>JAPDVU010000006.1:84632153-87183909 GCA_026230045.1 Corynorhinus townsendii
GAGGCAAGTGAGACCTTCATGGGTATCTGGGCTCCCTGGTTTCTTGGGTCCAGAGTGGGTGCAGCAAACATGACAGCAGCTCAACCCTGGTGTGTGCAGAGCAGGACCTGACATTTCAGGCAGTCAACAAATATTTATTCAAGACCCATGACATGCTGCTGACTGCAAATGTGACCCTTAGACGTGTTTTCTTTGGTCCATGCAGTGTCATCCTATGTTCTTGGTTTCGTTTTCATTTTTAAGTGGAGGAAGTTGTGAAAGCAGAAATAATAAGTGCTTGAGTCTTTGCTGTGGGCCAGCCTCTGTTCTAAGTGATTTCCATCCTTTAAGTGACTGAATCTTCTTAACTATCCCAAGAGGAAGTATGCTCTGGAGGGCTTTTCTTAAAGTATTCAAAATCCTCCTTCAGTGGCTGGGACCAGCTGGGGTAGACACTACTCTGGTCACCATTTCTCTTCTTCCCTCTACACCACATGTGGGGCTGACCAGTTGTCCTGAGGATCTGGCATTAGTCCTAGGACTCATAGCTTCCAGAAAGGCAGTCTGCAAACAGGCTTTTCCCTGCCCTGCACGGTGTTTGTTGAAGGGATTGCCTGGGCTTGGAGCACCTGAACAGTGGTAACCTGCTGATATGGGGTCTATTTTTATAGGCCAGTGCCTGACATGAAAGGTTTGCCACAGGGCCCTGTATGTCCTAGGAGCAGCCCCATTATGAGCTACTGATATAATCCCCTTTATAGAGGAGCATAATGAAGGCATGGAATGTTTCAGATATTTGCCCAAAGTCATCCAGTTAGAAAGTAGGGAGCCAAAATTACAACTGAGGTTGCTTTCTTCAGAGCCTGTGCTTTTTTTTCCTAGAATATTCTATTGCTATTATTTTTTCCTTTAAAAAATATTTTTATTGATTTCAGAGAGAAAGAGCTAGAAACATCAATGATGAGAGAATCATTGATCGGCTGCCTCCTGCATGCCCCCGACTGGGAATCGAGCCCCAAACCTGGGCATGTGCCCTTGACCGGAATTGAACCTGGGACCCTTTAGTCTGCAGGCCGACGCTCTATGCACTAAGCCAAACCGGCTAGGGCTATTTTTTCCTTTTTAGTAAATATGCCCTTTTGAAAAAGTAATATCATTAAAAAAAAAAAGAAGGTAGCCCTGGCCAGGTAGCTCAGTTGATTAGAGTGTTGTCCCCATATGCCAAGGTTGTGGGTTTGATCCCCTGTCAGGGCACATACAAGAACCAACCAGTGAATGAATGCATAAATAAGCCGAGCAACAAATCAACGTCTCCCTCTCTCGCTCTCTCTTTCTTCCTCTCTCTCTAAAAATCAATCAATAAAATTTCTTAAAAGGTAATGTTCTTATAGTTCAAACAAATGATACAAAAAGATATACAGTACATTGTGTCTTTGCCTGTTTACTTGAGTACTTATGTACTACATGCCTGGCACATGGTATTAACTCATTTAATCCTCACAACCAATGAACTCATACTATTCAAATTCCCATTTTACAGATGAGAAATTGAGATTGTCAGAGGCAGGTTGAGTGACTTGTCCGAGGTCATATTCCAATTGAGGCATTGGGGGGAGACATAGGAGTCAGCCTGTCACATTAACACCCTTGCAGGTGGCCAAGCAAGAGGAGTTCTTCAACCTGTCCCACTGCCAGCTGGTGACCCTCATCAGCCGAGATGATCTGAATGTGCGCTGCGAGTCTGAGGTCTTCCATGCCTGTATCAACTGGGTCAAGTACGACTGTGAGCACCGACGCTTCTATGTACAGGCGCTGCTGCGGGCTGTGCGCTGCCACTCGCTGACGCCCCACTTCCTGCAGATGCAGCTGCAGAAGTGTGAGATCTTGCAATCAGACTCCCGCTGCAAGGACTACCTGGTCAAGATCTTCCAGGAGCTCACCTTGCACAAGCCCACACAGGTGATGCCCTGCCGGGCGCCCAAGGTGGGCCGGCTCATCTACACTGCTGGTGGCTATTTCCGCCAGTCACTCAGCTACCTGGAGGCCTACAACCCCACCGATGGCACATGGCTCCGGTTGGCAGACCTGCAGGTGCCTCGAAGTGGCCTGGCAGGCTGCGTGGTGGGTGGGCTGCTGTATGCCGTGGGCGGCCGGAACAACTCACCTGATGGCAACACTGACTCCAGCGCCCTGGACTGCTACAACCCCATGACCAACCAGTGGTCACCTTGTGCCCCCATGAGTGTCCCACGCAACCGAATTGGGGTAGGTGTCATCGATGGGCACATCTATGCCGTTGGTGGCTCCCATGGATGCATCCACCACAACAGTGTGGAGAGGTGAGTAGCAGGACCAGAAGGGGTGGGCTCAGAGGGTCCCCCAGCTAATAGGTCCCAAGCCATTGGCATTTGGGGATTCCTCCTATTGTTGAATGCCTATCTCTACAGCCTGCTCTCAGGTAGTAGAAACCTCAAATGAAAGCTAAACTTGTGGGAGATTGACAGTGGTGACCTTGGATGATGTGTCTGGGCCATCACAAACCATACAGCATATGTGGAACAGTTTCATTGGTTTGAAATTGATGTAATGTGCTAATTTTGTTAAAACGTAACCCCTCACCGTCGTCAGCCCAAAAACTGTTGTAATAGATGTCTGCGGTCTGGTGTGTGGGAAGTGCCCTCTTAGATGTGGTGCCCTTGTGCAGTGCACAGCCTGCACTGCTGTGCATAGTGACCCTATGTTTAGAGGCCAAACATACTGGAATTTTCACTTTTGCATAGTTTAGTCCTCCACCTTCTCTTCTTCTGGAAGTGTGATCCAGGATATAGTTCTCACCTGGAGAACTTGTTAAACTTCCCAGCCTGCTACTGGAGCTGTGGAGGTCTGGCATTGGTGGGTGGGTTTGGAGCAAGGCTGGGGAATGGAAATTTTAAACAAAATACCCCAGAGGTTTCTAATGCCTGTGGTTTGCAACTAGGATGATGGGATGATGCATCACCCTTAATAGGCTATTTTTTTTGGAGAGAGAAAAAAAGGACACTATTAATTATTCCAGGAGCACAGGCATGAACTGGAGTTGCCCAGGCTCCTCTCTGAGATCACATGTTTTAAGAAAAAACATCTTGGGAGGTAGCCTAGTTGTTAGAATTGGGGTTCTGGTGTCCGAGAGGGCTGGGTCAGACCCCAGCTCCACTGCTTTTTTGATGTCCCTGATGTACCACTTAACCCCTTTGTGCCTCCATCTTATCATCTTTGAAGAGAGGTGACAATAACGAGGTCCCCTTGCCCACTAGGCTGGGGCATTGGTGAGAGAGCACACATAAGACTCAGCACAGGGCTTGGAAGTGGTATGATGAAGCCACCAGGGTCCAGCAGGGGTGTGTGTGTGTGTGTGTGTGTGTGTGTGTGTGTGTGTGTGTGTAAAAGCTTGAGCACATGACAGCTATGAACCTCAGTTCCTTATCTGGAAAATGGAGCTACTGATAACTTGCACCTTGGAGAATAATTGTGAGGATTAAAGAGCTAGACCTAGTAGAACATTGGGCTTTAGGAAGTGTTCCTTGGAGGACAGCTATGACTGCTGCTGTCATTGTTATTGTGCCCTTGCAGGTATGAGCCAGAGCGTGATGAGTGGCACTTGGTGGCCCCAATGCTGACTCGAAGAATCGGGGTGGGAGTGGCTGTTCTCAACCGGCTGCTCTATGCTGTTGGGGGCTTTGACGGGACGAACCGCCTCAACTCAGCCGAATGTTACTATCCAGAGAGAGATGAGTGGCGAATGATCACACCCATGAACACCATCCGAAGTGGGGCAGGTGGGTGGGAGCTGAGGGGAGGGGACCATGGAGGATCACCCTCCCAGCCCCGGGAGTGAAACTTGGCCAGGCCTGAGTGAAGCCCGTTGTTTCCATCTTGAATAACCCTGTGGCACACACAGGAGAGCTAGATTCTGACAGAATTCAAGTTCCTCTTTCCTGGCTTAGTTTCGTAAGGGTCCTTTGAGAGAGGGAGGAGGGAAGGGCCCCCCAAGAAGGTGGTGGCTGAGGCCCCCCAGGCCAGGCCCTGGAGTCACTCTCTCTTCGTGGTGTGGTTTAGGAGTCTGTGTCCTGCACAACTGTATTTATGCTGCTGGGGGCTACGATGGTCAGGACCAGCTGAACAGTGTGGAGTGCTACAACGTGGAGACAGAAACGTGGACTTTCGTAGCTCCCATGAAGCATCGGCGAAGTGCCCTGGGGATTACTGTGCACCAGGGGAGAATCTATGTTCTCGGTGAGGCCCTGGGGGTGGGGACCTGGGTAGAGAAGACGAATTAATTAGCCTGGTCTTTGGGGGGCTGGCTCAAGTCACATAGGAAGGCTTCTTGTGGTTTCTTCCTTTTTTCTTTCCCTTACCCTTGGGAGCAATGACCATCTCCTCTGCTATTCCTCAGGGGGCTACGACGGCCACACATTCCTGGACAGCGTGGAGTGTTATGACCCAGACACGGACACCTGGAGCGAGGTTACCTGCATGACATCTGGCCGGAGCGGTGTGGGTGTCGCTGTCACCATGGAGCCCTGCCGGAAGCAGATCGACCAGCAGAACTGTACCTGTTGAACCACTTTGGTTTTCTTGGGCAAAAAATGGTCCCATCAAGAATATTGTCATTTTTGTACAAAAACAGGAAAAGAAAAGCGACAGAGCAAATGCTTCTCCACCAGGATGCGAGGCTGGGATGCCCTAGTGTTAGAATGACTATTTGAAAGGAAAAAGACCAGAGTGGGAACCCGTGAGCCTGTCAGAATAGTCCCAGGAATGTCCAAGAGAGTTCCTGGGGCAGGTGGTAGGGAGGGGGGTCCAGAAGGGTGGGTTCCTGGGAGAGAAAACCTCCCATCCACTATTCCAAGACGAGGCCTGGGTCCCACACCAGCAGATGCCACCTCCCTTTGGGGTGAAAGCAAGTCCTGAGGTCAGGCTGGTTTTTGTCCCCTGTGTCTCTGTGATTGGTTCCTAGAGGTCTGGAAAGGAGCCAACTGAGGCCTTGGGGGTGAGGCCCTTCAGGAGGTGGGGACCCCAGGATGTGCCTGTACATAGAAACCACTGGATATTTTTGTCCTGGACAGTCATTTTGTTGATAAGTAACCCTGTAACTTCCCAATGAAAATAAAGAACAAACTAACTAGTGTCTTCTACCTGGACTCTCAGCTCAAGATCTTGAACCCGAGGACAGAAAAGACTTTCTCCTGAAATGCACTCGAGTCTTTGATTTAATTCTTAGATTTGAAACTAGTTTGCTATCTCTGCCCATTGCCTCTAATATGTAGGGCATCTTTCTCCCGTAGGCAAGACACACAGGGTTCACTTTATCACTTTGGGCTGCTTTGAAGACAATGACCTAATTCCTGACACATCTCCCAGGGCCCTAAGAGGTTAATTTGATATGTGCACACAGTTTCTATTTTAAAGCAAACCATCCTCAACATGCTTTCCAAATTTGGTGAAATCTATCTGGTCATTTTAGTGCACTTAAGTAACACAGACTGAACCTTTTCTTTTATTGAAGTGCCTGTAATAAAAAAGGGGTTTTGGGGACGTGTCTTAGACAAAGGGCTCAATAGCCTGGTCTCTTGAACAATATGTGTGAAGGCAGTATGTGTTCTGGATCTTCTGTCAATCAACTTTCATTTTGTGGGGGTGGAGAAAATAAAATGAAGTGTGGTCTCCACTATAGGCATACCTGAGATATCGTGGGTTTGGTTCCAGACCACCACATCAAGGGAGTCACTGCTGTTTTGCTGGTGGAGCATCCTGCCTTCAATTTGTAAAAAAAATGCAATGCCAGGGAAGCACAATGAAGGAAGCACAATAAAACAAGGTATGCCTATATTGGGGAATTCACAGGTTCTTCCCAAGTAGCTTAGAGAAGAAACATTGGTCCTGTCCCTTCCAGGGAAAATCTCATACCTCCCATCCGTGGCTTCGCTCACTCAATTCACCTGAAGGCTACATTAGTTATGCTCAGTTCTCTAGTCCTGGTCCAAGGTTTTTATGGAACAAGGAAATACATGTATGCTGGCTGCACTGAATGAATAGGGGAGGACTAGGAATTGTAAACTTAATACCTGGATAGCCTTTTAGTATTTATAAAGTGTTTTGACACATTTTCAAATAGTACTTTGTACCCTAACCAGTTTGGATCAGTGGATAGAGCTTTGGCCTGCGGACTGAAGGGTCCCAGGTTTGATTCTGGTCAAGGGCATGTACCTTGGTTGCTGGCACATCCCTAGTGAGGAGGGCGGGGCTGTGCAGGAGGCAGCTGATGGATGTTTCTGTCTATCCCTCTCCCTTCCTCTTTGTAAAAAAATAATACACACACTGAGTGGCCAGATTATTATGCGTTCAGAGATCATAATAATGTGGCCACTCAGTGTATATATATAGATGGATAGATACATAGAGCATCAGGCCTTAAAACAAATAGTGCTTTGAACTGGGAAGCATAAGCCTGTATACGGATGAGAAACAGGTTCAGAGAAGTGACTTGCCCAAAATCACATGACCACTAAGTGGTGGAGTTCAGATTAAGCCTGTGGGTATAACACAAGCAGCCATTCTCAGCCACAACACACCCTACCACTGTGCTTGTGAGAATGGATACTAAAGAGCTCCCGTGGGGTCAATGTGCATAGCAGTGAAAGTTCCAAAAACAGTGATCTAATCTAGAGATTTACGTGTAATGCAGTTGCTAGAAGCCATGCCACTTACCCCAGAGTTTAGTTTCCTTTCAGAGAGATTAGATCCTGGGTCTTGAGGTCAGGTTTAGCTGGTTTTGTAAAGCAGTTTAGGTATCAGCAATTAGGTGAAGTTTTTTATCTGCAAAAACGGTACTTTGACACCTACTGTGTACTAATCTATGAGAACAACTGTACCGACAAAGGTATTTACATTCACTTCCCAAATCCACAAAACAACTTTAAAATAAAAATCCTTACTCTCCTAGACAGTGAACAAGTTCCAAATGATCCCTGCCCTCATGGTAATAACAGCTTAACTGGGGAGTAGGGTAAACAATTCATCTCAGCTTGCCTGCATTTTCCCAGTTTGGACACTGAAAGTCTGGCATCCTAGAAATCTGTCTCAGGTAAACTGGAACCATTGGTCACTCTCAAGGAAAGCCAGATGCTGAAGCAATATTACAATCATGCTAAATGACAAACATGAGGGTCACAGTTACATTCACATTTTATTTTATTTTTTAAATATATTTTTATTGATTTTTTTTACAGAGAGGAAGGGAGAGGGATATAGAGTTAGAAACATCGATGAGAGAGAAACATCAATCAGCCGCCTCCTGCACACCCCCCACCGGGGATGCACCTGCAACCAAGGCACACGCCCCCGACTGGAATCGAACCCGGGACCCTTGAGTCCGAAGGCCGATGCTCTATCCACTGAGCCAAACCGGCCAGGGCTACATTCTCATTTTAAAAGTTGATGGCTCTGGGAGCTAGATGGAAAGGTTTGGCTGGGGATGAGAGTAGATGGGGGACACTAGCCAAATGGCTGTGGGAGTGGAGAGAAGTAGAACCTACAGGTGAAGAGACTGGATCTGAAAGGTGAAGAATCAGGAATCATCCTGGATGGTTTCAAGCTTAAACAGCTAGCAGTAGGGAACCTGGGAGGCTACAGTTGTAGAAGGGAGTGACAATGGCTTGGGGTGTGTGAAGTTTGAGGTCTCATGATGCAATTGTTTTAGGAAAGTGCACAGATTTCTCTAGCCCTCAGTCTTTAATGCTCCCAACAAAAAGTTCTTGAATGGCTGTTCTGTGCCAGACATGAAGTGGGGTGTTCAGACACAATGGGGAGCAAGCAGGACATTGTTTCTCATAGAGCTGGAGTTAGTAACAATCACATAAAGTTTACATAATCATGTTCGAAGGTAGCTCTCCAAAGGACAGGAGCATGACCCCTAGGTGAGAGGTCCCAAGAAAACATTCTTTTAAAAAATAAAATATTTTTATTGATTTTTAGATAGAGTTGAAGGGAGGGGGAGAGAAACATCCATCGGCTGCTTCCTACATGCCCCCTACGGGGGCTGTGTCCTGACCAGGAATTGAACTGGCAACCTTTTGGTACCCAGGACGATGCCCAACCAATTGAGCCACACCAACAGGGCCCAAGAAAACGTTCTTGAGGAAGTGGTTTTCTCACTGAAATCCAAAGGATTGATGAGTGTACACTAGATGAGAGAAAGGGGCAAAATTGTGGACTGAGAAAGCATCAAGTGCAATGGTCTGTGGCATTGAGAATCAGATCTATATAAAACTCTGAGAAGAGGAACATGGTGCCAGAGGAGGGTAAACAGAGGCTGTCAGGGGGCAGGCCATACAAGCCCTGTGTCCACTCTCATTTCTCTTTAATTGTTAAATACCTAATATCTTTTTTTTAATTTGAACATTACAGACATAGCTGAAACTTACTATTTATCCATTTCAGCTTCCTCTAAATCTTCGGGGAAAAAATTGCTGTAACATTCTGTTTCCTTCCATAAATAGCATAATGCTGCTTGTATTATTCTGCATCTTGCTTCCCCCCTCTCAGTAGGACTTCTCAGTCTATCTGTAATGTCATATTCTTTTTATCAGCTACCTGATATTTTGTTTTTATCTCTTCCATGATTGACAGACTTTTAGGTTGTTCCAGTTTCTCAGACTCACAGAAAAGGCTTCAATGCCCACTCTTAATCATGTCTCCTTGGGCACAAATGTGTATATTTCTCCAAGTGGATACTAAGATGTGGAACTTACTAGATCATAGGGTAGGCACAGCTTTACTAGATGCTGCTAGATTGCCCTCCAAACTGGCTGTAACAAATCATATTCCCGATGCATTCTAGAAATTTCTTACGCATTTATACACAAATTTATGACTTTTCTTTGATGGGTCTTCCATTTTAAGAAAGACGTGTGGTTCTTGACATTTACATTTGTTAAGTTACTGTCTCCTGCCCATAAATTAATTTTTCTGCCTAAGTTAATCAGGATTGGTTTTTATTGGTTCTGTTAGAACCAAGAATCCTGACTAATAGAGACATTAGGAAATTTTAAAAAATATTTTTTCTTCAAATATGTTTTTGCATTATTTTAAAATCCATCTAGAATTTATTGATATGTATGATAAAAAGTAGGAAGCTAGCCCAGCCGGCATGGCTCAGTGGTTGAGTGGCGACCTATGAATCAGGAGGTCACTGTTTGATTCCTGGTCAAGGCACATGCCTGGGTTGTGGGCTCCATCCCCAGTGTGGGGCATGCAGGAGGCAGCCAATCAATGATTCTCTCACATCATCGATGATTCTATCTCTCTATCCCTCCCCCTTCTTCTCTGAAATCAATAAAAATATATTAAAAAAAGAAGTAGGAATATAATTTTATAAGGATAGCTGATTGCTGCCAAACCATATATTTTTAAACCCTTTCTTGACTAATTCATTTTCTACCTATAGTTTTCAGATGCTATTCCTTTTTAATACTAAATTCCAGTATATGCATGGGACTCTTTATTCTGCTTCTTTGACTTTTTATTGTTTTGTTGACCTAAATACCCATTTTTACACCAATTTAATTGTTTTAGTTATTAGTTTTATAACCTGTCTTAATATGAGATAGAACAAGTATCCCCCTTCCATTTTTCTTTCTTAAAAAAAAATAACAGTGTGGGCTATTATTGCATATTTATTCCTCTCTATGAAGTATGAAGTTCCATGGAAAATCAAAGTTTGTATTGGATTGCATTAAAGTGATTGAGTTGGGGAGAGAATATTTTTAGAATATTAGATCTCTCCATTCATGAATTTAGTATACTTGTCTGTTTAGTGAAGTCTTCTTTGCTCTTCTCAGGAAACTTTTATAAGATCTCCACAAAGAGTTTGCAATGTGTTTGCTCATGGAAACTTTATAAAGTTTTGCTGCTATTATCAATGGGCTCTTTATTCCTGGATCCTTTTAAATTGGTATTTCTCATCTATATGAAAGTGATTGATATAGATATGTTGCTCTTCTACAGACTTCTTCACTGAATTCCCTTATTAATTCTAGTTTGGATTATTTTCAGTAGATAATAAAATCACAAGCAAATAATGATAGTGTAATGTCATTTTCCAATAGTTACCCACTTATTGCTTTTTCTTGTCTTACTGTTAGCTAAGACCCAGCTGTAATGTTGATTAATAGTGGAAATAGTGGGTATAGTTGTCTTATTCCTTTTAAAAATATTTTTATTGATTTTAGAGAGGAAAGGAGAGGGAGAGAGGGATAGAAACATCAATGATGAGAGAGAATCATTGATCGGCTGCCTCCTGCATGCAACCTACTGGGGATCGAGCTGGCAACACTGACCAAAAATTGAACCGTGACCTCCTGGTTCATAGGTCAATGCTCAATCACTGAGCCACACCAGCCAGGCTATAGTTGTTTTATTTCTAACTATAAGGCAACTGGTTCTAATGTCCCAACATTAAATCTGATGTTTGCCAAAAGATTTTCTGTAATCTATACCTTAAGTTTTGCTGAAAACATTATCAAGTTCAGGAAGCTCCCTTCTATACCTAATTTTTAAAAATCTTAAATGGGTGTTGAATTTTTCAGAGGTCTATTATTCAGTAGGTGAGTGCCAAAGAATGGAATTTCTAACAAGTTTCCAGTTGATGCTGATGCCACTTGTTCAGGGAACACACTTCAAGACATATGAGTGTAGATTAGAACAAGAACAATAGGTTAAAGACAAATTCTGAGAAACATTTAAGGAGTAGATGGGAGTAAGAAAAACCCCAATAGAAACATAACAGCAGCAGAAAATTATGAGGAGAGTTAAAGAAAAGTAGTGTCGCAGAAGCCAAGTAGAGAAAATGTTGAGCACAAAATGCTTTAAGGAACAACATTATTAAGAGAAAAGAGGTTCAGAAAGCTAGACATCTTCAAATGCCCAGTGGATTTGGTGATTGGGAAGTAATCTTACTGAGAATCATTTTGGAAAAATAGTGAAGGTAAAGCAATAGATTCCTTCGATAAATATTTATTGAGTGCCTCCTTGAAAAAGGTAGTGTTGCCAAGGAGACAACACTGAGGCAGCGAAAGAAGCTGAGGATGGGCACATGTCATTTGAGACATTTGTGTGAGGCAGAGAAAGATCAGATGGTAGCTGGAGAGGAACAAAGGGGTCATGAGGGGTTTGGAGTTCAGCTGTTAAGATTCAGAAAATACCATATCTATAAGCTGAGGGGAAGTTTCAGTACACAAAGAGATAATAAAGGTGAAGATGAAAGACAGGATGGACTCATGGTGACGCTGATCAAGTAACTCCCCACACTCAATTAACTGGATGTTGTCTAAGGTAACTTTCAACTCTGTGAAAGGCACTGTAGTTCTGGATGTACAGAGTCCCTTGCTTATATGATACATTGTACCTTTGCATCAATGAATATCTTCTCCCTTGAGAGTGTATTCTGGTTTTAAATTATAAATGTTAGTGGACATATATATTACAGAAGATAGAATTTAAGAAAATTAAAAAAAATAATAGAGTCAACAGACTAGGGTTGAGATCCATATCTAGCACTTAGTGCAAATTTCTGTGCCTCACTTTCCTCATCTGTAAAATGGTGATAATAGTACCTAGTACCTGGCAAATACAGTAAAAACACAATAAATGTAGTGTTATTGACTAGGAATGAGGTGAGTACTGAGAACATGAGATTAATCTGATTTATCAAGATTGTTAAAGTTAGAATGATAAATGATAACATTTAATGTCCTCAGAGTCCTTTACCTGGGTTACTTTTGATTACTCATTGGCTGTCATCACCAGTGGGAAATCAGTACTTCCTGTCTTATTTTTATGATGGTTTTGTAGCTCCCTGTGGCCTTCTGGCTGATACAAGAAGGTAGGTCTAAATAAAAGGAGTGTAGCACCCCCTTGTGGGCCTCTGTATGAAAAGAGGAACTATTTCCAGAGAAGTTAGAAAAGGAACAAGATTGAATGGGTCCCCAGGGTGTAGAATGCCCTTGACCTTGACTTGTTATTTTTTAAATTATAATTCTTCAAAACTTCTGAGGAAACTATATTTTTTATAAATCAAATACAACTGCTGAAAAATGCATCCCAGAAGCTCCCTATTTAAAGAACTTCTTCCTCCTGAGAGAGCTTCAGCACCACATCCGCACCTCAATGTTGTAACTTTGATTTTATTGTGCCACAGTTTAAGCATGGCATCCAGGAATACTTCCCAGACTACATATCCCAGAACCCCCTGGGATTTAATCAGCTGATCTAAACAACTTTGGTGGTAAATTGGAAACACAGCAGCCTGATGCTGACTTTGGCTGCCTCTTTGCCTTCACTTGCTCTCAGCTTCAGGGTCAAGAAAGATTAAATGCATTAGCCAAGGGGCTGGTAAATCCTTTGTGAGTCTCACTTCTTGCACGTGGGGTCCCTGTCAACTCTGAGCTGTGCTTTCCTCTTATTATCATATTTCACCCTCCCTGGCCATGTCCCAGCTCCTCTAGGGATTCACCAAGTGAAAGCGTTAGGGCAGGAACAACAGATACTTCAGTGCCTACTGTGTTCCAGGCACAGTGTAGAGACAATTGGGAGCGAAGACATGGCTTCTGCCCTCCTGCAGCCTACAGCCAACGAGGGAGAGAGACAGATATTTGCTTGATTGTTCATTAACATACTATCAGAAAGCCTGAGAAGTGCTCTAGAAAAATGAAGCTTGCAGAAGTCATGATGCATTTGTCTGCTTTGTATTCATCATTACCCTTCTGTTTTTCGGCCTTGTTCACCATTTATTGACGGGCACACGATAAGAGCTTCACATGTATTTGAATGTTAATGAAAAGAGGAACTATTTCCAGGTGAATTCTTGGTCTCAATGGATTTACAAGAAACATTTTTGTGACTGAATGGAATTGGCCAAATCTTCTAGATGTTTCTCCAAGGGTGTGGATTCCCCCAGTTCTGTGCAGGAGTAAGACACTCAGCTATTTGGATTTCAGTTCAACACAAGAAAGCCCTTTTGACCTCCTTCTAACTGTTACTATCTCTTGAAACTTCATGAAACAAAGTAATCCCTGTTCCAGGTGACAGTTCCGCACATTTTCAATCGTTGAATAAGTTACCTGATGTCAAAAACTGTGAGAGACACTTGATAAATAGTTTAGGACAGCTTTAGATCCTTCCTGCAGCTCCCATTTTTAGGAGAAACAGCCCCAGTTCCTTAAATGACTTCTCCTGTAACATAGTGAGTTCCGTAATACGCTGGTTTCACTCCGCGCCCCAGTCCCCAGCCGGCCAGAGGGTGGTCTGAGTCTGGCCTTCCCTCCTCCCCAACTGGGGAAGGGGAGCGCAGGAGGGGGCTTCTCATATGTATGGGAACCACTGAAGCCTTTTTGCACGGGTGCACCTCAAATTGGAAGGGAGGAAGGGGACACCTCAGAGCAAAGGGGGATAATGGGTCCGTTCAGGGAGTGAGGATGGCAATGACAGGAAACCATCAGGAAAGGGGGAGGGGGACAGAGTCAGGCCACTTTCCAGGAAGCAGGAACCATACTGGGGACCTTTAAGGAAGAGGGTATGACCTGGGGTCCCCATAGGAAGAGATAAAGTCACGGGAGGGGACCCCTCAGGAAGAGGGGATGACGCCAGTCTCCCTCAGGAAGGATTCTGGGGCACCATCAGGAAGGGGACTGAGACCAGGGTCCTGTTCACACCGAAGGAAGTGGGGACGACTCTGACGTCACTCTCAGGAGGAAGAACCGATGTTAGGGTTCACCCCAGGAGGGAGAGAGACGCCGGGGTCCTTCCTGGGAAAGGTGGGCGTCTCAGGGATCACTCTCAGGAAAAAGGGACGGCGTCCGGTGTTACCCTCAAGCAGTGGCGGGGGGGGGGGTGGAGATGACGCCAGGGTACTCTCAGGACATGGGGGGGTGACGTTGGGGTTCCTCTAAGAAAGTGGAACCGACGTTGTGGTCACTCTCCGGAAGGGAGTGACACCTGACAGCAGGTCCCCTCACCCGCCTCAGGTGTTCGTCTCACCTGCTTCAGTCCGCGTCCCTCCGCTCGCTGAGCCCTCGGGGTCTGAAGGCGAAACGGCCCGCCCCTCGCGGGACAGCCAATCGTGTCGCGGGAAAATCTCCCGCCTGCCCTCGCCACGCCTCCTTCCCGGTCTGCGCGTGCGCGACGTTTTGTTCAGCTGCAGTTCCTTAGCGCTGTTCTAGGGGCTCTCGGGGACTCGAGATCCCATAAATTGGGTGCCCTGTCTATGACCCATTTTATAACAATATTATCTACTTTATAGGCTCTTATGAGAATTAAGTGCAATATGTAAAACAAACAGTGCCCGGCACATCGTAATCGCCTAGAAAACCTGGGCTGTTATTATTTGCATTTTACAACGAGGTACAGAGTCAGTAAGTAACCTGCTCAGACTAACCCAATCATTAACTGGCAGAGTCGGAACTAGAACCCCAGCAAGCTGAATCCAGAGCCTGCGTGCTTATCTACCATGCCTTTGTGGTTCCCAGATAACAACTACCAGCTTTTATTTCTTCTGATTATGAAATAACTTTCCCCTTGATTATAAAAGTACTTAAAACATGCTCACTGCTAAGATTACAGAACAGAAAACACAGATCTCTTTTAATCCTCCCATTGGCAAACTGTTAATATTTTGATGGACAAGCTGCACAAATTTTTTAGTAGGATCATATATAATGCAGAATGTTTTGAAACCTGCCCTTCTCACGTTAAACATCTTGTCATTTCAATGTAGACTCACCTTATTGTTTAATCCTCACCTGAGGCTATTTTTCCATTGCTTTTTAGAGGGAGTGGAAGGAGGGGGGGGGGAGGAAAAGAGAGAGAGAAAGAGAGGAGAAACATTGATGTGAGAGACATATCGATTGGTTGCCTCTTCTGCACAAGCTCCGACTGGGGATCGAATCTGCAACCCAGGTATGTGCCCTTGACTGGGAATCTAACCCTCGACCCTTCTGGGACAGGCTGACACGCTAACTACTGAGAAACACAGGCCAGCACTCTTTTTATTGTTCTTAATGGCTGCATATTATTCCATTGTGCCAGCAAAGCATAATTTAATGACTCCCTAGGTTGGACATCTAGGCCTTTAATAATTCTTTAATATTCTGACCAACACCAGAGTGGGCTTTTTGTACCTGTATCTTATGGTTTTCATTCAACTGTTTCTTTAGGATAAGTACTTTTAAAACTGCAATGGCTGGGTCAAAATGCATGCACAGTTGTTATGTTTTTGATAAATATTGACAGATCACTCCTGGAAAGTTCTGTGTGTCAACTTCCATGAGCACTAACGAGTTATAAAAGTGATTTGCCCACCCCAGAATGGTTTATATATTCATTATTTGCCAATAGGTAAAAAAGGAAAACAGTGCTTTTCATTTGTACTTCCCTATAGTTTTATGCTGTGAAAGAGGGGAAAATATTACCCACATCTCACTATTTTGTTTGTGAAATAAAATACCAGTAATAATATAAAAGTATCAGGCAGCTATCATTGTGGAAAAAGCACCAGGTAAAGTGAGATCCTGGCCTTATTTCCTGGAATTTCCCCAACATTGTGAAATCCTTTCTTGGTCTCAGTTTCCTCTTCTGCAAAATAGAGCCTATGACAGTACATACCTCGAGGATTGCTGGGGAGTGAATAAAATAATCCTTCTAATGAGATCAGAGCCCTGGAAAGGCTGGGAGAGGTGGAGCTGTTTGCTTAAGACTCTGTAGCCTGCAAGGGGCTGATGTCAACTTCAGAGAATAAACTGACTCCACCCCTTCTCCAGTGTAAGCAGCCCTATTCAGATTACAAGGCCTCCCTGCCCTTGGTCATCTTTGCCTGAGGAAAGCTGAACTCCCCATCAGGAGGATTTTAAAGAGCCAGTGATGGTCACATGCCACCGCTGCCCTTTGACCAACATTCTCAGCCTGTCAACTTTGTCCCAACACTGAAGACATTTGGGACATCACGCCTGCCCTTTTACACTGGGGGAAACTGAGGCCTGGAGTAAAAAGGCTAACCCGGGCCCACCTGGCCATCTCCTACAATCTGGGGTGAGTGTTGTTGCCTCCTGACCCCCATCCTGATACCCTTTCCCCGACTCTGCCTCCCTTTGAAACACCCTTGGGGAAAGAGCTGGTTCTCCTCTCTGCTTCTTGCACAAAGTTCAGATTCTCTGGAAACTTCTAGCTAGTTTTCCAGCGTTGCTTCTCCTCTCTGGGCCCAGGCTGCCTCCACTTCTCTGGGCCAGGATATCTATTGTGAATCTTTAAACCACAATCAAGGATACACAAACCTAGATGCACTAAATCCTCTCCATCCCTCTCAGACTTAAGTCTCAGAACTGTGCAGTCTGATACAGTAACCATCAGCTACATGTGGCTACTTAATGTAAAGGAAAGTTAAAACTCTAGTTTCTCAGTTGCACTAGCGATATTTCAAGTGCTTAATAGCTACATGGGGCTAGTGGCTACTATGTTGATAGCACAGACATAGAACATTTCAACTGGACATCATAGAAAGTTTCAACTGGACAGCGCTGCTCAAGACTGACTCCTTAAGTCTGAGATTTTTATCCCGTTTTACAGATGAGACAACTGAGGTCAGAGAGATCATGCCTTAGGGCACATAGCTAGAGCTGGGATCCAAACTGGTCTCTGGTGCTAGTGATGGATGGCAGAGTAAGTGTGTCAACTTTTCCTTAGATTCAAGGAAGTTCTCCTCATTTTGTTTCAAAACACACAAGCTGTAATATATACATCTACTGATCCCACTGTGCTTAACCACTCAAGTACTATGTGTGTGTGCGTGTGTATTTGCTTATTATATCCCAGAGGCAGCCAGTATTCTAATCCAAAAGCCCACATCACAAACACTTCCCCTATCCGTATCTCTATCTACCTGGGAAGTTTTGCTCTTTAACATAATGTCAGCACTGTTTGTGTTTTTGTTGTTTAAGATTTTTTAGAGAGAGAGGAAGGGAGAGGGAGAGAAAGAGAAATATGTGAGAGTGAAATAACAATCAACCTGGGCATATGCCCTGACTGGGAATTGAACCAGCAACTTTTAGGTACATGAGACAATGCCCAACCAACTGAGCCACACGGCCAGGGCAGCACCGTTGAATAGGTGAAATTGGGGGCTCATTAATTAGCCTGATAAAGATTGGAAAAGGGGGCTCCCACGGGTAGAATTAATAGTATTAAAATATGTGGATTGGTTAAAATATGAGATGCACTCACTCCCTAACCTTGTATGAACAAACTAGAAAACAGTTTATAACCCAAGCCTGTTCTTTGTCCAGTCATTAATTTGGAGGGTTCAGCTTGCCTGATCCCCATAAGACTACCAGGCCCGAAGCAACACAGAATCCTGCCTTTACATTATTCAGGTTTGTTCCTTGGTTTGGTTTTCATGCAACATGAAGGTTGCAACACCAACATGGACAGAATGCTGGGAATTCATGGGATTTACAGGTGTAGATTCTCTTGTGCCTGGTAATCAAGTTTAACGTCTACATGGCAGAATTTGCCCAAAACTTTTTATCATGACCTGGCAGCCAGAAGTGTCAATCATGGTGAAGGTGTCAACAGGCCTCCTGGAGGTTTCCAGGCATGATTTTGAGATTCCAGAAGAACCCGAGTTGTGTCAGATATGTTCTGTGTGGGAGAAGTGAGGTTACCTGGGTCTGCTGGCCTCCAAAGACTGCATGGTCTCAACCTCCGTTTACAACCAGGAGTTCCCTGTGCCAGGACCTAGCCCACGCCTGGAAGCTGCTTTCCACCAAGCTCCCTGCAACCCCCTCAGGTTCTATATACTTGGGGAGGGATAGGGTCAGAACCCCCTTCCCTCACCTCCCGCCCCAGGCAGACAGTGCTGGAGAGGCGCACCTCAAGGACCAGGTGGGAAAGAAAGCCACATTAGCCAGGAAGATCAGTGAAAGCCTCAGTTTAATTGGAGACAAGATCGAAAGATTATCGATCAATGGACTGATCGATTGACCCTCCAAGTGGATAAACTGGAGTACCTCCCGGGGGTCTTGTGCACCCCCCATGGAGGGAGGAGCCCTGATTGGGAGTGGGATGAGCCATCTCAACTGTTGCCAGTTGAACCCAGCCCTGGGCAGGGGGAGGGACAGGCTCTGCCCAGCCCTCACCCCTGGATGAACTGACTCCCCATCAAACAGCGCCGAGCCCACCCTTTTGGGGTCTATGGTACAGTTGGTATAATACAACAGGAATAAGGATTCTCCCTCTGGGGAGATCCCCACCCTTCCTTCCCTGACTGGGTCAGCCGGGGAAGGGCAAATTTGTTTTCCCTTTTTGCCTCTGTAGAATAAATTTACAAACCAACCTCACAGTATGTACAAAGAAAAAGAAAGGAAAACAAGAAAACAAACAAAAAAGGCCCACTCCGGTTGCTGGCTAGGACAGAAACTACTTGCGCTACAAAAATGAACCCTGTACAGTATCATGAGGGGGAGAGGGTGGTACTCCCCAGTGGGATAGACAGACAGATGGAAGGCTGCAGGGAGGGGGAGGCTACAGTACCGTGTGCTCAGAATTGAAGGGGTGGGGGCAATGAGAGAGGCCCTGCCCCGCCCAGCTGCAGAACCAGGCCACGGGGAATAGGGGAGAGGGAGGAGGGGGGCGTCCTTCCTTCCAAACAGTCCCCATGGCTTGGAGAGAAATGGCCTTGCATCTGTCTGTCATATTGTTTGGGGAATAGTTAGGGGAGAAGGGGAGGCTTGGCAAGGTGGAACAAAGGAGAAATGACTTTGATGCCAGGGTAGGAAGGGAGGCCCAGAAAGGGAATGTTGGTGTACACCATTATTGCTTCCTCCTAGGGCAAAGGGTCAGGGAGGGGGGCAGGAGGATGCTGGGGGGATGCCTAGGATGGGGCTCTGGGTCTGGCCCCGCCCCACCCAAGGTGCAGGTGGGAGCCACTGCAACCCTCTCCTATGGCCATGAGAATCATTAAGGCAGAAACAAGAGGAGAAGCAGCTGGAAGCAGGGGGTGCAGCTTGGAGCTGTCCCCCCAAATGGAGAAAAGTCAAACGGAACCCAAAGTGGAAGGGGAAGGGGGTGGCAAGTGGAGGGAAGATCAGGCCCTCCTCAGAGCTCAGACCCCAGGCTGGTGGTGCAAATGTCCCCCTCACACCTTCCCCTCCCAGCATCCTACGTTGTACAGCATCCCCACGCCTGTCCCCGAGTCAATATTGCCAGGTTTGTGCAAAATGAGGTGGAAGACTTGGCGGGGAGGCAGTGAGCCTGAGAGGGGCTGGAGCTGGGGCCTCTCACAGTGACCCGCCCCTCTGGGCCCCTGCCCAGAATGGCTATTCCCTGGCTGGATTCTAGAAATCCTCCAAATTCAGGAAGAGCCTGGAAGGAGACCTTATGCCTGCTTGGGCTCAGGTGGAGAGCCCACAGAGGCTGGAAGACTGGGCCTGGGGCCTGGGAGGTGGGAGGGGTTGAAGATGGACCAGGGGAGCCGGGAACAGGAGCATCTACAGTTGCTGTGTTTCATCCTTTTTTTTTTTTTTTCCTGTTTTTTTTCTTTTTTCTAAAAATGTAACAATGAAAATTCCAAAAATAAAACCACTTCCAGAACCTCAGCCCCTCCTTCCCCAGGCCCCACCTCCAAAATGTGGCCCTGTGGGTTGGGTTGGGGGTGGGAGGAAAGGGGAAAAAAAGAAAAGAGAAAAAAACCCCACTTTTCTGTTTTCTTTTTTCTCAGGAGGCCGAAGAGTCTTTGAGGCAGTGAAGGAGGCAGTCGGGGGACGATGGTGGTGAAAGGAGGCAGGAAGGGTAAAAGTGTAGAGGCTGAGGCTCAGGTAGGGCCTCCAGCAGACCCCCACCCACCAGGGGCTGGGAGTGTGTGTGGGTCCTCGCCCAATGTCCCTGTGCAGGCACAGCACGCCCTCTTGGCAGCCTGATGATGCTCTTTCTGGGCCCCCACCTCGGCTGCCTTGGAGGGGAGGCCCAGGAGGCCCGGGGCAGCCTCTGGAGTGGGTGGGGTCCTCAAGGCAGGCAGAGCGGGGCTCTCTGGAGACAGGGCGAGGGAGCTGCTACAGCCCATGGCATCCACCGATGCATCTGGGGATGTGGACTCATCCTGGCCCACAGCCACACTGTCTGCTTGCTGTGTCAAGGACATTTCCTCTACCTCCACCTCCGTGGATGCATCTTGGCCATCGGCATCCAACAGTTCCTCCGCTGGGGATGCATCCTGAGCCATGAATAATTCCTGCACCTCAACTGCACCCAGGGCAGAGGTCACCGCCTCCTCCTCCTCTTCATCCAGCGTCAGCTCAAATTGGAACTTATCAGGTGGGGTTGGGTGGTCTGGCCCCTCTGGCTCCTCTTCGGGCGGTGGCGACGGGCTCTGCTGAATGGCGCTGTAGTACCAGTCCCGGTTATCTTCCAATGTGTCTAGGATCTCCTGGGCATCTGGGTGGACCAAGTCAGCCCATGTCTCCCACAGTGGGTGCACAATATAGTCGATGAAACCCACCTGGGGAAGGGAGAAGAAGGATAATGAACCTGTGGCTGCAGTGGTAAAGATGGCACTGCCATGCTGAGGGATCTAATAAAATTTAAAAGGGAGACTAGGAAATGTATTTTTCAGCTGGTCTGTGGGATCAGGATGAAACCAGCTCTCCAACATCCCCTGAGGGGTCCCAGATTGCGAGAGGGCGCAGGCCAGGCCAAAGGACCCCACCAGTGCACGAATCCATGCACTGAGTCTCTAGTAACTATATAATAAAACTATGAAACTGGCTTTTATCAAGGGTGGGGATGATCTGCAGGCCCAGGAGACATTTGAAAATGTCTGGAGACATTTTTGATTGTTATGCCCAGAAAGGGGAGGGTGTTCCTGGCATCTAGTGGGTGGAGGCCAAGGATGCCGCTCAACACCATAAGATGCACAGGATGGCCCCTACCATAGAGAATGATCTGGCCCCAACTGCCAACACAGCCAAGGCTAGGTAATCCCGGTCTAGAAGGGCATACACACCAAACTGGAAAAGGTGGGTCTCACTGAGAGGAGACTGGAAGTGGGGAGGGTGAGAAACTCTTACATTCACACTTAAGTGCTGAGTTTTTTATGAGAGGGCATTCCTGTCTCTCTTGTTAATTAATCAGCACATATACTAGTAGACAAGTCAATGCATCTCACTTCAAAATCCTCTAAAAATCCGGGACCGATTCACTGGCTAAGTTAGGATATCAGAAACAGGCTGAATCAGCATAAGGCCTGTAACTAAGGGCCAGCTAAGCATTAGTGATACTATGGCAGTTGCTGCAAATGAGTTAGAACTGTCTGAAGATGTGTGTGCCAGAGGCTCAGTTTGGTTGTTCTGTGGAGGAGAAAATGCTGCGTATTCCCATCAAGAGAGAAAAGAATGTCCTCGCCCTAACCGGTTTGGCTCAGTGGATAGAGCGTTGGCCTGCGGACTTAAGGGTCCCAGGTTGATTCCGGTTAAGGACATGTACCTTGGTTGCAGGCACATCCCCAGTAGGCGGTGTGCAGGAGGCAGCTGATTGATGTTTCTAATTCTCTATCCCTCTCCTTTCCTCTCTGTAAAAAATCAATAAAATATATATATATATTTTTTTTTAAAGAAAAGAAAAGAATGCCCTGCCAGCATGGCTCCATGGTTGAGCGTTGACCTATATAAATCAGGAGGTCATGGTTCAATTCCCGGTCAGGGCACATGCTCGGGTTGCTGGCTGGATCCCTAGTGTGGGGTTTGCAGGAGGCAGTCGATCAGTGATTCTCTCTCTTCATCGATGTTTCTAGCTCTCTCTTCTCTCTGAAATCAGTAAAAATATATATAAAAAAATACAAACAAACATCAAAAGAAAAAACAAACTAAGACTTGAAGCAGGTCAGGACCTTCTGGGCTTGAAGCTCCAGGCACAGATGGGGTGGGAGGCTGGTGCCCTGCGCTGTACCTGAGACTTCTCCACTGAGGCTGTGTGCTTATCGCACATGGGGCTGATCTCCATGCCACGCTCCCGTTCGCGGTCGCCCTGCTGGAAGAACTCAGCCATGATGCGGTCTGTCCACTGGCGGTACAGGTCCAGCGGCTTGGTGGGGTTGCTGAGGTCTGCACAGTGCACCATGTTCCTCAGGACCTGCACAGGGCACGGGACCTTCAGAAAGGCCATGCTCCTCCTGTCCCAGTCTGAGGCTTCAGGCTTCCTTACCTTCCCCCCTTGCAGGGAGAGTGGGTAAGGGGAAGAGGAAGAGAGACAGAGGAATAAAGGGGGAGATGAGTAGGGGAGAGGAAGGAGGAGATAAGAAGGGGTTAATGGAGGAAAGGGCAGAGGGAAGGAGGAAAATGGAGGGAGGGAGGTGTGAGGGAGATGGAGAGAGGGAGGGGAAATGGGGTAGAGGGGAGGGGAAGGTGAGGGAGAGAAGATGGTGGGGAAGAGGGGAAGGGAGGGGCAGGGAGGGGTTGATGAAGGGAAGAAAGAATTGGGGGAGATGGTAGGAAGTGGGGGAAGATGGGAAGGGAGGTGGGGATTGGAAGGGGAAGATGGTAGGGGAGAGAGAAAAACAGACAGGAAGATGGGCAAGAAGAGAGCTGGAGGCTAAGAGAGGGGCAGCAACCCAGATCTGCAGGGTGGAGGGGAGAGGAAGGGGCCAGTCTTCTTATATGATGTGTGAAGGGGGCACCTGGATGCGGTCGGAGTAGTTGTCCAGCAGGAGGACCCCTGAGCTGGTCACTTTCTTGGTTTCTACCATGGTCTTCAGGTCAGCTAGGAGGGTCATATGCTTAGACATGTCGGTGGCCAGCACCTGTGGACAAGGGGGCTGTCACAGGGGCCACGGAATCTCCCCACCAGACCGCTGGCGGGCCGGAGCTTCTCAAGTGTTCACTGGGTACAACCTGTCCCCACAGGTCCCGCCAAAAGACTCTTCCCCCCAGGGGCCTTTCGGTCTCAAACTCAGACCTTCCCAAGGTGCCACCCCTCAAAGCCAACCTTTCCCCGTTCTGCCCCGCCCCGCCCACCATGTCGATGACCATCTTGCGCAGGCTCTGCCGCTGGCGTTTGCTGAGGTTCTGGAAGATGTCACAGTTGTCCTGCTGCAGCAGCTTGAAACCCACGGCCAGGTGGTGGTTCTCCAGCACCGACTCGTCATTGTACATGAGTGCCAGCTCCGAATCTGCCCAGGCGGGCGGGAGGTCAGGGGAAGACAGCGCCCACAGGTGGGCCCCGCCCCCCTCCATCCCAACAGGCCCCGCCCCCTCCATCACAACAGGCCCCGCCCCCGTGGAGGGCCACGCACTGGTGTTGATGAGGAACTGGTTGGAGACCCCAGGGTGGTCCACGTCGTGTATGGCAGCCGCGAAGAGGGCTGCGAGGATCTCCAGGTCTGTGAATACAGCCTGGAGGCAAAGAGAGGGAGTCAGAGAGACACGGGGTCAGAAAGATGGGGGTCAGAGAAAAAAAGAGAAGGATCAGAGAGAGGAACGGGCTTAGAGAGAGATGGAGGCCAGAGACCCAGAGTCAGAGCGATAAACAGGCCGGAGATGGGCAGTCAGAGAGGTGGGGGGAAACGGGGTGAGGCGGTGCTCACGTCCAGCGCAGGTGTGGCCAGCAGCACGTGGGTGGACTGCAGAACGTCGGCGGCATGCAGGCTGTTGTGGTAGGCCACATCCTGGTGGTAGTGGTCCTCCAGAGTCAGCATATATGTCACCATCGTGTCCACCGGGATGTGGAACTTCTTCAGGAGGTCCCGTTCCTGAGGACAGGTATGGGGGGGCGGTGATCCCCACTAGCCCGTAGCTCCCTGCCCTGGCTCCCTCCCTCACACTGCCCCTCACCCAGCCCCACTCAGCGCCCCCCTCCCCGCCCTACCTGGAATATGGTGTACATGACGCAGCTGAGGGAACGGCCCCGGGCATAATCTGACACGTGGAAGATGTTCAGGCCCCACTTGTTCAGGTCCTCCAGTTCCTGGAGGAGATGGAGGCCCGACATCAGGAGCCTGTGAGGGCTTAGGTCTGAAGGCAGCACCGTTATTGCTGACCCGGACGGTGGCATGCTCAGTAGCATAGAATTTACAGCCCAGGTTCTACCGGGCTGAGAAATAGCAAAGCAACCACAGCGACTTATCTGCCAGGCACTGCACTGAGCACTTGGTCTCATTTGACAGGGGCAGAGAAGGGATGTGACTTACCCAAGACCCTGGAGCCTCAATCTAAACTGCTCATGGGTGCCAGAAGGAAAGAAATATGGGCTGATTTTCCATGTCTCCCCAGGATCCAGAACAGAGCAGCTAACCACTGGGGGACCCAAGGCAGCACTGGCCAGTGTCAGCTCACAGAGGGCTGTAATAAATGCCGGCTGAGTGACCCACTGAGAGAGCAGCGCGTCTATTGTTCAAATCAATGCGAGGGCCCCTTGGCTCAAGGTCTCTCAGAAGAGTCAGACGCCAAACCCAGGTCTGGCCTGCCGTGCACACTGTTGGGGTTCTGCCCAAGTCCCCTTCACTGACCACTGGCCCACCGCCTAGCTGCTGGGACAGTTGCTTCTAAGGCTCACAGCTGCCCCATTCTCCTGAAAACTGCTTTTGTCACAGGAGCTACATGGAGGGGATGATGCCATCCACCGTGGGGCAGCCAGTGATGACCCAGGGCTACAGAGGCCAGCGCTCGCCCCTCAAGGTGGGCTCCACTCTGTGGTGCTGTTCACAGCTCCCCATGAGATCCAGCTGAGGCCAGGCTCCAATGGAGACCACCTCCTTGCTTAGTTCCTTTCGCTCCTGCTCCCAAGAGTCTCAGGAAGTTCGTGTTATGCCCCTCGCCTTTATGACAGACCTGCATTAGTACCTGTTTCTGCTAACGGAAGCAAATCCAAAGAGGACTTTTGCCTTTACAAAAAAAGGTGAAAAGCCACAACAGAAAACAGCGTTTAGCGTTTGTTTTGCAGCAGCAGTTACACAGGCGGCAGCACGCTGAGCAGCGAGAGCGGCCCTGCCAAACTCCTTCCCAGGGACCGACCCGGCTCCTGGGCCTCCAGGCACCAGAGCCGTGAACTGTGTCTGTGAGCACCTGTGCTTTATCTCAGTTTACTTTGTGCAACCATTAGCGAGATGTGTCCTAAGTATCAGAAAAGCCTAAGAGAGCTTGTAAGGGTGTTACACTTCATGTAAAACTGGATATAATTAAGTGTTTTGATCATAAACCAAATAAAGACACATCAATTAACGGCAACTGCTTCATTTTACACCGTGTGGGTTTACGAAAGGTTTCATAGGAATGCTCTGGGGACTTGTCCACCCCTGTCCTCGTCTCAGGCTAACCCAACACCCAGTCCTTCCCCAGGAACCCCTGCCCCTCTCCAGCCCAGCCCCTGCTGGGCCCCCACCCACTTGGGCCAGGAGCTCCTCTTGATCTGTCTTCACCCCAAAGCGGGGTACGCTGGCGTCAGTCAGGTTGCTGCTATGCATCATCTTCTTCACCCCCGTGATCTGAGACATAGGCTGGAACTGTGGCTCAGGGGGTGGGGGCTGCTGGGAGGGTCTCGGCCGAGGTGCCCTTTCTCCATCCCTCATTGTGGATGATGGGATCTCCACTTCATTCTGCTTGTCTGTAGAAGATGGAGGAGAGTAAGCATGGGTCCCCCTCAGAGATCCCCTCATCTGGCCCTCAGCCCCCATCCCATTAGCTTTGGGAAGTTTTACCCAGGACAGAAGATTCCTTCTGGATGTCCTGCTATTGGTTACCCATAGCTGGAAACCAGAGGGGAGGTAGGAATTTTTCTGGGAAATTGGTGGGCTGGAGTGGGGACTTTGGGGCCTGCCAGGAGCAGGGAAGTGGCCCCAGTCCAATCGCAAGGTTTGGCAGGGGGGTGGCATGAGAAGTCAGGAAGTGGGGTGGGGATGTTAGAGAGAGAAGCTGCCTGCCCTGATTGGAGGTGGCAGGGAAGACACCTCCATGGTGACAGAGAGTACTGGTGGGGGTGGCCAGTGCTGGGAGGAGGGAGGGAAGGGTGGTCTCTGGCTCTGTGGACCCCCACCCCTACTGGGTAACACCAGTCTGCCTGGCAAGTAGGCCCTGGAGCCTTTTTCTTGCTTTCAAGGGCCTCCAGAGCCCAGTCAGGGCCACCCATTGTGACCTGGGCCTCCCTAGTCAATGACAGGGCCCTACTGGGGTCATTTGCCTGCCATACTCCCATTGGCTGGATCTCAGAACTTGGCACAGCCACATCCCCACTGGTGGGAGCATTTGAAAATAAAAACATTCTCTTAAACTTGGGGTGGGGTATACATCCCCTGACTTTGGGAATCTTTGGTGATAAATTGTGAGGGTGAAATCCTGAGTTTGTGAGGAATATTCTCAGCTTGGGCTCTTGAGTTCAGAGGGTAGGGTGAGCTTGAGGGTTCCAATAAATGTGGGGTATTCTGTACAAGGTTGCCACTGAGAAGAAATGATCCTCAGTTTGGGGGATCTCTTCCAGGTTCTTAAGTTTTAGAAGTCTGTTGAGTTTGGATATCTAACGTTTGGGGATACTATTGAATTTGGGAGACTTTTCAGCTTGAAGGATTTTTATTTAAAGTTTGGAGGTCTTTTATGGATTCTTCAGGGCAGAAGTTTCCTTAAGTTTGAGAACCCTCCTGAGTTTAGACATCTCTCTTGAATTTGGGGGGGGGGGCTCTTCTTAATTTGGGGAACTCCAAGCTTGCAGATTCTATTAACGTTTGTGGGGCTTTTCAGCCTGGAGGCATTTTCTTCTTTTTTTTTAAGTATTGGTTTAAGAGAGAGAGGGAAGACAGAGAGAGAAAGAGAGCGAGAGGAACATAGACTTGCCAAGCCCCCATTCATGTGTCATTAGTTGGCTCCAGCAGGTGCCCAAGGAGGGATCGAGCCCACAACCCGGGTGGCACATCAGGACTACACTGCAACCAACTGAACCACGCGGCCAGGGCTCAGCCTGGAGGCGTTATCAAGTTTAGGAATTCTATCTGAGTTTGGGGGTTTCTTGGGGTCATGAGTTTCAGAGTTCCATTGGGGTTCCACTGAGTTTGGGAGAGATTTTCAGTTGGGAGAGATGTTTAAATGTGGTGTTCTACAGAAGTTAGGGTCCCACTGGATTTGGGGGCATCATGAGTATGGGAATTCTTGAACATGGTGACTTTGGCCTTTGGAGAGTTGAGTCAGAGTCCCTTGGGCAAAGGTGGGCAATAGGACCCAAGGTCTGGGGGCCCCCTCCAGCCCAGGTGTGCACCCCTGCGCGGGCTGCCCTTCACTCACCCAGGAATGTGGTGGAGATGTATTCAGAGACCTGGTTTCCTGACCTGCTCATCTCTGACAGGTGTGTGAGTTCCCGGTTTAGCATCCTCTTGAACTAAGGTGAAGGAAGCAAGAAGGGAGGAATGATGGAGTCGAGGAAAAGGGGGGAAGTCAGCCTCGCCCAAGAAACTTCTGAAGACTCCATGAGTCCCTCCTACTTCTCTGTTCAGCCAACAGAGCCCCCAGTAAGCTGCCAGAGGGGAGGGGTCAGCCCTTCCTCTCCTCCAGCTCCGGATGGGAGTTTCCAGGCGTTGGGAGTCAGGACTGGGCATATCTCTCCTTGCCTGAGGAAGTGGGGCTCCACTGCCCAGCCTCTCTCCCCCTCCCCCCAAGGAGGAGCCAGAGGGGCACCTGTGGGAGGGAGGGGCTCCTAACAGGAAGCCAATGAGGTATCAGGAGAATCCCATTGCCATGGAGATGGGAGTCTCCTTAGCAACTCCCCTTCCAACCAGCTTCTGAGCTTGGGGGAAAGGCGGGGTAGGCTGCAGGCCCTTTAACTCTTGCCTTCCCAGAGCTACTCCTGGCCCCTATGTCCCCAGATGTGGACCCCACTCCCTGGGAGGCCTGGCTTCCAGCACTCAGCCCAGTTGGGAAGGAGGGAACACAGTTCCCAAGTTCTGGGCGAAGAAAAGGTTTGTCTGGAGCAGGGGAGAATAGTGAGTTTAGGAAGCCCTAGTTTGGTCACCCGGCAGAGGGGTTTCCCCATCATCGCCCCCTCTTCCCTAGCCTCAGGAGGTGGACAGATGCACACATGAATGTAATATACCTAGCACTGGGCTTGGGGGCCACTCCTGGTGCCCCCATGCTACTTCACACAGCATCTGCTGTGACATTGTGCAAGGAGGAGAAAGGGCATTAGCTCCCCACCCCCAAGCTGCCAAAGCACCCTAAAAGCAGAAGCTGACACTGTCCAGATGCAAGAGGGACACTGGGCAGGAAGGGTTAGCCTGAGTGCCCACAATGGACAGGCACTTACTCCACCTAGTGCTGCCCAGAGACCCTGGGCACACATAAAGACACACACACACACACACACACACACACGTACATGCACACACACCCGCACAAGCAAGATGGACCCACAAAGTCACAAACTGCACACGGATTTCTGTGTTACACAGTTCACACAGCCTCAGACACATAAATCAAGGGGCATATACAATAAGGTGGTCACTGACACTCGAGATCACATGCTCCAGAAAAATCATGTAGTTCTGGACTCACAAACATGTCCAACACACAATACAATCGGAGCCATATGATCTCAGACAGGGCTACACCATGACCCAGGCAAACAAGCATATAGTTAGGTGGCCCCATACTATTGCAGACACACATGTGTGTGCTGACAGTCACACCTAGAGAGATCTACACCCCCAGCCACCCACCATCTACACCCAGCCCTGGGCCACACACAGAGACATAGTCATAAGCATTCATTTCCAGGCCACACACGTGCACAGCTGAACACACAAGTTCAGACCAGAGGTTGAAGGGTCAGAGGTCAGAGGGTCTCCTGCCCATCCACCACTCGGAGATCCCCTACCTGGTCCCACCAGCCCACCAGCCATGGCTTGGAGCAGGTCTCGCAGAAGAAATCCACCAAGGGCATCTTGGAGTCTAGCCCTGCTCAGGGCTGCCGCACACAGAGGCAGAGCTTGGGGAATCCTGGGGTTAACAGCCACTGTCTGGGGTAGGGGTGGGGTGCTGGGCAGGTGGGCAGTGGAAGGGGGAGCCGCGGAGGGGCCTGGGCCGGCCCAGCAGGGCTGGGGGCTCCCTTCCCCTCCGCGCTCCCGGTGGCAGCCCTGGTTACATGGTCTGCCAGCCCCTGGCCTCTTTGGGCCCCCCCACAGCAGTGGTCAGAGGTGGCCAGGGACCCCTGCCCATGGAGGGGCAGGGCGAGGGTCCCAGGAGGCGGCTTCAGAGGCTCTGGGCTCCGTTTGTGCGCCTGTGTGTGTGTGCGTGCTCACTGCAGCACTGGCAGGCTGCGTGTGATGTCAGCTGGTGCCGGGGTTGGGGGGGTGTTAAAGGGGCATCAGAGCCCACAGACCTCGGCCAGGCCCAAGTGGGGCTGCTGGGATAGGCAGGGCAGTACACACCCCCTCGAGGACATGCCTCCTCCATGGACACACCCAGAGACAAAGACACACACCCAGATGCTCCCCACACTCACAGACATATGAACACTCCCCACACTCACAGACATACGAACCTTCCACACTAACACAGCCAGGCACTGACACACTGAACACACACAGATATCCAGATGCTTTTAATACTACACTGACCGCATGCACACACACACACAGTCACAACTCTGATGGGTAACACCTTTGTAGGTATATAGCTGAGTACATAGAGATACAAATGCCTTCAGACACGCCCCTTCCAAGAACACAGACCCACACCCAGACATGGAGACACACGCCGAGGGACACACACTCAGATACGGGACACACTTATAAACACATACTCAACACACCCACAGACACTGTCAAACAAACAAAAATACCCATGTGCTCTTAGACACAAACATACCCTGACAAATCCATAAGGGAGTACACACACACAGACACACACACACACTCGCAGATTCACATTCAGAGATGCAGTCACATACTCCGATGCTCAACACACCCTCAGGGACACAGTTACCCTCAGACTTATATGTTCCCAGACAAATCTCCACCCACAGGCATATGCACTGCCCCAACACAGACACCCCCACCTGTACACTCGTTTCCCGAGATGCTTCCTCCCACAGGGGCTGCCACTATGCCGCACAACTCCAGGGAGCATCATTCACTCTGCCTCCTTTCTGAATGGTGATCCTGGAGTTGTGCAGAGCACAGTCTGCACAGCTGTCCATGGAAGCCTTGCACCCTCCCCTGCAGCCCTGCAAGCACACGAGTACATGTGCAAGCACACACAGAGAGTAGAGAGTCACAAACACATGGAGAGACACACCACAAATGCGGACCAACTCACACCTGTAGATATACACAGCCCTCCGGCACAGACCCACACACAACCCTGCATAATGGCCTGTGCACACCCACACACCGTCCACAGGTACACATCTGTACTCTGCTCCTGACAGCCTCTTGGAACACACCCCCACCCCACACTGCAAATGTGTAGCCAACAAATGGACAGCCACACAGATTCATAGCCACAGGTACATACCTGTAGACCATACAAGCACACGACCCCGCCCCAAGAAACATGGTCTATGGACAGATGTACACACACACACACACACACACACACACACACACACACACACACACACACACACCAGCAGTCTTCCTAGGTCCTGGGAGAAGTAAAAATCTATAGAAGCTGTGCCCCCACCCTTCAGCCCTATCCACAGATTGGCCCTGCTCACTGGGACCGCCCTGTTGCTAGCCCCGCCCCAGACCCCACCCCACAGGCTCTGCCTAGGAATAGCCCCACCCCACAGCCCCACCCAGGGACTGGGCCCTGCCGGTGAGGTCCACACACCTTATGGGATGCCATCTCGCTGACTGAGCGGTAGGTCTGCATGGTCTCTAGCTGCTCCAGACACCAATCCAGCTCCTCCAACGTCTCCCGGGCCAACTGCTGACATGTCTCCTCTGGAGAAGGGGCAGCAGGGGTGATGACTGACAGGATCCACAGGCAGGCCCTCAGAGGCCCCAGCCCATGGCGATGGGGGTCTGCCAGGTGAGTGGGGTATTGGGAAAGGGGATGAATCAACTACCGTGGGTGAGGGACCCCCACTGGGGCAGTAAGAGGGGCCTTTTCCACTACCCCTGGGCTTACCTGACAGTGTGGCTTTGCAGACTGGGGTTGGGCCACTCAGTGGGGATCGCCTGCAAAGAAATGGGGCTCCAGTGCCAGCCTGGGCCCCTCCAGATCCCGGCTACCCGTCTCTGTGAGTGGTGCCAATATTCCTTTTGCCGAGCGCTCAGTGTGTCCCAGGCACGCTGCCATGTACTCTGCAGCCTCTCACAGAACCCACAAGAACCCATTTTACAGACAGGGAAACTGAGGTTCAGGGAGGTGAACCAGCTTCCTGGAGATTACATGGCTGATCAGCAGTAAGGTCAGGTCTTATGTCTCCAAAATTACTGCTTCCTTCCATTCCCCCCCGCCCTGCCCTGGCCCTCCGACTCCTAGAGGGACCAGCAGCTCTCAGCCATACCCCTGACCCAAATAAGAAGTACTCCTATTTAGTGAGCACTTACTATGTGCTGAGCAATGTTTTAGCCCTTTCCACATATCATCTTCTGGACTCCTCACAGCAGCCATCTAATGGAGGAGCTGTTATGATTGTTGGGGCCCAGCTCAACTTACTTGTTGCTGGGAATGGGTACATTGGTCAGGAGTGAGAAGTTGCTGCGAACACTCCGGAGACTGGCCAGCACCTGGGATCAGGGACGGCAGTAAGGAGAGGGTACTGGGCCCCTGTCCCCAAGTGTGGGGGAGGTTTGGAGTCCTTTCCCTCCTTAGGGGTGAGGTCTCACCTGGGCAAATGGCGTCACAATGAGGTCCTCAGCATACCTATAATCAAGGACAGGGCTAGGTCAGGGGTCCGTGCAGTGGGACGTCAAAGGACCTGGGAGGAGAGGGGGTAGGGTGCCAGAGAAACAACTCTCCTGGGTGGACATTCTGTGGGGGCCGGGGCCAGGGAGGCTGGTGGGCAGGGAGGGGGCTTTTTAGGGTGGGGGGAGAGGGCACTTACACCTCACAAGAGTGAACATGCTGCAGGGGCCAGCCCTGAAGGAAACGGTGGTCAGGGAGAAGGGCTCAGGTGGGTGGGGGTAGGTGAGAGCAGTGGGTGGGGAGGGGAGTAGGGCAGAAAGGGGCCTGAGGGGGGGGGGTGTGAGATGGGTACCTTGATAGGTAGGGCAGGGCTGGAGGAGCCAATGAGAGGGGAGGGGGCTGAGCAGGTCTCGGGGGTGCTCACACCTCTGTAGGTGGCAATGATGAGGGAATTGGCTTAGGAAAGGCTGGCGGAAGGGAGGAGAAGGTGCTCAGAAGTGGACACTGGGAGGAAGCAGTGGCAGGGAGGGGTTCAACTGGGGGGTCTCCCCTCCTTGCTAGAGACACAGGCTGAGGTGGGGCCTGGCCCCAGCAGCCAATGAGTAAGTTGGGTAGGTGGGGACTATATGAACAAGGGTAGGGGCTTGAACTGAGGGAGGGTCTAGGTGTGGCTGGGTGGGGGGCAGAGATGGGGTAGGCACTCACTGCATGGACATGCTAGAAAGGGACTGAGCTCCTGATAGGGGGGAGGGGGCTGTTTACCCTCCTCTGGGGGCTTGGGCAGTGCTCCCCCTCCTTGCTGGGAAGGGCAGCTTGTGAAAGGGCCAGGCCTGGAATAGCTGGCAGGTGGGATTAGGGAGTGCTCACGCCTCGCTGGTGACTGATGAGTTCCGGGACATGGTCTTGGGCGACATGTCATAGTCGCTGTCGGAGCGGTAGAGGAAAGATTCGCGGCGCTGGCTGGTGGCCGCCCCGGCGTGCAGCACGAGGCCCGGGCTCGCCTGCGAGTCCAGGGGGCTTCGGCTGGGTGATGGGGTAGGCCCATTCTCTGCCTCGAAGCTGCAGGGGCGGGCAGGAACCGGGGTCAGGGGGGCTGAGATGGTATTGGGGAGGTTAAGAGGAACAGGGGGGCCAAGGGAATTCCTGACAGAAATGAGGGACAGAGAGAGGACACTAAAGAGAAAGACACCCCAAAAGAGATGGGAGACAAAGAATTGCAGGGATCAATGGTCCTGAGAGCCTCTGTGAGCCAGGCTCTGTTAGGTGCTGGGGACACATTAGTGACCGAGACAGACCATGACCTGTGCTTCACGGAGATGACACGGGAGGGCTGGACTTTCAGTAGGTTAGCCTAGTAACGATGCACACGCCAAGCTGTGGGGTTCTCATTGGCTCTGCTTTTCCCACTGTACCTCAAATCAGCCTCACTGCTCCGATCTATTCAGAATTGGCCCACTTCTCGGCCTGTCTTTGGCCAGCCCCCCTCATCACTTGCTTGGACCAGTGCATTCACCTCTGCCCGGGTCCCTGGCTCCTGTCTTTGCCTCTGTTTCCCCCTCAGCAGCCAGAGGGAGCCTAGAGTCAGACCATATCCCCCCTCTGCTCAGAACCTTCTATGGCCCCTAACTCACTCAGAGGAAAAGCCAGAGTCCTCACTGCAGCCCACAAGGCCCTGCCCTGTGACCTCCCACTCTACCCTTCACTCATTGTGCTCTAGCCACAGTGGCCTCCTTGCTGTTCCCTAAACATTTCATACACATTCCCACCTTGGGGCCTTTGCACCGCTGTTTACCCTTCCCAGATCCTCAGTGACTCCCCTTTCACCTCCTTCAGGCCTCAGCTCAAAAGTCGACTCCTCAGGAAGGCCTCCCCTCACCAACGGCTGTCATAATAGTTCATATTTCCCTTTCTTAAAAGCATACTACTGCCCGGCTGGCATGGCTCAGTGGTTGAGTGTCAACCTGTGAACCAAGAGGTCACAGTCCAATTCCGGGTCAGGGTACATGCCCGGGTTGTGGGCTCAACCCCCCATTGTGGGGCATGTGGGAGGCAGCCAAAGCCGATCAATGGTTCTCTCTCATCATTGATGTTTCTCTCTCTCTCCCTAACCCTTCCTCTCTGAAATCAATAAAAATATAATTTAAAAAATACTACTTATTGGACATAATCTATATTTTGCTTCTTTACTGTTTGCTTTGTCTTCTAGAAGTAAGTACTGCAGATCAGGGATTTTTGTCTGCTTTGTTTACTGCTGTACCCCTTGGGCCAAGAACATGGCCTGGCACATAATGGACGCCCAGTAAATGTTGACTAAATGGACAATAAAATGTATAAATGAATGAATGAATACGTGAACACATGGACTGGATTGCGGCCTACAGAGAATTAACACTAGGTGGATGACTGCAAGTTACTGGTGAGCTGATTTTAGCTGTTGTAGCTGAAGCAGGCCAGTCTGACGAGGTGACATCTGAGCTGGGCCAGGAAGACAAGAAGGAAGGAAGACCACGGGTCAGGAGGAAGCACTCCAGGGTGAGGGAACAGCAAGTGCAAAGACCTGGGGCAGGATTCAGTTTTTGTTTGAAGGCCAGCGAGGAAGCTGGTGTGGCTGGAATGGAGATGCAGACCAGGACAGAGACACAGCTACAGGGAAGGCCGACAAGGGGACCCCAGCCTGGGGGTACTGGCAAGGAAACCCTCAGGATGAGGCAGGGAAACGCTGGCCATGCCACTCCCCAGCTGTATGACTTGAAGAAAATGACTGAATTTCAGTTTCCTGGTCCACACAAGGAGCACAGCCACCACGCCCCTCGGGTCACCCGGGTGCCCAGCACTAACACAGGTAAAATGCGCACCATGCCTGGCACAGAGTTCAAACGACAACAACAACACTGGCAGATCCAAGTCTATCAGCCCACCTCTGCCACCTGGGGAGTGGCGTCAGCGAGGCAGGCGATATGGAGAACTGAGTTTGAGAATGGGAGCTGTGTGCCTGCAACATGCGCTGTGGCTTTGGGAAGGCCACTGACCTCTGTCACTTCCTCCATTGTTAAAGTGAGGGGCTTTGGCTAGTGGGCAGATTTCATGCTCTGCTCCGGGGGCTCAGAGGAGTAGGGGGAGACAATGGGGCCCTCCATTTTCTACCTATTGCAAGCCAGCATAAGATTATTATTTGCATAGTCCCTCTGCTAAGTCTGAAAGCTCTTAGAACAGGACAAAAGCATCCGTATAGTGAGCCTTTTTTCTAGGCTACTTCTGCAGTGTGGCAAGTGGCGAGGGAATTCACCAATTCCCTTTTACAGATGAAAAACCAGGTTCAGAGAGGAGAATGATTAGCTCTGAGTCACGCAGCAAGACCATGATGGGGTCAGAATTCGAAACCAGAAGTCTTGTGACTCCTTAGATCACAATGTTAGTTGCTGCCCTAACCGGTGTGGCTCAGTGGATAGAGCATCAGCCTGCGGACTGAAGGGTCCCGGGTTCAATTCCGGACAAGGGCATGTACCTTGGTTGTGGGCACATCCCCAGTGTGCTGGTCGATGTTTTTCTCCCATCAATGTTTCTAACTCTCTATCCCTCTCCCTTCCTCTCTGTAAAAAAAATAATAAAATATATTTTAAAAACTGTTAGTTGCTGCCCTCTGCCTACCTGACCCCATCAGAGCATATTATTTTCATTAAATAGAATGTTCATCCCTAGCTGATTTGGCTCAGTGGACAGAGTGTCGGCCTGTGGACTGAAGGGTCCCCGGTTCGATTCCAGTCAAGGGCACATGCCCAGGTTGCAGACTCGGTCCCTAGTAGGGGGCATGCAGGAGGCAGCCGATCAATGATTCTCTCTCATCATTGATGTTTCTATCTCTCTCTCCCTCTCCTTTCCTCTCTGAAATCAATAAAAATATTTTTAAAAATAATAATAATAAATAAAATGTTCAAAAGGGCCAGACAATCAACACAAGAAGCAGAGTGGAGCTGGAGCCCTGCGTAATCAGATATTCCAATTTTAGTAAAGAAACCTGAAATATTAAAGTACAAAGTTCAAATTTTTTAAAAAACACACTTCAGCACATCACCCGAGCCACTTTCAAGGGTTGTTTTTCCAGGCAGCCAGCTTTGGCCTGTACTACAGACTTTCCTAAAAACGCTCAGAGGTCCAGGGGCCTCAGGCAGGTGGCAGCTGGCAGCTGGCCTCAGCTTGCCCTGTGCCTCCTGCTGAGCACCTGGGCCGGCACTGGTGGTAGCTGGCATCAGTTTGGAGCATGACCCCTCCCAGGCACCTCCCAGACCAACATAGGCAGCTACCAACTTCAGATATCTTTGTAGCTCCTACCAGGTGGCCTGGGGCCAGGCATAGGCAGCAGCTGACCTGGGGTTGCACTGGAGGCCCTCCAAAGAGGCCCCAGAACCAACACAGTCAGTGGCTGCCTTCAGACCACAACAGAGCACCACTTGATTATCTCCACAAAAGACACACCCAAAGGGTAGTCTCAGCAAGCTCCAGAGCCCTTTTGGGGTGAATCCTGCTCTGTGGTTGTGGCCAGTCAGCCTGAGGGTCAACCCTACTCGGACAACCCTACTCAGACATGCCTATTCAACTCTAACAGGAGGGCACACTCACCCCACACAACGGACACTCCTAGAGCACCCAGCTCAGGTGACCAGGGAGACTGCTCCACTGGGCCCTATGGGACACCTATGACATAAGGCCACCTTGCCAAGACTGGGAGACATAGAAAATCTACCTACTACATAGAAACAAGCACAGAGAGGCAGCCAAAATGAGGAGACAAAGAAACATGCCGCAAAGGAAAGAACAGGAGAAAATTCCAGAAAAAGAACTAAATGAAATGGAGGCCACCAAGCTACCAGATGCAGAGTTCAAAACACTGGTTATAAGGATGCTCAATGAACTTAGGGGAAGAATAGATGAACTAAGTGAGGAGGAGTTCAACAAAGAAATAGTATGAATAGCACAAATAAGGTCATAGACACCGTAAAAAAAAACAGTCAAAAATGAAAAGTAGACTAGAAGGAATCAAATAGCAGATTACATGAAGAAAAGGATTGAATCAGCGATTTGGAAGACAAAGTAGAGAAAAATACCCAATTGAAACAGCAAAAAGAAAAAAGAATTTTTTAAAATGAGGACAGTTTAAGAGACCTCTAGGACAACATCAACCATTTCAACATTCATATCACAGGGGTAGCAGAAGGAGAAAAGAGAGAGCAAGGAATTGAAAATCTGTTTGAAGAAATAATAACTTAAAACTTCCCTAACCTGGCGAAGGAAATGGACATACAAGTCTAGGAGGCTCAGAGAGTCTCAGATAAGATAAACCCAAAGAGGCCCACAAGATACACAACGATTAGAGTGCCAAAGGTTAAAGACAAAGAAAGAATCTTAAAAGCAGCAAGAGAAAGACAGTTAGTTACCTACAGCGGAGCTCTCATAAGACTGTCAGCTGAGCCCTGGCTGGGTAGCTCAGTTGGTTAGAGCATTCTCCCAATACGCCAAGGTTGCAGGTTCAATCCCTGGTCAGGGCACACATAAGAATCAACAAACGAATGCATAAATAAGTGGAACAATGAATCTCTGTTTCTTTGCCTCTCTCTCACTAAAATAAATAAATTTTAAAGTAAAAAAATAAAAGACTGTCAGCTGATTTCTCAATAGAAACATTGCAGGCAAGAAGGGATTACCACACAATATTCAAAGTGATGAAAAGCAAGGACCTACAAACAAGACTACTCTATTCATAAAAGGCTATACTCTAGAATTGGAGTAGGAGATAAAGAGCTTCCCATACAAGAAAAAGGTAAAGGAGTTATCACTACCAAATCAGTATGACAAGAAATGTTAAAGGTACTTCTTTAAGAAGAAAAAGGGGGGAAAGAGTCCTAACCAGTTTGGCTCAGTGGATAGAGCATTGACCTGTGGACTCAAGGGTCCCAGGTTCGATTCCAGTCAAGGGCATGTACCTTGGTTGCGGGCACATACCCAGTAGAGGGTGCACAGGAGGCAGCTGATTGATGTTTCTCTCTCATCAATGTTTCTAATTCTCTCTCCCTCTTCCTTCCTCTCTGTAAAAAAATAAATAAAAAATATTTTTTATAAAGGGGGGGAAGAATATAAATATGAATAATAAAATAGCAATAACCACATACCTATCAATAATCACTTAAATATAAATGGATTAAATACTTCAGTCTAAAGACATAGAATAGCTGAATGGATAAGAAAACAAGACCCAAACAACACCTACTGTCTACAAAAGACCCACTTCAGATCAAAAGACACACACAGACTGACAGTAAAGGGATTGAAAAAGATACTACATGAAAATGGAAACAAAAAGGATGCTGGGGTAGCAATATGTATACCAGACAAAATAGACTTTAAAACAAAGGCTACCCCTGACCGGTTTGGCTCAGTGGATAGAGTGTTGGCCTGCAGACTCAAGGGTCCCAGGTTCAATTCTGGTCAAGGGCATGTACCTTGGTTTCCAGCATATCCCCAGTAGGGGGTGTGCAGGAGGCAGCTGATCCATGTTTCTCTCTCATTGATGTTTCTAATTCTCTATCCCTCTCCCTTCCTCTCTGTAAAAAAATCAATAAAATATATGGGGGGAAAAAAACAAAGGCTATAACAAGAGACAAAGAAGGACATTTCTTTTTTTTTAAAAATATTTTATTGATTTCAGAGAAGAAGGGAGAGAGAGTGATAGAAACATCAATGATGAGAATCATTGACAGGCTGCCTACTGCCTGCCCTCCACTGGAGATCAAGCCCACAACCCAGGCATGTGCCCTGACCAGGAATCGAACTGTAACCTCCTGGTTCATAGGCCAGCGTTCAACCACTGAGTCATGCTAGCCGGGCAAAGAAGGACATTTCATAATAATAAAGGGATCAATCCAACAATAAGATATAACCCTTGTAAACATTTACACACCAAATGTAGAAGCACCTAAATAGTATATAAAGTAAATATTGATGAATACAAAAGGAGAGATCGAATAATTGTAGACTTTAACACCCCATTGACATCAATGGATAGATCATCCAGACAGAAAATCAACAAGGAAACTGTGTCCTTAAATGACCCTTTAGACCAGCTGGATTTAATTGCTATTTCTACAACATTTTATCACAAAGCAGCACAATATACATTCTTTTCAAGCATACATGGAACATTTTCCAGGATAGACCACATGTTAGGTCACAGTCTCAATAAATTTAGGAAGATTGAAATCATATCAAGCATCTTCTCTGACCACAATGTATGAAACTAGAAATCAGTTACAAGAAAAACACACACACAAAAACAAACAAACACAAGCTCATGGAGGCTAAATAATGTGCTATTAAACAATGAAGGGGTTAACAATGAGATCAAGGAAGAAATCAAAGAAACCTTGAGACAAATGAAAATAAGAACACAAAGGCCCAATGGCCTGGTTGGTGAGGCTCAGGGCACTTATCCCTGTTGCAGGCTTGATCGCTGGGTGGGTGGGGGTGGGATTTGCAGGAGGCAGCCAATCAGTCATTCTCTCTTATCGTTGATGTTTCTGTCTCTCTCTCCCTCTCCCTTCCTCTCTGAGATCAATGAAAACACACACTGAGTGGCCAGATTATTATGATCTCTGAATGCATAATAATTTGGCCACTCAGTGTGTGTGTGTGTGTGTATTAGAGGCCTGGTGCATGAATTCGTGCATGGGTGGGGTCCAACCAGCCTTTCCAGGGGGAGGGGACATGGGCAGTTGGCCGGCCTGACTGCTGGTGAACTCCTGGCCAAGGGGACAATTTGCATATTAGCCTTTTATTATATAAGATATACACTGAGTGGCCAGATTATTATGCGTTCAGAGATCATAATAATCTGGCCACTCAGTGTGTATATTTAAAAACACACACAATGGTCCAAAAATCTATGGGATACAGTGACTAAGATTATTATAGGTCTACTTCAAGAAACAAGAAAAATCTCAAATAAACAATCTAACCTTTCAACAAAAAGGAACTTGAAAATGAAGGACAAAGTCCAAAGTGAGTAGAAAGAAGGAAATAATAAAGATCAGAGTGGAACTAAACAAAATAAAGTGTAAAAAAAAAAACCCACAAAAGATCAATCAAACCAACAGCTGGTCCTTTGAAAAGATAAACAAAATGATAAACCTTTAACCAAACTCATCAAGAAAAAAAGAGAGGACCCAAATAAATAAAATAAGAACTGAAAGAGGAGAAATGACCATTGATGCCACAGAAATACAAAGGTTTACAAGAAGGAATTACTATGAATAATTATATGCCAACAAATTGGACAATCTGGAAGAAATGGATAAATGTTTAGAAACATATAATCTGCCTGGCATGTGTGACTCAGTGGTTGAGCATCAACCTATGAACCAGGAGGTTACTGGCTGGGTTTCTGGTCAGGGCACATGCCCAGGTTATGGGCTTGGTGCCCAGTGGGGGGCATGCAGCAGGCAGCTGATCAATATTCTCTCTCATCATTGGTGTTTCTATCTCTCTCTCCCTCTGAAATCAATAAAAATATATATTTTTTAAAAATAAAATTACAATCTTCCAAGACTGAGTCAAGAGAAAACAAAAAATCTGAACAGACTGATAACTACTAATAAAATCAGATCAGCAATAAAAAAAAAAAATCACAACAAATAAAAGTCCTAAGAGTAATGGCTTCACAGGTAAATTTTACCCAACATTCAAACATCCTTCTCAAACTATTCCAAAAAATTCAAGAGGAGGGAAGGCTCCCAAGCTCATTATACAAGTACAAGATCAGCATTACCTGGATTCCAAAATGAGGAATTACAAAAAAGAAAAAGTATAGGCCAATATCCCTGATGAATATAGATGCAAATAGCCTCAACAAAATATTTGCAAACTGAATTCAGCAATACATTAAAAAGATCATGCACCATGATCAAGTGGGATTTATTCTTTGATGCAAGAATAGTTCGATATATGCAAATTAACATGATACAACCACATAAACAAAATTAAGGATATAAAATCATATGATCATTTCAATAGATGCAGAAAAAGCATTTTACAAAATCCAGCATCCATTTATGATAAAAACTCTCAGCAAAGGGGGAATAGAAGAACATACCTCAACATTATAAAGACCATACATGACAAACTCACAGCTAACATCATACTCAAAGGGAAAAGCTAAAAGTGTTTTCCTTAAGATCAAGAACAAGACACGGATCTCTATTATCACCACTTTTATTCAACATAATGTTGGAAGTCCTAGTCACAGCAATCAGACAAGAAAAAGAAATAAAAGGAAATTGGAAAGGAAGAAGTATATCTGTCATTATTTGCAAATGACATGATACTGGATAGAGAGAACCCTAAAGATTATACTGAAAAAACTATTAGAGCTAACAAATGAATTCAATAAAGTAGCAGGTTACAAAAATTAATATTCAAAATCAGTTGCATTTTTGTGCATCAGTAACAAACTATCAGAAAGATATACTAAGGAAAAAATCCTATTTTCAATTACATAAAAAATACCTAGGAATAAATTAAACCAAGGAGGTAAAAGACCTGTACTCAAAAAATTATAAGACATTGAAGAAAGAAATTGAAGAAGATACAAATAAATGGAAGCATATACTATACTCTAGGAGAGGAAGAATTAACATCGTTAAATTGTCCATACTACCCAAAGCAATCTATAGATTCAAAGCAATTTCTATCAAAATACCAATAACATTTTTCACAGAACTAGAACAAATAATCTTAACATTTATATGGAAATACAAAAGACCCCTACTAGCCATAGCAATCTTAATAAAGAAGAACCAAGTTGGAGGTATCATTCTACCTAATATCAAACTATACTACAAGGCCATAGTAATTAAAACAGCATGGTACTGGCATAAAAACAGACACACAGATCAATGGGACAGAACAGATAGCCAAGAAATAAACTGCCTATATGGTGAGGTAATCTGTGACAAAGGAGGCAAGAATATACAATGGGGTAAATACAGTCTCTTCAATAAATGATGCTGGAAAAACTGTACAAATATATACAAAAAAATAAAAGAAGCTAGACTGCTGTCTTGCACCATATATAAGAATAAACTCAAAATGGATGAAAGACTTAATTCTAAGACTCAAAACCATAAAACTCCTAGAAAAAACATAGGCAACAAACTCTTTGACATTGCTATTAGTAATTTTTTAAAATGTATCTCCTTGGTCAAGAGAAAGAAAATAAAAAATAAACAAATGGAACTAATCAAACTGAAAAGTTTTTGCACAGCAAAGGAAACCATCAACACAACAAAAACCTACCAGGTCAGAGAAAATATTCACCAATGATACACCTGATAAGGGGTTAATATCCAAAATCTATAAAGAACTTAAACAACTTAACACCAAAAGTCCCCCCAAACAATCCAATTTAAAAATGGGCAGAGGGCCTCAATAGACACTTCTCCAAAGAGAATGTACAGATGGCTAGTAGACCTATGAAAAGATGCTCAATGTCACTAACCATCACGGAAATGCAAATTAAAACCACAATGAGATGTCACTGCACACCTACCAGAATGGCTATCATAAATCAAACAATTGCTGATGAGAGTGTGGAGAAAATGGAACCCTTGGAATCTTAGCAGTGAAACATGCATTTTTGTAAGCTAATGATGACTGACTGCTGAGGAGTCCCAGATGGCCTCAGGATGGGGGTTGCTTGCTAGGAAAGACAACCATGTGAGTAGAGGGTTGTAACTTTCAGCCCCACTCCCTGGAGCCCCATGGAAGGGAAAAAGGTTGAGTTAATTATCAATGGATTGGTTGATGACTTAATTGGTAACGACTACACAAGAAACCGGCATCAAAATCCCTAAATGACAGGGTTTGGAGAGCTTGTGGATTGGTGAACACATCGAGGTAATGGGAGGGTGACACACCTGGAGAGGGCATGGAAGCTCCATGTTCCTCTACCCATACCTTTCCCTGTACATCTCTTCTCTCTGGCTGTTCCTGAGTTGTATTGTTTATAATAAACCAGTAACCTGCCCGGACGGTGTAGCTCAATGGTTGAGTGTCAACCCATGAACTAAGAGGTCACCGTTCAATTCCCAGTCAGGGCACATGAGTAAGCTTTAAGCTTGATTCCCAGCAGGGTGTGTGCAGGAGGCAGCCAGTCAATGTTTCTCTCTCCCTCTCCCTCTCTCTCTAAAAATCAATGAAAACATTTTTTTTTAAACCCAGTGACCTAGTAAGTAAGCTGTTTTCCTGAGTTCTATGAGCCATACTAGCACATTTTCTAACCTGAGGAGGAGGTCGTGGAAACCTCTGATTCATAGCCAGTCAGTCAGAAGCTCAGGTGACAGCCTAGACTGGAGACTGATGTCTTCAGTGGGGGCATTCTTGTGGGACTGAGCCCTTCATCTGTGGGACCTGCACTAACTCCAGGCAGTTAAGTGTCAGAATTGAACTAAACTGTAGTTCGCCCAGTTGCTGTCTGCAGAGAACCGTAGAATATTGGTTGGTGTGGGTGGTGGTGGTGGTGGTGGTGGTGGTGGTGGTGGTGATCATGGTGGGGGAACCTACACAGATGTGGTGTCAAAAGTGTTCTGTGAGAGTGAAAAAGAAACAGCAGTGTCCTCACTAAGTTCTGACACCCCAAATAACTTGGATGAGTTCCAAATAAATTTTGCTAAGAGAAAGAAGCCAGTGGTGGGATTACATGTGCCAAAACTCATGGAACTAATAAAATAATTTAGCAAAGTTGCAGGATACAAAATCAACATACAAAAATCAGGTGCTTTTCTGCCCTGGCCAGTGTAGCTTAGTTGGTTGAGCATTATCCCGTGCACTAAAAGGTTACCAGTTTGATTCCTGGTTAGGGTACATGCCCAGGTTTTGGGTTTGATCCCTGGTCAGGGTGCATGTGGAAGGTAACTGATCCATGTTTCTCTCTCATATCAATTTTTTTCTCTCTCCCCTTTCCCTTCTTCTCTCTCTAAAAATTAACAAAAACATATGTTTTAAAAAATCAATTGCTTTTCTATACACTAACAATGAACAACCCAAAAAGGATATTGAAAAAACAATTCCATTTACAGCAGTATCAAAATGAATTAAGATACTTAGGAATAAACTTAACAAAGGAGACAAAAGCCTTCTACACTGAAAAGTAGAAAATGTTGCTGAAAGAAATTAAAGAAGATAAAAATAAATGGAAAGATATCCCATATTCATGGGTTGGAATACTTAAGGCTAAGATGTCAATATTATACAAAGTCATCTATAGAATCAATGGAATCCCTATCAAAAGTCCCACAACATTCTTTGCAGAAATAAAAAAGTCCTTCTAGAATTCTTACGGATTTTCAAGGGACCCTGAATAACCAAAACAAAAGAATGAAGTTGGATCCTTACCTCACACCATATATAAAAATTAACTCGAAATGTATCAAAGGCCTAAACATAAGATCTAAAATTATAAAACTCTTAGAAGCTTCATGACATTGGATTTGGCAGTGATTTCTTGGATATGACACCAAAAGCAAAGGCAACAAAATAAAAATAAATTGAACTTTATCAAAAATTAAAAACTTTTGTGCCTCAAAGAACACTATTCAGAGAGTGAAAAGGCAATCCACAGAATGGGAGAAAATTTTTGCAAATCACATATCTAATCAGAGGTTAATACCTAGAATATAAAAGAACTAAAACTCAACAGCAACAAAAAACAAGCCATTAAAAAGTGGATAAAGGACTTAACTAAACAATTCTCCAAAGAAAATATACAGTTGGACAAATAAGCACATGAAAAGACACTCAACACCATTAGTCATTAGGGAAATGCAAATCCACCACAGTGAGATACTGAACACCCATTAGGATGGCTTTTATTAAGAAAAGGAAAACAGTAAGTGTTGGTGATGACATGGAGAGATTGGAGTCCTTGTGCATTGCTTCTGGGAATGTAAAATGGTACAGCCACTGTGGAAAATGGTTTGGCAGCTCCTCAAAAATGTAAGTATGGAATTACCATGTAATCCAGCAATTCTACTTCTGTACACCCCAAAGAATTGAAAGCAAAGACTCAAACAATTTCTTGTATAACAATGTTCATAGCAGCATTGTTCACAATAGCTAAAAAAGTGGAAACAACTCATGTACATTAATGGGTGAATGGATAAAGTGACATATATATATAATGAACCTTGAAAACATTATGCTAAATGAAATAAGACAAATACAAAAAGACAAATAGACAAATAGAATTGCTTAGAGAGCCTAGAAATAAACCCTCACATATATGATCAAATGATTTTTGACAAGTGTGCCAAGACAAATCTACAAATGATGCAATTTGTTGTGTAATTGTGCAGTTCTACTCATATGAGGTCCCTGAAGGAGTCAGATTTATAGAGACAGCAATTAGAATAGTGAGTGTTAGGGCCTGGAGGAGGGAAAAGGGGAGTTAGTGTTTAATGGGGACAGAGTTTCAGTTTGGGATGAAAAAGTTCTGGGGATGGATGGTGGTGATGGTTGCATAACAATGTGAGTGTACTTAATGATTCTGAATTGTACACTCAAAATTTGTTAAAATGGATCCAAATGGGTGGCTCAGCGGTTGAGCACTGACCAGGAACCGAAGTCACGGGATCAATCTCCCACCTGGATTGCAGGCCCAATCCCAAGTAGGGGTTGTGCAGGAGGTAGCTGATCGATGATGTTCCTCTCTCATCAATGTTTTGATCTCTCTATCGCTCTCCCTTCCTCTCTCTAAAAATCAATAAAAACATATATTTTAAATAGTTAAAGTGTGAAATTTTGTTATTTATATTTTATCATAATTTAAAAAATTTCAATCCCAAAACACCAATCTGAAAGAATGTATGCACCCCTATGTTTAGAGCAGCATTGTTTACAATAGCCGAGACCTGGAAACAGCCCAGGTGCCCATCAGCAGATGAGTGGATACAAAAGCTGTGGAACATTTACATTATGGAATACTATGCGGCTGTAAAAAAGAAGGATCTCTTACCCTTTGTGACTGCATGGATGGGCCTGAAAATATTTTGCTAAGCAAATAAGCCTGTCAGAGAAAGACAGATACCATATGATCTCACTAATATGTGGAATATAATGAACAAAAATAACTAACAAAACGGAACCAGAAGCGTGGATACATGGAACAGACTGGCTGGTGCCCGAGGGAAGGAGTGTGGTGTGACTGGATAAAGAAGGTGAAGGGATTAGCTAAAGAACGTATATACATATCCCATGGACATGGACAATTAGTTTGGTGAAGGCTAAGGAGGGAGGTGGAGGTGGGCATAGAGGAGAAAAAGGGGGACACCTGTGGTAATGTCAACATTAAAAATTTTTAATATAAATCTATATATATAAAAGCCTAAGCAACTGTAACCACCAAACAACCTGAACTACTGGTTGACCAGTGCTATGATGCTCACTGACCAACAGGGGGCAGACGCTCAGTGTGCTCCCACAGCCAACCTCCCACGGTCTCTTCCCCCCCTGCCTGCCAGCCCCTCCCCCCATAGGCCAGGCCAAGGGACCCCACCCATGCACTAGTTTGTGCATCAGGCCTCTAGTAAATAAATAAAAAACAATTTGCAAAACAACGTCATGCAGATGTATATAAAAAGGGTTAATTTAATACATGTTCATCTTTTAAAAAAACACACATTCTTAAAATAGAATTACCTAATCATGAGCTTGAGCCTCTGATGATAATGCCCACTTATTGAGCACCTGCTGTGTACTGGGTCCCAGGTTAAATCCTTTTAGATGTATAGTAAAAATAACAAGACACTGAGTACTTGCTGTGGCATCGAGTGCTTTATAGACATGAACCTAGTATGTCTCCTACCAACTCTGTGATTTGGATTCTGTTTACATCCTGGTTCAATGAAAAGACAGGCATAGAGGGGTGGCGAGGGATTGGTAGTCTCATTACTTGAGAATCATGTCCTGTCTCCCAAGGCCCAGCCTGGATTTTTTGACCCTGCTGAGTGCCGCTGTGAAAGGGGGCGGAGCATATCTATGTAGAGAGGACCCCTCCTCTGTCCCAGGAACTGAAGTGCTGTTTAGGGAAGGTGAGACCCAAGCCCCAGAGGGCAACCAACTAGCATCTCCGTAGATACTGCAGCCCCAGAGGACTCAGCTCACTGCAAGCAGGAGCCCAGAGGCAGGGATGGGAAGATGCTCCCTGGGGCCCCACTGTTTGTGCTTCCAGAAGCGATGTCCCCGAGGCTGCAGAAGGGCATATAGGAGAACATTAGGCCTGTTGAATTGCAGCCTGAGAATGAGGGGGTCTCAGCTACTCCCCAGCATTGGACCCCCAGGCTGTGGGGAGTCACCCCTCCCTGGCCTGCTACTGATCAGGGTGACCCAAAATCAGGCTAGAGGCTGCACTAGAGATGTCCCAATGGGACCCAAAGCCACACTCTAGTGTCAAGGACAGCCAACAGGCCCTGACATCACAGCCACATGCCCAGACGCTCCATCAGAAGGGAAATGATCTGCCCAAGACTCTCCCTGGGATAGACTGACTGCTTGGTGGCGTTCTCAGGTGAAGTTGCTACCTGCTTCCACCCCTCTGGGGCCTCAAGTCCTGTCCCTCTGGGCTTTTGAACATCAAATTGGGCCTCTGGAGGACTGTGCAGTCCAGGGGCAGATCCAAGCTTCAGAAAGTTCTGCTGCAGGAACCAATGGGAAACAAACAAGCTGGGGTGAGGGTAGGGATGTGGCAATGAGAGGGGACATATCCCAGTTGGTAAAAATCATAACAACAATGAAAGTAGCCAGCTGCTCTGGAATGCCATATGCTCCAGCATTGTGCTTTGCCTGGACACGTACTCATCCCCATTTTCTGGAGAGAGAGAGAAACTGAGAAACGGAGAGGATGAATAATATGGCTAGTGATAGAGCAAGGATGCAAACCCGGGGAGCCAAGCTCAAAGCTACAAAGCACACTAAATCACTGGGTGTCTGTCTCCCCCCAGGCAGTCTGGCAGCTCCCCAGGCCCTGCCCCACTCCAACTGACTCCCTCGTAGGAGGTGCCAGGCAGCCTTTATGGAAAGGCCTGGCATTTGCTTTGTGAAGGTCACATGGAGGTTAAGGGCGGGTGCTGGTGTGTATCTGCCAGGCAGGCGCATGGTGCTAGTGACACAGTTGTTAGCGGGGTTAAGTGTAGAAGGAGGGTCTGTGCATGTGTGAGTCAGAGGGGGTGTTCAGGGGCATCTGTGTGCATGTAGGTTGTCCGTGTGGATTTACACATCTGTGTGTGTAAGTGGGGTCTGGGTGTTCACAGCGCTTGTGTGGGTGTGTGTCTCTGAGTCCTGTGGGTTTGGGAGGGTGTACCTGTGTGCGGTGCACCTGTGCCGAGACTGTCCCTGCCTCCTGAGGGGTACGAGGTGTGCTCCTATGTGTGGCCATGTGCAGGTGGGAATCAGGCCTGGGTATGTGTTGCAGTGAGAGTGTGTTCCTGCAAGCAGTGTGGTCTATACAAGGCTTAAAAGGCCAGGGTTTCTGTGGTCTGCGTGTCACCATGGCCATGGGTCAACCGCGACTGTCCTGTGTGTGGGCGTCATGTATGGCTGTGTATGTGTCTTCGTTGGGGAGCATGAGTGTGTCCAGGTATCTGAAGGGGTAGCTGGAGGGGAGCAGGAACATTGCTGGAGTACCCCAAGAATTCTGAGAATCTAAAAGCTGCTCCTCTGCTCCTGTCCAGTAGATTCTCACTACCCTCCAGGAGTTCCAGCAGGAAGCTCCTCCCACACCCACCCCAGCCTGGCTTTCAGCCTGGCAGCCCCAGCAAGGAGGGAGGAAGGGTAAAGCCTGAGGGACCTGGCTGGAGGCCCGTGGCCTGGGAGTGGAGCCCAGGTGTCGCTGGACACTCATACTTGCTGGCAGGGTGAGTGCCAAAAGTCCAGGTTTAGGGGCACAAAGAGGGTGAAGGGATCCCATTCTGAGTGGGCAGAAGGGGGCAGGACCCAGTACCTATTTTCAGAGCCACCTCCTGCAGGAAGCCCTCAGAAGCACCTAGACGTTTAGAAACAGGGGAAGGGGTGGGAGCTCCAGGCAGACTCTGAAAACCACTTTGGAGACTCCCGAAGGCAGACTGGGCACCCCCACCAACGCATCCAGAGCCCTCTGGTGGGAAAGGAGGGGACTGGCCTCGGGCCACCCACCTGAGGGATCTGCCTGGAGAGCGCCAACAGGTGTCCTCGTCACTGAAGGAGAAGTGGACCAGGGATTCAGGGCTCACGAAGGGCAGCGCTAGGGCAGGGCGCCGGGGCCTGCCCGGCGGCGGGCTGCTCTGGAGCGCAGGGGTGCCTAGCGCCCTCCGGGCGCGCATGGGGACGGCGGCACGCACCGTGGTGTAGCGTATGCTGCTCTCCAGGCCCGAGGTGCCTGGGGCCGCCCGCGGCGGCGCTGGCACCGCCTTCACACCCGCCCTCCGGGTGACTTCCCAAGCCATGGGCGTTCGGGTGTCCTCAAGTCCGCAGCGCCCGGGGTTGGGCTCGGCGCCTGCCTCCTCCTGTGAGCCCTGCACAACTCTGCGCACACTTCCCGCCTGTCTCCTTTCCCCGGGCTTGGGCGGGAGAGGGGCCGGGTTGCCCGGAGCTCTGGTTTACCAGGCTCCGGGCCCACCGCCCCCCACCCCGCCCCTGCCTCTGGCCCCGCCTTCACCCCCTCCCCATCCTGACGTCGAGCTGTGCCCTCTGGAAGTCTCCGAGCGCCAGGCGCTCCAGGAGGGACAAGACGCCCTCCCGCGCCGGCGGAGTGTGGGGTTTGGTGACAAAAACCAGGGGGAGGGACGACGGATGCCGGGGAGGTGGAGCTGGGGGTCAGAACAGAGACAGAAGAGACAGAGAGAAGGGGAGACAGAGACATTGAGAGAAACCAGAGAGAGGAACTGATTCCCGGCCCCATAAGGGGCTCCCAAAGGCCCCGGCCCTTCTCCTCTTCTCTCCCTGCCCCCATCTCTTCCGCTGGGTCCACTCCTGTCCCCGCAATGCCCTCTCCCAGGCGAGTACGGATCAAAGAACCCCAGCTCCAGCCAGTGCCCACCTTCGGGCTGCCAGGATAAAGGGACACTGGGAAGCGAGATCCGATGTGGCCGCCAGTTTGCCAGCCCCCACAGCCCACCCGGGAATAGCCAGGAAGGGAACTTCAATTTGCCCTCCGCGCCAGGTGCACCCATTGACCGGCGAGCCTGATGGCAAAGCAACCGCGAGCGCATCGCTGGCCCATTTCACAGCCCTTAGACTGAGGCAACAGAACGAACAAGCGTCCTCAGATCACCGTGGGTGGCAGGTTGGTTCCCCCAAAGCCTGACCGCAGACTCAGGTCTGCACAGGAAGTGGGAAGAACTTGCCGTTTATTGAGCGCCTACTGCATGCCCTATCAGATGTCTCCACGGCAACCCTGGCGGGCAGGGATGATTTTTATCGCTGCCTGGTGACGGAAGAGGAAAAATGAGTCTGGGCAGAGGCAGATACGGACTCCAGACACCGACGTGGAGACTCGAACCCACCTGGGCGCACTTACCCAGCCCACGCCTGGCGGCCGAAATCCTGGAAGCTTCGCAGAAGCCGAAGGCGCCTGCGGAAAGTTGGGGACGGGCTGGCAAAGAAGACGGGCGAGGAGGGCGGCGAACGTGGCCAGCGGGGCGCGCGCCGGGCCAGGGACTCCGGCAGGAACGCCTCGTCCTCGGCCGCCGCCGCCGCCGCCGGGAAGGCTGCCAGCTGCAGCTCCGGAATGCAGCCCAGGCGGCGCGGCCGGGCCATGGCCGCAGGGGACGCGGGGCGGCCCGGTCTTGGTGGGCGCTGGGGAGCAGCGCCGCCCGCCCCGCCCCGGGTGGCCCAAGCAGGCCGGCCGCCCAGCCCTGGGGCCCACCCCGCCTGGCCGCCTTGGCCCTTCCGGCTTCCCGCTGGGGCCGCCCCTGAGGCGGGGCGGGACTGGGACGCCCGCAGGGCTGCAGCGGGGACACCCCACAGACCTCAGGGCCCCCGCCCCCGCAGTCTCTCAGTTGTCCTCACAATCTCCTAAGCATCTCTACAAACTCCTGGCACGCCCCCAAAATCTCTGGGGTGTTCTCACAACCTCCTGTGGTATTGAGAGACCCCACAGACCTCAGGGGCGTCCCCAACGTTCCTCAGCAACCTCCACAATTCCAGAGAGTGCCCCCAATATTCCTGAGATGCCCCACACAACCCAAGGATACCCCCAAAATCCCTGGTTCCGAAAGGGCCCCCACAGACCCCAGAGGACACTTCCAAAGCTACCCAGTTGTCCCCTAGTAGTGTCCTCATTGTTAATGAGACATCCTCACAAACCTCAGCGGCACCCCAAGAATCCCAGGATGCACCTACAATGACAGTGGTGCTTTGAGAACCCCTGAGAAACCCTTCACCTAGATCCTAGGACCACTGCTGCAGTTCCCCAGATGTCCCCACACCCCCTAAACACTCCCACCATCTTTGAATCATGCAGAGACCCCCAGAGTACCACTGAATCCTCTAGTCACTGGCCTTCCCCACAGACATGGGTATGAGGGCCTAGGAAGCCTAAGGTCCCTCCAGACCCCAGGAATGCCTCCACAGTCCCTCAGAGGTCCTCTAACCCCTGAGTAGCTCCACAGCATCCCTGAGATGCTCCTACAAATGCAGAGACCTCACCCCATAATCTCAGGAATGCCTTTAGACTCAGGGGGTGCTCCTATAACATGGAGATGCCACAAAAATCCTGGGGTGCCCCCAAAACCCAGGGGTACAACTAGATTCCTCCTAAGACAGTTCTATAACCCTAGACTACTCCCAGAATCAAGATGCACCATAACCCTTGGTAACCCACCAGAATACCTCCCTTAATTTATGACATCCCTAGGAGATCTGAGTGTGCTCACAGCCCCAAGACACTCCTTAGAATTTCTGAGGCACCCCTTAGAATTGAGGCCCCCACATCTCATTAGGTGGCCCCAAGAACCCAGCCTCCCCTCAGTGCTGACTCCTGCGCAGGCACAGTAGTACACAGGCATAGGGACTTTCTACCACCACCACCCCAGGTGGCTCTGCATGCCCAACCACTCGACTCTGGGGGGCTCATTACCACCTTACACAGATGAGTAAACTGAGAGTCAGAGAGGTGAACACCCTTGAACAGTCAGGCAACTGGTTATAATTCTGGCGCCTACTCCAATGTGTTTGTGGCTTTTAGGGGTTGGGAAAGCTTGTTTTAAATAAGTAAAGTGGGCAAATCTCTATCTTAGGCTACCACCTCTGTAAATACCTTTGACTCCACTGTCATGGGGCCTAGAGTCGGATGGCCCAGGGTTAAGTCTGTCCTCTGGCACTTAGTCATTTGACCTTGGGACACTTCATTTCACTAAGCCTCAGTTTTCCCATATGTAAAATGGGTATAATACTACACATCTCATGGATGGACAAGTAAAAGGTTCTAGACGTAGTAAGCCCTCACTAAATGTTAGTTACAATTATTATTATTTAACAAAACACTTATGGCCCTAGCTAGTTTGGCTCAATGGATAGAGCGTCGGCCTGCAGACTGAAGGGTCCCAGGTTCCATTCCAGTCAAGGGCATGTACCTTGGTTGCGGGCATATCCCCAGTAGCGGGTGTGCAGGAGGCAGCTGATCCATGTTTCTCTCTCATCAATGTTTCTAACACTCTATCCCTCTCCCTTCCTCTCTGTAAAAATCAATAAAATATATTTAAGACATTTATGAAGAGTTTATAATGTGCCAGCCACTGTACTAGCCAGTGATGATGATAATGATGCCGGTCATAGCAACAAACCTTCAGAATGCTTCCTGAGATTCAGCACCTCTAGCCATGATCTCATTTAATCCTCACAAAACACCTGCAAAGTGATACTAGTACTTCCCTATTTTACAGAGGGAAAACTGAATCTTGGGGAGATATAACCTGCTCAAAGTCACACAGTCAGTGAGTGGCTAATCCAGCTCTAGACAAGTGTTTGTCACCCTGTATTTTATTATTGCCTCCCAAAGGAGTAGCCTTTTTAGATATCCCCCCATCACCTCCTCCATGAAATGCTAATACCACAGATATACTGTATATTTATGTAGTGTGTGAATAGGGGGGCTTTGTACATATTTTTTTTAAGAGTGGAAAGGAGGGGGAGGGGAAGAGAGGGAAGAGAAAGAGAGAGAGGAACATCAATGTGAGCGAGACACATTGATTGGTTGTCTCTCACACATGCCCAACTGGAGGTCGGGGATGGAACCTCCAACCCAGGTACTGCCCTTGACCAGGAATCGAACCCTCCAGTGTGCAGGCCGACACTCTAACTACTGAGCCATGCTGACCAGAGCTGTATATATATTTTTTTTATATATCCACCCCAAGAACCAAATTTTACACCCATGCAGGTGATATCATCTCATTGGGAATGCACAGTTTCCCAGCCTGGGCACTATTGACATTTGGTGCCTGTTAATCTTTTGTCCTGGTGGGGAGGGGCAGTCCTGTGTGCTTGTAGTAGAAGCAGAATCCCTGGTCTCTACCTACTAGATGACAAAAGCACCCTCTCAGTCATGACAAATAAAATGTCTCCAGCCATTGTCACAGGTCCTCTGTGGGGACAGATTGCTTCTAGCTAAGAACTCCCGCTCTAAATCCATGAAGACCCATCACTGGCCACCAGTACCTCTCGGTCCAAGTACAAACAAAACTAGGAAAGACATTCACGTTTACCTGCCCTTAGACTTCCCTGAATTGTTTTGCTGATCCAGCACATCAGACTTTGGGAGTAGATTCATTACAGGCCCATTTTAGAGATGGGAAAACCAAGGCCCAGAGAGGGGAAGTGATTTGGCCAGGGTCACCCAGCTCGGAAGGAACAGACCTGGGTTATAAATTCAGTTGTCTGGTTCTAAGAACTGGAATTTTAGCCAGTAGGTCCTTCACAGTTCAAGTCTCTTCCAGCCCAGTGAACTTTGTCCCTTCCTAGGAAGTCAGATGTAAACTGAGGCCTGAAGCCAACCTTGACACAAGCTGCCCCATCACCTCTCTGCCTCATTTCCCTTGCTCACTCTGCCCTAGCCTCACTTGCCTATTTTTCTTCCAATATATCAGACATACTCCTACCTCAGGAACTTTGTACTGGCTGTTCCCTCTGCTTATCACCCTCATCCTTCAGACACCCATATACCATCCCCCTCTCACTTCATTTCGGTCTCTGCTCAAATATCATCTTCTCAGAAAGGCCTTCCCTGTCCCCAGGGTCCCTCTTTTCTTCATATCCCATGTGTCACCATCTGGAATTATCATTATCCCTTTATTTGCTATGTCTTCCTCACCCACTAGTCTGAGAACTGGAGCCACAGACTGAACCTGTCTCTTATATCTTATGTCACATCCTGAAGATCCTCAATCAATAGCCCTGTTACAGATGAGGAAACTGAGGATCCGATGGTTAAGTCCTTTCCCAAGGTTACACAACAAGTCAAGGACAAAGGCTAGATTTGAACGTTTACTCAAGAGTGAAAACAGTGAGTCCAGATACCTCCCAAACTCTGTCCTCACTCTGCCAGTCTGTGGCTCCCGCAGACCCAAAGCCCTGGTTTCTGCAACTCAGAGGAGCTTGCAGTCAACCTGTTAACAGGGCCTGCGCTTGTGATGTGGAGGGCGTCCCCTTTCTCTTTGCTGAAGTCATTTTGAGGAAGTGCAGTTCTCAAAATACCAGCTCTTGATCGCCCAGACCTGATGTCAGCCATTTCAGCCTTAACACAGCAGATCTTATTCAGCCGGTTTGCTGATGAGAAAACGGAGACACGGAGAGGCCTGATCTCTGGCCCCAGGTCACACAGAGCAAAAGGGCAGGGGCACAATCTGAATCTCACCCACTGGTCTGGAGCCGAGGAGACCTGGTTTTTAACCCCAATCCCGCCCCTCCTGGCTGTGTGACCTAGGGCAAGCCACTTCGTCTCTGTTTCCTCGGCAGGAATGGAAAGCCAAAGATGCTGGGAGTTAAAACCCAAGTTGGTGTTAGGAGGCCCTGACATGGATGTGGACAAGCCGGCGGAGGCCAGACCGGAACTCCGCGTTCTCAACTTTTCCGCCAAGTTCCTCTCTATCCGCCAGGCGGCGGTGTCCAACGTGCTGGGTAGAGGATAGGGATGCGGCCTGGTCCCAACCCACCCGGGGAAGGAGCAGACCTCACTGGTAGCCTGCGGTCGGCCGGCTTGGCGCCCGCATTCCGAGGCGCTCAATAATCATGAAATAATAATACGGGGCGCCGCGGCAGTGGCGGCGGCGGCGACTTTGTTCCTTCAGGGACAAGTCCGAGAGGCAGGTCCGGACTCCTGAGCGCACACTTAGCAATACCTGTGCCTTTTCCGTCGTCCAGCAGGGGGCGCGCGGAGACACGTGCTCCCAGTACACATCCAGGGACCTGGGAGCGCCAGAAACAAGGGGAGGCGAGGACCCAAATAGGCACAGAGATCACCGGCCAGAGAGAGACCCCCGGTCGGGCTGCCTCCACCCCCTCCTGGGGCCAGGCAGCGACCCCCTCGGTGGGGAATGTTTGAGGTTCCAAAATGGGGCAGTCGATACGTCGGCTCCACTCTCAATTAAGGCAAGCTCCCCCCTCCCCCCGCCCCCAAACACCAGAGTCCTTCTCTTCCTCCAGCTCCATCTGCCTCTTGACAGATCGTGGCAGTGCCATGACTCAGCCCCGCAGGGCGCCAGGAGCACAGTCTCATACATCCCCAGGTCCAGAGGGGGCTGTGGGGTGTGGATGCCATCTCGGATGGGGGCAGGGCCCTCTCTCTGGGGGTTCCTATGACTCAAGTCTGGAAGGCTCTTTGGACCTCCTTTTTGGTGGCTGCATGAACTCCAACGTGGGAATGGTGGAAGCCCGTGTGTGCACTGGTAAAACCCCCTGTCTGGAGAACTGGACTGGCAGAAGGCCCTTTCTAAAAAAGCAAGGTTCCCATTGGAGGCCTCTCAGTTCCCCCTTCCTCCCTCTGCCTGGCACCAATGCCCTCCCTCCTGCCACAGTCCCTGGAGGCAACACAGGCCACAGTGAAACAGAAACCTGAGTCTCTGAGGGATGTGGTTGAGGTTCCTGTTTTTTCTTCCCATCCTGGAGGAGCAGGTTCTATGCAGGCCCCAACTCCGCTCCAGAATCCAGGTCCCTGAGTAACTAGCTACTGAGCACTCACTATGTTAAGTCCTTTACACACATCCCCAATCTCACAACACTCTTAAAGCAACCCCCATAGAGCAGTGATGACAACAGTCCCACTCTACAAATGGAGAAATTGAGGCTCAGAGAGGGCAAGGCCTTGTCCCAGGACACACAGGCCATCAGACAGACCCTGTATTGGCATCTCAGCTTTACCATTTCCTGGTTGTGTGAGCTTGGACAAAAAGCAGGCCTTTGCCACTCAAAGCCTCAGTTTCCCCATCTGTCCAACAGGAATACCTCAAAAGGCACTGGGGTTGAGGACTTGTGAAAAATTCCCTCACATGGAGCCTGCCCGAGAATGAGCCATTAGGAGATAGGTGCCACTAAGGTGATGATTATTAGCACTTAGTCATGGTCCCCCGTCCCCCGAGAGTCAATACCCCAGTGACCAGGCTAGCGGGAGTCCTGGGGGGTGCCTTAAAAAGAGTAAGGGTCCAGTTCCTCCTTCTGCACCCCACCCCCTCCCTGATCTCTCAGGACAGTGACCGCTGGCGTGCTGCCCTTGGTCTTGGCATTTCCTGTTGATTCCAGTTTTGTTTTCCTTAAGCTCCTCTCCAGTTCCCTTTGGGAAACAGCAGGCTGTGTGTGAGGAGCCTATGACAATCGCTTCCTGGGAAAAGGTTCTATGGCTAGATGTGTCCCAAATTGAGGTGGGTGGAGGAGGCCTTGGGGGCTATGGTGCCTGCTAGAGGTCCCCAGAGCTAGAATAGGAGGGTAATAGCCTAAAAGGACCTCCTTTGGGAATTCCTGGAGTGAGAGGCTATGTCTTAGTGATGTTCCAAACAAAGGGGTACTCATGGGGGGCAAGCAAACCACAGTCACAGCTGTGAGTCACACATGTCACCAGAACACACACAGTCAAACCTCAAGCACCATCAGAACACCGGCTGGTTAGAGGACAGCGCATCAGGCATTCAGGAGCACACCCGAAAGGCAGACCACTGACTCCGACACAGGGCACACGGGCAGCAGAGAGCAAAGGTTCCCATTGGAGGCCTCTCAGTTCCCCCTTCCTCCCTCTCAACCTCAGTTTCTCAGGGAGAACAGACAGTCCTGATGACACAATCACATTGTCCTGGGAGTGTGCACATTGCAGTGCCACCATCACTGCATCCCAGGAACACACACGGTCACAATCACTGTCCCAGCAGCACACACATTCACTGTCATGATCACTGTAATGGGAGCAGGCACACTCACAGCATCCCAACAACACAGTCAGTAACACAGTTACCACACCCTGGGAGCACATACAGCCACACAGTCACAGTATTCCAGTAGCACAATCACTGTCACAGTCACTGTCCCAGAAGCACAAAATCACTGTCCTGGGAAGACTCACAGTCCCATGTTACAATCATAGGACCTCAGAAGTCCTACCCAGCCAAGGCAGCCACAGCTGATCATACCCCAACAGCTGGAGCAACGTCAGGTCAGGGAGAGGATACAGTCAGAGACAGGCCAACACACCCCCTTACTAGCACTGTCACCAGGGGAGGCAAGGGTTCCTCCACCCTGTGCTGAGACTATGCACATCTTCCTCCTCTGCACAGCAAATGAACCTAACTCTCTCCTGCCCTGAGAAGGGGGCTCCATCTAGCACACAGCCCCCAACATAGCCCCCAATCCAAAGAGGCCCTCTCTGGATTTCTTACTCCATCTGCTGCAGTGAGTCCACAAATACCCCCATTCCATATAGTCCTCCACCCCCTAGAAGAACCCTGAGAGCCCCTCAGCCTGGAAGAAACATTGGTCCTAGCAGGTGCCCCCGTAAAAAGTGCCCTTAGGACATCCCCAAACACAGTTAATCTAGCTTTCAGTACAGTGCTTCCAGGAAAGTCCCTTGAAGTGGTGCTCAGCCTAGCCACTGTCCTGCACTGCCACCGGTTAGGGATACAGACCCCTAAAGCTGCAGCCCTCAACCCAGACCCTGTTATTACCACACGCAGCATGGCCCCCCTAAGTCAACCCGAGGATGGGCTTCAGTAATCCTTGGATGTAGTGCACTACCAGGGGCCGGGTCCCAGCTACTCCCGCAGTAGAACTCTTCTATCCCTACCCCGCGCCAGTCACACTGACCCCCGGCCGCATCACAGCGCCCCCTGCTGTCAGCGAGGCGAGTTGCATCATTTCTGCGCGCCTATCCGCTCCGCGCGCGTCCATCGCCGGTAGTCTTACCGCCTGCAGCTGCCTCCGCCCGCGCCACTGCTGCCCGTGCCGTGGAAAGACGAGGGCCAGGACATGCGGGACGTGCGCAAGCCGGGCCGGTCGCCGGTGTCCACGGCGTCGGCGCGCTCTATGGGTCGGTGTGGTGGCCGCTCCGGCTCTGCGCGCTCCGCGCTGTCCGAGTAGCCGCGTTGCTGGATACGGATAGGGGTTCGCGGCTGCCGCCACAGGTGCTGGGGAGGCGGCTTCAGGGTGGCCTGACCCTCCCGGGGCCCGGGCAGAGACAAAGACAGGCTTCTCTCCGAGGAGGCGGCCGGGGGCTCCATGTCGCCGGCCCCCCACCTGCACCCCAGGGGGCCCCGGCCTCTTCTCCACGCTGCACCCTACTCAGCTGCGTGAGAGCCGAAGCGCCTGGGGCCCCGAGGGTGCGCCCGGCCTCGGTGGGGCCATGGCGCCCCGGGGATAGACCCGGGGGCGCTAAGGGCCGATCGCCCCCGGGCCGGGCGCCAAAGCTTCCAGCCTGTGCTCGGCGCTCCGTTCCGTGCCCGGCAGCACTCTCCGCGCTTGGCGCCGGGTTCGGCGCCAGCTCCGGTTCCCCGCCCCGTCCCGCCCCTCCCCGCTCCCCGCTCCCCGCCCGCCGTGGTTGTCAGCACCGCCCCCCTCCTCCTCGGTCCCGACCAGTGGGGGGCAGTCACCCGAGGAGGGGGGCCCTTCCCGCCCACGCAGAGCCCCGCTCCGGACTGGGAGGGGGCGCGGGAGTGCGGTTCTCTCCGGAGTGCCCAGCCTAGCAGCGGCGCGCACCGGCAGGAAGGAGTTAAACGGTTAATCCGAATGAAAAGACGTCCGAGTGGTTGCGGGTGCGTCAGTCAGTCCGTCCATCTTGGCGGGGCGGAGCCCGGTACTGGCGTGTCCTCGCAGCTACCCCTGGCCGGGGGCCCAAACGAGTGGGAAGTGGCCCCGGTGCCACAGACGCGGTCCCTGCAGCGGGCAGCGGCGGTGTGTGGGGGATCTCCTGTCGGTGGGTCGGAGGATGGTGATGGTGTGTGCCCGGAGCAGGATGTGCAGGCAATGTGGCCCCTTCCAAGGGTTGTTTATGTTTTTGGTGTCTTGGAAGTGTGTGTGCGCACGTGGTTGGCTGCCGCGGTCTGCCTGTTTCTTTGGATTTCTCTGTGTGTATCTGTGTGTCTGTGGGTGAAGGATGTGCGCACACAGGTGCTGCCTGTTAGGAAAGTGTGCGTCTCTGCGCGGTCCGTTCCTGTGGCCTGGGGTTCTGCATGTGTTCCCACGCCTCGGGTGTATATTGTGTTTGCGGAGTTGTTGCACGGAATTCAGCCTCCGTGGTTTGTCGTGTTTGAGAGAGTCCATGTGTGTTGGTGTGTGTGTGGGGGGGGGGTTGGCTTGGGGCCGCTTTGGGGTGTTTCTAATGTGTCTCTTTGGTTCCCGTGTGGCTCCAGGAGGACACCCTGTGGCAAATACCCCGGCTCCCCGCCCACCGCTCTATGTTTCGCTGCCTTTCTTAAAGCGCATCTGCAGGAGGTAAACTGAGGCATATCTCCAGAAGCCGCGGAACGCATCCCCATGCTCTTTTCAGGCAAGTAAACAGCCAAGCTCCTCCCTGCAGCCCCCCGCCAGCAGAGCCCCCCTTCCGGCACCTAAATCGGGAGTCTCCGTGACTCACGCTCCCGCCTCCCCCAGCGCCGCGCAGAGCGAGCAAGCTTGAGCAGAGAGCTAGCGGGATCCAAGCGTCCCCCCCTTACCCCGCCCTGGCAGGCGCTTGCTGAGCCCTGGTGGCAGCCCTGGTGGCAGCCCTGCAGGGGTCCCCGCCCACCTGGCGGAGGCACTCACACGTTAACCGACTTAGGTGCGAGTCCGCGAAAGCAGACCCTTGCCCTGGTGATCCCCCCCTCACAGGCTCCTCCAGGCTGGCTGTGCCGCACCGCCCCCACCCCCGCACTGTTCTTATATTAAAAAAAAATAAAAAAAAAATCTCCAACCTCCACAGCCGTTTTTCTCCCCACCAGAGGGGGCTCCAGGCGTGGGCGAAGGTGGAGCAAGAACCGGTTCCCCATCAGCAGCAGTGGGGTATCACAAAGGTCAGAAGCGTGTCTCCCACTTTCCTCAGGAACCCTCCGCAAGTATACACTCAAACCGCCTCTAGGGGATTTGCAAGGGCTGCCGGTCCTTTCAAGATCAATTGAGGCTCCTGGGCTGGGCCAACGTCCTGGGGAGTGGGGCCAGAGCTCTGGAGGCAATGTAGAATGGGGGTGGGAGGTGGGGAGTGGGGGACGCGTCAGGACACAGGGGGGTGCAGAAGGAGAGCACAAGCCCGTAGGCCAGGCTGTAGTTGGAGTTGTAGCCTGAGGCTGAGGTGGATCAGCCTCCTAAGGTGTGGAGATGAGAGGGATTGGGGTGGGTGGGGGGCGGTACAATAGACCACCGAGGGGGAATGACAGTCACTTCTTCCTCCCACTTGTCAATGAACCGTTGTACCATTCTCCAAGCAGAGTCTCTGAAACCGTTCATCTGAGAAGATGAAAGGGGTGGGGGAGATCAAGGCTGCAGAACACTGTGGCCTGGGGAGGGCAGTGGGGACAGGGGCCTGGAAAGCAGCCAGGACCAGCTCAGCTGTCTGGCTTTTGAACTCATCCTTGGGCCAAAATGCGGGTTGGAGTGTCCTGGGAGGACCCCCGATGAGAAACAGCAAGAAAGTGCAATGTAAAGGTTCAAAGATACCTCTCACATCTCCCCAAGGGAAAGAAAAATGCCAATCCAGACCTCCTCCAGGATCCCACCTTTCCCTTGACATCCTGGAAGAAACAGAATCTTCCTAGAAGGGTAAATAGAGGTGCACAGCAGACTGCTCAGAGGCTTGCTCTGTGGCCTGGTCCAGCTCTGTGAATGTGGGGGCACCCTTGGGATCTGAGGGGCTGAAAGCCCTTTTCGAAATCCTTGCTGACTCAGGCAGCTGCAAAATGGAAGAAGGGTTTTCTGGAGGCTATAATGAGGCACCCTGGGGGAGGGGTGTCACAGCCTGACCCACCAGACTCCAGGAGACGGTTCAGCTGATTTTGCAAAAGGCAGGGAGCCTGGAGCACAGAAAGGGCTGGTGGCTGGACCTAGCCCAGCTCGCCCTGTTCCTCCACCCTACCTTCCAGCCTGCTTCCCCTCCTGCCTACCTGTGGGCTCTGGTGATGGAAATCGGCGGAGGGATCAGAAGTGGCAGCATGGTGGGCCGTGGGAGCACATGGACCCCAGGGTCCCAGAGCTCAGGGTCCTCCCAGCCCAGGCCAGGACCAGTGGAGAGGCAACAGCGAGGGCATCGTAGGAGGTCGGCCCCCAGCATGTTCATATGGCTGGGTTCAGGGGTCTTCCCCGACCTCTAACAAGGGACAAAAGGGGGATGGGTGCATAGCCTGGCCAGGCAGCTAGCTGTGAGCCCCTCCCCAAAATATTGCCCCTCCCTACCCATATGGGAGAGGTTCATGGGAGTATAGGCTCCTTGTGTCCTCCATTCAATCAGAGCCACTTGCTGATCCCTCCCACAGAAGATGCTTTCCCACTCCTTACTTCTGAGGGGTTTCCCTTCTCAGTCACAATTTTTGTGGAGGTCCCTCTTAATGTTTCAGCTCTGTGGCTCTGGGCCCTCATGACTATACACTGTCCCTCACATGAGCTCCCTCGAACACATCACCTTTTTAGGATCTCTTCCCACCCTCCACGTCTAAGCAGCCCCCTCTTGGTCTTAATGCCTGTGGCCCTTCTCACATCTGAGACCCACAAGACCTCACCCACAACTCCACCCACAATCCTTTCCCGACTTGACTTCAGAAGCCCCTTGGAAGTCCCCAAGGGCAGAAGGACTCAATCCAGGCGGCAGGAGAATAAGAGAATCAAGGGAGAAACTGAAGCACGAGTCTCCACTAAGTCTCCTCGCGACCACTTAGTAAACAGCTGTGGTCACTAGAGGGCGACCGTCCCCCCACTCGTGCGGGCCAAACCCTGCCCCCAGCCTGGCCCCGCCTCTCACACCTCGTCCACGGATAGGACACTGCGACTCCTCTTCATCCCGCCAACCTAGTGCTCCATATGGGCTGCGGGGACCATGTCGGCCCTAGCCAGCGCCTCCTGCAGGACCAAGACAAAGGCATCCACCATTAGCAACCTGGGGCTCCCCCTGCCGGCCGGGCCTGGAATCCTCCCCGCCCTACGTCAATTGCCTCCCCGGGGCGTGACGTCAGGAGGCTGCTGACGCACTGCCCGTCTGTGACGTTCTCCCCGTTGCCAGAGCGACAGCTGACGCACTTCTAGGTTCCAGACTGCGTCAATGCGGGTGTCGCCTAAGCACACACACCCCGCCCCCTTCCTCCCGCGGGGTCTAACCCCCGGCCAGGGGATCGATTTATGGATCCCGCAGCAAAGAACCGGAGTTCCCAGAGTCGGCCGCCTGTAGCTTGTGATCTGAGGGGGGGGCGGGGGGAGGGGGGACGGGGAGGAAGGCAGGCGGAAGCGTCTCCTCCACGCTGTTGGGCCTTTAAACCTAAACCCGAAATAGCTCCGATGTGCGGGGGCCGGGCGCAGAGAAACGCAGGCTTGGGCACAGATGGGGGACGCGCAGGCAGAGGCGCATGGAGACAGACAGGGACGCGTGGAAATAGAAACAGACAGGGACACAGACGCAGCTCCGGATGCTGAGTGAGCTCTGCTGCAAGCGATCCCTGTCTAAAAGCTTGGGGGAGGGAAAGGCTGGCTCGCTTCACCTTCTTAACCGAAGGCTGCAAATTACTGCTGGGTGTGTGGCGGTGTTCATTGACTTCAACACTCGGAGCCTCACTTTCTCTGTGAAGTGGAATGATCATTTCTACAGGGTCCATGTGAGAACGAAATGAGATCAGACCATATTGAATTCTCAGAAAACAGTGTCTGCACCCAGTAAGTGCTTAATAAATGCTGGTAACATCTGAACGTGTGGGAACATGTTAGAACCCAAATCAGATCATGCCCCTCTCCTCAGAGCTCCCCATGGCTTTCACCTCACCAAGGGGAAAAAGTCAAAGTCCTCACTCAATAGGAGGCCCACGCAGTCCTGTAGGATGTGCCCAGTCACCTTCCTGCCCTCACATTCCTCTCACTCTCTCTCTGGCTCACTCTCATCAATCCACACTGGCCTTTTGACTATTTCTGGACATGCCAGACACTATCCAGCTTCAGGGCCTTTGCACCTGCTGTTTCCTCTGTCTGAAACTCTACTCTTTTAAAAAATATATATATTTTATTGTTGTTTTTTTTTTTACAGAGAGGAAGGGAAAGGGAGAGAGAGTTAGAAACATCAATGAGAGAGAAACATGGATCAGCTGCCTCCTGCACACCTCCTACTGGGGATGTGCCCCCAGCCAAGGTACATGCCCTTGACTGGAATCAAACCCGGGACCCTTGAGTGCACAGGCCGAGGCTCTATCCACTGAGCCAAACCGGTTAGGGCTGGAACTCTACTCTTGAATAATCACAGGCCCCTCACATCCTTCAGGTCTTTGTTCATATCTCACCTTTCTGGCGTTTCTCTACTGTACCTCTGTTTAAAGTTATTATGCCCTCAGGATTCCTAACCCCTTATCTTGCTCTATTTTTCCACAGCACCGTCACCTCACAACATACCATGTAATTTATTTATTACATCTATTGTCTGTCTCTTCCCAAAATAGGATATCAGCTGCAACAGGGCAAGAATATTTTCTTTTGCCTGGCTGGTGGGGCTTGTTGGTTAGGCGTCGACCTGTAACCAGGAGGTCGTGCCTGATCCCGGGTCAGGGCACATGCCTGGGTTACAGGCTCCATTCCCAGTGTGGGGGTGTGCAGGAGGCAGCCAACCAATGAGTCTCTCTCATCACTAATGTTTCTATCTCTCCCTCTCCCTTCCCTCTCTGAAATCAATAAAGATATGTTTTTTAAAGAATATTTTATTTTATTCATTACTGTATCTCCAGTGCCTAGAACTGAATCTGGAACATGGTAGCCTCTTGGTAAGTATTTGTTCAATGTCTGGTTGTTATTTGAGGTCTCAGCATATTTATAAAGCTCCTAGTAGATCTATCAGGACTAGCTACTTACCACCTATTTTGGCTCTCATTTCTTTTTTCTTGCTTTATTGCATTAGCTAGCATTTCAGTTCAATGTCAACTAGTAGAAGTGAATGTAAACATCATCTCACCGGCTCAATATTTAGCACGAGGCAAGCCTGCAACAGACAGTTGTTGAACAAATAAACGAATGTATAAAGATAACTTAAAGGTCACCCCTACTTCTCAGCCAGACTGAATCAGTCCACATTCTGGGTTCCCATTGCTGCCTGTTCTGCCCCTAATAAAGCACTCATCATTTTGGGGTCATTATCTATATTCCCTCTTAAAACTTTGTGAGAGCAAGAAATGGTACCCATTTCATCATCTAGGTCCCCACACATAGTCTCAATGAAAGCTGAATGAATAAGAGACACAGGAAGAGAAAGGGCACCCTCTCTCTCTATATGCAGACAGACAGATGTGCAGAGGCAGGCAGAGAAAGGGCTATGCAGCAAGGGCCATGCTCAGGTTCCAGAATGACACTGACAGACCTGCATTCAAATTTCAACACTGCTACTTATTAGATGTATACCCTTGGGCACGTTGCCCAACCTGAGTCTCACTTACCTACTTGAGGGGGTTGAAGTGAAGCAATGCATATGAGGCTCTGAACACAGTGCCTGGTAAACAGTAGCCACTGTTTCATATAGTAATAACAACAACTAGCACTGTGGTTGAATCCCATGAAGCTATAGACAGACATGGGAGACAGCAACACATTCACAGAGACCTCACTCCCTCCCCTCTTCCCATCACCACACCAGGCTCCTTGCTGTTTCTTGAACACTCCAAGCATATTCAGACTTGAGGGCTGTTGCGCTTGCTGTTGCCTCCATCCAGAAAACCAGCCTCAGATATCCTGTGCTCCTCCCACCCCCTTGGTTTCCCTGACTCTTGTTTTAAATATGTATTTTGGTTCCAGAGAGCAAAACAAACACTCATCAATGATGAGAAGCATTGGTTGGTTACCTCCGGTTCGCCCTCTACCAGGGGGAATTAAGCTCACAACCCAAGCACATGTCCTGACAGAATCAAACTGTGACCTCCTGGTTCATAGGTCGATGCTCAACCACTGAGCCACACCGGCTGGGCTTATTTTGCTTGTTTTAGACTTATAACATTCTAACAAGACATAGAATTTACCTCCTATGTATTTTTAAACTTACCTTCTATTTTTATTAGCTTTTGTCTGTCCTTTGATTAGTACATGAAGTCAGATGTTGGTCAGATGTTGCTAGGACAATACTAGCATAGAGTAGGTACTCAACAAACAGCTCTTGAGCCCTCGATGCTGTTTCTAAGTGATTAGAGCATAGGCCCACACACCGAAGCATCACAGGTTCCATACCCTGTCAAGGGCAAGTACCTCCCTTGCAGGTTTGCTCCCCGGCCACAGCCAGGGTACATGCAGGAGACAACCAATCAATGTCTCTCTCCGACAGACAATTTTTTTTCTCTCCCCCCCACCCCCGCTCCCTCCATCCCACACTCTCTAAAAATCAATGGAAAAATGCCCTCGCATGAGGATTAACATACACATACAAAAATAACTCTTGAATGAATGAATCCGGTTGACTCCATCTTCTTTGGGTCTCTGCTCAAAGCCATCTCCTTCCAGATCCTTCCCTGACATAGATGCCTCCCTCAAAACCATTGCTCTTTGCCTCTCACTCAGCCTTTTCTTCTTGGCTCTCATCATCCTTGACATATCTTTATGTTCCTGCTTTCCCCAACCCCTGAGTTTCATGAGGGCAGGAAATTTTTCTGTCTTGTTATAGCTTTATTGAATATCAAATCATGGCCATGTAAACTGTGCAGTCCCACGAGGCCTTACTGCCTTACTGTTAGAACGTTTAAGGCTCTGCTATCACCTTGAAATTCTTTATAATTTTGAACAGGGACCCTGCATTTTCATTTTTCCCTGGGCTCTGCAAATTTTGTAGCCAGTCCTGGAAATATCCCCAGTGCAAGGAACAGCCCATGGGAATTGCTCAAGGACTTGTGGAATGAAGGAAGGAAAAGAGGAGTGGACAGCCAGAGGAGCCCCACAGGCCAGAGAAGAGAGGTGAAGACACTCAGGCCACTATTGTCTGGATCCCTGTGCACATTTGAAGAAATCAGTCTTGGCAGAAAGCTGGACCTGGGAAGCAGGGCATCAGCCTCTAAGCCTGCTTTCCCCTCCCGTGGGCAGCAGGCAGTCTGGGATGGGGCGGGAGGGGGAATCCAGATGGCAGAGCAGGCCACTCTGGGCAGCTGGCACCAGGCTCAGGCTGAGAGGCCTTTCCCCCCACCTGACTTGTCAGCGCCAATCAGCAGCAGTCCAGCCTGGGAGCCCCTGACTGGGCCTGGAAGAAGAGAGCTGGCTTCACCCAGCCTGACATCCCACCCCCACCCCCACCTCCCTCCCTCAGAAGGATATGGGGATGGGTGGCCAACAAGAGGGAAGGCAGTGAGGATAAAGGCCTTGTCCAAACCTTAGCCCTGAGCATCCAGGCCTGACAAGCTCTATGCTTGGTGTTGAAGTGGGTCTGGGAAAAACTTAGAGGCTATGAGTATGTGTGTGCATGAGACTTTGTACACAGCAATGCATGAGCAGCTAGATGGGTGGGGTTTTTTACGAGTTTGAGTTTGTATAGTTGAGACCAGACCATACCTGCAGGAGTGTATGTGACAAGGTGATACCACATCATTCTATGTGGGCATGAGGTTGGATGTATATCTGTGTGATTGTGATGAGTGCATATGTGTGTGTGTGGGGGGGTGGGAGGCAGGGAGTATGTGTATGTGGAAACAACAGGAAGCAGCTTTTCACAGTGGTTTGAAATATAAAATTAGGGTTCAAATCTTTGCTCAGCCACTCACTAGCTATGTGGCCTCAGGCACATTATTTAGGTTCTCAGTATAGGGTGTTAGTGTGACTATGTTTGTCTGGATGTGTGTGTACTGTACAAAGTAATTCTACTCTAGGTCTTCATGGGTATCCAACCTAAAGGGGACTCTTTCGTTTTTCTTTCCTGTCACAAGCTGTCCTAATCACAATTTGTTGTTATATATTCATTTATTTCTGTTTCTCTCACTAAATGTGAGCTCCATAGAGGCAGGAAATTTTGTGCTGTTCACTACTGTGTCCCAGCACCTGACATACAATAGATGCTGAATAATTGTTGAATGGATGAATGCAGGGTTGTGTCCATGTAGTATGGAGAGAAAGGTGGATGCTGGCTGGGCATCATGGGTTCCTAGAGGGAGGGCCCTGTACCCAAGTCTGATCTCTCTCTTCTTTTCTCAGCTATTGACAACCATTCCTTCAGCCACCCTCACTTTTATGGGAATGATGACACTCATCACAACCCTATGTCAAAGGTAGATCACCGTTGACAACATCTTTTCCTTCTCTGGGTCTTAGGGATTTCATTCACCTCATTTGTGAAATGGGAGGATGGATGGACTGGTTCATGATAAGCCTCCTTCCTGACCTAAATTGCTATGGAAATAGTTTTAATCTAATTTCCTCTTTAATTCATTCAACATTTATTGAGCACTGATCTGGAGCTGGCCCTGCCCTCATACGCAGAGCTGAAGTGAAAAAGGAAAGAAGATACAAACCAGAAATCTCATGTATCTCCAGCACCACCCCACCTCAGCCATTCTCTCTGCCTGATGGAATTTTAGTCTTCACAGTCTGAAATCACGGTGGGTATTTCTGTTTACACAGGATCTTGCTCCCTTACCAGTCTTGAGAATCAGAAAAGCAGGGACTCAGCTGGTCTCATTGCTACAGCCCCACAGTCTGATTGCAGTGCCCTGGCACATAGTAAGCACTTGGAAAATAGCTGTGAAATGAGCTTTTAGGATGGGGCAGGAGTAGGCTCGCATTCATGACCTAGCGGATGCCTTGATGTGTCATTACCCATTTTGTAGATAGGAAAACTGAGGCTCAGGAAGGCAAGCCATTTTTGGGTACCACTGCAGCTAAGAGTGTGTGGCTGTGGGATGCAGCAAAGGAAACTTGGATAGCCCAGAGGGGCATTCCCAATACCCTCCTCCTCGTCCTTCCCCCCTTCCTCGCATCTTCCCTCACATGTACAAGACACAGACCCCGGGGATGCGGTGACTTGCGGGGAGAGGAGGGCAGGACAGTGCAAAACACTATCTCCGGAGCTGGGGATGCTGTGTTGGCAGATTAGAAACAGCTTGGCGCTGATGGTGGAGCTTCGTGCGCCCGCTCCCCAATTGTATGAGCAGGGGCTCCTGGGACCCTATTTAACTGGGGCCAATCAGCCTCCGAAGCCAGGAAGAGATCCCTGCACCTACCCGGGAATCCCCAGCGTAAGGGGACCTCCCCACACACCTCCAGCCCGAAGGCAGGCCTGAAGCCCTCAAAGGGCGGCGGGCCCTGACTTTCCGGTGGAACGGGGGAAGCCCCCAACATCCTGGCCCCCTCCCTCGGGGCGACTAGCGGCCCTCTCCGCCGCAGCACGCAGCGGGAAGCTTACCTTGTAGGAGGGGTCTGGGGAAGGGATGCCCGCCCTCTCCAGCCCGGAGATGGGGTGGTGGGAGGGAGACGGGGATGTCCAGACCCTTTGTTTGCTGGTGTGTGTGTGTGTGTGATTTAGGAGACCCGCTGGGGTATGAGTCTGTGCGCGCGCGTGCCCGGACGGTGACGGCAGCTGAGATGCTGGACTGCCCTAGCTGAGGGAGGAGGGGAAGGAGAGGGGACTCCCGCGCCCTCCCTCCCATCCCACTCGCGTGTTTGAATGGAGGGGCAGTAGCTTTTATCTGGATGGCCCCACCCCCTCCCGGGCCGGGGAATCCCCCCAATCTGGAGACCTTTACTCCATTCCCTCCAGCTTCCACGCTCCAAAAGCTCGATCTGGGGGAGTCTGGGAAGAGGCGCCTTGCATCCGAGGGGCTGGCGCTTCTCCCATCCCACCGGTCCCCACGAAGTGCGCTTCAATCTGAGATAATCCTGGTCTTAGGCTGCAACAGGATCTTCTATCCCGGTTTCAAAGCTTGGGTTGGGATTTACGAAAGTGTGCGGCCGTGGTCGCCCAAGCGCAGAGTAATGGAGTCCTTAGAGCTCGGCAGAGGAACAGGGCCCCCAGACGAAAAGGGAGAGGCTATGAGCGACCCTTGAGTACCACGACGAGGGAAAGCCCTATCCACACCTCCACAATTCCCCCCTGCCCCAACACTATCCTGCGTGGGGCCTGGGGCACTGGCCGCTGGACAGACAGCGACACCCAGCGGCTGCACAGGGATAGGCCGCCGCCTACCCGCTCGGCAGACACGCGGTGGGGTTGGGGGCGGGAGGGGTCTGGGTGATTCTAGAGTGGGTGTGTACGCGAGTCCGCACACATAAGTGGCAGAAGATAGGAGTGGGACAAGGAGGTTCTGATCCGAACCGGGAAAATACCAGCCCCCAAAGCAGGGCCACACTGTGGCCAGCCAAGGGCGGGGTCATATCCCTCCTCTACTTAGACCCTCCCAGGGCAAGGTCCTGCACCCCTCATTTTGGGAAATGCCCTCAGATCACACCCCACCTCGATTCACAATGGTTAGGGGGCAGGTCTCCTCGCCGAGGCCCCGCCCCTGCAGTGGGTTCAGGCTGTCACTGTGGCGTGGCTAGGAGGACAATTCGCTCGCTCAGTCTCACCAACTGTCCCCCACCTGCGGCTGCCGTAAATTCCCACTGTGAGGCAGCGGGAGATGAGGGGGGCGCGAGGTTGGGGTGCCTGCAGGTATATCCCCCGGAAGTGCCTAGCGGGAACCCCGCGTCGGAGGAGGCGGGGTCCCGGCGGGGGCTCCAGAGGCCGGAACACGCTCTCAAGCCCCTTTAAGACCAGCTCGGTTGCTAGCGCCGCCGCCGCCGTTACTAGGGATATGGCGTCACCTGCGGGTGGGGCTTACGCTCCCGACCGGAAGCGGAAGGGGCGGGGCTCCGCGAACCCAAGTTCCAGTGCTGTCGCTGCCTCTGCCGCTACCGACAGTACCCCTTCGGAACTGGAGCGGGCTGGGCCACAGTGCAAGATGGTGGACTACAGTGTGTGGGACCACATCGAGGTGTCTGATGATGAAGATGAGACGCACCCCAACATCGACACGGCCAGTCTCTTCCGCTGGCGGCACCAGGTAGAGCGCGCGTGCCCAGCCCCTTCCCCCCTCCCGGGACTCCGCTCCTGAGTTCTGATCCCTTACACCTCCAGGGACCCGCCATTGACACCTGGGATCCCACCGCACAGTCTGGGCTTTTAATATCTTCCGGGGCTCAACTCCGTGACCCCAGAACTGCAGGGACCCCTAGGGCATCTTCCTCATAGTCTAGACTCCCAAGACAAGCTTTGGGGGTGCCCCCTAGTCCTGTCTGGGACCTTCGACTTATACCCAGAACTCTGCCACAGAGTCTGGACCCTGATCCTATTCGGGTGCCCACTTCTGATCTTGGATATCCCATTCGCCCTCCCCTCCCAGTTTCTAGAGTCCCTAATACTCGAATGAATCTATTCTGCGATATGATTCCCTGGGTTTGAAGATGATTCCCATTCAGATCCACAGATCCCACTCCTCCAAATAGAACAAGGAACTCTGCTTCCCCTGGGATTTCTGTTCCTGGCCTGGATGCCAACCCACACCCCGGACCCCTTCCCTATCATTAAGTCCTTTGCCCTACTGGGGTCCTCAGTCCCATCTAAGACTGGAGGTTTGGAACCCGGTTCCCCTCCAGACTGAATTACCAGCCTGATGGAGCCTCCAATTCTGTCTGCTCTCCTTTAGTCTCACCTACTGTAGACCCCATATCCCATGACATCAGGAAACCCTACCTTAGCAGCTTCCCTCCCAGCCAGAGCCCCTGCTACTTACTTGGTATTGCAGACCCAGGCACCACCCACACCCCAAGACCAGCTCCCTGTAGAACCTCTACCAGCATTGGAATACCTCATCCAAACCCACCCTGACTTCCTCCCTGGCCTGCTGCTCTCAAACACCCAAATTGTCTCTACTCTCATCAGGAACCCTCTCCCAGCCTGATTCCAAATTCACTGCCCCTTTTATATATTTTCCCCTAAACCCAGATCCCGGAATCCCAAGTCTGAGAGTACCCCTGCCTCTCTCCCTGTCCAACAGTGCTCACATACCAATAGAATAGCTCTTATAAGACCTAATGTTCTAGCCCTAGCTGGTTTGGCTCAGTGGATAGAGCATTGACCTGCGGACTGAAGGGTCCCAGATTTGATTCTGGTCAAGGGCACATACCTGGTCGATCCTCAGTGGGGGGTGTGCAGGAGGCAGCCGATTCATGATTCTCTCTCATCATTGATGTTTCTCTCTCTCCCTCTCCCTTCCTCTCTGAAATCAATAAAAACATATTTAAAAAAATACCTAATGTTCTAACCTCCTGCTCCCCCATATCAGAGCTGTTGTATCCACATGCCTGTGCCTGTTATACTCTTAAACTGAGGGTGTGTACCTCTCAGAACCTTCCAGTTAGGAATGCTTCACCCCACCCTCCCTTATGGCAACTCCCAATCATTTATTCAGAAACTCCTAGAAGGGCCCTTTCCCATCTTGCCAAGGCATTATTAGTTCCTACAACTGGTCCCCAGTCCCATTTTCAGCCCATTCCTTAAAGCAGCTGTCTCTTATGGCATATCTGCTGGGCAAGCCACTAGAGAGCAGGGGTGGGGAACGTCTAGCTTGCGGGCCATATAAGACCCCTGAAATCATTTGGTCTGGCTCTGCCAAGGCATTGGGGTGAGTTAATTAAATGTTTGACCAAATATAGCAGGCTAATTTTTAAGTTGATAATTTTGAATGCCCCTTGGCAGAAAAAAGGTTCCCCACCCCTGTCCTAGAGTGTAAGAAAGTTCTAGCACTTCCATTTCCTGGTGTGTGTAACATTTATTATTTTGAAACATTTAATACCTCCACAGAGCTCTAAAGACAATAAACTTGGGAACACAAGTTTCTGTCACATAAAGAGGCTAATTTATACTGCTTTATGGAGACCGCTTTGGTCCTGCTGGGTGGGAGGACCCCTCTATCCTGTAGCGACTTCCTCCCGCCACGCCCTTCTCCCTCCTCCCACAGAACTTTTTCCTGTCCTGCCACAAGAGCCCCAAGGCTGTAGTGGAGACAGGGGGCCTCAGTGTCTCCTGCACTAGGCAAGCCTGGGTTCTATCCCAGTCAATTGAAATGAGATTAGATCTGAAAAGAACTCGGCTCAGGCCCTGGGAGGAGAGGTAAATTGGTAGAATGGTAGCCTATGAGCTTCTGAACACAGACTTCCCACCTGGGTTCAAATCTTGGCTCCTGAATCACTAACTTGCTGCATGGCCTCCAGCAAAGTGTTTGATCGCTCGGTGCCTCAGTTTTCCCAGTTGGGAATATTAATGGTATCCACCCCATAGGGTTGTTATGAGGGTTGCTTTATTTACTTACCGTAATGTATGTAATGCTTTTGGGACAGCCCCTGGCATGTAATAGCTCTTTTTAAACTTTAGCCACTACTTTCATCATTATTATTTAGGTAATTCGCTCTCATGGTAAAAAACAAAAACAAAAACAAAAGAACTTCCAAAGATTCCAGAAGGGAACAGGTGAGGCTCCCTTGTCACCACTGGTTTCCTGCGGCTCCTTCCAGTGAGTTGTGCCACATTAAGGTTCCATGAGCCTTGGTTTCCCTCTCTGAAAGGCGGGAGGGCAGCCCCACCCACTGCCATGGCTTCTGCCCTGCCCAGCCCCTCATGGAGGTGGAAAGCCAGGCCTGGCAGGCAGCCACCCCTGCCAGTTCTGGGAGGCCTTTATTTAGCTTTGGCCTCCCTGGCGGCCACTCAAAAGACACTGGGAAAAGCTTGGTGGCTGCCCAGCAGAGTCCAGTAGGGTGGTAAGTTTCTGCTGCCACCCTAGGCCAGCTGTGATGCCCACCTGAGAGAGCCCTTCACAAGTCAGCAAGAAGGCTCCAGCGTGACACAGGCCCTTGAGGAAAAAGGGAGGTTGCAGAGGCCAGGGATGTGTTGTGTTTTGATCCCTCCATGAGGCAAGGGCCTTCTCGATCCCTATCCACATGGGGAAAAGTGAGGCTCAGGACTGGTGTGTCAACCCAGTGGAGCACCAGTCTTATAGAGGCCCAGGTCTCTTCGATTCTCACCCCCTGTATGCCTGGCCCTGTGCTAGAACCTGGACAGACAGCCTCAGATAAGGCATAAGAGCGAGTTAATAGACTATTCTGGTGGTAGTAGTTATGGCAGTGATGATAACCGTAAGATACTGAGTGCTGTGTGGCAAGCAGTTGCCATGGAATCATTTATTTAGTCCTCACAGCAACCCTGTGAGGCTTCATTTCACAGAAGGGAAAACCAAGGCAGGGAGCGGTTTAAGGGACTTGGCCGAGGACATGTCACCAGTAAGTGGCAGAGCTGGGTGCTGTGATGATGCAGTAACAACCGTTCCCAGTTAATGAGCCCTAACTCAGGGGCAGAAATAAAACTGAGCACTCAAAGTGCATTTCCTTGTTTGAGCCCGAAAATGGTCCCCAGAGAGAGCGATTGTCCCCTTGGACAGACAGTAATGACAGTAACCAGTGTGGGGATGGTGCTTGCTGGGCACCCATGCCCTGGACCATCTGCTTTAATTTATAACCTTCTTTGCTTCTCCTAGTGCAATCCCATGAGTTTGGTGGTGATGTCTGCATTTTATAGCTGAGGAAACAGATTATGAGAGGTTAGGGCAGTGGTCGGCAAACTGCGGCTCTGTTGACTAATGAGTTTGCCGACTACTGGGTTAGGGGATCGGCCCCAGGGACACCCAGGCAGTACACAGTAACCATGGAATGTCACTCCAGTTCTGGGTCCTGAGGCTGCCCTCCAGCATCTTCTCACATTATCTGATGATCAAAAGGGGCTTTTGGGACTCAGTGACGCTTAGGAGGACACTTGGGGAAGGCTCTGTTGAAACTGAGACTTGGCAAATCAAATGGAGTAAGAGGAAGAGATTTCCAGGTGGAAGGAACAGCATGTGCAGAAGCTAAGAGGCAGGAGAGACTGGTGTATTTGGGGAACCACGAGGGCCAACATCTGCCTGGGACCCAGAGTTGGGAGAGGAGGGCAGGAACCAGCCCTACACAGGGCCTTGGTGCCAAGTTGGCAGCTTGGGGCAGCGTCAAAGGGTCCCATCTGAACCCACACACTAGGATGGAGTAGTGGGAAAAGATGTATATGTTCCAAAGACTCCTCTGTCAGCTTCGGAGCCTGAATTTGAGAGAGCAGCAGTTGAAGGCAATGGCATCTCTTGGGATTTTGTCAATGGCTCTGGATTGAGTGGGCATAGCCAGGAGCCAGGGAAGATGATGGTGGAGCCCAGCAGGGCTGGAGAGCAGACGGGGCTGAGCAATCTGATAGGAGTCTGAATGGGGGGACTGAGCGAGGGGGATGCTGAGATGGGCACCATCACTAAGCTTAGTGCACAGTGGAAGTGGACATTTGGGGTGAAACACCCAGGAGGCTACTGGGCATGAGGCTGGGGCTCAGGAGGGCATGCTGTCCGGAGACAGCTGAGGGGGCCTTGTCAGTGATCCAGGCTCAAAGACTCACAGTGGAGTGAATTAGAGAATCATTTAATAGTCAAAACTGTCAGGACTTGGTGCCAGAGCAGGAGGGCAGGGCAGGGCAGGATCAGTGAGCAGGCCTCAACTGGGGGCAGGAGGTGGGGTATGGGTGGCTTCATTGAGCGGGGACATGGAAAGAGTCTGCGTTTGGGGGGGTAAAATGGTGGGTTCAGTTTTGGACGTGGAGTTGGAGATGCCTATGGGACACCCAGGCAGAGGTGGATTGAGAGGGTTGCTGGACAGAGGATGGGTTGCAAGACGCTGAGGAAGAACGGGAGCCTATGACCTTGGTGAGGGATGTCTTTTTATTTTATTTCATTTGATTGTTAATCCTCACCCAAGTATATTTTTTCCATTGATTTTTTAGAGAGAGTGGAAGGGAGAAGGGGGAGAGAGAGAGAGAGAAAGAGAGAAAGGAAGAAAAAGAAACATTGATGTGAGAGAGACACATCAATTGGTTGTCTCCTGCACGCACCCGGACCAGGGCTAGGGATTGAACCTGCAACCCAGGTACATGGCTTTGACTGGGAATCAAACCCGAGACCCCTTGTTCTTTGGGCCGACACTCTATCCACTGAACCACACAAGCCAGGGTAGGGGGTGTCTTGATTCATCCAGCAAGCAATTCCTGAGCCCCTGCTATGTGCCAGTATGTGTGTGACCCAATAAACAGATGTATCCCTACTTCTGGGGAGCCAGTATCCTGGGAGAGGGACTGTGCCCAAAACATGATAAATAATTGTCATTGGATGTTAGCAGGTGACATGTGCTGAGGAGGAAGATAATGCAGGACAGGAGTGAGGGGAGGTCCTGATCTTCAGTAAGGTGCTCGGGGAAGGCTTCACCTATAAGGCAACACATGAGCCAAGATGCTAAGGATGTAAGACAGTAACCTGGGGGGAGGGGGCTCTGGGCACAGAGCCTTTCATTCCGAGGGAACAGCCAGTGCGAAGGCTCTGAGGTTTGGAGTGCATTCAAGAAAGGTTGAGGCAGCCAGTGTGGCTGTGGGGCAGGGGAGTTGGAGGAGGTGAAGGCACGGAGGTAATGGAGTATGCAGGGCCTTGTGGACTATGGGGAGGACGTGGGCTTTTGCTGTGAGTGAGGTGGGAGCCATGAGGAGTTCTGAGCAGAGGAGGGACCTGTCCTGACTCAAGTGTGTGTAGGTATCTCTGGGGGTGAGGGTGGAAGCTGGGCACCCAGGACACATGTTGGTACAGACATTCCTTGTGACCATCCTAGCTATATCCTGGAAATCCTTGGCTGGGATGGGGCCAGGGTCAAGGGACAGGCTATTCCCCAGAGTGATGGGCCATCCCTGCCCACAGGCCCGAGTGGAGCGCATGGAACAGTTCCAGAAGGAGAAGGAGGAGCTGGACAGGAGCTGCCGCGAGTGCAAGCGCAAGGTGGTCGAGTGTCAGCGGAAGCTGAAGGAGCTAGAGGTGGCTGAGGATGAGGGCAGCAAGGTGGAGCTGGAGCGGCTGCAGGCCGAGGCTCAGCAGCTGCGCAAGGAGGAGCGGAGCTGGGAGCAGAAGCTGGAGGAGATGCGCAAGAAGGAGAAGAGCATGCCCTGGAATGTGGACACACTCAGCAAAGATGGCTTCAGCAAGGTATGCGGGGGGCTGGCAGGGTACTCGCACCCCTGGTTGGGTTCCGTGGCCATTGGCAGGTTGAGGGGGTGGGGTAAGGGCTGCACAGGTTAAGGGAGAGATGGATGGGGCAATGGGGGCAACAGGGATGCCAAGTGGATGAAGCATCACACTGGTCCCCTTATGATCTGCCCGAAGGCCCTAGTCGGAGGCCACATTGATGTTCATGGCACCATCACTGCCTCCACTGTGGATGGGATGGGCACTGCGGCCACGGCCCACTCGGCCATGTTCGAGGCACTCCGAGGCCTCACCCCAGCCCGCTCCCTCTCTCCCCACACCACAGAGCATGGTCAATACCAAGCCTGAGCAGGTGGAGGAGGAGTCAGAAGAGGTGAGAGAACAGAAACACAAGACCTTTGTGGAGAAGTATGAGAAACAGATAAAGCACTTTGGTGAGTTGGGTGCTGAGCTCCACCAGTGGGGGCCTGAGGGGGTGGTATGTGACAGGGGCTGGCTCTGCCTCTGGGTCCTTCCAGCACCCTGTCAACACCTTATTGTAGGCATGCTCCATCGCTGGGATGACAGTCAGAAGTACCTGTCAGACAACGCCCACCTGGTGTGCGAGGAGACAGCCAACTACCTGGTCATCTGGTGCATTGACCTAGAGGTGGAGGAGGTTAGTGGAGCATGCCCTGGGCTGGGGAAAGGCTCTACCCTGAGGCTGCCACTTGGTGACACTGCTGGTTCTCCTTGGACAGAAATGTGCACTCATGGAGCAGGTGGCGCACCAGACCATTGTCATGCAGTTCATCCTGGAGCTGGCCAAGAGCCTGAAGGTGGATCCCCGTGCCTGCTTCCGGCAGTTCTTCACTAAGATCAAGGTGGGGGCCCCTGAGCAGCTGGGGCGAGGTGGGGGTGTTCCTCAGGGAACCAGCCTACGGTTGTTGGTGGGAGGCAAACACAAGTCCACTGGGGCCCAGGCCTCGATGATTAGAACCTTATACATTAGGAGGGGGCTGAGCCATGGAAGAGGTGAGAATTTGTTGGCTTCCAGACAGATTTTGAAAGAGGGTGAGGGCCAGAGTCAAGGACACCTCCAGGTTTCTTACCCTGAGCACCTGGAAGAACAAAGCTCCATGTGCTGAGCTGGGGAGATTGAGGGCAAGACAGATTTGGGGGCAGGGCCGCGTGATCCAGAGCTCAGGTGTGGCTGTATTGAGTTTGAGGTGTCTACGAAAATTCCCACAGGAGGACATCAAGGAATGGCTGTGGGGGTCTGTGGTGCAGGGGGGCATGCAGGCAGGTGGTCATTATCATACAGGCACACTTCGTTTTATTGCACTTCACCTTATTGAACTTCGCAGGTGTTGTGTGTTTTTACAAATTGAAGGTTTTTGACAACCCTGTGCTAACGTCTATCAGCACCATTTTTCATATCTCTGTGTCACATTTTGGTAGTATTCTCAGTTTTTCAGACTTTTTCGTTATTACTATATTCATTATGGTGATCTGTGATCAGTGATCTTTGATGTTACTAGGGCAAGACCAGCAAAAAGATTACGACTCGCTGAAGGCTCAGATGATGGTTAGCATTTTTTAGCAATAAAGTATCTTTTAATTAAGGTATGTACATTTTTTAGACATAATGCTATTGCATACTTTGACTACAGTATATTGTAAACATAACTTTTATATGCACTGAGGAACCAGATATCCGTGTGACTTGCTTTATTGCGATATTTACTTTATTATTTATGTGGTCTGGAACCGATCCGCAGTACCTTCGAGGTATGCCTGTATAGGTGATAAAGTCTGAGCTTAGAGGCGGAGACTAGATGGAATAGATAAGAGGCTCAAGCCCCAGGGTGTTTCTGAGTACTGGCAGCAGGAGGGTCTTGGATCCCTCAGTCCTGCCTGGCAAACCCCTCTTGCTTCCCGCTCCCCACAGACAGCCGACCGCCAGTACATGGAGGGTTTCAACGATGAGCTGGAGGCCTTCAAGGAGCGCGTGCGGGGCCGCGCCAAGCTGCGCATCGAGAAAGCCATGAAGGAGTATGAGGAGGAGGAACGCAAGAAGCGGCTTGGCCCTGGTGGCCTGGACCCCGTGGAAGTCTATGAGTCTCTCCCTGAGGTGCGGAGCCCCAGCCCCAGGCAGGCAGGCAGCAGGCAGGTAGCCAGCAGGACTCACGGAGTCCCAGGGGCCCAAGCTCTGACCTCAGCCCCTCTGCCTCCGCAGGAACTCCAGAAATGCTTTGACGTGAAGGACGTGCAGATGCTCCAAGACGCCATTAGCAAGATGGACCCCAGTGTAAGTAACTGCACCCCAGGCCCACCCACTAGCCAGGCTGAGTGGCAGGCCAGCAGTGTGTCCCTCAGCTCCCCTGACCCCAGCTCTCCATGTTGCTGATAGAAGGGTTTCCCGGGTTTCTGGGAGGAATAAGGGAGGCTAGGTCACTGTGTGGCCAGCACATGAGGCAGCCAGGCTTTTGTACCACGAGCACCTACTGTGTCCTCGGCATCCAGACTGAGTATCACTGTCACTGTGGCCTGTTTATGAGCACAGCCAGCACACCCCACTGACCCCATCTTGCCAGTGATTCAAGATGGCCCCAGGAGGGGGTTCCTCCCCAGCGTCAGTTACCCCAGCAAACCACAAATTCTCTTTTTTAAAAAAATATATTTTTAAAATCTATTCCAGAGAGGAAGGGACAGGGAGAGAAAGACAGAAACATCAATGAAGAGAGAGAATCACTGATTCAGCCGCTTCCTGCACACCCTGCACTGGGGTTTGAGCCCGCAACCCTGGCATGTGCCCTTGACCGGAATCGAACCCGGAACCCTTCAGTCCATAGGCCAACACTCTATCCACTGAGCCAGACCTGCTAGGGCCACAAATTCTTTTTTGATATTAACTGGCCAAATGCATGGGAAGGGCTGGGCACATAGTAGATGCTGGTAAATCTCAGCTGTCATTATTGTTAGGAGCAGTAGCAGTGCTGAGAGATGAGTCTTAATAGAGCTTGGTTGACCCCAGTCCTGACAGTGGCTTAATGGTTGGCCATACTGGTTTCCTCATATGTAAATTGGGTCCATTCAGAGGATCCGTGCTGGGGTTTCTAGGTCTTCAAACTCTGGCTTGAGGTTCACTGCCTGTCTTTGGTACACAGAGGTCATGCTCTTTTTTTAATTTTATTGATTTCAGAGAGGAAGGGAGGGATAGAAACATCAATGATGAGAGAGAATCATTGATCGGCTGCCTCCTGCACGCCCCGTATTGGGGATGGAGCCCACAACCTGGGCATGTGCCCTGACTGGGAATCGAACCATGACCTCCTGTTTCATAGGTCAACCCTCAACCACTGAGCCACACCAGCCAGGCTGCACTAGCCACATTTGACTTACTTGATAGCCACATGTGGCTGGTGGCTACCATGTTGGACAGCACAGATTATGGATCCTTTCCATCACTGCAGATAGTCCTTTCGGATAGCTCTGCTCTAGAATGAGCAGTAAGCAGGCCTTAGGATGTGCAGGAGACAGGTGGTCCTCCTGGAGGTGGCAGCTTGGCCTCACCTGTCTGTCTTTCTCCCCACAGGATGCAAAGTACCACATGCAGCGCTGCATTGACTCAGGCCTCTGGGTCCCCAACTCCAAGTCCAGTGAGGCCAAGGAGGGAGAGGAGGCAGGTCCCGGGGACCCTTTACTGGAAACTGTAAAGCCAGATCAGAAGGATGTCAGCGCGTGACCCACCCCAGCTGCTGCCCGCCTGCCTGCAGGCTTCCGTGCCCCCCTTTTCAGAAAATGAAAATAGATGCCATTGCCCTAGCTCCTGGCTTCCTTCACTTCCACCCACCCTCCAGCCTGGAAGACCTGCCCCATGCCCTTACCCCCCGCACTCATCCAAGTCTTGCTTTGAGTCAAGGGCCTTCACTGCCTGAGCTCCCCCATCAGCATTATGCCAAAGGCCCTGGGGTCCAGGAAGGAGTAGAGGTGGTTAGGCCGATCCACAGGAGAGGGGGAGGGTCCCCAGCCGAGGGGCCTGCTCCAGTCACTGGGCTCTGTTTCCACTCTCAGCTGTCGAGTCTCCTATATGGTAAACAGCAGTGATCTTCCAATAAAGGATTTCAGATGCTCTGTATAGCATTGCATGGGCTGTTGGCACAGCTCTTCTGGGGGGTGGGAATGGGGAACCTGGTGAGTGTTGGTGACTAGACCTGTGAGTCCCACGCTTTGTCCTCCATCTATCTGGACAACTCTTGTGCTGACTCCAGACACACTGTTGCATTCTCTTGTTCCATCAAAGTTCTCACCTGCCTCTCACCTCGGTCTTTGACTAGTCTTGTTTCTCTAAGTTTCCTGCACCATGTCTCACCTTCCTATGTGGGCAGCTCTGTCTCCAAAACATCTCTTTATTCACATGGCCTCCACTCTGGTCCAGGTCCCCATCACCTCTGGCCTGGACACCAGCCCCCAATGGGCAGTGGCCAGAGGATGCACTTGAACATGAGTCAGGGCACACTCCTCCCTCGGAGCAGAGGCCAAAGCCCTCCCTAGCTCACCAGGCCCAGAACCACTGCCCAGTCACCTCCCTGCCCTCATCTTGTGTCCCCTCACCTTGTGTCCCTTTGTCCACTCCCTCTATGCCTTGCTGATCTGAGAGCACTTGAAATTTTATATCAGTGTGAGTTTGGACAACTTAGTCTCAGTGTCTTCCGCTGTACAATGAGAATAACCGTGGTGCCTTCCACAGTTGTGAAAGGAGATAATGCTACTGGCAAGCAGGTGCCTGGCATGTACTCAAGATGTGGGCCTTGGTACATGCCTGTTCCTCTGCCTGAACACCCCTATAGTGTCCTTAAGTGGGGCTCTTTTTAAAAGGTAATGAAATATTTGGGCCCCGGAAAGGGCTTTAAAGGACAGTACAATGAGCATGGACACATTAGCCTAAGAGATGAAATATCAAACCAGTGAAGCCCTCTGCCCGCCCCTCTTGGGGGATACCACCCCCCGCATGCTTGTCACTAAGACCAGAGCTCAGTGCCATCTCCCAGAGGCCCTCCACCAGCTTTCTGAATTGCCCCTCCTGACTCCAGGCAGCTTGCCTCACCTGCCCAAGTAGCTGGCTTTGCCAACCTGTGTATTGTCTCTGTTATGCTGTGAGCTCCACCAGGGCACAAAGGGAGTCTTTCCTGTCCTGAGATTATTCACAGCGCCACAAGGGGTCCTAGCATACAGGGGGCTCTAAGCAAACATTTTCCAAAGCTAAGGGCCCAGAATGCTGTTGTGCACAAGCTGATCACAACCAGGGGACAATAGTGAGCTGCATCTCCTAATACTTTTCATATAGATGAGAAAGGCAGGTGGTGGATCTGGAGGGCAGGGTGGGGGAAGGCATCCTAAGACCCTGGATAAACTTCACTCATCCAGGGTTGTCAACTGCTAATTCCTTCTTTAAAAATATTTTTTTATTGATTTCGTAGAAGAGGGGAGAGGGAGAGAGGTAGAAACATACATGATGAGAGAGAGCCTTTGATTGGCTGTCTCCTGCACGCCCCCTACTGGGGAAGGAGCTGGAAACCCAGGCATGTGCCCTTGACAAGAAGTGAACCTGGGGCTCCATAGTCCGAGGTTCCATCCACTGAGTCACACCGGCTAGGGGCAACTTCTTAATTCTTTACTGTGAAAACTTCCAAAGACAATCCGTATTCCCGATTTTTCCTTTTGCCTCAGGCTCTGCTATAACTAAGCACTCTAATTCCTAAAATTTCGATATTTTATCATGAATATTTTTATGTTCATTGTTTGAAAATATTACAGTAAAGTATTTAAGTATTTATCTTAGTTACAGAGTTTTTGTTCTGTTTCTTGTTAATCTTTACTCAAGTATATATTTTTCCCATTGATTTTTTTTTTTTTTTTTTTTAGAGAGAGAGTGAAAGGGAGGGGGAGAGACAGAGAGAGAAACATTTGTGTAAGAGAGACACACTGATTGGTTGCCTCCCACATGCACCTCTTTCAGGCCAGGGATCGAGCCTGCAACTGAGACATTTGCCCTTCACTGGAATTGAACCCATGGTCCTTCAGTCTGTGGGCCAATGCTCTAAGCCAATGTGAGCCAAGCCAGCTAGGGCAGTTACAGAGGGTCTTGTTTTGTTTAATATATATTGATTTCAGAGAGGAAGGGAGAGGGGAAGAGGGATAAATGATGAGAAAGAATCATTGATCGTCTGCCTCCTGTACGCCCCACACTGGGAATCAAGCCTATAACCCAGGTATGTGCCCTGACCTGGAATCAAACCCTGACCTCCTGGTTCATAGGTTGATGCTCAACCACTGAACCATGCTGGCCGGGCCCCTTCCCCTTCTTTTTACACAAAACTTAGCCTGCTCTACAATCTGAAACATCTTGCTTTTCTCAATGAACAATATGACCTGCAGATCTTTCTTTAACAGTCCATCAGCACTTCCTCATTCTGTCTCCCCCCGGCCTGGCAAGCACCAGTATGTGCACATCTCAGCATTTACTTCACCAGTCCTTTTTGACAAACACTTGGTTTTTTTCTAATCTCCATTTTTTCAAGCAAGGCCTCAAGAAATACCCTTGTATACCATTTGCCATGAGTACAGGCTGCCCACACGTGGGGGAAAATTCCCAGGAGCAGGACTGCTTAGTGGGAAACACTAAGAATTCCATTCAAAAGAGTGGAGGAACTGGTATCAGTGATGTGAGTGGGGTTGGGAAACAAAACACATGTTGAGTATATTAGTTCTCTATGGCCGCTGTAACAAAGTGCCACAAACTCAGTAGCTACAAATGCATTATCTTCTAGTTCTGCAGGTCAGAAGTCTGACTGAAATGAAGACATTGGCCAGGCTGTGATCCTTCTGGAGGCTGCTCTGGGTGGGCTTGCTTCCTTGCCTTTTCCAGCTTCTAGGGAAGGCCTGCATTCCTTGGCTCATGGCCCCTTCCTCCATCTTCAAAGATGGCAAATATGAGTCCTTGAATCACAACACTCCTATCTCTTTTTCTGCCTCTCACTTCCACTTTTTTTAAAATAAATTTTTAAAACATATTTTTATTGATTTCAGAGAGGAAGTGAGGAGAGAGAGATATTAACATCAATGATGAGAGAGAATCATTGATTGGATGCCTCCTGCATGTGCGCCCCCTTCCCCCCCACACAACCCTGGGGATCGAGTCCACATCCGGGGCATGTGCCCTGACCGGAATCGAACTATGACCTCCTGGGTCATAGGTCGATGCTCAACCACTGAGCCACGCCAGCTGGGTTCCCTTCCACTTTTAAGCACCCCTGTGACAACATTGAGCCCCCAGACTCATCTTCCTATTTTAAGATCAGCTGATTAACATCCTTTCCCCCTCTTTGATTGATTGATTGATTAGCGCCCTTGATTCCATCTGCAACCTTAATTCTCCCTTGCTATGTAGCATAACATATTCACAGGTTCTTTGGGGATGGGGTATGTTATTCTGCCAAAGGAGGCACCCCAGAACTAGCAGCATGAGAGAGCTATTAATAAGTCCAGGACTAAAGGGTGTGGGGAGGGAACTCCCTGCAGGATGTGTGGCCGTAGAGAGACACAGCCATTGCCTGAACTGTGGCTGAGTCAGGAGGTGGTGGGGGAACAGATATCCCTTGTTGCTTTGTCTCCCACCTCTAACCCGCCAGGCTCCGCCACCCGCAGAACCCAACCGAAATCAGGACGTGGAAGCTAGGCAATACAACTTGCTTATTTTGTGGCCACCAGAGGGAGCCCTCAATCCATAGCTACTCATAGGCAACAAATATTTGGACTCATGCTGGGTGCCTGGAATGGTGTGGGGTGCATAGAACAGGTTAGACTCCATACCTAATACCCCTTACGTGCCCAACTTCTTTCATTCCTAGCATTTACAATCCTCCAACCCCATACCCTAAATTCCATCTCTTAGTATTTATTTGGGTTATGTCTGATCCTTCAAGGCAGGGATTTCTGTGTTTTATTCACGGCTAAATCTCCAGGGCCTAGAATACAGCACACAGTAGAAACTGCATAAGTCTGTTTTGTTTTGTTCTGGTTTTTTAAATATATTTCATTGATTTTTTACAGAGAGGAAGGGAGAGTGATAGAGAGTTAGAAACATGGATGAGAGAGAAAGATGGATCAGCTGCCTCCCGCACACCCCCTACTGGTACATGCTCTTGACAGGAATCGAACCAGGGACCCTTCAGTCCGCAGGCCAATGCTCTATCCACTGAGCCAAACCGGTTAGGGCCCTGTTTTTTCATATTGTGGTAAAATGTATATACCATACAATTGACCATTTTAATCATTTTTTTAAAAAAAACCTCACCAGAGGTTATTTTCCATTGTTTTTTCAGAGAAAGCGGAAGGAGAGAGAGAGAGAGAGAGAGAGAGAGAAACACATCAACTGGCTGCCTCCTGCACCAGCCCCAACTGGGGCAGGGAGCAAACCTGCAACCCAGGTATGTGCCCTTGACCGTGAATTGAGCCTGAGACCCTTCAGTGTGTGGGCCAACTGAACCATGCTGGCCCATAAAATCAAATCTATGTTTAATTTTTTGAGGAATCACTAAACCATAAGCATTTTAAAAACTGATTTGAAAGAGAGAGAGAGAAAAAAAACACATTGATTTGTTGTTCCACTTATTTATGCATTCATTGTTTTTTTTTGTATGTGCCCTGACCAGGGATTGAACCTACGACCTTGGTGTATGGGGACAGTGCTCTAGCCAACTGAACTACCTGGCCAGGGCCCATAAGTGTGTTTTGAATTCAGTAATTCAATGTCAGAAGCAGAGTGGAGGCTTGTCCTCAAAACCCTTTTATGCCTTTTCAATTTGAAACCATGTGAATGAATTACTTATTTAAAAATAAATAGAAGAAAAGAGCATTAAAAAGAAAAGAATGGTGGTAGAAGGATGCTTCTTGGAGCCACTGAAGCCATAAAATTGGAAACCACATAACTGTCTACCCTTGGGAAAAGGGACAAATAAATTGTAACATATTGATGTGTACAATTCTGCATAATAGAGCCGTTAAACTAAGTGCATTAGAGCAATTTTCATCCATACGGATACAATTCATGAACAGAAATAAGGACGGCATATCTCAATTTTAAAAAAAGGCAAATTCACCCATGTTTTCCTGTGTGACTTCACTTTTTACACTTATGCTCATAGAGAATTTCTAATCACATAAAAAAAGTACTCAGGTGAATGTTAAATAGTAAGGAAACAAAACTGTGTGTTCAGTATGATGTCAAATCTCTAAAATAAAATGTTATATACTTAAAAAGAAAGAAGTATGGACAGAGCTAGCAAGTTACAGAATCCAGCAGATGGGTAGGAATGACAAAAAGTTCAAGACAGGCTCTCCCTCTGGGCCTTCTCCTGGGCAGTGCCCCCAGCTTGGAGCACCCTTCCCCTGACACCCTTGTGGCTTCACCTCAGGTCAGAAAGGTAGCTCGGGCAACTCAGTCTCATCTCCTGGCTTTGTTTTTTCCATATTGTGTAGCCATCTGCTACACTATATATTTTAATTTTTTTCTCAGCTGTCTTTCCATCTAGAAGGCCCATGTCACAAGGGAAGGGCATTTTATCTATCTTCTCTGCTGTGTCCCAGGGCCATGCACACCACAGGTGTTCAAGAGATGTGTACTCATTGACTAAGGGGAAAGCAGCCTTCCTCGTTGTGTAGCGGGCGGCAGTGGACAGCCCCACTTCCAGACAGCTGCTCCCTCAGAGAGTACAAGTGGAGAGTGGAATGCAGAGATTCTCCCTGGTATGTACACTGTTTTCTTTTTCTACTTGAGTGGATGGCACGAAAGTGATTTTCTTTTTAGATCTTAAAAAATTCTGACATGCCCATCTAGTGTTGTATAGCGGTTGAGCGTCGGCCTATAAACCAGGAGGTCACAGTTCAATTTTCAGTCAGGACACAAGCCCGGATTGCCGGCTTGATCCCCAGTAGGGGGTGTGGAGGGGGCAGCTGATCAATGATTGTCTCTCATCATTAATGTTTCTATCTCTCCCTCTCCTTTCTCTGAAATCAATAAAAGTATATTTCAAAATAAAAAATAAATACACAATTCTGATGTAATTGACATATAACATTATATTAGTTTCAGGTGTACAACACAATGATTTGGTATTTGTATGTATTGCAAAATGATTGCCACAATAAGTCTAGTTAACATCCTTCACCATACACAGTTCCAAAAATAAATTTTTTTCTTGTGGTGAGAACTATTAAGATCTACTCTATTAGCAACTTTCAAATATACAGTACAATATTGTTAGCCATAGTCAACATGCCCTACATTACGTATTACATCTCCAGGATTTATTTATTTTATAACTGGAAGTTTGTACCGTTTGACCCCCTTCATCCACTTCACCTATATCCACCCCCTTGATTTTTAAAAAATATATATTTTAATGATTTTTACAGAGAGGAAGTGAAAGGGATAGAGGGTTAGAAACATCAATGAGAGAGAAACATCAATCAGCTGCCTCCTGCACCACCCCCCCCCTCCTGGGGATCAAGCCCACAACCAAGGTACATGCCCTTGACCAGAATCAAACCCAAGACCCCTTCAGTCTGCAGGCCAACGCTCTATCTACTGAGCCAAACCGGTTAGGGCCCCTTGATTTATTTTTACGTGTGATAAAATATACATAATATAAATAAAATTACCCATTTCCACCATTTTTAAGTATCCAGTTCTGTGGCATTAAGTGCATTCACATTATTGTGCGACCATCCCACCCTCCATCTCCAGAACGTTATCATCTTCCCAAAGTGACACTTGTCCCCTTACACACTCACTCCCCACCCCTCTCCCCAGCCCCTGGCTCCCACCATCTACTTTCTGTCTCCATGAATGTCATGCCTCTAGAGACCTCATGAAATGGGATCACATATATTTGTCCTTATGGCTTCTTGCACTTAACATAATGTTTTCAAGGTTCATTCACTTTGTAGCATGTGTCAGAATCCCATTCCTTGTAATGACTAAATAATATTCCATTGTATATATACACCACATTTTGTTTATTCATTCATCTGTTGATGGACACCTGAGTTGTTTCCACCTTTTGCCTAGATCAGTGGTGGGCAAACTGCGGCTCTGTTGACTAATGAGTTTGCCGACCACTGGGTTAGAGCATTGTCCCAATATGCCAAGGTTTTGGTTTCCATCTTGGTCAGAGCACATAAAGGAGGCAACCAATGAATGCATAAATAAGTGGAACAACAGCCCTAGACGGTTTGGCTCAATGGATAGAGCGTCGGCCTGTGGACTGACAGGTCTCCGGTTCTCTTCTGGTCAAGGGCACATGCCCAGGTTGTGGGCTTGATCTCCAGTAGGGGGTGTGCAGGAGGCACCAATCAATGATTCTCTATCATCATTGATGTTTCTATCTCTCCCTCTCCCTTCCTCTCTGAAATCAATAAAAATATATTTTAAAAAATAAGTGGAACAACAAATCAATGTCTCTCTCTCTCTCTCTCTCTCTCTCTCTCTCTCTCTCTTTTTCTCCCCCTCCCCCCCCCACCTCTCAAAAAAAAAAATCAAGCTGGGCCAGCGTGGCTCAGTGGTTGAGCATCGACCTATGAACCAGGAGGTCACGGTTTCATTCTTGGTCAGGGCACATGCCGGAGTTGCAGGCTCCATCTCCAGTGGGGGGCATGCAGGAGACAGCCGATCAGTGATTCTCCCTCTCTCTTCTTCTCTGAAATAAAAAAATATATATTTTTAAAAATCAATAAAAAGAGCCGAAACCGGTTTGGCTCAGTGGATAGAGCGTCGGCCTGTGGACTGAAGGGTCCCGGGTTTGGTTCCGGTCAAGGACACGTACCTTGGTTGTGGGTACATCCCCAGTAGGAGGTGTGCAGGAGGTAGCTGATCGATGTTTCTCTCTCATCAATGTTTCTAACTCTCTATCCCTCTCCCTTCCTCTCTGTAAAAAATCAATAAAATATATTAAAAAAAAATAAAAAATATATATTTATGAAAAAAATCAATAAAAAGAAAAAAGATAATAGCACTCAGTTCACTCCAGGCTCTGTTTTAAACTCTTTACATGGTTTGGGACTCTGATTACCTCTGAGTTTGGGATTCTGATTAGCCCCATTTTGCAGAGGAGTAAACTGAGACACAGCAAGATTAAAGGACTGTCCAGGATCACACAGTGCTGAGCAGGGATTTGAGACCTCTGGCTCCAGGCTTTGTGTGTGTGATATCTCTGTTTCCTCCTGAGTGTGGGGGAGCACAGAAGACTTGGTTGGAAAGTTTGTAAGGAGGAAATTCTGACCTAGGGGAGTTGGCTGAAGGCGGTCACCCCTAATTGTTCCTTGGCCTTTCCAAACAAGTCTGTGTATGTGCGGACCCTTGGGTGTTTACTGGAATCTTTATGCTTAATCTTTAGACATCCTTGCTTAAAGGACACTGCAGACGCATGTATCGTCCCAAGAATGCTTACCCTACTGAGTGTATCTAAAAGTTAAACTTTATCTCAAATTGCTGTCACAATAAAAGCCTGAAGCCCCAGTCAGTTTGGCTCAGTGGATAGAGCGTTGGCCTGCAGACTGAAGGGTCCTGGGTTCGATTCCAGTCAGGGGCACATGCCCTGGTTGTGGGATCCATCCTTGGTTGGGGGGGGGGTGCAGGAGGCAGCTGATAAATAATTCTCTCTCATCATTGATGTTTCCCTATCTCTCTTTCCCTTCCTCTCTGAAATCAATAAAAATATATTTTAAAAAATGGTCAGCCCTAGCACCTGAGACCAGCCCCAAATGTCCAAGCTGTGCCCACGTGCCCAAGGGTGCGGAACTTTCTTGGAAGGATTCCCAGCCAACCTCATGGCTGTTTTGGGGAGGGGCTGACTATTTCCTGAACTTTCCAATTCAAAATGATGCAAAGGGATTTTCTTTTTAATTTCCCAACTCCTGGCTTTTCCCTGGTCTCCTGGGAGCTCTGGGGAAGCCACTTCCTGCAGGCCTCTGGAGTCCGGGGAATACCCTGATTCTAGCTTCCTCCTGGAAACCAACTGGGGAAGGGTGGCTAATTATCCCAGTTTGCCCAGCTGTCCCAATTTTAACCCCAAAGTCCCCTGTCTGGGAATCCCCTGCAGTCCTCGGCAAACTGGACAATTGTTGGGGTGACCTGCTGGGTTCCACTCTATGATGTAGGATGCAGCACACAGACCTTCCCAGCAGCCTCCATGACTTCTATTTTCTTCAGCTGTCAGGTAGGGTGCTGGTCCCACTTTAAAAGAACTGGAGAGCTGGCTGGTGTGGCTCAATGGTTGAGCATTGACCCATGCACCACTTTGATGCCAGGGCAAGGTTCATGCCTGGGTTTCAGGCTCAATTCCCAGCAGGAAGAGTGCAGGAGATAGCTTATGGATGTTTCTCCCTTTCCCTTCCTCTCTCTAAAATCAATAAAAATAGCCCTAGCCGGTTTAGCTCAGTGGTTGGAGCATCGGACTGAAGGGTCCCAGGTTCAATTCCGGTCAAGGGCATGTACATAAGTAGCAGGATGAATCCTGATACCCTTGGGGCAAGTGCAGGAGGCAACCAATCAATGTGTCTCTCTCACACATATAGATGTTTCTCTCTCTTTCTGTCTCTCCCCCTCCCTTCCACACTCTTTAAAAAGTTCTTTGGTTGAGGAAAAAATATCCTTGGATGAGGACTAATAATAAATAAATTACTTAATTTATTAATTAAAAAATTAAAAATCCATAAAGACATTTTTAAAAAGAAAGATAGAACTGAAGAGTTCTAAGCATCCAGCCCTGGTCCAGCATCCAGGCTGGAACAATTGAGCTATTATTAAAATTTAATGTGATTACTAGGATTATTACCATTATTGTTATAATTATTAGTCACTTTATCATTTCCTGTCAGTCCCTCCTGAGGTAGTAGACACCAGGTCCCAGCTACATCCTGTCCTCTGTAGCGCAGCCTCCAGGCCCAGCGAGGCCGCCCCACCTCCCCTGGCCTGGCTGTTAAAGAATCTGGCACCCTCAGCTTCCTGCTGCTGCACTCCCAGTAGCAGAGAGGAAGCTGAGGTCAGAAGGCCATGGCCAGCCCTTCAGAAGAGACAGGACAGTAGCTCAGTTCCACAGAGCTCCCCAGGCCATTCACTCCACTAGCTTCATATATATGTGTGTGTGTGTGTGTGTGTGTGTGTGTGTGTGTGTGTGTGTGTATGCTAATTAGAAATTAGACCAGACATCCTTCTGTACTGTCTTCCAGATGAAGCCAGGGCTGTGATGGAAGCCCAGGTCCTGGGTACCAGAGGGAAGCCGGTGCTGGCAGTCGGGGGAAGGAAGACCTACTCTTGCACAAATTTCGTGCATTGAACCTCTAGTGTATATCTTACCTAATAATAGACAAACATGTAAATTGACTGTACCTCCGCTACACCCATAGCCAATCAGAGTGAGTATGCAAATTAACCTAACAAAGATGGAAGTTAATTTGCATACATAGGCGCCCAGCGCCTGGGTCCCAGGAACATCCTGGCACCCAGGGTACTCTGAGGTAAGTCCTGTGTGGGCCCTGAGCAGCCTGGGAAGGGCCTCAGCCAGGGAGCTCCTGGGCAGGGCCAAGCCTGCGATCAGAGCCAAGGGGGCAGGGGCAGAGCCAGCAATCAGAGGGAGCTGGGGGTCCCCTGCCGGCAATTGGTGAGAACTACAGAGGAAACACCTTTTCTGACCGCTCATTGGCTAAGCTTCCTGTACGCCACTGGTGATATTCTTAGTAACTTGGGTAATAAGAATTCAAAAAGGTGATCTAGGGTTTTTCCACCACACTTCAGGAGAAAAAAATGAAAGTCCGCTGCTGGAGGGCTAAGAAATGTCATACCCTACCCTAGCCGGTTTGGCTCAGTGGATAATGCCTCAGCCTGCCCACTGCAGGGTCTGGATTCAATTCTGATCAAGGGCATGCACCTAGGTTGCAGGCTCCTCCCTGGCTGGGGCCCAGGTCAGGGCTCATGCAGGAGGCAACCAATCAAAGTGTTCCTCTCACTTTGATGTTTCTCTCTGTCTTTCCCTTTCTCTTCTACATTCTCTAAAAATCAATGGAAACCTATCCTCAGCTGAGGATAAAAAAAAAAAGAAAGAAAGAAAGAAATGTCATATCCTATGAAAGACACATCTTGAAAATGCCTAAAGAAAGTTGTCATTTTTTCATGGTGAAGGGACTGGAGTCTGTTGATGAAAACACTTTGGTGGCTGTGGTGACTGGCAGTGGCTACAGCAGTGGGGTGATGGGACTGGTGCTTTCCCCTGATCAGCCCAGTTGCCTCCCACAAAGAGAGGCCAGACTGTGGCTTAGTGGGGAGCAGGCCTAAGTCGTTAGTAGGACATCCCCTGAGGGCTCCCAGTATGTGAGAGGGGGCAGGTTGGGCTGAGGGACCCCCACCCCCAGTGCACGAATTTCGTGCACCAGGCCACTAGTGTGTGTGTGTGTGTGTGTGTGTGTGTGTATTGTATTGATTTTTATTCATATTTCTTTCCTTTATATATATGTGTGTGTATGTATAATTTTTTAAAAAATAGATTTTTATTGATTGCAGAGAGGAAGGGAGAGGGAGGGAGAGAGAAAGAGAAACATCATCGATGAGAGAGCATCATGGATCGGTTGCCTCCTGCACGCCCCCTACTGGGGATCAAGCCCGCAACCCGGGCATGTGCCCTTGACCAGAATCGAACCCGGGACCCTTCAGTCCGCAGGCCAACGCTCTGTCTACTGAACCAAACTGGCGAGGGCTATGTATAATTTTAATTGATCTCAGAAAGGAAGGCGAGAGGGAAAGAGAGATAGAAACATCGATGATGAGAGAGAATCATTGATTGGCTGCCTCCTGCAGAATAGAACCGTGCCCTCCTGATTCATAGGTCGATGCTCAACCACTGGCACACACTGGCCAGGCATGTTTTTATTGGTTTTTAAATTGAGAGGAAGGGAGAGAGAGATAGAAACATCACGGGTGGGTGCCCTGACTGGGAATTGAACCTGGGACCTCTTGGTCCATGGGACGATGCTCAATCCCCTGAACCACACCAGCCCAGCTCTTTTTTTTTTTTAATTGTTGTGTCTATTTCTGTTTTTTAATTGAAGTTCCCTGACTCTTATTGGTCCTGCTTGCATGAGTGGCCACAACTAGGTGGAAAAGGGGAGGGGAACCAGGCAGCAGGGGGAGGAGTCATCTCCACAACATCCCATTTGTACACAGAACTAAACAGACACATGCAGAGTCATTATTGTGGTTAGAAGTTGGCAGCATGGGAAAGGGGAGAAACAGGTGGAGGTTTGGGGTGTCGTTAAAAAAGACAGGGCCCACCCTAGCCGGTTTAGCTCAGTGGATAGATTGTCGGCCTGTGGACCAAAGGGTCTCAGATTCAATTCTGGTCAAGAGCACATGCCTGGGTTGCAGGGTTGATCCCCAGTGGGAGGTGTGCAGGAGGCAGCTGATCAATGATTCTCTCTCATCATTAATGTTTCTATCTCTCTCTCCCTCTCCCTTTCTCTCTGAAATCCTATGTAATAAACCCTAATATGCAAATCGACCAAAGGGCAGAATGAACAGTTGCTATAATGCACATTGACCACCAGGGGGCAGACACTAAACACAGGAGCTGCCGCCTGGTGGTCAGTGTGCTTCCACAGGGGCTGGGCTCATGGCTGGCAAGTGCAGCGGTAGTGGTGGTGGTGGCGGGAGCCTCTCCTGCCTCCAATGTAGGCAGGTGGTAAGGAGTGAGGGGTCCCAGGCTGCGAGAGCCCTGGCCTGTGAGAGAGATGTCTGACTGCCAGCTTAGGCCCCTGGGTGGATCAGGCCTAAGCCAGCAGGCAGATATCCCCCGAGGGGGATACAGGCAGGGCTGAGGGACACCCCAAGTGCATGAATTTCATGCACCGAACCTCTAGTCAATAATAATAATAATAAAAGACAAGTCCCCCCCAAACTGGGGTTCCTGGAGGGAACCTGGTTTGCTTCCAACCCAAGAGGAATCAGAAAATCAAAAGTGGTTTGGGCCCTGGCCAGGTGGCTCACTTGGTTGGCACATCCTTTTGGTGTACGGTCAGGACACATACCTAGGTTGCGGGTTTGATCCCATGTTGGGACGAGTACAGGAGGCAACTGATTGATGTTTCTCTCTCACAGTGATGTGTTGTTGTTGTTTTTTCTCTCTCTCTCTCCCTTCCTCTCTCTCTAAACTTAATAAACATATCCTCAGGTGAGGATTTTTTTAAAAAATAGGGTTGGGAAGGCCTGCTTCCACCAGCTTCAGTTGTGCCAGGCACAACTCCAGGTGCTGAGGACACAGTGGAAAACCAGACAGACCCCTCCTCCCTCGTGGAGCTGACATCCTAGAATAGAAGCCAGGCATTTAAGTCAGTGCTCAAAGAAACGGCCAGTGAAATGTCAGGTCGTCAGAGGCCATGAAGAAAACTACAGCAGATCAAGGAACAGAGAGATGACTTTGCTGGTTCAGAATGAGGAGCGTCTGGGGAGTGGTGAGGGTTTGTTTCTTAGCCTGAGTAGTTGATTTTTTTTAAAACTGGGCCCACAAGTGAAGCCCATGATAGTGTTTTGTTTTGTTTTTAATATATTTTTATTTATTTCAGAGAGGAAGAGAGAGATAGAAACATCAATGATGAAAGGGAATCATTGATTGGCTACCTCCTGCACCCAGGCATGTGCCCTTGACCGGAATCGAACCTGTGACTCTTCGGTCCACAGGCCGACGCTCTATCCACTGAGCCAAACCAGCTAGGGCAACATGTTTTGTTTTTAATCCTCACCGGAGGATATTTTTCCATTGATTATTTATTTATTTATTTTCCCATTGATTTCTTAGAGAGTGGAAGAGAGAGGGAAAGACAGAGAAATATTGATGTGAGAGAAACACATTGATTGATTGATTGCCTCCTGCACTCACCCTGACCAGGACCTGGCTGGGGAGGAGCCTGCATTCCCGGTACCTGCCCTTGACTGGAGTCAAACCCGAGACCCTTTGGTCTACAGGCCTACGCTCTATCTATCCACTTAGCCAAACCCACTAGGATGGAAGTGTTTTGGTTTGTTTGATTTTGTTAATCCTCACCTGAGGATTAATTTTTCCATTGATTTTTAGAGAGAATGGAAGGGAGGAAGAGAGACAGAGAGAGAGAAACATTGATATTTGTAACAGAGACACACTGATTGCCTCCCATACTTGCCCCAGGGTCCCAAGGATTGATCCTGTAACCTAAGTACATGCCCTTGATCAGAACTGAACCAGGGACTGTTCAGTCCAAGGGCTGACGCTCTATCCACTGAACCAAACAGGCTAGGGTGAAAGTTGTTGTTTTTTCGTTTCTGTTTTCTTTTGTTTTAATTTTTATTTTTTAAATATATTTTATTGATTTTTTTACAGAGAGGAAGGGAGAGGGATAGAGAGTTAGAAAACACCGAGCAGCTGCCTCCTGCACACCCCCTACTGGGGATGTGCCTGCAACCAAGGTACATGCCCTTGACCGGAATCTAACCCAGGACCCTTCAGTCCGCGGGCTGACACTCTATCCATTGAGCCAAACCAGTTAGAACTTGTTTTGTTTTTAATGTTTGGTCAAGAAAAACTGTTTCTGTACTCACAACACTTCTGACACCTAGTGTATGGTTTTTCCACATCAAGAGATCCTCTGGTTTTCTGTGGACACCACCTGGTGTCTTACAGTTCAGTTCAATTCTGACACTAACTATCCAGACGTTAAGGACTCAGTCCCACAGGACTCCACCAACCCCGCCCCCTTCAGCCTCCAATAGCAATCCCCATGCAGGGTTCCCACAGCCTCTTCCTCAGGTTCAGTAATTTGCTATAATGGCTCGTGGAACTTGGAGGAACATTACAGAGGTGTCCCAGTTGGTTATAAAGGACATTATAAAGGGTGCAGATGAACAGGGGCTGGGAGGGGCCTAGACACAGGTGCTTCTGTCCCCCTGGAGGAGGGGTGCATCACCCCCCCCCCCAGCACATGGATGTGTTCACTAACCCAAACGCTCCCTGCATCCTGTTGTGTGGGGTTTTTGTGAAGGCTCCATGATGTAGGCACGATTAATTAAGCCACTAGCTCTGGGTGATGAAATCCCATCTCCAGCCTTCCCCCTCTCCCTGGAGTGGAGGTGGAGCTGGAAGTTCCAACCTCCTAGTCACACGGTTGGTTCCTCTGGAAGTAACAAGCGTGCTAGAAGCTCTGTGCCAGGAATCGAGGATAAAGACCAAATATATATGTCTTATTGTGTCACAGTATCATACATGCAAAGGCCATGTCTTCAGAGAAAGACTCAAAGTTCTCAGGATCATCTGTATCTGCTCACTATTCCCATTCGAAACCCCAGGAAGCCACTCCTCCCCACTCAGTGCCCTGACTTCAGCAGAAGAGTCCATCGGACCTGTGCATTGAAGCGGCTTTACTGTAGCCCATACAGTCAGGCCCTGGGCCTGATCACTTGCACCTGTAAAAGAGAAGAGTTTCTGGAATGGTTTCCAAAAAAGAAGACAACCATATGTTCTCTCACACACAAGAATGTTTCTGGTGCCCTGACCGGTGTGGTTCAGTTGTTTGGAGTGTGTACCAAAAAGCTGGCCGGTTCAATTCCTGATCAGGCACCACACCTAAGTTGCTGGTTCAGTCCCCAGTTGGGCGCATGCAAGAGGCAGCTTATCGATGTTCCTCTCTCACATTGATGTTTCTCTCTCCCTACCCCATCCTCTCTCTAAAATAAATTAAAAAAAAGAATAAACTCTGATCTCCCCCTTCTTATCTTAAAAAAAGGAAAAGAAAAAAATGTTCCTGGCTGAAACCGGTTTGGCTCAGTGGATAGAGCGTCAGCCTGCAGACTGAAAGGTCCCAGGTTCGATTCCGGTCAAGGGCATGTACCTGGGTTGCGGGCACATCCCCAGTGCGGGGCGTGCAGGAGGCAGCTGATCGATGTTTCTCTCTCATCGATGTTTCTAACTCTCTATCTCTCTCCCTTCCTCTCTGTAAAAAACCAATAAAATATATTTAAAAAAATGTTCCTCATAACAAAATTGGAAACCACAGGCCTTCACCAGGAGAATGGACAATTAAGTTTTGAGCTATGGCTCTGTACATTGGAATATGATAAGGTAGAGAAAAGGAATGTTCTATAACTAAAGGAATGTTCTATAACTATCAATGCGTTAACGTGGATGACTCTCAAGAATGTGTCATTGAGTAAATAGAATCAAGTAACAGAACATGAACAGTAGGATATATTTTTATAAAGTTGAAAATCTTGCACAAAACAGCAATTTAATATTTGAAGATCTAAGTAAAATGAGGGGAAGAGTCATAAAAAATCTGAGGAAGTGTATTCCAGGTAGAGGGAGCAGCCAGTGCAAAGGCCTGGAGGCCAGACAGTGCCTGGTGTGTTGGAGAAATTGCAAGGAGGCCCTTGTGGTTGAAGCAGAGTGAATGAGGGGGAGAAGGAGAGGAGGTGAGGGCAGGAAAGGAATGGGGCAGGTCATGCAGGGCCTATGAGCCAAGGGAAGGGGTTGGGTTTTTCCTCTGAGTGAGGTAGGAGCAAGGAGGGTTCTGAGCAGAGGAGAGACATGGCCTGACTCAAGGGCTCACAGGGCTCCCTGGGCAAGGAAGGGAGAACAGACTGTGAGGGGTGAGGGCAGGAGCCCTGAAACAGACCAGAAGCAACTGCATTGGTCCAGGTGTGTGGTGATGGGGAACAGGGAAACAGCCCACTTTTGCCTATGAGCCAGAGATGGGTGTGAGATAAATGGGGGAATCAAGAAGGACCCTAAGCTAACCAATCTCTTTCTGAGCTAACCAATATTTCCATTTTTCTCTTGAGTCCTTATATAGGTGGGCTGAGCAGGCACAATAAAATACAATTGTTCATGCCGAAACCGGTTTGGCTCAGTGGATAGAGCGTCGGCCTGCGGACTGAAGGGTCCCGGGTTCGATTCCAGTCAAGGGCATGTACTTTGGTTGTGGGCACATCCCCAGTAGGGGGTGTTCGAGAGGCAGCTGATCGATGTTTCTCTCTCATCGACGTTTCTGACTCTCTGTCCCTCTTCCTCCCTCTCTGTGAAAAATCAATAAAATATATTATTTTTAAAAAATACAATTGCTCATTTTTAAACTGGCCCCCATACAGAAAGCAACGAGAGACCGCAGAAAGAGGCAGATCACTCCAGGTCAGCAGGTGGCTGGTTTAATAAGCAAAGGAACTTATATACAAGGCTTGTCTTGGATGACCACCAGATGAGTAGGTCCCCGCCCCTGCCCACCAGAATCTTAAAAGTTTATATAGAGGCCTTAACGGGGTCCAGTCATGTATTCAAGCATGCTTGGGATGGTCTCAACAACATCTTACTCTTCTAAGGCCGTGTCATTGGAACAGTTCCCACCAAGGGGACAGTAGGTAATGTGTACATTCCAAAGACAGAGGAGAGGTGAGGAGCCTCCAATTTGTCCAGGTCCAGCTCGAGGATCAACTGGTAGTCATGTCCTCTTGATGACCTCCTCCAACAACAATACATCCCTTTTATTCCACTCCTTTTTAAACATAATATGTTTTTATTGATTTCAGAAAGAGGAAGGAAGGGGGGGAGAGAGAGAGCGATAGATAGAAACATCAATGATGAAAGAGAATCATTGATTGGCTGCCTCCTGTACTCCCCCTACTGGCGATGGAGGCCACACCCCAGGCATGTGCCCTGACCCGGAATCATACCATGACCTCCTGGTTCATGGGTTGACGCTCAACCACTGAGCCACGTTGGCTGGGCCCTCTCCTTTATTATAGACACTCTGGACATGTCTCCATGTCAGTACAAGTCCCCCCATTTCCCTCCAACTGCATATTATGCCCTCATCAGGATGAATTCCTCAGCCCCCAGTTTCCCGGGTACCAGGCTCAGTCTCTACTATTTCATACTGCTATCTCCATAGCTGCCCTGTGAGGAAGAATCTATCTTTCCTCGTATGTTCTCACATTCAGAAAGGAGTAGCCATGTGCCCTTGGCCACAGCAGTTAGGGCTCCGACTCCAGAAATAAACCTGTCTCTGCCCTTTTGTGCTGTGACTTGAGAAAGTAACTCAACCCCTGTTAAAGTAAAAGTTATTGTGACGCTTGGTAAAATGGCAAGGAAGACTTGATCCGGGTCTATGCAATAGAATAGGGGATTGTAACAGGGTTGAGAGATCAGGCTCAATTCTGAATACAGCAAAGACAACTGGGGATTGCGAGCCAAGGGAGGGGGTGTTGTCTATGGATGGAAAATGACTAAGAGGAGACATCAAGGGTAGAGGGACTCGTGCTAACCGGAACTGAGAATTCTTGCTAAAGAGAGGCCAAGGACTTCTATGCATCAAAGATGAGGGATGAGGAACTTGATCAGATTATCAAGGGTGGTGGGATGACTTAGATCAGTGGCTCCCAACCTTTTTTTGGCCATGCCCCACTGAAGCATCTTTAAATCCTGATGCCCCTCTGTGACATATAATTCTTATTATTCAAAAAGTGAACTCCTATTCACGTGAAAGAAGCTTAAAAGGCCACTGACTTAGTCTAAACAAGTTTCCAAAAAATATGGCATCCCTGAAAGAGAAAAATAAAAGAACGAAAAGACAGTTGAAGTACTGAGGAAGAAATCACTAAGAAATTGTTTTTTAAAATAATATGAAATGATATGAAAAAATAGCAAGTAAAGTTTTAAAGCAGATAAGAGAACTGAAATGCATAAATATGTCACTATATATTTATATACTTTGTATGAGGCTCCTAGAACCATAAGAAATGCAAAAATTTCACTGTTAATAAGTCATTCTCGAATTGCTCTCCTTAAAAATCAAATTGCCCCCCTGGGGGGGCGTGTGCCCCACGTTGGGAATCACTAACTTAGAAGGAGTCTTTGCTCAGACTGGACTGGGCAAAGACAGAACATAGGCCAAGGTCGAAGGCTAGTGGAAAAGATGGCTCAGAAGACTAAATTTTGGTTAAGGAAAGAGTCTTTGGCACCCTCTGTGCCTGTTTCTCTCTCTGAGAAATGAGTATAAGAGCCGCCACTCAGGACTGCTGGCCAGGATTTTCTTCTCTGTCAAGGACAGCGACTCGTTGTGCGGAGGAGGGGGCGGGGTGGGTGGGTGGGAATAGAACTCGAATCAGGAGGGACATCCACGCTGCTACTGACAGCAAGGGGGCCTCTGAGGACGGGGTGAAAGAGATGTGAGCAGGTGGGGGAGGAAATTCGAGGTGGGGGGGGGGTCTCAGCTAGCGAGGTGGGTTGGCCAGGCAGACACAAGGCAGGGTGGACTGTGGAGTCACATGGCAGGGGGTTGGAGGATTGAGTGGCGCGCGGCTGCAGCCTTGACCTCGGAAAAGAGGATATGGGGCTCACACCGGGGTCAGGTCCGGGTCTAAGATAAACAGAGCCATTAAGAACGCTGAGTCCCCAGAAAACCACACTCTTCCGTCCGCAGGTGCGGACTACTCTTTGCGTCGTCTCACCTCCAGTCAGCCAATCGCTGACGCTGTAGCACTTCCGGCAGCCGATCGAGCCAATCGCAGTTGAGCGAATGGCGAACCAGGGACCAATAGGAGTACCTCTGTTGAGCGAAAGGACCAATAGTTACGTGTGACGGAAGGGAGGCAGCCAATGAGTGTGGCCCCTATAGGAGGCGGCATCTCGGTGGCGATCAGTCGGCGGCTGCCTGTTGTGGCAGGACTGGGTCCCAGGTTCGAACTGGAGTCCCCGGGAAGGGTGAGTGTGGAAGAGGCCACGGAAAGTGTTCCCCTTGGAGGTCATCTGGAAGGATGCGGTCGGTGGGCGGCGCGGGACTGGCCGCGCTCTGCAGGAGGTGGATAGAAGCACCCGCTGCCTCCCGACTGGTCGATGCCCGGTGGGTGCTCAGCACATTTCCTGCCCAGCAGGGTTTGGAGGCTTGGTTGTGGGGTGTGCAGGCTTCCCGAGTGCAGACCTCATCCTGACCTTATCTTCAAAGCTGGGTCTGGGCTCAATGGGGACGAAGAAGGATAGGCACCCCAAAAGCCCCATCCCCACGATCTTATTTTAAACGTTAATAGACAATAATAGTAGACATTTATCAAGGGCCCAGGTCCTCTGCACAGCCTTTTCCTTGCCTCATCTCAGTGAATCCTCCCCACGTCTTTGAGGGAGAGACCTTTATATGTCCACTTTCCAAATGAGGAAACAGGCCCAGAGAGAGAAGCTGATTCCTGGGGAATCCGACATTATGCTATTACAACATTCTCCTCTTCCCACCACCGTTTGTCTTAAATCAGTAAGATCAGTGGGATTGCTGACAGTCCCTCCCTGGAGATACTGGAGGCCTCAGGAGGCCTGGGTCCTGGGCCTGGCCTTCAAAAAGTCTGGGAGCTAGTTTGGGAGGAGAGAGCTGAACTAAACCCCTCCTAGGCTTGGGCAAGTCACAAGGGCCAGAGGTCACTCATGGGGGTGGATGTGGGAGGCAAGGAATCCTGGCTTGAAAGAGAAAAAGCCATCATGAGGATGAAACAAATAATACTGACTTTACTCTTGTTTTTGTCATATTTTTTTTTTTTAAGCCTATATCAAGGTCTGTGCTGAACATATGAATATACAGAATTGTGTTGAAATGGCACAACCATCTTTTGATGGCAACGGTCTCAGCATTTCCATTCTCCAGATGGGGAAACTGAGGCCCGGGAGTAGCTAAGTGACTTACTTGAGTTGACACAGGGAGCGCCCAGATTCACCCCCCAGGTTCGTTTGACCACACCTGCCTGCCTGGTTATTTTGGGAATAATGTGTTGAGAACAGATTTTTGTATTGATGCTAGTTAGTCCAGTAGGGAGGTTGGGTGTTGTTATTGTTTATGACAGGTCTAAAAGGTGGGGATGCATAACCCAACTCCATCAAACATGTGGAAACAGGCTCAGGGAGGGGAACTGGGTGCTTGAGGTTGCACAGCAAGGGGAGTTCAGAATATTCCCTTGGGCCTCAGTCTAAAGGGGCAGCAGTTTGAGGTGCTAACAGGAGCCTCTAGGCTGAGGCCTGGGGACTAATGGGCTGTCCCTTCCCAGCCAAGCCAGCTGTCAGGAGCATGCCTCTGTGCCATAGGGGGGCCACCGCCAGGGGCAGCAAGCCTGATGGGAACGAAGCTCAGCTCACAGCCATCACAGGAGGCCTGAAGGTGTTCCTGTACTGGGCAGGCCCTGGCAGCAGGGAGCCCTGGGTCACTTTCAGCGAGGCCACACTGACCGCAGAGGAGGTCTGCATTCACATCGCACACAAAGTCGGTGAGTCCCATGGCAGGGGTGGAGGTTTTGGCAACAGCGGAACCCCATCCATCGTCTGCCTGTTCATTCAGAAGACATTGAGTGAGTGCCTACTATGTGCCAGCCCCAAATCACTGCCTTTGTAGCACTGATATTCTCATAGGGAAATCATAATAAATAAGAAAACTGTGTAGGAGGGCAGAGATAGATCATAGGGGAATCTGGGAGGAGATGAGTACCAGGCTCGGAACAGCATGTGCAAAGGCCCTGAGGTGGGAACTTGTCAGCAACAGCTAGATCTGAATGAGAGGAGACAGGAGTAAGTGAGGGAAAGGAGGTGAACAGTGCAGGTCATGCAGGGCCTTGTGGGCCTCAGGGAGGACTTTGGATTTTACTCCAAGTGAGGTGGCACTGTGAGCAAAGGAGAGACCTGACTGGACTCAGGTGTTCACAGGTATTCTCTCGTTGCTGTAGGCGGAACATACTAGTGGGTGAGGGTGGGAGTACGGAGGCCATGGCAGAGGTGCTTTCCATGTGGGAGGTTATGGGGGAGAGGTCAGTCAGGGCCAGATCTTACAATGCCTTAAACGCCAGAGGGAGGAATTGCGAGTTTAGGCTTTTTCTTGAGAGCAGTAAGGAACCAGAGAATAGCTAGAAGAGCCTGTAGTAGATGTGCTCAAAAGGATACTTCCTTCTGCCAGAGGAGGAGGAGGTCGCTCCAAGGGGGCTTTGCTTACATGCCCCTCCCTCCAGGAAGTCCTCTCAAACTCCCTCCCCCATAACCGGATGGAGGCCTTCTGGTGGATTTCTACACCCTGTACTTTCCAAACAGCGGATGATTCTTAAAAGAACTAAGATGGATGTGCTGGGTGATGTGAAACATATCTGTCAGAGGGACTAGCATGTGAGGGGAGCCTGCTCAATTTGAGGAAGCAAAAGTAAGAGTAACTGGAGTGTCAGTTTCAAGAATTTGGAAGGGAAAGGAGGAATTGAAAGCCAGAGAATGAAGCAGTCAGATGGGCTCTTTAGGAAGTTGTCTCACAGGGAGGCTTTCTCCTTCTGCAGGAGGCAGTACACTGGGATGCAGTGACAGAGCCATTTGACATCATCTAACACGGTTAGAATGTACATTCTCTGAGGCCACACAGCTCTACTCCTAGATATTCACCATACAGAAACTCAGCTCATGTATTCCAGGACATGGATATGAGAATGTTTAGAGCTGCCTCATTTATCTTAGTGATAAATGGGAGACCATCTTAAAGTCCCTCTGCAGGAGAATGCACAAATAAACAGCCGTATGGTTGAACACTGGGATACTATATAGCCACGAAAAGGGAATTTAACCAATGTTACAGGTATCATCAGGTAGCATGGAAAAGCAAGTTGCGGGGTACCAGTGGTATAATACCACATTTTCAGTTTATAATATTCAAGACTAGATCATAGAGGATATGAAAATAATAAATTCTACTTCAGGAATATGGTTACCTCTTTGTGGGAAGAAAAAGGAAGTGGATGTAGGTGGGGCCTTCAATTGTACTTTCTAAGTTTTACTTCTTTATCTGGTGGCTGGTACTTAGGTGATTATGAATTATTCTGAAAGGACTATTTTATATTAAAAAATTAAGTGATGTGTATTTTAAAAATGCCTCGGGTGGCCATTGTGGGGAATGACAGCAAGTCCAGAGGCTGGATTCGGCCTGGGCTTTGGATTTGAAGGAAGTGGCTGGATCCTATAGAGATGGTGGATGTAGAAAGAGCAGGACTTTTACCCATCCGAAGTGAAGAGGGTGGGAGGAGTTGAGAACAAGGACCAAGTCCTGGCTTAAGGAATTGGACAGAGGTCCTGGCTGGTGTGGCTCAGTTGGTTGAGTGTCGTCCTGGGCACTGAAAGGTTGACAGTTCGATTCCCGGTCAGGGCATGGGGGAGATTATGGTGCCCAGGTTGTGGGCTTGATCCTTGGTTTAGGTGGGTCGGGGTGCATGCAGGAGGCAGCTGGTCAATGATTTTCCTCCTCCCTCTCTCTCTCTTTCTCTTCCTCCCTCCCTCTCCCTCTCCCTCTCCTTTTCTCTTTCTCTGAAAAAAAAAGTCAATAAAAACATATTTAAAGAAGAACTGGGCACAAGAGGGGCAGGTGTTGGGAACTTGTATGAGATCTGTTTGGAACAAGCACCTCTAAGGGTGCTTGTGACATTCAGGAGGAGGCAGCCAGGAGATAGTTAGGTATGTTTTCCTAGCTGCAATTCAGAGATCAGAATAGAGTTGTGTTAGTCAGTCTAGGGTAGGTTTAGCTACAGTAATAAGTAATCCCCCCCAACCTGTGATTTTCCTGGGTTAAAACAATAAAGGTACGTAAAATCAAATGCAGGTTAGATGGTTCACCTCTATCTTATGCTTCACCACCTAGCACAAAGATTCTCCAACATCCTTGGGGCAGGAAAGATGGCAGGAGAGTTCATTTCCAGGCCTGGAAGTGTGCGTATCTGTCTGCTCACATCCCATTGGCCAGAAACCAATCCACTGGCCCCATCCAAGCTGCAAAGGAGGCTGGAAAATGTGGTCTGCAGAGAGGCCACAGCATGGTCAACGTATTGCATTATTCTCTGTCAGCAGGGGAGGAGGCCTAGGGAAGGCTTGTGAAGGGAGACAGCAGGTCTGGGGGCCCATAGGATCATGGCAGCAGACGCTGACTCCGGATGTTGTTTCTTCCCTGTTCCAGGCATCACTCCACCCTGTTTCAATCTCTTTGCCCTCTTTGATGCCCAGGCCCAGGTCTGGCTGCCCCCAAACCACATTCTTGAGGTCTCCAGAGACACAAACTTGATGCTGCACTTCCGCATGAGGTGGGTGAAGGCCTGTGGGAAGGCTTGTCCCCTTTTGTTCTGTCTCTTCTCTCCCCTGAATCCCATCTTCCTGGAGCTGAATTGATGCTCAGCCCTAGCTGTGCCCTTCCCTTCCTGTAGGTTTTATTTCCGGAACTGGCATGGCACAAACCTTCAGGAGCCAGCTGTGTATCGCTGCAGGCCCCCAGGAGCCGAGGCTTCGTCAGAACAGGCAGAGCAGGGGGTGCAACTCCTGGACCCAGCCTCCTTTGAGTACCTCTTTGAGCAGGTAGGAGCAGGCCTGGGAAGTGGAATTATTTCAGGGGGACTGAGGGGCAGTTGAGGCGCCCCCTCTTCTTTCTACAATTATAGCTAGCAGGTTTCAACTCATGCAACCTGGGGTCCTTTTTCTGTGTGAACCAAAGGCTTCTGAGAATCTTAGGACTGCATGGGAAAGAGTGCTGTGATCAATTAGTGATGTCTGCCACAGGCATGGTCATAGGAGGCGTGCATGCTGTATATTTAGCCTTTGCAGAAAATGGGAAGTCCCTCCTTCCCCTCCCAAAGTGGCCAGAAGCTGAGGAGTGAACAGGTTTTCAGGCCTCCCTTTCAATCTTATTTCCCCACCCCTAGGGCAAGCATGAGTTTGTAAATGATGTGGCATCGCTGTGGGAGCTGTCGAGTGAGGAGGAGATCCACCATTTTAAGAACGAGAGCCTGGGCATGGCCTTTCTGCACCTCTGTCACCTTGCTCTCTGCCGCGGTGTTCCCCTGGAGAAGGTGGCCAAGAAGATCAGGTGCCTGGGAATGGGGCAGAGATACTGTGGAGGTGGATGGATATACGTGGCATGCGGGGGCCAAGGCAGAGACCTTGTATATTGCCATGCCTTCATTTATTGAGCATCTACTGTATGCTGACACTAGTTGTGGTTGTTGAAGGACACACTAGTGAACAAGTCAGACAAAAATCCCTGCCCTCTTGGCGCTCACATCTGGAAAAAGATAGACAATAAAAAAAATACAAAATTAAAATGTATAGTGTTGTAGATGGTGATAAAGTGCAATGGGGGAAAATTAAGTAGGAAAAGAGAAAGAAGGGGAATGCCAGGGAATGAGGGGTATATAATTTAAAATTGAGTAGTTGGGGAATTTCTCACTGAGCAGGTGATGGTCACATTCAATGATTTGAAGGAAGTAAAATAGGAAGCCAACAGGGATATCTGGGAGAAGAGAATTCTATACAGAGGGACCAGCCAGTGCAAAGGCCCTGAGGCCGGACTATGCCTGATATGTTGGAGGAGTTATGGCTAGAGTAGGGTGAGCTTAGAGAACTTCCTAGAATTCAGGGGAAGGAAGGAGTTAGCTGTGTTTACCTCCATTGCCAAGGGCTGGATTAATCAGGGCACACTGGCTGGACGAGGCAGCAGGAAAGCTGGGTCTTTCAGGACCAGCAGTTCTTCTTAAAGCACATATTTTTCAGTCCCTGTCCTGGAGGACTAGGGCTGTGACAGCAAACGAAGCCCAGGGTGCTAGCAAACCCAGAGGAGGCAGCCTATCCAGCCTGGAGACCAGAGAACACTTCCCAGGGGAGGTGATATTTCTGCTAAGACCTAAAGGTTGAGCCCTAGCCGGTTTGGCTCAGTGGATAGAGCGTTAGTCTGCAGACTGAAGGGTCCCAGGTTCAATTCAGGTCAAGGGCACATGCCTGGGTTGCGGGCTCAATCCGCAGTGAAGGGCGTGCAGGAGGCAGCCAATCAATGGTTCTCTCATCATTGATGTTTCTATCTCTTTCTCCTTCTCACTTCCTCTCTGAAATCAATAATAATATATATATTTTTAAATTAAAAAAGACCTAAAGGCTGAGTCATCTTTATCCAGATATGGACTGTCTTGGCAAAGCATTCAGGCAAATGGAATAGCATATACAAAGGCCCAGAGGCAGAAGATGGCAAAAGCCTATTTCCAGGGGAATGGATGTAGAATATGACTGCTCAAGTGCAGGAGTTGGCAAGGCACTAGTCAGGGGGCCTTTTCCCCAGGGCAGTAGGGAGCCCTGGAAGGCTTGGAAGTGGGGGCGGAAGGTAGCTAGAACCTCAAGCTTTAGGATCCCTCTGGTCAAGGGGGGAGGGGAGGAAGGCTAAAGACATAGAGACTGAGGCTTGGAAACCTGTAATCTAGGGAGGCTATACTGGTAGGTGATGGGGAGATGCGTTAATGGGGCAAGCTTTGTGAAGAGCAGAGGGGCCCTCAGAGCTGTGCCTTTTATTGATGATCATAATATTAATGATAAATACAATAGTGACTTCAGTAATGATAACAGCTGACACTGACATAGTCCTTCTTATTCTGTCAGCAGCCCTATAGGTGGGCACTGTTTGCACCCATTTTTCAGATGAGCAGACACAGCCTTATAGAGCTTAAGTTAGTTATCCAAGAACAGGATTTCAGCCCCATAGTCCCCTCCTGAGTCCTGTGCCTTGGTCCCGGCCACCATCCAGCCTCCCTGTGCTGGCCCTTTATTGTATTCTCTCTTTCCCCTCACAACAGCCCGCCTATTTTCTAAACGAGGCAGCTGTGGTTCAGAGGAGTTAAGTCATTTGCCACATGTCATCCAGCCAGGCCTACAACCCAGGCCCCTCACCAGCCCCTCTTGGTCATTTCCACAGCTTCAAGGACTGTATCCCGCGCTCTTTCCGGCAACAGATCCGGCAGTACAATGCGTTCACACGGCTACGCCTGCGGATCATCTTCCGCAGGTTCCTGCACACCTTCCGGCCAGGCAGCCTTTCCCAGCAGGTCGTCATGGTCAAGTACCTGGCCACACTCGAGCGGCTGGCACCCCGCTTCGGCACGGAATGTGTGCCTGTGTGCCACCTAGAGCTGCTAGCCCAGGCCGAGGGCGAGCCCTGCTATATCCAGGACAGTGCACAGGCCTCTGGAGATCCCAAGCCCAAGTCTGCGATCGAACCGCCCACCCACGAGGTGCTGGTGACTGGCACTGGTGGCATCCAGTGGCGGCCAACACAGACAGAGGTGAGTGGTTACCTCTTCCATCTGGGGGTCCAGGTGGGGTCGGGCGGGAGCGCCTGTTCAACCTTGCCCATGGTCTCTGAGGGGGACTATGGTGAGCCCTTTCCCCTCATGGCTCTGGGGTATGTCCTTCTGTTCCCTGGGGTCTGTGTCCTCTGCCTGCCCCCTGGGGACCTGATTTCTGGGGTCTGTACCTCTGGGAACCCCTTTGGACTTAGAGGATGAAAGGGGTAGGAGCCTCCTCTCTGCCCTCCCTGAGGTTCCGATTCTGGCATGTGTCTCTCTTGGTGGTGGGTCCCCGGTCCTACCTGTGACACTCATGACTTAGGAAGAGATATTTGAGATTTCCTGGTCCCTCCAACTCCAGGCTACCCCCATGGGGAATGTGTGGGGGACTAAACAGGCATCGTCCTGCTCAAATCAACCTCCCTAGGTGCTGGGTTTCCAGACTCCCCATGGTGGTGACCGTGGCAGCAGCAGGAATTCTTATGCTGGCTTATCTGGGAAGAAAGCCAAGGCCCAGCAGCTGGGCGGCCAACCTGTGGACAGGCCGCAGGAGGCGCCATGGGCATACTTCTGTGACTTCCAGGACATCACCCATGTGGTGCTGAGAGAATGCCATGTCAGCATCCACTGTCAGGACAAGCGCCTGGTGCGGCCTGAGACGGGGCTGGGCTGAGGGCCGGGCTGCGGGGCATCCCCAGCCTGTGATGCCTGCCTGACATCCCCATGGCCTATAGGAGCTGACCCTGCCTTCCCCAGCCATCGCCCTGTCCTTGGTGTCGCTGGTGGATGGCTATTTCCGCCTGACGGCTGACTCGAACCACTACCTGTGCCACGAGGTGGCTCCTCCACGGCTGGTGATGAGTATCCAGGACGGTGTCCACGGACCCCTGCTGTGAGTGTCCAGAAGGAGGCTGGGCGGCACGGACTGTGGTGGTGGCAGCTGCCAACTGGACCCTGAGTTCTGAAGGACTGTGGGGCTCAAATGAGATGTGTGCAGATGTTTGTGTGCATGCACTTGTGTGAGTGTGTGTGAGCACGTGTGTGCGAGCATTTGTGTCTGGTCTGTACCTGAGAATGTGAGCACGTGTTTGCCTGCGCAAGCATGCATTACATGTTTAAGTATTCACTCATACCGCCATGTGCATCCATTCATATCTGTGAGTGCGTGCGTGTGCTCACTCATGTATGCTTATGTGCAAGTACACCCACATGTGTGCTTGTCCATATGTGTGCCTGCATGCAAGTGTGCATTTGTGTGTGCATGCATGCGAGTGTGGCACCAGGGATTATAGAGGGGGAGAGAACACCTGCAGTGGGTTGGACGGCTTGTCATACTGAGGGGGCCTGGGTTTGGGACTGTTGCTGTGCATGTCTGGATGTTTGACAGCCCATGTGGTGTGCAGCAGTGTCACTGCTCCAGTGATTGCACATAAAATTGTCATCACACATTTTCACATGTGATGTGATGGGTGATTTTAAGGAGCTGTGTTGTGTAAATATCGGTGGCCATTCAGAAATATGTGCGTGTGTACAGCCCTACAGATGTGTGTTGTCCTGATAATTGTGGGTCACTGAGCGATTCTGTTTGGACTTGTGGGGTAGAGGCTATGAAGTGCCAGTGCTTATGTGGCAATCAGATGCCTGTGTGGCTGTCCTGCATGCTGCCAGATCGTGGTTAGTGACTGTCAGCTTATCTGGTCTTTGGCCTTGTGCCTGCGTGTCCTTTGTCCTACCTGTAGCCCTGGGACTTGCCCCTGAGGGTTTCTAAGAGGTCTGAGCCTAGTCTGTACACCAGAGGAGGGTGAAGTGGCCATCTTCCCTCCTGAGAGCTGTGCCCTGTCACGGCTAGGTGCGTGCCACTCATACAGTGTGTGGCCACGTCAGGGTGTCTTAGTCTGTGCGGGTTGCTCTAACAGACTACCATAGACCAGCTGGCATAGAAACAACAGACATTTATTTCTCACAGTTCTGAAGGCCAGAAGTCCAAGTTCAAGGTACCAGTACACCCAGTGTCTGGTGAGGGCCCACTTCCTAGTTCAAGACAGCTTTCTTCTTCCTGTGTCCTCAAATGGTGGGAAGGGGTATGGAGCTCTTTGGGGTCCATTTTATGAGGCCTTAATCCCATTCATGAGAGCTCCATCATCATGACATAATCACCCTGCAAAGTCCTCACCTCCCATACCATCACATTGGGGGTTAGGGCTTCAACATGGGAACTTTAGGGGGGGCACCAACATTCAGTCCCTAGCAGTGTGTGCGCCACACATGCAGGCATCTGGGCCTGTGTAGCGGTGTCACTTGTAGTGTCTGTCTGTGCTCATGACGGTCGTCACCTCTGGGTCTGGGCTGTTGAGGCCCTGCATTGCCTTGTTACGCTGGATAAGCAGCTGTGTCTAGGGTCAGCTGTGTGACAGGCAGTTCATTGTGTGTCACCCTGTGAGTGTATGGCTGGGTGTGTGCTCATCAGCATTTGACAGCTGATTCCTCTCTGTATGTGTGTCACTGTGTCAGTGATGGTGTCTGACAGGTACGCACAAATGTGCCTGTTCTTGTGCCTGTGTCTCTGTGTGAGTTGTCTTGTGTGTGTGCCTCTCTGGGCGGGTGGGGGCGGGTGGGGCCCAGCGGTGCCCCCTGACACGGCCCCTTGTCCTCCACAGGGATCCATTTGTGCTGGCCAAGATGCAGCGAGAGGATGGCCTCTATCTTATCCACTGGAGCACCAGCCACTTCAACCGCCTCATCCTCACGGTGGCCCAGCGGGACCAGGTGGGCCTGGGGTGGGGGTTCTGGGCTGGGCTTGGGTGTACTCCCTGCCTAGACCCCTGCTCACCGCCCTCGTCCTGCCACCCACCCCAGGCACCTGGCACGCAGTGTTTGCGCCTGTGGAAGTTCCCCATTGAGATGTGTGAGGGCACCTTCAGGCTGCAGAGCTGGGACCGGTCCTTTCCCAGCGTGCGGGAGCTGCGGGCTGCCCTGCAGGGCTGCTCACTGCGGGCTGGTGACCACTGCTTCTCCCTGCGCCACTGCTGCCTGCCGCAGCCAGGAGGTATGATGACAGGGGCCCCCAGGGTGGGAGGTAGCTCCCCCCACGCTAGCCCTCAGTGACTTTGCTCCCGCCCCCAGAGATCTCCAACCTCATCATCATGCGCGGGCCTCAAGCCAGCACCAGGTCTCTCAACCTCAGCCAGCTCAGCTTCCACCGGCTCTGCCAGGATGACCTCACCCAGGTGTGTGTGGGTGTGGGGCCCCTGGGGCACAGGGGGAACGAGGAGGGCAGTCACCAGCTGTTGTCATGGAGATGTTCCCTGCCATGTTCCCCCAGCTGTCCCACTTGGGCCAGGGCACGAGGACCAATGTGTATGAAGGCCTGTTGAGAGTTGGGGGCGGAGGCCCTGAGGAGGACAAAGCATATGGTGGGGACCCCACCTTGCCCGGCGGGGGCCATGGGCAGGAGCTGCGAGTGGTGTTGAAGGTGTTAGACCCTAGTCACCATGACATCGCCCTGGTAAGTGAGTGTGATGGGGGCAGGGAGAGCGGCAGGGTATGCAGCCACCTGACCTGACCTGCCCTCACAGGCTTTCTACGAGACGGCCAGCCTCATGAGTCAAGTGTCCCATGTGCACCTGACCTTCGTCCACGGTGTCTGCATGCATGGCTCTAAAAGTGAGTGGACCCCAACACACATGCCCTGCCATTTATAGGCCCACTCCCCCCACTTGTACCCACTACCAGGGCTGTACCCCAACCCTTGACCTGCATCCCGATCCCTGACTACACACTGACCCTTGACCAACATCCTGACTATACCGCAATCTGAGACTACCCAATGCTCATCTGTACCCCAACCCCTGACTATATGCCAACCCATTGCAGCTCAGCCTCTGACTATACCATGGCCATTACCTGCACCCCAACCCTCAACCACACCCTGACTGCTGACTGCATCCCATCCTTCATCCACCACCCAGAGGCCTCTACAGACCAGCCCCCATCTGCCCTCTGACCCCAGCAGGACTGTGACCCCATGCAGACCCCAGCCATATTGGGCACTCCAATCCTCCAAGACCTCAGCCCTTGCCCCACCCCTGTGTAACTCAAACTCCTTGCACAGGGTGACCATAGAACCTGAACCCCATGTGTCCATCTCTCTTGCTTTCCCCTAACACCATCCTGCACCCGACTCTACATACTTTCCACCCCAAGCACTTCTACCCTGTGGGATCCTAGCATCACTGATGCCCCAATCTCAAGCTCTGTACCTCCACTCGTCTGCACCCACCTCCAGGTCCTCAGGCCCATCCTCACTTTTCTCACTGACATGCAGCTGTTCTCTACCCAGACTCTCCCTGGACCCAAATGACACCCTTCGCCTCTGCCTCACCCTGTACCCACCTCAACCTATGCTCCATCCTGCAATTCTTTTCTCCCCAAAGTCACTCCCAAGCCCCAGACCCTCACAGTCTCAGCCCCCATGTTCCTTCCCCGGTGCCCTGGAGGGTGGCAGCAGGTGGGCAGCCCCTGCAGCAGCTGGCCTTTGCAGATATCATGGTGACAGAGTACGTGGAGCATGGACCTCTGGACGTGTGGCTGCGGCGGGAGAGGGGCCGTGTGCCTGTGGCCTGGAAGGTGGCAGTGGCCCAGCAGCTGGCCAGTGCCCTCAGCTACCTGGTGTGTGGCCTGTGGGCAGGGCCTGGGTCAGCAGGGTGGGCCAGTTGTGGGTGGTGAGGCCTCAACACATCCTTCAATAGACACACTGGCCCCAGGAGGTCTTTCCACAAATCTCCTCTGCTCACATACCCCTGTGGCTCCCTTTCCCCTGAGAGAACACCTAACTCCTCTACTGGGTGTCCGGTGAGGCCTGGCCTCAGCCATCTCTGTCACTCTCTCTTGCCATTCATCCCCAGCCCTGCCTGGTTCTCTGACCCTGGTTTCCAGAACCCACTGTGTGCCAGGCTCTGTCATAGACCTTGGGAACACAAAACAAAACAGACAGAAGCCTCTATCCTTTGGGGAGCCAGTGTTTTTAGTTAAAGTGATAAACAAGAAATAATAATTAAGTGTGTTACATAATATGTTAGAAAGTAGTAAGCACCATTCTGGGACAGTAGGGGTGGAGTTAAGGAGGTGCTACAAATTGGGGGAGAGGTGAAGTTTTAAATAGATGGGATGGAGAAGGATTCCGCAGGTGTGTCCCAGGCAGAAGGAGCAGCAGTGCAGAGGCGTGCCTGGCGTGGGTCTGAGGACAGCAGTGGGGACCTCTGGCCTTTTGTTCTAGGCCAAGAGTCTTACCCACCAGCTCTGGGAGGACAGGAAGGACCCACTGGGCACCCAGTGGTGTCTGGTCATAATGACATGTATTGGGATCCCACTAATGACCCTGAGTGTCTTTTTCACACGGGCTGTCCCTGTGGGATGGGGTGGGGACAGGGTCTAGAGGCCCCTAGTGGTCATGCCCCCTCTCCTTCCTACCCCAGGAGGACAAGCGCCTGGCTCATGGTAACGTGTGTGGCCGGAACATCCTGCTGGCACGTCTAGGGCTGGCGGAGGGCACCAGCCCATTCATCAAACTGAGCGACCCTGGCATGGGCCTGGGTGCCCTCTCCAGGGAGGGTGAGGACTGGGACAGGGCTGGGCATGGGGACGGGTTTACCCCACTCTTTTCACCCTTGGTGACCTCTGACCCTGGCCCCCAGAGCGGGTAGAGCGGATCCCCTGGATTGCCCCCGAGTGCCTGTTTGGTGGGGCTAACAGCCTAAGCACCGCCGCTGACAAGTGGGGCTTTGGTGCCACCCTCCTGGAGATCTGCTTCGATGGGGAGGCCCCCCTGCAGGACCGCAGCCCCTCTGAGGTACAATGTGGGTGACCCTTGGGCCCTTCTCACAAAGGAGTCTAGCGGTCTGGGTCCAGAGCTGCCCCCCTCGGGCTTGTGGCCTTACACATGCTGCCTCATCTCTTTGAGGCTCCATCAGGTTATCTGTCAGTTGGGGTTATCTATAGTCCTGACCTCAAAGGTCATTGTGGCACACAGCAAATCAGGGACTGCTGCCCTGGCCGGTTTGTTCAGTGGTTAGAGTGTCAGTCAGCTCAAGGATTCTAGGGTCCAGGGTTTGATTCTGATCAAGGACATGTACCTCAGTTGCAGGATCAATCCCCAGCCCTGATCGGTGTGCAGGAGGCATCCAGTCGATGTGTCTCTCACATTGATGTTTCTCTCTCTGTCTCTCCCCCTCCCTTCCACTCTCTCTAAAAACCAATGGAAAAATATCTTTGTGTGAGAATAAAAAATAATAAAGTAAGTGACTGCTTCAGTTTTAGATGCAGTGACCAGGCTAGTGATGGGGAAGCATAGGCTGTAGGGAGGTCCCAGAGGGTACCCCTGACCTAGCTGAGGCATCTAGCAAGACTTCCCAGAAGAAGGTGTGTTTGTTTGTTTGCTTGTTTGTTTGAAGGGAGGGAGAGACAGAGAAACATCAGTTTGTTGTTCTGCTTATTTATGCATTCATTGGTTAATTCTTGTGTGTGCTCTGACCAGAGATCAAACCTGCAACTTTGGCTTATCGGATGATGCTCTAACCAACTGAACTGCCCGGCCAGGGCCAGGAAGTTTTAATCTAAGTACAGAGATACTGCAGTGGCCCAGGCTAGGGAAGGGTCGCCTCAGCACAACTTATTCAAAGACCTAGAGGCTTTGGTGCATTCTGGGAGCTGCGTCTGCAGAGCTGGGAGCAAAGGTGGGTGGCAGCCAGGACAGGAAGGGACAAATGTGAGGTGCTTCACATAACAGAGTCTGCTGGACTTGGGTTCAAGTCCTCTCTCTGTTGTGGCAGGCAAGTCGGCTTCCCCTTGCTGAGGCTCAGGTGCCTCATCTATAAAATGGGGATGACGGAACAAGGACCTGGCTGGTCTAGCCCTGCTGCTCTGGGGATTTCACTCTGCCTCTTGGGTAAGGGGTCTTGGGAGGGTGGGGTCACTGACTCTTCAGGTCCCCTTCTCCACAGAAAGAGTACTTCTACCAGAAGCAGCACCCCCTGCCTGAACCTTCATGCCCGGAGCTAGCCACACTCACCAACCAGTGCCTGACCTATGAGCCGGCTCAGCGGCCTTCCTTCCGCACCATCCTTCGTGACCTCACTCACCTTCAGCCCCAAAGTGAGCCCCAAACCAGCGCTGGGACCTTGGGCGGGTGGAGGGGCTAGGAACCCTGTTGACACAGGCTCAGTGCACCCTGGGTCTCTGTACAGAGGCTCGGGGTGTGTGCTGGATTCTAAGTCACTTAAGGGGGTGGTGAGAATGACCCAAGTTCTTAATGGTTTGTTTGGGGACAGCCACAAATTTTTTGGATGAATTAGACCCTCAGAAATTTTTTTTGGTTTTGCTTTCTCTCTTTTAAAAAAAAAAATTCTTTATTTCAGAGAGGAAGGGAGAGGGAGAGAGAGATAGAAACATCAATGGTGAAAGAGAATCATTGATCGGCTGCCTCCTGCACGCCCCCCACTGGGGATTGAGCCTAAACTCAGGCATGTGCCCTGACTGAGAATCGAATCATGATCTCCTGGTTCATAAGTTGATGCTCAACCACGCTGGTTGGGCTTGCTTTCTCTCTTGAAAAATTTGTGCCCTTTACGCATAGAACATCCCAGGTCAGTTTGATGCAGCCAACTTGGCATTTTGGACTAGAAGTGGAATTTTCCAGCTGTTGCAAAAGCTTTCCTGATCTCTGGGTTGGATGCTGGGGGAAGCAGTCACTTGCTCTCTGTGTCCCGGAGTGTGGGCCTGCTGGCTAAAAAGGCTCAGGGTCCGGCCTCACCCACTGTGGCTCTTTCAGATCTTGTTGAAATCTTGTATGTGAATCCAACCTCGCCAGCATCAGACCCCACTGTTTTCCACAAGCGCTACTTGAAAAAGATCCGGGATCTGGGTGAGGTAAGGGCCAGTGGAGGGGTCTGGCTGTTAGAAAGAGACATGCATGTTGGCAAAGCCAGGGGGGGGGGTGGGGCAATGGGGCGCTGACCGCCCTGCGTTTCGGCCAGGGTCATTTCGGCAAGGTCAGCCTGTACTGCTATGACCCGACCAACGAAGGCACTGGCGAGATGGTGGCCGTGAAGGCTCTCAAGGCGGACTGCGGCCCTCAGCTCCGCACTGGCTGGAGGCGGGAGATCGACATCCTGCGCACGCTCTACCACGAGCACATCGTCAAGTACAAGGGCTGCTGTGAGGACCAAGGTGGGCGGCCGGGCAGCCACGAGGGTCTGGCCAATCGGAGCCTCTCAGTCCCAGGATGGAGGACGAAGTTCGTAGGCTTAGCGGGGTGGGGGGTGGGGGGCGGCTTCCTTTCCACCCTCCAACTCTGCTCCCTCTCTCTACGGCGTTCAGGATGGATCTATTCTTCCTGAGGACGAGGCCTAGTGTGGGCAGGTGTTGGCTTTCCCTCCCCACCTTGGGGTGGGGAACTGCAGGGTTCAGGGGAGCGGCCCCCAGCCCCTGCCTCTGTCACCCTTAGGCGAGAAGTCGGTCCAGCTCGTCATGGAGTACGTGCCTCTGGGCAGCCTCCGAGACTTCCTGCCCCGGCATCACGTCGGGCTGGCTCAGCTGCTGCTGTTCGCCCGGCAGATCTGCGAGGTAGGCCCTCCTCCCTGCTCCCAGAGCTGCCCCTTCCTCTTTGGTCTGGCCCGAGTGTCCCAGCCCTTTGCTTGCCAGGCTTTGCCCTGGGCGCCCCTAGGCCGGCTCGCTCTGTACTTATCTCTTCAACCCATCACCTGGCCACAACCCCAGTGGCTGGGTCGCCAACCCGCCTAGTTTCCACTTTTGAGATTCCCTTTGCTCACTGGGCCATGCCCAGCAGCCCAACCCCCTCCCAATTCGCCCCCTCTGTGGCCCTGCCCCTGCTATCCTGTGGGCTCCACCTGCCATACTGCCCACTTTTGCTCCAGGGCCCTGCAAGCCTGTCCTGACTGTCCCCCGCCATCCTGGTCACAGCTCCTCAGGCCCCACCTTACCCCACTGGGCATGACCCACCCTGCTCCACCTCACCCCCAGGGCATGGCCTACCTGCACACCCAGCACTACATCCACCGAGACCTGGCTGCCCGCAACGTGCTGCTGGACAACGACAGGCTGGTCAAGATCGGGGACTTTGGCCTAGCCAAGGCCGTGCCCGAAGGCTACGAGTACTACCGTGTGCGCGAGGATGGCGACAGCCCCGTGTTCTGGTGACCAGGCGAGACCCAGCCAGAGAGGGGTTCCAGGGTGGAGGTGGATGCTGGGGTCTCAGATGACAAGGCCTTATCTCAGTGAAACTGTTCTCTCTTAAGGCTGGGGCCCTACCTGGGGCCACGAGGCTCCCAAGCCCCAGATAAGGACTCCATCCTGGTCTGGCCCAAGGCTTGACTGCCCTCTCCCCGCAGGTATGCTCCTGAGTGCCTGAAGGAGTGTAAGTTCTACTATGCATCTGATGTCTGGTCCTTTGGAGTCACCATGTATGAACTGCTGACCTACTGTGACTCCAGCCAAAGCCCCCCCTCGGTGAGAGCCAGGCCCACACCGCCACCTCCTACCAGAGGAGTTAGAAATGCATTCAATTCCCAACTCCCCCAGCTTAGCAAGTGCTTAATCCACCAGAGCCTCACAGTCCCAATCTGTAAAATGGGACCGTGAGGTTTTGCTTGTGACAGAGGCCCCACTCAAATAGGAACAGCTTCTTCTGCTATTTGCACTCAAGGAAAAAGTTGGGGCACAGTTTGATCTAGACCCTCCTGTCATCATGACTCCCATTTTCTCCATCTCTGAGCTCTGCTGTTCTCTGTGGTAGCATCGCTTAGGCAGGCCCTCTCTCTTGTGGCAACAGCTCCCCACCCCACCCTGCCTTCCAGGCACCCATTTCCCTCAGGTGAGGAGGAAAAGGGGTCTTCTTTCCAGCTTAATTCTCAGGACTATCTGATTGGCCCAGCTTGGCTCATGTGTCCTCCAGAGAGCCAATCACTGTGTATCCATGGGCCATAATAATTGACCAGGACTGGGCTAGGGGAGGAGACAAGAATATGTTTGATGTTTATTCCCAAAGTCAATCATAGTGCCTATATAGGAAGGGGAAATAAAGATCCTATCCGGGCAAAAACAACCTGCTGGGAGTTTTAATAACAACACAGCCACCTGACTCAGACTTTATGAATTTGAGTTTATTTAACTTTCACAATCACCCCCGGTAGTTGATGTTTTTACCCCATTTTACAGATGGGAAAACTGAAGCCTAAAGAAGTGAGATCCTAAGTCCAAAGTTATGCAGTTGAGAAGTGATAGAGACAGGACTAGGACCCCTGTAGTCCCACTGAAAGCTCCTGGCCTCTGCTTAGGCAGTCCTGCCTGTTGAAGACTTGTCTTGTTTCTTCTGTAGAAATTCATCGAGCTCATAGGCCTCACCCAGGGGCAGATGACAGTACTGAGGCTCACTGAGCTGCTGGAACGAGGGGAGAGGCTGCCACGGCCAGAGAAATGTCCCCATGAGGTGAGACCTCTCCGAGTGCCCCCCCACACATGCTTTTCCCCTGTCCTTGTCATCAGACTGTGGACAGAGCAGCGACCACAGCCCCAGTTTTTCCTCCCCCAGATCTATGTCCTCATGAAGAACTGCTGGGAGGCAGAGGCCTCATTTCGCCCAACCTTCCAGAACCTCATACCCATCCTGAAAACGGTTCACGAGAAATACCGGGGCCAGGCCCCCTCCGTGTTCAGTGTCGGCTAAAAGCTGCCAGGAGCTCTGCTTCCGGGAGTCGGAGCAGGTAGTACTTACGGAGAGGGCTTCCCGCTTCTGCCCAGGGAGAATTTGGCTTCACCCACTGCCCGTGCATTACCCCTGAGACCCCAGGTCTGTGACCTGACTCTCCTTGTCTTCATCCATCCACGCTGTTATAACAATGCCATGGGCCAGGTGGCCTGTAAACAACAGAAATTTATTTCTCACAGTTCTGGGCTCTGGGAAGTCAATGATCAAGATGCCAGCATTGTGACACGTGGGCGAAGGCCCTCCTCCTGGTTCCTAGCCTGCACCTTCCCACGGCGCCCTCTCCAGGTGGGAGGGCGTGAGGGATCTTTCTGGAGCCTGTTGTATATGGGCACTAATCCCATTCACGAGGGACCTACGCACCTCCCGAAGACCCGCCGCCTAATACCCTCACATCGGGCATTTGGGTTTCAACGTCTGAATCTTAAAGGGACTTAAACATTCAAGCCATAGCATCCTCCACAGTCATAGCCTTACACAGGCTCTGGAGAGACCCAGGACCAGCAAGGAGCTAATCCATCCCTTGCATCCGGTCCTCATGCCTTCCCCCAGCCCCGCCCTGGGAGCCCACCATCTCCACCTGTTTCCTCTGCCAGAGGCTCTGTCTCTGGGTCCTTCTTCAGCAAGTGCCTGCTCTTCTGGGACTGCAGCTGCGGGAGACACTACGGGAGAAGCCACATGCACCTGTTCAACCTTTGTTCACTCACCTCTAAATCACCAGTGCCAGGAACAGAGAAGGCGCTCAATGACTGCTTGTTATATAGCCCAACAAAGGATTTGGGGGGCCACATGCCACGTTGGTAAGACTGCCAGTTTCACCCTGTCCTCCCTGTGCGACCTCAGGCGAGTGACTTTCCTTATCTGGGCCTCCGTTCTCAACGGCAAACTGGGGATGGTCATGCTTGCTGTCTTGGAGGACACGAATGTAAAGAGATTGTGTATGTCAAGTGCTTAGCTGAGAGATATGCAAACAACTACTTAATAAACATTCGATTTGTTAATCTGGTGTTTGCCAAAGTGTTTCTCCTTCAGAGGTATACTTGAGGCGGGTTATGTGTCAGCCACGTTGTGAAAAGCATTTGAATAATTTGCTTTCCCATAGGCTTCTGAAGACCTTATGCCCTCAAGCGCTCCTGAGTGGACAATTACACATGAGTCTAGTGGCATTTCCTTTTTATAACAGTTTTCAAAATTAAATATTCATTGTAATTATTTTTTTTAGATAGGTGATGTTGACATAAGCAGTGACATGTCTCCCTCCTGCCCATCAGCCACCACTATCACCTCTCTGGAGGCAACTGGTGCCATCTGGTTTCCTGTTTTTGCTTCTAGAGATGTTTCATCCAGATGCAAGGAAATCCGTACACATATTATACTTTCCTATCTTTTGCAAAAATGGTAGCATGTGCAAGGATACACAGCTCTAGTCTGTATTCTTGGTTCTTTTTTCCCCTTTGTAATAGGTCTTGGGGGTGGTCCCTTATATCCAGGCCTACAGTATTTCCTTGTGCTATTTGTGGTTGTATTATAGTTCTTGCTGGGGTTTGTGTAGTTATCGCTAAGCCTTTGCTCTTCATGTAGTTATCTCGAATCCTTTGCTGTATCCATGACGCTGCTGCAGTGAGCAGCCATGGGTGCATATTGCTCCACCCACATTCAAGGATATCTATAGGGCAAATTCCCAGCACGAATAGCTGCTTGCAGGATCTAGCCTGGTAATTGGGAAAGACGTTGCCACTAGAATATGTTTTGATATTTGATAGGATCAATCTCCGTTTTTTTTTCTTCTTCAAAATTATCTTGGCCTATTTTTGTGCAGCTGCTTTTTAAAAAACTTTTATATGATATGTAATACTTTCACCAATAAAGAATTATTTTTTAAAAAAACCTTTATATGGACAATTTAAAGCATATGCAAAACAAGGGAGAATAATGCAGTAAACAGGCAGCACCAACAGTTCCCAATGCCCGTGGCCAGTTCTGATTCAGCTGTCCTTCCACCCCTACCTCTACCATTGGATGGCTTTGAAACAAATCCCAGTATCCTATCACTTTATCTGTAAATACGTCCATATATATCTCTCAAAAAGGTGTAACCACAAACAATCACTACAATGTCATCACCACACCTAAAAAGTGTGACAATTCCTGAGTCTGCAGCACTCGGAACCGCCACCATGGCTGCCTACAAGCTGGTGCTGACGGCAAGAGCGCCTGGAACCTGGAGAACCGCTTCAGCAGCTGGTACGACGCGGACCTGAGCCCGGCTGGGCGCGGACCTGAGCCCGGCTGGGCACGAGGAGGCAAAGTGTGGTGGGCAGGTGCTGCGAGATGCCAGCAATGAGTTTGACATCTACTTCACCTCAGTGCAGAAGAGAGCAATTCAGGCCAGCAATGAGTTTGACATCTGCTTCACCTCAGTGCAGAAGAGAGCAATTCAGACCCTCTGGACGGTGCTGGATGCCTTAGACCACATGTGATGCCTGTAGTGAGGACTTGGCGTCTCAGTGAGTGGCACTATGGGGGTCTGACTGGTCTTAACAAAGCAGAAACTGCTGCCAAGCATGGCGAGGCCCCGGTAAACATCTGGAGGCGCTCTTATATCCCACCTCCACCGATGGAGCCCCACCATCCCTCCCACAGCAACATCAGTAAGGACCGCAGGTTGCAGGCCTCACTGAAGATCAGCTGCCCTCCTGTAAGAGTCTGAAGGACACTACTGCCAGAGCTCTGCCCTTCTGCAATGAAGAAATAGTGCCCCACATTAAGAAGGGGAAACGGGTACTGATTGTAGCCCCTGGCAACAGCCTTCGGGGCATTGTCAAACATCTGGAGGGTCCTTCTGAAGAGGCTATCACGGAGCTGAACCTGCCAACTGGTCTTCCCATTGTCCATGAATTGGACAAGAACTTGAAGTCCATCGAGCCCATGCAGTCCCTGGGGGATGAGGAGACCATGCATAAAGCCATGGAGGCTGTGGCTGCCCAGGGCAAGGCCAAGGGAAGGCGAGCAGGCAGACGACTTTTCCCAGGACACCCTCCCCCATTCCACTCCTGCATCTCTCCTGTGCACGTCACACTGACCACATCTGTAGGCATCTTAGGTTGCAGCTGCAGATCGGGACGGGTGGCTCTGTGTTAGTCATTTTGTCTTCTGCACCCACTCCCTTCATGCAATCTAGTCAGAATGGCACCTGTGGGGCATGGGTCCTCTGTCCAAGCCAAGGGAGACTCTTACCTAAGAGAGTCCAGAGGTAGTAACTCTGTTTTTTTGCAAGTGTTTTGTTTATTACTAAGGACCTGCTTGAAAGTAGGGGGATAAGAAGGAGCCATGTTAAAGCGTGACCAATGAGGAGAGGCAAGAGAGCCTATTTGTGTTCCTGAGAGCAGTCCTGTGCTATTCTGCAGTCAGGTGAACTGAGCGGGGGCTCTGGTCATTCCAGTGGCAGAAGTACGCCTGGTGATTCAAACAAACATCTCCTCCTTGACCCCAGAAAAGCTGGCTCCAGAAGATTGGGATCAATCCTGAATGTTACGTGTTGCATTTACTTTTACAAATAGGAAGTATATCCATATAAAACAATACAAAACAAAAAACCCTTCTGGGGTGTTGGTGGCGGTTGAACTCTTCCCACATGTGGTCATCACCAAATAAGCCGTTCCTCACACCAAGGTGGGACGAGCTCCTTGACCTCAGCAGTCATCCTGTTGTGTTTTAGAATCTCCCCGGCCTCATTGTCTCGTGGCAGTGAAATGTCACTTGATCATGTCCAGGTGTGTCTTTCACTGTGTGAGTTCTGGATCATGTTCCAGTTGCTGGCCCTGCCATGTGGGCTCAGTAAGCATTTTGAGCATAATTACTGAATCTTTTTCAGATCAGTATAATAAAGGAGTGATGTGCAATAAAAATTTTTTTTAAAGTTTAACAATTCCTTGAAATCATTGGGTAGCCTGTGAGATTTCCTCAATTGTCTCTCAAACATTCGGTATTTGTTCAAATAAAAATCCAAACAAGGTCACACACTGCATTTGGCTGGGGGCTGGTTTCTCTTCCTCTTTTTTCCCCCTTACAACATATTCGTGGAGGAAATTAGACTTTACCAGTCTGATGTCATCCTTGTGGTGTGGTTTCAGTGCATTCCTCTATCCTCATTTTGACCAACAGATGATACAGTTCAGCTTCCTTTAAAAAAAAATGTTTTCGCCCTAACTGGTTTGGCTCAGTGGATAGAGCCTTGGCCTGCAGACTGAAGGGTCCCAGTTTTGATTCCGGTCAAGGGCATGTACCTTGGTTGTGGGCACATCCCCAGTTGGGGGTGTGCGGGAGGCAGCTGATGGATGTTTCTCTCTCATCGATGTTTCTAGTTCTCTATCCCTCTTTCTTCCTCTCTGTCAAAATCAATAAAATGTATTTTTTTAAAAATGTTTTCATTGATTTTCTTTTTTAGAGAGAGAGGAAGGGAGAGGGATTAGAGAGATAGAAACTTTGAGAGATGTCAATGATAGACATCTATTGGCTGCCTTCTGTACGCACCCTACTAGGAATTGAGCCTGCAACCCAGGCATGTGCCCTGAGCCGGAATCAAACTGGGGACCTCTTGGTTCATGGGTAGATGCTCAACCACTGAGTCACACCGGCTGGGCCAGTTTCCATTTTTTTGGCAAGTCTTTCCTACAGGCCATTGTGCCCTCTTAGCAGGAAATACTCAAGGTCTGCTTGTCCCTCCTTTTGTGACATGAGTAGCCAACTAGACCCATCAGGGATGCAGTTTTTATTTCATTCTGAACAATTGCAAACATACAGAAAAGTTGTAAGAATGGTACAGTGAACACCCCTAGATTCCACAATTGCCATGTTGTTAAATTTACTGCATCATACTGTATCTATTCTTCTATTTATTCATTCCTGGACCATTAATCCATCTCATGTTTTGGATACAAATCAAAATAAGTAAATGCTCTGTGTGTGTGTGTGTGTGTGTGTGTGTGTGTGTGTGTGTTTTGAAATATACATAAATTTTACCATTTTAACCATTTTTAAGTGTAGGATTCAGTGACATTAAATACATTCACTAATGTTGTATAACCAACTCCACTATGGATTTACAGAGCGTTTTCATTTTTCCAAACAGAAACTGCCCCCATTCCACACTAGCTCCCCATTTCCCTCTTCCACCAGCCCCCGGTAACCATCATTCTACCTTCTCTATGAATTTTTCTCTTTTAGGGACCTCGTATAAGTGGAATATTTGTTTTGTTGCACCTGGCTTATTTCACTTAGCATAATGTTTTCAAAGTTCACCCATGTTGTAGCATGTATCAAAATATCCCTTTTAAAATTTATTTTTTGTTGACAGTAGTATAGATGTCTCCCCATTTCCCCCTGCATTGCCCCCCCTCCACCCATCCCCCAGGCCTTCACCACACTATTTCTGTGTCCATAGACTGGGAATCAAACCAGCAACCTCTCAGTGCATGGGTCAACGCCCAACCACTGAGCCACACCAGTGGGGCGAATTTTCTTTCCTTTTAAGGATTAATAATATTCCATTGAGCCCTAACCAGTTTGGCTCAGTGGACAGAGCATCGGCCTATGGACTGAAAGGTCCCAGGTTTGATTCCGGTCAAGGGCATGTACCTTGGTTGCAGGCACATCCCCAGTAGGAGGTGTGCAGGAGGCAGCTGATCAATGTTGCTCTCTCATTGATGTTTCTAACTCTATCCCTCTCTCTTCCTCTCTGTAAAAAAGCAATAAAATATATTAAAAATAGGTAATAAATAAATAAATAATATCCCATTGTATGTATACAACACAGTTTGTCTATCCATTCATCTGTTGAAGGAATTTGGGTGACTTCCACCTTTGGGCTATTGTGAATAATGCTGCTATGAATATTGGTGTGTAAGTATCTATTTGAGTCCCAGTTCTTTTTTAATTTTAATTTTTATTTATTCTTGAGAGAGAGAGACATCGATTTACTGTTCCACTTATTTATGCATTCATTGGTTGATTTTTTTTTTTAGATTTTCTAGCTTTATTTTTTTATTATTATTTTTTAAATTTCTTTATTGATTAAGGTATCACATATTTGTCCTCATCCCCCCATTCCCATCCCAAACCCCTCCCCATTCATGCCCCCACCCCCCTGTTGTCCATGACCACTGGTTAGTCTTATATGCATGCATACAAGTCCTTTGGTTGATCTCTCCCCCTTACCCCCACCCTCCCCTACCTTCCCTCTGAGGTTTGACAGTCTGATCGATGCTTCCCTGTCTCCAGGTCTGTTTTTGTTCATCAGTTTATGTTCATTGGTTGATTCTTGTGTGTGCTCTGACTGAGGACCAAACTCCCAGCCTTGACAAATAGGGGTGATGCTCTAACTGAGCTACTGAGCCAGGGTCTGAGTCCCTGCTTTCCATTCTTTTAGGGGAGGAATTGCTGGGTCATTCTGTTTAACTTGTGGAGGAACACAGTTTTACATTCCTACCAGCAAAGTGTGTGTGTGTTCCAGTTTCTGCACATCTTCATGAACACTTGCTACTTTCTGTGGGTGTTTTTGTGCTTTGTTTTGTTTTGTTTTTTTTTTATGGTAGCCATCCTAATAGGTGTGAAGCACTATCTCATTGTGGTTTTGATTTGCATTTCCCTAATCACTAATGATGTTGAGCACCTTTTCATATATTTATTGGTCATTTGAATAGCTTCTTTGGAGAAATATCTATTCAACTTTGCCCATTTAAAAATATATCTATATATTTCACTGATTTTCTACAAAGAGGAAGGGAGGGACAGAGAGTTAGAAACATCAATGAGAGAGAAACAGCTGCCTCCTGCACACCCCCCGCTGGGGATGTGCCCGCAACCAAGGCACATGGCCCTGACAAGAATCGAACCTGAGACCCTTCAGTCTGCAGGCCAACGCTCTATCCACTGAGCCAGGGCAACTTTGCCCATTTTCCAATTGGGTTTTGTCTGCTGTTGAGTTGTAAGAATTCTTTATAATCTGGATATAATCTCTTATCAGAGATATTATTTACAAATACTTTTGAGCCCTAACCAGTTTGGCTCAGTGGATAGAGTGTCGGCCTGCAGACTCAAGGGTCCCAGGTTCGATTCCGGTCAAGGGCATGTACCTTGGTTGCGGGCACATCCACAGTAGGGGCTGTGCAGGAGGCAGCTGATTGATGTTTCTCTCTCATCGATGTTTTTAACTCTCCCTCTCCCTTCCTCTCTGTAAAAAATCAATAAAATATATATGTATTTTTAAAAAAAACAAATACTTTTGAGTTTTAGTTGCCCTCTCAGCACCATCTGGGAACTAGATGGGGGAGGAGGGCAGCAGAGGAGACACCTGATTGGAGGGAGTGGTGACCCAGGTGAGAGAGGAGAGGGCATGGCCTCAGTGGTGGGGAGAGTGGATGCTAGGTACTATCAAGGCCCTCAACAAGGTCCCTCACTGGCGCTCAGATCAGAGGAAAAAGAGGTGGACTGGAGGCCTGAGAGATGGAGCAGATGGAGATGGGAGTGGCCACCTGACCCCTAGTCCGTTCTTTTGGGATGAAAAGACAACTGCCTGGAGGGGCAAGCAAGGGAGAGATGAGGCCAGGGGCAAGGGCAAGTTACAAGTAGCATCCTTGCCCTGGCCAGTGTGGCTCCAGTGTTGCCCCATACACTAAAAGGTGGCCAGTTAGATTCCCGGTCAGAGCTAATGCCAGGGCTGCTAGCATGTAGGAGGCAGCTGATTAAGCACACTGTTTCTCTCTCTCTCTCTCTCTCTCTCTCTCTCTCTCTCTCTAAAAATCAATTTTAAAAGTTAAACAAAAACAAGTAGCATTGTCAACAGATGGTGGCTCAGGATTCAACTGTCCCCTAACAATTCCACCTCAGCACTGTGCATAGGGAATTCGGGGATCTCATTTCCAAAACCTTCAAAGGTGGCAGGACCCCCCACAGTCATCAAAGGTGGCTTCCCCCCTACAAGAGCCACTCCAGCGGCCAACACAGACCCTGGTACAAGAGCCCAATAAATGTGGGCTCTGTTCATTTCCATGGCTTTAACTCAACTTAGGGGACCCCTCTTTATCACCTCCAAATCTCTTATTTGTCCCCTAAGAAAGTTGAGATCTCACACTAATCCCTGAGGCCCTGCCCAGAAGTCCCTCATTGTTCTCTTGAAATGTTGCCTTGAAATCCCACCTTAATCACTTCAAGGACACAGGCAGAAGGTCTCCCATTACTTAAAAAAAAAAAAAAAAAATTTTATTGATTTCTGGGAGGAAGGGGGAGAGAGAGAGAGAGAAACATCAATGGTGAGAGAGAATCATTGATTGGCTGCCTCCTGCACATCCCCCACTGGGGATCCAGCCCCCAACACAGGCATGTGCCCTAACCAGGAATTGAACCATAACTTCCTGGTTCATGAACCCATTTGTTACGAAACTAAAGGAGTTTGGTCACCTGCTGGCATCAAAAGCAAACGTGAGTTCGCAACCAAAGAAGTAAAGGTTTATTAAGGGAACGGTGCTACTCCTGGAGCTTGTGTGCAAAGACCTGGCTCCTCAATGGCTTCTTGGGGACGGGTGACATAGGGGACTATTGGTGGGTGGGCTAGGGTAAGGAAGGGGTAGTTGATCATTGCATCTGGTCCTGATGTCAGCCATGGCTCCATTCTGTCTGGTTTTGCAAGGATTTGGTGGGTGGAATCAGTTCATTTTCTTGGGTCCGGAGCTGAAATACAACTGAGGCCTAGATGTTATCTTCCTCTGTGGTCACTAGACCCGAGGCTTTGTTCCTAAGGTTATGTGATGCTAACCAGAACCTCATTGTCCTGAAGGCTTATTGATTAAGGGAGTGGACCAGCAAGGGAGAGGTGACAGAATCAGGGTGTGGGATGAGGCCAATTTGATCACAAGGAAAGAAAGGAGAAAAGGTCATATCAAAGAAATAAAGTTTCTGCGCAATTTCACACTTACCTAAGTTCAGCAGGAAGGCGGTTTCTCACCCTCCTCCATCTCCGCGCCCCCCCTCTCTGCCCCCCCAGTACCGAGAACAAAGGAAGACAATTGTGTTCTCATTTCCTGTGAATTCATTTGGGAGCCAGAGTGTAACTGAGGCCTACCCAGTGGGAGATTCATTAGTGCCCTCCACCTCCCTGGACCCAAGCTGGGTTCCCCACTCTGGACCTCCGGGGCCACAGAACATCCCCTGTGCCCTTCCCCAGGCCTGGGCAAGGTGCCGCCCCTGGACTTCTGCAATCTTAACCGCTGTGGCTGTGCTTCCTGGGCGGCCCTGCCTGCTCCCCTCTGCCCTGCCCAGTGCCGCATTAAGGCACTGTCCTCCATAGGCTAGCCACCATGGTGCCTTTGGGGCAACTGCGCAGGGCCTGCTGGACTCCGCTCATCTCTCTGCTTCTGGTCTGCTGCCTGCTGCCTCCAGGTGAGGCCCGTCAACTTGGGGAGGGCTAGAATTGGGGGCTGGAAGAGAATGGGGGACCGGAGAAAGCAAAACTCACCACATCCTGCTGCAAACATTTCCTTAAACTCAGATCTGACTGGGGCTCACCAGTGTCCTGGAGAGAAAGTTGTGGGACTTTAACTCAGCCAGGGCTTCCTGAGGTCCAGTCCCTGCATGTGATTATGTGATTTGTCCTCCCTACCCAACTCTCTCCTCTCTTCTCTCTCTCTCTCTGTTTCTGTCTCTCTCAACTCCATCTGTACCTTTGACTTCTGCCTCCACTCTTCCTTCTGCCAGGATCACGCTTCCCTTTCACTTGGCTAACTCCTACATACCCTTTAAAACTGTCTGTACTTGTCTCGTCCAGGAAGCTTCCCTGATTCACTTCCTCCTACCGGCTCCTTCCTATAGGCCTCCCCTGGCCTCCCTCTGAGCTCTCCTGTCTTCCCCACTGAATTGGAGGCACCATGAAGGCAAAGACCATGTCTCAGGTTGAGGAGGTGTTGGATGGTAGGGCCTCAAGGTGCATAGGCTGGGGGGCACTGGATCAACCAGTGGAGCTTCCCTGTTTCCGCAGGTGCCCAGGGGGAGTTCCTGCTTCGGATGGAGCCCCAGAACCCAGTGGTGCCCGCTGGAGGGTCCCTTTTGGTAAACTGCAGTACAGATTGCCCCCACCATGAACTCATCAGCCTGGAGACATCCCTATTCAAGGAGGAAGTGGGCAAAGGCCTGGGCTGGAAGGCCTTCCAGCTCAGCAATGTGACCAGTGACAGTAAGATCTTCTGCTCTGCCATCTGCAACGGCTTGCAGATGTCAGACTCCTCTGACATCACAGTGTACCGTGAGTAGATGTGCCTGAAGGTGGGGCTGGCCGCAGGCAGTGGTGGGGAGCAGTCCGGAGTTTGCAGGAATGGACCAGGACTCTGACCCAGAGTTTGGACCTGGACGTGTGTGTGTGTGTGTGTGTGTGTGTGTGTGTGTGTGTGTGTATGAAAGAGACAGAGGTGCATCTCAACCACATGACAGGGCAGCAGTGTAAAATCAATTTATCTGGGTCCCAGCAAGCATTTAAAAATGATAGTATATGTCTATTATTTATTACTTATATTTTAGGCAGGTAATAAATAAATGGGGTTCCAAAATAAAAAAGTATAAAAATGTATAAATGTCAAATCTCCATTTACCTAGCACTGCTAGCAGTGACCACTGTTTAAGTGTCTATACCCACTTTAGCCTTCATTCAATCCTTATAAAGATGGGTAAGGGGTAGGGAGGAGCGCCGCACTTATGAGCCTCATTTCACAGCTAAAGAAACAGGTTCAGTGGGGCGGAGTCACTTGCCAGGGTTCACAGCCCTTGAGCAGCGAAGCTGGCAGTCTGGCTCCCAAGAGTTATTAACAGGTGAAGTCGTCCTTTCCAGACTGTGAATCCCCTTGGTACTGGTTTCTTGTGGATCCTCCCAAGAGATTCTCTGCATTTATTTATTTAGAATAGTTTCTTGCCCTACCTGGTTGTTCAGTGGTTAGAGCGCCAGCCTGAGGACTGAAGATGTCAGGTTCAATTCCAGTCAAGGGCATGTACCTTGGTTGCAAACTGGGTCCTGGCCTGTCAGGGTGTGTGCGGGAGGCAACCAATTGATGTGTCTCTCTCACGTTGATCTTTCTCTCTCACTGTCTCTCTTCCTCCCTTCCATTCTCTCTAAAAATCAATGGAGAGCCAGCCAGCATGGCTCAGTGGTTGAGTGTGGACCCGTGGACCCATGAACCAGGAGGTCCCGGTTCGATTTCCGGTCAGGGCACATGACCTGGTTGTAGGCTTGTTCCCCAGTAGGGAGGCATACAGGAGGCAGCAGATTGGTGTTTCTATCTCTCCCTCTCTCTTCCTCTCTCTGAAATCAATAAAAACATATTTTTAAAAAAGGCATACAACAGACTAGATCACTCATGGTGCCTACTGTTTTGTGAAGCCTTCATGGATAAGTAGAGTAACTATGTGTATGCTCTTGTGTGGGTGCCAGTGTCTATATGTATTTGTGTACCTACATGTGTGTCCATGAGCATATGTATCTGTTATTGTCTATGTTTGTGGGAGTGTATGTGTGTGTGTGCCTGTGTCTGTCTGTATTTATCTCTCTGTGTGTATCCTCATGATTGTATCTATATCTCCATGTGTGACTGTTTGTGTTATTGTGTGTGTGGGCAAGTGTGTTCGTTTCAATATCTGTGTGTCTGTGGATGTCTGTGTCAATATGTGTCTATATATATGTTTGTATCCACATATATTTCTGTGTAATGTGTACATCTGCATGTGTCTACTTACCTGTATGTATCTGTGTGTCTGTGAGGTGACTCTGGCCGGTGCTGTGTGGGAGCTGGTTGTTCCTGGCTCATGAGGTCTGACTGTGCTCATCTCTTTCCAACTCTACCTCACATTGGGTAGCTTGATATCAGCCATGGTGGGAGTACTTACACTACAGAAACTGGCAAATACTCCTTGTCCAGGCTCTCTCACCCCAACCCCGAGAGCCCAAGAACCAGAATTTACCAGCATAACACTATCCCTGACCAGTGGTGCCCGAGATTAAGATGAAGGCCTCCTTGTCAGATATTCTAAAATTGTAGTAAGATGTTAAATTTTTTCATAGCAGCCAGTCCATGGGCCTCTCTGACACTTGGAGATCCAAACTCGAGTTGTGAAAGGTGAGCATAAGTTGATTCCCAAGGAGGTTAAGGATATGGTTTGTGTGCCTGAGAAAGGCACTGCAGCTGTATCTGGGAGAAGACCCAGCCTAGAGGGGTCTGGTCCCCCATGATTGTTCCAGAGCACCTTGAGAGGATGCCCCAGGCAAGTAGACTGTGAGATTGTGAGAGTCTTGAGCACCTAGGTTGGGTGTTTTTTGTTTCCTCATATTTCAGATCTTTGGTTTGATTCTTGGGGTACGTAGATCTACAGTTGAGTTTCTGTATATTCTTTATTTCAGACAGTGTATGCTTCATTTCTGACTGGTTCTTTTCCATTTTTTTGGCATTCTCATTAAGGTCCTTGAAGGTCTCACTAAGCTCCTCAGAAGTGTCATCAAGTTTCTCGGCAGTTTAAGAAGATTCTTGAGTAACCTCATAAATGTGGTTCTGAACTCTATGTCATCCAGTAGTTTGCTTTCCTCCGTTTCTTTCATTTGTGACATGTTTCTTTGTCTCCACATTTTGGCTGCTTCCCTGTGTTGATGGAGTAGCTTTGTGTGGTAGGTGATCTATAGGGGGCAGTAGCTCAGCCTCCTCAATCACATGAGGTGGATGCTCTTGGTACATCCCTTTGTGGGCTGAGTGCAAAGTCTTGGTGTAGTTAAGCCTTAATTGCTGTTGGTACACTGGGAGGAATTGACCTCCAGGCCAATTAACTCGTTGTGTCTATAATGGAAGAGCTGCTGCGCTGAAGACACGCTTATGGGGCAGGACTTGTTTCAGTGGGGCTTTGGTGCTCACTGAGTCTGCCTCTTGAATGTGTCACTTATGGATGTGAGGAGTTGAAATCTGGTGTCTCACACTGACCACTAGGTACACTGGCTTCTGGATCTCCAATGGGGTGCAGGTCAGCTACTGTCTGAGGCCACCCAGCAGGAGCTACAGTGAGAGCTACAGTTTTCTCCTCTTTGCTTGGGGTTTGGAGGTTTTGGAGCTGTCTGACCCGGGCTGCAAGTTTGCTAGGTTAAGCTGCTGTCATAGGGCAGGGCTTTCTTATGCTAAAGCCGCTGCTTGGAGCTTGGGTGGGTTTTTAGGTTGTGCAGGGCAGGGTCTCAGGGTGTCACTAGGCTAGGGCGTGGCAAACAGCAATGGCTGCTAGTTAGCTGGCTCTGCGTCCCCGATGGCATCCCAAAGTCCCGTGCCCCAGTGCAGTAAACAATTATTCCTGCACGCAGCTCTGCAAGCAAGCCACCCTCACTGGCAGACAGTCCAGCTTCTCTCCGTAGGAGTTTGGGTCCCCCGAGTCTCCCCAGAAACTGGATTTCAGAGTAGTCGGGGGCTTGTCTCCCTTCGGGTTGAAAAAAGCAATGCCTGCCGCCAGCCCGGATCACGCGCCTCCATACCTCAGCTTTTCAGCGCTCCTGCACGTCTCAATGCTCTTTTCTCTTTCCTTCTAGTTGTAGAACTTCCACTCAGCCAGCTTTCCCGTGGTTCTGGGTGATAGACGTTTTGTCTTTTAGTTGTAGTTTTGAAATTGTTGTGCGAGGCAGTAGTTTAGGTGTTTACCTACGCCGCCATCTTGGATTCACCTCGAGACCCACATTCTGACCCGGGTTCTGCCCCTTCCTGGATGTGCCTCTCTGGGCAGATCACCTCTCTGGGCTTGTTTCTCCATCTGTAAAAAGAATAATAGAGAACCTCAGTTGCAATGTGAATGAAGGTGGATGCCTGGATGACATTTGCAAAATCTCAGGAAAGCTCTAGGTAAATAGGAACTTTTATAATTACCGTAAACATCACAAGTGGTCATAGGCATTAGTACCCTTTCCCTTTTTTTTTTTTTAAACTTCACCCCGAGGATATTTTTTTCCATTGATTTTCAGAGTAAAAGGGAAGGAGGAGTGAGAGAGAGAGAAAGAAACATCAATGTAGAGAGAGACACATCGATTGGTTGCCTCCTGCACACTCCCTGATTGAACTTGCAGTGCTGATTGATAAGTTCTGTTCTCCCCTCCCTCTACCACCCACCCGAAGAGTTTCCGGAGCATGTGGAGCTGGCACCCATATCCCCCTGGAATCCCGTGGGCAAAAACCTCACCTTGTGCTGCAGAGTGGCAGGTGGGGCACCCCGGGCCAACCTCTCTGTGTTGCTGCTCCGTGGGGAGGAGGTGCTGAGCCAGCAGCTGGCGACTGGAGAGCCTGCAGAAGTCACCACCACGGTGCTAGCCAGCAGAAATGATCATGGTGCCAAATTCTCTTGCCGCTGGGAACTGGACCTGCGGTCCCAAGGGCTGGGACTGTTCCAGAACAGCTCGGTCCCCAGGCAGCTCCGAACCTTCGGTAAGGAAAGGGACTGCAGGTTGGGGGTGATGAGCTGAGCCAAAGCAGAGGTGCCCTGGCCCTGAGGTTCCTGAGAATGGGGTGGCCTGGACCTCAAAGGCTTCTGGGAAGGCCTTCCCTTGGCCATTGGACGGTTGGCCTAAAAAATTCCCATGGTGGCAGGAATTTTTGAGAAGTATGTGCCGATAGATGTGTCCTAGGGAAGGGGATAATCCAGGTTACAGGGTATCCTGGGAAAGAACCCTGGTTGGGGGGTTTGAGTGTCTCACAGGGAAAGGGGTGTCCACGGCTGTGTGAGACCTCCAGCTCACTCCCACTCTTCTCCCCAGTCCTGCCAGTGACGCCTCCGAGTCTCTCCGTTCCCCGTTTCTTGGAGGTGGGAACATCCCAGGCCGTGACCTGCACCCTGGATGGGCTGTTTCCGGCCTCAGAGGCCCAGGTCCAACTGGTGCTGGGGGACCAGATGCTGAATGCCACAGTTGTGAGCTACCATGACACGCTGATGGCCACAGCCACAGCCACAGCGAGCGCAGAGCTGGAGGGGGCTCAGGAGATTGTCTGCAATGTGACCCTGGGGGGCGAGAGCCAGAAGACTCAGGAGAACTTGACCATCTATAGTAAGAGGAGGCGGGGTCAAAACTGCTACAGAAATGAGGGCAAGGGGGCTGGGCTTCATTCATTAGCCCAAAGGGCAAGGCAGCAGAGAAGCCAAGCCAGAAAGGCAGGGCCTGAGCCGCCAAAGTGGGAGGAGTTGCCGCGTGGGCAGGGCCTGGGTTTTCATTGCAGTACGGCCTGAGTGCCCCAATTTAGGTGGGCCACAGAGTAGCTAAAAGGCAAGGCCTGCATACCCTGAGGGGGAAAATTCTGGTGGAGGGCTGGGTTTAGTGAATGTGAGGGAGTGGATAGCAAACTCCAAGGCAATGTTACTCCTTTAGGCTTCTGGGGGCCTGTCATGAACGTGAGAGGGACCATCAGGAACATGAGCCAGCCCACTGTCCATCAGGGGACCACAGTGAATGTGACTTGCGCTGCTGGAGCCCGAGTCCAGGTCACATTGGATGGAGTTCCCACTGCAGCCCCGGGACAGCTCGCCCTGCTTCAGCTAAATGCCACTGAGAGAGACAACAGACGCAGCTTCTTCTGCAGTGCCGCCCTCGAGGTGGATGGGGTGGTCTTGCGTAGAAACAGGAGCATCCAGCTGCATGTACTGTGTGAGTAGGTCACTCTGACCTTTTCATTCCTTGCTCTCCTGATTTGGAGAGATGTGATTCTCTTTCCCCATTGTACTTGGGTTTGTCTGATCATTTGGTGGTCCCACAGATGGTCCCAAGATTGACCCAGCCAAATGTCCTCATCACTTGATGTGGAAAGAAAGAACGATCCAAATCCTTCAGTGCCAAGCCCAGGGCAACCCAGATCCCCAGCTACGGTGTTTGCACGAAGACTCCATGGCCCAGGTCCCCATCGGGATCCCATTCCGTGTCAGGTTAAACTATAGTGGTACCTACTACTGCCAGGCGGCCAGCTCACAGGGCTCAGACACTTTCATTGTGGTGATAAATGTTCAAGGTGAGCTGAGGCGGGTCTGTGGGTCTAAATGGGCAAGCCTAGGAGGGGCAGAGGTATGAGTATTTACTCCTTGCTTCTCTGCACAGAGCGGAACCCCCTCACCGTTACCATCATCATAGCAGTGTTGACCATCCTGGGCTTTGTGGCTGCCATCCCGGCCTCAATTTATGTCTTCGGGGTGCACAAGCGTAGAGACATCTACCACGTGAATCAGGGAAATGCCTGGTTTCCCCTCACATCTAAAAGGCCTGAGGAGCCTCTGGGGGAGCCACCATCTTGAGCCTCCAGCCATCGGGGTAATGGGCCAAAGACGACAGGGGTTTGGCTTTATCACCAGGTTCCGCAACAATAAAGTGCTCAAAATCCGGAGTCTGTGACTTTTTAAAAAATGTATTTTTTTTATTGATTTCAGAGAGGAAGGGAAAGGGAGAAATAGAAATATCAATGATGAGCGAGAATCATTGATTGGCTGCCTCCTGCATGCCTCCTACTGGGGATCGAGCCTGAAACCCAGGCATGTACCCTGACCGAGAATTGAACTGTAACCTCCTGGTTCATAGGTCCATGCTTAACAACTAAACCACACCAGCCCGGCCGGAGTCTATGGCTGGATTCCACCTGCGCTAAGGGGATCTCCCACCACGCTGAGCGTCTATTGGGTGACATCTCAGCGGTGGAAAGGGGCGGAGGCTGTGCGCCGAGATGGGGCGTGAACTCTGGGAGGCGGGCTGCCCCTAGCCAATGGGCTGAGAGATTTGAAGAGAAGGGGAGGGGTTTCTTTCGGCCAATAGGCAGACGCGCCTTCGTTGCCGCTCTATGCCGCTCCACCCTGGCTCGCTGGTCCCAGAAGGCGCCGGGTTCCCAAGATGGCGGCCGACGTGTCCGTTACTCACCGGCCCCCGCTGAGCCCGGAGTCTGGGGCCGAGGTTGAAGCTGATGATGCCCCAGAGCACCGGTCGCCCGAAGAAGAGCTGCAGCCGCTAGATCCAGAGGAGATCAGGAAACGCTTGGAACACACCGAGCGCCAGTTCCGTAACCGCCGCAAGATACTGATCCGGGGCCTCCCGGGGGACGTGACCAACCAGGTATGGGGGGGGAGCGGTGTGGGAGCGTGGCGGGAAATACCACCGTGCGCGTGCGCAGGGGGAACCAGGCAACACCGACGCTCGCGTGCTCGGGTGTAGGGGGCGTCGGCGGGAGAGTCCAAACGCTAGATCCATGAGGGTTTGGGAGAGACCAAGGGCGGATTTTTGCGGGGGGGGACGGTGATGGAGGAAGAAACCAACTGTGGACTGAGGGAGGATGTTGTTAAGGGCGACCACAGGCTTGGAAGAGAACTAGTGATTGAAGTGGGCAGGCAGCTTTGGCCAAGTTGGGGGATTGTGAATGGGCAGCTAGACTGAGACTGTGGGAATAGAGACGCCAGTTGCTCCCTGCTCTTGATTGTGTTTATCCTCATTCCCCTCTACCATGAGGTGGCGAGACCTCATTGCCAGAGAAGTTCAGGGTTGGCTAGAGCAGGGTTTATTAACTCCTCTTAGAGATAGATCAGAAGTTGTAGCAGCTCCTGAGATCTTTCTTCTCTCAAAGCCCCAGAATTTATTTGGAAAAAGGGGTCTCCTGCTCCCAGCCCACAGACCTTCAAGAAAGGAGGGGCCAGTGTTCTGTGGAGCTCCCGTTGGCCGATCTGGCCAGGGGTGCTCTTCTCTTGGGGCCTCCCGGTGCAGTGCTTTCCAGTGCTCTTTGGACCCAAGGAGATTGAATCTGGTATGCCCTGCCCTGTGGTGGTGGAATGGGCTCTCTCTTCCTGTTGCTCAGAATTCCTCCTTTCTGGGCCACCAACACATCTGCCACTGGCTCACCCTCACTGTAGGTGGGCACATGGCTGGTAGGGCCACCAAAGTGTTGGGAGGGTGTGACTTGGGACAGACCTGGGGCAAGCACCACTAAGCATGGTCTGGTTTATTTCTAGAGTCAGCCCTCCTCCTAGCACCTGCCATCTCTTAGCTGGGAACACACTGTCTCTCCTGCAGGGTGCACAGTGTATCTGGCACAAGTAGGCCGTAGAGCCTCGCCCCCGCAGCTGGCTTACAAGAAGGCAGCAGTGTCAGCAGGAGGGAATTGGGAAGCACATGAAGCCACCCAGTGTGGGCTTCAAGTATACAGGGTCTGCCGTCAGGTACCCCTGGGTGGCATTCCTGCTGCTGTCTTGACCTTCACCTCTCTGAGGCTGTTTCCTCATCTGCAAAATGGGTTTTTTAATACCTAATTTGTAATGTTGCTGAAAAGAGTGAGGCTTCCAATTGAGGGTCAGACAGGTTAAACCAGCAGTTGCCAACCTTTTGGACCTCACAGACCACCAGTGGTCCACGGACCACCGGTTGGCGACCACTGGGTTAAACAACTTCCCTAAGGGCATAAGGCAGAGTTAGGTCTTGAACTCAGACCCATCTGACTTTCTAAGAGTATTTTGTGTTGGTTAAGAACATGGGATCTGCAATTAGACTTTGAATCCCGGCTCTGCCAGGTGTGGCCTCAATGGCTTTGGGCAAGTAACTGCTCTGAGTTCAGTTTCCTCCTTTGTTAAATGGGGACTATAATTGACCAGCTTTTGTAGCTTTCCATGTGAAGGTTGCACTGGATTGCTTCCTTCAGCCCCTGGTGACTCCCTGTCCTTTGGCTTCTATCTTCGCAGGAAGTGCACGACCTGCTCAGCGACTATGAGCTCAAGTACTGTTTTGTGGACAGATACAAAGGGACAGGTTTGTGGGGCTGTGGGGTGGGCTAGCAGCAAGGGGTGACAGTCCCTGGAGCTGGGTGCTTTCTGGCCTGGCATTTCCTCTCCTGAATTTTGGGCTCAATATCCCCTCGGCCCGCACAAGACAGACTGTTGCCCCAATCTTTTCTGGGAGCTCATTATGGAGCAGTCTTGATATTCCTGTTCTTCCTCCAGGCTGCTCAGCCAGATACCTGAACATTGGGCTTTCCCACTTCCCACACCATATCCCCAGCCACAGTCACCTAGGCCTGTCTGGTCTTTTTCAAGACCTCCAGAACAATTGGTGTCTCTCCATCTCTGTCAAAATGGCAGTCTCCCTCTGCTCTCTCCATGATTTCACACTCCTACTTGCCCTCTCCCAAGGAGCCAGGATCTATCAAATTTTATCAGATGATTGCAAATCTGATCAAAACTAATTCTAGCCCTCCGGTGGGCTCAGTTGTTGAGCACTGACCCATGAACCAAGAGTTCGATTCCTGGTCAGGGCATATGTCCAGGTTACTAACCAGTAGGGGGTGTGCAGGAGGCAGCCAATCAATGATTCTCTCTCATCATTGATGTTTCTATTTCTCCTCTCTCTGAAATGAATTTTAAAAATCAAACATATAAAAACAAAACAAAAAAACCTAACCCTAACCTGATTGTTTTTCTCCCCTCAAAACCTGTCTGAGCCTCCTCTTGACACTATCTTGCAAGGATGTGCCCCACCCTTGCCACCTTCTCAGTGGCAAGCTTCCAGGCATTCCCTCTGCTACTGTTCTTAGCTGTCCCCTCTTCTATCCAGGTAAAGGCAGGCAGCTCCTCAACAGTGCCCTGAGTGCCTCTCCCCATCACTCTGGGCTGTTACTGCTGGCTCACTCACCTGCCTCCTGCACTGAGTGGTCATCTCCCTGAAAACAGGGACAAGTCTTGTCAGCCTTGCACCCCCCACCTTGTGGGAGACCCTTGGTGGGTGTCTGTGTCCTCTAGGTCTTGTGCTTGCAATCTGTAACTTGGGTGAGAAGCAGGTGAGGATGGGGCCCTGGAGACCTACCTGGTGGGCTAGGGTAGTGGTTAAGATCTTGGGTCCTGGAGGCAAATAGACCTGGGTTCGAGTCCTAGTCTGTCCTCACTTGGAGGCCATAGGCAGGTGATTTACCCTTCCTGAGCCTCAGTTTTCTCACCAACAAATTGGGCATGACCTGCTTGGGTTAGCCACAAGGTAAAACATATTAAAATACCCAAAAAGGCTGTGGGTATCTGGCACCCAGTAGATACTTAGTAAACACTGGCAGGGGCAACAAGTCAGAACTGTTTACTAAGTACCTCTTATGTGAATATGCCAGGTATTGAGGTTCCAGAGGTTAAGTGACTCTCATTAACAGTGTTTTTCAATAAATGTTTATTGGGCACCAGCATATGCTGGGACACAGGACACAGCTGTGAACCAAACAGCAATGTTCTAGTCTGGGGGTACGATGTCATTCACACAACTGCAGGCGTGAAGGTGAAGGCGTGAAGAAGCTACTGGGTGCTGTAGGAGCCCAGAGCTGTGATCTGAAACAGGAGCAGTCAGGGAAGGCTTCATGGGGGAAGTGATGTTTGCAGTCAGATTGAAGGGTGGATCAGAATTAACCAGGTGAAGAAGGGGAGGTCAGTGTTCCAGGGAAATGCAGACGCAAAGGCCTGAGCGGGCATGTGCCTAGCATAGTCCAGGAAGTAGCGGCAAGAGATGGGAGAGGAGGTTATCAAAGCCATGGGGTCAGACCACATAGGCTCCCTTGTCCCCTGCAGTGAGAAGCCTCTGGATAAGGCATGGCACATTCTGATAATCATTTTGAAAAGCCAGCTATTGGCTGGACAGCAAACCAGGAGTGGCAGCAGGACTAAGGCTTAGGCCAGGGCTCTGACATGAGAGGTAGAGAGGTGTTGGCCTAGAAAGGTGGTGAGGACGGGGCTCAGAGTGGGACTGTGGAGCCTGTCTGCTTGGGTTCAAGTCCGGGCTCCTCCCCTCTGTTAAGGGTGCCGCTGCTCTGCACTTATTTCCTTGCTGGCACAATAGTGGTTATGAGGAGTAAGTTATACCCATTTAACAGATGGGGAAACTGAGACCCCCACAGCCACTTAGGCTGGAGTTGAAACCAGGCTCTACTGACCACATGCTTGACCACTACTCTCTGTGTCACCCAAGTTACTCACCTATTCCTTTTGTGCACCTAGCCAGGTGCACAGTATATAAGAGGACAGGTGAGCTCATGAGTAGATTGAGAACAGGACTAGGGGGTGAGGGCAGGAAGCAGGCCTCCTGGAGGTAGAAGACACCTGCATGAGTTGCTCAAGGCTGACAACTATCTAGTCCACTGAGGCCTGAGGTGTCTTAGTTGGTCAGTATTCTGAGATCACACATGGTTTAGAGAGAAGTTAGGGCGGGCAGCCATGGGGTCGAGGGGCAGTTCCTCCGGGACCCCACTGACCCACTCCCCCTCCTGCTGCAGCCTTTGTGACCCTGCTGAACGGGGAGCAGGCCGAGGCCGCCATCAGCACCTTCCACCAGAGCTGCCTGCGGGAGCGCGAGCTATCTGTGCAGCTGCAGCCCACTGATGCCTTGCTCTGCGTGGCCAACCTGCCCCCCAGCCTCACTCAGCAGCAGTTCGAGGAGCTGGTGCGGCCCTTCGGCAGCCTGGAGCGCTGCTTCCTGGTCTATAGCGAGCGCACTGGCCATTCCAAGGGGTATGGCTTTGCCGAGTACATGAAGAAAGACTCGGCTGCCCGTGCCAAATCGGACCTGCTGGGCAAGCCGCTGGGCACGCGCACCCTCTATGTGCACTGGACAGATGCAGGACAGCTGACACCCGCCCTGCTCCACTCCCGCTGCCTCTGTGTTGACCGCCTGCCCCCTGGCTTCAGTGATGTGGACTCCCTGCGTCGGGCTTTGTCGGCTGTCCACATACCAACCTTCTGCCAGGTGAGCTTGTACCTGGAGTGGGAACCTGGGGAGCAGATGCCAGGCCTGGAGCACCTGGGAGGGGTCCTTTGGGTTCACCTGCCCTCCCCAATCTCCTGGAACCCTTTTCAGTAAAGTGTTGACATTGCCATTTTGAATGGGATTCTTGTTAGGCCATTTGGTGGAGCTCAGATAGAAGCCAAATGACTGGGGTTCAAATCCCTGCACTTCCCCTAGTGACTGGTTTAACCCCGCTGGCCTCTCCCCATGTGAAGTGCAAGTGAGGCTGCCTTTGTAAAAGCTGGACCAAAAGCTTGTTCACCCTCATTCACTTTCACTCCTGCACTCATTAGCTATCTCTTGAACACCTACTGGGTCCCAGGCCCAGCACTGAGGAGACTGCTCTGGAGGAGCCCACAGTCTGTTTAGCTTGAGGTTAGAAAATGGATTGACCAGATTCATTCTAAGAGATTCAGTGTTCACACATTGGTTAACAAAATAATCCTTGGTTCATCCAAATTACATTTGTCAGGTACTTCTGTATGTGTGCCTGTGACAAGCACAGTGGGGTGAGAATAGGCCAGGCCCAGCCCTGGCAGAGCCCCAGATGGTCTTACACACACACACACACACACGCCCCTGCAGTCCTCCAAGGCAGATGTTCCTTTAGCACTCACTGGATTCTGAGCACGTTATTGCAGTCCCTTTATCCTGTAACAGCCTGTAACAGGTATTATCCCCATTTTCAGGTGGGAACACTGAGGCACAGAGGGGTCAAGTAACATGCCCCAGGTTATGCAGCCATGACATGGTAGAACCAGGATTGGAATACTGCAGCCTGACTCCAGAGCCCCAGGCAGCCTAGAGGAACCTGATACCTGACTCAGACCCCAGCTCTGTGGCGTTAGGTGGGGCCCACTCCTTTTGTATGAATGGATTTTAGGACCTGGGGAATTGGACATCTGTAGGAACTCCTCTCCTTGCTCTCTCAGCATTCATTCATACTCCTGCACCTACTGTGTGTTAGGTCCTGGGTGGGGCTCAGGACATAGATGAATTAGTTCAATGGCCACTTCCTCATGTGGAGGTTGAGGTTGGCAAGAACTACAAGTTCTCTCTTTGAGCCTCAGTTTCTCCATCTGGTTGCCCTTTAACCCTCTGAGTCTATTCATCTGTGATTGTGAGAAGATGTGTGTCCCGGCCTTGGTATGAGGCCTGGCCAGAGATGGGCTGATAGCCAGAGGCTACACTGCCTGGCACGCAAAGCAGGTGCTGGGCTCCAGCTGACAGCTTCCCTGAGCTACTATGCTTGGAGTGGGATCCTTGTTGAACATCTTATTGAATCCCTACACCTACCCTTTGAGGTAGATACAGTAGCTGCCCCACCTTACAGATGAGAAAACCGAGGGCCAGGGACATGCATTTGCAGGGACCTGCCCAGTCCAGCTAACCAGTTGGAGATGAGCTGGGAGTCAAGGTCAGGCAGCTGACTCCAGGGCCTGTGCTCTTACCTGGGTGCCCTTGCCTCCCAAGATGGCTGATGCCACTCTGGGAATCTGCTGTCGTCCTGGGATGGGGGCTTTATTCTCAACACTAGAGGCCCAGTGCACAAAATTTGTGCACTGGGGTGTGTGTCCCTCAACCCAGCCTGCACCCTTTCCAATCTGGGACCCCTCAAGGGATGTCCGACTGCCCGTTTAGGCCTGATACTACTGGATCAGGCTTAAATGGGCAGTCGGACATCCCTCTCACAATCCAGGACTGCTGGCTCCCAACTGCTTGCCTGCTTGCCTTCCTGATTGCCCCTAACCACTTCTGCCTGCCACCCTGATCATCTCCTAACCACTCCCCTGACAGCCTAATTGATGCCTAATTGCTCCCCTGCCAGCCTGATTGCCCCCAACTGCCCTCCCTTGTAGGCCTGGTCCCTCCCAACTGCCCTCCCCTGCTGGCCATCTTGTGGTGGCCATCTTGTGTCCACATGGGGGCAGCCATCTTGTGTGTTGGAGTGACAGTCAATTTGCATATTACTCTTTTATTAGATAGGAAAAGCAAGATGAGACCAAGGTCCCATAGCAACTCACTCTAATGCACTTTGTCACTTATTCACAGGCCAATTTACATATTATAGTTGCTTTATTTCATTACAGAGTGCTTAAAAATACTTGAGTGTTATAAATATGTATAAAGCAAGTTTCACAAGACCTTGTAAAAAATTTGGAAATTCAGCACATTCTGTGGTAAAGGCTCCTTCCCAGCCCCCCAGCACTTTTTCCTGCAAAGCCCCTGCTTGTATCAGTTTGTTGTGTCCTACCAGCGAAATTTTATTAAGCATTTTCAACAAATATGTTTTTATGTTCCTGCATTCCTCTCTTCTTGATCCATTCATTGCTGTGCCTGTGTTGGTTTGGTTTTTCCACTCATTCTGTCCTGGGCATCTTTCTGGTGTTCAGACATGAGAGTTTTCTCATTCCCTTTGCCAGCGGTGCCATATTCCATTTTATGGACTCTGTACCATTCCCTAGTGGTGGACATTGGGTTGGTCCCAAACCACACTACATCATTCAGAACCCAGAGAAATGATATTAGCTCTTGGGACAACCATCGCCATGCTGAGGTGGCCAGTCCTGTTAAGGGTATCAGCTTTGCCTTGCTTGATCCCAGCTCCAGCTCTATGGCCTGGGCAAGGGACTGCTATTCTCTGAGCCTCAGTTTTCTCATCTGCAAAGTAGGCATGCTGTCAATGCCTGTATCTGGACACAGTGAAGAGCCCAGATGAGTGCTCTCACCCAGTATCTGCTTTCCCTGGTATAGTCCCCATCCACAATATCAGCACTCGAAATACCCTGAAAACCAAGAGGTCTGGCAGCAGAGAACTACTGTGGGGCTGTCTGTGGCCTTTCTCTTTGTGTCTTGATGCAGAGCTATTTGCATTTGATTTTCAGGGTGCCCTGGACCCTACTGGAGTGACTGATATGTAATATATAATATGTGTGGTATTCTACCTTTCTGATTTCTTAAAAATTCTCAGTCTGGGAACACATCTGGTCCAAGGGCCTGGAGGAGGAGCTGTAAGCCTAAAGTACCAAATGGCTGCAATCAAGGGGGGTTGACAGGCCTCCCTGGTCTGCCTGTGAAGACACCTCTGTTCCCTGTGGCTCACTGGCTGTTACCTTTCACCACCAGCCTGAGCTCAGAAGCCACCTGCTTTGCCCCCAGGCTCTGTACCTTCCCAGCTCTGACTGCAGTGTCCTTGGCCTGAGGCTCCTGATTTGATGGTGCTCCAAAGCCACCCACCTGCCTCTTTTCCAGCCAGCCCCTCCTCCTAGCCCTGCAACTCAGCTTGCTTCCTATGCTCGGCAATCTCAAAGTCCCAAAGTGACACTGGCATGAAGCCCAAGGAAGTTGATCCTTGTGAGATGGGTCCCAGAGTTGTCCTCCCACCAGCTGTGTGACTTTGAGCATACTGACTTCTCTGAGCCTCAGTTGCCACCTCTGAAAAATGGGTAGGGTGCAGCTTCTCCGGGCCACAGAGAAGATTCAATGAGCTAATGAGGAACAGGGCTCAGAACAGTGCCAGGCCCAAAAATCTACCCTATCTGGCGGGGTGGGGGTCTCTCTTAATCGGGATCCATGCCTGGTCACAGTTGTCACTCTATGTGAGAGTGGTCACTGCCCCCCCTGGCACTCACGTCCACCTCCCCCCACCCTCACCAGCTGGCGTACGGCCAGGATGGGCAGCTGAAGGGCTTCGCTGTGCTGGAGTATGAGACTGCCGAGATGGCTGAAGAGGTGCAGCAGGAGGCAGACGGCCTGGCCCTGGGGGGCAGCCACCTGCGCATTTCCTTCTGTGCCCCAGGGCCCCCTGGTCGCAGCATGCTGGCTGCGCTCATCGCTGCCCAGGCCACGGTGAGTGTGCGCCCAGGGAGTGGGAATGGGAAACTGGGGAGGCCAGGCTCTCCTCCCTTGAGAAATCAGGGCTCTTGGCGGTCACCACTCAGGTTCTGGGGGGCAATAAGGAAGGATGAGGCCTCACCTCAGTAGCCTGGCGGGGCTCTGAACAACCATCCTTTTCTCTCCTCAGGCCCTCAATCGGGGCAAAGGGCTCCTGCCTGAACCCAGTATCCTGCAGCTGCTCAACAACCTGGGGCCTTCTGCCTCCCTCCAGCTGCTGCTCAACCCCATGCTTCACAGCAACTCGGGAGGCAAGCAGGGTAAGGCGTGTCAAGTGAACAGTGGGTAGGGACACTGTGGGGACCAGGGCCCCAGCCTCTCAGAGCCAAGCATCTCCCAGGGACTGTGTTCCCATCTGAGCTCCCTGAGACAAGAGCCCCATGTGCAAGAGCTGGGTTAAGAACGGAGGTCACAGTGAATAAAGTGTGACTCAAAAAAAAAAAAAAGAACGGAGGTCACCTGCATGGGATCATAGGTGGGAGTATTGTAGCCTGCAGTGCGGCAAGGTGATGGCAAAGGGTCTCTCCTTTCTCAGGGCAGACTCTCCCTTCCCAGGCCCTTCCTTTGGGCTGTTCACTTGCTCTCTCATGGCTTCAGGCGAGGGCTGCCTCTAATTGCAGAGGGGGGGGCTTCCATCCAGGGATCACCGCCCATTTCCCTGGTCTCCTTCCAGGTCTCCTGGGTGCCCCCCCAGCCATGCCACTGCTCAATGGGCCTGCTCTGTCCACGGCGCTGCTGCAGCTGGCCCTGCAAACCCAGGGTCAGAAGGTAACATGGGTGTGGGCCCTAGGTTCCCTCCTCACTCACACGTGCTGCCATAGCCCTTTGCTTTTCAGTTTCAAACACTGCTCATATCTGGGGCTCGCCTTCGGGGTTGTGGGCCATCTGGCTGTGTCCCTGGTGCTTAATATGGGGCCTGACCTGTCACAGGTGCTCAGGACTCAGTTTGGGGAAGAAAGACCTGGCCCCACCAGGGAATAGAATAGCCTTTCACCCCTACTCCCTCACACAAGGACACATATACACACCATACCACCTCAGTGCACATGGATACACATGCACACATGCAAAAACTGATATATATGGAGACACATACACACACAAAAATAGACACACAGATACCACACCTTAGAGCACAGAGACATGTGTGTGCATGCAAATAGAACACACATGTACTACCCTGTCTGGTTTGATTCACTGGGGCTGTGTCAGTGGCATAAGTATGTCTGATAACTGACAGTGTGAAGTTGTGGGCTTGGACTTTTGTGTGCCTAAGAGACTGACTGAATCCATGTGTAGCTAAGAATGATTCCTTCCGTGATAATCAGCAAGGAGGCTGGGTGTGGGATGGTGGGTGCCTAAGGATTCTCACGGTGTGTGTGTGATACTAACACTGGGTGGTAGGCCCTGACTACTGAGTGTATGGTCCATGTTCCCTGGGTCTCAGGTGGGTCTTGGCATGCAGGAGGTCCTTGGGTACCACTAGCTGGCCAGATGGATGATGGCCAGGGTGTCACAGACATTGGGGGAACCCGTGAACGCGTGGCTAGAGTCTGGGTGTGCTGGGCATTGAGACCCTTGGCAATACCTGTCTGCTGCTAAGGCCACACTGCCCCCATCACCAGCTGATTGTGCTCTGTCCCCAGAAGCCTGGGATCCTGGGAGACTCTCCCTTGGGCACCCTGCAGGCTGGTGCCCAGTCGACCAACCACCTCCTTGGGGAGCTGTCTGCAGGTAATAGACCCTTCCCCTTGTCATCTCGCTGGGCCCATCCTGCTTCCCCTTTCCTTATTGGGTGGTAAATTTCTAGTTGCATGGCCTTGGGCAAGTGCCCTAACCTTTCTGGGTCTCAGTGTCTGTCAGCTGGGTGCCCACCTTGTAGGAGAACCCATGAGCATTCTGGGAGTTGATATACTCAGAGGACTTGCTCAGTGCCCAGCACATAGTTGTTCCTCGGCAGTTCACCCTGGTCCAAGAAAATGCTTTAGGACCCTGGGAAGGAAGGGTCCTGTATGTTTGGGCCACTGACATTCTTCTCTCTGTAGGAGGGGGCCTGCCCCCAGAGCTGCCATCCCGGCGAGGGAAGCCACCACCCCTGCTACCGCCACTGCTTGGTCCTTCCGGAGGTGACCGAGAACCCATGGGCCTGGGTCCCCCAGCAGCCCAGCTCACTACACCCCCTGCCCCTGTGGGACTCCTAGGCACTGGCCTCAGAGGCCTACAGAAAGATAGTGGACCTCTGCCAACACCGCCCGGGGTAAGGTCCTGTCCTGGGCCCAGCACTGTTCCAGTCTCCTGCCCTGCGATGTTTCCCATCAGGAACCCTCTCCAATCCAGCCCTCTCGCCACAGGTCTCACTGTTGGGGGAGCCCCCCAAGGACTTCCGGATCCCCCTGAACCCTTACCTGAACCTACACAGCCTGCTCCCTGCCAGCAATCTGGCGAGTAAGGAGGCCCGGGGCTGGGGAGGCACTGGGAGAAGCCGCCGCCCAGCTGAGGGCCCCCTGCCTAACCCCTCAGTCCCCAGAGGTGGAGGTGGTGGAGGCGGTGGCAGCAGCAAAGCCTTCCAGCTCAAGTCCCGCCTGCTCAGCCCCCTCACCAGCACGCGCCTGCCCCCGGAACCAGGGCTTCCTGACAGCTATGGCTTCGACTACCCTTCGGTGAGTATCTTTCTGCTCTGTTGTCAGCCCTCCTGAGGGTTGACTATTGTGGCCCTTTGTCCCCTGGGAGCAAGTCATTCTCCAAACCAATATTTCTCTAGTACTGACTGTGCCAGGCCAAGCACTGTGACAGTGGGGAACATGCCAGACACAGTCCTTGCCCTTCAGTCTCTTGTCTGTTTCTGCACATCAGACATTGCTTTCTGTCTGTCTTTCTCTCCCAAGAGGCTGTAGGCTGTACTTCTGCATCTCCTTAGAGACAGGGCTCAGCTTCCTGTCTCTCTGCCCTTCTCTTTTCTCTTCCCTCTGAGATTCCTGTCTCTATCCCTGGGGAACTGTTCTTTCTATGACTCCAACATCTTCCAGGTCAGATGTTGCAGACTGTCCACTTGCAGGCCACCTGTGTTATGTTTGACCCACACTGTATTATAAAAAAACTAGTGGCCTGGTGCATGTATTTGTGCACAATGAAAGGAAATTAATTAGAAGAAATATTTTAATATCGCTATTTGCCCTTTCTCTATAATAGAAGTGTCAGAGATGAAAGAAAATTAGTAAAATGTATATGAAAATAATATATAAATTGATTAATAAACAATAACATGATATAACAACAACAAAGACATGACATAAAAACAACAAAAACGATATAAAAGCAAAAACAATACAAAATAACCTAAAACACAATATAAAAACAATGACTGATAAATTGACTAAACTTATTCTAATATCTCCCTGTATACCACATTAAGAGTAAAAACACTTTCAGAGTGCTCAACTAATTTCCCTTGGGTTGAAGTATTTACAACTTTAACTTGAACATCACACACTCTTCGAACTTGAGAGAAAGCAACATATAACTGACTGTGTCCAAAAACGGGTTCAGGTAGGAATATTCCTACTCTGTCTAGATTGGTGCCAGCGAGTGCTTTATATGTATTGCACATGCGCAAGTCAACGTTTATTTTTAAATTGCCAGTGCACATCATATGTACCAGATGGTTGGATGGACATACGGTTGGTCACTTAGCCTTTTATATATAAAAGAATAAAAATTGATAGTGAAGTCTATTTAAAAAAAAACTGAAATAAACACCGATACCAACATATAAAAACTGCAAGCATTCACACAACTCTGTTGCCCAGCTTGCCTCGAAAACTCCAAACACCTGGCTCCAGTGGGGCTACTTGACTTCATAGCAGTCATCTCTGGGTCTTAGGTGGAGCCAGCCCTGGGACAGAGCACATTCCATCCCATTGCCCCACTCTACAGGTCGAGTTTCCCCTCTACTGGAAGGGGCAAACTTCCCTAATGACATCTGTGCTGGAGAATTCAGCTAAGAGTGAGGTTGGTCCAGACCCCAACTCAACACACTTTCTCCCACTTTCATTCAGGACATGGCACCTAGGCGGCTCTTCTCCCACCCACGGGAGCCAGCCCTCGGGCCTCACGGACCCAGCCGACACAAAGTAAGAGCTGCCCTGTGAATCCCACCTTCCAGGTGTATCAGTTAGCTTCTACATATGTGGCTTAGAATAGCAAACATTTTATTATTTCACACCATTCTGTGGGATGGTGGGTGGGTGGTTCTCTACACTCACCTTGCAGCTCAGCTGAGGCTTACCAATTTACTGGGGCCTTAGTCATATACCTGGTGGTCAGTAGGCTGCTAAATGGGCCTTGTCTAGGGGCCTCAGCTGGTGAGCTCCACGTGGAACTCACCCTCCAGCCGGCCAGCCTGTGCACATACACATGGTGGTAATTCCAGGATTCCCTAGAGGCAGAAGGGAAGGCAGGCACCCCTGCTTGTTGGCCTAAGACCAGAGTCATTTAGGAGTGGTTTACAAAAGTGGGTGGATACTGCAGTAGTCTGCCTCACTCAGTCTTCCCCCTCTCTGCAGATGTCCCCTCCACCCAGTGGCTTCAGCGAACGGAGTGGTGGAGGTGGTGGGGGATCCTTCTCTCACTTTTATTCAGGCTCGCCCACTTCCTACTTCACCAGCGGCCTGCAGGCTGGCCTCAAGCAAAGCCACCTTAACAAGGTGAGGAGCCTCCCCCAGCCAAGCACAGGTTCCCAGGGACAACCAGGATGCAAGGGATCTCTGTGACCCTCGGTGCCTAGGTCAAGGCTAGGGTGGTGGCAGGGATCAGTTTTGCTTAGAGCCAAGGTGAGTTAGAACAGCCTTCCTGCACCTGTGTGTGTAGCACCTGGTGCTGCCCAGCCTTCTGAACCTCCACTTAGTTTCCCAGAAGCCAGGGGTTGGATGGTATTAGCCTCAGTTGACAAATGAAAAAACTGAAGCTCAGAGACAGGGCTAATTTGTGTGCGCGGCCCCCCCACACACACACACCGCCCCCAATCATGGCTAGTAAGCAGCAGAGGCATGATTTGAACCTGAAGTCCTGACCTTTGCTCTGGGGGATGTTTTTTTTATCCCATCTCCCATTTCTGCCAGGCGGTTGGTTCCTCTCCACTGAGCTCCGGAGAAGGGCTCCTGGGCCTGGGCCCTGGGCCCAATGGCCATAGCCACCTACTGAAGGTACGGGCAAGGGTTGAGGGCACACAGAGCTGGGGAATGGCGACCCCCAGGTGGCCCCTGACTTGCTACCCCCTCTCCTCTGTTTCTAGACACCACTGGGTGGCCAGAAACGCAGCTTTGCCCACCTGCTGCCCTCGCCAGAGCCCAGCCCAGAAGGCAGCTATGTGGGACAGCACTCCCAAGGCCTTGGTGGCCATTATGCAGATTCATACCTGAAGCGCAAGAGGATTTTCTAAGGGGCTAGTGCCAGAGATGCTCCAGGGCCTGCACCAAATCGCTTTTGGGTTTTCTGGTGTTTTGTGTTTTTGTTTTGTTTTTTCCTTTCAGTAATAGAAAATCTCTGAAAGACTTTGCTGACCAACCAGCTGGAGCCCAAGGAGTGTGGGAGAATCTGGGGGCTACTCTGCATCTCTGGTCTGCTCCTAGCATGGAAACCCTGCAGCCTTAAGAGAGAGCAGGCTGGGCCCCTTTCTGCCCTCCCTGTGTCCGCCGGCATCTGCCTCTCGGGGAGCCTTCTCCTGCCTCGCCGCTCCTGTATCTTGGCCTTTCGAGTGCCTTGGAGGTTTCCCTGACCTCCCGTGAGGATCAGAGACTATCCCCCTTTTTTAACTTTGACAATTGACTTTTGTTTCTTTTTCTAATTTTTATTATTTTTTAAATAATCCAGAACGACCCCCAGGTCTTATATCTGCAAGTTTCAACATGTCTGGGCCTCCATTCCACACTCTTCAGTTTGAAATGGCTCAGCTCTTTTCTCTTTCTCCCATGTCTGTTGCAGGCATGGCTGCCTACTGCCCCTGCCTGCCCAGTCTGGCCTGTACTCCAGCTCTGGGTGCCCTGCTCCCTGCCACAGTCCCCTTGCCTTCTGATGCCTTAAAGCGGGGCCCCAAACCCCACTGGCCAGAGCCTTTCAGATGTCAAGCTCTGGAAGCTTGACTCGGGACCAAACAGCTCTGGTCTGGGGATTGGGTCCCTCTACCCAGGGTCCCCATCCTGGGGACAGTAGAAGGCCAAAGCCTTGGTCTTAGCAAACCAACTCCACCATTCCTCTGCCCAGGCCTAGGTGCAGCGACAGGCTTTCTCTGCCCGCTGAAACCAGTCCCCTTGCTCTTTGTCTATGGGAGTCCGGATCTGTGCACCTCACTGAGCCTCTGCTGACTCCCCCCATGTTGAAAATGAGCTTCACCTCACATCCATCCCTGGCCAGGTCGCTTGGAGCTGGCCTCCCTTTGGACCATTGCTGGAATCACACAACTCCATGCAGATAAACTCTGTCCCTGCCCACCAGCAGGACCTGTTGGCCTGAAGTGACCCTGGGCCCCGCCCCTTGCCAGCAAGGCCACAGCTTCCTTCTTACTCTGGGGGTCCCCCTCCTCTCACAAAGACATTTGCTCAATTAAAGTTTGTAAGTAAATGGTTTTAAAGAAAGCAGAGCTGACTGGTTCTTGAGACAATGGGCCTGGGTGGGAAGTCTGGGGTGGCCCCTACAAGTCTTGGTGTGCTAGATCCGGTCGCTGCCCCTTCCCCCCAACTCCAGCAGTTCCTGCCCTACGCCGACATCTGCGCTTTTACTGGGGTAATGAGTCCGTCTCGCTTGTGCTCTACAGCGCATGCTCCATTTCCGGGTCACGTGATGCCTGTCATGGCCTCCTCCGTGGCCCGGGGCGGCGTGAATGCTGGGTTCTTGCTGCGGGTGGCCAGAGGTCGCTGGTGGAACCGTTCTGGGGGCTTTTGGGGATCCGGGGAGGCGGCGTCACCAGCGACAGCCAGAAAATTCCGGGTGACAGGTACCTGCGGCGCCTCGGGTTCGGGGGTAGGGCAGCATTAACCCGTCCAGTGCCCACAGGGCGCTGCGCGTGGCTCACCCAACTGTGTTTTCCAGGCTCTCGCTCGGCGGGGGAGGAAGAACCGAGCGGCCCTGAGCGGCCCGGGGACGTGTGAGTGGGGGTGGGAGGAGTCCCCCATTCCTCATCCCACGAGGTTTTTCTAGTCCCCACCATACCCCGCAGCCTCATCGTTAGAGTCCCCCTACGCTTTGTCCTATTTCCCTGTCCTAAGGCTAGATCCCACCTGAACCCTGAGCCATCGTCCAGTACGGCATCTGCATTCCCATCTGTCCTCAGGGTGAACGTGGTGTTCGTAGACCGGTCAGGCCAACGGATTCCGGTGAGAGGCAGAGTCGGGGATAATGTTCTCCACCTGGCCCAGCGCCATGGGGTGGACCTGGAAGGTGGGAGCCAGGCACAGGGAATTTCCGAGGCCCTTATTATCATTCGTTGAAAAAAACAACACACAAATTAGTTCTCTCTCTCTGCTGATTAACCCTCCACGGCTTCGCACCAGTCCTGGGCTAAATCTAGACTCCTCAGCACTGCCTCATCCCCTGCCCAAGTAGCTCTTAAGGTTCGTTCCCCCAGCGTTATTGAGCATTTACTACAGGCCATGAAAACTTCTGCCCTTGGGAGCTTGTGTTGTCTTTCTCCTTCCTTCCTCTAGTCTAGCCACACTGGCTTTCTTGCTATTCCTCAAACTGCCTAATTCATTCCTGCCTCAGGACCTTTGCATTTGTTACCCCCAGGGTCTAAAGTGATTGTCCATCAGATATTCTGGTTTCTTCTCATCCCTTCAAGTCTCAGCGTAAATGCCATCTTCCTGACAATAGCATCCCCTTCAGTGGATCTAAAGTTCACATGGCCCAGTCTCTTCTGTTACTGTCTTATGTTTTATTGTCCTCATATCACTTCTCACCATTTTGTTTCCTTCTTTGTCTTCTCTCCCCAGAATGAGATCAGAAACCCTGTTTGCCTTGTTTACACGTATCTATTGCCTCTCATGGTATTTAGACACAACAGGTATTAAATCAGTATTTGTTGAAGGAAAGATAGTAATAGTATACATTACTTTAAGCATGTAGACACATATTAACTGACTTTTCATGACAACTTTATGCCATAGGGGAGATTATCTCATTTTATTTATTTTTGTTTTCAAATATGTTTTTATTGATTTCAGAGAGGAAGGGAGAGGGAGATAGGAACATCAGTGATGAGAGAGAACCATCAATCGGCTGCCTCCTACACTCCCTCTACTGGGGAGTAAACCTGCAACCCTGGCATGTGTCCTGACCAGGAATGGAACTATGATCTGGTTCATGGGTTGATGCTCAACCACTGAGCAACACTGGCCAGTCAGATTATCACATTTTATAGGTGAAGAAATTGAGCCCCAGGTTATGTAGACCTGGTCCAAGGTGAAGTGGCAAAATTAGATTCAAACCCAGCAATTTTAGCCACTAAACCTGTGCTGCTTTTCTATGAATACTGAACACTAGTGTGCGCCAGGCAACAATGTACTAAAATAGGTAAGGCTCCTGTCATTTCACACCAATTTCAACCTGATAGGGAGTAAACATGTAATTATATCAACTGGAAAGGGTGGTCTGAAAAAAAAATGTACAGGGTTGTTTGTTGGGTGAATGTAATAGGGAGGCTGATTTAATCATTAGAGGGTTGGAGATGTTGGGGTGGAGTGGGGGTTATGGCAGGCCTTACTCAAGTTTTGTTCTGGAATCCAGTAGCTGGCAGTCTAGGACATAGATTGAAATATGAATTTTAGAGGCAACTGGCCTGTTTTCAAATTTTGTCTTTTACCAGCTATGTGACCCTGAGCAAGGTACTTAGCATCTTTGGGCTTCTGTTTTCTCATTTATAAAATAGGATAACTTAGTTCCCTCTTGCTTGGGTTGCTACAGAAGATTAAAGAGATGCCATGTGTAATGCTTAGTACTTGGCACATGGTTAGTGTGTAGTGACTAATTGGGACATTTATATTAGACTAGAGGCCCAATGCACGAAGATTCATGCAAGAATAGGCCTTCCTTCCCCTGGCTGCCAGCACCCAAGGCCCCGAGCAGCTGGGGTGGGGCGGAATGCCATCTTTGTCGCATTAATTTGCATATTCCCTCCTTATTGGCTGTGGGCACTGCCATCTTTGTTGTGAAGTGATGGTCAATTTGCATATTCTGTCTTTATTAGATAGGATAATCCTGATCTCAGGGATGAGGATGCTAACAAGGTGGGAAACTATTAAGGAAGAGATGCTAGGGACTGCTTGGAGTTTCAAGGCCTAGTTTCTCCCCAGTATACAGGGAGGGTCAAGAGGGCTGCCTTGCTTCTCTACTCTCATTATCTGACATGTCTGGAAGAGAAAGGAGAATTGTGTCCTGTCATTCACTTGTAACAGATGTCTCCATCTACAACATGCTAGGCTCAGTGCCAAATACAGAGAGAGGAAGACAGGTTGACAGGGTGTGATAAATGCTGTACAGAAATTAATAAATTAACAAGGGGGAAGGACAAGAAACAGGCAAGGGGGACTTGGAGGACAGTTGAGTTGAGTTCCTGAATGTGAGATCTGGCCACGAAAAGAGTGTCAAGAAGAGCATTCCAGGCCAAAGGTATAGCAGTGCAAAGGTTCTGTGGTGGTGGCGCTGAGCCCAGTGTGGTTGATGTGGAGTGAGGGGTGGGGGGACCACCAGGACTGAGTGGAGGAGTTTGGATTTTATTCTGGCTGTGAAGACCCTTTGGAAGGTTTTAGCCCAAGAGGGGCATCAGTCAGAAGACTGGGAATGTGTCCAGGGACAATCAGAAAACCCCAGCTTCTGCATCTCAACCTTTATTTCCTGTCTCCTTCCCCTAATGCACCGGTGCTGAGTGAGCCAGTCCCTCCTTCAGGAGCAGAAAGGAGGCAGGAACACATTTGCCCAGCACAGGGACAGGATCACAGCAAGGGAATTCAAAGGCTACTGGGAACCTGCCTGGCCTTTCCCTCTCAGCTACACTGAGGACAAGTCCATGCTCATTAATGGTTCCCTGTACCCAGCCTGGTCCTCAGCTGGCTGGGAAGTCCTTGGGAAATGTGACACCTTGGACATCCCTTTGCAAAACCTATCCACAGTTCAGGAACAGTGGGCTGAGTGGAGGACAGCGGGGAGGGCTCCCACAGGGCATACAGGCAGGAGGGAAAGATTAGAGGCATGTGGTGAAGCAAAAGGCTTCTCCCTTGTCTTTCGCTGGGTGACACCAGCCTGATCATGCCACTTACCTAAACTCCCTTCACTTGCTGCCCTCCAGGGGCCTGTGAAGCTTCCCTGGCGTGCTCTACCTGCCATGTGTATGTGAGCGAGGACCACCTGGACTTTCTGCCTTCTCCTGATGAGAGGTGAGCAGGCAACCCCCTTCCAGCTCGGAGCTGCAGGGTTGGCTGTTGAACCTTTTCCTTCCCAGTGTCCAGAGGTCCACTGGGCAGCAGCTGAGGGCACCCCCAGCTTTTCTCCCCCTCCAGCTGCTGGCAGCGGCACTGCCCTCTAACCACTTCCCCCTGGACTCAGGCAGCCTGCTCCTCCCTGGCCTGAAAGGTGATCTCTCTCTGCTTCTCTGGGCCCTCCTCACCAGCTGCACCAACGTGCCCACTGCTAACCACTGCCTCCCTCGCCCAGGGAGGATGACATGCTGGACATGGCCCCCCTCCTCCAGGAGAACTCCCGGCTGGGCTGCCAGATCATCCTGACACCTGAGCTGGAAGGGGCTGAATTCACCCTGCCCAAGATCACCAGGAACTTCTACGTGGATGGTCACGTCCCCAAGCCGCACTGATAATGGGCAGCTGGACCATCCCGGACACCCATGGCCCAAGGGCCAGGATTGGAGAAATAGCCACGTTGCCAGCCCAGCCCAGAGCATGGACAGGCCCGAGAGAGATATCAGAAGCACCAAGAAGGCCAAATGCTTCAGAGAGATCCCATGCCCAGGCTCTGGTGGAGACAGGGTCCCTACTGGGGCAGCCTCTCCAAGCCCCGGAGAATCCGAGTGTGGAAAGGATTGGAATCTAATTAGAGTGACAATAAAACCATCTTACAGAACTCCAGCATCCTGAGTGTCCTTGGTCGGGAAGTGGGGGCCAGCCCCGTCCCGCCCCGGAACTACAACTTCATCTTCCAGGCCCCTCAACTCTGCCTCTCTCAGCAGTGAGGAGACCAGCGGGGAAACTGAGGAAGAGGCCGGAATAGGGCCTGGAAGCTTGAGGGCCTACGTATGCGTCAGCATGGCAAGGCCCCGCCCCTGCAGCCGCGGAGGGATTTGAAAGGGCCCAGGCCTCTCTTGCCACGAGGGATGTGCAGGCACCCAGCAGAGTCCTAGAGTAGGAAGGGAAAGGGGCCAGGGCTGACCCAAAGGTGGGGGCTAGGAAGCAGACGCCTGGCAGCGCCCCGCCCCACCCAGGTGGGGCTCATTGCCCCCTCTGCCTGAAGCGCCGGCACCACGCGCACACTCCCTTCACCCAGGTGGCGCTCATCCGTGGGCCCGCGGGGGCGGGGCAAGATTAGGGGAGGGGGCTGGGCTGGGGCATGATGGAGGCTCAGCCAGCGCCAGACCTCTCCATGATGCTGCTGCGAGAACTGCTGGCGCCATCATGTCTGGACCCCGAGCCGCTCCCCGGACCCCCCGCCCAACAGGCGCCAAGGACCCCAAGATGCCTCAGACCCAGTAGCAGGTGCGTTAAGGAGCCGCCCCTTCTCCCAAATTGGCCCAGTGGCCAAGGGGTCATGACCCCTGGTTCCTGGGGTTATTTAGGAGTCACAGTGTTAGTTACTGGTACTTAAAAGAAGAGGTTCTGATCCTCAGGGATACGTGGGATCCTGTGTAGTCAGAGGCCATGCAGTTGCCCTTGCTGAGGCCTATGTAGGGCTGCCCAGGAAAGGGGGTGACCACACTGCCCCTTGTCCCCAGTTCCTTCTGGCCTGCACGTCAGGACTCCGTCACCAACCTGCACTTCCTCCAAGAGGCAGCAGAGGGGCTGGCCCAGCCCCCTGCCCAAGACACCCAGGCCCTGGCCCCCTGCTGGGAGCTGAAGGCCCTGGGGGGTTTGGAACCTCCACCTCTGGCCAGGGATTCCAGGGCCATGCTGACCCCAATTAGTCAGCAAGGAGGCAGCCTGGGGCCTCCTGAGATTTCCCCAGCCCCTTCAGCCCCACCTCAGAGGAGACCCCGGAAGCAGTCAAAACCGCACCAGGGCGCCGAGAAAGTGGACCCTCGGTTCGAGGGAGTGACCCTGAAGTTTCAGATAAAGCCGGATTCCAGCCTTCAGATCATACACAGCTACAGGTAGGAACTGGCCGCGGTGAGGGCACCCTTTATGCAGTTAATGATAATGATAAGGACAGAGGCCTGTGGAGAGGCGCCTCCAGGCATGGGCTCCCAAAAGGCCAAGCAAGACGTGCCAGTCACCGCTGCTGCCATAGCCAGTCATATCCCAGGCTGAGCCTAGGTCTCCTCTTTATGAGACCGGCCTGACAATACTGCAGGCTGCTGCTACCATTATTTTTTCCAGTAATGATAATAGCTACCATTTGTCAGGAGCAACAGTTAAGAGGTAACATGTAGCCCTTGATGTATATGGGTTCATTGAAGCCTTGTAAAGCCCATTTTACAGATTCTGAAACTGAAGCACAGAGGGGGACATCACTTTTCCAAGGTCACACAAGGACACAGCAAGGGCAGAGAGAAATGGGATTTCAACTTGACAGGTTGGCCCCAAGCATACTAACTCTTCAAATTATTATTACTATTATTATTCCTAATGAGAGACAAAGCCAGGCCTTTCAGACATCAGATGCCTCCTGAGGGATGCCTGATACCTTTTTTAAAAATATATATTTTATTGATTTTAGAGAGGAAGGGAGAGGGAGAGAGAGAGATAGAAACATTAATGATGAGAGAGAATCATTGATTGGCTGCCTCCTGCATGCCCCCTGCTGGGGATCGAGCCCACAACCCAGGCATGTGCCCTTGGCCTGAATCAAACCTGGGACGCTTCAGTCTGCAGGCTGACGCTCTATCCATTGAGCCAAACCAGCTAGGGCAAATGCCTGATATCTTGATAGTAAATCTTTATTTTGGGAGGCTTTCCTGGACAGGGTACAGATCCCCCAATACTAATGCCTTGTCTGCCCCCCAGCCTGGCCAGCAGCAGCCGCTCTCAGGCTCCCCCTACAGGCCCTGAGGCCAACCCAGGAGGCAGCGAGGCCCTGGGTGAGTCCTGGAGACGTGAGAGCTAGAAATAAAGGGGTGGGTGGGGGAGGGGCGCCTTCTATCTTCCCTGTCTTACTCCCCACCCTGCTTCCCCATTTAGACCCATCCAGGATGAGTCTCAGTGCCCCCCTTCACTCTGCTGAGTCACCCCCACCCCCGGCTTCCTCCTCTGCCAAGCTTTGCCATCTGTCTCCCTTCCTGACTTTCCCTTTGTCTTAGATATGGCAACACCCGGGACGGGCCCAGAGCCCAGTGGGGCCTTCACAGAGATCCTGTCAGATTTCCCCACCCCACATAAGCCTCCTGAGTCTGGACGCTTGGCCTCTGACTCCTGCCCTTTGGTCTCTGCCTTTTCAGGGCCCAGACGTTGTGCTTCTTGTAGGACCCAGAGAACCCCACTCTGGAGAGATGCCGAAGATGGGACACCTCTCTGCAATGCCTGTGGTATCAGGTCTGCAGACTGGAGGAGGGAGTTGGGGTAGGGTCCCCAGTCAGCCTGTACCTAGCTAGCATGGGGTATTGGGAAGGGGAAATAACCACCCTTGGGGAAGTGGTTTCCCGGTGGTGGTTTCTGTGTCCCTGGTGCATCCTGAATGTTGGATTTTTGTACCCCCATCCCAGGTACAAGAAGTATGGCACCCGGTGCTCCAGCTGCTGGCTGGTGCCCAGGAAAAATGTGCAGCCCAAGAAGTTATGTGGCAGATGCGGGATGTTCCTGGGCCCCAACCAAGGCCCACCCCAGGAAGGGTAAGCCCTTCCTCACCCAGACAAGCCTGCCCTGCCTCAGTTTCTCTAGGGGGAGAGTGGGAAGAAGCCCTCCTAAGAGGAAAGCGGGGAAAGCTTGGGTCCTGAGGGCTCCAGCCTGCCTTGCCTCTGCCCTCTCCCCATTCAGGGACCCCAGGCAGAAGATCCAGGCCTCAGGCCCTAGAGCCCCTGTCTCAGAGGTTCACTGGCCTCTTCCTTGGCCCCTGCTGCAGTCAGGCTTGGCTGAGCTCCCCCTCGGGAAGTGTTCGCAGTAGGAATTCGTGCTATTTGTGCATAGAATGGACAATAAAGAGCAGAACTCCTCAGAGAAGCAGTGCTGTGACTTTGGGGATCCCACCTCATGTGCCCTCACCTGCTATTCTCCCAGTCCCAGAACATGGGGCAGCATTTTCTCATTGGGTTTGCGAGGGACATACACATAATCATATATATAAAGGCACCAGCCCCCCCTTAGAGGATTAGCCACATGCATCACAACGTCCACACAGGGAAACAGCACCACACACACAGACAAAAGATAGACACACACAAGACAAACAGACACATGCATCAACACACACACAAGACACACATATGGAGACAGACTACACACAAGATTGAAAGATACATGGGTTGACAGACACATGTCCACTGATACACGATAGACACACATGTCCATAGACACAACAGATACACATATACAATACAGACACACATGTCAACAGACACACGCACACACAAAGATGACACATTGGTGCACAGTGATACAGACACAGTGGGCCCTTTACCTGTCAGCTCCACCCCTGCCTGCAGAATGTCACCTATTGCATCCTTACAGGCACCAGTCCCCGCTGTGTCCCCCTCCCCCTTTTCAAGATCTCTCTGACCCCTCCAAGAGGTGTCCCCAGTCTGAAGCCAAAAGCCATGTGGGAAAGCAAGCCCTGGGCAGAGTTCAGCCCTGCCACTGTCACCAGGGCACACTGACTGCCAGTGCTCACTTGGAGGGAGAGGGAGGGCTGGGAGTCAAGGATGGGTGGGATGCAGGGAGAGCAGAGGTGGTCCCTGCCTTGGGGTGACTGAGGCTTGCCTGGCCACATGCCCCAGAAAGACAGGCCCATGTAAGACCCTCTTTGTCTCTCGTGGGTGGGCTTGTGCAGAAGGCCTGGGCCCACATTCAGCCCTTCTACCCCTGACTCATTTGGGCTCACCCTTCTTTGGTGCAGAACACCCCTCACCCCCGGGACTCCCATAGCTGCCACCTTCTCACTACTTGGGGAGGAGAGGCTCAGCCTTCAAAGAAGCCCCCTTGACAGCCCTGAATAAAACAGGCCCCTCACCCCACCCATGTCAGGCTCCACTTCAGCTCCTGGCTGGTCTCCTGATGAGAACTTACCAGAATTTTCAGTGCTCTACTTCTCCAGGGTCATTTCTTTACATCCCTCTCCCCCAATGGACCCTGACTTTGAAGGTCCAAGGTTCCCACCCCAGTGTCCAGCACGGAGAACCTCTTCAGGAATACGTGAAGGTCTCAAGACTGTGTATGTACAAACTCCAGGCTGCTTTGAGCCATTTGGTCAACATTTTTTCAGCAACTACTGTGTGCGAGGCCCCAATGGGGACACTGAATAGGACAAAGGTCCCTGCTCTAGTGCGGCCAATATTCCAGAGTGTCAGTAAAGCAATATTTAATTACGTGACTAATAGAATGTCAAATGCTACAGAGAAAAGTACAGAAGGAGATAAGGAGTTGGGGGGGCGGGGGCTATCTTAGCCCTGGTTCTCCGGAAGGCCTCTCTGGGGAGGTGACATTTGCATAGAGACCTTGGAATCAGAAACTAGCTATGGGATTACTTGGGGTGCCGACACTCCAAGCAGATAGGATGGCAAGAGCAAAGGCCCTGTGGCAGGCAGAACTTTGTGGAGTTCAAGAAAGGTGGGTCGGAGTGAAGAGAAGGACGGAGGGAGGGAGGTGGGACAGCAGGAGCTGCACCACCCTTGTGCCTTGTTGCCTTCTGTACTTGGCACCCAGCACTGGCTTGGCCTCTGGCGCTCCTGTTTCCTGCTTTCACCTTTGTTTATGAAATGTTTGCATGGGCAGCGGATGAAGCTGGAGCTATCTAGACCTGCATCTGTGTTCCTGCTTTTGAAACAGGAGAAGACTGAGGTGGGAGTTGGAACCCAGCTGCTCTCTCCTTATTCTGTGGGTAGTGAGGGGCATAGTGGTGTGCTGCGGGGGTTGTGGCTGATACCCTGTGTCTATACTGAATCATGATGGGCCAAATCCAAAGGCAGGTTGAGGGTAAACTGAGGTACTGAATGAAGGAAGCATTGAGAGTGGGGCAGGGACATCCTGGGGGCTGACACCATAGCTACAGCCACTGCCTTCCTTTACTATCCAGATGAGGCCTCAGGGCAGGGTCCCCACACCCAGACCCCTGGGAGGGAGCCTCCATCCATCGAGGAAAGGCAGCCTCAGCTCTGTCTAGAACCAGGCCTGGGGAAGCACCTAGCTCCCACCCCCAAAAGTTAACTCAATTGGAGGGCAGTTCTAGGCCAAGGAAGGAGCAGCAGGGAGAGGGAGGAAGGCGTGTGGTCCCCACCCTGGTTCAGGGGTCCAGTGAGAACAGGAAATGGACAATGGAGAGAAGTTCCAGGTCCCACCATGCAAAGACGTCTTGAACTGTGCCAAGCACATAGTAGGCCCTCAAAATCAAAACAGCTTTATGAATGAATAACCTATGGGCTGCTTTCTTCGCGGAGACCACCGACACAGACCCAGAGTCCTTTATAAAAACTTTATTGGGAGGGTTAGAAAATGGGGGTGACATCCTGGAGCTGAATACATAAATAAATGAATAAATAGAACAATAAATAAGCCCCCATATGTGTCTGGAGGGCATCCCCCGGCCTGCGGGGAGAGGGTAGTGGGCTCACGCTGATGTCAGCTGGATGGAGAAGACCTCGCCCCCCGCAGGCGTCTCTGCGGTACCATCAGGTTCTGTTCCACCTTGGGCGCTGGCATTTCCACCTGTGCCACCACCCGCACCGTTGAGACAGACAGCCTCGCCCGAGCTCTCGGCCTCCTGCACGTTATACTCGCCCTTCTTGCAGGCAGTGGACTGCACGTAGAAGGCCAGGCCAGCCCCCGTGGCCAGCAGCGCTGCGCCCCCCACCGCACCGCCCACGGCGACCCACAGCCACGGACCTGCGGGGTGGAGCCCCTCAAAGAGGGTGGACGAGCTTGGGATTCCCCCCACCCTGACGAGATGCCACGTCTGAGCCAACCCCAGTGCTGGTGCGACCCATGGTCCATTTTACATGCCACCCAGCACGTGGGGATATAAGCCCCTGGCTGAGCAGAGATACCCAGAAATCAACTCTCCTCACCCCCAGAACTATGAGGGTGGGGTGGGGGAACCGAGTCATTCCTCTATCTCAGAAAGAACCAAGTCTCAGAGTGAGACAAAGTGGGGGAAAGGATCTAGTTATGGCCCCCACTCCCATCCTCTGCCCTTGGTCCCTCTCCAAATCCTCTTCTGTACAGCCACACAGTGGAGGGTGCATTGGACCAAGTCTCCACCAGGCAGGAAACCCCCCCAAGTTATTAAGTCCCTCCCCACAGCAGTCACACCGCTGGAGGGTTCCTCCCCGTGAAGTTCATTCAGCTCCCTCTCCCTCCACCTCACATCCCCAAACAGCTATTAAACCCTCACACACGAAAGGGTGCCCTTGACTTCTACCCTGGCCTCCTTCAATCTCGTGTAAGGATTGAGAGGGAGGACAGGTGTCCCAAGGCTCAGGCCACGCCCCGCAGGTACCACTTACCAGTTACATGCACGGTGATGCGCCGCGCATGGCGCCCATGTGCATTGGTGGCTGCGCACTCATACTCTCCTCCGTGGCTACCCAGGGCGCCTGCCACGCTCAGTGTGCTGTTGTTGCTGGACAGGCCTATGTTGAGCGCCCCTGGCGGGGCGCGCCAGCTGATCTGGGCCGGGGGCCAGGCCTCAGCGCGGCAAGTCAACGTGAAGTTCCCACCTGGCCGCACACCTCCTGGAGGCGAGGCGGCCAGCTCGGCCACCACTGGTCGGTCTGCAGGGGACAGGAGGTTGGACTGGGGCTCAGCGCCAGCCCTGTGGATGACCAAATTCCCTGCTTCAACCCACCACAATCTGATACCACCCCTGCTGGGATGCACAGGTGAGGATCCTGCCTCCTATCAGAGCCCTTTCCCCCTACAGTCTGGCTGTAGTAGGTACTAAAATCCTGGGCCCTGCTTCATTGAATGCAAGGAGGTAGGAACCCAGGACTTGAGGGGGGGCCAGGCTCCTGTTCCCTAGAGTTTTCATTGCTCTCAGCTCTGGGTCCCTTCCCTTGTCCTTGAGAGTGGTACTGGGGGAGGTGCCCTTGAACTCCCCTGTGCAGGTCCCTGTTCTGGGGACTGAGGGCCCTCTATCTGGTGCTGCCCCCACTCACATTCCACGCCCACAGTGATGGTCCGGGTGTCAGTGCCATGCGCATTGGTGGCTAAGCAGAGGTAAGTGCCTGCATCCTGTCGGGACACGTGTATCCGCTGAGGCCAGGGGCCACCCTCCCGGGAGCAGCTCACTTGTGGGGAGGGGCGACCCAGGGCAGCGCAGGCCGGCCCGACAGCCTCAGCCCCTTCCAGCCATGTCTGGTGACTCGGACAGGTGGATTCATCCATTTTTGGAGGCGCTGTAAAGCAGCCACGGGGGCGTCAGGGAAGGGCCACATTGGGGCACACCCTACTCCCACCCGCCTGGGCCCCGCTCACACTCCACGCTCACGGCCACCATCTTGACCATGGAGCCGTGCTGGTTGGTGGCATTGCAGGTGTAGATACCAGAGGCAGGTTCACTAGGGATGCTGGGAGCTCTGGGACTAGGGTCTGGGGGTGCCAGCGGAAGCAGCACTCTCTCAGTGGTGCCCCTGGAGCCAATGCACTCCACTCTTGGCTGCGGCTTCCCATCAACCTCACAAGAAAACAGCCGTCCAGATCCTTCCACCCATGTCCAATTGCTGGGGCAGCTCAGCTCCTCAAAACTGGGGCCATCTGGGGAGCAGAGAGTCATGCAAGGACTGAAAGTCAGACCAGAGTTACCCAAACACCCTCCCTTGCCCCTTGCTGCCCCCACTCACATTCCACCGTGATGGCCACATCTTTGGCCACAGAGCCTCGAGAATTGGTGGCTTCACAGCGGTAGGTGCCTGCGTGCTCCCGGGCCACATGCAGCAAGCCCTCGATGACCTCCACCTCCCCAGAGCGCACACAGCTCACGTTGGGTGGTGGCACCCCATGTGCCACGCAGCTCAGCGAGGCCTCTGTTCCTTCTAGCCATGTAATACGTTCTGGGCAGCTCACACTGTCCAGTGCTGGTGCATCTGGAGGGAGGAGTGTTGTTGGGTTTGGGCATCGTCCGAATGTCCCTAGACCCTCTTTTCTGTTCCAAGGCCACCACGTAGGGTTGAGCAGGCTACGCCCAGCACAGGAACACTGAACCAAAGGCGTTTCATGCCAGTCAAGCCATGCATTGTTTGGGTTTCATAAGCTATGAAGGGGCACATTTTACTGACTCCTGCAAAGCGCCCACAGGACCCTGAAATTGTTAGATGGCTTGGAGCACACACTTTTCCGAGACTCCGCCCAAAAGCCACGCCCACACACTCCTATAGACAAGCCAACCCTTTCTCATCCAAGGTCTTCCCCTAATCCCAAACACCAGCCTATTCCCTTCCCCAAAATCCTATCCAAAGGCATCCCTGAGACCTTGCTCCTGCTCGTCCCTGAAAGGTGGCCACCCCTAGGCCCTGAGAATCAGAGAGATGCACCCTGGGCACCCCCACTCACACTCCACTGTCAGTGTCACGTCCTTGACCGCCTCGCCCTGGACATTGGCCGCGGTGCATCGGTAGGTGCCTGCTAGTGCGCGAGTGATGGGACCCAGCAGGCCCAGCGCCAGCACAGCCCCGCCGTCGGGCCGGGCGCAGTGCACGGAGGGCACTGGGTTTCCACGGGCCTCACAACGCAGCGTCTGCTCTGGGCCCTCGGGCCATGTCCAGCTCCTGGGACAGTCCGAATCGTCCAGCCGGGGAGCGTCTGCGGGCAGGGATGTGGAATAGAGAAGGCTACACGTAGACCGTGAGAAAGGCTCCACTTCCACAAACGGCCAGGGACTGGGCAGGTCCTTGGAGATCACCAGGGGGGAGGCGAGAGCTCAACTCACATAGGACTCGCAGTTCGGTGCTCTCTTTCTTGCTCAGGATCTCCCCATCCACCTCGAGGGTGGCGTCGCAGAAGAAGCTGCGTCCATCATCGTTCACGGTGGCGTTTAGCTGGAGCTGGACGGGCTGTCCCGGGACTGCGGCTGGAACTCCGTCCAGAGTGACCAGAGCTCGGTCCCCAGCAGCGCAGGTTACTGTCACCGTCTTCCCCTCCTGGACGCTGGGCTCGCTCAGTGTCAAGAGGGGCGCCGGGAAGCCTAGGGGTGGAACATTTGCTCGGAGTCAACTGACCACACCCCTTATCTGCGGGAACTATTGGTGGATACGATGTCCCGCCCCTCAAACTGCTAAGGCCCCGCCCCACCTCTTCCCACCACTTCGAGGTGGTCAAGCCACGTTCCCTTCCACCCCGCCTCTCTTGTTCTTCAGCTTGCCTTCCATGGGCCCCGCCCATTCCGATATTAAGACCCCACGCACTCTTTGTCCCGCCTTCGCGTTCCTCTGGCTCCACCCCTAAGCCAAAGAGGTCTGGCTTCGCTCCCTCTTACTGTAGACGGTCACGTTCTCCCAGGTCTCGCGGCTCTCGCCCCCCAGGCTCACGCTGCAGACCAGCTGCCTGGCGCCCTCCTGCTCTGCGCTCGCTGTGGCTGTGGCAGTGGCCCTGAGCGCGTCCCCCTCGAGGATAATATCCGGATTCAGCCTCTGGTCTCCCAGCGCCAGGTAGACCCGGGCCTCCGAGGCTGGAAACAGCCCGTCCAGGGAACAGCTCACAGGTCTTTCCGAGCCCACTTCCAAGAGCGGGGGGGCAGCGAGGCGCGGGGGTTCCGGAGACAGTGCTGAGAGTCGAAGAGAGGAAAATGGCTTTCAGCTGGTGAGTGTTGGCGTGAGGATTATAATTCAGATTTCTCTGCCTCCAAACTTCTTAAGTACCTGGCCAGCCCCTCTGCGTCCCCTTCACTTCCCCACACCCACTCACCGAAGGTTCGGAGCATTCTGGGGGCCGAACTGTTTTCAAACAACCCCAGGCCGTGGGGACGCAGGTCCAGCTCCGCGCGGCACGAGAAATTGGCCCCATGGTCCTCCCTCCTCGCCAGTACTGCGGCCCTGAGAACCGCGCCCCGTGCTCGGGGCGACTCTCCGGAGAAGCTACGGTGGACCAGCTCCCGGGCGCCCCGCAGCAAGGTCACTGTGAGGCTCCCACGGGGCCCAGCGCCAGGGACCCTACAGCTCAGGGTGAAGTTCTCGCCTACAGGCTGCCAGACAGGCAGGGGCATCAGCTCTACACGATCAGGCCGCTCTGCAAGGGAGGAACCCAGGTTCTTGGAAACGTGTAGTGGTGGTACCCAAGGGCCAAGAGGTGTGGGTTTGGGGATCCAGAAAAAGGATCCTGAAGGGGAGGACCTCATGAACCAGGGGGCGGGGCCAGGAAGGGAGGGAAAGTAGTGGGGTAAGAGCGTGGCTGCTGAGAACTCACGAAAAGTACGAATGAGCCCACGAGCCTGCAGTGTGCGCCGGGCGCAGCGGAAGAAGCAGACTGGCTGGGTCTCTGGTTCTCGGATGTCCACCAGCTGACGCGCCAGCCAACGCAAACCCCTCTGGGTCCCATTCCGGCGCAGCGATGTCTCCAGGCCACCGCGCTCGGGCCGTGGGCAGTTGGTGCTGCAATTCAGCCACAGCGATCCCCCACGCTCCACAAGCGCCACGCGGGGCTGCAGGTCCGCCCAGAGAGGCTCCTGCGCCACCACTGCCCGGAGAAATGCGGCCTCAGCCTGGGGAACTCACTCTCGGGCATCTTAGCGCCCCGATGCTGAGTCAGGCATTCCCAGGGAAGGAGCAGAGGCCGGAATAAGAAAAGAACTGGAGTCCAGCGTCTTGCTCCGGCCTCAGGTTTGGAGGTGTGCTGCCAGGGCACAAACCTATAGGGAGCCTCTGGGACATGGCAGCGGAGAACCCTGGTCTGCAAGGTGCCAACTGGGTGGCGGGAAAGCATGGGAGGGATGGGGGAAGGTGAGAGGAAAGATGGGATCTTCGCCATACCCAAGCAACCCTGGGAGGAGGGGACCCCAGGTGGGGGAAGGAGAACCAACTGGTTCTCAGGGTTATCACGGAGAGAAGGGGAGACTGAGGTTGAGGTGAGGGCGAAGGAAAAATGAAGCTGAATCAAGGATGAAGAAGGACTCTAAACCCGGGTGAAGAACACGAAAAGAGGTCGCGGGGTTAGGCTCAAGAAAGGAACCGCGGAAACATCGAGGAACTCGGTTGCCAGGCCTAGGGTTGGTGGGAATAGAGCCTCTGAGTGACGGCAGATGGAGAGATCGGGTCTTCGCGGGCCGCAAGTGGGTTAAGATGCCAAATCCGTGGGCCATGGTGCATAGCAGAGCATGAGGAGGTGCCCGGCCACACCGGGTCTCCGAGGTGCAAGATTGAGTGCCGAAAAGAACCCAGGATCTCGAAGGGGGTACGGTAGAGATCTGGGCGAGGAGGAGTCGAGAAGCTGTGTCTCCAGTGTGTGTTGGAGGGAGAAATATAAAGAAAGCCCAAGGCTCAAGGTGGGGGCAGAAGCGTGGGAGCGAGGCGAGGGCGGAGCCGGGAGGGGCATGTGGCCTCTTCTCCGTGTCTGGAACTCCGCCCCCGCCCTGTCCACCCGGACCCGGGACGGGCTCTTACCTGAGAAGCCGATGAGCCCCAGGCCCAGGGCAGCCCAGAGGCCGAGCAGCGCCCGGAGCAGCCCTGGCAAGGGCCCTGGCATCGCCGCCGCGGGGAAAGTACAGGAGGAGAGGGGAGCTCGAGCGCTGGGCTGAGCTCGAGGACAGCGCGGCGCGGCGGGTGGGGTGTGGAGGAGGTAGAGTTGCGCTCAGGGATTGGTTTAACGTTGGTAACTTGGTTTCCAAGGAGGGGGAGGCGGCAGAGGCGACGGGGAGGCGGGAGGGCGAGCGTGCGCCAGGCTCCCGGCCTCGGTTAAGGTGTGCGGGCAGGAGCTAGCGACCCCCGGGGCCTACGTGGAAGCCGACCCCATCGCCCGGAGCCTTCTGGGGGCGGCCTTGAGCTCACGTCATCCCCAGAGGCGACGCGGAGGTCGGGGGAAATGCTGGATTGACCATCTCAAACCCCCATCCTACCCCTAGTTTAGATGCTGTGAAAAAATGAGCTGGACTCCGAGCTCCGCCCCCATATTTTGCCCTTCCCACCAACGCCCCTTGGTGCCGTAATTGATTTGCGGGGTAGGAGACATTTGGGAAGCGCAGGATAAGGTAGGCACAATCCTAGAAGCGGGTGTGGAATGCCTTCCTCCTAGATCCTTCTCCTTTTGACCCCGGGGAGTTGAGGATTACCGCCAAGCCCCCAGTACCCTTCCGGCTGCGCCCCCGCGAGCGACAGAGGGGGCGGAGACCAAAGTGCCAGGGAGTCAGGAGCACGTGTTCGTGCGCAGCAGCGTTCGCGGGCGTCTAAATTAGGGGTGGCTCGGCTCCGGGTCTGTATTTACCCAGAGTGCAGCGGGCACGTGTCTATTCGGCAGCTTGTGCTAGCACCAGTTGCGGAAGAGCACCCCTGAATTCTCTTTCCGCGTGGCGGCCAGAGCCCTGGACCGCACGGCCCTGCCAGGCATCCAGTGCAGACTCGGATTGTGTCCACGCGAGACCAAGAGACAAACTATTGATACTTTTGATCCCGCATCCGGGCCTCCAGGCCCTGTGACTATCAGGAGGTTGCCAGAACGCGAGTCTGTGCCACCCCACGTGGACCATCTGATTGCTCCTTCCCAGCAGTCAACACATGGGTACCTTTTCTGCATATCCACGTCCCTCAATATGTACATGTGAAGCCCGCCCATTTGTGCTCTTGTCCGCAGAGCTAACAAGTGGACTATGGGAATCAGTTGCAGATCCACTCTTGTCCTCCAGAAAAGTACGGGATCAAAGTGAAAAGGGGGAGGAGTGAGGAGAGGAAACAAAACATCCAATCAGAGCTGCTAGTGGCAGAGCCAGTCAGCAAAAGCCCGCCCACAGCCCAAGGTCCTCCAGGGCCTAGGCTTTGCCCATCTGCACCGCACTGATAATGCCCGTAGGAAATGTGTTTACTACACCGGCTGGAAACGCAGAAGGATTGAGGATCCCCAGGTACCTTCAGGGGGACAAGGAACTTGGAGAAAGTGATTGTGACAAGGCCAAAAAGACCACTTCTCTGAGGCGGTGCCCTAATTGGGGACCTTCAGGCCGAGGGACAGGCTGACTGAGGAAGGCTTTATTGATTTAGGAGGGGTCTCCAAATTGTCCCAGATTTTGCTCCGACTCAGCCAGCATGGACCACCCCTTCTATGCCCGGGACTGCATCAGTAGGTACTTTCGCAGATAGACGGCCCCCAGGACGAGAAGAATCCCCACAAAGGCTGCGATGGAAGTGGAAGCCAAGGCTTTGGACGCAGGGCTCCAAGCTGGGGGCCGGAGGTGAGAATTAGAAATGGAGCGCTTGGAGGCGTGATGCCCCACGTGGAACTCAAGTTTGGCCAGTGCCCCCTCCTGGGTCATAACCCTTCTCCACCCCATCAAGTCCCAGGATTACAAGGATGCCTCACCCAAGAATGTCAGCGTCACGGGTGCTGAGCTGCTGCCGACCACCAGGCCGTTGAGATTGAGGCGCGCGTGGCAGGTCACGGGCTCCCAGAGGTCGTGGGGCCTAGCCTGGAACTCGTAAGTCAGCGTCACGTTGGCCAGATCCAGGCCCGTAAAGCGTTCCAGGCTCTCGAAGTAGATGACCCGACCGCCACGCTGCAGAGTTACCACCAGGAAGCCCACGGGGAACACGTGCGTCACGTGGCAGCGCAGAATGTATTCACTGCCCTCCAAGACCGGAGGCTCCAGGATCACGCTGTGAGGTCGTTCTAAAGGAAGAGGGGGCCGCTGAGCAAGGTCCGCGGGCGCCCCCTAGCGCGACTGTCAACTGCCCCATCTCTGTCCCCCTCCCGTCTTCCCAGCAGGGCCTGAACCCTTGTCCCTCACTGTAGGCGTTGATCCTGGCCGTGGCCCCCCGCGTTACTCCTGCACAGGTGAGGAAGCACTGCACATCGGAGCTCCAGGCCCTTACATCCAGTAGCTGGAAGGAGATCCAGCTGGGCCCGCTGAGCTTCTGGCCCCGCCGCAGCCCAGTATGGAGGGTGGAACCCTCCAATAGGGGGCAGCTGCTGCTGCAGTTGAGCCACACCGAACTCCCCGGCGGCACGGCTATGAACTTGGGGCTTAAGCGCATCCAGAAGGGCGCTGTAGTCGCGGAGGGCGCGGGAGAGCTGCCTCCAGGGCTTTGCGCCCGCGCAGCCCAGCACCTCCGCGCGCTCCTGCCTCCCGGGTAGGCTACCGCCAGCAAAACCAGAAGAGAGAGGGGGAGCAGAAACCCCATGGCAAAGAGCCCGTAGTGAGAGACCCCGCGCCCAGAAGCCAGGCTGGCTCTGTAGATAAGGAAGCCCAAAGCCCCGCCTTCTCAGCCCCACCCGGAGAGACAGAGGCTCCTAGAGGGCCAGGAGCCCTGCGGTATATACCGTCCTCCCTCCACTCAAGAATGGGATTCCAGAACCCATTTTAAATCAAACGTGTGTGGGCGTTTTTTCCAGAGAGAGGTCTTTAATTTTCCCTAGAGTCTCAAAAGTTACCAATAAACCCAGAGTTGGTTTAGGGCCTCAGGGACGGGCCTTGAACACCAGCCTTTCCTTGGGGGGAGGAAGTAGGACAGGACTGTGGTAGGACAGCTAGGAAGAACTCCAACTGGGCAGGGCACATCCCCTCAACTCACGAGAGGCTGGGCCTGTGAAAAACGCTTTAACACAAGGGAGAGGCTTCAGGAAGACCTGGAAATCAGCCCCACCCCAACTGTCTGCAGGGACCTCAGGAATTTGGAGCTGCCAGAGTTCTCTTCTTAAAATGGTCCCAATGAGATGGAAACAGGTAGGACAAAGCGGGGACACGCGGGTTGAGCATAGTTCCATGGGATCCTATGGTTTAGCTATCAAAGAGTGGACACTCGTGTTTAAGCATGTCACCAGGTGTCACTGGGAGCACTAGCAGAGGCGCATGTGGGTGGAGGTGGCTAACAGAGGTCAGCACCAGTGGGTTGTCCTGTCACCAGCTAAACCATGTTGGTTTCCCTGCTGGGGGAAGCAGTTTGGCCAATGGAGTGGGAAATTCCACCCCACTTGGTCTTTTTGTAAGGCACTCTTGTGCAGGGCACAGCCAAATACATCTGTGTGACCCTGAATGGGATTAGACTGAGCTTCCTGGGGGCCGGAACTTCTGTTCCTCTTGTTTACCATTCTACCACACATAGAAGGCACTAATAAATATCTGGTAACTACCCCAGCCCGTGTGACTCATTGGATTGAGCATTGTCCCATCCACCAGGAGGTTACTGGTTCCATTCAGGTCAGGGCAACCTCAGGGTTACAGCTGCGTCCTAGTGAGGGGTGAGGGGGTGGGGACGTGCAGGAGGCAGCAGATCTCATATCTCTCCCTTCCTGTCTCAGTGAAAAATCAATTTAAAAACCCCCACTACTATTTACAAATATATATCTGGTAAAAGAACAAATGAATAAATATCACCATCCAGCGCTGGGACCAGTCAGTAGGCAGCACTGTCAGCTGTCAGAGAAAGTGTGGGAAATTGTTTCGATGCTGCCTGTGTCTGGGCAGGGCTACTTCTCTCTTAGGACTTTAGGGCCTTGGCACATGCAGGAGGGTGAGTTTCAATATTTTCCAGATGGGTGTCCCCATGTCAGAGATATGTCTCCGTCACACCCCTCTGGCCAGGTCAGCCTTTGACATCCCTAACAGTCATGCCCATAGTCTTGCCCCTGAGTCTTGGCTCAGTCCTGTGGCTACAGGTCAGGTGTGCATCCTGTGTGCAGGTGCCATGGCCCTGAACGCTGCCTGTATTCTGGCTGAGGCCTCTATCCTGTCTCCTGGCATTCTAGGAAGGTGGGTGCTGCTGAATGGCATATGTCTGCCACTGTCCAATGCAACACTGCTGCCACTGGTGGAGGCCCTGTCCGGGGACAGGCTCAGGGTGGCGTGTTCAGCTTCATGGCAGCTGCCTCCTGGGCCTTCTGTAGCTTGTACTTCCGGATCTTCCGCTGGCGGTTATAGAGGTAAGCGGCTAGACCCACTGTGCCCGCAATGCCCAAAATGAGAGCTGCCACTGCAATGATGGTGACCAAGTTACTCTGGTGATCTGTAGAGAGAACAATAAGGGGAGATGGGGGTTGAGCCAGGCTCGCTGACCCTGCCCCACCCAGCCCAGTCCCCAGCACTGGCACTCACAGATCACGTTCACAACCACTTCATGGGTGACCACACCGCGACGGCTGGTGGCCTGACACACGTAGGTGCCCGAAATATCCCGCGTGACAGGCGTCAGGTCCCCGATGGGCAGCAAAGCCCCATCTCCTTTCCGGTGACAGTCCAGCTTGGGCATTGGGTTCCCCAAAGCCTGGCACCTCAGGGTCTGCGGGGTGCCTTCCTCCCAAGTCCAGTTTCCTGGGCAAGTCTTCTTGTCTAGTCGGGGGCCATCTAGAGAAACACAGCAAGATGAGGGACGGGTCAGGGACCAGAACACCTCTCACCACTCAGGTCTGGAGGAGTTAGGTAGCGAACCCAGGGCAGGGACAGAGGTAGACTCTAGAGACATGAGTTCATGGAGTCATAGGACCAGGGCCTTGGAGGTTAGGGGTCATCGTCCAGCAGCCCTACTCACACAAGACAAATAGCTTCTCGGTCTTGTTTTTGTGCAGCACATTCCCGGCCACCTCCAGGGCAGCAGAACACAAAAAGCCACGCCCATTGTCCTCAGCAGTGGCAGTCAGCACGATTTGGGCATTCGGAATTGGAGACTCAGCTTGGTCCCCGCTCAGCGTCACCACAGCTCCAGCACGGGCCTTGCACTCCACGCTCACCACAGTCCCCTCCGGGACTTCAGATTCATTCAGGGTCAAGGTGGGAGCTGGGAAACCTGGGAGAGGAGCACACAGTGAGCCCCACCCCTAGGTCTGGCCCCACACGTCCAAAGCTCTGCCCTGTCTCTACTTACTGTAGATGGTCACATTCTCCTGAGTCTTCTGACTCTGGTTTCCCAGCATCACTGCACAGGTCAGCTGATGGATGCCTTCCTCCCTCAGGGTCACCTCCACCAAAGCGGTGGCCAAGAGGGAGTCCTTGCTGTACTTGATTGTGGGTTTCAGCCTCTGGTCCTTCAGTGCCAAGTGAACCTGGGCCTCTGAGACTGGGAACAGCCCATCCATGGTGCAGTTCACGGACCACTGTGTGTCCACTTCCACGATCCCGGGAGTAACAAGGTGTGGGCGGAGCTTTGGCAGGACTGGTCAGAGAAGGAGGGTGTGAACAGAGGGGAACTGAAGCCCTTTCCTGCAGCATTTTCATTATCACCTGGAACTCCTCTTCCCCAGGAGACACTGCGACTTGGCCATCTATGACTCAGGACACTCGTACCCCTTACCCTGGGTCACAGCCTTCTCAGAAAGATCCTGTGGCCCAGGCAGCCCATCTCCCAACACCCCACCCCAGTGGCCAAGAACATGCTCTTCCCAGAAGCCTTTGCAATCTAGGTCACTATCTTCTCCATACCCTCAAAGCCAGGAGCCCCTCCTTCCCAGGAACCACGCAACCCGAGCAGGAACACTGCCTGAGCCTGTCCTCCTGCAAACTTCCCAATGCCTCACCAAAGGTTCGGAGTTGACTGGGGACTGAGCTGTTCTGGAACAGTCCCAGCTTTTGGGACCGAAGGTCCAGTTCTGTGCGGCAAGAGAAATTGGTGCCATGGTCGTCTCTGCGTGCCAACACTGTAGCCGTGACCTCAGCCACAGGCGTCCCTGCCGCCGGCTGCTGGCTCAGCAACTTTTCCCCTTGGAACAGCATCACGGAGAGGTGTGTCCGGGGCGCCCCTCCCTCCACCTGGCAATGGAGGGTGAGGTTTTCGCCCACAGGCTGCCATTGGGGGAGGGGTGACAGCTCCACGCGCTCTGGGAACCCTGGGGGAGAGGAGAGGAAAGAGTGTTCTGTGAGCTGGACAGGACTCCCACCAGCAGGGGGCACAGGGGCACCATACCTGGCCAGGGAGCGCCCTCCACCCCCCCCATACCCCAAGGCTGTCTAATCCCAAGCCACCTAAATCACACAGGAGGAATGTTAAGAACTTCAGGGTAAACCAGTGAGAAATCCCCAAGTGGTTGTGAAAGGGCAAAAGGTTTTTTTTATTCACTGCAGTTTCTAGGAGTGAAAAGTGGAAAAGAACCTCAGAGTCTGTCACCAGGTGTCTAGTGAAATACACACAGTATTTCAGCTGCCCAGTCCAGTGGAGACTGTTTTTAAAAAGACCTCGGCTCTTCAAACAAAAAATTAAAAAAAGAAAAGAAGAAAAAGAAGTTTAAAACAATAAAAATTGTTTAAAAAGAAAACTGAACAACCAAACAAAAAAAGACAGAATAAACGAGAGAGAGAGAGAGAGAGACCTCTGCTCCCCCTTCTCCTACCTTGGCTTTATTTTTCTCTGTAGCACCCATTCACCCTCTGACACACAAGATCATCTACTCAGTGAACTTGTTTCTCCTCAATTTCCTCCCATGAAATGTCAGCCCAGGAGGCAGGATCTTTGTCTGCTTTGCCCCCTCATGTTTGTTGGCACACAGTAGGCACTCTATATTTATAGAAAGAATAAGGTTGAACCACACACACTGATTGGAGGCCTTTCAGGAGTCCACTTTTAGGAGAAAGAAGTTCTGGCCCTGACTGCATAGCTCAGTGGTTGAGCCTCCACTTATGAAACAGGAGGTCACCGTCAGGGCACATGGATTCCCAGTCAGGGCACATGCATGGGTTGCTCAGTGTGGGGCATGCAGGAGGCAGCCGAACAATGATTCTCTCTCATCATTGATGTTTCTAGCTCTCACTCCCTCTCCCTTCCTCTCTGAAGTCAATTAAAAAAAATACTTAAAAAAAAAAAAGGGCGAGAAAGAAGGTCCTGAATGTGCTGTATGACCCTCTGAAATGTTAAAAATGTAAGAACCCACAGACACTCAAAATACAACTCTGACTAGCCCCTGAAGATACAACTTGTGGGCTCGGTTTTCACAGACCAGGGTTTCCAGTTCACACCAGGTAACAGAATTCTGAGCCTGAGTTGCCAGTGAACATTTATAGCACAGCTCTGCTGAGTTGTGACTTAGCACTGAGACCTGCCAAACTCCCCAGGGAGAGGTCTTGAGGGCTCCGGGTCACTGTTCCCTTCTCAAGAGGCCCAGAAATATCACTTAGCAATGCTGTTAAAGTGTCAGGGGCTTGGGTTTGGTTCCTAGCTTTTCTGCTTCTTTGCTATGGGCTGTGAGTGAGTGACTTTATCTCTGGAACAGTCCCAGCCTCCGGGCTACAGAAACGGAGCCTCAGTTTCCTGAGCTGTAAAGTTGGGCCTACTGGAGGTAGGACTATTATTAATCCATTTAGGAAGTTGAAAGAGTGAGTGTCAATGGGTATAAGGTTTCCTTTTAGGGTAATGAAAATGTTCTTAAATTAGATTGTGGTGATGGTTGTACAACTCTATAAACACTAAAATTCATTGACTTACTTCAAATCTATTTAAAAAAAAAAAAAAGGCTCAGAGCTGTAGCCGGTTTGGCTCAGTGAATAGAGAGTTGGCCTGTGTACTGAAGGGTCCCAGGTTCGATTCTGGCCAAGAGCACATGCCGGGTTTGCGGACTTGATCCCCAGTAGGGGGCGAGCAGGAGGCATCTGATCAATGATTCTCATCATTGATGTTTCTATCTCTCTCTCCCTCTCCCTTCCTCTCTGAAATTAAAAAAATTTTTTTTAAAGGTCCAGAAAACCCTCAGGCATCCAGTTCCGATATCTAATCATCTGCTGCAAACCACAATTTGCAGAGAGGCCTCCTTAAACCTCAGCCCACACATCTCCAAACTCAGCTCTTTGGCCTGCAAGCCAGACTGCTGGAAGAGGTCTGTCTTGCCTGTACCTCTCCTTGACCCCCCACCCCCCACCTTCAGTCCCTCACCAAGTCCTGGTCACACTGCTCTTCAAAAATTTGTCTGCCTTTCCTTTCCTGTAAGCAGACACTGCCCACAAAACGTGTGACCTGGACAAGGCCCTCAGCCAACTAGATTCCTGGCCTGCTCTCACACTTTTGAAGTGTGGTTCCCTATCACCCTGGGGAGAAGGCCCCAACTTCCCAGCCTGGCATTTGAGGACCTGCCAGCCTTAGCTCCAGCCTCGCTAACCTGTTGATGTTCAGCACCTCCTGCCCTCCCAACCCCAGATCAGCATGCTTCCCCACTCCAAACCTTTGCCCAGGCTGTTCTCTATGCCCAGAATGCCTGTCTGCCAGCTCCTATGCACCCTTCAAGGCCCAGTTAGGGGTCACTTCCTGCATAAATCACCACTCTAACCTTTCTTGGGAAAGATTAGCCACCCAGGGAAGCGCCTCATCTTTACGCTGAGGGCAGGGCAGGTCCAAGCCAGAGTGTCTCCTAGCTGACACCCCTGCTGTGTGCCAGCCATCTGCTCCATTTCACAGAGGTGGAAACTGAGGCAAAGTCTGGTGTCCACAGTCACAGAGGGAGCAAGTGGCAGAGCCAGGAACTCACACCTGAAGTGTTGGGCTTTCAACTACCAGGCTGAGCTGTGGAAGGGCCTTCCAGGGAGTTCCCTGGGGTTTTCAGAGGCCCCTGGGAATGTTTGGGGACTTCCCTCACCTGGCCAGCATCTGCTAAAACATCCTCCATTTCAGAAGCAAAACTGATATTCGCCCAAAGGCTTCCTCGCCCAAACACCGTGAAGATGGGATGTCCTTCATGCCTTACTGTATCCCTATATCCATCCCAGGAGGTCTCATGGGAAAGTCAACCAAGAAGCCAGGTCCCCCACAGTCACACAGTTAGTAAGGGCCATGATGGGACTGGAACCCAAGGCTGTCTAATCCCAAAGCCAGGTGACCAGTTTCCTTCTTCCCTTCCTCCCTTCCTTCCTTCCTCCTTTCCTCCCTCCCTCCCTCCCTCCCTCTTTCCTTCCTTTTTGGTTTGTTTTCTTCTAATTTGAATTTTATTTATTACCTATGGTCATAGTCACTCATTCTCACAGTTCAAAAATGCCCAAAGGTAAAAAACGGCACAAGGAAAAAAACAACTCCTGCCCTCTCCTGGAGCCCTACCGCCCCCCGCCCCCCGCCCCCCCCCCCCCCGTCCCTGCCTTCCACAGCTAATATGGTCATTTCTTTCAGTAAACACAACCTCCCTCACCCCACCCCACCATTCCCTAACACACAGAACGGCATGCCGCTCATTCTGGGCATACCTGACTTCTTTTGAGTTTGACTGCAGCTTCTAAGAGTGTGCAGCATCTAGCACACTCTCTTTTAGGAACACAAGGAACTTCCTCATTCTTGTACACAGTTGCATACTATTCCATTGTATAGCCCAGTGGTCGGCAAACTCATTAGTCTAATATCAACAGTACGATTGAAATTTCTTTTGAGAGCCAAATTTTTTAAACTTAAACTTCTTCTAACGCTACTTCTTCAAAATAGACTCGCCCAGGCCGTGGTATTGTGTGGAAGAGCCACACTCAAGGGGCCAAAGAGCTGCAGTTTGCCGACCACGGGTATAGCCAAACCACAGTTATCTCCCAGCCCCAACATTTGAGTGGCTTGTAAACTTTTGCCCTTACAAACAAAGCTGCAGTGAATAATCCCACCCCACCCCCAGTTCCCCTGAGCAGGGACACATGTAAGCCCAATTCCCAGCAGTAGGGTTTCTGTATCAAAGGACATGTGCCTGTGTCATTTGGAGAACTGAAGCCCCTTCCCTGCATGGGGTTGTGCTTCCTTATGCTCCCACCCCTGTCAGCAACATCCCAGGACAGCCTGCTGTCTCGCAGTCTTGTCAGCGCAGCTGTTATCAATTCTTTCCATTGTTGCCAATAAGCGAAAAAAACTTCAGGGCTAGTTTTAATTTGCATCTTTTAAAAAAGAGTCAGCTGGCCCTAGCTGGTTTGGCCCAGTGGATAGAGCATCCACCTTTGGATTGAAGGGTCCCAGGTTTGATTCCAGACAGGGCACGTGTGGGCTCGATCCCCAGTGTGGGATGTGCAGGATCCAGCTGATCAATGATTCTCTCTCATCATTGATATTTCTATCTCTTTCTCCCTCTCCCTTCCTCTCTGAAATCAATAAAAATAATAAAAATAAATAAATAAGAGTCAGCTTGCCTGGCTGAGTGGCTCAGTGGTTGAATGTCAACCTATGAACAAGGAGGTCATGAGGTCATGGTTTCATTCCCGGTCAGGGCATATGCCGGGGTTGTAGGCTCCATCCCCAGTAGGGGGTGTGCAGGAGACAGCCAATCAATGATTCTCATAATTGATGTTTCTATCTCTCCCTCTCCCTTCTCTCTGAAATCAATTATATATATCCAAATCAATTATATATATCCTATATAATAAAAGCCTAACATGCAAATTGTTCAACCGGAGTTCCACTGCTCACTATGATGTGCACTGACCACCAGGGGGCCTCATGGAACATGGTGGGTGTCAGTGACGGTGCACTGGCAGTGGAGGCACTGCCGGCCCAATGGGCCTTGAGGAGAGCAGCATGGGACAGACAGCAGTGGGATGGTGGAGCAGGTGAGCAGGCGGCACCAGGCCAAGGCAGGTGTGAGTGGAGCAGGGGGTCAATTGCCCTGCTGATCGCCCTGCAGATGGTGAAGCAGATGAGGAGGTGGCATCGGCTACGGCAGGTTGGCAGGCGGGGCTACGGGGCTTCCAGGCTGGGGGTGTGAGCTGGGACCCAATCCCCGAAGGCTAGCACTGAGGGACCCCACCCATGCATGAATTCGTGCACCAGGCCTCTAGTATTTATATAAAAGAGTCAGATCTAGGGCCTTGTCAGAGGTCTAGAGAGCCAGTTCTCGAATGTGCTGAATCCCTGTTGATACTCTTAAGTGCACCCAAGGAAGTTCAAGGAGGGGTTTCAAATGACAAGGAGGCTTTCCGAAGACGTGACCACCTGCCCTTCAGTGAGACGCTCCCTGGCCCCATCACCAAACTTCAAAGGCAGTCCCAGCCCACTATGGACTCCCTTGCCCACCTCCCCCACCCAGCATGCTTAGTCCAGCCCTGGGGCCCCACCACTCACAGTACACAGTGAGGGACATTGGAGCTCTCGACTGGATGTTGTGGCAGGTTGAGTAGCAGGCCGGAGTGGTGTCTTCTTGTACGTAACTAAGTTCATAGGTCCTCCAGTTGGACCCATTCTCCACTTCCTTCTTATTCAAATGAGTCTCCAGACCCAAGAGGGTAGGTTTATCACAGAAGGTACTGCAGTTCACCAACACGGAACCTCCCCGGGGTATGATGAGTTCTTTGGGGTACACTGATGTTTGGGCACCTCCAGGCCCTGGAACAAAGTGTGAAGAGGAGAAAGGCATTGCAAATTGGGTTCATCAATATTCCTGGGTCCCCAGCCTGTGCTAGGGGCACAGCCTTGAATAAGACAGAAGTCTCTGCCATCAGTGTGGGAGACAGAAAAATTCACGAGCAAACAAGATAATTAATAACTGATGTTAACAAGAACTCTGACAAAAAAACACACAACAACAATACTGGGTGATAGGACAGTGACTTGATGACAGGGTTATGTAGGAGCACAGATATGGAGGATGAGAAGGGTGATCCAGAGAAAAGGGAAATGAGTCCCAAGTGCAAAGGTTCTGGGGCAGGGTGTCTGCAGCCAAGTCAGCAAGGGGGAATCTTTGGGGGACATGAGGCCAGGAAGATCACGCAGGCAGTGGAAGCCATGCCGAGGATGTGTTTTTCATTCTGAAGGCCATGGGGAGCCATTAGAGGATTTCAGCAGAGGAGGAACGTAGCACCAGTGTCCTCACGCCCAAGAGGCCAGGTGGTGGGGGCAGCCCTTTGGCGATGGAGGGATTCTAATCAGGTTGGTTCCTCCCTCTCTTTGACAAGTGATCTCCCTTTTCCTGGTTCAGTTTCCCACCTGTAAGTATAGTCCTCCGAACCCTGTTATTGAAAGTAACTCCTAGGACAGGGCAGGGAGCAAGTAGACTCAGTTAAGGAGAGGGATTGTGTTAGCTCCCTCAGACCCTGGTGCCTCCAAAGCTGAAAAAATGTCTGTCTGAGCCCCTCCCTCCTACTCCACCCTCAAAGATTCCTGCCCTCAGCTTTGGGCCCACTCTGAGTATCTCTGAGAATGATCCTGGGCTCATTCCCACTTCACAGAGGGAAATGGTAAGGCCCGGAGAGGGGAGGTTACTCAGCCAGAAAGTGGTAGAATCTGGACTGCAGTCTGCATTAGAACATTCTATGGAGTTGGTAACCATGGTGTCCATCTTCCTCTCTCCTGCTCCCCAACCCTGATCACCCTTTCCCTTTGAGACTCTCTGTTCCCCTTCTCCCCTCCCTCTGGAGTTGGTGGAGGGGTGCTGGGGAATCTCACTTCTCAGCCTCTGGTCCCTGGGCAAGTCAGGCTTGGAATTCCCCTGAGCAGAAGCAGGTCTGGACTTCCCCAAGGGCAGGAAAGGAGGAACAAAATATACTTGCTGCGTGGGGGGTCCCCAGCCTGCTCAGAGGGTTAACCATGTCCCATATCACATGACTGCCTTCTGGGGGCAGAAGCTGTGCTGGGTCAGGAACAACCAAGGCGAAGTGTGAGCGCTGACATTATATTCTCCATTTACTGTGAAAAACAGGCTTCCAGAGGCTCAGCCAATAGCCCCAGGCCACACATTGAGGTGCAGGGTCTGGATTTGAACCCATGGCAGTTGCTTTTCTTTCTTTTTTCAAAATATTTTTATTGATTTCAGAGAGGAAGGCAGAGGGAGAGAGAGATAGAAACATCAATGATGGGAGAGAATCATTAACCGGCTGCCTCCTGCACACCTCACACTGGGGATCAAGCCCGAAACCTGGGCATGTGCCCTTAACCGGAATCGAACCTAGTTCATAGGTCAATGCTCAGCCACTGAGCCACGCAGGCTGGACTTGACTTTCTTTTAAATTTAAAAAAAATACATTTTATTGATTTTTTACAGAGAGGAAGGGAGAGGGGTAGAGAGCTAGAAACATCGATAAGAGAGAAACATCTATCAGCTGCCTCCTGAACATACCCGGCAACCAAGGTATGTTCCCTTGACCGGAATAGAACCTGGGACCCTTCAGTCATAGGCTGACGCTCTATCCACTGAGCCAAACTGGTTAGGGCTTAAATTTTTATTTATTGATATTTAGAGAGAGAAGAAAGGAGAGAGACAGATAGACAGATTTTTTGTTCCTCTTATCTATGTATTCATTGATTGATTATTCAATATACCCTGACCAGGGATCCAACCACAACCTTGGTGTATCAGGAGGATGCTCTAACCAACTGAGCTACCTGGCCAGGGCCTGCCGGTAGACTTTCAACAGGTGACCTTAGCCCCAACTTCCCCTAAACAACTACCTAAATACGAATGGCCTGGTCTTCAGCCGGCGGGGAGCCGGTCCTTCCACCGCTCCCAGGGCGCAGCCCGATTTCCCCCCCCCCCCCCCTTCCGCGCTTGAGCGCTTGCCAGACTCAAGCGCTGGCCAGACGACAGCCCCTGTCCTCCACTCACCTGGGAGCAGAGCCCAGAGCAGGGCCAGGAGCGCGGGCAGCGGGGATCGGGCGGCGACGGGAAGCATAGCGACCCTAGTGAGGAGCAGGGAACTTGGAGTTGAGGAGGTCAGCTGGGCGGAGTGGCCGCCAGCGGCGTGGGTTTTATAGCAGGCCCGGCGTGGGGGAGAGGGGGCGGTGCTGCCTTCCCGGAAACCCCGCGCCTTCTCCTCTGGAAGGAGGGTTTTGGCATTTCCGGATTCACGGTGCCCCCTCGCTGGCCGCTGGAGCGCCGGAATTTCCTAATTGAAGCAAAGGGACCACAGAGGTGGTGGCGACCGGAGGGCTGCTCCGGGCCTCGGGGTCCGGTCCTGGGGCTGGGTTCACCTGGATTCTGCGATTACGCTGCGCTGCTTACAGCTGTTCTTGAGTATTAGGAATTGTTACTGTGCCCATTCCAGAGAGGGGTAAACTGGGGCTCTGAGCTGCGAGGGGATTTGACTCCCCAGCGCCAGCAGGTCCCTTGAACCGAGTGGACGATCCCTCAATGGGGTGAGGTCCCGGGAATCCTCCCGGGGACGCTGCATCGAGGGTGTCCCTTCCCCCAAAGGGCACGACTCCGCCCAGCTGGCACCGAGATTTCCGAGAAGCGGCCGGAGCGGGCCCAGGCACCTCCAGGATCCCGTGTGCCCCGGGGGTGAGGACATGCGGCGGCGTCACTCCTCGGATCCGCTTTCCCCTACCGATGGGCACCCCCTGTCCCGAGGCCTCGCTTCCCCTTTCTGCCTTGTCCGTGGGGGCGTCTTTACAGCTTCAAAAAAGGGGAAGGAAGTCACGTGGTCCTAGCGTGCAGCGCTCCCCGCTGCCGTTCCCAGGTTCCGCGGGGAAACGGAGGCAGCTCCCAGGCTCTGAAGTGGGGCGGGGAGAGGGGACGCTCAGACTCCTGCCCATCCTGACAGTCGAACCCGGGGGACAGGAATGTGTCCGGCTGGTTCCATTAGGGCGATGGGGGTGCTGTGAAGCCCCGCGCCGCGTCCACAGGCCGCACCCACGTCCCTCATCCCCGAGGTCACAGCCCGTGCGTATGACCTCAAGACTCATCATTCACCCCGTGGAGGCTAGGAAGGTCTCCGAGTGCGCTAATAGCGCCGCCAAAGGCTTCCTGTTGTGCGGCGCTTGCCGCGTCACCATGGAGACCTCCGAGGGGCCACAGGTTCGCCTAGCAGAAGGGGAAGGGAGGGGGCCCGATGGATGCCTCCGCCCTTCCTCCAGAGATAGTGCTTCAAGTCACCCATCATCCAGAAATGCGTCCCTCTTCCCACACCCTGATGATTCCTAAGGAAGTTCCACGGGGATCTTTCTTACTGGGGGGTGGAGGATGCAAAAGTCCACCCCCAGAATGGCCTGGGGTCCGAGTCCCTCGGGAGAGTCTGGGAAAATCCTGCGCGGGGTGTTATTTTCCGGAGGATTTTTCTCAGACTCGCATTGTTGGGTCCCTTGGCCTTGAATCCAAGTGCACAGGCCGCTAGCTTCCCCTCGCGGCCCAGGTACCCCCTGCAGCCAGAAAAGCACTCCACACCGCTGAGCAGCGTTGATTGAGCGCCAATTCTCTAAGACGCATCATTCCAGATGCTGGGGACACACAATAAACAGAACAAAGATCTCTGCCATCGTACTGAGGTGGTCTTAGTGGGGGCAGCAGGCAAGAAACAAAAATAAAATAGATGAAGTGTTAGGTTGTTGTTAGTGCTAAGCAGAAAAATAAAACGGGGAAGGGAGAGGAAATATGAGGGTTAATGTACTTTTAAATAGAGTATTCTGGGGAAGACTGAGAATGTGAAGGTAGTGTATCAGACAAAGAACAAGGAACTGCCTTAAGGAATAGTCAGGAGGCCAGTGTGGCTAGAGTGCAGTGAGGAAGGAGGAGAGTTGGAGGAAAGGAGGGCAGAGCGGGAGTGGGGCAGAGGATGCCTGTGCTTTCAGCTTGGGTGGGGGAGAGGGAACTTTGGCTTTTCCTCTGAGTGAGGTGGGAGCCATGGAGGGTTCTGAGCAGAGGAGGTACAGGCCAGCCCTGACTCAGGTGTATACAGGCACCCTCCTGAGACTGCAGGAGTGCCAGTCAGGGAGTGGGAGAACAGAGTAGAAGACAAATGGGAGAGGAGGTGACTGTCTCGTTCGGGCAAGTGATGACTGCACGGTGGGGATGGAGAAGTAGTTGGATTTGGCATCTGTTTTGAGGGCAGGGCCGAGTCAAGCATGCTCCTCCTTGGGGTCCTGCTCTGAGATGCTGAGGGCCATTTCCTGAGTGAGAATGGGATGGTAATGGGGGACAGGTTGGCAGGAGGAGCATGCACCTTCCCATCTCGCACTCCTTTGTGTATTTTCAAGGAAAAGGAAAGTACATGGCCCCCAGTCCTTTGCTTCTGGCGCCAGGAAAGGCAGGGCTTCCTCCAGGATGCCAGGCAGTCTCAGGCAGACCAAGAAACAAGCCCAGGGCAGCTCCATGGCATCGCACTTGCTCTTCCCTCACTCTGAGCTCTGGTGTGGCCACCTTGAAGTTTCCTCAGCTTGAAATGCTCTTTCCTCAACCCTGACGTGACCTGCCGCTATTTTCTTATGGCCTGAGTCTCCCCCCAAAACTTTTCTGGATGCCCCCACCCTGATTCTAAGCCACACCTTGTTCACTCCCTGTTCCTTGCTTCAGTGGGCTCATTACTGAAACTTCATTCACTTGCTGAAATTCTTTCGATTTGATTGTCTATGACCTCCATTTCTGTGAACTCCAGAAAGACAGGGACCCTGTGCTTCCCAGAACCTGAATCAATGAATGGTCATTTTAGCAGGTAATCCACACATACTTGTTGAATAAAGAAACTTCTCTGATCTCTGAGCATTCTGCACATGCTGTTCCTCTAGCCCAGAATTCCCTTCCCACCCCTTTCACAAAAGTTTCCCAGAACATTTCACTCACAGGTTGTCCTGCAGGTAGTTCATCTGGGAGGTGATCCCAGGAAACACCTGGGCGGAGGGAATCGGGGAAAGGAGACAACAAAGAAGAGCATTAGTGGATTTCCCTTTTGGGAGAAACTGGAGTGCATTTCACTCGGGAACTTTGGTTATGGGCAGCCTCCTCCAAGCTGTGCCTCATTGGGTAAAGGCTGCTCCAGGAATGTCAACTCCCCAATATTTTATATTGAAGTCATTGTTAGGGTCGCTGAAGGAGGAACGCACGAGGCTTATTAGGTCATCGGGAGACGAGATGGGCTGAGCCCCCAAATGGTTCCAGCCCCCAAAGACAGAGAGTCAGAGTTGTTTTTGTTTGTTTGTTTTGTTTTGTTTTTTAAATATATTTTATTGATTTTAGAGAGGAAGGGAGAAGGAGAGAGAAATAGAAACATCAATGATGAGAGAGAATCATTGATCGGCTGCCTCCCACATGCCCCCTACTGGGGATCGAGCCCGAAACCCAGGCATGTGCCCCGGCCGACTTCGAACCCGGGACCCCTCAGTCCGCAGGCCAATGCTCTATCCATTGAGCCAAACCAGCTAGGGCAGTCAAGAGGTTTTTAAAGGACTCTAGGCGGGCTCTTTTTGGGCAAAGAATTCTCTGTGCAGGTCAGGATTCTGGGAAACTCCGAAGAGGAGAGATAATGATCTTAGCAAGTGGAATGTGGTCTAAGCAAGTGGAATGTCCATTGTGAAGTGGCCTAAAGGTCAGTTTCCAGGAGTGGGGGTATCTGTAGAATTATTTGATCAGACCTGACCGTCACTATACTGTATATTATAGCTCTGGGACTTAGCTTTAAAAAAAAATTGTCCTGATTGGCATGGCTCAGTGGTTGAGTGTCAACCTATGAACTAGGAAATCATGGTTCAATCCCTGGCCAGGGCATGTGCCCAGGTTGTGGACTCGATCCCCAGTGTGGGGTGTTCAGGAGGCAGTCGATCAATTATTCTCATTCATCATTGATGTTTCCATATTTCTCTCCCTCTCCTTTCATCTCTGAAATCAATAAAAAATATGTTTAAAATTTTAAAAATTGATCTGAGAGAGAACAATTTGTTGTTCCACTTACTTATGCATTCATTAGTTGATTCTTTTTTTAATATATTTTTATTGTTTAAAATATTACATATAGTAGTACATATATCTCCTTTTTTTCCCCCATTGACCTTCCCCCAGCCTCCCCTATCCCCTGTCACATGCCCTCATCCCACCCCCCCAGTGTCTTGTGTCCATTGGTGTGCTTATATGCACGCATACAAGTCCTTTGGTTGATCTATTTCCCTCCCTCCCCAACACTTCCCAGCCTTCCCGCTGTAATTTGACAGTCTGTTCGGTGCTTTACTGCCTCTGTAAATAATTTGATTCATAAGATTATAATGTTCTTTATTTTCCATAAATGAGTGAGATCATGTGGTATTTTTCTTTCATTGCCTGGCTTATTTCACTTAACATAATGCTCTCCAGGTCCATCCATACTGCTGCAAATGGTAAGAATTCCTTCTTTTTTATAGCAGCGTAGTATTCCATTGTGTAGATTTACCATACTTTTCTAATCCACTTATCTGCTTATGAGCATTTAGGCTTTTTCCAAATCTTAGCTATGGTGAATTGTGCTGCTATGAACATAGGGGTGCATATATCCTTTCTAATTGGTGTTTCTAGTTTCTTGGGATATATTCCTAGAAGTGGGATCACTGGGTCAAATGGGAGTTCCAATTTTAGTTTTTTGAGGAAACTCCATACTGTTCTCCACAGTGGCTGCACCAGTCTGCATTCCCAGCAGCAGTGCACGAGGGTTCCTTTTTCTCTGCATCCTCTCCAGCACTTGTCATTTGTTGATTTGTTGATGGTTGCCATTCTGACAGGTGTGAGATGGTACCGCATTGTCGTTTTGATTTGCATCTCTCGGATAATTAGTGACTTTGAGCATGTTTTCATATGTCTCTTGGCCTTCCTTCTGTCTTCTTTAGAAAAGTTTCTTTTTAGGTCTGTTGTCCATTTTTTTATTGGATCATTCATCTTTCTTTTATTAAGTTGTATAAGTTCCCTGTAGATGTTGGAGATTAAACCTTTATCAGTGATAACATTTGCAAATACGTTCTCCCATACAGTGGGCTTTCTGATGGTTTCTTTTGCTGTGCAAAAACTTTTTATTTTGATGTAGTCCCATTTGTTTATTTTCTCTTTAACTTCCATTGCCCTAGGAGCGGTATCGGTGAAGAAATTGCTTCGGCATATATCTGAGATTTCTCTGTGGATTCCTCTAGTATTTTTATGGTTTCTCATCATCTGTTTAAGTCCTGTATCCATTTTGAGTTTATTTTTGTGTATGGTGTAAGTTGGTGGTCTAGTTTCATTTTTTTGCATGTATCTGTCCAATTTTCCCAACACCATTTATTGAAGAGACTGTCTTGACTCCATTGTATGTTTGTGCCTCCTTTGTCAAATATTAATTGAGCATAGTGGTTTGGGTCGATATCTGGATTCTCTATTCTATTCCATTGGTCTATATGACTGTTCTTGTGCCAGTATCAGACTGCTTTGAGAACAGTGGCTTTGTAATACAGCTTGAAATCTGGTATTGAGATTCCCCCCTACTTTGTTCTTCTTTCTCAGGATTGTTGTGGCTATTCGGGGTCTTTTTTTATTGCAGATAAATTTTTGGAGAGTTCTTTCTAAGTCTGTGAGATATGCCATTGGTATTTTAATGGGGAGTGCATTGAATCTATAGATTGCTTTGGGTAGTATGGACATTTTAATGATGTTGATTCTACCAATCCATGAACATGGTATGTTCTTCCATCTGTTTACGTCTTCCTCTATCTCTTTTTTCAGTGTCCTGTAGTTTTCTGCGTATAGGTCTTTTACCTCCTTATTTAAGTTTATTCCTAGGTATCTTAATTTTTTTGGTGCAATGGTAAATGGGATTGCTTTTTTTAGTTTCTCTTTCTGTGACTTCACTATTGGTGTATAGAAATGCCATAGATTTCTTGGCGTTAATTTTGTATCCTGCTACATTGCCGAATTCATTTATTAAGTCTATTAGTTTTTTATGGAGTCTTTCAGTTTTTTTATGTACAATATCATGGCATTTGCAAATAAGGACAGCTTTACTTCTTCTTTTCCAATTTGGATGCCTTTTATTTCTTCGTCTTGTCTAATTGCAATGGCTAATACTTCCAGTACTATGTTGAACAGGAGTGGTGAGAGTGGGCAGCCCTGTCTTGTTCCTGTTCTTAGGGGAAATGTTTTAGTTTTTGCCCATTGAGTATGATGTTAGCTGTGGGTTTATCATATATAGCTTTTATTATGTTGAGGTATGATCTTTCTATTCCCACCTTGTTGAGAGTTTTTATCAAGAAAGGGTGTTGGATTTTGTCAAATGCTTTTTTTGCATCAATTGATATGACTATGTGATTTTTATCTCTCAATTTGTTTATGTGATGTATCACGTTTATTGATTTGTGGATATTGTACCATCCTTGCATTCCTGGGATAAATCTTACTTGGTCATGGTGTATGATCTTTCTGATGTACTGCTGGATCCGATTTGCTAGAATTTTGTTGAAGATTTTGGCATCTACGTGCATGAGGGATATTGGCGTGTAATTCTCTTTCATTGTGTTGTCTTTATCTGGTTTTGGTACTAGGGTGATGCTGGCTTCATAGAAGGAGCTTGGAAGTGTTCCTTCCCCTTGAATTTTTTGGAATAGTCTGAGGAGGATAGGTTTTAGTTCTTCCTTGAATTTTGGTAAAACTCCCCTGTGAAGCTGTCTGGCCCCAGGCTTTTGTTTGCTGGAAGCTTTTTGATAACTGCTTCAATTTCTTCCATAGTTATTGGCCTATTGAGATGTTTAGATTCTTCCTGATTGAGTTTTGGAAGGTTATATTTTTCTAGGAATATGTCCATTTCCTCCAGGTTGTCCAGTTTGTTGGAATAGAGTTGTTCATAGTATTTTTTAACAATCCTTTGTATTTTGGTGGGGTCTGTTGTTATTTCTTCTCTTTCATTTCTAATTTTGTTTATTTTAGTCCTCTCTCTTTGCTTTTTGGTGAGCCTGGCTAGATGTTCATCAATCTTGTTTATCCTTTCAAAGAACCAGCTCTTGGTTTTGTTGATCTTTTGTATTTTTTTTTTTTTGTCTCAATGTCATTCATCTCCACTCTGATCTTTATTATTTCCTTCCTTCTGCTTACACTGGGCTTTTCTTGTTGCTCTCTTTCTAACTCTTTGAGTTGTAGGGTTAGGTAATTTATTATCATTGTTTCTTTTTTTTTTTTCAAAACAATCTCACAAACAAGCATAAAAAATTGGTATAATTAACAATCAAGCAAACAACAACAAAAGGACAGAGAGAAAAACAATTTTTTGGATAGTGAAGACAGAGAAGAGAGAGGTGTGTATGGACTTGGAGCAGGGGATTGGAAATTAGATATGTAAATAGGGTGAAAATTTTAACAGGGGGTAAAAAGAAAGACTAGGGAAAATCTAAAGCAGGAAAAGGGTAAGAGAAACAGGACAACAAAAGGGGGAAAGTTAAGAAGAGCGTGATGGCATAAAGGTAAAGTTGAGATAGAGTAAAATGATGCTAAAGGGAAGATGAAAATAGAATGTGGAACACTAATCCCAAAATAAAATAAAGAGAAAATAAAATGATACTTTTAAATATATATATCTTTTATTGATTTCAGAGAGGAAGGGAGAGGGAGAGAGAGATAGAAACATCAATGATGAGAGAGAATCATTGATCAGCTTCCTCCTGCACATCCCCCACTGGGGATAAAGCTCGCAACCCAGGCATGTGCCCTTGTCTGGAATCAAACCTGGTGCCCTTCAGTCCGCAGGCTGACGCTCTATCCACTGAGCCAAACCAGCTAGGGGATACTTTTTTTTAAAAAGGTAAAATAGTAGTAGTAATAATACTGATTGAAAATAAAAATGTAATAATGAAAAAGATAAAATCAAGTGAGAAAAAAAGAAAAAAAAATAGTTTCTTAAGTAAAACATGAAAAAATAAAAATAAAAATGTGCAATAGTGAAGGTCATTCACTTCCCCTACTGTTGTGTTTGGCATGCCTGTTTCCTAGTCAGGACAGTATTACAGTTCCCTGCATTCCACTGCTCCTCAGTGTTGTAAGCCAGTCCTGATTTTTAAGCCAGGCAATGTGTCTTAATTTCTTGTATTTCTTTATTTGTGTTTACACAAGACTCAATTTGTGATTCAACCCCTGAATTGGTGGCAGTGTTTCTGGATTGAACTCTGGGTCTATAGGTCCTCTCTAGCCAGTGCTTAGATCCTGCTTTCCCTGTGGCATTCAATACCGGTTTGTGGGAGTGGGTTGCCCCCGAGCTGGTTCTCTGATGGTCACTCCCTGCTCTGATCCCCAGGTTCCAGAAAAACAACCTTCCCCTGCAGTCTCTTAGGGTGTCCCCAATTGGGTGATCCTATGTATTGGGCTTAGTAATCAGAAACAAGGATTTAAAGGAAAAAGAAAAAACAAAAACAAACAAACAAAAAAAAGAGCCAGCGTAAGTGTGCGAACTCTGGGGCTGTGCACAAGTCTGTGCAGTCCTCCCCCCACCCCCCATGTCCAAGCAGCTGGCACACTTTTAAAATTTCTAGGCTGTCCTGCATCTAATCAAAATGGGTTGCTTTTTAGAGTTCCCCTCGGTTAGCAGCTCTGAGGACCCCCTTCCACATTCATGGATCACGCCAGCCCTAACAGCCACAGATTTTTCTAGGTGCAGACTTCCCCAGGTCCTCCAGCTCCCGCAGTGCACGCGTTTCTCTCTCCTGCTGGGACCACAGACCTCACCTTATCCCAGGCGAAATCTGACCTTTCTGTGGTGGAGTGTAGAGCTCCTCTGAATCCGCGTGTTTGTGCCAATTGGGGACTGGTGCTCTGGGGTTCGCAGCTGTTCGGTGGGTACCGCAGTTGTAGATTTTCAGGCTTCCGATAACATCCACTTTCCCCTTCAAGATGGTGCTGTCTCTGTATCCGAGCCAGTAGCTCCAGGAGGGAACCCAACAGCAGTGGGGGCTGCCCAGTCAGGGGATCCCCGTCCAGCAGTCCCTTACCATCTCCTGGAGTATATCTGTCCCTAAACTCACCAACAAACACTCCCCGTGTGACCCTCAGCTGTTCTTTCTATCTGCTCCGCGACAAAGCTCGGGACACATCTGTCTATTCCACCGCCATTTTTTCCTCCCCTCCATTAGTTGATTCTTGTATGAGCCCTGACTAGAGATAAAACCCACAACCTTCGTGTACTAGGATGGCGCTCTAACCAACTGAAATACCTGGTCAGGACTAGGATTTATTTATCCTGTAACTGGAAGCTTATACCTTTTGACCCCCTTCATTCATTTCCCTACCCCAGTGGTCGGCAAACTGCGGCCCTTTGGCCCCTTGAGTGTGGCTCTTCCACAAAATACCACGGCCTGAGCGAGTCTATTTTGAAGAAGTGGCATTAGAAGAAGTTTAAGTTTAAAAAATTTGGCTCTCAGAAGAAATTTAAATCGTTGTACTGTTGATATTTGGCTCTGTTGACTAATAAGTTTGCCTACCATTGCTCTACTCCATCATCCCCACTTCCTCATCCCACCTAGGACAACCACCAATTTGCACTCCATCTCTGTAAGTTGTTTTTTTTAAGAGTCCACATATAAGTGAAATTGTACAGTATTGTCTTTTGTCTGACTTACTTCACTTGAGATAATGCCAAGGCCCATACATGTTGCCATAAATAGCAAGAGTTCCCCCCTTTTCATGGCTGAATAACATTCCATTGTGTATATATGAACCACGTCTTTATTTTATTTTTTTAAATATATTTTTATTGATTTCAAAGAGGAAGGGAGAGGGAGAGATAGAAACATTAATGATGAGGGACAATTATTGATCTGATGCCTCCTGCACGCCACCCCCACTGGGGACAGAGCCTGAAACCCAACGTGTGCCCCAACCTGGACTCGAACCATGATCTCCTGGTTCATAGGTCAATGCTCAACCACTGAACCATGCCAGCCAGGCATGAACCACATCTTTAAAATTTGTTTTTAATTTATTTATTGACTTTAGAGAAGGAGGAAGGAGGAGAGAGAGAGAGAGGGAGAGAGAGAGAGAGATATGAAATACATTGATCAGTTGCCTCCCATATGTGCCTCAACCTAGGATTGAACCCACAACCGGTGGACACTTAGCCTGTTCCCATGTCTTGGCGACTGTAAATAATGAACATGGTGTTACAGATATCTTTTCCAGGTAGTGATATTATTTCCTTCAGATAAATACCAAAAGTGGAATTGCTGGATCATATCATAGTTCTCTCTCTCTCTGTCTCTCTCAAATAAATAGAATCAGCCCTAGCCAGTTAGGCTGAGTGGATAGAGCGTTGGCCTGCTATCTGAAAGGTCCCAGGTTCAATTCCGGTCAAGGGCACGTGCCCAGGTTGCAGGCTCGATCCCCAGTGTGGGATGTGCAGGAGGCAGCCGATCAATGGTTCTTTCTCATCACGGATGTTCCTATCTCTCTCTCCCTCTCTCTTACCTCTCTGAAATCAGTAAAAATATATTAGAAAAATAAAATAAAATTGATAGGATCAAACAATATATGGCCTTTGTGTCTGACCTCTTTCACTCAGCATGATACTCAGAATATTTACCATAAAGATTCATCCATATCATAGTATGCATCAGTATGTCTTTCCCTTTTTGGCTGAATAATATTCCAGTGTAAGGCTATATATCATTCTGTTTATCCATTCATCTGTAGATGGATGTTTAGGCTCTTTCCACTTTTGGCTATTGTGAATAATGCTGCCATGAACATTGGCATACAAGCTTTTGTTAGAGTCCCTGCATCCTCCCTCTGGGTATACTTCATTCCTATTTATAGTTGAACTAGTGGCCCGGTGCACAAAATTCATGCATGGGGTGGGGGGTCCCTCAACCCAGCCTGCACCCTCTCCAATCTGGGACCCCTTTGGAGATGTCCGACTGCCAGTTTAGGCCCAATCCTGGGCCTAAACCAGGAGTCGGACATCTCTCTTGCAATCTGGGACTGCTGGCTCCTAACCACTCTCTTGTCTGCCTGCTTGATTGCCCCTAACCACTCTGCCTGCCAGCCTGATCACCCCCAACTACCCCCCTTCCAGCTAGCCTGATCACCCCTAACTGACCCCGCCTGCCAGCCTGCTTGCCCCAACTGCACCCCTCTGCTGGCCTGCTCACCCCCAACTGCCCCCCTGCCAGCCTGATCGCCCCCACATGCCCCCTGCCAACCTGTTCACCCACAACTGCCCCCTCTGCTGGCCTGATCGCCCCCAACTGCCCCCCCCTGCTGGCCTGCTCGCCCCCAACTGCCCTCCCCCACCGGCCTGATTGCCCCTAACCGCCTCTGCCTCAGCCCCGCCACCATGGCTTTGTCCAGAAGGATGTCCAGAAGGTCTCATGGTCTAATTAGTATATTACCCTTTTATTAGTATAAATAATATTCCTTTTCATGGACATATCACATTTTGTTCATCCACTCATTAATCGATAGAAATTTGGGTTGTTTCCATGTTTAGGCCATTGTGGATCATGCTGCTCTGAGTATTCATGTATAAATCTTTGTATGAACATGTTGTAGGTTCTTTTGGGTATATACCTGGAAGTGGAATTTGGGGTCATATGGTAATTCCATGTTTAACTTTTTGAGGGACTGCCAGACTTTGCCACAGTGGCTGCACCATTTTACATTCCCACCAGCAATGGACAATGGTTAAGGGTTCCCATTTCCCCACATCCTTGTCAACACTTATTTTTTATTATTATTAATATTGCCATCCTAAGAGGTGGGAAGTAGTATCTCATTGTGGTTCCCCAGTCCTTCTGACTTTCCGGTGTACCAGCCCAGCATAGGAAGCTGGCAGCTTGCCTGGGACAGCTGGTGCCAAGGGGATGTGGTTGTTCACAGTGCTGAGAGTCCCGGTCACAAGCTGTGACCTTCAGCAAGCCACTTCCCCTGGTTGCACCTTAATGGCTTCAGCTGTAGAACTTGGAAACACATTTCTCAAAGGGTGGATGTGAGAACAGAGAGTAGTACTTACCGCTTGTCTGTTTCTGTAGGACTCGCTCTGAGAATCCATCTCACACTCCCGAGGCAGAAATGCACGCTTGGTCCTCTGGGCTCCCAAAGATGGTGTTCACGCTGCATTACAGCTCCCCTAGTGATCCTAGGGTGTAGAGCGAAAATTCATGTAGTTAGGTGTCCTCAAAACAACGTTGCTTTTCGCTTTTCCCTCCGCCACTTTTTCTGTAGCGGAATCGTGCTCTACCCTGGCTGAAAATTCCCGCCGGGACGCAGGCCCAGATCAGCATTACATTCAAGTCTCTAAACTTGACTTGGTGTCTGATAGGAGCCCGGGATCAGGCCTCTTCAGGATGGAGGCCTCTCAATGGGGAAGAGGCGCTTGGTCCCTTTGCCACTGACTTTCTTTCTGTCCACCCTTCCCCCTCTCACCAGCCTTTGGGTCCCTTCTGCCTAGACACAGGGAGGAGGGGACAGGGCAGTTCCTCCTTGACTAATGGCTTTGCCCTGTTTGGATGACCCAGCAGTGTGTTCAAGTGGCACCCCCTGGTGGATTTGGTGGGTATGTGATTTGAGGCGTTCTCTTTCCTGGGGACCCTTTCGTTGGGTTGGGGAATCTGATCCTGCTGTCTTGTCCCTCTCGGGGACTTCCAGGTCAACTGAGCACCAATAGCAGACCCTCTGGCTCCACCATCAGAGCTGCCTCTTGCCTTCCAAGTTTCCCAGGAGCCAGGTCCCAGCTTTCCTCGCTTGAGTCAGCCTACGTCCTGGGCAGCCTTTACAAAGGACACTTTTCAAAAGCTGTGAAGTCCTCTCCCTCTCTGGGCTATGAGTTAGCCCCTGTCCCAAGAGGGTTGGATGGGGACTTGCAGGTAGCAACAGCCCCCCCTGAAGAAATGTCTTCACCTCTCTCTCTCTCTCTTTCCCTCTCTCCCTCTCTCTCTCTTACAAAGGCTTTTTATTATAGGCATTTTCAAACATAGGCAACAGCAGAAAGGACATATGATGAAGCCACATGTGCCAACTTCCACAGTTCTCACAGCCCATCTTCTTGCTCCATTTCTCCCCTTACATACTGTCATAGGCTCAACTGTTTCTCCTCCCTGCAAAATAATAATAATAAATTAAAAAGAAAACAAGAAACTCCTCTTACTTCCAGTACCAATGAATATGACTTTATTTGGAGATAAGGTCTTTGAGGATGATGAAGTCGAGAAGAGGTCTTAGGGTGGACCCTAACCCAACATGTCTGGTGTCCTTATAAAAAGGATAAATTTGGACACGGACACACACACACACACACACACACACACACACACACACAGGTGCCATTTGAAGATGAAGGCAGAAATTGGGGTGATATGTCTACAAGCCAAGGAACACCAAGGATTGCCGGCAAACCACCAGAAGCCAGGGGAGAGGGATGGGACAGACTCTTCAACACAGACTCAGGAGCCACCCTGCTGACACCTTGACCTTAGACTTCTGGCCTCCAGAGTTGTGAGCTGATACATTTGTTGTTGAAGCCTCCACCCCTCCCCAATCTGAGGTACTTTGTTATGGCAGTTTGAGCAAACACACACACCCTCCCGCCCACACCAATTATTTAAAAGCATATTCTAGCCATTGGACCTTTTTAAAAAATATATATATTTTATTGACTTTTTTACAGAGAGGAAGGGAGAAGGATAGAGGGTTAGAAACATCAATGAGAGAGAAACATCAATCAGCTGCCTCCTGCACACCTCCTACTGGGGATGTGCCCGCAACCAAGGTACATGCCCTTGACCGGAATCAAACCCGGACCCTTGAGTCCGCAGGCCGACGCTCTATCCACTGAGCCAAACCAGTTAGGGCTGGACCTTTTTTTTTTTTTTTTTTTTTACAAGCTCATTCTTTTTTAAATTTAAATTCTTTATTGTTTAAAGTATTACATATGTCTCCTTTTTCCTCCATTGACCTCTTCCCAGATGCTTCCACTCCCTTTTTTTTCCATTTTTTAAAATTTTATTTTTATTAATTTCAGAGAGCAAGTAAGTGGGATAGAAACATCAATGATAAGAATCATTGATTGACTGCCTCCTAGACACCCCCACTGGGGACCCAGCCCACAGTCTGGGCATGCACCCTGATGGAGAATTGAACCGTGACCTCCTAACTCATAGGTCAACGCTCAACCACAAAGCCACACTGGCTTTTTTCATTCTGATCTGGCTGAGGGACTCCAGTACAGGGAAACATGTTCTGACCCATTTTTTGAAAATTCACTGGGCAGGGGCTGATCATTCGGTTTCCTGATGACTGTGCTGTTGACAATTGAGCCATATTACTTCCAGTTATGACCATCTAGACTAGGCTAGGTGCTATCAGGACAATAGCTGGGTCTTACTTTAGACATTGATGCCTCACAGGGTCAGTCAGAGGCACAGGGAAAAGGTGGTAAGTCTGTCTCAAGCCCACACAGCATTTCCTGTTCAGCCTCTGAACCCTTCTTACTACTGGCTCCAAATGGTTGTTTGTTTGTTTGTTTGTTTGTTGTTGTTGTTTTACTTAGCCAAATCTGGTGCTTTAAGGGTCAAACTTTATGTACATTGAGAATTTTCAAAGAATGTGTTTCAAGTTCTGAAGTCACTCCCAAGAGAAGCATTTCAGAGATGTTTTTGGTGAGGGACAGCCCTGATGGTGGCGGTCACTGTGGCTGCCTGGCCTGGCTGGGCCTGTACACACAGATGACAGTTCTAGGTGACTTCAACAGAATCAGCCACATTATTTTATAGTCTGCATTATGATATCTTTAAAAATATTTTTTTACTAGAGGCCCAGTGCACGAGATTAGTGCACTTGGGCAGGGGCGGGGAGGGTGGAGGCGGTCCCTCTGCCTGGCCTGCACCCTCTCGCAGTCCAGGAGCCCTCGGGGGATGTCCTAAACCATCAGTCGGGAGATCCTTAGCACTGCTGTGGAAGCAGGAAAGGCTCCTGCCACCACGGCGCTCACCAGCCATGAACCTGGCTTTTGGCTGAGCGGTGCTCCCCCTGTAGGAACACACTGACCACTAGCGGGCAGCTCCTGCATTGAGTGTCTGCCCCCTGGTGGTCAGTGCATGTCATAGCGACAGGTGGTTCTGCCCTTCAGTCGATTTGCATATTAGTCTTTTATTAGATAGAACTAGAGGCCTGGTGCATGAAACTCGTGCACGGGGGTGTGTGTCCCTCAGCCCAACCTGCACCTTCTCCAATCTGGGACCCCTCGGGGGATGTCTGACTGCCCGTTTAGGCCTGATCTCGGGAGAATCAGGCCTAAACGGGCAGTCAGACATCCCTCTCACAATCCAGGACTGCAGGCTCCCAACTGCTCGCCTGCCTGCCTTCCTGACTGCCCCTAACCGCTTCTGCCTGCCAGCCTGGTCATCCCCTAACCACTCCCCTACCAGCTTGATTGATGCCTAACTGCTCCTGTGCCAGCCCGGTCGCCCCCAGCTGCCCTCCCCTGCAGGCCCGGTCGCCCCCAGCTGCCCTCCCCTGCAGACCCGGTCGCCCCCAGATGCCCTCCCCTGCAGGCCCGGTCGCCCCCAGCTGCCCTCCCCTGCAGGCCCGGTCGCCCCCAGCTGCCCTCCCCTGCAGGCTTGATCGCCCCCAGCTGCCCTCCCCTGCTGGCCATCTTGTGTCCACATGGGGGCAGCCATCTTTGACATGGGGGCAGCCATCTTGTGTTGAAAGTGACTGTCAATTTGCATATTACTCTTTTATTAGCTAGGATTGATTCCAGAGAGGAAGGGAGAGGGAGAAATAAAAACAGCAACGTTGAGAAAACCATTCAACTGCCTTTTGCACGTCCCACACTGGAGATCAAGCCCATAACCCAGTGGCTGTCAGACTGCAGCTCTGTTGACTGAGTTTGCTGACCACTGTCATATACTACCCTTTACCTCTTTGCACACAATATGCCACAATTGCCTAATCCTCACAGCTTCCAACTACATGGTAACACTTAGTCTAGCAGTGGTCAGCAAACTCATTAGTCAACAGAGCTGCAGTTTGCCAACCACTGCCATAATCCAAGCATGTGCCCTGATCAGGAATCGAACCGTGACCTCCCGGTTCATAGGTCGACATTCAACCACTGAGCCATGCCTGCTGGGCTGTATTATGATTATTTTAAAAATTAACTTGGAGGGCAAACGACATCAGCAGATTTAAGAATTGGGATACTGGTTTGGTGTTTTTAAAAATTTATTTATTCTCTCATTTATTGACCACAGTGATTCTGATTCTGAGCTCAGGGGAAATCATTGTGATGGAAGCTCAGGTGTGCATATGGCACCTACTAGTGGAATCAAGCCCGCACATTGGACTGAAGGACCATAACAAATGGGACCCAGAGCCTGTTAGGAAAGCAGGTGTACAGCACTATGAACAACCACATCCCCTTGGCACTGGCTGTCCCAGGCACGCTCCCAGCTTCCTGTACACATGCTCTCCTAACAGGGTCTGGGTGCCCGAGACCCAGGAGGTGCCAGGAGCAGGTTCCCAGGAAAGGGCAGTGCTCCGACCCTCTGTGAGTCCCTGGAGGCTGGCTCACCCAGGAAACTAACTCTGAGACATTCCTATGAACAGCACTGAGGTTGCCCCTTAAGGAGAGAGGGACTGGCGGTGCCCAGAACCGAGGAAAGAGCCCGACTTGCCAGATGGAATTATTCACAACATGGCAATGAGCTGTTCTGTTTCTCCTCTGTAATTAAAAAATGAAGCTTATCTTTAAAACAGAAAAGAGAGAATTGGACGGGAGCTTGATTGGGCTCTCTGCCGAGCTGCCCCTTCCTGGTCATGACCGTGACGCCTGCCTGGCCCGCCCAGCCACTCTTCACGGCCTCAGCTTCCTACTGGGATGAGGGAGCCTGCATAGTGCTGCCCTCACAGGGTGGGCGCAAGGCCCCCAAACCGGCCAGGGTCTCGGCATGGCTCAGAGCAGGCACCTGGCATGGAGAGCGCTGCAGAAAGGAGGGCAGCTGATGGGCCCTGGGGCGCAGGGTCAGGGATCAGGGGAAGTCGCAGTAGGGCAGGCGGAAGGGGTAGAGGGGCGTGTAGCGTGAGTCCTGCCAGAGCAACTTCTCTTCCAGAAAGGCAACAGTCTGCAGGGTCAGGACCAGCGTCTGGTGCTTCAGCATGCTGTGCACATTCAAGCCTGGGGAGGCAGGAGTGTAGTCAGAGTGGGGTACCCATCTGCAGCCCCTTTCCCTCCTCCCGGGAGCACTTCCCCTTATAGAGATACCATGGTCTGGCATGGGGTCAAAAGCCCTGCAGCCTGGATTCAAATCCTGGCTCAGCAGCTCACCATGGGAGAACCCTGGGAAAGGGACTGTCAACCCATCAGCTTCTGACTGAGAGCCTCCCATGTGCCTGGCTCTGCCCTCTGCTTGGCCATGATTCCCACAGATGGGTACTGACTACAGACAGAGCAGATGAAGAAAAACCCAGTGGGGCTGCAGTTAAGATGGAGGAGAGGGGGAGGAAGAAGGGAGGGCAGGGATGGGATAAGGCAGGTGTCATGCAGGATCTGGTGGGTCTTGGGAAGGACTTGGGATCCCCCACACCCCCGAGAGTGCAGTGTGAGCCATGGAGAGCTGGAGGCAACAGAGGGATGTGCGCAGACTCAGGTGCTCACAGGTTGTCATCTGGCTGCTGGGGTGGGGGGACAGACTGTGGGGATGAGGGCAGAGAGGGCTGTACTAATCAAGGCAAGGGGCTGGCCCAGGGTGGCAAGAAGCAGGCAGATTCTGGATATGTTTAAAGACAGAGCCAACTGTGTGAGCTGACTCATTGGAGGGGAGGGTGACGGCGTGGTATGGGGCCTAAGCCACTGGAAGGAAGGAGATGCCTAGGAGACCCCCTTGTGCAGCTACCCAGGAGGCAGAAGGAATGCAATCAGGAGACTGGGAGAGAGCTCTGGGAATCAGTTGACATGGTGAAAGCCGTGATGTGCTCAGGACAGACCTGATCCAGCCTCTCTGCCTCTCTGAGAGAGGAGCCAGGTGGGGACAGCCAGTGGGCCCTCGCCACTCCACGCCCAGCACTGTGAGCGCAGTTGGACAATGTGGTATCAGAGCATTTAAGAAAGACATCATTCTCCCAGTGCTCTGTTTGGGCCAGTTGAGGATTTGGCGGGGGGCGGGGGGGGGGGGGTAGTTAGTTAGGATCCAAGGCCACTCAGTGATTGAGAGGCAGATACAGGACTTAAACTGGCCCAGGCAATCCCTGGAGACCTGGGAGTGGACCAGTGCCCTTCACTCACCCACAGCTGGGATCAGGTTGAAGGTCTTAAGCCCCGTTGTGGCTGCCACAATGTTCTGAGGCATGTCCTCGTGTACTCTGAAAGAGAGGCCAGGAGGTGAGGCCTGCAGAGGATGGAGCTCAGCCCCCACCCCACTCTGCCCTGAATCCTCACAAGTCCACCAGGAGCACGGATTCCCCCCATCGGCGGTAGCAGGCCAGCTCCGTCAGGTACTGAGGGTCTGCAGTTGGCATCTCCAGGGAGTCCACGATGTGCAGGTTGTCCTGATGGGAGAAAGGACAGAGGTCTGCGCTACCATCTCTCCCAGGCCCTCACAGCTCACACACCAAATACCCCAGTAGCTCCCAATGGGATCGGGGCTGTACCTGAGCCAGCTTGATGGTCAGTGCCACTTTGAGGCCTTGCACCCGCATTTTCATGGGCAGCATGTAGTAGTAGCTTGTGGGACCCCGGGGGCCATGGGCAACACCTCCTGTGGGGATAAAGGTGTGTAAACAGGTGAGGGCCCCAGCTGGAACTGGATGTAAAAAATTAGCACCAGTGGTAGGTGTGAGGGTGGGGGTGGGTAGGCTGCTAGCAGTCAGGCTCAATTCCAGCAAAGAGGGCAAGGCCTCAGGTAAGGATGGAGAGGGGAGGCCTGATATTGGGCATCACCTGAGACTAGTAACTTCATTTCTCTGGGCCTCTGTTTCTTCAGCCATCAAGAGTGAGGACTGTCTACATGTATGTCGACCCTCCCACTGGTTTCTGGGAATACAGCACAGAACAAGATGGAAGGATCCCTGACCTCACGCCATTCATATTCATATAGAGGCTTGATTATGGAGGGAATCAGGGCTGGGCATGGCAGCCCAGGAGTTTGGGAGTGGGCGTGGATGGACAGGGAACCCAAAGGAGATCAGGGAGGGCTTCCTGGAGGAGTATGGCCCCAACACACCAGAAGGATGAGCAGAGTTGACCAGGCAAAGGGAAGATGACTAAGTCAAGAGTTATCTGGGCAGAAAGGGTGTGAAGGGGACATGGGGAGGGTCCAGCAGCCAGCAGTGCCTGGAATGGCAAGGTAAGGAGCTCATGCAAAGGCCGAAGAAGCTAGGAGGTTTAGGAAGATCCTCTGAGTGTTCTGTGACATGTGGGCCAGGAGAGATGAGATGTGAGGTAGGGCCAAAAGGGGCTGTGGCCATAGTCTGATGAGAGAGGCCGAGGCCGGAGTTGGCTGAAGGTGGGGGAGTCGGGGAGAATCGGGGGATGGGGAAAAGTGAACGACCCTCAGATCTCTGCCTGATGTGGGCGGTGAGGTGTGTGGGTCTGAGTCTTGCTGTCCCTGCTCTAGGTGGGCTGGTGAGGTAGAGGGAATGGGACCAACAAGACATCATGCCAGATGTGTATAAAGAAACATCCAGACCCCGAGTTAGCCCAGAGCCTCCTCCCCGCCCTGCCCACTTGCCTCCTCGCCAGATTGGGGAGCGGATACTGCCGTGCCTTGCACGCCCACTGCCTTTCTGTGGCCAGGGCTTCCGGCCACCACCCCGCACTTCAGCTCTAGTCTTGGTCTTGGCATAGCTCTGTGGACACAAAGTGAGGAAGAGTCAGGTTCATGAGGCAGATGTCATTGCAGCCAAAAGGCACCAAGCCCAGGAATATAGCAGTGACCTGGATGGACTGGGCCTGCCATTGGGGAGCCAGAGAGGAGACACAGAGAATGGGGCTCTATCAGGACAAGCACAGACCGCTTTCAGAGGGAGGAAGGACAAGGAAATCAAGAGTTCCCTCCTGTACTCCCGAATGTCAGCCTCAGAAAGGCAGGGACTCTTTAGTAGTTGCTCAGTATTTTTTGGAATAACTCTAATATGGTTGCAACTGAAAGGAAGGTGGAGCATGGGGAAAGACACGGAGAATCAGAGAGAGGTGCAGGGTGGGGAACCGTGAGGAACTTTCAATGCCGGGCTAACCACTTCATTCCTAGAGCAACAAGGAGCCAGGGACGGTGTAGGCTGGGGGAGAACTCACTAGACTTCGGAGGTGGGCAGATGGAAGGCAGAGATCCTGACTGATAATGGCTTCTTCAATCTTGGCATAAAATCCAAGGTCTTACCATGACTCCTGCTTACCTCTAAGCTCCACTGGGCTGTTTTGGGCCCCTGCCACAGGGTATTTGCATATGCTGTCCCCACTACCTCCACCCCAGCCCCACTATCCCCTTCACCTAGTTACTTTAAAAAATATATTTATTTTATTGATTTCAGAAAAGGGAGAGGGATAGAGAGATAGAAACATCAATGATGAGAGAGCATCACTGATCAGCTGCCTCCTACACACCCCACACTGGGGATTGAGCCCACAACCCGGACATGTGCCCTGACTGGGAATATAACCATGACCTCCTGGTTCCTAGGTGGACCCTCAACCACTAAGCCACGTCGGCTGGGCTCACCTACTCTTACTGCAGACCTGAGGTTAAATATCCCTTCCCTTTCTGTGGGATAATCCCTAATCATACATTTACAGGTATCACTACTTGATTCATGTTTACCTCTCCAACTAAACTGTGACTTCATGAGGGCAGGAATCTCTCCTGTCCCATCCTCTAGCACTATGCCCAGTGCCCAGTGGGTGTTCAGAAAATGCCTGGCAAATGACCCACCAGTGAATGGCCAGGAGAGAGAGGATGGGCCCAAGCCCAGTAGTCCAGAGACAACACACCGAGGGGCTTCCACACCTCACCCCACTCAGGACACTCACAATTCTCTTGAAGTTCTTCTGCCACATGGCGACCTGGTGCAGGATGTCAAGCCTGTGGAGGAAGGAGACACGAGAGGTCTCCCTCAACTTAAAACCTTCCCACAGTCCCCACCGCACTAGATGAAAACCCAGGCTCCTCTCTTCCCCCGCCAGGGCTCTGTGTGATCTGCCTCAGCCTTTCTTTGACCCCACAGTCCTGCCACCTTCACACTGCCCTCCATTCCATTCTGTGAAATGGAGTCTGGCCTCCAGGTCTTTGCATTTGCTGTTCCCTCTGCCCGAAATGCTCTTCCCCTGACTGGTTCCTTCTCAGCCTACAGGTCTCAGCCCAAACATTATCACCCAGAGAAGCTCCCTTGCAAAAGAGAGAGCTACACCTTCCTCCTTTCCTACCATTACAGCTTACTTAATGCCACCTTCTTTGTGAACTGGTTTGACTCTTTAACCCTGAGCTGTCCCACACAGTAGACACTGGCCACATGTGTGGCTACTGAACATCTAAAATGTGGGCAGCGCCACATGTTAAAATGACAATATTTTAGCTACATCAGGTTAAATAAATTATATTATTGAAAGCAATCTCACTTGTTTCTTCCCGTTGTTGTAAAAAATGTGGCTACCAGCAGAATTTAAATTGTACAATATGTGGCTCACATTATGTGGCTACCCTGGACACAGCTGCCAGGGTAATAGTATGCCAGGGGTTGGAAAACTAAGGCTAACAGCCAAATCTGGCCTGCTGCCTCTTTTTGTAAATATGTTTTACTGGAACACAGCTACGATCATTTGCTTATGTATCATCTGTGGCTGCTTTTTGCACTACATTGCTAGAGATCAATAGTTGCCATGGAGATGTTAGTCTGCAAAACCTAAAGTATTTACTATCTGACCCTTTACCCAAAAAGTTTGCTGACCCTTCCTCTAGATTGTAAGTGACATCAGTGTTCATTCACTACACCTAGAATGGAATCTGGCATATAATAGGTGCTTCATAAATATTTATAGAACAAAATATGTTGTTTTAAAAATTCTTTGTCACCCTCTATTAGATTAGGACTCTGTTCAGGCAGGGGCAAACCATGCCAATAACAGTAAGAGGAATGAATTAATAGCACCTACTATGGTACCAGACACCAGGTACATGAGGAGCATCATACACCTGGGCAAGCAATAACACAGCCCTGGGAGCTGGCCCACGTAAGATTGAGATCCTGGCTTTAAAGCTTACAAGCTGTGTGACCTTGGGCAAATTTCTTAATCTGTCTGTGCTCAGTTTCCTTATCCACAAAACAAGGATAACAGAACGCCTTCCTTGTGTTGCTATGAGATCTAGTAAACTAAAATGCAAATAGACTGTACCAGGCACACAGAAAGGATTTACACTGTTTGTAACCGATGTTTGCAAAAACCAGTAACAGCAACGATAATCAACATTTCTACTGAACTTACGTGTCAGAATTATCTCATCTAATCATCCCGGCAACCTCTAGACGTTTGACACAATGGGGGAAGGCAGGATTTGAAAGAGGTTCTGCATCCCTATCCCCTGCAAGCTCCAGAGTTCTGCATCCTTAACCGGCCTAGAGGCTGTTACCTCTCAGCTTTCAACCTCACCACTCTGCAGCAGGAAAAATCATCATCCCCCCCGCGCTTTTTTTTTCCAATTCGCAATAACCGCGCCTCGGATAAACCTCATTGCCACGGCGCAAAGCTATCACCATCCCCTTTTGACAAGTGGAGAAACTGAGGCTCCAGGCCAGGTCAACCTGATTCCTAAACGCGCGCTCACTGTCCCTTTGCCACCCAATTCACCATTTCAGCCCTCAGTTCACCTGGGCGCCGTGGAGAAAACGTCGGGGTGCAGCTCGGCCAGACCTAGGCGCTCCTGCTCGAAGCCCCGCAGGGACTCGACCCAGGCCTGCACCGGACGCCGGTGTGAGGGTACGGGGAGCTCGCACTTTCGCAGTACCGGTGCCTGGGGACCTGAAGCAATTGGTAAGTCAGAGGTCTGGGGGAAGGGTTCGAGCTCCCGGTTGACGCCCCTCTTGGGGCGACCCCAGCAATCTCACCCGGGCTCGCCACCGGCTCCGGCTTCTCCGGTGGCTGCACTGCCTCTTCCGCCAGCACGCTCAGCCGCTGTAAACGGTGGGCGAGGATGAGAGACGACCCCTGCACCCTCCAACCTTGGTCCTTCGACCCCGCTCCCAGTCCCGGCCTTACCTGGCAGCTGGTGGGCGGAAGCCAGGCCCGCGCCCCGGCCCGGACTAGCCGCAGCATCGCGAAGCAGCTCCGCACGCCCCGAGGTCAAGGCTCCCTTTGGGCGCGCGGGGCGCCTAGTGATGACGTCACGTCCGCGGCTCAGTCCGCATTCGGGGCCGAAAAGGAGAGCGTGCAAGAGTGAAGAGACCCCACCGCCATCCCAGGACCCCAATTTTCATTCCTGGCCTAAAGGGCCCTCTGCGACACCTGGGGACGCGACCCCACAGCATGAAGCCCCCAGGCCTCCCCTCCCCCTCGAAAAGCTTGTGCTCCTTCAGCCAATGAACGTTAAGTTTGGAAAAGTGGCCCGCCCATGGTTGGGAGGTTCTGGGAGGACACCTAAGGGAATGTGACCAGTAACTGTTACGCTTCTGGTGTAAGCCACGACCTCCCGGCCCCGCCCCCCTTTAGCCTCCTAGACCCCGTGATGGTTTTTCTTTATCCAGTAAGAAGTTTTGCTTGTTAGTTTACTTGCGGGGTCTTACTTTCTACAGAAAGTCCTCAGGGTTGAGCCTGCAGGACAGTGCCTATCCGCTTAGATTCCCCGGGAACGGGCTGTATTTCCACCCCCAACCCCAATCCCCTCAGACTGGTCTGTGTCTCCCGCACGCCCTAGACCAGGTTCCCGTCCCGTCAGAGCACTGCCAGGGCTCTCCAAAGAGATAGCGAAGTGGAGAGTCCAGAGATCCCGATTGCCTTTCTTGTTACTCACCCTCTCAACAGAAATCCAAATGCTCATTTATAAATTCTCTGCCACGTTTCCCGCACGACCTCCAGGGGCGCTACGAGCCCATAGCAGCCTTCCCTTCCTGGTCAGGCCTGATCACCAGGGAGACCGACCTCAGTTTTCCTATCTGGAAAATGGGGCGGTTGCAGGACTTTCATGAAATAAATGGAGGCAAAGCGTGCCATGCTTGTCACAAGGTGAAAACTTAATATATCGCATTATCATCATTGTTATTAAAGGCGAATTTTGTCATCAAAGTGAGGCAAGAGCCAAAGAAGGGATGAGGGTGGAACCTGGAGAATTTGAATGACGTGCTAAAGATACAGGCTTTTTTTTCCTCTCCATCTGATATATAACATATGAATATTTGTATGAAGTGTTAATTAAAACTTACAATGTATTTAATTGTGTACTTTATCTCTGCAAGAATAAATGTGAATGTGTGTTTAAAATTCCACATTCTTTGCAGTTTAAAAGTCTTTTAGTCCTTTGTTTTGTAGAATTTTATTTATTTTATGTTTGTGTCAGTAATTTGCACCTGGTAAAGAAAATTTCAAAAACTACAAAAAGGTAACTAGCATGAAAAAAATCTGTTTTCTCTAACCTCTGTCCCCTGACCCCAACTCAGTTTCCTTTCCAGAAGTCACCACCACAAACAGCTGTATGTCTCCTCTCAGAACCAGTTTGATTTTACAGGCAGATTGCCAAGGAGTTAAGATTTTTTGTGGTGAATGATGGAATGGCACGTAGTTGCTTAATGATTGTATTAGGGACCTACTGTATACCACTGGAGTAAATCCAGTAGACACCCTTGAGATATAGTCCAGTGGAGAAGGCTGAAGGATTGGAACTGGGGGGAGGGGTCTTCAGGGTCTGTGGGATGAGGTCTCAGAGTTGGCTTCTTTGAAGCTGTAACCTGGGAGTTAAAGGTTGAGGGTCCATTGGCAGTTTGTCCAGAGAAGAAAAGGTGTTCCAGGCTGAGGGTACAGAATTTACTAAGCCTGGCAATGAGTAGAGTGTGACAGGGTTGGCCATATGCTTTAATTGTCAACTCCTTCACTTATGTTGAACCCACTTCAGGGTCTTTGCAAGAATATCCCTGAAAGAATAATTGTGGATGTGCATCTAACATTCCACACTGTTCCTTCTGCTTAGAGCATACTTTCCCCAGAGCTCCACATGGCTTGATCCCTCACTTCCTTTGATTCTTTTCTCAAAGGTCACTTCTAGCAAGAAGCCTGTCTTGACCACCCTATTTTTTGTCTTTTTCTATTGACCACCCTTTTTATTTTATTTTTTAAAATATATTTCTATGGAGGAGAATCCAAGATGGCGGCGTAGGTAAACACCTAAACTGCTGCCTCCCACAACAATTTAAACTGCAACTAAAAGACAAAACGTCTATCACCCAGAACCACGGGAAAGCTGGCTGAGTGGAAGTTCTACAACTAGAAGGGAAGAGAAAAGAGCATTGAGACATGCACGAGCGCTGAAAAGCTGAGGTACGGAGGCGCGTGATCTGGGCTGGCTGCGGGCGACTGGGTGCGTTGCTTTTTTCAACCTGAATGGAGACAAGCCCCCGATTACTCTGAAATCCAGTCTCTGGGGAGACACGGGGGACCCAAACTCCTACGGAGAGAAGCTGGACTGTCTGCCAGTGAGGGTGGCTTGCTTGCAGAGCTGCACGCAGGAATAATTGTTTACTGCACTGGGGCATGGGACTCGTGGATGCCTTTGGAGACTCAGAGCCGGCTAACTAGCAGCCATTGCTGTTTGCCATGCCCTAACCTAGTGACACCCTGAGGCCCCGCCCTGCACAACCTACAAACCCACCCAAGCTCCAAGCAGCTCAATTAGCATAAGAAAGGCCTGCCCTATCACAGCTTAACCTAGCAAACTTGCAGCCTGGGTCAGACAGCTCCAAAACCTCCAAACCCCAAGCAAAGAGGAGAAAACTGCAGCTCTCACTGTAGCTCCTGCTGAGTGGCCTCAGACAGTAGCTGACCTGCACCCCATTGGAGATCCAGAAGCCAGTGTACCTAGTGGTCAGTGTGAGACACCAGATTTCAACTCCTCACATCCATAAGTGACACATTCAAGAGGCAGACTCAGTGAGCACCAAAGCCCCACTGAAACAAGTCCTGCCCCATAAGCGTGTCTTCAGCGCAGCAGTTCTTCCATTATAGACACAGGGAGTGCTCACAGCTAATTGGCCTGGAGGTCAATTCCTCCCAGTGTACCAACAGAAATTAAGGCTTAACTACACGAAGACTTTGCACTCAGCCCACAAAGGGGTGTACCAAGAGCATCCACCTCATGTGATTGAGGAGGCTGAGCTACTGCCCCCTATAGATCACCTACCACACAAAGCTACTCCATCAACACAGGGAAGCAGCCAAAATGTGGAGACAAAGAAACATGTCACGAATGAAAGAAATGGAGGAAAGCAAACTACTGGATGACATAGAGTTCAGAACCACATTTATAAGGTTACTCAAGAATCTTCTTAAAACCGCTGAGAAACTTGATGAGACCTTCAAGGAGCTTAATGAGAATGCCAAAAAAATGGAAAAGGATCAGTCAGAAATGAAGCATACAATGTCTGAAATAAAGAATATGCAGAAACTCAACTGTAGATCAACGTACCCCAAGAATCAAACCAAAGATCTGAAATATGTGGAAACAAAAAACATCCAACCAGAAAAACAAAAAGAAAAAAGAATCCAAAAATATGAAGATAGTGTAAGGAGCCTCTGGGACAACTTCAAGCAAACCAACATCCGAATTTTTGGGGTGCCAGAAGAAGGGAGAGAGCAAAATATTGAAAACCTATTAGAAGAAATAATGACAGAAAACTTTCCCTACCTGGTGAAAGAAATAGATTTACAAGTTCAGGAAGCGTACAGAACCCCATACAAGAGGAATCCAAAGAGGACCACACCAAGACACATCATAATTAAAATGCCAAGGGCAAAAGACAAAGAGAGAATATTAAAAGCAGCAAGAGAAAAACAGTTAATTACCTACAAGGGAGTACCCATACGACTGTCAGCTGATTTCTCAACAGAAACTATGCAGGCCAGAAGGGAGTGGCAAGAAATATTCAAAGTGATGAACAGCAAGAACCTACAACCAAGATTACTCTACCCAGCAAAGCTATCATTCAGAGTTGAAGGTCAGATAAAGAGCTTCACAGACAAGAAAAAGCTAAAGGAGTTCATCACCACCAAACCAGGATTACACGAAATGCTGAAGGGTATCCTTTAAGAAGAGGAAGAAGAAGAAAAAGGTAAAGATAAAAATTATGAACAACAAAATGACATCAAATACATACCTACCAACAAGTGAATCTAAAAATCAAGTGAATGAAAAATCTGAAGAACAGAATGGACTGGTGAATATAATAGAATCAGGGACATAGAAAGGGAGTGGACTGACGATTCTCAGGGGAAGCAGGTGTGAGGGGTGCGGGAAGAGATTGGACAAAAATCTTACTCCTATGGATGAAGACAGTGGCGGGGGGTAAGGGCATGGGGTGGGGTGGGGAATCAGGTGGAGGGGAGCTATGGGGAAAAATAAAAGAGGAACACCTGTAATAATCTGAACAATAAAGATTTATTTAAAAAATATATATATATTTTTTTTTTTATTGATTTCACAGAAGAAAAGAGAGTTAGAAACATCAATGATAAGAATCATTGATTGGCTGCCTCCTGCACACCCCACCCTGGGGATCGAGCCCACACCCCAGGCACATGCCCTTGACCAGAATCGAACCCAGGACCCTTCAGTCTGCAGGCTGACACTCTATCCGCTGAGCCAAACCAGCTAGGGCTGACCACCCTTTTTAAAATTGCAGTCCCCACCCCTTGCCCTTTTGACTCCCTTATCTTGCTCCATTTTTTCCCATCAGTATTTACTAGTATGTTCTAACATCCTACATAATCCTCCCCTTATTTATTTTTTATTTATTTTTTAAAATATATTTTTATTGATTTCAGAGAAGAAGGAAGAGGGAGAGAGAGATAGAAACATCAATAATGAGAGAGAATCATTGGTTGAGGATTCCACTGGGGATCAAGCCCGCAACCCGGGCATGTGCTCTTGACCAGAATTGAACCCTTCAGTCCCCAGGCCGACGCTCTATCCAGCAAGCCAAACTGGCTAGGGCAATCCTCCCCTTTTAAAATGCTTTTTGTCTGTTTTCCCCATTAGAGTATAAACTACACCAGGGTAGAAATTTTTTATATGTACATATATATTATATATATAATATATATATTATATATATAATATATATGTATATGTATATATAATATATATACATATATATTATATATGTATATATATCATAATATATATAATATATATATGTATATATACTAGAGGCCTGATGCATGAAATTCGTGCAAGAGTAGGCCTTTGCAGCCTACAGATTCGTGCACCGGTGGGGTCCCGTGGCCTGGCCTGTGCCCTCTTGCAATCCGGGACCCCTCAGGGGATGTCGGATAGCCAGTTTCAGCCTGATCCAGACAAGAGGGAGCCCAATCCTGTGCATTGAGCATTGTCTCCTGGTGGTCAGTGCGCATCATAGCAACCAGTCAACCTGTCGTTGGGTCATTTGGTTGTTTGGTCGCTTAGGCTTTTATATATATAGATATGATTTCATGGAGGAAAGGAGAGGGAGAGAGAGACAGAAACATGAATGATGGAGAGATCATTGATTGGCTGCTTCCTGCACACCTTCTACTGAGGATCAAGCCAGCAACTCTGGCGTGTGCCCTGACCAGGAATCGAACTTCAACCTCCTGGTTCATAAGTTGATGCTCAACCCCTGAGCCATGCCAGCCAGGTTCCAAAGCAGAAAGAAATTTTGCTTCCTTTTATTCCCTGCTATAGCCCAGCATGCTGCCTAGTACCTGTAACACAGTAGGGGCTCAATACATGTTTCTTAAGTGAATTCCTTCTCTTTGCCTGCCCTGTTGCCGAAGTATTACCAGAAACAGAGAAAGCACTCCCATTGTATTAAGGTCTCTATCCTCCTGAAGTCACAGGCACATAAGGTAGCCAGTAAATGGTAATTTACCCAGTGGCACTGGAGTCACATAGACACGGGTTCAAATCCAGGGGCTGCTGCAAATTGCCGCATGTTTATGGGCAAGTGGTTAGCTCTTCCGGAGGTCTAATTAGTAAGTGTGACACACACAACCCTTCCCTCCCGGAGCTGTGTGGAGGATCAGAGTTCTCTTTCCTTCCATTTATACTCCCCACGGTCCTTTTTCTCCTACAGAGGGAACCTATAAACAGGAATCAGATCACATCCCTCCTCTGCTCAGAACCCTCTTACTTCCCATTTCCCCTAGAGCTGCATCCCACAAGGCCCTTCAGGACTTGTCCTCACCGCCTCCCACCCTCCTCCTCTATCACTCTTTGGTTTCTGGCCACAATGGTCTTATCACCAGACCTGTCAATCCCACGCCAGTCTCAAGTCCCTTTCATCTGTCATTCCTTCTGCCTGGAGCACTGTCCCCTGAATGTCTGTCTTCATGGCTCACTCCCTCATCTCCTTAAGGTCTTTGTTTAATGTCACCTTCTCAGCTGACACTGGGTCTAAAATCACTGCTCCCTTCCTACCTTACATTCTGCTGCCTTCCCAGGTGTCATGTGTTTCCAGAATTGTCACCATATACTAACAGACGACATCATGTTCTTATTTTCCTGATGCTTGTCTGTATCTCCCACTAGAATGTCAGCTCCTAGATGGCAGGGTTCTTTGTTTCTTTCACTACTGGACGCCACTGCTAAGAAGGGCACCCAATATGTTCTTCATACATAGTAACTCAACAAATAGAATGTAGAGAAAGCACTTTGCAAAGGGCTCCGCACCTCCCCCCACCTCTCCCCTCCCTCTGCCCCGCAGCATATTGATTTTGAGCCTTAATGAAAGATAAGTAATGACCTTGAGACATGCATAGTGAAAGGCTCAAAGTTTGACCATTTTGGCCTGAGCCTTGGTGGAGGTCAAAGGTCAACATGTCTAGCTCACTCCTGTGGATCAGAGGCTCAACTGCAGGTAACCTCTGTCTCCAATATCAGCCTTGTGACTCCGCTGGCCACAAGCATGATAGCAATTTAGGGAACACACATCATAAACTGGAGGGCCCCCCAACATCTGGTCTTTCCTAGCTCCTCCCCCTCACCCCCCAATCACTGTGCAAGGGTTTTCACAAAAGCCAGTGGTCAAGGCTGCAGTATTGGGGGCAGCCCTCAGGAGATGCAGAGCATGGGTGCAGGCTTGATGGGGGGATCTGACCTACTGGGGGGAGCTGTCTAAAGCGCCCCCTCACCACCTGCCAGAACATCTGCTGTGTGTTTGCAGCTCAGTTTGTGGGTAACTGCCAAACCCTGGAGGAGGAGTCTCCCACTAAGTCAGCCCTCCACCCCCAGGATGGCCTGATTTGCATAGTCATTTCCATGCCCGCCCGTTTAGTTACCTTCAGTTTAACCGCAATAGGAATCTGGAGCAAAAAAAAAAAAAAAAAAAAAAAAGCATTCCAGTCAGGTCTTGGCAGAAATTCAGACCCTCCTCAGGGCTTGAAACCCTGGGTAGGGCACAGCGGCTCATTGGGTCTCAATTTCCTCCCCTGTAAAATGAGGTGTAATTGACCCTACCTCACATGGTTTGTGCCCAGCTTGAGACTGTGTACCCTCAGACACCCACTTCCCCCGCTGACCCTGTCTCCTGGCTAGGGGCTGACCTCTGCACACAACATTTCCCTTGTCCATTGGTTTCTGCCCAGATTTTGCCAATGGCAGGCATTGAGGGTAGACTGGAAGGCAGGAAGATGGGAGAAGCCAGAATATTTCTTCCCAACTGCTTTTGGTAACATCTCCGACTGGACAAGGCCTATCTAAGTGCTAATTTCTTTTTTTTTTTAAATATATTTTTATTGATTTCCGAGAGGAAGGGAGAGGGAGAAAGAGATAGAAACATCAATGATGAGAGAGGATCATTGATTGGTTGCCTCCTGCACAACCCCCACTGGGGATCCATTGCCTTGACCGGGAATTGAACCATGACCTCCTGGTTTACAGGTCGACGCTCAGCCACTAAGCCACATTGGCCAGGCCCTATGTGCTAATTTCTAGTCTCACCCTGTTTATTCTTTGGTTTCTTATCTATGTAACCAACCACTGTATTAAATCCCGTCTGTTTGAGATATTTCTATTTTTCTGATGTAAGGCAGTGAAGGATTTTGTTTTAAGATACAATAAGTCTTCCCTTATCAGTGTACAGTTCTGCAAGTTTCCACAAACATATATAATCATGTAACCACCACCACAATGAAGACATAAAATGGTTCCATTACCAAAAATTTCCCTTTCTGTAATCAAATCCTCCCTAACCCCCAGGCCCTGCCAGTTACTGGTCTGTTCATAGTCCCTATAGTTTGGCCTCTTCTAGAATGTCATAGAAATGGAATCATACAGCTTTCTAGCTTTTGGTGTATGGCTTCTTTCCTTCCTTATAATGCATTTGAGATTCATCCACGTTATTTATAACTAGTTCCTCCTTTTTGGAACTGGTGGTTCCAAATATACTCCTGAGTGACCTGTGTAAGGATGGACTGCAGTTTGTCTACATTCCCTAGTTAGGGCAGCTGCTGTGAGGTTTGTTTGTTTTTTAATCCTCACTGGAGAGTATCCCATTGATTTTTTTTTCTTTTTTAGAGAGAGTGGAGGGAGGGAGAAGAGGGAGAGAGAGAGAGAGAAACATCGATACAAGAGAGACCATTGTCTCCCACATGTGCCCTGACCGGGCTATGGATCAAATCTGCAACCAAGGTACCTGACCTAGACTGGGAATAGAACCCAAGACCCTTCTGCGGGCTGGTCCTCTAACCACTGAGCAAACTGCCAGGGCTGCTGTGAGCTTTTCATGAGCTGATATTTGCAAAATGTTTAGGACAGTAACTGGTGCAGTAAAAACGTGTCAGTCATTACTTTTATGCTGGGGGGAGGGCGGTTACTGAGAAGTGGGTTCAGGTGTTCCCCTTCCCCCTAACGGCTTGCCTCCCCTGTCCGGAAGAGAGAGCCCACCCTTCCCAGGCTGGAAGGGCCAAGACTGCATCTGGTGCAGACGTGGCAGGAACTGGCCTCCCAGCCCATCCCTGAAGCTGAAAGTGGGCCCCAAGCCCATGGATGGAGGAAACGCCTGCCAAGATCAGCATCTGGAAAGCTTCTCTACAGCTGGGGCCCCTTCCCCCAGTGCCGGGGTGAGGATGAGAAAGTTGGGACCTGTCTCAGACACTTCTTTTTATGCAATTGCTCCTGCCAAAAGCAGAGAGCTGGGGGTGGGGTGACAATAGAGACCCAGAGAGGCTTGAGGACAGGCCTGGGCCTCCTTGCTCTGGGGAAGTTCAAAGAATCAGAGATCAGAGGGTTTCCCTCACCTGGATTACAGAGAAGAACATCCTATATCTCACCAATGCCCCATGTGGTCCTGAGGAGTAACCATCATCCTTCTGACCCTCTGGGGCAGGGAAGGGGGGGACACTGCATCAGGACTGGGCATAAACAAATTCAAATCCCCCCACTACTGTGTACCTCAGCTTCTTCATCTTTAAATTGGGGTGAGAAGGAAAAGGCAAAACTATGGAGACAGTAAAAAGATCAGGGGTGCCCCAGCCGGTGCGGCTCAGTGGGTTGGGCATCATCCAGTGCACCAAAAGGTTGCTGGCTCTATTCCTGGTCAGAGCACATGCCTGGGTTTGGGCTCAATCCTGGTAGGGGGCATGCAGAAGGCAGCTTATGGATGTTCCCCTCTCACATTGATGTTTTTCTTTCTCTCTCCCTCTCCCTTCCTCTCTCTCTAAAAGTCAATAAACTATTCTTAAAAAAAAAGGTCAGGGGTTACCAGGGGCTTGGGGGTAGGGAGGGATGAATAGGCAAAGCACGAAGATTCTTTAGGGGAGTGAAACTATTCTGTATGCATACAAGTCACTATATGTTTCATGAAACCCACAGAAAGTACAACAACAAGAACAAACCGCAGTGTAGATTCTGAATTTGTGGTGCTAATGATGTATCAATGTAGGCTCATCAATTATAACCAAGCATCTCTGTAGTGCCATGTTTATAGTGGGGGAGGCTTTGCATGCCTGAGGGCAGGGGAACATAGGAGAAATCGCTGTACTTTCCGCTCGATTTTGCTGTGAACCTGAAACTGTCCTAAAAATAAAGTCTACTTAAAACAATAGGATGATGATAATATTCCCCACCTCCTAGGATTGGGAGGATTCAGAGTTGCACTCAGAATAGTCTGTGTCATGTGAGCATTAGCCATTGTCAGTGGCCCTATAATTAGTGGAGGCTGCTCCTGGTCTCTTCACCTCTATTTTCCCTTCCTGGTAGCTCCCAAGAGAAGGGTCATTTCCTTCTTTGTCCGCTGTTCTCTCTCAGGAGTCCCTTAGAGCAGCTTTCCCTTTGACTCCATCTCCCCGCCCCTGCAGACTATCAGGAAAACCAGGCCTCCCGTGTTTTCCAGTTCTTCAGCCCGTTCCCTCAGCTGACCCAGCGGAGACCTAGTGTTGCCCCAGAAGTGGGAGGTGGGAGGGCTGAGAAGAGGGGCCAGAAGTTGCTTGTGTGTATATCTCTGTGTCTCTGAGGATATCACCTTTGTCTAGTAGCCATGGTCTCTCTAACAGACGCCAGATATGTCTGTGGCCTTGACATCATCCCCACCCCCAGGTCCCTGGGGGGATGGCAAACTGCTGAGCCAGGCAAGTGTGGGGGGGTCACTTCCTCCCCAGCCTTCAGGTCCCCACAAAGGGCTGAGATTTCCGCTCTGATAGCTCCCCGTCGAGAAGAGACCCAGTTTGCTCTGTGCCTTGTCCCCTGTGTGTTGAACACCTGGTTTCGAGAAGTTGCCCGGGCAACACATTTTACTTGGCAGAGGACTCAGTGGGGTCTTGCAGAGGTTTCAGTGGACCCCAAGATCTGGCCCAGAAATGAGTGGACGCTGAAATCTGGTTCAAGGAAAGGAACAAAGTCACAGTCTCTTTCCTTATCTCTGCATTAAAGCCCTGTGAATTTGTGTTAGAACTGTCTGGTTTCTTCACTGTCTCCTCCGTCAGACTGTCAGGTCTGGGTGGCAGAGACCAAGGAGGCATCACCAGAACCAGCACAGAGCATTCATTATATGAGTACACTAGAGGCCTGGTATACGAAATTTGTGCACTGGAGGCGGGGGGGGTCTCTCAGCCTGGCCTGTGCCCTCTTGCAGTCTGGGAGACCTTGGGGGATGTCTGACTGACGGCTTAGGCCCACTCCCCACTTCTGGCTGAGTGGTGCTCCCTCTGTGGGAGTGCACTGACCGCCAGGGGGTAGCTCATGCATTGAGCATCTTCCCCCTGGTGGTCAGTGTGCATCATAGTGACTGGTCATTCCACCATTCAGTCGATTTGCATATTAGCCTTTTATTATATAGGATATGCTGCATATATGTAATATTAATATAATCTTTATGCATTTCTTTGTTAATCATGCATTTCTTTGTTAATCATGTAAACATGTTTATTTTTTAAAAAATATCCTCACCTGAGGATAAGTTTATTGATTTTAGAGAGAGGGGAAAGGAGAGAGAAACATTGATGTGAGAAGCATCAATTGGGGATGTGTTGCCTCCCGTACTTGCCCTGAACAGGTGATTGAACCTGCAACCCAGGTACATACATGCCCTTGACCAGTAATCAAACCCAAGACCCTTTGTTTCTTGGGCTGGTGCTCTAACCACTGAGAAAACTGGCCAGGGCAAATGTTTATTCTTTTTAAAAATTTGTTTAAAAATATGTTTTTATTGGGTGGGTGGGTGGGAAGAGATCAACCAAGAACTTGTATACATATATGCATAACCCATGCACACAGACAATAGGGTGGTAAAGGCCTGGAGTGGGGGCAGGCCAGAAGGGGTCAATGGGGGAAAATGGGGGACATATGTAATACTTAAAACAATAAGTATTTTTAAAGAAAGAACTTGCACTTATAGTGTAAAAAAAAAAGATGTTTTTATTGATTTCAGAGAGGAAAGGATAGGGAGAGATAGAAACATCAATGATGAAAGAGAATAATTGATGGGTTGCCTTCTGCATGCCCCCCACTGGGAATCAAGCCTGCAACCCAGGCATGTGCCCTGACTGGGAATCGAACCGTGACCTCTTGGTTCATAGGTCAATGTTCAACCACTGAGACACGTCGGCCAGGCAACATGTTTATCCTTAATAGAAATTTGTTAATATTGATAAGTTGAATAATAATATCAATATCTTTATGAAGAGTGTTTTGCATGTTTATATTGATTATTATTATTAGAGGAATGATTTTACAACTAAAGGTCTAGTGACTTGTTACCTTTTATTTAAATTTTTATGTCTTTGTAAATTTTTTGAATTGGTAATGTGAACTAAAAATTTCAAACAATATTACAGGGCACAAGCTGAAAAGTTTGACACCCTCTCACCTGTCCTCCTGCCCCCTGCTCAGTTCCCCTCCCTGAGGTTAACCGCTGTGACGGGTATCTTGTGCCTTCTCCCAGAGATGGCCTGTGACCCATACACAGGCAAATGTGTGTGTATTTATACAGCCCTTATAAACACACCCAGAAGTTCAGGCAAACAATGCAAGCTGTTCTACATTGTGCTTTTTTCAAGTTAACATGTTGAAGATAATTTCACTCAGTACAAACAAGACTACTCTATTTTAATTCTGTATTAGGCATTAATGGATCTATGTTTTAAAAATATTTTTTTATTGATTTCAGAGAGGAAGGGAGAGGGAGAGAGAGGTAGAGGCATCAATGAGAGAGAATCATTGATGAGCTGCCTCCTGCACGCCCCCTACTGGGGATTGAGCCCGCAACCCAGGCATGTGCCCTGGACCCAAATTGAGCCTGGGACCCTTCAGTCTGCAGGCTTGATGCTCTATCCACTGAGCCAAACTGGCTAGGGCTTAATGGGTCCATTTTAATTTCCTTTTTCATCATTTTGCTTTTCAATACCCATTATGGAGGTATCAAGCAGTTTAGTTTTTTTGTTTGATTAATTTCAGCTTTATTGACATAAAAAATTATAAGGTATTTAAAGCACACATCATAGTGATTTGATATACATATACATTCTGAAAGAGTTCTCCCATTGAGTTAATTAATACATCCATCACCTCACTTATTTATCTGTTTTTGTGAGGTGTTGTGTGTGTGTGTGAACATTTAAGTTCTACTCTCAGCAAATTTCAATATCATACAGTATTATCAACTATAGTCACCATGTTTCACATTCGATTCTCAGACCTTATTTCATGTTATTACTGAAAGTTTGTACCCTCTTACCAACCACTCCCCATTTCCCTCACCCCAGCCCCTGGCAGCCACTCTCCTATTCTCTGTTTCTATGAGTTTGACTTTCTTTTTTTAGATTCCATATATAAGTGATACCATGCACTCTATTTGTCTTTCTCTGTGATTTTTTTCACTTAGCATAATGCCCTCAAGGTCCACTCATGTCGTTGCAAATGACAGGATTCCCTATATTCCATTATATATATTTTATATATATAAAATTATAAGTGGAAAATTATATATGGAAATATATATAGTACATTTTCTTTTTCCTTTTTTTTTTTTTTGTTTTGTTTTTGTTAATCCTCACCTGAGGATATTTTTCCATTGATTTTTAGGGAGAATGGAAGAGAGAGGGAAAGACCGAGAGAAACATCGATGTAAGAGAAACACACCGATTGGTTGCCTCCTGCATGAGCCCTCAACTAGGGCCGGGGAGGAGCCTGCAACCAAGGTAAATGCCCTTGACCGGAATCGAACCTGAGACCCTTTGGTCTGCAGGCCAATGCTCTATCCACTGAACCAAACCAACTAGGGAGCACATTTTCTTTATCCAGTCATCCACTAAGGGACACTTATGTTGTTTCCATGTCTTGGCTATTGTGAATAATGCTGCAATAAACATGGGAGTGTAGATATCCTTTTTCATAATTTTATTGTTTGTTTTGAAGCACCTACCCTCTCCCTTCTTTTTATTGCACTGTCTGGGTATCAAACAGTCTTAATTTTTTAAAAATATGTTTTTTATGTATTTTTTAGAGAGAGGAAGGGAGAGAGAGAAACATACATGAGAAACAGTTGGCTGCGGCCTGCACGCCCTCTACTGGGGATCAAGCCTGAAACTCAGGGCATGTGCCTTGACAGGGAATCTAACCAGCAACTTCTTGGTGCATAGGACAATGCTCAACCAACTGAGTCACACCAGCTGGGCAAGCAGGCTTAACTTTTAATTAACTTATTGTTGGAATATTTAAACATGTTACAGTAATGTGCACATTACAACAGCCAAAAGGTACAAAGGATTCGTAGAGTGACATTTACCAGTTTCTTCTTGCAATATTCTGGATATTCTGTACACGTCAGGTAGAACTCAGCCCCTCGGGGGACAGGGAGTTTTGCCTGATTTGTCTCCATCCTTTAGAATAGTGTCTGGCACATACCAGATGTTTACTGTATTTGGTAAATAAACATATAAGCAGATTATTTATGCGTGTTCACAACTAGTGCAGGCTGAATGAGGAAAAGAGGGGGAAACTCAAGAACCAGGTAGAGGATAGGCCTCAAGTTGGAAGGCAGGATAGAACTTGGACCTGGCAGCGAGGGCGAGGCAGCCATGGACAAAGGCAGGTTAGGCTGTGGGTTGCGTCTTCTAGGGATGGGAGACAGCACAGAATTCTGGGATCCTATCAAGGCAAAAATCAGTTCTGTATTTGGGACAGTGCATGGCACATGGTAGGAACTTGATTATTTTTTAAATGAACACACAATAGGCCTTGATGCCTAATTGCTGCGTTGACACACAGTAGGTGCTTCATGGCTTCTTGTTGAGTAAAGGGGATCCCGTGCTCTCCTCCAATTCCAGGGTCCCAGGGATGGGCCAGAATAAATCTGTACTTGGAGACAGCTGTTTCAGGTTCAGGCCACCTGGCCAGGAGGGACATAAAGTCACGGGGCCGAGTGACGTCAAGTTTCAGTCGGTTCTCACGGGAGGGCCTAGGAGGGGCCGGGCCGAGGGGGGCGGGGGGCGCGGACAAAGGGACCGGCGCACCACCCCCGCCGGCCCTCGCGCGCGCGGGGCTGGCAGGCCACATCTGGAATCCATTGCTGCGGCCTCCCGAAAGGGGAGGAGAGGAGGGCGGGGCGAGTGGGGGGCCAAGGCGGCGCCTCTCCCCGCCCCCCTCTTCGTCTATCCCCAGCCCGGGACGCAGCAGAGCCCGGCGGGCAGCCCCAGCCCCAGCCGAGGCCGTCCCGGGAACGCTGATGCCAAAGCCCCTCGGGCCAGGGCAGGGACCCGGTCCGCCTAGGCAGGTGAGCATGCGTTGCAAGGGGGAGGAATAAAAGGCGGGCTCGGTTCTCTCGGGTCGCGGGATCCGAGCCGTGGTGGCGGGGTGGGGGGCCTGGCCGGGGTCGGGGGCGCGCACGCGTCGCCGTGCTCCTGCTGCACTGAGGAGTGGTCGTCGTGCGCCCTCTCCACTACTCCAGGCGGCTCCCACGGGCTAGACCGCGAAACCCTGACTGCGCTTACCCAGCGGCAGGAAGTTGGCTCCGAGAAGGCGGAATCCAAGCCCTTTTGGCCGGAGACTGGGAGGCAGGACTGCGTGCCCGGGGAGTTTGGGGAGTGCGTAGGAGGTGGGTAGGGCGCCCCTCTTGGCTAACTCCGGTTGAGCAAAAGGTGCTGCGCGCCGCGGAGCTTCCAAGCCAAGGGGCGGGGCCCATCTGCACATCTGGCTCTCTGCCTCAGTTTCCTCAAGTAGTTTTCAGTTCCCCCGCGGGGACCTGGCTTTGTTCTGGAAGAGAAGGGAACGTGACTGTGGCTCCGGCGCCTCTTCTTCCCCCTGGGGCCCGGAGATGGGGCGTGAGTGCAGGCGCGCGTGGCATGGGCCCCGCTTGGTCCCAGGCCCAGCAGAGCTTCCGAACCTCGCCCCCTCCTCCGGCACGAACTGACTCACCCGGGGATTTCCACCCCCTCCCCAAACTCTGTTCTAGTCAGATGCTCCAGACGCCACGCGCTGAGCCCACAGTCTCCACTGTGGCGCGACACCGGTGCGGCTGAGGTTGGTAACCCCCTCCCCCCCTCCATGTCTTCTGGGAATATTGAGGCAGGGCACCTGGCGGGACGGAGAGGAGTCCCCCAACCCCACTTGTAGATGTGGAGATACTGTGCGTGTGTATGGCGAAAGAGAAAGGAGGTGCGGCCCCAGCAGCCTGGAGTGTGGATACCGTACATTCCACCGCCAGATAAGGAGGCTAAGACTATGGCCCAAGGGCGGGGGCGGGTCCTGTCGCCGTTTTCTGGGCATCTGGGCTTCGCCTAGTAGGGAGGACTGCCAGCAGACCAGGGGCGTCTCCAGCCTCCTTTGCTGTTTGGGGCTGGAGCCTCCACCCTCCCTGGCCCACTGGGGCCTCATTTGTTTTTCGTTGGTTGGTTGATTGGTTGATTGGTTGGTTGGTTGGTTCGTCCATCCATCCATCCATCCATCCATCATCCATCCTACATGTTTTCTGAGCACCTTGTGTATGCTAGGTAGCAATCCAAAGGGGCTGCTAATGGACTTGGTTGCTGACACTTACATTCTACTGTGGAAGCCAGACAGAAAACTAGAAATCGTGCTTTTCAAAATTGGTAAGTGCTGCGAAGATAAAGCAAGATGCTCTGAGGGGACAGTGGCTGTAACAGACCAGGGGTCAGAGCAAGTGACCTTAAAACTGAAATTTGAAAGATGAGGAGACCCCTGGGGGAAGGAAGACTAATCCCCCCAAGGATTTGGGGGAAGGGCATATCAGGTGGAGGAACAGCAGGGGCAAAGGCTAGGAGCTGGGGTTAGCCTGTAGGAGGCCAGTGTGGTTGGAGTCGAATGGCTCTGGGGGAGAGTGGGAGAAAGCCAACTGGCCAAGGGCCAGGCCCTTTGGGGCAGTGGGGAGCCATGGAAGAATTTGGAGTGACATATTGGAGCTCCCCTGGCAGCTGTATGGAGAATGGCAGTGCAGGAGGGACATGACAGCTGAAGAGAAACCAAAAGAAAGGGGTGTGTGCGGGGGGTCGGGGGTGGGCACTGCCCTAGGCAAGAGGCATGGGATCAGTGAGTGACCATTGGGAACTGAACCACAGGGCCTGCCTCAATGGAACTTGGGGGAGGGGCTCCTGGAAGCACTGAGCTTCCTCCTGCCTTCCTTCCTCCTAATCATCCCCTGAACAATCTTGATCTGTGTCTCTTCCCTGCCCTTCCCAACCCTGTCTCTTGTTCCCACTTGTCCTTCTTGCTCCATTTCAGGCCTGGACATTCCCTGATTTCGAGCCCAGTGACCTCTTACAAGTCAGGGTTGCCTTGGTAAAGGTGAGCAGGGGTCAGGCCCGGTGTGTAGCCAGGCCTGGGAAATGACACAGGGAGGAGAAGCAGGCAAGGCATGCATCTGCTAGCCCCAACCTGGGGCTGGCTTCCTCTTTCTGGAAAGCATCTACCTACCTTAATGTTTAGCACAACTCTAGTTGGGAAGATGAAGTAGTGTGGGCCTCAGTTTCCCCTTTTCTTACCAGGAGAGCCTGAGGATGCCTACAAGCCTCCTGGGGCTGCAGAAAATGAGGGCGCAGTGCCCTGGTCTTCCCTCTCAGGGAAAAGATAGACCTTTTGGTCAGTTCCCGGGATTCGAGGGCTGAATCCATTTCTTTTTTATTATTTTAAATATATATTTTTATTGATTTCAGAGAGGAAAGGAGAGAGATAGAAACATCAATGATGCGAGAGAATCATTGATCGGCTGCCTCCTGCATGCCCCCACTGGGGATCGAGCCCACAACCTGGCATGTGCTCTTGGCTGGAATTGAACCTGGGACCCTTTAGTTCGCAGGCCAACACTCTATCCACTGAGCCAAACCGGCTAGGGCTGAACCCATTTCTTATTTCTCCAGGAAGTGGCCATAAATCTCTCTCTTGGCTGTCTGACTGGAGAGGGTGGTGGCCCCACTTCAGGGAAGGAGGGGGCAGCCACAGGACACGCCTTGCGCTTCTGGCCCCACTAGCAAGGGTGCTTCCCAGGCCAGTGATGGGTTTTTGATTCTCAATTTTAAACTCCAGGAGGGTCCCAGTAGGCCAGGGCAGCCTGGGGATGTCTGGTTAGGATGACCTGGCGGTCAGACTACAGTTCAAACTCTCCCCAGGGACATTCACACAGTTTTAATTCTCCTCGGAAAGAAGTGAGTTCCAGCCTCCAGAAAAGGACCAGTTCAGTGGTGGTAGCTGCTGAGCGCTCCCAAACTGGGCCAATCAGATGCCAAAGATGGAAAGCTCAGGCCAATAAGCGAATAGCTCAATACTCTGGAATTGAAAATAAGCCAATCAGGGTGCAGGCTGTTTCTGGCCCGACAGTGGGTCTGGTCAGGCCAAGCCTGCTTCTGGCCCTCTGAGGCGGGCAGAGGGCATGGGGCGCCAGAGGCTCTGTCCTGTACAGGAACAAGGGGCCTCTGTGTGGCGATCTGGGCAGGGCAGCAGCCCCGGGGATGCACACAAGCCCTTCTGTGTTCCCAAACTAGAACGGATGTCCCTTCGCCCAAGGGGAGCAGCTGCTTCTCTGTCAGGCCAAGGTCCAGGCCACCTCCCAGAAGGGGCACCGGTGACGGTGACAGAGATAGCCGAGCGACCCCGGAAGTCCCCCATCACTCCCGGGCTCACTAGGAACCGGCCTAACCAGCCTTTTCTGGAAGGCGGTTCCTGACGCACATGTGGTCCTTGCCAGGCCTTGGCAGACATGTTCCCAGGGATCTGGGGAGGGCTCTTCCTGTGCCCCATCCCCCATCCCCATTTAGCAAATGGTTCCCCTCATGAAAGGCAGACTCCACCCTCCTCTGAGACACCTCCCTCCCAAACTGGAGGGCAGCCATGGTGTCGGCCTTGCATCCTCTCTGCACCTCTTCCCGCCCCCTCCCCCACGGATTGGTTTTCCTTGAGAGGGGGTGACTCAGGCTTTCATGGAAACAAATACCGTCCCCCCCTCCCCGCGGGGCTGCAAGCCCCCTCACCTCTCCTATGACTTCAGCACAGCTGCCCCATCCTCCTAGCCAGGACCTCCCAGACTGGTCTCCGGTGTCTCCCCCATCCCATCACCCCCTCCCAGCCTTCCCCACAGCGGATGTGACTGGGGAACCAGGACTCCACCCTGTTTGTTCTAGGGGCCTCACATCTGGATTTCATCCTGCCTGGGAGGGGGTGCCAGCGCCCTGCCTATCCCTCTGGACCCTCTGTCCAAGGGCAGGGCTAGATGGTGCTGATGAGAACAGGCTGTTGGGAATCTCGCTTGGCTGGCTCAGTCGGCATCCCCTCCCAAAAGATTGGGTGGAGGGCATCTGGTCCCAAGCAGAGTGTGGCAGGAAGAAGGGAGCTAATCATACTTATTTCGCACTTGTTATGTGCGGAGGCTGCCTCGAGCAGTGTTCAATAGGATTTTTCTGTCACCCTATGAAGTGGGCTTTCTTCTTCCTGTCGCGCAGATGAGGATGTTGAGGCTGCGTGCCGATTGACTTGCCCAAGATCCCACAGCATGTCAGAGGGGGTGTGGCGCTAACACTAGATTGTCTTCCAGGCTTATGTCCTCTGGGATGACATGGCCTCTGGGATGCTGGAACCTCAGGGCCAACCTGGTTTCCCCTCAAGACCTTATTTTGGGAGCACCCATCGCCTCAAGGCGTACGCCCAGCCTAAAATCTAGGGCAGTGGGTGGTAATGAGCAGGGTATGGTGCTGTCAGCATCAAGTATCTCTCCGACCCAGGTTAGCAGGTGGCATAAGGCCCAAGGCTCCAGTGTATTTGAGAAAAGGGGCAAGCCCTCCAGTTCCTGCCCACAGCTCCACCTCTGGGTAGATGGGCAAGGCTTCCGGAAGTCCACTTTGTGTCCTTCGTGCCATTTGGGGGAGCTTCTGAGAGACAGTGTAGCCTAGAGGCTATCGAGGCGTTGGAGCCGGTCTCTGGCTCTGCCACTTACTAACTTTGAGACTTTGGGAAAGTGAGTTGACTTCTCTGGGTTTCTCATCTGTAAAGCAGGGATCATGATCATTTTGACTTCATGTGGCCACTCAGTGAGGAGTGCTGGCCCTGGGACTCAACCCCTAGACATCCAAAGTCAGAGCCCAGGCAGCATCCACAACCCTGACCTGTCTGTCTCTTCTCTCTGCAGCTCTGACAGCTCCATGGCCTCAGCTGGCCACTGAGCCCCACCATGGGCAGCCTGTACTCGGAGTACCTAAACCCCAACAAGGTCCTGGAGCACTATAATTACACCAAGGAGACGCTCGATGTCCCGCAGACACTCTCCCGCCAGGTGGCCTTGGTCGCCATCATCATCCTGTGCTGTGCCATCGTGGCAGAGAACCTGCTGGTGCTCATCGCAGTCGCCCGCAACAGCAAGTTCCACTCAGCCATGTATCTGTTCCTGGGCAACCTGGCTGCCTCGGACCTGCTGGCGGGCGTGGCCTTTATAGCCAATACCTTGCTCTCAGGCTCCGTCACCCGGCACCTGACACCTGTGCAGTGGTTTGCCCGTGAGGGCTCAGCTTTCATCACACTCTCTGCCTCTGTCTTCAGCCTCCTGGCCATAGCCATTGAGCGGCATGTGGCCATTGCCAAGGTCAAGGTCTACGGCAGCGACAAGAGCTGCCGCATGCTGCTGCTTATTGGGGCCTCATGGCTCATCTCACTGGTTCTTGGTGGCCTGCCCATCCTTGGTTGGAACTGCCTGGGTCACCTCGAGAGCTGTTCCACCGTGTTGCCGCTCTACACCAAAGACTACGTGCTCTGTGTTGTGACCATCTTCTCTGTCATCTTGTCGGCCATTGTAGTTCTGTACGTCCGCATCTACTGCGTGGTCCGCTCCAGTCATGCCGAGTTGGCTGTCCCACAGACGCTGGCCCTTCTCAAGACAGTCACCATCGTGCTAGGGGTCTTCATTGTTTGCTGGCTGCCTGCCTTTAGCATCCTCCTCCTGGACTATGCCTGTCCCGTGCGCTCCTGCCCTATCCTCTACAAGGCCCACTACTTTTTTGCTTTTGCCACCCTCAACTCGCTGCTCAACCCTGTCATCTATACGTGGCGTAGCCGGGACCTACGGCGGGAGGTACTGCGGCCCCTGCAGTGCTGCCAGAAGGTGGCGGGGGTGCAAGGACGGCGGGATGGGACCCCACATCACCGCCTCCTGCCCCTCCGTAGCTCTAGCTCACTGGAGAGGGGCACCCACATGCCCACGTCGCCTACGGTTCTGGAGGGCAACACAGTGGTTTGAGGGACCTGTGGGCTGACAACCAGGCCATGGCAGAGGGCTCCATGGAGAGGTGCCACGTGACCTCAGACAGATGTGGGGCTGCCAAGCAAGGTGGCTCACGCCACAGACCTGGGTGATATTGAAAATATCTCAGACCTGGGATGGCCAGCTGAGGCACTGACCTGCTGGAAGAAAGAGCTGCAGCAGAGGCCTGAAGGCCACTGCGGTGACTGGCATGACCCCTTCAGAACTGGCTCAGGGGAGGTCTGAGGTTACCTGCAAAGGGCCTGGTAACAGCAGGCAGGCACTCAAGAGGAACTCAGGGCAGGAGCAATTTACAACTTGGTACAAAGGATTTCATTTTACGACTGTCTGACCCTCCACCTTGCCACCTTCTGGCAACCTCAGGCCCCTTCCCTGGAACATGCCCCAGGGGCTGGAGGCCTCCTCCCTTACTGTCTGGACAGCCCCAGATAATAGTTCCCCAAGACCAAATCCACAGCTTCCCCAAATCTCACCAGCTGGTACTTTGGCCACTTCTTCCCTTTCCTCTTACTCCACGAGATGCCAGGAAACCACGGATGGGACAGCGGAGGGTGGGGGTGGGGGGGCCTGAACCCCATTTTCAGACCTCATTGGCACGTGGCGTAGCTGGGACCTGCTTCGGGAGGTACTGCGGCCCCTGCAGTGCTGCCAGAAGGTGGCGGGGGCCTCCTCATTGGCCAGTTGTACTATTTGGGGCACAGAGAAATCACCAAGGGCTGGAAAAACCTGTCTGGGGAGCTGAGGAGAGCTCAGCATGGAACTTGAGAAAGTTCTGGGGTATCTGTTAGCCCAGGATCCTTCCACCTCCCCCCAAAACAACCATCCCCAGGCTACTCCCACCTCCAGCCCCAGCTGAGGTCCCAGTTCTCAAGGCAGGGCAGCTTGAGTCCACTGTGCCTCCTTTCAAGTTGTAGTGAATGGAGCAGGGAGTGGGGGTGCCAAGGACATTTGTGGGGGCTCTTCTCCAACCTGCTCCAGAAGGACTTTGCTAAATCCTGTGGATAGATAGAAGGGTCATTGCGGTACAAACATATTTATGTGTCTCTCAGTGTCTGTGCGTGTCCTTGTGTGTGCGTGTGTGATGTCTGCGACCTGTGCCCATGTTTCCCCAGAATGAATGCTATTCTGTCTCCTTATGTCTGTGTTGAAGCTGCCAAAGAGGGGTCCGGCCCCACACAGGCCCCTTCGTAATCGCTGGCTCATTCCCCCACTTGAGAGCTGGGCTGCAGCTCACCTGGGGAAGGAAACCTCATGCCTCAAAATGATTTCTTGTGAATGCAAAGGTTGGGAGGGTCTTTTGGGGGGCAAGGAGCCAGATGGGGGCTTGCCTCCCCTTAATTCAGCTCCCCAGATGCCCCCATGCCCCATGTCTGAGACCAGGCCCAGGCCAATAAACGGTTCAATTTCTCTTTCTGATGCCTGTTTGTCTTTTCAGGTTTACGGTGGTAGTTCCCCCATTATCGCTTTGTGGCTGGGGGTGGATGGGATGGGGGAGGGTGGCTGCTGCCCAGGCAACCCACCACTCTTGCCAGTCTTCCCATTTTGTATCCCAGACCAGGGTTGCAGTGGCTGCTGAGGAAACAGGGTCAACGCTGGCATTTCCCCAGGACAGTTGTCCAGGGCCTTCCTCTTTTCCTTCAAAGAAAGGTCTGGTGGCTGGTGGGGACCCCCTTCTCCAACCCAAGTACATGTCTCTCCCTGGGGCATTATCTTGGGGCCCAGTGGCCCACAGGGTCCTCCAGAGAGCAGTATTCCCCAGAGAAATGGCTGACTAAGCACTTTCTAGGCACGTAGACATGACTCCTCAGCAGGACTCCTTTTATGGAACTGTGGGTTTAGAGAAGTGTCGTGATCTGCTCAAATGGTCACACAGCCCATTGGAGCAGCACCTGTCTGGATTTGAACTCAGGTGGGCTGACTGGAGATCCTGCCAGCTCTAATACTGGGCCAGAGAAAGGATCCTCAACCCCCTCTTTGCCATGCATGGGACCAGGAGAAGCCCAGATGGAACACAGCTGGAGGGTGGGTACAGCTCCAGGGTGACACCCCACTAATTGCCCAGAGGCACAGGGCTCAGTGGCTCCTTTGAAGAGCTGCACTTTGATTGGGAACACAGAACCCAAGCTGAAGCCTCGCCCAGCAATGCCAGCACAAATACAGGGCGGTCAGTGAAAGAGGAGTGAGGCAGGCAGCAGCCAGAGGCCGAAAGGCCTGCATCCTCATTGGAATTCTCCTCCCGCCAGTAGTGCAGAGACAACCTCTGCAAACCTGAGGCCTAGTTGAGTTTGGAGGGAAAAGGCATAGGCCAAGCAAGATCAATAAATTTCCCCCAAATACTTACATGCTTCCACCGTCTCCTCCTTCAGGCCTTTGCTCAAATGCCACGTCCTTGTAGAAGCCTGCCCTGACCACCTCCCTTCCCCATGTAGCCCATCACTTGGCAGTATTTTATATAACAATTTACCTGTTTTCCCCCATTAAAATATGAGAACCTTGAAGTAAGGATTGCATCTGTCTTCTTCACCACTGTGTCTAGCATGTTAAGCAGCACTAGACACAGTGAATCCTCAACCCCCTCTTTGCCATGCATGGGACCAGGAGAAGCCCAGATGGAACACAGCTGGAGGGTGGGTACCTACCTCCCCACCACAGGCCCTTTGCACCTGCTGTTCCCTCTGTCTGGAATGATTATCCCCCAGACATCCTTGTGATTCTTCTCGCCTTCAAATCTATATTCAAATATACCCTGGGTGAGGCCTCTAGCCTCACCATACATGAGTGTTTTTTTAATATATTTTTATTGATTTCAGAGTGGAAGGGAGAGGGAGAGAGAGATAGAAACATCAATGATGAGAGAAAATCATTGATCAGCTGCCTCCTGCACACCTCCTACTGGGGATCAAGCCTGCAACCTTGGCATGTGCCCTTGACCAGAATCAAAGCCGGGACCCTTCAGTCTGCAGGCCAAACCAGCTAGGGCTAGTTTCTTTTCCTATCTGCCTCTCTTGCTACTCTTTTAACATGGAACACGTTTTGGTTCACCCTGTTTATTTTTTATCTCCCCTTTAGAATGCTAGTTCTATGACAGCAGGGGTTGGTGTCTGTCTTCACTGTTTGGTCCCAGAACAGTGACTAGCACACAGTAGGTTCTCAATAAATGTTTGTGAAATAAATGAAAGCAAAAGCAAATGATGGTCATTTCGGTAAGTGGTACTCTCATCAGCACTCTAACAGGTTAAGGAAACTGAGGCACAGAGAGGTCAAGTGAACTGCCCAAGCTCATGTAGCATGTGAGTGGAAGTGTCGGGATTTGAACCCAGGCAGTCCTTGATTGAAAATGGCAATCACATCTGATCGTCCTCAGTATCCTGAAGATCCATGTTACTGATCTCTCAAATCTTGGCGCCTAGAATGGGAGGGACCAACCTAGAGGGAGGCAAGACGACTTTCACCTCCTTTCCCCCTAATGCCTGTTGGATATTAGGAAGTATCAGAGTCATCTGGAAGAACCTGTTAACATGCAGATTCTTAGGCGTTGCAGTGAGAGATTCTGATTTGAATAGGTCTGAAGTGACCCCAGCAACGCCTGTTTTTCACCAAACACCTTTAGGCATCATCTTGGGACCATAGTCTAAGAAGGTTCCAGACTCCATAATCTCAATGGAATTTCTTGCATTGATGGAACTATGCCATATTAGCCTTGCCTACTTGTGAGCTATCTAGCACTTGAAATTTGGCTAGTGTGATACAGGGACTAAATATTAACTTTAATTTAAATGTAAATAGCCACGATTGCCATTAGCAGTTCTACAGTGTGCACCCCTGGTTTCTGCAGCCTCTGGGCAGCTGAACTCTCTTGGCATTATACCACCAATTCAACAAAAATTCTTGAGTCTCACCATATCATTGTTATGAATGACATGGTAGCTTCCACATGTCATGTCATAATTTTTGGAATATTTCTTTTAATAATGATAGCAAGATTAAGCTCAGTGCCTGGCCGGCATGGCTCACTGGTTGAGGCTTGACCTATGAACCAGAAGATCATGGTTTGATTCCTGGTCAGGGCACATGCCCGGGTTGCAGGTTTGATCTCTAGTGTGGGGCGTGCAGGAGGCAGCCAATCAATGATACTCTCTCATCATTTGTATTTCTATCTCTCTCTCTCCCTCTCTAAATCAATAAAAATACATTTTAAAAATATAATAATTTAAAGAAAGATTAGGCTCAGCTGCAAATAGGAAACAAAACATTAGTAATTTAAGAAAGAGAAATGCGTGCCTGACCCCTGGCTGGAAAGTTCATCCACGTTCATCAAATAAATGGACTCTCAGGCTTGCAGGAAGAAATGGATTTCTCATATAAAAGAGTTTCAGAGGAAACTGGTCTGGGTAAGAAGGACAGATGCCTACTTCTTAGCATCCAGGCTCCCATCTATCTGCCTGTCCACCCGTCCACCCGTCCACCCATCCATCTACCTAAATCTATCTGTTTATTTATCATCTATCATCCATCTAGCCACCTAAATACTTTGTTTCCTAAGAACAAGGCATTCTCCTAACCTCAATAAAATTACCAAAATCAGGAAATCTACAAACCTTTATCAGATTTCACCAATTGTCCCATTACTAACCTTTATCGCAGAAGAAAATCCCAGACCACTTGTTGAATTCATTTATCTTTTCAGTCTCTTCAATCGGTTGGGCGTTGTCCCGTGCGCTGAAAGGTTGAGGGTCGGAGCACATGCCCGGGTGTGGGCTTGATCCCCAGGGGGGGCGGTGTGGAAGATGGACCATCGATGTTCCTCTCCCTCTCCCTCTCTCCCTCTAAAAGCCAATTTTTAAAAATCAAAATAAATAAATAAAGGATAGTTTCTGAACCTTTATCTTTTGTGACCTTGACATTTTAGAAAAATATAGGCCTGTTACTCGATAGAATGCCCTTCAACTTGAATTTGTCTGATATTTCCTCATGATTACATTCAGGCTATGCATTTTTTGGCAAGAATATCACAGAAGTAATGTGTTTTTCTTAATTAGCCTCATTACCAGCCATGCTAACTTTTATCACTTGGTGGTATCTGCCAAGTTTCTCCACTTTAAAGTTACTATTACCCTCTTTGTAATTATTAACTGTCTTGTAGGGTGGTACTTGGAGACTCTGTAAATAGCCTGTTACTCATCAGACTTTTACTCCTTTAGCATCCATTCTTGCCTGAATCAATTATTACTCACTGGATATCTTTAGGAAAATAGGAGGGCATCACATCATTTTATTTGTAGATATGCCACTTTTTATCTTCAAAAGAAAATACTTTTTTTTTCAACTTAAACACAAAACCATGATTATTCTTATAAAAAGTATCAGTCAGCCCTAGCAGGTTTGGCTCAGTATGAGAGCATCAGCCTGTGGACTGAGGAGTCCCGGGTTCGATTTTGGTCAAGGGCATATGCCCAGGTTTCAAGGCTCGATCCCCAGTGGAGGGCATGCAGGAGGCAGCCGATAAATAATTCTCTCTCATCATTGATGTTTCTAGCTCTCCTTCTCCCTTCCTCTCTGAAGTCAATAAACATATATTTTTTAAAAGTATCAGTCAGTGTTAAAATTTCCCTGTTCTCCTTTTTTTATAGATGTATCTTTTATTATTTTTCAATACAATCTATTTTGCTTTCCCAAATTAATTTATTCATAAGCCAGTATATTTAACATACATTTTCAGACATTTTTCTCTTCTTCAATTTGTTTATTGAAATTTACATTCCTTCAAATTCTCATTCCAATCTTACCCTTATATAATAAACCTCCTACAATCATGATCATCTAACCAGTTTTCTTTTTTTTTTTAACATTTTATTTATTTGAATTAGAATTCAAATAAGGTCCTCACATATATTTAGTTAGTGGATTTCTTAAATATTGTTTAGCAGCCTGTCCTTGTTAAACAGTAGGCTTAAGCACCTATTTAACGTTGTTTAACTGAGGTTGAGTAATTCAGTTGTTGAAGAAACAGGTTGTTTGCCCTGGCGAGTTTCATAATTTGTTATCAGCTGATGGCATCCCTTTATGTCATGTTCCTCTTCCCCAGTCAGATTTGAGATTGATGTTTTTGGCTTCAATTCTTTACAGGTGGTGCTGGAAACTTCCAACAGGAGGATATGATATTTCGATGTCTCTCTCTCTTTTACTGGTGACGAAGACTGACTGATCAGGGGGTTCAGAGGCCATCAGTCCGACCCCCCCTTTGTAAATTCCCCACCCAACCATTCCCTAATGGTCTGATCATCCATGAACAACTGTTGCCTGGACCCACCATTGCACAAGCAGTCTTCAAAGGGTTTCTAATCTCTCTCCCCATCCTCATATCCTGGCCAGTTTTCTCATTTGTCTACAAGGCAAATGTACTTCCCCCCAAATCAAACTCACAACCCTGGTGTATTGGTCTCCACTCTAATCAACTGAGCTACCCAGCCAGGGCCAGGACTCTGCATTTTGACTCTGGGCCACTTCTGATGTGAATCATGCATGACTTACAAATGCTGGTCTGAGGGCTGATAAAGGGCTGTGAAGATACTGCCTAGAGGAAATATAGGACAAGGTCATTGCTTCCTCATTTCCTTGTGGCTAAATCCCTCATTCTCATCCAGGATGATTCCAAATGCCTCCAGGGGACATTTGGCAATTATAGAGACACTTGGTTTTCCCACCTGGGGTGGCAGTGCTCCAGGCATCTTGTGGCTAGAGGTCAGACATGTTACTACTGATCACCCTGAAATGCACAGGACAGGCCCCCATGACAAAGGACTATCTGGCTTCAAATGTCAGCAGTGTTCAGCTTGAGAACAGCACATGCCCCTCTGGCTCCTTCTACCTGGTCAGCTGGGTCAGGACTGCTAGGCCACAGCTGATAGAGGGAGGAAACTTCTAGAGACATCTGCAATGCGCCGAATGGAGACTCTGGCCACATCTCTTTGCCAGGTAGTTTTAATAACTTGGTGATCGCCTTTGGAGAGGCGGGTGGTGGTTAATTAGTGGTTATTTCCCCAGGTAGGAGGAGCTTTGCGTGCAGTGTCTGATATAAGGGCCAGGGCAGGCCCACTTCTCATCCCTGCTCAGAGTGGTGTGGACCATTTTCTTTGCAGTTCAGGAGCAGACGCTGTTGTGCTTTTACTTCTTGTGCCAGAAGGTGGGTGATTCACCTAGGTCTCAGCCCTGTTTTTCTCTAGGGCCTGGTGGCTGTAATGGCCTGTAGGGACCCAGGCAGGCTGATGCTGGCTGGCCTGAGGGAGGAAGGATGGGATAAAGGTCTTGGAAGGAAGAAAGGAAGCCCAAGTTTGAAGTACATGAGAGAAGTGGGGATAAGTACCCTGGTGACTTATATAAACAAAGTCAGGTAATATGTACTCTTTTATGTCTGGTTTCTTGCACACAGACTAATATTTGTTTGATTTTTGAGATTTTTCTGTAGTTTTGCATGGAGTTGTCGAGTACTCATTCTTGATACTAAATACTAGTGTTCCGCAAGCTAGGCCATATTCACCCCATAGCCTGTTTTTGTGTGGACTGTAAGGTAAGAATGGTTTTCCCACTTTTAATTAGAAAAAATCAGAAGAAAACATTTTATGACATGTGAAAATAACATTCACATTTCAGTGTCAATAAGTAAAATTGAACACAGCCATGCCCACTCATACAAAATCATCTGCGGCGGCTTTCACACTACAACGGCAGAGTTGAGCTGTTGTGACAGACAGTATGGCTCACAAATTCTAAAATATTTACTCTCTGACCCTTTACAGAAAAAGTTTATGACCCCAGTGTATCGTATTCCACTGTATAAATAAGTAGCTGTCATTGTTTCTATTGGTGCCAGACATTTACATGGCCTTCAATTATTGGCTATTGTGAAGAAAGCTGCTGTGAACATTTTTGTACATCATTTGGTGGATGTGAGCACACATTCCAAGAGTGGAGTTGCTGGGTCATAGGGCAGGCATATATTTAGCTTTAGTAAATAAGCCAACTTGTTTTCCAAGTGACTGTATCGTTTTCAACTCCCCCAGCAACACAGGAGCGTCCTGGTGTTGCTAACAATGGCCAGTTTTCTTTTTTCATTAGAGCCATCCTGGTGTGGGTAGGAGCTGATATTGCATTGAGGCTTCATTTTGCATTTTCCTGATGACTAATGAAGTTGAACAGCTTTCCGTATGAGTCTTTGCCATTTGGATATCCTCTTTTGTGAAATGCCTGTTCAGCATTTTTGTTTACTTAGTAAAAAAGGAATTGTCTGTCTTTTCATTAATTTGGATGAGTCCTATGTGTATTGTAGACACGAGTGCTTGGTCGGCATATATGTATGGCTTGTCTTCAGGGGGTACCTTTAAGAACAAATTCATTTTAATATAGTCTAAATGTTTCCCTTGATGATTAACGTGCTTCGTGGCCTGTTAAAGAAACACTTGCCTGTCCCAAAGTCACAAATATGTAGACTATAGATGTCTTATTTTAAAAGCTCTCTTTAAAAATTTTTTAATTTATTGACTTTAAAAATATATATACTTTTTTTTAATTAATTTCAGAGAGGAAGGAAGAGGGAGAGAAAGAGAAACATCAATGATGAGAATCATTGATTGGCTGCCTCCTGCATGCCCCCTCTGAGGATTGAGCCCGCAAACCGGGCATGTGCCCTCACTGGGAATCCAACCATGACCTCCTGGTTCATAGGTCAACACTCAACCAGTGAGCCACACTGGACAGGCTGATACTTTATTTTTAATTAGAGAGGGAGGAAGAGAGAAAAACACAATTTGTTGTTCCACTTACTTATGGATCATTGGTTGCTTCTTGTATGTGCCCTGACCCCGTACCGAAACCTAAGTGTTTTGGGATGATGCTCTAACTAACTGAGCTGCCTGGCCAGGGCTTAACAGCTTTCTTGACTTTGCTTTCCCATTTAGATCTGCAAGATGTTTGGAATTGAATTATGGTTTGAGCTAGGGATCAAAATAACACTTTCTTCCATAAGGCCATCCAACAGACCCAGCACCATTTATTGCAAAGACCATCCTTCCCCCACTGCTCTGCCAGTTGTTTTTGTTTGGCATAAATAACATAGCCACATGCTCCAGTATTCAAAAGGGCAAAAAGATATTCAGAAGAATTCCTCTTCCTGCCCACAGCTTCCATCCTGCTGGTTAACATTCTTTATCTCTAGGAAGTTATCTGTTTCTTTTCCAAGGTTTTATGCAGAGACAAGTAAATATACATAATTACTCCTACCCTTCCCACCTTTTTACATAAACACAGCACACGATGAATTCTGTTCTACATCTGTATTTTATTTCCACTTATGGCTAGGAAACTCTATGATATTATGTGAGAAAATATCCTTCTGGTTTTTTGTTGTTTGAGGTCTGTCACTGTGTGAATGGAACACCATTTCTTTAGCTAATCATCGCTGATGGAAAACCAGGTTTTTCCTTCTTTACCACAGTCAAGGCTTAGTGAAGAGCTATATCTGCTTCTCATTTTGCACATGTGGATGAGTGGCTCTCAGGAGAAATTCTTGTAAGTAGAATAAGTGAATCAAAGGGGGGTGCATTTGCTTTTTGATGGATATTTGCAGACTGAGCATTTAATGTGGGGGAACAGGCATCATACCCTAATCCTTGAATCTCTCTAAGTCTTTATTGCATGCCAACTATATCCTGGGCACTTTACTGGACATAGGTGGGGGTATGAGTGACATAAACCATCACCCCAAAATATGTGACTACCAGCTGAGGTAAAGGCTCTGAAAGAATAGAGCTGTAGTTCTAAGAACCTAGCAGATACCTGATAGGACTAGAGGAGGCAAGGAGAGGCTCCTTGAAGGAGGTGATGGTTAAGACCACATAGGAAGAATGATTAGAGATTCTCCAAGTAGGAGAAGTGGACACATAGAACATCAGGACTTTCCAGGCTAAGAGAATAGCAGTGCAAACATTTTCTATGGCTGCCTAACAAAGAGCCCCAAAGTCTAGTGGCTTAGAGCAATACTCATGTATTGTCCTTCAGGGATTCTGTGGGTTGGGAATTTGGGAACAGCAAAACTGAGAGCTCCAGACAGATATTGGCCGGGGCTGCAGTCATCTGAAGGCTTGACTGAGGCTGGAGGAACACTTCTAAAGTGGATCACTCACCAGGCTGAGAAATTGGTTCCTCTTCCTATGGACCTCCCTGTAGGGCTGTGTGAGCATCCTTACAATATGGTGTCTGGCTTCCTCCATGAGAACAAGCTTGTGTTGTGATGGCTTCTATGACCTAGTCTCAGAAATCACATGCCTTTACTTCTACCATCCTTTCTTGGCCACACAGACCGGCCTTGATTCTGTAGGAGACTCCACAAGGGCATGAATCTTGAGAGGCAAGAGATGTTGCAGGCCCCATTAGAGGGTGGCTACCACAAGTCTTAGGCAAGAAGGGGCTGGAAGTATCCAGGATGTAGCTCAGCTGGGGTGAGCAAAGGAGTGGCAGGGCTAGGTTAGTAGGGATTGGGGTTACCCTAAGTGCCCTGAGAAGCCATCTAGGTGTGTGGGTAGGGAGGAGATGGCAGGATCAGATTAGGATTCTGAAAAGATCCCTCCCACTGCCATGTGGAGAATAACTGGGGGAGAGCTGAATGGCAGCCCAGGAAGGATGCTGGGCCAGTGTTCAGGAGAGAGGTGAAGGTGGCCTGGGCCAGGGAAGATCAGCTAACTGACTCAGGACTGTTTGAAGAAAAAAAAAAAAAAAAAAAACCCCACCTAGCTTGGCAGCAATCCTTGAGGCTGCTGGGCTTTGCTCCAGGCGAGAGACCTTGGTGGCTGTGACTAATTCCCCAGCATGTGGGCATGACTCAGCGCTGACCTTCTGGCTGACCTTGGCTCAAGATTGTGACCACCCCCTCACCAGCCCTGGCCCATTGGGCTGATGCTGGCCTCTTCTTCCTTATAACTGGAGGCTGGAAGCAGGGAGCTTGGGCCTGACCAGTCTTTTCTCCTGAGGGGTTTGTGAACACTACCAAGAGGTGGAGGTGGAGTGAATGCCCACAAGAGCTGAACCTGGTTTCTTCTGGAAGTTCCAGTCTTGCTAAAGGGAGGATTCCATTTCTAGGTGGGAGAGGGAGTCTCTGGGGGCCCAACCAGTCACTGTGGAGGTTCCTGAAGCCATGAGTATCCTTTCTCCGTTGATTTAGCTGGTATTTTTTTAGCTAAAAACTCCGGAATGAAGCAGGTGACTCATGGATTAGAGACAAACCTGAGCTGATTTGGGCCTCAGTTTCCCTCTTTGTAAAATGGAAATTACATTGTTCTGGGGGAGAAAATGGCTTGGTGCCTACCAACATTTGCATCAGGCACCTCCCATGTCCTATATATTAATTCAACTGATATTTAGATTCCTGTGGATGAGTTCTTGGAGCATCAGCTGTGAAGGAGGCAGACCAGTACTTGCCATCTGGAGCTCATAACCTTTGCAGGGATTGGCCCACCATCTGTTTTGGTAAATACAGCCCAGGAAGGATGCTGGACTCTTACTGAGACAGCCATACCTACTCATTTATGTATTGTCTATGGCTGTTTTCATGCTATAATGGCAGGAGTGAGTGGCTGCAACAGAGAGATAGGACCCACAAAACCTGAAACATTTACTACCTGATCCTTTATAGAAAAACTTGGTGATCCCTGCTCTGTTCTAATGGAGCAGACAGACTACAATAGATGTAAGGAGAATCTCTGACAGTAAATGCTATGAAGGAACTGGGTAACAGGATAGAGTGACTGGTGGTGGTGAGGGGTTGCTTCCAGGTGGTCAGGGAAAAGCCTTCGGGTAGCAGCAAACTTTGAGTTGTGTGACTCTCCCAGAAGAGTAGCCTGGGTGCCCTGGCCAGTGTGGCTCCATGGGTTGGAGCATCATCCCGAAATACACCGAAAGGTGGCGAGTTCAATTCCCAGTCAGGGCACATACCCAGGTTGCAGATTTGATCCTGGTCAGGATGCATAGGGGAAGCAGTGGGTCGATATTTCTCTCTCATATTGATGTTTCTGTGTGGCTCTCTCAAATCAATCAATATATATATATATATATATATATATATATATATATATATATCCTCAGGAGAGGATTTAAAAAAAAAAAAGTGGCCTGGACAGAAGTGACAGCAAAGGCCAAGGCCCTGGGGCACAGAAGAGCTTGAGAGACGAGGAAGAAGGAGACGCCTTCAGGCAGGACCCTGTAAATGGAGTAAAATACTTAGATTTTAGTTCAAGTACTAAGTTTTAGTTCAAGGACTATGAGAGTTTTAGTGGGGAAGAGGAAAATGGCACATTCCAAAGAAAAATTTTCAAGCTCTTTGGATACAGTGGTCTGGGGGTCAGAGAGAAGGCTGTTAGAGTAGTCTGGGTGAGTGACGATGGTAGTCTGGGCTGAGGTGGTGGCAGAGGAAATGAGCAGAAAGACCTGGGCTAAGTTTCAGAGGAAGAACTAAGAGATTCCCCATGCTTTGCATGTGAAGGGAGGAGACGAATTAGAGATGATGTCTGGCTTTTGCCCCTGAGCAACTTGAGAGCAGGTCCAGTTGGGCTGGAAGCCCAGCTTTGGCACCAACTTGTTAGGGCTCTTGAACAAGTCTTTATGTCCCTGAGCCTTTGTCCCTTCTGTAAAATGGGTCAATTATCTGCTGGCAAAAGGATTATAAAGGTAACCCACTTGAGGGGAGCCTCCAATAAATACAGTGCTCTCCTGTGAGCTGAGGCCCCTGGCTGGCTGCTGAGGCTCCTGGCCGGCTGCTGAGGCCCCTGACCGGCCGCTGGTCTGCTTATGTCTCCCCTTCCCTCACCGCCCTTCTGGTCCTGTGAGCACCCCTTTTCCTAAGGTGGGAAGGGGCCCAGAGCAGGCTCCTGACAGGTCTATGGGACTTGAGCCTTACTCTGGTCAGATTGTCTTCTATCTGCTACTCACTTTCTGCCCTTCTCCTCAGTCCAATGCCCCCAGTGCTGTCCCTTTGGCATTCCAGGGCCTGACAACAGGCTCTTTTGCATGCAGGCTCTGGAGCTAAAGACACCTGAGATCATGGTCCCTGCTGCGTACTGGTCCCTGAGTTTATGATCTTGGGTAAGCAGCCCCTGAGGCGGACTCCATTGTAATAGCTATCCTAGGCCAGGGGAAATGGGGTCCTGATATTTCCCTTAATGCTTAATTAAATACCTTCCCTAAAGAGCCTGGTGCAGTACACAAGTGCTGATTAAATATTAAATTAATAGTTATTAAATTTAGTTCTAATATTTCCATTCTCCTGGATCTTGCCATGTGTGGGTAACCTATAGCAACCAGAGGGCCTAAGATCCACTTCTGGCCAGGCCCACCTTTCCCTACCAGCTGCTGTGGAAACTAGGTTTATGTTTGTGTTTATGAACACATTCACTTACACTTTTTGTAATATAAAAATGTAAAACTATATCATTATTTTTAACTCTGTTCTGGTGCTTCTGTTATGGCAGATAAAGTACTTAAAAAAACAAACAAACACAAACCCCTCAGCCCTAAAAACAAACAAAAATAAACAATAAGATAGGCCTTTTTTTGTGGGTTTTTTATTGTGGTAAAAAAATAGTATTTACCATCTACAGTATTTACATACTGTACTATAATACGGAACAGCATTGGTCACTACATACACTCTGTTGTGCAACAGGTCTCTGGTACTTCCATCTTGTAAAACAAACTCCGCTCTATTGAACAATTTCCCTTTTCTGCCCTCCCACTAGCCTCTGGTAATCATCATAGTTCCTTCTCTACCCAAGTTTGACCACCTTAGATATCTCCAATAAATGCAATCATACAGTATTTGCCTTCTGAGACTGGCTTATTTCACTTACCATAATGACCTCAAGGTTCATCAGGTTGTTTCAAAGGCCAGGATTTCCTTTAAAAAAAAAAGTAATCTTGAAATGAGCATCCTGTATAGGTTATTAAGAGAAAAACAATTACACAAATCATTTATTTAAAACCCTTTTAAAAATCTATATTGATTGAATTGACTGTTACAATGGAGATAGAAGTATTGACTTTTGACAATTTGTCTAAGAATTAGTTCTTTTGTTGTTTTATTGTTGACACTATTACAGATGTCCCGATCCTCCCCCGGCCTCCCATCTTTTGCTTACCTCCACCCACCCTGCTACCCTTCTCCTGGCCTTCATCACTCTATTGTCTGTTATCCACGGGTTATGCATATATGTTCTTTGGCTGATCTCTTCACCTTTCATCCAGTCCCCCTCCTCCCTTCCCCCCTACATTTGTCAGTCTGTCCCACATACCCATGCCTCTGGTTCCATTCTGTTCATCAGTTTATCCTGTTCATTAGATTCCACATAAGTGAAATTACATGGTACCCGTCTTCCTCTGACTGGCCTGTCCTACCCAGCACAATATTCTCCAGGTCCATCCATGCTGTCACAAAGGGCAAGAGTTCCTCCCTTCTACAGCTGCACTGAATAATAACAATAATTAATATTAATGACAATACAAAGGCTGAATAACACTCCATTGTATGTATATGCCACACTTAAAAATATTTTCATTGATTTCAGAGAGGAAGGGAGAGGGAGATAGAAACATCAATGATGGGAGGTAATCATTGATCAGCTGCCTCCTGCACACTCCCTACTGGGGATCGAGTCTGCCACCCAGGCATGTGCCCTTGCTTGGAATCGAATCCGGGACCCTTCAGTCCTCAGGCTGATGCTCTCTACACTGAGCAAAAGTGGCTGGGGTGTCACATTTTCTTTATTCACTCATCTAGCAATGGACATTTGGGTTGCGTCCACCTTTTGGCTACTGTGAATAATGATGCAATGATCAAACTGGATATGCAAATATCTCTTTAAGATCCTGTTTTCAATTCTTCTGAACATATAAGAAGTGTGATTGCTGGATCATAATGGTAGTTCTATTTTTATTTTTTGAGGAACTTCCACACTTTTCTGTAGCTGCTGCATCATTTTACATCCCTACTAACAGTGCACATGGGTTCCGAACTTTACATCATTGTCATACTTCTATTTGGATAATGGCCTTCCTCATGGGTATGAGGTATTTCATTGTGGTTTTGATCGGCATTTCCCTGATGGTTAGTGTTGTTGACCATCTTTTCATATGCTTATTGGTCATTTGCGTATCTTTTATTTCAAAAGAATTTGAAATGTGTATGCAAATCCTTTCCCATTTTTTAAATTGGGTTATTTGTCTGAATTGTAGTTCTTTATATACTCTGGATGTTAACTCCTTATGGCATATATGGATTGCAAATATTTGCTCCTATTCCATAGGTTGCCATTTGTTGATTGATTCCGTTGCTGTGTATAAATTAAATTTCATGTCCCATTTGTCAATTATAGTTTTTATTGTTTGTGCTTTTGGTATCATACCAAGAAATCATTGTCAATCCCATTGTTGTGAAGCTGCCCCCTCAGGTTTTCTCCTAGGAGTTCTATAGGTTTGGGCCTTACATTTAGGTCTTTAATCCATTTTGAGTTAATTTTTACATATGGTATTAAGTAAGGATCTAACTTCATTCTTTTGCATATGAATATCCAGTTTTCCCTGCAGCATTTGTTGAAAACTATCCTTTCCCCAGGTTCTGGTGCTCTAAAACAAAACAAAACACCCTTTTATTTATTTAAGCCCTCACTCCAGGACATTCTTAGAGAGAGGAAGGGAAAGAAAGAGAAACTTCAATTGGTTGCCTTCTATGCACTCAAACCTGCAATCCAGGTATGGGCCGACCTGGAATGAACTGACAGCCTCCTAGTACACTGGAGGACGGTCAACCAACTGAGCCACTCAGACAAGCTTCTGGTGCTTTTTTAAACATACAGGCTGTAGAAGTGGCCCGGGTCTCCCTAAATTGAGATCCTTGGTACTAGTTATACATCCTGATAATTTTTTTGAGTAGATGCTATTAGCCTCCCCCTTTAATATTTCCATTGATTTTTAGAGAGTGTGGAAGGGAGGGAGGAAGGAGGAGAGACAGAAACCTCAATGTGAGAGACTAATCAATTGTCTCTGGCATGGGCCCTAATGGGAGCAAGGGTCGAACCTGCAACCCAGGTATGACCTTGCCACAACCTTTCTGGGCGTGCGTGGGTTGATGCTCTAACCCACACTGGCCAGGGCTAGCTCTTTTTTATTATATACATTTTTTACGGATTTCACAGAGGAAGGGGAGAGTGATAGAAACATCAATGATGAGAATCATTGATCTGGCTGCCTCCTGCACACCCCCTACGAGCCCGCAACCCCAGCATGTGCCCTGACCAGAGCCCTTCAGTCTGCAGGCCCACACTTTATCCACTGAGCCAAACCGGCTAGGGCCTAGTTCCTTTTTATAGATGAGGAAACTAAGGCTGGATCCAAATGACCTGCCCAAGGTCCTTATAGCGAACAAACATGTAGAGATGGGATTGGAACTGAGAACTTGAATCCAAGGCCTACATGCTTGAATTCCATAGGGATCCTCCCTTTTTTATTCCCAGCATACTGGAAAGAATGAATGAATGACTGTCTCAGGCAAAAAGCTTGGAGCAAACGCTGGATTTTGGACAAGTCCACTGCTCCATGCGGGGGTGCACATTCGTCTCGCGCATGCGCACCCTCTGTGCACAGCAGGCTCCACTCTGCCTGTCCACAACTGTTACAAGCTCTCTCAGCATGGTACGTCCCGCCTTCCCCCATGCCCAGGCCGGGATGGTACGCGCCACCTCCGCCAGCCCCTCCCTGTCGGTTTCCGCGCGAAAAGCCAGAGCTGCCTGTGCTGCCGACACCTCTGTTGCAGCTTCCAAGATGCCTGCCCGAACTGCCCCGGCTCGGGTGCCCGCGCTGGCATCCCGGGCCATCTCACTGCCGGACGATGTCCGCAGGCGGTAGGTGCTGCAGGGGACCGCGAGCTCCGTGGGGTGGCATGTCGCTGGGGGTGCAGGGGTTGCTGCCCCTCTGGGTAGCCCTTGGCTGCTGCTGACAGACGGGCGCGCATGCGTGGGATTGCTTGGCGGCAGTTGGCGCGCGTAGGGTGGGACTTCCGGTCGCGCGCATCTCGGGCAGTTTGGCGCGCGTCTCGGGCAGTTTGGCGCCAAAATGGGCCAAGGCCCTTCACAGTTCCCTCGTGACTAGGAACTTGGGGTCTCCTCTGTCCTCAGAGTAGAGCAAACTCCCGAGTTTGCTTCAGGGATCCCTTCCCCAGAACAGCCGCCCGGCTTGTTTCCAGCTTGGTCGTACAGGAAGTGGGCAGCCCACGGCCGAACCACCACTTGGCCCGGCACTTTGGCCTCCACTTCCGGTGCACACTGTCTGGGGTCGAGGGGCCTGGCCGACCTGGCTCCAGGGTGTTTTAGGGAACCCTCTTGGCGTTCCGCACCAACATCCCGATGGCGACCACCAAAGACAGACGTCGCCAGTTGGGGCTCAGGTTTGCGAGTGCCGTCTTTTTTGGGAGGCTCCCTCCATCTCCAACTGCTGGGAAGTCCGTATTCTGGAAGAAACTTACCATGCAACGAGGGCCAGGGCTCCGGCACCATGAAGACTGAGTAGGCTTTTCTAGTAATTCTGCTCCTCTTGGTGGTTCAGTTGGTTGGAGCTCCGTCCTGGGCTCGATTAGGTTATGGGCTCGATTCCCCGATAGGACACCTACCTAGGTTGTGGGTTCAGTCCCCAATCGGAGCGCATACAGGAGGCAACCCATTGATGTTTCTCTCCCTCGCTCTAAAAATCATTTTTATCCTCGGGTGAGGATTAAAAAAAAAAATCGTCAAAACACTTATTTTAAAAAAAAAATCTTCATAGTTGAAACTTATTACATATGCCCTCCTTCCTTCCACATCCAGCTACTTTTTAAGCACAGAGGGGGGAGTGTTTTTGAAGAATCTGCATCTCTTCTTCCCCCTCCCTCCCCCCCAAGATCTAACATGACTTAGACTGGAAATGGAATTACGAAAGTCTCTGGCCTCATGATGTTAGACCCAATACGGAGATGATGGGGCCTGGCCTTTATTCTGATGGTTTGTTTGACTTGGGGCATGTGTCATAAACAAGCTGTACCTGTAGACTAGGATTATTAATATGCATTATATGATAAGTGGTATTGGAGTTAACGAGAATATGCCTGCCACATAAAGGCCCACATGTTAGCATTGTGTTGGCTGATCTCGCTGGCTCAGGGTTTTTATTGGGCCAGGCCACTGTCTTGCTTGACTAAACTTGAATGTTAGGTGAGTGTTAAATCTGCCATTTACTCTAGGTTCCATATTAGCTGAGAACTAGAATTGCCTACTGTAGGCATGGAGCTTTTTCAGATTTCTGCTTTAGACCACGTGGTAGACGTTGAAATTGTCAGCTTATGAGATCCTCTCAACAGCCTTTCTTACATTTTGAATTTTAGTGTGCAAAATACACAGACATGGCATTAAACACTTCCTTAAACTTAGATTTATAAATGCAGGTAGAACGCTTCTTGGCTTATGAAAATTACAGATGAGTAATCTGTTATATGACAGGAACCTAAGTACGTTAGAATACTGTAGGAGCAGAGTTTAGAACCCGTCCTTATTTTTGCATTTCCATCATTTTTGCTAACTTGTGTTTCTATGGCAGCTTCTTTTAAAATGCGCATATAGTTAGTTCCATTACATATGTAAAGAAACTACAAAGTATTTTCAATGATTGGTCTTTAACTTCTTTATTGAAGTATTACTTAACTGCCCTAGCTGGTTAGGCTCAGTGGATAGTGTCAGCCTGTGGACTGAAGGGTCCCGGGTTCGATTCCGGTCAAGGGCACATGCCTGGGTTGTGGGCTCGATCCCCAGTGGGGGGCGTGCAGGAGGCAGCTGATCAGTGATTCTCATTATTGATGTTTCTATCTCCCTCTCCCTTCCTCTCTGAAGTCAATAAAAATATATTAAAATAAAAAACCTTATCTTAAGTCTTCTAAAAAGCACACTTTTCAGAACAAGCCACATTTTTCCATTTGAGTTTTCTTACTCGGCCCAAGCTGCCATCATTTGTGTAGAAAAGTGGTAGTCTTCCACTTGTCTTCCTGTTGCCACGCAGGTCTGTTTTCTGTAAGTGGAAACTCATCCTCTTACAAATAAGTTAGATCCAGTGGTTTTCCTGCCCCTTTCCTGTCTGCTCCTCTCACCCCCACTGCCTGGCACACTTGGCCTGAAGTCCAGAATTCCTGTCCTCTTGCCTGAGTCATCTTGTGTTCTCACAAGACACACAGGCCGCCTTTTAGGTTCTCGGGGCTTGAGACCATGCAGAGTAACCAATGTGAGGCTGGGCTTCATCCCTTTATTCTTAAGATTATATTCGGAAAGACAACCGCCTTCCCCCACTTTGGAGAAGGGAGTTAGTGCACCTCGCATGCTGCCTTGCAACTCTAGAGTTGATTTATTATCGGAGCATGTTTTCCTTATTCATTGTTTCTGCAGTTTGGTGTACAGTAAACTCAAATGCTTGCATGTCAAACTTTCCCCTTTAATGAAGCCTGGGTTTACACATGATTCTAGCAATCTTGGCACAACTCCAATTAGCCTTTGTAATTATGACAGCTTTCTTATCTGCTAGTTATTCTGAGATTAGATTAAGCCAGGTCTTAAAGTTCTGGACCAGTTTCATGGCTCCTGCTGAGTAGGTATTGGATAGGGAAAAACTGACTTAACCTCTTCTAGTTCTCCCTGCAGTGGGATTCTAGAGGTGCAGACCTCTGGGGTTCAAATCCCACCCCGCCACTTGCAGCTGTATGGCTAACCTCTTGGTGCTTTATCTGTAAAATGGGGTGGAGGTGCCTGTTCTACCAAGGCATTATGAAGACTAACTGAGCTGATAGGTGTAAACATGGTAGAGCAGCACCTGCACAGAAACCTACAGACAGTGCTTATCACCTGGTTCGCTGTATAATTTATTTCCATTAGAGGAACATAATTTAAAGCACTAATATGCTCATCTTATACTGAGGCAGGTAGTAGTAGCATTGTATAGAGATGAGATATATGCTGGCTTGTTCCAAACTTCCTTTTTTCCTGGCTTCTTGTAGAATGGTCTGGAATTGCTCTTTCAACTACCACCTTAGCTTTTGTGCCAGCTGTCCGCTCCTTCTCTTGCTTAGGCATCCTTTTCTTTAGGGTTAAGGTGGCATTCTGTCTTCTTTCAACTCAGTTTATTGCTTCTTAATTCTTTGTATTCTTGGTTTTTGTGTTGCCGTCTACTACCAGGGAGCCTCTTTCTTCCCTGATTACCCCACTTCCCCATCCCCTTTCTTTCATTCTTGGCCCCTTATCTCTTCTGGTTGTGGGACTTCTATTTTCAGCAATTGGGGTGCCTGCTGGAGATAGATACCTCCAGTTCTGATGCCTCATGGGAAAGCCAGTTTTAATTTCTAGCTGCTGAATAGCCATCTGTGTAGCTGCTGCTCACTGAAACATCATTTCTAAAACTCGTAGCCTGGTTACTCTCCTTTTTCCCCACCAAAGAGTTCTGAATTTCTGACACTATATTCATTTTCTTTTATTTCCTACCACCGTTTATCCCCCCATATCCTCTTCCATCTCTACCCACTATCTCTCTCTGATACTGTATTTTTAAAAATACACATATATTTTAATGATTTCAGAGAGGAAGGGAAAGGGAGAAAGAGATAAAAACATCAGTGATGAGAATCGTTGATTGGCTGCCTCCTGCATGCCCTGCCTGGAGATTGAGCCCCAAACCTGGGCATGTGCCCTGACCTGGAATCAAACAGGGACCTCAATGTTTCATAGGTTGATGCTCAACCACTCAGCCATACCGGCTGGGCCCGAGGATATTTTCCCACTGATTTTTAGAGTGGAAGAGAGGGAGGGGAGAGAGAGACATACACATCAGTGTGACAGATACGTTGGTTAGTTGCCCTCTGTACCCAGATGGGGGATCGAACCTGCAACCCAGGTAGGTGCCCTTGATTGGGAATTAAACGCATAACCTTTTGGTGCATGGGCTGACACTGACCACTGAACAGCACTGTCCTGGGCTTGAGTTTAACTTTTGACTCCCACAAATTTAACTAATAGCCTACTGTCTGTTTTTTTATATTTTTATTGATTTCAGAGAGGAAGGGAGAGTTAGCAACATCAGTGATGAGAGAGAATCATTGATTAGCTGCCTCCTGCACACCCCTACTGAGGATCGAGCCCGCAACCCAGGCATGCGCCCTTGACTGGAATCGAAACTGGGACTCTTTAGCCTGCTGGCCAACGCTCTGTCTACTGTGCCAAACCAGCTAGGGCTAATAGCCTACTGTTAACCGGAAGCCTATGGACAACATAAACAGTTGAATAACACTTATGTTGTATGTTATCAACTAGAGACCTGGTGCACAAATTTGTGCATGGGTGGAGTCCCTTGGCCTGGCCGCGATCGGGGCCGATGGGGGCCTGCCAGCTGGGGGAGAGACCATGGGAGGTTGGCAGGCTGCAGGAGGTTGGCTATAGGAGCCCACTGACCACCAAGGGGCAGCTCTTGTGTTGAGCGTCTGCCCCCTGGTGGTCAGTGCGTGTCATAGCTACTGGCTGGTAATCCATAACGGTCACTTAGGCTTTTATATATATAGAATATATATAGATACTATATTCCTACAGTAAAGGAAGCTAGAGAAAAGAAAATTATTAAAATCATAAGAAAAATATGGTTATAATATTTTGAAAAAAATACATAAGTGGACCTGTACAGTTCAAACTCATGTTGTTTAAGGGTCATCTGTACTACCCTGTAGCTGCAGTCTGCTGAGAGTTTTTGCTACAGAAAGGCCTTTCCTTACCACCCAAGTCAGGAGGTCTCTACCTGGCAATGCCTGTGTCCAGTCACCCAGCTCGCTGCCTGGAATAGGACCTGGCGTAAGCACTCAGATGTGAGTGACGATCAAAACTAGAAGCAGGGTCCACATCCACTTGGAATGGCTACTGTAAGATACTGGTCCAACAAAGCCTATTGCTCACATTCCTGGCTGTGCTGATGACACTTGCCCTCAGGAAAAGCTCTGTTCCTGCCCTTAGGGCTAGTGATAACTGAGTACCTAGTCTGTGGGTGCTGGGCCAGAAGATCCAGAAACAGTTGAGGCCTAGTCCCTGCCCAGTGTGCTGCCACTCCACTGACTGTTGCTCGCCCTAATGGTTAGACCTTTTGTCGCCCCACTCCCCACAGTCAGCACTTAGACTAGGAGCAGCCTCTCCACCTTTCCTGGGTGTCCATTCTGCTCCTTTATTCTTTTTCTCCCTTCCCCCCAAAGAAGCAAGATACCTCTTCAGTAATCAAATCAGACCATGATTTTCCAGCCAGACTCATGACAGTTCTGCACTTCTGAATGTTTAGGTACAAACATTCCAAAGGATGAGCTTTTGGGCAGGTGCCAGCCAAGTCTTCTAACTTCATGTATCTCCCCCTTTGTGTGGGCACCCCTGCTGCTTTAATTTCCCTATTTCATACAGTCCTCATTAGAAGGCTGCCCTCCTTCCACCTCAGCTTTTAGGAATGTTAGCTGTCTCTTCCCCATAGCATCCCATGGCTCTGGTTCTCTCATTCTGACACTGACCACAATAAGAAGGTGTACTAGAGAAAGACCACCTGTAGGTCACTTAATTTACCGAAGGCCCCAACTCTGACCTTCCTTTCCCAGTACCTTTTAAAATTATATATACTGGTGGGCAAAAATAGGTTTACAGTTGTGAGTACAGGGAATAGTTTATTCTTGTATTATTATTGTATTTATTTGTATTACAACTGCACATTTACTTTTTACCACCCCTGTATTGTTATAGAACTCCTGATCATCTCTCACCATCATTAAAAGAAACTACCCCACAAAAAAGGACCTCATTTCAATAAAAAAAGAGGCATTCTAGACATGGGGGTGGGGGAGCACTATGTTGTTTTTTTCCTAACAGTCCTGTAGGTTAAATTTATTTCCAAAGTTCTTGAAAACTGTGGTACTAATTCTTACAGGTAAATAAAGTTGCTTAACAAGTGTTTTTTCCTTTTCCCTTATTTTCTTTCCCCAGGCTCAAAGATTTGGAAAGAGATAGCTTAACAGAAAAGGTAATCACTATCTTAAAACATTTTTTACTACCAAATGTGACTGACAGATCGTTCTGTAGCTTGTAAAAAGTTTAAGGGGATACTTACCTGGCAGGGAGATACCATGATCAGGAAGGTGGTTTTCCTAGGGTGAGGCTTACCCATTGCACTCTGGATGTGCTGCCTTTGCAATTTCCCCAATGTGGGAAACTCAACTGCATAATTTGTGGAAGCGGGCAACTGTGATCGTGCTCTCCCCTGAAAAAGTTTAGGTGGAATCGTTTTTTTCCATAAAGTTTTGAGATAACTTGGAAATATTCTTCTTGTTTAATGTGCTATGTTAATATTGCTAATACTAGTTGACTTTTGGTAACTTGTTGATAACTTGTTGACAAGTTTACCAATCTAAGTTCCAAACCATCAGTTCTGAACTATAACTTGTCTTGGTCACACTGTTTTCAGAAGCACAGTTTTGTTCTAATATGCCATGTATGTATCTGTCTCACCTCTGACCTTTTCTGTTTTTCATCATTCTGGAAATGATGTGATATGATCTTAATGGAAACATCACGAAAGTGTCTTGGTGAATACTTAGGTTTTTGGCAGTCAGCACTGCCTGCCATTCAGTCATTGTTTATGTGACCAGGCAGCATAATTGTGTATTAGAATGTCCATTAGTTAGTAGCTTGGGAGTTTGGGGACTTCTAAACCTGTATCCTCCCCTTAGGAGTGTGTGAAGGAGAAATTGAATCTCTTGCATGAATTTCTGCAAACAGAAATAAAGAATCAGTTATGTGATTTGGAAACGAAATTACATAAAGAAGAATTATCAGAGGTAAGTTTTCAGCATCCCGACATCTAGAAAATGTCTCCTCTCATGCAGCTTGTCTGTGACCAGGGAGGTGGAGTAATCCCCTGCTCTCCTTGTTACCTGATCATTATAAAGGAAATGCGTTTGTTTCCTTATTCTCTTACTGCCACTTGTTTACATTCACTGCTACTTAAATTATCCTTTCCTGCTATAGGAGGGCTACCTGGCTAAAGTCAAATCCCTTTTAAATAAAGATTTGTCCTTGGAGAACGGAGCTCATCCTTTCAGTCGGGAAGTGAATGGATGTCTAGAAAACGGGAGTCATTCAAGTGGTGAGGACTGCAGAGTGAGAATGGCAGAGGAAAACAAGTCACCCAAATCCATGTCCAAACCTTGCACACCCAGGAGAAGCAAGTCTGATGGAGAGACCAAGTGTAAGAGCCCTTAACTCGTTTGACCTTGATGGAAACTGTTATCACATAAAGAAAGGGACAGTCAGACCTGGAGTCATAGTCCTTCTGGGCAGTACTTCCTGGTTTGTTTCTTATGTATACCCCTAACTAGTAAATTATACTTCCTAACTAGCTTAGGTGTATACTAATCTAAATTTTGTCTTTGACCAAGTCTTGGGCATTAGATCTCAAAACATGGCTAAGTTTATGAGGTATAAGGTAACAGGAACTACTAATACTTAAATTACTTCTGTTAATATACCTATTGAAGCCAAACATTTATTTTTAGATTCCTTCCCAGTTTGTAGTCAAAGTAACTCTTCTGGAATCTTTACACACAAAAGAGCATGGACTTGAGCTCAGGTCCAGCTCTCAGCCACTTAACTTTTTAATTTTTTTTCAACATTTTAAAATATATTTTCTTTAATACTGATTTTTAGAGAGAGAGGAAGGACATAGAGACAGAGAAACATTGATATTGGCTGCCTCCTGCACACCCCCTACTGGGGATCTAGCCCACAACTCGGGCATGTGCTCTGACTGGTAATCAAACCTGTGACCTCTTGGTTCCTGGGTTTGATGTTCAGCCATCGAGCCACACCAGCCGGGCCGATTTTTTTTTTAAATCCTCACCAGAGGATATTTTTTCCAATACTTTTGAGAGGGATGGAAGGAGGGACAGAAACATCTATGTGAGAGACACAGAGACTGGTTGCCTCCTGTACAAGCCTCGGCTGGGGCCAGGGATTGAACCTGCAACCCAGGCAGGTGCTCTTGACTGGGAATCGAACCTTAGGTGAACACCCTGACACTCTAACCACTGAGAAACAGGTCAAAGCTTAGCCCCTTCACTTTTTGACGGTTCAGGTTCCTTGTCTGGTTCAGGGGTTTGCCCCTCAATAAGAGTTTGTGTAAAACCAGCAGGTAGGTGCTAATTGCCAATTTGTTTTGTTGTTGTTAATCCTCACTGGAGGATATTTTCCCATTAATTTTTTAGGGAGAGTGGAAAAGAGAAAGAGAAACATTGATGTGAGAGAGACACATCGATTGGTTGCCTCCTGCATGTATCCCAACCAGGGCTGGGGAACCTGCAACCAAGCTACATGCCTTTGACTGTAATCGAACCCGGGACCCTTTGGTCCACAAGCCGATGCTTTATCCACTGAGCCAAACTGACTAGAGCCTAATTGCCAATTTTATCAAGACAGTTGTTGATTAGAGTACAGGGAAGGACACTTAATCCTCTTCTTTAACTTGGTGATGCTGAAGAACTGCACCTTTGCTGTAAACTTTTATTCATGGTGGCTTTTTTTTTTTTTTTTTTTTTCCCCTTTAAACAGCTGAAGTCTCACCTAGCCCCAGGATTACAAGGCAGTCTACCAGGCAGACCACCATCACCTCTCATTTCACAAGGGGGTCAGTATATAATGAATTGACAGCTGCCTTTTCTAGGGGCTAACTGCTTTTGTAAAACATATGTGGAATTAGACTTTCCATGTTGCATAGGTTTGCCTGTGCAGTTTTGTTTATTAGACATTTATGAACAGTATATATTTTTACATTCAATACTTTGTCTAACCACTATGCTGTACACCTGAAACTAAAACAATCGGAAACTTGATGAAGTATTCCCCCTGATGTTTTGAGTACCCACTTGGCACCATACATAGTTATTACAGTAGGTCCTCGGGTTACGTCTGAGATCGGTTCCTACAATGCAATTTTCGCCGTAAGTCAGAACCCATCTACATAAGCACCTATGTCACTCACATGGAGCACATACACAGTAGTAATGAAGTGAAACAGTAAAAAAAATTTAAAAGAAAGATAACAATTCCTGACCTTTACTTGTGGTAAATACAGTAAATAATAAAAAACAAAGTACATAATGTACATACATCAAAATGACAACTTTTTTTATAAATAAATGGGAGATGGCGATGTAACCATGAAATGATGTACATCAAGTCTGATGTAACCCAAAGACTGCCTGTACAGTACTAGAGGTCCGGTGCATGGATTCATGCACCAGTGGGGTCCCTCGGCCTGGCCTGTGGGGATTGGGCCAAAACTGGCTCTCTGACATCCCCTGAAGGGTCCCAGATTGCAAGAGGGCATAGGCCAAGCTGAGGGACCCCACCAGTGTACGATTGAGGCTGGGGAGGGACCACGGGAGGGCTCCAGGGTGTGTCCAGCCTGTCTTGCCCAGTCCCAATCGGCCGTACCCCAGCAGCAAGCTAACCTACCGGTCAGAGTGTCTGCCCCCTGGTGGTCAGTGTATGTCATAGCAACTGGTCAAACAGTCGGAGGGACACTTAGTATATTAGGCTTTTATATATATAATTGACTGTATTCCCTATGCTGTATTTATATCCCTGTATGAATGGCATTTCTGAATACCTCATTTATTTTTATTAACTATAGGAAACTTTAAAAGTTAGTGAGGATAGTAAAATGCACCCCCAAATAACCTGTCAACTAGTGCTACCAGTTAATAGCTCCTGGCCGTCATTTCATTTACACCCCATACATTCCAACTGGGTTACTTCAAGTGGGTTACAACTCCATATACTCCCAACTCCCCCCAATTGGATTGGAAACAAATCCAAACGTCATCTTATCCATAAATATTTCAGTAGATTTCTAGGCAAAGAAATCTCTCTGACAAACTTTTAATTAATATTTTACTATAATTGCTAACATTTAGTTAAAAAGACGTAACATACTATTTTCATGCCTTGTAAAGTGTAACAATTCCTTACTGTCATATACATAGCCAGTGTTCACATTTCCCTTGTGTAGCAAATGAAGGGTTTGGTTGATTTGTTACTTAAGCCTTTCAAGTTCGATTCCTTATTTTCTTGCCATTTATTTGGAAAAAAAAAAAAAAGTGGGTCATTTGTCCAATAAAAGTTTCTAGATCTGTTTGTATCCTTGGTGGTTAATGTGTTCTCTTATTTCAGTTTTCCTATAATCTGGTGTTGAGGTCTAGAGGTTTGATCAAATTCCAGCTTTATTTTATTTATTTTTGTTTTAGACTTCTTTATAGATGGCTCTGTAGACTTCATGAGAGGCATATAATGTCTCTTCTGTGATACCAACAGCCAATGATCAGTGTCTAGATTCACAATTTCTTAGGATTTGCAAAATGGAGATATTCTATAATATCACTCAAAGAACTATTAAATTTAACTCCTTTTTCAACCTCCTGATTATAAAGCCTCTCTTTGGAGGGAAGAGGGCATCCATGCCCTGAATCTGCCCTATGGAGAGTGGGAGGCATATAAGTCATTGCACATCTGCTGGAGGTCTAAGGTCTGGCTAAGCTAACGATTGGCTTTACTGTGTTTGATAGCCCTGCTAAACGGAGATCCGAGGAAGACCCTGGAAGAGCCAATTTGGACAGTTCTGGCGATGAAGAAGAAAAAGAACAGGTAGAGCTAGCTCTAAAGTTTCTTCACTACGCCTTTTTTGGGTACATTTGCTGTAATTGTGACTTTATACTTGGTCTGTCTAATAGACTTAAAGTGACTGAGAAGGTGTTAGATGTATTCCTGGACTCAGGGCAAGGCAGCCCCATCCAGAAACGTTGGAGTCTTTTTCTTGTTTTCCTTCCTACCTCTAGGACCCTTCAGTCTGCAGGCTGATGCTCTGTCCACTGAGCCAAATCAGTTAGGGCCCTCTGCTTTTTTTGTGTGTTTTTTTTTTGGCGAAAAATGAGACTTTAATAACTCTCGGAAGCAGGCGCCCATTTTACAGGATCACTATTTTGTTTTAAATATTTAATGATAACAGAGAGGGAGAGAGGTAGAAACATCAATGATGACAGAGAATCATTGATCAGCTGCCTCCTGCACATCTCGCCCCACCAAGGATCGAGCCCACAGCCTGGCCATGTGCCCCAACCGGGAATCACACTGTGGCTTCCTGGTTCATAGGTCAGTGCTCAGCCACTGAGCCACGCCGGCTGGGCCCTCTGTCTATTTTTATGAATAAAGCTTTACCGGAACACGGTCATGCCTTTTCATTTACATATTGTCTCTGGTTGCTTTTGTGCTACAGAAGCAGAGTTGAATGGTTGTGGCACAGACCATGTTGCTTGCAAATCTGAAATGTTGTTTTAGGCCTTTTTCAGAAATAGTTTACCAACTCCTAATCAACTCTTGGTTGTAGAGTATAGGGAGCTGAGTTAAAAATTTGAAGCCCATCTCTATCCCATGTATCTGCCCAGGTTCTTCTGTTGTCTAGTTCCACAGTACTGCAGTCACTAGCTGATACTTCAAGTTTGGGCTGGGTCTTTCTCAGAGGCTAATTTCCCTTCTTTATCTCTCCATCCCTGCTTCTCCCTCTCAGGATGAAAAGAGGCGCAGAAGTCAATCCAGAGACCTGTAAGTAGTTAAAGTGCGTGCACTGTTGTGCGGTGTTGTGTGTACTTTTAATTGCTAAAGTAACTGTTCTAGAGACCTGTGACTACGTAGAGGTTTACAGGGAGTTGATGTTGCTATTGGGAGACTGGATTAGTTGGGGCAGGGTTGGATAAGAAACCAAACTGGGCCCTCTTACTTCCTACCTTCTGCATGTCTGTGGCACTCCTGTCTGCACAGTCATGTGTATCCTTAGCTTCCAGCACCGCTCATCGGGCCCTTCCATACCTGAGGGGTCACAAGGGCTTCTGAAAGCCTCGTTGCAGGATTACAAGTTAGCAATGTGCCTTTAGAGCCACTGTGACATGTGGCTCTCTTTTGGATGGGAAGAATGTTTCCGGATGTATTCTGAATATTTTGCTTTTTCTTAGGAAGGCATTGGTTTGTTGTTTGATGCAAGCTGGCGATATGGTTAGTTTTTCTGAGCTAATACTCAGCATATATTTGTTTAACCAGTAGAGCTGCCAAACGGAAACCTGAAAAGGAATCACAAGATTCTGATGGAAAAGATGAGGATGAAAAGGTAAGGCCTTGTTTTTTCCCTGTTACCTCATTTTACACATCCCATTGGCTGGAATGTTAAAGTGGCTTTTTGAAAGTTGCTTTTTTTGTGCCCTGGCTAGTGTGGCTCAGTTGATTGAGCATAGCCCCATGCACCAAAAGGTCATCAGTTCTAATCCTGGTCAGGGCACATGCCTGGGTTGCAGGCGGCTAGATCCCTGGTCAGGAATGTATAGGAGGTAGCTACTTAGTGTTCCTCTCACACATGGATGTTTCTCTCTCTCTTTCTCTTTATCTCTTCCTCTCTAAAATTAATGAGAACAATTTTTTAAAAATTGCTCTTTTGTTATAGAAATATTCAAACATACCAAAAAGTAGGCACGATAGTGTAGGAAACTCTCATATTGTCATCATCCTTCAGCATTTATCCGTCTTCTGACCAAATGTGTTTCAGCCAACCCTCATTCTCATTACCCTCTCTTCACTCCGATGATGTACAAATCACAGATATGTTATTAAAATATTTACAGAACTGCCCTGGCTGGTTTGGCTCAGTGGATAATGTGCATTGGCCTGCGGACTAAAGGGCCCCAGGTTTGATTCTGGTCTAAGGCACATGCCCGGGTTGCAGGCTCGATTCCCAATAAGGGGCATGCAGGAGGCAGCCAGTCAGTGATTCTCTCTCATCATTGATGTTTCTATCTCTCCCTCTCGCTCTCTAAAATCAATAAAAAAATATTTATATAACTGCTTATAAAAGGAAAGGACTTTTTGTTGTTGTTTAATCCTCCCCCGAGTATATTTTTCCATCATTGATTTTTGGGGGGGAGAGCCAGAGAGAGAGAGAAAGATCGATGTGAGAGACATCGATTGGTTGCCTCCTACATGCATCCCAACCAGGGCTGGGGATTAACTCAGCAACCAAGGTTCGATTCTTTGACTGGAATTGAACCCGGGACCCTTCAGTCCTTGGCTGATGCTCTATCCACTGAGCCAAACAAGCTAGGGCCCTCTGTCGTCTTTTTTTAAAAATGTTTCTTAATATCAGAGAGGAAGGGAGAGGGAGAGAGAGGTAGAAACATCAATGATGACAGAGAATCATTGATCAGCTGCCTCCTGCACATCTCCCCCACCAAGGATCGAGCCCACAGCCTGGCCATGTGCCCCAACCAGGAATCACACTGTGGCTTCCTGGTTCATAGGTCAGTGCTCAGCCACTGAGCCACGCCGGCTGGGCCCTCTGTCTATTTTTATGAATAAAGCTTTACCGGAACACGGTCATGCCTTTTCATTTACATATTGTCTCTGGTTGCTTTTGTGCTACAGAAGCAGAGTTGAATGGTTGTGGCACAGACCATGTGGCTTGCAAATCTGAAATGTTGTTTTAGGCCTTTTTCAGAAATAGTTTACCAACTCCTAATCAACTCTTGGTTGTAGAGTATAGGGAGCTGAGTTAAAAATTTGAAGCCCATCTCTATCCCATGTATCTGCCCAGGTTCTTCTGTTGTCTAGTTCCACAGTACTGCAGTCACTAGCTGATACTTCAAGTTTGGTCTGCGTCTTTCTCAGAGGCTAATTTCCCTTCTTTATCTCTCCATCCCTGCTTCTCCCTCTCAGGATGAAAAGAGGCGCAGAAGTCAATCCAGAGACCTGTAAGTAGTTAAAGTGCGTGCACTGTTGTGCGGTGTTGTGTGTACTTTTAATTGCTAAAGTAACTGTTCTAGAGACCTGTGACTACGTAGAGGTTTACAGGGAGTTGATGTTGCTATTGGGAGACTGGATTAGTTGGGGCAGGGTTGGATAAGAAACCAAACTGGGCCCTCTTACTTCCTACCTTCTGCATGTCTGTGGCACTCCTGTCTGCACAGTCATGTGTATCCTTAGCTTCCAGCACCGCTCATCGGGTCCTTCCATACCTGAGGGGTCACAAGGGCTTCTGAAAGCCTCGTTGCAGGATTACAAGTTAGCAATGTGCCTTTAGAGCCACTGTGACATGTGGCTCTCTTTTGGATGGGAAGAATGTTTCCGGATGTATTCTGAATATTTTGCTTTTTCTTAGGAAGGCATTGGTTTGTTGTTTGATGCAAGCTGGCGATATGGTTAGTTTTTCTGAGCTAATACTCGGCATATATTTGTTTAACCAGCAGAGCTGCCAAACGGAAACCTGAAAAGGAATCACAAGATTCTGATGGAAAAGATGAGGATGAAAAGGTAAGGCCTTGTTTTTTCCCTGTTACCTCATTTTACACATCCCATTGGCTGGAATGTTAAAGTGGCTTTTTGAAAGTTGCTTTTTTTGTGCCCTGGCTAGTGTGGCTCAGTTGATTGAGCATAGTCCCATGCACCAAAAGGTCATCAGTTCTAATCCTGGTCAGGGCACATGCCTGGGTTGCAGGTGGCTAGATCCTTGGTCAGGAACTTATAGGAGGTAGCTACTCAGTGTTCCTCTCACACATGGATGTTTCCCTCTCTTTCTTTCTCTCTTCCTCTCTAAAATCAATGAAAACAAAATTTTTTAAAAATTGCTTTTTTGTTTATGGAAATATTCAAATATACCCAAAAGTAGGCAGATTAGGGTAGGAAACACTCACATTCTCAACCTTCAACAAATATTGTCTTGTGACCAAATATGTTTTAGCCAACAAATTCCAGATTTATTATTAAAATATTTACAGAACTTATAAAAAGAAAACTTTTTTGTTGTTGATGTTTTGTTAATCATCCTGGGATATTTTTCCATTGATTTTTTTTTTAAGAGTGGAAGGGAAGTGGGCGGGGCGGGGTGGGGGGGTGTTGAGAGAGAAACATTGATCGGTTGCCTCCTGCATGTGCCCCAACCAGGGATGGGGACTGAGTCTGCAACCCTGGTATGTGCCCTTGACCAGAATTGAACCCGGAACTTTTCAGTCCGCTAGCTGACACTCTATCCACTGAGCCAAACCCACTAGGGTGGAAAGAACTTTTTAAACTTTGGCATAATCTCATCATCATAACACAATAATATTGAGGTGTAGTCTTTGTTCAAACCTCCTTGCTAGTCTCCATGTGTTTTTTGTGGATTAAAAAATATATATATTTTATATATGTGTGTGTATAAATTTTTATTTCAGAGTGAGGAGAGAGAATCATTGGTCAGCTGCCTCTTGCAGGCACCCTACTGGGATTGAGCCCACAACGTGAACATGTGCCCTGACGGAATCAAACCCTGAACTCCTGGTTCATGGGTCAATGCTCAGCCACTGAGCCACACAACCTGGGCTCCATTTTGTTTTTACAGTTTGAGTCAGGACACAAATAAAGTCTGTACAGTATATCTGGTTGATACTTGTCTCGCCAGAGTTTCAACCCTCTCGTTTTACTTGTAATATGTGGAAGGAACCTGTTTATCTATAGTTTCTGGGTTCTGGATTTAGCCCCTTGCACTCCTCTTGCATTTAACATTTCCTCTAACCCTGCAGACTGATAGTTAGATCCAGAGGCTGGACCGATGCTTGACCAGATGCAGGGCTTTTGTTGTTTTCCAGAGGACTTGTATCACATCAAATGGCACAGCTTTCTTTTTATGGTGTTAATCACTGGGCTCAGGTGCTGTGTGCCTGATCCATTCATTATAGAGTCCCCCTCAGTTTTTCACCTAATGTTTTTTAACAGTCATTGCTTAACCCCATTATTTCACCAGGAATTACAAAGTGGTGATAGTCTTAATCCATCATTCCTTTATTTTTGCAAAATAATTCTAGAAATACGTTTCCCCTTGTATTCGTCTGCTCAGGCTGCCATAACTAAATACCACAATCTGGTTGGTGTAAACAAGACATTTTCTTCCGTTCTGGAGACTAGAAGTCTAAGATCAAAATGCTGGCAGGGTTAGTGTCTGGGGAAGCCTTTATTTCCGGCTTGCTGACAGTCACCTTCTCACTGGGCCCTCATGTGGCCTTTCCCTGTGTGAGCACAGAGGGAGAGTGAGCTCTGATGTCTCTTCCCCTTATAAGGACAACATTCCTATTGGATTAGTACCTCACCACCCATACAGCTTCATTTAACTTAGTCGGCTTCATTTAACTTAGTCACTTTCTTAAAAGCCCCATCTCTAAATAGTCACATCTGGGGTTAGGGCTTCAATATATGAATTGGGGGTATAATTCAGTCCATAGCACCCCTCATCAGTTATTTTGAGTTACCACTTGTATAGGAAGCTAAGGGGTGTGTGTGTGTGTGTGTTTTAATTGGTCTCTTACGTTTTTTAAGGAAGTCTTTGGTTATAAGGATTTTGATAAGACTACACACTGGAGGTGGCTCTGGTCTCTCTGGTTCTTTGCCTTCTTCCCTGCCTCCGACTAGGTTTTTTTTTTTTTTAATGTTTTTATTGATTTTTAGATAGAGAGGAAGGGGGAGAGAGAGAGACTGAGTAGGGGAGAGTGAGAGAGATAGAAACATCGATGGGCTGCCTCTTGCACGCCCCCGCTACAGATCAAGCCTGCAACCAGGGCATGTGCCCTGACCAGGAATCGAACCAGTAACCTCTTGGTGCATGTGATGATGCTCAATTGCTCGATCCACTGAGCCACACCAGCCAGACTTGACTAAGTTTTGTCATAGCCACATATGTAAAATTCTTAACTCTGAAGCATTATGCAGATGTAAAAATACTTTCTTAGTCTTCACTCCGATTTTCCATTTAGGAGGAGAAGAGACGCAGATCAACATCCAAAGAACTGTAAGAACTTATTTTTGTCTTTATACATAGCAGATGATAATAATATTAAAATAATTTTTCTAGAAAGGAAAAGAGGTTTTTAGTGACTTGCCAGACTAGCCTTAGCTTTAAATCTGATAGGTTGGGTCTGTGAGCAGAGGACCAAGACGTTCCAATTCTTCCCAGTGAGGCAGGTCCCCTTCGTGTGGTAAAGAGACGCTTGTGACCTAGCACCTTGCCCCTTAGGCAGCCTGGTAGTCATCTGTGTCAGGCGGTTTAGGTATGACTTTGACAGTGGATTCTGTTAGTTTTCTTTTCAGTCATTTCAGAACATATCTTGTGTTTTGTTCTGTTTTTTCCCCCCAGTGATGAGAAAAAAGTAGCTCAAACCAAAACAGCACTGTCTCCCAAGGTAAACATGCATCCGGGGATAAAACCGGTAGTACAGCATTAATGGGGTTGCTTAGAGCTGGCTCTCTGAGCACCATTTGTGTCATGCCCCTACAGACCCAGCTTCAAAAGTGCCTTCAGTGTGGACAGTATCTGGATGACCCTGAACTAAAGTATGAACATCATCTCCCTAATGCAGTAAGTTCCAGCTCTATCTTCAGCTTTTTCTTTCCTGTCTCTTATGCCTCTGCTTAATGGTCCAATGTCTCTCAGGTGGATGAGGTACCGATGTTGACAAATGAAAGACTGTCCATCTTCGATGCCAATGAATCTGGTTTTGAGAGTTATGAATATTTTCCCCAAAACAGACTGACATGCTTCAGGTACTGATATGCTTCTTCATTGTGACAGAGCACTTCCCTAAAGATGCCTAAGTTCTTAATATCTCTAGCATCTTACCTGCAACATTTCTTATGCTGCTAACACTAGATGGATAAAAGCCACAAAGCCCTGGTGGAAGTATAGTAGATATTTGCTGGGGGCTGTTTTTTTTTTTTTTTTTTTTTTGGCGGGGGTGGTATTAAAACTATACATGTTAAGTCTTCAGTTTGTATATATTCTGGAGGTCATTCATTCAAATGAGGGCCAACTTTGTGCTAGGTACTGCACTAAGTGCTATGAATATAGCACTTCAGATCCCTGCTTTTACAGAGGCAGAACAGAAGTTATGCCTGTCAGGTAGTTAGGATGACAACACAAGTAAAAAGCATGGAAAGCAGAGAGTGGGTAGGAAAAAGAAGTGGTATTTAGATGGTAGGGAGCCGTAGCCAGTGTGGTTCAATTGATGGAGTGTCCTGTGTACCAAAAGGTTGCGGGTTCGATTCCCAGTCAGGGCACATACCCAGGTTGCCAGTTTGATCCTTAGTCGGAATGCATTCAGGAGGCAACTGGTCAATGTTTCTCTCTCCTTTCTCTCTAAAAAATAAAGAATGGTGGGGAAATGACTTCAGCAAAGACTCAGTGGCATAAGAGAACAGGCCAAGGGGATAACTAGGGAAAGACATCTCGGAAGGAGGGAATAGCAAGTACAAAGGCTCAGAGGTGGACATTGGTTGGCAATGGAAAACTCAAGTGATGAGGCCGGTGGGGCCAGGGGGAGGCCAAGGTGTGGAGTGAGAGTTAGTGGGTGTAGGCAGGGAGCAGGGGGCCGGGGAGAGGGCTAGATCATACAGGGCTTTGCAGGCTGTGCTATTGACTCCAGAATTTTCTCTGATCCATGGTGTGTGGACTATATCTTTGGCAAGGCTCAAACAAACCCTTGAGTGAATAGAATCCCCATGCTTTTCACCACCTTTCAATTTAGTCAGCTCCCTCTTGCTGAAGGTGCAGTTGCTTTGTGCAAAACAGAGGCTTCACTTTGTTTCTTTGTGGTAAGTGACTTGGTTGCTGTACCAACCCATGTCTCTTTCAGGCCTAGGCACATGCTGCTTCTCTTCCTGAAGAAGTATCATAGGGGCAAGTGAGTCACCTCAGTAGTACCTATTGAAAGCCACAGGTGGACATCAATTCTGGGAAGCCCTTTCTGACACCCTGGCCCCATAGCAGGTTGAGGGTTTCCTATGCCCTGGGACAAGACCCCAGTGTTCCTTCTTTGGCACTTCTCACACTCCCTGTGCTGGATTGGTTGTATGCCCTTCTCCCAATACAATCAGGATTCTGATCCGTTTTGGGATGCTGTCCATCTACCAGCGACCTCCAGGGCCTGGCTCATTCCTCTGCCTGATGGCACAACCAGATATGCTGTGTTGACGTAGTTGGCGTTCATGCCCTTGTGCCTTCCTGTAGCATTCCTCAGGCCAGAGGCTGGAAGAGGACTAGAAGCTGAAGCCAGGGCTGCTGGAGTTGTTTGGCTTCCTCCTCGAGACATGGTGTGCTATAGATTCATTCCTGCATGGTTTGAGGGTAGCAGTAAAGACAAATTTCCAGGAGAAATGTGCCTTTTAGCATCAGGCCGTCAAAGCCAGACTGCCTGAGTGATTAAGGGACTCTGCTTACCTCTAGTACTTGGGCTGAATGTGGTGGATAGAAACAAGTCCGGTGAGGTTCATCCTGTAAACTAATGGGTCCTGCCCCTGCCTAGGACTTAGAACTTCTTTGATGTCACGTCTGCTGATAATTGGCTGGGCTGTGGATCCTTGTTTTCTGTGGGTTTGCAATATATGGGCCCTCCCTTGATTTGTGTCCATCTTTCCCACTGGACTTCAAGTCTCAAGAGCAGGGCTGTTACTCATGTCTCCCATGCCTGGCACATAGCAGAGGAGCTCAACTCAAGGTGTTCATTTCTATTTTTAAGAAGGTTTTGTGAGATTTCAAGATGAGAATTTCAGGCTTCCAAGCCCTTACGCTATGGGAGTGTGGTGGGAGATGGTCTCAGGAGACCTGTACACAGGTTCCATGTGGCCCAGCTGGGACTCAGGGATAGCATGGCATCTCCAGTATAGGAGCATAGTCCTTGAGGCCAGCATGAGCAGGTCCATAAGCAGAACCCCTGATTTATTCTGCTTAAGGAGGAACATTCTTCCAACTGTCAAGGAGTCTCTGGATGGTGGGACTGTGGATGCCTTTAAACCTGAGCTTTACCCCTAGACAGAGTCAGAAGCCCTTCACATATCCCTGATGTGCCTCACTTTTTATGACATTATACAATATGTTTTATTTTATTAAATTTTTTTGAGATGAAACTCATGTAACACAAAACTAACCATATAAGAAATATTTTCAGAAATCATAGAAACAGAAAGCAATCTGTGGATGGTGGGGGTGGAGAGGGAATAGGGAGTGACTGCTTAATGGGTATGAGGTTTTATTTTGTTCAATGAAAATGTTTTGGAGCTAGGTAGAGGTGGTCGCACAACTATAAGTAGAATGTGTTTAAGAGTGATGTTTCTGTTAGCATCATGCCAAGCGCGGGTGCAGTGAGTTGCTCTCTGAGATTTCTCATCATTCACTGTCTCACTGATTCTTGGTGTTGCCTTTGCAGATGCTTGTACTTTTTTATTTTTTAATATGTTTTTATTGGTATTAAAATATATTTGGAGAAGGAGAGAGAGATAGAAGCATCAATGATGAGAGAGAATCACTGATTGGCTGCCTCCTGCACACACACCCACCACCACCCCTGTACCCCTCACACTGGGGATCGAGCCAGCAACCCAGGTATGTGCCCTGACCAGGAATCCAACCATGACCTCCTGGTTCATAGGTTGACACTCAACCACTGAGCCACACTGGCCGGACTGCTTGTACTCTCGATGCACCGGTAGGAGGATCAGGTAGAAGCTGTTTGGGTCAGAGAACACTGTACTCACCTAGTGATCTGGCCACCAGAAAGATAAGAGTCTAGGAATTGCAGGTAGTCACTGTCACCTTGTGTCTGAACTTGACTTGGTGCTGCAGCTTGCCTTCACTGGTCAGCTGGCTAACACACTCTTTGTTGCCCATCTAGTGTGTACTGTAAACGTGGTCACCTGTGCCCCATTGACACTGGTCTCATTGAGAAGGATGTTAAGCTCTACTTTTCTGGTTCAGCAAAACCGATATATGATGATGACCCGTCTCCTGAAGGTAAGTGGAACGTCCCTGCTTATGTTTGGGACAGATATTTTAAAAACAAACAACTCACCTACAAAACACTGTTCAGCTGGAATTCCTGCCTCTTACAGTTAGGGCTTGCGGTCTCTGAACAGCTATAAGGAAATGCTCTCTGCCTCTGATGAGGACTGCCTTCCTCGGCTGATAAGGAATGTCAGCCCAGCTGGGCACTTAGAGTCCACATTTGGGCCTGCTGAGATTTTGATAGGAGTCATAGCTCTGAATCCATTTCCTTTCAAGAAACTGTCCTCTTTTCTATCTCTTAGGTGGTGTTAATGGCAAAAACCTTGGCCCCATCACTGAATGGTGGATCACTGGCTTTGACGGAGGTGAAAAGGCTCTCATTGGCTTCAGCACCGGTAAGTAAGAGGCTAACTGTGGACTGTTCTGGGTTATGAAAGGAGACTTTGCTTCTATCCTCCCAGGGGCTTGGTTGGGCTTTGGGACGACTCAATAAGCTCACGTGAACACCACTAACCATGTGATAATAATGTGGAGTTTTGGGATGGCCTCTCATGTTAATTATAACTGGCCTTGGGATCAACCCTCTAGTTATACGAGTGGGTCATATTCTTGCAACTCAAACCCAGATAAAATTTCAAAAGCCAGAGATGAGCAAAATGGAAACTCCTCAGCCAGTTCTCTAATCGGCTCAAATAGGCCACTTCTGAATGCATTCATAATTCTGATTGCACTTGACATTTGTGACATTTAGGTATGGAATGACTTAGACTCCTCATAAGCTTCATAGACTCATCTCTGCTCTTCAGCCACCATAGCTGCCATCAGGTTCAAACTGCTTTCTAACATCTTCTGTTCACTGCAGCCTATGCGGAATACATTCTAATGGAGCCCAGCCCAGAATACTCACCAATGTTCAGCTTAATGCAGGAGAAGATCTACATAAGTAAGATAGTCGTTGAGTTCCTACAGAACAACCGTGATGCGACCTATGAAGACCTGATCAATAAGATTGAGGTATGGGTTAGGTAATTTGTAATCTGAGACTCACACCTATTTATGTGCAATATAGATATTGCTGGAAAACGCATGTCTAGAATTAGCAGAAACTTTTTTAGTTCGATTAGAATAGTTTTGCTTAAGCCTAAGAAACTTGTGATGTTATTTCTTAAAGACCACGGTTCCTCCTTCCGTGCTCAACCTGAATCGATTCACTGAGGATTCTCTCCTTCGACATGCTCAGTTTGTGGTGGAACAAGTAGAGAGTTATGATGCGGCTGGGGACAGTGATGAACTGCCCATCTTCCTGACCCCCTGCATGAGAGACTTGATCAAGTTGGTTGGGGTCACCCTAGGAAGAAGGTAAGGATGCAGCAGGAATAAAATTGAAGACCTGGTGGCAGAGAAGGCAGAGTGTCCCATGCACTCTTCCCCAGCCTGCTAACATGGTGGGAACCTTTCTCCCAGAAATGAAAAACGTCGAGCCATCAGTCATTCCACCAAGGAGAAGGACAAAGGCCCCACTAAAGCTACCACCACCAAGCTGGTCTACCAGATCTTCGACACTTTCTTCGCAGAACAAATCGAAAAGGATGACAGAGAAGACAAGGAGAATGCCTTCAAACGCCGGCGATGTGGCGTCTGCGAGGTAACCTCATCTGGGCTGGGCTCACCATGTAATCTGAGCAACTCACTTTCTCTTTCTGGCTTGAGATGCTCACTGTTCAAATTGTGACCCCTAGGACATAAGCTGGGAGGAAGTTGGTGATCTGGGGAGAATTGCATGCCTTGGAGAACAAATAGGTTGATAAGACAGCTGTTGAAATCGGTGTGCTCAGATGCTTTGCTGGTAATGCCCCTGTCACTAACTCAGGAGCCTAGCCTCCTGGGTGGTGTTTGCTTTGCCTACATCTCATTGTGTCTGAAGGTCCCAGTGTGAGGGCAGAGAGTGACTTCCTCCGAGGGGAGGACATCCTCCCAGGAGCCTGCCTTGTCTTATTCATAACTTTCCCGGAAAAGTGGGGGCTCTGTCAACTTAGATTAGAGATTTGAGGCCTTAAAAGACTTCTTTGCCTGGCCAGTGTGGCTCAGTGGTTGAGCATGAACCAGGAGGTCACTGTTCGATTCCCAGTCAGGGCACATGCCAGAGTTGTAGGTTCGATCCCCAGTGTGGGGCATGCAGGAAGCAGCTGATCAGTGGTTCTCTCTCATCAATGATGTTTGTCTGTCTGTCTCTCTCCCTCCCCCCCACCCCTTCCTCTCTAAAGTCAATTAAAAAGAAAAAAAATATATATATAAAAACAAACCTCTTTCTGTGAATTTTAAATATTTTAATCCCCTAATCTTCTATGACCCAGAGATCGGATATATTTTGGTATCTGTTACTGACTTATTTTGGATGCAAAAATATAGCAGCTGCCTTTAGAACCGCCCTGTGTTCACCCTGTCCACTGGATTCAGAGCTTTTTTTCTTTTTCTTTAGTGACAGCCCTTAACAGGAATTTGCACATCCTTACCATTCGTGTTTTGGTTTTACTTTTTTCATCTAGCACATGTATCTAAGCCTTAAAAATTTTTTTTAAATATACATAACTTACATTTTTTGTAATCATGTTATGTGTTCATGTAGGTAGATCTAGTTGATTCGTTTTGACTATTTCATCATGCGGCATTATATGACAGTCCCAACTTACCCCTCGATAATGTGCAACTTTTGATATTATAATAACTTTTGATATTATCATGATATAGCAGCATCCTTGAACGAGACTTCCGTGTCTACCCCTATTTCTTTTAAATTTTTTTGTTAATCCTCGCCTGAGGATATATATTTTTTCCCCGTTGATATTTATTTATTTGTTTGTTTGTTTGTTTATTTATTTTTGGAAAATGGAAGGGAGGTGGAAAGGCAGAAAGAGGGAAACATTGATGTGAGAGTTGCACATCGATTGGTTGCCTCCTGCACACATCTCAAAGGGCGGGGGGGGGGGGGAGGGATTTGAGCCTGCATCCGAGGTATGTGCCCTTGACCTGAATCAAACCCAAGACCCTCCAGTCTACAGGCTGATGCTCTAACCACTGAGCACACTAGCTAGGGCTGCCCCTATTTTGAAGTAGAATTGCTGGGGTGTGGGTTCTATACTTAACTTTGATATAGAAAATGCTCTCCAAGCGGTGCTACCAACTTAAAACCTGTGAGCAGAACCAGTTTCCCCACATGTTTCAACACCAACATACCCCACTTAACCTTTGCTAATCTGGGGGTGTGACTGGTAAGTACTTTGTTCTTAACTCCCTCAGTTCCCTTACCTCTAAATGAGGCTGAATATAAAAGTTCTAAAATTGTAATTCATTAAAAACCTGGTTACAATTGTTACTAATGGTCATTTGACTTTTTAAATCTTTCAGGTTTGCCAGCAGCCCGACTGTGGGACGTGTAAAGCCTGTAAGGATATGGTTAAGTTTGGTGGTAGCGGCCGGAGCAAACAAGCCTGCCTAAAGAGGAGGTAGGCTTGGCGGATGCTTGTCTGGTAGCTGAGGGCTGTGCGCTGGGTGTGGGTAACTGTGTTGAAGTGTACAAGACAGGCAGCAGTACTTCATCTCGAATTGTCCCCAGGCCTGTCCTGTTATCTGACCCAAACAGCCCCAGGCAGTTTTACTTATAAAAAGGGCCTTGCTTATACAAGTGAGTTTGTAGGTGTCCCAATATGGCCATGAAGGAGGCAGATGACGACGAAGAAGAGGATGACGATATCCCAGAGATGCCGTCACCCAAAAAAATGCATCAGGGGAAGAAAAAGAAACAGAACAAGGACCGGATCTCTTGGATTGGAGAAGCTGTTAAGGTAATTCTGCAGCAGGTTCTCTGTCTTCTTACGGCTATCCTCCTGAGAAGCAAGCTTGTTTCCTGGTGTCTCGCCACCAGGCCCCTTAAGCAGCCTGAATCCTGCTCACTTGCCTCATGAGAGGGCAAGGCCGGCTGCAAGACCATGGTCCAGGCCGGTGGCCACACACAAGAAATGTGTTTTTGTTTGTCTGCCCAAAGACTTGGTTTCCTTAAAGTTCCAAAATGGGTAATTGACACAATTTAAGGGTGTCAGACTGCTTCCCCTTCAAAGCTCGTTTTGAAGAGTTGTCAACATCCCTTGCCCGGGAGTGGGTGTCTTTCGGGCACTAGCAAATCCCTTACTGGTCATTCTGTGGTTATCTCCTCATCTAAGGCTCAGTTCCTTTACCAAAATTAGAAAGTGAATGTCCTAAGCCAGTGGTCGGCAAACTCATTAGTCAACAGAGCCAAATATCAACAGTACAACGATTGAAATTTCTTTTGAGAGCCAAATTTTTTAAACTTCTTCTAATGCCACTTTTTCAAAATAGACTCGCCCAGACCGTGGTATTTTGTGGTAAGAGCCACCCTCAAGGGGTCAAAGAGCCGCGTGTGGCTCTCAAGCCACAGTTTGCCGACCACTGTCATAAGCACTGCTTTCTCGATGTTCATAAGAGAAAGATACAGTCGGTTCATTCAGCAAATGTGAGGCCTCCCTCTGCCGGGTACTGCTTCAGGCCTGGATGTAACTCAGCCCCTGCCCTGTGGTGTTGATGCTTCAGGGCAGGAGGATAGACACATGTCCTGCTGGGCTGGTAGAGAGGGGGGAGGGGCCTGGGGCTGTGAGGCTTTCCTAAGGAGGTGAGAGCTGAGCTGCTGAGACCCAGAAGGTGGGAGAGGAACAGTCCATGAAGATGTGGGGAAGAACCAGGGCAGAGGCCCTGAGGTGGGAATCAGTTCTCCTTGTGGGAGAAGAGGAATGAGGCGTGTGTGGCAGAAAGGAATCAGGGATGGGATGTGGTTTTAAGACCACAGTGAATAGTTGGTACTGGTGCTGTTAACATGGGATGTGGGGCTCTGATTTGCTGCTGAATAGCTAGGGCGGAGCTGATAGTAGATAAATAGTAGGCGTGCTTCCAGCCTAGGGAGGGGGATGTTCTCTCTAGGATCCAGGGCAGTAGCCATGCCTTCTTAATGAAATCATTTTGGATTATGCCTTTATATGAACAAGAACACCATGCCTAGCATGGACCTTTAAACCCATCTCCACCTGAAATATGCTCTTTGTTTTCAGACTGATGGCAAGAAGACTTATTATAAGAAGGTGTGCATTGACTCAGAAACCCTGAAAGTGGGGGATTGTGTCTCTGTTATTCCAGATGACTCTTCAAAACCACTGTACTTAGCAAGGTTTGTATATTTCTCTTTGCTTGACTTCAGCACACACTTTCTCTTGAACAGGTAGGAAATGCCTATTTGCAAGAATAGCAATAGCAGGTCTTTGCTCAAGACTGAAACTAAAAAAAAAAAGTTCTCCAAGTAAACTCAAAGCAGATCTGCCAGTGAAATTAGAACTTTCTTCCCTTTTGCTCTTCTGACACCAGGGTCACGGCGTTGTGGGAAGACAGCAGCCAAGGACCGATGTTTCATGCCCACTGGTTCTGTGCTGGCACAGACACGGTCCTGGGGGCCACATCGGACCCCCTGGAGCTGTTTCTGGTAGACGAGTGTGAAGATATGCAGCTGTCATACATTCACAGCAAGGTGACAGTCGTCTATAAAGCTCCATCGGAAAACTGGGCCATGGAGGTGAGTACCTAGTGTCCCTCATGTGCCCTCTCTCACTGTGGGGTCATGCCTGACACAGCATCCTTATCCCCAAAGGGAGGCATGGATCCCGAGACCCTGATGGAAGAGGATGACAATGGGAAGACCTATTTCTACCAGCTGTGGTATGATCAAGACTACGCAAGATTTGAGTCCCCTCCAAAAACTGAACCAACTGAGGACAACAAGTACAAGTGAGTGCTAGTACTGGGCCCTGGTGTTGTCACCTTCTCAGGGAGGACACCATTCTTCTGTGTGAATCACTCTAGCTTTTCACATGTTTCCATCTGCTGGGTTTGCTTCCTGGACACTATCTGACTGTTTTCCTTGTTAACCCAAGACCAACCTGGCTTTGAAAACTTTTTTTTTAAATCCTCACTCAAGGATTTTTTAAAAGTCATTTTTATTTTTACTTTTAGAGAAGAAGGGAGGGAGAGAAACATCAATTGGTTACCTCCTATAGGTGCTCTACTGGGGGGTGGAACCCAAAACTTAGGTATGGGCCCTGACCGGGAACCTGCAACCTTTTTGGTGTATGGGATGATGCTCCAGCCAACTGAGCCACCGGTCAGGGCCCAGCCTTGCTTTGCTGTGGTGGCTTTAGGTGTATGGCTGGCCCGGGCATGGAGTTATCTTCATAAGAAGCTCTCTTGTCCAGGAGCAGGATTTATCTTTTTTTTATTTTTAATATATTTTATTGATTTTTCACAGAGAGGAAGGGGGAGGGATAGAGAGTTAAACATCGATGAGAGAGAAACATCGATCATCTGCCTCCTGCACACTCCCTACTGGGGATGTGCCCGCAACCAAGGTACATGCCCTTGACTGAATTCGAACCTAGGACCCTTGAGTCTGCAGGCCGATGCTCTATCCACTGAGCCAAACCGGTTAGGGCAGGATTTATCTTTTCATTATCAGTCTTTTTGCATGTTCTTCAGTGTGTATACCACAGATTTCATGGGTTTTCTTCTGTTTCTTAGGTATCTTCTAAGTGAGATCTTTGACTTCATTTTATTCTAACTGGCGGGTGACTGCTTTTAGGAAGTCTGCCTTTTTTTTTTTTTTTTTTTTTTAACTCCTCACCCAAGGATTTTTTTTTTTTTTTTCATTGATTTCTAGAGAGTGGAAGGGAGGGAAGAGAGGGGGAGAGAGAAAACAGCGACTTGGAGAGATATATCAATTGGTTACCTCCGGCACATGCCCCTACTGAGGCTGGGGAACCTGCAACCGAGGTACGTGCCCTTGACCAGGAATCCATCTGGCCCTTCAGTCCAAGGGCCAATGCTCTAACCTCTGAGAAAAACTGGCCTGGGCCGGGTCTCCATTTTAAAGGCAGTCTCCAACTCTCTTTTAAGCAAAAATATTGAACTTTACCAAATACCTCTTCAGCCTTTATAGAAATAACTTACAGGCCCGATGCACGAAATTCGTGCAAGGGGCTCCCCCCCCCTCCACCCTCCACGGCTTCATCTGGAAGGTCACGAAGTCGGTCCTGAAGGACATCCAGTCTAATTATCCAGTCTAATTAGCATATTATGCTTTTATTATTATAGATAGTATGAGCCTGCTCTGATACTGAGTTCCTAACTGAACCACTCTGTAGTCTTGCTTCTGGTTTATTTTTTACCATATTCCAAATTCTGTTTGTTAATGTCTTAGGGTTTTTAGAGCAAATACTCAAAAGTGGGATAGGCTTAATGTTTTCTTGTGTTGTATATATCCCTGGACTTTGGTCCCAAATAAGTGCTATCAAAGTATGAGCATAAAGTACAGGAAAGCCACTTCCTTCAGGCATCTGCAGAGGTTTTCTCTTGGTCACCAGAATCCCTGGGTTAAGCCAGCAGCTCTGTTGCAGTCATTACCTGCCACCTCAGGGCCTTTTCCTTTTTGTACTTGGCTCCTTCAGATTCTGCGCCAGCTGTGCCCATCTGGTTGAAATGAAGCAGAAGGAAATTCCCAGGGTCCTGGAGCTTCTCGAGGACCTAGAGGACCGGGTTTTCTACAGCTCAGCCTCCAAGGATGGCATCCAATACCGAGTGGGTGATGGCGTGTACCTTCTCCCCGAGGCCTTCACATTCAAGTGAGTGCCCCCTTTGCCCAGTTCAAGGCCAGGCTCCCTGGGCCACTACAGAGTTGCTTTGGAATAGCCCCACTCTGCACCCCTTGTACCAACTGTTGCCTGAGCCATTGTCACTGGTCAGTCATGCTGAACTACCTACTTTTTAAGGTTTAATGTTCAGTTATGTGTAATGTTTGCTATTCTGCAGCATTAAGCTTTCCAGTCCTATGAAACGCCCGCGGAAGGAGCCTGTGAATGAAGACCTGTATCCAGAACACTACCGGAAATACTCGGACTACATCAAAGGCAGCAACCTGGATGCCCCTGAGCCATACCGAATTGGCCGCATCAGAGAGATCTTCTGTGTCAAGAAGAACAATGGCAAGCCCAATGAGACAGACATCAAGATCAGACTGAACAAGTTCTACAGGTCAGTGGTGTCCTCTGCTCTCCCAGGAGGCAGCAGACTCTTCCAGAAAGTTCTGCCTGAAATGGATTATAATGTAGTACACAGTGATGTTTGAAGAGTTGGGTAGAGCCCTAGCTGGTTTGTCTCGGTGGTTATAGAGTGCCGGCCCTTGGACTAAAGGGTCCCTGGTTCGATTCCAGTCAAGGGCACCCGCAAGTAGCTTGGTTGCAGGCTCAATTCCTGGCCCCAATTGGGGCGCTTGTGGGAGGCAACCAATCAGTGTGTCCCTTGCATCAATGTTTATCTCTCTGTCTCTCCCCCTCCCTTCTACTCTCTAAAACTCAATGAAAAAAATATCCTTGGGTGATATAAAAAAAAGTTATGTAAAGGTAGCTGTTTCTCCAAGTGTTTCTGATGATTTGATGAGTGCTGACAGCGATTCGAATTATATTTCATACCCTTGTTTTTAGACTTTATTTTAAAGCTGCTGAGTTCTCTCTCCAAAGAAATCCTTAAGCCTCAATTCAGAATGTGACAAGGGCAGAGGAAGAATGTCCTGGGCTCTGCCTGAGGCACCCGCAGAGAACCTAGAGTTCTGTTTATGGCCGTTCCACCCTCTCTCCTTGTCCCTCCCAGTTCTGCTTTTCCAAGGTCTTGGCTGCACCGAGTCTTTTCTGGGACCCTAGTAATTTGTAGTAATTAGGCGTTAACCTGAATGAAGACATACAGATAGTTATAACATTGCTTCACTTCTTGACTAATGTATATCAAAGACTTCCTGAAGTCCTTGTAATAATCACCTGTAATGGGAAAGAAAGGAGAAGTCTGGATGTATAGGTGAGAAAAAGAAAATCTAGACATGCTTCTTAATAGGAGGCAGGTAGCCGCAGACTTTTTTTTTTTTTTTTAAGAGAGAAACATGGATGTGAGAGTAAAACCTCACACCCCCTACCAGGGATTGAGCCCACAGAGCATGTGCCCTGACTGGGAATCGAACCAGAAAACTTGTTGCACAGGATGATACCCAACCAACTGAGCTGGCCAGGGTGCAGCTATAGTCTTGACACAGGGCCATTTTGTTTGGGTTGCAGTGGAGAAACAAAGAACAAGCAAATAATTCAACCAACCGAACTCCCTTAAGGTTTAATGTTTAGTTATTCATAATGCTTAGCTTCTCCACTGCATACAACTGTCCAGTTCAATGAAATGCCCACGGAAAGCCTGTTTGTTGCAAAGAATTCCACTGTTTCTAGTGTCTAGTGCCAACTAAGGGTAGTTAATCAAGCTGACCTGATCGGGGGTCATGGTCTTTACCCGTGGATTCTTGGAGTATCCTCGGGAATGTTTTACCATTTAACTCATTGTCAGTTCACAGCAAGAGAATTGCTGCCCAGCTATTGTGGCTCACAGGTGGTTGCCATTTGATTCCCGGTCAGCGCACATGCCCAGGTTGTGGGTTTGATCCCCAATAGGGAGTGTGCAGGAGGCAATTGATCAACGTTGCTCTCTCAACAATGTTTCTCTCCCTTTCCCTTCCTCTCTATGAAATCAACAACAACAAAATGTTTTTGTTTTAAAGAATTGTTAACAAATACTCTTCTGCTCACAGGCCAGAGAACACACACAAATCCACTCCAGCAAGTTACCATACAGACATCAACCTGCTTTACTGGAGCGATGAAGAGGCCGTGGTGGACTTCAGTGATGTGCAGGGCCGCTGCACTGTGGAATACGGGGAGGACCTGCCAGGGTGCTTGCAGGACTTCTCAACTGGCGGCCCAGACCGCTTCTACTTCCTTGAGGTAATGCTCGCTCTGGGCTTACGGGAGGGAGGGGTTTTGGGGTCAAATCCATTGCCCCTGACAAAGCAGTTTAATTATATATTCAAGTCTAAAACTTAACTTTTGGCTTTTGGTTTTTCATTTATTTTTAATAAGTCTTTATTTGAGCCAAATTGATAGCAATTGCTGGGAAGCAAAGATCTGAAATGCTTCTACATTTGGCTTTTTAAAAAGTACAATGAACCCTGACTGGTGTGGTTCAGTTGGTTGGGTGTTCATGCACCAAAAGATCTCTGGTTCGATTCCCAGTCAGGGCATGTGCCCCATGCCCTGGTTTCAGGCTCAGTCCCTGTTGGGGGTTGTGTAGGAGGCAGCTGATCAATGTTTCACTCTCATGTTGATGTTTCTCTTCTTTCTCCCTTTCCCTTCCTCTCTCTAAAAATCTATTTAAGAAAATACAAAAAGTACAATGATAAGAAGTATGATGTTTGAGTGTCCTAATGCAACTAAAATTTATTTGAAGGCCTCTTCCAGCTTGGCCAGTGCCTTAATGTGAGTTAGGGAAAGGGGCCCTTTTCCCCGGGAGACACAGCCCTGCCCCTCAGTCCCTTCAGCTGTGTCTGTGTCCAGACCAGGACCACATGCCGTGCAGCTGGCCCTTGTTACTGAGAGAAGATCCAGGAGTTTGTTAACCAAGCTAATCACTTTTAAATGTCTGCTGAGCATGGCCTTTCTGTGTTGGCACACTTAAAATGACACATGTCTGTTTCTCAGGTCCCAGTGTAGATAGCATCATTAGACTAGTCTCTTGGTATAACACTTGCTTATTTTTATTTTATTTTTTTTTTAATATATTTTATTGATTTTTACAGAGAGGAAGGGAGAGGGATAGGGAGTCAGAAACATCAATGAGAGAGAAACAGTGATCAGCTGCCTCCTGCGCACTCCCCACTGGGACCCCTCAGTCCACAGGCCAATGCTCTATCCACTGAGCCAAACCAATTAGGGCAACACTTGCTTACTTTAGAATGAGTAGTCCAGGCACTTATAAAAGCAAGAATCTCAATGTCAACCACAGAATATTTGTATTAATATGGTTTATTTTCATGTAGTAAAATCAAAGTACTCTTATTAGTGGCTAATTGTTTATGGCCACATTCAGGGAGAAATTAAGTAGATCTTTATCAAACTAACTTGTTAGAGAGGTGACCAATGTGTTTCTCTGCTAGACTATTGTGATTCTTTCCTTCCCAGGCCTATAATGCCAAGAACAAAAGCTTTGAAGATCCTCCCAACCATGCCCGTAGCCCTGGAAACAAAGGGAAAGGGAAGGGAAAAGGTATGTTGTTATTCCATAGGGTTCTTTTCAAGCCCATCTTTTATAACTTGGGATATTTATGGTCAGTATAGAACAGCCTCTGATGTTACCTCATTCTGTGTTAACAACTCGGTGAGGCCGTCTCTGAAACAATAAGGTATTTGTGGTCTCTCTCCTTCAGGGAAAGGCAGGCCAAAATCTCAGACAAGTGAGCCAAAGGAACCCAAGGTGGACATTCAGCTGCCAAAACTGCGGACCCTGGATGTGTTTTCTGGCTGTGGGGGGTTATCGGAAGGATTCCACCAAGCAGGTAAAGGCCAGGAGGTCTTTCTCTGTGTAACTAGTACAACCAGACTGGGCACATTCTGCCTGGAAGAGCTTTTGGCTCTGGTCACCTTTCTGACTCAAGAATCTCATTCCAGGGAGGTCAGAGCTCATCTTTGTCCCTTTATCTGCTAGGCATCTCACAAACACTGTGGGCCATTGAAATGTGGGACCCTGCGGCCCAGGCGTTCCGGCTGAATAACCCCGGGTCCACAGTGTTCACGGAGGACTGCAATGTCCTGCTGAAGCTGGTCATGGCTGGAGAGGTGACCAACTCCCTTGGCCAGAAGCTGCCTCAGAAGGGAGACGTGGAGATGCTGTGCGGCGGGCCACCCTGTCAAGGCTTCAGTGGCATGAACCGCTTCAATTCTCGTACCTACTCCAAGTTCAAGAACTCTCTGGTGGTCTCTTTCCTCAGGTAAATGGAGCAGATTCTATCCAGTGTTGCACACAGGTAACTGGACAGCCAACCCTGGGCTGTGATGCCAGTTGACCAGTAACTGCTGTAGCCTTTGCAGCTGCTGAAGGCCATATGCCAAGGTGAAGCATTTCGCTGGTCAGAGACCTTAAGAGTTGGGGGGTTCTATTTCTTAACGGCTGAACATTGACCTTTTGGGAATGGCTTTTGGTAGAGCAGGTCCTTTTTTATCTCGATCCAAATGGTGACTCTAGTAACTGCCTTCTACAGCTACTGTGACTACTACCGGCCACGGTACTTCCTCCTGGAGAACGTCAGGAACTTTGTGTCCTTCAAGCGCTCCATGGTCCTAAAGCTCACTCTCCGCTGCCTGGTCCGCATGGGCTATCAGTGCACCTTTGGCGTGTTGCAGGTGGGGCTTCAGGGAATGGGGCGAAGATGGGTGGGTGAATGTGGGCAGGAGGAGGGTCAGCAGCCCCTGGGCTGCAGCAAACTGTCTCCAGTTGAAAATAGGCTCAAACGGTCAGGCCTTAGAGGGTAGCCTGCTGGGCTGGCAAGGACAGGGAGATGGCTGCTGAGGCCTGCACCCACCACTATGAAGCCCGCAGTATTCAGGTCTGAAAGCTCAGAGCCAGAGTGTCCCAGCAGGTCCGCCCCTTCGGGTGTTCTGGAGAGCTGCATCCTCTTGTGTAACTGAGCAGGGACCGCATGCAAGGGGGCTCAGCTGCTTTGTTCCTAGCTCTTTTTCCTCAATAGGGCATGTGGTGGACGAGTCTGATATTCGAGGCAGCAGTTAGGTCTCCCTAGAAGGGTGGGTGAGGCCAGGTTGGCAGAACCACATAATAGGCCAAGCTGTTACAGGGTGAAAAACAAGTGTTTCCTTTGGGTGAGCACATGTGCATACAAACACCTTGAGAGTAAAAGGTCGTACTCCAGGTGGCTACCAGTGGCAGGGATAGCAATTTGGGGTGACCCATAAGGAGTAGGCCTTATCTGAAAGCAGCCACTCTGTATCCATTCATTCATTGTTGGCTTAACTAATACTGAGATGGCTATCAAAAGGGAGGGAAGGTTGGCTGGAAAGCCATGGGGTGCCAGGGCCGCATGGCTCTCCCTAGTTCAGCCTCAGGGGTCTCCAGGCTCATGGTCAAGCCTGGTTGGCAGCTGTGTTCTCTGTCCCCGTATCCATGGGCTGGCTGGGCTCTGCATTCTCTTCTCCGCAAGTGCCGAGACCATGGGTCTCCTTACCGTGCTCTGTAAGGAGCTGGCTGGGCCCCAGCAGGGTTCCCTTCCATCTTCTCCAGTGGCCACCACATGGACTCGGGTTCTTTCATCTAGTCTCACTTTTTTTTTTTTTTCTTTTTTGCCAAAATTGATTTTCAGGAGAGAGAAACATTGGTCTGTTGTCTACTTATTTATTCATTCGTTGGTTGATGCTCTTATGTGCCCTGACGGGGATTGAACCCACAACCTTGGTGTATCGGGATGATGCTCTAACAGCTACCGAGCAGGACTGGTCTCACTTGTCAGGAGTAAACTTGCTGGATTAATTATGGGTTTACCAGGTGAGCTGTGCAGCAGCCAGCCACTCCAGAAAGTGGGGTGTCACTGACCCCAGAACTTGGTTCAGCCAGTTAGAGGTGCCAGTTGACCCTGTGTGTGTGGCTCTCCTGTGCACAGGCTGGTCAGTACGGCGTGGCCCAGACACGGAGGCGAGCCATTATCCTGGCTGCGGCTCCTGGGGAGAAGCTCCCCCTATTCCCAGAGCCACTGCACGTGTTCGCACCCCGGGCCTGCCAGCTGAGCGTCGTGGTGGACGACAAGAAGTTTGTCAGCAACGTAACTAGGTAGGAGTCCCGCTCACCCTGCTGTGTCACAGTGTTTGTGAGCATTACCCGGAAAAGTTTGGCATCGGCTCTCTGCCACTTCCAGTCGCAAGTTCTGACCTCCGAGTAAGCACCTCGTGCAGAGCAGTGGCTAGATGCCTGGCTGTAGTCATTAGCAAAACCCAAATGTAGCCTGTCTCCTTCCCAGTCAGTCCAAGAAGAATGCTGTTTGTGTGACCTCGGGCAGCCCTTTGACCTCTGACCTGGATTGTCCTCGCTAGAGAGGGCAGTGCCAACAGTCAGGAGATGGCAACTGTGATTCGATGGACAGCGGCAATATGTGTCCCCAGAAGTGCCATGCTCTATTGCAGGCTGAGCTCATGTCCATTCCGAACCATCACCGTGCGGGACACAATGTCTGACCTTCCTGAAATCCGGAATGGGGCTTCAGCACTGGAGATCTCATACAACGGGGAGCCCCAGTCCTGGTTCCAGAGGCAGCTCCGGGGCTCACAGTACCAGCCTATCCTCAGGGACCACATCTGTAAGGTAACATCGCCCCACAGAGGGTCCTCCTTCCAGCTGCCTCACAGGAACTGACCTGTGGGGAGCCCAGCCAACGGTTGGGGTGGGAAGCAGGATCTGATCCCAGCCCCTCCAGCTTCTCTGCTCCTGGCTCCTAACCCAAATCACTGTCTTCTTTAGAGAGGAAGGGGGAGAGAGAGAGAAACATCAGTGATGAGAATTATTGAACACCTGCCTCCTGCACTCCCCACATTGGGGACTGAGCCCACAACCCAGGCATGTGGCCTGACCTGGAATTAAACCATATCCATAGGTCAGTGCTCAACCACAGAGCCACAAAGGCCAAGTCCATGTCACCACCATCTTGCCCCCAGCCTCACTTTTTCATGCTTCTCTTCTTGCCCCCACCCCCATGCCCCGACAGCAGCATCTATATATATATATAATCTATAAATGTAAAGGGCTAATATGCAAAGTGTCCCCTTGGGAGAGTTCGATCGTTCACTATGATGTGTACTGACCATGAGGGGGCAGCATGAAACATGGCAGGTGACCAGCGGTTGGGGGGGGTGTGCTGAGGGAGTGAGAGAAGGAGGAGGTGGGAGGGGGGGTTTGATGGGTCCTAATTGCTGGCCAGGCCTAGGGACCCTACCCATGCACGAATTTCGTGCACTGGGCTTCTAGTGTAGTCATATAAAGCATCGATCAGAGCTCTTGCTCTTCCTGGAATAGGTCCAGAATGTCACTGCCCTCCTCTGGCTAACCTTTCTTGTCATTCCTATTCTCTGCATGTTGTCCCAAATACGCCAAACCTGGCCTTTTCATGCCCCCAGCTGCTGGCTCCTCCTAATACTGCAGGGCTCGGCTCAGGCACCCTCCCCCCCACCCCCACTTGCCTAAGCTATCCCTCACCTGTTCCCCCACATTCTGCATCCCTGCTCTGTTTCATGGCACACGTGTGATCCCTAAGCTGTTCATTCAGGTAACTGTCTGCCCAAATGGGCTATAAGCCCCTTGGGGGTTCCTGGTTATGGTGGTGTTCCCAGTGCCTAGAGCAGTGGTGCCCAGGCCACAGCAGATGCTCCCTGAGCTGGGTGACAGCTGGGCCTTGCCACACTCTTTTAGGACATGAGTGCGTTGGTGGCCGCCCGCATGCGGCATGTCCCTTTGGCACCGGGCTCAGACTGGCGTGACCTGCCTAACATTGAGGTGCGGCTCTCAGATGGCACCATGACCAGGAAGCTGCGGTACACCTACCACGACAGGAAGAACGGCTGCAGCAGCACTGGGGCCCTCCGAGGGGTCTGCTCCTGTGCGAGTGGTGAGACCCCTGTTTGTGCCCCGGATGTGGCTTCTTGCAAGTGTACTGTGAAGCCCAGCCCCTTCAGGTCCTGATTCCCCCACAACAGTCAGTCAGTGCGGGTGAAGGAGCACTGTCATCTGGGGTCTCCCAGCAGGAGACACTGGGTGCTGCTGCTCACTAACCCAGTGGCCCTGGGTAGGGCACCTATGCCAAGCCTGGGTATCCACATTGTAACAGCTGTGCCCAGGGAACAGGGACTGTTGGCTGCTCTGTCCCTGGGTGGACTCTGAATGCTGTAGGTACTTCCCGGGCCTTTCCCTTGTTCTGGAACCTCGGACTCATTGCAGCCCTCTCTTGCAACAGGCAAAGCCTGTGACTCCTCGGCCAGGCAGTTCAACACCCTCATCCCCTGGTGCCTACCCCACACCGGAAACAGGCACAATCATTGGGCTGGCCTCTACGGGCGGCTCGAGTGGGATGGCTTCTTCAGCACAACTGTCACCAACCCCGAGCCCATGGGCAAGCAGGTAGGATGGAGGACCTGGGTCAGGCCTGGGAAGGGGACAGGCACAGGCTTAGCGGGTGGAAGTGGCCTGTTAGGAGTCAGCACTCCACACCTCCTGCCTTAGTGCTGATGACCCGCTCACCGGCTGAGGCCTAAAGCTGGCCTTCTCCATGGCGTAGTTCCCCACCCTGCCCGCAATGGCAGGTCTTACGCCCCTGCCCCATCAAGCTTCTCGCCCCCAGGGCCGTGTTCTTCACCCTGAACAGCACCGTGTTGTGAGTGTGCGGGAGTGTGCTCGCTCCCAGGGCTTCCCGGACACCTACAGGCTGTTTGGCAATATCCTGGACAAGCACCGGCAGGTCAGTGGAGTGGCCTTGAGAAGGGCAGACAGGAAGGAGGCCCTCTTCCTCCCACCCCCTGCACAGGGTAGAGTGGTTCAGCTGAGGGCACAACTCACACGGGGGCGCTGTTTGGCCTCAGCAGTCCCAGCGGGGGCACAACCAGGACAGAGAGTCCCTGTCTCAGGGCCCAGTGCTCACGAGCTAAGCATGTTGGTTGCTGCTCTGAGGTAGATTTACCCCAAAAGGAAAGTTTCAATACAGTGAACTTCAGAGACGGAGCAGACTAAATGTCTAATGGTGAAAAGTCACTATTGCTAAGGGTTAAAATGGACCAACAGTTCCTCACGGATTCTTAGTGTGTTAGGTTGGCTTTTTTTTTTAAATCCTCACACCAGGATATATTTTTTCCCATTGATTTTTTAGAGAATGGAAGGGAGAGGGGGAGAGACACACCAAAGTGAGAGAGATACATTACATTGATTGGTTGCCTCCGGCACATACCCTGACTGAGGCCAGGGAATCAAACCTGCATCCCAGGTATGTTCAATTCCCCTGGGAATCGAATCCGTGACCTTCAGTGCATGGTCCAGTGCTCCAACCACTAAGCAACACTAGCCAGAGCAGGTTGGCTTCTTAATTGAATGTATTTCCGTCCAAGTAATGCACACACTGCTTAAAAAGCTTAGAGTGCCTGGAGGTTACAGTGGGAAACTCCTGTTTCACCCCTTACCCCCAGTCCTGTTCTCTGAAAGCAGCTACTCAGCTAAAGTGAAGCAAGGTGGCTTCCACATCTGGATCTTTGCCCTTTAAAGGCCCCCTTCTCTGTGGGTGGTTCTAGACAGGTTGGTGTTTGGGGTGGGAGCTGATTGGCAAGTCCGAGGGGTTATCGTGGTAGAAGAGCTTTGGGGACCCATGTGAGCATGAGGCCAGGAGCCCGTGTCGTCATCACAGTGCTGAGTGGAGGCTGGTACTGACCCTAGCTGTGCCAAACTTGGCATTGCCCTCCTTCCCTCCTGTAGGTGGGTAACGCCGTGCCGCCACCCCTGGCCAAAGCCATTGGCTTGGAGATCAAGCACTGTATGCTGGCCAAGGCTCAAGAGAGTGCCTCAGGTATGGCGGGGGTGGGTGGGCTGGGGCAGAAAGTTCATTCAGAGCTGCTACGGGTTCTTTTACAGTCGGTCCCTAACACCGATGCCTGCACATTAAGGTGGTTCCTGACTTAATGTGTTTGTGATGCTCGCCTGTTGTAGTATGATGTATATATTCCCTGTAGTGACTTAACCTTTTCTTTTTCTTCAGTTAAAATCGAGGCGAGAGCTGCCAAGGAGGAGAAAAATGCCGAAGAAGAGAAAAATGCCGAAGAGGAGAAAGCTGCCAAGGAGGAGAGGACTACCGAGGATTAGTTTCACCTCCTGCGCCCTTGTTTCTGGCACCAGGGATCCCCAATGTGCACTGATGTTGTATTTTTAACATGTTGAAATCTGTCAGTTCAAATGTGTTGTACACGGTGTTTGTGGCCTTGGCTGACATGAAGCTGTTCTGTAAGGTTTGCTTACCAACTAATGACTTAGTGATCCAATTGTGCAGTACTTTGTGCATTCTGAATTTTAAAAGTTTTTTATTATGCATTATATCAAATTTACACTCTTTGAGTGGAAATTAAGACTTTATGTAGTTTTTATATGTTGTAATATTTCTTCAAATAAATTGCTCCTATAAATCATCTTGGGTGATGACTCATTATTTACAAGGGGCTTCTGGCTGTCTCTCAGCTGAGGCTGAAAGAGAAAGTGTTCCTTAGTGCTGAAGGGGGTCCCACAGAGGCGTTTGTATGAAGTTAGATCCCTTCATGTGTCGTGTGTGTGTGTGTGGCGGTTAACTTGTGAGACGTAATTTTCGCCAGTGAGCTGCAAGTAGAACTTGCTGGTATAGCTTCCGGGAAGGCCTTTTAAAGGAATAGTCTTGGTTGGCCTAACCCATGGCCTTTCAGGCCTTTGGAGTGGGCTGCGACCCCTGGCAGTGCAGCAGCCTTCTTGTGACCATGGGAACAGAAGCCCCTGGCGTGGGTGGTGGAGCAAGGAGAGAGAAGCCCTGGCCTGCCACCCCCACTGGTTAGAGTGTTGGCCCATGCATGAAAGGATCACGGGTTTGATTCCCAGTCAAGGCATGTACCCGGGTTGCAGGTTTGTTCCCCTACCCCAGTTGGGGTGTGTGTGGGGGAGGCAACCAATCAATGCGTCTCTCTCACCTCAATGTTTCTCTCTCCCCCTCCCTCCCTTTCATTTGCTGTTTAAAAAAAGGAAAAAATATTCTTACGTGAGGATTAACAAAAAAGAGGAGTTAGCTGGAGCCCTGGCCTGCCACCCCAGACAAGCCCCTTTATTTGCTTAAGAACCTGTAGCTCTGGGCTTTCTGGGCCTTCAGTCTAACTCAGTCCTGAATTCTAAGGTGAACGAAACTTTTCTTTGTTTTGTCTTTGGGAAAGGACTGGCTATAAAACGCCAGCAAAGCAGAAGCAGACAAAGAAGCGTCCATCACCAGCCCTAGGACCCAGAGGGCCACCTGTAGGATGGTAAGTGACACCTGCTCCATGACCTGGACATGCACTTCATACATGGTGTCCTTGGAGGCACAACCTGTAACTTTCCACTGATGAGTCCCAGATCTTTCAGTCATAAGACTAAAGGAGTAAATATAATTGAAGTGCAAAATTCACTAAGCTCCTTATCATAAGTAGTTAGGTGTTCGCCTCTTTTTGCACTGAAATATTCTCTTCCATCATCTCCTCAGGGAACTACCTCAAGGGGTTCTGAGATTATCGAGTATAAAAGCTTTTCTATTTCCATAACAGAACATGTGGCTGCCCCTCCAACAATACAAACTTCTTTAGCCTGCCCCGCCCTTGACCCCTTTAGTCTTTGTCAGGGGAGTAGTGGAAGGCTTGTTAGCATTTTTTAAGGAGTGATTCAACACTTCCATGTGTCTAGTGGCCACTGGAATCTTCCTTTTCTGTGGTGACACATGACTTTGTCTTCTCTGGGAGCTGTTCTGGCATTAGGTTTTTTACCTCTGCTTGTGTTACTTTCACCTTGAGTCATATCTTTGCCATATTGAGACTTTATTTTTAGGGGTTAGATTTATATTTCTCTGCTTTTGTTTTTCAGAGCCTGTTTAGAAAGGCCTTCCCTGCGCCCTGATGTTTCTCTTTATCTTTCCCTCTCTCTTCCACTCAATGAAAAAATATCCTCAGGTGACTTTTAAAAAAAGAAAAAAGACAATACAAAGCTTATGGATGCACAGATTTGGTAGTTGCCAAAAACAATGGACAGGAAGGCTATGTCTGGGGAAGGAAGTATTGTGGGATCATAAGCTTGTGTTTTCTTCCCTATTTCTATAACATCTCATTTTAACATGTGACCCATTTAAAAATATATATATTTTATTGATTTTTTTTTACAGAGAGGAAGAGAGAGGGATAGAGAGTTAGAAACATTGATCAGAGAAACATGGATCAGCTGCTTCCTGCATACCTGCTGGGGATGTGCCCGCAACCAAGGTACATGCCCTTGACCAGAATTGAACCTGGGACCTTTCAGTCTGCAGGCCGACGCTCTATCCACTGAGCCAAACCGGTTAGGGCGTGACCCATTTTTGTAAGGATGAGAACAGGCATCTTGGCTTGGTTTTTGAACAGGTAACAAGTGCATGTGGTAAACATAATAGCTCGATATGGTATCTGATAAAGTTCCCCCATTAGAGACTTTATTTTTTAGTTATACCTTCTGTTTTTTAAAGCTAAAACACTCCTATAAAGTATATTTCTAGTAGAGTGAAACTTATGCTCTTTTCTGCATCCCAGGTACTCTGAGACAACTGAATCCTTATCTCCTTCCAAAGTCATTCTGTGCCTGAGTACAAACTCCTGTCGCTTCCCTGCTACAAATGATGGCATTGATTAAAACTGCTTTGCCCTTTAAAAGTTGTTCTACTTGGGAATATCACTGGTTCCTCTATTTTTATTTATCATTTTTTAAAAAAATATATTTTATTGATTTTCTACAGAGAAGGAGGGAGAGGGATAGAGAGCTAGAAACATCTGAAAGAGAAACATCGATCAGCTGCCTCCTGCACCCCCCACTGGGGAGGTGCCCGCAACCAAGGTACATGCCCTTGACCGGAATCGAACCTGGGACCCCTCAGTCTGCAGGCCGACGCTCTATCCACTGAGCCAAAGCAGTCAGGGCTTATTTATCACTTTTAAATTTTTGTTAATCATCATCCAAGGATATTTTAGAGAGTGGAAGGGAGGGAAGGAAGGAGAGAGAGAGGCATCTATGTGACAGAGACATTGATTGGTTGCCTCTTGAATGTGCACCAAACGGGGCTCGGGATCAAACCTGCACCCAGGTATGTGCCTTTGACTGGGAATCGAACACGCAATACTTCTTCCCCAGACACAGCCTTCCTTCCTGTCCATGGTTTTCGGCAACTACCAAATCTGTGCATCCGTAAGCTTTGTATTCTTTTTTTTTTTTTTTAATCGTCACCTGAGGATATTTTTTCATTGAGTGGAAGAGAGAGGGAAAGATAAAGAGAAACATCAATGTGAGAGAAACCCATCGATTGGTTGCCTCCTGCACACTCCCAGACCAGGGCCCAGGCCGCAGAGGAGCCTGCAACCAAGGGACATGCCCTTGACTGGAATCAAACCCCGGGACCTTTTGGTCCACAGGTTGATGCTCTATCCGCTGAGCCAAGCCAGCTAGGCCGCAGTGGTCGGCAAACTCATTAGTCAGCAGAGCCAAATATCAACAGTACAACGATTGACATTTCTTTTGAGAGCCAAATTTTTTAAACTTAAACTTCTTCTAACGCCACTTCTTCAAAACAGACTTGCCCAGGCCGTGGTATTTTGTGGAAGAGCCACACTCAAGGGGCCAAAGAGCCGCATGTGGCTTGCGAGCCGCAGTTTGCCGATCATGAAGCTAGGTCTTTAAAATAATAAATAAATGCTATTCTACTGTACATATATATCTGCTACCTGCTTTTCTCCCTCAAGCATGTTTGGAGTTTTTAGAGAAAGGCTAGCTATAGAACAAGTACAACGAATTCCACAACAACCAGAGTTAAGGGTCAGCATTGTTTCTCCTTTCTGAATCATGAGGAAGCCTCTCTAACACTCTGTAACTGTCACAGTGACCATCATCATGCACATGTAAAAAGTGCCTGTGGGCTTTGTCTGCACTCACATGTAGCCATCTGCTACTACTAATAGAAAATTTACAAAGTGTCACTGGGCTGTGAAGCCCTAGGGCCAGGCCCCTCTCCAGGTAAACAGCTCTGCCCCTCCCTGGTCTGCTGTGCTCCCTGCCAGCCCGCTTTGCGCTGTACTGGTCTGTTTATTGGTGTTTCTGCTCAGCCAGGAAAACTCAGTCTTCAGTCTTAGTTTCAAAAGGGAAAGTGTGGGTAGCGCCCTCGGAGGTCCTGGATCTGTCTCTTGCTTCAACAGTGTTTGGACGGAACAGACCCAGGGACGCCCTTTCTTCCAGCCTCCGGCCACTCTCCTGCGTCTCATCCAGTCACCACCTTCAGAACCACCTCCGGGACCAGCCAACACACCGGGCTTTTTTTTTTTTTTCTACCTTAACTCCTCATTGCTGAACAGCCATGAGCTCCCAAATTCGTCAGAATTATTCCACCGAGGTGGAGGCTGCGGTCAACCGCCTGGCCAACCTGCATCTGCGGGCCTCCTACACCTACCTCTCTCTGGGCTACTATTTCGACCGCGACGATGTGGCTCTGGAGGGTGTGGGCCACTTCTCCCGCGAGTTGGCGGAGAAGAAGCACGAGGGCGCGGAGCATTTCTTAAAGTTGCAAAACAAGTGAGGCGGCCGCATTCTCTTCCAGGATGTGCAGAAACCTTCCCAGGATGACTGGGCCAAAACTCAGGACGCCATGGAAGCCGCCCTGGCCTTGGAGAAGAGCCTGAATCAGGCCCTTTTGGAGCTGCATGCCCTGGCTTCTACCCGTGCAGACCCTCATGTCTGCGACTTCCTGGAGAACCACTTCCTGGATGAGGAGGTGAAACTGATCAAGAAGATGGGCGACCACCTGACTAACATCCGCAGGCTGGCCGGCCCCCAGGCTGGGCTGGGCGAGTATCTCTTCGAAAGGCTCACCTCAAGCACCTCCAGGAGCCTTTGGAGCCCAGAAACCTTTCAGAGGTCCCTCCCCCCTGTTCCCCCACCCCCCGCAACCCCCTGGTGTCTCTGGCTTTTACCTGAGCCTCTTCCTGAAACTACTAGCCATTCTTTTAACCACCCTGGAGCCCTCTCCCATGCATTGGACCAAATGAAACTATAATAAAGCTTTTTGCAGCAAAAAAAAAAAGGGAAAGTGTGCTCCCAGAGCCAGAGGGGAGTTGGCTCATATAGGCAGAAGTCTCCCACTCCTGGTCATTGATTGGTCCATCCTCACACAAATGCGGACTCCAAATCCTCATTTGATTGGTCCAAATGGCACCAGTGGATAGAGTGTCATTTTTGTCCTGACTGGTAAAAAATGAGCTGTTCTGATGGATCAGTGAAAATGTTGATGGGGTCAGAGAGGCACAGCTCAGGTTGGATGGGAAAGCCTCAGTCCTATGGGTTGAAGGGGATTCCAGGCACTCCTTTATCAGGGCTGGCTCAGATGGCAGAAACAGTGCAGGCAGGCGAGTCAGTGCAGAGGCAGGCAGTTCAGTGCAGGCTTCGTCCTGAAGCGTAGTTTGTGTGAGAGGCCCCTGTGTAGAAATGGCTGCTAGGCTCTGTTTTTGTGGGGGTTTTTAAAAATCCTCACCAGAGGATATGTTTCTATTGATTTTTAGAGAGAGAGGAAGGGAGGGAGAAAGAGAAACATCGATGTGAGAGAAACATCAATTGGTTACCTCCCGTATGTGCCCTGACCAGTGATTGAACCTGAAACCTAGGTATGTGCCCTAACCTGGAATCAAACCTGCAATCTTTTGGTGTACAGGCGACACTCCAACCAACCAAGCCACCCAGCCAGGGGCAGGCTCTGTTTTTTAAATTTTAAGCCCAGTTAGCCACCAGGAGCCCTTCTTCTTCTTCTTTTTTCTTAAATATATTTTTATTGATTTCAGAGAGGAAAGGAGAGGGAGAGATAGAAACACCCATGATGAGAGAGAATCATGGATCGGCTGCCTCCTGCAAGTCCTCTACTGGGGATCAAGCCCACAACCGGGCATGTGCCCTTGACCGGAATCGAACCTGGAACCTTTCCATTCACAGGCTGACACTCTATCCACTGAGCCACACTGTCTAGGGCACCAGGAGCCCTTCTTTGTCAGTATCTTCTTTCTCAGGGGCCACACAGTACACAGCACCAGACAACCACTAAACCACTACCAACTCTATTCCAGTCCCAGTTCTGGGGCTGGACACATAGCAATAAGGCAGGCCAACACCCCCCACACTGCCTCAAGAACAAGGCAGGCAGGCAAACTCCACAACAAATGAGGTGATTTTTAAGAGTGAGAAATGCCACAAATAATTAAAACAGAATTGGGATAAGTAACTTTGAACCTTGCTTGGTTCCCTTCCAAATTTTATTATTAAAGTGTACAGCTTTTTTTTTTTATTTTTATTTTATTTTATTTTTTTATTTTTATTTTTATTTTTTTTTTGTAATCTCACAAAATATCACTATTTCCTTGCAAATAGAAAATGTTTTGGTTTTCTTGTAACCACATTGCATAATACAGTACCAGTTTTGAGAAGAGCAGAAGGTGCTGTTGTCCTCATGTTTAGGTTGCTTATCTGCTCCTTCTCCTTGTTGGCTGCGGCAGCAGCTGAAGCTGCAACAAACTCGGCTATTGTCATTCTCCTGGACCAGGTGTGCATTTAGCTCAATGAGAAAGCTTTTTTTTTTTTTTTTTTTAAAGAATATGTTTTTATTTATTTGAGAGAGAGAGGAAGGGAGAGGGAGAGAGAGAGAAAGAAACATCGATCGGCCGCCCCCTGCATGCCCCTTCCTGGGAATTGAGCCCGCAACCAGGGCATGTTCCCTGACTAGGAATTGACCCAGTGACCTCTTGGTGCATGGACAACACCCAACCAACTGGGCCACAGCGGCCAGGTTGAAAGTGCACAGATCTCATATGTGCAGCAGCATTCTTCTCACATGTGTATTTGTCTGTGTCACCAACCACCAAAATCAAGATGTAGACAATTCCTGTTACCGTGGAACAGTGGTTGGCAAACTGCGGCTCGCGAGCCACATGCGACTCACGAGCCGCAGTTTGCCACTCTGTTGACTAATGAGTTTGCCGACCACTGCCTTGGAAGGATGCCTGGTTCCCTTCCCAAACCCATGCCCTTCCGCTAAGAGATCATCACAGTAATGATTTATGTTAACTCAATTCGTTTTGTAGCTTCGTTTTGCTTGTTTGAGAAATTCACACAAAGGGAATCTACGGTATCTGGCCTTTTGTGTCTGTGATGTGCATCCACGTCATTGTGTAGATCAGCTGTGTGTATTAATTGTTTCCCCTTTTTTTGTTGCTATGTAGGACTCCATCATACAGATGGACCACAGTTTATTTTGTTAAATATATTTTTATTGATTTCAGAGAGGAAGGGAGAGGGAGAGAGAGATGGAAACATACATGATGAGAGAGAATCATGAATCGTCTGCCTCCTGCACATTCCACGCTGGGGATTGAGCCGGCAACCCTGGCGTGTGCCCTGACCAGGAATTGAACAATGACCTTCTGGTTCATAGGTCAACTCCCAACCACTGAGCCATGCCAGCCGGGCCACAGTTTATTTTTGTTCATTCCTTCATCTGTTGATGGACTTTTGAGCTGTGTTATGGGCTGATTGTGTTCCCCCAAAATTCATATGTTAAAGCCCCAATCCCCAGTACTTCAAAATGTGAGTGTATTTAGAGAAAGGGTCTTTTAAAAAGTGAGTGAGTTAAAGTGAGGTCATTAATCCAAAAAGACTGGCGTCTTTAGAAGGACCCTGTGAAGACAGAGAAAACGTCCACCAACAAGCTAAGGAAAGCAGTCTCCGGAGGAATCCACCCTACTGACTCCTTGATTTTAAACTTCTCTCCTCCCAAACTGTGAGAAAATACATTTCTGTTTAAGCCACCCAGACTATAGTACTTTGTTATGGCAGCCCTAGCAAGCTAATTCTGGATTTTTGCCGTTGTAATAAAGCCGCTATGAACATTTGTGTATGTAATCTAACACGGCTTTTTTGTGGACATGCGTTTCTGTTTCTTATGGAGAATACAGAGAAGTGGAATCCATGTTGTGGGTTACAGCGAACCCTCTGCAGCTGCTGCAGTTTCCAGAGGATGGCTTCCCTCCTCATGCGCAGTGCAGGGCTGCTGTCCTTGGGAGATGCTGGATGTGGGAAGAATGTTGGTGTCACCCATTCTCCCCACTGCCCTGTGCTCCCTCAGGTTCCCTTTTGCTTACCCATGGGAAATACCTGACTTTCTAATAAAAATGTTACATGCTTGCCCTGGCCGGTTTGGATCAGTGGATCAAGTGTTGGCCTTCGGACTAAAGGGTCCTGGGTTCAATTCTGGTCAAGGGCATATGCCCAGGTTGTAGGCTTGGTCTCCAGTGGAAGGCATGCAGGAAGTAGCCAATCAATAATTCTCTCTCATCATTGATGTTTCTATCTCTCTCTCCCTCTACCTTCCTCTCTAAAATAAAAAAATATATATTTTAAAAATGTTACATGCTTGATGTTTAAGAAAAAGTACTCCAGCCCTAGCTGGTTTGCTCAGTGGTTAGAGTGTCTGCCTGTAGGCAGAATCCAGACTCGATTCTGGTCAGGGGCATTTACCTGGGTTGCAGGCTCGATCCCGGGCCCTAGTTGGGGTGAATGTGGGAGGTGGCCAATTGATGTGTCTCTCTCACATCAATGTTTTGCTCTCTGCCTCTCCTCCTCTCTCTAAAAAGCAGTGGAAGATCAACCAAAGGACTTGTATGCATATAAGCCTAACCAATGGATACAGACAACAGGGGGGTGAGGGCATGAGTGGGGGGGTAGGGGGCAATGGGGGGGATAAAGACACATATGTAATAATCAATAAAGAAAAAAAATAAAAAGCAATGGAAAATATATCCTCCGGTCAGGATTAACAACAACAACAAAAAAGCACTTTATACAGAAAAATACAAAGAGAGAAAGTAAAGATGAGGCCAAATGGAAACACCCAGAAGCATCCATGTTTACTGGCTAATCTTGTCTAGGCAGTGCAGTTTCTCTCCAGGGTTGGTGCTTGTATGGACAAGCAACATCTAGCTAATTTTTTATTTATGATGGTTGTGTAGTTTTCGTTTTCCAGTCTTTCTTAAAAAATATATTTTTATTGATTTCAGAGAGGAAGGCAAAGGGAGAGAGATAGAAACATCAATGATGAGAGAGAATCATTGATCGGCTGCCTCCTGCTCAGTGGTTGAGCATCAACCTAGTAACCAAGAGGTCACCAGTTCAATTCCAGGTCAGGGCACATGCACAGATTGCAGGTTCTTGTTGATGTTTCTCTCTCTCTAGCCCTCTTCCTTCCTCTCTCTCCTCTAAAATTTCTAAAAACATATTAAAAATACATGCACATGGTACATCTCACATGTATTACATAAATACATACTACATATTAACATCTAATGTATACAAAGTAAATGATTTTATATTTATGTATGTATTCATATTTAAATCAAAATAATACATACACATGGTAAAAAATTTAAATGTAGCAGAAAAGGCTGAAAAAGAAGTTTTTCTCCCCTGATGCCTTCCTCTCAAAGCATCCCTCAGGAACAATTTGCTATTTCTTTTCTAAAAGTAGTTTGCATACACCCACATATCTAGGTGATATTAAAGATGTACACAAATGGGTTCCCATAATATATGCCATTTTACATCTTGCTTCCTCCTCTTACCTTGGCACGTTTTTAACATGAGCACAGGTGGATCTACTTCCTTAAAGACTGCATAACATCTCATAGATTACGGCAGAGTATAATTTAATCTATTTAACCAGCCCCTATAAATGGACACCTGGGCGTGCCTGGGTTTTGCTATCATGAACTTTACTGCATGGATATCGTATTCTCACATCTTTGTAAACATTTACAAATTCCCATCACAGGCTGAATTACTACCTGGCTCAAAGGAAAAGACATCTGTGTAGCTTAAGTTTTAGTAGATGTCAAATTTCAATCCAAAAAGTTTGCTTAATTTCATGCACCGACAATGTGTGTGAGTGTCTGCTTCTCTACATCTTAGCTACTATTGGGTAATATCACATTTTTAAAGTTTTGCCCATCTGTTATGTTGTTTGCATTTTGCATTTCTTGGAGTAAATTTGAGTAAGTGCACAAATGTGCCTTGGTTCTTTGTACAAACTTTATATTTTCATCCTTATTTCCAGACCACCCTCTTTCTTTCAGTAATTTACTGTCTCCTTCAGGTCTCTTGCTAATTTATCCTTTCCACTCTATCCTCTTCAAGCTTCCAGAATAATCTTTCTCACAAGAAAATCTGGTCACACTAGGTTACCACTCAAAATATGTCAGTGACTTCACCCACACCCACAGCCTATCGGTTAAAGAGCTTACATTCTTTTGTGTGGTTTAAAAATCCTTTATAATGTGGTTCCTACCCTGCCCCAAACATCCATTAATTGAGCAAGTACCCTGTGGGTGCTGGGGACCCAGAGGCGAACAAAGTAGGCAAATGTTTGCTTTCTGCAGCAGACATTCTAGAGCTGTGTTTCTCAAACTTTTTTTCATTATTGCCCTTCTAAAGAAAAAAGTGGAATTATCTCAAAATTTAATTTAAATCAATTTCAATCCAATTACATTCAATTTCTCTCTAATTATGGAAATTAAATGCTTATTTGGGTGGGTTGGCTTTAGAAGGCCTCAAGCCATTGTAGTATTTGAGGGTTTTTTTTGTCCCCCAAGAATTAATTTTGGCCCCCGTAGGAGCATATCAACCACATTGAGAATGTATGCCCTCCCCGGCCAGCCAGGCTCAGTGGTTGAGCATCAATCTATGAACCAGGAGGTCAGGCTTCAATTCCTGTTTAGGGCACATGCCTAGGTTATGGGCTTGATCCCCAGTAGGGGGTGTGCAGGAGGCAGCTGATCAATGATTCTCACTCATCATTGATGTTTCTATCTCCCTCTCCCTCTCCCTTCCTCTCTCAAATCAATAAAAATATATTAAAAATAAAAGAATGTATGCCCTAAAGGGAGAGCTGGACAACAAACAAGTACATGGAAAAGATGATAGCAGAGAGCCGAGAACGTGACAAAGAAAAGAAGGGAGAGTGGCTGAGGGGCCACTTGACACCTGGCTCATCTGAGCCAGAGAAGTGCTCTCCGCTTTAGTTTTTCAGCTGCAAAATGGAGTGGTAATTCCCTCTTCACAGTGCCTGGCATACAGCAAGTGCTTAATGAATGAGCCTTACTGTTAGTATTAATTATTTTATTTTATTTTTTAAAATTATTTTGTTATTTTTATTGCGATATAATTGACAGTTAAAATTTTAAGATAATTTTTTTATTTTTAAATTGCAGTTGGCACACAATATTATATAGTTCCATGTGTATAACATAGTGATTAGACATTTATATAACTCACAGCATGATCCCCCTGATAAATGCAGTATCCATTTGACCCCAGGCACAGTCATTACAATATTATTGACTATATTCCCTGTTCTTTCCATCTCTGTGACTGTTTTTATAACTGACAATTTGCACAACTTAATCCCTTGGCCCTTTTCACACATCCCCACAATATTCTCCCATCTGATAACCAATAGTCTGTTCTCTGTATCTATGAGTTTGTTTCTGTTTTGTTTGTTCATTTGTTTTGTTTTCCAGGTTCCATACATAAGTGAAATCATGTGGTGTTTGTCTTTCTCTGCCTGACTTATTTCACTTAGCAAAATACCCTCTAGGTTCATTTATGGTGTTGCAAATAGCAAGATTTAACTCTTTTTTATGGTGGAGCAATATTCTATTGTATATATGTACCACCTCTTCTCGATGCATTCTTCTGTTGATGGACATTTAGGTTGCTTTGGTATCTGACCATTGTAAATAATGCTGCAGTGGACATGGGGGTGCATGTCTTTTTTAAAAATCTTTATTGTTGAAAGTATTACATATGTCCTCCTTTTCCCCCATTGACCTCTTCTAGCCTGCCCCCACCCCCACCCCAGGCCTTCACCACCCTATTGTCTGTCTCCATGACTTATGAATACAAGTTCTTTGGTTGATCTCTTCCCACCCAAACATGTCTTTTTGAATTAGTGTTTTGGGTTTCTTCAGATAAATACTCAGAAGTGGACTTGTTGGGTCCCTCTTTTCTCTTGTTATAGCCTTTGTTTTAAAGTCTATTTTGGCCCTGGCCAGTGTTGCTAAGTTGTTAGAGCATTTGCCCTCACGGAGGGGTCATGGGTTCAAGTTCAATTCCCGGTTGGGGTGAGTGCGGGAGGCAATCAATCTCTCTCTCTCTCTCTCTCTCTCTCTCTCTCTCCCTCTCTCTCTCTCTCTCTCTGTCTCTGAGTCTCTCCCCTTCCTTCTCTTCCTCCCTCCCACTCAAAAGTCAATGGAAAATTCACCACCCTCGAGTGAGATTACAAAAAGAAAACCTATTTTGTGTGGTATAAGTCTTGCTACCCCAGCTTTTCTTTTGTTTCCATTTGCATGAAATATCTTTTTCCATCCCTTTACTTTCAGTCTCTGTGTGTCTTACGATCTGAAGCAGGTCTTTTGTAGGCAGCAATTATGTAAGGGTCTTGTTTTCTTACCCACTCAGCTACCTTGTGTCTTTTGATTAGATCATTTAATCCATTTGCACTTAAAGTAGTTATCTATAGGTATGTTGTTACTGACATTCTATTATTCATATTTTTTATATTTTTTCCTTCGTGTTCCTGAAGAAGTCCCTTTAACATTTCTTGTAACACTGGTTTGGTTCTTTTTCTTTTTTACTTTTTTTATTTTGTATTTTCCTTTAGTTCTTTTCTTGTCTGGGATTTTGAAACATTTTTAAAGGTAATGGGTTAAGCCCTGAGATAGCCTCTGCTCCTGCTACTTGGGTAGCAGCGCCCAGCCGCTCGCACAGCGGGCATCCCTGACTGCAGGGGGCGCTGTGGGCACTGCGACGGGCTGGTGTAGGCCACGAACCGGAAGTCTTGTTCTCCCCTTACTTCCGGTCTCTGGCCCAGGCTTGGGCTGCGTGGAGGAGTTTTGCAATGCCCACGGGAGACTTTGAGTGAGTTGAGGGTCGGGGAGAGGGGCCGGGAGGCGATTTGGGGGAGTCCTAGAGGGTATTATGGGGCCTGGGTGAGCTGAGGCTGCGGGAGCCAGACCTCGCTGATTCTACAAACTTGTCCCCTCAGTTCGAAGCCCAGCTGGGCCGATCAGGTAGAGGAGGAGGTAGAGGACGGTGAGTACGCCTGGTCGCCCCAGGTCACCGCGGCCAGCCCCCAGCCCGGCCACTGCCGCCTGCTCCAGCCCCCCAACCCCCGCCCCGACCTTGTCACCGCCATCAGACCCCGCATTTCCCTTCCCAGCCAGCCTCTGCCCCGCGCCATCCTTATATGGGTCAGGCTGTCGCCAATTCCATATGTTCACTGGGCAGCCCCTCTTCCTCTCATGCCACCGCCCAAATCCTCACAGCCGCTCCTCTGCTCCGCTTTGAGGAAGTTTTAACAGTCTGCCTCGTGCTTTGTGCCAGCGCCCAGATGCACTGGTGGCCTGCCCCTGCCTTCATGCCAAGGATGCCCTATCCTTGCAATTGCTCCAGGTTATTACAGCCAGCTCGCGTGTGCCCGCGCGGCTGTCCCGGGGCACTTCCTCTCCAGTCCTCTGGCCTTGGTCCTGCCTTTTTCAGCTCCTGGTATGGGCATCATCCCAAAGGTCCCTTTTTAGCTTGGGAACTCCTGCCCCTTCACTTCATCCCTCTCCTCATGCTCCCTTTCACAGACAAATGTGTCACCAGCGAGCTCCTCAAGGGGATCCCTTTGGGCACTGGTGACACGAGCCCAGAGCCTGAGCTACTGCCAGGAGGTGAGTGACAGCTTCCACTCCATCCTGGGACCACCTCTCTCCCTGACCACATGCCCTCCTAACCCCCGTGGCATAGGGCTCAGTTCCTCTCACCCCTTCCCCTGTCCCAGCTCCACTTCCGGCACCCAAGGAGGTCATCAGTGGAAACATCAAGACAGTAACCGAGTACAAGATAGATGAAGATGGCAAGAAGTTCAAGGTGAGGCAGAATGAGGAGGTGGGGTACTTGGACCAGGAGGGGGTGGTATGTGTTGGGTGGGTTGGTGAGGAAGGTCCCCTGGGCCCAGGAGCCTTGAGGCATAGGAAACCCACACCTCTCCTCTCCCATCCAGATTGTCCGCACCTTCAGAATTGAGACCCGGAAGGCCTCAAAGGCAGTTGCAAGGAGGAAGGTAAGACCCTTCTCCTTCCTTGTCTTGGGGGTCCCTAAGGGCTGACTCAGAGGAATGAAGAATTCTTTTTCCCAATGCCTTTGTTTTTAGAAGTGAGGTGTAATTGGTTTACCTTTTTTATTGGAGAACTGAGGCCTAGGGGTGTTTGCACTCTGTTGGGGTCCCCAAAAGTCCAGGAGTGGGTGAGGTTGTTTCTTACTCTACTTGGCTTCTCTACCAGGAGGAACAGTCAAGAGCTCCCCTGAGGTGGCTGCAGCAGAAGTGATAGCAATAAATAGATTTGGCACAGTTATCTTCACACTTTGTGCCAGACCCAATGCCATATGCTTTGTAGAAGGAGTTTTCTCCTTTGATCCCCATGGCAACACAGGGAGGTGGGGAGCATTTGTGGTCCCCACCTTGTAGGGGAGGAAGCTGAGGCTCAGGTTGTTTAGCCCAAGGCCCCTCGAGTCTGGGTGACCCCTGCATCCCTCTGAGCATCACACCCTGTTGGGAGCTTGTCTACCACCTGCATGCCCCCCTAGGAAGTGTTGACTGTGGAGCTGTTTCCCCCTGAGTTTTGTTTGCTCATTTAAAACATGAGGCTGATGCCCTGGCTGGTTTGGCTCAGTGGATAGAGTGTCGACCTGCGGACTGAGAGGTCCCAGGTTTGATTCCAGTCAAGGGCATGTACCTTGGTTGCAGACACATCCCCCGTGGGAGATGTGCAGGAGGCAGCTGATCGATGTTTCTAACTCTCTATCCTTCTATCCTTCTCCCTTCCTCTCTGTAAAAAATCAATAAAATATATATTTTTAAAACTAATAAATAAATAAAACATGAAGCTGAGAGCTGCCCTGGTCTCCTGGAGCTGACATAGGGCCTGGCACGCATTTGGAGAGGGTGGAGAATGGGATTTAAGGCCAAGACACCCTGAGAGGGGCTCCTGTAGGTCTGGGATCCAGAGGGGAGGGCCTACCTGCTCTGCCCTTGTCCTGACCTGTCCCCCACTCTGCCCTGCGCCCAGAACTGGAAGAAGTTTGGGAACTCAGAGTTTGATCCACCAGGGCCCAATGTGGCCACCACCACAGTCAGTGATGATGTGTCCATGACTTTTATCACCAGCAAGGAGGTAAGTGGGGCAGCAGGGCGGGGTGGTGGTATCCAGGTTGGTGGTGGTGGTGTGGCTTTTCCCCTCTGAGCTGCCTTTGTCTGCCCTGCCAGGATCTGAACTGCCAGGAGGAGGAGGACCCAATGAACAAGCTCAAGGGCCAGAAGATTGTGTCCTGCCGTATCTGCAAGGGCGACCACTGGACCACCCGCTGTCCCTACAAGGATACGCTGGGGCCCATGCAGAAGGAACTGGCTGAGCAACTGGGCCTGTCCACTGGAGAGAAGGAGAAACTGCCTGGAGGTGATGGGGCCTGAGGGTGTGGCTGGCAGGTCAGGGAGGAAGTGGGGTGGGGAGGTGCTGTGAGTCCTAGGTTGTCACCTGCTTTGTGTGAATGGGCTGTCCCCATCACCTCTGATCATCGTCCACACTACAGCGTCAGCACTGCAAAGGCTGTGGTCACAGTCCCTGTTTGTGTGTGTGAGAGACTAGCCAGGTGGCTGCTGTGACTGCTGGTGGTGTCACCTCTCTTGTTGGGGGCTGTGAGAATCACCCGTGTGCATCCTGTGTAACTACACTGTGCGTGATTGGGAGGTGGTGGACCCCTGTATGTGAGACTCACCCCGTGATTCTGCTGATTTTGTGATGGCCCTGACTTGAGTGTGCTGTGTCTGTCCACCATGGACATGGCTGCCACTTGTGCATGTTTTTGTGTGTGCACACGCACACCTATGCGTAGTCACACACGTGACTGTCCGTAGTCCACATCCTTTGGTGTGATTTGCTGAGGTGAGTTTGAGTTTGCACAAATCTCCATCTGACTTTTGTGTGCAGCATACTTAACTGCCATGTGTGTGGGGCCCAGGGACTGTCCCTCACGCACGTGCTTGTGTTTCTCTGTGTTGGCTAGGGAGGGCATTCCTCTAGCTCTCAACCCTGTGGGCTCTCAGACCATATCAACACCTATGGCTTCTTGTTCTGTGTGCTGCTGGTTTTCTGGATGTGGCCTTCATGTCATCATGGCCACCAGGTCTCTGAGGGACCATCTGATGCCTGGGGCTTTGACAGACAGCACCTGGGCTGGGTCAGGACTGGAAATGCCGGCATCCTGGATGGGTCTGTCCCTCTGCTGTGCTAGGGTGAGGCCTCACCTGACTGTGCTTGTGGTTTCCAGAGCTGGAGCCTGTGCAGGCGGCCCAGAACAAGACAGGGAAGTATGTGCCACCGAGCCTGCGGGACGGGGCCAGCCGCCGTGGGGAGTCCATGCAGCCCAACCGCAGAGGTGAGGCAGTGAGGGCACCCTGATGCTGGCCTGTGGGCAGGCACCTCTCAGCACCCAGTGATTATCCTGTGGGTGGGGCCCAAGCTGGCCTGGCCACTGAGAGCTGCTGCTTCTGCCCGATGCCCAGCTGATGACAATGCCACCATCCGCGTCACCAACCTGTCAGAGGACACCCGTGAGACAGACCTGCAAGAGCTCTTTAGACCCTTCGGCTCCATCTCCCGCATCTACTTGGCGAAGGACAAGACCACTGGCCAGTCCAAGGTGGGTTGATGGCCATGAGTAGGGAGGGGTCATCTGTCTGGCTGTGCCCTGAACTCCCTTTTTTCTCCCCTTCCCCAGGGCTTTGCCTTCATCAGCTTCCACCGCCGTGAGGACGCTGCTCGTGCCATTGCCGGAGTGTCCGGCTTTGGCTACGACCACCTCATCCTCAACGTCGAGTGGGCCAAGTAAGACCCCTCCCCTGCCCCATCACCATGTGACAGCTGACACAGCCCCATATCAGTTGAATAATTGCCAAGCCTGTTGTGAGGTGCAAGTCATTTATTGTCCTTTATCTTGAGGAGGGGCCACTGCCATCCAGGGTCAGGCTGGTCACTGATGGTGTGGCTCCATGTCTTGCCCCACCCCCACTGAGGCCCCAGTTTTGTGCAGGGGGGGTGGGGACAGGGTCTTGGGACTCCCTTTGGGGCCTGAAGTCCCCACACTTTCCCTTCTCATCACTCCTTCTTCCTCTCTAGGCCATCCACCAACTAAACCAGCTGTCACTGCTGCTGCTGTTTGGCATGGCCCTAGGACACTGTGGCAACAGAAGGCGACCTCTACAAGCAGGGAACACCAAGGGCAATAAAAAGGCTCCAATTGCCCTATGCGTGTCCTGTTTATACATGAATATCACCCACCTGTGGCAGGTGGGGGCAGCCGTCCCCCTCCCCCTGCACGGGTTTGCTCTGTAGCCCTGCGCATGGTTAGTGCTATGGGCAGAAATCGTGCCGACTGCCCGTCTGGCCTAAGAGCTCGCTGCTCCCATGACAGGCCTTTGTTTGAGGAAGTGGTTTGATTCTTGCCGTGCTCTCACCCGTTCGGCTGCTCGGTCCCAGTGCCTTGTGGAGAGGAGGCTCCAAATAGGTTAGGTCATGGGCTCAGCTTAGGGGACTGGGGCCCCAAGGTTTTGGTGGCTATGACAGTGAGGGGCAGGGGTTGGCTGGAGCTCTCGGCATTCTCTGAAGCCCAGCCCTTCCTGCAGCCAAGGCAGCATTGGTGGCAGCAGCCTACACTGGGTGCTACAGCCATGTAGAGCAGCGGGTGGATGCAGATGGCCAGGGGCACGAGGCCCCGCGTCACCTGGTGGCCCACATAGGACCCCAGGTCCAGTGCCTTCACAGCCTGAGTCTCGTCCACAAAGGATGGGCAGCGGGCTCTCCAGCGCTGCCGGGCAGACACATTGATCACCCGTGTGACAAAGTAGGGCAGATAGGAACCAGCATAGAGCACCACACCACTGGCCACCAATACGGCCACGTGCATTTTCTCGGCTGCTGTCATGCCATGGCTGCGTAGCACGGCCCGCCTAAGTGCGCCAAAGGCTGCCAGGGTGAGCAGCAGCGGCAGGCCGCAGCCCAGTGCCATCAGCACCAGGCTATAGTCTGTGTAGGCCTTGAGGTGGTTGTCACTTGCAGTCCCCAGGCACTTGATGCAGGCCTCAGGCCTGGCCACGGTGCAGTTGCCTTCTTGCTGTGGTGTTGTCAGGTGGGAGAAACCGAGTGTGGGTGCAGCCAGCAGGACCGCCAGCACCCAGCCTGCAGCACTAATGGCCCAGGCATGCTTGGGCCGCAGGTGACTGCGGGTGAAGAAGGGGTGGACGACACCCAGGTAGCGGTTGAGGCTGATGCAGGTGATAAAGATGATGCTACCCAGCATGTTGCAAATGAAGAGGAAACGCTCCAGGCGGCACATGGCCTCCCCGTAGCGCCAGTGTTTGGGTGGGTAGAAGTAGGCAGCCAGCGGGGGCAATGTCAGGGCATAGAGCAGATCGCTGACAGCCAGCTGGGCTGAGAATATCACAGCTGGGTGCCATGGGCGCTGCTCCCGTGTGCCGAAGCGGTAGAGGGCCAGGCTGTTACCAGCCACGGCCACCAGGAACTCAGTCACCAGCATGGGCCATAGGAAGCCTTCCTGGAAGCCACTGAGGATTCAGTCAGCAGCTGCAGAGATGTTGGCTGGGCAGGGTGTGGCACCTGTGGACGAGGGTGTTGCTGAGTCCCTACCTCCCTGTGGTCCCTTTCAGAGCTGCATTGTACTGTGGCGTGTCCTGAGTACCTGTTGTGCACCAGGCCTGCATGACCCCTTTGTAAGAGGACTTTTTTGATGAGTCCAGCTCCTTTCTACAGAGGGAATCAGGCCTAGAAAGGTCAGAAGCCCAAAGTTCACTTGAACCTTGGGGTCCTGCACCCTAAAGAACCAGATGGGGCAAGAACCAGGGGGAATTGTTGCCCTCAAAGGACCCACGTAAACTGGCAATGACAGGGAGCCATCAGGACTGGGATGGAGAACAGGAGTCGTGAGACTCAGACCCCACTGCAATCCATCAGCAAGTACCCATCTTCAAGATCTGTACCCCCTTGCCCTAACTGGTTTGGTTCAGTGGATAAAAGCGTCGGCCTGTGGACTGAAAGGTTCCAGGTTCAATTCCGGTTAAGGGCAGGCACCTTGGTTGCAGAACTGTACAGGAGGCAGCTGATGGAAATTTCTAGATCTGTCACCCCCTTAACACTTGTGTCCAGCCCATGTCATCTATCTGGACCAACAGTTGCCTAGGCTCAGGTCTCCCAGGTCCCATCCTCACCTGATCTATTCTCCCAGAGCCTCCAGAGGGCACCTATGAGCACGTCAGGCCATGTGCCTCTGCTCAAGAGACTGCTCTAGGGGTTCCTCTTTACTGGGAGGAAAAGCCAGTGCTTGCCTCATCCCACAAGGCCCTGAGGGAGGTCTGGCTCCCACCCACTAGCTTTTATCTTCTCCCAGCGACTTCCAGTCTGCTTCCTGAGTGTTTCTTAGGCACCCAGGGCCTTTGCACTGGCGGTTCTTTTTGAGTCTCAGACATCCTAAGGCTTGTCTTCCTCTGGTTCTGACCATCCTAACCTTGCCAAGTGCACCCCGTAGTCCCCCCTCCTTCCCTGCTAATTTTTTCTCTCAAAACAGCCTATATCTCTGATCACTTTTAAGTAAAATCCCAGAAACCAAGTCCCTTCTGAAGGCAGGCCGTGCTCAGGCCTCCTCACTAGACTGTTTCCACCCCCTCACCTCTGCCTTCCTGTTCTAGTTCTCAGCTTCAGGGCTGTGGAAGAAGCTACACTTCAGATGTGCTTCTTACACCATCCCCACTCCCACCTCCATCCCAAGTCCCGGGTACACAGGGGCCGAGGCCACAGGGGCCCGGCTCTGTGCTCCCCTCCTCACCTGACACAGTGTCCGCCATGGCCCTCGCCCTGCCTTTGGGTCTCCTGCCCACAGTGTGTACTGGCCCCTCCCCCAGTCAACAGCAGCCCGTTGGCCACTCCCTCCACAGCTCCACCCACCGCCCACAGTCCGGTCTAGTCAGGCGCCAGCTCATTTCCTTCCTCATGGCACTCTTTTGACCTGGCCTCTGCTGGCAGGAACCTTCAGTCTGAGGGAAGTTGGGAAGGAGCCCAGGACCGAGACACCAGTGACCAGGATCAAATCTGAGCTCCACGCTCACATTCTACACTTCCAGGCCCAACTCCCAGGGGCTTCTGGCCTCTGAACCCCTCATTCCAACTGCAGCCTCTGACTCATGGGAAATCAGTGTTTATTAGAAGGAAGGTTGGGGAACCAGCTCCTTTATGAAAGGAAACTGAGGACTGCACCTGGAAACCCAGGCAGGAGCCCAGGGCAGCATCCCTGGGGCCCCAATCTGGGGCATTTCACCCACTGCTCAGGTTCAACCTCAGGCCACTCTCTTAGGTGGCTGTGCTCGACCTCGGCCATAGTTCTGAACAGCCCCTTGAGGCCCCAGCTTGGCTTGGGTCCCCCAGGGCCTGCCCTTGGCTTTTGGAGGCCTGTGGTCACGGCCATGGTCTGGCCTCCGCTGCTTCTTGCTTGGAGGCCTGGTGGACCGTCTCCGCTGGGCCTTTGGGAACATGTCTGTGAAGAAATACGGTGTCAGGGTCACCAGGACAGGGACAGGTTCCAGTGCCCAGCTGCACTGATCCCTGCCAAGCACCTTCATCAGGCTCCTCGCCCACTGCTTGGCGGAAATACTCAGCTTCATCCTCCTCCTCCTGCTGACCAGCCCTCTCTGCCTCTGGGGGAGCCCCAGGGTCCTCAGCATCGCTATCCCCATCAGCCTCTGCCCGTGCCCGCTTCATGCCTGCCAGGCTCTTCTTCCTGGAGGAGAGGAATGTTGGTCAGTGTAGCAGCCCGCACCAGGGACCCGCCTCACCCGCCGACCACACACCTGTGGGCCTCTCGCTGTTCCTGCTTACGCTGGACATTCTGGGCCTGCTGGTCCTGCCGCTGGGCCTTGAGCCGCAGCTTCTCCTCCTTGGCTGCCAGTATGGCCTGCAGCTCCTCCTCTGTCTTGTGCACTTAGAAAGAAGAAACAGTTCACCAAGATCCAGGTGTGCCCATTGCACCTAACAACCCTCCCTGGGGGGCCTCAGACCCCAGGCCCTGTGCCCGCCAGCCCTGACCTCACCGAAACTATGGAAGAGCACGTTCCCCTCCCCAACACCCTCCTGAATCTTGATAAGCTGCAGCGTCATCCGAGGTCCAATCTGGAGGGACATGGAGGAAGAAGAGTCAGTCCTTCTTCAAGGCTGGGGCTGCTGGAGGAAGTCACCTCAGCCACCGAGCCTCACCTCAGTAAGCCTCACAGCGCTCTGTTGGGCCCGCATGTTGCCACGCCCTGCGATGGCCTGGGGTAGCTCCGTAATGTTGTGTTCACCATCAGGCTCTGCCTCACTCTCTGACAGTCCTGCACCCCTGTGCCAGAGACACATGGCTCAGCGGGAAACCCCAGGCTCCTGGGGTCCCCTGGACCATGGTAGCCTCCCACTCTGCCCCTTCCTCACGTGGCCAACAGCTCGCTGATGTCCTGCAGGCGGCTCATGTTGGGGAACTTCTCTTGGAGAAGCTTCTTCATCCCACGACTTGCGCCCACAGGGACAACTTTAATGCTACTGCAGAGGCCGGAGTGAGTGAGGTGGGGGGTTAGGGGTCACAGAGTCAGGGGCCAGTCTTACCCTCTCCCATTTTCATGGTGCGTCAGGGCGTTTACTTTGAGACTGAGCAATCACTGAGCCTCAGTAGCAGCATTGTCATCAGCCACACACAGAGCAGCACATCCCTCCTATCCCCCCCGACCCTGTACTCACTAGTGGCGGAAATCCAGATCCTGCGAGTCAGGGTTGTAGTTGATGAGAAGGCAGCGCTTGATGGTATTCAGGTTCACCTGGAAAGGGCATGGCACCATGGCAGCTGCCTTTAGGCCTCATTGCATACTGGAGGCCAAGCCAGCCCTGCAGGAACTGATGGGGCTGCAAGTGGTGTCCATGGACTGCTGGCTAGAAACCTGGTTTCAGCAACCACCAAGGCCGCCCACTCCAAACTCCCTGATGACCATATCTAACAAGCAGAATTTGAGGCCCACTGGTGCCAAGGCTTAGGAACTGTTGCCTTAAAACTAACCTCAGACTAGTAACTTAACTTGTCAGCCTGTTTCCCTAAGGCGGACGGGGCATGACAACACAACGTACACTGCTTAAACTAACACTCGAGAAAACACCATTGGCCTGAAGACTGAAGGGTCCCAGGTTCGATTCCGGTCAAGGGCACATGCCCAGGTTGCGGGCTTGATCCCCAGTAGGGGGTGTGCAGGAGGCAGCCATTCCATGATTCTCTCTTATCACTGATGATTCTTTCTCTCTCCCCCTTTCTGTATGAAATCAATAAAAATATATTAAAAAAGAATATTGGCATTTCCACCTGCCATATGGGAAGGCAGTTCAAAGGGAGTCCCATGACATATAATGCAAGTGAGACTTGATTTTGGGAGTCAGAACTCTCAGCCTCAGTGCTGGGAGGTGAGGACTGAGCAGTCAACTCTAGGGCCTGTGTGGTACCTGCTACCTGCACCATCCACCCACATCTCCCACCACCCAGGCCCTGCCCACCTTGTGCACGTTGATGGAGGGGAACAGGTTCTGGAACATAGTAGCCATGAGCTTCACGTGCATGCCAAGGGGGCCGAAGCTGTTGAGCACCAGGAGGGGAGGATGGGTGAATTGCTGCTCATGCATGCGGTGGCGGCGCAGTGAGGAGACCACGTCACGTGTCAATGTGTACTGCAGGGCGGGGTGAGGAGTGGGTGACCACCAACCACACATGGCTGGAGTCATTCCCCAACCCAGCTCCTGCCCCACATGGTTCTCATTACCACCTCTGAGCCTTACCTTGTTGACCCGAAAAGTCAAGGTGGGGCCTCCTGGAAGGCGCATCAGCTTCTACAGAAGAAAGGATCAATGAGGGTGGAGGCATCCAGGTAGGGGGCAGGAGTGGGAACCTTTGCCCCATCTCTTCAGAGCGTTTACTTTGAAGCCAGAATCATGGCAGCTCAGAGGCACATGGGTTCATCAAGAGAGCTGGGAGAGAAGGAGGGTATGGGGGAGATGGGTGCAGGAATCCACTCACAAAGTAGATATTAGTCTCCGTTTTGCTCAGTATCAGGAAATGTGTGACCCCAAGGGGCCCAGCCACTGCCACACAATCCTTCAGAGAATTTTTCTTTCGTATCTGGATATTAGAAAAATAAAGAAATGATCAAAGACTATAAACTTAAACTGTTATGCCCTTTCTTACATCTAGTTTTTCTGAAAAGGGGGTGAGAGGGGAGTGGAATGCTCTTGGCCTTGTCTGGAGCACTGCCTCTGGAATTCGAGTGCTGCCCCTGTCCCTTGCTTATCGTGCATCGCGCCCTTTTGCAAATGAGCCAACCAAAGCCCAGCGACGTTACTTAACTTGCTGCAGGCCTTTGAGAGAAGTCAAGCTTCCAAATCAACTTTGCTGATTCCACAGTCCCCTCTTAACCACAAACTTCAGGTACCCAGCCAAGCCCTAAGCTGAGTGCGTTCATGCACTCCCTCGCTGCTGCGAAGTTGAGAGGCAGGGGCGATGGTCCCCATAAGGGACCCTTTCTCTAGCCAAGGAAAATGAGGCCCCGCGAGGTTGGCGGCAGCCTCAAAGGGCAGTGAAAGTGGGCTGGAGGGTGAAGACCTGTAGGCGGGTGGCGGTGAGTGGCTCCATGACCCGCCGTAGGTCCAGGCTGAGCTGCCGGACGCCGCGACCCGCGCGGCCCCGGGCGAACACGAACGAGTGTGGCTGCGCGGCGTAGGCCTCGAGGTTGCGTTGTTGAGCCTGGGCGCGTGCGCGCTTCTGGTGCCGGGACTACGGCGAGAAGTGAGAGGTGAGCCCTGCGAATTCCGCGGGGTCGCCGCCCGTGCTGCCCGCCTCCCGGGCCACCGCACCTCACCCGCCCCGACTGCCCCATGCTGGCGTCTACTCCACGAGGACCTTCCGCCGGCCGCTTCCGGCGCCGTGCCGTTCACTTCCGGCACTGGAGTGGTGATTACGTGAGGTGTCGCTGTACGATGACGTCACCACATGGGTATATGTATGCGCCAGATAGTGTGGCGGAGGTGGGAGAATCATTGATGTATTGCTATGGAGACACTTGGTGCCTGTTTCTATGGAAACCGGGGCGGGGCCGCGCGGCTCTGGAAGCTCTTGAGCGCTCTGAGAAATGAAGCTCAGGTTCGAATCCCGCCATAGTCATTTCCGCCAGCGGTGCGATTTTGAGAACCAATTTCTGCACCCGCGGCTTCTAATGTATCCTAAAGTGAATATGATAAATCATTTAAGTCCTGACCCGTGAATTAAGAGAGACGATGTACACACAGTTCTTGGCACACTGGCACCAGGCACTTGGGGAGCAACCAGAAAAGGGGGTAGCGCCGTGGCCGATTACTCATTTGGGCCCCCAGCTCCTGAGGGCCAGCTGTCCTCCCCAGAGGGTCTTGTCTGAGCACCGGCTGAGGATGGAAACTCCACATCACCTCTGGAAACTCAAAGCAATTCGGTGTTTGGTGAAAAATTCATCTCCGGTTTCCGCTCAAAGCCCCAGTCTTGGCCTCAAGCCTCTGGCTTCTTCCACAGAATATTGGGATGAGGGGAAGGGATGCCCCCCAACATGTCTCTCCCTGTACCATTTGCTTCCTCTCCCATCTGCCTTCCCTCCCCATTTGCCTTCCTTCTTCCTCTGTCTCCCCCTCCCCAATTCTTCCCCCACTTTGTCTCCTCCTCCCCATCTCTGTCTCCTCCCTGTCTCTCCCTCTTCCCCAACTTTGTTTCTGCCATCAATTCTCTCTTTCATTATTTCTAAGTTTCCATCTTTCTCCTCTCTGTCTCTGTCCCTATCCCCATTTCTCTCATATCCTCTCTCTCCAGACTCCCCATTTCCCCCATGTTTCTCCCCTTCCCTGTCTTTCAGACTCTCCCTTATGTCAGCCTCTCTGTCACTTAGGAGGTTTTTTTCTCTCTCTGCTGCCAATGGGGGAAACTGGAAGGGGCTGCGGGTGGGGGGGCCCAGTCCAGGCTGGAGCCCAGCTTGGCAGCCTCTCTCAGATCTGGGAGGACCATTTCCTCTTTCAGCCCAGGAGTCCACTTGGGTTGCTAATTGAGGACAGTAGGAACGTGGAAAAGGCTGCTGGTGGAGGAGGCCTTCGCATGGTTGCAGATCCCAGACCTGTGCTCTGGAGGCTCTGTGTGAGTCTTTTTGTACCCCTGAAAAATGGCTGTATGATTACTTCTGCCTGTTTCTGTCCCTGCATGACTTGCCCAGTGTGAGGACATGACAGTGTGTGGGGGGCACAGTGGAAACATGTGCACTATGGTGTGGGTGGGGGCAGGTATGTGTCTCACTATACAACTCGGAGCACACTGATCTGCATCTCTGTGTCAGTGTGTGACCTCGTGTACCTGGGTGAGTGTGTGTGTGGCACACAGGTACAGACACAATCAGTCCACAGGACCTTTCCCTTTAAGCTGTGATGTATATGTGTGTGTGTGAACATATTTTGAACACTGCTGCCTGAATCTGTGTCATGTTTCCAGTTACGTCTCTGGCAAAAGGCGTCTGTGTATGCACGGGCCAGGCAAATACCCAGACACACACGCACACACAGATTCTATCTATCTATCTTTGCTGCTGTGTGCAGCCGTCTGCATGTCTTGTTCTGTGCACAACGGGGTGTGTGACTGTCGCGATATATATGTGCAAGTTTTGGAGCCAAGCTACTGGGCCAGATCCCACTGTGGACCCTTTTGGTCTGTGGGTCCATGAGCAAGTCACTCACCCTCTCTGAGGCTCAGTTTTCCCTGTTGCAAAATGAGGCTACGCATAGAAGCCTGCTCAGGTTGCAAGGATTAAATGAGATAAAAGGTGTAAAGAGTTTAGAGTCATGTTTAATACACAGCAGGTACCATTGCAGAGGTTGGCTGTTGTCCTTTTCTTTTCTTTTTTTAAATATATTTTATTGATTTTTTTACAGAGAGGAAGGGAGAGGAAGAGGGATAGAGAGCTAGAAACATCAATGAGAGAGAAACATTGATTCAGCTGCCTCCTACACACTCCCTACTGGGGATGTGCCCGCAACCAAAGTACATGCCCTTGACCGGAATCGAAAACCGCTCCATCCACTGAGCCAAACCGGCTAGGGTGGCTGTTGTCCTTCTCTGTGCGTGTTGCATGTGTCTGTGTCTGATGCTGGATCTTCCCGGCTTCCTGGGGCCTGCAGCCTCCCACGCTCTGTGTCCTGCTAACGGGGGGAATATCCAGGGCAGTGACCTGTGTTATCAGGCTCTGGTGGCCTGGGCAGGAGGGTCTGGCAATTTGGCCTCAATTCTAATGCGGAAAATGCTAAATATTTACAGTTAGAGCTCCTGGGCTCAGCATCACAGCTCTAGTCCCAGGCTATGATGGGGGGCTGGTAGGGTTGGGAGGTTACCAAGTCTCCTCCCCCCTGCTCTCCCACTGGTCTCTTCCCTTCCCCTGCTCAGAGGCCCCTGCTGGACCCTTGGCTCCTCCTCTGACTTCTGTGACTGCTACGGGCCTCCTCGCAGGATTCAGGATCTTGGTTGTGAGAGGTGAGAGGGCAGGAGGGTGGCAGGGCCGGTGGAGGCTGATTCTGTCCTGTGGGAGACCTGGGCCTCTCCTTGGCTGGAGGGCTTCCCAGGCCTCCTCCTCACCTCAGGCTGAGATCCTGGTAGGCAGTGGGTGTTACACACTCTAGCTCCAGAGAAGGCAGTCCTTTTCTGTAGTGTGGGACCTGGTGTCTTTGGGGGGGAGGGGGCGCTAGGAGAGGACCCTGCTCCCTGCTCTGCCCTTGGAAGCTCCTGCTTGATGTGTAAGTTTATTTTTTTAAAATATATTTTTTTATTGATTTTTTACAGAGAGGAAGGGAGAGGGATAGAGAGTTAGAAACATCAATGAGAGAGAAACATCGATCAGCTGCCTCCTGCACACCCCTTATTGGGGATGTGCCCGCAACCAAGGTACATGCCCTTGACCGGAATCGAACCTGGGAACCTTCAGTCCGCAGGCCGATGCTCTGTCCACTGAGCCAAACCCTTTAGGGCTTGATGTGTAAGTTTAGTCGTGAATGGGCCTTTTCCCAGCCCAGAACCCCTCCTGGTTCTCACGAGTTAGAGTAAAACCCAAGTCCTCCTGGAGGTTCCCAGGGTCCTGCGCACATTCGCCCCTCACCTCTCTATTCTTCCTTCCTTCCACTTGCCCCTCCCTCACTGTTCCAGCCACACAGGCCTCCCTGCTATTCCTTGGGCAAGCTCCCACCTCAGGGCTTTTGCACTGCTGTTCCCTTTGCCTACACACTCTGTCCCTTCTCTCTCTTCCTTCAGGTCTTCATTCAAGTGTCATCTTCTCTTTAAATAGAGGCCTGACTCTTCTATTTAAAACACCCACCCCAGGATTCCCACCCCTTCTCTGCTCGAGGTTCCTTCTAAGCACTTATCACCCTCTGACCTATCCATTGTCCATTTTCCCCACCAGGATGTCAAGTTCATGAGGGCAGGGATTTTGCCTGTGTTGGTCATGCCTGTGTCCCCATCGCTTGCAACGGCTCCTGGCACACAATAGGCACTCCAGGAGTGTTTGCTGAATGTGTGGATGAGGCATTGTGTGTGACGATAAAGACCATGGGACATGTGCCTGTGTTGTCACCAGGAAGTGGGGTTTAGGTCATAGTAGAACTTAGTACAGATAGGGGTGATGTGTGGACACGTGAGATGTGTTCTGGGTTGGCAAGTGCACATGGGAGTCATGTGTGTCCCCATCTCAGAGGCTGTGAACCCAGGAATGAAGGCAATGGGGCCCATGTGTGGACCCTACAGGGTCAGAGATAGGTGGCTACAAGTATACAACCTTGAGTGAGGACACTCATAGGAGGTTTCCCCAATTGTGTATATTGGGGAACACCTGGGGGACACAGCAGACCTGGGGCATGTGGGTGTTGGGGTGTGGCACCAGTTTTGATGAGGACATGGGAAATGGGGTGTCCACTACTAGACTGAGTTAGTGAGACTTGCCCTCACCCTACCTCACCCCTTCCAACCATACTTCCTCTGCTTCAGTTCCAGCCTCCTGAGGTTCCTTTAATACATCAGGCGTGATCTAGCCTCAGGGCCTTTGCATGTACGGTTCCCCCTGCCAGGGCTGCTCTTCTCCCCTAGACATTCCCATGGCTTCCTCCTTCAGGACTTTGTTCAAACGTCACCTCTCCAGCGGTCTTCCCTCCTTTCAAATTGCCTCATGTCTCTCTGATCTTTAACTATCTTTAGCACTTAGTGCTATCTAAAACACCTTATTAATCTCATACTCTATTTTGTTCCTTGCACACCAGGCAGGAATTTTATTTTGTTTCCGACTATATTCCCAGCGCCTTGCACTCAGGCTGGCACACAGTAGGCACTAGTATGCTCATTGAACCAATGCTGTCTCGCAGGATGCCTGGAACTCAGTGGAGAGGCCTGGCCGGGATCCCATTGTTAGGTAGCCTCCAGCCTTGGGGTGAGAGGACAGAGGTGGGCATGTGTGGACCCGGAGCCACGCAGGTGTAAACACACGCATTGGGAGCAGTCGGATTTGGCCCGGCCTGAGAGTTGGCGGTGAGTCTGGGTTCCGGGGCCTCCCTCTCCTTCCTGTCTTTTCTCTGCCTGCAGGTCCGCCATGCGGGCACCCGGGCTGCGCACGCTGCAGCTGCTGCTTCTGCTGGGCGCATCCTGGGCGCGGGCGGGCGCCCCGCGCTGCACCTACACCTTCGTGCTACCCAAGCAGAAGTTCACGGGCGCCGTGTGTTGGAGCGGGCCGGCGGCTGCGCGCCCGGCAACGGAGGCCGTGAACGCCAGCGAGGTGGCGGCGTTGCGCGTGCGCGTGGGCCGCCATGAGGAGCTGCTGCGCGAACTTCAGCGGCTGGCGGCGGTGGACGGCGATGTGGCGGGCGAGGTGCGCGCGCTGCGAAAGGAGAGCCGCGGCCTGAGCACGCGCCTGGGCCAGCTGCGCACGCAGCTGCAGCACGAGGCGGGCGCGGGCGCGGGCGCGGGCCCGGGGGCGGAGCCCGCGGCGGCGCTGGCCTTGCTCGGGGAGCGCGTGCTCAACGCATCCGCCGAGGCGCAGCGCGCAGCCGTCCGCTTTCATCAGCTGGACGTCAAGTTCCGAGAGCTGGCCCGGCTCGTCAGCCAGCAGAGTAGCCTTATTGCCCGCCTGGAGCGCCTGTGTCCGGGGGGCGCGGGCGGGCAGCAGCAGGTAACCCACGCGGTACCCCCGCAGCCACTTCCTGTGCGTGTTGCCTGGAAGATGGGCCTCCTGCAATCTGCAGTTCCCAAATCCGAAAAGTTCCAAAACCCAGATTCCTACATTTCCTCCTACAATCCTTTGGGTCAAAACGCAACTGGTGGCTACTTAGTCTTTACTTATCCACCTCATATGAATATTCTTAGAATCCTTCAATCAAGCACATTATGTGTCTGAAGACCAAAGATCCATGTTATGGAGGTGTTATGTAATACAATACAGACTGTGTATTACTGTTCTTAACTCCTGCCATATTCTACTGAATTTTGGAACGTGTCTGGCCCTGGGTTTTGAATAAGAGATTGTTGCTCCGGGACAGTCCCTACCTTACAGGGTTGTTGAAAGCATTCAGTAAGTTATTACTCCTTGTTGCAGGCACTCATTATTTTCACTTTAAAGAAAAGGACTTGGAGGCAGGGATTGGTTAAGCTGTGCATACCGAAGCAGGAATCTAAGCTCAACTCAGCCTGTCCTTGATAGCTAGAATTGGGCATTTGGGGAGGATCATTTCCTGTCCCTGCCTTACCTCCTACCCATCTGGATGCTGAGAGATTGAGGAGCCCGAGGTGGCCTGGGCTGAGGGTTAATGCAATCACATGATTCTCTTGGTCACTCAGGTCCTGCCACCACCCCTGGTGCCCGTGGTTCCGGTCAGTCTGGTGGGTGGCACCAGTGACAGCAGGTTAGGCCCAGCCCCAGAGTCCCAGAGAGATCAGACACTGAGACAGCAGGGGCCCTTGGCCTTTCCCTTACCTGCAGGGGACCCTGCTGTCCCCACCAAGCCAGCAGGTAAGATGAGGGCAGGGCTGTTGGGGGTGTGATGAACCAGGGTTTTACTGGTATATTCCTCTCACGGTGAGAGGACTGAAGGAAATACTTTTAATCCTGGTGACTGAACAAGGGGCTGTGGCTCTTACTCTGATAAAAACCAAAATTCTTACTCTGGTATGAAAACAGGAAAGGAGGCACTTTTATTTTAATGAGGGGTCAGGGAATTTAAGACTGCTACTTTGGTGAGAATTTGAGCTGGTTCAGAGGGGCATGTTCAGGACTCTTATTCTGGTGAGGAGACCATTTGACCATGATTTAAGAACTCCAGGTCTACATGTGCTGTAGTGAGTGAGGAGTGACTGAGTCTTATTCAGGTAAGGAAATGGGTATTGGAGCGCTTATTCTGATGAGTGAATGGAAGAGACAAGACTGCTATTCTGGTGAGGGGACCTGTGTAAACTAGGACTCTTATTCCAATAAGGGGTTGGTTGGTCCAGGCTGTACTTACCCCATCTCTCTGTGCTCACAGGCCCATGGCAAGATTGTGCAGAGGCACACCGGGCAGGCCATGGGCAGAGTGGAGTGTATGAGCTGCGAGTGGGCCGGCATGTGGTGTCAGCATGGTGTGAGCAACAGCTGGAGGGTGGAGGCTGGACTGTGATCCAGAGGCGGCAAGATGGTTCAGTTAACTTTTTCACTACCTGGCAGCACTACAAGGTGAGTGCAGGTAGGTAGGGGCATGGCTGGGCAGGGAAGGGGACCTGCTCCCAACTTCCTGACTTCCCTGCCAGGCGGGCTTCGGGCAGCCTGATGGGGAATACTGGCTGGGCCTTGAACCTGTGCATCAGCTGACCAGCCATGGGGACAATGAGCTCCTGGTGCTCCTGGAGGACTGGGGAGGCCGTGGTGCACGTGCCCACTACGATGGTTTCTCCTTGGAGCCTGAGAGTGACCACTACCGCCTACGGCTTGGCCAGTACCATGGAGATGCGGGAGACTCTCTTTCCTGGCACAATGACAAGCCTTTCAGCACCGTGGATAGGGACCGAGACTCCTATTCTGGTAAGCTCTTACTGGGGTGTGGGGGGATGGAGGGAAGGGAAGGGAAGGGCGGGGAGTAAGGGAGATGGTACTTCTAGTCAAAGAATGGAAGGGATGGGAAAGATTTCTCTCTGGTAAGGGTATGCAAGAGAACAGAGGACAGGACTCCTGTTCTGGTGAAAGGCAGGGCAAGCATGGGGGGAGTATGGGGGCAGTGTATGAGAGCTAGGACTCTTATTCTAGAAAGTAGAAATTTTTTTCCCTGGTAAAGGAATGAGAGGTAGATATCCTAGTTTGCAGAAAGGATAGGAAAAGTGTGACTTGTACTTTGGTAAGGGGATAGGGAAGGAATTAAGGCCATTACTCTGAAGAAGTGGTGGCTGGGGGCCAGGGCAGGGGGCTGGGGATGCCTGGTTAAAGCCTTGCACTAGTGAGGTACTGGTCGAAGCTTTTATTATGGTGAGAGGACATAGACTCTTTCTCTCCCCTTAGGTAACTGTGCCCTGTACCACCGGGGAGGCTGGTGGTACCATGCCTGTGCCCACTCCAACCTCAATGGTGTGTGGCACCATGGTGGCCACTACCGCAACCGCTACCAGGACGGTGTCTACTGGGCTGAGTTTCGAGGCGGGGCTTACTCTCTCAAGAAGGCGGCCATGCTGATCCGGCCCCTGAAGCTGTGACCATCTGTTCCCCAGGGGCTGTTTGTCAACAGGAGCCCATGTTGTCCTGGCCACACCTCCTTTATGGTTCAGTGTGAGCCATGTCCCACAGACCTTCCCATTGTGGACCTGCTCCCCAGGACCCTGAAAGTAGGACCCAGGAACCCCCCTGCCAACTTCTCCAACCCATGTGGCTCCCCAAGGGCACTTAGATTGCGGTTTGAGCTCATATTTTATAACAACACAAAATATCTACAGACTGTGTCTGGTTTGCATCCACACCTGATGCGGGTCACTCCTGGTGCCCACCCTCCTCCTCCTCCTCCTCCTCCTCCTCTTTCAGGTCCTCCAGGATGAGGTTGTCCAGGTGTTCTAGGAGGCTCCCCTGGCTCAGGCAGGTGCCCACCGTGGAGCCACTGCTGATATGGAGGTTGCTGGGGTGCAGGACTTTGGGCAGGTGGTTCTGCTTCCGGCTCTTGGGGTGTGCGCAGGATGTCCCAGGCACATGGGGCTCTGGGAAGGGAGGGGTTCTGAGGTCCTGGAGCTTGAGGTCACATGAGACTCTGGGGGCAAGGGGGCTGAGGCCAAGGGGGCTCCGGGGAGGGAAGGGGCTGAGGATACAGACTCAGAGCTACAGGAAATTCAGACATGAAAGTCACAGGTGTCAAAGCCACAGGAGACCCAGGAACATGGGCATCACCTGAGACTTCAGAAGACAAAACAGGAACCAAGAATGCAGAGCCTCATGCGCAAGACCATGGAAGGTGGCTGATGCAATGGGAGGTATTGTTGGGAGGCCACAGAGACTCGGGGCGCCAGAGAAGACATAGAAGAAGGGGCTGATGCCATGGGAAGTGGCAATGGGGACTGAGACCTTGGTACTTAAGACCCCAGAAGTTGATGTCCTAGAAGTAAAAGCCAAGTAGACTACCCAGAGTTGGGGGAAGCCACGCCAGGTCCTTACCTCGCCGGTTGAAGCAGTCAGCAGCTGAGCAGGAGTGGGTGTGGGTGCTGCGGTGATCTGTGTCCCGGTCCCAGCGCGGAGGGAGGATCCGTGTTGGATACACCGGAAAGCCACACCCATAACAAGGGGATGGGGACCCCATCTGTGCCCAGCCCCTGTGGGCAGGCAGGGCCATGAGGGTCTGAGGGTGAGGGTGAAGCTGGGGTGCAGTGGGGCCAGGGCAGGGAGGGCAGGGCTGGGGTGGGGCAGTACTGAGGGGTGGGGTGGGGTGGGGGTCAGCACCCTCACCGGAAGTTGTGCCTGCACTTGGGGCAGTGGAACTCAGCCACACCCCACATCTTGTCACAGGGTACTGGCTCATAGCGCTTTCGGCATCTCCTGCACCGAGACACCTGTGGGTGTGGAGAAGGGTGCAGGCTTACTCTCAGAAGAGAACTTGGTAGTTTGGTATTGGCTGTAGTGGGAATATTTACACCATGGAAGTTGGTAAACACTACAAATCTAGGGTCCATCCCAGGCCTATGCTTCAAGAGTTAGTTCTTAAGCATTTACCAGGAGCACATCACTGGTCAGAGGGGTTCAGAAGCCAGATTTGGGGTTGTGGTCTCAGAGTCAGCTTTGATTTCTGTGGTAGCTGTCAAACTGTGGAGTCAGAGCTCTGGGGTAAAGGCTGAGCTCAAGCTGGAGGTCAGAAGTTCAGCTCAGGGTTGGGAATTGGGGATGAGCTCTCAGAGGCTGAACATCTGAAGTCAGAGCTTCAGCTGCTGAGGGTGGGAGACATGACAGAGTCAAGGAGTCAAGGCCTGGGGTTATCACCTCCTTCCGCTGAGGCACACGGCGCCACCAGACATGGTCACAGGAGGAGCAGGCAAACTGCCGTTCCACGGCAGGGATAAGGTCTTCCTGGGCACGTTGGAACATGCGCAGGTTGGCTTCCGTCAGCGGCAGGAGGGAGGTTGCCACTGCCTGTGGAACGGGGGTGGTGGGGTGGTGGTGAGTATGAGGGTGGTAACCCCTCCTCCACCAACATAAACGTATGTCAGTTCTACTCTCCCAACAGATGGGTGCCCTCGTGCCCCTATGATGTCCCTCTCTCTCCCCCATGGATGTCCTCCCTGCTCCACCTCCCCCATTCCCAAATACTGGACTCACCTGGATGTCTTGGTCCTGCTTCATGTCCTCTGGTGGGTCCTGGGTGGAGATACCAGGGGCAGAGGCTGGGGATTCAGCTCAGGCCTCTTTCGCCTTGTTTGTTGGGGGAGGGTCCCGGCCCCATATAAGAACAGAGTGCTCCTAACTCACAAGGAGCTGATGGAGCAGCAGTCACTGAGAGCCAGGTGCATGACCCCAGCTATCCTTGTGCAGTTCTGAGAGGTGAGCATACTTGTTATCTTCATTGTTCAGATGGGGAAACTGAGACCCAGAGGCAGGAGAGAGCTTGCCTGAGATCACCCTGAGAGTGCAGTGAAGCAGGCCTGGACCCCGTGCTCCCATCCCGCTCACAAATGCCACGCACTCGTTGGCATTGGGACAGGTGGCCTCTCTGAGGCCATGCTGCTTTAGGCTGAGCGTTGCAGCTCTGGGTTCAGACAGAAGCAGGTCCCACTCCCTGGCTCCATTACTTTCAGCTGTGGGAATGTGGCCAAGCCACTCCCCTGCGTCCCTAATGAGGGGCATCTCAGAGCTCAGACCCTGGCTCTGGGTGGCTGGAGTTCAAATCCCAGCTGCCACCTGCATGCTGCATAATCCTGGCCAGTGACTTCATCACTCTGTGTCTCCGTTGCCTCATCCGTAAAACGACAATAAATAATAGGACTTGTCTCATGGGGCCACTGTGGCAATGAAATGAGCCAACAGGTAAAATTCCTGGAGTCCGGTTCCAAGGGAAGTGCTCAATCAATGCTACTCGTTGCTATTATTATTTAAAAATGGGTTTTTATTGATTTTAGAGAGAGGGAGAGGGGGAGAGAGAAACATTGATGTGAGAGAGAAACATCAATCGGTTGCCTCCGGTATGCACCCCGACTGGGGACGGAACCTGGGCATGTGCCCTGACTGGGAATTGAACTGGAGACCTTTTGGTGCACAGGGCAATGCTCAGTCAACTGAGCCACACCAGCCAGGGCTCGTTGCTATTAATTTTTATCATACTCTTTATAGGTATAAATGCAAGAGTATAATACATATTTTATTATACTCTTTAAACAACTCTATGCTGGGCCTTTCGGGCAGGCAAAATCCACAGTGCATCAGCTACTAAAGCCATCCAGAGAGCAAAGTGGCTATGATGTTCCTGTGCCTCAAAGCCTTTCATTCATTCACTCATTCATTCATTCAACACATGAGCTCCTCTGCCCCTCTCTCTTCCCCCATCTCCTGCTCATCCCAGCCTGTTTGCGTTCCTTTGCTCAGCCATTCCCTCTTCCAGGAAGACCGTTTCTGATGCCTCCATTCTCAGGGATCACTAGTCTTCAGCCTTGAAGAGTTGGCAACACCCCCTCCAGGAAGCTCTCCCTGACCCTAGGCCCTCTATGATACTAACTTAATCCTGGCCCCCCTCACTGCCTAGTTTCATGTCTCTCTCCCCCATTTAATACCATTAGCATGTAATGAACATCTGTTTGCAGGCTCCCTGCAACTGAGAAGTGAGTAAGTAAATGTGGTTGGACCATGAGCTGTGACGTGGCACTGCACTGAAGGGCTCACCATGGACGGGCTGGGCTCCCCCTGTTCTCCCTCTCCAGTTACCCTGTCCTTTGAGGAGAGGAAGCCAGTTTACCTGGGCATCCAGGTCATGACTCAGTTCCTGTCCATCTTTCTGCTTTACTCCTGGTGGGGAGAGTAAGTGTAAGTGAAGGACCCTTGAAAGATCTTGTGGGAGTTTCAGGTCCCCAGACTCTCCCCAAGAGAGGATCTCAAGGCCTCTTTCTACCTTCCTCAGACCATGCTCCCCCTACCCCCGCGGGGAATCCCCACCAGGCTGGGGACCCCGGCCTGCCCGCTCACCGTACACGATGGAGCGGCCCACTCCAGTGTGGTCGCTGCCAAATTTCCTCATCAGAGTCCCCGCCTTCCTGGAGGAGACCTTCCCATGAAACTTCTCCCGGAGGCGCCTGACGCTCTTTTCCAGCTGGGGTGGGGACAGTGGGGCTGCGATGGGGCAAGGAAGAGAACCACTGCCCTTCCCCCATTTCTAGACATCCTTCTCCCGGCCTGAACTTGACCCTTAGTTTTGGCCTCCGAACCTCCCATCTCCATCCTCCATGGCATTTCCTGGAAAAAGCCAAAGTCCCCACTGGACACTGGGGGAGGGTGCGGACTGGGGCAAGCTTCCCAGGCTCAGAGGGAGGCCAGCCAGGTATCCCCTGGCCTTTGACCCTTGTCCCTGCGGCCCCGCTTTTCGTCGAGGAGGCCTCATTTCGCTCTGGGGGAGGGGGCCGTCACTCCTTCCTGAGGGGGGTGGGGAGTGGGGACACGCGCCAGCGGGGAAAGGTCTGCGCTTCGGATGGAGTCCCCAGGAAGTGCGAAGCCCCCTCTGCGGCCAGGGTCCCTCCTCGGCATCTTTCGCGGGTCCCCGGCCCACCCGTAGTCATCTCCTACCTCCACACCTTCCTGAGACATGGTGGCGACCGCGCAGGTACCCGCGAGGGTCCGCACTGCGCGCTCCGCGCCCCCCTACTAGGACGAGCCCGGCGGTCCAGCAGCGCGCAGAGCAGGGGGAGGGCCTCCGGGCAGGCTCCGCCCTTCCTTCCCTTTCGCTTTCGATGGATGGGTGGGTGGGGAGGGGGGGGAGGATGGAGCGCTTGCCCCGCCCTGGCTCCGCCTCTGCTCTTGCGCCCCAAACCCCGGAGAGCTGCTGGGGTCTGTACCCTGCGGCGGAGCGCGCAGACCTCGGGTTGGTGGAGGCGGCGCGGCCTCTGCGGTCGGTCACATGTCCCCACGCTGCGCGGGGTCCGCGTCTTCACGTCCCTCGTGGGGGCGGGGCCGAATCCCAAGGCCGCGGCGGGTGTACGCGTCCCCGCCCCCTCAAGCTCTTGGCCCTCAGTTCCTCGCCTTTTCCCCTCCCCCAGGAATCAGGCGCTAATGAGGGCCTGGACCACTACCTCTTTCTTGAGTCTCTGGCCAGGTTCCCTCTAAACCTCAGTGTACTCCTCTGTAAAATGGGGATGATAATAATGACTACATACTACGTGTGTGTATATTTGCCAGGAATTGAGACCCCGGCATGCAAACTAGTAGGCGAACTAGTCACTGGGCTACCTCCGTTGTGGGTCCCAAGGGACAGGCCTTGGGGTATGGGGGAGTTGCTTGTGAAAAGCACTTGGTCCCAGCAGGCGGCAAAATCCGGCGTTCAGCGGCTCCAGCGATTTGCATTGTAAATCTGAAGGTTGAGACCCCCTGGGTCCAAGCTGATTCTAACCCACTCAGCACAGAGGGCTGGAGGGGCCCTTAGGACAGGCTGTGGCCCAGCTTATAGGTGGCAGGGATGGCTTCTCGGAGGAGGGGACGGCTTGAGGTTTGAGGTTTTAGCTAGGTGAGGAATAGAGTGGGGAGAAGGAAGCAGCTGGTGCAAAGACACCGGAATCAAGAGAGTCCTGTGCTTTAGGTCAGGGCTTCTCAACTTCCTCACCAGTGACATTTTGGGCTGGAGAGTTATTTGTGCTGGAGCCTGTTCTGTGCACTGTAGGATGTTGACCAGCATCCCTGGCCTCCACCCTTAGATGCCAGGGGCACCCCTCCCCCAGTGGTTGACAACTGAAAATGTCTCCAGACAATGCCAGATGTGGGGGGGGGGGGAGGCGGGGGGCAGAGGGGCAGAGGACAATTGTATTAGGATAAATGATTCTAAATTTTTTTTTCCCCAATTGTGCACCCCTATCAGTAAAAAATGTTGAAGCTTCACCCCCAGGTGGATATTTACTTATAAATAATATACAAGTACAGTTATACCAATAAATTCTGTAGATTATTTTATAATATGCTTATTACATAAAGATATTCTTTAGCAAGCAAAAAAATGAGATTAAATAATAGCTACTCTGCCCTAGCTGGTTTGGCTCAGCGGATAGAGTGTTAGCCTGCGCACGGAAGTGTCCTGGGTTGGATTCCATCAAGGGCATATGCCGGGGTTGTGGGCTCGATCCCTGGTGTGGGGCGTGCAGGAGTCAGCCAATCAATGATTCTCATCATTGATGTTTCTATCTCTCTCTTCCTCTGTGAAATCAATAAAATACATATTTAAAAAAATAGCTACACTAATGTTTTCTGCTTGATCCCCAAAGCCTTGTGGGTGTGGAGACTATTAGTGATTGTAAACAGTTCATGGTTCTTTGTGGCTGACGGAATTTTAGGCAGGGATGGGGGCCCGGCCCGTAGGTTGTACGGAGGACCTGGGATTTTTAACCAGAGGGAAGTGGGGAGACATGGAGGGGCTTTCCCATTATAGTTGCCAATTACTACTTAACCAGTGGAGGGGGAGGTCGCAGCTATCTCCCATTCCCTGGTCAGGGTGGACACCCAGTGGGCAGGAAACAGGTGGGAGACTGATCTAACTATGACAAGAATCAGGAATGCTAGATTCTCATAATAATGGCCACTGACCATATTGAGTGCTTACTCTATGCCAGGCACTGTCTCAGGTACTGTGGAGAGCATGGAACAAAAAAAAGAGCTGGCATTCTAGCAGAGACAGACGAGAAACAAATGCACAATAGGACAGGAAATAAGTGCTAGGGTGAAACATAAACTGAGGTAGGGAGATGGAGAAAGGGGTTCAGGGAAGGCGGTGGGAGGGAAGACCTGAAGGAGGGGGGAGGGGAGGAGAGTTCCAGACAGAGCGCATAGCAAGTGCAAAGGTCCTGGGGCAGAAGCATGGGGCTATTGTTAGCGGTTGTAGGTTGTAGTCGTTCTCTATTGCTGCATAACAAATCTCCCCAAGCATTATTTCATACAGTTTTCATGGTTAGGAATCCAGGAGCATCTTTGCTGAGCTTTTCTGGCTCAAGGTCTCTCACAGGGTTCCAATCAAGGTGTCTGTGGGGGCTGCAGTCATCTGAAGGGCTGGGGCTGGAGGATCTGCTTCCTAGGTGGCTCATCACATGGTTGGCAGGTGAATGCTGATTGTTGGTGGAATGCCTTAATTTCTCCCTTCTTCTTTTTTTTTTATTTTAATATACTTTTATTGATTTCAGAGAGGAAGGGAGAGGGAGAGAGATAGAAACATCAATGATGAGAGAGAATCATTGATCAGCTGCCTCCTGCACACCCCCTACTGGGGATCAAGCTCATAACCTAGGCATATGCCCTTGACCGGAATCAAACCTGTGACCCTTCAGTCCGCAGGCCGATGCTCTATCCACTGAGCCAAGCTGGCTAGGGCAATTTCTCTCTTGTTGAGATGCTTGGGTATACTCCCATCTTGGTGTTCTAGTGTAACCCCCATCTTACAAAGGATGCCTCAAAAAGTTGAATTATGGAGTCATTTATTAAAAGCCGGCGGCATACGAGGGAGCAAAAGCGCTCCAGACCTCGCAGCCCCGAACAGCTTGTCACATCTGGCTTATATGCAGAATATCACAAAAGTATCGATTACATCTTTGGGTCTAGAATGAGGCACCTGTTTTGCGAAAAGCATTCTTTACAGAAGCAAAAATCGAGCAAGTTAGTTATCTACAGTATCTACGAATCACTGAATCAACAGAAACACATTATCTGGGACCACCTGGGCAATTTAGAATAATTGTGCTGTCCAGATTCTGGGATCACGGAGTCAACAGGAATGCACTATCTGTAGCTACTGAGACAATTTGGATAATTGAGCTGTCCTGGGTCCCAGAAGAATGTGCTTCAATGACCAGTGAGATCACAATCAATGGGATATTCAAACCATCATCAATGGAGTATTGGGATAGCATACATAAGTTCAGAAAATCAAAATAATTTTCTATTGTTTTAGCAAACAAATAAGCACAGAACCCAAACAGCAGTTTCTACCTGAGATGATTGCTACCATACTTCATTGGCAGTGGGCCTCCCCAGAGCAAGTGATCCAAGAGAAGGAAAACCAGGTGAAAGTTGTATCTTTTAAAATTTTCTTTTCTTTTCTTTCTTAAAATATATTTTTATTGATTTCAGAGAGGAAGGGAGAGGGAGAGAGAGACAGAAACATCAATGATGAGAGAGAATCATTGATTGGCTGCCCTCTGCATGCCCCCTATTGGGGATTGAGCCCACAACCCCGGCACAGGTATGTGCCCTTGACTGGAATCAAACCCGGGACCCTTCAGTCCACAGGCTGGCACTCTAGCCACTGAGCAAAACCGGCTAGGGAAAAAGTAGTATCTTTTTATGACCTGCCTGGGAAGTTACATTGTTTCACCTTCTGAACTCTAAAATTGAGTCACTAGATTCAGCCTATGCCCTCTCTCTCCTGCCACCCTCACATCTCCTGCTGGAGCCTCTCAGTGATTGCATCAGAAAACAAGGCTGGCTCCGAAACCGGTTTGACTCAGTGGATAGAGTGTCAGTCTGCAGACTGAAAGGTCCCAGGTTCGATTCCGGTCAAGGGCATGTACCTTGTTTGCGGGCACGTCCCCAGTGTGCAGGAGGCAGCTGATCAATGTTTCTTCTCATCGATGTTTCTAACTCTCTATCCCTCTCCCTTCCTCTCTGTAAAAAAATCAATAAAATATATTTAAAAAGGAAAAAAAGAAGAAAAGAAAACAAGGCCTGCAAGGGAGCAGCTCATGCTGTCAGCCTCTAAGGCACAGACTTGGGGGGAGGAGGAGGAGAGCTGATCTGGAAGGACCAACAGAATAGCATTGTAACAAACACGAAAAGCAAAATTCCCAGTGATCACAAGGGGGCGCTGCCTACCCACCAATAATTCTGTTTGAGCTTTGGGGCCATCTTGATGTGGCTTGTTTGTGCAGTGGTGTGAGCATTATGACATTTTATCCTTTGTCTTTTTTCAAAAATAGATTTTATTGATTTTTTACAGAGAGGAAGAGAGAGGGATAGAGAGTTAGAAACATCGATGAGAGAGAAACACCGATCAACTGCCTCCTGCACATCTCCTATTGGGGATGTGCCCGCAACCAAGGGATGTGCCCTTGACCAGAATCGAACCTGGGACCTTTCAGTCTGCAGGCCGACGCTCCATCCACTGAGCCAAACCGGTTAGGGCTTCTCCTTTGTCTTTATAAAAAGGTGTGGAAAGGTAGAAAATGGATAGGCTGATAACAGTGATAAGAAGTGTAGCCTCTGACACTTTAGTATAATTGAGTCACAGATGCAGCTTATTTGATCCATCCATTCTAAAGCAATGAAGCATAATAACATTCATCTTGGGTAAAAACTACGGTTTTAAATTTTAACCCTGCTATTCTGGCTTCTGTAAACATTTGCTTGCTTCAACAATAGGGTAATTATTTTGACCTCCGTTTCCAGAATGAGACCTGGAAACTCACATAAATCACCCCATTTTATTGCTAGCCCCATTGTGGTTCTACAAAGGATATTCTTATGTGCCTAAGAACCAGAACCACAAAATTGCTTTCCTTGACTCAGTGGCTCCGGGAATACTTTCTGATGACTCAGTGGCTCCAGGAGCTGAAACTATAGATAACATTTAGAGATTATTAACTTTGCTCAATTTTGCTTCTGAAAAACTGCTTTTGCAAGATAATTCCACATTCCATTGTGTAGCAGGATGTGGTTTTTGCCTTTATAAGCTTGCTACTGCTCTCACTCGGGGCTGCGAGATTTGGAGAGCTAATGCCCCTTCATAGCCGCCGGCTTTTGAATTAAAGAGACTCCTTGATTTGATTTCAAGACTGAAGCATCCTTTGTTTGACTCTCGGGGTACACTACAACAATTCATTAATTTTCTTTTGTTTTAAAAATATTTTTATTGATTTCAGAGAGCAAGGGAGAGGGAGAGAGAGCTAGAAACATCAGTAATGAGAGAGAAGCATTGATTGGCTGCCTCCTGCATGCCTCCTACGGGGCATCAAGCCCACAACCTGGGCACATGCCCTTAACCGGAATCGAACCTAGGACCCTTCAGTTCGCAGGCCAATTCTCTGTCCACTGAGCCAAACCAGTTAGGGCTACTCATTAATTTGACAGACATGTATCAAGTGCTTCTGATGGGGAGGGCTTGGTGCTGGGCACCATTTCTGCCCTTCCCAGAGTCATGGTCTTAATGGGAAAGAGAAACATGAAGCAGGTAATATTGCAGGCAGTTATTTAATTATATTTATGGTATCTTCCCCCCTTCCCAAATGGAGAGATCCATGAAAAAGGGTAACACATGGGAACCGGACCTGAGTAGGGTGGTCAGGGAGGGCTTCATTGGGGAGGTGCTTCTTGAGCTGAATCCTAAAACTTTCTGAAACACTGTGCCAAGTGTTTTAAACTATGCATCTCCTCTGAGCCTCATAGCAACACCATGAAGCTGGTCATCCTATATAATACAAGCCTAATATGCTACGTGTCCCACCGTTCGTTGGACGGTTCGACCAGTTGCTACGATGCACACTGACCACCAGGGGGCAGACACGCCAAACGGTAGGTTAGCTTGCTGCTGGGGTCTGGCCTATCGGGACTGGGCGAGATGGGCTGGACACGCCCTGGAGCCCTCCCATGGTCCCTCTCTGGCCCCAACTGTGCACAGGTGGGGTCCCTTTGCCTGGCCTGCACCCTCTCGCAATCTGGGACCCCTCGGGGGATGTCAGAGAGCTGGTTTCAGCCCAATCCCCGCAGGCCAGGCTGAGGGACCTCACTGGGTCTCTAGTATTATTACAAATGGAAAAACAGTGGGGGCTTCTTCTTCTAATTGCAAGAATCTGCTCAAGGGCTGAATAGGAGCTACCTAAGTGAAGGCATTCAGGGCAGAGGGAGCAGCATGTGCAAAGGTCCTGAGGTGGGAAGGGATTTGGTTCATTGCAGGAAGCTAAAGGTCAGTGTGACTGAGGAGAAAGGAGAGGGGAGGGAGGTAAAGCTCGTGCCCAAAGCAACAAATCTTGACCTGAAAGCAAATCTTCAGCTGGACCCTTAGAGGTCTAAGCTGGTGACCATTGTTTAATTATGGAGGAAGTGGACACAATTGGGGTGTGTGTGTACTATTTGCAATCTAGTCAGTTTCCCCTGAGTTTGACCTAATGAAGGCATTGGGAATGGCTAGCAATGGAGGTGTGGGAAATGGAACATCTCCAAAAGGTTGGAGAGGGTGTCCCTTGGCAGAGCCTTTGGAGAGGCAACTTGGCCAAACCTACTAAGGCATTACACACGTGGAACTAACCACTTCTTTCACTTTCTGTATTCTGACGCTTCGACTGCTGGGGCCTTGCCAGTCTTGGGGGCACTGTCCCTCCCTGGGCACCATAAGCCACCTGTGGGCATTTCTGCATGTGGGTCTCCACACCGCCTGTCCTTTCCACATTGCATATTTCTCTAACAATTGAATTATTTTCAACAACAAACTTCCATCACTTTTGTAATTAGAACCAAAATATACAGTGTGATAAATCCAATTATTTTTTAAACACCATGTATGAAACCCTGGAAATAGAACTTGTTTTTTTTGTTGTTGTTGTTGTTGTTTCTTGGTTTTGTTTTTGTGAAATATAACTTTTTAATTTTATTTAAGAGAGAGGAAGTGGGGAGAGAGGTTGAGAGAGAGAGACATCCATATGAGAGAGAAACATCGATTGGTTGCCTCCACCTGGGCCCTGATCAGGGATCCAACCTGAAACCTGGTATGTTCCCTGATTGAGAATTGAACCCACCACCTCTTGGTGCACGAGATGACGATCCACCCGAGCCACACTGGCCGGGGCATGGAAATATGTCTTTGACAATGACACTGAACTGCTAAGAAGTAATTTGGGATTTCATAATTTGCGTAGTGCTCAGTAAATAGATTGCCCTTTACAACACAGGGATCTGTTGTTCAAGTTTTGCGAAATCAGCTTCCAACACATTTCCAGGAATGCATAATGTGGGGGAGTTGGGTAGCTCGTCTGGGACTCTGCTCAAAGGAATTCGGTGAGTGGAGGAATCACAGTAGCTAAAACACCCCGCGTGTATCCAGGGTTCGCTGGATGCCAGCTGACTGGGTGTCCTCTGGGCTTGAGCCTATCAAGCCTTCTCTCTTAGGCGCCGCTGTCCCTTTTACGGACGAGGAACCGGAGTTTAAGAGCGATGAAGCAAACTGTGCAGGGCACCGGCTCAGAAGTGGTATAGCCCGCTGGCTGCAATGTCCCTTCACGCTGAAACTGAAGATGAGAAATACGGAGGTCAAGGGGTGCTTTTGGGACCAGGCAGCCTGGGGTTGAGTCAAGTGCTGGCTCTTTGAGCAAGTTCCTGACCTTCCCGGGCCTCCGTGTTGCCATCTGAGATGGGAATAGAGTTGCCGTGAAGGTGCCGGGACCTGATATGGAGAAACTATGTAGGCCTGTGCCGTCTGATGGGGGAGCCATTGGCATCTGGGCCCTTGCAAAGTGGCAGGTCTTTTTTTAAAAAAAAATATTTTATTCAGTTTTTACAGAGAGGAAGGGAGAGGGATAGAGAGTTAGAAACATCGATGAGAGAGAAACATCAATCAGCTGCCTCCTGCACACCTCCTACTAGGGATGTGCCTGCAACCAAGGTACATGCCCTTGACTGAAATCGAACCTGGGACCCTTCAGTCCACAGGCCGAGGCTCTATCCACTGAGCCAAACCGGTTAGGGCTCAACGTGGCAGGTCTTAATCCAGATGTGCTGCTAGTGTCAAATGCACACTGGATTGGGGAGACGTCAAACAACACATCAGGGACCTGTGTTCGATTTTTGTTGTTGTTACTCCTCAGCTGAGGATATTTTTTCCATTGCTTTTTTTTCCCTTATAAATCTTTATTGTTCAGATTATTACAGGTGTTCCTCTTTCCCCCCCCCATAACTCCCCTCCACCTCATTCCCCACCCCACCCCATGCCCTTAACCCCCATCCCCACTGTCCTCATCCATAGGTGTAAGATTTTTGTCCAATCTCTTCCCGCACCCCTCACACCCCCTTCCCCCTGAGAATCGTCAGTCCACTCCCTTTCTATGTCCCTGATTCTATTATATTCACCAGTCCATTCTGTTCTTCAGATTTTTCATTCACTTGATTTTTAGATTCACTTGTTGGTAGGTATGTATTTGATGTCATTTTGTTGTTCATAATTTTTATCTTTACCTTTTCCTTCTTCTTCCTCTTCTTAAAGAATACCCTTCAGTATTTCATGTAATCCTGGTTTGGTGGTAATGAACTCCTTTAGCTTTTTCTTGTCTGTGAAGCTCTTTATCTGACCTTCAACTCTGAATGATAGCTTTGCTGGGTAGAGTAATCTTGGTTGTAGGTTCTTGCTGTTCATCACTTTGAATATTTCTTGCCACTCCCTTCTGGCCTGCATAGTTTCTGTTGAGAAATCAGCTGACAGTCGTATGGTAACAGCTGACAGTCCTTGTAGGTAACTAACCGTTTTTCTCTTGCTGCTTTCAAGATTCTCTCTTTGTCTTTTGCCCTTGGCATTTTAATTATGATGTGTCTTGGTGTGGTCCTCTTTGGATTCCTCTTGTATGGGGTTCTGTGCACTTCCTGAACCTGTAAGTCTATTTCTTACACCAGGTAGGGAAAGTTTTCTGTCATTATTTCTTCAAATAGGTTTTCAATATTTTGCTCTCTCTCTTCTTCTGGCACCCCAAAAATTCGGATGTTGGTATGCTTAAAGTTGTCCCAGAGGCTCCTTACACTATCTTCATATTTTTGGATTCTTTTTTCTTTTTGTTTTTCTGGTTGGGTGTTTTTTGTTTCCTCATATTTCAGATCTTTGGTTTGATTCTTGGGGTACGTTGATCTACAGTTGAGTTCCTGTATATTCTTTATTTTAGACAGTGTATGCTTAATTTCTGACTGGTCCTTTTCCATTTTTTTGGCATTCTCATTAAGATCCTTAAAGGTCTCACTAAGTTCCTCAGAAGTTTTTAGAAGATTCTTGAGTAACCTTATAAATGTGGTTCTGAACTCTATGTTGTCCAGTAGTTTGCTTTCCTCCATTTCTTTCATTCGTGACATGTTTCTTTGTCTCTGCATTTTGGCTGCTTCCCTGTGTTGATGGAGTGGTTTTGTGTGGTAGGTGACCTATAGGGGGCAGTAGCTCAGCCTCCCCAATCACCTGAGGTGGACGCTCTTGGTACACCCCTTTGTGGGCTGAGTGCAAAGTCTTGGTGTAGTTAAGCCTTGATTGCTGTTGGTACACTGGGAGGAATTGACCTCCAGGCCAATCGGCTGTGAGGACTCGCTGTGTCTATAATGGAAGAACTGCTGGTGCAGGAGTTGTTTCAGTGGGGCTTTGGTGCTCACTGAGTCTGCCTCTTGAATGTGTCACTTATGGATGTGAGGAGTTGAAATCTGGTGTCTCACACTGACCACTAGGTACACTGGCTTCTGGATCTCCAATGGGGGCAGGTCAGCTACTGTCTGGGACCACCCAGCAGGAGCTACAGCGAGAACTACAGTTTTCTCCTCTGCTTGGGGTTTGGAGGTTTTGGAGCTGTCTGACCCGGGCTGCAAGTTTGCTAGGTTAAGCTGCAATAGGGCGGACCATTCTTATGCTAAAGCTGCTGCTTGGAGCTTGGGTGGGTTTGCAGGTTGTGTGGGGCGGGGTCTCAGGGAGTCACTAGGCTAGGGCATCACAAACAGCGATGGCTGCCAGTTAGCCGGCTCTGCGTCTCCAACTGTGTCCCAGCATAGTAAACAATTACTCTTGCGCGCAGCTCTGCAAGCAAGCCACCCTCACTTTCCGACCCGATGGCCAACAGTCCAGCTTCTCCCCGTAGGAGTTTGGGTCCCCCGCGTCTCCCCAGAAACTGGATTTCAGAGTAAGCAGGGGCTTGTCTCCCTTCGGGTTGAAAAAAGCAATGCCTGCCACCAGCCCGGATCGCGCGCGCTTCCGTACCTCAGCTTTTCAGCGCTTGTGCACGTCTCAATGCTCTTTTCTCTTTCCTTCTAGTTGTACAACTTCCACTCAGCCAGCTTTCCCGTGGTTCTGGGTAATGGACGTTTTGTCTTTTAGTTGCAGTTTTGAAATTGTTGTGCGAGGCAGCAGTTTAGGTGTTTACCTATGCCGCCATCTTCCAACAGTCTCCATTGCTTTTTAGAGAGAGTGGAAGGGAAAGAGGCGGGGGGGGGGAGCGTGAGAGAGAGAGAGAGAGGAAGAGGAAGAGAGAAACTGATGTAAGAAAGACACATCGACTGGTTGCCTCCTGTATGCACCCTGACCTGCAATACAGGTACATGCCCTTGACTGGGAATCGAGCCCATGACTCTTCATTGCATGGGCTAATGCTCTAACCACTGAGCACCACCAGCCAGGGCCCACAGTTAAACTTCAATCCTATATTTCAGAAAGCTCGCAGGAAAGGTACTGGGAGCTCCCTCCCCGCAAAACAAAACAGCAGGACCCTTTGCCTTTTCCTCCCTGATTGCAAAAGTTAAACATTACAGAATGTTTGACTTAGAAACGGAAATGTGTATTCACAGGAAAAGAAAACCTTAAGTTATGGTTTTGCCTGTGACCATGGGGCCCAGGGGACACAGGGTGTGGGAGAAAATCGTGGACAGCTCTGGTTCCTGAGGAGGGAGAAAGGTGGGGGGAGGGGGCACATACTCTTTCCTATATTTCTCCCTTTGGGGAATCCTTTTGCTAGAATTTCTTCATGTGTTCTTAAATAATAATGCTAACGATAATAATAATAATAATAGAAGAGGGTATCTTCTCATTGCCCTTGCCCCTGGGATAACCCCTATTAATTTTTTGTTGTTGTTGTTAATCTTCACCCGAGGATATTTTTCCATTCATTTTTAGAGAGAGTGGAAGGGAGGGGGAGAGACAGAGAGAGAGAGAGAGAGAGAGAGAGAGAGAGAGAGAGAGAGAGAGAGATATCGATGTGAGAGAGACACATTGATTGATTGCCTCCCACATGTGCCTCGACCAGGGCCAGGGATTGAGCCTGCAATCGAGGTAGGTGCCCTTGACCGGAATCCAACCTGGGGCCCTTCAGTCTGCAGACCGAAGCTCTGTCCACGGAGCCAAACTGGCTAGGGCTAATCCCCATTAAATTTTATCTATAGTCATCCCGATTTTTCTTTAAACGACGTATTTTTCTATCTGATTTCATGATAATGCTATTCAAAGAAAAACAATGGCTATAACATATGTCCAGACGTCTGAGCAAGCAGGTTTGGGAGCAGAAGAGGATCACTGTTGCTGGGCGCTCCATTTCAGGCCTCTGCCGTCTCGTGTGCAAAATGGGAGGAATAGCAGCCCCCATCTCATGGAGTTGCTGGGAGAAGAAAAGACGTTAATGTGTATGAAGTGCTTAGACCAGAGCCTGCATTTAAGTACTCAGTTCATGTTTGTTTTGAACCCTGGCTGGTTTGGCTCAGTGGATAGAGAACTGGCCTGTGGACTGAAGTGTTGCAGGTTCGATTCCAGTCAAGGGCACATGCCTGGGTTGCGGGCTGGACTCCCAGTAGGGGGCGTGCAGGAGCAGCCGATCAATGAGTCTCTCATCATTGGTGTTTCTGTCTCTCCCTTCCTCTCTGAAATCAATAAAAATATATTTTAAAAAAAGTTTGTGTTGAGTTTTGTTTTAAGACTGGGGGAGGAGGGTTTAGATCGAGTCCAAGATGCCTCTCTGCCACTATGGCCCGGAGTCCAGGACGGAACCCACAGAAGCGCTTTGTTTGCTCATCCATAAAATGGGATCATAGCACTTGTGCCTATTGTAGGACTGGAGGAGAGAACGAGACACACAGGAGATACCCACTCTGCCTTCAGGTTCTCAAGAGCATCAACAAAGAAATCACAGTGCCCCCTAGGATGTCCTGGTCGGGTGGAGGGGTGTCTGGGCAGTATGCCAGAGAAGGTGGTGTGTGAGGTGTGAGGATCTCCAGGCTTGGAGTTGGGGTGGGAGAAGGAGGGAAAGCTGAACTAGCTCTCAAATGTCCAGAGCCTCAGGACTTTCCAGTGCCTCCTCAACCCACTGGAGAGGTGGAGGCGGAGAGAATCCATTTCTCCTGCAGGGTGTGGGTCTTCTCTGTTCAGTAAATGCTGAGTGCCAGACATTCCTGTGACGTAAAATGTCCCAGGGCTGAGAGGCCAAAGAAAGAGGCCAACAGCTCCATCATCACAGTGGAGTTTACTACGGGAGCCCCATGTGAGGAGCGCCCTGGGTGGCGGCAAGATGACGTGGACAGCCTCCGTACCATGTGGCGGGTACTAAGGGGCTATACAGGACAGGGCAGGGTGGATATGGGCCTGGGGCGTGAGCTGCCCAGAGAAGGGGAAAACATAAGGAGAAAATGCCTTACATACTTGCCTGGGGCAGGGCCAGGGCCTGTTCCTGGGACCAGCATGCCTGGGGCCAAGGGGAGGGGTCAGACACTATCTTTAAGGGACTTATGGGAAACAATCTCTGTGCTGGACCTGGCCTGAGGGTTGGCAGTGGTCACGCCATGGAACAGCCTGCCTCCACAATTACTCTGGTGGTGAGGGAAACAGACAAGGAGCTGCCATTCCAATGGAGGAGAGAGTAATGGTGAGACTTGCTAAGAGGCTGTGGGACAGCGCAGACAGTGTGGCACGTGGGCAGCACACAGGGAAACTGTGGTTAGTATTCTTTTTCTTCCCTTTTTTTGTTAACCTTCACCCGAATATATTTTTTCCATTGATTTTTAGAAAGAGTGGAAAGGCAGGAGGGAGGGAGGGAGAGAGAGAAACATCGATGTGAGAGAGGTGCATGGATTGGTTGTCTCCTGAAGGTGCCCTGACCAGGGCTTGGAATCGAACCTGCAACCCAGGTACGTGCCCTTGACCAGAGTCGAGCCTGGGACCCTTCAGTGCGCAGGCTGACGCTCTAACCACTGAGAAACACCCTAAACCAGTGGTTCTCAACCTTCCTAATGCCACGACCCTTCAATACAGTTCCTCATGTCGTGGTGACTCCCAATCATAAAATTATTTGCGTTGCTACTTCATAACTGTAATTTTGCTACTGTTATGAATTGTGATGTAACTATCTGTGTTTTCCGATGGTCTTAGGCTCTTCAGCAGCGGTTCTGTACAGAACCGCTGCTGTACAGAACCGCTGCTGTACAGAACCTCTGCTGTACAGAACCGCTGCTGTACAGAACCGCTGCTGTACAGAACCGCTGCTGTACAGAACCTCTGCTGTACAGAACCGCTGCTGTACAGAACCGCTGCTGTAGAGCCTAAGACCATCGGAAAACACAGATAGTTACATTACAATTCATAACAGTAGCAAAATTACAGTTATGAAGTAGCAACGCAAATAATTTTATGGTTGGGAGTCACCACGACATGAGGAACTGTATTGAAGGGTCGTGGCATTAGGAAGGTTGAGAACCACTGCCCTAAATGGTTTGGCCAGTGGATAAAGCATTGGCCTGTGGACTGAAGGGTCCTGGGTTTGATTCTAGTCAAGGGCATGTACCTTGCTTGTGGGCTCAATCCCCAGTGGGGGGCATGCAGGAGGCAACTGATCCATGTTTCTCTCTCATCGACATTTCTCTCTATCCCATTCCCTTCCTCTCTGTCAAATCAATAAAAATATATTAAAAACAAAAACAAACAAAAAACCCCCAGAAACACCGTCCAAGGCTGGTTATCATTCTTTTTTTTTTTTTTTTTTTTTACAGGTGTTCCTCTTTTATTTTTCCCCATAGCTCCCCTCCACCTGATTCCCCACCCCACCCCAGGCCCTTACCCCCCGCCACTGTCTTCATCCATAGGAGTAAGATTTTTGTCCAATCTCTTCCCGCACCCCTCCCACCTGCTTCCCCTGAGAATCGTCAGTCCAGTCCCTTTCTATCGTCCCTGATTCTATTATATTCACCAGTCCATTCTGTTCTTCAGATTTTTCATTCACTTGATTTTTAGATTCACTTGTTGGTAGGTATGTATTTGATGTCATTTTGTTGTTCATAATTTTTATCTTTACCTTTTTCTTCTTCTTCCTCTTCTTAAAAGATACCCTTCAGCATTTCGTGTAATCCTCGTTTGGTGGTGATGAACTCCTTTAGCTTTTTCTTGTCTGTGAAGCTCTTTATCTGACCTTCGACTCTGAATGATAGCTTTGCTGGGTAGAGTAATCTTGGTTGTAGGTTCTTGCTGTTCATCACTTTGAATATTTCTTGCCACTCCCTTCTGGCCTGCATAGTTTCTGTTGAGAAATCAGCTGACAGTCGTATGGGTACTCCCTTGTAGGTAATTAACTGTTTTTCTCTTGCTGCTTTTAATATTCTCTCTTTGTCTTTTGCCCTTGGCATTTTAATTATGATGTGTCTTGGTGTGGTCCTCTTTGGGTTCCTCTTGTATGGGGTTCTGTGCGCTTCCTGAACTTGTAAGTCTATTTCTTTCACCAGGTAGGGAAAGTTTTCTGTCATTATTTCTTCTAATAGGTTTTCAATATTTTGCTCTCTCCCTTCTTCTGGCACCCCAAAAATTCGGATGTTGGTTCCCTTGAAGTTGTCCCAGAGGCTCCTTACACTATCTTCATATTTTTGGATTCTTTTTTCTTTTTGTTTTTCTGGTTGGATGTTTTTTGTTTCCACATATTTCAGATCTTTGGTTTGATTCTTGGGGTATGTTGATCTACAGTTGAGTTTCTGTATATTCTTTATTTCAGACAGTGTATGCTTCATTTCTGACTGATCCTTTTCCATTTTTTTGGCATTCTCATTAAGCTCCTTGAAGGTCTCATCAAGTTTCTCAGCGGTTTTAAGAAGATTCTTGAGTAACCTTATAAATGTGGTTCTGAACTCTATGTCATCCAGTAGTTTGCTTTCCTCCGTTTCTTTCATTCGTGACATGTTTCTTTGTTTCTGCATTTTGGTTGCTTCCCTGTGTTGATGGAGTGGCTTTGTGTGGTAGGTGACCTATAGGGGGCAGTAGCTCAGCCTCCCCAATCACCTGATGTGGATGCTCTTGGTACACCCCTTTGTGGGCTGAGTGCAAAGTCTTGGTGTAGTTAAGCCTGAATTGCTGTTAGTACGCTGGGAGGAATTGACCTCCAGGCCAATTAGCTGTGAGCACTCCCTGTGTCTATAATGGAAGAACTGCTGCGCTGAAGACACGCTTATGGGGCAGGAGTTGTTTCAGTGGGGCTTTGGTGCTCACTGAGTCTGCCTCTTGAATGTGTCACTTATGGATGTGAGGAGTTGAAATCTGGTGTCTCACACTGACCACTAGGTACACTGGCTTCTGGATCTCCAATGGGGTGCAGGTCAGCTATTGTCTGAGGCCACTCAGCAGGAGCTACAGTGAGAGCTGCAGTTTTCTCCTCTTTGCTTGGGGTTTGGAGGTTTTGGAGCTGTCTGACCCGGGCTGCAAGTTTTCTAGGTTAAGCTGCGATAGGGCAGGCTTTTCTTATGCTAACTCGGCTGCTTGGAGCTTGGGTGGGTTTGTAGGTTGTGCGGGGCGGGGTCTCAGGGCGTCACTAGGTTAGGGCGTGGCAAACAGCAATGGCTGCTGGTTAGCTGGCTCTGTGTCCCCAACGGCGTCCGTCCTGGAGTCCCGTGCCCCAGTGCCGTAAACAATTATTCCTGCGTGCAGCTCTGCAAGCAAGCCACTCTCACTGGCAGACAGTCCAGCTTCTCCCCATAGGAGTTTGGGTTCCCCGCGTTTCCCCAGAGACTGGATTTCAGAGTAATTGGGGGCTTGTCTCCGTTAGGTTGAAAAAAGCAACGCACCCAGTCGCCCACCGCCAGCCCGGATCACGCGCCTCCGTACCTCAGCTTTTCAGCGCTCGTGCACGTCTCAATGCTCTTTTCTCTTTCCTTCTAGTTGTAGAACTTCCACTCAGCCAGCTTTCCCGTGGTTCTGGGTGATAGACGTTTTGTCTTTTAGTTGCAGTTTAAATTGTTGTGGGAGGCAGCAGTTTAGGTGTTTACCTACACCGCCATCTTGGATTCTCCTTCTGGTTATCATTCTTAAGACATCTCCTTTTAGAGAAGTAAGATGCATGCCAATGTGACCAGACGCTGGAGATCTGGGGTAAAACCGTCTTGGGATTAAGTCCTCCCTCTTTACCTATTCACCACGGGCCATTTGGTGGCCGGCGCAGCTTTGCCATGCCATGCTTGAGCGGGGCAGAGAGACCAGGCCTGCAAGCAAAGCCTGATGCAGGCTCATTGAGAGATCTCAGCCACACAGGGATGCGGGCGGGACCGGGAGGTGGCAGGCTGTATTTTCCAAAGACGGCCACTGTGTTAATCATCCACTGCTGCGTGACAAGTTATCCCCAAAGGTGGCAGCTGAAAACAGCAAAACGTTATTTCCTCGTGGTTCCCGTGGGCCAGGGATCTGGGCACAGCTTAGCAAAGTGCTTCAGCGTTAAGGTTTCTCACTGGCGGCAGCCGCGGTGGCAGCTAGAACTGCCATCATCTCAAGGTTCCACGGATATGGTTGAATGTAGGTCCACCATCTTATTATTTATTTTCTGCTTATCTCCTTTGCTTTTTCTTCTTCTCTTTCCCCCCCTGCATCCTTTTGGATTATTTGAATATTTTTAGTATAAATTTAGCTATTGAGTTTTTACTATCTCTCTCTTTAATGGTGGCTCTAGTGACCACAATATACATACTGAAGTTTGCATGGTCTACCCAGAATTAATATTTTACCTCTTACAGTGGAATGTAGAACCACTAGTTAGTTTCCTCCCTCCTCCTGTGTGTGTGTGTTATATTTTTATTGATTTCAGAGGGGAAAGGAGAGGGTGAGATAGAAACATCAATGATGAGAGAGAATCATTGATCGACTGCCTCTTACCTACTGGGGATCGCGCCTGAAACCCAAGCATGTGCTCTGACCGGGAATTGAACTGTGACCTCCTGCTTTATAGGTCGATGCTTAACCACTGAGCCACGCCGGCCAGGTATAAATGTTTATTGAATACTCACAACAATTCCCCCGCCTCCCCCTCAGGTCTTCTGCCATCAACTCAGTTTCCACCCATCAACCAGCCGGGCCTTCTACCTCAGGACTGGAAAATTCCTCTGCTGCTCAAAAGCCTTCAGTGGCACCCCACTGCCCTTGGTAATGACCAAGCCCTTTAGCCTGATATTCAAAGTCCTTTATAAAGTCGGCCTGCCTGGCAGCCTCCCCAGTTCCATCTTTCTCTTCCTCCCTCTCACCTTCAGTCCTTCCTTCAGACACCAAGTTCAAGCCATTCTGGAAGTCTTGCAGTCCCTCCAGCATGCCTGGGGTGTCCCTGGGCCCACATGGGCTGCTGCCTTGGCTTGGCAGGTCCCCCACTCCCACCCAAGTCCATGTTGATGAAACTCATTCATCCTCCTTTACCCCTTGTCTTGGCTCTCCAGTTGCTGGGGCTATCCATCAAGCTTCCATCAGGACCAGGTGCAGGGTGAGCACCACATTTATTCATTCACAATAATTTCTTGAGCACCTACTGTATACCAGCCCCTGATGTAGGAACAGAATACCACAGTGAGCAAGACAGATACATTCCTGGTCTTAAGGAGCTGACATTGTTGGGCAGGGGTAACACTCATTTAATAAGCAAACCAATGGATATCATATACAATATATTTGTAAGTGTTATTGAGGGAATAGAGCAGAGTAAGGGAAGAGAGTGTGATGAGAGGGGGTCTGTTTTAGATATGTTATTGAAGCAAGTACTTTTGAGGAAGTGACATTGAAATGCTTCCTCCAAATAAGGGAAGGGGGCAAGTCACGCAGATATCTGGAGAAAGGGTGTACCTTGTAGAGGGGACAGTAAGTGCAAAGGTCCTGAGGTGGGAGTCAACTTGGGTGTTGAACAGACACAAGGGTGGCCAGTGTGATTGGAATGGAGTAGGAGAGAAAAGGAAGCAGGTGCAAGCAATGCTAGGGCAGGCTCTGCAGGGCCCTCGCTGAACGTGAAACAGGAGCAGTTGTCTGGGCCTGAGTACGATGTTCCATGTTCTTTATCCGGGGTTAAGCCCAATGGCCTGGGCCTGCTTGGAGACAGCCCGAGAGCAGTGGACGCCCCCGGGTTTCAGGACTTGCAGCCATGGGTGCTCATGTACTCTGCAAACCCCTCCAGCTGGCCCAGCAGTTCCTTCTTTTCCACGTCCCCATTCGCTGGCCAATGCATAAGGAACGTCTCCTTGCCCAGAACATAGTTGTAACTGTGGGTAAAGGAGAGCAAAGAAGGTGAGGAGTCCTGGTGCCCCCAGAGGCGTAGAGATTTCTCTGCCTTGCCCCTCTGCCCTGTGGGGCAGCCTCCCAGAGCCTCGGCCTAGAATGTCCACTTTACAGGGCCATCTTAGGTCCCCAAGCCTCTAGTCCATTCATCTGGGGATGGAAAAAGGCTCCCTGTCCTCTGACTCTTTACTACCCGCTGTTGGGAAACCGAGTCTACATCTCCTTCTACAATGTCTCTGTGTGAATGGTGTTCCCTGCACCTCCATTCAGTGTGGCTCTCAAACCCAAGACTCCACTGACAAATGCAATAGAGATTTTGACACCGGAGACTGGACTGCAGTAGGGGAGGGCGCCCAGGCTGAGTCCCCAGGGCACAGGAGGCCCTCACATACTCAGATTTGACTCTCCACAGGTCCGATGTCCGGCCCATGATGAGGTATGTCTCTTGTTCCTGCAGCTCCAGCGAGTCATGGCAGGTGGCATGGGTGATGAATTTCTTCATGGCCAGTGGCGTGGCAGCAGTGTCTGTGCCTGGAGGAGAGGAAACCCAGTGTGTGAGCATGCACAGGCTGGCCCTCCCCCAGATGGGACCCACCCATCTCTTCTGCCACCTGGGACATACCAGTCTTGATGATGGCTTGGAGCTGCATGTTGTAGTAGATGTAGGGGTTGGAGGCAGAGGCCTCCACAGCCTCCAGCCTGGCCTTGAACACTGGGGAAAGCAGGACAGGAGGGCTTGTGTTGCTGTCTGGCCTGCAGGTGGGCCTCCTGCCTCCTGCCATACCCACAACTCACCAAAGTCCAAGCCTGCCTCACAGGCCGCCAGCTGGAGCTCCTCCTGCCTCATCCAGCTGCTGTCCTTCTTCTGGGTCGGGCATAGTTCTGGAGGGTGAGGGGCAGCTGCCTGGTGCACTGGGGGAGGGCTTCCTTCCACCAGACCCCCATCAGGTCCCAGGTCTCTGGGTCTGGCCTTCCTCCAACTTCGGTGGGACTTGAGTGTATGTGTGCCAATCTGTCTCTGGGTCTCCTTTTCTCTCTCTTTGTCTCTGTCTTCCTATCGTGCTGTCTCTCTGCCTACACTCATCTGCTCTCAGGAGGTGACCAAGGGCTTCTGGACCCCCAGCCTGGCAGCCTTGGCCCTATGTCCCCATGACCTCACCCTCAGCACATCTGCAAACGTCTTTGTAGCAGATCTTCCGCAGGTCAGATCGTTCCGTGGGCAGGTTGTAGAAGGAGCTGCACCTCCGGGCTGCGAGACCAGCGCATGCCTGGGTTTGGCTTGGGCCAGCGGTCCTGGGGCTGGGTGCCTACCTGGCCCCGCCCCCAGCGTGTTCGTCCCCCGCAGACCCCGCCCACTTGGCCATGCCCAGCCTCCCAAATAAGCCCCGCCCACCGAAAAACCCCCGCCCCCTGCCTACCCCATTCCCAGCAGGCCACGCCCAGTTTTGCCCAGTTCTTTCTAGGCTCCATCCCAAACTTGTCCAGGACACCCACCACGCGGACCATCCATGAAGGCCACGCCCCCTGTCGCCAAACCATTTAGGTTCCTCCCGGCACCCTTCTTGCCCCACCCCCTCCTCCCATGCCCAGGCCCCTCTCAGCTACGCCCTACTTCCTTGCAGGGGTCCTCTACTCTCCCTCTTGACCCTGCCCTTCACAGGCCTCTCCCCCTCGCGGACAAGCTTCCATCCCCAGCCCCCTGCTCACAGGGCTCATAGTAGTCATAGACCGTGACCTGGGCGGCCTGCAGAAACTCCACTGGCAGCATCCTGTGGACCCGGAAGCCCAGCACCGTGTTTTCCTGGTGGGAGAGCTGGGGAGGGGAGTCCTGTCTGAGCCGACCAGGGCCAATGACCACAGGCCTTGCTTCATAACCACTGACCACACACGTAGCCTTGACTACTGGGCGCTGACTTCAGATGACATGTTCCTCTGGCTACACCACTCAGGAGAACCTTGCTGACCGTGGTTCTTTGCCCACCAGGCTGCCCACAAGCCTGTGGTGGACACCGGCCTTCCTCACCTTCTCCAGGTAGAGGACCACGGTGCTGTCGCTGGATTTCGTCTTGGTCTCATACTGGAACACATACATCTCCACGTCGCTGTTGAGCTGGGGCACAGGGTGAGGGTTGCAGGCTCGCTGAGGCCCCCGGGGGCCTGCAGCCCTAGGAGCTCCAGTCAATGTGAAGTAATGCTTAGCACTTCCAGTCTTTGTCCAACCAACCCCAGTGTTGGGGAAACTGAGGCACAATCAGCAGGAATTGGCTAAGGCCAGGCAGGGAGGCAACCAGAAGTGACCATGGGTCACTGACGAGGGATCAGATTCTGCCCTGTGCTAACACTGAGTATGGGATGTTGCCAGGGCACCCATCCTGCTCAGTAGAGGGCGGGTGGTACCTACATTACCTGTTTGAGGTCATCATGGTTGGGGTAGAAGCCAGTGAGCAGGGAGACCTCCATGATGGTCATTGTGGCCTCTCGGTCGCCCAGGAACCTGGGAATTTTACAGCTCCAGTCTCTCTTCCTCCTGCCCCTTCCCCCATGCTCCCCCTGCCATCACCTCTCACATGGACCAGTGCAGTAGCCTCCTCCTGGGTTTCCCCATCACTCCGCTGCCCCCCAAAGCATACAGCTTTCACAACAAGAATCTGATCTGTCACTTCCTTGCTTGACAACATCTACCAATGGCCTTGTCTCGCCCTGCCACTTCACCTCTTCCACCCCAGCCCTCATTTGATTGCTCTGAAGTGTCAGTCTCGCTCTTTCCCCTGGACCTTTGCATATGTTCTCTCAGCCTGGGATCCTCCCTTCTCCCTCTTCGCCCAGAAGCATCCTTTCATCTTTGCAATCTCGGCTGATGCATCACTCCCTCTGGTAGGCCTTTTCCAGTCCACACGTCAGAGCATTCTCTAAGTTGCCCTGTTGTCACTTCTTGGACCTTTTCTTTGCCACATTTAATCACAGTTGTCACTTTAGATTGATTCTGGGCAATTATTTGGTTACTAGAGGCCCGATGCATGAAATTCGTGCAAGAGTAGGCCTCCCTTCCCCTGGCTGCCAGCACCGGCTTCTCTCTGGCATCCGGGACCTGGGCTTCCCTCGCAGCCCTGGCTTCATCTGGAAGGACATCCGGAAAGATGTCTGGTGTAATCATGCTTTTATTATTATAGACTAGTGGCCTGGTGCATGAAATTCATGCATGGGGGGGGGTGTCCCTCAGCCTGGCCTTACCCTCTCCAATCTGGGACCCCTGGAGGGATGTCCACAGGGATCAGGCCTAAACCAGCAGTCAGACATCCCTCTCACAATCTGGGACTGCTGGCTCCTGCCTGATCATCCCTAACCATTCTGCCTGCTGGCCTGCTACCTCCAACTGCGCCCCCCCCCCCCTTGCTGGCCTGATTGCCTCCAACTGCATCCCCCTGCCGGCCTGCTCGCCCCCAAATGCCACCCCTACTGGCCTGCTCGCCCCCAAATGCCACCCCTGCTGGCTTGCTCGCCCTCAAATGCCACCCCTGCCAGCCTGATCACCCCCAACTGCCCCCATACTGCTGGCCTGTTTGCCCCCAACTGCCCCCCCCCCCCCCCCGCTGGCTTGCTTGCCCCAAAATGCCACCCCTGCTGGCCTGATTGCCCCCAACTGCCCTCCCCTCCTGGCCTGATCACCTCTATCCACCTCTGCCTTGGCCCTGCCACCATGGCTTTGTCCAGAAGGATGTCCGGAAGGTTTCCTGGTCTAATTAGCTTATTACCCTTTTATTAGTATAAATAGAGGCCTGGTGCACAGGTGGGGGCTGGCTGGTCTGCCCTGAAGGGGGTCCTGGATTAGGGTAGAGGTCCCCTTGGGGGGCATGGCCAGCCTGGGTGAGGGGCTGAGGGCCGTTTGGGGGTAGCTTGCAGGCTGGCCAAGCCCCCAGCTTTGTCTGGAAGGACATCCGGAAGGTCTCTGGAAGGTATCCCAGTCTAATTAGCTTATTACTCTTTTACTAGTATAGACTAGTGGCCAGGTGCATGAAATTTGCACATGGGGGGTGTCCCTCAGCCCGGCCTGCACCCTCTCCAATCTGGGACCCTTAAGGGATGTCCGACTGCTGGGTTTAGGCCCACAGGGATCGGGCCTAAACCGGCAGTCAGACATCCCTCTCACAATGTGGGACTGCTGGCTCCTAACCACTCACCTGCCTGCCTGCCTGATTGCTCCTAACCACTCTGCCTGCTGGCCTGCTCGCCCCCAGCTGCCCCCCACTGGCCTGATCACCCCCAACTGCCCTCCCTTCCTGGCCTGATTGCCCCTAACAGCCTCTGCCTCAGCCCGCCACCATGGCTTTGTCCAGAAGGAAGTCCAGAAGGTCTCCTGGTCTAATTAGCATATTACTCTTTTATTAGTATAGATTGTCTGTCTCCCCTGATAAGCTGTGAGCTCCACCAGGCAGGGAGGGACTGCCTTGCTCACATCTGTGCACCTAGATCCTAGAATAGAGCCTGACACTCAGTAGGTGCTCAATATATGTTTTTCTCTGGGGCAGACTTGAGAGAGGGCATTTGGGAGACCGAGCAGGACTGGATTGGGGGCTGGAGTGTCTAGAGATGATGAAGGATAAGGATGAGGAAGAGCTGTGGGGCTTGGAGACAGCTCTGGGTATGTGGGGGTTGTTCATTATGGTAGGCCCGCCCCCATCCCATCCCAGGACATAACAGGATGGGAGCTGAATGGCAGACAAGCATGGAGGGCAGGGTAGGAGGCAGAATGGGGAATGGGCAGGCGAGGGCAGGATGGGGGGTAAGATGAGGGGGCAGGCAAGGAGAAGAAGGCTTAGCTGGTTCCCACCCTCCACTCAGCACACAGGGAGAGCTGCTAAGGAGTCTGGATACCAGGAAGTGAGGCCTTCTCCCCCCTCACTCGGAGACCCTGGTGCCCTGACCTTGTTTCCATCCGGAGTCGAAAGGTCTCTTTTCCACTTTTATCTTCTGTAGAGAGAAGGCAGAAGTTCAGAAGCTGGGTAATACAGCTTCTGGAGCTAGCTTTCTGGGTTCAAACCCCGGCTCTTCTGTGTGACTTAGGGCAAGTTGCTTAACCTCTCTGTGCTTTAGTTTCCTAATCTGATTATAATATTCCCAACCCACTAGGGCTGTTGTAAGGATTACATGAGTTAATACAAGTAAAGCACTTAACACAGCATCTGATCAGCATTTTATAGCCATCTATTATTATTATTATTATTAAAATAAATGTCCCCCCCCAAAAAAAAAAAAAAAAAAAGAAATGGGTCCAAACCAAAGCCTTGGTCACTTTTAGTCCCTAAAAGTCCTGGGCCTGGTGAGACTTGTTCTTCCTACTCCTACAAGTGAGGTCCCCATGGCAGTGTCCTCTCTCCTCCTTGGTCCCCCAAACTGGAGACTCCAGAATCCCACCATTTCTGACCATATCCACAGCCTCCCCCTGGCCCATCCCCCATCATCTCTTGTTGGACCAGTACAGCCGGCTCTTCCTAGTCTCCCCGCTCCCACCCTTGCCCTCTACAGTCTGTTCCCCCCACAGCCACCAGAGGGAGCCTACGCAAACCCGTGCTAAGTCTCATCCCTCCTCTGCTCAGAAGTCCCTATGGCTCCCATTGCACTTCTGTCCAAACACTGACGTCCTCACTGTGGCCCACAAGCCCCTGCACCATCTGCCTCAGTCACCTCTCCAACTTTTTTTCCTAAAACTCCACGCATCGCTTCTCTGTAGCCACTCTGACCTCCTCGCTGTTCCTCAAACCAGGTGAATTCCTTCCTGTCTCAGGGGCCTTTTTTTTGCAGCTGCTATTCTGCTTGCCTGCAATGTTTCCCCTCAAATCCTTCATGGCTCACTCTCAAACTTCTTTCATGCCTCAGCTCAAGTGCCACTTTCTCAGAGGGTTTCTCCTGGATCCCCTCCCAGTCTGTGCCATTTCCCCTGCTTTATTTTTTATGGTATTGTCAACTGCTATTACCTTATATGGTTATTTTTTATAATGCAGATTCATTTATGTTATCAATAAATAACAATAGAAGAATAATATATTTTTATTGTTGTATCATTGTTTGTCTCTCTCTACTACAAGAGAAGAGGGGATGTTTTTCTTGTTTCTGCCTATGTTCCCAGGGCCAGGAAACAGGGTGTGGCTCATAGTAAATGCGCAAGCAATACTTGTTGCATGGCTAATAAAGCAATAAATGTGTTTATTGAACCATAGCTAAAATAAAAAGTAGAAAAGAGGGCTTGGGCATCCTGGGGTCCAGGTTTACCTTCCAGGGCACTGTGAAGAGTAGCGTTCAGGTGATATAGGTTGCAGGTGTCCTCCCAGGACTCTGGGGACCTGTGGTACATGGTCAAGATCTGCCAGGGCAGGGAAGGTGTCAGAACCTATCCACACACATTCCTTCTCCTCCTCTGTCCAGTCCTTGCCTGCCCAGGGATCTGCCCCTGTGGGGGATTCACAGCCACGTCTGCCCTCCTCAGTCCCTGCGTGCAGTGGTCAGAACACGTTACAGAGTCTAGACGAGCTCGGTGTAATAGAATCTTCTGATCTTCTGCAAGATGGCCATGGCCTCTATCTGTCCTGTCCATATGGTGGCCACTAACCACGTGTGGCTATTGAGCACGTGAAATTCGGCTAGTGTGATTAAGGAACTGAATTTTAAATTGTATTTAATTTTAATGAATTTATTTTTTTTCTTTAAAAATATATTTTATTGATTTTTTTTACAGAGAGGAAGGGAGAGAGAGTTAGAAACATCGATGAGAGAGAAACATCGATCAGCTGCCTCCTGCACACTCCCCACTGGGTATGTGCCCGCAACCAAGGTACATGCCCTTGACCAGAATCGAACCTGGGAACTTTCAGTCTGCAGGCTGACGCTCTATCCACGGAGGCAAACCAGTTTTGGCCTAATTTTAATGAATTTAAATTTAACTGAAGCTCAAGGAGAAATGTGACATGCCCAAGGGCACACAATGGCAGGAATTCAATCATGACTCCACTGGCAGAAACACGAAAACAGGCTGCCTTAAATTTGGTGCACAAGAGGGCTGTTCTCTTGGGCCCAGGGCACGGGACTAGAAGATGTAATGAAGTCGCTGACTCAGATATTGGGGAAGGGTGGAGTTAGCCTCTGGGGATTGGGAAACACCTTGGACGGAGAATCTTCCCTCCGTGGGGCAAGGAACTTCAGGGACTCAGCATGGGAGGGGGAGAGGGGTCCAATGACCTCCGACCTCTACCTTCTTTGATTCTTGACTCAGCAAGTGAAAAACCTTTCTGGTCCTCTATTTCCCCACCCGTTGCATGGAGCCCATCCTTAGCTTGGCTCATAACAAATAATAGTGCCCTAAACAGTAGCTGATTTTTTTTGGTGCTGATTTTGATCTTGTTTTGGGGTCTAGACCTGCCCTTATTCCCACCAGCTAGGGGGACCCTGGGCTCCAGCTAAGAATTTTGAGGATGGGACACCCAACCTACCGATATGGTGCCTCTCCCGCTGCCACTGGCTGTGATCTCTAGGTCGTCTTCAGAAGAAAACTGAAGGAAAGGGGAGGAGGATTTGAGGATAGAGGAAGCAGCAACACATGGCTCAAATGTAGGAGGGTGGATGGGGAGGACAGATGGCTTTACTGTGCCTTCTTGATAGAGCACTTGTGGTGTCTACTCGGTCACAGAGCAACTACAACTGCCAACTCAGGCTGTGTCCCATCGGTCCACTTTGCAACGTCTCCAAAGTTCTCCGTGTGTGAAGCCCCCAAAGACCCTTCTACCTGGCATCTCTGCACTGACTTTTGTTTCCCTTATGAGGCAGAGCAAACTTTTACAAAGTCACACCCAATCCCATCTCCCCTCATGGCTGTTCCTGGAAAACTCCTGCCGCATGGCCTTTGCATCTCCTGTTTCCTCTGCCTAGACAGCCACAAGGCTCGCTCCTTTATGTCCTTAAGGTCTTTGCTCAAATGTCATCTTCTTGGTGAGACCTTCCCTGCCCATCCTGTCTAAAAATTCAACTCCTTGATGTTTTCATCCCCCTTCCTGCTTAATTTCCCCCTATAGATCTTGCCACCATTTAACACACTACATTCTACTTACTTACATCTCTTAAATTTTTTTGTTGTTAATCCTCACCGAGGATATTTTTTCCACTGATTTTTAGAGAGTGGGAGGGAGGGAAGAGGAAGGAAGAGAGAGAGAGAGAGAGAGAGAGAGAGAAAGAGAGAGAGAGAGAGAGAGAGAGAGAGAGAGAGAGAGATGTGAGAGAGACACATTGATTGGTTGCCGCCAGAACACGCCCTGACTGGGCCAGGGATTGAACGTGCAAGCCAGGGATGTGCCCTTGACTGGGAATCGAACCCATGACCCTTTGGTGTGCAGGTGGATGCTCTAACCACTGAGCAACACACCACCAGGGCTATTCACATTTCTTTATTTTCTGCCTTGTTCACCAAAATTAAAATTCTATGGCGACAGGGATGTTTTTTCTTGTTCATGGCCATATTCCTAGTATCTAGAATAATGATGGACACACAGTAGTCCTCAATAAAGATGTATCAAATGATTGAAGGTAAATATCACCTCCTCCATGGAGTAAGGTCATGGAAATGACCTTACACCAAGTTATTTTCTCCTTTGCACATTTCTTTCTTTCTCTTGTTTCAGGAAACAAGATATATTAAAATAGAATATATTTACTGTCTTTCTTTCTACACTGTAAGTTCCATGGAGAGCAGGGGTCACAGATCTTTCCTCATATATTCCCAGTGCTCAGAAGAATGCTTGGCACACAGTTGGTGCTCAGAAAATGTTTGTAGACTAAATGGATCAAAGCATTGACAGTATAACCAGTGGTGTGAGAGAATATTGGGGGATGAGGTTGGCAGGGACATGATTCTTGGCCTCATACCCAATGTCCCCTCTGTGTGGACTTCTTGTCTGCCACCGAGCACCTTACCTTTGCCGACCGCTGCTGGTAAGCGTTGTTCTGATCGATGAGCCACTCCACGTTCAGGGATCTCTTGGGGGCACTGATCTGGACGCGGAGATCCTGGACACCCTCGAAGGGGACAGCTTGGCGGAAGCGGGTGAGGGCCTCGATGGCCACCACCGTGGTCTGGATGTTGGGATGGGGGTGGGTGGGTGGGGGGCTCAGATCAGCACCACAGACAGCGCCCCGGAGACGAGTCAGCACCACGGACAGCTTCTGATGGGCCGTCCTTGGCAGCATTCTCCCCCCCCCCCCCCCCCCCCCCCCGCATCCCCTTCCGGCCCAGCCCCCACCCTTCGGAGGCCCGGGTCACCTGGGTGGATTTGAAGCCGCCTCCCAGCTCCCGCTTCTCCAGCAGCCACTTGGCGATGGCATGCGTCTCATTATGCAGACCCAGCTCCAGCTTCTGCATCAGCGCATAGGCGGTGGCCTCGATGGTGTACAGGGAGTTCCAGTCCTTGACCTTTACTGGCCAGTGGTTTTTGTCTAGAAGATGCATGCCCACCTTGTTACCCGGATCTGGGCCCACTTACCTAATCCTGTCCTCTTCTGTGTTATCTGGCCCAGTTTTTCTCATCTGCGACCTTGTTGAGCACTTACTTCCAGGAGGCACATGGACATGGTGTTTTCAGAATCGCTCTAAGAGACCGACTCTAACTATTTAGAGACGGGGAAACTGAGCTACAAAGAAGCCGCTCCAGGTCCCTCCAGCCCCACTGAACGGGAGTTCTCCTAACTCCGCTCCTCTTGCCTTGGGGGATGCAGAGGATGGAATAAGGATGAGATAGAGCAGGCCATGGGAGGCAGACGCCTTCCAATGCCCCACATTTAATGACCTTCCTATCCTTGACCTTGCCAAGCTCTTTCCCACTTCCGGGCATTTGCACCTGCCATTTGCTTGCTTTGGAATGCCCTTGGTCTTTCACAGAGGTGGGCCTTCTCACCTTTCATTTACTCTGAGAGGGTCCCCTTTTCACAGAGGCCATCCTAGCCCCCCAGTGCATACTTCTCTCCCCTTGTCATCTCTCCCACCCACTTCATATGTTTCATCTCAGCACTTACCTCAATTTGTAATTTTCTATTCATTTGTTTGTCTTCTGCCTGACTCCCTAGGGATGATGGGGACTTCGAGGGCAGTGACCATAGAAGTCTTGTTCACCCTGGTTTCTCAGGGCCTGAGGTCAAGGGTTGGCACACCATAGGTGTTCAATAGACACTAGATGACAAGTCATACATGGCTGGACACAGTCTCTCTCCCCTACCCCCATGACTGGTTAACAGACAGTTGCAGAAGAAGTGACCCCACACACTCACTGCGGCTGGCAAAGCTGTCCAAGCGGTCATTGGCCCGGGGGCTCTTGGTGAGGGCCAGAGCATAGGAGACTATGGCTACGGAAAAGGTTTTCTGAAGGTCAGGGAGGCGTCTCTCCAGGAAGGCCCTGGCTTTCTCCATGCTGGCAATCAAATCCTAGAGAGTCAGAGAGAGGAGGCTGGAGGGAGGTGGTCAGAGGAAAAGGGTCTGGGAGTGAGAAGAGAGGGATGTACTGAGAGGAACATGAGGGTGGGGGGGGGGTCCCTTGGTGCAGGGGATAGGGCACCCTGCACATCCCACCCCGCCCTCCTCTCTGGATCCTACCGGTATCTCTGGGCTGCACAACTCCTTCCCCTCATCCAGGGCGATCAGAACAAGGGCTGTGAGGCATGCGTCTGCCTCGGAGCCTCGGTAGCCACCCTGTGGATGCAGAACACACCCATGGCCCCTTTAGCCTCTTGGAGACACCTTTCCCCACCTCTCCTGCCTGACCTTACAAAGCTCTCAGGTGCTCAACTCTGGGCTGATCTGCCTTACTATCAAGAGCTAGCAGTCATAGAGAGTGCCGTGCCAAGCTCGCTACACTACCTCAGAGCATTCTTGCAGCAGCTCCATTTACTGAGAAGAAAACGGAGGGTCAGTTTGGAAAGCGGGGTGCTCGGCTTGTAAGTGGGAGCCTCCATGTCATGTGCTATGAAAGAGTGGTGAGTGAATGAAGGGCACAGAGTACACAGCAGATTTAAAAGTGAGTGATATTGAGCCCCGGCTGGTTTTTCTCAGCAGTTAGAGCATCATGAACTGAAGGGTTGCAGGTTCGATTCCTGGTCAAGGTTTGAACCCTGGTCCTGGTCAAGGTGGGTGTGGGAGGCACCAGCTGGTGTGACTCTCGCACATCAATGTTTCTCTCTGTCTCTCTCTCTCTCCAAGGTCTATCTGGGTGAAAGACAGGTCAGGTCCCTGGATTTTCTCACACAAATGCCAGGAAGAACAAAGGCATCATCTGGGGAGAGGCCACACTGATGGAGTAATTGGAGAATCCCAAGAAATACATCTCTGAAGCAAACATGATCTTTGCTCTCACTAAGAAGAGTGCAGAAGGGCAGACTTGATAGCTTATCTCAAAAAAGCTACTAACGAGTAATGGTTGGCTACTGCCTCATTTATCACAAATGTCTCGTGACTTTTTTATGTGTACCGTATTTAAATTGATCTCATACACCAGAGTCAGATCATGCATGGCTGACAGAGCATTTCTTTTGGGCAGTCCTGAATAAGATTGGCTTGTGGTTAAATGAATATGATCAGCCTGGCCAGTGTGGCTCAGTAGATGAGCATCAACCCATGAACCAGGATGTCATGGCTTGATTCCCACAGCCAGGGCACATGCCCAGGTTGTGGGCTCGATCCCCAGTAGGGGACATGCAGGAGATCTATGATCAATGATTCTCATCGTTGATGTTTTTATCTCTTTCTCCCTCACCTTTCCTCTCTGAAATCAATAAAAACATTAAGAAATTTAAATGAACATGGTCAGCTCTTTGTTGTTGTAAATCCTCACTTGAGGATATTTTTTCCATTGATTTTTTAGAGAGTGCAAGGGAGGGGGAGAGACAGAGAGAGAGAGGAAAAAGAACATCGATGTGAGAGAGACACATTAATTGGTTGCCTCCTACATGAGCCCCAACCAGGGAATGAGTCCACAGGCTAACACTCTATCCACGGAGCCAAAATGGCTAGGGCAGCTTTTTGAACTTTGATGGTAATTTCGGTTCAGCAAGTGCTATCACTGTCCTCCCCTTCTAAAAATATGACTGGACTTGATTTGTAGAGTGCCATCTCTAAACCTGCCAGAGATTGGTTTTATATTTAAATTTATATAATTGGTTATATAATACTAGAGGCCCGGTGCATGAAATTCATGCACGGGTAGGGTCCCTAGGCCTGGCAGGCAATGAGGGCTGATCGGGGCCTTCCAGCTGCTGGCCTGGGCCTTCCTTTGTTCCATACCCAGCACTGGTCCCAATCACTTGGTGCTGTCAATGGGTGCGAGTGGTGGCTGCTGGCTCGGTTGCCCCTGAGGGCTTCTCCACCTCCCCCTACTCCTGAGGGACGATTGGAGCTGGCCCCAATTGCTCTGTGCAGTCAGCATGTGGGAGCAGAGGAGGTGGGAGTGGGGCTGCTGGCAGACAGGGGACTGGGGGCTGCAGCAGGAGGGGCTGGATGGGGGTGCAGAGGATGGGCCAAGACCCGCCCCTGTGCCCATCACAGCCTCGTGGCCCACAGTTCCTTTTAAGGTGCATGAATTTGTGCACTGGGCCTCTAGTGAATGAATAATATGTGTAGATGCAATGATAGACACACGTACAGGGCTGGCATTCAGGGGAGACTTCCTGAATAAGGTGATGTCTGAGCTAAATCTAATAAGAAAACATGATTTGGCTGGGTGAAAAAAAAAGAGGACAGCATAGGCAGAGACACAGAGGTGAATTGGAGGGGCCCATGAGCCGGGGGTAGTGAGGGGAGAGGCTTGCGAAGAGATACAGAAGAGCTATAGTAGAGATACTGCTGTAGGCAACTTGAGCCACAGAAGGTGTTGGAGCAGGAGACACCTCCCAGTCTGTGTGAAAGCTGTTTCTGAAGGCTCCTGTGGAGGAAACCCGGTAGGGACGGACGTGTTGGCTGGGGCCAGGGAGGACTCAGGCCCAGTGGGAGGAGGGCCAGGATGGACGACTGCTGGAAGTGAGGGTGAGATAGAGATGGGGTCCCAGATGGACCCCAGCTTTCCTCACATTGTAAATGAGCTCAGGATGGTCCAAAGCAAGGGGAGAAAATGCTGGGTGCTGGGCCTCGGCTGCTTGCTTTTCTGATTCTACCTGAGCACAGGGCAGGGCCTGAGATTCCCCCATCACTGGGCAGAGACCTGGGTTTTGTATGACCAACTGATACAGGGGTGGGAGCGTGGGCACCTGCATGGACGCCATGATTATGGGGCCCTCCTCCAAGAACTGCCCGTCCTTGGCCTGTCTCTGGGTGATGATCCACTTGGCAATGCCACAGAGAGAGTGCTGGTCAATCACACGCAAGGTCATGGTGGAGTAGGCCAGGGCGTAAACTCGGAACACGTAGCTCGTGAGCCTGTGGGGAGGGGGAGGGGCAAGCGATGACTGGGAAGGGCAGCCAATGGGGTTCTAGACAGGGGCAGCCACTCTGCAGAAATCTACACCATGGACCACACTGCTTCACGCTGAGCCTCGTTGTGTGCAATGCGCTGGCCCTCAGGCTGCCTGCCGAGGACCCACAGCACGGATGCTCCCGGGATCATCAAGCCCCAGGCTGGCCCCTTGAGCTCCCTGCCTCACCCCCACCCCAGCATTGTCCTTACCAGGTGCTTCCCGGCTTTCCCTTGTGGATGTGGTAGGTGCCGTCTGCACTCCGGTGGGTCAGCATCCGGGTATATCCTGGGGAAACAGGTGGATGAGGTCTTGACAGGAGAGTCAGAAAGTTGATGTTGGGGGGTGGCTGGGATCATCTGGAGGAGCAGGGTGTGGGTGTGACTTGGGAATGCATTCCATCCACGCACAACCTGGACGAAGGGACTTATACACATATAAAGTGGGAGCTGCAGAGTCCAGATGGAAATGCAGGTCGCAGCGTGACCCCCAGAGCAGTGTGTATGTGTCCAGGAGAAACCTGGGAGATCACCCATCTGGGAGGGGTGAGGCTGGGAGCTGCCGCTCAGAGGGATCGTGGAAGGTGAAACCCAGGAAAGGTGATACCCTGAGGGGCCACTCCCTGGGCATTTTCTTTTCTTAGAAAATATATTTGCATTGATTTCAGAGATGAAGGGAGAGGAAGAGAGAGAAACATCTATGATGAGAGAGAATCCTTGATCAACTGCCTCCTGCACGCCCCCTACTGGGGATCTATCCCGAAACCCTGGCATGTGCCCTGACCGGGAATTGAACCATGACCTCCTGGTTTATAGGTTGATGCTCAACCACTGAAGCACACCAGCTGGGCTGGGCATTTTCTTGGGGGTTCTTTTTTGGCTGCAAACTAGAGGTTTCAGTGAGTCTGTGTGGGCTCAAGGAGGCCACTCTTGGGTGTAGACTCGTGGGGACACCTCTCAGGTACATTCTGAACCTGGCTGTTTGAATTATATCTGCAGTTACCTGAGGGTTTGCTGTTTGAGTGTAACATCGGGGTGACAGTGCCTGGGTGTCCCCTGGGGATTACTGTTGAGAGTGCCTGAATGGAGAGTTGGGGTCTGGGAGTAACTGGGAAGAGGGGGTCGATGTCCAAATTACCTTGAGGGCTCTGGGTGGACTTAGAGGCATTCATCTCTGGTTGTTACCTGGAGGTTTGGGTGTCACTTCGGGAAATGTCAGCATTCAGGTGTAACTGGGATTATTCTGGAACTTTCTGCTTCAGGGTTCCCTGGGGTGGACCCAGGGCTTGGCACTGACTCAGTGTAACCTGGGACAGTGTCTGAGTAGAATAGCCTTGGGGGATTGCTGCTTTGGGGGTAAACTAGGGGGTCTGTTGTTAGATTGTAACCTGAGAAGGGGGTCCCGCTGAAAGAACAACCTGGGGGTCACTGTTGGAGGTTACCTGGGACTTCAGGGTTCCAGGGCAATCTAGGGGTCACCTTGAGATGACTCTTTGGGGTCACTGTTTAGGGGGTCACCTGGGGGTTGGTATCAGGTTGTCATCTGGGAGAGGAGTCAGAGTTTGGGTGTTATTGTCTGGGAGGGTCCCATGGGACTTCCCTCAAACCTGGGGATACCCTAGTCACCCTCCCAAAGAATCCCAGAAACCCTCATCAAGGTCACAGGAGGGCCTCACCGCTGACAATGTTCTTCATCACTTGGTCCCTGTGCTCCACCCCGACCTTGTTCCACTGGCCCGTGGCGTCCAGGTAGCGGGTCAGGATGATCACAGGTGTCAGGCTGCTCAGTGTCTGCTCGGGGCAGCCAGTCGGGAGCCTCAGCAGCTCATGGGTTTCTCTGGAGGTCAGGCTGCCCAGGATGGTCTCGCCGAGGATGTCACCTGTCAGGTGGGCAGGGTCGTCTTGGGAATGGCCTAAGCCACCAAGGCTTTCTGATCACTCCACATGGGCACGCCCAGCTCCTGCTGCTGTGCCCAGGTGGCCCGGGAGGAGCCAGCTCCCTCCTCCCTCACCTTCCCCTCCCCCCAGGAGCCAGCTTTGCCCTAAACACCTTGGACGCTGACAAACACTTCTGCCTCTGTATTGGGCATCTTGTTCAAAAGGTCTGTTCTTGGCACCAGCTCCACCTGGGGCCGACCTGAGCAGACACAACCTTCCGTGACAAGCAGGTTCTGGGGCTAGGGAGGTCAGAAGGCACAGAGCCCAGTAGGAGCTTGGACTGTGCCCCCTGGCCTGAGCACCTCATTTAACCCCTCCCTCTGCCCTGGCATGTCCCCAAGATCCCACATGCCCTTTGCAGACTCCACAAACCTTGGGGGTTCAGGACGAAGCTATGAGATATTTTTTCTATCTTGCCCCCTGCCTGTGGGAGGCAAGGAGGAAGCAAGTTAAAAACAATAGCAAAAAAGAACAATCGTAATGACAGTAAGAGGAAGCTTTGCTCAGCTAGTGAGAACGCAGATTCTGGAGCCCTAATATCTGGGTTCAAATCCCAGCTCTTCTACTCTTTAACTGTGTGACCTTGGGCAAATTACTTAACCTCTCTGTGCCTCAGTTTTCTCATCCATAAAAGGGAGATAATAAATAGTTCCTACCTGTTAGGGTTGTTCTGAGAGTTCAATGAGTTAATATTCTTTTTATTTTATTTTTTTATTGATTTTTACAAAGAGAGGAAGGGAGAGGGAGAAAGGGAAACATCAATGAGAATCATTAATTGGTTGCCTCTTGCATGCCCCCTGTTGGGGATCAAGCCCGCAACCCAGGCATGTGTGCCCTGACTGGGAATCAAACCATGACCTCCTGGTTCATAGTTTGCCTCTCAATCACTGAGCCACGCCAGCCAGGCAATGAGTTAATATTCTTAAAGCGCTATATTGTAAGGCCTAATCATGTGTTTGTTAAGAAAATAATGTATTATTGATGGGTCATAGCCTCTGATTATGTGTGGCTATGATGATCACCCCCATTCTATAAATGAGAAAATGGAGGCTCAGAGAAGTTAAGGGAGTTGCCTGAGGTCACACAGAAGAGTCAAGATTTGAACCCAGGTCTGACTCCAAAGTCATGAAGTGGGGGCTCTGTGACTGAACTTTTTCAAATCTGTTCTCTCAGCTCACTCCCACCTGGGAGGCCTGTTTGTTGGTCCTGGGCCCACCTGTCCCTCCCACCCCTCACTGGGGAAGTGCCCCTGTCTGCGCAGGCAGCATGGCGTGGGCGGACCCATTACCTGGACCAGGAGAGTCTTCTTCACATGGTCCTGGAGCCCGGAGCCCACGACCTTGACCTCCACATCCACTTTGCCTATCTCAAGTGGGAGAAGCACAAAAGGCACCATCTTGGTGGAGGTGGGGGGCATGACCACCACCTGGCGGGATGGGGCTCCTGGCCTTGATGCGCTGCACAGCGGATCCTTGTGGGGGAACTCCACGCGGACCTGGGGCAGGGCGGGCAGTGGAGGGGTCCAGATGCATGGGTGGCCCAGGACCCTGGAGTCACACTGCTCTCCTGCCCTGGCCTGAGAATCCTGAGTAGGTAACAGCACGGCATAGGGGTTGATAGCAAAGACCCTGTCTGGGTTCAAACCCCTCCTGCCGTGTATGTGCTGGGTGATCTCAGAAAGCCCTTTGACCTCTCTGTGCCTCAGTTTCCTCATCTCTAAAGAACAATAATGGCACCCATCTGCTGGGGTTATTGAGAGGTTTAAATAAAAAAATATCTTCGTCTGGCAGGTGTGGCTCTGTGGTTGAGCATCAAACTATGAACCAGGAGTTCACAGTTCGATTCCTGGTCAGGGCATATGCCTGGGTTGCGGGCTGGATCCCCAGTGGCATCCGATCAATGATTCTTTCTCATCATTGATGTTTCTCTTTCCCTCCCCTCCTCTCTGAAATCAATAAAAATATGTTTCAAAGAAAGAAATAAAGTATCTTAGAAGTCTTCCAAAAACGCCACCACGTTGCTGGCCCTTTCGAATAATGACACACTCCACCCCCTTCTATGAAACACACGGGCAGATGTTTTGGCAGGAAGGGAGGGCTGGGGGCTTCACCTTGACCTGGCGGCTCAGGAAATTGTACAGCACGGCTTGGATCTGGACTTGCTCGTTCCTGACCACGGAGAAGGGCAGCTTCAGATCCACAAAGAACGGTTTCCTAACTGTCATCTCAAAAGGTTCTGAGATGCAGAGACCTGGAACCAGGAGATCATGGGGAGGTTAAGCAGAAGCCGCGGTCCCGGGGCTGGCCATCCCGCACTCTCTCAGCACTGGGCTTGCGGGGGCCACCTTGTCCGGGCTTGAGGCTGACGGCCACAAGCTGCCACGTGGTCATGGAATCTGGCAGGTTCACCGAGAAGGTGTGGTGGGAGACGCTCCTCCTGGAAGGGGCAGGGCAGGGGCATCGCTGACTTGGCGCTGCCTGGACGGAGCCTCTGTCCAGAGGTGACCCTCACTATGGAGGGGTGAGTGGCTCACCCCAGGAGAGGCCTCCTCACGAGAGGGTCCTCATTTGGGGGGAACCACCGGGATCTGCATTCCCATCCAGGGCAGTTGCTATCATGGACTATGCTGGGAACTCAACGGCACCACTGGGGCATCGGCCACGATGGACGTCCACGGATGGGTGGACGGGCCGGGGAACAGATGTTGCCCCGGGGCGAGGGGGACGTGTTCCTACCGCAGTTCACTTTCTGGCAAAGTGACTGTCCTCCAGAGCCAACTTTCAGGGAACAAAGTCCGGACAGGCTGGTCGTCCAGGAAGATGTCTTCCAGGTCCTCGTCGTCATCCGCTGCAGGGAGCACACGTGGGCTGGCGTCTCAGCTGGTAGGAACGGTCCTCCCAGGCAATGTTCCTGTGGCCCCAATCGCCCCGTGGGCCCCATGGCGCTCCAGGCCCTTTGGTGGGGGCCCCCTCCCCCATGCCTCCTGCCGTGTCCCCCTCACTTGTCCCCAGAAGCAGCTCATCCTCCCGGGCCTCCCGAGTCAGGGCCGCAGACAGATGGCAGCAGCTCAGGAAAGCGGCCACACAGGCCGGCTCCGGGCGGACATGCCGGGTCCTCTCCTCGCACGACAGCCCCACGGGGTTCTCCCGGAGCCCGGCCTCGCAGCACTTGCGCTCCAGGTCGGTGTTGAACTTGTTCACTGTGGGCCAAGTTAAGAGGGACGGAGAGGGCTGAGCAGGGTCTGAGGAAGCTGGGAGCCATCCGCCTAAGTGCATGCATACTTGGCCTTGTTTAGCCTTAACTCCGGCAGATGCGGGTCCTGGCACTTTGCCTATATCTTCCTCCTAAAAGCTCACGTGGATCCCATAGGGAGAGTTCTGATCGGGAAGCCGAGTGACAGAGGGGTCTGTCCCCTGGCCTAGGGTTACACACCTCACAGTGGCAGGGCTGGGACTAGACTCCAGGCTGCTCCTTCCCCTCCCCTCCCCTCCCCGCCTCCTCCTGGTCCTCCTTTTCGATCAGATTGGTAATGCCATGTTTATGTATAAAAGATGCCACTTCGGCTCCCAATTTTCATGCAGTATTCGTAAAAAACATAAACCTCGCTGTAAAGGAGGTTTACCTAAGGAGTGCACTTAAAGATAAAACTATAGCAATTTAAAAATCTTATTGTCCACCATACAACACAGTTAGAAGATCCATAGTTAAATAATATAACAGATCAGTGCCATAAATAAAACAGCAGTTCAGATTATAAACTTTCTCCAGAAGGTTAGCATGATTTTTGATACAGAAATTAGATTAGGTTTTACCTTGATTTTTCATTAGATTTTACTTATTTTCTTTGTATTTAGTTCCACCAAGTCCTAGCATTGCTCAAAGAGACTGAAAAATCTAATGCTCAGAGAACGCATGCTTCTAACACCAGCCAGTGGTGCCCCCACTGTCCTTGAACTCCAGGCCCAGAGCTAAACATTATCCATTGGCACTCAGCACTGATTTCTCCATTTGTCTACATTCCCTCCTCTATCTGACATCTGGAAACTAGGCTTTCCAGACTCCCTTGCTGCTGGAGTTCTGGATGGAATTAGATGCTGGCCCCGAGATGCTCTTGTGAGAGAGAAGCAGAGAGCATTTCCCCTGCAGCCGTGCAGCTAATGTGTGGGCCCCAGTCTGTGTGGTTTTTCATGGCGAAAATTCCATGTTCCACTATCTCATGAGAAATATTGTCAGAGGTTTCCTGAGATTCCATGCATTGCAAGAACTGTAGTGGGGTGATCCTGAGTCCCAGTGAGCAGCCTTCAACTTTCCATTCCTATAGCCCAGTCAAGTAATTTTGAAAGCACCAAATTCCTAGGATTAAATCCCTCCCTCCCTGCTCGAAGTACCTAGAATGGGTTCAGTTTTCTGTTTTAAGCCCCAATGAATCCAGTAGGTCAGGGAGCCAAGAGGGGGACATTCAGCTTTAGCTCTGACCTGCATTATTCTTGGTTTCCAGGCTCTTCAGGGAGCGGCGGCGGCGGCTGGGAGGGCGGCTCTGGGGGCAGTGCCAGTCTGGAGGCCAGAGGGAAGAATGAGGACCATTGTCAAGATCATTAACAACACCCTTGGTGAAGTTTATTGTATGCCCAGTGCGTTATGCCCATCACCTAATTTTATTCCATGGGTACCTCATACTTAAGATTCACTACTGAAAAACTATGCAGTCTTCAACAGGTCACAACCTCTCTGGGCATTATTTAAAAAAAAATTGATTTCAGAGAGGAAGAGAGAGGGAGAGAGAGAGAAACCATCAACGATTAAAGAGAATCATCAATAGGCCTCCTGCACTCCCCTACAGGGGGCCGAGCCTGCAATCTGGGCATGTGCCCTGACCGGGGATCCAACCATGACTGCCTGGTTCATAGGTCAACACTCAACCCCTGGGCAACACCGGGCGCTGGGGGTTACTTTCTCCAGCTATGTAAAGTGAGTACAATCAATGGAATCATAGAGTTCTATCAATGGAATCATACATATAGAGGTACTGAGCTTGCAGGAGATAGAAACTCATGAGATAACTATTTGTAGCTGAAAGAACACACCCCTAGTTGTCCCCAGTACCCATACTCCTCCTCTTATCTGTGGCAACTAAACCTCCATCTTTATATATCACTCAGAATGAAGAGTACATTTCCCAGTACACTCCCTTGGGCCTAGGTGGAGCCATGTGACTGAGTTCTGGCCAATGAATGTGAGAGTAGTGCCGGAAGCCAGTTCCAGCATGTCATAATTGCAAGAGTTTCATCAAAAGGTTGATGGAACTTGGGGACTCAACAAGGGCTGAGTCACATATGTTATCACCTGTTGGAATGGCTAAAAGCATTTCCCCCAAACCTGAATAGGATGATTGTTTGCTGCCAGATGGCTCAGGGCATCTTAATCTACATGTTATTGCCTCCTGTTGGCCAAACACCTGAATGGCTGTAGGCTATTCCCCAATCTGACAATGCTTCTGTACAAACCCTACCCTTTGAAGTGTATTATCTCCACCTTGCCTTAGGACAAATTGTGTTAATAAAAAGCAAGTGTCCTGAGACAAAGAGAACTTAGCTCCTTCAGCTAGGCTCCTCTGACCCCCAATGCCTTTTAAAATTATCTTTCGTCTTTGGATTCTTATTTAATTTATTCACAGCCTTTTTCCAGATTGCTGAAACCTTCTTAATGCTGGAATAAGAACCCCGGCAGAGTAGTGTCCTCTCGTTCCCTCTGCCCCTCATCCTACTGCCTGGAATGAGGTTCTGATGAGGTGCTCTCTCGGAAAATGGCAGAACAACAAGCTAGAAGCAGCCTGAGTCCCAGAATGACCTCTGGATGGTGACTGAGTGAGATATAAACTTCTATCTTATTTGAGCTACTATTATTTTAGCTCTCATTCATATGGACAAACCTATACCTTCACTAACACAGAGTGAGTTACTTGTATTATTCACATTTTACGGACAGAGAAACTCAGACTCAGGGAAGTAATGTGACTGGCCCATGGTAAGTGCCAAGATCCTGGATTTTAGCCCATCTGTTTGATGTTAAACCCCATGTTCTTAACAACTAGACAGCATTGCCTCCACCCCTGCTGCCCTCCTGCCCACCTCCCACCCCTGCCTGTACCTGAGCTTGCCAAGGTGTCCATCCCTGTGCTCATCTTCAGGTCCAAGCCAGCATCCTTGAACACAGCAAGCCCGTCTTTCCCACTGCCTGCGGTGCAGCCAATGTCATGTTCCTCAACCACATCCCAGACCTGGGGGGCCAAAGAGGAACCTGGACTTGGAGCCTGTATGACCCTCCAGGGAAGGAGCAATAATGCACTGTAATTGCGGGCTCAAGTAATAATTCTCACACTATCTGCCATTCATTGAGTTCTTACCACCTGCCGGTCTCTATGCTGTGCACTAGCTACTTGCATCCTTGCAACTGTTGATGTTGCATTTTACAGTTGAAGAAGATGAAGCTCCAGCTAGAATGTCCAACCAACCTTTTGACCCCAAATGCACATGTACTCACCTTCTTCTGTGTGAGCTTGTGTTTGCTGTTCAAGACGTAAACAGCCTTGTCCACAGCCACAAGCCCCACTGTGGCCTCTGCATCACCTGTCACCTTTATTTCCACCTTGCTGTTGGGCTCCAAAGAACTGAAGGAATCTTCATTATTTAAGCCAACCTTCAGCTGAGCCAGGAAAAATAGATATGTCATGAAAAAGGCTTATAGACTGCCAAGGGGCTTCCCCAAGTCCACTTTTTAAAATTTTATTTTTAGTTTATTGATTTTCAAAGAGAGAGAGAAGGGGGGGGAGAGAGAGAGAGAGAGAGAGAGAGAGAGAGAAAGAGAGAGAGAGAGAGAGAAACATTGATGTGAGAGCACAACATCGATTGTCTGCCTCCTGAATGCCCCCTACTGGGAACTGAGCCTGTAACCTGGGCTTGTGCCCTTGACCAGGAATCAAACCAACAACCTCCTGGTGCATGGGACAATGCCCAACCAAATGAGCCACACTGGCCAGGAGCCCAAGTTCACTTTCAGGTTCATGTTCCCTACAACGCCGATGAAGCATTAGGGAACTCCACCAGACCAATTCCAGCTCCACACATTTCTTTGCATCATCTCTGCTCCCTAGGTCGAGTCTTTAAAGCCACATCTCTTCCTCTTACACGCACTTGCCCCTGGTCTGGGAGCCCTTGAACTTGGACAGACCCTCTCCCGAACTTTATGATGGTGATGTACAACTTCAAGGAGTTTGGCTCACCGTCCCCATGCATCTGTCATTCACATCGATCCATATGGAATCGGCTACCAGTTCAGGGTCCTGGCCTGCTCCTCTGGGCAGTAAATAAAAGGCCAGGATGCGGAAGGAGGGCAGCATCTCTGAAGTCACATCAATGATGGCTGACGTGTAGACACTCCCGGGACTTTTACATTGATGTTTGGTAGAGACAATCTGACCCTTACTCAGGACCTTAAAAACAGGGGAAGCCAAGGATGAGAAGGGTAGGGCCAGCCCACAAGAGAGGTCCTCAGTCCCTTTGCTTCGTTCCTTGGCCTGATCCTAGCCCAGATGGGTCTCACCTTCATGCCATTGTTCATAGTTCCTCCAACTCAGCTACCCAAGACTGTTCCAGGGCAAGAATTCCTTGACTCAAGCCCTGGTCCTAGTCCCTCACCAGGATGGTGAAGTGAGTGATCTGGTCCTTGGCTGCAGGGTTCTGATGCCTTGTGTTGAGGCTCAGCTGGAGGTTGCTGCCAACTTCTGTGCCAAACATCTTCACCTCTATGTGCAGGAAGTTCCCTGAACCATCCTGAGTTGAGTAAGGCCAAGCGGTCATCCTGGCTGATGCTTGGTCCTCTGGCCGGATATCTTCATCAGTTACCACCTGGGTAGATGGATGGGCAACTAACTCTCATCTTTTCTGTTTACACAACCCCACTGTTTCTGCCCCATCGGATTGGTACCAGGATAGGGAGCTGCTTCATCTGTGCGTCTGTGTTGATGGTCAGAGTGGCCACCCCACTGTCTGAGGTGTACACTTTGTGGTTTTGGCAGCGAACGAGAACTTGGGAGGCTGGGGACCCGTCAGGATTTGAGACGAAGACCTGGGGAAGAGCGTGGGGTGAGATAAAGGACAGGCCTGGGGGCGGCCTGCTGTGAGAGGTGGGAGCTGTGAATGCCACCCAGATAGGACTGCCTGGGACAGCTGTGCCAGTTGTGCACTGAGCAACACCAGGGATACCATTCACACTAGAGTCTTTATGAACGGCACCCCTAGAGTATTGCTGTGCAAATCCATATGTGGTGGCCCTGGGTATTGGTGGAATTGGGGGTGGAGAAGGCAGGAGGAGGCATAGAGGGCTTGGGGGAAAACAGAGCAGGACTGGGACTGAAATAATGGCCATCAGACATCCTAAGGTCAACCAAATGAATGTATGAGAAAACAGCATGCTTGCTGTGCAAATATAGCCTCAAGATAAACCCTTAAGCACCATGTTCCAGCCTGACTGTGACTCCTAAGCTCCCATAGAGAAATTATGGAACCCTCACTGTGCTTCAGGAAGACATGGGTTAAGAATTGAGGAAACCTTGGGATTAATCTGGGGGCATGATGGACTCAAGTCTACGAAAGACGGGGCAGGTGAGTCCAGTGTGGATTTTTATTTCTGGGGTGTGGCTGTTTGAGGGTGGGGCCCCTGAGTCCTTGGGTAGAGTGAACCCAGACCCTGACCCTAAAAAGGAAGGGCATCCCCGGCTTGAAATACTGGGGTGTCCTGGTGAACTTGATGTTGTATGGGCTCCGGGCAATCTTCACCCCTGAGGTCTCAGCCTGGACCATCTCGCCCCCTGTGGAGAGAGGGGACCATGAAATCTGTGGAGCAAATTTAATTCCTTGGGCAGGGCTGGGAGGCTCATCTTAGTGATGATGACAGGGAAAGACAGTAACACAATTTCAACTCCTGACAGCCCTTCTGGCATTTCCCCATTTTTCTGATGAGGAAACTCAGGCAGGAGGTGGCCTGAGGTCACATGGGCAGAATGTCTGGGCTGGGAAGGAACAGTGTCCTGAACTCAGCCATGGGCCTGGGTGAGGGCAGCACCTGAGGAGAACACGGTGACGTTGACATAGATGGAGGCCCCTATGAAGTCCTCTTCTGGGCCTTGGAATGCAGCCATCAACATGTCCTTCTGGAGGGAGACGTGACCCTGGCCTTTAGAGATCTGCTCTCAGGGCAGGAGAGAGGAGAGGAGACTGTTTCTTGGGGAAGTGAAGGAGGGTTGGAGGGAAAGGGAGGCTGGGGAGGGTCCGAATTGGTTACCTCCACTCTCTGTAGAGAACTTTGAATGGCGATCCGGCGGGAATCCAGCTTCACCCCGAAGATGGCCAAGGCATGTCCGTCCACTGGCTTGTTGAATATATACCTGGGGGATAAAGAGACGCTCCACTGGCTGTGAAGCACCGCACAACCTCCGGTGGCTGCAGAGATGGCCTGTATGATCTCATAGGGCTGCAACGATGGCAGAGAAGCTTGGGGAGGGGCAGAGGCGGCCCCTGGAAACTAAGGTTTCGTTGCTGACCCACAAAATCCTGGGAGGTGACAAATAAGTCACATAACGCCTTGTTGGGTTGTAAATGTGACTTGTGAGACCTCATGAGATGGTAGAGGTATCTTGTACAACCATTTGGAGCCACATAGAAGTCTGGACAACCCGTGGGATGGCAGAGGTGGCCTGTGCATCATGATAAAGCTTCAGGAATGGTCTGTATAATGTTAAGAAGTGGCAGGCATGGCCCTTACAAGCTTAGGTGGACAACATGGCCTATACAACCTCATAGAGCTGTGGAGATGGTCAGTGAACCCCACAAGGCAGCAGATATGGCATTTGTAATTTCATAGTTCTGCAGAGGTGCTCTGGATAAACTCACAAGATGCCTGTACAACCTTGTGGACCTTCAGAGGTGGTCCACACCACGAGATGTGATGCTCCATTAGGTAGACAAGGTGGCCTGTACAACCCCACAAGCCTGAAGGGATGGTCTGTACAACCTCACAGGTGGCAGACGTGGTCTGTACAACCTCGTGGGACAATGTGGGTGACCCAGATATCTGATGGGTGTCAGAAAGTGCCTTTCTTAAGCCCCAAGTGCTATAGGAGTGACCCACTTCTTACTACCCTTCAGTTTCTTGGTATCCGTGGTCCTCAGGCCAGTCTAAGAGTAAGGGGACTCACCAGGCCTGGATTTCCACACACAGAGATTCATCACTGAGGTAGAAGAAGCTTTTCTTTGGGGTCAGCCGGACCTCAAAGGAAGGGAGCACTGGGTGGAGTAAAGACAGTGGACACCCTCAGCAATTCACCGTCCTCCCCCTAACCCCATCCCTGTCCTGCTCCTTCCCGGTGACTCTGGCCACCCCCAAGGACTGGAACAGGCATTCCCTGTTCACCGGCACCCAGTTCAGGCCCTGGCACGCAGTAGGTGTGCCACAAGGCCTCCTCTGCGTCTCCAGCCCTGCTTCTGGCTTGTCCCACCTCGCCCTCCCCGTCCCACGCTGCTCACCATACTCCTTCACGTCAAAGGCTGCTTTGAACTTCAGCTTGGCTGCACTTTGGTAACTGGCTTCGATGCTCCAGGTCCCAAAACTGAGGCACAGAAAGTTAGGAAAGATGGAGACTGAGGAGCCCCTCCCCTTCCCTGTCCCTAGGGCTCCCAGTAGGGCACCTGATGAGCTCTGGGAGGTGGAAGGAGCTCGAGAAGATACCTCTGCTGGCCAGCAGATCCTGGCTGATCACAGTGATCCCTTCCGGGTTCTGCAGGGACAGCGGGTAGGTGGTTCATGCCCCCAGGCCCTCAGCACATGCTATAACCCCAGTGCCTGGGACCCACCCTGCCAACAGGAGAGGCCACCTTGATGTCCAGAGTGAATGTCCTGGTCACAGGATCCATCTTGTGGTTCACAGTGAGCACCCGGTATTGAACTGGAGGAGGAGGGAAGACTCTGAGTGTTGGGTAGAGTTTGGAGAGGGGGTGTAGTCATTATAGTCTTGGGCAGTGGGGGGACCTAGGTAGGTGGAATATGTTGGGCATTGGGGGAAGCTGGGGCTGAGAGGCAATGTCTGCTCCAGGCCAAGTGCCCAGAGGCTGTACCCATGTGCTCAGGGGTGTAGATGGTCTTGTCCGTCTGGATGAAGATGTAGCCAGCATGGGGAGCCACCAGCACAACCTTCTCCATAAATGAGGAGGTAGAGGTGGGTGCCCATGATGCCCGGATGATGACATGCTGCTGCCCTGGTTGTGGGGGGTATACCAGGCTCTCGGGAATCTGGGGAGAGATGCCCACATTCCTCAGGCCCTGCTGGGGTCTCCATCCCTGGGAGCAGAGCCCTGGGCCAGCTCTTAGGAGAGCCAATTGAATGGGGGCCCTCCAGCTCTGCCTTTGGGAGCAAGGTCGCCTCGTGTGGCTGTGCAGTTTGCTCCTGCGCAAGGACATTTCCTCCCCAGTGGAGATATAATCCAGGCCATGGTCAGTTTTCCAAGTCACCAGCAGAGGGCGCCTTGATTAATTAGCACAGAGGCATCATGCTAATAATCATGGGAGCCCAGATTGAAGGGATTTTGGATTTCGAAGTGGACAGAGCATAAGAGGAGCACTAAGTATATCCATGCCCTGTGTCTATTCCCTAGCGTATCTAGTGGAAATTCCCCCTAGAGTCTGCCACGCTCCACCCTTGCTGCTGGCCTCGAGCCTCCCTTTGTGGCCACCCATGCTGGCCCGTCACTTACCATCACGGATGCCTGGCTCATGAAGTGGTTTTCCGGTGAGAGGGTGAGCTGGCTTCTGGCCATCTCCTTCTTCTTCGCGGGGAAGTTCCACACAGTGAGGTTCACCTCAAGGGTCCCGGTAAGGGGCTGCCCGGAGTCCGAGTGAGCCTGCACGTGGATGTTCTCAGGGCTGCCGACCCGCAGGACTCGGGGCGTCACCAGGATATACCTGCCCGGAGACAAACACAGGGGCCTTGGGGGCTCCAGTCGGGGAAGCAACAGCAGAGACAGATGGGGTCCCCCGCGGGGAGTCATGAAGACCACAGATGTGTCGGCGGTCGGCAGGTTCCCCTCAGTTTTCCAGACTCACAGTGGCTCAGCATGGGTGAGGGGGATCCCCAAGAGGAGCAGAATCAACGCCAGGGACCAGGGCACGTCCATGGCAGTGGGATGGTGATGTGGGGCCACCTGCCGCAGATGCCTGTCCTCCTGTCCGCCCCAGCTCCGGCCTGTTTGTCTTGGCCTATCCTGGCTGAGTTAATATCTAAACCGACATGGGAGGGAACCCCCAGAGACCCAATGAGAGCAGAGCCGGCTGCTCCTCCCGTCTCAGCCCAGCCTCCACTGGGGGCCAGGGACAGTGATGTGTTAATTTCCCACTCACAGGGTGGAGCAGCCATCGACATTTAGCCGTCTGGCCCCAGGATCCACCATAACAGAACCTTCTGAGAAATGCCTGGCTCAGACCCTTCCACTCTTAAAAAATATATATATATATATAATTTTTTAAACTTAAAAAATGTATTTCGTTATTGATTTCAGAGAGGAAGGGAGAAGGAGAGAGAGATAAAAACATCAATGATGAGGGAGAATCATTGATCGGCTGCCTCCTGCACATGCCCTACTGGGAATCGAGCCCGCAACCCAAGCATGTGCCCTTGGCCAGAATCGAACCTGGGACCCTTCAGTCCACAGGCCGACGCTCTATCCACTGAGCCAAGCTGGCTAGAGATATATGTATATATTTATTGATTTCAGAGAGGAAGGGAGAGGGAGATAGAAACATCAATGATGAGAGAGAATCATTGATTGGTCACCAGCCTGCAACCCGGACATGTGCCCTTGACCAGAATCGAACCCAGAACCTTTCAGTTCGCAGGCCTATCCACTAAGCCAAACCAGCTAGAGATGAATCTATATTTTTATTGATTTCAGAGAGGAAGGGCGAGGGAGAGAGGGATAGAAACATCAATGATGAGGGAGAATCATTGATGGGCTGCGTCCTGCAAGTCCCCCACTGGGGATTGAGCCCGAAACCTGGGCATGTGCCCTGACAGGGAATCAAACCCTGACCTCCTGGTTCATAGACTGACACTCAACCACTGAGCCACCACAACCAGGCTAATTTAAAAAAAAATATATCTTTTTATTGATTTCAGAGTGAGAGCAAGGTGCGGGGGGGGAGGGGGAGAGAGAGAGAGAGAGAGAAAGAGAAATCTCAATGAGAGAAACCATCCATCTGCTGCCTCGTGCATGCCCCTACTGGGGCATGTGCCCAACTGGAATTGAACCAGTGACCTCTTGGAGCATTGGACCACCCTCACTCCATGGAGCCACGCCTTTTGCTCCTTTTTTGTTGTCGTTCGTCTCCTTGTTTGTTTTTATTTTTAAAAATAAATCTTTATTGTTTAGATTATTGTTTAGATTATTAGATTATTCCCCCCCCATAGCTCCCCTCCACCGGTTCCCACCCCACCCTCTGCTCTTACCCCCCGCCCCCACTGTCCTCATCCATAGGTACGATTTTTGTCCAGTCTCTTCCTGCATTCCCCACACCCCTTTCCCCCCAGGATTGTCAGTTTACTCCCTTTCTATGCCCCTGATTCTATTATATTCACCAGTTTATTCTGTTCATCAGACATTTTATTCACTTGATTTTTAGATTCACTTGTTGATACATATATATTTGTTGTTCATCATTTTTATCTTTACATTTTTCTTCTTCTTCCTCTTCTTAAAGAATACCTTTCAGCATTTCGTGTAATACTGGTTTAGTGGTGATGAACTCTTTTAGCTTTTTCTTATCTGTGAAGCTCTTTATCTGACCTTCAATTCTGAATGATAGCTTTGCTGGGTAGAGTAATCTTGGTTGTAGGTTCTTGCTGTTCATCACTTTGAATATATCTTGCCACTCCCATCTGGCTTGCATAGTTTCTGTTGAGAAATCAGCTGATAATCATATGGGTACTTACTCCCTTGTAAGTAAGTAACTGTTTTTCTCTTGCTGTTTTTAATATTCTCTCTTTGTCTTTTGCCCTTGGCATTTTAATTATAATGTGTCTTGGTGTGGTCCTCTTTGGATTCCTTTTGTTTGGGGTTCTCTGCACTTCCTGGATTTGTAAGTCTATTTCTTTCACCAGGTGGGGAAAGTTCTCGGTCATTATTTCTTCAAATAGGTTTTCAATATCTTGCTCTCTCTCTTCTTCTGGCACCCCCATAATTCTGATGTTGGTACACTTGAAATTGTCCCAGAGGCTCCTTACACTATCTTCATATTTTTGGATTCTTTTTTCTTTTCAGGTTGGGTGTTTTTTGCTTCTTTGTATTTCAAATCTTTGACTTGATTCTTGCGATCCTCTAGTCTGCTGTTGGATATCTATATTATTCTCTATTTCAGTCAGTGTATGCTTAATTTCTAGTTGGTACTTTTTCATATCTTCGAGGGTCTCACTAAATTTATCAGTAGTTTCTAGAAAATTCTTGAAAAACCTTATAACCATGGTTTTGAACTCTATAGCCAGTTGTTTGCTTTCCTCCATTTCTTTCATTTGTGACTTGTTTCTTTGTCTCCGCATTTTGGCTGCTTTCCTGTGTTGATAGAGTGGCTTTGTGTGCTAGGTGTCTTATAAGGCCTAGTGGCTCAGCCTCCCCAGTTACCTGAGGTGGACACTCTTGGTGCACCCCTTTGTGGGCTGTGTGCAGTCTTGTTGTAGTTAAGCCTTGATTGTTGTTGGTATCACTGGGAGGAATTGACCTCCAGACCAATTGGCTGTGAGGATCAGCTGTGTCTATGCTGGGAGAACTTCTGTGCTGGGGATACCCTTATGAGGCAAGACTTGCTTCAGTGGGGCTTTGGTGCTCACTGAGTCTGCCCCCTGGTGTGTCCCTATGGTCTGAGGAGTTGTAATCTGGATGGTCCCATTCTGACCACTGGGTACACTGGCTCTTGGATCTTCAAGGAGGTGCTAATTTAGCCTCTGCCTGAGGCCACCCAGCAAGAGCTACAGAGAGATCTGCAGATTCCTCTTCTTTGTTTGGGTTTTGGAGGTGCCCAGATGAGGCCCAGCTGTGAAGCAATGCAAGCTGCTGTGGGGTCTTGGGCCTTCTTTTGGATGTTCTGGGTCTCTCTGACTGAGCTGCAGTTTGTTAGGTAATTTTAGATTTCAAAGGACCAGGTCATTCATATGCAAAAACCTCTGTGCACAGCTTGGGTGGGGCAGGGTCTCAGGGTGGAGCAAACAGCAATGGCTGACCGCCAGCCCTGCCCTAAGAGGCACCCGGATCTCAGTGTCCCTCGGTAATCACTGCAAGCACCTCTGAGAGAAAGCCGCCCTCGAGTCCCACCCACTGCCAGACAGTCCAGTTTCTCCCCGTATGAGTTGGGATCCCCAGAGTCTCACCCGGAACTGGAGTTCAGAGCAGTTGGGAGCTTGTGTCTCCCTCTGATTGAAGACAGCTGCGTACTCAGTTGCCAGCCCTTTCTGCATGCATGCCTCTGTACTTCTGCCTTTACTTCCGCACCTCCTCCGAGTCTCAGTGTGCTTTTCTCTTTCCTTCTAGTTGTAGAATTTCCACTCAGCCAGCCTTCCTGTGGTTCTGGATGATGTCCGTTTTGTCTTTTAGTTGTAGCTTTGAAGTGGTTGTGCGAGGCAGCAAGTTCAGGAGTTTACCTATGCTGCCATCTTGTTTTCTCCACGCCTTTTGCTCTTGATCTCTCTGCACTCAGCATCTTTCTTCTTCATTGCAGGAGAAAGTTATGCTTGGTAAACTGTGACCATTGTCCTTTGTCCCTAAATCATGCCAAGCTCTTCTGGGCTCCTTTTCCAAAGGCAAATTATACACATTAAAGCAGGGACAAAAACACACCATGCTTGAAGCATTTCTGGAAGAAAGCTTTCTCTGTTCGGAAATAATTCTCCCTGGCTGTTTAAAGAGCCCATCAAAAATGAAGAGCCTGCTTTGTGGGGTCTGCCTCTCAGAAGCAGGCGGGTTGCAGATAAGTTTGTCTGGTTTTTCCTTCTTCTGGGAACTCAATGATGCTAGCTTGGGGAGTCTTGCCTCTTGGAGGGCCACAGATCTCCCCAAACAATGATAATATACATTTATCCAAGAAAGATTCATTAAATAGCTACCAGGAACCCAGCCCTACTTAGCATGCTGGGGACACAGCAGTGACCACAACAGACAAAATCTCTACTGGGCCTCAGGGGTGCCTTCTTCTTAAACCTCCTCACCTTCTGTGCATTAGATTCAATACGTGCTGATTTGCAAGACTGTCTTTGTAGAGCACCAGAAACCCAAGTATGTCAGAAACAAGGGGAGCAAGTAGCATCCAGCTATTTATTCCTCAGGCATTTATTGAGCACTTAATATGGCCCGACGCTGTTTTACGTGCTCTGTGTACATCACGTAAGTCTCACAGCCATGCTGAAGTAAGAATGAGCACCCATGGTAAAGACTAGGAAACGGAGGCCCCAGGAGGGTGAGCCACTTGCCTTGTGGCATGCAGATCAGCTAAGAGGATGGGCAAGGCACTTAAATCTATGGTAAACAATCTCTTAGGAAGCAAGGAATCAACAGAAGCAAACTAAGGCCTGGATTGGTGAAGCAGGTGACATTTGGTTTAGGAGGTTCTAGAACTTTGGTGCTCGTTTGGGGTGGCATGTTCCACTGCTGTCCCAGGCTCTCAGGGAATCATCACCGGTTCTGTTCAGCTCTCCCTTGGTTGGGATGAGTCCTCTCCTTCCCACCTCTGTCCCGCACCAGGTGTCCGTGTCCCCCCTCCTCTGTCCCGGGGCCTCCCAGGCCCAGGACAGGGTGTTGTCCAAAGGCAAGTGGCACAGAGGTGCTAGCCTCAGTCCCTTCCACTTCCTCTCCCGGCTGAGCTCCCTCGGGCATTGGCTCTGTCTTCCGAGTGGGAATCCTTGCCAGGTGGGCACATCCGAGCCTGTTTTGAGGCATGCTCAGGCCTGTGGCTCCCTTGAGCTTCCGTTTGACTTGGGGGTGGTACCAGGAAGGGAAAAGCTGCCCTTGGGTGCCGATGAACAACAGAGGAAACACTGAAAGCAAACAGGGTGGGGGGAGGGCAAGGGTGCCTGTTGGGATAGAACCTTGCCATCCCATGAACAAATGGATGGAGACAAAAGCAGGTGTTGGGTGAGTGAGCGGTAGCAGACACTCACGTCTCATGCAACTGTTCCCTCTTACCCCACCCCACTCCAGATCCCCCCAAAGAAGAATGATAAGCTTTTGCTCAATTACTGCGTATGAGGCACCTACTGTGTACCTGGCCTTGTTGTAGGCGTTGGGGACACAGCAGTGAATAAGACAAAACCCTTGTCCTTTTGGAGTGGATAGTTACTGTAGACACATTCCCCAGGACTGTCTCTCTCTTTTTTAAAAAATAGACTTTTGTTGATTTCAGAGAGGAAAAGAGAAAAAGAGAGTGAGATAGAAGCATCAACGATGAGAGAACCATTGATCAGAGACTGAAATAGGGGCATGTGCCCTGACCGGGAATGGAACCGTGACCTCCTGGGTCATAGGTCAACGCTCAACCACTGACCAAGCCTGTCGGCCGGCCCAGAACTGTCTCTTTTAATCCTCTCAACAATTTAACCCAAGGCCCCATTTTGCTTATGAAAAAACCCAGGCACTGGAAGGTGAAGTACCCTGCCCCAAATTTTGCAGCCAGGAAGTTGAGGCACAGGGAGATTGAGTGACTTTCCCAGGGTTACGCAGCAGTTAAGTGATGGAGCTGAGCTCCTGAACCCGGGCTTAGGAGGGAGCAGGAGGAGGGTCAGAGGTGGGGAGAGTAGCTGTGGGCTCCACCCTGCCCCCTCCAGCCGGTAATGGTCAGGTTCAGTCTCTCGCTTGGCCACGAGAGGGCGCCAGCTAGCCTCCGGTCAGACGCAGAGTAGGTACCCGGCTCCCTCCCGCAGGAATGCGGGCGGTGGAGGGCGGGGAAGTTGGCCGCCCGCCGGGAGCAGCTGCTGCTGCCGCTAAGATGCCTCCGGCCTTCCTCTCCCTGGAAGCCCGGGTTTGCAGCGAAGAGGCGGGCGCGGGAGGAGCGGCCCTGCAGGGATGTGTGGTCTGATTTCTCCTCCTCCTCCTCCTCCTCCTCCTCCTCCTCCTCCTCCTCCTCCTCCTCCTCCTCCTCCTCCCCCTCCCCCTCCCCCTCCCCCTCCCCCTCCCCCTCCCCTCCCCCTCCCCCTCCCCTCCCCCTCCCCTCCCCCTCCCCCTCCCCCTCCCCCTCCTCCTCCTCCTCCTCCTCCTCCTCCTCCTCCTCCTCCTCCAGGGCTTCCAGCCGAGGCTTCCCGGGAAAGGCTGGGCTGAACCCAGGAGGCAAGGAATAATACCCATATGAACATCACAACGAAGGGCTGTCATTTCTGAAACAGCAACTAAGTTCTGGCACTCAGTAGGGACTTTCTCTCCAGCCACGCCCCTGCTTTACAGATGAGGAAAGTGCCTTGCTGGCTCAGGTAGGAGGTGTAAAGAGCTCTTAGCTTGGACCCTGCAGCCAGGAGGTGCCCAGCTGAGTCACTTCCAGTCCCAATCAGGCTCCTCTTGTTGCATTGTACCCCGAATCTCACAAAGGATGCCTCAAAAAGTCGAATTATGGAGTCATTTGTTAAAGGCCGGCGGCATACGAAGGGCAAAAGCTCCAGATCTCACAGCCCCAAGAAGCTCACCACATCTGGCTTATATGCAGAATATCACAAAGGTATTGATTACATCTTTGGGTTTGGAATGAGGAACTTGGTTTGCACAAAGCAGTTACAGAAGCAAAATTGAGCAAGTTATCTATAGTTTTGGGTCTACGGATCACTGAGTCAACAGAAACATTATCTGGGGCCACCGAGGCAATTTAGAATAATTGTGCTGCCCAGATTCCAGGACCACTGAGTCAACCAGAATGCACTATCTGTAGCTACTGAGGCAATTTAGGGTAATTGAACTGTCCTGGTCCCCAGAAGAATGTACTTCGATAACCAGTGAGATCACAGCCAATGGGATATTCAAACCACCATCCATGGAGTATTCAATCGATTGGGATAGCATACATAAGTTCAGAAAATCAAAATAACTTTTCTATTGTTTTAGCAAGCAAATAAGTACAGAAGCCAAACAGCAGGGTTAAAATATTAAACAGCAATTTTTACCAAGCATGGTTGCTTCCATGCTTCATTCTGTCATTTCTTGGTTCTGACCACTCCACTGTTTCCCCCGAAGCTTCAGGAGCTGGCCTTGCTCCCTGGACCCTAGGGCATTGCCTGCCTCCCCACTTGGTCCAGGGAGGTCTTGACTGGCAGTGAGAATTTTCAGAAGAAGCTTGTTGCTAAGCTGGGGGGCGGGGTGGGAGTCGGGATGGGGGGATAAGTCAGTGTCACCTTCAGGGTTGATTACTATGTGTGAAAAAGGTCCGAGAAATGACGTTATCTGCCCCCACAGAGCTCACAGCCCTATCAAGGAGGATGGCCCATAAATAAGCAGCTGTGAGGGCCAGAGGAGCCTCCTACCCAACTAGCCTGGGAGTCCAGGAAGGCTTCCCGAAGGAGGCGGTCTTTAGGCTGAGACCTGGAAGCCTTAGTGGAAGAGTAATCAGGTGAAGGGTTAGGGTAGGAGAAAGAAGGCAGCTTTGTTTAAGGGGAGGGAACAGCCTGTGCAAAGACCTGGAAGAAAGATGGAGCATGGTGATTTGGGGAGCAGAGAAAATCTTTAAATCCTTCTTATTAGGTCAAAGAGATCCTCTCTCTCTCTCTCTCTCTCTCTCTCTCTCTCTCTCTCTCTCTCTCTCCCCTCACCTGAGATATTTTCCCATTGATTTCTAAAAAATATATTTTTATTGCTTTCAGAGAGGAAGGGAGATTTTAGAAAGAGAGTTAGAAACATCAATGATGAGAGAGAGAATCATTGCTCAGCTGCCTCCTGCACGTCCCCTGCTGGGGACTGAGCCTGCAACCCCGGCATGTGCCCTTGACCTGGAATCAAACCAGGGACCCTTTGGTCTGCAGGCCAAGGCTCCATCCACTGAGCCAAATTGGCTGGGGCTCCATTGATTTTCAGAGAGAGTGGAAGGGAGGGATGGAAGGAGGGAGGGAGAGAGAGAAAAGGAGAGAGAGAGAGAAACATAAATGTGAGAAAGACACAGGGATTTGTTCCCTCCTGCATGCAGGCCTTGATCAGGGCTGGGGGTTGAACCTGCAACCCAGGTACTGCCTTGACCAGGAATCAAACCTGAGACCCTTCAGTGCGTGGGGCAAGGTGCTAACCACTGAGCAACAATGGCCAGGGCTAGGAGAGTCTCATTTTAATGTGTTAATTTATCCACCTATTCACTCATTTATCAGATATTTGGGTATCTATCATGTAATAGGTCCTGGGGATAGGGCTGAGCAAACAGACAACAGTCTTCTCTCTTTGAAGCTGATATTCTAAGTGGGTAGAGATGGGCAAGAAACAAATTGTGACTATAGTTGTAGCATATATGTCCGTGATGAGAAATAAAGTGGCTTAAGGGGATGGAGTGACAGGGTACTACCTGTGGGGATCAGGGGGACCTCTCTGAGTTGGTGACCTTTGAGCACCGTAAGGAGGTGAAGAAGGAAACCATGTGGCCATCTGAGGAAAGCATTCTAGGCAGAAGGAACAGCAAGTGCAAAGGCCCTGAGGTGGGAGTGTGCACAGCATGTTTAAGGAACAGCAAGGAGGTCGGTGTTCCTGGAATGAAGTGGGTGAAGGGGAGAGAGCGGGAGATGATTTGAGACACGTATTCAGGGATGAGATCATGTAGGAGACCTGACAGTTGGTGATTTGAATCTAGGAAAGAGGGGAAACCATCGAAGAGTTTTGAAAAGAGGGGTGACATTATTTTTCTGTTTTAATAGAATCATTTTGGTTATGTCCTTTGTTACTATGACTTGAAATCCAAAATTCATCAGTGCAGGACTGGATTGCAGAAATTATTGTTCATGGATATATATATTTTTATTGGTTTCAGAGAGGAAGGGAGAGGGAGAGAGAGATAGAATCATCAATGATGAGAGAGAATCATTGATCGGCTGCCTCCTACATGCCCCCTACTGGGGATCAAATCCACAACCCAGGCATGTGCCCTGACTGGGGAATTGAACCATGACCTCCTGGTTTATAGGTCAATGCTCAACCACTGAGCCACACCAGGAGGGCCATGGATATATTTTCCATTGATTTTTAGAGAGAGTGGAAGGGAGGGAGGGGGAGAGAGAAGAGAGAGAAAGAAGGGGGCGGAGAGAAAAACATCAATTGGTTGCAGATCTTTTGGTGCTCAGGCCAGTGCTCTAACCTCTGAGCCACACAGGCCAGGGCAGAATTGTTTTTAAAAAATCCTTTAATTATGTAAAAAAAAAAACAAAAACAAAAACCAAAAAACCAACCCCACCATTGTGAACATTTTAGTTATTCAAAAGATCTTTTTAAGGCTCCCCTGAGCTGCTATGTGGAGACTGGATTGTAGGGGGTGAATGCAGAAGGCGGGAGGGGAAGAGGGCTGGTGCAATACTCCAAGGAGAAATGATGGTGGCTGGACTAGTGTGAAGGCCAAGAAGGTGTGCGAGGTGGTTGGTTCTGAATGCATTTTGCGGGTCACGTGAACAAGATCTCCTGATATATTGGCTGTGAGGTGTGACAGAGAGGAACTAGAGATGACTCCAGGATTTTTGGCCGGAACCACTGGAGGAACGAACTTGTCTTTGTTACGATGGGGAAGACAGGGGGATCAGGTCTGAGTGTTGAAATAAAGAAGCAAAGCTTGGCGTGTCTTGAACACTCTTTGAACTGCCAATCTCTGTCAACTCTGTGGTAAACAATAAAATAGCAATAGCATCCAGCTAGAGTTAATAACAGTTGTCTCCTCCACCTCCCTCCCCCACACTTATTTTTATAGTTGCCATCTGGATTGGTGATGTATCTTCCTTAAATTCATCTGAAACTGACTGATTCAAGCTGCAAAGGAATTTATTGGCTGGATACTGGGGGCTCATGCAATCACCAGCCTTGGAAGATACAAAGGATCAAAGTGACCCTGGCTGAGTGGCTCAGTTGGTTGGAGCGTCATCCCGTACACCAAAAGGTTGCAGGTTCAATTCCCGGTCAGAGCACATACCTAGGTTATGGGTTTGATCCACAGCATGTACAGGAGGCAATCAATGGATGTTTCTATCTCACATTGATGTTTCTCTCTCTCCCTTCCTCTCTCTCTAAAATAAATAAAACATATCATTGGGTAAGGATAGAAAAAAGAAAAGGAACTAAGTGGGGGTGCAGGGCAGCAGCTAAGGCCACAGCTTAAATCATTGCCCCTGAAACCAGCTGGCAGCTCTAGGTTTTGCTGTCAAGCCTGGCAACACACGGCTCCTGCCTCCTCTGCCACGTGTCCTTCGGATCCTGCCTTCTCCGGTGGCCGCCTCTCAATTCTAAATCATAGGCACCTGCGGAGTGGAATCGGCCTTGCACGCTCACCATCTAGTTGCAAGAGAAGCTGGGAGAGAGCTGGTGTTTTTCCGCACAGCAAGTCTATGAGCAGGGGGTTCGGGTTACTGTATGCCCCACCCACAAATGAATATCCAGTTCGGCTTCACTTATGGTGACTCTGATGGCTTTTCCTTCTTGACAAGAAGAGCAATTTGTCTTTTAAGATAATTCAGTTAAAGGAGATTTTAGGAAGCAAGGAAATGTTGGACATAAAATTCAGGACAGCTGGAGATCTTTGGGGGAAGGCAGGCAGCGAATGTCGGTAATGTTCTATCGGTGGTCTAGTGAGTGTGCCTTTTGCTCCTCTGCTGTCTAACGCACATGTGTGACGGCAGCCGGGATCCTGGATGGGAGAGATAGCACACTCAGGTGGGTCCATGGGGAGTCCTGAGACGGGCAATTGTGAAGGAAAGGGCAGGGGCAGGGAGTCCTGTGGCGGCTGGCGCAGCGCCCTCTGCTGGCAGCTGTGGGTCCCATCATCATCTTTAGCTGAAAGGGGCAAAGGGAGGGGGTGGTTCTCGGAAGCTGGCGCTGAGCCTTAGATGGAGAGATTTTGTGGCTCCACAGAGACCCCATGGAGAGCGCTGGTCTTTCTCCTCCCACCCTCTGATCTCCTACCGGGAGCCAAAGGTGGAGGAGAGTGGTTGATATACTCCTGGGGTGAGCCTCCTGGGGCAATCCAAAGATCACCTGCATCTGTGCGCTTTATATATTCTTTTAAAAACTAATTTCTAAATTGAGACGTAATTCACATACCATAAAGTTTGCCATTTTAAAGTGCAGAATCAGTGGATTTTGGTATAGTCACAAGTTTGTGCAACCATCCCCACTATCTAATTTCATATATTCTTTTAAAGGTATTACAACATCATCCCAAAAATCCAATAAGGAAGAGGAGAGAGAATTTAATGTGATAAAACATACTAAGCACCCCTCCCCATCTCTCAGACATCTTTTCCCAGGGCCCCAGGCTCAGTTTCCCTTTCTCCAGGCCACTAGGGACCCCTGAAGACCAGCAGAAACGGAGTTGGGCGGCCCTAGACCTGACTCCTATCCCTCTCCTCTGCTCCTGACAACCTCCGATTCTTCATTTATGAACTGGGGAGGTTCTGAGTGTCTCCATCTGAGGAGGCTGCAGAGCAAACATGAATGAAAAAAAAGTTGTCTGGAGATTGGCATTCCACGGTGGTAGCTGACCCTGAGCCACAGCAAAAACTCCAAGTGAAGCGGAACAGTGTAGGGGCCTGTCCTGTCAGCTCAGCCCCGTCGCTGCGACCCCTGCTTCATAGAAGATGAGGACAGAGAGTCAGCGGCCCACGGCCACCCAGTGAAAAAGAGGCAGAGCCAGCAGTTACACCCAGAGTCCGTTTGCTTCCACATTCTCCAGAGGAAGGCCAAGAAACTTGGGGTCATTTGCTGGGGACTCAGGTGGGACCCCTATCACTTGCAAAATAATTTTAACTGTGGTAAAAAGATACATGACACAACATTTACCATCTTAGCATTTTTGTTTTGTTTTGTTAATTCTCACCTGCGGATATTTTTCTCATTGCTCTTCGGAGAGAGTAGAAGGGAGGGGAACATTGATGTGAGAGAGATACATCCACTGGTTGCCTCCTACACACGCCCAGATGGGTACGTGCCCTTGGCTGACGCTCTAACCACTGAGAACCCCAGCCAGGGCCCATCTTAATGTTTTAAGTGTACAGTTCATTAGTGTTAAACACACATTGTCATGTAACTATGACCACTATCCATCTCCTGAACTCTTCCTCTTGCAAAATTGAAGTTATTTCCCCATTAAACACCAACTCCCCATTCCCCTCCCTCCAGCCCCTGGCATCCACCGTTCTACTTTCTCTATGAATTTGCCTACCTTAGGGACCTCACATAATTGGAATCCTACAGTATTTGTCTTTTTGTGAAGGCTTATTTCACTTAGCATAATGTCCATGGCATGCATGTGTCAACTTATTTCCTTTGTAAGTTTGAATAACATTTTATTGTATGGACCGGCCACATTTGTTTATCCATTCATCCACCGATGGACATTTGAGTTGCTGGTTTGAGTCATGCTGCTATGAACGTGGGTGTGCAAACATACACCCAGATGTGAAATTACTGGGTCATATAATAATTTTTCAGTTTTCAGGGAGCTGCCATACTGTTTTCCACGGAGGCGACACTATTTTACATTCTCACCGACAATGCACAAGGGTTCCACTTTCTCTGCATCCTTGACAGCGCTTGTTATTTTCTGTTTCGTTTTTTGTTGTTGATATTAGGCATTCTAACGGGTGTGTAGTGGACCCTGTTGCTTTTTAATTTTTTATTTAGACATGAGAAATTGAGCTTTATTAAATATTTAATATAGAGATTGTTAGTGGTTACAAATCTATATTTTATGAAAAGTATATGTACATTGCTGGTGTGTGCACAAACACATTCTGTTGATGGAATGTGTGTGACCAGAAAAGTCTGGAGACCCCCTAGGGAACCCAGCTCTATGCATGTGTGTATTGGGGGGCGGGGGGGGTGGTGGTGGTGATGGAGGTGTTTGGATCATTCCTGTATTCTCAGGCTCAAGATAATGAAATGCTGAGAGACAGCCTGTTTCACCCTTCAGTGTCCATGGACAATACCCCTTCCTCCAGGAAGCCTTCCCTGGCCTTCCCAGACACAGCACAAGCTCCCTGCTCTGGATTCCTCAGCCCAGGGTGCTAGGTTCCTTCTCTCTGCCCCAGCCCTGACCATGAGGGTCTGTGCCTGGAGGCTGAATTTGCTGAATGAATGAATGAGTGAATGAATGAATGAGTGAGTGGCCTGCATGGCCTCTGATCTGGGTGTGCACTGGGGAGGTCTGGCTGTTCAGGAGGGGGAAGGGTTGGGCGAGGCTCACCCAGGCTGTACCCGAGTGGGGAAGCAGCCACAGGCCAGGCAGCGGAGGCCCCGGCTGAGGAGGCGCGGCCAGCGGAAGAGCAGGCAGTGGGCCAATCGCACATACAGGCAGCTGGAGGGGTCCGCGGCCTTGAGCGCGGTCAGGGTGGCGTAGCGGGTGTTGGTCTGTCGGCGCAGGGGTGGTCTGGCCGAGCTGATGACCTTGACAATAACCTGTGGGGTGGAGCTCTAAGCTCGGGGACCCAGGGACGGCAGTTCTGCAGGGAGGGCCCCCTACATACCTACACCGCGTCTTGGAGTACCCTACTCACCTGGGCCACATCCTGGGGGCTCTGCCCCAAAGAGCGAAAGAGCTCCCGGGACGCTGGGAGGTAGAGGTCCCGGAAGTAGTGCAGGGTGTCGGGGTCGGCGCCTGGGAACTGGGTGGTGGAAACCTGCTCCAGCAGCTTCCCCTCAAAGGCCGTGCCCACGGGGCCGGGTTCCACCAGGGAGATGCTGGGGACAGGGCAGGGGAGGGGTCTGGTGCCCCAACACACTCTCAGCCCCATTTGCTCATTACTGTCCCTCTTCCCTTCTCACCCTCATTTCTCCCATCATTATTTCATCTCTCCCTGCCCCCATCTCCTCGTTACCCGCTCTTCCTTGTCTGCCTCTCCCCGCCCTCCCCCCTCCCTCTCCCTCCCTCTCCCTTTCCCCTTTCCCCTCCTCGCCCAAGGGCCCGCCTCACAAGATGTTGAACTGGAGCAGCTGGATGGCCAGACTCTCGAAGAACCCTTCCAGGGCAAACTTGGAGGCTGCGTAGACATCGTTGAACATGACACCTGAGAGGGATGGAGGAAGGTGGCCCTTGGGGTCTGGGGGATGGGTTTTGTGGGTCCAGAGGGAAGGGGTCTTTGGGAGGCAGATGAAGAGGGTTTGAGGGTTGAAATGAGGAGTTATTGGGGAGGGGGGAAATACCATAGGTGTATGGTATTGTGTGATGGGAGCATATGGGGCCAGGTGGAGGCTGTCCTGGGATGCCAGGTGCCACTTCTTCCCAGCCCTGCTCCCTCTGCCCTCAGCCCAGGAAACTCTGACTTCCCTCCATCCTCTAAACCCCTGGGGACACTTGGGTCTGGGATCCCAGGGCCCTGAGTCCTTTTGAGCAGTAAATGTAGCCAGATGAGGGGCCCAGGGGCTGAGCGAAGTGAATGCAGCTTCCCTGTGGCAGGATAATGAATAGGGTGGATTCTCTAGGGGACAGCTGGGGAGAGGGGCAGATCTGAGGAAACGTCCAGGGGAGGAAGGGAGTCAAGAGGGGTTCAAGGAGGAGAAACCCAAGAGCATGGATGGCAAGTAGGTGGCTTCCATTGCAGGCCCATAGCAGACGTCACTAGTCAATCACTGCTCTCTTTTCTGAGGAACTTCAGCATCCCATATCTAGACCTCTCTGTGGCCTGGTGGTGAATGTTTGATGTTTGTCAAGGAGGATCTCAGGAGGAGTTCTGGTGTGCGTGTGTGTGTGTGTGTGTGTGTGTGTGTGTGTGTGTGTGTTGGGAGAGATTTTTGGAGGTGTTCGGAAGTGGGGATGGTGCTGGGATATAGATGGCCATTGGCAGCATCTATACCACAACTGCCTAGACCTGCACCATAGTTAATCTTTCCCAGAATTTTTCCTTCTGAGCTTCAGAATCCTTCTCAACATGGGCTCATTTGGAATATGAGCTAAAACCTATTTGCCATCCTTCCAGCTAAGGCAGGTCAGACACTGGGGGACTTCCAGGGGGTGGGTCCCAGAGCTTACCCTGCAGCCCCATGACACTGCTGACCACTACAATGTGGCCCTGTCGCCTTCTCTTCATTCCAGGAAGCACAGCTTTGACCAGACGGACAGCTCCGAAAAAGTTGGTATCAAAGACTTTCTGCATGGTAGCTAGACTGAGCCCCTCCAGGGGCCCCACCAAGCCCACACCAGCATTATTCACTAAGGGGGAGATGCTGAAGGTTACTCTGAAGTCCCTCAACCCTTCCAGTGTCACTCCTCAGGGGACACTCCCTGAATCACCTCATCTGCCCACTCCAAATCCAGGTCAGTCCAGGGTATATTGGGTGGACAAATGTGGAGCCTTGCTAATCTTTACATATAATTCTTTTTAAAAAAAATACATTTTATTGATTTTTTACAGAGAGGAAGAGAGAGGGATAGAGAGCTAGAAACATCAATGAGAAAGAAACATCGATCAGCTGCCTCCTGCACACTTCCTACTGGGGATGTGCCTGCAACCCAGGTACATACCCTTGAGTCCGCAGGCCGACGCTCTATCCACTGAGCCAAACCGGTTTTGGCTCTTTACATATAATTCAACATTTGTTATAGGGGACCCTGAACCCAGGGAGGGGAAGAGCTTCCGGGAACAACCTCCACTTTAATGAATGAGCAATTTAACTCTGACCCCAATTACATCAAAACAGCCATACCCACCCTCCTTAGACGTTGTTAAGGAATCATGAGTTGCTTCTTCATCATGCTCCCTTCCCCAAATGATTCATCAAACCACATATGATTTTCTCTATGTGTGAGAAGTTTTCTTAAGTAAAATCTCTCTGACCTCAGATTTCATTTTATTTCCTGTATTCTTATTAAGCCTTGGGCTTTTGGCCAACTGGTCTACCCCTTCTGTTCATGGCAAGAGGATACTAATGAAGCAAAAGGGCTGGTGCCCAGACACGGAAGAGCCTTGCTGTGGTGAGGATCTGTGCTTAGGCCAGGGAGGGGGCGATTGACCTCAGGGGTTTTTCAGTCTCACCCAGCACGTCCACTTCTCCTCCCTGGATGCAGCGGAGACATTGGGCCACTGACTCATCACTGCACACATCCAGCTGGGCCACAGTGAGGGTCTGACCCAGAGCCTCCCCGGCAGCTGCCTCCAGTGTCCCCTTCTTTCCCAGATCTCTCATGGTGGCCACCACTGGGGACAGAAAACAGTTGGGGCAGGTACTGGCTCCTTTCCCCTAGGTATGGACTTGCACGTTTCTGTGGTCTTGCCTATCCCACAGACTTGCACACCTACATTCACCACACATCCACAGATTCACACTTATGTACATATCTTTATATGCTTATCTATCCATCCATCCATCCATCATGTTTATTGAGCATCTACTATATACCATGTCCTATTCTAGGTGTTGACACTCTTGCATAAAATAAGATAGAGTCTGTGCCTTTATGGAATTTACAGCCTAGTAGGCCAGACAATAAAATAACTATAAAACAGATTGCCTTGAGGAGAAATGCATATACACCTAGGGTCAACATATGTGCTGTGTGCACATGCAGCTATGATATACACATTTACATCATCAGCATGAGTTCCAACTTTTGAATACCTACTATGTTCCAGACATGGTGCTAAACACTGTTAAAAGCACCATCTCGAATCCTCACAGGAACCCTGTGATCAGATCACTAACGTTTTCCCAAAATGGCCATGACATCTTTCATTGCATACGCTCATTAGAACCTTGATGCTCCCCCATCAAGCATGAACTCTCTTTGAATCTTGTGACTAGCTGTGAACCAATAGACTATGGTGCTAGTGACATTGTGTGGCTTCTGAGATGAGGCCAGAAAAGGTGCCGTAGTCTCTGCCTTGTTTGCTGGAACACTCACTCTTGATGCCTTCAGCCACCCTGTAGCAGCCCAGCTACTACACCCAGCACCCTGTAGCAGCCCAGCTGTCCCGAGCTCACCAGGTTGGGAGGAAAGTCAAGCTGGCCCAGGCAGAGAGACCACATGCAGAAGCCCTGAGATTCCTGAGAGGGAGATGCTTGTCTGAACCCTGACATATTCCAGTCTCCTCTGTTCTAGCTGTAGCCTTTGACCCTGAATCAGAACCACCCAGCTGAGCCCTTCTGAGTTCACGGCCTTTGTAAACTGTGAGATAAATGATGATAATTTTTTACACCATAAGTTTTTTTTTAATCCTCACCCGAGGATATTTTTCCATTGATTTTTGGGGAGAGTGGAAGAGAGAGGGAAAGACAGAGAGAAACACTGATGTGAGAGAAACACACCGATTGGTTGCCTTCTGCATGAGCCCCAACCAAGGCCTGGGCTGGGGAGGAGCCCGCAACCAAGGTACATGCCCTTGACTGGAATTGAACCCAGGACCCCTTGGTCCACAGGCCGATGCTCTATTCACTGAGCTAAACCAGCTAGGGCTACACCATAAGTTTTTATTTATTATTTAGCAATGGTAACCAGAACAGGTAGGTAAAGTTATCCCCATCGTATAGATTAACAAACTAAGGCTCAAGAAGGTGACATTTCCTGTCTGTCCCACCCCTAGTTAGTGTTAAAACTGAGATTTGAATCTGGTTTTATCAGAGTGCTGAGCTCACATGCCTGTATGTGAGCACGCCCCCCATGCGTGCACCCACAATCACACATGCATACTCCTAGGGGACATTTGCACATTGCCTGTGGGCCTGTGGGATTCACGGGGCTGTACAGATGAATGGGGCCACATGCATCTACATGCAGTATAGTGACAAGTATGGTCCCAGGGCTAGGCTGCCTGGGTTCAGTCCAGGCTCTGTCACTTTGCAGCTGGGTGACTTGGGCAAGAACCTTTGGCAGCCTGTGCCTCAGTTTCCTCATCTATTTTCTTTTAAAAAATTGATTTTAGGGAGAGAGAGATCCATTGCTCTAATTATCCATGCATCCATTGGTTGACTCTTGTATGTGCCTTGACCAGGGATTGAACCCCAAAACTTGGTGTATCCGGATGACACTATAACCAACTGAGCTACCTGGCCAGGGCTTTCCTTATTTCTAAGATGGGTCCAATGACAGGGAACAGCTCATAGGGGTGCTGTTCGGATTAAATGTCTAACTAGATGCAAAACACTTAGCCTGGCACATTGTAAGCACTCAATAAACGTATCCTTCAGCAGCTTCACACACTCCTCTACCTGCCAGAGACACACGCAGCCCAGAGGCTGTCCTCCCAGTTATTGGCACTCTGAGCTGTGCTTGTGTCTAAGACAGAGGGTGGAAAGAGGGCTGGGGAGAAGCCAACTGGGACAATGCTCTCACCCCCTGCAGCCTCCTCTTAAGTAATAGCCCTCTGTCCACTTTGACCCCGGCCTGCTCTGGGTCAGAGGTCTCCGTGGGTGAGGTGCAGACTGGGGCAGTTGACTCCAGAATTGCAGGAGGCCAAGTCCTCTAGGACCCCTTGAACCCTCAAGGTCAGGTTCACTTAAGAGGCTTATCTTGGAGCAGTAATCTGGGGCTGGGGAGGGCTGGGGAAGGGGAGTCCTAGGGACCGCCTGAGTGAAACCTCCCTGATCAGCCCTCCTAAAACTACCACCCACCCACCATGTTCCCTTTGCTTCTTAACACTCATTAGTACTCAACATATTATACAAATTTAAAATCTGCTTATTGTCTGTCCTCCTCCCCCTCCCCCACTGCACCACTAATCAGGGTCTGTTTTGTTTACAGCTGTTTTCCAGCACCTAGAACAGTGCCTGGCATCCAGTAGGTGCTCAAGAAATGTTCATTGGATGAGGGGTTGATTCCCAAGGAGAGATGGGAAGGGGCCTCCATGGGTCCTGGGTCCTCCCCAAGCCCACAAATGCAGTTGGAAGGGAAGGGCTGGTGGAAACAGTGCCAAGGGGGCTGAGGGTCCTGGAGGCCATGCCCACCCCTGCCCCTCTCCGTCCTGCCCTGGGCCCCTTACCCTGGTAGCGCTGCCTGGAGTCATGAGCCAGCTGCACTGCGAGCTCCAGGCCGATTCCGGATGAGCAGCCTGAGATCAGTACAGTCCGGGGAAGGTTGGCCATGTTGATCCCTCCCTGGACGCATGACCTCTGCTGGTCAGCAGGTGCCTCCTGCCTCCTGTCTCCCTAAACATCCTCAGAACGGACGGCCTGCAGGGTGAAGGGTGCCCAGGAGGCCCTGATTCTGAGCTGACCCAGACCAGCACTGGGGGGAATTCCTTAACCCCAACACACCTCCTTTCCGTTATCTGTAAAAATTTCTTCTTCTCACTGCTACACTCACAGCTGGGGGCATTTTATTCTGATTGCACATTATTCGGGGTGGAGGGAGTTTCAGGGAGCTGGGTATTCTCTTGCTGTCTCTATTCTGGGCAAAGAGTCTCTGATTGGAGGGAGAGAGGGAGAGGAGGTGGCAGAGAGCATGGTCTCAGTGGGGCCCTTTCAGATGTGCACAGGAATGTCAGAAGATGCGGTTAGATACAGCAGAAACTTCCCAGCAAGGCAGGGCAAGGCAGCCCAGAAACTATGAGAGGCTCAGCCTCAGATGTCCCTGGGGAGGGAGGAGGAGCAGCTTGAGGAGATTCCCTCTGCTGCCCCTACCCTGGGAGCCCCCATCTTCCCCTCAGGCCACATGGGCCCCGACCCCTTCCTCTCCAGGGACACAGAGAGTCTTTGTCTGAGGAGCCAGAGGCTGGGAGGGAGGCACTGCTGGCTTCTCTCTCTTGGTGGTGAGGGGGGAGCTCAGGGCCCAGGCCACGCCCGCCCCCTGGGTTCCTCTCTGCGGAAGCTTTCTCAGATCCCACGTGTCTGCTCTTGTTCAGTTGCACAGACAGCTCCACCTGACCCCCTGGGGCTTCTTCACACTGGGGGGTCCCAGTAGGGTGAGGGGGGCTCTGCTTCACCCCAGAAATGGCAGGGAACCGCTCCTCCCTGTGGCAGTGCTCTGTTTTGGGGTATAGTCAGACACCCACATTTAATGGGGGTATGTGTGCAGATTTGGGATTGGGGGTAGAGCATCCATTTGGGGTCCTGAGTTGGGCAGAGGAGGGCTAGGAATGGAGGTGGGACCCTTTATTCGAAGATTAAGGGTTTGGGGGAAAATCAAGACCTGTGCTTGGGAATCTGTGGTAAGGTTGGGGAGGGGGCCGGGACATCCAATTCTGGAATGTGGGAGGATAGATGAAGGTTTGGGGCAAGTCTGAGAGCATCATTGTAGAATCTGAGGTGAGGTTTAAGGTGGGAAGAGGATCCCTTATTTAGGAACCTGAAGGGAAGGTGTTGGGGTGAGGCATTACCTATTGGATGGGGCTAAGCGACTGGGGTAAGGCAGTGGGTAAGAGTTTGGTGGGAGGCTGAGATCCCATTTAGGGACCCTCCGTGGCACAGAAAGAACTTGGTATAAAGCTGTACCCCCTAATACCAGGGCCTGGATGGAGGCTTAAGTTCGAATGAGGCTAAGATCTCCTTTGAGGGGCCTGTTAGGAGGAAAGGGTTTGGGGTAAGCCTGGAACCCTGAATTCTAAGGCTGGGTGCGAGTGACCTTCCTCCTCCTCCAGAGTGGGGCGGGGCAAGCAGGGCCCAGCGCCGGCCCAGGCTCCACCCAATCAGCGCTCAGCACAAACTTTCCAAACTCCCCCCACCAGCTGTCAGCCACCTCCCTTCTCGCGGGTCCCGCCTGGCCGGGCGCTGGAGTGCAGGGCGAGGCCAGGGCGGGGTCTCGGGCAGTCTCCTGCTGATCCCGAGTGGAGCGGGCCGCCGCGAGTGCGTGCACGGAGCCCGTGGAATCGCCACTCCCCGCAGCCGCCCCGGCCGGTCCCCGACCTTGGGTGTGGGCCCCGCCGGGATGGGGAGTCGCCGGGGCCTAGGCCAGCCGTGGGCCGGCCTCTGCCTGCTCTTGGCCTCGCTGCAGCTTCTGCCCCGGACACAGGCGGGTGAGCCCGGAGGGAGGGCATAGGACACGGAGTACAGAATCCAGCGAGGCGCCCCAAGACGGGGTGGAGTCGGGAAGGGGGAGGCGTGCTCTTTGCGCGTGGCCACCGTGTGCGACTGTCCGGCTTTGGGCGATTTGTGGGTGTGACAGCTGGGCGGGGGGCGGGGAAACGTGGGACCATGTTTTGCTGGCGGGTGCGTGGGAATGGATGCATTTATAAGTGTGGGTATGCTGTGTATAGCAATGGGTGCCTGGCCAATTGGAGAGAAACTGTGTGTGTGCTTGAGGGTGAGAGTTGATTGTATGGATGTGGGTGGTGGGCTGACCCCCGAAGCGAGTGTGTGATAGTGCCCATGAGGACATAAGCGGATGATTCTAAGAGTGATGGTGAGTGGGGCGAGTATGGGAGGGGGCTAATAGGAGATTCAGACTTCTCTTTGCGTCTCCCCAAATGCCTTCATCCTCTGTCCCTCTCCCTCTTCTTCCTCTGTTCCCTATTGGAACGCTCCCACCTCCTCTCCCCAATCCCCTCCCCCCTCCCCCCTCGCCGAGCTCCCAAGAGCCGGGATCAGCACCACGGACAGGGCCCTGGGAGGGCCGCGGTGAGGGGCGAGGCGGGGCGGGGCGGGGGGCGGGGCGGGGCGGAGCTCGGGCGGGGGCTGGAATGGAAGTTGCTCCCCACCCTGTGCGGGCCTAGGGTGTTTTTCCCAGAGGAATTTCTCAGGAGGCCCTCCCCCCTCCGAAGGGTCCCGGGGGCCGCCGGACGGGTGAGTCAGCGCTGACTCACGCCCAGCTGCGCTCCTCTGGCTGGGTGCCATGTTCCCCCTGCCCCCAAGCAGGGTTCCCGGTGCGGGCACCTGGGGGTTGGGAAGATTTTGGTCCCTCAAGTGATGATTGAGAGGGCTTCCTTGGTCTGAAAGACTCCGGGCAGGCCCTCTTGGAAACCCCTCCTTAAGATAAACTCAGCCCCCCAACACACACACACACACACACACACACCCACACACACCATTTTCTCTGAAGTTCAGGGAGATGTCTGCTCACGTGGATAATCCCAGATTGGCCTATGCCCCCTTCCCAGGCTCACTCATCCACACTAGCGTTCAATCTCGGCCAATTATTCAGAATGCAAGCCCCTGGGACACCCGGAATGTTAAACACTGGTGCCCATGCTTAGGCAGCCCCATCAGTCACCCGCCACACGGTACAGCTTTTGTCACCCTCCTACACTTTTAAACTCTCACATATGCTCCCACTGGCATCCATACAACATGGTCAACATTCACAACCAGTCACCCACACGTTGGCTTGGTGACACTTTCAGATATTACCACAGGCCCCCAACTGGAGTCTAAACACAATCACAGATCACCTGTGAGACCTCACCGCCGGGCCGGGTCACATGGACACACAGCCACAAGTCAAAGAAATGGACCTAATCTTTCCATCACAGGCCACATACTCACACACATTGACACCGCAGATCACACTCAGCCATTCCCTGCTCCATGAATGTCACACATATGCACAATCTCATGCACATGCACAGTAGCACATACACACATTGCACAGACACTCACACCTATGCTTCCCTACACTTCTGAGGGTATCCCAGCCTTGTCCCAGCCTGGTCCCTGCCTGCCTCCCTCCATATCCTAGACCCCACCCAATGTCTCCCTGGGGCCCTGACCACCACAGGGGAGAGTCTGTGGGGAAAGGGTGGGCTGGGTCCTTGACAGACCCCCCACCCCCTGACCCTGCAGGCAAGACTCAATGCCTCTTGTGTGTCTTCTTGTCACTAAGCCAGCCATGAAAAGAAAGGGAAGTCAGTTTCTGAAAGGTCATTTCAGAAGGAACACAAGATTGAAGCAAGAGGCATTTGGGTTAGATGCTGGGAAGGACTTTTAAACATGAATGGGCAGTTGGTAGAGAGGAGATTTTTCTCATTGCATAGAGACTGAGGTCTGGATGAGGGGAGAGCCTGGGAGAGCCATGCTGAGATGCTGGATCTCAGCCCTCCCCTGGGCCCCAGCCTGGAGCGGGGGCAGCTGGGATGGTGATTGCACGAGGGAGTGACCCTTGTGGTTAGCAGACTCTGGGAGCCCATGTCTTAGCCCCAGGGGTCTGTAACCCAAATACCTTTTAATGACAGCCCAGCCACAGAACAGGCAATCAGAGATGGGGCTGCTGATGGTAGCAGGAATGGGGGAGGCATGAAAAGAGAGGGGAGACAGTGAGAGAGAAAGAGAGAGAGAGAGAGAGAGAGAGAGAGAGAGAGAGAGAGAGAGAGAGAGAGAGAAAGTGATTCCGTGATTGCGAGCTGGACTCGGAGAGAGACCTGGAAAGACTGAGACAGAAAGTGGGACAGAGAGAGGGCGGGGTGGGGGAGAGAAGACATTAAAAAAAAAAAAAAAAGAGCAGAAGGAAGTTGGGGGTAAGAGGGAGCTGAGGCTGAAACAGGCGCTACGGAGTCTGGAGAATGAAGAGTCTGACCCAGGAGAAGCTGGGATGGGGTCCCTCATCCAAGCCCCTATTTCTCTCAACTCTGGGCCCCTATCCTGGTTCCCAATGGTGAGGTCAGCAGAGCCGCCCCCAGGGTGAGGTCATGACAGATCCAGTAGAATCTGACTCCTGCCAAGAGGCTGGGTCAGGGGGTCAGTGGGACGTTTGCTGGGGGTGGAGAGGAGGGGAGATTGGGCAGGGGCTTTGGGCCAGGGGTAGCCCCCCGCCTACTCCTGCCCAAGCCATGTGGTTTCACTTATTGCTGGCCAGCTTGGGCTGCAAGGGGTGGGGCTGATAGAACTGCTTGGATTAGGCTTTGATTGGGCCAGACCAGTTCCTTCCTTTGCTGGGGTGAGAGGGAGCAGGTCAGAGGGAGGAGGTCAGGAGGTTATCAGAGAGGTGTTCATAATGAAGACAAAGAGGGAGATAAAATGGGGAGGTCACAGGTCAGATGACTGGGATAGGCAGAGGGAGGCGGTCGGAGGGGATGGCCAGAGCAAGAGTGGTCTCAGGGAGGAGATCATGGGTGATGGTGGTCGAGGAGGAGGTCAGAAGGAAGTGGTCAGGAGAGGTGGTGGTCAGAGGGAGCAGTTCATAGGAAGTGGTGGTCAAAGGAAGAGGTCAGAGGGAGGAGGTGGGGAAGGAACACGCAAGAGGGCCCATCCTCTCCAAGTGGGTTTCCCCTGGCAAGGGGGCTCCAGGTCTGGAAGCAGCCCCAGGGAGCTGGTGCGGGGGAGTGCAAAGAGGGGGACAGTCTGGCTCTGGGGCTCAGGCCAGGAAGCTTTGATTCATCCCAGAACTAGGTCAGTGTTTTTTCTCTCACCAAAACCAAGGGGAAAAAACACAACAAAATAGGAGTCAACAGGCTAATGGGGCTGGTACAGCTGTGGGTTGGGAAGGCGGGCGAGGGTCCCAGACCTGCTCCCTCTCCCTGACCCATAAACACAGTGTGGGGGGAGCTGAGTCCCCAAACCTGAGCCACTCACATGGAGTCCTGGGCTTATTTTAACTGCCATGCACCCCGCTTCTTTCTGCAGCAGACCCCGTGGATGTGCTGGAGGCTCTGGGTGTGCGGGGGGGCCAGGCTGGGGTCCCTGAGGGGCCTGGCCTGTGCCCCCAGAGGGTCCCAGAGGGCGACCGGGCATTCAGGGTGGGCAAGGCCAGCACTCTAGGTGTCCCCACGTGGGAACTCTTTCCAGGTGAGTCAATGTGGGAGGGACTGGGTGTCATCCTGGGAGCAGGGGTCACTGCCAGGTCATCTGAGTTGCCCCTTTCCCTCTGTACCCCCATCAGATGAACACTTTCCTGAGAACTTCTCTGTGCTGATCACTCTGCGGGGCCAGCCAGCCAACCAGTCTGTCCTTCTGTCCGTTTATGATGAGGATGGTGCCCGGCAGCTGGGCCTGGCGCTGGGGCCAGCTCTGGGTCTCCTCGGTGGCTCCTTTAGACCCCTCCCCCAGCAGGTCAACCTCACGGATGGCAGGTGAGTAGAGGGAGCGGGAGGGTGGTGGGGTGAGAAGCACCCCCCACTGAGACTTCTCCCTGCAGGTGGCACCGAGTGGCAGTCAGTGTGGATGGCGGCATGGTGACCCTGGTGGCTGACTGTGAACCTCAGCCCCCTGTGTTGGGTCAGGGGCCTCGATTCATCAGCACAGCTGGACTCACTATGCTGGGGAGCCAGGACCTCGGAGAGGAGACTTTTGAGGTGGCTGTTCAATGATGGGGGAAATGGAGACAGAGGGCGGGCAGAAGGTTTATCCACAGCCTGACCTGGAGAAGTGATTTAGAGGAGGGGGATGTCCGGCTTCCACTTCCTGCCAGACAGCGGAGAGAAGGGAGCACTGTGCGTCATTGCACATCTTTGTGGTGTGTGACTGAGGTTCTAGAGCCACGCAGTGGTCCTTGTGATGCGCGTGCTTGGCATGTGGAGGGAGGATAAGGCTGTGATGCGTGACTGTGCTCGTGTGGTGGTGTGTGATTGTGTGCGCAGTGGTTACGATGTTGGGTGCTGGCAAGGCATGATGTTGAGTGGCCATGGGACAGGCGTGTTTTTGGTGTGGTGCTGTGGCTGGTGACTGTGCTGCGTGTGACTGTGATGTGTGCCACCTCCAGGAGGCCAGCCACCTCCTCCATCCTGTTGTTCCCCTTCTCCCGGTACCTTGAAGGTCACCTGACACCCGAGAGCGAGGGAACAAATGTGCCTCTGCTGGGATGGATACTGTGGGCTGTGGTTTGTGGTTGTGATTTGCTGTGACCCTGGTAGAATCTGTCTTCTCTCAGTTTTGAAGAACTGAGGGGTCACTGGGGCTGTGGTGGGGGCCACCCCCTCCTTATATTCAGGGTGCTCTGGATGGAGAAGCACCAAGTCTCGATGCGTGGATTGAGGGTCAGAGTTAGCCTGTGGCTTCCTTCCCTGTCTCCCACCCTCTCCCCAGGGAGATATCCAGGAGCTGCTGATAAGCACCGATCCTCAGGCTGCCTTCCAGGCCTGTGAGCACTACCTTCCTGGCTGTGATCACCTGGACCCTACAGTCTCAGAAGTGAGTGACAGGCTTGTCCTAGGTCACAGGCTGAGTCATTCCTGGCTTCAGGTCTCAGGAATGAGTGAATTCTGAGCCCTATCCATGGAGCTGAGTGACTCCTGCCCTCACACAGATCATAGGCATGGATGACTGTGACCCGGGATCAGAAAACTGAATGAGTCCTGGCTTCAAGACACAGGATGAGTGGGCTGTGTGCTAACATAGCCTCAAGTGACCTGAGTGATGAGGCCCATATGGAGGGCCTCTGGATCTGACTGGGGTCTTCTTCCCAGGTCCCTCAGGGTGAGCCAGAAAGCCCTCCCCACAAACGGAAGAGGAAGGGAAAGGGGAAGAAAAAAGGGCGAGGTCGTAAAGGGAAGGGCAGGAAGAAGAAGAACAAAGAGACCTTGACCCTGGATCCATCTCTTGGCTCCCTGGAGAACCCGGTAAGGGACCTTTGACCTGTCACCTCTGATCATTGGCTGCCTGATTTCTGGTTTCTGATTCCCGCTGATGAAGGTCTCTGCTTTCAGTTTCTAATCCCTGACTTTTGATTTACCTTAGCTGACTGATGACTGGGTGGTGGGGAGGGGGTGCTGGTTCTGTCTTATGAGCTCTCCATCTCTGCCTCCAAGTTCTGGGGAGCTGGAGGGAGGGGCCACATCAGGATGAGACCTTATTATTAGAAGAATCTTGATGAGGGTCCTGTTTAAGGGTAGCTGGGGTTCATCAGTGTGTCATTCCTTGGGGTTGACTGTTTGGGGCCATTGGTGAGGGTTATTTATTGGGGAGTTATTAATTGAAATTGGGAGCACTATTTGACTTCCCTGATAGAGATTGATAGTTGGGTCACAGGGCAGGGGTCATTGCTGAAGGCCATTGGCTGGGGTCCTTGGTTAGGGCAGGGTCACTGGTTGTACTACATCTGCTTTCGGTATTAGCGGGGAGAAAGACTTATTATTTCAGGCCCAGAGCAGGGACACCCGGGGTAGCTGCCTCTCCCCAGCCCCTTCCTCAGCCCCAGCCCCAGCCCCAGCTCCAGTCCCTTACCTGGGCCCCCACTGTCTTCTTTGTGCTCTTGACCCAGTTCCTCTGCAGCTGTCCAGGCCAGAGGAGCTGCCGCTCCCTCACTGACTGTGGCTTGGCTGGCTGATGGGAGCTCGCCTTGGGAGAGAACATGTGGGATAGGCTTCCGGGAGCCTGGCCCTGCGTGCTGGACCTTGACCCTGATCACTGGGCTCTGGAGCCAGCCCGGCTCTGTCTTCCAGGCTTGGGACACCAGGCTCAGCCCTCCTCCTCCACACATGAGAGCTCCCCCTGCTGGATGTCTTGGTCCAGCCAGCACACCTTGGCCTCTAATGGCTAGCCCCTCCTCCCCCTTCTAATGTTCTCTGGGAATCCTCTTATGCCCACTTCCCCAGACTGGGAGGGGGGCAGGGCCCACTCCTCCTTTGTCTCCTTTTTGTCTTAATTGGCCTGACCCTAAACCTGATACTGCCGTGTCCCTTCTCCAGACCTCTACTGACATCCCCAAGACAGAGACAACAGCTCCAACGCTGCCTCCGACTCCCACGCCCTTGGTCATCGCCACCACTGTGACCATTGGCCACAATGTCACCATCCTGGAGGTTGGTGGAAAGTGGATGGGGCTGGAAGGGAAGGCCCCTGGGCAGTGGTGGTGGCAGGTGATCAGGGGTAAACTTTGGTCTGTCCTAATGTCCTCAGGAAGGGCTGGACCCTGACAGTGAAACTGAACTGGGGACCCTGGAGACTGATTTAGCCAGAGAGGATGAGGAAGGAGATGGCCCCACCATGGGCCCCAACTTCCGGGCAGCAGAACAGCCATCGCAGACTCAGTTCCACATCTTCCCTGTGAGTCTGGGTGACTGGGTGAGGCGCAGGGGGCGCTGCCACACATGGTCACATTCTTTCTCTTGCCCTATTTTTATCTGGCCTGGAATGCCTTCCTACCATCCCAGTGGAGCTGACAAATATTTAGCTACAGGCACTGTGCTAATGTGACAGACATTGTGCTAATAGATGGCTCTGTGGGTGGGGTGATTCAGTCAACTTTTCGACTAAGCATGATGAGAAGGCACTGGAGATGGAACAAGACCTGATTTGGAGTTTTAACAGCTCCTCTGGCTGCTGAGCAGCATGTGGGCCATAGGGGGAGCCAGAGAGACAGCAGGGTAACGTAGTTTCAGCAACAGCCATGGTGACTTGGAGGAGGGCAGTGGAGGTGTGGTAGAATAAAGTGGACAGATTTGGGTCATGCTCCATGTTGGTCTTGCTGCTGGAGGTGGAGGAAGATGTAAAGATGACCGATGGAACCATGGAGAGAGATGAGGAAGCCTGAGGGAGGGGCAAGTAGGAAGTGCCAAGGATCTCATTTTGGATGTGCTAACTCGCAACCCCTGTTTGGCCTCCAAGTGGAGATGTCAAGCGGGTGGTTGGTTAGGAGATTCTGGCGTTCAAGGGAGATGGTCTAGGCTGGAGATAAACCCTTGGGACTGATCCGCTGAGAGATGCTATCTTTAGCCAAGGAATTCGATAGAATTGCCGAGGGAAATAATGCAGACAGACGGAGAAGGGGCACAGGTTCCAGCTTTGGTGCTGGACAGGGCGGAGGGGAAGAATTCTAAGGAACTTTCCCTGTTATGTGCCACACACTGTTTGAACTTATTCCTGTGTTCACGGGATTCCTCTTTTCATGGGATGACATCGTCCACCCACTGACTTTGCAGGGGAGACCAGGGAAGTTAAAGGAGTTGCTGTCCATCAGCCAGCTAGTGAGAGGCAGCTCCAGGATCAGGCCCGCACAACAGGCTCTAGAGCGGGTGCTCTTCACCTGACGCCGCCTGGCCAGGCGGCAGCTGGAAGCTGAGCTGCTCAAAACATCTTGGTTGAAGAAAGGACAGCCCAGGCAGCTCAGAGGATGGGCTCTGTGTGCATGCGTGCACGTGTGTGTGTGTGCATGTGTGCGTGTGCACGCGTGCGTGTGTGTATTAACTGTGAGGTTGGCTGGCTGGGAGTTCTTTGTCTGAGTTGCAGGGCTCACATCTCTTTTCTCTCCACCCCGTGTCCCAGGGCGCTGGAGAGAAGGGAGCCAAAGGAGAACCTGCTGTGATCGAACAGGTGAGGGGTCTGGGACTGGGAGGAAGGGTGGGGTCTGGGCTAGAAGGGGAGTCACACTCATTTGTCCTTCAGGGACAGCAGTTTGAGGGACCCCCAGGAGCCCCAGGACCTCGGGTGAGTCAGGGCTGCATTCCTCTCTTCCTGTCTTTCTTTTCCAGTTGGGGTGTTTGAGCCCCTGGGGTGAGGAGTTGGAATGTGATATTGTCAGGTCATTTGAAGACTATTGGACATTTAGGATCAAAGGATGTCAGAATAGGAGTTGGGGTGTAAAGGGAATTGCTGTGGGTCCATTTAGGATTAGGGCCCAGGAACGGCTCCATGGTTGGCTGTAGAGGTCAGCATGGGGTCAGGGTCAGTGGTGGGTCAGAAGTCAGCCTGGTTCAAACTTTGCACTTCTCATGACCTCTGCTCCTCTGTCCTCAACAGGGGGTGGATGGCCCCTCAGGCCCTCCTGGACCCCCAGGGTCCCCTGGGGACCCCGGCCTACCGGTAAGAGACTCCCCAAGGGTGTGTCCATCTGGGGAGTGAGGCTTCAGGCTGTGGGGCTGAGGTGGGCAGCGTGGATGTCTGAACATGGGTCTGAGAGGCGGGATTGGGGATACCGTCCTGGAGCTGGTACAGGCCCCTCCTGCTCCTCTCTCTCCACCTGTGAACTGTCACTCGGGAGCTCGGGCCCCTCTGCTGTCTCTGGGGGCCTGTCTCCTGCTTTTCTCCCTGTTTCTCTCTCTGAGTGTCTTTTAGCTCTGTTTTCTCCTTATGTCCGTGTCTCTCTTTCTTTCTTTTTCTTTTTCTTTTTAAATATATTTTTATTGATTTCAGAGAGGAAGGGAGAGAGAAAGAGATAGAAACATCAATGATGAGAGAGAATCATTGATTGGCCGCCTCCTGCACACCCCACATTGGGGACTGAGCTTGCAAACTGGGCATGTGCCCTGACTGGGAATCAAACCTTGATATCCTGGTTCATAGGTTGACGCTCAACCACTGAGCCATGTCAGCCGGGCTGTGTCTCTGTTTCTTTATCTCTCTTCTGTCTGTCTCTCTCTCTCTGTGTTTCTGTCTCTGCTACCTTTTTAAAAAATACTTTTTTATTGATTTCAGAGAGGAAGGGAGAGGGAGAGAGAGATAGAAACATCAATGATGAGAGAGAATCATTGGTTGGCTGTCTACTGGGGATCAAGCCCGCAACCCAGGCATGGGCCCTTGACTGGAATCGAACCCGGAACCCTCCAGTCCATAGGCTGATGCTCTATCCACTGAGCCAAACCAACTAGGGGCTCTGCTACTTTTTATGGCGCTCTCCCTCCATCTCTATGTCTTTCTCTTGCCTACTCTCTCTCTCTTTCTCCCTGCCTCCATCTTTCTCTGTCTCTCCCTGCCTCCCTCTCTCCATTTCTCTGTCTCCACCCCTCTCGCCCTCCATCTCTATCTCTCACCTCAGTCTCTCTCTGTCCCCTTCTGCCTCTCTTAGGGCCCTGCTGGCCTCCCAGGAATCCCTGGCATGGATGGACACCGGGGCCTACCAGGAACTGTGATCATGATGCCGGTAAGAAGGAGATAGGATGGCACAGCTTTGGGGGGTTGGAGCCTCTCTTTGGGGCTCCCCTCACTGTCAGTTGCCTGATAGTTCCAGTTTGCAAGCGGCTCCCTCAAAGGACCCCCAGTCTCCTTCCAGCAGGCCCAGGCTCAGGCAATAATGCAACAGGCTCAGGTGTGTGGAGGACAATCAGGGGACTGATGGGGGTGGTGGTGGAAGGACATCGAGGGAATGGCAGAGATGGGGGTAATGAAGGGCGAGTCAGGAGACAGGTAGATATTTGTCTCCTGAAGATCCCCTCTGGCGGGGTGGGGGCTGTGGTGTGTGGGGTGGGTGTGCTGGAGTCTTGTGGGAGAGCTGAGGCTCTGTTGCCCTCTGTCTTTCCAGCTCTCTATGAAAGGGCCCCCTGGCCCGGTGGGGCTCACGGGACGTCCAGGCCCCGTGGTGAGTACAGAGGCTGCGTGAAAGAGGGAGATACATCAGTGGAGAGGGGAAGCTACTCTAATGGCATTTCCCCATCTCTTCTTCCAAGGGTCTCCCTGGGTATGCAGGTCAGAAAGGAGAGATGGGAGAAATGGGGCCACAGGTAAGATCGGGGTTGGGGAGTGGGGACAGGGCTGCATGGGAAGAGTCTTCCCTTAGGCCACGGGATAAAGTGCTAGTTGGGGAAAATGACAAAGGGGCTGGGATACTCTTGCAATTACTACCCTTCCTAGGGAATGATTGAAAACAAGTCCTTCCTGCTGCTGATTGTTCTTTCCATTCTCTTTTTCTTTCTCTTCCAGGGTCCCCGAGGCGTTCAGGGGCCTGTTGGGCCCCCTGGCCGGCAGGGCAAGATGGTGAGTGACTCGTAGGTCCTCAGGTCATCTCTCACCCACCCCTCAACACCCAACATGAGCCTCAGCTCTTTGCTCCTAGGGTGTGTTGGTGTCATTGGTGGGATTAGAGTAGAGGACAAATGATGGCAGCGCCACTGACAAAAGAGTCTGGTCAGCTCCCGAGGCAGGGAGGACTTGCCAGAGAAAATGAGCTTGAGCTGAAATCTGGGGTAGAACCAGGTAAACAGGAGGGGAAGGGCATTCCAGGAGAAGGAACAGCATGTGCAAAAGAGAAGTCTGGCACGTGGCGGGAAATAACGAGCAAGATACCTCCAGGTAGCTTTAAGTGCCAGGAGAAACACACAGCAGACCAGCTGGCGGAGACTGAAGCTGAGGGTTCTTAATTTTTGTGACGATGGTGACTTGGACTAGAGAAAGGGCAATGCCTGTAGAGAGTAATGGGTGGGTTTGAGGTACATGTGGAAGGTTAGAATTATACAGAAGCTCCCAGCACAGGACTCTGCATGAGAAGGGGCTCAGTAAATGGTGGTGGGTATCTTGAGGATGTCACTCCCCAACAGGGCCGCTCTGGAGCAGATGGGGCTCGAGGCCTCCCAGGGGACACAGGACCTAAGGTAGGTGATGGGGCCAGGACTGGGATTGAGGAAATGTCAGGGTCAAGGACTCAAGGCTTAGCTGGCGTTTCTTTGTGCAGGGTGACAGGGGCTTTGATGGCCTTCCAGGGCTGCCTGGTGAGCAGGGCCAAAGGGTGAGTGTGTGAGGTCCCTCCTGCGTGCCCAACCCCTCCCAATATTCATGAGCCCCTCCCCACTCCCAGTATCAGAACTTCCAACCCTGGTTCTGAGTCCTCACCCTTCATGTCCCATCTTCTTTCCTGGTGTGTGTGTGTGTGTGTGTGTGTGTGTGTGTGTGTGTGTGTGTGTTAATCTCTACCCCCACATTTCCACACTGAACTCCCTTCTGGTCCCACCCTAGGGTGACTTTGGCCATATGGGGCGGCCTGGTCCCCCAGGAGAAGATGGTAAGAAGGTAAGTTTATAAGAGAGTTAGGAGATGGCTTGGTCTGGAAAGCCAGAATAGAGTCAGAGAGGAGGGGAGTATTCAGGAAACAGGATGAGGGGTGAGGGTCTGACCTGGAGGGCCAGGAGGCCCCAGTGAGGCTCAACCCAGAGGGAGAGCCCTAGCTGGTTTGGCTCAGTGGGTAGAGCATCAGCCTGCAGACTGAAGGGTCCCAGGTTCGATTCCAGTCAAGGGCACATGCCCGGGTTGCAGGCTCGATCCCATGGGAAGTATGCAGGAGGCAGCCAATCAATGATTCTCATCATTGATGTTTCTCGATCCCTTTCCCTTCCTCTCAGAAACCAATAAAAATATATTAAAAAAAAAAAAAAAGAAAAGACAGAGGGAGAGCTGCAGGCTAGCATTGGCGTTAAGAGGTGAGACTCAGGGTGGAGGGTCCAGGTTTGGGGTCAGAGGCCTGAATAGAGTCACGTGTGCTTATAAGCTGGGTCCTGTCCCATGCTCTGACTCTGGGGCCCCTGGGAGGGGCTGTTCAGATGAGGGAAGGTGGTTCTCCTAGGGTCCTTCCTCTCTCCTCTCCCTTACCCCTCCCCCCCTCTCCCCTCCCCAAGTGATGATGCTTTCCCACAGGGAGCAGAGGGACCTCCTGGGCCCACTGGCCAGGCTGGGGAGCCGGTGAGTATCAGGGACCCTTGGACCCCTTGCTTGGTGATGGGGACGAGAAGTCAGGACTCATGGGGCCTCAGAGCAGTGATGAGGGGATAATGCTCCTACTTCCTTGCAGGGCCCCCGAGGACTGATTGGCCCTAGAGGCTCGCCTGGGCCCCTGGGCAGCCCGGTGAGAATGTTGCTGTCTCTCGCATCCATGCTGCCTGCTCACCTTGCTCTGCATGCCCACTCCCTTGCCTGTTCTTCTCTGTGCACTCACTGCCCACATGCACCTCGCAGTGTCTCAGGTGCCGGCTGCTGCGGGTGTGTCTCCCCGCCTCACAGCTTCTCTCCCGCAGGGCGCAGTGGGAATTGATGGTGCGCCAGGTGCCAAAGGAAATGTGGTACGTGTTTTCCCTCCGACCCCGATGCTTTCTGACATGGACCCCATGACCGTCCATATCCTTGTCTACTCCCAATGAGCCCCTCCCCCCACGTCAAGTTCATGGACACCTCAACACCGTGATCCCCTCCAGCTTCACAAAACCCCCCTTTCTCCCCAGGGTCCTCCAGGAGAACCAGGACCCCCAGGACAGCAGGGAAATCCCGGGTCCCAGGTTTGAGCTACCTTTCCCAATAATGTGGGTGGTGATGGCCAGCCCAGGTCACAGACTGCCCACCCCCAGCCTCCCCAACTGCAGCACTCACCACCCCTTTCTCATGCCTCCCTTTGCACTCTATTTTTTTTTTATGTCCCCAGGGACTCCCTGGCCCCCAGGGACCCATTGGCACTCCTGGAGAGAAGGTGAGTGACAGCTCTGCCCCCCACGCCCCCCCCCCCCCCCCGGTCTTGTTCAGTACTGTGTGCAGGAAAAGCTTCCACCGGGCCCCTTTTGTTAGTTCTGGATAATGATAAAGCACAACATTTCCTGAACAAGGCCAGAGGGACACAGTGCCATTGTTGGCGAAGGGTAGGTGGCAAGAAACTGAAAGCCACCAAAGCTAGCTCACACAAGAGGATTTGTCAGGATACAGGGGAACCCTCAGATGCCAGTCATAGAAGATATTACCAAGACTCATGGGTCAGGAAAGCCCTTTCTCTGGGGCCCTGTGCTGCCAGCTTTGTTCCTCTGCACATGTTTCTGTCTCCCCTGGCAGGCACGCTGCTTGCTACATGTATTTCAGTGTGTCCTTACCCCAACTCTCATTCACTCCTTATGACCTTGTAGTGTCTTTACCCCAATACAGCTGATCCTGTTTGCTCTCAGGTAAACTTCAGGAGAGAATCTGACTGGCCCATCAGGGGCAGTGGCCTGCCTCTGTTTGCGGACCGAGGGAGTCACCTCCTGCCTGCCAAGGCCCTTGCCTCTTTAGATGAAGCTGTGGGTGGGAGGTACTTCTAAAGAAAGGGGTGTGGCTAGGGATCCCCCACTTCAACCTCTCCCACATTGTTCTTCCATGCCTGGCTCAACCATCCCAGAGGCAGAGGAGGATTTCTGAGGCTCAGCTAGGGCTTAGCCAGGGCTACAAGGCAAGTCAGGGCAGAGCTGGGGTTAGATTTCCTGGCCAAAGGGGTCTGCTTGTTCTGGAATCTTGATGTGGCGGCATGTTCCTTGTGGAATCTGGGCTCTGAGACCCTCTGTCTCCTCCTACTGCTCATTATCTTTCAGGGTCCCCCGGGACACCCAGGAATTCCAGGCCTCACGGGATCTGATGGCCCTCCGGTGAGACCTGGATGCTGGAAGGAGGAAGAAGAAAGGGAGGGTTGGGAATCTGGGTGGTAAATGTGGGTCTCTGATAACTTAGAATGTTTTTCCCCCCAGGGTCACCCAGGCCACGAGGGCCCCACAGGAGAGAAAGGGACCCAGGTAAGTGACTGGAGAGAGGCTGGGTTGGGGATAAGGGTTGTTAAGTCAGGGCCAGGAGTCAGGGCCTTATGAGGAGAGAGATGAGGGCCCTAAGAACATGGGTGGTGGGGGAAGGGAAGGACAGAATGGCACTAATCTTATCTTTACTCCAGGGCCCAGCAGGGTCAGCAGGCCCTCGGGGATATCCTGGACCTCGGGGTGTGAAGGTAGGTGATTCATCAGCATCAGCTTTGGGGAACCTGCTCCCTCAGAAACATCTGCATGTGTGATGAGAGGAATCAGTCTGCCAGGCAAGGTGTAGTGGGAGAGTGGGGTTTGGGTCTGAGTGGCACTATACAGGAGTGTGTGTATTACTTTGGAGCTGAACAGCCAAAGGACAGCATTACAGTGTAGTCGTTGTCTTGTCATTGAGAACAGTTAAGTCCATTTGAGGCTGAACCCATCTCACTGTAAGCACAAATGCCATGTCCAAGTCCAGGTCAGCACTTTGTAGTCAAGCAGAGGTTGCTTTAAAGCCCAAGACCAGAGTCATGCGATCTACAAGCACAGCAATGTGGGGACCAGCTGAGAGCCGCACTGTGGCTAAACAGAGGTCACTGTTGACTAAGAACAGGGACATTGGGATTCACATCTATTTGGTAGCTAAATCCAGTTACATTGTATCCAAGTACAGGTACACTCTACCTGAGGTCTAAGAACAGAGTGTGGTGGTAGCCAAGAGTCAGCTCTTTACATTTTTGCATCGTAGGCAAGTTTGGTTACACTATAACCAGGGAGGAGGCTATGTTACAGCAGGCCACAGAGTCCTGTGGGTGGCCACACTCAGGGACATTGTAGTCAGGCTCAGTTATATGTAGTTGAAACCTTTGTGATAGCTGAGTCCAGTTACATTGTAGCCAGGGCCAGAGAACAGTTGTTGCCAAGCTCAGTTACACTGTGGTCATGTGAATCGCTCTGTACCTGGAGAAAGCCAGGCGGTTGTCAAAGCACATAGGAGATTATATCCAAGTGCAATTTCATTGCAGTCACCGAGCTCAGTTACATTGTGTCTCTCTGTGGAAGGAGACCCAGTCATGCTATTGTCAAAACACATAATTAGATGGTATCCTACTGTCATTTCATTGTATCTCTGAGCTCAGTTACACTGTAGCCAAGTGCAGCTTTCCTTGGGGCCCGAGCCCAGAGTTTGGCGTGAGCGGCATCTGGGCTTGCACTCAGCAATCTCGCTGTCCCCAAGCACAGACTTGCCTTGTTGCCAGGCACAGAGTCACATTGTAGCCAGTACAATGGGGAGCATTCCTTTGCCTTTAGAGTGAGGCTGGGGCCTGGAATGTTCATCCTCCTTCTCCTGCCAGAAGGAAATGTGGACACAGTGTCCTGGGAGATGGGAATGAATTACTTGGAAATTTGGCCTTCCCTGCACATCCCCACACAGATGACCTTGGGAGGCTGCCAATGAGAAGGGGCGGGAGAGAGGCAGCTTCCTGCACAGCACACTAGTGGGCTGCCCCTACCCCACTCCAGTCCAGCATCCTCTTGGCTTTGGGGAACCTGCTTTGGGGGGGGGGGGCGGGGGCAGGGGACTGAGTTTGGGGCCCTCCTTAATTAAGCAGGGGAAGGACCTGAGAGCTTCTTTATTTTTCAGGGTACCTCTGGCAACCGGGGCCTCCAGGGGGAGAAAGGCGAGCAGGTGAGAAGGTGGGGGATTCCTTGTGGGGGAGCCCTAATACTGGGGCTCTGCCTGTGAACCTTCCCTGAACCCTGACCTCTGACCTCTGTACTCTCTTCCTTCAGGGAGAGGATGGCTTCCCAGGCTTCAAGGGTGATGGGGGGCTTAAAGGAGATCGGGTAAGGTGATCGCCAGATAAGGGGTCTTGTGGGTTTGGGGGACTTGGGGAAGACAGGGAGGGGGTGAGTTGGGGCTAAGACTGGGGCTTCATGGAGTAAGAGCGACAAGAAACTGATATCAGGGCCTCTCCTTTCTATTTTAGGGGCACCCGGGACCCCCAGGTCCACGGGGAGAGGATGGTCCTGAAGGGCTGAAAGGGCAGGAGGGGCTGCCTGGTGAGGAGGGGCCCCCAGGCTCAGCTGGGGAGAAGGTGAATGGACCTTGGTCACCCCTCCAGCCTACCCTTCAGCTTTGCATCCTGTGGTCACGGGTTCTGGCCTTTTGCCTTCTGCCCTCTGTCCTTTTCTCTCAACCTCAGGAGGTTGTGACCCTCCTTACCATCCATCTCCTTTGATTCCTCCGCTCCGCATTACAGAGCAATGCCATGCACATTACCTGCTTTTTGTTCCCATAAGCACCACATGCCACAGGCTTTCCGTTTTGGTTAATCCTCACCTGAGGATTTTTTCCCATTGATGGGGGCAGGGGGTGGGGGCGGGGAAGAGAATCTCACCCCACTGTGCCTTCCACATGCCCCAGCCATCCTGACTTCTTCCCCCCCACCCCCCCAGGTTGCAATTTCTAAACTTTGTTCCATAATTCCTCTGTAGGGCAAACTTGGGGTGCCAGGTCTCCCAGGTTACCCAGGACGTCCAGGCCCTAAGGTAAGAAGCTAGGGGGCTGAGGGTGGGCAAGGGCAGGGGTCAGAGACCGATTAACATCTGGGGGTCTGGGCTGTGGCCTGGGAGTTGAGCTCTCCACCCCTGGTCAGTGATAAACAGCGTAAGGTATGGGCTTTGGTAACTGACAGAGTTGGGCTCCAATACCCACTCATTAGCTTCTATGTGACCTTGGGCAAGTCACCCCTTACTCGCTAAGTAACCCTGGACAAGTCTCTTTCTCTCTCTCTCTTTTGAATTCTTATAAGAATTTATTGGAGCCCAAACTGAAGACAATTGCCGGGAAGCAAGATCTCAAATGCTCTCTGGGCAAGTTTCTTGAGCCCATTTTTTCAGTTGCACAACGGAGATACCAGTGCTCTTTATTTCATCCATTTGATTATAATAATGACAATATTTATGATGAAAAAAATTTATAGGGTCTTCTTACTTGGTGTGATTGAAATTGGTTTAAACAAAGTCAGCAAGGAAGAGAATCATAAAAAATACATATCTTACATATCTTGAATTAGTTATAACTTACAATAAAATGCACTTATATAAAAATGTACATTGCTTGCCAGTGTTTTGATGGATGAGGCTACTGATTAGACACGTCTTTCTGCCAAAGCTACACCCATATTACATCATTAATGATTTATAGTTTTTGTTTATATGAAGTGGAGCAGAAGCTTAAGGACACTTGGGAAGAAATCTCAGGGTAGGGTCCTTCCAGAGTTCCATGCATTTGCCCTCTCCACCTGGTACAGTTATCCTGCCCATGCCTAATTGGACAGCAATTTTTAAAAAGTAAATTTTTATTGATTTCAGAGAGGAAGAGAGAGGGAGAGAGAGATAGAAACATCAATGATGAGAGAGAATTATTGATCAGCTGTCTCCTGGCCCCCCCCACCCCCCGCTGGGGATTGAGCCTACATGGGGCATGTGCCCCGATGGGTTCATAGGTCGACATTCAACCATGAGCCACACCAGCTTTGCTGACAGCATTTTTTTTTGTTTTTGTTTTTTAGTGACTTCCCTTTATGTCAAGTCTTTTCCATTTAACTTAGACTTGATAGACATCTTTCTTTTCCTTTCTATGTTTCATCAGTTTCTGAAACGCTCCTTAAACCACATGACTCCAATAGCAAGGGCAACTGACATAACTAGGTTTGGGAATAAACTCATGGCACCATCTATATATATAAAAGCCGAAGTGATTGACCGTTAAGACTGGATGACTGGCCGGTAGCTATGACGCACACTGATCACCAGGGGGCAGCCACTCAACACAGGAGCTGCCCCCTGGTGGTCAGTGCGCTCCCACAGCCAACCTCCCACGGTCCCTCCCCCACACTGGCTGGCCAACCCTGATTGGCTCCCATCGCAGGCCAGGCTAAGGGACCCAACCAATGCACGAATTCGTGCACCAGGCCTCTAGTAGCTAAGAATAAAACCCAGCTTGTCAAAGGAGTTCATGGAAGTTAGAGCAAAGCCAAGACCTGTCTTGGGCAGTGAGCAGTACATCACAGGAGGCCTGGTGTGTCTGTTAAAATGAGGTCAGGGTCTTAGCTCAGGCTGCTATAACAAAAGCACCTCAGACTGGGTGGTTTAAACAACAGAAATTTATTTCTTTAAAAAAAATTTTTTTTAATTGATTTCAGGTAGGAAGGGAGAGAGAGATAGACGCATCAGTGATAAGAGGGAATCATTGTTTGGCTGCCTCCTACGCGCCTCCTGGGGATCGAGCCTGCAACCCGAGCATGAGCCCTTGACTGGAATTGAACCTGGGACCCTTCAGTCCGTAGGCGGACACTCTATCTATTGAGCCAAACCAGCCAGGGCAGAAATGCATTTCTCACAGTTCTGGAGGATGCAATCTGAGATCAGAATGCCAGCATGCTTAGGTTGTGGTGAAGGCTCTTCCTGGTTTATAGATGACTGTCTTCTTTCTGTATCCTCAAATGGTGGTGAGGGGAGAGAGTGGGGGGGGGGGAGAGGGAGAGAGATATTTAGTCTCTTATTTTAAGGGCAACGATCCCATTCATGAGGGCTCCACTGACATGACTTCATACCTCCCAAAGACCTCACCTGCTAATACCATCACAGGGGGGAGTAGAGCTTCAGATGTGAATGCTGAGGGTGGCTAAGCAGCCCATAGCAGATCGTAATCATCAGAAATAACAACAACAGCTAATCACTTGAGCACGTACTGTGTGCCAAGCACTGTGTAAATCCCTTTCACACTTCACCCTGCTTAAGCCGCACCAAGACCTTGTGAGGAGGCTATGGTTGGCCACAAACGAGGAGGCCAGTTCCCAGGGAGTGAAGCCATTTTCCTAGGGCCGCACAGCGGGGATCTGGGATCGCAAACACATGGGAGGTGGGAGGGAAATCAGAGCCTGTGATGTCTTCCCCGGGTGGAGGGCGGGGCCTCCAGGATGGGCAGAGCAGGAAGGGTTAGTTAACACAGTGAGGAGGCCCCACGGCAAGCCAGACAGCGGAGAATAAGAGCAGAGCACTGTGTCCTCATGGGGAAAACAGATGTTGAATAAGTGAATAAGCGAGCAAGTGAATAAGGTCATTTCCATACAAATATGATGGGGAAAACAAAAGGGGACATGCGGTAGACGGAGGGTGACTCAGAGGACGTGGTGGTCAGGAGCGCGGCAGGAAGCCAGCCGTGCATGATGGCTCAGTGATGAGGAGTAGCGGCCCCGTGGGGACGGTGGGGACGGGGCGAGAAGAGCATCTGAGGCAAAGGGAGCAGCCGTGCAGAGGCCTCAGGCGGGAGCACATCTGTGTCCTCTGAGGAGCTCGGAGGAGCTGGTGTGGCTGCAGTGGAGTGAGCAAGGGCGAGAGAGAGGGGAGAGGAGGGCAGAAGGCTGCTCTGGAGGAGACAGGCTGGAGGACCAAAGAAGCTTCTGGAATCAGTGGCCTGGACAGGCCTGAAAGAATGGGGTTGTTAAATGGGGTGAGGAGCCAATGTGGCCCGCCACCCACTCAGTGTCCTCACCCCACCTTTTCTCTCCGATTTCCTCTTAGGGATCCACAGGCCTGCCTGGCCCCCTGGGACCAATAGGCGAGAAAGGGAGGCGGGTGAGTCCTGAGGGGCAGGGAGGGAAGGGATTACCTGGGCGACAGCATCCGTGGCTGTGCATGATGTGTGTGTGGGGGGGGCCTGGGTGTCTGTGTCTATGCTTGGAAGCACTTGAGGGCATACTGCATCCCATGTGCAATGCAGGACACATGTAGGTGACCCCACCTGACATTGTAGCACAGGTGCCTCTGCATACATGTGCGCACATTTGTCCCATGTGTCTCTCAGTGCAGATTAGATGAGGTCTGGGTGCTGCAGCCTGTGGGCCTATGACTGAGTGAACGGGGCATGAGCCTGCACACAGTGTGTGATTATGGACATACATGTGTGTGAAGGGCATGCATATTGCATGAAAGGATATGATATACATATGTGTATATTTCTGTGTACACTGAGCAACTGCATACACATGCATGCATTACTCTGCTCTGTGTGCATTGTTGCTGAGTAAATGGACATTGTGTATATGCACACGAGTGCATGTATGCGCTGTGCTTATCAGGACTGTGTCTTCACATAAACCCATGCATGTATGTGTTTATATTGAGTGTACACGTGTTCAAGGAACATATTGCATGTCGGGCTTCACATGTCAGCCTGAGGCTGTGATCACTCAGTGCTTGTCACGATGGCATGCAGTCATGTGTGCAACTATGATAAATAGGTGTCTGCGTGGACAAACATGCTTATATGCGTGGATCCTATAGGTGCAATCATACATGTCTGTGATCTTTGTGTGACTCTGTGTGTGTGTGTGTGTGTGTGTGTGTGTGTGTGTGTGTGTGTGAATGGAAGGCTGTGAATAAATGGTGACAGACATCTTTCTAGGTCTGTGACTGGGAACCTTTGTGTGTTGGTGTCATGTGTTTGCACTGTAACTCTCTTCTGCCCCCCTCACCTGACTGATTTTCCAGGGGAAGGCTGGGCAGCCAGGACTGGAAGGAGAGCGGGGACTGCCTGTAAGCAATGGAGAGCCTCCCCCACCCCACAGGGTCTTGGGGGGCAGGGCTGGAAGGAGGGACTAGCAGGGGGGAGTTAGGGAGGTCAAGAGTGGGCAAGGAAGAGGATTTGGGTTATGTCGGTGTCCTTGGTGGGACAAGAGGGATGGGACCCAGAGGACTTGATCTCATTTCCTAGGCTCCCCCCACCCTCTCACTTCTAATCTTTGCTTCTTTTCTATTCAGGGCTCCCGTGGAGAGAGGGGGCAACCGGGTCCCACAGGGCCACTAGGCCCCAAGGTATGGGGTGGGTGATCAGGTTCCCCAGGCAGACCCTCTGCCCAGGCTCCCCAGTCCCCCCCAGTCCCTCCCAGTTGAGTTTGTTCTGTGGCCTGAATCTCATTCACTCTGTCCTAGGGTGATGTAGGCCAGGACGGGGCCCCTGGAATCCCTGGAGAAAAGGTGAGTGTGAGTGTGAGTGTGAGTGTGAGTGTGTGTGTGAGTGTGTGTGTTTCTGGGGAGGAGACAAATCCAGGAGGTAGGGAGACATTATAACGCAGTGGAAAGAGCACAGCCTCTGAGGTCAGAGCCATGAGTTCAAGTCCTACCTTGGCCACTTACCTGCTGTGTGACCTTGGGCAAATCACCGAACCTCTCTGGGCCTCAGTTTTCCCCTCTGCAAGATGGGAATAACCACAGTCCCCACCCCAAGGACTGCAGTGGTAAATGAAATGACTTCTCTATGTCGGGCCCTGTGCCCGGCATGCAGAAGGCGCTCAGTGTGTGCTAGCTCTTGTCATTATGTGGAGCTGAGGACAGCCAGGCAAGGGTGAGTAATGACTTCTGGTTCCATTTCAGGGCCTCCCAGGCCTACAAGGGCCCCCTGGATTCTCTGGGCCAAAGGGTCCCCCTGTAAGTGAGCTCACCCTGGTGAGAGTGGGAGGGAGCTGGGGAGTGGAGAGGCTACTTACTGGTGCCTCAACTCTCTCCCACCTTGTCCTTCAGGGCCCCCAAGGGAAAGACGGGCGACCTGGGCACCCTGGACAGAGAGGAGAATTGGTGAGTGACCATTTGACCTCTGACCCCATTGGGCTTTCCATTTCTTGCCCCCCATGTGACTTCTCCTTTTAATTTTCCTTCCCAGGGCTTTCAAGGTCAAACAGGCCCACCTGGTCCAGCTGGTGTCGTGGGTCCTCAGGTCAGAGTGGACCCCACAAGTTCCCCCAGTGTTGTACCAGTTGGGGGATAGCATTTGGGGGGGGGTAGATCTCAGACAGACCCCCCACCCCCACCCCAGACCACCTCTGTTCAAGATGTGCCTTCTTCCTCTCCAGGGAAAGGTAGGAGAAGCAGGGCCGCTGGGAGAGAGGGGCCCTCCCGGCCCTCCTGGACCTCCTGGTGAACAAGGTCTCCCGGGACTGGAAGGCAGAGAGGGGGCCAAGGTGAGACCCTGCCTGTGAGAGACCTGGCAGAGGGGCCCCAAAGATCCCTCAATGGCCCCATGCCACCTGAGGGCTCAGAATTAGCCCCACAGGAAGGGCAGGCTACAGATTGGGGCGACAACCCTCTCTGAGCCTGACCTTCCTCCTCTGCACTCCTGCAGGGGGACCTGGGGCCGCTGGGCCCCCTTGGGAAGGAAGGACCACCTGGACCACGGGGCTTCCCTGGCCCCCAAGGAGCCCCAGGGGACCCTGTGAGTATCCTTCGGGGCCCTCTTGTGTGTGCTGGGTCCTGAAGCAGAGAAGGAAATGGGGGGCTTAGGGCAGGGACATGGTGTGGCATCCTGGGTGGGGATGACTGTGAAAATAAAGGCATGGCAGCAGGCGGGACCTGGAGGAGACCCCCCCTCCCAAAAACCTCAGTGCCTGGAAGGAGGTGGGAACTATGAGTCCCCCAAAGTGAAGACAGGACCTAGGGGGAACATGGGGGTGTCTTTTGACTGTGAATCATCTCCTCCTTCAGGGACCTACTGGTTTGAAGGGTGACAAGGGCCCCCCGGGTCCCATCGGTGCCAATGTAAGTGCAGCCCCATCTGCTGGGTAGGGAGCAGGGTGGAGGAACTTGGGGTGTCTGGAAAGCTGGGCATTGTCATTATGAAGTCCACTATTTTTGGAGTCAGACAGGCCTGGGCCATGTCCAACTCTGTCACTCACTGGCTGGGCAGTCATGTCACTCTGAGCCTCAGTTTCCTCATCTGTAACATAGCCCATGTCATAGGTTATCACGTAACTCAACCAGATGATTGCTTTGACACATGCTCACCTGTGTGCCAGACAAAAACATATAAAACCTCCTTTCTCCTGGAGGGTACGTTCTAGTTGGAGAGACAAGCAATGAGCAATGATGAATGTCCCAAAACAAAGCAGTAGAGAGAGGGGGGAAGAGCAGCTGAGATAGGCTGGTCAGGGAAGGCCTCCTGAGAAGGTAGAATTTGAGTTGAGACCTGAGGAGGTAAGGAAGGAGCCCTGTGGACATGCAGAGAAAAGCATTCCAGGCAGAGGGACAGCATGTGCAAAGGCCCTGAGGCTGGACCATGCCTGGCTTATTGGAGGAAACAGCATGGAGACCTTGTGGCTGGAGGGGAGTGAGCCGGGTGAAAGTAGGAGGAGGTGAGGGCAGGGAGGGGTCAGGGGGAGGTTGTGCAGGACCTGGTGGGCTGCCAGGAGGACTTCTCTCTCTCTCTCTCTTTTTTTTTTGTCTGAGGAGGAAGCCCTGAGGGCTGTGGTTAGAGGAGGCACTTGCCCTACTTAGGTGTTCACAGCGTCCTCTGCCCCTGCTCTTTGGGGAACAGATTGGATAAGTGCTGGTAATCGCTTAAACTCTGTGCTTGGCAGCTTGAAAAACCTCAGAAATGAGAACTACTATTATTGTTATTTTTCCTGACCCCTGTTTTCAGGGCTCCCCTGGCGAGCGTGGGCCTGTGGGCCCCGCAGGAGGCATTGGGCTTCCTGGCCAAAGTGGAGGCCAAGGCCCTGTTGGCCCTGCAGGCGAGAAGGGGTCCCTGGTAAGTGCTCTGCCCACCCCATTCCACATACCAGGACCCCACTCCTGCCCTAGCCCTGACATCCCTCCTCTACTCCTACATCAGGGCGAACGTGGTCCCCCTGGCCCTACTGGCCAAGATGGGACCCCAGGGCCGCTGGGGCTTCCAGGACCCCCTGGAGCAGCCGGGCCTTCGGGCGAGGAAGGGGACAAGGTGAGAGTTCATGGAAAGGGAAGGGCTGGAGGAGGGGGGCGGGGCCGAGGAGCAGGGGTCCTTCCTCATCCGGTTTCCTCTGCAGGGGGAAGTGGGCACCCCTGGTCACAAGGGGAGCAAAGGCGATAAGGGGGATGCGGTAAGTGGGGGCCCCACTTGGGGATGAGTCCTCAGGGAGTGTGGGAGGAATGTGGAAATGGGTGAGGCAGGGGGACGGAGGGGAGGCCATGGAGCTTCCTGCCTCCCTGAGCCCCATCTTGACACCTGCAAGTAACAGACGCCACTCAAGCTACCTGAAATGAAGGGGCCAACAGAGTCGCTGGGGCCCCAGGAGGACAGGGAGGGCTCTGAGGCAGTTACTCTCTCCTCTGCATGTAATTCTCTCTGGCTGTGACTCTGCATGGCTCCGAGGCGTCGCCTCCCCAGCTTCCCTTTGGGGCCTCAGCCACCGCTGCCAGAATCAGTCCCTGGTGCTGGTGGGATGTCTGGGGAACAGCCTGATGGGCCGTGCTTAGGACAGATGTCTGTGTCTGAGCCCATCAGCTGGTGGCTGGGAAGACAGGGCTGGGGTGTATGAGCAGCTGTGGCTTCCTGGTGGGGGCAGTGGGCAGGGGACAATTATTGACATCTCTAGTGCCACCCCCCAATCTTGACCTTGAGGGATTTTCAACTCTGTTTCCTCCTCCAGGGCCCACCTGGACCAACAGGGATACGGGGTCCTGTGGGACACCCAGGTTCCCCGGTAGGTGCTCCTGGCTCTGTGACCATCCCCTGGATCCCTGGTGGGAAGGGACAGTGTCCTACATCTGGACTCAGGCCCAGACTCAATTCCAACCCTAATCTGCTCCTCCATGTTGACTAGTGTGCACTCATCCCAGAACCTGACTCAATCCAGAACCTCAGCCCCAATCTCAATCCTGCTTGAGACCTTAACCTCAATCCCAACTCACACCTTGTCTTCAAATGCCTCATTAGCCAAACCCTGACCCAGTCCCACCCAAACCCCAACCCGGACCCACCCAGCAATGCTGACTTCAAACCTGAGGTCAAACTTTGAATCTGGCCTTGGCCTCAACCTCAAACCCAACCCTAAATTCCATCTCAACCCCATTTGAACCCTGCTCATGATCTTGACCTTAATCTGAACCTGATTCATCACCCAATGTCCATCTCAAAACTTTGACTCAACCCTTGAACTCATTCCCAAACTCTGACCCTTAACCCATACCCCTAACTCCAAACCTAACCTTGACCCTCCCCACAGTTAATCCCAACCCTGATTCCAACCATCAACCTCAATCCTGACTTTGACCCCGAGCCTATTTCCAACCATTGACCTGGACCCTAACGTTATCTGGCCCTCTTCTTCTCCCAGGGAGCAGACGGGGCTCAGGGACGCCGGGGACCCCCAGGCCTCTTTGGGCAGAAAGGAGATGATGGCATGAGAGGCTTCGTGGGGGTGATTGGCCCCCCTGGCCTGCAGGTGGGTATCTGAGTTTGGGGGTATGGCCTCTGGTTCCTCACACCCTATGCCCCAATCTTGCTTCTTTGTTCCACAGGGACTGCCAGGCCCTCCTGGAGAAAAGGGGGAGGTTGGAGATGTGGGGTCCATGGTATGGATAATGGGGGAGAGGGTGGAAGGGGGAGGGTAGTGGCAGGGTGAAGGTGACCATTAGATTGATGTTGGGTGGTATCACAAGACACACTGTCACTTTAAGGATCATGGGGGTCACAAGCATCAAGGGTGGTGTTTGTGGTTACTGGAGCCTTTCGGAAGGGCATGGGGTCACTTGATGCTACTCTGACTGTCCCACAGGGTCCCCATGGAGCTCCGGGTCCTCGGGGTCCCCATGGCCCGAGTGGATCAGAGGTGAGGACTCTGGGGCTGGGAGAGGGCTTCAGAGGTGGAGACATCTATTTCCCAAGAAGCGGGGGTTGGGATCCCAGTCTCATTTCTAACCCTTGTGTCCCTTCAGGGCTCTCCAGGGCTGCGTGGAGGAGTTGGTCAGCCCGGTGCTGTGGGGGAGAAGGTGAGAGAGAGAGGACTCCACAGGGTTGGGGAGGCACAACCAGTTCTGATCGGGGGTGGCTGTTCTGGGGAGCCTTTCCCTGTCTCCCAACATTGAACCCTCACGTCGCCTCCTGTAGGGTGAGCCAGGGGAGGCTGGAGACCCAGGACTCCCTGGAGCCCCAGGCATCCCAGTGAGTGACTGTTGTCTGTGCCCCTGCACCCATCCCAGGGAACCCCTGGTTTTGGGGGATCTCAGGCTGCTTTGACCTCTGGGCAGTCCTAAGTCACCCACTGACCCAGAACATGTGGGCACCCTAGGTTATCTTGATGATAGAGCCTTGGAAGGTGTCAGTGCTACATACAGGTTGTACACTGCACAAGGGTGTGGGGCTGAGGGGTAGATGGGGCCCAGCTCCAACATAAGCCCTGGCTTGGGCATGAACTTCCCACAGGGGACCCCTTTTCTAATTCACTGAAGGGTGGCACATGGGCTAGACCAACCTTGCCCATGACCTCCAGGCAACTGGACTGTCATGATCCCCGACTCCTATAAGTCCTAGATCCCCTTGACTTCCTACCCTTGGGAAGTCTAGGCTACTCTGACCCTTGACTCCAGGAAAATCCCAGACCAGCCGGATTCCTAAATCCAGGCATGCTAACCTTGACCCCTGGAGAGTCCAGGCTCTTCTGACTTCTGTTTCTGCAAAGGGGCCCAAGGGAGAAGTTGGTGAAAAGGGGGACACAGGCCCATCTGGGGCTGCAGGACCCCCAGGCAAGAAGGGCCCCCCTGGAGAAGATGGAGCCAAAGGGAATGTGGTGAGTCCTGGGGGAGGAGGAGGGAGAGCTGTGGGAGGGGCACTCGTGTTTGCTGAAACCTGCTCCCCGGCTTCCAGCCAGGTGTCCTGTCCTCCCGTGTGCAGATTCCATGAGCAGCCCAGGACATGGCTGAATGAATGGTCCGATGACTGATTGAATGAATGAATCAACATGAAAATACAGTGGTTCTGTGTCATTGTGGGGGTGACACTGACTTCCACATGGGATCATTCTAACCGTGCTGGGACGAGCTTGGTGCTGATGTAGGATTTGCCGTCAGGCAGAGGCTGAGACCCTCCTCCCAGAGCCGGGGGGTCAGCTTGGGTAGAGGGCAGCGAGGAGCATCAGAGTCAGTGGGACCTCCATTTGGATTTCCCCACCCACCACCTGCTGTGTCCCTCTGGATCAGTCCATCTGTGAGTCCTGAGCCGGGAGGCTGCTGGGAGGATGAAGTGAGATGATGCATATCAGGTTCTTAGCTCAGCACCCGCCCCCATTCAACACTAGCATGTTCTCTCTGCTGGGGTGGAAATGTTGTGTTTTGTTCACCATGTATCCCCAGCAACCAGAACTGTGCCTGGCACCATTTGTCTGTTAAATGAATGAATGAATGAATGAATGTGCAATAATTCTGAGATGTGATTATTCATCATTCTGTGTTCCAGGGCCCCAGAGGGCTCCCAGGAGATCCAGGACCCCCTGGAGACCCTGGAGTTTCGGTGGGTGTGAGCCTTCCTGTCCCCACCAAACCCATCAAATTCCCTAATTCTCACCCCCACAGGTTCCCACTCACCCCTACTTACCCCCATAAGCCCCCATTCACACCCACAGACCCCCACTCACACCCACAGACCTGGTGTCCTCATCTCCCCACCCCATGGACCTAGACAAGGTCACTGGAACAAATAACCTTCATTATCCTCCAAGCCTCACCCCCAAATTCTCATGTGCCCCCATGAGCCCTCCCAACTCTATTCCCTCCCTCCCACCACAGGGTCTAGATGGTTCCCCAGGGGAGAAAGGAGACCCTGGTGATGTTGGAGGACCGGTGAGTGAGGGGACAGGATGTGATGCTGGGAGAAGGGGCAGGGCTGGTGAGTAGGCGCATTGGGTGGCCAGAGGAGTGGGTTATGCGATACCCAGGGCCCCTGTAGGTGTGCCTGCTTCTGCTTTGCCTCTCTGGGGCCTCACCATGAATATGAGGAGCTTGAGGGAGGAAGCAGGAGATGGCTGGTGCTGGGTGATGTTTGGGTAAGGCTGTTTTTGGGTCAAAGGCATGCTGAAACATAGTCATGCTCAACCAATGTTAGCTAATTCTCTCTTGGTGCTATAATCTCCACAGGGTCCGCCTGGTGCTTCTGGGGAGCCCGGCCCCCCAGGGTCCCCTGGAAAGAGGGTGAGTGATGACCTGCCTCCTGGCTGCCCTGGCTCCAACCTTATCCTATTCACACCCTCAGCCCCCCACTCACCCCCACAGGCCTCCATCCCCACAAGTCTCAACTTACCCCCACAGATCCCCACTCACTCACACAATCTCCCACTCATCCCTAAAGGGCCCCTTCTAACTCTCTCCCTTCTCAGGGTCCTCCTGGCCGCCTGGGTCGAGAAGGCAGAGAAGGGGAGAAAGGGGCCAAGGTGAGTGCCCCCTGCCCAGAGATGGGTCCCTGCCCTGACCCCTCAGCCAGCAGTTGGGCCATCAGAATGGGGAGGGGCCTGGTGACCACCACAGGTGCCCCAATTCCTTCCCCCTCCCTGAAGATTCTTGGTTAGCGGTCAGGAGGCAGGTGCACCCTGACTCTCTCTGCCCCATCCCTTGCTCCATCCATTTTAGGGGGAGCCAGGTCCTGATGGGCCCATAGGGAGGATAGGCCCCGTGGGGGCTCGAGGGCCCCCTGGACATGTTGGGCCTGAAGGTCTTCGAGGGATCCCTGGCCCTGTGGTGAGTGGAGCTGGAATAGGGGTGGGTGGGGGTGGGATCAGACCCTCCCTGTGTGTGCATACTTTTAATTTCTTATCGCAGTTGCGAGGGGCTGGCCACACTGGGTTGGGGCAGGGTGCAGTTCCCCATGTTCTGTTTCATCCCAGGGTGAACCAGGCCTCCTGGGACCTCCTGGACAGATAGGCCCTCCTGGTCCCCTGGTAAGAGACTTCTTTGTCCCTGAGGCTCTGGCACAAGAACCACTCAGTGACCATCGAATGACCATGGGTGCTGATGACCCCTCACTGACTATCTGACCCCTATCCTGACCATGCATATGATCTACCCTGACCACTTATCTTGATGGTCTACACTGACCACAGTGCCCCTCCATCTTTATAGGCCAACATGACCATCAGTCTTGACAGTCTACACTGGCCACTATGCTGATCTCCACCACTGAGCCTCCATATTGGCCACCCTCCAGCCAATCCCTTCATTACCCCTTGTCATCCCTCCTCCCTCCTGACCATCCCCATGATCACATCCCTAGCAATTCCCCTTGAAGTCTGGGAAATTTTCCATTTGACCACCCCCAATCACCCACATGGATCTTAAGATTTTATGTTTGAGTCTCATCAACTGATTCTCCTTCTCCATCCAGGGGCCCTCTGGCCTCCCAGGGCTGAAGGGAGATGCTGGCCTCAAGGGGGAAAAGGTAAGAATACCTCCTTCCATTATTTCCCTCCCTCATGTACCTCCATTTCCATTGGGGTCTCCTCTGTTCCCAGAATGCACTACCCCAAGGCTCTAGGAGAAAAAACTCCCAGCACCCCCTTTTCTTCCCTCCTCACATGCCTTTTTTGTCCTCCAGGGCCACATTGGATTAATTGGCCTCATTGGCCCCCCTGGGGAGGCTGGGGAGAAAGGGGATCAGGGGTTGCCAGGCGTGCAGGGCCCTCCTGGCCCCAAGGGAGAACCGGTAAGTGTATGTCCTGCCCCAAGTGGGAAGAATGTGTTCAAAGGAGGGGATGGTTGGGGAGGCAGAGATGGGCTTATTTGTAGGCTGTGGGGGTGAGGGAAGCCTGTGTCTGGAATGATAGGGGTTGTGTCTGGGGAAAATGGGGTCCTATCTGGGAACCTGAAGGCTGGAGGCTGTGTCTTGAGGGAACTGGAGGCTTTTCTGGAACACAGAGATGAACCCTGTCAGTGACGACCCTGATGTCCTTTCTCCAGGGTCTCCCGGGTTCCAGTGGCTCTCTGGGCCCCCCTGGGCCCCCAGGCGTAGCAGTGAGTATGAAGGGTCTGTGAGGTGGGGGTCACCACGGTGAGCCAGCCAGGATTCCATCTCTCTCTGTCTCTACCCCACAGGGCCCTTTGGGACAGAAGGGCTCAAAGGGGGGGCCGGTAAGTACTCCCTCTCCCAGGTCTCCCACATTTCAGTTCCCCACCCCTCCACTGCACCAGAACCCTCAATTCCATTCATTTGTTTAGTCATTCAGGCACACATTCAAAACGTACCATTGTATTTCAACAAATCTAAGCTGCCATCAGTTGTAAGATACACCATTATTTTATAATGGTGTTTTTTTGCTGTAAGCAAAAACAATTCTGCCAAAGAATTATGACTTGCCAGGGATGTTAAGATGCTGATTTCAGAGATGTTAAAACATGGAAGGGAAATGTGTGCTTTATTCTTGGTGCTGAAAGTTGCATGTACCTGCCCCAGGGCTCTGTGTGTGTGTGCATACATGCATGTATTGGCAGGAAGGGGTCTCCATAGACAGAGTTTACTCCCAAGTGACTTCTCCCTGCAGGGATCCCTCGGCCCCCGTGGAGACACTGGCCCCCCAGGCCCCCCAGGTCCCCCGGTAAGTTCCCCAGGGATGAGGGTTGGAGTGTACCCACTGGTTCTCCCAGTGCTCAGAACCAGGTGGGGCACCCAGATGTTCAGGGGAGGCAGGGCACCCACCAGATGTTCAGGGGAGGCAGGTGCTTTGAAAGCTGAAGAGGGATCTGGGCTGTGTGTGTGGAGAGATTAGGGGAATATCCGTGGAACGCTGACTGGGTCTTCTCTCCAATCCATCCTTCCTCCTGTCTCTCTCTCCAACTCTTCTGTCTCTCCTGGCCTTTCTCTGTTTTTGTCTCAAATACTTTTTTTCATTATTTTACCTTCTCTCTCTCTCTCTCTCTCTCTCTCTCTCTCTCTCTCTCTCTCTCTCTGTCTCTCATCCTCTGTACTTCTATCTCTCCCAACTCTGTGTTTTCTGTCTCTGTCCGGCCCATGGGTCTCTCTGTCTCCATCTCCCCCTGTCCCTGTTCTCCTGATCCTCCTCTGACTCTCCCCCTCACCTTTCTCATCACGCCCGCCCTTGTCTCTCTGCCTCCCATGTCTCTCCCATTTCTGCCCGGCTCTCTCCCTGTCTCTCCCTCCCTGGTGTCTGCTCTCCATCCCCACCTCTGCTCAGGGTCCGCCCTCGGAGCTGCACGGGCTGCGCCGGCGCCGGCGCCGGCGCTCGGTCCCCGGCCCGCGGGTGCTGGAGGCCCCGGAGGGCGGCCTGGAGGAGGTACTGGCCTCTCTCACGTCGCTGAGCTTGGAGCTGGAACAGCTGCGGCGCCCTCCCGGCACTGCCCAGCGCCCGGGTCTCGTGTGCGGCGAGCTGCACCGCAACCACCCGCACCTGCCGGATGGTGAGGTCCTGCCCCTCCCCGGGCGGGCGGGGAGCCGTCGGGGCCCGCCCCCTCACCCGCCCCCCTGGCTCTGCCGCAGGGGAATACTGGATTGACCCCAACCAGGGCTGCGCGCGAGATGCTCTCAGGGTTTTCTGCAACTTCACAGCGGGAGGAGAGACCTGCCTGTACCCCGACAAGAAGTTTGAGACCGTGAGTGCCCCTGGGGGCGTTCGTGGGCGGAGAAATGAGAACTGGTCCCGCCTCCCCGCCCCCAACACAGGCTTTGTCAGGGATCTTAGCTTTCCTTCAACCAGCATCTATTGAGCATCTAGTGTGTGCCAAGTGCTGGGCCGCTACAACGGAGAATAACCCCACCCCCACCCCCGCTTTTATGGAGCTTGCCTTCTATGAGGAAGACAGGCAAGAAGACCTAGCAAAGAAATCACGAATGGTGGCAAACCTTTAAGTAATGCTTACCTGTGTCAGGCCCGTTCTAATCACTTAGATGCATTCGCTTACTGAGCCCTAACCACCAGATGTGCTAGTTCTGTCTTCATCCCCCAGACAGGGAAACCGAGGCACAGAGAGGTGGCCAGGTTAGCCATGACAGTCTGCCTCCAGAGTCCCAGCTCTTAACCACCAGGCTACTGCCTCCTCTGACGTGCTATCTTATATGCCCCGTGGGCTCACTGTTCTCCACGCTGCAGGCTGAGAGGTGAGATCAGCTGGAACCCCAGAAATCTCGGGCTCCTCCATTAGGCAGCCCTGAGCCTAACTGCCTCTCACACCAAGCACCAGGCTTAGAAGAGGGCAGCAGCACCAGCTCTGGACCTCCTGGATTGGAATCCGAGCCTGTCACCTCGGTGTTTTAATCTGTAAAATGGGCATAAGCAAGTACCTACCCCACAGGGTGGGTTGTGCAACCGCAGTACTGATGCACTTATCAGGAGATACTCATTAAACACTGACTTTGTACTAATATCTCTACTGCAAGTAAAACACGCAGCCAGCATAGGTCCTGCAAAAATGCACGGTAGTGTTCTTCTGATATATTATTATTTTCAACTGGTCAGAGTCCTGGGCTAGTGACACTCAGACCTCCTAGGTACAGGGGCTGTCATGCAGGACTTGATTTCTAAACCGTTGCTGACATCCCAGGACTGCTTCCACACCAGCTCACCATCCTCCTGCTCAGACAGAAGCTGGAGAGGGAGTGAGGAAGGTTCTAGGTTTGGGTTCCCCAGACTTTGGGCAAGTCATTTATTGAGGAGGTGATCCCAGGAGGCAGCAGGAGGGATGCAGGAGGGATGGAGAGAGGCAGCGGGTATTGTTAAAATGTCACCAAGGAGCATCCGAGGCTCGGTTCCACTGAGGACTTATGGGAAACGTGTAGAGCAAGCACCTGGAAGCTGTCCCATCTGGGCAGAGAGGGAGCCAGGGCGTTCAGCCACCACCTCTTCACCTCTTGTCAGTTATCAGATGAAGGCAGCCTCAGAGGGTGGGCCTTGCCCTGTGCACCAGCCAAGCCCACTTCACGGCCAGACAACGGCCCCCCAGTCCCAGATACTTACAACCTGCAGCCCTCATGGATGGGAGGTAGATGCAGAAAGGACATGGTGGGTGCCTGCTACTGACCCGCCCTCTCTTTCCCAGGTGAAACTGGCTTCCTGGTCCAGGGAAAAGCCGGGAAGCTGGTATAGCACATTCCGTCGAGGGAGGAAGGTGAGTTGCTGAAGGCTGAGGGCGCAGATGGTATGAAAAGTGTGGGAACCAGTGTGTGGTGTTGGGAGAGGGGTTTCGAGGGGTGAGGGCAACAGGACAGACTTGCCTCTGTTGGTGAGCTGTAGGCGGGGGAGGGAGTGAGTGGGGCGGCATCAGATGTGTGTGGGGGAGAAGCATGGAGCATGATGGAAACCCAGAGTCAGTGCTGGAAGGACCTGAGGCTCCCTGGGTGAAGTCACAGCTCAGCTGAGACCGAAAGAGTGAGCTGGGGTAGCAAGTTCAGGAAGACAAGAAAAAGTGTTGCAGGCAAGGGAACAGCATGTGCAAAGGCCCAGAGTCAAGAGGGGGTCTGGTGAATTTAAAGAAGAAAAAGCCATGTGCTCTGCTTCAGAGAGTGCGAGGGGGAATGTGGTTAGAGAAGAGGCTGGGAGGTAGGGGAAGGCTAGGCCCATCTCCCCAGAAAGACTCATAGGCAGTAGGGAGCCATGGGGCATGTTTAAGAGAGGGAGGGGCCCAGATCAAATCTCGGTGTTAGAAAAATGCCTCTGGGGCTGGTGGTGGTGGTTGTTGAGACTGGAGCCTGGGAGACCAGGAAGAGACAGATGTGTTGATCCAGGAGAGGGAGGAAGGGGTCCAGGCTGGTGCTGGTGCTATGGGGATAGCGAGGAGGGCATGAATTGGAACAATATCTAAGAGGGCAAGCTAATAGGATCTAGTAATTGATGAAGGGGAGGGCGGAGACAGGTATGGCCAGGTTCCTGATTGGGGAATATGATGTCTGCTGAGATGCTGAGATATGTGAGAAGACCAGGTTTAAGGGGCGAGAGATCTTGGGTTCAGTTTGGGACTCCTTTATGTAACATATATTTATATGCTAAGCGCTGGGAACATAGCAGCAAATTAAACACAATTCTTGACTTCATGAAGTTGATAGTCTCCTGGGAATATAACCAAGGAAACAGACGGTCCAAGAAAACAAATAAGGCTGTGGTATAATGTAAGTCGGTGTCTTGGTTTGGATTCCTCTCTAATCTAGGAGGTGATCCCAGAAAATATCAGCCGGGGAAAGTGGACATAAGACAGGAAAGAGAAGGAAGTCAAAGGATGTATTACGGGGCGAATTGTCTCAAGCCAGTGATATGTTCATAATATATTTTATTTAACCCAATATATCCAGAGTATTGGCAGAGCAATAGGAAGATCATGGAGGCATTTTACATTTTTTTTCATAGAAGTTCTTCAGTCTTGTGCATATTTTACCTTCACTGGACATTGTAATCTGGAAGCTAATTTTTTTCGGAAATGCTTGATCTGTACTTACCTTTCATAAAACCTGCAGTTGGGAAAGGAGATCCCCATACTCAGTTTGTTCCAAGCCTAAGTTTTCAGATAACTGGGTGGAGGCTAAGTTAAGAGCTATGAATTTAAGTGAAGAATTTGAATTAAATAATTAAATGAAACATTAAAATTAAACAAAGTCAAAAAATAGTTTCTCAGTCTCATCAGCCACATTTTTCTTTTGGGTTAATCCTCACCTGAGGATATTTCTTCCACTGCTTTTCAGAGACAGTGGGAAGGAGGAAGGGAGGGGGAGATAGAGAGAAACATCGATGTGAGAGAGACACACGGACTGGTTGCCTTCTGCACACGCCTCCACCACCCGCTCCTTGACTGGTGGGGGGAGTGGGGAGCCAACCTGCAACCCAGGTCCATGCCCTTGACCGACCAGGAATTCAACCCGAGACCCTTTAGGGCATGGGCCCATGCTTTAACCACTGAGCACCCTGGCCAGGGCTCATCAGCCACATTTTAAGTGCTCAGTAGCTGCCATGCCCAAGGGCTCACAAGAGAGCGATGAAGGGCTGGCTGGCTGGGCGAAGGGGGCGCCCTCACCTGCTGCTTTGCCCCACCCTAGTTCTCCTATGTGGACGCCGATGGGTCCCCGGTAAGCGTGGTGCAGTTGACCTTCCTGAAGTTGCTGAGCGCCAGCGCCCGCCAGAGCTTTGCCTACTCCTGCCAGAACGCGGCTGCCTGGCTGGATGCAGCCGCTGGCGACCACAGCCGCTCCCTTCGCTTCCTCGGGACCAACGGAGAGGAGCTGTCCTTCAACCATACGGCAGCAGCCACCGTCACTGTCCCTTATGATGGCTGCCAGGTAAGGGAGAGGGGCAGGGGCTGGCCCAGCAGGGAGGGGAGGTCTCGCTCCCTCCTCCGCGCTGACTCCCCGTCCGTGTCTTCCCACCGCCAGCTCCGGAAGGGACAGGCGAAAACCCTCTTGGAGTTCAGCTCTTCCCGAGTGGGGTTTCTGCCCCTGTGGGACGTGGCCGCCACCGATTTTGGCCAGACGAACCAGAAGTTTGGGTTTGAACTGGGCCCTGTCTGCTTCAGCAGCTGAGTCTTGGGGGGTGGGCGGGGCCACGAGGGAGCCCCAGGTGGGGCACATCTGGTGCTGAGGCTTTGAAGCCACCATATTTATCGTCTCCTGTGCCTGTGGACTCAGAGGGAAGTCTGCTCATCATGGTCAAACAGTGTCCCTTTTCCACTTCACGGGGCTGCGGGCTGGACTCCCCTGGCCCAGGAGTCCAGCCTCCCTCTCCAAGCCCCTCCCCCACCCTTGCTGGAGTGATGCAGTCTTTCTCCCCTCCGCGCCCATTCCACCCGCAACTCCCACGCCTGATCCCCCACGCAATGAACTTCTAATTCAGAACTGATGAGTGCCCCCCGCACCTGTCTTTCCCTTCCCAGGCAGTGCCCCAACACCCTTTGGTGCTACCCTTCCCACTAGTTAAGCACTGGACGTCTCCTGATCCCAGGCTGGGCCCTTTCCCTCATTCCTCTCTTCAGGTGGGTTCAGAGAGAAGGAACTGAGGTCAGACACGGAGGGAAGTGAGACTTCCCTGGACTGAGCTATGTATTTCTTTTGCTGCCTCAGCCCAGCTCTGAACACAGGCCCCCTCATATCCCACCATGCCAGATGGTTTGGGGACCAAGATGTGGGGTAAATCAGGATCCTAATGGTGCTGCCCTATTTATATCGGGATCTGTCTTAAAAGGGAAAATCCCCTCTGTTATATATTTAATCTGCTTCCTCCTTACAGAAGGCTGGGATATGATGAAAGAGATTCTAGCATGACAGCCCCCCGTCTCCCCAGGGCACAACTGGCATCTCAAGTCTGAGAATAAACCACTGAACTGTGTCCCTGTCTGTGTCCTTCATCTGGTGCTGGCTGCATCTTTCTTAGGGTCTGTCTATTGTGTCACCTGAGGTATTGCCATCACCTGTCTTAATTGTGTTGTTTGGTGGAGGTGGTTTGAGGGGGTGGGGGAACCCAATTATAATAGGACTCACTCAGGAAAAGTTGAAAATACTAGATCTCTGAGAGAGTAGATCTTAACTTTTCTTACACAAAAAAATAAAGAATAATTATGTGATGTAATATAGGTGTTAGTGAATCATTTTGCAATATATATGCAGAACAAATCACCACATTGTACACTTAGACTTGCATCTTATATGTTATACTAGAGGCCCAGTGCACAAAATTTGTGCACAGGTGGGGGGGGGTCCCCTCAGCCCAGCCTGCACCCTCTCCAATCTGGAACCCCTCGAGAGATGTCCAATTGCCTGTTGGACATCCCTCTCACAATCCAGGACTGCTGGCTCCCAACAACTCACCTGCCTGCCAGCCTGATCACCCCCTAACCACTCCCCTGCCAGCCTGATCGACACCTAATGCTCCCCTGCCAGCTTGATTGCCCCTAACTGCCCTCCCCCGCTGGCCCAGTCACCCCTAACTGCCCTCCCTTGCCGGCCTGGTTGCCACTAACTGCCCTCAATGCAGTCCTGGTCACCCCCAACTGCCCTCCCCTGCAGGCCTGGTCCCCCCAAATACCCTCCCCTGCAGGCCTGGTTGCCCCCAACTGCCCTCCCCTGCAGGCCTGGTCCCCCCCAACTGCCCTCCCCTGCAGGCCTGGTCGCCCCCAACTGCCCTCTTCTGCTGACCTGGTCACCCTTAACTGCCCTCCCCTGCAGGCCTGATTGTCCGCAACTGCCCTTCCCTGCTGGCCATCTTGTGGTGGCCATTTTGTGTCCACATGGAGGCAGTCATCTTTGACTACATGGGGCGGCCATAATGTGTGTTGGAGTGATGGTCAATTTGCATATTACTCTTTTATTAGATAGGATATGTCAATTATATCTCAGTAAAGCTGGAAAAAATGTGAACCCATTAAGAAGGCATCAAACTTGAAAAAAGGAAGAAAAGAAGAAAGAGAAGGAGGGAGGGAAGGAGAGAAGGAAGGAAGAAAGGACAGAAGGAAGGGAGGGAGAAAGGAAGGAAGGAAGGAAGGAAAGGAAGAAAGAAAAGACAGCCAGATCTCCATGTTAATCTTGATTAGTCCAGGAGACACTGGTTGAGCTGAGGGGATACATGGAGAGATGACATAGGATGTGGTTTTGATTTGAAATGAAAGGACTAGATATCAAAGGTCTGGGTAGAAAGTCAGGAGATGAATTGGAGGTGAAGAGAACTGAGTTAGGAGTTGAGCCTTGAAGTGAGTTTGGGGCTGGAATTTAGGGGTTGAAAATGGGTTGAAGATGAGTTGAATTGGAGGTTGATTGGAGTGAGTTGAATGAGTTTGGCATTGTGAATTAATCATATCTGTTGAGGTGGAGGTTGGACAATGAGTGGATTGAGTTCAGGGATTGGAATTGGATGTTGGATTAAATTGAATTAGGGTTGCTTTGAGATGTATGATGAACTGAGTAGAGGTATGTAGCAGTTGCTATGGGTAGGGGGTGGGAATTGTCAGTTTGGTAAGTCAAGATGGGATCAGTTAAGATGAGAGTTGAGTTTGAGGTGGCTTGATTTGGGGATTAGATGTTGGGTTGAGTTTTTTATTTCTTGAGATGTAATTCAATACCACATAATTCACTCATTTGAAGTATACAATTAATGGTTTTTAGTACATTCACACACTAGTGAAACCATCACCACAATCAATTTTAGAACATTTTCCTCATCTCAAAAAGAAATTCTGTATCCATTAGCAGTCACTCTCATTTCCTCCAAACCTATCAGCAGTAGGCAACCACTCATCTTCTGTCTCTATAGATTTGCCTATTTTGGACATGTCATGTAAATGGAATCTTACACTATGTGGTCCTTTGTGTCTAATTGTTTTAAGGCATATGCTGTAGTATGCATCAATACTTCATTCCTTTTATTGTTGAATGAGAGGCCTGGTGCATGAATTCATGCATGGGTGGGATACCTTGGCCTGGCTGGCAATCGGGGCCAATTTGGGCTGCTGGTTGGGGGGGCGGGGGAGGGACTGCAGGAGGTTGGCCAGCTGTGGAAGGTTGGCTGGCTGCAGGAGGTTGGCTGTGGGAGTGCACTGACCACCAGGAGACAGCTCCTGTGTTGAGTGTCTGCCCTTAGGGTGGTCAATGCGTGTCATAGCAACTGATTGACCAGTCGTTCACTCACTTAGCCTTTTATATATATAGACCACATTGTCTGGATAGACCACATTTTGTCTACCCATTCACCAGTTAATGGAGATTGTTGAGTTGAGTAGGGGTGATGGAGAGTGTTTGTGTTGAATTGGGTCAGGTGAGGTTGGGTAGGTAGAGGTTGTAGGTTGGGGTGAGTGCTTTTGCCAAACCTGGAGTTTACCCTACTTCTCCTGCCATCAGACCCACTAAGGTCACCTGAATAATTGTCTTGGATTCCCTTATTCAATAAATGTCACTAAGAATCTAACCACCATGAAAAGTGTTGATGTTCAGAGGTTGATTGATGAGTTCACTTATCACACACTTATTTGTTTCATTCTATTGAGTGTTTACTCAGTGCCAGGCACTTTCCAGATGCTGGGGATAGAAGAGTGATGTGGTTGCTGCCCTCAGAATGTTACTCCTGAAGGAGATGATAATTCTATATAAATGTGATTTCAAGCAGTGGTTGTTGTGAAGGAAAATCAAACAGGTTGCATGGCTAGAGAATGATGGTGTGGGCAGTTAGAGAGGCTTCATTGAGGAGGTGACACTTGAGTGGAGGCATGAAGGATGTGAGGGAAGAGCCATGTAGAGTCTTATGGAGTCTTGAGGAAGTATTCCACACACAGTGAAGAACCCAGAAACCTTTCAAATACCAATGAAGGCTCTTGAAGGTATGCTGTTTCTCTTGGTCACCTCTTCTCCTGATTTGTTGCTTTTGCTGATTTCTTCACCCTGTGCTTTCTTCTGCAACCCAAATGTAGACTGGACCTGCTTTCCTTTCAGTTTCTCTCCCAAACATCTTTTTTTTTTTTTAAATATATTTTTATTGATTTCAGAGAGGAAGGAAGAGGGAGAGAGAGATAGAAACATCAATGATGAGAGAGAACCATTGATCAGCTGCCTCCTGCACGCCCCCCACTGGGGATTGAGCCTGCAACCCGGGCATGTGCCCTTGACTGGAATCGAACCTCGGAGCCTTCAGTCTGCAGGCTGATGCTCTATCCACCGAGCCAAACCAGCTAGGGCTCTCCCTATCTTTGTCTCTTTACCTCAAGAATGTATATGGTATTGCTGTGTGTTATTTCCTCTTCCTGGGTACACCTGAGAACACATTTCCCATCTTCCCTTGCAGTTAGATTTGGGCCATGTGACTGAGTCTGAGCTAATGGGGATGTGGGTAGCCATAAAACTTCCTACATAGTTCTCTATAGTCCTCCATGATCTTTCTCCCCAATCCATGGTGATGCGTGGTGACTTTAGAGATCCCATATGTAGGATGGAGGTGTCAGATACAAAACTAGAAAGGGGTCTGGTTCCCTGAGTTACTGCTTGGAGGAATGCTACCAAGGAGACCTCCATCAGATATGACCAAGAAAAAACTTGTTTTAAGCCCTTGATATATATATTTTAATCCTCACCCGAGGATATGTTTTTCATTGATTCTGGAGAGGAAGGAAGAAGGAAAAAGAGAAACACCTATGTGAAAGAGAAGCATTGATTGTACACCCTAACCAGTATCAAACCTGACACTTAGATATGTGCCCTGACTAGGAATTGAACCCGAGACCCTTTGGTACATGGGACGATGCACCAACCAACTGAGCCACACCGGCCAGGGCTAAGCCTTTGAGATTTTTAAGGGTTGCTTGTTATAGCAGCTAACATTAATTATCCTAATATAGTGAATGCATCTGACATTTACTGAAGGTCAGCATGTGAACATGTGTGTGAACCAGGAGGTGTCATTTCAGGACAAGTAACAAGTTAAAATTTAATATGGAATATCCTTTTCCTCAAAACTGCCCACCATTGTGAATTTGCCACTGGAGGTGTGCTCTCCCCAAGTCTGGATTTCCTGCCATTCTGCTGCCCTCTCTCATCTCTCCCTCCCTGACATCTCTCCCTGCCTACCCTCTTCATCCCCTTCCTCTAAGGCTGTCTACACTCAGATCAAATTTATCTCATTTTCTTATGAAGAACCATTCACTCAACCCTTCTTACAGATCATATCTTCACGCCCACATGATCCATGATTAGTTCAACTGACACTGTTAATAATGATAATGATAATGACTGAGCCTGTACATGCCAAACACTGTTCATCAAGTGTTTTCCCTGGATGGATGTATTTGTTCCTCATTGCAACCTTAAAGGAAGTTGCTGTTACTATCCCCATTTTGCAGATGAGGAAACTGAGGAACAAAGAGGTGGAGAAATTTTGCTAAACAAAAACCCGTCATCTCCGTTGATAGAATTTTTTCCTGTCGTTTTAAAAATGACATCTGCCCTGGCTGGGTGGTCAGTTGGTTAGAGCATTGTCCCATACACCAAAAGGTTGCATTTAATTTCCGGTCAGAACACATCCCCATTTGGTCAGGGCGTGTATGGGAGGCAACCGATCCATGTTTCTCTCTCACATGGATGTTTCTCTCTCTCTAAAATAATATCAATAAACATCCTCAGGTGAGGATGAAAAATACATATATTTATGTATATTAATATACATCCAATACACGGCCCAGGGTTTGAATATAGTCAGCTGGCATTAGCTTTTGTAATTCCAATCTCACCCTGGTGCAGGTATTTTGGAGGGAGGAACAATTAATAGTGTAATAAGAACTCTTTAATGAGCTAAAAGCTCATTAAAGAACTAAGAAAGTGGGGAGCTGCTACATTAAAGGGTAATTGACAAACGTGTAAGGAGGGACTTCTCAACCTCCCGGGCTCAGCTCCCTCAGCTCTGTGTACTTACTCAGCAGCGGTGCCAGCACCCGGCGCTGTTGGGAAAGCCCCCAGCTGATTTGCATATTCAGCGGCCACAATTAATCACTGCTTGTGCTTCTAGAGCAATTACACCCACTGTTCCGAGCATGGAGCTGGGTGGGCGGGGTGGGGGGTGGGGGGGGAGTATGTGGAGTTGCAGATTTTACACACACATACACACAGACCAAGAGCCCAAGGAATCAGACCCTCATCTTGTAACTCACTTCCCACCCTCCCCTGCCACAGCTGCAGGCCACATCCAGGACCTGCAGGCAGCCTCCCAGGGGGCAGGCCCATGTTATACACACCCCTATACCCACAGCCAGATCAGACACGTTGACACAAATAGCACGCCACACACACAGTGGCACACACCCATTTGTGCCTGGACACATATCCAGAGCCCTCTCACACACATAAACACAAACAACTGTGTTCACAAACTCGCACCCAGAGATGGAGCCACATCTGCAGGGAGACACCCATTGTCACACACAGAGACACGCGAGGAATGCAGGGGCACACAGCCCTGCACAGAGACGTGCCACCAACACATAAGCTACAGAACCCAGGTGAACTCCATCCTGACCATCTCTGAGATCCCCACCCCTCTCCAACAAAGATTTACTGGGCACCTACTATGTGCTAGGTGCTGTTCTAGGCTCGGGGGATCCAGCAGTGAACAAAACAAAGATGCCTGTCCTGGTGGAATGAACACTCCAGTGGGGCTGATAGGCAGTAAGCAAACACAGATAGGAGATGTCGGGTGGCACCATGGAAAAAAAGAAGGCAGTGAGGCAGGCTGAAAGCCTCCTCCAGGGAGGCATCCTTGAAGCAGCGGTTCCTACAGAGAGAGGGAGGGAGCCAGTGACGTCTCACACAGCCACGCGCAGGCACGTGCCATGTAGAGTCACTAGGGCCTGTCCCCACCAGGGCAGGTGTGTGGCCTTGTGTCCTGAGCAACCGCATACACCAGAGCTTCCTTTTGAGAGGTTGGACCCGGGCCTTGCAGGTGACAGTGGAGGCGCTGGGGAGGCAGGGGAAGCTGAGCCGACCAGAGACTCCACTGACCATGAGAGCTGCCCTCTTCTGCCTCGAGGCTGCTCTTTTCTTCTTTATACATGCCCCTGCCCCTTGGCCTACTTCTTATTTATTTAATTTTTGTGGTAAAAAGACCACACATAACATTTACCATCTTAACCATTTTTAAGTGTTCAGTTCAGTGGCATTAAGTTTTCATATTGCTATTCAACAGATCTCTAGAACTTTTTTATCTTGCAAAATGGAGCCTCTGTCCCCATGAAACAGTAACTTCCCATGCCCCCACCCGCCTCCAGCTCCAGGCACTCACCATTCTACTTTCTGTTTCTGTGAATTTGACTATCCTGGGACCTCCTAAGAATGGAATTATACAGTATTTGTTTTTTTGTGATTGGCTTATTTCACTCAGCATACTGTCCTCAAGGGTCATCCCCTTTATAGCCTGTGTCAGAATCTCCCTTTCTTTTTAAGGCTGAATACTATCCCATTCCATAGGTCTACCACATTTGTTTATCTCCTCATCCATTGGTGAACACTTGGATTGCTTCCAGTTCTTGGCTACTGTGAATAATGCTGCTTTGACCCTGCTTTCAATTCTTTTGGAAATGTATTCCCGGCAGGGGATTGCTCAATTGGGCATATTTCTTTTTTAAAAATTGCTTTCAGCCCTAACCGGTTTGGCTCAGTGGATAGAGTGTCGGCCTGTGGATTGAAAGATCCCAGGTTCGATTCCGGTCAAGGGCATGTACCTTGGTTACGGGCACATCCCCAGTAGGAGGTGTGCAGGAGGCAACTGATCAATGTTTCTCTCTCGTCGATGTTTCTAACTCTCTATCCCTCTCCCTTCCTCTCTGTAAAAAATCAATAAAGTATATTTAAAAAAATTGCTTTCGTTGAGGCACACAATATATGATAAAACACATTGATCTCAAGTGCTCTGTTGGATGACTTTTGACAACTGTCTGCACACCCTAAGCGAGAGGTAGACTGTTTCCAGCACCCCAGAAAATTCCTCATGCCCCTTTTCATGCCCCCCCTGCCCAAGACACGAGCTCTTCTCAGATACATTCCTAGTGGGACAAAACGGATGAATGAAAGAGGCAGTGTGATGTAGTGATCAGAGCTCAGCCACTTGGTCCAAGTTTTTTTATTTATTTCAGAGAGAGAAAGGGAGAAGGAGAGAAAGATAGAAACATCAATGGTGAGAATCATCAATCGGCTGTCTCCTGCATGCCCCCTACTGGGGATTGAGACTACAACCAGGGCATGTGCCCTGACCTGGAATCAACCATGACCTCCTGGGTCATATAGGTCAATGCTCAACCACTGAGCAACACCAGCCGAGCCAAGTTTTTTTTAAAAAATTATTGTTGACATATTACAGATGTCACCCATTTCCCCCTCTGTTGTCCCCCTCCACCCAGCCCCTGCCTCCCGCCAAGCCTTCCCCACACTATTGTCTGTGTCCATGGGCTATGCCTATAAGCAAATACGTTCTGTGGTTGATCACTTCTCTGTCCCTCCACCCTCCTTCCCTCTGAGATCTATCATTCTGTTCCATGCATCCATGCCTCTGGCACTTGGTCCAAGTTTTAGCCCTCCACTATCACAGGTGTGACCTTCAACCTTCTGCGCCTCAGTCTTCACAGCTGTAAAGTGGGGCAAATAATAGCACCTATAGCATCAGGTTGTGTTAGGGTTAAATTAGTTAAATTAGATCTAACACTTAGAACAATGTCTGCCGTGTGGTAAATGCTGTCAACGTGTTGCTGTTATTTTAAAAGACACATGTCGGGAGAACTTTATAATGAACACTGTGTGTGCACCACCCAACCTCAGAAACAGAGCATCATACACATAGTTGGCGCCTTCTACATACATTTTTGCCATTGCATGCCTCTCCTTTCCAACCCCCTCCTTTCCCCACCAAGGGTATATAGATGAGTGTGGAGAATTTTTTAAACGTTTTAAATTCTGGTAAAGTATACATAACATAAAATTTGCCATTTAGCCATGTTTGTGTCCAGTTCGGTGCCATTAAGCACATTCACACTCTGTGTGACTATCCCCACCACCGCCTCCAGCACTTTCTCATCTTCCCCAACGGAAACTTTGTCCCCATTAACACAGACTCCGTCTCCCCTTCCCTGGGGAGCTTCTGCTCAGAGCGTTTCTCCATGTTTCCGGCAAATCAGGCTGTATCCATGGATAACATCACACAACATCATCTGGCAAGTTTTTAAGCTGTAACTGTACAGCACTGAACATTTTCTTTTGCAACTTGATTTGTTATTCACTTGGGTTTTTTTTTTTTTTGTTTTTTTTTTTTTTTTTTTTTTTGGTATCTTACCCATGTAGACACAAGTATTTCTAGTCCTGTCTTTTTAATTGCTTTTAAAATGCTTGCTTCGGCCCTAGCTGGTTTGGCTCAGTGGCTAGAACATAGGCCTGCGGACTGAAGGGTCCCGGGTTCAATTCCGGTCAAGGGCACATGCCCGGTTGTGGGCTTGATCCCCACTGAGGGACATGCAGGAGGCAGCCGATCAATGATTCTCTTTCATCATTGATGTTTCTATCTCTCTCCCTCTCCCTTCCTCTCTGAAATCAATAAAAATATATTTTAAAAAAATAGATGCTTGCTTCAGCATAGTTATCTGTTCTCCTACTCATGGCCTTTTAGCTGTTTCCCAGTTTGCTCCTGTTCACACATCCCGGCTTGTCTGTGCACAGGATGAATGTTTCTGGGGTGTATAGCACCAAAGAATGGAAATTCAGGGTACCACCCTGAGTAGGTTGTTCCTGCTATTGCCCAAATGTCACGATGTGCTTTTCCTCTCCTCACTCTCCTGAGGTTCCCTTTTGCCCCCAAGATAAAGTCCAGTCCTTCTATCTGGTAGCTCTGGCCTCATTGTCACCGTACCTTAGGAGGAGACCCAGCCTCCTGCACCTGTGGGCCTCTGAGCTTTGCATCTGCTCTGCTCTCTGTCCACCATGCCCTGCTGGCTCTTACTCATCCCTCAGGTTTCAGCTGCAGGGTCATTCCCTGACCCTGGACCCCAAAGCTAGATCAGGGCCCCCAATTACACTCAGAGAAGTCTTCCCATCTGTGCATGCACCATAATCTTAACTTCCTTTTTCTTTTTTTAAATCCTCACCTGAGACACGCTGGGGGAGTGGGGGGGGCGCGGAGAGAGAGAGAGACAGAGAGAGAAAATCAATGTGAGAGAGAAACATCGATCGATTGCCTTCTATATGTGCCCTGACTGGGGATTGAACCTGCAACCCAGGTATGTGGCTTGACCAGAACAGAACTGGCAACCTTTTGATGGATGATGCTGAGCCAACTGCCGAGCCACACACTTAACTTTCAATTACTTAACGATAGAGGCTGCCTTGTTCATAGCCACAAATTGCGTGCAGGCTGGGCCTGGAAGGAGCACCTGGTCTGTGTTTGTGGATGAATGGAGGAATCCTTCTATCTACCTCCTGGCTGGGGCAGGGACTGCACAGAGACCTGGGCTCCCTTCCCAGTCCATCACTTCCTGGCTGTGTGACCTCAGGCAAGTGGCTTAACCTCTCTGGGCTCCTCACTTTCCTTTCCTGTGAAACCCTTCCTAGGGCTGTTGCAGAGGTTAAAATGGGTGAGCCCATCAGGCCTGGCTAAGGGTAGACCCCTCCTGGTAGGAGCTACTATGGTTCTGAGCCAAGTTCTGGCCCTGTAACCCTGGACTGGGGCCTTGTTCCTTCCTGGTTTGGCAGGGCTGGGAAGCAATGCTGGGTCTCCTTGTCCAGCCAGCTCATCCCTCAATTCCCAAGCCTGTAATGGGAATCACATGTGCTGGATGCCTGCCTAGCCCCCCTCTTCCCTCCCTCTCTTCCTCCCCCAGAGAGGCCCCCTGAGTCATCCTGGTCACCTCACCCCTTCTCACAGCCTCATTCCCACGCTGCCCTGGCCTGGGATACACATATCAGAGGGTGTGTCATGTCATGGGTTTCTGTCTGTGTGTGTGTGAACTATCTGTCTGTACTGTGTTTATGTGTTTGAATTGTAAGTGTACGGGTGTGTTTTGTATGAACTATGTGCTTATGTTGTATGTATGTTTGCATATGAACTGCCTGCCTGTTTTGTGTGACCATCTATGGGTTTTGTGCATGTGTTAACTGTATGTCTGTTTTATGACTATGTATGTGAACTATGTGTTTATACTGCATGTTGTTTGTGTGACTATGTTGTGGGTTATGGGTGAGTTGATGTGGGAACTACATGTCTATACTTGGGATCTCTGCGTGTGGGCTATGTGCCTGAATCATGGGGTGTGTGTATTTTTTGTTAGGGGAGTCTGTGTGTGTGTTGGGTTGCTGTATTTGCGAGTGCTGGGTAAGTGTTGCGGGTTCACCTCTGATATTCTTCCACCATCTGATAGTGGGTGTATATTTCTGTGGGCCCCAGTGCCTGGGATGTGTATCTGGCTGCTTGTTGTGTGTGCTTTTTCTGAGTGGGTGTGATGTTGTGCCTGACCATGTGTGTCCCTGGGTGACAGTGTGCCCATGTTGTATGTTTGAGCGTTAGTTCACAGTTTGCCTGGGCAACTGGGGGATAAGTTCCCACCCCTACAGCTGGCTCATTCAGCATGCCTGTGTGTGTGTGTGTGTGGTGCCTGGAGGTAAGGAAGCCTCAGGAGTGGCAGCAGTTCCACAGTGAGAAATGCCCACGAGTAGGAAAAATGGGGCTGAATGGTGGACGGTACATGGGGAACTCCAAGAGTTGAGGGTTAAACTCAGGCTTCCCTCAGGAGCCTTCTCCTGGACATTGAAAGGGGCTGTGCTCTGTTCTGTGTGAGCACTCGGAAGGGGGATTGGGAAGCCTGGGCCTGGAGGGGCTGGAATGAATGGGCCCTCAGGGCCTGTGGAGGGGTAAAGATGATGCTCAGCTCACCTGGGCAGGGCCAGGCCTCCTCGATGCCTCGTGAACACTAGAGGGTGTTCCCTTGCAAACACAGCATAAAGAGCCACGCTTCTGTAGTCAGACATGAACCCAATTATGGTCTTAGCTCTGCTGTACATCCTCTTTGTGCCCTTGGTCAAGCATCTTAAGTTCTCTGAACCTCAATTTTTCCATCTGAGAAATGGGCCCCAGCCAGATGATGTTGGTGCCCTGCCTGTATCCCTTCAGCCCTCACATGTTCTGTGCACTGTTTGTCCAGCCTTAGGGCTGCCTCAGCTCACACACTGGCCAGGCCAGAAATGCTGAGGAGCTGACACCCCCGGATGCAGCCCTCCTCCAATAACCATGGGTCCTGGAGAATGAACACCAAGGGTGGGACAACTCTGAGGCATGGGTTCTACTTTCTCTCCCAGGGGTCCCCAGCAGGACTGACCCTCAGTTGCCTATGTGGATTTGATGGGAAAGGAAGAACGCACAACGAACAACCCAATATAATACTGTAGAGGTCAATACTTGGCTTTGAGTCTGGCAGACCTGGGTTTGAATCCCCTATCTGCTGTTTATGGTGGCTTTTTAGGTTATGGTTACCTAACCTCTCTGCGGTTTGAACTTTCTGTTCTTAAATTGGGGATAATAACTCCTCCCTTATGGGGTCATTTTAAGAATTCAAGGAAATAATGCATGGAGAGGACTTAGCCTGGTGTGGAGTTCTTAGTGGGAGTCTGATGAGTGGGGAAGGTTCTCATTAAAGGGGTGCAGTGCTGAGTAGGTCATCACACAGCCCGGAGTATTTGGGCTTTGTGAATGACAAGGTCCTCTCCAGACAGGTCAGCAGAATGAACATTCCAAGCGCATATCAATCAGAGTTTCGCTATAGGAAAAAAGGATCCAAACCAGGGAACTTTGTGCTTAAAAACTGTAGAAAGGCTGGCCAATGGGGCTCTAGGCGGAGCCTTTAGGATGACTTGCTATAGAACATCACTTCTCAATTGGCCCCCCTAGGACCTTCTGCCTCTGTTATCTATAGGAAGTGGGAACCACTGACTTCAAGAATATATCACCATCATGGATAAACAAAATGAAGCCCATCCATACAGTGAAATATTATCTATACTAATAAAAGGGTAATATGCTAATTAGACTGGATAGACCAGATGTCTTCTGGACATCATTTCGGACATCCTTCCTGACAAAGCCAGGGCCCGGGTGAAACCGCCCAGGGTCCTGGGTGCCTGTGGCTGGCTGGGGCGAAGCTGCCTGGGGTTCCAGGTGCTTGTGGCTGGCCAGAGAGAGGGAAGCCCAGGTCCTGGGTGCAGGGGCCAAGGCAGAGGCGGTTAGGGGCGATCAGGCAGGCAGGTGAGTGGTTAGGGGTGATCAGGCAGGCAGGCAGGCAAGCAGTTAGGAGCCAGCGGTCCCGGATTGCGAGAGGGATCCCAGATTGTGAAAGGGTGCATGCTGGGCTGAGGGACACCCCCTCCCGTGAGCGAATTTTGTGCACCGGGCCTCTAGTTCAGCCATAAGAAGGAAGAAAATTCTGACAACATGGGTGAGCCTCGAAAACATTATGCTAAGCAAAAGAAGCCAGACATAAAAGGACAAATGTATGATTCCGCTTATATGAAATATATAGAATAAGCAAATTCAAAAAGACAGAAAGCAGATTAGAAGGTACAGGGCAGGTGGGGAAAATGGGGAGTTATTGCTTAATAATTATGGGGTATCTGGGGAGGTGAGAAAGTCTGGAAATAGTATTGATGGTTGCACAACAATGCAGAAGTAATTAATACCACTGAGTTGTATACTAAAATATTATTAAAATGGCAAATTTTATGTTATATATATTTTTACTACAACTTAAAAATTAATCACATAATATACCAAAAGGCATGGAACTACTTTAAAGGGTGAATTGTATGGTATGTAAATTATATCTCAATAAAACTATTTAAAAAAACACAATGCATGACGATGGTTGCAATTTAGAGATTTGGAAGTTACCATCATTGTCACTTGCAACTGTCTCAATAAAAACTGGTGGCATTGGTGACTGAAGACAGTAACATTCTGGCAGGAAAACGCATTGTCTCCACAATGTGTTTGCCACATGCCACTGCAATGCAGAAGAAAGATGACCTCCACCCATTTCTCCCACACACATCTCATGCTTCCACTTTAAAAAAATATTTTTATTGATTTCATAGAGGAAGGGAGGAGAGGGATAGAAACATCAATGATGAGAGAGAATCGTTGATTGGCTGCCTCCTGCACGCCCCCTACTGGGGATCGAGCCAGAAACCCCAGGGAATTGAACCATGATTTCCTGGTTGCTAGGTTAACCCTCAACCACTGAGTCATGCCGGCCGGGCTCATGCTTCCACTTTATAGGACCTAATTGGCATACAGAAGTGTAGCTGCAAGGAAGTCTGCAACACATAGTTTTTAGCTTTGCCACCTCTGTAGCATCAGATTGCACGTTACGAGGTTGGGGGGGGGGGTGCCTCAACACTTGCCATCTCTTGGTTTTGCTTGTACAGCATTCTTTCCCTTTCAATGGTAAAACTTCCATGTCTGCTTCTATTTTCCACCTCTGCCTTTATTCTCTATCCAGTATAGGTTGAATGAAGCTAACTTCACTCTCTGGATTCAGGGAATGATCTACAAGAGAGGGCTGGCCAAACCATATAATACATTGCTCCAAACCCATGATTGGCTCAGGGATGGGCACATGACTTGGGATGGACCAATGAGAGTCATTACTTTGCAAGCTCTCTCTTTTTGCTGAAGTTGTGGAGCTTGGAAGATGGTCCTGGGAGCCATCTTTCGCTAAAATGGAATCCCTTGTGGAGAATATCAGAGACAAATGAGAGAGACAAAATCCTGATGATATAACAGAACCCTTGGATCCAACTATGCTTGAATTCCATCACCCCTGAATTTTTTAATGTCAGCTAATGGATACCTTTTTTTGTTTAAGATTGTTCAAGCTGCCTTTCTACCACTTGCTCCTCGAGGAGCCTGACTAATATATAGAGAGGTATCAGCAAGAGCAAAGGCAAGTGTAGACATGCACGCTGTAGATTCATTCACTCATTAAATTCTTCTTTTTTTTAAAAAATTTTATTTATTTCAGAGAGGAGGAGAGAGGGAGAGAGATAGAAACATCAATGATGAGAGAGAATCATTGATTGGCTGCCTCTTGCACGCTCCCTACTGGGGATCAAGCTTGCAACCCTGGGCATGTACCCTTGACTACATTCAAACCTGGGACTCTTCAGTCCACAGGCTGACGCTCTATCCACTGAACCAAACTGGCTAGGGCCATTAAATTCTTCTTGATCATTTTTTTTTCTGGTCAGGCCCTATGCAGGGTCTGGGAAAACAAAGGCCTTGACGATATCCTCCTCTGGCTGGACACATGAAGGGGTCACAGAGAGTAGAGGCATTGACTGAATGACTGCTCAGACACCAATTAGGAAAACCTATTAGCGAGGTGGTAAGAGTTAGTGGGGATCCAATGCTACCTGGCCTCCTGCCTATGGTGGAGAGCAGACTCTGCCCTGTGCCAGACCCTGAGCCACCTGGTCGATCAGTTTTGCTGCTTGAGGTCCTAGAGGAGCTGATCTCTCTTCAATGATGGGCTACAGTTCTGACCACTACACTAATCCCAGAGGAAGGTAGACACCATGCTCATTATAGCACTGACCATGATACTGACTTTTATTTATTTATTTTATTTTTTAAAAAATATATTTTATTGATTTTTTACAAAGAGGAAGGGAGAGGGAGGGAGAGTTAGAAACATCGATCAGCTGCCTCCTGCACGCCCCCTACTGGGGATGTGCCCACAACCAAGGTACATGCCCTTGACCAGAATTGAACCTGGGACCCTTCAGTCCGCAGGCTGACGCTCTATCCACTGAGCCAAACTGGTTAGGGTGATACTGACTTTTAAGTGGACAACAGTACAACCAGGACACTGAGTATGACCTTGACCACAGTAGGACCTGATCATAATTTTGACCATGACATGTCTAGGTAACTGTCCAAAGCAAGGGCAGAACCTGACCAGGACAGGTTCTGACTCTGAGTACAATATAGCCAAGAAACTGATCACCACACTGGCCACAACACAACCAGGAATGACCAGTGGAGACCACAATATTCACCACAATGCTGACTCCAGTAGAACCAGGATGCTGATGGCAGCCCAGATCACAGTTCAACAGAAGACTGACCTCAGCATGTTCAGGACACTGAGTTTGCCACTGACCATAACTGTGGTCACGACCACAGCACTGAATGTATTGGCCAGGGTCCAGTCAGAGAAATAAAGCCCATCTCAGGTAGTTCAATAGCAAAAATTTAATATGTGGATTGAAACAGAGGTGTTAGTTAAACTTTAAGAGCAAATGGGAGAAGATGAATTGACTCTAGGTTAGTAAGCTGCCATTAGCAAAGAGAGGAGGTGGTCGCCAGAGTCCAGGGGCTGAGCCATGGTGGATTCTGTTCAGTGTGATTGAAAGCACAGAGGAGACACAACAGCCACTTCTAGAGACACCCAAAGTGGGGAGAGAGGGAGATATATTCTGGCTTCATTCTTCCCACTTGCCAGTCTCCCTCAGGCCTCCCTGGCTGAGCCTAGCCAGATGCAACAGAGCCTGGGAAGTATAATTTGTAGGGGGTCACCAGAACCTGGAACATGTAGTTTTCAGGGACCATCTTCCCTGATACAGAGAAATCAGGTGGGGAATATATACCTAAGGGCATATTGACCAATGCCAATCACACAACACAGGCCATAGCTTGACCATGACAATGAGCATCTCAGTGACCAGAGCCCAAGAAGGATATTGTTCACAGTCTTGAAACACAGCACTAATTAGGCCATTGCTCTGTAGGAAAGGGACAAGCAGGGCCCTTCCGCACCAGTGTTGACCACAGCCCACTCTTGGTGAAGGGCTTGAGAGTTAGACCAACCAACATCCCTCTCCCATCCCATGCCTACTGCAGGCTTGGCCTGAGGAGTCAGCAAAGGACCAGCTCTGATTTGGAAAGAGGAGGTGAAAGGATGGATGAGATGCCTTTCCTGGCTCAGCTTCTGTTTGGTGTCCTTTGTCCCTTAGCCAATGTCATCAGCCTCAAGTTTCTTTTTGTAAAGCCCCCTGGGGATTGAGCTCTGGCTAGGTGCTCACAAATGTCTCTCAGCAATTCTAGGAAGAAGCAGGTCTTCTGAGAGAAGGAATGCTCTTGCCTCAGGTCACATGGCCAAGAAATGACAGAACCAGGGTTGAACCCAGGTTCTGCTGGACACCAAGCTCTTCCTCCTTGGTTTGACAAAACCATCCATAATGTGTTATCTGCCTGACACACAGTAGGGTCGATAAAATGCCAGGCCTGCCCCATATTATGGCTGATTCTTCTATAACCTGACTTGCTTGCTGCCCCCTAAAAAAAGCCATTGAGGGGTTCTGGGGAGGGAAGTTGCCTGGGGAGACCTGAGGGGTGGGAAGAGGCAGAGAAAGGCTGGAGGCAGGACCAGGACGCTCTTCATATGCAAATAATTTGCCGAAGGCAGCCTTAATATTTTGATTCTCTCAAGATTTGGTCTCACATCTTGAGCCTTTGAAACTGGGAGTGAGAGACTGTCCCAGGTGTGCAGGGGCGGGGCGACTTTGAGTGGCAGGGTCCTGGGGAATGGGACTTGGGGCGAGGAGAGTGAAAACAGGGTGCCGCTTTTGGGCGCCAGGCCCACCCTGCTGGTCATCCCGATCGGCCTCTGGTCCGTCCTAGGCGACCTGTTTTTGTTTCTCACTCCCAGCCTGCATCTACTACACCCCTCCCCCATGTCCAATTTCACAGGCTTTGACTCAGTTTCTCTCTTGATTCTTGATTCTTCTTTAAGGAGGGGAGCCTCTCAATTTCTCGTCTTTGCTATCAGGCCTTCCTCCTATTCCCCCGCCTCTCGGTCCCCCTCCTGTCCCCATTTTCAACGTGGAAAAGGTCCAGGGAGGTGAAATTTACAAACACGTGATGGAACCCCTCCCCCATCTCCGTGACCCGCCTGCATAATGGCCTGGGGGGGCTGCGGGGTTTTGTCTCGAGCTACCGTACCCAGAACAGGCTCCCCAACATCCGCGTCCCCAGACCCCCTGGGTCGGCGGCCAAAGACCAGCTGGGGGCGGGGCTGGGGGGCGGAGCCCATAACAAAGACTCGGCGAGAGAGGGGGCCGGGGGCGGGGCAGAATCCCAGCCGCCGGGGAGGCGGGGGGAGGCGGCAGCCGAGGGTCGCCCGGCCGGGCGGGCGGGGTCGCGCCTGGTGGCGGTCCCCGCGCGAAGGCGCCGCGAGGGTGGGTGGGGGGACAGGGCGGGGGGCGCGTCATGTGGCCGCTCACGGTCCCGCCGCTGCTGCTGCTGCTGCTGTGCTCAGGCCTCGCCGGACAGGTAGGGGCCCGGCAAGCAGGTGCGGGCGCAGGGGGCTCCAGGAGGGGAGGGCAGCTCAGAGGGTTCCCTCAGAAACGGGGTTTGGGGTTCCACGAGGCCCCCTGGGCTGCGAGGGGCGGAGGTCGCCGCGGGGAGGGGCTGGAAGGTCCACTCTGGCTTTGGGGGACAGAAGTAGGGCTTCAGATTCAGCCTCAAGCTGGGATGGTTTGGGGGACAGTCTGACCCCAGCTTCGAGGTTTTCGACACCTCGGTGACCCGGAGCCCACCACGCCCGCCATCTCGCTGGAGCTGAGGGGAGCTGGGGAGGGGGACTTCAGGGGGCTTTGGGGTGTTGCTTACCCTTCACTCCCCCATCATGGCTGGAGGTGCCCAGCTTCGGAAGCCCCCACTCTTCGCCTGCACCCCCAAGGTGGAGAAGGGGGCGGGGCTCACGTGTGAGTGACTGACGGGGACATGTGTGAGGTGCCGATGGGTGCTGGGTAAACGTGTCTTTGTGTCATGGCTGGGTGTGACAGAGTTTGTGTGGCTGGCTGGTGTGGGTCCAGCTGTGCGTGAGTTGGGTGTGATCAGGGAGGGTGTTTGTACGTGAGGAAGAGCCTGCGTGACCGCGGGAGGCTGTGACTGGGAGGCTGGTGTAACAATGTGAGGCTTGTGAGCTGTGACTGGGGGTTGGGTGTCTGGCTGGTGATGTGACAGCAAGTAAGGACTTCATCCTGGCTGAATTTGGGCAGCTGTAGCTGAGTGTGTGTGACAGTGTCCACCTGCAGGGGTGTCCTACAAAATGTCTGTGACCAGGTGTAGCTGTGTGAGAGCTTTGGGGTGACAGTGCGCTGTTTGGTGCCTTTGAGTAAATCGCTTAAAAGGGGGCGTGAAGAAGCATGCTCAGTACCTAGCTGTGTGTGCAATGTGTGCACCCATGCGTGTGCGTGCGTGTGTGTGTTGGTGGTGCCTTGAACACTCCATTTGTGCTTTCACAGAAGCAGGTCTCCCTCTCCATGTTGCCCATCTCTTTGGCAGGCTTTGAGGATCTTGCAAAATGTGGGTGTCCAAGCTTTCTTCAGCTATTGGGAAACCTCTTTCCTCCTCCATCTTGGGAGTGGGAGCACCCTTGGGCTCACAGATCTGTAGGAACTCAGAGGGAAGCTGGAATTGGAAAAAAACAAAAACTGATAATCACAGCGAACGTTTAGTAAGTGCTTATTATGTACCGGGCACCGTTTCAAGCACAAGCATGAATGAAGTCATTGAATCCTCCCAGCACTCCACTGGTGGATGCTATTGTTACCCACATTTAACAGACGGAGAAACTGAGGCACAGAGCAATTAAGTCACTTGCTCAAGCTCAGAACACTTGGGAGTGGCCGAGCCGGAATTCCACAGAGGCAGTGTGGTTTCTGAGCCCACAGGTTTACCCTCTTGTAAAATAATCCACTCCATGGTGTGGACAGCACCTGTGTAGACACGAGGGGGCGTTTAGGTAGAAGCTCCAAGGAAACCAGTCCTCGCACATTCTCTTTCCTGGTCAAGAGAAGAAAGGAATCAGACCCTTGTACCCCAACCTGAAAGGGGCGCTGGGAGAGACGGTCAGACTCTAGATAGGATTTTCAAGGAGAGGTTGGGGGTTCCCTTCCTCAAGGACTCCTCTGTTTTCCCATCTTTGGACCCACACACTGGGCGGGATAGGAAGCATGCTCAGTACCTAGCATCAGGCTACACATAGTAGGTGCTCAACTGGTACCCCAGATGTGAACCAGAGAAAAGTAAAGAGATTAAACTGGGAAAGAGACAAGAGATAAAAAGAGGCTTATACTTCAGAATTTGCTGGGAAAAAATGAACCAGGAGTGAAGTTGAATTTGATTTCCAAGAAGTATCCTTGCAACCACCACCTGGGTATTGTCCCCACGCCCCTGCTAGCGCCGAGGAACTCTAGTTTTCCTGACTTCCAGCCAAGATTGGCTAGGGGTGCGGGAGAGTGAGTAAATCTTACAGACCCAGGGCGGGGAGGGTTTGGGGGCGGGGCTAACATGAGATTTCCTGGGGTGCACAGCTAAACTGGGGTCAGTGGAGGCGGGTGGCGGGGCTAAACTGGGGTAATCCGTTGGGGCTGGGCTAGTGAGGGCCAACCACCCGCTGCAGTCCCTGCAGGCGGCCACCTCGGGCAATACCGTGTCGTGAACCGCCTTCAGCCCGCAGTTTGCCCACCAGCCTGACGCCCCAGGGAGGGGAGGGGTCTGAAGACTGGATGCTCTGTCCCCTCTCCGGCCCCTGCATCGCTTCCCAGAGCTCTCTCTTCGGTCCCTGCTGGGCCCTGGGCACCACCAAGGGGTCCGTTCTAGGAAGCATTCATTCGTCCATTCTATCAGCCAACATGATTAAGCACTGGGATGCAGCCATGAACCAAGTAATAAAATCCTTGCTCTCCTGGAGCAGATCTTCTGCAGGAGAGACAGACAAGAATCGAATAAATACACAGCACAATGCCAAAGCTAAAAGTGTCATAAAGAAGTAGGGGAAAGGGAATTAAAGAGCGATGGTGGTGGGGTGGGGGCTATCTTAGCAGAATGGTCAGGGACAGTGTCTCTAAAGAGGTGGTATCTAGGGCCACACGTGAAAGAGGCGAGAGAGGGAGCCTTCTGGTACCCAGAGGAAGAGCATTCAAGGCAGGGAAAGCAAGTGCAAAGGTCCTGAGGTGGAAACAAACTTGGCGAGTTTGAGGAGCAGCGAGAAGGCTGGTGTGGCTGGAGAGGAGTGAGCAAAAGGGAAGTTGTGGGGAGAGCAGGAGGGGGCAGGCCACATGGGAACTTGTGGGCTGTGGGCAGGAGTTTGGATTTGACCTTGAGAGCAGGGGAGTAGCACCTGTCAGAGGAGTTGTCCGTCCTTCCAGGGTCTGCCTGGGGTGTTCTAGGTGTGGCCTATGAGTGCCTTGGAGCTACCAGAGAGCTTTCCCTGTGGGAAAGATGCCCCCTTCCTACCTTTAGATCCTCCCTAAGATCTAGTGACATCTTTGGCACTATCTGGGTTTGGGGTCACCTCTTTTCTGGGGTCCCTAGGGGATAGGAAAGGAGTAATAGTTCAGTTTGTATGGCATGCCTCAGGGCCATTCCCTCTGCCTGGGACACTGCTCCCCCATGATTTGTAGCTACTTGACCCCCTCTCTTTCCTTTTGCTTAAATGACACCTCCTTCAAGAGGCCCACCTTGAACATCCACTGTCATTCTCTGAGCTCTTGGTATATTTTTCTTCATAGCCTTCATCACTATCTTTACACGATTTGTTTATTAATTCATAGGTGCTCAACAAATATTGTTGAATGAATGAATGGATGGACGAATTCCCCTTATCCTCACAGAATCTTTTCTTTCTCAAACTGTGGGAATATTGTGCCCTGGGAAAGTCGGGGAAACACTGCCTTGCACCATCCCATCCCCATTTCTAGTCAACCACTCTCCTGGATATGAAGCATCAGGAAAACCCCTCTTCCCTGTGCCTAAAATTCCACATTACCGGGCGCTGTTATTTGGAGTTAAGACACTGTTTTAGTAGGCCCCTGTGGAAAATGTAAATGTTCCAGGTGGAGGGAAGTAAAAGGAAATCTTAAGGACTTGCAGTTAATAAATGAATTGGATATTTTCTTCCCACGGAAGATCGGGGTTGGTACTGGGTGACACCTAGTGGTGGAATGAGGTCTGTGCAGAGACTGTGTGTGTGTGTGTGTGTGTGTGTGTGTGTGTGTGTGTGTGTGTGACTATGGCAAAGCTGTGCTGGCTGATGTTCCTGTGTGTGTCATGGCCCCGTCCAGGGTGAAGCGCTCGCCGCTGGTGCAAAGTTGAAGGGGTGCCCAAAAGCACCAAAACCAAGATAAATAATAAATTAATGCAATATCTTAAGAACATAAAAATTCATTCAAAAAATCTATAATAAACAAAACTTTAAATGAAGACAGACTCCAACTCTGCACTTGCACCACTCACATTACTTGCCTCACCATAACCCTGGCTCTAAATGAGTGTGTCTGTAGTCTATGGGTGTGTGTTTAGGGATTGTGCACTTGGCATTGACCAAGCTGGGCACAGAGACGTGTGTGCCATAATCATGTCTGTGGGTGTGTACACCAGTGACTCTGTGTCCTTATGTGTTGACCCTGTGGGCGTGTGTGTGTTTCTCATGAGCCCAGCAGCTGGTGTGGGCAGTGACTTTGTGTCCCCGGAATTCACTGCCAGTGCTTGGGAGGCTGTGACTTGCTCTTTTCCTTTACTCATGCCTTTGTGTGTTCACTTAGGAAGCATTCACTGGGAGCCTTCTGTGTGTCGAACCTTAAACCAGACACCAAAGGCTGGGCAACAGTTTGAGCTGCCGAGGGGTGGGATGGAAGACTTAACTTCTGTGATGTTGGGTCTGGCTGTGCTGGGGCGAAGGGAGATGTGACAGAAGTAGGAGACTTTGTTCCCACTGTTCGGGAGCTCTTGTCTGAGAACATCAACGTGTCTTCACACCCAGAGTGGAAGCCTGATCTGTGTTATACTCATCCACCCAGGGCTCAGTAACGAAGCAAGGAGAAACCAGATGGAGCAGAGAGCAGTCAGAATAGACTCTATCAGTGGCTGTTTCCTCTTCCTTTGCACGCAGTCCTAACAATCCTGGGTAAGGAAGACAGGGAGTCACAGTGTGGAAGACAGAAACCAAAAGGCAAAGTCTGCTGAAGCCACTGAATGATATGCCAAACAGCTCCTGATCTTTTAGGCCCTGAGAGGTTGTGGTTATTCACAAGAAAAACGCACGAAATAGATACATCATCATTCCCCCATGAAAGAGAGCAAGTGAGGCACCGGGGATGTGGAGGGCTGTGACGCAGCTCGCTGTGGAGGGGTTCTCAGGGCCACGTTGGGGAGCATGCAGCAGGCACAGGGACAGTGTCAAGAGTCAGGCAGGCTTCCTGGAGGAGGTGGCATATGAGTGGGACCTTGAAGGATGAGTGAGTGAAGATTGCAGTGTGGACATTCCATGCAGAAGAAGGTTGTTGGCCAAGCTAGTGATGTGTACAGCACACGGTGGGTTCTGAAAACAGGAATCAGGTGGAGTGGGGATGATGCGCGTGGGGAGGTGGGAAAGGAGGTGAGCTTGGAGAGGTAGGTTGTAATCTGGCTATAAGGACCTTGTGGGCTGGTTAAGGATTTTACAATTTATTGAGCTGACAGTATGAGGCCATGGAATGGAGTGTGTGTGCATGTCTCTCTGTGTATGTTTCAATAGAAGGTCTTTAAAAAAATCAGCAAAATACACATAAAATTATACTCTTATCCATTTTAAGTGTACAATTCAGTTGTATTAAGTACATTCATGTTTTTATTTTATTTTATTTTTAAAAATATATATATTTTATCAATTTCAGAGAGGAAGGGAGAGGGAGAGAGAGGTAGATGAGAGAGAATCATTGATCAGCTGCCTCCTGCATGCCCCCTGCTGGAGATTAAGCCCATAACCCAAGCATGTGCCCTTGACCAGAATCGGAACTGGGACCCTCCAGTCTGCAGGCCAATGCTCTACCCACTGAGCCAAACCAGCCAGGGCAGTGCATCCGTGCTTTTGTGCACCCATTACCTACCACCGTCCATCCCAGCGCTCTTCCCATCTTCCTGAACTGAAACGCTGTCCCCGATGAGCAGTCACTCCCCCTCCCTCTCCCCCAGCCCCTGACAAACATTTCACTTTCTGTCTCTACGAATCTGATTCCTCTAGGGAACTCATATAAGTGGAGCCATGCAGTATTTTTCTTTTCGTAACTGTCTTACTTCACTTAGCATCATGTCCTCCAGGTTTATCCATGTTGTAAAAAGCATTTCATTCTTTTTGGGGGGCTGCATAATATTAATTGTATGTATATGCCACATCTTGTTTTTCCATTCATCCTTTGGTAGACACTTGGGTTGCTTCCACCTTTTGGCTATTGTGAATAATAATGCTGTTATGAATATGGGTGGACAAATATCTTTCAAGACCTTTCTCCCAGTTTTTTTAAAAAATATATGTTTATTGATTTCAGAGAGGAAGGGAGAGGGAGATAGAAACATCAATGATGAGAGAGAATCATTGATCAGCTGCTTCCTGCACTCACCCCACCGGGGACTGAACCGTGACTTCCTGGTTCATGGGTCGATGCTCAACCACTGAGCCATGCCAGCTGGGCTCTCCCAGCTCTTTTGAATGAATACCAGAAGTGGGACTGCTGCATTATATGGTAATAATGTATTTAAGGTTTTTTTCATTTTAAACAAGAAATGGAAACAAGATGCTTGACTTAAAGGAAAAGCTATCTAGGATTCATTTCTTTTGGAGTAATGTATCCCTACTTAAAGACAGATCGCCCTCCATGGAACAGCTATGTACAAAAAAGTTATAAAATTGTCCTTAGTTTTACAACGGTAAATGAAAAACATGAAAATTCTGCAATCAAACAAGGTGTGCAAGGATCTTTATGTTATTCTTTTTGTCGTCGTTGTTGGACAGTGAGAGCAAAATAATTTACTGGGACATAAAGATAAAAGCTGAATGAGTTTCCACTAATGGAGAAAGGGGTGCTTTCACAGAACCAGTATTTTCCCCCAGCCCCTCAAATACCATTGGCCATTTGTTTTACAAAATGCAAACGTTGTGCACGTATATCCCTTAGTTTACGCACAATAAGGGAATGGGGATGGGGGAAATGGCGGTGTTCTAATTGAGAATGTGTTCTTGGCCTGGAGGAACCGAGTTCTGCATAAAGTAGCAGGTTCCCTTTGTAGTGGACGCCTCCTGTCTGCTGCCAGAACACATCAGTTGTATCTTCATCCTCCCTTTCCACCTGTGCCGGCATGTCTGTGTCATTGATTGGCTGCCTGTCAAATCAGAATCTGATCTGCCTCACTGGCAAACCCTGTCCTTCACAATAGGCCTTCATTTGTTTACCGAGCGGTGTATGCCTCTTAATCTTCAACTGTACCCAGCGCCTTCCTGCCCGACACCTTCAAATGAACATGATCATGTTCTTAGTCTTGACTCCTTGGGCTTTCTGTTGACTTGTGTGGGAGTCGCTTCACAAAAGACGTACCAGGTCCGCCCTGAATGAGCACACAAGCAGCACCAGAAGCCAGTAATGCATTCAAGTTTTTGAGGAACTCCCATATTGTTTTCCATCGTGGCTGCCCCATTTCCCATTCTCACCAGCGGTGCACAAGGGTTCCAGTCTCTCCACATCCTCATTAACACTTGTGACGATCTGACTTTTGATTCTGGCCCATCCTCATGGGGGTGAGGTGCTTTCTCACTGCGGCTTTGATCTGCATTTCCTTAAGGGGTTAGTGATGCAGAGCACCTTTTCATGTGTTTATTGGTCATTGGGACATCTTCTTTGGAGAAATGTCTAGCTAAGTCCTCTGTCCGTTTTTAAATTGGGTTGTATTTGTTGTTGTTGTTTAAAGAGGCTTTAAAGCCAGGAATGAGACATGGTTGGATTTGTGCAAGGGACAGATCCTCTCGCTATAACATGGAAGACAGACTGGAGTGGGAAGAGTAAAGGTGTGAAGACAGAATTATCTCAGGAGCTGACAAGGCCTGAGGCAGATTGGTGGCAACCAGAGGCACAGCAAGACTAACACTTGGGGGTGGTGAGTGGAGGGAGGGTACTTCTCATTGTCTGGTGTCTGAAGTCCTTAACGAGGCCTACTGGCTCCTTCCCACCTCCTCCTGGAATTCGGAACCAGGCGAGAAGCAGAGATGACAGGAGAAAGACTGCGCTGAGAGGAGAGAGAAAACAGCTCTTCCGGGCGGGGGGGAGAGACATAGTTCAACACCATTTCCCAAAACTTGCTGTAACCAAGAAAAAAAACTAAAACCAGCCACCGGCTAGAAGGCTCACGCCATTTGTATTCTGGGGGACACAGAGCGGTGTGTGTGTGGACAGGAATTCATACCTTGTTTTATGTGTGGGCTGAGATGGCCCAGACGACAGAGGCCACTTGGCTTGCTGCCAAGGACACTTAGTTTTGCTTGGTGTGTGATTTCTAGCTTTTCCACTGGAAAGCTCTACTATTTTTTACCTGCTACCCATCAGAGATGGAACTTAGGTTTTATGCTTGATGCCCTAATTCATATTTTTGAATAAATTTCCTCTTGACATAAAACCTGCACAAATGGTAAAGGTGCAGCTGGATAAATTGTCTGGAGGTGACATAGTGTTACCAGCACCAGGCCAAGAAACAGAACTTTGCCTGGCTGGCATGGTTCAGTGGTTGAGCATTGACCTATGAACCAGGAGGTCACGGTTCAATTCCGGCCAGGGCACATGCCTGGGTTGTGGGCTCGATCCCCAGTGGGGGCGGGGGGGGGGGGGGCGCGCACATGCAGGAGACGGCCGATTGATGTTTCTCTCTCATCATTGATGTTTCTATCTCTTCCTCTCCCTTCCTCTCTGAAATCAATAAAAATATATTATAAGAAAAAGAAACAGAGCTTTACAAAAATCCAGAGGCACCCTCATGCTCCTTCCAGGTACCCGCTTCACCCCCCTCTCCCAGAGTAACCCACTATTAAGCTGACATCTCTCACTATATGCTGGTTTCACCCACTCTTTAACTTCATGAAGTCATGGAGTGTGTAGTTTTTGGTATTTGGTTTCTTCTGCTCAGCAAAGTGTTTGTAAGATTCCTCCATATGGTTGTTTTGTGATAGATCGTGTGTTGTCATCTCTTTATGGTGCTCCATTGTGTGAATATACCATGATATATCTGGTTTAGGCTTTTGGGTTGGTGACGTTTGTGGCTGACACAAACAGTGCTGACATAGACACTCTGACACATGTCTGTGAGGATGTTTGGCTATACATGTTCAATAGATTCTTTTTATTCACAGTAGTTATCCTAAGTAATAAAAGCCTAATATGCTAAGTGTTCAGTTGTTCAGTCGTCCATTCAACTAATCAAAATGTACTATGCTAAGGTTGCTGTTTGCTATGGCATGCACTCAACCAGGAGCTGCCCCCTGGTGGTCAGTGCAGCTCAGCCAGAAGCCAGGCTCACAGCTGGCGAGTGCAGCAGCAGTGGCAGGAGCCTCTCCGGCCTCTTTGGCAGCTTAGGGGAGCAGATATCCGACTGCCAGCTTAAGGGAACGGGCCTAAGTCAGCAGTTGGACATCCCCCCAAGGGCTCTCAGACTGCAAGAGGGTAATGGGCCTGGCTGAGGCCCCCCCCCCCCCAGTGCACAAATTTTGTGCACCGGGCCTCTAGTGTTCTACATAATAAAAACCTAATATGCAAATAGTCCAAACAGCAGAATGACCGGTGGAACGACTGGTCGCTATGATGCACACTGACCACCAGGGGGCAGACACTCAGTGCAAGAGCTTTCCCAGCCTGCAGGCCCCAGGCCAGCCACGATGGGTGCCAGCAGGGGGCTCCCCTGATTGTCCTGCCGGTTGCCTCACAGATCAGCCCTGATTGCCAGCCAGGCCTTGGGACCCTACCCTTGTACAAATTTTGTGCACTGGGCCTCTAGTGTTCTATAAAGACACCGCGGACATGGAATTAACAAATACTGAATCATCGCAGGGTTAGATTCCTGCAAGCCTCTGGTCACAACGTATTTGTGGACCAAACAATAGTAGCCTTGTTTTATATGTGTTTCTGTTTGAAACACCCTATTTAATATAAATTGTGGGTTCATTAGCCTCGAACTCACAGTCAATGGCAGTATAACTCATACCTGAATGAAACTTATCGGCCAGATGCATTTGCTCCTGAAGACCCGCCCCAGCCTTCTTGTGCTTGGAGATGCGAGACAGCCCTTCAGCATTATGTGTAGGAGCTGCTTAAAATAGAGAAATCAGTAAGAACCATGAAAATGTGAACAATTTGGCACTCAATAGACGGAAAAGGACATGTTTACAGTTAGGAGAGCTGGAACAAGAAGGCAGAGCATGGCTGAGGGTGACCAAATTTTTGCCCCTAGTCTATGCATGTCCACAAATGACCACAAAACCCTGCGACTATTGATTTGGGGGGTTATAAATAAATAGTAATGAGTAGGCTAGCTTGCCAATATAAAATCTGCCAATGGTGAGACTCAACTGTATATACCTAAGAGTAGGATTGCTGATGGGGGGGGGGGGGGAAGTATTCAGAGCTTTAGGAGATATTACCAAGCAGCCTTCCAAGCTTCTGAAGGCTCTTCAACGAGTTTACCAATTTATTCTTCCACCAGTACTGTCTGAGAGGGCACATCATCACAACACCTGGTGTTGTCTTTTTCATTTCAGACATTCTCATGGGTGTGCAATGATATCACTTTATGGGTTTAATTTACAGTTCTTTTTTAAAAATATATTTTTACTGATTTCAGAGAGGAAAGGATTGGGGAGGGAGGGAGGAGGGGGAGAGAGAGAGAGAGAGAGAGAGAGAGAGAGAGAGAGAGAGAGAGAGAGAGAGAGAAACATCAATGATGAGAGAGAATCATTGATTGGCTGCCTCCTGCAAGCCCCCTACTGGGATCAAGCCCACAACCGGGGCATGTGCCCCGACCTGGAATTGATCTGTGACCTCCTGGTTCATAGGTCGATGCTCAACCACTGAGCAACACCAGCCAGGCTAATTTACAGTTCTTGATGACTGATAGTGCTAACTACCTTTGCACATGTTTATTTACCACTCAGGTATTTCCATTTGTGAAATGTCTGTTCAAGTCTTTTGCCCATTTTTTCTATTAGGCTGTCAGCCTTTTCCTTATTGATTTGCAGGAATATCTCTATCTATACATATTTTATATAAATAGAAAATCAGGATATGAGTTCTTTATTGGACATAAGCTTGCAGATACCTCCTCTTACTCTGTGGCTTGTCTTTTCATTCTCTTCATGGTATCTTTGATCAATAAAAGTTTAAAATTTTAATGTAATTCAAATGATTTTTTTCCCTTCAAGGTTAGTGCTTGCTACTGTCCAGTTTTAGTGATCTTTGCCTACCTCAGAGTAATGAAGATATCATTCTATATTTTCTTCTAAAAGCTTTATTGTTTACATTTCACCTTTAGGATGTACAATCTACCTGGAATTGATTTTTGCATATGATGTGAGGTAGGGATCAACATTAATTCTTTCCCCTATGAATAGGTATGATGGACTCAGCACCATGTAACCTGTCTGTCTGGGATAGAATCCTGGGGGCCTTTGGGGAAGTTTCTTAGCATCTCTGTGCCTATGCTGTGCCTGTGCTGGGGACCTATGACAAAGCCAAAGATATGTTTTTATTATTGATTTATTATTTCCTCATTTTAATTAGAATCATGTCTACTTCATAGTGGTATTCTGAGGGTTAAGTGAGTTATTACATGTATAGCACTGCAAACAGTGCCCAGTACATGATATGTATTTAATAAACCTTAGCAATAATTGTTATTGTTTCTGACAGTTGTTAATGTTTTTCCTCCTGGGAATTCTCAGGGGGGGAAAAAAACATTACTTTCCATGGCTCCCAGTCTTAATGCATGCAGGCTGCTATAACAGAAAACCACAGACTGGGTGGTTTATAAACAACATAGATTTCTATCACACACACAAAAGACATTAATATCGCACAGTCTGGAGGGCTGAGAAGTCCAAAATCAAGGTGCGAGCAGAGATGGTGCCGGTGAGAGCCCACTTCCTGGTTCACCGATAGTGTCTGCTTGCTGTGTCCTCCTCACATGGGGGAAGGGGCATGGGAGCTCTCTGGCGTCTCTTTTAGAAAGGCACTGTCCCGTTCAGGAGGGCTCCACCCTCATGACCTAATCACCTCCCGAACACCTCACCTCCTAATACCATTGCCTTGGGGGTTAGGGCTTCAACATGTGAATGTTGGAAGAACAAACATTCCATCTACAGCACTCCCAAATACCATGCTTAGAGTGATGATGGTGATGGAGGGGGGAGGACACTCTCTGGAGATATTTCTGCATCAAAATCAGCCACATTGTTGCTGGCTTGACTGGTAGAGTAGGAAGAGAGAACAAAGGGGTAAAACAGAGCAAGATCTGTAGTTTCTAACTATGTGTACACCTGGGCTCTGTTCCTGGGAAGCAAGGAGCATAGGGTACAAAATTTAAGGAAGAACTCATTCTCATGTCAGTGCAAGCACAGGGCACCTCAGGGAAGGGGCCTTGCAAGGGAAGTTTAAGAATATTCCCTCTTTTAACAGTTTTATCCTATATAATAAGGAGGTAATATGCAAATTGACCATCACTCTGACACACAAGATGGCCGGCAGGGGAGGGCAGTTGTGGGTGATCAGGCCAGCAGGGGAAGGCAGTTGGGAGGGACCAGGCCTGAAAGGGAGGACAGTTGGGAGTGATCAGGCCTGCAGGGAAGGGCAGTTAGGGGTGACTGGGCTGGCAGAGGAGGGCAGTTGGGGGTGACCAGGCCAGCAGGGGAGGGCAGTTAGGGCAATCGGGCCAGCAGGGGAGGGCAGTTAGGGACAATCGGGCCGGCAGGGGAGCAGTTAGCCATTGATCAGGCTGGAATTGGAGTGATTAGGGGGTGATAAGGCTGGCAGGCAGAAGCGGTTAGGGGCAATCAGGCAGGCAGGCAGGCAGGTGAGCGGTTGGGAGCCAGCAGTCCTGGATTGTGAGAGGGATGTCTGACTGCTCGTAGGTGGGATTGGGCCTAAACGGGCAGTTGGACATTCCTCGAGGGGTCCCAGATTGGAGAGCATTCAGGCTGGGCTGAGGAACACTCTCACCCCAGTGCACAAATTTCATGCACTGGGCCTCTAGTTTAGGTATAATTTACATACCATAAAATCCACCGGTTTGAGTGTGCAATTCAATGGCTTTTAGTAAATTTACAGAGTTGTGCAAACATCACCTCCATCCAGTTTTAGGACATTTCTATCACGCCCCCCGCCCCTAAAAGATCCCTCATGCCCATTTTAGTCCACCTCACTCTCACCTGAAATTATGAAACTGCCTGAAATTAGGGATTGTCTGGTTCTTTGACTTAGCCAAATAGTTTGAGGCTTATCCATACTGTAGAATGTGTCAGTAGTTTGTTTCTTTTTGTTGCTGAATGGCATTCCATCATATGGGTGGACCAGTTTTATCCATTCACCAGTCGGTGGGCATTTGGATGGTTTCCTTCATTATGAAAAATGCTGCTGTGAATATTCACATTTAAGCCTTTCCATGGACATGTTTTGATTTCTCTTGGGTAAATGGAATTGTTGGGTCTTATGGTAAGTTTCTGTTTAACTTTTAAAGAAATTGCTAAATTGTTTCTCAAAGTGGTTGCAACATTTTATACTCTCACTTGCAATAGGTTCTGGTTTTGCCACATCATCACCAATACTTGGTACTGCCTTTTTTTTTTTTTTTAATCCTCACCTAAAGATATGTTTTTATTATTGATTTTAGAGAGAGAGGAAGGGAGGGAGAGAGAGAGAGAAACATCAATCAGCTACCTCCAGTACACGCCAGGACCAGGACCAGGGATTGAACCCACAGCCTAGGGATGCGCCCTGACTGGAAATCAAACCTGCACCCTTCTGGTGTACAGGTTGATGCTCCAACAACTAAACCACCGGCCAGGGCAGTCCTGCCTCTTTGATTGAGGTTGTGCTGGTGGATGCCACCTGCTCTAGTCCCACTGTGAAAGGCACAAGTGGAGCTGTCCAAGAAGGAGATGGGCACAGGTGTCTCAGTTCCAGGAGGAGATCTGGGCTGTAGATATACCTCTGGGAGGCCCCAGATGTAGATTTATTTAATCAGTCCTTCAACAATTTCTTGGGCCAATTACTGCCCTAAGTCTTGGGGATGCAGCTGTGAAAAATACAGACTTGTGAAATTGCAAGTCTAATGGACCAGACAGACCATAAAGAATAGAATGTCACATGCTGTTCAGAAAAATAGAGCAGTCAAAAGGATGGAGAGTGGTGTGGATGAGGTGGCCAGGGAAGGTCTATAATGGCCATATTACTCAGAGCCCAGTCAGGGAAACAAACTATTCTAGGGTTTCAAAGAGAGGGAATTTGATACAGGAAATTGGTTGAATGTGAGATGGAAGAGTTGAGAAGCCAAACTGATGGAATGATCATGGAATCCCGCAATAAGCCATTGTGCAAAGCTGAACCTTTCTAATGCCGCGACCCTTTAATACAGTTCTTCATGTTGTGGTGACCCCCAACCATAAAATTATTTTCGTTGCTACTTCATAACTGTAATTTTGCTACTGCTAATGAATTGTAATGTAAATATCTGTGTTTTCCGATGGTCTTAGGCAACCCTGTTAGCGGTTCTCAACCTGTGGGAAACACAGAGTTATAAAACAGATACTAAGAACCACTGCTGTAGAGCCTAAGACCATCAGAAAACACAGATATTTACATTACGATTCATAACAGTAGCAAAATTACAGTTATGAAGTAGCAACGAAAATAATTTTATGGTTGGGGGTCACCACAACATGAGGAACTGTATTAAAGGGTCGCGGCATTAGGAAGGTTGAGAACCACTGTGTTAGAGGGACATGACAAAGGGTGATGTGATGAGAAAAGGGCTCTTGTGTGGGAGTTGGCTTCAACCAGTCAGAATACCCCACCCCCACCCCAAGCTGAAGGAGAGAAATACCTTGGCTCCTTCCTTCCTCCCCACTTTCCAATCTCCCTCCATTGCCTCCTATTGGATGAGTTTAACAGGAAGCCCATGTGCAAGGGAACCTGGGAAATGTAGTTTTCTGGAGAAGGGTAGTGCAAGTATCTTACCCATTCAATGATAGAACAGAGGTATAAATGAAGTAAATGAGCAAACCATGTGTATCTGTGGTAATAGTGTTCTGGGTAAAGGACAGCAAGAGCTAAGGTTCTGAGGCCAGATGGAACCCAAACTCTGGCATGATGGTCTAGGATTCCAATAATTACAGGCTGTTGTTGTTCCTTGTGATTAAGCCCCTATAGGCTAAGTGTACAGAGTGAGAAGGGCTGGGGACCTATGACAAAGCCTTGGAAAATATAAATATTTAGGGAGAAGGCAGGAGACAGTGATGGCGTAGCTACAGAAGTGGGGGCAGAACTAGAAATAATAAGGTGTCTGAAATCAAGGGACAAATGACTTTCAAGAAGGAGGGAATGGCCCAGCCAGTGCAGTGCAGTGGTTGAGCATGGACCTATGAACCAGGAGGTCACAGTTCGATTCCCTGTCAGGACACATGCCTGGGTTGCGGGCTTGACCCCCAGTAGGGGGCGTGCAGGAGGTAGCCTATCAATGATTCTCTCTTATCATAGACGTTTCTATCTCTTTATAAATATATTTTTATTAATTTCAGAGAGGAAGGGAGAGGGAGACGTTTCTATCTCTTTATAAATATATTTTTATTAATTTCAGAGAGGAAGGAAGAGGGAGAGAGAGAGAGAGAAACATCCATGATAAGAGAGACTCATTGATAGGCTGCCTCCAGCACGCTCCCAACTGGGGGTTGTACCTGCAACCTGGGCATGTGCCCTGACCGGAAACTGAACCTGGGACCCTCTTCAGTCTGCAGGCCTACGCTTTGTCCACTGAGGCAAACCAACTAGGGCTAAGAATATATATTTTTAAAAAGAAATAATTTTCTCATCTATTGAGATGATCAGGTGATTAAAAAAAGGAGGGAATGATCCATGAAAACTAACCTATGAGAGTGACTAAGTGAGGGCTTGTGTGAGGCTGTGGGACTGGCACATTGGAAGGTCATCAGCTGCTTTGGAGAGGAGTTTTGGAAGGATGGAGGAGGTGGGAGGAAGTAGAGATAGCAAGGGCAGATGTGAGTGAAGTCTACTCCTTAGACAAGCGTGGCTGAAAGAAGCTAGGGCCATTTCCTACAGCATCAATGCTGAGTGAGATTATCTTTGGCTTCCAAACCCTCTAAGCCAGGAGGCTTGAAGTCCAGTGGTTTTGGCATCTGAAATCAGACCGGGGTTCAAATCCTGGGACCCCATTTACCTGCTGGGTACCCTGAGCTGGTCCCCTCTCCTGGCTGAGCCTAGTTTCCTCACCTGTAAATAGGGAAGTCACTGTACTTTTAATGGGAGGTTGCAACGACTGCTCAGCAAGCAAATTTGCAGTGTTCAGCCCTCATAAATGCAAGCTGTAGCACAAGTAGGCAAGGACACATCTCATTTTTTAAAGCTCAATATCAGTTGCAAATAATAAGAACGGCAGCCCGGGCGGCGTGGCTCAGTGGTTGAGCATCAACTTATGAACCAGGAGGTCATGGTTCGATACCCAATAGGTGCATATGCCTGGGTTGTGGGCTCAATCCCCATTATGGGGCGTGCAGGAGGCAGCCGATCAATGATTCTCTCTCATCATTGATGTTTCTATTTTCCCCTCTCCCTTCCTCTCTGAAATCAATAATATATATATATATATATATTAAAAGAATGGCGGTTACTGTATATGAAACACCATGTCTCAGACACTCTGCAAAATGCTTTACTGCACCATCTCCCCCCACTCTCCCCAGCTCACTCTGCTCCATTCACAATGACCTTCTCCCTGGTCCTGCCCAGGGCCTTTGCACTTGCTGCTCCCATTGCCTGGAACTCTTCCCTCAGATATCCAAATGGCTCCCTCCCTACCTTCTTCAAATCGCTGCTCAAAGGTCCCCTTCCCCAAACCACCCTGCTTAAGGTTTACTCCGTACTTATTTATCTGCCCCACCCGAATCCCGATGTCTTATTTTACTTTTGTTTTCTTGTTTCTTGTCTGATTCACCGCACAGAATGTTCAGCGACACAAAGGCAGGCATTTTGTTTGTTGTTCACAGTGCCTGGGACGTGGATGCTCGATATCTTTCACTGATTCTCAGGACACTGGAGCCCTTTACACACATTCGGTCCATGGTCCTTACAACCACCCACTTGGCAGATGAGGAAACTAAGGCAGAGAGAAGTCACTGTCGGAAGTCACACAGGGGCAGAGCCTGCCTCTCCCTGTTGCTAAGCTCAGAAAAGAAGGGCCGTTCAAGGCACGCACCCCCATGTTCAGGGCTGCTCCCCAGGCGAGACCTTGCAAAAGCCTGAGTCATCGCCGCCTCCAGACGGCGGCGGCCCGGACTGAGGGCGGCGGCGGCGGCGGCGGCGGCGCGAGGTGATGCGGGGACGCCAGGAGGGGGCGTGAGTGCAGGGAAAACAGAGGAAATTAAATTCGCCGGGCGCTCCTCCGGGCAGCCTCGCCGCCCGCGCCGGCTGCTGGTGCGTGGGTGGGAGGTGCGGGGGCTCTGCACGCCCGGTTCCCCCAAGGGGTGGGCCCCGGAGTCCTGGGGCCTGGAGAGGGGTCCCAACTTTCAGTTCCCGCCCCCACTCCTAGTTCCAGTTGTGACTGGAGAGCCGCCTGGGACTTGTCTGCAAAAGGCTGCCAGTCTCCGCTGTACCCGGTCATCATGCCGCCCCCGTGCACCGGGGAATCCTCCGCTGCCCTAGTGACCCCCATTTCCCCACCTTTACCAAGTCACCGCGTCTACTGGCTTCGGACCCGCCACTCTGGGCTTCCCTGGTTCCGAAACGACCCAGAGTGGCCCAGGTCCCAGGAAAGCCCCTTCCCAAGGAAAAGGAGACTCTGGGCTGCGGGATTCATGGGGGCTCACCATCCTGTCCCCCTTCCCCCCAGACTCTCATACCTGTGTCCCGGGTTTTAGAGAGCGGGGTTGCTGTCCGCACCGGAGATGAGTGGGGACTTGGGACTCCGGTTCCCTGCCAGCGTGGGGTGGTCGCGGGGGCCGAGCGCGAGGGTGGCCCGGGAACCCCGCTGGTGGTGGGAAGGGGGGCGACACCGCTGGGGCGGGGCTGGGGATGCCGCGGCTGGGGGAGTGCGGAGGGGAGGGGCGCGGAGGCGGTACCTCTCCGGAAGGGGGGTCCCGGGCTGGGGGCGGCCAGCCTGGGGAGGGGTGTGGGGCAGTCGGGGCGTCCCCCGACCCCCGCTGTGCTCCGGGCCTGGGCCGTGACGTCACGGCGGCTGGAAGTGCCCGGCGCGGAGGCGCGGGAGGGGGCGGGGGCCGAGCCGGCGCTTTATAAGCAGAGCCCGCCCGGCGCGCGGAGCCGCAGCCCGCGTCCCTGAGCCCCCGGCCGGCGGGCCCGACCCCAGCTCGCGCTCGCGCCCCCGGGGCGGCTGGGCGGCGAGGGACGGAGCGCCAGGCGGCGGGCGGGAGCAGGGGCGCGCGGCGGGCGGCCGCGGGGCATGAGGCAGGGGCGCGATGTCGGTGCCGCTGCTCAAGATCGGGGCCGTGCTGAGCACCATGGCCATGGTCACCAACTGGATGTCGCAGACGCTGCCCTCTCTCGTGGGGCTCAACGGCACTGTGTCCCGCGCCGGCGCCTCCGAGAAAATCGTGAGTGGCTGCCGCGCGGGGGGTGGGGGGGGGGCGCTCCCGGGGGGCGTGGTGCCCGTGCAGCCGCCGCGGCCGCAGCCCCCGGGGACCCCCGTCCCCCAGTTTTCCGGCCCGGGGGCGCCCTCTTGGGGCTGGGGCTGGGCGCAGAGGCGGCGGGCCCGGGACCCTCAGCTACTGTTATTGCTATTTCTTATTATTAGTGAGCAGCGTCCGAGTGACAACGATATACGAGGCTCGCTCCGCCCGGGGTGGAGGCGGCGGGGTCTGGGCTGACTGGGACAGAGCGGAGGTTAGGGTGGGGGACACTGCCTCTGAACGGGGCAGCCTCGGGGTCTCTGAGTGCCTCCACCTTCAGGATCTCTCCCTGTTTGCGTCGGTGTCTCCGAATAGTCTCGTGTCTGTCTATTCCTTTGCCTGTGGTTTGCTTCTCTGTTTCTGTCTCTCCCTGTCTCTGTTGCGCTGTCTCTGACTGTGTATCTCTTTTTGTGTGTGTGTCTCTCCCGACCCCCCGCCCCAGCAACTCCCTCCTCATTACCTGCCTTACCACGTGCTGAATATTTATTCCCATAACTTGCCCTCCCAGAAGGGTCTCAGCCTGAGCGGAGGCTGGCGCTGCCCCCAGAAGCTCCAGCACTGCCCCTCCCCCATACCATCCTATCCTCTATCACCTTCATCCTCTAGCTTTCCTGCCACAGAGCTGGAGGGAGGGAGGGGGTGTATAATGGTGGTCCTGGTGTCCTGAGGAGAGGCGGGGAGGCATCCTCCATCGAAAACTTCCCTCAGCCTCCTGCAGATATGTCCCTCCCACCCCTTCCACTCTTCAATCTGTTCGCAGGACTCCTCCCCTTGCATGGAGCTGGGATGCTTGGGCCCCCTCTCCTGCTTGATTTCCCCCCAACTTCGCCAGCAACCCGGTCTAGCTTCCAATGGTTACCAAGCTGCTTCTTCCTATCCCTTCCATGAAAGAAAAGGGTCTTTGCTCCAAAGAGTTTCAGGCAAGCGGAGAGGGGGTGCCATGCACTGTGTCCAGGCCTGGCTGGCTCAGCCCCTGGGGAGAAATGGCACTGGGTTTGGCACAGGTGAGGGCTTTCAGTCCAAATTCTCAGACTTGAAGCCAGTGTGTGAACCAGTGTCTTTCTGTGTGTCTCACAGTATGCCCTGGTGTGCCCATCTCTGCATGACTGTCAGTGTGCCTGTGGGGGTGTGTGTGAAAGGGGGCTGCGAGAAAGTTCATGTGCTTTGCCAGCATGAGGGTCTAAGTGTATCTTCATGTGTAAGGGTGCAGCCCAGGACGAGTGTGAGTGTGTCCCTAAGTGAGTGTGTCTAGTTGCAGATGCACCTAAGTGTGTATCTGCAGCTGTATGTCCCTGACTGTGTATTTGCATGTGTTATGTGATTGCATGTGCACATGTGAGTTTGCATACATGAGACAGCCTTCTTGTTGTTACCTTCTGAGGGGCAAGAAAGATGATGTTGTCTCATTGAAATTAGAAGCCAGATTCCTCTCCCCCATCATCTTAGGAGTGCGAGTTTTTGTAAATGTGTGCATGGATTATGTGCAGTGTATGGTGTGTAAATGAGAGCATATGCTATGTCTGAGGAACGTGTACATAAGTGTGTAAGAGTGAGTCTCTGAGTTATGATTTTGTGTGTGCATATGTATATTTTATGTGCATTTTAAGTGTAGACATGTATGTCTTCAGAAGAGTGTGCATATATGTGCAAGTGTGTATCTATGCCTACCTTGTATTATATGTATGTGGGTGGATTCCTTTGTGTACCATGTGTTTTCTGTAAATATTAGTGTGCGTGTGTGTGTGCGTGCACTCAAACAGACCTGGTCTCCACTCTGGCCCATCCATAGTGAATAGCACCTTGATCAATGCTTCCATGAAATTGCCTGCTGAAGTTAATAGTTCTCCCACCTCTGATCCCCACCCCATCCTTGAGTCTTACTAAGCTTTGCCAGAAGGGCTCTGTGGAGTGAGAGCTGGGACCTGGGAGGGAACTGTGACATGAAGGTGTTCTAGAAGGGTCTTGGGAGTATCTCATAGACCTAGGTGGGATCCAGACTTTCTCCCAACTTGCTCTATGTCTTGCTCTTAATTCTGGGCCAGTGACTTCACCTCTGTGTAGTTTATTCATCTATAAAATGGGCATGGTGATTCTTACCTCACAGAATTGTCATGGTTAACAGATCTACTGTCCAGCTTTCCATCCATCCATCCATCCATCCATCCACCCATCCATCCATCCTTTATCCATTCACCCATCTCTATTCTTCCATCCATCTGTCCATCCATCCATCCATCCATCCACTCATCCATTTATCTTTTTATTCTTCCATTCATCTCTTCATCCACCTCTCCATCCATTAGCCATAATTTGTCTCTCCATTTCTCATTCCATCTGTCTATTTCTCTATCCCATGTATTCATGTATCCCTCCATTCAATCATTATCCACCATCCAACCATTTCTTCATCTATCCTCTTTTTGTTCATCCTTCAATCCATCCATCTCTCCATCCATCCTTCCATCCATCTTGTTTAGTCAACAGAATCATCGAGTGCTTCCTCTGTGTCAAGCACGTGTATGCTTGAAAACCCCAGCCCAGTGCCTGATACAGATTCTCAGTTAGAGACAGGATTCCAAGTCAGACACCTGGTTTTGAATTCTGGCCCTGAAATTTACGAGCAGGATGACCTTAAGGGAAATTATTTGATCTCTTTAAGCTCCAGTATCCCCATTGTCAAGGAGAGTCAGACTCCCCATTAAACCATAGGACCCATGTGAACATCAATGTTTTGCTCACTACTGAACCCTAAGGCTTGATGCATAGTAGGCATGCAATAAATATAGAATGTCCCCCAAAATGTATATACACACTTTGAATAATTATAAAGACAGTGGTTATTAAAATACATTTCATTCCCCACCCCCACCCCTGGGCCGGCGTGGCTCAGTGTTGAGCCTCGACCTGTGAACCAGGAGGTCATGGTTTGATTCCCGATCAATTGGGGCACATGCTGGTGTTGTGGGCTCGATCCCTCGTGGGGGATGTGCAAGGAGGCAGCTGATCAGTGATTCTCTCTCATCATTGTTTCTCTCTCCCTCTCCCTTCCTCTCTGAAATCAATAAAAATATTTAAAAAAATTAAAAATACAGTTCATTTTCAAAATTGAGCTGTCAGCTGTTAAAGTGTGTATACAGGGACACTCTGTATTTGTCAAGTGGCTGAATCAACAATCAAATCTTCATAAGGATTCAAGGATTCAACCTTCAAATGGAAACAAATGGTTGGGTGCACATAGGTTAGCGATTTTCAACCTTTTTTGTCTCATGGCACATATAAACTAATTACTAAAATTCTGCGGCACACCAAAAATACATTTTTTGCTGAGCTGACAAAAAAAAAAAGATATACTATTGGTTCATTCATGCTAGACGGCTATTGTGGTGCTGGCTGTTGTCATTTTTTTTTTTTAATTTGACAATCTAAGGGAAAAGAGGTCAGTGCCCTTGACTAAATAGTCAGGTATTGCATGTTTTTAAAATTCTTGCGGCAAATCAGTTGAACATTGCTGATATAGTGCTTAGTAAGGAGGAGGTACTTTGTTTGCCTTTGTAGCCAAGCACATAATATGCCTGGAATAAATATTTTTAAGTGTTTAAATCAATAATCCACTTTCCTAAGGAGTGGGAAGAACAAATGGAAGTGACTAGGCACATAGTAGGTGCTTAGTAAGGAGGAGTTGTGAGAAGGTATGGAGCACCAACATGGGTAAGTAAGCTGACGGGTTCAGGAGCGCAGGTAGTGAGAATCCCCAGCTATAAGGCAGAAGTTTGAATGCTGGTATTTGGCTTAATAAAGAACCTCAGTTGTGAGGTGTGAAAGCTGGTGAGCCCAGACTCTCTGGGCCTTCTTGTCTCTGGCTTCCCCTGCCTGATATGATCCAGAGGAGCAACTTAGCATTCCAAGAGATTCTAAGAGAGGGTGTTATAGACCATCTCTGGAAAGGATGGGGAGGAAGCTGCCACTGCTGCTATCTTTGGCCAACTCCCAGCCATAAACCATTCTTGTGGGATGCGAGCCTTCAATGGAATGGCTCCTCACCTGGGCGTCATAAATCCAGAACCAGACTAAAACCTGTCAGCCTCATTGCGAGCGGCCGCTGTCATTATGGGGCTGAAGTGAGTTACCCGCACCTTATATGCTATGTCCTTGTCCATTCCCTCATCCTTAAGGGCTGGAGGGAAGAAAGGGGAGATGGAGGAGGCTATTCTGCTTGGGGAGGACCCTCTTCCTCAGGAGAAGAATGGGAGGGGCTGAGCAGCTATCAGCAAAATGTTCTCTGAGGACCTTCCTGTGAAGAACCCAAGTGCAGAATCCATGTCTTTTTTTTTTTTTTTTGACAGTTTTGAGGAGGAAAAGACCCCAGATTCTCTATATGAGTCAAGAGAGGCCGAGTTCCACTACAATGACAAACAGCCCCATGTCTCAGTGATTTATTTCTCTCTTGCACTGCGTGTCCATTGTTGGCTGGAGAGCGCTGTCCATGGTGGTCACTCAGGGACCCCGGCTCTGAGTGATGGAGGCTCTATGGTGACGTAATCACAGAGACTGGAAAAGGAGGGCCCAGCAACACTCCATCCTCCGCGCCACCCCCAGCTTCTAGACTAGAGCCTTGCCCTGAAGGTAACACATGTTACCTTTGCTCACATTTCATTGGTCAACGCAAGTCACATGGCATGCCTAACCTCAAAGAGGGTAAGAAGTGTGGTCCTACCGTGACCTGTGTGGAGAGGAATGGCCTAATGTGTGAACAACCCTAAATACTGTACTGCTGCACTCAATCTCTCCTCCATTCATTCTACATGACACAAATTCTCTTAGAGCGTGTCTTCATTCATTCATTCATTCGTTCATTCAGTGAACATGTATTAAGTTCCTATAATGTGCCAGGCCCTATTCTAGGTATCACAATACAACAGTGAATAAAATAGACAGATATCCTTGTCCTCGTGGAACTAACATTCCAGGGCAGGGTGGGGGAAATAAGTATATAGGAAAATTTACACTGTTTCAGGTGCTGAAATGTGCTACGAAGAAACACAGCAGTCAGCAAAAGCAGAGTGGAGAGTGACAAGGCAGACTTTTAGATTGAGTGGCTTCTGTGAAGAGGCGACATTTGAGCAGAGATCTGAGGGAAGTGAGATGCGCTTAGAGGAAATGAATTGTGGGTAGAGGGAATAGCAAGTGCAAAGGCCCCGAGGTGGGAACATGTCTGGAATGTTCGAGAAACGGTGAGGAAACTAGTGTGGCTGGAGCAGAGTGAGCAAGGGGTGGTGGGGAGTGTAAGGAGATGCAGGTGGGCTGGTTGCAGAAGCCATATCATGTTTGGTGTGGGCAGTCTTGTAGGAATTTTAGATTTAACATGAAACTCCTCATGCATCCCCTTCCCTCTCATGCTTTCCTTTTCTCTGTGGCTCTTTTAACCTTCTAATATACACTTTGTATTTGGCTTATTTATTTTGTCTGATTCTCCCCACTATGATGTCAGCAACTTGAGGAAGGGATAGTTTAACAAATCAATTTTTGTTGATTGTTGTAGCTCCAATGCCTAGCCCAGGGCCTAATACACAGTTTGTGTTTAAGAAATACTTGTTAAGCCTGGCCAGCATGGCTTAGTGTTTGAGCGGTGACCTATGAACCAGGAGGTCATGGTTCGATTCCTGGTCAGGGCACATGCCTGTGTTGTGGGCTCCATCCCCTGTGTGGGGCATGCAGGAGGCGGCCGATCAATGATTCTCTCATCATTGATGTTTCTATCTCTCTCCCTCTCCCTTCCTCTCTTAAATCAATAAAAATATATTTAAAAAAAGAAATACTTGTTAAATGAATAAATGGGATGTTAAGGAGGGTTCTGAGCAGAGGAGGGATGGACTTGGCTCAGGTATTCAGTTTCCCTCTGGCCTCGGTGGGAAGGGCAGGGTAGGAAGTGAGGGCGGGAACTGGGAGACCAGGGAGGAGACGACTGCACTGGTCCAGGTGAGTGATGATGGGTACTGGACCAGAGCATGGGCCAGGCAGGTGGAGAAAAGTAGGTGATTGTGGATTCGACCACACCTGCCATATTCACCTGCTCCCAATCGTGGACTCACAGCTTCTGCTCAAACACTTCAAAGTGTGAGGAAATATTTATTAAACACCTACTTTGTACTGGGAAGGGCTCTAGACACTGGAATATAAAAATGAACAATGCCCCCAACTTCAGTCACATCGCAGTCTCATCAACAGAGATGCTAGTGATGTTTTGGAGTGTTATGGGGCAGAGGAGGGGCGCTGATACTGGCTGGGGTTCTGTGGAGGTTTCCTGGAGGTGATGATGCCCAAACTGTGTCTTTAAGGAATTGGCCAGATGAAGACAGAGCAAGGGCATCCCAGACAGAAGGAACAGCATGGACAAAGGCTCAGAGGCTTAGAGGCAGTTCAAAGTGGGCGGAGACTTAACACCAGGTTAGGAGGAGTGTGGAAGTAGCCCCGGTGGTCAGAAGGGTCTATGTCACAAAGGGAGTTTGCTTGAGGTGGTACTTGTACTTCATCCTGAGTGTCAAAGATGGAGCCTTGGAGCGGATAGGAGTCAGGAATTAATATGAGGCTGCCTACTGCATTTTTTCAAGAGACCTAATTATTGGAAGATACTTCAAGATTGTGAGTGTGAAATCTGCCTCCTTTTAACTTTGCCCACTTCACTTGCACAAAATCTAAACTCCTTACCCTGGCCCAACTTGTGAAGCCTCAGTTTCTCCATCCATAAAATGGGGATAATAGCCGGATGTACCTTATAGCAATGTGCTTAGCAGTGTGCCTGATATATGGAAGGTGCCTATGAAAGTTAGCTGTTGTTAATACTCGCCATCACCGTTATTATTGCAAGACCCTACCTGCCTGAATCTCAGATCTTGGACCTATCCCTCCACATTGTTCTTCTCTTTTTAAAATGTTTTCATTAATTTCAGAGAGAAGAAGGGAGAGGGAGAGACAGATACAAACATCAACGATGAGAAAGAATCATTGATTGGCTGCCTCCAGCACACCCCCTACTGGGGACTGAGCCCGCAACCTGGGCATGTGCCCTGACCTGGAATTGAACCGTGACCTCCTGGTTCATGGGTCCACCCTCAACCACTGAGCAACACTGGCTGGGTTCTACACTCTTCTTGTTCCCGCCTCCGGAACTTTGCACTTGCCGTGCCACACTCTGGGAACACCCTTCCTATAACCCTCCCTCTAGCCAGCTCCTTCTCACTGCTCAGGTCCTAGCTCAAATGTCACCTCCTCAGAAAGATGTCCCTGCCTGCCTCGGCTGAAACGTCCCCGCGCTATTATGTGGACCTGTTCTATTTTCTGCCCAGCACTCCTAACGATCGGAAATCATCATGGTAATTGTTTGTTTACCACCATCAGAATTGGAAATGCCATGTGAGCAAAATCTTTGCCCCTCTTGCTTATCACCGGGAACATCTCAGTTCAAGCGGTAGGTGTTTTCCGAAGGGTCTCGGTTCTGCCCCAGGAGACCGCGGCCCCTGAGTCCTCCCGCTGACACCCGTGAGTCTGGAAGAGTATTCCTGTGACCCGTGTCTTCTCCCAGGGCTCAGAAGGACCTGTTTCTCAAAGCAGTTTTTCTCACATCCTGGTTTAACGGGTGTCCAGAAAGGGTGCACGTTGCCAACTTCCCACATAAAGGTCTGGAGGGTGTTGCCACCAAAGAGCAGGGCAGTCAGTGTTAGCCCCTCACGTGCTGAGTCCTGGGTGGGAGGGAGAGACTCAAGCTCCCCCTCACAAAGCTCCGTAGGGAGGCACAGGCAACATGGAACCGTGCGAATGCTGTATAATTGCAGTTTGATAAGGGCAAGGAAGGAGCTGATGCAGAGCCACGAGGGCATGCGATTGGGAAGGGGCCGTCAGGGAAGGCTTCCCCGAGGAGATGACATTTGCCCTGAGACATGAAGGATGAATAAAGCAAAGGCAGAGCAGGTAAGGTGGAGGGAGAGAGGTCAAGTGAAGCCGGGGGGGGGGGGGGGGGGGCAGGGGGGGGGCGGCGGGAGGGTGGGGCTTTGTGAAAGTGTTGGAGTGGGACAGTGGTGGGGGTGTGTTTGAGAATCTGGGAAGGTAGGAAGGAGCCTTAAACCATTAGGTGACCACCACCCTGGACCCAGTCCACCCAAGTGTGATGCCAACACCTATAGAAATGGCTTGAGGTGTGGCCTTCGCCCACCCAGTCAGACCACAGGCAGCTTTCAAGGCCAGGTGGTCTGGGCTGCTGGAGTGAGGCGAACGCTGGCTTCCTCTTCTGCCAGAGGAGGCTCTGGTTTCTGCCTCTTGGCGTCTTTCAGGCCCCCAGCATCCTCTCACCTCTGGTCCTGGTGATTGATGCGTCTTTGTGAAGCTTGGCCAGGGAGCAGCCGGGAAGCCGGGCGAGGAAGAAAGGCAGCCCTCTGGGGGGCCCAGGCGCTTTGAGAGTCGGATGTGGGGTTGGATGTGTTCATGCGTGGGAGGGAAGAGGCTCCCCTGAGAGACCAGGGGGGCCAAGCTCCTTCCTAGTCCCTGTCTCTCTCAGTCTTAACGCATCTCTATTTTTAAACTCCCGTCTTTTGAGTCTCTCTCTCTCTCTCTCATATCTTTGTTCCATTAACTGTCTTTATTCCTCCTCTCTTTCTAGCTGTGTATTCATAACACACAGCAGGCATGTAATAGGTGTTTGTTGAGTGAATATTGATGATTATCTCTTTGCCTGCCTGTCTGTCTTTATCATAAGGTCTTTCTCCCATCTCTGTCTTGTCTCTATCTTGTCTCTATCTGAGTCTATTTTGTCCTCTCTGTCCGTGTGTCTCTGTCTCTGTTTCTTTCGACTCTGATTCTCTCTTGTCTCTTGGTGTCTCTCTCAGTCTGTCTGTCTTTCTCTCTCTGAGAGTCTATTTTCATGTTGCCAAAGTCTGGTCTCACGTCCAGGACCCTGACGGGGTGGGGGAGAGACTAGAATTCTTAGGCCTGAGAAAGCTCTTGAGCCAGGATGGAGCCAGGACCTGTGGGGGTTGCTGGGCAGGATTCAGGAGACAGATTGAGCCAGACCATCACGAGCCCTTGAAGGGGGTTGGACTCTTGGGGTATCCAGTGACCCCCTCTCCTTCCCCCCATCCCCATTCCCCCCTGCCGCCAGGAGGACACATGCCCCTCTTGGATCCAGCCACCCTGCCCCAGTGCTGCCTCCAGGATGGAACAGCTGTCTGGGCTGCAGCTGCAGAAGCTCATTTTGAACAAGGGAGATGATTGCAGGAGCGATGGGGGAGGGAGAGCAAAGGGGAGGGCGGCAGGGCCAGAAGGAATCAGGCGTGATTGTTGCTGCTGCCGCAGTGGGTGGTTTGCCCAGGAGATGGGGAGACTGGAAAAGGCAGAGGGAGGTCTGCCTGCCCAGCCGCGGGTCCACCTGTCCCCACTTCTGGTCCTCCCTGTTGTGAAGTTTCGCCGCCTGTCCCTCCCTCTTCCTGCATCTCTGCCTCTCTGCCTGTGTCTCTGTCTCCCAGCTCCTGTGGTCCTGCCTCCTGCCCCGTGATTCCCGTGATTCCGTTTCCCCATCTCTCCTGCCTGGATCACGGTCTCTCTGCCCACCACTCTGCCTGGATCTCTTGCATCTCCGAGCGTTGCCGCCGTCATTGTCAGAAGCATAGCTGAGGTTTTGGACTGCTCTGTCTTTTTCTTGTCGTTTCTGCGCTACTCAGGGGCTGGAGACGAGTAGAGATGGCAAATTCCCAGGAAACGACGGGCTCCTGTCTTTCAATAAAGAGATATTTACAAAGATATCTCAATTAGAACTAATTAATTAAGCGAGCCACTCTTCCCCTGCCCTCTCCTCCACCCTGTCGTCCCGCAGCCTCCTGGGAGAGAAGCAGCCAGTGAGTGGATGGCTGTCTCAATGTTTAATTTATAACAGCCTTCTCTCCGTGCCCGTCAATCCATCCGGAAGGGCAAGGTGGCCACATGGGTATAGACTCAGAGCGTGCCGGGGCGTGTGCATGTACATGGAGCCTGCCCTGCGTGTCAGGGTAGACCATGGCACATTTGAACATGTCTGGCATGTCTCTGTGGCAGGCATGCCGCTTTGTATGGGGAGAGTCCGATGGCCTCTGGGCATGTCTGAGCACATGGGACATGTAGGCGCAGGTCAGAGCCTGTCCCTCTGGAGAATGTCTGAGCCCAGCATGCCCACGTGTGTCGGGAGCGTCTCTCCCCGAGGGCATGGCCAGGTATGTCTTGCAGGTCCCCTGGCTGGGAGCCTGGAGGCATGACAATGTATACAGCTTCCAGGAGGAGCTGGCCATACCCCCAGCCCCAGCCCCTCAGCACTGGTGAGTGAGAAGGGTTGGGCTCCAGCTCTCATCTGCCCCTCTGCCCTCTGTGGCCTCCCTCCCTCGGTGCATGGCTTCAGAGCCCCCTTCCGATGACCTCGATGACCTCGCAAGCGCACCTCTGCCTGCCCCTCCCACCCCCTACAGAGGAGTCACCAGGGCAGAGGGAAAATGTTGCTTTTCAATGGTTACTTTCTAGTTATGAAGCCTTCAGTGTAATACTCAGCCCGGAGCCCTCGCGGTACGACCTAGAGGGCGATTCTGGTCTCACATGAAGACAGGCGTGATGCTGCAGCCCGGACTGTAATGTCCAACAAGGTGATGCAGCTCTCGGTGTGATGACACGTCTGTTGATGGAACCCTCAGTTTCGTGCCCCGGCGAGTGGTGCAGCTGTCAGCACGGCGACAGATCTGGTGATGCAGCCTTAGTGTGGTGCCCGGGCAGTGCTCGGGCTGTAAACTCAAAATATCTTGAAATGTGACTTCGGTTCTGCAGGCAGGCACTGGCTGGGACATTTGGTGCAGTCGGAGGAAGGGGAGTGTGCTCATTGGTGAGTGCGTTCCCTGGCTATTCCGGGAGGCCGGGATTCCCCACCCCCCGCTGGCCTGGCCACGGCTGGCTTCATTAGCCCTGGTAAATGCCCTGTGACCTCAGCAGGACCCCAGGCTTATTTGTAAAGCATGAATTCCGCAGGAGTGTTTCAGGGCTGATTGCAATGCTAATGAGTTAGTCAGGGAGCCCTGAGAGGGCAGCTGGGAGAATGTACACAGATGTCACTGCCTACTGAGAGAAGCGTGGGAATGTTTCCAGATACAGGCAGGCGAACGCATATGGATATAGAGCATTAGACGTGGAAGGGCATGCATGTTCTTAAGTGGACATGCGTGACATGTCTGTGGTTTCTGGGTGAACAGACACATGTATCTATGGCTGTTCAGAATAGCACAGAGAGGGCCAAGACTATTATTCTTTTTCATTTTTCTTTCTGTCTTTTTTGTTGTTGTTAATCCTCACTCAAGGATATTTTCCCATTGATTTTTAGAGAAAGTGGAAGGGAGGGGGAGAGACAGAGAGACAGAGAGAGAGAGAGAGAGAGAGAGAGAGAGAGAGAGAGAGAGAGAGACATCAATGTGAGAGAGACACATCAATTGGTTGCCTCCCACATGCGCTCCAACCAGGGCTGGGGATTGAGCCTGCAACCAAGATATGTTCCCTTGACTGGAATCGAACCGAGGACCCTTCAGTCCCCGGGCTGACACTCTATCCACTGAGCCAAACTGGCTAGGGTGGAGGAAGAGTATTTTTAAGGCGGCGTCCACCTGTGTGATGGGCACACTGTGGCAGGGCTGTTTGCAGGTCTAGGCAATGCACATTTACATACATGGCTGCAGGGTGGCACATGGACAGGAATACTCAAGGAGAGAGGCAGAAAAACATAAATATATCCGGTATACAAATATCAAGATTGACTTGCGGGCTCATGAACTGTACCGAGTATATAGGAGTAACATCCTGTGAACGTGTCTGACAGAAGGAAATGCTCATGGCCATGGGCAACAGTGCACATACACTTGTACTTGTCCACTGATGCACACTGGCATTCGTCTGGGTTTACAGGTACGTGCACCTATACACGTGGCTAGTCACAGATATGTCCAGATGTCCCATCTGTGTCCAGAATGATGCTCACAGGTGCCCGTGGATAAACAGTGATGTCCATAGACAGTCACAGAACCCCTGTGTATCCCAACACCTATATGCCACGCTTTTGGGATACAAATAACCAAATCTCCTCATAGTCCCTGGACTTCTGGCAAAGTGAGATTTTGAAGCCAGCAAGAGTGGAGAGGGAGTACAGAGTCACATGGGAAGTACAGAGTCACATGATCCAAGAATACAGAGCCTTGTTCACCTGGCTGTCCTAGCGGAGATTCTTCCCTGTTGACACCCCCTCTCATCAGAGTTAATTGGGGCAGCCAGTGCTCAGAAATGGCTCAGAGTGGTGTCTGGCACAAAGAAGAGCCCAGTGCATGTGCGGGACCATCACTGTTATTGAGCAGAATCGTTATTACCACATGAAATCCAGATGGACCCTGGTCCTTTGTGTCTAGCTTCCCAGCCTTTCCTCTCATCCCCCTGCCTGACCTGACATCAACCCCGGTGTCCCTCGAGCCTCCCAGCTTCATCTGTTCCTCTCCTGCTCTCCCTTGAGAGAGCCAGCCCTTGAAAACCTTGGTTTCCTCATTTGCCTCCAAGCATCACAGTTCCGGTCTGTCTGCTTAGGGGTGGGTGGGTACCTGAGAGTTAGTTTGGAATAGAAAGCCGCCTAAAATGGCCCACTGAAATAGGACCTTCATGTAATGAATGCAGGCAATCTCACAAAATCCAATAGCTGAGGCTTCCAGAGATCTGGAAAACGATAATTCACTCACCCATTTCTCAATCTAGTTAGCCAATATGTATTATGCACCTCCTATGCACCAGGTGGAGAAGATGCTTGCTCTCATGCAGCTCACATTTGAGTGGGAAGAAGCCAGTAATAAACATCCAGTAATAGTGCTGTGCAGAGGGACGGCAGTGGGGCTGGGGCTACTTTGAATTTAGAAGCAAATCTCCACTTTCCTGTTCCCTCCCCGCTCTGAGCACCCTTTGTTTCTGCACCCCTCACTCTAGCCTGCCCATGACTCTGGGTTTCTGCAGCCTCTGGTCCCCCATGAACCTTTAGCTCCACGGCCCCGTGTCTTCTAATCACCTTGACCTCCATGTTTCAATTCCAACTCCCTGGACTGGAGAATTTGCTTCTTTCAACGTATATCAGGAATCCACTTGTCCAATTCTCTGAGACTGGGCACTTGGGCCCCTGGGAACATGTGGGTATGGAGGTCTCCCTCTCAGGAGGGATTTACAGGTAAGGGCATTCTCTGGGAAGGAGTACTGGGAGGGGAGGCAGTGATAGACATCACCATCATTCATTCACTCATTGGACCAACTGACTGAGTGCCTAGGCTCAGGCCCTGTCATAGGTGCTGAGACACAGCTGTGAATATGATGGGTCTGCTGCTATCTTGTGGTGTTTATTTATACTGGAGACACAATAAACATGTAAGCAAATAACTAAACAAATTCATTTTGGATAGCTAAGTGCTGTAAAAAAAATTAGACGTGAAAGAAAGTGACCAGAGAACCTCATTTTGTTGGGACATTGGGGTAGGCTCTCTGGGGAGGTGACTCCCCCCCCTCCCCCCAGCTTTTGTGAGATATAATTGATGTATAACATTGTATAAGTTTAAAGTGTGCAATGAAATGATTTGATATATGTGTATATTGCAAAATGATTGCCACATTAGAGTTAGTTAACACCTCCATCATCTCACATAATTGTGTGTGTGTGTGTGTGTGTGTGTGGTGAGACCATTTAATATCTACTATCAAGTATATAATACAACTAGAAGCCTGATACACGAAGATTCATGCAAGAATGGGCTTTCCTTCCCCTGGTTGCCAGCACCACTTTCACTCTGGCTGGAGCCACCTTTCTGCTCCTGCCCAGAGCTGCCTTTCCGCCTTCCCACACTGCCCAGAGGCCTGGAGTGGCTGGGGTGGTGTGGAAGGCCTGTGTCGTTGCCATGGCAAGCATCCCGCCCCACCCCTGGCTGCTCGGCACCTGCGTATGCTTTGCTGGGTTAATTTGCATACTCACTCCTGATTGGCTGGTGGGTGTCATGAAGGTATGGTCAATTAGCATGTTACTCTTTTATTAGTGTAGATATTGTTGACTCTAGTCACCATACTGTACAATAGATCCCCAGAACTTATTCATCTTACACTCGGAAGTTTGGGGAGGCAACATTTGTACAGAAACCTGATAGATGAGGAGTTGGCCACGGAAAGGACAGGAGAGGAACATTCTGGAGAGGGAACTGCATGTGCAAATGTCCCTGAATGGAAATGAGCATGGTGACTGCCTTCTGGAAAAGGAGGGCTGGGGTGGCTTGAGAGGAGGAGGGGATGAGGTGGAACGGGTTGGCAGGGGATGCTGCATTAGGGCCTCATAGGCCAAAGTGAGTTGTTAGTTTTTATTCTATTCTAAATGCAATGAGAGGACAAGTTGCAGTGGGAAGAAGTGCCATGATTTGATCCCCAATGTTTAAAGGTCCCTTCTGTTACAGGGAATGGATTCCAGGGAGAGAGGGTGGAAACAGGGAGATCAGGGAGGAATCCAAGCAAAAACCAGTGGTGGCTGAGCCAGACCAAAACATTGGAATCATAAGCAGTGGGGAGATTCGGCTCATGTCTTAGTAGTAGAGCCATCAGGACTTGCTGATGGGTTAGATGTGAGGGGTGAGAGAAAAGAGCAGAGAAACAGGGTGGTAGCTGGAGAGAAGCATGAGGCCTAGGGAGAATTTCTTAAAAACGGGGGAATAAGAGCAGACCAGATGTCAGCTGGTCACCCTGCCTTAATGACCAGGAGGAGATAATGGCTTGCACCCCTTTCCATGCTCCATGGAAGGCCAGTGTCTCCCCAAGATTACCACCCTCCTGGGGGCCTATATTCTCTTGGTCATTCCTGTCTCTGACTCCCTGCTTCTGCTGATCATTGCTCCCCATTTGGCATCTATTGCTCTTCAATCTCTGCTCTAATCTTTATCTAGACCGAAAGCTTAGATCTTGAGGTGATGGAGAGCCCCAAATGCCAGGGCATACCACTTGAACTCGATCCTGAAAGCAGCGGGGCCATTTACCCACCATGTTTTTGTTCAACAAGTCCTTTTGAGGACCTACTAGGTGCCCATCATGGGAGTTAAGATGGTGAGCCAAGCAGACATAGATACATGGAGCTTCTTTCAAAATGGGACACAGGTATGATCAAACGTTCACGGATAGAACTGGCAGCTGTGATAACAGCTTGAGGAAAAGATCCTTGGTGTCATAGGAGCTTTTAATAGGAGGATTTAATCTAATTTGGAAGCTCAGAGGAAGTCAGAGCTGAGATCTGAAGCAGAAAGCAAAGGGTATTCCAGGCAGAGGGAACGGCTTATGCAAAGGCCCTGGGGGTGAGAGGAAGTGTGGACAGTGTGACAGATTAAAGAAGGCCTTGGAGGGGAAAGACATAGTAGGATGAAAGCAGAGAGGTAAGGAAAGGGCAGACCCGCTGGGCCTCGGGGCCATGTTAAAGAGTTTTAGCTATATCCTAAGAATAAAAGGAACTTACCAATGAGGTTTTGGTTGGGAGGATAACATGATCAGATGTGCATTGTAAAAGTTCTCTGAGGCTCCTATGTATAGAATGGACTGGAAATGGAAAGGGTTGATGAAGGTAGACCAGACAGACTTTCTGAATTGTTGGGGTGGCTTGGATCACTGAGTGGTGCTAAAGATGGAGAACCATGCATGAAGTGTGAAAATATCTAGGCATTAAAGTCAACCAGACTTGATGAGGGAGTAGGAGTGGGGGTGGGGATAGTGCCTGGGCATCTGAACCATTGACGTGGGGAAGTGGGAATGGTGACATGGGAGTACCGCCTGAGAACTGGGTTCAAGAGAGACAGACTTGCATTTCCTTCTGAGCATGCTGGGATTGAGATGCTTTTGAGACATCCAAGGGTGAGGGTCAAGAAGTCCATTGTATATTTGGATCGGGAGTTGAGAGGATGTATATGTATGCAGGTGGAGATGGGAGGTTTGACAGGAATAAGGACCCTTAGAGAAAGATCGAGGCAAAGAGAGAGCCCAAGGCTGAGTCTAGAGCGGTGGTTCTCAGCTAGGACTTTGCACCCAGGGGACATTTGGAAATGCCTAGAAATGTTTTGTCGTTGCAACTGGGAGGGGATACTACTGGTAGAAGCCAAGAATGCTGCTGAGCATCTTATAATGACCAGAATTGTTTTCTGGTAAAAAAAATCAATAGCGCTCAGGTAGAAAAACCTGGGTCTAGAGTAACATATAACAGCCAGGTGGAGGAAGATGAGTCTGCAAAGGAGATGCATTGAGGTAGGAGGGAACCATGCAAGTATATGTGATGGTGCCCAAGAAAAGGAAACATATAGAGAAAAAGAGGGCAGTCAAGAGTCGAATGCTGCTGAGTGGTCAAGAAAATTGGCAGGCTGAAAGGCATCCATTGGATTTAGAAACATGAGGTGGAGTTTGCAAGAGCTGTGTTGGTGGTACTTTCAGGATAGGAGTGGTGGAGGAGGGAGTTCAGGAAGTGAGGAAATGGGGGCAGTTGGTATAGGCCAGTGGTCGGCAAACTCATTAGTCAACAGAGCTAAATATCAACAGTACAACGATTGACATTTCTTTTGAGAGCCAAATTTTTTAAACTTAAACTTCTTTAATGCCACTTCTTCAAAATAGACTCACCCAGGCGGTGGTATTTTGTGGAAGAGCCACATGTGGCTCTTGAACCGCGGTTTGCCGACCACTGGTGCAGGCAACTAAGAAGAGGAGGGGAGAAGTAGGAGACAGATGAAGGGACCAGTCAAGTAAGGTGTTTTGTTTTTTAATAGGAGAGACTTCAGTTTACTTAACTACTAAGAAAGTGCTTCTTGAGGGGAAGAGGTTGACTATGCAAGATAAAGACAGTAAATTGATGATATGAGATTCCCAAGAAGGTAGAAGAGGAACAAAGCAAGAATAGCTGCACCAACCTTAAGATGAAGGGCAGCTCTTCCATTATAACAGGAGAGAGGGGCCAGGATGGGGCAAAAGTTCATCAATTACAACAGGGGAGAAGAGAGACTCCATTTTATGGCTCTTGTCTTCTCTGGGAGTTCACGGGAGGGTGGAGGAGAATGGAGAATGTTTCGAGTCTTCCTGTTCAGCTCAAATTGCCCCATGATAGTGTGTTGGCCTTTCTATGAAGAACGCCCTCTTCAAAGTCCCCTCCTGAACTCCTGGCCTGAGGTTTGGCATCTGAGCCTAGAGAGGGCTCAGATGGGCATGTCCAACTCCAGTATTTATGAGGTAACCTCATGATGGATTCTCATAAAGTCCCCAACTTGTGAAAATTAATGCTGTTCGTAATAGCCCATCAAGAAAGCCTTGTAATAATTCTTGAGAAAGACTCATATATTCTACTTTAATGAATCTTAGATAATGGCATTGGAAAAATAAAATCCCCTTACCCTCAGTAATCTTTAGTCACACCAATCATTTGCAGTGGACATTCATCCAAGAGTCCTGAGCACTTGGGGGAAAGTGCTCCATGAGTTGGGAGATGCTCAGGAAAAGTAGACTTTAGCTATGGCTTTCTCACTTGATTGTGAAAGTTGAGGAAGGTGGATGCAGATACTGAGATAGACCTGGTGGAGACTGGGTTCTGAGATAGACCAGGCTCAGCTGAGATTCGAGATGAGAAATTAATTCAAGTCCTGGGACAGAGCAGGGATATTCCCCTGAGGTCTTTTTTAAAAAAAAAATATTTTTATTGACTTCGGGGGGGCGGGGAGGGGAGAGAGAGAGAGAGAGAGAAACATCGATGATGAGAGAGAATCATTGATTGGCTGTCTCCTGCACTCTCCACACTGGGGATTGAACCCACAACCTGGGCATGTGCCCTTGACCGGAATCAAACCAGGGACCCTTCAGTCCGCAGGCAAATGCTCTATCCACTGAGCCAAACTGGCTAGGGCACCCCTGAGGTCTTAAGATACTCCATGACTGACTCCGAGACAGACTAGGTCAAACCTAAGCCCTGGAGAGACAAAGGCTGAACTTGGATCTGGGGATAGACAAAAGACAGACTTGGTCCTAGGAGACCAGGACAGAGTCTGGGTCCTGGGTGCAGCAGGGTTAAGATAGACAAGGCCTAACTCAGCTCCTGGGACAGACCAGAGTTGAACCTGAGTGCTGGGGTGGACTAGTGCTGAACCCACACCCTGAGATAGACCAGAACAGAGCTCATGAGGATAGAAACAGAAAATGGGCTGATTGTGGGGAAATTAGGGCAGAATAGGTTTGCCCTGTGGGGGTCTCCCTGCTTGTTGAGCCACTTTGCTCAAACTGTTGAGTACCTCTGGGATTAATGTCCGTGGCAAATGACGTGGCATTTCTCAGGACCAATGAGGGGAAGTGAAGTGAACTTTCCAATGCCAGCTTATCCTAGGACCCAAGTTTAAGCTACCTCAGGCCCAAGGACTGGAAACATGCTCAGCAGAGCTGACAGCTTGGAATGCCCAGGGTGGCCATCCCTCCATCCATGCTGGCGGTGACCTCGCTTATACAGACTAGAGTGATGCCCATAATCTGCACAGGCTCATCACACACGGGGACTCACATAGTCACACCACAGCAGATACACACACACAACACCCAAGTACAGTCCTAGAGAGAAGAACTAGAAAATTTGTGGACACTTCTATTGACTGCCACAGTCTCTTACACATTCCGAGAGTTAACACGCTCACATATGCAGTCCATACACGCACACTTTATTCCCTCTCGTATGGACCAGTCTTTCTGACCTGTTCCTCTCCATAGGATGAGGCAGGAGGCCACACATGCCCTTTGCCTGGTTTGCCTCCAGAGTGCCTTTGTCTTGTGGCACATCTGAGCGGTCTCCCCTCCCTCCTGAGCTGGGGGTCCCAGGGTAATAAGTTTCCAAGCTGGAGCTAGAGTCAGAGCTGAGAAAACAGCGCAGACACTTTCCCTGCCCCTGGAGTGGGCGGTATTTTTCCACAGACACTGGGGAAGAATAATAATAGGCACTGAGAGAGCTCTGTATTGGCCAAAAATCCTCCCCATCTTGCCAGCTGCAGCTTGGAAGGGGAGCTGGAGGGGAGAAGGCAAATCCAGAGAGACCCCATCCTCCCCGCTGCAGGTACCCACCCCACCACCACCACCACCACATGGGGCCCTCTCCTTCCAGGCCTGCCCCACTCCTCCCTCCTTCCAACTACTTAAATATTCCAAGGCAGGAAGCTCATGAATATTTATAGGGCCCTAGCAGTGAGGGAGATAAAAAAATAGGAATTTATGAACCAGGATACGTCTATAAATAACAGGCCTGTGGCTGATGGGGTTCTTCCCTCACCCCCCACATTCCTTCAACTTTGGCTCTAGCCCCATCCAAGCCTCGCAGAACTACCCCTGTGCACGTTCACACGCGTGCACACACACGCACAAACACAGCGTGGCTGTGGATGCACGAATTCCTGTCCTCCAGCGCACTGTCACACAAGCACACGTTCACATACGGTTGAACACAGACATGCGTCCGCACCTGCCTAGGGCCTGGCTCCACTGCCTCCCTTCCACACATAGATACTGACATGCAAAATCTGCCTGAACTTGTCTGGCAGCCGCCTGTGTCCACTTTCAGGCAGATACAGCACTTAGGTTCAGACTGGCACACACTACAAGTTGCATGTAATCACACACACACACACACACACACACACACACACACACCACAGAGGCCCACGGCCTCAACTCATGGGCCCTCTCTCTGACCCACGGCTGAAGCATGGTACTTCCCCTTCCCCAGAAGCCTCGGTTTCCTCATCTTTGTAAGGGGGATGCTGAGAGTCCCTACCTCATAGGGTGGCTGTGCAGATTTTTAAAAATAACAAATAGCCTGGCCGGTGTGGCTCAGTGGTTGAGCGTCGACTTAACGAACCAGGAAGGCCATGGTTCGATTTCTGGTCAGGGCATGTGCCCAGGTTGCAGGCTCGATTCCCAGTGTGGGGCGTGCAGGAGGCAGCCGAGCCATGATTCTCTCTCATAACTGATGTTTCTATCTCTCTCTCCTCCCTTCCTCTCTGAAATCAATAAAAATATATTTGAAAAAAACAAAAAACAAATAAAAATAACAAATAGATACCAAGTGCCTGTTGTGTGTAGGACACTACTCTAGGTGCTGGCGACACAGCAACGAACAGCAAAAGGTAAAAAATCCCTGCCTGACATCTGGAGGGGAAGGAAGGTAATACGCAAAATTCATGTGCAAATCGTGTGTTGGAAGCTGATAAAGTAGGGGGCGACTAGTGCTGAGATACATGTAGTTCTGACTGGGGGAGAGGGGAGCTCAGGGAAGTGCTCTTGAAAGATGACATTTAAGTAAAGATTTGAAGGAAGGAGAAGGACATTCCAGGTAGTGGGCATAGTCTGTGCAAAGACTGGATATAAAAGAAACATGCTCTAGGTGTTGCAGGAATAGTGAGGAGGCCTGTGTGGCTGGAGCACAGTGAGCTAAGGGGAGTATGGAGGAGGTGAGGGGAGGGAAGTGACTGGGCAAATCTTGCTGGGCCTTGTGGGCCATGGCGAGGATTTTGGTTTTTACCCCCAGTGAGGTGGGAGCCATGCAGGATTTAAAAAAAATGTTTTTATAGACTTTTAGAGAGAAAGAGAGAAATATCAATGAGAGAGAAACATCATTGATTTGCTGCCTCCTGCATACCTCCTACTGGAGATCGAGTAAGCAGGGCATGTACCCTGACCTGGAATCAAACCGGCAGCCTCTTGGTTCCTGTGTCAATGCTTAACCACTGAGCCACACTGGACGAGAGCCATGCAGGATTTTGAGATGAGAATGTGACCTCTCTCTCTCTCTCTCTCTCTCTCTCTCTCTCTCTCTTCCCCCCCCCACCCCTCTTCCTCCCCCTCTTCTTTTCTCAAGGTGCCTACTTTTGCCCTCTCGCTCACTCCTAAGCTCCAGGGGCCCCCTTTGCCTCTGTAACTTCCTTTCTGAGCTCCCACAGCCCAGCTGGCTCACTTTTTCTACCTCTGTGACTTTCTAAATAAACTTTTGCTTGTATTTGAAAGAAAAAAAAAATGTGACCAGGCTCAGGTGCTCATAGGTGCCCTCTGGCTGCTGTGGTGGGAACAGACTATGGGAGGCGAGGGTGGGAGTCAGGGGGCCAGGGCAGAGGCAACTGTACTGGGGAGATGGTCATTGGGAGATGGAGCAGTAAGTAGATTCTGATGATAAAGCTGTACAAGGAAGAGACAATGAAAACTGTCTGTAAATGAATGCATTCAAGAACTCATTCTTTAATTCCAGAAATGTTTATTGAGTATCTACTATGTGCCAGGTGCTATTCTGACTGGAGAACACAGCAATGAACAAAGTGAAAATCATCCTGCCCTTGAGGATCTATTAATATCATGGAGGAGACGGGAAAGAAACAGGATGCATTTAATCTAGGGTCAAGGAGTGGGGAATTTTATACAGAAAAATGCAGCAGAGTGAGCCCCGGGGAGCGATGGGCGCTGCGCATGTAGATTGGGTGGACTGGGTAGAATTTGTGATGCATTTTGAAGGAGGGCTCCTCTCAGGGTGGCTGACAGATTGCATATGTAGGTGGAAATGACAGAACTTGGTGCCTGGGTGTGAATTTGAGCTTTGAAGGGATGCCCACGTGAATACTCCCTTACATTGAATGGTCATTGTTCTCTTCCCTTACCCTCCCTTCCCCCACCCCACATTAGGATGGGTTCCTGAGAAGCAGAACCTGAGGGGAGTTGGAGTGCATGATTAATTGAGAGTGGGGCCTAAGCGAAGCAGAACTGAGAGGGGAATGGGTTGACCAAGGATGAAGTTTCCAGTGAGGTCTAAGCTTGGCCTAATCCACCGGGGTGGGGTTCCCTCCAGAAGGTAAATTGTACTGCAAAGGGGTGGGCTTTTTGGCTCCCGCATCAATCCACCATTGGCTGCTCCTGGGGGTGGGGAACACCTGTGAGGTGTCTCCAGGGTGTGCTGGCTCCCAAAAGCCAAGGGCAGGTCTCCGGAGAAGGTCACAGGTGCTAGCTGCAGGCCTTTGCTCTCAGCAGCTGCAGGGTGGGTGCACCTGGTCAGTGAGGGGATCTGGGCAGCGCCCCAGACTCCCCCAAAGAGGGTCAGAGGAGCACCAGGCATTTATGCCAATCACAGCATGGATGTCTGACACCAGGGCCTGTTCTCAGCTTGCTCGGTATGGAAATCAGGCCAACTTGGCACTGGGGCTCCCCTGACACAGCTGAGATCCTTTCCGGATTCATTAACTGCCAGAGCCTGGGAATTGCAGAAGGGAGCTGAGGGGAAGAACTGCTGCCCCGAAACAGGTCGGAATGGCTCCTTTAATTCTCCCACGGCCCTGGTGGGGGAGGGGGGTGGGCACAGCTCTCACCCCCATTTTGCAGATGTGGAAATGGATGCACAGAGAAGTTAAATCACGTACCCGAGTTCACACAGCTAGAGTGTGGAGGAGCCAGGATTTGAACTCAGGTCACTAGGCTCTGGGGTCTTTGTGCTTCAGAGTTATACTCAACTGCCTTAAACCCCTCCCTCCTTCAAAATCCCAGAGCCCCTGTATCCACTCCGAGAGGGAGGGGAAGGAGGGAGGGGATCCTGAGGGAATGGAACAGAAGATGTGTGGAGAGTGGGGGAGAAAGAGGTGACACTGAGGACTTGCCATGTGCAAGAGACATTCATTTATTCGTTCATTCATTCCTGACCTGATGATGCCTGCCTACTCTGTCCAGCATGTGCTGGTGTTGGGGCCACAGTGGGAAAGAAGAAAGACCTAAAGAAAAGAAAGAAAGACCTCAGCCCTGCCCTTTTGGTGCTAACAGTTTAACAGGACACACAGACTGTAACCTAGGCAAGGAAGAGAATAAAATGTAAGAAACTTGCTAGCGGGGGTAGTGGCGGGGTAAGGAACTGTGGAGACACACACAGCAGCAGATCGGGACCTGTCTGCAGGGATGGGGAAGGCTTCCTGGAGGTGGTGATGTTTACTCAGAGCCCTGGAGGATGCACAGAGTTTGAAGAGTCCTGGGGCAGCTGACAGGAGTGCAGCAGAGAAGAAATACCAGCATCTGTACAGCTCACAGACCTGGGTTTGAAATTCCAGCTCTGCCACTTAATATACAGAGCAAGCACCATTATCTCAAGGTTTTAAAAACTTGTACAGCCCTAGCCAGTTTGGCTCAGTGGATAGAGCATCGGCCTGTGGACTGAAGGGTCCCAGGTTCGATTCCAGTCAAGGGCACATGCCCAGGTTGCGGGCTCGATCCCCAGTGGGGGGGCGTGCAGGAGGCAGCCAATCAATGATTCTCTCTCATCATTGATGTTTCTATCTCTCTCTCCCTCTCCCTTCCTCTCTGAAATCAATAAAAAAAAAAAAACTTGTACAAATATTTATGGAGTACCTACTATGTGCCAAGTGCTTTTAGGCATTGGAAACATGGTAGAGACCAAGACTTGATTCCTTGTACATGTCCCTCCTAGTGGGTCATACACCACATCAGCCAACAAATACGTAGTATGGTTTCTTCCATGACAAATATGAGGCTGGAAGATGGGGATTGAGAAGGATTTCTTTAACGGCACAGTCAGGGGAGGCTTCCCCGAGGAGGTGACTTTTAAATTTAGTTCTTAACTCTGGACAAGAAGGATCCAGCATTACCACTGTTTTTTCATAGGCTTATGGTAGGGGATGAAATGGGACAGTAGACATGAGCAAAAGCTCCCTGAGTGTGTAGTTCAGTAACTAAGGCAATTTTAGAGAGAGGCAGCCTGGGTCCTAAGTCCTGTTAGCTAGCTGGTCATTTACCTGGTGTCCCTCAGATCCATTCCTTCCTTGCCCTTCCCTTGCTCTCTATCTCAGGGGAGTTGACTGAAAACTACATTTTCCAGGTTGCCTTGCTCACTGGCTTCCTGTTAAACTCAGTCAATAAAAGGCCGTGGTGGGAGTTTAGAGGCGGGAGGAAGAAAGAACTGGGGGATTTCTCCCGGTTTCTTTGCTGCAGGCAGGGCCTGTCTCCCCCTGGGTCTAGTGCCCCCCTGGCATCCACTCAGGCAGCTTGGTGGCCTGGCTCCTGGGCTCAGTAATACTACTCCTCCCTTTCCCCTGCCAGCCCTGCAGCTTCTTGCAGTTGCTATTCTTTGGGTTATTTCACCTGCTCCCCTGCCCTCTTTCAACACTTCTGGCTCCTCGGCACCACATTCCCCACGTTCAATTTCCTCCACGAGCCATCAGGCATGCCCTCTGACCCTGAACAGGCTGGTGACACACCAGCCACTGCCACCCGACTTTTCCTCCCTGACCTTCAGCTTGTAATACTGCCAGCCTCCCGGAGCTGTTGTGAGACGAGTGGAGACAGTAGCAGTAGCCTACATTACACAGTTCTTATTTGTAGGGCTTGGAGCTCTGCACAGGCACTCATTGAACCTCCACAACCATCCTAAGAGACGGGTGCTACTGTTAGCTCCGTTTGATGGGGAAACGGAGGCATGGTGAGGTTTAAGTCACTCGCTCAAGGTCACCCAACTGGGAGGTGGCGCGAGGAAGTTCCTCACGCATGCATTGTGCATGTGAAGTGTCTGGCATATGGGCCAAGCGCTTGGCAAGTTGGGGACAGTGATTGTCGCTACGTGTGGCTGGTCTTTGGTGAGGCCCAGGTTGGAGGTGTGATGCTGAAACTCCACCTTGGATGGACACAGGCACTGGTGGCCACAATGCGTGTTGATTGAAGGCCCTTTTGGGATCTGCCAACTGGAAGAACATCCCTCAGCCTCCTGCTGGCGCCTGGCCCAGCCCTGGGGGAGCGGGGGCAGAGGGCCTCTCTCTTGCAGCTTTGGCTGGGAGCAGCTGCTCAACGCTTAGTCAGAATCGATTTCCCTTCAATGGGCCCATTCTCGCTAACAAAGAGCTCCCTGACCCAGGTGGCCGCCACTGCCCCCTCCCCTCTGAGCGGAGGACGTGCCTTGCTGCCGGCTGGAGCTGTTTTCTGTCTGTGGGGTTCATTTCTTTGAAAGCTCTGGAAAAATCCTAGGATGGAGTTTTCAGCCCCTCAGGTACTCACCTGCAGTTCACTGGCAGATATCTCTGTCTGTCTTGCCCTGGCCAGTCCACCCTCCATGATCTTCCTGACCAGATCCTTCCTCCACTCACACCCGGTTATGGGCCGAACTCCCTCCCCAACCCCCCATTCATATGTTGAAGTCCTCGCCCCCAGGACCTCAGAATGTGACTGTATTTGGAGAAAGGGCCTTGAAAGAGGTAATTCAGTTAAAATTAGGTAATTAAGATGGGCCTAATCCAATATGACTGGTGTCCTTATGAAAGGAGATTAGGCCCAGCTGGCATGGCTCAGTAGTTGAGCATCAATCTATGAACCAGGAGGTCACGGTTTGATTCCAGGTCAGGGTACATGCCGGGGTTGCAGGCTTGATCCCCAGTAGGGGACCTGTAGGAGCAGCTGATCCATGATTCATTGATGTTTCTATCTCTCTCTGTCTCCCTCCTCTCTGAAAACAATAAAAATATATATTTTTTAAAAAAATAAGAGGAGATTAGGACACAGACACGCACAGAAGGAAGAGCATGGGGAGACCCAGGGGGAAGATGGCCACCCGCAAGCCAAGGAGAGAGGCCTCGGGAGAAATCAGCTCTGGTGGCACTTCCTCTTGGGCTTCCAGCCCCAGAATGGTGAGCATTTAAATTTCTGTTAAACCCTCCAGTCTGGGGTACTTTGTTTTGGCAGCCCCAGCAAACCAATGCACACAACCTTCATGGCTTCCCACCCGCTCAGGGTAAACTCTGAGTCCATTATTCAAGACCCTGTGTGGCCCAGCTCCACAACACTGTGTCTGGCAGGGTCCCAGTGCGAAACCTGGCTCCCTCAAAAAGGATGAGTGGAGAGAGTCCAACAAATGACTCTTTTCAGAACAGTGGGCAGGGGTAAGAGAACAGGCAAGGGGGCGTTGAAGACCCCTGGGGTCAGCAACGAAGGGGAGCTGCAGCTCCCCGCAGGCCTCAGGGAGAGCCAGGGCTGCAGGAGAGGATAGTAGTCTGCTTGAGCTGCCATAACAAAATACCAGACTGAGCAGCTCAAACCACAGACATTTAATTTCTCACCATCCTGGAGGCTAGAAGACCAAGGACAAGGCGTCAGCAGGGTTGGGTTGGTTCCTGAGCTGAGACCTCTCTCCTTGGCTGGTCCATGCCCCCTTCTCCTGTCTTCACCTGGTCTTCCTTCTGTACATACCTGTGCCCTGATCTCTCTATAAGGACAGCAATCATGTTGAACTGGGGCCTCCCCTAACTGCCCCTGGAGTTTCTTTAAAGGCCCGGTCTCCAAATACAGTCACGTTCTGAGGGCCTGGGGGTGAGGGCTTCAGCATAGGGATTTAGGTGAAACACAACTCTGTCCGTAACATAAGGGATACCCAGAGGAGCCACCAGATTCAGGGGAGGGATACTGCCACTGTGGAGCCACTGCTTGGCAGACTTTCCTCTGCCCCCACCCCTAGGCTGCCATGGCTGCTTCATTAGGTACACTGTTCAGTCTTCAAGGCCTTCCCCCATGCAGCCCTGCCCAGCCCGGGAGCCTTGCAGCAAGCACCTCCATTTTGAAGGGGTGGCTGCAGCTATCCGTGTGAAATGCCTTGGAAGATAAATTTACCCCATGACGACCTTTTCCACGTGCTGACGGATTGATTTTAGCAATCTATCCCCAGCCAGTGTGCCCAGCCCCAGCCCCCACCACAGGCGCTGATGGCTGCAAATTTATGCCCATGCCAGAAATTGAATTTCTGTATGTCGAGGGAAGTGTGTAAAGAGCTCACCCAGGCTCATTTTTACTTCTGACAAACTTCAGTCGAGAGATTAAACCTGGGCCGGTGTCTTCCAGCAGCAGGGACCGTGGCGATGGGGAAATTACTCTCTGTGGGCATTTCTCTTACATTCCCTGCCTTCAGTGTGGCCTCCAAGGGCTGAGAAAGAAAAAGCAGCTAGGCCCGCAGGCCTGCATGGTGAAAGGGAATTCCCACTTCTGATCAGCTAATGTTAGGAAAAGGGCACACTTTGTGTACCCAAAGGCAGGCCTCTCGGTCCCCGTGGTAAATACTGGGCCGTTCAGGGGGGAGGGGCAGTAGAACTTCTAATTCATCGCCAGGCTCCTGCACCAGCTCCGGAGGCTGACTCGGTCTCAGCAACTTGGCAAGGTTCTAAGCTTCCTTGGGTTGCAGCAGAGAGGACATCCAAGTGTGGATACTTTCAGAGCCCCCTCACTTCCATTCTGGCCCCTGCCAGAGGCCCAACGTGGTGGAGACACCAAGGGGCAGCTCTGTGAAGGAAGAGATGCTGTCTTGCTAGAAAGATCTCTCCCGCTTGCCTTGAAAAATGTGACTGTCTGATGCATATGTAGCTGTTTCTCTTTGGTACAATATTAAAGAAATGAACCCTTGATGTCTACAAAAAGGGATCAAAAATGAATGTTTCTTTCTGAAAGGAGAAGGGCTTTTATTCTGCTGTGAACTTTTCTAGATCTAGCCTCTGGCGGGGATGTCTGCAGAACACGGAGTGTGGGAGGATAAAGTCGTAAATGACTGCATGCATGTATTCATTCATTCAGGAAGTGTCTGTGAAGCAGCTGCTGCGTGCCCCGCATGGGGCTGAGCGCTGGGGAGACTGCAGGGACAATTAGAACTCCGTTCCTGCCCTCACAAGCCAGTGGGGCATTCTATACAATCCCCAACCGCTAGTCCTCAAAATCATCATGGTCGTGAAAAACAAGGGAAGACTGAGAAACGATTATGGACTAGAGAAGATTAAGGGGATATGACGACTCAGTGCAACATGGGATCCTGGGTGTGGTTCTGGACCAGAAAAGGACATGAGTGGAGAAATCCAAATAATGTCTAGATATTAGTAATGGTGATGCACTGTTTAGATGTGACAAATGGACCATGGATGTATGTAATGATGTTAATGGGAAACTGGGTGAGGGGCATATGGGAGCTCTGTACTATCTTCATAACTTTTCTATAAATCCAAAATAAAAAGTTTATTTTAAAAAAGTCAGTGGGGAACAGGGAACAATTCTAGAACAGTGCTGTTTCTGTGAGTTGATGTAAAAGCTCCCCGTCACTGGGCAGGCACTCACACAGTGCCAGATGCTGTGATTGACTACTTTTTTTTTTTTTTTTTACTCTTTATTTTTGAGAGTATGACATATGTCTCCCTTTTCCCCCTTATTGCCCCCCTCTACCTGGTTTCTACCTGGCCCCAGGCCTTCACCACCCTATTGTCTGTGCTCATAGGTAATGCATATCTATACTAATAAAAGAGTAACATGCTAATTGACCATACCTTTGGGATACCCACCAGCCAATCAGGAGTGAGCATGCAAATTAACCCAACAAAGATGGTGGGTTAATTTGCATACACAGGTGCCAAGCAGCCAGGGGTGGGGCGAGATGCTTGCATCATTGCTATGGTGATGATGGAGGCGTTCCACCCCTCCCCAGCCGCTGTGGGCCTCTGAGCAGTGTGGGAAGGCAGAAAGGTGGCTCTGGCCAGAGCGAAGGTGGTGCTGGGAGCCAGGGGAAGGAAGGCCCATTCTTGCACGAATCTTTGTGCATCAGGCCTCTAGTCTATAATAATAAAAGGCCAGGCGTCATGACCAGAATGACCAATCAACCAGTCACTATGAGGTGCATTGACCACTTCTCGGTCCCTCCCCCCAGCAAGCAGGCTCCTGTCACTGGATGGCCAGCAGGGAACCATGGGAACCAGGCTGGGTGGCAGTGGAGCAGGACTGGGGTCTGGACTTTGGGGCAGTGGCAGCTTTGCGGAGTGTCCCAGGGTGGCAGGCAGTGTTGCGGAACAGGGACATGGTTTTGATCGCAGGCTAGGCCTAGGGACCCTACACATGCATGATTTTGTGCGCTGGGCCTCTAGTATGCATATAAGATTTTTGGTTAATCTCTTCCTGATCCCCTTCCATCTTCCTTCTGAGACTCTTGTTGTTGTTTTTTCCCCCTTATCTTCACTGGAGTATATGTTTTACTGATTTGAGAGAGAGATCAATGTATGAGAGAAATATCAATTGGTTTCTTCCAATATGGGCCCCCACTGGGGATTGAACCCACAACATAGGTATGTGTCCTGACTGGGAATCAAATCAGCAACTTTTTGGTGCATGGGGCCATGCTCCAACTGAGCACACTGGCCAGGGCCTGTGATTGACTCCTGATGTACTAATTCACTGTCCTGACAACAACCTTGTAAAGTCCAGCCAATATGCTCCCAACTTTTATTTATTTATTTTTAAAAAATATTTTTATTCCAGAAAGGGGAGAAGGAGAGAGATAGAAACATCAATGATGAGAGAGAATCATTGATCGGCTGCCTCTTGCATGTTCCACACTGGGAATCGAGCCTGGAACCCGGGTATGTTCTGAGACCAAGAATTGAACTGTGACCTTCTCATTCATAGAGCGAAGCTCAACCACTGAGCCACGCCGGCCGGGCAGATCCCAACTTTTAGGTGAGTAAGCAGAGAGGTTAAGAGAGGCACTGAGGGGTTAAGTTACTTGCCCAAGGTGACACAGGAAGGAAAAGATCAGAATTTGGATTTAAACAGCCTGAGCTGTTAAACTCTACAACCACCTGTTCACGCACAGGTATTTAGTGAGCAGCCCCTCAGGGGCTGACTAGAGAAGTAAAACTCTTCTAGGTCTTTCAGGGATTTTAAGTCAGGGGCTTGGTTACCAAGATGATGGAAGAGATGAGAAACTGAAGAGAAGATGAAGCTGATACTCAGAGATGGGCAATAGCAGAGAGCCTCTATTCTCCCTGTCCCCTCCCGTCCCCCCGTTACTGGGGGTCAGATAGAAGAGGTGGTATAGATGAAGTCCAGGAGTGTGACTACCAGTGGGAGCTGAAGCCACAGAGGAGGTGCAGCCACTGCAGAGCACAGGAGGCAGAGAAAGGGGGTCAAAACTGTCCCCTGCTTTAACAAAAATCCAAAGAATGGTGTGACTTACACAACAGACATTTATTTCTCACACCTGTGGAGGCTGGGAAGCCCGCATTCGAGGCGCTGGCAGATTCAGTGTCCAAGGAGAACTGGATCCCTGGTCATAGCTCACGTCTTGCTGTGTCCTCAGGGCATGAGTTCCACTCCAAAGGCCCCAACTCCAGATGCCATCACATTGGGAGTTAGGTTTCAACATATGAATTTTGGGGGGACAGAAACATTCAGTCTATAGCAAAACGTGGGCTCTATAAGTGTTAAATAAAATAGAAAACCTTGGTGGTGGGTGACTGGTGCCTGGCCCACTCCTTTATCCATTCCTATGACTTTTGGTCCTGTCAGTCTGCTGACAGCACCCAAATGCGTATCTCTCTGATCCCCTTCTCAGCTGCCGACTTCACAGATTCACTTGAATGTGGTCACAGCATCATGACCTGAACATGCCTTCAGGCCGGACTCTTGATTTCCCTCCCCCCGCCCCCAAAGCTGCTCTTCTCCCACTTCCCATGGATTCCCCCTCCAGCGTTCTCCAGCTCAATAAATGGCACCCCTATTCATCCACTCCATTACTTGGGTTCCAAATATTGAAGAAATCCTCCACTTCCCTCTTTCCCTTCTACTCCTCCCCTCGGTTCATTGGACATCTTATACCCAGTGTTTTGAGCTCCACATCTGGTAAAGTGTTCGCCTCCATTTTGTTTAGTTCTTTTTTGGGAGTTTTCTCCTTTTCTTTCGTTGTGGACATGTTTGTTTGTCTCCTCATTGTGGCTGCCTCTAAGTGTTTGTTCCTGTGTAGTAGGTAGATCTGCTACATCTCCTAGTCTTGTCAGAGTGGCCTTATGTGGTAGGTGTCCTGGGGGCCCAGTGACGTACTCTCACTGACCACTCGAGCCAGATGTTCCAGGGGTGTCGCTTGTGTGGGTGGTGTGTCCCTCCCTCTTGTAGCTGAGCCCTGTTGGCTGTTGGCACATGAGTGAGTGAGACTGACCCTCAGGCTGACTGGCTGTGAGGACTGGCTGTGACTTCAGGAAACCAGCTGTTGTGTGTGGGCTGGCCCCATGGAGCAGCATCACTTTAGCAGGACTCTGGTGTCTGCCAAGTCCACTCTTTGTGTGTGTCATTTGCGGCACTAATTGTGTGGTGCTCGGTGGTCTGACCCCGGCCACCAGGAGTGTTGGTTCTTGGGCCTCTTGGGAAGGGCTCAGATGCAGGCCAAGGTCAGCCACTCCACTTGAGCCCCTCCCAAGAGGCCAGGCCCGGGCCACCTGGTGGAAGCTAGGAAATGCTCTGCAGTTGGTAGCTGTATGTGCTAGACTTGGAAGGCCTGGGAGTGGTTATGCTGTGAACCGAGGCTGGCGGCCACTCATGCCAGTCTGGAGGCCACTTAGCCAGAGGGACAGGGCCCTCGGAGGCCAGCCATCGCTTGTTTGGGGTTCTTGGACCTTGGAGAGATTGTAGGAAAGTTTGCAGCGCCTCTTGTTCATATTATCCTCTGAAAAAGGTTCGGGCCAGGCATGTGAATCGGGTGAGGTGGGTGTCAGAATCACTAGGGCAGGGAAATCAGTGTCAGCTAGGTTGAAAGTGACTCAGCTCTGGCACCGACTGGCACCTGCAGGCTGTGTGTGTGGAGGGCTCCACAAGGAACAGTGTTGCCGGCCAGCACTTTGTCCCGGAGAGAGCTGCCCCTCCAGCCCTCTACTTGAAGCCAGAGAATTCAGTTCCTCCTCATATATCCCTGGTGCCTTTAAAATTTTTTTAAAAATATATTTTGTATTGATTTCAGAGAGGAAGGGAGAGGAAGAAACAAATAGAAACCTCAACGATGAGAGGGAATCATTCATTGGCTGCCTCCTGCATCTCTACCCTCCACCCCCCACCCCTTCCCACCACTGGGGATCGAGTCTGCAACCCAGGCAAGTGCTCTGATCAGGAATCAAACTGTGACCTCCTGGCTCATAGGTTGATGCTCAACCACTGAGCCACACCAACTGGGCTGTCCCTGGTGCTTTATGAGCTGGTGTACCTTCTCTGGAGCTTAGGGTGAGTGTTTGTGAGTGAGTCTGTGTGGGGGCCCTTTAAGAGGATGCCCAAGTCTACAGCAGCCTCTGTCTCACCAGGACTGAGTGCCTGCTGACTTTCACAGCCAGCTCTTATAGGGACTGGGGCCCTGAGGAGCCAGGTGTGGGGCTGGGACCTCTTGCTCCTCAAGGTGGGGGTGGGAATGGGAGAGGTCCTCTGCATCACAGATATCCCTCTTGATTATTTTTTTTAAAGCTTTTTAAAAATTGCTTTTGAGAGAGAGAAGAAGGGAGAGGGAGAGAGAGAGAAACATTGATGCGAGAGTAAAACATCGATTGGTTGCCTCCTGCATCCTTCCATCAGGGATTGAGCCTACAATCCAGGCATGTGCCCCGACCAGGAATCAAACCGGCAACCTTTTGATGAGACAATGTCCAACCAACTGAGCCACTCCAGCCAGGGCTCCCTCCAGATTTGTAACTGCCACACCCATTTCATGTGTCTTATTCCTAGGTATTTTCTTCTTTTTGTTGCAATTACAAATGGAATTGTTTTCTTAATTTCTTTTTCTGACATTTCATTGTTAGTATATAGTATATATGGATTTTTTGTACATTGATTTTGTATCCTGCAACTTTACAGTATTTGTTTATTGATTCTATAGTATTTTAGTGGAATCTTTAGGGTTTTCTATATGTAGAATCATGTCATCTGCAAAAAGTGACAATTTTATTTCTTCCTTCCAATTTGGATGTCATTTATTTATCTCTTGCCTGATTGCTCTGGCTAGGGTTTCCAGTAGTATGTTTAGGAAGTGGTGAGAGTGGGCATCCTTGTCTTGTTCCTGTTCTTGGAGGAAAAGCTTTTCGTTTTTCACCATTGAGTGTATTAGCTGAGGGTTTGTCATAGATGGCCTTCATTTATTGAGGTACTTTCTTCTATAACCATTTTATTGAGTGTTTTAATCATAAATGGATGTTGTATCTTGTCAAATGCTTATTCTGCATCTATTGATATGGTCATATGATTTTTGTCCTTTATTTTATTAATGTGGTGTATCACATTGCTTGATTTGCATATGTTGAACTGTCCTTGCACCCCTGAATGAACCCCACTTGACCGTGCTGTATTATCTCTTTAATGCATTGTTGTATTCATTTTGCTAGTATTTTGTTTAGGAGTTTTGCATCTGTGTTCATCAAGAGATTTTGATCTGTAATTTTCTTTTTTTGTGTTGTCATTGCCAGGTTTTGGTATCAGGGTAATGTTGTCCTCGTAAAATGAGTTAAGAAGTATTGCCTCTTCTTCAATTTTTTTTGGAAGACTTTGAGAAGAATAGGTGTTAAATCTGCACTTTTCTTTTTGGGGAGTTTTAAAAAATTTATCTATTTTTCTTTATTGATTAAGGTATTACATATGTGTCCTTATCACCCCATTGCCCTCTCCCACCCCCCACTCATGCCCTCAACCCCTGGTGTCTTGTGTCCATTGGTTAGGCTCATATGCATGCATACAAGTCCTTTGGTTGATCTCTCCTCCTTACCCCATCCTCCCCTACTTTCCCTCTACGGTTTGATGGTCTGATGGATGCTTCTCTGTCTCTGGATCTGTTTTTGTTCACTAGTTTATGTTGTTCATTATATTCCATAAATGAGTGAGATCATGCGATATTTATCTTTCTCTGACTGGCTTATTTCACTTAGCATAATGCTCTCCAGTTCCATCCATGCTGTTGCAAATGGTAAGAATTCCTTCTTTGTTTCCGCAGAGTAGTATTCCATTGTGTAGATGTATATTTTTGGGGAGGTTTTGATGACTGTTCCAATTTCCTTACTTTTGATTGGTCTATTTAGATTTTCCAGTTCTTCATGATTCAGTTTTTGAAGGCTATATTTCTAAAGACTTGCCCATTTCTTCTAGGTTATAGAATTTGGTGCTGTACAGCCTTTCACAGTATTCTTGCATAGTCCTTTGTGTCTCTGGGGTGTCCATTGTAACTTCTCCTCTTTCATTTCTGAAAAAAATTTTTAAGTTTTTATTTTATTTTATTGAATTTATTGGGGTGACATTGGTTAATACAATTATAGATAGATTTCAGGGGTACAATTCTATAATACACCATCTGTATATTGTATTGTGTGTTCACCACCCAAATTCAAGTCTCCTTCCATCCCAATTCATCCCTTCTTTACCCTCTCCTACCTCGCCATCCCCCTTCCCTCTGGTGATCTTCAAACTGTTGTATGTGTCTATGATTTTTTTTCTTTGCTTAATCCCTTCACCTTTCTTACTCTGTCCCAACCCCCCTCCCCTCTGAGAGCTGTCAGTCTGTTCTCTGTATCTATGAGTCTGTTTCTATTTTGTTTGTTCACTTATTTTGTTCATTAGATTCCACATACACGTGAAATCATATGGCACTTATCTTTCTCTGACAGGCTTATTTCACTTAGCACAATAGCCTTCAGGTCCCTCCATGCTGTCCCAAAAGGTCTGATTTCCTTCTTTACGGCCAAGTAGTATTCCACTGTGTAAATGTACCACAGCCTTTTTTTTTTTTTTTTAATCCACTCATCTACTGGTGGGCACTTGGACTGCTTCCAAATCTTGGCTCATTTCTGAATTTACATTGATTCTTCGTATTTGTAAATTCTCGCACAAGGCAAGCTCCTCCACTCCTTCCTGGGACTCCAGGACAGGAAGTCAGTTGAACTCAGAGGTCTGTGTCTCTTCCCGTGTTTCCCGAGAAAGTCTGTTTCATTGATTATTGGTCCACATTGGCACTGTGGTGGCAGAGACGAAGGCAAGCTGGAACATAAGTACTGGCTTGGACTGGGGCTGGGGGGCGCTGGGGTGTTCTGCCAAGACTTGGGTGGCTTTAGAGGGTTGTGCTGTGTTGCCAGCCTGGAGAGCCTTTCAGGGCAAGATGGGTTAATTACATTGGGAGGGAATGAAAGAATGAATGAGTGAATGAATGAGCAAGTGAGTGAATGAATGAATAGACAGACTAGAGGTTTCTCCTAGCTGGCCCCTCCCCCAGCCACAGGCTCTCACAGGCAGAGCCCCAGCTGCTCAGGCTGAGGGAGACCCCAGCGCTCCCTCTCGGCATGGATGAGCTGATATCTTCTTTAAGGCCTGTCATGCTTATCACTCTGAGGATTTGCCCAGTGCCTCGAGGTTTGACAGGGGCAGCCTGCTATTATCTCAAGCCCTCCAAAGGGACGTGGCCCCGTCATAGCTCAGAAATGGCAGACAAGCGTGTCCCCGATCATTCGTCGTGGCCATCCTGCCATCCTTCTAAGAGAAGCCACGGCTGCCTCCGAGCCCACTGTGCCTCTGTCTGCAGCCTGATCTCAGAACATGTATCCTTGGGAGAGGCAGAAGGGGAAACGCATGGTGGATCTTCGGGGAAGTTTGCTCTCTGTCCCACCGGCCGACTAGATCCAGTCATTCAACAAACATTCATTTTGACAGACCTGGGAATTCGGTGATGAGCAAAGTACACAGAATTCCTCCCACCCACGAGGTCCATTAGGCCACTGTGATCAGCTTGCGGGAGGACTGGGAGGTGAAGCATGGTGCTGCAGACTGGAGCCAGAGGGCACAGTTTTGAATCCCAGGTCCACCACTTGCAGGCTGTGAGACTGGTCAAGAGACATGAGCCCTCTTGCACCCAGTTTTGTTGCCTCTCAAAGGAGGATAAATGACAGCGCCTGCCTTCTTGCATTGTGGTAAGAATCAAATCAGTTAAAACATGCAAAGTACTTAGAACAATGCTTAACATATAGTAAGAAATGGAAGGATTAGGGCAGTGGTTCCCAACGTGGGGCACACATCCCCTGGGGGGACAATTTGATTTTTAAGGGGGGCAATTCGAGAATGAGTTATTAACAGTGAATTTTTTGCATTTCATATGGTTCTAGGGGCCTCATGTATATAAATATATATTGTAACATATTATGCATTTCAGTTCTCTATTATACGTTTTGAAACTTTATTTGCTATTTTTTCATATCACTTCATATTATCATTATTTTTTAAACAATTTCTTAGTGATTTCTTCCTCAGTACTTCAACTGTCCTTTCGTTCGTTTATTTTTCTCTTTCATGGGTGCCATGGTCTTTGGAAGCTTGTTTAGACCAAGTTAGTGGCCTTTTAGGCTTCCTCCACGTGAATGGGAGTTCACTCTTTGAATAATAAGAATTACATGTCACGGGGGCGGGGAAGGGGGGGGGTCAGGATTTTAGAGATGCTTAGGTGGGGCATGGCCAAAAAAGGTTGGGAGCCCCTGGATTAGGGGGGAAAAGCACAGGATGCCATGGGAGGTGGGTTACTGGAAAAGGTACAACAGAGGCTGCTTTTGGAAAAGGCATTTATGCTTGAGCCCCAGGCAGGGGGAAAGGGAGCCCGGCCAGGAGATGGGGTGGGAATGTTGATGGCAGAGGGTCCAGCCAGTGCAAAGGCCTGGAGGAGGAAAAGGCATGGTGTGTTCCAGCAAGGGCTGGACTGCTCGAAGATGGCCCAGAGAGGGCCCGGCATCGCGAGCCTCACTGACTGCCGGTAAAGATGCAGCAGGACTCACCTCCGCCAAATGACATCGAGGCCATGTCCTAAGACAGGAAACCGCCAGGCCAGGCAGGGGCCAGACGCAGCAAGCGTCTCTGCCCATCTTCTGCGGGGTTCCTCTCTCGCTCACTCTGCAGCGCCATTGGACTTTCCGTGATTCCTCATCACTCTGCAGCCTCAGCCCCAGCTCTGCAGGACTTTCATCAGTCCTTCCAGATCGTCTCCACTTGGTGACTTAAGCTCTAACGATTTTAACTGTAGGAAGTTAGTGTCATGAGGGGTATAATTGATAATCAGGAGCAGCAAACACTTCTGATGATTGTTCTCATGGCTCGTACGTATAGTATTAACACATTCAAGCTTCCCAGCAACCCTGCGAGCTGGTGCAGTGATCATGTCCATTTTACAGATGAGGAAATGGCAGCACAGAGAGGTTAACTGAGTTGCCCGGGTCACACAGCAAATGAGTGGCTGAGCCAGGACATAAACCCAGGCAGCCTGACCCAGGGCACTGTTCTTGACCGTGTGGCTCTCCTCTACCATGTGAGTGGGAATAAGAGACAGCCAGAGGAAGGGGTCATTTCTATCGTAAGGGTGGTGTCTGGAAAGATGCTGGTGACATTACACAGACTCCTTTTTGGGAGGACCGTGGGAGAGATCCTTGCCTGTTCTTGGTACCAAAAATACTTGAGCTTTCTCCTGAGCATCTGGTGTACTTTGTTTCAGGACACGGGGAACCGCAGAAATGACCAGCTTTCCTTTTCTGAGTTGGCAGCTAAGGAGCTAGGAGCCAAATTTATGGCCCAACCATATGCTGGTTGTTCGGGGTCTTGAGAGATCAGTTTTTCTTAGCCTCTCTTCTGGCTCCATGTCCCTGCTTTTCTCTGTCTTCCTTTTCTCCCTTGCCAAAAAAAAAAAAAAAAATCTTTACAAGATCAATATGCATTAATTGTGGACAACTCAGAAAATAGGATACCCTTGAAGATGGCAATAAAAATCCCCACTAATCCCCAACTTGAATGTCTGCATGGTATTGCCTCCTGTGAATGCACCTTAAGTTTTGAAATCAATACTCCTATGATTGGATAACATGAGGGGAAAATTCCAGCTGTCCAATTTTTTCCCAGGACTTTAACGAGCATCCTTGTAGCAATTGTTCGTCCGTGTGATTTCCCTGGGCTAAATTCTTCGACTTGGATTGGCTGGGTCAAATGCAAATGCAGAAACCGTCAAGCTTTGGCTTTGGATTGGCAGACTGTCCTCCAGTAACACCTAATTCCCACTCTTTTTTAAATTGGAGCTATCTGTGGTATTTTACAGATCCTTGTAAACCACTCGAGTCCTCTCTGGAACAAGGCAGGGTACAAATAAATGTATAAGCCCCAAGCCACTTCTGCTTCCTGATTAAATTGTCCAGCCTCAAATGCAATAATATCCTTGTCTTACTAAGAGCCAGCTGCTTGCTCTATTCATGTTGGCTAATCCCCCGTAGCCAGTGCTGGCTGGCTGGCTGCCCCCAGGATCTTGGAGTAATCCCTGCGCCCCTGGAAGACCCAGGAATTGTTTTTAAACCAAGGCGTGGGTGGTGCAGCTAGGCACTGAGACCTGGGTGTGACAGTAAGAGAATTTTTTTCGTGGGTTTCTCAGGCTCAGTCAATCCTGAATCTGTTACAGAGACACCGGCTTAACTGGGGCAGCAGCCTCTGCGAAAGTATTTGAAAAACCCCAGCCAGAAAGACAAGCTGAGCAGCCACTGAGCACATACTTACCCTCTTAGAGGCCATTAGCAGGGATATTAAACTCGGAACCAGCGTCTCAGCCAAGACAGCGGCTGGCTTCTGGGGAGCAATTGCCACATCTAAGGTGAGACAGGCCACCTCACTGGAGGCGTCATTACCTGGGCTCTCACACCTGCTGTTACAGCATTTCCCATAGCACAGGCCATGCTCTGTCCCTCGATCTGTGACCTCCAAGAGTTCATGACTTTGGTTCCAAGCTAAACCCAGTCTGGGAGAGCAGGCACTTGGAACCTCAAACATCAAGCCTTCCAGGTCATCCCAGTGGCTCCTGTGTAGTATTTGATCTTGAACCTGACAACGGGTGATCTCTGCCGTGCTGAGAGTTGGCGGCCAAACCCCAGGCCTTTAATTACACTGCTGCAGAGAGCACTCTGGCGAGGGGTGTCCACGCAGACAATTATTTTAGGAAAGCCGTGGAGGCTGCCTCTCCTTCCCACTTAAATCTTGCTTCTCTTTTGCAATTCAATATTTCAGTTGTTGAGAGAACGTGGATTGTTTGCTTCAAAGCACAGCCCAGGAGATGTAGAAAGGAGATGTTAAATAGATTGAACTGGGCAGCTTGGTCTCTGCACAAGTGAGAATTTTCAGGGGGTTCTGTCCAAATTGCTTGGGGATCAGAGCCAGGGAACGTGGATGGGGAAGCTTGAACTTAACGTTTGTTGCTGTGTGTGTGTGTGTTTTAAAGAACTGGATTTGTTGTGAAAGGAGGCAAAGCTAGCTATGTTCTTCCAGAAACTAGGGGAAAGCTTTCTTGACTCACCCTTCTTGTCTTGAGTCACCCTTCTTGTCTTGGGTTGGGCTCCCTCAGGAGCAGAAATGGAGAAGAGTTGAGTACAAGTATTCACCTGGGAGGTGATCCCCAGAGGACCCAGTGGGAGAAGTGAGAGGAGAAGGGAAGGAAACCCATGCAGGGTGAGCTAGTGAGCAGCATGCTGCTGTGGACACCTGGAGTAACTACGTGCTGTGCACACCTCAGAGTTCTCCTACCAGGGAGGCGAGAGGGAAGTACTTATCACTAACTCCTAGGAGGCAGGGATGGGGCCTGCGGGTGGCAGAAGCCTGCCCAGGGCAAACGCAGAGCGAGCGGGCTCAGACCACCAGGGAAAGCCCTTGGCATTGGGTGATTCGGGCGCTGCTGCTGCGGGACTGCAGAGGCATGAGTGTTGGCTCCACCTGAATCATACCTGCGCGCAGGGGAGTCTGGGAAGGTGAGTGACGTCATTCCTCCACATGGACTCGTAAAGAGGGGTTCCCCCAACTTCAGAAGATTGTGCATAAGCACAAACAATGACTAATTACAGTAGTTTCTTATAAATCAGTGAAGAGTCAAGCCCGTCTGTACAATGATATCACTCACAGTCTAATAAGCTTCTCAGAAAAAGACTTTATTGAGTGGGAGAGAAAAAGGTGGGCGTATAATAGCTGGAGACTCCAGGATTGTGCATAACACAGCCTGGCTTCTGCTGGGCGCTCAGTGAATGGCTTGCAAATGATCAGTTATTATAGGGCTTTGTTTCTCTGTAAAACACTTGGGCTTTTATCAGAATTTCTTCAGTGCTCGTAGGAATACATCCTGGATGGGACCAGAATCTTTCACTTCCCACCTCTATGTTCACCACCCATCATCTCTCCACCTCTACGCTCACCACCCATCTCTTGCCAGGGGATGTGCAGTCGCTCTTACCCTGGTCTCCTGCCCTCATCCTGCTCTCTGACCCCCACAGTCTGTTCCCCCGACAGCAGCCAGAGGGAGCCTGTGAGCACCGGACTCAGGTCATGTCTATCCTCTGTTTAGAACCCTGTATGACTCCCACTTCACTCAGAGCAAACATCGAATTTTCCTCACTGCCTACCTGCCCTGAACATGCAGCCCTGTCCCCTCCATGCTCTCCTTTCCCTCCTCCCTGCCCCCGCACCACCACCTACCCCTTTGCTCCAGCCACACCAGCCCCTTCCTCTCCCTGTTTCCTAATCACACCAGGCAGGATCTTGCCTCAGGGCCTTTGCACCTTCTGTTCTCTCTGCATGGAACATCCTTCCCTGGCTTCTCCCTCACTGCCTTCAGGTCTTGACTCAAATGCATCTTCTCATAGAGGCTTTCCCAGGCCACCCTAAAATTGCAATCCCAACCACCTCTAACCCTGTCGCCCATCATTTCTTCCCTGCATTACTTCTCTTGATGGCACTCATCACCCTTTAAACACAGGACGTTTACTTAATGGTTTATTTCTGTTTCTCTAATGTGCACTCCTAGAGAAGCTTTTGTATTTGTATCTTTTGTTCACTCTGTGATTTCAGGATCCAGAACAGAGCTGGACACACAGTAGGCGCTTAACAAATACTTGTTGAACAAATGAGGCCATCATGCCCCGATAAAACACAAAGGACTGGGACTTGTGACTAACTCCAGAAGCTCAAGGGGGCCTGATCTGGAGGCCCAGCCAGTGGCAGTCAATGCTTTCTTAAATTTCATTTTAGTTTTCAATTACAGTTGACATTCAATATTATTTTACATTAGTTTTAGGGGTACAGCATAGTGGTTAGACATTTATATAATTTAAGAAGTGATCCCCCCAATAATCCAGATACCCACCTGATTCCATACATAGTTATTACAATATGATTGACTATATTTCCTATGCTGTATTTTACATCCCAGTGACCATTTTGTAACTACCTATTTGTACTTCTTAATCCCTTCATCTTTTCCACCCATCCCTCAAACCCCCTCACATCTGGCAATGTCATTTGTTCTCTCCATCTATGAGTCTGTTTCTGTTTTGTTGTGTTCATTTATCCTGTTCTTTAGATTCCACATATAAGTGAAATCATGTGATATTTGTCTTTCTCTGTCTGACTCATTTCGTGTAGCATAATTCCCTCTAGGTCTATCCATGTTGTTGCAAGCGATTTCATTCTTTTTTATGACCGAGTAATAGTCCATTGTACATATGCACCGCATCTCCTTTATCCAGCTGTCTACTGATGGCACTCAGGTTGCTTCCATATCTTGGCTATTGTAAATAACATTGCAATGAACCTAGGGGTGCATATATCTTTTTGAATTAGTGTTTTGGGTTTCTTCGGATATATACCCAGATGTGGAATTGCTGGGTCATAAGGTGGTTCCATTTTTTTTTTTTTTTTTGAGGCTCCACCATACCGTTTTCCACAGTGGCTGCATCAATTTGCATTCCTACCAATAGGGCATGAGGGTTCCTTTTCCTCCACATCTTCACCACACTGTTGTTTGTTGGATTTGTTGATGATAGCCTTTCTGAAAGGTGTGAGGTGATATCTCATTGTGGTCTTTTTTTTTTTTTTTATTGTGATGTTGAGCATCCTTAAAAATTTTTTTATTGATTGATTTGAGAGAGAGCAACGAAGAGAGAGAGAGAGAGAACATCGATTTTTTGTTCCACTTATTTATGCATTCATTGGTTGTTTCTTGTATGTGTCCTGACCAGGGATAGAACCTGCAACTTTGGTGTCTCAGGACAATACCCGAATCAGTAAACAACTGAGCTACTTGGCCACGGAGCATCTTGCCATGTCTATTGGCCATGTGTATGTCCTCTTTGGAGAACTGTCTACTCAGATCCTCTGCCCATTTTTTAACTGGACTTTTTTTTTTTTTTTGGTGTTGAGTTGTATGAGTTCTTTATAAATGTTGGATATTAACCCCTTATCGGATATTTTGTCAAATACCTTCTTCCATTCAGTAGGTTGTCTTTTTGTTTTGTTGATGGTTTCCTTTGCTGTGCAAAACTTTTTAGCTTAATATAGTCTGATTTATTTTTTGTTTGTTTTACTTGCCTGACGTAAATAAAAGAAATATATTGCTAAAAGAAATACCAGAGTTTTGGCAGTCAGTGTGTTTTTGAACAAGGCACAAACATACCTGACCACAGAGGACCCTTTTTCCAGCACACCTGGTAAGATCGCCAGTATTCCAAGGATCATGGCTTGCAAACACAGCCACAATAGATCCCAGAATTACCTGAGTTATAGCAGCTAACTTGGAGTTTTGCTCAGGAGGAGTCTTAAAGTGATGGCTTCTATTCAAGGGCCCGGAAGTCTCCCTCAGGATTGTCACCCTGTGGCCATCGCCTTGCTTGGGTGTCTCAGGAGCAGGGGCAGAGATGGGGCGGGGACAACAATGGGGTTGTGCTTAGTGGCCTCTGAGGTGTATCCGGAGCTTATGTGTCTCTGGGCTGAGGAAGCAGAGAGGGAGGTCCGGGGTTGGGTGTCCGAGCAGCCCTATTTCTAATGGTGGTTATGGAGGCAATGTTGTGTGTGCGCAAATGTGTGTGAGAGATTAAATTCCTGCCTGTGGAAGGGCTCAAATCCCACAATTCCTTGCGGTGTTCTCTTACTCTTTGTACCTCAATCTTGTCATCTGTAATATGGGGTTCCATGCATCAGTCACTCTGCACATTCCAGGGATCCAGTAAAAGGCATCTGTTGTTTCTCCAGCTCCCCTTTCTCTTCCAGGGAGGGCTGGGTGAGTCTCCCCTGGAGTCCTGCTCTCTAATCCGTGGCTTCTCCACAGACCCTCTTCCAAAGCCCAGAAGAAGGCTGGCAGCTGTATACTTCAGCCCAGGCCCCTGATGGGAAATGCATCTGCACGGCTGTGATCCCTGCACAGAGCACCTGCGCCCGAGACGGCAGGAGTCGGGAGCTGCGGCAGTTGATGGAGAAGGTGAGAACCTTCCGGTTTCTTTGGGGAATTTGGAGAAATCTCCCAATTATCATCTTTCCCTCCGCCCCCATCCAGGTCAGCCAGGGCCATGTCTAGCCATGCAGGTTATTCTGAGCTGGCAGACAACTGGCCTCCCCTCCAGATGGATATTTTAGTTAGTATCTGTTCAGCAATTCTTTGGCTGAGAAGCTGAACTCTGTGTGGGAACCAGGAGGAAAGAGGACCCCAGTGGCAGCATCTGTTGCCTGCATGTGTGAGCTCCACCCTCACTGTGCTCGCCCCACTCAGCCCTTTAGTTTGTCATACTCACCTGCTAAGAAGGTGTTTTGTGTCCCTTGAGGAGGGGTCTCACCCTCTATGTCAAGAGGCTCGTATAAAGATCCCTTCCCCTTCGGATCATGGTCAATAGAAAATGGTCCCCATTCAATACATTCCTCTGTAGACTTGGTGCCCTTTATACACTGCTTGCTGACCTTGCCACTGCCCAGCGGACTGGCCATTAGGCAGTTCTAATGTTGGTGTTGAAAGGGACCAGCTACCTCCCACCATCACCCTATATCAGAGGAAGCTGAGGCTTGGCAGAGAACGGAGGAGACCCTGTCATCACAAGTCTCCCACCTATTACCTCTGTGGGCTCCTCCTACTCACTGCACCAGAATTGCTTTCCCCAACAGTTTGGGACTTCCATGTGATGTCCCTGATTGTTTACAATGGCTATATCCTGTTCTGTGGTGGCCAGGGTGGGTATCAGGCTGTTGAGAACTTCCAAAGTCATGTGGAAAGTCTGTGTTTCAACAACTTGCCTTTGAGTTCACCTTAGCCAGGTGGGGCTCACCTTGGCTATGTGTAGCTCACTTGACCTAGGTGGAGGTGGGAGCTAGAGGGTCTTCAGTTTGGGTTAGGAGGCCAAGGGCTAGGGAATTTCAGGTTACGCATTTAGCCAAAAAGTATTTGTTAAGTATCTGCTTAGGACCCATGCTGGGCACTAGAGATTTGGCTGTGGACATGCTAGATACCGGGTCTGCCTCTGAGGATCCCATCTGAAGGTAACAGATGAATAAGACCGTTTCAGATAACAGTCATAGTTGGGAAGATAATAACTGGGTGAGGGGAGAGTGGGTGAGTGTCTACTTGAGATGGTGATCAGAGAAGGCTACTCTGAGGAGGTGATGCTGGAGTTGAGACTTGAATGATGAGAAGGAGCCAGCTGTGGGAAGACGACGGGAACAGTGCTCCAGGTAGAGGGATCAGAGAGTGCAAAGACCCTGAGGAGGAAAGGAACTTAGAATCTGTGAGACTGAAAGGGACTGGTGGTTGGAGTGGATGCACATGCAGAGAGGTAGGCAAGGGGGCAGAACCAGCCCACAGAGTCTACAGAGGAAGGGAGATCCAGTCTTCCCTTTGAAAAACTCCCTCTAGCTGCTTTACGGAGAACTGACTGTTGGGGGCTAGGGTGGGAGCAGGAGGCCAGGGAGGAGAGGAGAGAAGTGAAAAGTGATGGTGGCCATTCTGGGTGGAGCCGATAGAGGGGCTTGCCATTGGGAGGCTGTTGGTAAGATCAGGGGAGGAGAAGGTTGGCTGGGGGCAGGAGTCTGGCTATCTCTAACCCTCCCAGTTCTTAGGTCCAGAATGTCTCCCAGTCCATGGAGGTCCTTGAGTTGCGGACGTACCGTGACCTCCAGTACGTGCGCAGCATGGAGACCCTCATGCGGAACCTGGATGCGAGGCTCCGGGCAGCTGATGGGTCCCTCTCTGCCAAGAGCTTCCAGGTGGGTCCTTTGGGGTCAGGTCAGAGATCAAAAGAAGAATTGGGAATGTTGCCCATTTTTCTGAGAGTGAGATTGCATCTGGGAAGACTGAGGGATGGCTGGGATCTAGGGTCCAGTATGGGCCAAATGTCAAAGATAGGGGGTGAGGGTATGGGTCAAAGGTTGGGTCATGTCTGAGTTAAAGGTCAGGGATAGGGATCAGCGACAGTTCCGTCTTGGTGAGCAGGAACTGAAGGACAGGATGACGGAGCTGTTGCCCCTGAGCTCGGTCCTGGAGCAGTATAAGGCAGACACGCGGACTATTGTGCGCCTGCGGGAAGAGGTGAGGAATCTGTCCGGCAGTCTTGCAGCCATCCAGGAGGAGATGGGTGCCTACGGGTATGAGGATCTGCAGCAGCGGGTGATGGCTCTGGAGGCCCGGCTCCACGCCTGCGCCCAGAAGCTGGGTATGCTTTGACCCTTGACCTTGACTCCTTACCTCCATGTCCAACCCCCCTATCACCTGTGTATGCAGAAGCCAAACAATGTTGACCTCTAACATCTAAACTTTGACCTTTGGTCTCCCTTCCCAAGGTCACAAATAGACCCCAAAGCTGAAAATGGTCCTGACCTTTGACTTCTAGCCCCTCACCCCCAACTTAACTCCATCTTGGAACCAGATCTCTGGATCATTCTCACCCCTGGTCCCACTTCTTCCCAGTCCCACTTTATCCTTGCTCTACCTCCCTTGGGCTCTTTCCACCCCTGACTCCCTTATTCCCCCTGTTCCTGCCTCTCAGGCTGTGGGAAGCTGACTGGGGTTAGTAACCCCATCACCATTAGAGCCATGGGGTCCCGCTTCGGCTCCTGGATGACCGACACGATGGCCCCCAGTGCGGACAGCCGGGTGAGTAACTGTGCCCACCGCAGGGGTTGGAACCTGGGAGGGACAGCCTGTGGTTGCCTGTAAGTGCCTGGTGATTTCACACCAATGATTCTCTTGTAGCCCAAAGTGTCTTTGGTTCTTCAGTGCCCTTAGACCTCCCCTTGACTGGTGATTACCAAGTGATCAAGGACCTTCTAGCCCTCTGAGTCCCCAAGTCTGTTGACCTCTGATGACTGTATAGATACTAATGGTTACTGGTACTACTGATGAGCTCCCAATGACCACTGATCTTTAAGTAACTATTTAGTAACCTGTGCCTTCACAAGAACTAGAGTTCCCTCCAAGCCCCCCACTCAGCACCACTCAGTGACCTTTGGATTTCCAGTGGCCTCTATGTCCAGAATTGCCAGTCACCTCCGATCTAGAGGAACCATTCATTAACTGCCCAGTGACTAGTGACTGATATCCTTGCCATGAAAATTGGCCTTCCAGGGATTATGGTGGTTCAGCCACATGGTTAAGAACTTGGGTTTGGGAACCAGACTTGGCTTTGCATCTCAGTTCCAATTCTCAGCTGCCCAAAGTTCCTTCATGTCTTGGATACTCAATTTCCTTATCTCCAAAAGGGTCGTGATGATGTTGCATTAAAGTTAAGATGTGTAGCCCAGTAACCAGCCCTAGTAAGGGCTCTAGGGCTAATGACTATGCTGATGAGTGATGATGATGATGAAGGTGCTGATCACAGGCCTGGTCATCTCATGGTTACAGGTGTTACCATGGGCAATGAATTCAAATGAGCTCTCATCAGCCAATGGCTGTCCAGTGACCACTAACCATCCAATAGCCAATGGCCAGTAAATTTCCAGGTCCAGTGAGTCCCTAGAGACTGCAATTTCCCCTGATCTGTAGGGATCAAGCCCTGTCCACGTAGTGTGTGTTTTAAGACCAATGGCACTCCCTGATCTAAGGATCCCAATCACTGTGACTATGATAGGTCATGAATGATCACTACTGACCATTTAGTGACTGTTGATCCCTAATGACCATGGTTGGTTCCTGAGTGATTGCTGACTTTGGGTCATTGGCAATGGTCCCCCAGTGACCAGTGGCTCTCTCATAGGTCTGGTACATGGATGGCTATTACAAGGGCCGGCGCGTTCTGGAGTTCCGCACTCTGGGAGACTTCATCAAAGGCCAGAACTTTATCCAGCATCTGCTGCCCCAGCCGTGGGCAGGCACAGGCCATGTGGTATACAATGGCTCCTTGTTCTACAACAAGTACCAGAGCAATGTGGTAGTCAAGTACCACTTCCGCTCACGCTCCGTGCTGGTGCAGAGGAGCCTTCCGGGGGCTGGTTACAACAACACCTTCCCCTACTCTTGGGGTGGCTTCTCTGACATGGACTTCATGGTAGATGAGAGCGGGCTCTGGGCCGTGTACACCACTAACCAGAATGCAGGCAACATTGTGGTCAGCCGGCTAGACCCACACACCCTTGAGGTCGTGCGATCCTGGGACACTGGCTACCCCAAGCGCAGCGCTGGTGAGGCCTTCATGATCTGTGGCGTGCTCTACGTGACCAACTCCCATCTGGCCGGGGCCAAGGTCTATTTTGCTTACTTCACCAACACGTCCAGCTACGAGTACACGGACGTGCCCTTCCACAATCAGTACTCCCACATCTCCATGCTGGATTACAATCCCCGGGAGCGGGCCCTCTATACCTGGAACAACGGCCACCAGGTGCTCTACAATGTCACCCTCTTCCATGTCATCAGCACTGCTGGGGACCCCTAGAGGGCCACCAGGGGCCCTTTCTACTCTGCCTGTGTCCCTTCAAGTTGATGTCTCTGTCCTGCCCACCTCCCCTCCTGTCTTTTTTTTCTCCCCCTGCCTTTCGACCAGCTTTCATTCTCTGCCTCTGTATTTCTATTGGTGCATTTTCTCAATGTTGTCTCTTCTCCTTTATTGATATGATTTTGATACTCCAGTTCTTTGTCATCCTGCCTTTTTATTGATGTCCCTCTTTTTACTGATCTGACTCTCCAGATCATTCCCTGTCTCTGCTTGTCTCTCTTCCTTCCCCTCTTTGCTTCCCTCCCACCCATTCCCTTCTCCCTCTCTCAGAACCTTTCCTCTTCCCCTCCAAGGAGCTGAGTGCATGGATCTGTTTATTTTTATTTTCATTTACACCTTTACCTTCTTGGTTGCTGGAATAAATGGGACCTTTGACATTTGATGCGTTGGTTGTTCTGTGTCCAGAAGGGGCAGAGGAGGCAGTGGTGCAGGGTAAGTCTGAGCCTGGAGACCCATCCCCGCTGGATCCCATCCCATGCAGCAAGTTTTGTGAGCCAGGGCAGGGAAGCCCATCCTGGGGAGGGGACAGAGGGACGCGGGGGGGAGGGGAGGGAGGGGCAGTCAAGCTCTTTGTGGAAATAGGCAAAGTTGTTTCAATGGAAAACAATTTGTTTGAAAGCAATTTGATCCAAACACCTGAGAATTCTGTCGCAGCAATGAAAACTGGCCTCAAATGAATATTCTCCATTTTCTCACTCATTGATCAGTCTGGTGCATTGCTGAGCCCTCTGGCAACTTTTTAAAGGGGGTTTTAACAATTTGGCTGCTTCTAGAATTTGGGTATGAGTGGGTAGGACACAGAAGTTTTCATTTTTCTTCTCTCTTTGCTTTGTAATTTCAAAATCATTTTCTATGAGTGGCACCTGTTCTGAATGAACTAGTAACAAAAGGCCAGAAACAGCCTGAAGGTGTACTGGTGCCTTCAGTTGAACACACCCACACCTGGACCCCATTCACCTGGAAGGGGCTTGGGTAGGCGTGGGCCTGACATCAAGGACCCAACGTGGAGACTGCAACTCCTGGAGGCGAAGGACAGGAAGAGCTGGGAAGTATCGGAGACAGGAAGGGGTGAGAGAGGGAGTCAGGTAGAGATGGGAGCAGCTGTGGAGTCACAGAAGGGAAGAGCAGATGAAGGCTTATTTTTGCCAGGTCCCCAGTGGCCTGGATGAGACAGCAAGGGGAGTGGGAGAGTGACCTCTGGGGTCAGTGGCCGGGAACAAAGGTCATACTGTCCACCACAACATATGGTCCCCACTGAATCCTGAGCAGAAACTGCAAAGAAGCCTACCCCCACCCCGCTGAGGCCAGAGGCTGTGAAACCTGCTCCTCTGGTTGGAAACCCCCCATTCCCCCAGCTCCTCAGCTCTAATTAATGGCCTCCTTGATTAAATCATCTCCGTTCCACACTGGCATCTCCGGGAACTCGGGACACCGGGGCCATATTGTGAAGGAAACCAATGAATAATAAATGTGACTGCCTAATGCATTCATTTAAAACCAATTTTTAAAGAAATGTTCAAGAGGAGCAATTAATTTCCATTTAAATTAACAAGTTTGACAGGAAAAGAATCGATCCCTGGATAGACACGTTGAAAGGCACTTTGCTCTGTACCTGCTTAGAAGACAGGCCCCGGGCTGGGGCACTCAGAACATCCACCCGCCACCCTATGACTGTCTTTATTTGGAGGCAAATCTCCAAGGTGAGCAGGGCATGGGGTGGGGAGATAGGGCATTGTTCTCCTATAGCGAATTTTCCCAAAGTAAGGTGAGGGACTGGGACTGCCGAGTTTGACAATCTTTGTCCAAAATATACACAGACTTGGAGACTCACATGAGAAAAGGGGTAGATGGGTGTATGTCTGTCACATCTGCACGCCAGTCCTCAAATGGATGCCACAGGCACCTGGCATCATCCCCCCCACCCCCCTCCCTCTCACATACAGGCAGGCCTAGCACTCCTTGTATCGGATATACTTACAGGGATATACAGTTGACCCTTCAACAACACGGTTTGAACTGTGCAGGTCGCCCCCCGCCCGCACTACAACAAATGTATTTTCTCTTCCTTAAGATTTTTTCCCCCCAAACTATAAGAGAAAGTTTATTTAGAAAGTTACAGAGGTAGTAGAAGTGAGCCTGCTGGGTTGCATAGGCTCAGGTGCAAGTTACAGAAGCAAAAGGTCCCTTGGAGCTTAGGAGAGAAGGGCAAAGGTCACATGCCTAGGGGAAGAGGGAGAAGGGCAAGCAGGGATGTACTCTGAGAGGGAGAGCACAGATTTCCTTAACAACATTTCCTTTTCTCTAGCTTACTGCAAGAATACAGTATATACTACATGTAGCATAGGAAATATGTTAATTGACTTTATATCATCCATAAGGCTTCCAGTTAACAGTAGGCTATTAGTAGTTAAGTTTTGGGGGATTTTTGACTGCAAGAGGGTCAGTGCCCCTAACTAGCCACGCTGTTCCAGGGTCAACAGTATATCCAACAAAGGACAGGCAGGAATAACTCACCCACACCCTCCCAGGCCAGGATCACCTGTCATCTGTTTGGCCACCCTCTCTGCTAACTCTGACCTCCCCTCATGGAGGTAGGTGTACCTGGCTCCATTGGAAAGCAGTTGCAGTACCGTTTCCCTGAGTTGAGGGGACACGAACTGGCCCTGCCCTGTGGCCACAGAAACCTGGGCTGGTGCACAGGGAGGAGTGAGCACCAGTTCCCTGGGACCAAGTTCAGCGGGGAGGGAAGGCTACATGGTTGTCACCACCCTGAAGGCAGGGATTTCTGACCTCGCTTCTGGGCAGGAGGGGTGGGTGGGGGGATGTGGAGCAGGTAAGGAAAGCCACAGCCACTGAGCCATGAATCAGCCTGGCTCTGAGTGGGCTCTGGGGACATGTTTATCTAACAGTGACGTGCTTTTGTGTTTGGGTTTTGGCTGCTGCACAGCTAGACAAAGGAAGGGGAGGGGTGCCCACAAAGGCAGGGGTCACACCCAGACTGGGGAGGTGGGGAGATGGGAAGGGGGTTACTCCCAGGGTCCCACCTAGAGACAACTAGGGATACACGGCCACATGCACGTGTGAGAGAGACATGGATACCCGGCGTGACAGGGAGCGCCACAAAGACCAGGACAGGAAACACCCCCCTCTCCCTGGCAGCATCTTAGCCACCTGGGAGCTCAGGGACACCTCCTCTGGGCCTTTGGTGTTGAAAGTGCCCATTCTCCAGAGGCCCTTCGCTTTAAAGCAGAACTCTGACACCCTCCTGCCCCACAAGCACTCACTTCTGACCCTTCCCAGAGACACCACTGGGCCAGGAGGGGTGTGATCACTCCCGACCCCACAGAACTGCTGACACAGTGGGGTTGCTTGCTGCCTGCCTTGTGGCCCCCAAAGGCCACAAGATTCTGCCAGGAGGTGCAGCCAACTAGCCGACTCTCCCCAGCCCATTAGAGCTGACATTCATTAAACCTTCCTAATGACAAATGCTCCAGCAGGCGGCAGGCGGAGAGCAACTGCTCCAGAAACCTGCCAGATTGGAGTCTGCTCGAGTGACTGAGACCCAGCCCTGGGCTCGTGCCTCCCTTGGGGTCAAGCCAGTCAAGGCTCTATTTTGCTCAGGTTCCCAACCACTGGCAGTCTGCTATCCCCCTGATGCAGGCTAGTCCCCATTAAGGGGGCCAGCGGAGTGGGCATAACCACCTAACAGGCCCATAACTCCCAGAAGGAACTCCCAAGTCCCCAGCCCAGGCCCTGGCACAGGGGCAGCTGTGAGGAAGGGATGAAGAGCAGGTAGGCTACACCCACAGCCCCCACCCTAAGAGAGAGAGCCCACCACCTCCCCCATCAGCCACAGGGATCTCCTCTGCTCTGACAGCCTCCTCCCCTGCCCCGTTCCAGCACAAGGCCTCCCCAGCATCTGCAGGCAGCAGGACCCAGGCACAACCTGCCAGGGAAGCATCAGGGTGCGGGGCATCCTTCACTCTAACTGGGGTGGTCTGTGTGTGTGCCAGGAGCACCCAGACCAGAGAGGCTTAAATCTGGCTCTCCCAGGATCCCCTGCAGGTCTCCACCTCCATCTGCCTGCTGAGTCCAGGGCTGTGGGGTCCAGGCAGGGTCCTTGCATTCTGGAACACCCAGGTCTGAGGACCGCTGGTGCTGACCGGTGCCCTGCTTCCCTGGAGCCTGGATGCTGGGATGCACCCAGGCTGTCCTCAGGCCCAGAATGTGGAGGCTTCTCGGGGAGGAAACGCAGGCTGGACACTAGGGGTGGCGGGAGAGGCCTGCTCCCCCGACAGTGCGCCCTCCCCTCAGCGGGAGGAAATGAGACACAGGACAGCGGAGCAGTGGTTCCAGGTTTAATGGAGGGTGCAAGGGTGCTGCACTGCTGCTCAGAGGGCCCCATCGCAGCAGCAGCCTGGGCCCCACACCGAGCATCTGCTTTTTGCAATTGAATAGAGGAACATGGCATAACCAGAAACAACCAAAGGCCCTCCTACCCCATCCTGGACACGGGACAGTTCAGCTGACCAGGCCTTCCCTTTGGGACAGGTCACCCCCAGCCCCTGGGTCTGGGAGCTCTGGGAGCCTCCCCATACCGCTGTCCTCCCGAAGTCAATTCCAAAAGAGGGGGGAATCTGGCGGGGACAGCCCCAACCTGGGTCCGACAGGGAGCCCCTAATGGTGCAGAGCCCCATCTCCTAGCCATTTTGGGAACAATAAATACTGTGTGACATCAGCAGGGAGAGGCGCCCATGCTCGGCTGGCAGCAGTAAGCAGGGCCTCCAGGCCCAGCCACCCTGCCTGCCCCGCCCCACCCCAAGGCCAGGCCTGGGCCACCTGCCCCCTCACTCCGTGCGCAGGATGATGTGGATGCCGGAATCCGTGAACACGGGCCCGCTCATCTCCCCCGTCCGAAGCGCAAAGGAGGCATCTTCAAATGGCTTTTGCATCTGACCTGGGGAAACGTAAGGGATGAAGTGTGGGGGTCAAGACGTGGCAGAAACTCGGACCAGGCAGGACAGCCAGATGGGGCTCCCGCCTGTGCCTGGTCTCCCACTCATCTGTCACTTGGTTTATGGCCCTGTCACAGTGCTGAGCAGCCCAGCTGGAGGTGGCAGGGCCATTAAAGAGGCCCCAGGAAGCCTGAAGACAGCAGGAGGGATGTCAGGCAAAGCTGCTGTTGCTGCTGCGTGCTTAGAGATGCACTTTAGTGATGAATGTTTCCCCAGACCCAGCTCCCAGCCCCTGCCACGTCATCTGTCCTATCTGCCTCCTGGGGTGGGCGGCAGCTCCTCGTTGGTTACCCCACACCTCTCACCCCATCCTGGGCATCTTGGGATGGAGGGAAAGGCAGACACTTTAAGAAGAGGTGGTGGTCAGCTGGTCCCCTCTGCTCCTCCCTTCCCACTGCCCCAACCAGACAGCCCTAAACTCAGAGCTGCTGATCCAACCCATCCTCCCCTCACCCCTCGTTCCCCACCAGTAAGGGAGGGGCAGAGGTTATGGGAGACTACCCTGGGGCTCTCAGGGGCCCTGCCTTATACCCAACTGGAGGAGAGACAAAATGCAGCTTGGGGGCCTGTGATGGGGAAAAGTGTGCAAAGAAACACAGACTGACTCCCCATCCCAGGAGAGAATGACTCGGGAGAAGGCTCTGCAGTCATCCTTGCCCTCTACCAGCAAGGCAGCCTCTGAAGCCTGAGGAAGGGGCTGTGCTGCCACCTGGTGGACCCTGAAGGCCTGTGCTGCAGGGGCCACCCGCCCATCCTCCACAGCAGGTGGGGTCCAGCAGTGTAGGCCTGCGAAAGAAATCATTTGGTCTGGCCCTGCCCAGGCATTAGGGGTGAGTAAATTAAATGTTTGAGCAAACATTCGCAGGCTAATTTTTAAGTTGATAATTTTGTATGGCCCGTGAATGATGTCATAAATACCCAAATGGCCCTTGGCAGAAAAAGGTTCCCCATCCCTGCTCCACAGGCTGGTGGGCCAGAAGGTCCCCCAGGGCTTGGTGGTGCCCATTATTTGCGCACCTCTGCTGAAGGCACCCAGGTCTCCCCTGGCCTTGGCCGAGCTGCAGTCACTGTACTGTGAAGCCAGAGATTCAAAGTCTTCCTCTCCGGACTTGATCTTCTGGATGTAGCCTGTGGACACACGACATGAGACACACAGGAGACGACGTCAGGGGTGGGACAGGCAGAGAGCTTGATGAGCGGTAGCACATCACTCAGAAATAAGCTGTGCTACCTTTGCTCTACTGCGCACGCGCACACATACATGCACTTGTGAATACTCGCCACCCCCACAGGCAAACACACTGCCACAAATGCCTTCTCCCTGCACACGCCTGGAGGCACAGGAGTCCATGAAGTGGTGCCCTCCACACGTATGTGCACTGTGACCCTGCAGTAACCTCAATAGCCATGCTGGTCTCACAACCTATCCTAAACTCCTGCTGCCTTTATCACTCTCCCCCAATCCACACAAATATAACAAGAATCCAGCAACCCAGGTACGTGCCCTTAACCGGGAATTGAACCCTTGACCCTTCAGTGAGTGGGCCAATGCTCTAACCACTGGCCAGGCAAAAAGTCAAGCTTTTAACCACCCCCTGCCCCAAAGTTCACAGCACCCAAATCTTCCTCTGAGCAGCCAGCTCTCTCAGACTCCTGTATGACCTCAAGGTCATGGTCACCCATCTGCCAGGGACCCATTAAAATGGCATGCCCATGACAGTATGTTTACCACCTGTCTCACTGTACATCACAGCAGCAACCACAGTGTCCTGGTGTCTGATCTGCTTGATGCTCCCACGACTATCCCCATCACCCCTACCTTCCCCATGGCCCTGTCACTCTTGTCTTGTCCTCACCATCCCTTTGCCTCTGAGTCTGAATTTTTAGTATTTGCCAGCAGACCACAGTGACATGCTACACAGTGCTGGACATGGAGTGAGAACTTGAGAAATGTCACTTGCTAACATCATTCCCCCTTCCATATGGACTACACATCCCTGATGAGGCTCTCTCTACTTCTCCCTGACCTGCCCATCCCTGGTCCTCCTCGCTGGCACACCTGTCTGGTCTGGTGTGTTGCTTGCTCGGGCAGACTCACTGATGCGACAGAAGCCCCTCTCGCTTGCCTGCACGATGTGGTGGCTTTTGACCACAATGCCCTGGTGTGGTTGGAACACCTCCCTGGGGCTGCTAGGTGGTGCCTCTGTGCCAGATGCAACCACAGGTGATTCTGGCCTGCACCAGATGTCACTAGGATACCCCTCCTTGTATCTCCTTGCTCTCACCCTTGCAGCACCATGGTTCCTCCTCCTCTTCTCTTCTGTCTGGACCTCAATTTGCCAGCCCAGGAATCCTGAGCACACAGCGCACCACCCCTTTCATGTGTACCTGCCTGCCTTAAAGAGGCACACTGTCCGCACATGCCCAGCACCTGCAGAACCAGGCCGAGACCTGAGCCCACTCCAAGCACTGCCTGGCTGCATCCTCCAGCAGCTGGGCCATGGGCATAACAGCAGGGACCCTCAAGACCAGATGGCCTGGCCAAAAAGCACACAGTGTGTATGTGAGCGGGCGCTGCCAGCCTGAAAACCAGATAAAAGTCAAGCTTTTTGTTTTTGTTAATCCTAATCTGAAGATATTTTTTCCATTGATTTTTAGAGCGAGTGGGAGGGAAGGGAGGAAAGAGGTAAACATGGATATGAGAGATACACATTGATTAGTTGCCTCCTGCACACACCCCAACTGGGTAGGGGATCTTGAACCTGCAACCCAGGTATGTGCCCTTGACCGGGAATCGAACCCTTGACTCTTTAGTGCGTGAGCCGATACTATAACTACTGGCCCGGGCAAAGTCAAGCTTTTAACCACCCCCTGCCCCGTAGTTCAAGCACCCAATCTTCCTCCAAGCAGCCAGCTCTCTCAGAAAAATTCTGCTCAGATGGAGCCTGAAACGATATTTAGAAAAACGCTTCCCTCTTCAGTTCACCTTCTAGAGGATGACCTTCAGGAGTTTGGTCTTGGCCACAAGCCATATGCAAGGGAACCTTCAGATTCCTGTGTCCCCTCAGCTCCACTCTTATACCCCACAGGGTGTCCCGCCCAGTCCTACCCTGCTTCTATGCTCCCTCAGCCCCATCCACCAGCCACCTTGATGGTGTCCATAATGCCATCCTTGCTCAGGCATCTCTTCCCAGTTGAAGCTGGCCTGCTGTCTTCTGCCCGCAACTCCCCCGCCCCAAGAGCCTTTCCTAAGACCCCGCTCTGTGAGGTGCCCCCCTGGGCCCTGCATTTAACACTGTCCTGTTTGTGCGTCTGTGGCCTGCCTTATACCAGAAGGATGGGGGCTGGGTTAGCCTTGCTCATGCTGTGTCCCCAGCACCTGGCACTATACAGAGCAGATGTTCACGAATGTTGAAGGAATTCATGAATAAATGAGACAGAAACAGGCCACGGGGAAGAAGGGAGAGGGATCCACTGGGCTTTGTAGGCAGAAATGCCAGAATCTCATACTTTTTCTGTGAACCTCAGGCCCAAATATTAAAGAGAAGGCAAGACAGAAAGAATGAACCAGGCGCCCTGGCCTTTTCCCGGAAATGCCCTGGCCTCACCTGACTGCGTCAACACCAGTCACTGAGACAGTGCCCACCCAACCCTCATTCAAAGGAGCTCCGGCTGGGACAGAGAGCTAGGCAGACCAGGCAGCCTCACCAGGGCTCCCGGTCTGGAGCAGGCACCTTCCGCCTGCTTGGGGAGTTCAGGACTCCTGGAACAGGATGCGCAACAGAACAGCCTCTGCTGGCAGATCACAACACAGGCCTGAGGCTGAGGGGGGGGAACCTTCACTGCTGTGTTCAGATCCCAGCTTTACTGCTTCTGAACTCTGTGACCCTGGGGGGTGACTTTTCCTCTTGGAGCCTTACTCTCCTGACCTGTAAAATGGGCTAATTAGCAGCTCCTATCTTGGAGCAGGGCCTGGCCCAGAGCAAGCCCTTGACAGGTACTAGCTATCGGTCCCCACAATATGGACTGAATTGTGTGCCCCAATTCATGTGCTGAAGCCCTGACCCCGCAATGTGACTGTATTGAGAGATGGGCCTTTACAGAAATAATTAAGGTTAGGTGAAGTCCAATAACTAGTATTCTCATAAGAAGAGACTCCAGAGTGTTCCATCTCTCTCTCCACATGGGCACACACCAAGGAAAGGCTTTGTGATGACAGCAAATTACCTGAGGAAAGTGAATGAACAAATAGGGTCGTCTCTGACCCTAAAAAGGTTTGGAGACAAACAAGGGAAGAAGCCTGGACAGAAAAAAGGTAACGGGTTTAGTTCTGTCATCCCAGAAATCCCAAGATCCAGCAGAAAGGGCCCAGAGAGACCAGAGACCCAGCCTGAAGCCAGCAGGCTGGGAGTCACTGACCTAGGGTGGGAAGATTTGAACCACAGCACTAACTGACCCTTGATCCTTGGACAGGTTCATGGAGAAGCCCTCCCCACCTGCTCTCCATCCCTCTGCTTCTCCATGGCCTGGCCTCCGCAGACAAGGACACCAGGATTACAGGCAGCCAGTTCTTGAGCTCTGATAGCTCCTGGCCACAACCCAGCAGCTGCAGAGGAGCCAGCGCTAAGAACAGGGGCATCAGCAGAAAACTTGGAAGCACTGGCTCTCAATGCAGGCAGCCTGTCCCCTTGAGCAACGGGCAGCACTGGCTCTGAATGGGTACTGATGAGACTCCAGACCCGGCTGCCAGCTACAAAGTGTGCTGCCCAAATCCTCATCTCCTGATCACCTGGAACAAGCCCACGACAGGGGAACATTCATTTCCATGGAGAAAAAAGGAGCCCAAACGCCCCAAGCTCACTGTCATGGCACCAGACTGCATCTCACTGCTCCCTCCTAACAACCCTGAAGGAGGCCTGCCCCAGCCCCAGCTCAGAGTCTCAGGGCATGGAGGCAGAAGAGGAAGATAACTGCCCAAGGTCATCAGAGGGTCTTCCCCTGAGCCCACCAGCTCCTGCACCCCCGCCCAAAGCTCTCTCCATGGGCCTGAGTTCTTTCCATCAGACTCGGGGTAGCAGCAGGGGCTGCCAGAGAGCAAAGGCCTGGTCTTGACCTTGGCCCCCACCATACACGCCTAAATGACTGAGGTCAAGGCTCAGCACGTAGACAGTGAGCACCAGACACGGAGCCCATTGCTCTTCTGAGTACTCCCTGGACCTTCAGGGCCATCTTGTCCCCATTTTACAGAAAAGGAAACCGAGGCTCTGAAAATGAAGACACTTGCTGAAGGCCACACAGCTGGCACCAGGACCCATTTCTGTGGGACTCCAGGTCGGGCTACATGGTTCCGACTTTACCCCATCCCCGCCCATCTAATCCATCACCTATTCCTCTGGATTCTGCCTCCTAAATCTTTCTAGAATATGCTTCCCCTCCCCCGCCACCACCTCCAAGTTCAAGTCACATCATCTGTAGTTGCAATTCCTCCCACAGCTTCCACCAGGCGCTCCAGCACAGGTGGGCATGCCCTACCCCTGCTAACCCAGTCTGCGTCCACTTAAGATTAGGCCCCAGGGCCCAGCTGCTTATGGGGAGCATCCTCTCCCAAGTTACCCTCCCCAAGACCCAAGCCGACTTCAGCACTTTCAGGCCCCACAACAGTGTCAGCCCTACCACACACCCGTCCCATCCTAGTGATGGGGGAAGCATCCTCACCTGCCACTCCCAGGCAGTCCTCACAGCCTGACAGCTGAGCCCAAGCCCCCTCCCAGCTGCTTTCCCAACGTCTCTTCCTCAGGCCCCTCAGATTTAGTGAGTCCCTCCTCAGACTGCATCTCTCTCCAAGTCCTCTCTACCAGTGGTGGCACCTCTTGTCCCTCAATCGCCAACGCCTGTTACGTCTTTCTCTCTCCTGTGGTCCAGAAGCCTTGGAACAGGGACCACTTGAGCTGGGAGGACCCAAGATGTCATCTTAAGATTCTCTCTGGGCTTTCTCAACTCGCTTCCTCCTTTTCCCCCTGAGGCAGCCAGATCCACCCCCTCCCCCAGCCCCCTCTTCCCCATCACTCATAGTTGGTCCCAGCCAACCTGGCCTCTGGACCTTCTGGCTTCCCTGGCCGTTCACCCTCCAGCCACACAATTCTGAAAGCACACCACTGCAGGGCCCCTCTCCTGGTCACACCTGGCCATGTTTCCTGCAATGACCAGGAAAGACCCTAATTCTCTGCCTTACTGTGGGCTCTCCTCAACCTGGCCAGGACCTGCCCTTGAAGGATGCGGTCCCTTTTCAGTACCCTGCACAGCCTTTCAGAGTTCGGTTCACAGCCTAGCACCAGGCCTTTATTTCTGTCATTTCCTCAGCCAGGAATCCTCTGCTTCCTACTGCTCCACGAAACAATGCTGAGGGCTCACATGGGCCAGGCTGTGTGCTGGGTAGTGGGGAAACGGGGGGACAGAGCAGATCCAGTCCCTGCTCTCATGAAGCTCAGGAGGCAGTTTTTAAATCTGCCTCAGATTCTGTGCAAGAACTGAGATCCTCCCTATAATGTTATGGGGCATGAGGCTAACAGGTGCCATTTATCATGGCAGACACCATACGGGGGAGGGGGTATGCATGTGTGTAAGTAATATCTTACCGGCCAAGTACTGGACCAAGTGATATGATAGTTAAGCACGGCCAATACTGACTGGCTGTGTACTCGTTGCCAGGCCTGTGCTAATAACAACAATCATAATCACCGCGAGTAATTATAGAACGTTAACTAAGTGCCAGGTGCTGTTATCCGTGCTTTACTGTATTAGGTCAGAGTCCTCACAACTGGCCCGTGAGGTGGGTCCTATTATAAATACTAATTTTGCAGGTAAGAAATTAAGGCTCAGAGATGTTAGGCAACTTGCTCAAGGTCACACAACCAGGACCTGGCAGAGTCCAGTGGGAACTCAGGCTGTCTGGGCATGGATGAGGGAGCAGTTATGTGGGGTAGGAGCAGCCAGGAAGAGGTCTGGGGTCTCTGGTGGGAGAGGCTGAGTGGCTGATGAAATCACAGGTGAGATCCAGATTAGCACTGTCCAACAAGAACTTCTCCGAAGGATGAAGATGTTTAAATCTGCACTGTACAAGACGGCAGCCCTAGCCACACGTTGCTGCTGAACACTTGAAGTGTGGCCAGCATGACTAAAGAATCAATTTTTAACATTACTTCATGTAAGTGGACATCGCCGCATGTAGGTAGTGGCAGCTATACTGGACAGCTCTAGGTCAGGGTTCTGCCAACAATGACCCACAGGCTTGCTATTTTTATAAACAGAGTTTGATTGGCATATAGCCACGCCCATTTGTTTACATTTTGTCTAATGTTATCAATTTACAAAGCAGAGCTTATAGACAATGTTTGGCCTGTAAAACCTAAAATATTTACCATCTGGCCTTTTAAAAAAAAGTTTGCCAACCATTGTTCCAGACTCAGACAAAACAGAAGAGAGCCAAGACAGCCTCCCTTCTCCGGCAGAATGAACTTAACCAACTGCTGGCCAGTTCTGTACTGCTACCTTCCCTTCCTCCCTCCCTCCAGACGCACTCCTGGATGCACTGTAGAACCCTGCTTGATGACAGTATCATCAATCACTTGCACTGACTGAGGGCACACTGCGCGTGCCATGCACTGTCTCATCTCACTGAATTTTCACAACGACCCTCAGAGGCAAGTATATGACGATGCCCATTTTATAGAGGTGAAAACTGAGTCTCAGGGAGGTGACGTGGGCCCCTGAGGTTATAGAGCTTACAGGGATCCGCTTGCCCCAACACTGGGTCTTCCCACTCCTACAGATGGAAAGAAAAAGGAGAGGTGGCCATGTGGGCCAGGCTCACGTCATGTGCAGGCACTTTTGTGTCCGCCAATGCCACACCTCACAGCTGAGCAAGCTGGGGTAGAGGGTCTGGTGTGATTTCTACGAGGCTTGCTCTGGCCCCCTCAGGGAGAGGTACCCTCCCCTCCCTTGCCCTCCCAGATCCTGTCTCCAGTTCTGCTCACTGTTGATCAGCTCCAGGGCCTCCTCCTTGGTCCGGGTTATCTTCTCTTGCCTCCAAGATGAAGGCCGCCGTGACTGGCTGTGCTTGACCAGCAGGTGTGAGCAGCGCACCCTGGTAGGTTCCCCCTGTCCATTTTTGCCACTGCCACTGCTGTTGCCACTTGGCCGCTCCCACTGGCTGGCGTTAGTGATGTGATTGAAGTAGTACACCCGGCCTGGAGGGAGAGGAGGTGGGTATTCAGCTGGGCCTGCTCATAGGACACCACCCTGAGGCCAGAATAAGGGACTGGCCTAAGAGATGCCATGATTCAGCAAATTCACTGTGTGTCCACCGCATGCCACAGGCCCTTAAGGAGCTAACATTCTAGGTGGGGACAGATAGCCACCAGTCAAGCAAATAAGACATGGTAACTTCAGTCACTGATAACTTTGAACGAGCCAGGGTGACAACACAGAAGCCAGCCCCACCCCAGAGGTGGACCAGGGACGGGGAGATGAAGTGGTTCCAAGCATGCACTCGGCAGTCAGACCACCTATTCCAACCTGGTTCTGCCTCTTACTCACTGTATGACCTACCTTCCCCAGGCCTCGGTTTTCTCACCTGTAACATGGAGATGACAACAGTACCTGCCTGGTGGGCTGCTGTAAGGACTGAATGAGTTCACATCTGTCAAGTGCTTAGGATGGCTCCTGGCACACCTTGAAGAGTGTGATAGGTATTACTATCTCCATTTTATAGATGACAAAACTAGGTAATGTTTCCCGAGTGTTTACTGTGCTCCAGGCTCACTATGGAGGGAGGCAGGAACCGTACCCAGGTGTGCCAGACACCAAAGCTCTGCTCTTTTCCCTACAGTGTACTGTGCTACACAACAAGGGGCCAGATGTTACTCAGCGACTGAGGAGCATGGAGTGAACACGGCACACAAGAAACTTGAAGTGGGAGAGGCCCAGTAGAAAAGGGGTGTCATTCCACGGGCCCAGAGTTTGCCTGGGTTACATGGAGGACTTGTGCCCAGCACTGTTAAGGGCTAGATGTCACTCTAAGGGCTGTCAGGGCCAAGCCAAGCAGAAATGGCAGAACTGGGGGGCCAGAGTTGAGCAGAGCATCAGGTTTATGGCACAAGTCACAGCCACAGGCCAGGCTGGAGCAAGGTGAGTGAGAGTTGAGCCATGGAAGGTCTATAAAACCTTGGTAATGGACTCTATCTCCTTGAAAAGTGGTAGTGAAGTGAGAGATGAGGCCGTCAAACTTCATGGGGTTAATGTGGAGAGTCCATGATGAGGCATGCAAAGTGCTCATCAGAGTTATTACTGCGACGATGACTACTATGGACAATGAAGGGATGGAACAAGATGCAGGGCCTGCTGCTCTGCAGTTTGCAGTGACAAGGGCATGGGGCTCTGGAGTCAAAACGACTGGGTTTTAATCCAGTCCTCAGCCCCCGCCCCCAGAAATGAATGACTGGGCAAATTCCTTCATTTTTCTGGCCTCAGTTTCTTCACCTGCAAAATGGGGTTAATGACTGCCAACTACCCAGAGTTGTGGCCATTCAGAGAAGATACTTAAAACGCTTGGCACAATGCCTGCAGCTGATAAAAGTACCCTGTTGTTGACATTATTACTATGGATAAGCCTTATATCGGACCCAAGAACAGGGGCTCAGCTTTACGTCTGGGTGGCAGGAGTGGTAGCAGGAGTAGGCTGTGCATCAGAGGCCGGGTCACACCCTGGGGCTACACCCTAAACATGGACTTCGGGTGTTCTCCCCCAGAGATGGACCACCAGGGCCCGCGGGGTGCAGAGACGTTCCCTGGCGAGGTCAGGTGCATTAGGCCGAAAGGTGTCAGCCCGGTCAGCAGGGCCAGGGCCATCGCCTGGAGGAATGCTGTGGGATCATCAGCGCCTCCCCGCGCCCCCCCGCAACGCGCTGGGCCTCCCCGACCCCGGCCCAGCCTGTTTTCTCCCGCTTCCCGGCTCCAGAGGCTCGAAGCCTCCACAGTGCGGGCGGGGGCCGTTACCCGGGATGATGCGGAGCCAAGACCCCACAGGAATAGGGCGGCGGCGCCGCACCCGAGGGCGAGCTCGAGCCTTACTCCCGCAGACCCGCGCGGGCCCGCCCCAGCCCGGACCCCCGTGGCACCTGAGCTGCGGCTCATGCGCTTCTCCCAGCCGAGGGGTAGCTTCTCCTCGTCCGCCATCTTCCCTCCTGCGGCAGCGCCTGCTCCGCCTCCGCCGCACCGCCTCTGCCGCCCGCACCCGCCCAACGCTGCCGCCTATTGGCGGGGCTCGCCTTGCACCGGGCCAGGCGACGACTCCCATTGGGCGTCTTAACTGGCTTTCTATTGGGCAAAAGCGAAAGCGGGCGTATTCATCCCACCTTTTTTTACCTGGGCCCCCCCTCCTTGCTCTCCTCGGGCCTGTAAGTAGTGAGGAAGGGATACACTCCCGCCTTCTCAACTCCCTTTTGCAAGCTTCAAAGAAGTCCCCATGCCTCCTGCGCGTCCTTAGCCTCAGAACCTATCCGATTGGCTACTGCAGCCGCAATCACGTCTTCCTAAGCCGTTTCCGGAGGGCCGCAGCCCACCCGACGGAAGTGTCTAGCTAGTGCGGAGGTAAGGGCAGCCGACCAGATGCTTGGGAGATGCGGTGCTGCCTTTACTGTTGCCATAGCAACGCAGTTGCCTTGGTGATAAGCATCTAATAACCAGAAGCCTAAATCTGGCTTCTCTATCCTTCCTCTTTCCTTCAGATGTTCAAGACTAACCCTTATTTTATTTTTTTGTGCAAAGCTAACCCTTTGCCTGTGCCACTGACCCAAACACCTTCACTTATTCCCTCTCAAGCTGGGTCTTTGCCTCCATCCTGATGGGTGGGTGTTGGCATTGCCACTCAGATGGGGACATAGAAAGAGGCGAAGGTTGGAGGATGATGAGTTCAATCTGAGTCAATTTAAAATGGAGTCTGCGGCGTCCACGAGACACTGAGGAGGTGGTTGGGGACCCAAGACTGGAGATAGATATGGAAGTAAAAGAGACTAACAGGAGAGTTCAATTACAGTTCATCTACAGCATGGGCCCTCATGTGATCACTAAAAAGAATGAGGCACAGTGAAAAAGAGGGAAACATGTTCACAAGAAAGTAGAGACAGGATTTGGTAGAAGGTTAAGAGCACTTAAGAGCCAGATCGCTTGAGTTCAAAGCCTGGCTCTACCATTTGCTGTGACCTTGAACAAATTACTTACTTAACCTCCGCATTTCAGCTTTCCCACCTGGAAAAAATGGGGTAAGAAATAAAATATATTTCATGCATATCTTTGATGTAAAGTGTAAATGAGTTAATTTATGTAAAGCATTCAAAACTGCCTGGCCCATACATAGCAGGGATGATTTTCTGGGTGGAAAAAAACAAATCATAGTACAGCATAGCAATTATAGTATGTAGAAAGGCATAACAAAATGAAAAATTACTTAATGACATCATCTATGGAAATATATCAAAGCATTAAGAGTATAAAAAAGCAAGCTAATAAACAGTGTCAGTATTAGAATATGTATAATTAACGGTGTAAAAACTATAGATTTATATCACAGAAAATTTCTGGATTCAATCAAATATGTTATAACTACCATTGGTGATACAGATGAAGAAATGAACAACTTAAATAATGCCATTTTGGTTTTTTACGAGCATGTATTAGCATAATAATCTTTTAAAAATATATGTTAGAGTTAGGGCAGAGTTACAAAAGTAGTATAAGTGTTTTAGTATAGAAGATAGAATTTCATATACTGTTCACCCAGTCTTCCCTTGTATTAGCAGATGCTAATAACCGAACAGAGGTTCTTAACCAGAGGTGATTTTGTTCCCCAAAGGACATTTGACAATGTCTTAAGACATTTTTGGTTGTCACAAATGGGTGGGGGGGGGTATTGTTACTAGCATTTAGTGTGTATAAGCCAAGGATTCTGCTAAATATCCTACAATGCACAGCCCCCACAACAAAGAATTATCCAGCCCCAATGCCACCAGTGCCAAAGCTGAGAAACTCTGCCATAGAGTAATTATCAAAATTAAGAAATCAACATGGTGGGTGGCAGCAGTGTGGAGGTGGTTAATGGGGGAATAAAGAGGACATCTGTAATACTTTCAACAATAAAAATACATTTAAAAAAAGAAATCAACATTGGTACATTGTACATTGGTACTCTTTTAAAAAATGTTTTTATTGATTACAAAGAGGGAGAGGGAGAGAAAGATAGAAACATCAGAAACATCAATGATGAGAGAGAATCATTGATGGGCTGCTCCCTGCATGCCCCACCCTGGGGATCGAGCCTGCAACCCAGGCATGTGCCTTTGACTGGAATCAAATCCAGTACCCTTCAGTCCGCATGCTGATGCTCTATCCACTGAGCCAAACCAGCTAGGGCAGTACAATACTTTTAGACTGGACTGACTCCACATCGTCACATCTCCTTAGTCTCTTCCAACATGTGACAATTTTTAGGTCTTCCTTGTGTTGCACGATCCTGATACTTTTGAATAGTGGAATGCCCATTCTAATGTTTTATCGTGATGGGGTTTGTTGGGTATTTTCTCATGATTAGATTGAGGTTATACATTTTTAGGAAGGATACCACAGAGACGATATAACCTCAGTGCATCATACCTGGTATGCAATGTATTCCTGGTTGTATTAAGATATCTATTGTTGCAATGACACTTATCTCACAACTTAGTGGATTAACAATTATTTTCTCACAGCTTCTATGGGTCAGGAATCCAAGCACAGTTTAGCTGGTGTCAGCAGGGGTGGCTGTGGTCTAATTTGAAGGCTTGACTGGGGCAGGATCTACTTCCAAACTCTCTCAGGTGGCTGCTGGCAGGATTCAAGTACTGATGTTTGTCTGAGGACTGCACTTCTTTGTTGGGGGTCTCTCCATAAGGCAGCTCACCACATGGCAGCTGGCTTTCATCAATGAACAAGTGAGCAAGCAAGACAGAAGCCAGTTTCTTTGCATCCTCATCTCATAAGTGATATCCTACCACTATTGTGATGCTCTACTTGTTAGAAGCTACACCTAGCCTTTACTCAAGAGGAAGGGATTACACAAGGATGTGAATACACAAAGATGAGGAGATCATTAGGGGCCATTTTAGAGGCTGCCTCCCACACTTGCAATATTAACTTTGATCACTTGGCTAAGGCAATTTCTGAACTTACTATTGTAATAATACTTTTGAGGGATACTTTGAGGCTGTGCCCTTTCAACATGCTTCCATCCTTTTTATTTTGGCACTTCTTACCTCCTGACACCACTAGGTGCTCCATGCCCAGCTTGTATTTTCCCTGCTCTCACTCTAGAACCAATCACTTCTCCAAGAAGCTCTAGTTCCTTTCATTGGAGAATGTTAAAGATCTGGGTGCTGGACATGCTCATTGCACTGGGGTGTCACTGCTTCTGGTCCCTCTAAGTGGAAAAAGCAAGTATATGTATGCACACATATCTGCATGTCTATATACATAGTAAATAAAAACCATGCGTCCACACTGAGGCCTCTAACTCTAATCCAGTCCCACAGGTTCATTCTAACAACACCCTTCCTGCCTCATTTTATTTGTAACTTTAAAAACAACAACATGTTTTTTATTGATATCAGAGAGGAAGGACGAGGGAGAGATAAAAACATCAATGATGAGAGAGTCATCAGTTGTCTGTCTCCTGAGTTGTGGGGATCTAGTGTGCAACCCAGGCATATCCCTTGACCGGGAATCGAACCATGACCTCCTTGTTCATAGGTCGACACTCAACCACTGAGCCATGCTGGCTGGGCTATTTGTAACTTCTTTCTCCAGCAGTGAGAAACCTGGATCTCATTACCTACAATATATTTACCCATTTGTTCAACTCGTGTGTGTAGATACATATGTACGTATAAAAGTTTCAGAATTTTAAAATCCTGTCGCTGTGAGGAACATATTTACCAACTACAGTACAGTGTTTTTTTACACTTCTTTTTGTCTTTAGCCTTCTAGTAGCCTATCATATACTTTTCCCAAACTTAGGTCAGCTTCTTCCCCACCTTCTTGTGTGTGTGTGTGTGTGTGTGTGTATTCACCTGAATAGTCAGGGAACTTCACCTATTTTATTTAGGTTTTCACTTTTTCAAATTCCAACCACAAGCTAAATACAATTGGAAACCAGTTAGCACTAAATTTGTTCCAAAGGAGTAGGATCATTCAGATTTACTCCAATAAAGTATCTTCCCCACCTTCTTCAGTGTGGTCATGTGATTTATTTGTAATACAAGCAGATTTGTTAGATGGTCTGCATTCCATTTCTTCCTACATTGTTTCTGACAAATAGAGTCCTGCATCCACCACCACAGTTCCATCCTCACAAGAATCCCTCCATACTGCCCTTTTATGTAAAAAAAAAAAAATCAATAAAAATACCAATGAAACATAATTTACATGGAAAGATATCAAAAGCATAAAAAACAAACTGATGCACAGTATGTGAATATTATAAAATGTATAATTCTCCCAATTTTATAAAAACTACAGGTTGTATTTCGGAAAATGTTTGGATTCACTCAAATATGTTAATAACTGCAGTGGTGGGAGGGGGGATGTTAATATGAAACAATTTTTGTTGTTGTTACTCCTCACCTGGATATATATATATATTTTAAATATATTTTATTGATGTTCCACAGAGAGGAAGGGAGAGGGATAGTTAGAAACATTGATGAGACAGAAACATCGATCAGCTGCCTCCTGCACACCTTCTACTGGGGATGTGCCCGCAACCAAGGTACATGCCCTTGACCGGAATCGAACCTGGGACCTTTCAGTCCACAGGCTGACGCTCTATCCACTAAGCCAAACCGGTTAGGGCCTGAGTATATTTTTTTCCATTGATTTTTATAGAGTTGAAGGGAGGGGGGAGAGACAGAGAAACATCGATGTGGGAGAGAGATATCAACTGGTTGCCTCCCACACTTGCCCTGACCGCGTCAGGGATGGAGTCTACAACGAGGCAGGTGCCCTTGACCAAATCCAACCTGGGGCCCTTTAGTCCTCAAGCCAACACTCTAACCACTGGGCAACCAGCTAGGGCTGAAACAATGTTTGAAAAAACATTTGGATTTTTTTTACAAGCAGATATTAGTATAGTTATCTTTTAAAAGTAAAACTGACGTTTATACCAATCCGCTTAATAAGTTCTAACCTCAGGAGAGAAAGGGGTGAGGAAAAGGGTTTTACTTTTAGCACATATTTTCTATGCCAATTTGAAATAAGGCATCACCTTGTCAGGGCTGTCATGTAGTTTATTTATTTTGCTTTACTTCAGGTCTTACATTTAATTTCTTTTTATATATTTTGAAATTACATTTATTGGGGTGACATCTATCATATATAATAAAAGTGTAATATGCAAATCGACCATCTGGACAACCATCCAGGACCCCGCTATGATACCCACTGGCACCAGGCCAGCCAAGGCGGTGCGATGCGATTGGTCGGGGGGGTCGGGCCATCACTCCATGATAGCCCCGCAGAGGGAGGCCCAGGCCACTGACAGGCGGGCTGGGGCCGGTGGGCGGGGCCTCCCTCTCAAGGGAAGCCTGAGTCCCGGGTGCCAGAGGGAAGCTTGTGCCGTCAGCTGGGGGAAGGAAGGCCTACTCTTGCATGAATTTCATGCATCGGGCCTCTAGTTGGTTAATAAAAGGCTGTCCTGTAGTTTTAAAAAAAATATTTTTAACAGATAAAAGGGGGATATTGAGCTCTAAGGGTAGGAAGAGCGAGGTTAGTGGGAGACAGACATGTCTTAGGGATAGAAGGGAAGCCAAGAGGCAGGTAGAGAGACCAAAAAGAAACCATTCTCAAAGGACTCCAGGCCAGCAGCCTCCCAAGCAGCTGGCAGGTCCATCTCCCCAGAAGCTTGGTGAAGCGAAGGCAGATGCTGGCAGGAACTTGGGGGGTGGGGGTAGGGTGCAGGGGGCTGGAGTTGACTGGGTTGAGCTACTGAGGAGGATAGGGCAGGTCAATACAAGAGAGGGGAGAAAGAATAGAGCAAGGTTCTGGGTGAAGCTATTGAGAAGGGCTCCAAAATATGGCTCTGGGAAAGGACAGGGACAAGGTCGACCCCAGGATCTGTGGCTAAGGAAACAGAGATGGGGTGTTTGGTGTCCTGTCTACTCACCTGGGAGAAGACTGGGGACAGCTGGTAACATTACGTAACAGACATCCTGCTGTTCTATCTGCATTATCTCATTGAGATGTGGGTATCATCATGGTACCCCATTTTAGAAGAGGAAACTGAAGATCAAAGGAAGCTGACAACCCCAAATCCCACTAATGATCAATCAAAATTCAGCCTATGCCATGCTGTTTTGCTCTGTCCACTAGGATTTCTTAAGTGCCAAGAACTGTAAGTGCTTACCCTTGTTTTATCTCATCTACACTTTGCAACATGACCATGAACTATCAGTTCCAGTTTGGAAAAGGAAATGAAGGCTTAGGGAGGTCAAGTAACTTGCCCAGGTCACTGTTGATATAAGAGCTGGGATTCCACCCATAGTCTGTTTCAATCCAGAACCTGTATTCCTAACTACTACATCTACTGTCCCTACCCAGAGGGCCCTGGGTCTCTTAGGGCGACAATAATCTCAGGATCTCTTGCCCTCCAGAAACCCACACAGGCTCCCAGTCTCCTGGCTTGCTCTTCCCTCACTGATCCAGTCAACCTTGAACTCTTATTGGGCAGCTGGGCACTGAGAGTATAGTGACAACCAGATACCAACCCTCCCTCATCAGACAGGCCTCATTCAAAGATGACAACAACGAGGCTGTTCTAAGTTTTTATTAACATGACTTTTTAAAAACAAGCATCCATACCAGTGCTGGGGCCGAGAGCAGGAGAAAGGGGGGAGGGGACAGGGCACGAGGAAGGAATTCTGCTTTATTGGTAATAAAGCTCCAGGTTCATCCCATCATGGATTTCATCTGAAGTGAAGGTGTTAAGGAATACTTCACTGTGGACTCGGCCCCCACCCTTTCATCTCCCACAGCTGGGCCAAGGGGGCCTGTTCGCTCCGCCCAGGGCCAAGGAAGCCATTCTGGACTGGGTCATTTTGATTTGGAAAAAATACAACTATAACATTTCATGCTCCTTTTGCACCGCAGACATGGTGGAGTCTCACTCCACCCCGACCTCCTTAAAAGTGTCTTCTAATCCTCAAAATATTTCACCAACCAACCACCCTCCTCCCCCAGCAAAATAATGACATACATGACTCGCATTCTCCAAATGCTTACCACGTGCTACATACTTGGTTAAACACCGTATGTGCACAGTCTCTGACAGACCCAGTGTTGAACCAAGAATCAGGACACGGTGTGGAGCCCTTTCCTCAAGAAATCACACAAAGGATACAGTCCCCCAGAGAAACGTGGTCCTTAAAAATCGTGTACCTGCGGGATAGACACCTTTCAGACAGAAACCTAAGGCGGTCTTCACCCTGGAGGCAAGCATGCCCCCCACTCGGACCTCCGGCCTGGTCCCCGAGCCCCCGGACCCCCGCTCGGTCACTGCACTCACCACTTCTTCAACACGATCTTGTTCCAACGGGTCCCCGTTTGGGCTGCGATCAGCTTCTTCAGGTCCCCGATGGTGTCATCGGTGCTGGCGCAGGAGTTAAGGGAAACGGTACGGGTGGTAGGACGCAGGCCACTGCAGGGCTAACTGCACTTACAGGCTCCCCACCCGCCCCCCTACAGCACAGACCCAGGTGCCTAAGCCAGGCCCCCCGCCCCTGTCTCTCCGCCGCCCGTGGATACTTGCACTTCACGCGGACCTTCTTCCCCAGACGGTCGTTGCAAACAACCTCGATCATCCTGTCCGGAGCCACACAGGGTGGGGGTTGGGAGGCAGCAGAGTCAGCACGTTAAGCGTCTCCCGCACCCCAAGACCTCAGGTTGAAACTTGCGCTCACTTCCCACCCCCTCAGACCCGAATCCTCTGGGGCCCCAAGTTCCGTGTCCCAGGACCGCGGAGCCTCCCCTCTTCAGGCCCTTGGACCGTCGATGGCCGGATCCCGTCCGCTTTCTCTAACTCGGGACCGCCCCACCCGCCCCACCCGCCCCTCACCTCGAGTCGCCTGGAACCTGCCGACGCCACAACCTCGTCGCTCGACAGCAAAGCGGGGGCCGGAGGTTGCCCTGAGAACCGGAAGCGGAAGTGCTCACCGTAAAGCGTCCGCCCCTTCCTCAGAGCCTGGTAACACGGGCGGCGTACAGTGCGGTCCTCCGGCGCGGCTTTAGGGACTCCAGACTGGGCAGAGGGATCCTTGCGGTTGGTGTGCGGGCCGAGTGGGGGTCCCGGCCCCGTGGAGGGAGAGTCAGAGATCAGGGGCCGGGGCTCAGCTCGTTGGTTGAGGCGCCATTCGCTGTGGGGAGACACCGTCAATTGGTGGGGACCCTAGAGGGGCCCGGGTGACATCGGGGAGGAGTAGGTGACCTGCCGCTGCTGAGCCCGACGGAGCCTCTCACTGCAGCTACCGGGAGTGGGTGGAGCACTGCAGTCATCCTGGGGGCCCCTGCCTTCATTCAGGGCTGGGCCTTCCCTCTGGCTATTGCTCTGCCGCCTGGGGACGCCTGCGGTGCAGACTATCCTATATAATTAAACCCTAATATGCAAGCGGAAGGACCGGTCGCTATGACGCGCACTGACCACCAGGGGGCAGACGCTCAATGTGGGAGCTGCCCCCTGGTGGTCAGTGTGCTCCCACAGGGGGAGCGCTGCTCAGCCAGAAGCGGGCAGGCGGACATCCTCTGAGGGGTCAGGGACTGCAAGGAGGCGCAGGCCCTGCTGAGGGGACCCCCCCACGCCCCCTCCACCCCCTTCCCCCTAGTGCACGAATGTTGGGCACCGGGCCTCTAGTAGTCAATAAATGAGGGAACCGCCTGATCTGGCCTGGGTGCCACCACTTATTAGAATGGACTTTGCGTGCTAACCGGCAACATCAGCAAAGAAACTGGAAACAAAACATGCAAAACCTTCCAGGCCTTTGTCTTAAAGGTCACACCCACTCTGAGGCGATCTTAAACTTGCGGTGTAGCCCCTGTACTGCAGGGCTGATGAGACAGGGATCACCCTTCCCTAAATGCTGTGGATGAAAATAATCTCGCAGGGTGCTCTGTTCATAATTTCCAAACTGGGAGGTCAAGGTGGGTAGTCTCGTCCCAGGCGTATGCTGTTTTTGTAAAATTATATTTGCTTTAAGCAAGCCCTGTCCATTGTTTCTGTGCACTTAGATCATCACCTTTGTAATAAGCTACACCCCCAGCGAGAGAGCACGTAATCTTGTTAACTATCCTGCAGTCCAATCCCCGCCTTGTTTCTCATATGCATGTAGTTTCCCTCCTTAATTTCAAATGCATAAAAGCTGCAAAGCTGTTATTCTCTGGAGCATTTCAGATCTTGCCTCCCAGCACAGGTCATCAGTTTGACTCAGATAAACTCATAAAAATTCTCTACAGGTTTGGATGTTTCTTACGTTGACACCACCAGGTGGAATTCTGAGGCTAATTTTCCTTGTTTGATTTTTGGTGTTTTCTCAGATTATCTACAATGAACATATGTTACTTTTGTAATGGGGGTGGGGGTGGGGGTGGGGGAGTAAATGTTTTTATTTATTTTTTATTTTAAAGTTCTAATTTCTCAATGTGTGATCAAAGATAGCTCCAGCACAGGATCATGATGCTGAGTTATGGGCTGGGGAGAATTGAAAGGGGAGGAAAAGAAAGCCTGAGATTGCTGGGGGCTGGGCTCCATGGGGAGTGGTGAGGATCCTGGGGTGAGAGGTGTGGGCTGCCAGCTCCAGGTGGGCTAATGGGAAGTCCCAGGCCTAGGCTGCCAGTGCTACAGACACTTCCCTGAATCCAGGTGAGAGGGGGAGGAGCCTGAGGGGACAGGACACCACACCTTGGTGACCATCCCCACACTCTGGTCATTATAACTTGAGGTTTCCCATGAAGGGGCACAGTGACTGCTCATTGAAGGGCCAGGGGAGCCCCACCCCCCTGTCCCGGAGGCAGTTTGATCTGCAGCCAGATTTGCTTCTTCTGGGGGAGGTAGGTGCTTCCCAGGAAGGAGAGTTCCGGATCATGACGCAAGGAGCAAGCTGGGCAGCCCCCCTTGTTCCCGGGTTTCCGACCCACAGGAAGGATGTGGGGATCCTTTCCCTTCACTCTGCAGGCAGGGCAGAAGATGGTTCTTAGGAACCTCCTGTAACTGCTGAGAGCAGGGACACCTGGGTTCTGCTGAACTTATAGGTAACCCTCCCATCCAGGGTTCACCACGGGGGCAATAATTTTAGGGGTGGAGCCAGTTGCTCAGGAGGTCCCTTTCCCCGACATCTCAGTGTGTCAGCAGGCCTTGGAGATACAGCAGTGACCAAGGTTGTCCTGCCACCTCAGAGTTCAGTCTGATAAGAGAAGACAAGTACAAAGACAAATGAAGAGGTCCTTGCAACACATTGTGACAGGTGCTGTGAGGGGGAGGGACCTTTTGAGTTATGTCAAAGGGCAAAAACTAATGATTTAGATTTTTTTAAAAAATTGATTTCAGAGAGGAAGGGAGAAGGAGAGAGATAGAAACATTAATGATGAGGAAGAATCATTGATTGGCTGCCACCTGCACACCCCCTACTGGGGATGGAGCTCGAAATCTGGGCATGTGCCCTTGACTGGAATCGAACCTGGGACCCTTCAGTCCGCAGGCTGACGCTCTGTCCACAGAGACAAACCAGCTAGGGCTAATGATTTAGTTTAAAAAGTATATTTTTATTGACTTTTAGGGAGAGAAAGGGAGAGGGAGAAAGAGAAACATTCATGCGAGAGCAGGGCAACTATTGGCTGCCCCCTGCATGCCCCCTACCAGAGATTGAGCCTGAAGTCCAAGCATGTGCCTGACAGAGAATTGAACTAGCAACCTGTTGGTGCTCAGGACGATGCCAACCAATTGAGTTTTTCTACAGGCCTTTATGTACAATAACTTGTGTATCTGTTTTATTGGAATTATAGCTATCCCCAGCCATCAAAGTGACTCCTGGTTAATTATCTTATACAAATAAAAACATAGGAAGTATATACACTGAGTGGCCAGATTATTATGATCTCTGAACACATAATAATCTGGCTACTCAGTATATATATTTTAGAGGCCCGGTGCATGAATTTGTGCATGGGTGGGGTCCAGCCAGCCTGGCCAGGGGGAGAGGACATGGGCGGTTGGCCAGCCTGCCTGCTGGTCGAACTCCTGGTCGAGGGGACAATTTGCATATTAGCCTTTTATTATGTAGGATATACACTGAGTAGCCAGATTATTATGCATTCAGAGATCATAATAATCTGGCCACTCAGTGTATATGCATATATATACACACACATACATATACACTGCAATCTACACTTTTTTTAAAAGCAAACAATATCCTATAAGTTGTTACAAGCAGCACAGAAAAACCCACCTCACTCTTTTTGACAATTTGAGATCCTAGATGTAGTAGTATTGGGTCCAACAGAGGCTGCAATCGATATTGCCAAACTGTATTTAAAGAGTTTGCATCAATTCTGCCCACCTGCACTGGTGGAGAGGGTCTGTGGCCCCACACCAAGGCCAGTGTGGGCATTTTCTGGCTTCACCTCTTAATCTAATATGTGAAAATCACAGTGTTTTACTTTTTATTTATGGGGAAGTGTGAGCATACAGATGTAATTTTTAGCTTTACTAAGATATAATTGACACACAAAATTTAATGTATACATCTTAACGAGTTTTGCATTTCTTTTGAAAACAGTTTTCAACTGCTCCAATTCCTGCTTTAGTGTGTATGTATTAATAACATGTTTATTGCCATTGTAGGCTCTTGAGGGTGTGATTTAGCAAAACCTATTCAAAACTAGACTTTATTTGGTCTTTAAGCCATCAAAGTGATTCCTGGTTATTTATCTAACAAAAACATAGGAGGTGTATATATGCATATATACACACTATGGGTCGGGGAGGAAGAAATTTTCCTCTACCTTGAAGGTTCTTTCAGCTGGTTTAATAATGGACATCAGATAGATTAACAGGAGAAAATAACCAAATGTCTTTTGAGTTTGGTCCAGGTTCCTGCCCCACCTGTGACTATTGCCTCTATTTCCACTTTCTATCATTCGCATATATATGTAGCTGCATACATGAGAGACCCCAAATGCATGAGATTCAGAGACAAAGGAAAAACTAGGGATGAGGTAAGGTGCCTTAGGGGCTTCAAGGTCTTTGCAGGATGATAGTAAGAGCAGATGCTTAACAAATAGAAGTTTTCCCTGTCCTACAAGCAGTTGAAGTTACCTCAATTTCTTATTATGCTCAAGCCCCATAATTCAAGTCATAGGACGTCAAGGGAGGAACAGAAGTTTCTTGGGTGCTGGAGGCTCAAGCTGCCTTTAGCTCAAAACAATCTCCATACCTCAGAGGCACATCTTGGGGTGACTTGTTCTGAACCCCTAAATACATATATGTTCACATAAATGTATGAATATATATATATACTGGAGGCCCGTTGCAGGAAGATTCCTGCAAGAATAGGGCTTCCTGTGGCCATCTCCGCTGCCCTGCCTGCTTCTCCCCAGCTTCTCTCCCTTCTGCAGCGCTTGGCTTCCTTCTACACTGTCTTCAGTCTTCCCTCTGCGCCTGGATATGCAAATTAACTGCCATCTTGATTGGGTTAATTTGCATACTCCTGATTGGCTGGTGGGTGTGGCTTGTGGGTATAGCTGAGGTACGGTCAATCTGCATGTTTCTTTTATTAGATAGGAGATATATATGTGTATATATATGTGTGTGTGTGTGTGTGTGTGTGTGTGTATATGTGAATAGTTCCAATAATTATGGTAAATCTGGAAGCAACCTGAACACATCAATATGAAAATGTTTCAATAAATTTTACTTTCCTTATGAATTGCTATTTTAAAAATGAGTGATATTTGATGGGATCGTCAACTCAGCCTCTGTGAGAACAATTTGTCACTATCAATCAAAATGAAATGTCAACACGCCCTTTATTTTTTTTATAAGAGAGCCCTTGATTTTTTGTTAATCCCCACCTGAGGACATTTTAAAATTGATTTTTAGAGAAAGTGAAAGGGAGGGAGAGAGACACACAGAGAGAAACATAGATGTGAATTGGTTACCTCTCGCACACGAGAGTGAAACCCGTGATGGGGTCTGCAATCAAACACGGAATTGGCTGGGTAGGTGCCCAATCAAACCCGTGACCCTTCAGTTCACGGGCTCACGCTCTATGCACTGTGCCAAACCGGCTAGAACTTAACACGCCCCTTAAGTTATTCCACTTCAACAAATTTATCCTCGTGCATATGCATCAAAAAGCATTGTTAAGTATTAAAAAGTAGAAGCCTCGCTCTCTGCCAGGTCCTCTGCCCCCAACCCCACTCCCAGGGTTCCTCACTGCCTCAGCCACGGCCTCCCAGCTGGACCTTGTTTCCCAGACCCGCCTTCCAAGACGCTCTCCATCTGCTCCCTGGCCTCAGCCAGCCTTTTGAGTTTGGTCCAGGCCCGGGCGCCTAACGCCGGCTTGGGCCTAGTCACCGCCCCAGTCCCGCCCCCAGGCCTCTCGTCACAGCTCCAGTCACGCCTTCCGGGTTGGTCCCCGCCCCCGACTATCGTCACCGCCCTAACCACGCCCCCTTGCGTCATCGCGGCCCAGCCACACCTTCCCAGCTTATTTCTGGTTTGAAATTGAAGGCTCCTTGGAGGCCGGGCAGATCTCCGGCAGGGTCTCAACCGCGTTCCCTCAGAAGGAAAGCTAAAACTCTCCACCGGCTACCGGAGCCGTGGCTACCTCCCAGCTGGCACCCCACTCCCCCCGCCTCCGGGGGCGCCCCCGGGCGAGTCCCGGAGTTCCTTTAGCCAGAAGTGGAAATGCGAGTCGGCGGGGTCATGGCCACTCTTTCGGACCTGCCGGACTCGGTCCTATTGGAGATCTTCTCTTACCTCCCGGTGCAGGACCGGATTCGCCTCTCCAGGTGCGGCCTCGCCCCGCGGTGGGGGGCAGGGCGGGGGGCGAAGGGCCAGGCAGGGTCGGGCTGCTCTCACGGCGGGCTCCCTCCTCAGGGTCTGTCGCCGTTGGAAGAGGCTGGTGGACGACCGGTGGCTGTGGCGACACGTCGACCTGACCGTCTACAGGGTGAGCGCGGTAGGCCGGGCGGGCCTGGGCCGCGCGCGGTTCGAGCCTAGGCGCTTCGGGGCGCACCCCACCGGCCGTGTCGCTTACCCGCTCCTCTGCGACCTCCTGGCCCGTTCCCCCATGTCCAAAATGTGAATAACCGAGACAGTGCGGGGAATGGGCTTAGTGCCTGAGTGCACATAGTCGGCACACGATGAATGCTGGCTGGTGATGAGATTATCACTTAGGATTATTATTGCCGAGTCTTCATGGGGAAATCATTTTCCAGTTAACAGAATTAACTTCCTGAGTAGTTAACGATTTCCACTTTCTATCATTTGCATTTTACTTTTCTTGTTTTTATGATGAACTATTTCAAATATATAGAAATGTATAGAGGATGACATGATTTCAGATAAATAGGTACTCGCCACCAAGACTTAACCTGTTTTAGTCTTTGGCCTTATTTCCTGCAGGTCATGTGAAATATACATATATACACACACAACATTTATTGATATGTTTATTGCACTTTTTGAAACCCTCCTCGGAGGTAACCACTGTTCTAAAGTGGAATTGTAGCCTTCCTTTGGCGTTTTTATTCGCTTCCTATGTGTGTGCCCATTAGCAACATACAGTATTGTTAATGTGTTTCTAAAGTTTAGATAATGCTATTGCTACTATTTAGGTAATTAAATACTATTTTACTTATATCCACCCACAATTAGCTTTATTCACACACTATTTTGTAAAGATTGATTTGAGGGAGGGGGAGAGAGAGAGAGAGGTCTGTATGTATAAAAGGCCACCCACCAGAACGGTGGAATGAGGGATGGCTATGACATGCACCGCAGCAGCCAACCAGCCTGATCCGGGCCCCTATCGGTTTGTTTTCTACTAAGTCTAACTTCCTAGATACATTTTTGACAGCTTTCGCTATTATCAGGCTATGGCGTTTTGTTTTGTTTTTTAAAACCTAGACCTAATGTACCCTGGGCAGTTTTAGCCTTTTTCAGTCATATTTTACATTGCTCACTTCTCTCCATGGTGGTCATTAAAAAAGGGAGAAAAACCTGGGGGGTTGCTTTGCTGTTTTGCTTATTCCAGAACATAGTGAGAGTCCAGCACATAATGAGAATCCACTCTGTTGCTAAAGACAGATCTGCTATGATCTTCTCTTTCCTTCACTGCTTTTGTTCAATTCTGGGAGTCAAAGTGGTGGAGTTAAACTGTTTTGTTCCCCCCCGGAGAGGTGTCTGGTGGGGTGAGGCTGGTGGTGGAAGGACAATTCTAGGGAAGCGGGAGAACCCCAGCTGGGGCTTGTCTGACTCCAGGCGGGCGGGGACCTTGAAAGATCCCCTGTATCTCTCATCTCCTATCCCTATCTTTGGCTTTTACAGATGCGGCCTAAAGTCATGTGGCACCTCCTTCGCCGGTACATGGCATCCAGACTCCATTCCTTGCGGCTGTGTGGCTACCTGTCCACAGGCTCCAAGGCTCCCCAGTTGTCCTCAGCCCTGATGAGGGCCCTGGGCCAGAAGTGCCCCAACCTCCAGCATCTCTGCCTGCACGGTGCTGACCTGAGCACGGTGCCAGTCACCAGCCTGCCTTGCACGCTGAGGACCCTGGAGCTGCACAGCTGTGAGATTTCCATGGCCTGGCTCCTCAAGGGGCAGGACCCCACTGTGCTGCCCCTGCTTGAGTGCCTCGTGCTGGACCGCGTCCCTGCCTTTCGGGATGAGCACCTGCAGGGCCTGACGTGCTTCCGCGCCCTGTGCTCACTGGTGCTGGGTGGCACGTACCGGGTGACTGAGGCTGGGCTGGATGCAAGCCTGCAGGAGCTGAGCTACCTGCAGAGGCTGGAGGTGCTGGGTTGTGCCCTCTCGGCCGACAGCACCCTCCTGGCTATCAGCCGCCACCTCCGGGATGTGCGGAAGATCCGGCTCACCGTCACGGGCCTCTCAGCTGCTGGCCTGTCTGTCCTGGAGGGAATGCCGGCGCTGGAGAGCCTGTGCCTGCAGGCCCCGCACGGCACCCTGGAAATGCTCTCCCCGGCTGAAATAATCTCCTCCTGCAGCACCATGCCCAAGCTCAGGGTCCTTGAGCTGCAGGGGCTGGAGTGGGAGGGTCCGGAGTTGGAGAGGATCCTGTGTCAGGGCCTGCCCCACTGTCTGGTCATCATCAGGGCCTGCCCCAAGGAGTCTACGGACTGGTGGCTATGACTCACCACCTGTCCCTGAGATCCGTCTCAGTTTTCATTAATGAGCAAGCACCTTGCAGAGGGCAGGTAATTAGGCTAGACGGTCCTGAAGGCCAAAGGTAGGGAGAAGTGAGGCCTTGGCACTGCCAGACAATTGGAATTGTTTGTCAGTTGTGTGGCTTCTGTGACAGCAGCCAGTCTGGTCCCCACATCTGGAAATGGGGAAGACCATCGTTACCTCATGCTTACTTTGAAAAGCCTTACACTTTACTAAGCCCCAGAGGTCTTCAATGAAGGGTCATTCTCAGGGCAGTCCTCAGAAACAGGATGGGTGCACAAGAGTGTGGTTGGGAGTCAGGGGGCCCTGAGGAGCCTGAAAGGACTGTCTACATGTGCACCCCACACCACTGATTATACTTACATGCATGGAGAAGACACAGAAAGTGCAGGTGTGACTTGTCTTTTGTGATCAAAATGTTAATGAAAGTTCTAAACTGTATTTTTTTATATTCAAGTTTTTCATAGCCTATATTTTGCTATTAAAGAAAAACACTCGCCCTAGCTGGTTTGGCTCAGTGGCTAGAGTGTTGGCCTGCGGACGAAGGGTCCCGGATTCGATCCCTGCCAAGGGCAAGCACCTCAGTTACAGGCTCCTCCCCGACCCAGGCCCTGGTCAGAAAGTGTGCAATCGATGTGCTTCTCTCGCATTGATATTTCTCTCTGTCGTTCCCTCTCTCTATTCCACTCTTTTTAAAAATCAATGGGAAAATATCCTCGGTTGAGGATTAAAAAAACACCCCAACAAAATAAAGAAAAACACTCATTTCCCCTTGTCCCCAAAACATTCAGTTTATTACGCAAACATTTCTAAGTCTCTGCAATTTTGCAGGCATTGTCCTAGGTGCTAGCTAGATCACAGCAGTGAACCAAACAGATAAGACCTGAGGGTGATAAACAGGTGAGTACATGCACAGTTTCAGAAACCCAGACAATAAACCAGGGTTATATGATGGAGGCGGATGTTTCGTAGAGTGGCCTCTGAGCCAAGACCTGAGAGGTGAGGAGGAACCAGCCCTGGGAAGCACTGAGGAAGATGAAAAAGGCAAAGATGTGGAGCTGGGGGTGAACTTGGCATTTTCCAGGAAATGGAGGAAGGTCAGTGTGGTTGGGGGAACAAGGGGCGAGCAATAGGATGTGAAGGGGTGAGGTTGGATGGGGCCTCACAGATGGCTTAGGTTTTAGGGGCTCCTTTTCCTGCCTTTTGAGTCTGAACCACTTGAAAGGTGCAGGTGGCGAACTGAGGGTGATCATGGGCCCCAACCACAAGCTGAGCGTTACTTCTGAGCTGGGTGGGAGGGCTTTGAGGAGTCACCAGCTGCCCCATCAGCAGTGTGCCTGCTCTGTGGTGGGCAGAGCCAGGAGAGAGAAAAGAGGCCTCACCTGGGTACTCTTGATTTTTTTATGCCAAGCGCACCCATTGGAGAAGACCTGGATGTTTCCCTGAGGTTTTCCCACTGGAGGGTGGAGTGGAAGTTCCTTCCCCATCTGGCCACATGAGGACTGGGGTGTGAGTTCTCCCTAGTGTGGCCATGGTTAGGGTCTACTGGTCCCACACTGACAAACCTGGCAGTTCCAGCTCAGTATCTGGGGGACTGGGCTGATCCAGGCTGGGGCACCGGGGACGAGAAGTGTCAGGCAGGGAAATGAGGTCTCTCTGGAGATCTGGGTCCATTGTGTGGATTATGATGGAAGGGTCAACACCAGTCCTGGGCCGGGCCCTGCTGGTCCTGGGAGTGGGCTGCAGATGCCCCGCCTGGAGCAGCTCCAGGGGAAAATGCTCCCTTTCACTCTGCCTTTCCAGTACAAATGGAGAAGCAGATATGAAGTTAGAGGCAGTGGTACACATGTAAACATTTTTTTGTTATTAAAATTCTTTATTGTTGAAAGTATTACATGTCTCCTTTTCCCTCCATTGAACTCTCCCTGCCCACTCCCACCCCCCAGCACAGGCCCTCACCCCACTACTGTCTGTGCCCATTGGTTATGCTTCTATGTATGCATACAAGTCCTATGGTTGATCTCTTACCATGTCCCTCCGCTGCCTCCCTTCTGAGGTTTGACGGTCTGTTCAATGCTTCTATGTCTCTGGATCTATTTTTGTTCATCAGTTTATGTTGTTCATCACAATAAACATTCAACAGACAGTGTTAGCAGGTGGTGGTGGGGAAGTCCTGATCTGTAACATTTGTAGAGTGTGTAGACTTCTGTGGTATAAATACTGTCATCGTGGCTGGTTTCAAGCTACCAATAGTTTAACAACTGATTCACAAAATTCCTGAAAGTTTAGAAGTTGGTTCTGAGCTGCCATGAGCCCAGCACTGGTGAGAGGTCCTACTTTTAGAGGACTCACTCACTTCCCTGGGGTGGTGGGATTATGGGACATCAGACAGAGCTCCTCCCCTCTTTGGATTCCCCCACTTCTAACCATTGCCTTCTCCCAAATAAGGGTCTGTAGGCTTAAGAATAACCTCCATTTAAAAATATACCTGGGCCCTAGCTGGTTTGGCTCAGTGGATAGAGCATCGGCCTGCGGAACCAAGAGTCCTGGGTTTGATTCTGGTCAAGGGCACTTGCCTTGGTTGCAGGCTCCTCCCTGGCCCAGGCCCTGGTCAGGGTTTGTGTAGGAGGCAACCAATCGGTATTTTTCTCTCACATTGATGTTTCTTTCTGACTTTTCCTCTCTTCCACTCTCACTAAAAATCAATGGAAAAATATCCCCAGATAAGGATTAACCAAAAAAAAAAAAAAAAAAAAAAAAATCCTATATAATAAAAGGCTAATATGCAAATAGACCAAACTGCAGAACAACTGGGACAACTGAACAACTGGTCACTATGACGTGTGCTGACCACCCGGGGTGTGCTTGGAACATGGTGGGTGTCGGTTGTGGCCAGATGGTGGAGCAGGTGAGCAGGGGTGCCAGACCAAGGTGGGGCGCCTGTGGCTGTCAGTGAACCTATGGTAGTTACTGAAAATTCTTTACTCTTGTGCACCTCGTCTCACCCAGTGCTTGCACCTGCTGCAGGCACTGGCCCTGCTCACACCCACTGCCAGCGCCTGCCCCTCTTGCTCCCGCAGCCAGTGCCAGAGCCGCTGCTCACACCTGCTGCCAGCACCCGATTGCCCCTGAGGGCTTCTCCACCACCCCCTGTTCCTGATGGGTGATCGGGGCAGCAGCCGCCACTCGCACCCACTGATGGTACTGGCCCTGCTTGCACTTGCTATTGGCGCCGGCCCCAATCGCTCTGCGCTGTCAGTGGGTGTGAGCAGGGCTGGTGCCATCAGTGCATGGGAGCAGCGGCAGCAGGAGCAGCAGTAGTGTGGCTGCTGGCAGAGAGGGGACTGGGGGCCATGGCAGGAGGGGTTGGGTGGGGGTGCAGAGGATGGGCTGAGACCCACCCCTATGCCCACCACAGCCTCATGGCCCGCAGTTCCTTTCAAGGTGCACAAATTCGTGCACTGGGCTCCTAGTAAATAAATAAAATACATACAAAAACATACATACATAAATAAATAAATAAAAATATACCTGGAATTTGTTTCAGTCATGGATAGTGACAGACAGGAAGACAATTGTCTTTAAAAAAAGTTTATTACATACAATTCCCAAGAAAAGGGAGCAAACCATGCCACTCAGGGCCACATGGGAGGAGCACCAGAACTGGTCAGAAAGAGTGAGGCAGAGCCTTTGTTATGATTTTTATGGGAAGGAATGGGGGAGGCAAGCTGAGCAAGCCTAGAATTGACTAGTTTGAATAATTTCTGTGGGCCTAGGTGTGGTCCCTAGTTGTCTGTTACCTGGTCCTGGGGTGATTTAGGGCAGGGCAGGTTGGTTTAGAGTGGGAGAGTTGAATAAAGGAGGTGGCTGAATTGGTTGGCTTGCATTTAAAAGTCATGCTCAAAGGCAAGTTTGCTGTCTCTAGGAATTACCTAGAAGGGGTGGCTTTCCCCAGATTTGCAAGGCCCTAAGATGTCAACGCATCATAAAATATAGGGAAATAAACAAACATGATGAATGATCCCTCCAGTAGTGGTTAAGGACAATCACAATAGCTGACATTTATTGTTTATTTTGTGTCACTCCATCATGTGTGGGCTCCTACCAGCAGCCCAATGAAGAAGGTACAGAGGAAGAAACCGAGGAACAGAGAAGCTGCCCAACGTGACATACCTGTTAAAAGAGCAGAACCTGAGTATCTTATTCCACAGCCATCACTGTTACGTGAAGCTGCCTTGTTGACATGTAACAGTATCTGAAAGGATGTCTCAGTAACTATGCCCCATGAGGAACTAGACATGTAAGATTTTTTTACAGCTTTTTAATTTTTACATTTTTTACAGCTTTAGTGAGGCATAATTAATGTATAATAAACTATATATTTAAATAATTTGGTGACTTTAAAAAATATTTTTATTGATTTCAGAGAGGAAAGGAGAGGGGGAGAGAGAGAGAGTGATTGATTACTCCTGCACACCATCCCCCCCACCCCCACCGCCGGGGAATTGAGCCTGCAACCCGGGCATGTGCCCTTGGTCAGAATTGAACCTAGGACCCTTTAGTCCGCAGGCCGACCATCTATCCACTGAGCCAAACTGGCTAGGGCCACAAATCTGCTTTATAAAAAATTTTTGTAATTGATTTGAGACAGAGACAGACAGACATTAACTTGTTGTTCCACTTATTTATGCATTCATTGATTGATTCTTGTCTGGGCTCTGACTGGGGATCAAACCCACAACCTTGGTGTATTGAGACAATGCTCTAACCAACTGAACTGTCCAGCCAGGGCTCACTAATATGCTTTCTGTCACTATAGATCATTTTGCTTTTCCTAACATTTTATGTGAATGAATCATAGAGTATGGACTTTTTGTGCGTAGGGGAACCAATCTCATTTCTCTCACTTGGCATAGTGATTTTGAGAGTCATCCAGGTTGCAGCAGGAATCAATAGTTTGTTATGAGTAGTACAATAACCCTGCCCCCCATACCCAAAGTGAACCACAGTCTGAAAATGTTCCATTTCTCCAACCATTGACATCATCTGCTCCTGACACCCAACCATCAGGATCCATGGTTCAGGTGAGCCTAGATGATCCTCCTTCTGACTTATCCTCAGAAGATCAGTAGTAGCTTAACATTACATCACAAAGCAAATGTCACTGGCCTCACTTCACCTCATTATGTAGGCATTTTATCATCTCACATCATCACAGAAAAAGGCTGAATTCAGTACAAATATATGTACGTTAATCCTGACCTGAGGATATTTTTCCATTGATCTCTAGACAGAGTGGAAAGGGGGAGGACAGAGGGGAGGGAGGGAGGGAGGGTGGGAGGGAGGGAGGGAGGGAGAGAGAGAGAGAGAGAGAGATGTGAGAGAGAATTGAGCTAGGAACTGAGAGATCGTAGCATAGGGATTCTCTTACCTAAAGAAGACCGTATACCCTTTATGTAAAAGAGAAGTTTACAGAGGCATTAGGCCTGATTTGGAACTCACCTGAATGCTATAACTTGACAGTCAGAAAAATAACTCCTGCTGCTGCTGTTTCGGAAGAGCTGGTTGAGCTGAAAGACAAGGTAAAGTTTCTCTCATCAGAACCCCAGGCTTTCTCAGAGAATGTTCAGCCACTGAACAAACTTCTCCATCTATTTTTTTTCTTGGCTCAACAAAGACTAGTGAAGGTATGTGTGCCCAAAAAAGGCTTTGTTCCAGGGTAGGACTTAGTACATGACCTGGGACAGACAGCTGGTGGAGCTCTTGTGCCTATTTCCTTATTTGCAAAATGGGAATAAGAACCTGTATTTATAAATTGTTGTGGAAGTCACCATCTGACTACCTGGCATCCACAGGTCAGTCCCTAAAGGCATGGTGGGCGTGGCAGGTGACTTGTGCCAGTGCCCTGTGGGCACTCACAGTGGCTGCTGAGCTGCCTGGGGTACCACTACCCACGGACCACGGTTTGGAGAACCAGATTATGGTTCTGGCCACGGGCTTGGATCTCAGGTCTCCCATCACCTGGACTGCCCACACGACTTCCACACACTTTGCGAGGGATGTGGCCACCTAAGACCACCAGGGCTGCGGCCGCTGGGGTGGCAACCTAGGGGGGGGCGCAGATGTCAAGGAGGAGGAGGCCTGGTGCTGCTCGCAGAGACTCCTGAGCTCACCAGTTGCAAGCGCACCTCCGTGGCTACTTCAGCACAGTGCGGGTCCAGGCTACCCCAAGGTGCTCTCAGTGAGCACAGGGAGACAGAGATGGGCCTGAGCCACCCGCGTTGCCACATCTGCCACTGCCAGCCCCAAGCCCCAGGCCCAGAAGGCAGCCCTGAAAGTGGACTGGACACAGTTGGAGAAGAGCAGCCTGTGAGAGGTGGGGAAGGGTCTGTGGGCCTTTGCAGAGCAGTTATGTGCTGTAAGAGCACCCAGGTGCAGACAGGGTAGGGGCAGAAGTGTGTGTGTGGGGTGTCCTTTGAGGAGAGACAGGTTTGCAGAACCCTGAATGGACAGAGGAAGAGAAAGGGGAGAGAGAGGAGAGCCACACCCCACTTCAGCCTACTTGCATCCTGTCTATTCCAGGCCATTCCACTCCAACCCACTCCCCTTCCACTCGTACTCTCATCACCCATTCCACCCCCAAATCCCAGACCCACCCAGATAACCATCTCACACCTTGTTCCGATCCCCCACCATCTCATCTTGCCTCATCTAACCCACTAGCTGAACCTTCCCACGAAACCTGGGCAATGTCACACATTCAGTCATTAAACGGGCATCTTGAGCTCTCCTTGGTGCCAGGCTCCTGAGAGGTTTAGGAGAGAAGGTGTGAAGGAGGCCCTGCCCCAGCCTTAAGGAGCTCCCTTCACACACTTTATCTGGGCCCCCTTGCTCACTTGCTGTGTGCAGGGTGGCCTCTAACCTTACGGTGCATCTGTGCCCGTGGGAAAGTGTGCAGTGACTCCAAGTAGAAATCCCTGAACTGAGTACAAGGTTCCTTACTTTCCAATACTATTTGGTCCTAAGAAATCCACTGAAATGAATCCACATAAAATGGGACCAAAAAGAGTGGGGTGTGCACGAGCAAGATTTGATTGAGACCATAACTGAAACAACTATAAAATGTATTGAAGTGAGTTTATTGTACTATTTATGTAATACTAGAGGCCCCGGTTCCTAGGCATGGCCGGCAATCAGGGCCCATCAGGGCCTTCCAGCTGTCGGCCGGGCCTTCCTTCATTCTGCGCCATCCCTGGTGGTCAGCACATGTCGTAGCGAGCAGTCGAACTCCCGGTCTCCTGGTCGAACTCCCGAGGGGACACTTTGCATGTTAGCCTTTTATGTATATAGGTAGCCTGATGATATTTTCAGCACCTGTTCATTATTTTTTAGAAAAATGGTAGGACAACTTAAACATAACGTAACATTTCCATGTCCAGTTCTGTGGCATTCAGTAACTGCACATGGTTGTGCAGCCATCCCCACCACCCATCTCCAGAACTTCCTCGTCTTCCCATCAAACACTGACTTCATTTCTCCTCCCTCAGCCCCTGGCAACCCCACCATTCCACTTCCTTTTCCATGATTTTCACTGTAGGGACATCATAAGTGGATCATACAGTATTGGTCCGTTTGTGACACTTGGTATAATAGCCTCAAGGTTCATCCATGTTGTAGCATGTCTCAGAATTCCCTTCCTCGGTAAGGCTAAACAGTATTCCACTGTATGCATACATGTTTTGCTTAGTCACTTATTTTTCAGTGTATATTTGGGCTGTTTCTACATTTTGACTGTTGTGAATAATGCTGCTGTGAACATGGGTGCACCAATATGTGCTTGAATCTCTGCTTTCAATTCTTTTGGGTCTACACTCAGATTTGGGGTTGCTAGATTACATGGGAAACCTATGTTTAAATTTTTATGTATTTTAAAAAGTAATCTTTGAGACCAAAATAAAATGCACTAATACTTATGCATAAAATGATTTGGGGTTGATTAATCTGTTTGGAATAATTTCTCCAACAATGGTGCATCTTTATATTTTTATAAATATTTGTGCATCTTTTTTAAAGTTTTTTAAAAAATACATATTTTTATTGATTTCAGAGAGGAAGGGAGAGGGAGCGAGCGATAGAAACATCAATGATGAGAGAGAATCATTGATCAGCTGCCTCCATCGTCCCCCTCTAGCGATCAAGCTTGCAACCTGGGCATGTGCCCTTGACTGGAATTGAACCCAGGAGCCTTCAGTCTGTAGGCCAGTGCTCTATCCACTGAGCCAAACCAGCTAGGGAAATATTTGTGCATCTTAATCATAAGGTGGGACCCGTTTGCAAAAATATTTGACACCTTTGTTAGTTTTTGTAAGGCTTTCCCCCAGTCCTTCAAGTCTCTTTTGCACTCTGGGCCCTTCCTAATCCTGCTGATCTTTTCTCCAGTTATAAACTGGCCCGGCTCTGCCTCAACCCCATCACCAGTGGTTTTGCTTATGATTCAAGCAATTCTCCAGTGTCCCCTTCACCTACATTACAAAACCTCCCCCTTTTTCTAGACATGCAGAATTGACTACATTCCCTATGCTGCACGTTATATTCCCAAGACTTATTTATATTCTTTTAGCTTATGGCACGGTAATGGAAATTTATTTATTCAACAAACATGCAGTACCCGAATGCCATGAATATATGCCAGGAAGGCAGAGTGTGAGCCAAATGAATGGTGAGCTACTCTACCCAATGGGACTTATTTATTTATATATTTTTACCCAATGGGATTTAGTCAGGATTTGGACTGGGAGAAAAAGAGAACGTGATGGCTGGAAGTGTGGCAGCAAGAGGAGGAGCCTTGAGAGACTCAGACAGGAAAGAGAGGTTTCTGCCTAGGCTGGGGAACACCAGGGGGGATAAGAAATCGGTGAGGAAAGTTTGGTAGGCAAACTCATGCCCCGTTTCCCCAAAGATATCCATGTTCTAAAGGCTGGAATCTGTGAATAGGTCAGCTTTCATGGCAACAGGGACTTCATAGGTGTCATTACGGATGTGGAGACGAGGAGATTATTCTGGATTATCTGAGTGGGCACGTGAAATCACAACGGTCCTTGTATATAAGACGGGGATAAGAGGGCCAAGGAAAAGCATATGATGATGGAAGCAGAGCTTGGAGGGATGGGAGGGATACAGGCGGCCTCTAACAGCTGGAAAAACAAAGTGATTCTCCTCTGGAGGCTCCAGGAGGAACACAGCTTTGCTGCCACCTTGATATGAGCTCAGCAACACCCATGTTAGGCTTCTAACCTCCAGACTTTTACAATAACAACGTTGTATTATTTAGGTAACTACATTATGGCGATTTGTTACAGCAGCAACAGGAAATCAACACAAAAGGAAAACAACCTTAGTCACATCATACTTAAAAGCTGGAACTCTTACAACCATTTCACCAAGAGGAAAGTGAGGCTTGGAAACTTGGTGAAATTGCCCAGAATCTGACACAGAGTAAACTGCAAAGCAGAATTTCAATCTTTCCTGCCTGATTCCAAACTGCTGGTCTTTTCCCTGTACCAGGCTGCCTGGGGCTCATGGGGAGACCATGAAGATGCCTGGGTGGGGCTGAGACTTGCTTCCCAGGAGCAGTAGCTAATGGGGCATGACTCCCCATAGCTCCACAGAAGAGCCTGAGCCACAGTGACTGCTCAGTGGCTTGTGATGGTCAGAAAACACCACCAATGACACGGTGACAATACAGCCCAAAGGTGGATTCTGATTTGGGAAAGGGAGTTTGTCCAGAGGTAGGGCCAAAGGGAAGTGATGGGGAATAAGTGGGGAAAAAAAAAAGAAAGAGAGAAAAAAAGAAAATGGGATGGGAGTGCCATTGAAGATCAACTTTACTTTCACTACTTCGGCTTGCGGTGGCCAGGTCAGATGTCTCTACCTTAGTTAAAGCGAATGAACGCTCTATCCACTGAGCCAAACCACCCTGCTTTGGGGATTCCAATTATATATATACTAGTGGCCCTGCACATGAATCTGTGCATGAGTAGCTTGCTGCCGCTTGCCCCGCCCACCACCGCTCGTTGCTCTCCCCTGCACATAGCTCGCTGACCTGCCCTCCTGTAGCTCTCCACCGCTTGTAGCTCGATGCCCCGCCTTCCTGCTAATCAGTCGTCATGTGACGGCATCCCAACCAATTTGCATACTACCCTATTATATAGATTGGGCTGCTCTAAGTTGGCCATAGTTCACTGATGCTCTGTTATTTTTCTTTGTCTTTTCTCTTATTTTGTGTAGTTTTGTTATGTATTTAAGTTCACTAATCTTTTCTTTCTATGGTATTTAGTCGTCTGTTAATCACATTCCGTGTTTTAATCTCAAGCATTCTTTCATCTCCGGGAGTTTGATTCATGTCTTTTTATTCCTTCCCTGTCCCACCTTAACATGTCCATACTTTCTTATATGGTTATAATAACTCTTTTAATGTCCCTATCTGCTGTCATCTTATTTCTGGGTCATGTTCAATTGGTTGATTTTTCTTCTCATTATAAATACTATTTTCCATGCTTCTTTATTTGTCTGGTAGGTTTTCTTCTTCCTTCCTTCCTTCCTTCCTTCCTTCCTTCCTTCCTTCCTTCCTTCCTTCCTTCCTTCCTTCCTTCCTTCCTTCCTTCCTTCCTCTTTCTTTCTTCCTTCCTCTCTCTCTTTCTTCCTCTCTTTCTTTCTTTCTTTCTTTCTTTCTTTCTTTCTTTCTTTCTTTTCTTTCTTTCTTTCTTTTTCTTCCTTCCTTCCTTTCTCTTTTTATTTCTTTCAAAATAAGCATGATGTTTATTTTTCAAAATTTATCTTTATTGTTGAAAATATCACAGATGTCCCCTTTTTTCTTCCATTGATCCCCTCTACCCTGCTCCTGCTTCCTGCCTGATATATATATATTTTTTATTGGATGACAGCAATTGTGAATCTCACATTATTGGTGCTGGATATTTTTGTGTGTTTGTGTTTAATATGTTCTTAAGTTTTGTTCTAGGTCAATTATTTTCAACTGGTGTGCTGCAGACAATTTTAAAACATGCAATACCTGACTATTTAGTCTTTCCCCTTAGATTGTCAAATAAAAAATGGCAACAGCCAACAGACCAATAGCCGTTTGGGGTGAATGAATAAAGATTATATCTATGATTTTTGTCAGATAGGCAGAAAATATATTTTTTCATGTGCTGCAGTTTTTGTAATTAGTTTATGTGTTCCATGAAATGAAAATGGTTTAAAATTGCTGCTGTATATTTTAATTGTAATTCCAGTTTGGTCCTGGGAAGAGGTGAGGTAACTTCCACCGACTGGGCCATCACCTTGGATCTCCACCTCAGAGAACTATTTTTTAAAGAGGAGGACATTTCTATAAAAATGCAAGGTATAAAATCTTAGTGCAATTTAAGCTTTGGCACGTGTAGAAGTATAAATGCTTCTGATTTACAAGATATTATTTGAAAGTTTTAATTTCTTTTAAACTTACTTAGTTTCATAAATTTTAAATATTAAGCTTTTAATTTTAATTGTTTGTTTCAGACCCCTCTTCAAGATGCAAATATTGGCTGAAACACAACAGCTCACTATTAAAATTTTAATACTTTTTGGCCAATTGTGGCTGAAACAAAACATTTAATATTTAAAATGGAATTTTTTTGTTTCAGCCAAGGAGGGATGAATCATAAAGGTTCACTATGTTTAATATTTAAATATTAAGCTATTTTGTTTCATCTAATGAAGGCTGAAACAAATATAATGCTTAATATTTAAATATTAAACTTCTTTGTTTAAGCCAGACTATGCCATCTTCAAGAGGGGGCAGAAATGGAAAATTAAGAGCTTATTATTTACAACTTACAAAACTAAATAAGTTTAAGAGAAATGTAATTTTATTTATTTTAAAAAATATTGTTTTTTAAAAAAATATTTTTATTGATTTTAGAGAGGAAGGGAGAGGGGTATAGAGAGAAACATCAATGATGAGAATCATTGATCAGCTGCCTCCTACATGCCCCCTTCTGGGGATTGAGCCCACAACCCAGGCATGTGCTCTTGGCTGGAATCGAACCTGGGACCCTTCAGTCCGCAGGCCAACGCTCTATCCACTGAGCCAAACCAGCTAGGGTTAAAGATATTTATTGTTGAGAGTATTACAGATGTCCCCCTCCCCCATGCATTGCCCCCCTCCACCTAATGCCCACACTGCCCCAGGCTTTCACCACCCTATTGTCAGTGTCCATAGGTAATGCATATAAGCATGTCAGATCTTTGGTTCATTTCTTCCCACCCTCATGTTCCCTTGCCTCTGAGATTTTTCAGTCTGTTCTATATTTCCATTCTTCTGGTTCTATTTTATTCATTGGTTTATTTTGTTCATTGGACTCCTTTTTCTTTTATTTTGATTTTTAGATTTAAATTGTGATAGATATATAATTATTGCCATTATTGTTTTTGATCTCTTCTTCTCCCTCCTCCTCCTCCTCCTCCTCCTCCTCCTCCTCCTCCTCCTCCTCCTCCTCTTAAGAATGCCCTTCAACATTTCATGTAATACTGGTTTGGTGATGAACTCCTTTAGCTGTTTTTTTTTTTTTTTTTTTTGTCTCTGAAGCTCTTTATCTGACCTTCAACTCTAAATGAGAACTTTGCTGGGTAGAGTAATCTCAGTTGTAGGTTCTTGCTATTCATCACTTTGAATATTTCTTGCCACTCCCTTCTGTCTGCAAAGTTTCTGTGGAGAAATCAGCTGACAGTCATATGGGTGCTTTCTTGTAGGTCACTAACTGCTTTTCTCTTTCAGCTTTTAAGATTCTCTCGTTGTCTTTAACCCTTGGCATTTTAATTATGATGTTTTTTGGTGTGGGCCTCTTTGGGTTCCTCTTGTTTGGCACTCTCTGAGATTCCTGGACTTGTAAGTCTATTTCTTTTTCCAGGCAGGGGAAGTTTTCCATCATTATTTCTTCTAATAGATTTTCAATAACTTGCTCTGTCTCTCCTCCTTCAGGCACCCCATGATGTGAATGTTGGCACCCTTGAAGTTGCCCCAGAGGCTCCTTACACTACCTTCATAGTTTTGGATTTTTTTTCTTTTTGCTTTTCTGATGGGTGTCAGACCATCCAGTTCCACGCCTTCGCTCCTTGTACCAGTCTAGATGTACTTTCTTCTTTATTTTTCTAGATGTAGGACTTCCATTCAGCCAGATTTCAGGCGGTTCTGAATGATGGTTGTAATTTTGATGTAGTTGTATGAGTCGGCTATTATCCATGTTTTCCTACACAGCCATCTTGGATCTTTCCTGTAAAGTTTTCTAAATAAATTTTAAATGGTGTTTTATAAATTTGTAGCATTTATACTTCTGCAGGGGTGCCTTGGATGCCCAAGCACAGAATATCAAAGTGTAAAATTGCACTAAGATATGAGGGAAACCTCTTGTTTATTTATGTCTTATTTTTTTTTCTAATCCTCACCCTAGGATATTTTTTTCAAAGATTTATAGAGAAAGGGGAAGGGAGGGATGGAAAGAAGGAGGGAGGGTGGGAGAGAGAGAAACATCAATGTGAGAGAGACATCTATTGGTTGCCTCCTACAGGGATCAAACCTGCAACCCAGTTACACATCCTTGGCTGGGAATCGAACCCAGGATGCTGTGGTGAGTGGGCTGATGCTCTAACCACTGAAGAAAGCCAGCCAGGGACTGTCTTTGTTTTTTTTAAGTGCTTGTTACCACTGCTTTTTAGAAGGAGAGGTGGTACTTCTGTAGTTTTTGTAGATGAGGGTCTCATGGTGTTACAACCCCTCATTTTCTTTAGAGAGCATGGCTTTGGTGCGTTGCACGCCAATAACATTGTCAGCACTAAGAGATCTTTTTATAGCAGCTCTGCACAGGTCTTTTTCTCGATGGCATCTGGAAATAGCCTAGGAAAGGAAACAAAATACAAAGAAGGCACAATTTAAAAAAGGGTGCCAACCTTTAAAAAAAGCATCGATAGCCACCCATTCACACTCCTTTACATAGCGTACAGTTCCTGCCCCTTTGGGTAGCTGAGGTCTACATTGCCAGGTCCTGTGGATGCCTCTTTCTGCAAACTCACTAAGGGAAGTCCCTGAAGGGCTATAATTCAATTGCCAGAGCAAGGGAATTTAGAATTATTTAAATTCTGGGTTCTCAATGATGTCAAGGAACAATATCATCTGTTGCCTGAACATTTGTTCCTTAAACATACTAAACATACACTTGGGCAAAATCAGTGTTTTGTGAGCTATTCAAATTCTATCCAATCTTCATTAGTTACTATCTACTCCAAGCAAACTGTAATGAAGTGGGCAAGTGCTGAACTTTACTGGAAGGTAGGGAAGGTCTAATGACTGAAGCATCATAAGGACCAATTTCACTTGCACATTGATTATGGTAGAAACACATCTTATTTTAAAGTTCCACCAAGGTACCACAGACACTGTCCGTGTTAAAAGTGTCCATTTCAGTTGTGAATAATTTTGTTGTATCCTCACCAGAATTCATAAGCCACCAATATTACTTTATCCCATGTACTTTACCATTTCCATTAAAACACCATGTGCTTTCTACAGCCAGGATTTGAAACACACTCTATACATTCTAAATATAGGTCCCTCAGGTTAGTCACTAATATTCTGTCTAAAAAACTCATGGGACTGAACTGTGATATATATATATATATATATATATATATATATATATATATATATTATATATAAATGAATGACATGAATTTCAAACTAATTTATGAGTGGGAAGTGGATTACATTTGTCAAGATGATTAGTTATACAATTATAAGAAATATATGTTTAAAAGAAAGGGTAGAGGGCTACATGGAAAACCATTAACAGAATAAATGTGATTTAAAATATTCTGAATTACAGTCACAAAAGAGATCTAGAATTTTTTAATAATGAGGGATCCTGTATACACCATAAAGCACCAGCAATATGATGCAAAAGGGTTCAGAAGCTCTTCTTTAATGTGTTTATTTTAAAAAGCTTTCCATTTTCCCAATCCTTGCTTCACAGAATTTATCAACAGATGTTGGCTTAGGTGACCGACAGAAAACCCCACTTAGTGATTCCACAGCCTTACCTCTGTGCTCTGTGATCTTTCTTTGCAAAGATTTTTAACTAGAACAAGAGGGTTGTTTTCATGGGCTAAGTATCGAAGGTCAAAGTAATATTTAGCATAGAGACTGGCAGGAACAGCAGTATCAAACTCAATGTAACTTAAAAAATGCATTTCTATCTCATTCCTGGGGGGGGGGGGGTGGAGGAGAAAAAACCAACACAGAACAACTTTAGTCAACTGGGCTATCTTCAAAGATATCATTCTGAGTTGCTAGGACGACTCTAAATTTTGTTTTGAAACAAGTCAAGGTTACCCAGCTGTACTAAGACTCTAACCATCAAACAAGGTGCAGCTCTTTGAGGTCCTTCCTGCATCCCGGCACTTGGAGTTGGGAGAAGTGTGAAGAGGTGACCGCTCCCTTTGTTCTCCTGCTGCTGACTGGGGGGCTCAGAGTCCCTTGAGTGCAGCTGTGGATTCATGCTTCTGGCTCACTGACCAGGGTCTGCTGTCGTGTTCAGAGGAAAGGAATGATGTGTGCTGCTTCTTAGCCCTAAAAAACTTGCAGGCATTTACACCAGGCCCATCACAGGAAGGGGCTTGTGGAAGTATAGAAGTACCAACAAAGGAAGCGGGCACATCACCAGGGCAACAATGGATCCATCGGAAGCCACCACTACTATCTGAGGGGGCAACACTCTTGAGGCAACAAGGAGTCATCGAAAATAAATAAGTAAATCAGCCACATTTTATGGGAAAGGAAATCCCTCCCCTACCCAGTGCAGGGGACTAATAGCAGAGGACAAAAGGGAAGTTACTGTTCACCTTAATCCTACTGACAGTCCAGGCTGCACTTTTTAAACTATGGAGACAGAAACATGAAAGATAGATGACCTGGCTGGATTAAGCCCTCTTTAGGACTTGACCTCTGATGAGCACGGAGTCAGACTCCAACCGTGTTCTCCCACGTGGGGCTGCCTCCTGCCTGCTCAGCACCCCCGCCCCTGCCTGAGCAGAAGGGGAGCCTGCCCACAGGGGTGACTCCAATAAAGTGTGAAAGGAAATTTGGGAGCAGTGCTTTGCTATGTGACGGACTCCTGTCACTTGCTGAATAAATAAATATAAAATTAGAGTAAATTGTTCTACTTGCACTGCACTCCTGTGATAGAGTTAATTCTATAAAAATGACAAACACCAGAACAATCATGAGAGAGGCTTAAATTCTAACAAACCTGTTTTCTTAGTTTAAGGCTTTAATATGTTACCCACTGGACAGGTTGATGAAAGTGGATGTTCTCCTGTATGGAGAGCGGTCAGGATAGGAGCCGACAGGAGATTTTCTTATTTGTTGAATTTTAAACCCAACAGAACCTATTTCCAAAATTATTTTCCTATTCATATAGACACGTAATCAGATTATGTTTTGATAACCAGCTAATCAGGGCTTATTTCCTACAGAAATACATAAAATTTACTATCCCTTCTATATTTTCTCCAGCGCTATCTTTTAATTGTGTACAAATACAGCCCCTTCATAGATTAACAGAGGTCTATTAATAGACCTTTAATCATGGAAGAAAGGCATGAGTAGAGAATATACACCTTCTGTTTATTTGTATTTATTTATTCATTTAAAAACATATTTTATTGATTTCTGAGAGGAAGGGAGAAGGAGAGAGAGAAACATCAATGGTGAGAGAGAATCATTGATCAGCTGCTTTCTGCTCGCCCCCCACTGGGGAGCAAGCCCACAACCAGGGCATGTGCCCTTGACCGGAATCAAATCCTGGACCCTTCAGTTTGTAGGCGGATGCTCTATCCACTGAGCCAAACCAGTTAGGGCTTATTTTTATTTTTTTAATGGTGAGTTGGCTGGACAGCCTACCATTTACAGTCAGATTTTCTGAATAGCAACTGCTCCGTTTTATTTATGCTTCTGAGGGAAATAATAATCTGAAAAGACACATAGATGTTGGGAAGTTTTAAGAAAAGCTGATAGACATGAATTTTCAATTTAGATGCAAAATGTGAGCATTCCAAATGGTAGTCAACAGCAGGGGGACGAAACCAATGTACACTCAACACTGGTGTAAAGCCTTCCAACCTGCAAAGGTCATAAACAAAAGCAGCCTAGTGTACACAGAGCTCCCGTGTGCCTCTGTTCATGCACAAAAAGCATTGTTTACAACTAGCCATCCTGGCCCCAGACCCGCCCCCACTGCCCACGGAGCTCCCAGGAGTGAGAACCCACACATTGCCCTGCAGTTCCCTGATGCTGTACCTCTAACCAGAGCCCAGGCAGCTGAGCTGCAGGTGTTGAGAAAAGGTCAGCGGCCATCATCGTGGGGCACGAATATAAAATTTCCTACCTTCAAGGGACCGCTTTGAAGACTGACGACAGTGCTGACCAAAGTCACTTTAGCTTCTGCAACTTCCTAAAGTGCTCCCATTTATTTCAGTTATCATTTGCTGTCAAACTGGCTCCAAGATGGCTACCAGCAAGGTCACCGTGACTCCTCAGTTTGCACTGTTATCAAAGGGGTCGTCTTCACCAAAAGCCACTTTGCCAGCTGGTGGCCATCTCTGTCCCTTCCCTGAGGCACCAGTAGCCTCCATACAGCTGTCAATATGCACTTGGGTGATTCTGCATGAGAGGCATCCAGAGTTATGAGCAAAGGTTCCAAAACCAAACTCTTGCCTCTGCCCTTGAGGATCTTGACCTTCCTGTGCTCTTCAGCATAGTCGAGAGGTGTGCCTTCACCTGATTCTAAATGCCACCCACAAAGACACTCTCACTGTCAGCCAGGTGGGCGCTCTGAGAGTCTGCTGGATACCTCTGTGGCTTATCCCGCCGACCATCCCCAGAGCCCTCCACAGCAGTCAGTGTGGCCAGACCGAAAGCCCTCCATGACGCTGGTGTTTCACTTTTCATGCACATGCCATCTCAGACGGGCCCCCGCATGGTTATCCTATGGCCCCCACAAGCACTGCTGTGGTTGCTCAGTGCCCGGGAAACTCTCCCATGGGGTGGGCCCTGGGCGATGCCCAGTGAGGCTTCTCTGCTGCCTGAGAGGTAGGAGCTTCCAAAGTCATCAGACCTATTTGTAAACACATGCAATTCTCTTAAAAGGGCAGGAGAGCACAGAGGCCTGAAACCTTTAAATGGGCCCAGTTTTCTTCCATGGTTTTCTGAACAACAGAACTTCAGATGAAAAGGAGGGAAAGACCAGTGAAATGTGTGGGTCAGCTTTAAGCTGTAACCCCTCAATAGTCTAGAGGCCCTAAGACATTGGCAGTGGCCAAGCATTTATTTCATTTCTTTCATTTATGTCTGACACTTAAAAATAGACTGGAACTGGGAGATGGCTTTAAGAAAGCCATGGCCCTAGCTGGTTTGGCTCAGTGGATAGAGTGTAGGCCTGCGGACTAAAGGGTCCCAGGTTTGATGCCGGCCAGGAGCACATGCCTGTGTTGCAGGCTCGATGCTCCTCCAGTAGGGGGCGTGCAGGAGGCAGCCAATCAATGGTTCTCTCTCATCATTGATGTTTCTCCCTTCCTCTCTGAAATCAATAAAAAAAGAAAGAAAGCCACGAAGATAGTTACTGTACTGTTATTCTGGTAGTTAGCTTGTAAAATGTTTGTAAAAAACACCGGAGAAACACATTTCAAATTACCATGCACATTTTACAACAATACATCAAGACCTACTAATTAATGACGAGGAATATGAATTGGTATACAAAAGGTGGATAGAAAGAAGTATATAATTTTATGCTTATTTCAGTTCTCTGCATGATGTAACCTTTAAAAATGTTTCTTAACATGTAAACTTTATGGGGGCAAATGAGGTATGGGAAAAGGGTTAGGAGGTTTACCAAAACCTTACAAACTCACATGTCCTCGACTGTAATGATGTTACGGATGAGCTGGCAGTAGGGCACATCCCACAGAGCCTGTTTGTCCCATAACTCATAGGCAACAATAGCAGCTCCCAAAAGTATTCTTTTCCAATTAGTGGGACACACATCAATAGCTATATAATGCTTCACCCTTTCCAGGTAAATCTGCAAAAGTAGATTGTGTAAGTGCCATGATAACAACTGTTGGAAATGACAGATTTCAGATTTCATCTATTTTTAAAATTCCTTTTTTTTTTTTTTTTGATTACTCTTCACTGGAGGAAATTTTTTCCTTTGATTTTTAGAGAGAGTGGAAGGAAGGTGGTGGGTGGCAGAGATAGAGATAGGCAGGGGGAGAAAAACATCAATATGAGACAGACACAATGATTGGTTACCACTGCCCTTGCCTGTCTGGGACAGGGAATGGAACCTGCCACCCACGTAAGTGCCCTTGACCAGGAATGGAGCCTGTGACCCGTTAGTGAGAGGGCTGATACTCTAACCCCTGAGCCACATAGGCCAGTGTTAAAGACCTTTTATCCTTAGGTTCTACAGACACTGCTTGGCCAGCCAAAGCCAGAGGCCAAGTCATAGTTGTAAACCTGACATTTCTGTTACCTACTTTGTCCAAATGAACTTTCAGCCCAATTTTTGGCCAGAGGAATGAATGGACATGTTAGCAAAGGACGTCCTGAAGCAATGTATGGGGCTATTATCACCTTTCCTCTTGTAAAGGGAGCACATAGTGGCTCAGTATCAATTCAAGTTGTTCAACAAACACTTGAGTGCCTACCAGGTGCAATGCATCCTACATGGCTCGTATTTCTACGGTGATCTTACATAACACTGGAATATGTAAATCCCTGGTAAAGTGGAAACACTGCTATCTTTTCACAGTAACTAGCCCTTTTGGGGGACAAGCAGGAGATAAAAACTGGAGCCCAGGTCGCCTCCCAGTGGCTGCTGTGTGGGGCAGCAGGACAGGCAGTACAAACAGGTGAGCTGCAGGCTGGTCTGTGCAACTGCCCGTGTTCCTGTCTTAGTGCCTCTGTGAGGAACACGGCAAACCCAGGCAGTCCTCCTCATGCCCCTCATGCTCACATCTCCATGGTCATTGTGGGCATAGCATCTCTGTCTCACATAATCTGAGGCGCACGCAATGCTGTTGGTCTCAAGAGGGGGACAGAGCTGCCAGGCTCTGTGTCCCTGGGGCTCCTCTAACCCTGCCAGGCAGCCGGGGAGGCTCATGATGCCTTTGACATGCACTCAGCGTCTCCTCTACAGAGAACTGGGCGAGGTAGCAGCCCAGTAGGTCATAGAGCTAAGCTGTGATTTCTTGTTACCTCAGAGCATGCCTTTCAGAAGATTGCATGAGACAAAAAGATCAACTTTAAATAGTGTGTTTACTGTCTGAAGGTTATCAGATTGACAACTCAGATGATTTGCCAAACTCAACTGTGTTTTCAAAAACAAATGCTTATTGAACATGATGTGTTCTCAGGGAAATGCTGCGCCCATTCCTCAAAACTCAGCATTCACAGCTGTCCTAAGAAGGAGCTACTTACAGATCAACTCTACTTGATGGGAATGATTAGAGGCCCTTGTCCAACACCGCCAGCCTCCCGACTTCCCGCCACCTGTACTGGCAGACTCAGTGTGCGCCATTACTCGCCCATTCACCCCACCTGCCCTCCCGTGGCAGTGGAACTGAGATTTCCCGCCGAAGCGGACCTTCTATCAGTGAAGTCGGTCCCAGCCCACTTCTGCAGAACACTGTTCCCACCCTCGCCTCTTTTTGAAGAATCCTCCCTGTCTGCCCAGATGCCCCCAGTGTGAATGTGTTTACCTAGGTCCCCTGCTGCCACACCAAGTCCCTAGAATGCTTCTCTCATCTTGCTCAGGGTCAATGCCTGATGCTGCTTCTCACCTCCCATTCCCTCCTTCACCCACTTTAGTCTGTCCCTGGCGCTATCCCTCCACTGAAACTGCTATTGCTAAGGGCATCGGAGCCTACGCAATACAAACCACAGGTCTTCATCCGCACTGCCCACTCCCCAAGCCGCCCTATCAGCATAGAGGGCACTGCCACTTGCCTAGTTGCTGGGACCAAAAGGTTCCACTTGAGCTAGCGTGCTCCAATCTGTTAGCAATTCTTGCCTCCCCTTAGCTGTGGGAATCTGACCGCTTTCCAGTGCATTGGCCACTTCTCACCTGCATCACTCTTACTGACTCCTGACTTTACTGCCTCCACTCGGACTTCCAACAACAGTCTCTTCTCCCCAAGGAGCCAGAATAGCCTCTTTCCTTAAGAGCACTTCACCCGCAACTCAATGTCTGCCAAAGGTTTCCCATCCATCAAATATAATGTAACTTCTTCCCGTGGCCTGCAAGCCTCCAGGCCCTATAAGATAGGATATTGTCCATCTGTGACCTCATCTTCTTTCCTCATTCCGCACTCTGTCCACACGGGCCACTCCTCACTGTTCCTTGAACACACAACGCATGTGCCCGTCTCGGAAGCGTGCCTTGGCCGCCCTGCCTACAATGCCAGAGCCCCTCATCTTCCTCAGCTCAGCCAGGGCACGGCTCCAATGTTTCCTTTTTAAAGACGCTCTTCTGATCTTTCTGCCTAAAAGAATAAATCCCTGTGATCACCTTACCACTTCATCCTGCTTTGTTTTCTTGGTGCTTACACCACCTGACATGTTCATCTCTTTAAAAACACTCATTAAAAAGCTAGTATGTCTTCCTCACTAGAATATAAGCTCTGTCTTCATGAATGTTGTTCTACCCGTTCTCTCTTCTAACCTCAGCGCAGACCTGGAAGGACTATGAGCACAGAAGGGACACGTCCCCGGAAGTGGCTAGAGGCATGGGAAAACCAGGAGAGAACAACCAGAGAAGCCCAGACAAGGGAGCTTCTCGAGAGTTTGGTCCAGCTGCTGAATGCTGCCAAGAGGGTGCTCAGCCCATCAGTATCCACGGGATGCCTGCTCTTTGCCTTATTCTCTCTCCTGCCACTTTTTATTCCCATGCTTTTTCTGCATGTGAACACCTACTCTTACTTCCCCACCTCTAGCTCAGATTCTTGCTCTAATTCCCTCTATTTAAACAATTAAGAGACACTGCTTCTCTGCTGGCTCCCAGGAGCAAAGCTTAACGTGTCCACAAAAACTCCCCCTCTTCCAACCCAGATGTTCTCTCCAATGTGTTACTTAGCTCTCCCCCTTGATTCAGTTTGTCTCAAGGCCGGATGGTTTGTTACTGCCTCCATCCTACCCAACCAGCACACCTTGTATGTGTGTGTGCACTGCATGCGCCTGTGTCTCCTGTGGGTCAGGGGGTGGCATTGGATGGGGAGTTGGGGGGAAGAAACGGAGATCTCCCCTCACGTCTTCAATAGCAATTGTTTGTGATGGAAACAGCAATGGGAACATTTTCAATCCTGATGATTATTTAGCCCCACTGTGTGTGGTTTACTTCCTTTAATAGCTTCTCTTAATCAAGTTCTGAGGGTCATTTCAGAAACCTACTTTGGTTTGCAAAGCAGGACCACAGCCTGTGCACAGGACAGACAAGCAGCCTCTGGAAGAACTGTCTTACCAAAGTCACAATCGCACACTCAGCAGTGAGGTGCTCAGCACTGAAAAGGGCACAGACAAATCTGTAGACAACATTCAGTTCAGGGTCACGCAAAAAATTAGCCTTTGTAATCACTTCATGCTGAAAGAGAAAAGGCAATATAAGTGCCCACTCAAGAAAATACGTAAGAACTCGCATGCTAGCAGCCTTCCACTGTGCCCACCTGGCCCTAAATAATTTTGATTGGGTGACATGTCTTTTAGTCTTTGACATGTAAACAATGGATCTTAAACAACACTGATTCTCTACTCACCAGCTATTGGACGCAAATACAGGGACAACCTGAATACAGTTATGTATGTCCCGCCCCCCCCCCCCCCCCGCCCGCCCCCTCCACAGAAGTCTATCTAAACGTAAACTATGTTTAGGCTCACAAGGCATGTTGAGCCCCATGTCACTCTTCTCTGCAACCAGCTCTGAAAACACATGTTCACGTTCCTGTGACCCCAAGACTCTGGCTGTTCCGTGCTCCACAGGAGGCACCAGCAACATGTCGCTACAGAGCCTCAGAGGAGGCAATTTGGAAATTCCTGTCATTTTAATCGGTTTAAAATTTAAATAGTTGTCTCAGTTTTTTCAAAGAGTCTTAACATACCTTTTAGGTTTATTTACAGACATTTATATTGTTTGATGCTCCTAAACATATCATTAATAAATGTATATTTACTTACTTGGGGCACATTTACTCACTTTAGCTCTCTGACTATACAAAGCTGTGGCTCAGTTCTCACTGACGTGTCCCTCACACAAGACTCCTTTTGTAAAATCATTAGGGACAACATGCAGTGGGGAAGAAGACTGAAAAGAAGATGATTTTGACCTCAAGCCAGAGGAAGTAATTTTCTTCTAATAATTCATTTCAAAGGAGATCAGTATGAAATAAACACCACATTATGAGAGACAAATAGAACCTCAATAAAACTGACACTTACTCTGAAGGGGTGCCTCCTTTCATCGAAAATATCAGAGGTTTTATTTCCAACTCTATAAAACAAGAAAATGCATTTAAAAATTAATTCGGGAAATGTTAGTATCTTAGTAACACATCATCTAGGAGTGAGAGGGGATTCAGGGGGAAGCTTAACTTTCAACAAAGCATTTTTACAAACTTGTCTTGGACTCTGTAACAGGGTTTCCTGACTTCTTTGTACTCAGTACATCAAATTCTGTGCGATGTTTTCTGCAGTGAGCAGCTAGAGGTGCCGGCAAAACACTGACCCTCCCTGACAGGCAATGCTGGCAAACCGAATACATTTCCATCCCTCCAGCTCACATTGGAACACACAGGGACACTTCATACAGCAGTAGTGCTGGGCAACAATGTCTTCAGAATTTTAATTCATGCGGATATGACATTCATGTTTTTTCCTGTGTTTCCACTTATCATTTTCCTGTATCATATTATTAGTGTGTATTTTTTCTTGTATCTGTTAGAAGTTTGAATTAAAAAGGTGCCTTTCTATTTAAAAGTGAGCAGTCTTTTGACTGAAATGTTCCCCGCACTAAAACACTCTGCTCATTGGAACCAGCGAGCTCTGCAGGCCACCGGGGTAGGTTCCCCTAGGCCACTTTTCAGGAGGCCCCTGCGGTCAACACTAATGTTATAGGAACATTGAGGCATTGCCGGAGTCTACACTGACTTTGCAATGTTGTATCAAAGCAAAGATGAGCAACACTGGCTTGTGAGCATGAAGGAAGGCAGTGGTACCACACTATGCTAGTGTTATGCCCAGATTTCATGATACCCAAAGACCACCAGGGGGCCGAGTCCGATGCAATAGCAAAGAGCCTTTATTCGAGCTAGCCAGGTGACTGCTCTGCCATTCTCCACTCAGGGAGTCTGGAGAGCAGCCGCCACCCTTTGTGCAGGACCACTTTTAAGCACATTAACCACATCCTGCTCTTGCAGGCAAGTAACCCAAGACAAAACAGTTTTTCCCAAGCAACATCAGAGTCATGCCATTGACGACCATGTTACTCACAGGGTCATCCTGTTCTTCAGAAAGCTGACAGTGTTCTATGAAAGAAGGCCTACGTGCTGGGAAGGGGCCATGAGACCGTATCTCAAGGCCTGGCCTGGTGTCAGCACTGACACCATCTGGGGCATAGTCCACGGCCTCAGTAGTGCTCAAAAATTCCCACTCTCCAACACTAGCAGTCATTGCATTCTTCACTGTCACTGGCAGTTGAAACTAATTCTGCCTTACTTAAGGACATCCTTGATAAAAAGGAATAGTATTATGAAACGTTGATCCTGTTTTCACATTCTCCATAGGGGGAGAGTGTGCTTCAAGCACTTCTGCACACTGAAATGTGGTTGTGTTAAGGACAAGCGCTTGTGCCTTAGCTGTGAGCAGAAAACGCCACTTTTCCCCTACAATTACATCTTTATTTGAGAATACAACTGCCATTCTCTCAAAAGTAAAAAGTGAGCCTGTCACTTCAAGAAAAAATAAATTGGGTATTTATCTTCAATGACACAATTCAAGCTATATAACCTAAAAAAAAAAATCAAGATTTGGTAAAACGTGTAATTCTTTTTTGACATTGTCTTGTGCATTATCTCCTACCGTGGGCAAGACAATCTGCCACTTTAAAGGTTATCTAGCTCAGAATTTCAGTAATGCTATAGAAACTCTTTAAACATACAATGGACTTATTTCTTAAATCTCAATTTTACTTTCTAATAGAATAAATGTCAATATAACCCACATAAACAAATACTCTTTGGGATCCTCAGTAACTCAACTGTTATGGATCTTAAGACATAAACAAATAATTCACTTCAGTCCTATATAAGCATAATATGCAAATCGACTAAACGGCTGAATGACTGGTTGGTGGGGGGTGGGGCTAGCGAGCAGGTGGTGCCAGGCCAGCCAAGGCGCATGCCAGTGGGCAGAGGGAGGGGACGGTGATGGGGTGGGTGGGGGGGGGTGGCAGTGACCAGTGGCAGGGCGATGGGGCCGGCGCCATCCCCCGATCGCCCGCCCAGTCACCTCCCACAGAGAGAGGCCACTGGTGACCACAGGGGGGTGATTTGGGGCAGGGCCGGCCAGTCGCTGTCCCCAGATTGGCCTGCCGGGTTCGCCTCTCGCAGAGGGAGGCCAGACTGCAGCTTAGGCCTGTGGGGAGCAGGCCTAAGACAGCAGTTGGACATCCCCTGAGTGCTCCCAGACTGTGAGAGGTCACAGGCCGCACTGAGGGATGTCCCCAGTGCATGAATTTTCATGCACCAGGCCTCTATCATATAATAAAAAGCACTCTGTAGCTTGCTCAAAAAATGTCTACAGTTACTACATAACACTCAACTTGCTATGTTATACTAGTGCATTTTTTAGCTAGAATAACAATATAGGTTTTAAAACTCACCTGTACTTGATGTTGTTATATATGGCAATAGTCACACTGTGGAAGAAAAAAGAATTGTAACAATTGATTTTATTAAGTTAGGTTTGATGACAATTTTTAATGGGTTGGGGGGAGGGGGAAGACCATCCCAGTTGTCCAGTGGCCTTGAAATCCTCATTCCCATCAGTATCATATGGGCACTTTGTCCCTTGTTTTAGCTATTTTGCTTTCAGCACAAATAGGTGAACCAAAATGCTAGGTAACATTCTGTTAGAAGGCACGTGTTGGTTGATTATTATAATACAGGGTAGGGCCAAAGCAGGTGTACAGTTGTTTGTATGGAAAATGATATAGTAACTAATACATAATAATACAAGAATCAACTGTTTCACATACTCGCAACTGTACACCTACTTTGGCCCCACCCTGTACATATTAGTACACACTACCCCATCATTTTCCCTTATACCCATAGGACCTTTCATTCAGTACATGTTATATGTATTTGTGCACGTGGTTAAGTTTAAGCCATACAGTAGTTGTGCTTTTAAAAAAGTTGTTAGGCCCTGAGTTTCAGTTGACTTAGTTCACTATCCATCTACCCACCCATTTTCTATTATTTTCCTAAAAGTTAATAAAATGCTCTGTACCAAAAAATTGTTTAACATCACTTTTAAACAATTATTAGGAAATTGAGTGGCAAGTGTAGGAGCCCACAACATCAGTAGGTCTCGCTATCCTGACACAAGCAATGCTAACAACGCAGCATCATGCTTCACAGTGTTATATTAATAACACTTATTTCCTAATGAGATTACATGAAATTTTCATGATCAGATGTAAGTCCTCAGATCTGTGTAAGTGACTGGATTTTTAAGTTATTCACAGAAGTGGTGTCATAGGCAACAACAGGGTCCTCGGAGTTAAGGGATAAGCTTTTTTCCTTTGATCTCCGTGTCTAAAGAAGCTCAAATTCACTGAGAGAAGTTAAATCTGAATGTCATAACTGGGGCTGTGGAATATGAGTCGCTGTAAAAAGGCCTGTAACACCTCGAGCATCCAAGAGGGATACTTCTACTGGGCTTCGAACAGCTTCCTCTTCAAGTTGATGTCAAAGTCACAGAATTCGAAGCACAGAAGCGGAAAAAGACCACTGAATCTTATTTGACATTTAATTCAACAACCTATTTTACAGGTAAGAAAACCAAGGCTGAAACTGACTTGCTCAAGGTCCTGCCAACAGCGAGGAGCCCCTCTCTCCCCTCCGCCCTAACCAGGCAGTGGCTCCCGAGCTTGGCTGTTCCCTGGGATCCCCTGAGGAGCTGGAGACACTGCCCGTCTCCACCTAGAGACGTGCAGCCTTCACTGGCTTTGGGAAGACATGGGGTTGTTTATAAAGCTCCCAGGAGCTGCAATGAGAGCAGAACCTCCCTGGATGCTTTTGCCCTTGTAATCGTGCCTCACAGTTTTCGTCGGCTCATCAAAGGCTGTGACATTGAGAGACTGTGGGTGGTGGTGGTGGTGGTGGTGGTGAAATGCATGTATTTAGAGACATTGTTTTGAAATAAATTGCATAAGTTAAGTGATTCTAGTAAAGATCACACTCCACTGAGAACAACATAGCATGATGAACATTTTTCAAAATCATTCTCAAAACTCAATTAGCTCTACTAATTTTCTCAGTAAACCCTTATTTCACCAATAGTGCATGTACTGATGATCACTTTAAAAACTTAAAGAGAGGACATGAAAATTTACTGCACTTCCTGAATTAGGCTAATTTGGAGAAAGAAGCATGAAACCTACTTGTCTGAGCAAGGCTAACCTTTACAACTACTTTTGAATTATTCTGTAACATCAGAGTCTTTTGAATTCAAAAGAAGCTACAGAATGTATGCAAAGTTGAGTGTTTTTCTTTTTTTTACTCTTGGGTTTAGTGTCTTGGCTGAATAAAAACATTCAGTGATTACTCAATAGGTCCCAAAGCTCAGGGTTTAGAGAGATGGGTCTCAGCTTTTGCTGAAACACAATTCAATCCCAACTACTGTCATAAGTGTGAGAAGAAAGTTATATTATATAATAAAAGACTAATATGCAAATCAACCTAATGTTGAAAGGACCAGTCGCTATGATGTGCACTGACCACCAGGGGGCAGACGCTCAATGCAGGAACTGCCCCCTGGTGGTCAGTGCACTCCCACAGGGGGAGCACCGCTCAGCCATAAGCCCTGAGCCAGGCTGACAGCTGGCAAGTGCAGCGGCAATGTCAGGAGCCTCTCCCACCTCTGTGGTAGCGCTAAGGATGCGGGCCTAAGCCATTAGTCAGACATCCTCTGAGGGCTCCCGGACTGCGAGAGGGTGCAGGCTGGGCTGAGGTACTCCCTTCCCCAAGTGCATGAATTTTGTGCACTGGGTCTCTAGTATTATTATAATCATGAACTTGCTATTTTAACTAAAGTAGAAGTTACTATTAATTTAATTAGTAAAAAGTTGGTACATTATAAAAATGCCATTTTAAAGCTAGTTATGTCTTAAAGGCTGAAAAATACAATTAAAGGTGAATATATTAATACTGTCAGGGAGCATTTTCCAAACTGTGTTCTGGAAAATCAGTACTCAGATTCCAGAGACACTGATAATGTACCTTGGACAACCCCAATGGGAGCCAGGAAGCTGGACAGTATATGTATTTTTTCTCTTAAGTAAGCTTAGAAGTTTCATCTTAGAGTGTTTTTAAAGTTCATCTCCAATGGTAGACTATGAGGAAATTAATAAATACTTTTCATAACCATAACACTGTTCATGGTTGCTTAAGTATAAACCTGCCTATGGCTATGTTTCCAAAACATTACCTCTTTCATTTTTTTTTCTTGGTGATTTTTATATATATGGATTGATATAGTGTCTTGAAGATGTATTTTTATATTTATACATACCTATATATATAATTAAATTTTATATATCTATTAAATTAAAACTTCAGTTGAACAAATTTTACTCACATAGGAATTACCTTGAAAAGTTGTTCTTTAAGACTCATGTGATACATCCCACTTTGGGGGGGGGTAGGAAAAGTAAATTTCCATACAGAAATAGTATAAAAAAGTGTATGATGGGAAAAATCTGCTAAAAATCCAGTTAAATTTTAATGCAGATACACTCTGGTGCCAGTAAGGGACAAGCTGTTCCTTTTTCCAAGAGTAGTTTCTAAAGTGCTGTGCACTGTTCTGTGCCCATGTCTCATAAAGAAATACTTTTATTTTATAGACCTTCCAAATCAAGAGGGAAATGGTGCCTCAAGCTTCTCTTCTTACCAAAAGAAATACTTTTTAATAGAAACACCCGATAAAAATCAGCTCTCCCTTTTATTATGGTCAACAATGTCTTAAAAACAGAAATGCATCAGGAAATGTCAGTACTTCTGGGGGGATTTCTCATTTGCTAACTGCCTTTCCTTACTTCCATTCACTCTAAGAATAAAGTGGTCGGTCACTCAGCCCGTGGCATCCTAGTTGTACTCACGCTTGGATGACGGTGCTAAAATCCGGCTGGCTCACTGTGTCATCATAGAGAAACACCGTGGGGCAAGACATGTAGCGCTTAGTAAGGCGCCCTGGAAAGTCCTACCGAAGAGGGAAAGACAAGAAAATGTCACAGTATGTATGTTAAACCTATAAAAGTGTGTTTTTTCTCTTGGTTAAAATGTCAAACAATGAAGCATTAAGATTTTTCTTACAGTCCATGAACTGCTTGAGTGTGATAGCATGTGCAGCTCTATGGTAAACCCAGTAGATAGTCTAACTTCCACAGGGGAGATATGAGGAATGGCTTATAAAATGCTGCTTTCATAAGTACCTATAATAAAACCAGGCAAACCCCTGTTATAAACCCCCTTTATAATCCTGTAAAACATTTAGAAATAGACTTCAGGGCTGTTGTTCTTTTTTCCTTAAGCGATGAAAAGGAGCTGAGATTTTATATTTCTACTGTTCATTTACTATAAATAAATGCAATGTATTATATAATAAAAATTCACGACCATTTGTTGCAGTAAATGAAAGGCCGTCATAAGTATTAGCTCAGGAGACAGAGAGACAAACAAGCATGTTTGATCAGAGGTGTGTGTGTGCCAGGGCTGCCCATTTGCTAGCAAGCTGGGGCCACAGGTCTCTCTGAGCCTCACTTTCCCCAAAACTAGATAAAACAACTTTCAGAAGTCAACTCTCACTTCATGTTTAAGGAAGACTATCATTACACTACTCAAGTGAGAACCTCAGAGAATAGTTTCCACTCATTTCTAAATGTTAATTCTGTTCTCTTGGTCATCTGACACTCACCTCCATCCTGCCTCACGCAGGCTGTGTGCTCTGCTTACAAGCCCTCTTCTTCCTGGTCCAGCAAGCTTAACTCCTCCCCACCTACCTCCAGGCTACCGTCACCAGCAGCCACAGCACCCAACTTCTCTCCTGCACACTCCCACATCCGAGTGGCCACTTGTCACACGCATCAACTGCTTACAGGATACCCCTCCCATAGAAACCTAAGCTTCTCCAGGGAAGGGAGGACTCTGACTCCTCTCCTACCTCTAGCTGCTGAGCACAGAACCTGGGACAAAGCAGCAGTGTGAGTGCTTGGCAGGTTCTTTAAATCATTTACATCTGGGCGGTAAATCTTACTGCAGATACAATTTAGAATTTATCTGCAGTGGTACCGGAGAGTGATGATAAAAGGTTTGAGAACCTTTAGAGAACAAACTATCTTTAACACACTTCGGAAGTACCCATTTATTTGAGAAGTACCCATTGATTTGTAAAGAGCCCAACAATCCAGCCATAATCAAATACTGACAGCCTTAACTATGTTTTGACAATTATCTTCCTGAAATTAATGCCTATAACTAACCACTATAAACAATTTAAATAGTCATGCTTTTAAATATCAGAAAATACCAATAACTTTAATATGCTTGGTTTTGTTGTTTTAAAAACTAATTTAGATGAGCCATCCTTCTTCATTTCATAGAAAATAGCTTTGTTCATGCTGTCATACTTTCCCATCAGCACCCCCCACAAATGCACAAGAGATTGGGCAGGGGAATAATCTACTCGATGCCTTTTTAAACACAGAGCATTTAAAAATTGCCAGTAGCCTATAATCAGAAAGATCCATATATTGTATAAAACACCATTTTGCTTATTTAAATTGTTTCACTGCAAAGCCACTTTTTCCTTATTAATCAGAAGTTCCAAATGGTATATTTTTGAAAAATTTCAGCATTTGGAGGAATAAATTCTCCTTCAAGCTAGAATAATCAGTATTGAGAAAACCTACAAAAAGATGCTCATGTTAATGGTATTGGTCCATTACATTTTTTAGAAATCATGGCAAACGACTTTTATATCAAACTATGAATTTCTTACTTTTCAACTGTTTACTTACATTATTGTTCTTCTCTTCTTGTTCTAAGAATAAAAAAAATTAACTGATCAATTTTGATACAAATGCCACAGAAAAATAACAGTAGCTGATTATCTGACAGACTACAGCATACAAAATGAGGCAAAATTTTATTCCATTTTAAATAATTTCTAACAAAATTTACAATTTGAAATACCTGGAAAGATAAGCCTCTTAAAGTAAAATCTAAAAACTTAGTTTTACTTTTTGACCTAACATATCACCTATATTAGGTACAAATGAAAGACTTTCCATGTACAGAAGAAAAGGCAAAGCAAATTAGACCAGGTGAGAAACGTAGCTAATGAAAAAGTTCACCTGTTGCATATCTGAACCTCTACCCAGTAGTGGCGTCTGATTGTACAGTTATACCCACCTCACTTGAACCACCAGGATTTAACAGTTGACGCTCTGAGAACCAGTTTCTGGCCAGGCACTAGTCCCCTGAATCACTTATTGGTAATCAAATAAAATGCCTCACTAAACATCAATGCGTTTTTGCTCAATTGGAAAGTAACCTATTTAAATTTACATTTTAAAATGAGTGTGCTGCCCTAGCCGGTTTGGCTCAGTGGATAGAGAGTTGGCCTGCATCCGGTGTTTCTCTCACATTGGTGTTTCTGTCTCCCTCTCTCTTCCACTCTCTCTCTCTAAAAAAGAAAAAAAATTCAATGGAAAAATATCCTATGGTGAGACTTAACAACAAAAAAAGTGTGCTAACTTGGTCCAGGCTGGTGTTGCTCTGTTTTTTGGGCATCATCCCCTGCACCAAAAGGTTGCCTGTTCCGTTTCCCGGTCAAGGGCACACGCCTGTGTTTTGGGCTCAATCCCTAAGGGGTGGTGTGCAGGATGCAGCAGATCAATGTTACTCTCACATCAATGTTTCTCTCTCTCCCTCTCCCTCTCTCTCCAACAATCAATAAACTATTTTTAAAAAATATTTAAAAAATAAAAAGGAAAATGAACATGTTAGCCTTAATTGCACATGTCTACAGCACACAAGGTCATTTTGCTCTCACAAAGGCCAGAAGAAGAATAAAAGCTCTGAAGAGGGTCTTGGGCTGTACCGTTTCCCACACTGCCTCCTATGGTGTGGGATGGGCCCCACAGAAACAGTCCCGTATGAGGGCAGAGAGGGCCATGGTGTAGCTTTTCCTTTATTTTCTCCACTCTACTGTGAGTCACCCATGGCTCTGGAAGAAACTTGAGAAACACAGCAAACCTAACGAAAAGCGATTAGCTTAAAACAAGAAAAATACACACACACACCATGAACATGTGGATAGGACACCCCATGCTTTATTTTGCTGCATTACTTCAAATATAATGGAACCCTCATTCCTTGTACTTCTGTCATAATCAACTGAAAAACCTGGCCACGTGTGGCTTTTCCAGCAAGTAAGCTCAACTGAACAAAGCAGTGAGGAAACTCAGCAGGCAAGCAGGAGTGTCAAAATCCTACCTTGCTGCTCAGGTAGTAAAGAGGGAAAAACATCGGCCGCAAGGGGGAAAGAAGCAGGGGTGGGGAACCCAGGTGCCCATCCCTAGGAAAGCTGGCTGCAGCTGGAAGGAGCCCTAGGCAGTGAGTCCTTCCAGGGGACTGTGGAGGCAGCAGAGGCCAGAGGTACACCAAAGAGCAGATGGCATTTGCTGCTTCTTACCTTGGGCCATCACTGGGGCGCTGATGTTCCTCCGGTGGTAGCCCCTGAGGGCTAACGAATTCAACTTCTCAGAATTCAACTTCTCAGACTTCGGGGTAGCAGGCACTGTTTCCACTGCCCCTGTGTCCCTGGCAGCCTCTTCATGAACCTCAGACTCACACTTTGACTTAACATGGCTGGAGCCCCCATTCAGCTTGGGGGTGCGGCTGGGGCTGTCACTGAGCTTCAGACAGCAGGTGTACCAGTTCCCCATGGCTCACCTCCACTCTTCATTGCTACTGCTGGTTCACTCACACCCCACTTCCCTCCCCCCACCCCACAACCCTAAGCAGTCCCTCCCCCCAAGGAAGGCTAGACCTGCTGGCAGCCCCAAGGCTTCACCGCACAGCAGGTAGGGCTCACCCACTATTTGCTTGGCCTCTGGGCTGCCAGGCCCTAGTGGGGCTCAGGGCCCAGCCACACCCCCAAAACTGCACCTCTTTGGTTGACTCGTTTGTGAGGACAGCAACCAACAGGATTTGTTGAAAACGGATAGGGATCAGACAAGCGCTGAGAGCTACAACCACAGTGGGAAGAGAGCACAGCCAAAGCTCCTTCTCCTTTCACAGTTGCTTCTCAACTGAAGTCTGTTCTCCTGGCGGCTGCCAGCCAATCAGAACACATTCTGCAGTTACAGTTACAAGGGATCAATCACACCCAGCGTTCCACCATGCTGGAACCCACAAAGAAGTCAGGGATTTGCAATCATTTCCCTAGACTTGGGTTCACATTCACTGCATGCATCCTGGATCTCTCCATTTCTGAGGGAAGTGCAGTAGGCATTTGCTAGTGCAAGCAGGCCAGTGTCATTAACTCCTGGGTTTCACCAGATCTGACAGCTGACTCATTGATGTATTGCTCTCTGGACTTAGTTACACCTTCATTGTTGACCATTTTTGTAATTAAATTCTCCTTCTCTATCTACATGTTAGCTTTTGCCTGCACCTTGCCCTGGTCCTACTCTTAATAAAGAGCCATGACTGTGTGTCTGAAATGGGGCTCAAGGAAACATCACCCCTCTCCTTCCTCATAAGTTAAATAGCAACCATTTCATCCATCCTAGCTCAGAAACACTGGGGTTCACCAGTTTGATTTCCTACCTCTGGTTTTCTCTCTCATGGCAGGAGTTTCCAGATTTTCCTTTTCCCCAACAACAATGCTTAAAGCACAATTGTCACATACACAGTTGAGAACCACAAAGAGGGGTATCACATTTCTAGTTTGATGAAGATGATGGTAATGATAGTTAACATTTGACAAGCACTTATGATATGCCCAACCCCTTTTCAAGAGAGGTATTCATTTAAATGTCCAAAACAATCCCCAGTTTACAGATTTTACAGAAGAAATTGAGACACAGCAATAAAGCCACACTTTCAAGTAAACATGATTATTCAAAGACAAGGCCAGGATTTAATCCCATATCCTGTGGATCCCTGCAGGCACTTCCTCATGCTTATCAGAAAATAATGGCAGAAGTAAAACATGGGAGGTAGTGACATGCAGGAAATGGTTCAGGAAGAATAATATTTTTTTGTTGTGGATTTTAAAATATATTTTCCTTCATTCAACATTAAGTCTCTTCTATGCACCAGATACTGTATGTGTGAAACACTTGTGCCCTCACTGAGGCTGGAGGGAGGAAACTTTTTTCATGGACACAAAGAGAGAACCAGTTCCACAGGAATTGTCCTATGCAGTTGGATATTAGCTCCCTTCCAGGAGAACTTTCTTGACCTTAAAAGCTCACCCAACCTTCCAGGGTTTGACAGAGTAACTCAAGGGAACTAAGCAGAACTGAGATTGTCATTGGCCAAGGAGACTGCAGAGGCTGATGAGGGTGATGGGGCTGACTCGGTCTGGGCTATATCTGAGGAAGATTATTTTTCTGTTTCCTCATCCCCTGCGGGCTATTTCACAAGGAATGCCCCCATCTCACCATGGTCCATTAGAGCTTCCTCTGTGGGCACAGGAAAGTTCAGCCTAGCCCTTGCTATGTCTTCTTTAAAGAAACTTGAGCAACAGAACTAGCTACTGTGCCATTTGCCCCTGGGTTCCTGTGGATGCATGGGGAATAGTGGTTAGGAGGAGCTCAGTCTAAGTCACAGAGAGGAGAACCCACGCAAGGAGACTCAGCCTGTCCCTTATCTATCTGACCTTCAGACCACACTCTGTATTATTCCTGGTGCACTTTCTGATTTTGACTTGAACTTGAAGGACACCTGGGCCGAGTTCCCTGCATTTATAGCCCAGCTGGCCCCTGGTTCAGTCATCTCTAGGCTGGGACACAGTGAGTTTCCCTGGGCCTGGGGTAAAAAGAGAGCAAAAGATGGCCTGAAATATGAACTCCAGAATCCAGGGAGGCCCCTGTGGCTCCAGCCTGTAGCTAAGGTGAGGTGCTGGGGCCAAGATGGAAGCCTCACTGTGGAAGAAAGGGTCCTGTAGGTTGTCTGTACCCTACCCTAGCCCCATTCTAGACCAAACACCTGAGCTAGCTATTAACCACAGGCTTTCAGTGCTCACTGAGTTTCCTGCTGAGTAGGAACCAAATCACCTTATTTCCAAGCATCCCTCCCGGTCACCTGACTTCTGTTGCTCAAATCTGAGAGGCATTTCCATGTAATATAGGTCAGAAGGATGAGCCCAGAGAGGGAGAACCCTGTGTTGGCCTGACTCAGAAGCATCTTGTTGGGAGTGGGTCAAGGAATGGTGGTCTGGATCCCTTGAGGGTCAGTTCTAGGTCTTGGAGGAGAGCCCAGGTGTAAACTAAGGGAGAAGGGCTTTTATTTTCTTAGCTATGCAGCACTTTCCTGAGCAGGCATCAGAGGCTGAGCTAAACTTGGCCTAGGACTTGCTGGAGCCAGATACTGAATGAATGCCTGACAGTGCAGGGCCAAGCTTAGGGAAGATAGAGAGGCACACAGCGGGATAGATGGAGACCCTGGTCAGGTCAGCGCTTGTGTCCTATAACTGCTGGCCTTTCCCACGTCCCAGCTCTTGGTCTGCAGTGGGGCTCCATGGGGACCGAGAGCCTGGGTAGGGGAACTGGGCCAGCTGTGCCTCTGCACCTCTGGGCACATAGAGCTCCCAGTGCATACCTCCTCTCCAGAGACCTCGCTTCCACAAGCTGGCATGGGGTTGGGCCTGGCCAAGCAAAGGGCCCTCTCATCTTGAAATGCATAGACTGGAGAGTGCACACTGAGGCTCAGTGTGGTTCTACACCTCAATTTCTTGGGAGCCCTGGAATTAGAGATCCCCTTACTTGCTGCCCACCACCATGTTTCCTACAGCACAGCAGGACCAGCTCTGCTTGCTCTTCTAAACATGGCCCTCTCCCAAAGGGGTTCCCCAGATTTCTGGGTCTCCTGCTACACCTCCTGTCTGCTGGACAGGTTGTGAATTGGCAGATCTGGGGCCCAATGGCACAGTTTCCCTGCTCTCCTGAGCTGTGTGCTCCAGGCTCTTGTGTGTGCTGTGTGAAACTGAGCCATGATTGTTGCTGGCAGGTCAGTAGATGGGACTGACCCTCAGGCTGACTGGTTGTGAGGACTGACTGTGACTACGGTGGATGGGCTGTTGTGGGAGGGCTAACCCCAACGCGTGGGATTCACCTCAGTGGGGCGCTGGTGCCAGCCTAGTCCACCCCTTGTACGTGTCACTGTGGAGCTAAATGGCTGGTGCTCTGGAGTGCTCTAAGCTGGCCACCAGGTGTGTTGGTATTTGGGCCTCTTGGGAAGGCCTCTGGTAAAAGCCAAGGTCAACGGATTCCTGTTCCTGGCCTGGGGCTACATGGTAGGAGCTAAAAAGCAATGTACAGTTGGTAGCTGCCTGTGCTGGGCTCGGAGTTGCCTGGGTGAGGCTCTGCTGCAAATCGAGGCCAGCTGCCACTTGTGCCCCAAGCTTGGGACCACTCAGCAGGACATACAGTTCACTCCGAGGCCAGCAGCTGCTTGTTTAGGCTTTATGACCTTTCAGAGATTTTAGGAAAGCCCACAGCACAGGCAGAGGCCAGCTGCGTGTGAGGAAGAGCTGGTGAAGGAGGTTCTGGCTGGTGAGTTGCATGGAGCCCAATCTCAGGGCATCACCAGGTGAGGCAAGTGGTATTAGCAGTTTGGTGAAGACTCAGACTTGGCACTGCCTATGCCTGCAGGCAGGGTGAGGGGAGAGCTTAACAAAGAAACCATGGCCTCTACCAGCCCTTCTGTCCCAGACAGAGCCGTCCCTGCAGCTCTCACTCTGAAGCCAGACAATTCAGTTCCTCCCTGTTTGTCCCTGATACTCTTTTCAATCTACTGCCCCCTTGATGCTGCTTAGGGCAGGGGGTGGGAGCCAGTGAGACTGCTCTCTGGCCCTTTAAGAGGATGCCTGAGTCTCTAGCAGCCTCCATCTCATCCACACATAATCCCTGCTGATTTTCATAGCAGGATGTTATGGGGCCTCCTCTTCCTGGCACTGGTGCTTCAGGATAGGGAGCCTATTCTGGGGAATTGAACCACGACCTCCTGGTTCATAGGTCAATGTTCAACCACTGAACCAGGCAGGCTGGTCAACAATTTGGAGATTTTAAAAAGAAATCTTCTCAATCTGATAAACAACATTTAAAAAATAAAAAACCTCACAGCAAATATTATAGTCAGTGGTAAAAGTCAGAAAATTTTCCCTAAGACCAAGGCCAAGACAATGATGTTTGCTCTCATTTCATATGCTAATTGTACTAGAGGTTCTAATGAGAGCAATTAGGCAAGAAAAAGAAATAAAAGGCATCTAGATTGGAAAAGAAGATGTAAAATTATTTATTTTTGCAGATGACGTGATACTGTATACAGAAAATTCTGAGAAATAAACTCACATAATAGTATGTGAATGATATCTCAATAGGTGTATAAAATGTTAACTGCCACATGGAGTTACTGGCTACTCTACTGGATGACACGATTAGACTGCTGGATTTTAAGTCATCTCATGATAGCCCCCATCTTGTGTGGATTGTGGAATCAGGAACTGGTTTCTTAAGACATGTTTTCTACAACCCTTATCCCATGGACCTCAGAACCAGTCACCTCCATCTCTACTGAGGTTATTTTTATTTTAAATAACAGTTCTGTATTCCTAGGGCTCTCTTCTGTAATGACACATTGATTGGTTGCCTGCCAAACTCAACCCCACTGGGCTGGGGATTGAACCTACAACCCAGGTATGTGTCCTTGACTGGGAATCAAACCCATGACCCTTTGGTGGGCAGGCTGACGCTCTAACCACTGAGTCACATTAATCAGGCCTAATAAGATATTTTGAGAGAGAGAAATACCACATTCACATAACTTATCTATATAATAAAAGCCTAAGCAACCATTATGGCAGAATGGACCAGAATGACTGGTCGCTATGATGTGCACTGACCACCAGGGGGCAGATGCTCAATGCAGGAACTGCCCCCTGGTGGTCAGTGCACTCCCACAGGGGGAGCGTTACTCAGCCAGAGCCAGCTTTACAGCTGCCAAACGCAGTGGCAGTGGTGGGAACCTCTTCTGCCTCTGTGGCAGTGCTAAGAATGTCCGACTGCCGGCTTAGGCCCACTCCCCATGGAGAGCGGGCCTAAGCCATCAGTCAGACATCCCCCAAGGGCTCCTGGACTGCAAGAGGGTGCAGGCCAAGCTGAGGGACAACCCTCCCCCCAAGTGTACAAATTTCATGCACCAGGCCTCTAGTTTTATTATAAGTTAACTAGTAGCTCTGAGCAAGAATCCGTGCACCAGTAGGTCGCTGCTGCCCTGCTGTAGCTCTCTGCCCACTGCCCCACCCTCCTATAGCCCCCCCACCCCACCGCTCATCCCTCATAGCTTGCTGCCCTGCCCTGCCCTGTAGCTCTCCGCTGCCCGCTTGTAGTTCACTGCCCCACCCTCCTGCAGATTCGTGATCCATCGTTACATGATCAGTCGTTATGCCTCAGGGTGTAATGGATAATTAGCATATTCCTCTCTTATTATATAGGAAGATTGTTGTTTATCTCTTATTGTGCCTTATTTATAAATTACACTATATCATGGAATGTACATACAGGAAAAAAATAGTTTTTATAGGGTTTGGTACTATTCACAGTTTCAGGCATCTACTGGGGGTCTCAGAACATATCCCCTGTGTATTAGGGGGGAACCACTATATTCCATCATATGGCTATAGCACAGTGTGTTACCCATGCACTGATGATGAATATTTGTGTTTAAATATACACTTTTTTTCGGTTAAAAATAATTTACCTGATGTGGAAAATGATACATGCTTGCAAAGACATTGAACATTACATTGAACTTCTTTCTGATCCCAGGCCCCAGAGGGAATCACTGTGGAAAGTTTGGTGTACAATCTAGAACTTTCTTTGTCTACTATTGGACCTGGGGAGAAAATCAATGACATATCTTAATTTCTCTCCCAAGTTTAAGACCAGTCACAGGAATCACAGATGATTTAATTAGCTTTATAACTGATAAAAGCAGGAATGGAGCATGTGACTTCAATATGAGGCTCCAGAGAGCTTTCTGATGATTTTACTCCTGAATTTGCTAGACTTACTTGGGCATGACACAGCTGGTCAGCCACAGGCTCCTCTGGGTGATTATTGCCTGGCCTCAGCTGATCAAAATACCCTCTCTCCAACAGACTCCCAAAGGGAGAGGAAAAGGGTGTGACCAAAGAAGCTCCGTTCCTTTTTTCAGACCCACTAGGCAGATAAAGTATGTGGTTGTGTATGTGCAGAGCGCTCAGGACTATCACTTCAGCTGAAATTCCCAATACTTGGACGCAGGAAGCCAGAGGAATGGAGTTTCCTCCCTAACTCAGGCTAAAGTAGATTGCATACCTGTTTTATGTAGGTTTCCGCCTACTGATAGTGATGTTGTTGGCTACGACCACCTAAGGTACTCACCTAGGCCCCCTACAACTTGTGGTGATACCCCCAAGCATTTCCCCAACCAAAAGCCAATATTGTGCCTCCACCTGCCCTTGTAGTTCCTATTATGATTGCAAGATACACCTCAGCAACAACTGTCAGTGAACTTTGAAAAGGCAAGGTTTATTACTCACAGGTCCTGGAGGGTACATAGCAGCAAGAAGAGAGAGAGGAAGAGAGAGTGTGGACTTAGAGCTCTGCCTTTATTGGGGTCAAGGGTGGGGACTTAGGGTTTTGAGGGTTCACTCTTTGTTGGTGAATTTAGCTAGTAAGTGATTCATGCAGTGGCAATATGTTTATTTGAGATGGGTGTCTTTGAAATGGATGCCTCAGCAATAAAAAGCTTAATGTCAGGCACTCACACTGCACCTCCTTAAACACAGATATTCCCTGAACTTTGCTTACTCCTCTCTACCAAAGAATATTTTTTCTGCCTACCTTTTTAGATGCTCACAGAATCTTATGGTATCCTCACTGCAGTATTCCTGTTGCAATAATCTTTTGAATGTCCAGAATTATTTTTGACAGTGGAAAACAAACAATCCTTGGAGTCATTCTTGACTCCTTGCCCCAAACTATACATCAAAGTCATCAGCAGATACCTGTCTGCCCTGCCTTAATACCCAAGTCCCATTCCTTCCATTCTCCCCTCTGCCCTTGTCCAGCCACCTCCATCTTTCCTCCTTGATTTGATCTTTACCTCCTTAGAGACCCACAAAAGACAAAGATATCTTTAAAAAATATATATCATATATATATATATATATATATATCCTACATAATAAAAGGGTAATATGCAAATTGTCCCCTCCACCAGGAGTTGGACAGGCGTTCAACCAGGGGGCGGGGCCGGCCTGCCAACCTCCTGTGTCCCCTCCCCCAGCCAGACCCCACCTGTGCACAAATTCATGCACCGAGCCTCTAGTATATCTATCTATATATCTATGTCTATATATCTCTATCTCTATATCTATCTATCTAGATATAGCTATATAGATATATCCAGATAATGCTGTTTCTGTAGTTCAAAAGCCTTCATGGGCTCCCCATTTCACTCAGAGACAAACCCCAAATTCTTATAATTGTCCAGGTGGTCCACTATAACTTGATTGTTACTTTTTTGACTTCATTTCCTTCTACTCTCCATCTTACCCAACTCACTTCAACACTTTCAGACACTGGGCTTCTGCTGTTGGTTAAAGAGGCCAAACACTCAGGGCCTTTGCACTTGCTGTTCACTCTCTCCCCAGAAATCTGCAGACATTCCCTAAATTCCTTCAGCCTAGTTGCTGGGGATGAAGTGTGAGAAATTCTGTGTCCAGATGACACTGGGCCTCAGTTCTTTCATCTGTAAAATTGTCACTCCTCTCTAACCACTGCTCCTTTCCGCCCAGGCCAAACACTAGGCAAATGTTATAATCCAAAGGTATAGTGGGACTGGAATGTACTTTTTAAAAATTTTTAAATTTTATTTTTGAAAATGCTTTTTAAAAATAAGACCTTTCTAATAGGAAAGGAAAGTGGTTTCAAGAACAGCTGCTTGAGATAGCATGTGATACCTGTAATTCCCAGAAGTGGGCAGCTCTTTACTAGATTTGCATGTAAATTATATTTTCATAATGCAGGAATTGAGAAATTTCTAACATTTGTAGACCTTTTTACCCTTCAGAAGGGGGACAGCATCTGCTGTATCAGCTGGAAGCTCTGATTTACATTTGTGATTTAAGTCAGAGCATGTCCCTCATCTCTCAGTACTCCCCAATAATAATAAAATGGGAAATGAAACAAAAATTAAATGCATGTATATATAGTTTCTAAGAGTTAACCTAGCTGAAAGATACAATCTATTGAAGAAAATTAAAACTTTCTTCAAAGAGCTTAAAGAAGGAATGGGATGAATGGAGATGCGATCCACTTTGTGGACCTTTGTAAGCCTGGTCTTCTCTTCTACAGAGTCTCCGGATGTAGAGAAAAAGAGCAAGAAAAGCCTTTAGGCATCCTGAGGACTGGGCAACTGGAAGCGAGGTCCCGCCCAAGCCCCGCCCTCACACCTGGTCCCCGCCCCCGGGTTCTGCCCTCTGGGGCACCGCCCTTTCTGCACTCAAAACCGGAAGTGGGAGTGTACCTCAGCCAGAAGGCAGCCAAGGGCTGTGTCCCGTCAGTGGGCCCCGCCCAGCTACAGTGCACACGGGAATATGCATCAACTCAGAGTGTTAAGTGAAAAAACTAAAACAAAAACAAACAAAAAACCCTGTATGAGTCCATAAAACTCAAAAAGAGACAAAATTACTGCGGTATTAGAAATGAATACGTAGGTGGTAAAATATAAAGGAAGTAATTACCATATAAGGCAGGATATTGCTCCTTTTCAGGTGTGGAGCTGGGTTTGTGATACAGAAGGGACACGCGACGGATAAGGTCGTGGATTTTAAAAGTATTCCTGGCACTAAATGTCTGTTTTCTGTCTTTTTTGGGTGTTCTATTTTTTTTAAAGGCTTTAAAAAGAAATGATTGAATGAATCTTCACAGAATGAAATTCGGAAATGTACTAGAAATAATCTGATGTGGCATTGGTATGACGTTTTCTTGTATATTTCTCCTACCACCTGTCCTCTTCCCCATTGAAGGCAAGGCTCAGATATTTGTTGAATGAGTAAAAGTTAAAGCACAAATTTTTAAAATTATTTTTTATTTTCTTTAGAGAGAGATTGGAAGGGAGAGAGAAACATGGATGTGAGAAATGTCCATTGGTTGCCTCCAGCGGACCGGGGATCAAACCCACACCCGGGCATGTGCCCCGACCGGACAGCCAACCAGGAGCCCCGCCGGCCAGGGCGGATCTGGCGGGTCTGGGGCCGTCGCCAGGGCTCGCCCAATCGGCCCTAACCGGCGGGTCAGGATCCCAGGCCCGTCCTCTCGCCTGGTTCTGCCCTCAAGGTCCCTAGAGGAGCCTGCAGGCCGGGCCCTACCCCGCACTTGCGGGAGGGCTCTGGGACCGCGCCCGAGGTAACGGCCCCACCGGCCGCACCGCTGCCGCCCCAGCCCCAACAGCCCCCCGGCCGCCGCCCACCCTGTAACGGCCCCCTCGGCCGCCGCCCCCCTGTAACGGCCCCCCCGGCCGCCGCCCCCCCTGTAACGGCCCCCCCGGCCGCCGCCCCCCTGTAACGGCCCCCCCGGCCGCCGCCCCCCTGTAACGGCCCCACCGGCCGCCGCCCCCCTGTAACGGCCCCCTCGGCCGCCGCCCCCCTGTAACGGCCCCCCCGGCCGCCGCCCCCCTGTAACGGCCCCACCGGCCGCCGCCCCCCTGTAACGGCCCCCCCGGCCGCCGCCCCCCCTGTAACGGCCCCCCCGGCCGCCGCCCCCCTGTAACGGCCCCCCCGGCCGCCGCCCCCCTGTAACGGCCCCCCCGGCCGCCGCCCCCCTGTAACGGCCCCCCCGGCCGCCGCCCCCCTGTAACGGCCCCACCGGCCGCCGCCCCCCCCTGTAACGGCCCCCCCGGCCGCCCCCCCCCTGTAACGGCCCCACCGGCCGCCGCCCCCCCTGTAACGGCCCCATCGCTCCGGAGGTGGGAGACTGGGAGACGAGCTGACCACCGGGTCCGGTCCTTCGGGCTCTGTGACCTGCGGACACGGTGGGTTTGGGGGTGAAGAGGCGCTGGTGAAATTGACATCAAGGCGGTCCCTTTCTGCCCTCCTTCTGAAAGAGAATTTTACCTGTGTAAATTTTACCTGAGTGTAAATAAGTAAGTGTAACAAAGAAAAGGAAATGAAGTAGAATAAGGGAAAATGAAAACAACAGGCTTACCATTGGAGTCAGATTATTCAGCGATGCACGTCTCGGGTCAGCCCCGCCGCTCCTCCGGAGGCTGTGATCCCTGCAGAACTTTATTTAACATTTTTACTAGATTTTACTCTATTAAAAATATTCTATTGAGAGAGAGAAACATCCATTTATGTAGGCATCATCAGTTGTGCCCTGTGTGTGCCCCGAGCAGGGCTTTGAACCGGAAACCTTGGCTGAGCTGGCCCCCCGGGCACCCCTTCCCCCGGAGAATTTTAAATCCCAGGCTGGTCTAATACCATATTAAAATGGATTTTGGTGGTGTGTACTTGTGCCCAAAGCCTAATAGAAGTCTAAAGCATACGTGAAATCGTCTATATTAGAAATACAGGGCTCCCAGGAAAAGGGAGGAAGCAGCCCTTCTAATATTAGCAGCAGAAAAGGGACTTGAACCTCCCCCGAGAGGCGTTCTTTTTCTCAGGGAGGTTAAAAACTCAGGTGAGACATTGGAGGAAAAATAACTCGAGGAAATCCAGCAGCACAGGTTACTTGTTTCTAAAAAGACACTTTGCCGGTGTCTTTTTCTTTTATATCCTCACCATAGGATATGTTGCTGTTGGTTTTAATTTTTTTTTTTTTTTTAGAAGAGAGAGGGAGAGACAGAAAGACAAACATGGATGTGGAGAGAAACCTTGGATCCAACCCACAACCCAGGCAGGTGCCGCTCCTGGGAATTGAACCAGTGACCTTTCAGTGCACTGGATGGCGCTCAACCCACTGAGCCGCATGGGCCAGGCAAGAATGACAAGTTCTAGTATCACAAGGGAACGTGAGGAAAAGAGATGGGGTGGGAGGGCTCTGAGGGAGAGACTTTTGAATTTGAGACATTGAAAGACAAAATGTAGGAGGGCTCCTGTCAGAAAGGAGGGATGTGGGGGGGGGGGTGAAAGGGGAAACTGGACCCTTTCCACCACCGTCCTTTGAACACTTCTTTGACTGGATCTGTGGGAGCGCACCCCCAAGTCTCCATCCCAATTGGCCATTTACTGGGATGGGGGCCAAGTAAGTGCGGTGGGAAGAATGAAGCATCGTAGGCAAAGTAACTGATGTCTGTGAAAAGATGGAGACGGACTGAAAATGGGTGGAGGAGGGTGATGACAGTGTACCGCTGCTGTGATGGCACTGTCTAGATTCTGGAAAACAAGCTGAGCAATTAGAGACTCGATGGCCCAGTGACAGAAAATAAATTCCTCATGAGACTTCCTCCATGGAAAGGTATCAGCAGTCTGGAGTGTGTGTGTTTAAAGGGTCAGGTCTATGGGTGATTTTGCAGCCACCCCACGGCCTCTCCTGAGCCCCCAGCCAGACAGCCCCTCCACCCCGCCCAGTGCACGGGAGGATGTCCTGTTCAAATGGACCAGCAGGGCTGAGTTTCTCCTCCATCTCCAACTCAGGGAACCCCCACCCAACCCGATTTGGCCCTGAGGGCTCCAGTGTTCCTTCCACATCTCTTCAGCTGCTGGGCTTTACCTAATGATGCAAATTGGGTTCCTAATGGAGGGAAAGCAGAGAACCTTTGGATGGAGAAAGTCAGGTGGCTCGGAAAACATGTCATCAGGCCTCCTGGAAGATTCCTGGGGAGGACACCTGGGAATTGGGAGCAGATCCTGGAGGTTGACGGGGGAGGTGCTGCCAGCTTGGGGTTATTTCTGGCTGGGAAAGGCTGGGGGGAGTATTGCACTGACAAAAAGTATAGCTTAGGGTGGTGTTCAGGGGAAGACCCCAGAGCCCCACTCCCTGCAGAAACCAGCTCCTTCCCCCAAATCCCCTTTTCCCTGGAGGCTGAAGAGCCAGGGATTATCGGTGCTTTTGGTCCTGATGGTCTGGAAAGGGTCTGACAGGCAACAGCCATGCTAATTAATGCTCTGTTAATGATCTTGGCTGCTCTGCCTTGCTGATTCCACCCTTGCTTTTACTTGAACCTGCCTTTGGCTGCAGGGAGGACACTGCGTGTTGTTGAGGTTGGGAGTTGGGCTTTTTGCTGTATCCTATAGGAGGCATTCTAGAAGTTCTTAAGCAGGGAAGGGGCATAATTAGCTCTGTAGGCTTTTTTCCTCCCCAAGAGAATTCTGTGGACCTCATGCAGCATTAACTATTGGCACAGGGTTACAAGGAGGCCAAGGAACCAGTCTGGAAAACAATGGCATCTTCCAGGACGAGGTGACAATGAAACCAAGTGTCCTGATTTTATTATGATTTTGACTTAATATGTAGCCCCAGTGCTCTATTCAATTTCTTCACTGCATGGACTGTAACAGCTCTTTCTCTTATTAGTCATTAATCTCCTAACATAGCTAGAAACAATGGCCATGCCTTAACTAAACCCCAAGGTATGGGTTTCTGTTAAGCTAAAGATAACGTCATGGCCTAAGTTGAGTTTCAGCTCCTGAGGATAAAGCAGAACAACTCCTGTCAATATTCCCATAAAACTAGGCAGAGGGACTCTGAAGCTGACCTAAGACCTCAAATTAAGATTTACTAAAAAAATTATTTCCTTACCTTACTCTTGACCAATCAGCAAGACACAGGTCCTCAAAACCTCACTTAATATGACTCATAATTTTGTTCTGTAAAATCCCTTGTCTGTAAACCATTGAGGAGTTCAGGATTTTGAGCATTAGTTTCCTGTTCTCTTGGATGGCACCATTCATAATAAAATAGTCAATATATCTCTACTGCAATTTTTTGTGTTTAGCGTTTGGCTCTGCTAGCACCAGGTGGACAAACTTTCTGTTCAGTAACAATAAAAGCCACAATAACTTGGGCACATTACATGTAACTTACAATAATATGTGTGTCACACGACTTCTAAAGATAATGTATATGGACACATTTCATAGGACTATAGATGTTTGATTTTAAAAGCTCTTCATTTGGTTGGAAAGGTGGAAAGTAAATGAAATATGAGTCTGCACTCAGGTCTGGAGAATGTTGTCACCAGGACTCTAAGTGGAAGGCACTTGGGGTATGTGCACACCCATGCATGCATGCATGCATGCGTGTATGTATGTGAGTGTCTGTATAACTGAGATGGCAAAAGTCATCTTTAAGAAAAAAAGTTTTATTGACTTTTTTTTTTTTTCTTAGAGTAAGGAAGAGAGAGAAACATGGATGTGAGAGAGAAACATCCAAATCTGAAACCTGGGCATGTGCCCTGACCAGGAAATGAACTTGTGACCTTTTGGTGCATGAGGGGATGCTCAACCAACCGAGCCATACCAGCCAGAGCGTAAAAGTCATTTTTTTAAAAAAATTTCTTTATTGATTAAGATGTTACATATGTGTCCTTCTTCCCCCATTACTGCCCCATCCCCCCCACTCATGCCCTCTCCCCCCTGATGTCTGTGTCCATTGGTTAGGCCCATATGAATACATACAAGTCCTTTGGTTGATCTCTCCCCTTTACCCCCACCCTCCCCTACCTTCCCTCTGAGGTTTGATGGTCTGATTGATGTTCTCTGTCTCTGGAACTGTTTTTGTTCATCAGTTGTTCATTATATTCCACAAATGAGTGAGATCATGTGATACTTATCTTTCTCTGACTGGCTTATTTCACTTAGCATAATGCTCTCCAGTTCCATCCATGTTGTTGCAAATGGTAGGAATTCCTTCTTTTTTAGTGCAGTGTAGTATTCCATTGTGAAGATGTACCACAGGTTTTTAATCCGCTCATCTGCTGATGGGCACTTAGGCTCTTTCCAAATCTTAGCTATGATTTGCGTGCCTCCATACTTCAGCTTTTCAGCGCTTGTGCATGTCTCAATGCTCTTTTCTCTCTCCTTCTAGTTGTAGAACTTCCACTCAGCCAGCTTTCCGATGGTTCTGGGTGATAGATGTTTTGTCTTTTAGTTGTAGTTTTGAAATTGTTGTGCGAGGCAGCAGTTTAGGTGTTTACCTATGCTGCCATCTTGGTTTCTCCTGTTTGCTGGAAGCTTTTTGATGACTGCTTCAATTTCTTCCATAGTTACTGGCCTATTGAGATTTTTAGAATCTTCCTGATTGAGTTTTGGATGGTTGTATTTTTCTAGGAATATGTCCATTTCCTTCAGGTTGTCTAGTTTGCTGGAATAGAGTTTTTCATAATATTTTTTAACAATCCTTTGTATTTCTGTGGGGTCTGTTGTTATTTCGCCTCTATCATTTCTGATTTTATTTGAGTCCTCTCTTTTTGCTTTTTGGTGAGCCTGGCTAGAGGTCCATCCATCTTGTTTATCCTTTCAGAGAACCAGCTCTTGGTTTTGTTGATCTTTTGTATTGTTTTTTTTGGTCTCTATGTCATTTATTTCTGCTCTAATCTTTGTTCTTTCCTTCCTTCTGCTCACTCTGGGCTCTTCTTGTTGCTCCCTTTCTAATTCTTTGAGTTGTAGCATTAGATGTTTACTACCATTTTTTTCTTGTTTATTGAGGTATGCCTGTAGAGCTATAAACTTCCCTCTTAGGACTGCTTTCATTGTGTCTCATAGGTTTTGGGTTGTTGTGATTTTATTGTCATTAGTTTCCAGAATGTTTTTAATTTCTTCTTTGATCTCATTGGTAACCCAATCAATATTTAATAACATGCTATTCAGCTTCCAAGTGTTTGAGTGTTTTGGATTGTTTTTATTGTAGTTTATGTCTGTATTATGCCATTGTGGTCTGAAAAGATGCTTGGTATGATTTCAGTCTTCTTGAATTTGGGGAGACTTTGCTTGTGACCCAGTATCTGGTCTATTTTTGAAAATGTCCCATGTGCACTTGAGAAGAACGTATATTCCACAGCTTTGGGGTGAAATGTTCTGAAGATGTCAATTAAGTCCATCTGATCTAGTGAGTCATTTAGGATTGTTGTTTTCTTTGCTGATTTTTTTGTCTAGAGGATTTATCCAGTGATGTCAGTGGTGTATTAAAGTCCCCTACTATGATTGTATTGCTGTCTATCTCTCTCTTGATATCTTCCAGGAGATTTTTTTTTTTATGTATTTGGGTGCTCCTGCATTGGGTGCATATATGTTTACCAGGGTTATATCCTCTTGTTGTATCGATCCCTTTAGTATTATGAAGTGGCCTTCCTTATCTCTTGTTATGGCCTTCACTTTGAGGTCTATTTTGTCAGATATAAGTATTGCTACGCCAGCTTTTTTTTTTCATTTCCATTTGCCTGAAAGATATTTTTCCATCCCTTCACTTTCAGTCTGTGTGAGTCCCTTGTTCTGAGATGGGTCTCTTGTAGACAGCATATATATGGGTCATGTTTTTTTTATCCATTCAGCCACTTGATGTCTTTTGACTGGAGCATTTAGTCCATTTACGTTTAAAGTTATTATTGAAAGGTACTTGTTTGTAGCCATTTTTATTTTTTGAGGCTGTGTTCCTTCTTACCTTTTTGTTTCTTCTTTTTACAGCATTCCCTTTAGAATTTCTTGCATTGCTGGTTTGGTAGCGATAAACTCCCTTAGCCTTTTTTTGTCTGTGAAGCTCCTCATTTCCTCTTCAATTCTGATTGATAGTCTTGCTGGATAGAGTGTTCTTGGATTGAGTCCCTTGCTTTGCATCACTTTGTATATTTCCTTCCATTCCCTTCTAGCTTGATGTGTTTCTGTTGAGAAATCATTTGATAATCTGATGGGGGATCCTTTGTAGGTAACTCTCTGTCTCTCTCTTGCAGCCTTTAAGATTCTCTCTTTGTCGATAACATTTGCCATTGTAATTATGCCGTGTCTTGGTGTGGGTCTTTTGGGATTCATCTTGCTTGGGATTCTTTGTACTTGAGTAACTTTTTTGTTCCCCATACCAGGGAAGTTTTTTGTCATTATTTCTTCAAATAAATTTTCTAAACCTTGCTGCTCTTTTTGTCCTTCTGGCAGCCCTATTATACATATGTTATTTCATTTTGCATTGTCCCCAAGCTCCCTTAGGCTCTCCTCCTGCTTTTTAATTTTTTTTTCTCTAGTTGCTGTTCAGATTGGGCTTGTTTCTGTATCTGATCTTCTAACTCGCTGATTTGGTCCTCTGTTTCTTCTAGTCTACTGTTGAAGCCTTCCATGGTGTTTTTGATTGTAGCTATATCATTTTTCATTTCTTCCTCATTTTTGCATAGGTTGTTGATTTTCTCATCCATCTGGTGTATGAACTGTATGACCATTACTCTAAATTCTTTTTCTGTCATGTTGCATGCTTCCATTTCACTTATTTCCTTACTTGGTGATTCTTCCTTTTCTTTCCTCTGGAGATTGCTTCATTGTCTCCCCATTATGACTATCACCAGAAGGTTCAGATGTCAAGTTGTGGGAGCCTGGACTGTGCAGTGGGAGTTTTGCACCCCCCAAGTGTCACTGAAGAGCTCTGATACCAAGACATGCGGTTGCTGTGCGTTGGTGGGAACCATGCTTGCCCTGGATCAGAGTCACAGGCGCTTAGTGTGGCCTTGTGTGTGCACCTAGAATCAGGGACCCTGCCTGTGCCATGTTGATAACAGAGAACCCACTGGCATGTGCCAAAGTCCCCTATTGCGTGTCAGGAGTCAGGCTCCCTGTGTCCATGCCGAGAATCGAATATCAGAGTCTCTGTTTCTTGGTGCTACCTCACACTGAGAATCAGGTCCCTGTGTGCACATGTGCCAAGAATTGGAATCACTGGCTCTTAGTGTGAATGTACTGGGAATCAGGGATCTCAGGCGCATGTAATGAGGAACGGAGTCTAGTCACTGGTGGTCAATGCTGCCTCTTGTATGGAGATTCAGGGTCCCCAATCTGCCCGGGATACCGGGTTGCTAAGTCGCACTGTGTTGGCAGGAGGTCCACTTGTGCCCTACGGTAAACAGCCTTCTGTGTGCACTTGCCCTGAATCAAAGTCAGGTGGCTCTGCCCCTTAGTGTGGGTGTGGGGTCTGGTCACACAGGTGGAAAACAAACTCCCTGTGTCCATGTACTCAGGCTCAAATTCAGCGCTGCCTTCCTGTGTGGGCACGGTCTGGTTGTGGGGAACAAACTCCTGAGACCGCACATCCAGGTTCAAATTCACCGCAGCCTCTCTGCTAAGGTGCAGGGTCTGGTCATGGGAAACAAACTCCCCGGGTTTGCACCCCCAGGCTCAAATTCAGTGCTGTCTCCCTGCGTGAACATAGGATCTGGTCACAGAAAACAATCTCCCCAAGGTCGTGCGCCTATGCTCAAATTCAGGACTGCCTCCCTGCCTGGGTGTGGAGATGAGTCGCGGGAAACAAATTCCCTGAGTTCGTAAGTCCAGCTCAAGTTCAGGGCTGTCTCCCTGCCCTGCATGGGCGTGGGATCTGGTCACAGAAGACCACTTCCCTAAGGTTGAGCGGCTAGGTTTGAATTCTGCTCAGTCTCCCTGCCTGGGCGCAGACAGTAATTGCGGGAAACAAACGTCCCATGTCTGACACCAAGGCTGAAAGTCAGGCAGAGTTGCAGCTGCTTTGTGTATGCAGAAAGCCTTATTGTGTGGCTGGGGTCTGCCACGGGGGAGGGGAATTGGCTTTGTGACTTACAGAAATCTGCGGCTGGGTGCCTGGGGTCCTGGTGTCCCTGGGTCTGCAGCTGTGGTGGCAGGTCTTCTACCAGAGCGGCTGTAGTGTCTTGGTTTGCTTCCGAGACCAGACTGGGTGGTGGCAAGCCTAGGATTCTAGTCTCAAGCAGTTCTATTCTTCAAGATGGCATGCTCTCTGTGCTGCTGGTTTCCTCCCCAGAGTTTTTGCGGCGGTCGCGGGGTTTTGCCGTCTAAGACTGCTTGGATTGGCAGCCCCCTGGAAGAACTGCAGTGTCTAACTGTCCCTATTTCCCTCACACACACACACCACACATGTCCACATACACCTCTATTGCTCCCTCACTCTCTCACACATTCTCCCTTCCTACCTTCCTGCCGGTCGCCATCTTGCCTCCATAAAAGTCATCTTGATCAGTGAGATTAGCCATGTGTAGAGGTGAGGCTTCAGCTTTATACATTATTTTTGTTTTGTTAAAAAACCAAATTGGGAGGTGGAGGTGGGCAAAAAGGGTCAATGGTGGGAAAAGGGGACACATGTAATACTTTCAATAATAAATATTAAAAAAATAAAATTGAACAAGTAAATTTGAAGATCTAATTTGGCTTAAGTGATCCATGAATCAGGCTGCATCCCATATAGCAAGTAAGAGTGCTAGGAGGGTGGGGAAGGGGAGCTATTGACAAAAGAAAATAAAAGATTATATTTGGGCCTGGACATCTTTTCTATAAAGGAAGAGAAAGGTGTCGATATAAGAAATGTTCAAAAGTGTAGAGAATTTTTGAGAGTCTATTTGAGCCAAACTGAGGACACATGCCAGGTTGCAATATCTCAAATGCATAGGAGAATAAATTTTGCAGGTATTGTTTTTCCTGATCAACTTTTAAACTTTATTTTCTAAATCATTTTTTTATTTTTCAATTACAGTTGACATATATTATTATATTAGTTTCACACCAAAGTGATTAGACATTACATAACTTACTAAGTGATCATCCTGATAAATCTCACACCCTCACACCCATCTGACACCATACATAGTTATGAGAATATTACTGACTATATTCCCTATGCTGTACTTTAAGTCCCCAGGACTTCTGTAATAACTAATTTGTACATCTTAATCCCTTCACCTTTTTCACCCATCCCACCAACCCCCCTCCTATAAGGCAATTATCAAAATGTTCTTTGTATCTGAGTCTGTTTCTGTTCTACTTGTTCATTTGTGGGTGTTTTTGTTTTGTTCTGTTTTGCTTTGTTTTTTAGATTCAGTTGTTGTTGGACATGTATTTATTGCCATTTATTGTTTATATATTTCTTATATAGTTGTTGATTCTTTTAAAAATGTTTTAATTGATTTCAGAGAGGGAGGGAGGGGGAGAGAGAAATAGAAATGAGAGAGAGTTATTGACCGGCTTTCTTCTGCACACTCCTTATTGGGGATTGAGCCCACAATCCAGGTATTTGCCCTGACTGGGAATAAAACCATCACCTCCTGGTTTATGGGTCAACACTCAATAACTGACCCAAACTGGTTGGGCTTGTTCATATTTTAAAATATTTCTTCTTCTTCTTCTTCTTTTTTTTAATGACATTTCCATACTTTTAAAAAATATATATTTTATTGATTTTTTTTATAGAGAGGAAGGGAGAGAGATAGAGAGTTAGAAACATCGATGAGAGAGAAACATCGATCAGCTGCCTTCTGCACGCCCCCCACTGGGGATGTGCCCGCAACCCAGATACATGCCCTCGACCGGAATCGAACCCGGGACCCTTCAGTCTGCAGGTTGACGCTCTATCCACTGAGCCAAACCGGTTTCAGCTTCTTCTTCTTCTTAAAGAAGAACTTTAAACATTTCATATAATACTGGTTTGGTGGTGATGAACTCTAGCTTTTCCTTGTCTGGAAAGTTCTTTATCTGTTCTTCAATTCTAAAAATTAACTTTTCTGGGTAATCTTGTTTGTGGGTCCTGCTTTTCATCACTTTGAGTATTTCTTGCTAATTCCTTCTAGCCTGCAAAGTTTCTGTTGAGAAATCAGCTGACAGTCTTGTGGGAGCCCCCTTGTAAGTAACAACTACTTTTCTCTTGCTGCTTTTAAGATTCTCTCTTTGTCTTTAGTCTTTTGCATTTTAATTGTGTTGTGTCTTGGTGTTGGCCTCTTTGGGTTCATCTTCTTTGAGACTCTGTGCTTCCTGAACTTGTATATCTATTTTCTTCACCGAAACTTAGGGAAGTCTTCTGTCATTATTTTTCAAGTAGATTTTCAAATCTTGCTCTCTCTTCTCCTTCCAACACACCCATGATGAAAATGTTGGTAAACTTGAAGTTGTCCCAGAGGCTCCTTACACTGTTCTCATATTTTTGTATTCTCTTTTTCTTTTTGCTTTTCTGATTGGGTGTTTTTTGCTTCCTTATATTACAAATTGCAGATTTGATTCTCTACTTCATCTACTCTACTGTTGATTCCTTGTAAACTCCTTTTCTTTTGTTAATCCTCACCTGAGAATATTTTTTTCTATTGCTTTTTAGACAGAGAGAAGGAAGGAAGGAAGGAAGGAAGGAAGGAAAGAAGGAAGGAAGGAAGGAAAGAAGGAGAGAGCAAGAGAAAGAAAGAGAGAGAAACATCTACGTGAGATTTCACATTGACTGGTTGCCTCATGCACCCCAACTGGGGATGGGGAGTAAACCTGCAATCCAGGTATGTGCCCTTGACCAGGAATTGAACCTGTGACCCTTCAGTGCATGGGCTAAGGCTCTAACCACTTAGTGACACTGGCCATGGCCCTTGTGAATTATTCTTCATTTCTGATTAGTCCTTTTTTATGCTATAGAGGTTCTTACTAAGTTCGCTGAGCATTCTTCCAGTATAACTAGTATTTTGAACTCTTCATCTAGTAGATTGCTTGTTTCCATTTTGTTTAGTATGCTTTCTAGAGTTTTACTCTCTTCTTTCATTTTGGACACATTTCTTTTTTTTTTTAAATTTCTTTATTGATTAAGGTATCACATGTTTGTCCTCATCCCCCCATTCCCATCCCAAACCCCTCCCCACACATGCCCTCACCCCCCTGTTGTCCGTGACCACTGGTTAGGCTTATATGCATGCATACAAGTCCTTTGGTTGATCTTTCTCCCTTACCCCCACCCTCCCCTACCTTCCCTCTGAGGTTTGACAGTCTGATCGATGCTTCCCTGTCTCCCGGTCTGTTTTTGTTCATCAGTTTATGTTGTTCATTATTTCCCCCAGACGAGTGAGATCATGTGACACTAGAAATACACTTATAAGAAGCGAAAATGAGACAAGCTATAATGGTTACGCTGAGAGGCAAATGAATCATTCTGTAGTGAGTTTCTTTCTGGGCCAACAGTTCTTTTGAGTCCCAATTTCAATGTCAAACAGTTCCTTATGTGTACATGTCAGCAATGATATTTCAGTTCTGGGTGGTGGACAAATGGTGGTAATGCTAGACAAATTTCTTTGTCTCCTCTTTTTGGCAGTCTTCAAGAGTTGTTTTCTATGTATGAGGTAGAGCTGGTACATATCCTAGGATAGGTAGAGTGGCCTAATGGAGTAGGTGTCCTGTGGGGTCCAATGGCACAGCCTCCCCAGTCACCCCAGCTGGGTATTCAATGTGCACCTTTCCCTGCCCCGTGTCAGCTGTGTATACCCTCTCCTTGTAGTTGAACCTGGATTGCTGTTGACACATCAACAGGAGGGAGTTACTCTCAGGCTGATCAGTTGCAAGGAGTGCCTACAGCCCCTGACCTCCAACCACTGTGGGGAATCAGCTGTGAAGGGCCCCACTCCACAGAGCTGCAAAACAATCTGCATATGGCTGCTACTTGTGCTGGGCTTGGAGGAGCCAGTTTTGCAGGATTTTTTTTTTAATGCATTTTAAGTTGAGGAGGGGACTGAGCAAGATGGGGGAAAGCAATGTCAGGATTTAATTATAGGATAGTTAACAAGATTGTGTGCTCTCTTGAGGGTTAATACCTCCTTCAAGGGCATGACTTCTGGTATTTCAGAGGTGTGTTAACGTAGATGCACAAGGAAAATGGACAGGGCTTGTTTAAGGCCAAGGTAAATCTTTTTTTTTTTTTAATTTTATTTTTTATTGTTTTAAGAATTACAAATAGTAGTACATATGTCTCCTTTTTCCCCCCCCCATTGATCTCCCCCCGACCTCCCCTAACCCCCAGGACATGCCTTCACCTGCCCACCCTCCCCCCCGCCCCAGTGTCTTATATCCATTGGTTGTGCTTATATGCATGCGTACAAGTCCTTCGGTTGGTCTCTTACAGCCCCCCTCGCCCAACCTCCCTTGTCTTCCCAATGTAGTTTGACAGTCTGTTCAATGCTTCTTTGCCTCTGTATCTTTTTCCCACCATTTCTTTCCTTTAAAAAGTTTTGCCTTTGCAGACTGGAAATAAACATATAATAACAAAACAAGACAAAACAAAAAAATGTTTGAGTCCCAATTTCAATGTCCAACAGTTCCTTATGTAAATATATATATTTTTATTGATTTCAGAGAGGAAGGAAGAGGAAGAGAGAGATAGAAACATCAATGATGAGAGAGAATCATTGATTGGCTGCCTGTTGCACGTTGGACTGAGCCCGCAACCAAGACATGTACCCTTGACTGGACCTTTGGTCTTCAGGCCGATGCTCTATCCACTGAGCCAAACAGGCTAGGCCCAATGTAAATCTTTTACTAAAATGTTACTGGTGTGGGTCATGACTACACACCATGATCTGCGCAGTTAGGAATTTATGATCCGATCACCCTGTGAGGTTACTTTCTGTGAAATCCCTTTTTGTTCTCAGTACTTGACAATTTAATACATGGATATGCTTTTTGTTGCTGTTGTTGTTGTTTAACATTTAAATAATTAGGGAAACTATAGATTAAAAATATCAAAGTTTCCCCTCACATCATCCTGCCAAATGTACATAAAACACCATGTCTTGCCTAGCTGTTACGGTTGAGCATCAACCCATGAACTAGGAGGTCACAGTTTGATTTCTGGTTAAGGCACATGCCTAGGCTGTGGGCTTGATCCCCAGTGGGGGACATGCAGGAAGCAGCTGATTGATAATTCTCATCATTGATATATCTCTCTCTACCTTCTTTTCTCTGAAGTCAATAAAAATATATTTAAAAACAACAACAAAAACACAGTGTCTTGTTTTTCTCCAGAGACCTTTGTGTTACCAATGGTTGTATGACCTTGCAGCCATTTTTTTTGTGTGTGGAAAAATACACATAACATAAAAATTACCTTTTAACTTTTCTGAGGGTACTTTTCAGTGGTATTAAGTACATTAACATTGCTATGTAACCATCACCACTACCCATCTCCAGAACTTTTTAATTTTCCCAACTGAAACTATACCCATTAAAAAAAAAAAACTCCCCCAAACCCTAATTTCCTGTTCTTGGTAACCTCTATTCTATTTCATTTCTCTATGAATTTGATAGTTGTAGGTACCTCATATAAGTAGAATCATATAATATTTATCCTTTTGTGTGTAGCTTATTTCACTTAGCATAATATTTTCAAAGTTCATCCATGCTGGAGAATAGAATTTATGTCTATAAAAATGTTAGTTACTTCTATATCTTCAACCAGCAATTCACAGGATTGTAGCCAAGAGACACTCTTGTACCTGTGCAGATAGATGATGGATAGATAGCTGGGCAGATCATGGTGAATAGCCATACCCCAGACCTATAACATTTTAGTAAAAGGGTTATCTTTGCTTTATACAATCCCTATCCATTGTTTCTGTGCATGAGATTAACATAGTTTTGAAATAAGACATAACCACCCTCAAGAAAGCACATAATTTTGTTAATTATCTGTATAGAAATCCCTGCCTTGCTTCCCGCCCCCCTCCATGTAATCTTCCTCACAGTCCTTCCTTTATTTTACATTTCATAAAAGAAGCTGTAAAACTATTATTCTGTGGAGCATTTGAGATCTTGTTTTTTGGCATGCATTGTCAGTTTGGCTCAGATAAAGTATTACAAAAATTCCCTGCAGGTTAGGACATTCTTTGCACCAACAGAGTTATATACATTTTATTTATCCATTCATCTGTTGATAGGCACTGCTCAGAAAATGCCTGACAGAGACGTGATGCTGGAGAACTATAGGAGCCTCGTCTCGGTGGGTAAGGCCAGCCTTATGTCTTCATTGGTAGATTTTCGCTGCAAATATTTCTTAAGCACCTGATATGCTCCAGGAATGATTTTTGGTCTTGGGAAGAGAATGGTGAATAAAGATATGTGACTCACACTTTGAGAAATGACAGTATAGAGCAGGGGCAGGTACACTTTTCCTTAAAGAGCCAGAGAAGGAGTATTTTCAGTTTAGTGGCCCATAGGGTCTCTGTTGCAACTACTTAACACTGCCACTGTAGTGCCAAAGCAGCCACAGATGGGACTTCCAGAAATAGAGAGGAGTGAATTCCAATAAAACTATTTATAAAAATAGGTGGCTAACCTTTGGCCTGTAGTCTCCAATCCCTAGTCTAATGCTTTCTCTTGAGAAGGAAGATTCCTTCATTATGATGACTTTATTCTCTTCTTGATAAGAAGATTAGTTCTCCTGAAGAGTGTGTCTGTGCTTGGATCTGAGGATCCCTGATTCCTGGAGGGTGTGATATTAGCTAGTTTGAGTTTTGGGTCCTGGGTACCATCAAGCACTGCTCATGGGGTCACACATGCCTGTCTCCTGAAAATGTTGGCTCTGAGGGGAGTTCCCTGTTCATGCCTTCACATTCCTCCTCTGTGTGAAGGGTATAATTTCTCTAAGTCCAATGTGCTTACCCAGGCAGAGCAGGAGTTGCTGAGGAACAAGGAGAAGAGAATTCTCCAACACCCTAGTGCAGGTGAGCCCTGGGTGAAAGGAGCCCATTTAGGGACTTTCTAACATGTTATTTTGTCTGAGAGATCATCTCAGCCCACTTGGGGTGAGTTTCCTCTGGAAGCCTCAGCTTTCCTTTCCTCCTCTCTTTTCTCTCCTGATTTTCTTTTGCTCAGTGAAAGATTTGTCCTGTTTCTTGTTTCCAAACATTTCCACCTTTGTAAATGAAATGTTACTTGAATATAGCCTTGCCTACTTGTTTGTCCATTTCCCCCCATTCCCAAACCTCGCTTGCCTGATAGTACCTTCTACCAGACTATTAGCTCCCATCTCATTTTTGACAAAATTATTTTTTAGCAAGTCACCTGCCATTTTCCACCCCTTGTTCCTATCATTGTTATATTCTTCACATTGCTAAAACCCTTGAAGTCTGCCTTTAACTGCTTGTCTATTCTTCCCTGTCATATTGATTTCTCATGCTTAGGGTCAATATCTGAAAAAAAAAATTAGTGTAGACCTAGTTATTTTTAAAAAAATATTTTTATTGATTTCAGAGAGGAAGGGAGAGAGAGATAGAAGCATCTGTGATGAAAGAGAAACATTGATCGGCTGCCTCCTGCATGCTCCCCATTGGGGATCAAGCCCACAACCCAGGCATGTGCCCTGACTGGGAATTGAACTGTGACCTCCTGGTTCATAGGTTGATACTCAACCACTGAGCCATGCCGGCAGGGCTAGCTTATTTTTTAAAATTACCTCTATCTCGTTTATTTCTTCAAGAACTTAGGTTTTTTTTCTATTAATTTCAGAGGAGAAGTCTTAACTTAGATTTAAAACCAAAGAGACTACTGCAAAGCAACCCATCTACTAGCAGGAAAAGGGAAAGGCTGTCCATGGCCCATTGCTGGTTTTCTGCAGTGGAAGTAAGGGATTGCCTTGAGGTAGAAGAACAGTACAGCCACAAGGAGAGATAGATACTTCACCCAAGAGAAGTAATTTCTTAGAAGTGTCACTGAGTTATGAGTTTGGGGAACATTCTATACCAACTTCAATAATTATTCGTAGGGAATTCTCACAAGTAAGCATATCCACAAATATGACTCAGAAAGAGAATATTAACATGTAATTCAGTTTTTGTTTAAATATCAGAAAAAAAAGTTTGTACATAATAAGCCGTGTGAATGTCATGACTGTGATAGAACCTTGTGGCAGGGTATTCACGTTAATTTGAAAGAATTCAAAGAGGGTGGAAGCAGTAGGCATGGTTGAAAATGGTACCAACTTCTAATTGGGATTTTTCTTTCTTGACACTTCAGACTTTCTCTGGGGAAGAATACTTGTGAGCGCAATGGAAGTGAGAAAGCCTTTAGTTACCTCTGTCCCTTAACTAATAGGCATCAACTCAACCCAGAGAGAAACTCCATGAATGTATTCTATGTGGAAAAGTCATCTGAAGAAATGGACTTTTTTTTCCCCCCAAGAGAAATTACACCAGTGAGAAATGCAATGAATGTAAAGAATGTTGTTATCCTTCATCCCTTAAAATCTATGCTCAATGTCATGCTGGCAAGAAACCATATAAATGTTTTCAGTATGGGAAAGCTTCATCCTTTAGGACACACTTGGGAAGTCACATTGTAGAAAAACGGTAGGAGTATTAACCAGTGTGGGAAATTCTTCAGATCTAGCTCAAGCTGTCATACACCAGAGGGTACACACATTTGGGAGAAACTGTATGAATGCTGTGACTGCGGAAAGGCCTTCACCAGGAGCAGTGACCAGACTGGGGAGAAACTATCTGTGTATTGACTGCAGTTCCATCCCATGGTACACATGAGAACCCATACTAGGGAGACACTCTACCAATGCTGTGACTGTGGAAAAACCTTCAATAGGAACTCTAACCTGACTGCCCACAGAAGGGTTCATACAGGGGAGATATGTACCACAGATGACTGTGGGAAACTTCAGTAGTCACTCATGCCATAGGAACATGTGAGAACTCACAATGAAGAGAAGCCCTAGGCATGGAGCATGTGGGAAAGCCCTGTTGATCTCACATGTGAGTATCTTCAGCCTGGGGAAGACTTCTGCTGGGACTTCACCTTTGCACAAGGAAATTCAGAGTGGGAGGGAGAGAAATTTTATTAATGTTGCAAATGTGGGATTGCTTTTTTAAAAAAGTTTAATTCTTAAAAGACTTTTTTTTTTTGAGGCAGGAATCATCAAGTTTTCTCATGGAGTACAATTTCTATTGAGTACAAAACTATTATTAGCATTTCCCAACCAAAGGTGTCTCCAGGACTGGCCTTGCATTAGGAGTGCTGAGCAAAGATTTGTTCTGGTGCTTCTGCAGGAGAAGTTTGGTTCTGACCTCTGCTAGCCTCTCGTTAGTCTCATGTAGTTTATTTGCCAATGACTTTCTACATTCTGTTACTTCTATGTAGAGTTGCTTATATTTTTCCAATTTACTGTCTTGAATTGTCATGTTGGAGAGTTCAGATTCCAGATCTTTAATTCTGAGGTCAAACGACTTCTTATTGAAGCATTATGATGCTTCATAACTGCTCTGGAGCTTCTTGAGGTAATGCTGTGACTTCTGTTTTAACATATTAGCCTGAATTTCCATTTCAATTATATTTGCTGTTAAATCTCCAGGGAAACTCAGCTCTTCATTTTCACATTCATTTAATTTCCTTTTTATAATTTTAAAGAGTTTCTTACATCTGGTCATCTCTTTTTCTAATTCACCATTTTTCTTCATTTCTTGTTGCAAGCTATATTGCAGAGATATGTTAACTCAATATATTTCAACTGTTCCTTGTCATGCTGAGACTCTGGATGGTTCCAGCAGAGTCAGCAAAGGGGGCAGAGCAGGAAGTCCTGGTGGCCTAGCAGCTCCCCGCGCACAGTGGCTACCGTAGTGCCTTCCACCCCGTTGTTTGGGATTGCTTATTTTTCAATCAAGTGTCTTATCCTTGAGTTAGAAATCTCATTAATTTTCAGTCTGTGTTTTTTAATATAATCATTTAAAGCCATAGATAGCCCTTTAAATACCCCTTTAGCAACATTACATGGTGATAAAAATGATTACTTATTTTTTTGATACCTCCTTTCCATATTTATAAATGCTCTAGACACTCAGGCACAGAGTAAGGATGGTTTATATTACACTTTTCAGCCTTTTTTTTTTTTAAATAAAGTAGGTTTTTAAATTTTAGAAGAAGGAAGAGGGAGAAGGGAGAGAGATAGAAATCCATCAGCCACCTTCCTCACACCCTCTCTTGGGGATCGATCCCACAACTGGGGCATGTGCCCTGACCAGGAATCAAACCAGTGACCTCTTGGTGGATGGGTCGACATTCAACCATTGAGTTACACTGATGGGGCTCCAATGTGTTCTCTGATATTTTTAATTTTTTAACTCCCAGGGAGTTATTGAGTTTGTTAATGTGGAGCCGACACATGGTGGCATTGTTGGCCACTGCATTTGTTGTGTCAATCCTTAAAATTTCTGTGAAGAATCTGTGAGCTTCTGCAAAGTTATTCTGACTGTGGTGAAGAAAAGCTCTGTTTTTTGTTTTTTCAAACCATTATCTTCCCCTACAGTCCATCTAGTTTCTGTGTTACTTTCTTCACATCTTGATAATACTTTTCAGCCATTTTTAGGTCTCTAGTATGAAGGAAAATTCAGAGATTTAATGAGAAGTTTCTGCTTGGGGTGGCCCTAACTGACATAAATTTGGGTTTAGGATCATGCTTAAAGTATACTCTGGAATCATTTCTTGTGTAAAGGATGTGTTCCCTTTATCAAATTTATCTACCAGCACATAGTCCCAGGGAGTTCATGCCTCACCTGGCTCACACAGCTGACCTGAAACTGAGGTCTGTCCTTAAATGGAATAGGTAAACACCCTCCCATCACGGAGGCTATCCGATGTGCCTCTGGTGCTTATTTAGGCCTGAGGTTCTTTCTGCTTCCACCTTCTAAGTAGCAATTAGTATTTCACCTGGACTGTCTCTAACTAACGCTTTCTTCTTCAGAAGCAGGCAGTTTGCCATGGAGCACCTCACTTGGCCCAGTTGGGACCTCTGCAGTTTCACAGAGGTCTACTCTGATCTGCCTGCTTACTGAATGTACTTTCTTCCATGGCCAGTACTAATGGTCACTTTTGAGATGATGATCACCTGGAAATTATGCTTGTTCTTGGAGTGATTAATTCCTGGGATTATCTGGTGCAGGCGGGTCTTTTCCACCAGGCTTTGTTTTGTAGGCAAAATTTATGTCTCCATCTGTAATTATGTAGTTGAGGACCTGGCAGTAGTCCACCTCCCATATAGCCCGATTGTCCCAAAACTTGTAGGCAAGAATAATGGCTCCCAAAGGAATCCTTTTCCAGATAGTGGGACAAACGTCAATCTTGGCATAACTCAAATGCCTTTCCAAGTAAATCAGTCCATTGCACAGTTAGCTGTTAGCTGTGTGGCTCTGAAAACAATATGAAAATATTCTGTATATAAATTTGGGTTTAGGATTATGCTTAAAGTATCCTCTGCAATCATTTCTCATATGAATGGGTGTGTTCTTTCATCAAATATATCATATGATCTACTTCCAGCTCTGTTCTTTTCTTTTCTTCTTTTTTGTTCCTGAGGGGTTGCACCATTCCTGGCCAGGTGGGTGCACAGCATGGAGAACAATCTCTGATTCCATCTCTCTCCTCATATAGAGAATGGATCAGATGTTAAACTGATAAGAACAGATATCTATGCTTATCTTAGGCAAAAGGCCAAAAAGCAATCCAGCTCTGTTTTTTATGAGGAAATATATTTCTAAGGCCACACATTGGACTATGGTTCTAAAATTAGGCTGGCTGATTGTGCTGTCATGTAGGAATATTGTTGAGCATGAGCTAGCTATACTTTTTAGTAAGGCGCACTGGAAATACATGATTTAAGTAGTTCCTCTTTTCTTGCTCATCCATTTCAGATTTGTTCAGAAAAATTGTGCTTGCCTTTGGGTGGTCAGAAGGGTTTGATTCTAAAGGTAACTCTTTGGGCATCTCCTGGTTGCTCAGATGCTGCATGTAGTGGCCCTGGAAGGCTCCCAAACTCAACTTGGCAGGCTCCAGGGCAGCTGGGGCTGGTAGAACTGCCACTGAGTCCCGGTCTTCACCTCATAGACCTCAGACTCATTGTCAGGCTTCACTACTCGGAGTATGAACCCAGATTGGGGCTGGCATTGGACTTCAGACAACAAGTCAGTTTATTCCCCATGAGGTGCCTCTGCTCCTCTCTGCTGTCATGACCTTCGCTCAGCAGTTTCTCCCTCTCCCAACAATGGCAAAGCTCTGTGCTGCACAGGGACCCTTAAACTGTGGGTCCTGGTCAGGGATTAAGGCCCAGCTGTACCCCTCTGCAACGCTGCTACTGTTTCCCTTGAGTTGACTAGTCTGTAGTTAATTATTTTTTCATTAATCCTTACCCAAGGATATTTTTCACCTGAGAGTATTTTTCCATTGATATTTAGAGAGAGTAGAAGGGATAGAGTAGTGGGGGTGGGGAGAAACATCTATGTGAGAGACACATCAATTGGTTGCCTCCTGCATGAGCCCCTAGCGGGCCGGGGATCAAACCTGCAAACCAGGTATGTGCCCTTGACCAACCAGGAATTGAACCCACGACCTTTTGGTGGGTGGGCCAACACTCTAACCATTGAGCACCACTGGCCAGGGCTGTGCCCTTTATTTCTTCATATGCATTTAACAGTAAGCTTGCAGAGGTCCACAAAAAATCATTCTGGTATACCTGGAATTTAATTGAATCAGTACTGGTAGAGTCAACATCTTTATGTTATTAAATCCTTTAGGCCATCAACTCAGTATCTGCATTTATTTAGGCATTCTTTAATGTATATCAGTAGAGTTTTATATATTTTTCTATGAAGGTTTGGCACATTTATTGTCATATATCTTCCTAGGAATGCCATATTTGTGTATTTCCTAAAATTATTTTTTTCTAAATGCTATACAACTGAACAATGTGGGTGTTAGAGGTACTGACACCCATCTTGCACAGTTAAAAATCTAGGTCAAGATTGCTTGATATACTTCTTATAACTTTGGACTCATCAAAAACTTACTCCAGTTGTACCTCAGCATCTGGAGGAGATTGGTTCCAGGACCTCCACTAGATACCAAAATCCATAGATGCGTAAGTCCCTTAAATTGGCAAGGATTAATGCATATAGTTGGCCCATGGATTGAAAATGGTGTTTTGGTTGAATCTGCAGATGTGAAATGGGGATATAGAGGGCTGAGTATATATTTATTTAAAAACTACTAAAATGTTCAAACTCAGAAGCAGAGAATACAGTAGTGGGTTTCCAGAGGTTGGGCATTTGGAGAGTTATTGTTCAATGGGTATTAAATTTAGTTATGTTAGATGAGTAATTTCTAGAGCTCTGCTGTACAACATAGTGCCTATAGTTTACAATATAGAATTGTCCATTTCAAAATTTAAGAGGGTAAATCTCATGTTAAGTGGTCTTTTCCCCCTCCCCCCCCACACACAAAAGAGACATGAGGAAACTTTGGGAGGTGTTGGATATGTCTATTACCTTGATTATGGTAATAGTTTCATGAGTGTTTTCCTATGTCCAAACCCATCAAATTGTATACCCTAAATATTTGCAGTTTTTTGTATATTATATTTCAATAAAGTTATTTTAAAAAATATTTGTGTATAAGTGGATTCATGCAGTTCAACTGTATATTAAAATGTAATTTCCTTTGTATACATATATCCTTTTTAAAAAATATTTTTAATTAATTTCAGAGAGGAAGGAAGGGAGAGACAGAAAACATCAATGATGAGAGAGAACCATTGATTGGCTGCCTCCTACTCTTCTCACACTGGGGATTGAGCCCACAATCTGGGCATGTGTCCCACCTGGGAATTGAACTGTGACCTCCTGGTTCATAGATAGATGCTTAACCACTGAGCCACAAATTGGACAACCCAGAAGAAAAACTTAAATTCTTAGAAACATACAACTTACCAAGACTGAATCATGAAGAAATAGAAATTCTGAACAGATCAATAATATGCAGATTGAATGAGTAATCAAAAACCTCCCAACAGCCTGGCTGGTACAGCTCAGTTGTTGAGCATTGACCCATGAACCAGGAGGTCATGGTATGATTCCAGTCAGAGCACATGCCAGGGTTGCAGGCTCAACCCCTGATAGGGGGTGTGCAGGAAGCCGTCAATGATTATCATCATTGATGTTTCTATCTCTCCTCTCCCCTCCTTTCTGAAATCAATAAAAGTATATTAAAAACAAAGCAAAAAGAAAAACAAAAAATATCCCAACAAAGAAAAGCTCAGGACCAGATGGCTTCACAGGTGAACTCTACCAAACATTTAAAGAATTAACAGTAGATCTTCTCAAACTCTAAAGAATTAAAGAGGAAAGAACACTTCCAAACTCATATTATGAAGCTCGCATTATCCAGATACCAAAGTGAAACAGCACATAGTAGCAGAGGTGAAAGTGCAATTTCTCCAGCAGGCAACGGTGTCTTCCAAGCCTTCTACGACATCTAGTGAATCCAGTTAGTAAATCAAGAGCAGCCCAGTAGCATCTTTCCCATTTGGGGCCAAACAATCCTGCTCACTCCCCTAGTTATTTTTATTTTTTTGTTAATCCTCACTGGAGGATATGTTTCCATTGATTATGAGAGGAGAGAGGGAAAGAGATGTGAGAGACAAATGGATTGGTTTCCTCACACGTGTGCCTGAACCAGGGTAGGGATGGAACCTGCAACCCAGATATGTGCCAGGGCTGTTCGTTATTTTAATCACTTTGGGTGAGGTATGGTGAAGCCAGTTTCAGATCAAGAGAAAAACCAGAGCTCGGCCAGTGTGGCTCAGTTGGTTAAACATCGTCCATGAACTCTTGTTCAATTCCTGGTCAGGTCACATGCCCTGGTTGTGGGCTCCATCCCCAGTGGCGGGCATGCAGGTGACAGCCAATTGATGATTCTCATCATTGATGCTACTATCTTTCTCTCCCTTCTTTTCTCAGAAATCAATAAAAACATACTTTTAAAAAAATCATAGGCAACAAAATAAGATAAACTAAACCTTATTAAAATTACACACTTTTGTGCATCACAAGATAATAGAGTGAAAATACAACTCACAAAATTGGAGAAATATTTGCAAATCATATATCTGATAAGGTATTAATATCCAGAATCCCTATGGAACTCTCAGAACTCAACAACAAAACCCAATTAAAAAATGGGCAAAGGACTTGAATACAGTAGGCATTTCTTCAAAGAAGATATACAGATGGCCAATAACATGCAAAGGTGTTCATTACTATTCATTAGGGAAATGAAATTAAAAACTACAATGAGATGTCATTTCACATTTAGTAGGATAGCTATTATCCAAAAGACAGAAAATAACACGTGCTGGTGAGAATGTGAAGAAGCTGGAACTATTGTACATCGTTGGTGGGAATGTGAAATGGTGTGACTACTGTGGAAAACACTTCTTCAAATAATTATGCAGAGAATTAGCATATAATTCAGCAATTCTACTTCTGGGTATGTATCTAAAACTGAGATCAGGGACTCAAATAGACATTTTCCCCCCACTTTGTATGGAGGACCAACTTTCAATAGATCACAATGAGGGAGCTGCTCTAGAAATTCCAGCCCAGAAGCATGTCGTCTAGGAATGGTTTAGCACCAGGTTCCCACCAATGTGTGTTGCGTGACAGGAGAGGGGGCAGCCCCCTCAATAGACTTTTGCACACCAATGTGCAAGGCAGAATTATTCATAGTAGTCCACCAGTGCCAGATTCACAGTTTTACACATTTGTTTTAAAAATAGCCAAAACATGAGTATTTCATAGCATTCATCATAATGGCCAAAAAGTGAAAACAACCCAAATGACCATCAACTGATATTATTACATAAAAGTAATAAAACACTGATTCACACAACATAGATGAACCTTGAAAAATTTATGCTATGTGACAGAACCAGTCAATGAAGGACAAATAGTATTTTTTCCTTTAACTTATATGAACTGCTCAGAATAAACAAATCCATAGAGATAACAAATAGATTAGTGGCAGTTTAGGGCCCTGATGAGGAGTAGGGGCTAATGAAATTGTTCTAAAATTTATTGTAGTGATTTGTAGCACAACTCTGTGAATAGAAACACTGAATATTTTATTTTTTCAAACTGTTAACGTAAGAAACATTCAAACCTGTGAAGGAATTTTTGTGAGTTTATTTGAGCCAAACTGTGGGTCAAATGCAGAGAAATCTCTACAGAGACGTGATATTGGAGAATTACAAGAATCTCATTACTCTAGGTAAGGCTGGCATTGTTTCTTTACTAAGTTCTTTATGAAGTGAAAGTTTCTTAAGTACCTTTGCTGTCAAATGGGAAAACTGTGATTGAAGAGACAGGCATAGTCCCTGGCTTCATGGGCCCGCGGTCTGAAGGGTCATGGGTTCGATTCCTGGCCAAAGGCACAGACCTCAGTTGCATGTTCCCCAGCCTTGGTGGGGGTGCATGTGGGAAGCAACCAATTGATGTGTCTCACGTCATGTTTTCTTTTTTCTCTCCCCTTCCTTTCTCCACTCTCTCTAGAAATCATTGGAAAAAAATATGCTAATTCTCTGCGTAATTATTTGAAGAATAGTTTTCCACAGTAGTCACACCATTTCATATTCCCACCAATGATTTGATTCCAGGTGAGGATTAAAAAAAAACAAAACACAGTGGAGAGATGCCCTTTATATGTAGGACATCCGGAAAACCCTTCAGGGATTTCTGAACGCTATAGTGTGCAAGAAGTCTCACAAATGTAAGAAATAGTAAAAAATTGTCCAGTTGTTAATGAGTAAGTCGTAATATGCAGTGGAGTGAAACCTTATGAAGTAATATATGTGAGAAAGTTTTATTTTTGTCTTATCTATAATAATAAAAGGGTAATATGCTATTAGACTGGACGTCCTTCTGGACATCCTTCCAGACGACCTTCTGGATGAGGCCAGGTGCCAGAGGGAAGCTGGTGCAGGCAGCCAAGGGAAGGAAGGCCTACTCTTGCACAATTTTGTGCATTGGGCCTCTAGTATGTTAATATTCTTTGGTAATCTCACAGAGGCAGAAAATGTTACAAATGTTAGAATATAGGAAGAACTTTGTGTGTGTGTGTGTGTGAGTATGTGTGTGTTGGCTTTCAACCTTTAGTAACATGATAATTCACACTGGACAGAATTAGTGATTGTTTGTTACACGGAAATAGTGTATTTATTTTACATTACATGTGAGAATGTACCCTGGAAAGAAGCTACATGAATAGAAAGTGTGGGAATGTTTTTTTGTGCATACATATCCCTTTAGAGACTTGTAAAAAATACTCCTTGGAGGGATAAGCTATGAATGTGAGAAATTTTAGAAAGCTCTCAGGTACCATTCTTTTTTTTTTCCCTTTAATTTTTTAAAAAAAATTTCTTTATTGATTAAGATATTACATATGGGTCCTTATTCCCCCATTACCCCCCACCTCCCATTCATGCCCCCACCCCCCTGTTGTCTGTGTCCATTGATTAGGCTTGCATGCATATAAGTCCTTTGGTTGATCTCTCCCCCTTACCCCCACCCTCCCCTACCTTCCCTGAGGTTTGACGTTCTGATTGATGTTTCTCTGTCTCTGGATCTATTTTTGTTCATCAGTTTATGTTGTTCATTATATTCCACAAATGAGTGAGATCATGTGATATTTATCTTTCTCTGCCTGGCTTATTTCACTTAGCATAATGCTCTCCATCTCCATCCATGTTGTTGAAAATGGTAAGATCTCCTATTTTACTGCAGCGTAGTATTCCATCGTGTAGATATACCACAGTTTTTTGTTTTTTAATTTCTTTAATAAGGTATCACATATTTGTCCTCATCCCCCCCATTCCCATCCCAAACCCCTCCCCACACATGACCCCACCCCCCTGTTGTCTGTGACCACTGGTTAGGCTTATATGCATGCATACAAGTCCTTTGGTTGATCTCTTCCCTTTACCCCCACCCTCCCCTACCTTCCCTCTGAGGTTTGACAGTCTGATCGATGCTTCCCTGTCTCCTGGTCTGTTTTTGTTCATCAGTTTATGTTGTTCATTATTTCCCCCAGACGAGTGAGATCATGTGACACTAGAAATACACTTATAAGAAGCGAAAATGAGACAAGCTATAATGGTTACGCTGAGAGGCAAATGAATCATTCTGTAGTGAGTTTCTTTCTGGGCCAACAGTTCTTTTGCGTCCCAATTTCAATGTCAAACAGTTCCTTATGTGTACATGTCAGCAATGATATTTCAGTTCTGGATGGGGGACAAATGGTGGTAATGCAGGTCTGACCCTCTCTGGTTTGGTCCTGGGCAACCTGCCGTGAAGCACAGCTGCTGACTGCTAGTGTGGCAAGGCATCGTCAGTGTCTTCCATCTCTGGGCTGTTTCTCTTCTGTCTTCATGGCTGGAGCAGTCCTGTCAATTCCTCTCTGTTGCAGGAATCCACATGGTCTTGGAGTTGTTTTCTGAAATTATGCAAACATATTCTCTACCAAAAGTTAATAAAGGAATCTTTTCTATAAATTTGACTTGGGATCCTTTTTCATTTTTTGCCCAAACGATTTTCCTTTGGCTTGTTTTGATACCATGTGTGTTTTTCATGGGTGTCTTGCTGTTAGCATTACAAATGAAAGTTAATTTTCTAAAGTAAAAATTTTCTAGATGTAATTTACTTACAGGATATTTTTCCTTACATGATATTCTTCTATTATCCCCCCTTTTTTTGATTTAGATATTAGAAGGCTTTTGGAAATTTTATAATGTAGTCTTGATAGCTTTTAAATTTTAATTTTTTTGCACTAAAATATCACTGCTTTAGGTTTATTACATGTTACACAATTTTGCCGTGAGACGAACTACCAATAAAAATTTTAGTTAACACTTTAGGAACAGCTTTTTGTCCAGTACCATTAATTTTTCTAGAATATTCAATTATTTCAATTAGCCAATTTAAATTAGTCTGAGAACTGGACTACTATATTACTGTCAAATTTAATACTCTATCAACAATCTTATTGTACCCTGTAAATATTAGTGGGAAGGATTATTTGCCTTATTGAGTAGGCCCTGAGCATTCCTGGTGCTAGTCTAGATTTGGATATCAAAATCCCACTTCCCCACACCATGGGTACAAGGATCCAGGTAACAGACAGGGACTTGGCCGACAGCAGCTGCCCTCAAATAAGTCTTGTTGCAGTGAGAGGGCAGCTGCTGTCGGCCAAGTCCCTGTCTGTTACCTGGATCCTGATTTGAGCTGGGCATGGGAAGCGAAGCAGCCATGGGGGCAGGAGACCTCCTTCAGAAGGGGTGAAGGTTCAGGCCCCTGCACAGTTGGGGGGGTGAGGGTTTATGCCCCACCTCTGTTGACCTCCAAGTTCTCTCCTGATGGCCCCTCTGTGACTGTGCCTGTCTTAGATTGTTCCTTCCCTGAGAGATCTTACATGTCTCTGGCTAACCAACCATCCTCCGGGGTCAAGCAGGGTGATGTGAGGTTCATTTCTGTCTCCTTGGTAGCCTAGGCCCCTGTGGCTTCCACGCCCAGCACCTGCCTTGGGATCCCCTTGCCTGATGGTGGGGCTCCGGCACTGATCACATATCTTGGGGAACCCAGGTTTCTGCTCCAGGGAGGGCCCAGCTCACCCCACTGGGTGAGAGACAGATCCGTGGTACCAGCCACCACAAGGCTTCAACCTCGGCATGAACAGAAAGCTCAGGCAACAGCTGTGGGCGATTGGATTGTGAAAAGAGGGTCCCTCTTGGCCAAAAGGGCAAGAGGGGCCAATAGAATGCTCAGGTGCCTTCCCAGAGGGCCCTCTATACAGTGGAAGGAGTTAAATCCTTTCATGTCCTTTTCAAATTGCTGGGAGACATTCAAAGAATTAGTTTGTAAGTTTGTTTGGGATAATTGTACATTATGCTGTTGTAATTCTAAAATATCAAGAGATGTGTTACCTTTGTCTCCAAGCACCGTAAAGATGATTTTTTGTTGATTCCCAAGGGTACGAGGTACTATTATAGGCAATGGGGGTAATACAAATCTGGGAAAATAATAATGAGATTGTAGAATATTATCACGTAAGGATATTCTTTGCTCTAGGCCATGGCAATTCCATTTCAAACTGGCTGTCAATTTCTTTTTGTATAGACAAGGTCTTAGTTACATTTTCTGCACCTCTCCCAGGAGCAAGTAGTGATAGTCCCTTCCTTTGGTGTCTTTAATTTTACACACAAAGGAGCAGTGGTTTGATTTTGTGTCATACAAAAGGGAAGCTGGGTGGCAATCCCTGTGTAATTATACTTCCTAGCCCCGCCCATGGTCCTCCAAGATGACCAAGGTGTTTGGTATTATTGGTGAGTACATTAGGCGGGGGATCAGCCCATGTAAGGGCTCTTACCCATGAAGGGTCAGGAACATAAGTCCAAAATACTTCCCCATTTGCCCCAGGTAATATTACCATACAGCAGATGACTGCTAGCATGGCAAGAAAGATGTTCTCAGGCATTCTTGGGGTTCTGGTTACCTCATAATTTCTTTTTCTTTTTAGTTATTATTATTACTTTTATACATATGTGTCCTTATTCCCCCAATACCCCCCATACCCCCCTCATGCCCCACCCCCTTGTTGTCTGTGTCCATTGATTAGGCTCATATGCATGCACACAAGTTCCTTGGTTGATCACTCCCCCTTACTCGCACCGCCCCCCTCCTTCCTTGAGGTTTGAGGTTCTGATCGACATTTCTCAGTCTCTGGTTCTGTTCTTGTTCATCAGTCTATGCCTTTCATTATATTCCACAAATGAGTGAGATCATGTGATATTTATCTTTCTCTGCCTGTCTTTTTTCACTTAGCATAATGCTCTCCATCTCCATCCATGTTGTTGCAAATGGTAGGAATTCCTTCTTTTTTAGTGCAGTGTAATATTTCATTGTGTAGATGTACCACAGTTTTCTAATCCACTCATCTGCTCATGGGCACTTGGGCTGTTTCCAAATCTTAGCTCTGGTGAATTGTGCTGCTATGAACATAGGGGTGCATATATCCATTCTGATTCATGTTTCTAGTTTCTTGGGATATATTCCTAGAAGTGGGATCACTGGGTCAAATGGGAGTTCCATTTTTAGTTTTTTGAGGACACTCCATACTGTTCTCCACAGTGGCTGCACCAGTCTGCATTCCCACCAGCAGTGCACCAGGGTTACTTTTTCTCTGCTTCCTCGCCAGCACTTGTCATTTATTGATTTGTTGATAATAGCCATTCTGACAGGTGTGAGATGGTATTGCATTGTTGTTTTGATTTGCATCTCTCTGATGATTAGTGACTTTGAGCATGTTTTCATATGTCTTTTGGCATTCCTTCTGTCTTCTTTTGAAAAGTGTCTATTTAGACCAGTTGCCCATTTTTTGATTGGGCTGTTTATCTTCTTTTTGTTAAGCTGCATGAGTTCCCTGTAAATGTTGGAGATTAAACCCTTATCATTGATATCATTGGCAAATATGTTCTCCCATGCAGTGGGCTTACTTGTTGATTTATTGATGGTCTCCTTTGCTGTGCAAAAGCTTTTTATTTTCATGTAGTCCCATTTGTTTATTTTCTCTTTAGTTTCCATTGTCCTAAGAGCAGTATCAGTGAAGAAATTGCTTTGGCCTATGTCAGAGATTTTTCTGCCTGTGGATTCCTCTAGTATTTTTATGGTTTCTCGTCGTATGTTTAAGTCCTTGATCCATTTTGAGTTTATTTTTGTGTATGGTGTAAGTTGGTGATCTAGTTTCATTTTTTTGCACGTATCTGTCCAATTTCCCCAACACCATTTATTGAAGAGACTGTCTTGGCTCCATTGTATGTTCATGCTACCTTGTCAAATATTAATTGAGCGTAGTGATTTGGGTCGATTTCTGGGTTCTCTATTCTATTCCATTGATCTATATGGCTGTTCTTGTGCCAGTACCAGGCAGTTTTGAGAACAGTGGCTTTGTAATACAGCTTGAAATCTGGTATTGAGATCCCACCTACTTTGTTCTTCTTTCTCAGGATTGCTGTGGCTATTCGGGGCCTTTTTAAATTCCAGACGAATTTTTGGAGAGTACTTTCTAGGTCTGTGAAATATGTCGTTGGTATTTTAATCAGAGTGTATTGAATCTGTAGATTGCTTTGGGTAGTATGGACATTTTAATGATGTTGATTCCCCCAATCAATGAACATGGTATGTTCTTCCATCTGCTTACATTTTCCTCTATCTCTTTTTCAGTGTCCTGTAGTTTTCCGCGGAAAGGTATTTTTACCTCCTTAGTTAAGTTTATTCCTAGGTATCTTAATTGTTTTGGTGCAATGGTAAATGGGATTGCTTTTTTAGTCTCTCTTTCTGTAAGTTCACTATTGGTGTACAGAAATGCCATAGATTTCTTGGTGTTAATTTTGTATCCTGCTACATTGCCGAATTCATTTATTAAGTCTATTAGTTTTTTGATGGAGTCTTTTGGCTTTTTTATGTACAATATCATGTCATCTGCAAATAAGGACAGCCTTACTTCTTCTTTTCCAATTTGGATGCCTTTTATTCCTTCTTCTTGTCTAATTGCAATGGCTAATACTTCCAGTACTATGTCGAACAGGAGTGGTGAGAGTAGGCATCCCTATCTTGTTCCTGTTCTTAGGGGAAATCGTTTTAGTTTTTGCCCTAGAGTATGATGTTAGCTGTGGGTTTATCATATATAGCTTTTATTATGTTGAGGTATGATCCTTCTATTCCCACCTTGTTGAGAGTTTTTATCAAGAAAGGGTGTTGGATTTTGTCAAATGCCTTTTCTGCATCAATTGATATGACTATGTGATTTTTATCTCTCAATTTGTTTATGTGATGTATCATGTTTATAGATTTATGGATATTGTACCATCCTTGCATCCCTGGGATAAATCCTACTTGGTCATGGTGTATGATCTTTCTGATGTACTGCTGGACCCGATTTACTAGAATATTGTTGAGGATTTTGGCATGTATGTTCATGAGGGATATTGGCCTGTAATTCTCTTTCATTGTGTTATCTTTATCTGGTTTTGGTATTAGGGTGATGCTGGCTTCACAGAATGAGCTTGGAAGTGTTCCTTCCTCTTGAATTTTTTGGAATAGTCTGAGGAGGATAGGTTTTAGTTCTTCCTTGAATGTTTGGTAAAACTCCCCTGTGAAGCTGTCTGGCCCCGGGCTTTTGTTTGCCGTAAGCTTTTTGATGACTGCTTCAATTTCTTCCATAGTTATTGGCCTATTGAGATGTTTAGATTCTTTCTGAATGAGTTTTGGAAGGTTATATTTTTCTGGCAATATGTCCATTTCCTCCAGGTTGTCCAGTTTGTTGGAATAAAGTTGTTCATAGTATTTTTTAACAATCCTTTGTATTTTGGTGGGATCTGTTGTTATTTCACCTCTTTCATTTCTGATTTTGTTCATTTGGGTCCTCTCTCTTTGCTTCTTGGTGAGCCTGGCTAGAGGTTCATCAATCTTGTTTATCTTTTCAACAAATCAGCTCTTGGTTTTGTTGATCTTTTGTATTGTTTTTTTGGTCTCAATGTCGTTTATCTCCATTATGATCTTTTTTATTTCCTTACTTCTGCTTACACTGGGCTTTTCTTATTGCTCTCTTTCTAACTCTTTGAGTTGTAGGGTTAGATAATTTATTATCATTGTTTCTTGTTTTTTTTGCAGTAGGCTTGTAGAGCTATGAACTTCCCTCTCAAGACTGCTTTTGCTGTGTCCCACAGATTTTGGATTGTTGTGTTTTCATTGTCAGTTGTTTCCATGATTTTTTAAATTTCTTCCTGATCTCTCTGGTAACCCAGTCATTGTTTAATATCATGCTGTTTAGTCTCCATGTGTTTGATTTTTTTGGATTGTTTTTATTGTAATTGATTTCCAATTTTATGCCACTGTGATCTGAGAAGATGCTTGATATGATTTCTATCTTCTTGAATTTGAAGAGACTTTGCCTATGACCCAACATATGGTCTATATTCGAAAATGTCCCATGTTCACTTGAGAAGAATATATATTCTGTGCCTTTGGGGTGAAATGTTCTGAAGATGTCAATTAATTCCATCTCGTCTAGTGAGTCATTTAGGATTGATGTTTCTCTGCTGATTTTTTGTTTAGAGGATTTGTCCAGTGGTACTAGTGGGGTATTAAAGTCTCCTACTATGATTGTACTGCTGTCAATCTTTCCTTTGATATCCTCCAGGAGTTTTTTTTTATGTATTTGGGTGCTCTTGTATTGGGTGCGTATATGTTTAACAGAGTTATTTCTTCTTGATGGATTGCTCCCTTTAGTATTATGAAGTGGCCTTCCTTATCTCTTTTTATGTCCTTCACTTTGAGATCTAATTTGTCAGATATAAGTATTGCTACCCCAACTTTTTTTTCATTTCCTTTCGCCTGAAAAAGTTTTTTCCATCCCTTCCCCCTCAGTCTGTGTGCATCTTTTTTTCTGAGGTGGGTTTCTTGTAGACAGCAGATATATGGGTCATGTTTTCTTATCCAATCCGTTACCCTATGTCTTTTGATTGGGGCATTTAATCCATTTACATTTAAAGTTATTATTGATAGGTACTTGTTTGTTGCCATTTTCATTGTTTACCGCTGTGTTCCTTCTTCGCTTCCTATTTCTTTTTTTTACAGTAGACCCTTTAGCATTTCTTACATTGCTGGTTTGGTAGTAATAAATTCCCTTAGTCCTTTTTTGTCTGTGCAGCTCCTGATTTCACCTTCAGTTTTGATTGATAGCCTTGCTGGGTACAGTATTCTTGGATTCAGACCCTTCCTTTGCATGACTTTGTATATTTCATTCCATTCCCTGCTGGCCTGATGAGTTTCTATTGAGAAATCAGTCGCTAGTCTGATGGGGGTTCCTTTGTATGTAACTTTCTGTCTCTCTCTGGATGCTTTTAAGATTCTTACTTTGTCATTGGTGTTTGCCAGTTTAATTATAATGTGCCTTGGTGTTGGTCTTTTGGGGTTCATTTTGCTTAGAACCCCGTGAACTTCTTGGATTTGTGTGTTTTTTTTCTTCCCTATATCAGGGAAGTTTTCTGTCATTATTTCTTCAAATAGGTTTTCTATTCCTTGTTCAGTTTCCTCTCCTGGAATCCCCATTATGCGGATGTTGTTTTGTTTCATGTTGTCCCAAAGTTTCCTTAGGCTCTCCTCCTCCTTTTTAATTTTTTTTCTAGAAGCTGCTCTACTTGGGTATTTTTTCCTACCTTATCTCCTAGCTCACTTATGTGGTCCTCTGCTTCTTTTAATCTACTTTTGATGCTTTCTATTGAGTTCTTTACAGCAGTGATGTCATTTTTCATTTCTTCTTGGTTCTTCTTCATTTCCTCTTGGTTCTTACTCATATTGTCAAATTTGTCTTCCATTCTCTTCAGGCACCTTATGACCATTTCTCTGAATTTTTTCTCTGGCAGGTTGCTTGCCTCCATTTTGTTTGCTTCCTTTTCTGGTGATGCCTGCTTTCCTTCATATGTGGGCGGTTTCTTTGTCTCCTCATGGTCTCTCTTCTCCAGGTGTCTAGTTATGTAGTTCTCTCTCTTCTGCATTGATTTAAAGGCACAAAATACAATACAAGCAGATACAACACACCAGGCACTGAATAGAAATGTATTCACGATATTAATAACCCCAAATAAAGGTAACCACCAGAGAAAGGATAATTAGGGGATAGGAGAGAAAGAAGAAAGAGAGAGAAAAAAGAAAGGAGTGCCAAAATGACATTGGGAAAAGGAAAAAAAAGTAAGAGAGAAAAGAAAGAGAATAAGAAAGAAAAGGGGAACAAACTATATATATGGGGATAAAACTCCAAGAGAACAGCCAGTAATCCCAATAAATGCCAGCAACAAGTACCTGGAGATTAATACAAACTACAAACAACAACTAATATCAATTTGAGTTGAGGGAAAACAGAAGGAAAAAACAAACAAAAACAAAGCAATCAAAAAAACAAAACAAAAAAATAAGCAAAACAATCTCACAAATAAGCATAAAAAATCTATATAATCAACATTGAAGTAAACAATAACAAAAGGACAGAGATAAAAACAATTTTTTAGATAGTGAAGACAGAGAAGAGAGAGGTGTGTATGAAGTTGGAGCAGTGGATTGGAAATTAGATATATAAGTAGGGTGAAATTTTAATGGGGGGGGCGTTAAAAAGAAAGAGTAGGGAAAAATCTAAAGCAGGAGAAGTGTAAAAGAAACAGGACAACAAAAGAGGAAAAGTTAGGAAGAGAGTGATGGCATAAAGGTAGAGTTGAGATAGAGTAGAATGATGCTAAAGGAAAGATGAAAATAGAATGTAGAACACTAATCTCAAAGTCAAATAAAGAGAAAGTAAAATGACACTTTTTTTAAAAAAAGGTAAAATAGTAGTAGTAATAATACTGATTGAAAATAAAAATGTAATAATTGAAAAGGTAAAATCAAGTGAAGAAAAAAGAAAAAAAATAGTTTCTTAAGTAAAAGATGAAAAAGGAAAAAAAATGTGCAGTAGTGAAGGTCATTCACTTCCTCTATTGTTCTGTGTGGCACTTCTGTTTCCCAGTCAGGACAATATTGCAGATCCTTGCGTTCCACTGCTCCTCAGTGTTGTAAGCCAGTCCTGATTTTTAAGCAGGCAGTGGGTCTTACTTTCTCGTATTCCTTTATTTGTTATTACACAAGAGTTGATTTGTGATTCATCCCCTGGGTGGCAGTGGTTCTGGATTGACCTTTGGGTCTATAGGTCCTCTCTAGCCTGTGCTTAGCTCCTGCTTTCCCTGTGGCACTCAATACCGGTTTGTGGGAGTGGGCTGCCCCAGAGCTGGTTCTCCGACCGTCACTCCCTGCTCTGATCCCCAGGTTCCAGAAACACAACTTTTCCCTGCAGTCTCCTAGGATGTTCTCAACTGGGTGATCCTATATATTGGGCTCAGTAATTAGAAGCAAGTATTCAAAGAGGAAAAAGTGCAAGTGTGCAAACTCCAGGGCTTCGCGCAACCCTGCACAATCCCTTTTTTCCCTGTGTGCAAGCAGCCGGCACACTCCCAACATTTTTAGGCTGTCCTGCGTCAGATCAAAATGGGTTGCTTTTTAGAGATACCCTCTGTTAACAGCTCTGAGGACCCCCTTCCACATTCACAGATCACACCAGCCCCAACAGCCACAGATTTTTCTAGGCTCAGACTTCCCTGGTCCTCCAGTTCCCACAGTGTGCACGTTTCTCTGTCCTGCCGGGACCAGAGACCTCACCCCAGGTGAAATCTGACCTTTCCGTGGTGGAGTGTAGAGCTCCTCTGAATCTGCATGTTTGTGCCAATTGGGGACCGGTGCTCTGGGGGTTCACAGCTGTTGGTGGGTGCCACAGTTGTAGATTTTCAGGCTTCCAATAACATCCACTTTCCCTTTTAAGATGGCGCGGTGGCTCCAGGAGGGAACCCAGCAGCAGTGGGGCTGCCTGGTCAGGGGAGCCCCATCCAGCAGTCCCCCACCTTCTCCTGGAGTATAGCTGTCCCTTCACTCTCCAACAGACACTCCCTGTGTGACCTTCATCTGTTCTTTCTATCTGCTCCAGGACAAGGCTTGGGACACGTCTGTCTATTTTGCCGCCATTTTTTTTCTCCCTCAGGTAGCATTCTTATTGTACACAAAAGAAATCTTCCTGGAGGAGAAGTTGAAATAAATGACATAAAAATGAGATTGCCGCCAGGCTGGTGTGGCTCAGTGGTTGAGCGTCGACTTATGAATCAGGATGTCACGGTCCGATTCCAGGTAAGGGCATATGCTCAGGTTGTGGGCTCACTCAATCTCCAGTTTGGAGCGTGCAGGAATCAGACAATCAATGATTCTCATCATTGATGTTTTTATCTCTCTCTCTCCCTTCCTCTCTGAAATCAATAAAAATCTATTTAAAAAGAAAAGAAAGGGAGATTGTCTTTTTGTGTCTGATTCTCAAGGAAAGCAGTCCCTTAATTCTCTGGTGGTTTTGTATTATAAAGTTTAATTGCTTTTAAAAAACACTCTTAAATAGAATGACTACTATATTATACTCATTTTGTATACTGTAATGGTGTTTTCATTATGCTTTAACTTTCAGGGACTTCCTCATTTATAGTATTTCTTCATTGAACTATGAAATATTTGGACATTTAATTGGTGATGTAGGGGCATTTTATAATTTTTTGGGGGTACTGTTTTCTAATATATTTGCAAGTGAGTCATAAAATGGACTATCTATGACATTCTTTTTTGTTTATAGGAAAATTAGCTCTGGCTTTGAATGGCAATTAGTATCTAGTTGTCTCTTCACTATTTCTTGTCCTTTGGTACCTTATAAATAGAATCTAGATGATCTCTAGGCAGTTACAAAACATTCTACTTCTCAGGTTTTCTTGGATTTATAGGAGTCTGTATTTCAGTTATGGCTAATGAGAAGTGGGCAGAAGTCATAAGTGTGGATACTGGAGAAGCTGTTAAAAAGGGGATCATCTCATACAGCTATTTGTCCTTATTTATTGCCCTTCACTCAACTCCACCCTACTGTGAAGTCAGATACATTCTGGAGTTTGGATGGTAAATTTTGGGCTATAGGGACAGAAACCACAGACAAATTGGTTTGGTTAAAAAACACAGGGTCACTTTCCCTGCATTGGTATTGTTGCTCAAGCTATTGGACTGCCTGTTTCTAGACTTCAAGCTATTGGCACAGTGGTCGGCAAACTGTGGCTCGTGAGCCACATGCGGCTCTTTGGCCCCTTGAGTTTTTAGCAAAGGCCAGCTTAGGAGTACCCTAATTAAGTTAATAACAATGTACCTACCTATATAGTTTAAGTTTAAAAAAGTTGGCTCTCAAAAGAAAGTTCAGATGTTGTACTCTTGATATTTGGTTCTGTTGACTAATGAGTTTGCCGACCACTGTCTTGGCACATGAGAAAAACCAGCTCCTTATCAGGCTGAGCACTTACATTTGAGAGTCATCGGTATATAGATGGCACTTAAAACCATTAGATGATTTCACTTGAAGATTTCAAGCCCCGGGGAAATTCTAATTTTAGCAGTTGGGGTCACGGGAGGAAGTAGCAAATGGATTGAGAAGTAGTGCCTGTGAAATAGGAATAGAATTAAGGTTGGTGCCCATGACTAGGACTTGATCATGAATGTCATTGGGGACATTTTCAAAAGCTAACTGTGTGGAACAGAGTGTACAAAGCTCTCACTTAAACATCACAGTAAAGATAGCTACTCCTCTCTGACCTTAAAGTTTTTACCCCAATATTCTAGTTTTACATTGAGTATTATATGTCTATTGCTGCTTTAATAAATTTCTGCAAAGTTAATGATATAAAAGAAGAAAACCTAATATTTTACAATTTTGGACCTCAGAAGTCCAAAAAAGGTCTCACTGAGCTAAAATCAAGATGTCAATAGGACTATGCTTAGGGGCAACTGCTTGCTTTTTCCAGCTCCTTGATCCCTCTTGTCTCATTCATTTTTCCATCATCAAAGCCAGCAACATCCATCAAAGTCCTTCCCATACTGCCATTTCAACCTTCTTCTACTTTTAAGGACCCTTGAAACTGCATTGGGCCCAGCTACATAATCCAGGATACTCTCCCTATTTTAAAGTCAGCTTTTGTACAACCTTAATTTCCCTTTGCCATGTAAACTGGTATTGTTTAAAGGGTTCCTGGGATTTGTCTTAATCAGGTATGATAAAGCAAGCACACCTGGAAATGACTGTCACAAAGGAAGAAGTTTATCATACAGTTTCCTAGAAACAGGAGGCACAGCAGGCCGTGCAGGGGGGTCTATGTAGGGAAGCAGTGGAGCTGGTCTGGAGGCAGTGTGAGTAAGGAAGGCCAGGTGGCCATAGAAGGAATAGGTGAGGCAGGGTAAGCAGGTTTACGATTCTCTAGTTCAAGTAATTTCAACAGGCTCTTGAGCACAGGGACTGTCCCTGGATGGTCCCTGACTCTGGGATGATTAATACAGGTTGATGCTTGGAGTTTGAGAGCCCCAGAAAGGAAGGGGTTTGGGATTATTTGGTTTGCATGTTAAAGGGGTGTTCTTGGGTGAGTTTTCTGTAACTGTCTCTAAGAGTTGGTTAATCCTCCAATGTCAGCAAGGTCACCAATTTGTCAAAGCATCAGAATACAGAAAATTAAAGATGTGGTTAATACACATTTACAGGCCCCAGAATCAGGCCGTGGATATTCTTTGGAGACCATTGTTCTGCTGACCACACATCATTCAATGTTATTTTTTTACTACTTTCATTTCCAACTTTTCTAGTCTTAGTTACTTTGATTGTGAACATTTAAAAAATATTTTATTTTATTTTTGCATTTTAATATTTTATTGATTAAGGCATTACATATGTGTCCTTATGCCCCCATTACCTTCCCAACCCCCCCCCCCCCCCACTGTTGTCTGTGTCCATTGGTTAGGCTTATATGCATGCATACAAGACCTTTGGTTGATCTCTCTCCCTTACCAGGATTTAAAAGTCCAATCTGAAATATCAGCTACAGGTTAAATGATTCTATTACAAATGCAGTGTTTTTATTTTGGCTGCTTTTTTTTATGCTGCTGTTCTGTGAGTTTTCCCGTCTTAAAAATTTATAATTAATAGCGTACATACAGAAAATAGTGTGAAAGTCCATATGTGCCAATTATAACAGAATAACAAGCCTCTGGTACCCACTTTCTAGACCCAGAAATGGAGATTGCCTTACCCAAGGCAGTGTGGGAAAGCCTCCCTTGCTAGAGACTATGTCTGACAGGGAAGTGGCTATCCTGCGGGGAAGTGCTTGGTATCATCAAACACAATGAAGGGAGAGCGCTCTTGTGAGATAAAAATTGGCTCCTCCTCCAGGGGACACAGCAGTGGAGACTGCATGATTGCTGCACTGTGAACAAAACTTAGTAACGATGGTGGGACAGGTGCTCTCCCACTATTCTCCAGCTTTGCCTGCACATATAGACTTCACATTGCCCTATTCCACGCGATGAATATGGTCTTGCCTCCCTCAGCCTCCAGTAGTGAAGCCATGGGAATTACTCCTGGGTCTTTTGATGACTACTGTAGTCAGTGCTGCTCGGCCCCTTCTTCACTCTCAGCCCAAACCTGCCTGTCTCACTGGCCATTCTTCCCACCTTTTCTCTTTCCTTGACTCCTCTGCTACTTCTCACATAGGTGGGTGCCTGGGGAGGGGGACTTTACAAAGGAAATCGCTGCTACTAAGCAGTGTGTCTTTCCACAGGATATAACAGCAGAAAGGCATCCCTTTAGGAGAGGAGTCTTGAGGCGGGACAGAATTTTGTTCATTACAGGTGAGGAGAGCAGGGTTAGCTTTTGTATTTGTGTTTAATCAGGGAGGACATACCCTTCACTTTGAACTTGTGCACCAGGTAAATGTATCCTCATTTGCATCTATACCAACCAATCAGAGCACTATTTGGACCAATCAGAACTGTACAATTTGTAAACTTCATTGACATAAAATTGGGAACTTGGGCAGAAACTTTTTCTATAAAAGACAGCCTCCTCTTTGTTTTGGTGCAGCACAATTTAAGTTTCTAAATCAGTGTCTCCTGGGCTACAACTCCTTTGGCTCAAATAAATGCTTTTATTTTTATTACAGTCTAATATTAACTTGGTTTATAATATACAGAAATATGCACACCTTCGGCACCTAAGAAAGTATTTGATCTTTCTACCTGTATATAATAAAAAATAAAGAACAGGTAAAGGTAAAGCCAAATTTTCAGATGACAGTATTCTCAAATGAGAACTTTCTTTTGCAGACAAAGCAGAGCCTGCGATCAGTTTCCCCTCTATGTTCAGCAGAACACTCCCTCTAGGTCCGTGAGAACTGGTGGCCTGGGAGGTGGAGCAGTGTGACTCACACAGTGGACATTCTTTTCCTTCTGGAGAGAACTCACAAAGGTGACTAAAGGTTTCTGCAGAGGGAAGCACAGTGGATGAAAACACATCACAGACGCATCCTTACCGCACTTCCCAACCCAACTCAGCACGGGAGACTGAGAGCCTGGCTGTCACAAGTGGAGGGGGCCAGGCCTGTTTAAGGGAGGCCTCAGGAAGACTGGGACCAAACCTGTCCTTCAATGCCCTCCTGTGCCCCAGGAGATGCCCTTTCTGCAGGCCTCACTCAGGATGGGCTCAACCACAGGGGGATCAACATGAATTCTCTCCAAGGGGCTGATTCTACTTCCAGTCCTTGATTTCTAGACCCATGATTTCTATAAACGGAAGCTACAGCACATTATTGTCATTGGTTGAGGGTGTATGCCTTATCCTGTGAATTATGTAGCCAGACTTCCTGTGTATTCTAATATCTGCACTAAATATGATCTTCCTCTTTGAAATTATGTATTGGTATGGTCCCATATTGTCTATTAAAATTTTTTTAACTCTCCCACACTTCATACTTCTTTTATGCTATGTTTTACCTCTGTTCTTCCCTTTGTTGACAAATTATATATGTGATTTATGTTTGGAAACTATATTTTCTCAATACTCACTATTCCACCCACTTTAACTGAGTTATTTCTGCCCCTACTCCTTGATGTAGAGGTAATAAATGGGGATCCCCGCAATATCATCAAAGGCTTCCATGTCACTAGCAAATGTCAAGGGAAATTTTTCAGTCCCCATTTTGTTAGTCCTTTCCACAGAACCCAATGTGAAAGGGTTCTTTTGATTGTAATGTATAAAACAAGGTGAAAAACTGCCATTCTCTAAACTATTAACCACTCTTCAGAAAGGACCTCTTTCTCTGCACGACACTGTGAACACCAAGTGATTCTAAAATCTAAGATTCTTCAAGGCAAGAACATTATAGAAAGTTGGTTCCTGAGGAAATTAAACATTCCTTAGGGACACCTTGTCACTTTTAAGTTTAACCAAGAAAAGAAAAATCCCTCCTGGAGAAAATACCTTCAGTCCCCACTGTTGCCTCAGCAGACACAATACTGGCTGAAAATTTTCCATTCTGTTATCTTTGTGCCCCAATGGAGCTGTGTTGTTTGGAGAAAGTAAAGTCAGTCTAATAATTTTTTTTTAATAAGGAGCTCTGAGAATTCAACCCTTGAGATGATAATAACATGTCCCTGTTGCCCATTTCCTATAATTACTTGACCCAGCCTTTATGAAAACCTAAATGGACTTCCCTGGGACAGACCTCAGAGAACAGAGAGCTTCAGTGATACCCTTAAAGAGGGTCCTCATGTCTGAGTGAGGGCTGGCCGAGTCAGAAGAAAAAGAGGAGAGAGAGTGAGTATTGGGCTTTACTCTAAAATAATGAGACTAGGAAAGTCTATGAAGGTGAAGTCCCAGTGGCTTTAAGGTACTTTAGTTTCTACTGAAACCAGTCTCTTCCAACTCTTATTCTGTTTTCTTTTTTGGGATCTAGAGCCTTTCTCCAATAAGAGTTATCTCTCAGAGTGTTACAGAAAACCAGAGAAGAATCAAGCAACACTTAGAGAGATTGAGTAACATTTATTATTATTATTATTACACGTGGGCCCAGAGGAAAATGTCTCAAATTCTGGGCCCCAACATGGAGGAACTTTCCCTATTTATATGTTTTTACCTTCTTTGTCTCCCAAATATGGGGTGTTTCTGGTCCCCTTTGCAAGTTCTTAAAGAGCCCCTATGTGCTGGGGCCTTGAGACCTCAATCAAAGGCCTGGCCTGGTGCCAGCACTGATAACTTCGGCCAGGGAAGGTTTAATGGCCTCTCTGAAGTGGGAGTAGTCTTATTTTCCTTATTATTTAAGCAAGCAAGCATTTACAGAAGCCAAATAGCAGGGTTAAATTTTCAAACAGCAGTTTTTGTATAAGATGGATGCTTCAAGAGGATCTCCAACTCTTTCCCATCATTGTAGGCTCTTATTGGGACATTTTGTGTTCAATTATTTATTTATTAACTATTCATGGAGCTCTACTGTGCACAAGGTATTGTTTGTGCTGTTCCTCATGTGGCTGGATTTTTCTATTATAGTCCCTAACTTGTTTTGCAGCAGAGTGGACTTATTCATAACACTTAATAGTTTCTATTCTCGTTGTTTAGTGCCCACAATATTTTCATTCAAAATGACATAGTTGTTTCTGATGTTCAGCATGCAGCCTAATTTCTTTTCCTCATTTTAGCATTCTCTTGGAATATTCAGGAGACCACTGACATTGGAATGGTTGGTGTTGGAGACTATTGACTCAGGAGTGGTTGATGCTGGAGGAGACTGCTTTGGCCTGAGTTAAATTCACGAATTTAACTCAAATATTTTAGTGTTTTTGTGTAGAATAACTGTTTGCTGCAGTTTTAAAAAAATTATTCTTCACTGGGCTAAGAAACTGTCCTCAGTTTCCTCTTGTGGTGAGAGGCTCTGTCCTGGCTGCTAAACACAGTAATGGCTGTTTTCTCAAATGCATTTTCTATTGCGATTATGGTTATGATTCCTCTTTACTGACCTATTTTTTTTTTGTTTTAGTGCTAAACAGTCTTTTCACATCTAGAGTGAGTACTAGTTGTTCATGATATATTATTCTTTAAAAATCGATATGAAATCATTTTAATTTTTCTATTTTGTGTCTATACTGAGTGGCCAGATTATTATGATCTCTGAATGCATCATAATCTGGATATATATATTAGAGGCCTGGTGCATGAATTCGTGCATGGTTGGGGTCCGGCCAGCCTGGCCAGGGGGAGGAGATAGGGGTAGTTGGCTGGCCTGCCTGCTGATCGAACTCCTGGTTGAGGGGACAATTTGCATATTAGCCTTTTTTTATATAGAATATATATGGAGTGGCCAGATTATTATGCGTTCAGGTCTCTGAACACATAATAATCTGGCCACTCAGTGTATATGCAGGCATTTGATGCCCTTGAAGATTGCTCTCTTTTATATTTTATTTGATGCTTTTGGTCTCAATCTTTATTAGACATCTACCATTTGTATATGTTGAGCACTTGCTATGTACCAGGCACTATGCAAGTCCTTGGAAGGTAGTGGTAAGCAAAACAGTCATGACGTGTGATCCATGAATAAACACAGAATTGCCAGCATGAGAGGCACTTGAAGGAATACTTCAGGATGCTTGATATGTGGGCCTCATGCACTCTGTCCTCCGGAGCTCACCCTCTATTCTCCATCTCAATGGCCCCTCAAATCCTTTTCATTCCCAACCTCACAGACTCCCAGGGCAAACATGAATTCTGTTCTCTCAGCCCCCAAAGCTGGCCCTTTCCCTATTTTCTCTGATTAACAATTACCCATCCTTCCTCTCACAGTTCAAATATTTACATTTCAGAGAAGGCTTTTCTACCCACCTCCTCAGACTAACTGGGTCCTCAGTATCTTCTTTCACTCTGTAATTAATTGCATTCTCCAGGTATTTATTCTTTCTTTCTTTTTTCTCTAGGTATTTATAATGCCAATCTTTTATTTGTATCATGAAGAATGTAAATATTTTCATCTTAAATTTGCCTTCTTTTATTTTTTAAAGTATGTTTTTATTGATTTCAGAGAGAGGAAAGGAGAGGGAGAGAAAGATAAAAATATAAATGATGAGAGAGGATCATTGACCGGCTGCCTACTGCACATCCCCTACTGGGGATGGAGCATGCAACCCATGCATGTGCCCTGACCGGGAATCGAACCGTGATCTCCTGGTTCATGGTTCAATGCTCAATCATGGAACCACTCCGGCTGAGCTGCCTTTTAATATTATAGATTGTGGATGAAAAGGGGCCACATGCCAACCTCACTAGCTCAGGGAAGGCCTGTGTGGCAGCCTTGCAAACTCAGAGACCCAAAGTAACCACAAAGGATGGTCTGAAATGAAAACTTTTTAAATTAAAAAGCAGTCTATGGTGGGTAGTCATGTCTTAGGCCAGTATCTTCCCAAAGATCAACTTTGACCTTAACTGACCTATTGTCTTTTTGCATCTAGGATAACATACCTTTGGAATATCTGGGCAACTTCCCTTTTTCAGGACTTCTCAGGGCACAACCAATGCACCAGGGTGGTGACCACAAATTCCCTCATTGTTATTTTTATCATGTTAATTATTGACTGTTGTCCCAATTATGCCCCAATTAATTATGTGTCTAGATTTAGTGGAACAAACGCAGGTGACCAGGGGTCAGCAATAATGGCCTATCCTCTGGTACTTCAATGTCTAGACAGCTGAGCCGAACCGGAACACCTGAACACAGAGACAGAATTAGTATGCAATCACACAAGGTTTATCTATTCCTAGTGGATCCTAGGCTCCGGCAAAGGCCACCTGGCGATGCACACCAAAAGACGGATGATGAAGACAGAGACAGACAGGTGGCCGCAGTTGGTTCAGGCTCGCACAGCAGAGAGTCAGTCAGGGGCTCGTCTCACGGAGCAATGTGGAGTCCTCCTCTATCAGGCAGGAGACGTCGATTGAAGAAAGTCCCATGCTTATATAGCCAGTAGTAAACAATTTGTGTCTTATTGATGTGGGCCAGATGGTGTGCCTTATGCTAGGAGCAGGGCATTTACACTTTAAGTGCTTAGGGTGTTCACATCAAGATAGTGGGGTGTTGACCAATTTGGAAGTTACAGAGTATTGCGGTCTCCACACAACAAACATTTCACACAGTAATCATTTCACACATAAGAGGGGTTTCCTTATGACCATACATTATTATAACAACTGTTAACTATCCTGTACCCACCTAGATAAAAGAAGCATGTGTCTATCATTTTACTTTTTATCCGATCTGAGGTTCCCCCCTCCTTTGCTTTCTCTCACCTCCCTAATCTATCACTAATGGATTTCAAGTAACCCATTTGCATCTCCTCTTTTGATTGCAGTGTATAAAACAAGGTGAGAAACTGCCATTCTCTAAAGCATTATATTAATACCTTGAGATTCTGCTGTATGGCAATTGTCGACAGTTTGGCTCAAATAAACTCACAAAAAATTCTTTACAGGTTTTAGGGAGAAACCAAGATGGCAGCATAGGTAAGCACCTAAACCGCTGCCTCGCACAACAATTTCAAAACTACAACTAAAAGACAGAACGGACACCATCCAGAACCACAGGAAAGCTGGCTGAGTGGAAATTCTACAACTAGAAGGAAAGAGAAAAGCTCACAGAGAACTGGAGGAACGGCAAAGGGTTGAGGCACAGCAAAGGGTCTTTGTGGGCGCAGAGAGGAAGGGCGGCTGAGAGCCTGGCTGACTTTCTCTGGCGGGAGGGGAAAGGAAGTCCCCATCTGCACTGAACCCCAGTTCTGACTGCACTGAATCCCAGTTCCGGGTGAAACCCCGTGGACCCAGGCTCAACAGGGGGAGTCTGGACTGTAAGGTAGAGAGAAAGGCACTCAGATACTCAGAGACCCGGGGGAGGGGGAATGGAGGTGCGGCGCCATTGTGCACAAAGACTGAGGAGGTTGCCACAGGCTTCCCCTAGCAGAAGGGAGTCTGAAGCTCCTGACTGCACTGAGCCCCAGTTCTGACTGCATTGAACCCCAGTTCCAGGTGAGCCCCTGGGGACCCACACTCTTGCGGGGGGAATCTGTACTCTCGGGTGGAGGCTTGGGAGCCGGGGAAGGCAGAGGTGGAGGTGCTTGCCCAAGGGCAGGGCTGATGGGAAGCCAAGACTGTCTGCTCCGCCCTGAGACTCCACCCCATCCAAGCTGAACACAGAGGCTTTTGCAATTTGTCAAGTCTAATCCTATAAGGCTGTCTCCAGCACCGAACTTCTCCCAGCATAGACACAGCTGATCCTCACAGTCAGCTGGCCTGGAGGTCAAATCCTCCCAGTGATACCAACAACAATCAAGACTTAACTACAACAAGGCTGTACACACAGTCCACAAAGGGGTGCCCCAAGAGTGTCCACCTCAGGTAACTGGGAGGCTGACCCACTGGGCCATATAGGAAACCTAGCACACAAAGCTACCCTACCAACTCAGGGAAGCAGTGAAAATGCGGCGACAAAGAAACAGATCACAAACGAAAGAAATGGAGGAAAACAAACGACTGGATATAGAATTCAAAACCACAGTTATAAGGCTTTTCAAGAGTATCCTAGAAAAGGCCAATAAATATAATGAGACCCTCGAGGATATGAAAAAGGACCAACTAGAAATTAAACATACACTGACTGAAATAAAAAATATTATACAGAGACCCAACAACAGACTAGAGGAACGCAAGAATCAAGTCAAAGAATTGAAATACAAGGAAGCAAAAAACACTCAACCAAAAAAGCAAAAAGAAAAAAGAATCCAAAAAGTTGAAGATAGTGTAAGAAGCCTCTGGGACAACTTCAAGCGTACCAACATCAGAATTATGGGGGTGCCAGAAGAGAGAGAGCAAGATACTGAAAACCTATTTGAAGAAATAATGACTGAAAACTTCCCCCACCTGGTGAAAGAAATAGACTTACAAGTCCAGGAAGTGCACAGAACCCCAAACAAAAGGAATCCAAAGAGGACCACACCAAAACAAATCATAATTAAAATGCCAAGAGCAAAAGACAAAGAGAGAATATTAAAAGCATTAAGAGAAAAATAGTTAATTACCTACAAGGGAGCACCCATACAACTGTCAGCTGATTTCTCAACAGAAACTATGCAGGCCAGATGGGAGTGGCAATCTACAAAGTGATGAATAGCAAGAACCTACAACCAAGATTACTCTACCCAGCAAAGCTATCACTCAGAATTGAAGGGCAGCTAAAGAGCTTCACAGATAAAAAAAAGCTAAAGGAATTCATCACCACCAAACCAGTATTATATGAAATGCTGAAAGGTATTCTTTAAGAAGAGAAAGAAGAAAAAAGTAAAGATAAAAATTATGAACAACAAGTACATATCTATCAACAAGTGAACCTAAAAATCAAGTGAATTAAATACCTGAGGAACAGAATAAACTGGTGAATATAATAGAATCAGGGGCATAGAAAGGGAGTGGACTGATAATTCTCAGGGCGAGAGGGGTATGGGGGTGTGTAGGAAGAGACTGGACAAAAATCGTACACCTATGGATGAGGACAGTGATGGGGAGGTAAGGGCAGAAGGTGGTGTGGGAACCAGGTGGAGGGGAACTACGGGGGGGAAAAGGAGAAACAATTGTAATAATCTGAATAAAGATTTATTTTTTAAAAATTCTTTACAGGTTTTAATGTTTCTTACATTAATAGGATGGTTTGATATATAGAAATTTTGAATATTTTAAATCAAATCTATCAATGCCTTTATTTTACAATTAACTGCTGGTATTTAATGCAACCCATCTTTACTCAAGAGCATGTACACATGAGCACACATGCTTTGTATTGTATTTCACTGGTTTTGTGAATTTTTGTATACCAACCTAATTTATGCAGTCCACATGCTTTCCCCTTACCTGGCAGGCAGTAACTGAAAGAGGAGCCATAAGGATTGTCACTAATTAGAAGTGTGTGGTGAGCAAAAGAGGTAACAGATCTCTTGTGTTTAGAATGATCAGAATTCCATCTTTCTTGGCTGGCCCTGCTTAAGGGGAGTATTGATTAATGATGGCCATGCAAAACAGATTTGTTGTGATGTTAAGGACAGAAGTTCACATTTATCAGCTGTCCACTTGTATGTCACTAGAAAATTACATGCATCATCTCATTTACATGACTTATTAGTATTACAATGTAGAAAATATTTATGACTCCCATTATAGAGGGGAGGTACCTGCAGCTGAGAGAGATTAAAGAACTTTGTCAAGGTCACAGATAGGAAGCTGATGGACCAAAATTCTATTCTAGGAAGTCTCACTGAAGATCCCATTTTCTGAATCACATTTCTGCACTGCACTTTGGAAGAGTTATATATCAATGATCATTGTAATAAAAGGAATAGATTATTAGTAATGCTAATAGCTATAATTTACTGAGATCCTATCATGCACAAAGGCATTTTTAATACTCAGAAAGGAGGTAATAGCAGTAACATTTTAAGATAAGGTACTTGAGAGTTAACTGTGTCATCAATGGGAAGCATCTAGGAATCCAGGAATTCATGTCTGTTATAAAGCTATTTAAATGAAAGAATTATGAAGATTACCAAAGAAAAGATGTTCAATGTCTTTAATTATTTTGAAAGGGTCATATCTTAGAAGAAATTGGTTTATGTCCACAGCTTAAAGTAGAATTAGAACCAGTAAGAGATAAAAAAAGATTTCTATAAATTTAAAACAGGCTAAATGATTACATTTAAAATGAAAATGGCTACCATTTGTCTGAGTGAATCATAGTCATTGGAAGGATGTCCTCACAAAGGTGGAATCTGAAGGTGACCACTAGATGGCTGATGTTCCAGTTGGCAGTTCTCTAAACATTTATTTGGCCTCTTTCTCCAGCAGACACATCAGCTCCATGGAAGCAAGAAACCACACAGAAATATCAGAATTTCTGCTCCTGGGTCTCTCAGAGGATCCTGAACTGCAGCCCTTCCTCTTTGGAGTGTTACTGTCCATGTACCTGGTTACTATACTTGGGAACCTTCTCATCATCCTTGCCATCAGCTCTGACCCCCACCTCACTCCCCCATGTACTTCTTCCTCTCCAACCTGTCCTCTATTGACATCAGTTTCACCTCCACCATTGTCCCGAAGATGCTGATGAACATCCAGACACAGAGCAAAGCCATCTCCTACATCGGCTGCTTCATTCAGGTGTATTTTTTTATGATTTTTGCTGGAATGGATGGTTTCCTCCTGACTGTGATGGCGTATGATCGGTATGTGGCCATCTGCCACCCCCTGCCCTACTTGGTCATCATGAACCCCTGGCTCTGTGGCTTCCTGGTTCTGTTGTGTTGGCTCATCATTTTCTGGGTCTCCCTCACTCATATTCTACTGATGAGGCTGTTGTCCTTCTGTGTCGGCACTGAAATCCCACATTTCTTCTGTGAACTTACTCAGATCCTCAAGGTGGCCTGCTCTGACACCCTCATCAATGACATCTTCTTGTATGTGACTACTGCCCTTCTGGGTGTGTTTCCTTTTACTGGAATTCTCTTTTCTTACTCTAAGATTGTCTCCTCTTTAATGAGAATGTCCTCTGCAGAGGGAAAATATAAAGCATTTTCCACTTGTGGGTCTCACCTCTCTGTGGTTTCCTTGTACTATGGGACAAGCCTGGGGGTCTACCTCAGTTCTGCTGTGACCCATTCTACCCATTACAACTCAGTTGCCTCAGTCATGTACACCATAGTCACCCCCATGCTGAATCCCTTTATTTATAGCCTGAGGGGCAAGGATGTGAAGGGGGCCTTGGGAAGGCTCTTTAGCCAAGGGTGCCCCTTGCCTATGATGGGCCTCTCACCTCAGAACTAAGTAAACATTGAAGTCCCCAAAGGCCAGTGTCATGGATTTCAATTTGATTCTTTCCTTTCCTGAAACACAGGCTTCATTTCTTCTATTCTCCAAGCTCCTATGACTTTTTTCTTTTCTTTTTAAATGTAATTTTCAGTTACAGTTTACATTCAGCATTGCTTTGTATTAGTTTCAGGTGTACAGCATAGCAGTTAGGCAATTATATACTTTACAAAGTGTTTCCCCCCAATATTTCTAGTACCCACCTGGCATCACATATATTTATTGCTATGTTATTGACTATATTCCCTATGCTGTACTTTATATTCCATGAGTATTTTGTAACTATTAATTTGTACTTCTTAATCCCATCACCTTTTTCACCCAGTCCCCCAACTCCCTCTCTTCTGGCAAGCACTAGTCTGTTCTCTGAGTGTGTTCCTATTTTGTTGATTTGTTTTTGTTTCCTTTCAGTAATTCTTTTTGTCTTCTTATTTTTCTCTATTTGCAGCCCATTGAGTTTTATCTTACAGCCATTCCTGAGATTTCTAACATCAGATATGAAGCACTTATATGAAGTGCTGACGTGGTCCCCGCCCCCAAATTATCCTCTCAAATGTTGATATTCTTCACCTTAATTTGGTTTTGTGTTTATTTTTCTCTGGAAGACATGGAACAAAAATCACACACTAATCATAAAAATTGCTTACCATATCAGGACTCTGCTTGTTGCTTTACATCAGTGATTTTCAACTGCAAAAATTTTTAAAACTTGTAATACCTGACTATTTAGTCAGAGGCACTGACCTTTTTTCCCTTAGGTTGTCAAATTTAAAAAATAACAACAGCCCAGCTGGCATGGCTCAGTGGTTGAGCTTTGACCTATGAATCAGGAGGTCACAGTTCAATTCCCAGTCAGGGCACATGCCCAGGTTGTGGGCTCCATCCCCAGTAGGGGGTGTGCAGGAGGCAGCCAATCAATGATTATCTTGCATCATTGGTGTTTCTATCTCTCTCCCTCTCTCTTTCTCTCGGAAATAAAAGGATATATTTAAAAAAATGACAACAGCCAAAAACAACAATAGCTGTCCAGTGTCAATGAATAAAAATTACACCTATTTTTTTGATAGATCAGCAAGAAATACATTTTTGGTGTGCCACAGAATTTTAGTAATTAGTTTATGTGCCATAAGATGAAAAAGGTTGAAAATCACAGCTTTACATGTATAATTTTATGTGGTCATGACATTTCTTTGAGCTATTTTATCTCATTTATTCCATTTTTCAGAGAAAGAGGTTGAGTTTGAGAGGGACTCTAACCTGACACTGAACCCACAGTCCTGAGCTAGCACAACTTTCCTATAACAGTGATGAGATTTTCAAATTTAAGAGTAGGAATCTAGATTTGAAAGCCAGATTGTTCAGGTGATTAATTTTAATATATTGCATAGACAACTCTTAGATGTTGCTCCAGTCTTTGCCTTTTTTCTTCCTTCCTTTTTTCCTTCTTCTTCACTCTGTTTTCTTGTATCTTTATTTCATATCATTGTAGTTTTAAGATACCCCAAGATCCTAAAACATGTAATAATGAATACAATAGAATAAGACTTGCTGTGTCAAGTGATTGACCTTTGGGGAGGGTACTCTCTGGAGGTGCCATCAGGAATAGTAGTTACACGCTGTGGACTGTTGAGAAGAGTGATGACAGAATTGTTTGCAGTGAAGTAGTAAAATCTGTTAAAATTGGTCAGCACTGCTCCCATGTTTTCTGAGCTCCTTTCAGTATTGGCATTGCACACCAGCCTGACTGCCATGGTCAGCACCAGGTGGAACTTACTTTTCCCAACACATGATGGCAGAAGTGACAGGGAATCGTGCCCCGTCAGGAACAGCTCTTGATGGAGAGTCGTGGGATATAACATTATCCTTCACACCTTAGCTGAGATAATTCTGAAGTTTGAATCTTGTGCCACTTTCCAGAATTTCCTTTCAGGATAAAAACTCAGCTTACTCGCCATGGGAAATGACACACGGTAAATTTTATTGGATGTATTTTCTTCCCTGTATCACATCTCTTCTGCCTAACCCATGTTCCATGTCCCTTGCTCCTTCCCATAAAGTTGCTTGCACATGAATCCTTGGCTCAGCTGTGCATGGCACAACTTCACATATTGGCTCAATCACTGGGAGGATTTCCTTTCAGATTATCAGCTTTATTTTCTTAGACTGGGAAACCGCTGTTCTCACTACTCGTGTCTGTAGCTTCACTACTTAATAGAAACTAGATTTATTTAAGCTCCTATGTGTAAAAAAAAATGCTGATTGGCACAAGCATGTCTTCTTTCCACGTTGGGCAATCTGTGGTGAGGAGTCAATGTTACTGGCAGCCCCTTCAGAACCACCTTTTTATTCAACTTAGCAAAGCTATTTTTACTGATCATTTACTACGTGTCAGTCATTATTTTAGGCTCACCTGCCACAGGATTAAGAGAATCAGGGGTATGGGAAGGAGCAGGCTGTCATATTAAAATCAGTGGTCTTCATAAACCTCATTGAGAAAGTTACATTTGTGAAGATGGTGAGTGATTTATTTGAGTGTACCTCTGTGGAAACAGTGCCCCAGGCAGAGGGTGAGGTTAATACCAAGACCCGAAGTGGGAGGTTGCCTGGAGGCAATGTGGCTGCAGCAGAGCCAGTGAGGGGGGAGCATAGGAGCTCAGAGGAGCACAGGCATCAGGGGTCATCCTGTGAGGCTTTCTCTGTCACTGAAGGGCTTTTGCCTTCATTACTCTGAATGACTGAGGACTCATTGCAGAGGTTTCTTTATTTTTTGTTAATCCTGAGAATATTTTTTCCTTGATTTTTAGAGTGTGGAAGGAAGGGTGGGAGGGAGGAGAGGCAATTGGTTGCCTCCTGCACACACACTACTGGGGCCAGGATTGCACCTGCAACCCTGGTACTTGCCCTTGTCTAAGAATTGAACCCAAGACCCTTCAGTGTGTGGACCAACAGTGTGGTTTGAGCAGACACATGACATGATCTAACCTAGGATTTAAAAAATCATTATGGCTGCTGGGTTGAGCATGGATTACAGGGTGTGAGGCAGCCTACTTGGAGCTGACTTATACTATCCTGGAGTGATGTAGGTAGCTAGGGCCAAGGTGGGGATAATAGTGTAAGGGTTGAGAAGCCGTCAGTTAGGCTACATTTTAAAGGTAGAAGCAAGAGGATGTGGGTGTGAGAAAAGAGAGAGATGCCAAGAATGCCTCTAGGGTTTGAGGCCTGAACAACTGGAAGAATGGAATTGCATCCATTGAGACAGTGAGGGCTATGAGTGGAGCAAATTTGGAAGGAAAGGAAACATTAGAAGTTCAGGTTTTGAAATGTTCAAATTGAGATATTCCAACTTGAGAAATATAAGGTTCCACTTATATTAGATAACTATAGCAGTCAAATTCATTAGACCCAAAGGTTAATATAGATTATCAGGAGATTAGAGGAAGGAGAATGGGGAGTTAGTGTTTAATAGGTACCAATTTTTGTTTGGGGAAGATGAAAAATATCTGGAAATGGATAGTCATGATGGTTGCACAACAATGTAAATGTACTTAAAGCCATGGGACAGTACACTTAAAAATAGGTAAAATGGTAAATTTTAGGTTATGTATATTGTACCACAGTGAAAAGTATGGAGATGTTTGTTTGAAATTTCAGTAGAGTCTGCAGTTTGTGCTATGGTCTGTACTGAAGGTAAAAATTGGAGGGTTATAGACATATTTAGCTTTGAGGCCTGGAAGATGGTTGAGATTCTCAAAGGAACAAGTGTGAATATGCAAGACCATGGACAGAACACGGGGGCACCCTGAGAGAGGAGGAACCTGCAAAAGAGACTGGGCAGGAGAACCCAATGACTTAGCAGGAAGTTTGCTCTGAAATCTAAGTGGAGAGAGTTTATCAGTGAAGATAAATCTTGTCAAGAAGAGGTGTGAACTCTTTATGAGGCATATGTCCTTCCAGACAGAGCCAGAGTTGTGCACTGCAAATATAGAGACCATTTGGTCAGAGGAACCTTAGGTTTTGTTGAACATGTTTTACTCCCAATGCCATGGAAGTCTGGCAGAGCTCCAGGCGTTGTAAAAAAGCGTCCATAAACATTTTATAAAGCAACCTTTAGATTATTTCCCTAGTCTCCTCCAGTGACTACCACCTTTCCATAACCAGGAAGGACACAGACACATTGGTGACAGCCCAGGTGATCTTGTCTTTGCTTCTTATCTACTCTCATATGGAATGATTTATGCCAGTGGTCGGCAAACTCATTGGTCAACAGAGCCAAATATCAACAGTACAATGATTGAAATTTCTTTTGAGAGCCAAATTTTTTAAACTTAAACTTCTTCTAATGCCACTGCTTCAAAAGAGACTCGCCCAGGCCATGGTTTTTTTGTGGAAGAGCCACACTCAAGGGGCCAAAGAGCCGCATGAGGCTTGCGAGCCGCAGTTTGCTGACCACGGATTTATGCAAACCCCAGAAGTTCTGGATTTATTACTTAAGTCTTGTTATCTAAAATTTAGCAATCAGTGGGGCTGCTTCATAATTATATTTGGGTAAAAAATCAGTGTCCTTGTACGATATGGGTTTGAACTATGGGTGTCCATTTATATACAGATTAATACCTGTACTATTTTTAGTCTTTAGGAGTCTGTGGATGTGAAGAGCTGACTGTATGCACTGATCTATACCATTTTATATGGGGAACTTGAGCATCCATGGATTTTTGATTGCAAAGAGAGTTGGTGCCTATAACCCCTGCATTGCTCAAGGGTCAACTGTAATTATAAAGCAGTCTTTTTAGAAGACTGATCCATTCATTTTATACAATAAATATTTACTGAGAACCTACAATGTTTTAGGGACTAGGAACATGGTTGTGAAGTAGTCTCTGTTGTCATATAGCTTACTCTCCAGTGGAGTAAAAAGTAAATAAAGAGGTGAATCAATAAATACAGTTCAATTGTGAAAGAAGCTATGGAAACAAATAAAGTAATATAAGGCAGGGAATCAAACAGACATTTCTATGAATACTCACTCATGTTTACAGCAGCAATACTGACAATAAATAAAAAGTGTGAACAACCCAGGTACCCATCAGTGGGTGAATGGATAAACAAAATGTGGTATGAACATAAAATAGAATACTATTTAGCCTTAAAAAAATGAAGGAAATTCTTACACATGTATAACGTAGATGAAAATATGCTAAGTAAAATAGGATAGTCCCAAAACGACAAATATTGTATAATTCCACTTATATGAGGTACCAATAGCAGTAACATTCACAGAGATAAGAAATAGAGTGGTGATTGGCAGGGACTAGAAGAAGGGAGGCATTGGGGAGCTCATGTTTAATGGGTAGAGTTTCAATTGGGAAGATGAAAAAATTCTGGAGATGGATGGTGGTGATGGTTGTACAACAAAGTGAATGTTCTTTTTTAAAAAAATATGTTTTTACTAAGTTCAGAGAGAGAAATCTGGGAGAGACAGAAACATCGATAGGCTGTATCCTGAATGCCCTCTACTGGGGATCAAGCCCACAACGTGGGCCATGTGCCCTGACTGGGAATCAAACCAGCAACCTCCTGGTTCATGGGTCAATGCTCAACCACTGAACCACACTGGCTGGGATGAATGTGCTTGATGTCAAACCAATAGAACTGTATGTCTAAAAATGGTTAAAATATTTTATTCTATGTTATGTATATTTAATCACAATAAAAAAGATGCAATAGAACAAAATAACAGGGCAATATTGTGAGATTTCTTTCAGATAATATTTTCAATATTGTTTTAAAATAAGACAATGGCTGGGATTTTTTAAATAAAAATTCTAACATTAGTTCTAAAGAATCTATCAGCATTTCTAATCCATGACAGTATTGGCATTCTGGTCTATAAAATAATTTTTGAGTAGCTGTCTCATGTCTTGTGAGATTTTTAAGAGGTTCCTGTGGACTACCCACTAGATGCCAACTCTGTACTGTTACAACCAGAAACATCTCCAGACATTGCCAATTGTCCTGCAGGGGCAAACTAGCCTGATTGAGAACCACTGGAAACAACTGCATGGGTGCCAGAGTTAATGGTGTAGCTTTTACAGTGATGGTAATAAAAGGAAAAGCAACATTTTAGGGAGGATAAAATGTCAGTTTAATTTTGACTTGAGGAGTTTATAGGACCTATTATCTCAGAGGTCAATTATATTGGTCTGGTGTCCATCAGTCTGCATGGGTGGCAGTGTAAATAAAGTAATTGTATAGAATGAGAAGAAGTTGCTGCTTTGGGAACTGTCAGTTAGACAAGCTGATGCTTGGCTGAATCTTACCCAGGATTCTTCAATTCTCAGTTATAGGGCCTCACAGGATATATGTTCTCATTGGAAACTATGCCATCACAATATTAGCCACCACCGTCATTCAATAATTATTTGTATAATTACTCCATCTCTTCTGAACGTTCTGGGGAATTTATACTATCACTTTTCCCTTCCTTATCCAGTTTTTTGCCCCCCAAAGTTTGCATGCAATATTATCATGTCTAATGTCGTGGGAATCTTCTACATTCACCTATCTTCCAATGAAAATGAAACATTTTTCTTTGGGTATTGTTCCAAATTTTTGGATATTCTGGCTATTAATGAGAAAACCACAGGCCTAAAATGGGCTCACTTGTGTTAAGACCTTGATAGATTAGTAGTAGTAAGGTAATCTGAATAAAGGCTCCTGCAGTTCCTTTCCCCCCAAAAAGATGGCTTGGCTTAAAATACCTCCCCCCCTTTTTTTTTGCTAATGACTCATTTGCCCCATTTTCCTAATAAAAACCTCCACTTGTACAACCCTTCTGGTTGTTGGATGAGATGCTGGATGATTCCTTTATCACTCAATAAAGCCAATTCTTCAAATTTACTTGGTGGATTTAAAAATAGGTTTATACTTTCCATTTCCACTCTCTTCAACACATCTGGCATCTTTTTGCCTCCATCACATTTGTTGTCCTTGAGGTCAGCAGTGATACCATGTACCCAAGAAATACTAAGGGATATTTTCAAAATGCTTGATTTTACAGTAGCACTGTCACTAATGAAATTGTCACTGCAATGTCTCTTTCTAGAAATAGGGACCTCTCTCATTCACTTCATTTTTTTGCTATCTGATTCTGAGGGTCCAGGGTCCTTGTAACATTTAACACATTCCACAGGAAGAAATTCTTAACTTTGAAACCAACAAGAAAAGAATTAAGATGCTTTAAATTAAATTACAATGCCAGAGAAATGAGAGAAAAAGACAAAATAGTTAGCCTGTTAATAGCTGTGGGCCAGCTCTTGTTGTGGAGTCGAACCCTGGAGTCAGAATAAGACCACCAGAAGCTGATGATTGATTAAAAAAAGCAGGCAAGGATTTATTGAGCTGGCCAGGATGGCCGCGAGAGCACCACACGCAGGTGGAGTCCACCCTCATGACTGTGCCGTTTCAGGTATAAGCAGCCTTTTTAAAGATCTAAACCACAAAAATTTTCCTTTGTTCTAAATCTATCTTACAAAAGCAAATTGTACAGAAGCAGAATTGAGCAAAGTTAATAATCTCTAAAAGTTATCTACAGTTTCTACTCCTGGAGCTACTGAGTCAGTGGGAATCAATCTCCTGTAGTTCTGGTCCACAGGCACAGGAAAATTACCTTTGTGATGTGGGAAGGATTTATGTGAGTCTCCAGGTCTCAATATGGAAGCTGAGGTAACTACCCTATTGTTTAAGCAAGTAAGTGTGTGCAGAAGTCAGAATAGCAGGGTTAAAATTCAAACAGCAGTTTTTACCCAAGTATGGTTGCTACCATACTTTATTCTGACAAAAGGCTGCCCACATTCCTGTCTGTCTGTTGGAACTTTAGATTAACTTCCATATGGCTAGTTCCACTATTAAACAAAAGAGAGAATAGCCAGGCACCATTGAACCCCAGGAGCCTCCACTTATCTATGCATGCACTTTCTAATCTGTTGCCCACAGCCAATCTAGAGGAGCACAAACTTCCTTGCTGATTCTGTGCCTATCCCACAACTGGCCCAGGACTAAAGTAGATTTATCCATTTTAGCATTTTATGTGTTGACTCCATCTCTAGATAAAGACTTACATTTTTTTTTGTGAATTACTTGAGGGTAAGTTGTGTGGACCCTAAGAAAGAAGATACCTACTAAGATGGGCTCCTGGTGGCTTAACTGGGCTTAATTTTTAAAACAGAGCCTACCAGCCATTTTTATACTGAGTCCTCTCACACAAACCACACTTTAGGGAGCCTACATTAAGCTGCCTGCCTCTGCACTGGACTGCCTTCCTGCACTGTGTTTCTGCAAGCCAGCCCTCACAGAGTTCCTGGAGTCCTATTTCAACCAATAGGACTGAGGTTTTCCCATGCAACAGGAGCTGTGCAACCATTTTCATTAACATCTTCACTGACCAATCAGAACAGCTCTCTTGTGACCAATCAAGACAATGCTTTTTAGATCAATCAAACTGCAAGGATTTGGAGTCCTCATTTGCATGAGGGCGGATCAATCAAGGACTAGGGACAGGGACTTCTGTCTATGTAAGTCAACTCCGCTCTGCCTCTGGGAGCACACTTCCCCATTCCCCTGAAGACAAGACTGCTTCCCTTGCTGGAGCTAAAACTGGGAAAGTGTCTCACTGGAGTAGAGCAGAGAATACCTGCACAGGGGCTGAGTGAGGTAGAACAGAGCAGGACAGAGCTGCCTAGCCAAAGCAGGACCTTGCCCCAGGGCCTCTTCATAGTCATGCTGTCCTGCTGCTTCATAATTGAGGTATAACAGTAGTAAGGTATTCCACAACTGTGCTGTTTCACGATGGAGCTGTTTTGTACTGAATAAATTTTCCTTCTTTGCTATACCCAAAACTGGGAATTCCTGTTGGCATAAAGGTACCAGCAACCATTGGTTGACCAGGAGATAAGGTTTGTAACGATACAGATTTAATAAACAGAGTTAAGACTTATCTATCAGATAAATCTATTATACCTGATAATTACAGAATATACATTGTTCTCAACTATACTTGAAGGATTCATAAAACCTGGCCACATAAGAGATCTATCAATTGAGAGTGAAATCCATTGTAATAGAATCTTCCTACAAGAGTGGTTTAATCCAGTTTGGAGCTTATTTTTTTTTCATGTTCCATGAAGTCCAGAAATAAGCAATCCAGGGTTGGTACAGCTAAATACTATTATATGTCCTTGTTGTATAATCAGTAGCCTATGACTGCCATCCTTTTGGTTTATTTCCTAAGAAAGAAGGAGAGATAAGATAAATGGAAAATGGTAATGAGAAAATGCCAGATGAGATGCTCCCATTTCCATGGGTTTCTTTAAAACCCAGGAGCAGCTCTCACTCTTTCTCATTGGCCAGGACTGTGGGCTCATGGGCACTCATAGCTGCAAGGAAAGCTAGATGATTCCTTAACAAACTGTCCACACTGCCAACTTGAACACAATTGTAGTTCTGTTACTTTAAGGAAGGAAGAGAGCAATGAATATGGGACAGCAACTGGTTCTACCTGATACATTAGGCCACAAAGCAAACCTCCAACAATTTTCTATCTGAATATGTGTCATTTAGAATCTATATCATGAAGACCATATATTGAGTGCACAATGTAATAAATTAGAAATCTATAACTAAAAGATAATTAAAATATGCAGAGTTTTCACATTAAAACACATTTCTAAATCTAAGAATCTTGTATAGATCTAAGACATCTTGATGAGAATTGGTACTAAATTACAATGAAAACATCTATCAAAACTTTTGTGATGTAAATCAAGTGAAATTTAGAATGCTACATTACATTTAATGAGTTGTCAAACTCTAAGGATGAAACACTCACTGATAAAGACAACCACAGAACTGTAACACTTACAAGGTTGCTCCCTGTATAAGGTAAGTTGAGAGTTGTGCCTAAAGGCTTTCACCATTGGTCACAATGAGCTTTCTTTCCAGTGTGAGTTCTAGAGTGAGGAATGAGGTGTGAGGGACCACTTAAAGCTAGCCTATAGTCTTTTAATTCTTAAAGTTTTGCCCAGTATGTATTCGCTTATGCATTATAAGGTTAGTGCTGGTGCTGAATGCTTTTCCACAATGAATACATTTATAGGGCTTTTCTCCTGTGTGAGTTCTCACATGTACCCGCAGGCAAGAGGAATTCCTAAAGTCCTTTCCACATTCTTTACATTCATAGGTTTTCTCTCCAGTGTGCATTCTCTTGTGCACAATAAGATAAGAGCCTGTGCTGAAGGATTTTCCACATTGATCACACGCATAAGGTTTCTCTCCAGTGTGAGAGCGTCGATGTTTCTTAAGGGATGACTGATCAATAAAGGCTTTCCCACAGTCACTGCATTCATAGGGCTTCTCTCCAGTGTGGGTTCTCATATGTTTTTGGAGGGAGGAAGGAACAGTGAAAGCCTTGCCACATTCCTTACAGTCATAGGGTTTCTCTCCAGTGTGAGTTCTTTTGTGCACATTAAGATGAGAGCTCTGGCTGAAGAATTTTCCACAATGATTACATTCATAAGGCTTCTCTCCAGTGTGTGATCTCACATGTTTCTTAAGGGAAGAGTGAAAAATGAATATTTTCCCACAGTCACTACACTCATAAGGTTTCTCAGCAGTGTGAAGTCTCGCACATTTCTGAAGGGACAAGGGGCCAGTAAAAACCTTCCCATATTTACCACATTTGGAGCTTCCCTCCTCAGTACATGAGTTTTTGTGCACACTAAGGGAAGGTCTTTGTCCATAGTCACTGCATTTGCAGAGTTTCTCTCCAACAGGTTTTTGCACATGTACTGAAAAGGAAGAGTGTAAGCTGAAGGACAGAAGACACTGATTACATTCAGAAGATTTCTCTCCTGTGAGAGTTTTTGAGTGTTCCCTATAGGATGACTCTAGATTGAAAATTCTGTCACAGTCAATAAATTCAGAAATGTTGTCTTCAGAGCGAGTCCTCATATGACTCCTAAGAGTTAAGAAATGGTCAAAATCTTTCCTGTATTCTTTATATTTGTAGCATTTCTGTTCCTTGCAATATCTTGTACAAATAAGGTGACAGTTCTTTCTGAAGAATTTTCCACAGTGACCAAATTCCAAAGGTTTCTCACCAGGGTGAGTTGGTGCCTGTTGAATAAGAAATAAGAGGTGACCTGAAGCTTTCTTACTTTCATTACACTTACGAGAATTCGTTTCCATGTGGATTCTGCCACATATAAGAAGTACATTGTTATGAATGACATTTTTACCAATTCTATGGCATATGTACAATTTTTGCTCTAGTAATTCCTTCAATTTGAATGAGCTGAATGCTTCCCAAGGCTCCCTGTATTCATTCCAATCAAAGGGCATCCTAAATACAGAGTTTCTGTAATCATAAGGAATAAATGAATTATGTATTAAATACTTAAAAACAAATCACATTTAAGTAAATATTTATTCTTTGGTATTCTCTTTGAAGTTGCTTACTGTGAGGCAGGAAGTGTTGAGGTAGGACTGGATATTTCTCAAATTCTGTGAGATTCATAAAGTCTTTGCTGAGACAGCTCTCTGTCACTTGCTTCAACTGTCTCTCCTTGTATGGGTGCTGTTGCTGTTTTAATTTACTGAAATTCACAGACTTCTCATAATATAAAAAGCCATCCCTAGTTAGTCTTACCATTTTTATGCCATTAGAAGTTTTTTCCCCAGGAACATTCTTCATAGGAATTGCATGTTTTGATTTAAGTTGAGTAGCCCAGCCTGAAACTGAAGGAGGAAAATTTTTATAACTATTGGGAGAAAAAGTAGGGATGAAAGAAAAAAGAAGGTAGGTACTCTATGGATTTGTTTTCAAATAATAATACTAAATATAGAAAGAAAAATGTGAAAGAGAAGATGAAACCAATGACCACAGTAACTGACAGGAACAAGCAATAGAAATGGGAGGTATTTTACTTAGAAAGGATTCCGGAGGTTTGAGACAACAAGAGAGCGTATTACCTGGAAATCAAAGTAGGGAGAACTGAACAGAAATTATTCAAGGAAATGTGAAATTGAAAGAGGAATTAAGCCCGGCCGGCATGGCTCAATGGTTGAGCATGGACCTATGAACCAGGAGGTCAAGATTCTCAGGGCATATGCCTGTGTTGTGGGCTCAATCCCCAGTATGGGGTGTGCAGAAGGCAGCTGATCAGTGATTCTTTCTCATCATCATTAGTTCCTATCTCTCTGAAATAAATTTAAAAAATTTTTTTTAAAGAAAGGGAAATTAAAAGTCTTTCTTTGAGACCAAATCAGAACAGGAATGAGTGGAAATATGTTCAAAGAAGGAAAGCCCAGAAAATGGCCTCAGCGTCCTTTTCCCACATTGACATTCCCAAATGCACCACCCCTCCCAGTTTTATGGCTGCTCCACACAATGACTCCTCTCTGCTTGGGCCTCACCTCAACAGGCCCCTTGGAGAATTCTTCTCTTCCCTGGCCCCAGTTCTTCCTGCTCCACCTCAGTGATCAGACTGTATTTGCAGAGATGATACCCTGCTAGTGGAAAAGACGTGATTTTGGGGCACTGTGAAGGAGGCAAGAAATATTTCCATAAAACTGATTCCAATACTCTGGTCTGAAGTGGCAAGTGCAACTTTAGGAGCAGCAAAACAGATCAGATCAGAGATCTTTCACAGGGCCCCAAAACAGCCACCACATTCCATGTCCCTCATGGGACTGACCCTTGAAATCCAAGGCCAAGATCAGATATACAATGCAAATTACCTAAATCTTTTAATGACAGAGAAAATGAAGCCACAAGACTTCCCCATAAGGGCAGGAACCACCCATTTGGGGTTTGCCACATATTGTTATTCTTTTCTTATTTTAAAAAAGATTTTTCTTTATTGAGTTTTAGAGAGAGGGAGAGAGAGAGAGAGAAACATCAATGTGAAAGTGAAACATCGATCAGCTGCCTCCTACCGGGGATCAAACCTAAAACCCAGGAATCAAACTGGCAACCTTTGGTGCCATGAGAGGACACTCAAGCAACTGAGCCATACTTGCCAGGGCTTGTTATTCTTTTCACAGATCCTGGAGCACGATATATGATAAACTATTTGCTGCATGAAGACATGAATAAACGAGGGCAACCTTACCCACGGAGGCCAGGTTCTTAAAGTTCTCCATCATCACATCTCTGTACAGGATTTTCTGAGCAGAGTTCAGAAGTGCCCACTCCTCCTGGGAGAAGTCCACTGCCACTTCCTTAAAGGTCACCAAGTCCTGAAACATCACACACATTCTGCTTTAGCCAACCATTCTTCATCCACTGAACCAGGAGAATGGTGAGAGGCTTCCAGCACTGGGGAAGGATACTCAGTGCATAGGAAGCTCAGGCATGCTTTGGAATTCTCTCATTGTCTGCCCCAGAACTCAGTTCTTGGAACTCTCCTCTCTCACTCTCACTCCCTGGACCATCTCATTCAAGCTCATGGTTTTACCAGCTTTTCTAACACACAGTTGACTTGATGTTTCCACACTTAGATTCTGAAGACTCTTCCAAACTTATTCAAGATCTAGTATAGATTGAGTGTACAACAGGATGAGAAAACATATTTGGAAAATGAACAAATGTTTCCTCTAGTGAAAAATCTCTTTTCCTTCATAGCACCCCACAGTATATAAAACATACTCAACCTGGAGGACTATCTGGAAAAATATTAACAAATGTAGTACTAGAAGCCTTTCCTAAGGCATTTGCTCTCCCATTCTAAGAAGCCCAGAGAGGAGAAACCAAGATGGCGGCATAGGTAAGCACCTAAACTGCTGCCTCGCACAACAATTTCAAAACTACGACTAAAAGACAGAATGGACACCATCCAGAACCACAGGAAAGCTGGCTGAGTGGAAATTCTACAACTAGAAGGAAAGAGAAAAGCTCACAGAGAACTGGAGGAACATTAAAGGGTTGAGGTACAGCAAAGGGTCTTTGTGCGCGCAGAGAAGAAGGGCAGCTGAGAGCCTGACTTTCTCTGGCAGGAGGGGGAAGGAAGCCCCCGACTGCACTGAAACCCAGTTCCGACTGCACTGAACCCCAGTTCTGGGCAAAACCCCGTGGACCCAGGCTCATACAGGTGGAGTCTGGACTGTCAGGTAGAGAGAAAGGCACTTGGAGACTCGGAGACCCGGGAGGAAGCCACAGGGGGCAGGGATCTGGAGGCACACATGCGCCAGTGTGCACAAAGACTGCGGAGGTTGCCATAGGCTTTCCCTAGCAGAAGGGAGTCGGAAGCTCCTGACTGCACTGAACCCCAGTTCCAGGTGAACCCCTGGGGACCCACGCTTTTGCGGGGGGAATCTGGACTCTCCGGCAGAGGCTTGGGAGCCGGGGAAGCTAGAAGCCTGGAGGCACGCATGCGCACACAAGGGCAGGGCTGACGGGAAGCCAAGACTGTCTGCTCCGCCCTGAGACATCCAAGCTAAACACAGAGGCTTTTGCAATTTGGCAAGTCTAATCCTATAAGGCTGTCTCCAACACCGAACTTCTCCCAGTAGACACAGCTGATCCTCACAGCCAACTGGCTTGGAAGTCAATTCCTCCCAGTGATACCAACAACAATCAAGACTTAACTACAACAAGGCTGTACACACAGTCCACAAAGGGGTGCCCCAAGAGTGTCCACCTCAGGTAACTGGGAGGCTGACCCACTGGGCCATATAGAAAACCTAGCACACAAAGCTACCCTACCAACTCAGGGAAGCAGTGAAAATGCGGCGACAAAGAAACAGATCACAAACGGAAGAAATGGAGGAAAACAAACGACTGGATATAGAATTCAAAACCACGGTTATAAGGCTTTTCAAGAGTATTCTAGAAAAGGCCAATAAATATAATGAGACCCTCGAAGATATGAAAAAGGACCAACTAGAAATTAAACATACACTGACTGAAATAAAAAATATTATACAGAGACCCAACAACAGACTAGAGGAACGCAAGAATCAAGTCAAAGAATTGAAATACAAAGAAGCAAAAAACACTCAACCAAAAAAGCAAAAAGAAAAAAGAATCCAAAAAGTTGAAGATAGTGTAAGAAGCCTCTGGGACAACTTCAAGCGTACCAACATCAGAATTATGGGGGTGCCAGAAGAGAGAGAGCAAGATACTGAAAACCTATTTGAAGAAATAATGACTGAAAACTTCCCCCACCTGGTGAAAGAAATAGACTTACAAGTCCAGGAAGTGCACAGAACCCCAAACAAAAGGAATCCAAAGAGGACCACACCAAAACAAATCATAATTAAAATGCCAAGAGCAAAAGACAAAGAGAGAATATTAAAAGCAGCAAGAGAAAAACAGTTATTGACCTACAAGGGAGCACCCATAAGATTTCTGCTGATTTCTCAACAGAAACTATGCAGGCCAGATGGGAGTGGCAAGAAATTTTCAAAGTGATGAATAGCAAGAACCTACAACCAAGATTACTCTACCCAGCAAAGTTATCATTCAGAATTGAAGGGCAGCTAAAGAGCTTCACAGATAAGAAAAAGCTAAAGGAATTCATCACCACCAAACCAGTATTATATGAAATGCTGAAAGGTATTCTTTAAGAAGAGAAATAAGAAAAAAGTAAAGATAAAAATTATGAACAACAAATACATATCTATCAACAAGTGAACCTAAAAATCAAGTGAATTAAAAACCTGAGGAACAGAATAAACTGGTGAATATAATAGAATCAGGGGCATAGAAAGGGAGTGGACTGATAATTCTCAGGGCGAGAGGCGTATGGGGGGGGTGCAGGAAGAGACTGGATAAAAATCGTACACCTATGGAAGAGGACAGTGGTGGGGAGGTAAGGGCAGAAGGTGGGGTGGAAACCGGGTGGAGGGGAGCTATTGGGGGAAAAAGGAGAAGCAATTGTAATAATCTGAATAAAGATTTATTAAATAAATAAAAAAATAAAAAAGAAGCCCAGAGAACTGGGGAAGCCTGAGGCCGGCCCAGTAGGACTGGGAAGCTGTGGGTCATGGGCAAAAGATGTGTCCTTTGGGAACAGCAATGTTTTGTTGTGTTTTTCTGTGTGTGTTTTTTTGAAAGAGTGTAATTTCCCACATACCTGTGACCAAGATGTCAGCAATCCTGCACCCATTCTTCCCTTTCTGTATCTCCCTCCTCACCTGGCAGAGGTCTGAGCAAGCAGAGCTAGAGAAAAAGAAAGAAGCCATGAGAGTCTAGGCCTGACAGATAGACAGTCAACTGTTATAGACCTGCAACTTCCTCACACTAGCTTCAGAGTAACCACATACACAGGCACATATATATATACACACAATTTGCTCTTAAGATTTTATCTCCCTATCCAAGAACAATTAGGAATTGGGAATATAGTAAATATTTATTATTTATTTTTCTTTTTAAACTTTTTCCTAAACTGAACCAAAAAAAAAATGCCTAGAGTCAGTAACAACTCAAGATCAATGAGCCCCTGTAGTGTCAAAATGCTTCTAAATGCCATTTGCCTATGAAAGAAACCAGGACTTACTTGGGAAATAGCTGAGTCCAGTGTAAAACAGGAGATGTTCACGATGATCCTGGAACATCTTATACCAGAAATCAAGGAGGAGCCTCTCAAAGATTGATCGGGTTACCCCATTCCCTTTTTCAATTAATAAAGATCTTATTAAATAACTAGGAGATAATTTAAGACTCCATAAATAAGCTGAAGAACTTTATAAATGAAGGATTGAGCTGACACCAGAATCAACTGATAAATCTTAACATCACAAAAGAGGCATCTGGATATTGTGTGAATTCTGACATGATGCAACAAGAAACAGCAACAACTATAGAATATTTTTGCCCCCAAAACACACAATCTGACAAATCCTTTAACCTAATTAGCAGTTTATGAAAAAGGGGAAGAGGAGAAACCCAGGGACATGTTAAATGATATCTGAGGAAACAATAAGCCAACCCATTTTGGGGTAGAAAGAGGACAGGAGAACTGTTAGTGATAGACACATAAGTACTCACTGCACGTGTGTACCTTAAATCTTGATTCCAACAACACCAATTGTAAAAACACATTTTGAGACATTTGGAGTGAACTAAACACAAAGGGTACATGATATTGGCAAAGAGAAAAGTAGCCCCTGATATCCAGTTATGTTCAGTATAAAGGATTTAATAACAGCAACAGCAGACAAGGCCACTCTGTAATCATGTCTAACCACAGACAAAACATAAACATTATCCAGGCCTCAAAAAGGATCTTGCCTTGGCCAATTTTGCTCAGTATTTTGCGTGTTGCCTTGGGGACCGAATGGGTTCCATTTCCCATCAAGGGCACATACCTGGGTTATGGGTTCAATCCCGGCCATGGGGGGGGGGGGGGGGCGGCGGTGAGAGCAGTAGGCAACCAATCAATGTGTCTCTCTCATGTCTGTTTCTCTCTCTCTCTCCCCCCCACCCCTCACTTCCTCACTCCCTTCCACTCTGCCTGGAAACCAATGGGAAGAAATATTCTCAGGGTGCATGTGGGAGGCACAATTGATGTGTCTCTCACATTGATGTTTCTTTCTCTCTCCCCACCCTTCCCTCCCTTCCTTCCACTCTGTCTGAAAATCAGTGGGGGAAAAAAAATCCTTGGGTGAGGATTAAAAAAATTCTTGGGGTACACTGGTTGAAAATCGCTGCTCTCTCTATATAAACTGAATAGCCCTAAAATAATTTTAAAAATGAACTAGATGGTGATGGTCGCTTGATATTGTGAATATAATCAATGCCATTGTATTGTATGTTTTAAAATGGCTATATTGGCAAATTTTATGTTATATGTTTTTTACCATAACAAAAATGTAAAAAATTAAATAATCTGGACTCAGAGAGGCACCAGGTCTCTCCAGCCCCAAATAACTCACTGCCCAAAGAGAAAACACCAGACTCAGAGGTTTTAAAAGTCAGTTCTGTTACTCAAAAAGAGAATTCCAATTGATTCCAAATCTTCCAGGGATTGGATACACTTATGAAGATTCTGGCTATCTACACTATACTTCAATATACTTGGTTAGCTATGATTGCCTATTACTAATTTTTAGTAGAGGCAATAATATGTTATACAATTTACAAGACAATAATTAGGTGTTTGCTCAATTAATATTTGACAAAGGAGGCAAGAGCATACGATGGAATAAAGACCGTCTCTTCAATAAATGGTATTTGGAAATTGGACAGGTACGTGCAAAAAAATGAAACTAGACCACCAACTTACACCATACACAAGAATAAACTCAAAATGGATAAAAGACTTAAATGTAAGCCGTGAAACCATAAAAACCTTAGAAGAAACCATAGGCAGCAAAATCTCAGATATCTCTAGTAGCATTATGTTTACTGACACATCTCCTAGGGCAAAGGAAATTAAGGAGAAAATAAACAAATGGGACTGCATAAAAATAAAAAGCTTCTGCACAGAAAAAGAAACCATCAACAAAATTAAAAGAGAACATGGGAGAACATATTTGCCAATGATATATCTGATAAGGGGTTAATTTCCAAATATATAGGGAATTCATACAACGTAACAAAAGGAAGACAATCCAATTAAAAAAGAAATGGACAAAGGACCTAAATTGACACTTTTCAAAAGAGGACATACAGATGGCCAAGAGACATATGGAAAAATGCTCAGTCACTGATCATCCAAGATATGCAAATTAAAACAACAATGAGATATCACCTCACACCTGTCAGAATGGCTATCATCAACAAATCAACAAATGACAAGTGTTAGCGAAGATGTGGGGAAAATGGAACCCTAGTACATGTTGGTGGAAATGCAGACTGGTGCAGCCATTGTGGAAAACAGTATGGAGTTTCCTCAAAAAATTAAATATGGAACTCCCATTTGACCCAGAGACCTCACTTATAGGAATATATCCTAAGACCAGAAACACCAATTAGAAACGATATATGTACCCCTAAGTTCATAGCAGCCCAATTTACAACAGATACGATTTGGAAACAGCCTAAATGTCCATCAACAAATGAGTGGATAAAAAAGTTGTGGTACATTTACACCATGGAATACTACGCAGCTGTAAAAAAGTAAGAACTCTTACCATTTGCAACAGCCTGCATGGACCTGGAGAATATTATGCTAAGTATAATGCTAAGTGAAATAAGCCAGTCAGAGAAAGATAAGTATCATACGATCTCACTCAAAAGTGGAATCCAGTGAACAAAATAAATTGATGAACAAAACAGATTCAGAGACACAGAAGGATGGAACAGACTCAAATTTTAGAGGGAAGGCAGGGGAGGGTGTGAGTATGTGAAGAGATCAATCAAAGAACTTGTATGCAATATATGCATAACCCATGGACACAGACAATAGGGTGGTGAAGGCCTGGGGCAGGGGGTGGGCTAGAAGAGGTCCATAGGGGAAAAAGGGGGATATATGTAATACTTTTAACAATAAAGATTAAAAAAAAAATCACATAAGCCTTTTCCTCACTTTGGAGAACTTTTTCCACTGTCTTCAGCACTTCTCTTTGTTCCACCTGAAAGATCAGACCAGGTGTGCATAGTTGATGTCTTCCTATCACTGAAAGATCCTTCATGTTAAGAATATGGAAAGGGATATCAAATACTTTCATAAATCACGGGCCAAGATTCTGCTCTTCAGGGATATCAAATATTGTTGGGTATAACTTGAGAAACAACAAAATTTTCATGTAACTCTACCACACCAGTAAACTTAAAAATGAAACTAAAACTTTCAAAAGCAAACACATACTCTCCCTCTCTCTCAATATACTTAAAAAGAGTTGCTGGTATTTACCCTGAAATCCAGGCTCAAACTTGTATATACATTTTTGAGGTCTTAAGCCTTTTATCCATAGAGAAAGTAAAGCTAGTACAGTGAACATATCTTCATTTTCATGAGAAAGCCGCTTGAGAGTAAGGTCTATAAAAGCAGAAACAATGTCTTCTCTGTCTACTGGGGCATTCCCATTAATCAGTAGAGTGCCTGTAATAGAGTCACTTAAGAAATATTTGTTCCAGAAAAAAAATTAAATGAAGAAATGGTACCAGTCCTACCTACTGCAACCAGATTCTCATAGTTCCCCAGCACCACATCTCTATATAGGTTTCTCCAAGTTTAAACTAGCAAAGTCCATTCCTCCTGGCTGAATTCCACAGCTACATCCTCAAAGGTCACTATCACAAATGTTCTAGCATCAGGCAATTGCCTGCATCAGTGGTTGGCAAACTCATTAGTCAACAGAGCCAAATATCAACAGTACAACGATTGAAATTCCTTTTGAGAGCCAAATTTTTAAACTTAAATGTCTAACACCACTTCTTCAAAATAGACTCTCCCAGGCTGTGGTATTTTGTGGAAGAGCCACACTCAGGGGCCAAAGACACTCAAGGGGCCAAAGAGCCGCAGTTTGCCAACCACAGGCCTAGGTCAATATTCACTGGAGAAAGGAGACCCTATGCCTTGTGGGAAACCGCCTATTGTCTTCAGTAGCAGAGAGGTGTGTGTGGACAAGGAATAGGGAAGGCTGGTGACCCTTGAGTCCTGGCAAAGGTCAGGGCTGTACAGCCATTGTTTAGTCCAGACAATGGTAGCTGAAGCAACTTCCCTACTAGATAGTCATGTAAATCCTTACTGATAAGATACTCTGTTACTGGAAATTGCCTGCCTAAGGGTTATAGGTGTATCCGAAATTGAATAAAAGGATGGCAAGGCCTGAGCCTAACAGGAGTCCTTCCTCTTTAGTTGGGCTCCTGCCTGGTCCCCCAATATTTCCAAATTATTATTTCTCGTCTCATCTCTTTCATTTGTGTGCAGCCCCTCTTCTAGAGCTTGAACCCTGAACCACGCGGGATGTGGGACTACAATGCCTGATAGGGTTCATGTTCCTCCATCATCATCTCCCCCATGGCTCAATGGTCCTCATGCCCCTTCTCTCTACTTGGACATATTCACTAGCAATCTCACACAGCTTTAAGAGCATTTCTTTCACCTGAATGGATGTAATTATCTCCCACGACTAGACTGTGACCCCTTCTGGTCTTATTTTTTCTATTGACAGGATTTAGCATAGTCCTGAACATACATTACAGACATACTAAATACAGGTAAATGAATCAATACTTCCTTTGTGTGTCCTCAGAATCACAAATTCTGAATAGGCAAGCCCACTCTCTCACTGTGTATCATAATAGAATTAGAGCACATAATTAGCATGGATGAGAATCAGACTGAACTAGTAAATACCGGGATAACAGTATCATTTCCCTATGTAATCTGTCAACCACATGAGAGGCCCTGAGACTTGAGAAAATTAAACTGGAGACTCAGTCCCTAAGCAGGTCCTATTTGTATTAAGAAGCTCCATTCCAGCCCTAGCTGGTTTGGCTCAGTGGATAGAGCGTTGGCCTGTGGACTGAAGGGTCCTGGGTTTGATTCCAGTCAAGGGCACATGCTCAGGTTGCAGGCTTGGTCCCTAGCAGGAGATGTGCAGTAGACAGTCAATCAATGATTCTCTCTCATCATTGATATTTCTATCTCTCTCCCCTCACTCTTCCTCCCTGAAATCAATAAAAATATATTAAAAAAAAATAAAAATAAAAAGAAGCTCTATTCTACCAGAACAGTGATTCTCAACCTTTCTAATGCTGCGACCCTTTAATACAGTTCCTCATGTTGTGGTGACCTCCAACCATAAAATTACTTTCTACTTCATAACTGTAATTTTGCTACTGTTATGAATCGTAATGTAAATATCTGTGTTTTCCGATGGTCTTAGGTGAACCGCTGTTGTAGAGCCTAAGACCATCGGAAAACACAGATATTTACATTACGATTCATTAACAGTAGCGAAATTACAGTTATGAAGTAGCAACGAAAATAACTTTATGGTTGGGGGTCACCACAACATGAGGAACTGTATTAAAGTTCACGGCATTAGAAAGGTTGAGAACCACTGCACTAGAAGAAAACATGTCTACCTAGTAGGAAGAAGTATGTGTTTTAATAAAGGAATACATTTCCTATTTACCTGAGAATAATGTGTCAGACATCCACTGTTAATCTTTTCCCCCTCGGACTTCTCTTCATGAAGACAGAAAAAGTCTGAAAAAAGACAACCTTGAGAAGAAATGAAATCTGAAAATTTAGGCTGCCCCCTGATTGATGTTTTTCTCTCATAAATGTTTCTATCTTCTATCCCTCTCCCTTCCTCTCTCTCTAAAAAAATCAGTAAAAATATAAAAACAAACAAACGAACTTAGGCTGCCTAGTTTCCACACTCAGGCTGCCTAGTTTCCACACTCATAAGCCTGGAAGCACCATTTCACACTAATTCTAAATGGATGGACCCACACATACACATTTGGATGGATGGATAGACATACACATACACATACATATATAGCTCCCATAAAATGCCCAAGCAGCCCATCTCATCTGAAATCAGAAAAGCAGTTTTGGATTTAATAAATAAGAGGAAGAATTTAATAATCCCATTTTACAGAAAAAGAAATTAAAATCCAGGGAGGTAGAGTTGTTTGCCAACAATGATAAAACTCATCAATTAAGCAGAACCTCTCTTATAAAAATACTAGAGGCCTGGTGCATGACATTCGTGCACTGGAGGGGGGTTCCTCAGCCCAGCCTGCACCCTCTCACAGTCTGGGACCCCGCAGGGCATGTCCCCTGCAGGCTTAGGCCCGCCCCGACGGGTCCTTAGCACTGCTGCAGAGGTGGGAGGGGCTCCTGCCATCACTGCTGCGCCCACCAGTTGTGAGCCTGGCTTCTGGCTGAGCAGAACTCCCCCTGTGGGAGTGCACTGACCACCAGGGGGCAGCTTCTGCATTGATTGTGTGCCCCCTGCTGGTCAGTGCGTGGCACAGCGACTGGTCATTCTGCCGTAACAGTCGCTTAGGCTTTTATTATATAGATACATACACACCCATCCTTCTCAAATCCCACACTTTAGGCATTCTTATCTGCTCAATCCCCTGCTCCTAGAAAGCCTAGAAGCAAGACTGCTTAGACCCTGCACAAGACAACTGTTCATGGGCTAGAGTAAGATCTCTGAAAGGAACATGACAAGGACTTACCATAAGGAGAAAGATCAATGACCAGCATCCTGTGAGTCTGACAGAGGAACCTGCCTGAACACTTCTTGTTCCCAAAGTCTCTTTAAGAGAGTATGTTTCAAACTCAATTCCTCTTGATTAAGTAGTAAAGGGAAGTCTTGCCTCATACCTTCAATCTTTAGGCAGCAGGCATTACTCATGTGTCATGAAGCAGAAAATGAAATTATATATGTGAAAGCCATTAAAAACTCCATAGTACACCATCCGAATATAAATAATTGCCATTTACAGAGTACCCAATGTGTGCCAGAAACATTTGATAACTCATCCAATTACCACCACTGAATAGTTGAGGCAATCTTATTCAGACAGGAGTAGTAATTAGCCCAAGATGACCAGTTAGAAGTGGTGAGCTAGGGTTTGAATACATATTACTCTGTCATAAGGATCTGAGGCTCTGGACAATGTTGTATAATTTTGAATTCTGAGTGGCTAAAGTCAGTCATGCAGACGCTGCATGCCTACATTATAGACCCCATTAAAAACCTGAACACCAAAGGTTAGGTGTTATAGACTAAATGTTAAATGTGTGTGTTTCAACCCTCCTCCCCAATTCATATATTGAAACCTAATCTCCAGTGTGATGATATTTGGAGGTGGGGTCTTTGAGGTCATGATTAGTGGGATTACTGCCCTTATAAAAGAGATCCCAGAGAGCTCCCTTGTCCTTTCTGCCATGTGATGACACTACAAGAAGACAGCCATCTATTAACCACAAAGTTAACCACTAATCTGCTGATGTCTTGATCTTGGTTTTCCCAGCCTCTAGAATGCTGAGAAATTTGTTGTTTTAAGCCACCCAATCTACCACATTTTTGTTACAGCAGTCCAATTGACCAGACGTACATCAGGTGAGATTCCTTGGATGGCAATTATTGACTTCTAGAGGCCCAGTGCATGAAATTCATGCACAGTGGGAGTGGGGGGAGGGTGTCCTTCAGTCCAGCCTGCACCCTCTCCAAACTGGGACCCCTCGAGGGATGTCCGACTGCCCGTTTAGGCCTGATCCCACTGGGGACGCCCCCCAGCCACGCCCCCTAGAAACCCAAGTGGAGGCCCTGGTATCTGGGATTTATTTATCTTTTACAATTGAAACTTTGTAGCCTGGAGCAGATCCCAATTTAGGCCACTGGGATTGGGCCTAAACGGGCAGTTGGACATCCCTCTCACAATCCAGGACTGCAGACTCCCAACTGCTTGCCTGCTTGCCTTCCTGATTGCTCCTAACCGCTTCTGCCTGCCAGCCTGATCACCCCCTAAGCACTCCCCTGCCAGCCTGATAGATGCCTAACTGCTCCCCTGCCAGCCTGTTTGCCCCTAACTGCCCTCCCTTGCCAGCCTGGTCACTCCTAACTGCCCTCCCCTGCAGGCTTGATCGCCCCCAGCTGCCCTCCCTTGCAGGGCTGGTCCCTCCCAACTGCCCTCCTCTGCTGGCCTGATTGCCCACAACTGCCCTCCCTTGTAGGCCTGGTCCCTCCCAACTGCCCTCCCCTGCTGGTCATCTTGTGGTGGCCATCTTGTGTCCACATGGGGGCAGGATCTTTGACCACATGGAGCAGCCATCTTGTGTGTTGGAGTGATGGTCAATCTGCATATTACTCTTTTATTAGCTAGGATAGAGGCCTGGTGCTTGGGTGGGGGCCAGCTGGTTTGCCCTGAAGGGTGTCCCAGATCAGGGTGGGGGGTTCCCTTGGGGCGTGGGGCGGCCTGGGTGAGGGGCCTGTGGTGGTTTGCAGGCCAGCCACGCCCCCCAGCGACCCAAGTGGAGGCCCTGGTATCCGGCATTTATTTAATCTTTTACAATTGAAACTTTGTAGCCTGGAGCAGAGCCAAGCCTTCTGCTTGCTCTGTGGTGGCAGCCATTTATGTTGGGATTTATTTATCTTCTATAATTGAAACTTTGTAGCCTTAAGCGGAGGCCAAGCAGGCCAGGGCTCCATCACCAGGGGCAACCCTAGCCTCCTGCTCTCTCCAGCTCTGTGGCTGCTTCCATTTTTGTTGGGATTTACTTATCTTCTATAATTGAAACTTTGTAGCCTGGAGTGGAGGCCTGGGTTGGCCAGGTGTGCGGAAAGCTTGGCTTCCTCCATCGCCGGGGAAAGCCAAGCTTCTCTCCTGCTCTCACTGTGGCCACAGCCATTTTGGCTGGGTTAATTTGCATACTGGCTCCTGATAGGCTGGTGGGCATGGCTGGTGGGGTGTAGCGGATGGTTAATTTGCATATTACTTTTTTATTAGATAGGTGATATCCTATCTAATAAAGAGGTAATATGCAAAAAAGCGGTAATATGCAAATTGACCCTCATGCTGTCGCACAAGATGGCCACCCCCATGTGGTCAAATATGGCTGCCCCCATGTGGTCAAAGATGGCCACCACAAGATGGCCGGCAAGGGAGGGCAGTTAGGGGTGACCTGGCCAGCAGGGGAGGGCAATTGGAGACGACAAGGCCTGCAGGGGAGGGCAGTTGCAGGGGACCAGGCCTGCAGGGGAGGCAATTTGGGGTGACTGGGCTGGCAGGGGAAGGCAGTTGGGGGTTACTGGGACAGCAGGGGAGGGCAGTTGGGGGTGATCGGGCCGGCAGGGGAGGGCAGTTGGGAACAATCAGGCTGGCAGGGGAGCAATCAGGCTGGCAGGGGAGCAGTTAGGCATCGATCAGGCTGGCAGGGGAGTGGTTAGGGGGTGATCAGGCTGGCAGGCAGGCAGGCGGTTGGGAGCCAGCAGTCCCAGATTGTGAGAGGGATATCTGACTGCTGGTTTAGACCCAATCCCACAGGGGTCCCAAATTGGAGAGGGTGCAGGCTGGGCTGAGGGATACCCCGCTCTGTGCACAATTTTGTGCACTGGGCCTCTAGTAGTAAATGAAAGAAAAGTCCTAGAATATGATGTGATACTGCAAAAGAAAAATGTATTGAAGGGAGGGTTGGAAGGAAAGCTCCTATTCACAGAAGACTTCCAGCTAAAGAATGAAGAAGGAATGAAAGAATTTGAAAAAGAAAACATTTGTATCCCCTAATATAAAAATAGGTTAAAAAACCCCACTAAAAACAGGTTAAGGCAAAAATCAAAAACTGATGCTAAAACCATTGGGTAAAAGGCTTTGGGGAACAAAGTGTCACCCATGGATTACCACAGAGAAAAATGTGGCTTAGCATCACTAATAAACAGTGGGACAACTTGCATTTAAATGTCTCCCACTGTGATGAAGTACACATCACCTAGGAAACTTTCAAGTCTCTAAACCTGTGCAGTACAACTTGATAGCCATAGGCTAGCAGTCAGTGGTGGGCAAACTCATTAGTCAACAGAGCCAAATATCAACAGTACAACGATTGAAATTTCTTTTGAGAGCCAAATTTTTTGAACTTAAACTTCTTCTAACGCCACTTCTTCAAAATAGACTTGCCCAGGCCGTGGTATTTTGTGGAAGAGCCACACTCAAGGGGCCAAAGAGCTGCATGTGGCTCGCGAACTGCAGTTTGCCGACCACAGGGCTAGCTAATGCAACCGAGGAACTGAATTTTTAACTTTATTCACTTTGAATTCAGTTTAGAATTAAAGTTAATTCAGTTACTAAAATAAAGTTAATTCAGTATGTCTGAAACAATCTGAGTTTGTAAATCTACTTTTTTCAATAGTAAATTTTATAAAATCTAAACACAGATTAAGAATTTCCAATGGAAATTTAGCATCCACATGAGATGTGCTGTAAATGTAAAATACACGCTAGATTTCAGTTAGTAGAAAAGAAGTGTAAAAGTTCTTAAAAGCTCTATTAGCCCTACTGGTTAAGCATCCACCCACCAACCAAGAGGTCACCAACCAAGAGGTCACCGGTTGGATTCCCAGTCAGGACACATGCCTGGGTTTTGGGCTTGATCCCCAGGAGGGGGAGTGCAGGAGGCAGCCCATCGAGGTTTCTCTCTCATCGATGTTTCTATCCCTCTATCCTTCTCCCTTCCTCTCTCTCTCTCTCTAAAATCAATAAAAACATATTTAAAAACAAATAAATAAAAGTTCTATTAATAATTTTATATTGACTGCATTAGTTATTAATTTAATTAATACTTGTCTTTTGATATCTGGGTATGCTGGGTTAAATAAATTATTGAAAATAAAGTCTCATGTACTTTTAATTTTTCTAATTTGGCTTATAAATTTTTTTAAAATTACATTTATACCTTGCATTGTATTTGTATTACAGAATACTGCTCTAGATCCAACATGTACTTCACAAGAATTCCAAGAGGCAGACAAGTTAAAATCACAGGAAAACAGCATTGTATCAGAATGCAAACATCTTACAATACAGGGGTTGGCAAAAATAGGTTTATAGTTTCAGTAGGGAAAAGGACATGAATGTTATGATTAGCACAATAGCTTTATTAACTCAAAAGAATGCCATTGACAACTGTAAGCCTACTTTGGACAACCCCTGTATAACTCTCCTGGAATCTTCAACAATCAAAATTAAATTTTAAGAAACGCAGGGAAATGTTTTGGGCGTAATAAAGACATTGAAAAACAAAATGCAATGTGTGAATCTTGTTTGGATCGATGCTAGCTCAAAAAAAACCTGACCGTTCTTACAGATACTTCTGGGAAACCGGAGAAATTTGATTTTCGTGGGTGGACAATGGAGTTTTTTTCCGTTTTAAAAGGAGACAGCCCTCGTTCTTAGGAGCTGCATGTTTAAGGGGTGAATGTCTGCAATTTACCACTAACTGGCTCATCATCACAAGTATCTATATCAAGAATGACAAGTGAGACAAATCTTAACAATTAGTGAATCTAGATCAAGGGTTCACTGACGCTACACGCAGATTTCCTTCAAATAAGAATTTCTAAATGAGAACAACCCGCCCGTCCAAACTCCTAAAACTCGGGGTTAATTCAACCTCAACTTTTGCTAACAGCAGAAGTCAGCGCGCATCCTATATTTTTCCAGAGACGCCCCCACTTTGAGGCGTTGGGGACTCGCAGGGCTCTGAGAGGAGCAGACTTGAGCTGGGAGGCAGCCGCCCGCTGTTCCTCTGTGGTCACTGCGCTGTTTATAGTCTTTCATTCACCCACGTGCCCCCTAACAACCTGGAAAGGGCTCTCCTTCCACTGGAATGTAACTTACCAAACTGCAATAACCGACACCCACGGTCGGAACAATTCCACGGAGGGCGCACCGGGACCCGACGGAGTGCCAGGCTGCTGGGGACAGGGCACCCTGAGGCCGAAGTCAGTGATGCGAATGACGGAGATGCTCTTCCTTCTGAGGAAAGGGCACAAAAGGTGATGGATTTGGAGGGTTTTGTAAAGGGGAGGAGGCCGACCCGCCCGCCCGAAGCTGCTGCGGGGATCCCGCAGGCTGAGCTCCTCGGAGGGGGAATCGCCCTGGAGCGCCCTCCGTAGGCTCGAGGGGCCGGGTCAGAGCGCGCGAGGCCAGCCCCCTGTGACCCCGCCTACCCTTACCTCACACACCCGCCCAAGCGCAGTTAAGATGGCCGTCGCTTCGTGCACGCGCGCGGGTGTATACAAACGTGCACACGCACGCTCGCTCCATCTCCGCGACCGACGTAAGGGGCGGAGCCTCGGAGGTTTGGACCGACCCGGGAATCAACGCTTCCCGCTCGCGGAGGTGCTGGGGAGCTGGGCGTTTGACCTGGAAAGTGCGGCTGTGGCCAAGGACTCCTGCGGTGTTTTATTTTCTTCCCTCGCCCATGCCTCTTACACGTCTTACATGAAAAAACAATTGTTTTGTAGACTAAAAAGTAACATCACTAGATGTTTCATCACTAAAAATTTATTAGGGGTGGAGGGTGAAGTAACGATTGCAACCTGGTGCATGCAGATATGGCAAGCCATGTGGCCTGCATGCGAAGATGCAGGGGTAGAAGAAGGAAGGGAAGGGAAGGGGAAGTTAGAACCGTAGAACTTTATTATATAAACAGTTCTTTCTGTAGGGTTCTCCCAATGACAGTGCGAGAATTTCCATAACCTTAGCTCTTCCCATGGACCTGCCCAATTATGTTTCCTTAAAGTTCCATTTTGTCTTTGTCAATTTCACATTTTGCTGCATACTTAAATGCATCTTCCTCTTCTTGGCACCATTGTTGCTAAACTTACCCCATGGAGATGATGGATACAATCACTACATAACTGCATAACCTTTTAATCAATTCACTGTGGGTGATTCAGCTTTTCAATGTAGTTTTTTAAAACATTTGTCTTTATTGTTGATACTATTACAGATGTCCCCTTTGCTTTCACCATTGACCCCCTCCAACTGGCACTTGCCCCTCCCAGGCTTTCACCATACTGTTTTCTGTATCCATGGGCTATGCATATATGCATATGTTTCCTGGTTAATCCCTTCCCCCTACTTCCATTGTTCTGGCGTAAGTGACCCCAAGTCAGGACAGAGACCCCAACTGTATATTAAGGTTTGGCAGGTGACCCACGCTCAGAAGCATGTGGTTCGTCATGCTCCAGCCAGGCATGACTCCTGCTCTTTGTTTTAAAGTAAATCCATCCCACTTCACAAAGGTAATTTTTCTGTGCCTGTGGGCCAGAACTACAGGAGATCAATTCCCACTGACTCAGTAGCTCCAGGAGTAGAAACTGTAAAAAACTTTTGGAGATTATTAACTTTGCTCAATTCTGCTTCTGTACAATCTGCTTTTGTAAGATGTGACTGGGAGCGACCCTGTGGGCTGTGCCTAGCCTTTGTAATTTACAGTTTAGAATAAAGGAAATCGCAAGACTGTTCAAACAGGCAACTTATGCTGTAACTACATTCTCCCATGCTTTGTAACTTTTGTAATTGCTTGTTCAACTGAAAATCTTCCATTATTGTGAGTAATGTAACTGACTTTTTGACCCAAGTTTAACAAATCAAGTTCTGCCAACTCCCCCTGCTTTGGGATAAAAACTTGCTCGCTCCGAGTGTTCTGCGCTCGCGCTGCTCCATGTTGTGTCAGTGGAGACGCGGGCCCGGGCTCGAGTTCGTAATAAAGGATTCCTAAATTTCAATTTGGCTGCCTGGTGGTCTTCATTCGCGGGTTGCCCCACAACATTTGGGGCCCCGGCGAGGTACCCGAGAGGCAGGAGAGAGGGACCCCCCAGAAGGGGCTGGAGGCTCTCCCTCCTTTTGGGGACCTTAGCCGGAGCAACTGCCTCCGGTGGTCTTATTCTGACTCCAGGGTTCGACCCCACAACCTTTGGAGGCTCGTCCCAGCGAGATCCACTCTGGCCTTGTAGCCAGTGAATGAACACCCCAGGAGAGGACGCTCTTGTCTCCGTCCCGGGTTCCAAGGGAGAGAGAGTGATTTCCTCATAAAAAGACGATCCGGGAATCGAAGCCATCAGGACCCCAGAGGCTGAGGTAAAAATTCTGGTCTGGTCTTTCTGGGGAACGTTCCATTCAGGGACTTGGGGAGGGCGGGACGCCGCTTAACCTCCCAGTCCAGATCCCCGACGCGAAGGGATTCTGGTTTCTGGTCTGGTTTCCAGGATCCTGGTTTTGGTTTCTGTGTTCCGGGATCCTGGTTTTGGTTTCTGTGTTCCGGGATCCTGGTTTGGTTTCTGGTCTGTGTTTTGTGTTCATCTCGTCTCTGTTCTATTTGTTCTGTCTAACAGTGAAAATGGGTCAGGGTCCGTCTGGACCCTCCACCCCATTGGAGTGTTTTCTGAAGAATTTCCAGGTTTTTAAGAATTGTGCAGGTGGTTATGGCATTGAGGTCGATGATTTAACTCTACAGAAATTTTGTGAATTGGAATGGCCCACATTCAGGGTGGGGTGGCCTCCCACTGGGACCCTAGATTTGGGGATTGCTTCTAGAGTCCGCCGTGTTGTTTACGGCACCCCGGGCCACCCGGACCAAATTCCCTATATTGATGTTTAGATAGATATTCTGACTGAGAAACCCCGGTGGTTGAAAGGTTGCCAAGGCCCAGATGAGAAATTGGAAAAGAGACGGACTATCCTCCTAGCCCAGGCTAGGAAGGAGAAACGGGGGGGGGGGGGGGGGGGGGGGGCTCAAAGCCTATTCTAGAGGCCACAGAAGAGGACCTCCCAGAGCGGTGCCATGGAGTTTGCACATCCCTTCCCTTCCCTCAGGGTATTTGTTTCCTGAGCCCTCAGTCTCCCTTCACCGCCCCTCCCTCCTGGTCCCGCTCTCATTATGGGAGGCAGACTGAGCTCCCAAGAAACTCCCTAGGTTGTATGATGGGGCATTTATCTGTTTGTTGCGTCTATTAGTCTTGTTTCCTTTGTCCAACATGAATGCCATTTCTGTTTTGCCGAAAGATGGGTCGAGAATCCTGTCCTGGGATGTGGGAAAGGAAGGCCCCCACGTCTGTTCTTGTTAGGCCCCCATCAGGGGACTTGGGCAGTGTTCCTGTTATCTGCTCAGATCCCAAGACTGTAAGAGTACTTGTTTACTGAAAGGGTGTAAGTACAGATGTTTGTTTGATATTTTGTTTGTCTGCCTGGGTATAATTATTTGTTCATGTAAGTGTAGAGGTCTGTGAGAAAAAAGAAAAGAAAAAGAAACATTTAATTTGTTTAAGGCTGAGTGCTCTGACACATAGCAAACCACTCCGAGTGGCCACTGGGATTCCTTTTTCCCAGGGGTGCTTGCTCTTTGTCAGAGGGGGCATCGGCCCGCCTAACTAATAAAATTTATGTCTATTAATTTAAAGGTATGAAGTTGTAACAGTTGTGGTCAAAAGAGGTTTAAAGCAGGGACCAAATTCTAAAGTTAACTATTTATAAGAAGGAAGCCAAAGCTGGCTAAGTCACCAGAAAGCTAAAAGAGAAAAACTAAATGAATCATATTTCTGACACCTGCCGCCACCCAGTCTTAATCAGTGGAGGAGGAACGGTCTCAGAACTGTTTGTCTCAATTGGGCATTTGAGTTTAATATGATTAATGATTACAATGCATTGTAAAACCTTTAGAAGGAGAAGGAGAATGGTCCTTTTTGTGTATGGCAACTCTCAAATTATTGGTTTTAAAATCAGTACTTTTTAATGGAAACACACTCAAGTAGAGGGGCTTTTCAGAGGGGTCAGGAAGTCTGATTGCAGTGTAAGGGTCACCGGTTCCCCACACGCCACCTTCGCTGGCAGGAGGCAAGTGCTTTTCCCAGTGGGAACATAGTGGCTGCCAGATGAAAACGCCTCAGTGGGAGCACCTCCTCCGCCACCTGGGACCCGTGCCGCACTCCCTGCCTCCTCCCACCTGGTGTCCATCCGCTCCAGGAGTTGTTTTGCGTAGCTGGAGGTGGTGGTGAGGAGGGACATTCCCTTGTGACCCCCTGTGCCCCAATGGGACCCAAGAACCCCCGGCAACTCCTTGGACACTTTTCACCGTGTTCTGTTAGGGGGCTTAAAGAGGGCAGCTAGAAATTCCCCCACCCCCCTTTTCAGGCTTATCAGAAACTGAGATCTTTATCTTTAAGAAGAATATGGCAGTTTGAATTTCAAGCGGCTGAAGGCCTGGGAACCAGGTACTGGGCCTGTCCCCTCCTCCCTCTACCTTTTCTAATTTAAAATTGTGAAGGTTTTTGTAAAGGAGGGGAGACTCAGATTCTAAGGATCTTTTAACTTAGAGGAAGATGACTGATAGGACTGGGGCTCCTTTCCATTAAGCCCCCAGGGTAACCTTACAAGTGGAGGGCAAACCTGTTAGTTTCCTGGTGGACACTGGGGCAGCCTATTCAGTCTTGACAGAGCTGATGGGACCCATTACCTCTAAGAAGACATCAGTCCAGAGAGCCACCTGACAAACTGCCTGTTTTCTTTGGACATCAAAAAGGACTGTGGACCTCAGAAGGAACATGGTACCAAGGAACCCCACTCCTGTTGAATCCTCCACTGCCTGTATTCTTTTAACCTGTTCTCTCTCAGAGGGATATCTCTTGCAGGAGATGGAAAAAGTGGTGCCAGGGGAAGAGCATAAAGCCTCTACCTACTTGGAGGAATTACAGCATCTCTATCCCATAGTCTGGGCAGAAAACAAACCCCCCTCCCCCCGGGGGTTGGCAAGTCATCAAGCTCCTGTGGTAGTCCAATTGCAAGCCACCGCCACTCCAGCTCGGCCGCTGAACTGGACCGAAGTGGAACAACGGGACTTTGAGGAGCTAAAAAAGGCTCTTGTCTCAGCACTTGCCCTGGCCTTGCCAGATGCCATGAAGCTCTCCCACCTCTACGTGAGTGAGGTAAGGGACATTGGCAAAGGGGTTCTCACTCAGACTCTAGGTCCCTGGAAGAGACCTGCTGCCTATCTATCTAAGAGACTAGACCCTGTGGCAGCAGGGTGGCCAGGTGCCTCCGGGCAGTGGCCGTCACAGCATTGCTGGTAAAGGAGGCAGATAAGCTGGCTCTGGGCCAGGAACTAGCCCTGATAACACCCCATGCTGTGGAGGCTCTCCTTCGGGGTGCTCCGGAGAGATGGATGTCCAAGCTCTTCTCCTGGACCAGCCCCGCATCCGGTTCCAGAAGACACTGGCCATCAACCCTGCCACCTGCTCCCAGATGGTGATCTGGAGGAACCCATTCATGACTGCATAGAGATAACAGAGACAGTACAAACAGCTTGCCCAGACCTGACAAATGTCCTACTATCATCACCAGATGAGGTACTGTTCACGGGTGGGAGCAGTTATGTTCAGGATGGGATCTGATATTCATGGGCAGCAGTAGTCACCCTGGACCACACCATTTGGGCGCAGTCCCTGAAGAGGGGAACCACGGCATAAAAAGCCGAACTTTTGGCCTTGATCCAGGCCCTTCAATGGGGACACAGTGCCATCCACTGGGAAAGAGGGTTACCAACTTCATCCGGAAAGGACATTAAAAATAAGGAAGAGATTTTAGCCTTATTAGAGGTCATCTGGCTCCCAAGGGCAGTTGCAATAGTGCACTGCAAAGGACATCAAAAAGGGGAGACAACTGAAGCCAGAGGAACTAGAGCCGCAGACCAAACTGCCAAGGAAGCCACCCAAAAACCAGTGGGGCCTTTATAAGTCTTAGTAACTCTGCCGGACCCCGACCTACAACAGACCCCTCCTACACCAAACAAGAGGAGGAATTGGCAGAACAGAAGCAAGCTATCAAAGGACCACATGGTTGGTGGATCCTACCAGATGACAGACAGACTGTTGGTCCCAGAGGCTCTAGGTCGGACATTAGATGCCCAGTTACACCAGGCTACCCACCTAGGCGTCACCAAGACTTCTGGACTTCTGCGAGGCAGGTACTATATACCAAGCTTAGATAAGATAATTAAAAGCATAGTCACTAGAAGTACTGTCTATACACAGGTAAATACTAAGCAAGGTAAGAGGGTCCCCCTGGGAATTGGGGCCTGGGGAAATTCCCTAGGAGAGAGCATTGGGAGGTGGATTTCACAGAGATTAAGCCACCAGCGTCAGGGTACAAGTACCTGCTAGTTCTCATAGACACCTTCTCGGGTTGGGTTGAAGCATACCCCACTAGGGCAGAAACTGCCTCTATAGTAGTCAAGAAATTACTCCAGGAGATTATACCTAGATTCGGGCTGCCAGTAGTCATAGGATCAGATAATGGCCCACCTTTGTAGCCAAGGTATCTCAAAGTGTAGCTCAAGCCTTAGGACAGGCATGAACAGGACTCTAAAAAGGAGTTTAACTAAATTGGTCCTAGAACCCGGTGAAAACTGTACCAACCTCCTGCCCTTCGCCCTCTTATGGGCCAGGTATACCCCCTACTGGGAGGGGTTCCCCCTTTTTGAGATCATGTACTTGTTCCTTCCCCCATCCTTCCCAGGGTCAGGGAGAAGCTGAAAGCTGGAATTCATAACCATTCCTTGCTCAAGTCCTTACAGGCTCTGCAGTATACCCAGAGAGCCACCCATAAGCCTGTTCAAGATGCAATGCCAGTGCCCACCGCGGACCCTGTACATCCCTTCCAGCCCGGGGACTCGGTGTAGGTAAAGAAGTTTGCTGCCCAAGGACTCTCCCCAACCTGAAAGGGATGCTACACTGTTATCCTGAACACGCCCATAGCTGTTAAAGTAGATGGCATCCAGACCTGGCTACACCACTCCCACCCAGCTCCTGCATCAGGAAACGGCCTGGATCCTGGCAATCAGCAGCCTCACCAGTGAAATCCCTAGCCTCGGCTCCATGCAGGCCAGGAGGGGAACTGGGCTTCAGTGAGGACAGTACTGATGGGGACCGTGGTACTAGGGGCCTTGGTAACTGTAAGAACATTTTTGCTGGCCAGTGAGAAAGTCCAGGGCTAAGTAGAGCTAGATGTGCTAGGCCAGCAGAGCAGGAACAGAACAGAGAATGCCCTTAAAGGAAGTAGAATAAGTAAATAAAAAACTAATTGTGCCAAGCAGGTAGTTTAGAAAAATTAATGCAGTCAAACTACTTAAAGTTAGGGGGCAGTACAATCCCCTAACTAATAAGGATGAGTCCATGATTTGACTCATGCACATAAAACCAGTGGGGAATGAGGTATGGTAGCAACCATACTTGGGTAAAAACTGCTGTTTGAATTTTAACCCTGCTATTCTGACTTCTGCACGCACTTACTTGCTTAAACAATAGGGTAGTTACCTCAGCTTCCAGACTGAGACCTGGAAACTCATGGTCTTACACACTTACTACCAACCCATCCGAGAGGAGGAATGGGAACAGCAGGAATCAATGATTTGATTCCCCGGTAAGACCAGTAGGGAATGTTCTGGCGTAAGTGACCCCAAGTCAGGACAGAGACCCCGACTGTGTATTAAGGTTTGGCAGGTGACCCACGCTCAGAAGCATGTGGTTCGTCATGCTCCAGCCAGGCATGACTCCTGCCCTTTGTTTTAAAGTAAATCCATCCCACATCACAAAGGTAATTTTTCTGTGCCTGTGGGCCAGAACTACAGGAGATCAATTCCCACTGACTCAGTAGCTCCAGGAGTAGAAACTGTAAAAAACTTTTGGAGATTATTAACTTTGCTCAATTCTGCTTCTGTACAATCTGCTTTTGTAAGATGTGACTGGGAGCGACCCTGTGGGCTGTGCCTAGCCTTTGTAATTTAGAGTTTAGAATAAAGGAAATCGCAAGACTGATCAAACAGGCAACTTACGCTGTAACTACATTCTCCCATGCTTTGTAACTTTTGTAATTGCTTGTTCAACTGAAAATCTTCCAGTATTGTGAGTAATGTAACTGACTTTTTGACCCAAGTTTAACAAATCAAGTTCTGCCAACTCCCCCTGCTTTGGGATAAAAACTTGCTTGCTCCAAGTGTTCGGCGCTCGCACTGCTCCATGTTGTGTCAGTGGAGACGCGGGCCCGGGGTCGAGTTCGTAATAAAGGCTTCCTAAATTTCAATTTGGCTGCCTGGTGGTCTTCATTCGCGGGTCGCCCCACAACATTTGGGGCCCGGGCGAGGTACCTGAGAGGCAGGAGAGAGGGACCCCCCAGAAGGGGCTGGAGGCTCTCCCTCCTTTCGGGGACCTTAGCCGGAGCATCTGCCTCCGGCGGTCTTATTCTGACTCCAGGGTTCGACCCTACAACACCATCACCACCCCCACAGACTGGCCTTCCCTCTGAAATTCCTCAGTCTGTTCCATGGTTCTATGTCTCTGGATCTATTTTGTTCATCAGTTTATTTTGTTCATTAGATGCCACTATGAGTGAGATCATGTGATACTTATCTTTCTCTGACTGGCTTATTTCGCTTAGCATAATACAATGTAGTTGTTAGGGCTGATCAAATAATTCAATCGACACCATCCCGCCCCTCCCTCCCCCTGAGAACTGACCTTTAGGCCACTTCACAAGGACATTCTACTCACTTAGACCACATTCCACTTGCTAAGACCATTATCTCTCCCCTCCGGACTTTCCCAGAATCTGGACCTGCACAGAGAATTCTCCACCCAGAAAAGGCCTGCCTAGAGTCCTTTAAAACCTCTGACTCCCCGTCTTTGGTTGCTGGCGCCATTTTGGGGCTCAGACCATCTGGTATCCAGATGACCTAATAAATTTATACTCCCTTACCACTTTGGCCTCGTGTGTTCCTCCTTTGGTGACCCTAACAGTAGTTTAGCTTCCTCTCTATGATTCCCCTTATCTGGGAAGGGAGCTGCAAACTGCAGTTAAGGTGACAGGGATCAAGCATTACAGTATCTCAGTCTGGGGTTTCAGATACTATATTAGAGGTGAAGAGGTGACCCTAAACTTAAATCTGAGATGTGAGGCCAAGGCTTCTGTCCAGAAGCAAGGGGGAGATTCTTTAGGTACTGGGTTTTGAGAGCAACTGGAATGCCACTAGGTCTCTGATTTTCATTATGTTTGAGTTAAAAGTGTAAGAGCTTAACCATTAATTTTAGATACTAACAGAAAAAGAAAAGTTTATTATAATTTGGGAGAATTCTCTTCTTGCCCCTTTAAAAATATTTTTTATTGTTGATAGTATTACAGATAGCTCCCATTTCCCCCCCTTAGTACCTCTTCTCCCAGTCCTTCACCCCTGGTCTTCACCACCCTATTGCCCGTGTTCTTGGACTATGCATACCTATATATATAAAAGGTTAATATGCAAAGTGTCCCCTCAGGAGTTCGACAGGGAGACCGGGAGTTTAATCGCTTGATATGACATGCTCTGACCGCCAGGGGATGGCACAGAATGAAGGAAGGCCCCCGCCTGCAGCTGGAAGACCCTGATTGGCCCTGATCACTGGCCAGGCCTATGGATCCTACCTGTGTATGAATTTCATGCACCGGGCCTCTAGTAAGTATATAAGTTCTTTGGTTTATTTCTTCTCATTCCCCCAATCTCCACATTAAGGTATAGCCCCATATCAGGTCTTATTTTATTGGTAATTCATTTTGTTTATTAGACTCCACAAATAAGTGAGATCAGGTGATATTTGTCTTCCTCAGATTGGCTTCTCAATAGTAGCCTTGAATTGGTCAAAGGCTAGCTGTGCAGTGACTTCCCACAGCAGAGATCCAGGTGTGTCATTAATCATGTCATAGAAGGAGGCAAATTATTTAAGTTGGTAATGCAGTTCATAATAAGTCTTTTTAAAAATATATATATTTTATTGATTTTTTACAGAGAGAAGGAGAGAGGGATAGAGAGTTAGAAACATCAATGAGAGAGAAACATCGATCAGCTGCCTCCTGCACACCTCCTATTGGGGATGTACCCACAACCAAGGTACATGCCCTTGACTGGCATCGAACCTGGGATCTTTCAGTCTGAAGGCTAATGCTCTATCCACTGAGCCAAACCGGTTAGGGCCACAGTAAGTCTTGAGAATCCTCTAAGTTGTCTTGGTAAAAGGGGAGGAAATTTTGAATGGCTGTAATTCTCTGGTGTGAGAGACTTGCTTCCCAGGGTTGTCATTGACCGGTGAACCCGTAGTCTGGTTGTATTGTAATTTATCCTCATAAAGTTTATGTCATTATATAGCTAAAGTTTTCCAGAGATAAAGAGATTCCTGTTGAGAAGAGGTTAGATCAGCTGAACATAAAAGCAATTCATCTACATCTAGAATTAAGGTAGAAGAGGGAGGTTGGAAGTCTGGGAGATTATGTCACATTATTAATCGTTGAAGTTCTATTAATTTTCTTGTATTCTCTCTAATATATCCCTTGACAAAAGCAGGCTGAACTTGTTAAAAACAAACAGATATTCCAAGGAAGGTAGCTAAGCCCGTGGTCAGGAATCAGATAAGAAACTTAAGGACCACAACTAAGAAACAGGTTTGCACTGGAAATATCCAAAATAGCGCCTGAAACCCCTTCCCAAGTGACCTCTTGACAAACTTTTCTTCATCAGCATACTGAAAATCACACTCAGCGGTGGAGATTTCACATTAAAATAAAACACGAAATGCATGGCTAGGCATGTTCCCAGAAAGTTTGGGAACTGCGCATGCTTCCTGGGAAATCCCAGAACTGAGATCTCCTCCCTTGAAAATACCTGTTCCCAATTCCCCAGCATCAGGCAGAAGAATTTTTAGAGCTTTAGCTCCTTCTCCATTCCTTGGCCAAAGAATAAACATTCTGATCTGCTTTACTAAACACAGTTTTGTTCTATTGGTATGAGCTACACTGGGCAGAATTGCGATTTTTGGGTCCCTGACCTGCAAGGGGTCTGTGACAATTATGGCTGAGAACCGGAAGGAAGTACGAAGGGCCTTTAGTGAACACTGGTAGCATCAGAGTGCAGGTGTGTTGTTTTGGCATATGAACGTGAAAAGGTATTGGAAATACAGATGTAAAGGAATAGTAGAGGAGTTGAACAGAGTCCTACTACTGTGAAGTGTGTTGATTTTAGAGGTAAAAAGCCAGAACAGCATCAGGGCTAGGGGCCACAAGAAATGTGGGCACACACTACAATTTACAGGCCTTAAGTTTTTTACAAAACAATATCCACTCCATTTTTAAAAAAAGAGGACAGGAGTGTTGCAGAGGCTGGCACATTCTAACGAAAGGACTGGCTGGATGGAAGGGAGGGCTCATGGATCGGTATAGGCTTACATTTTGTGTCCTGTTCTCCAGTTCTGGAGAGCCAGGATTGGAGGCCCTACTTGGCCTCTAGCTCCTGTCTACCTCAGTCCCGCCCCTCGGCCTGGCCCCACCGTAAGCCCCGCCTCTATGAATATTCAACTAAGCCCGCCCCACTGACCTGCTCCCGCCCCACTGACCTGCTCCCGCCCCACCGACATCCAACCCCAACTCCAGCGCTGATCCGGACCCAGGACCCAACCGTGTCTCTTCTGGGAGGAAATTGGCAGTTCGCCACTCAAAGCTGGAAGCACCAGCGCTCCGCTCCCCACCCCTCCCTGCCCCTCCGCCTCTTGTACCCCCCATTTCCCAGCTCCTGAGCCCCCGCCTCTTTTGCTGGGTGCAGCGCAAAATCCGGAAGCTAATGTTTGCTTTTGCGCGTGCGCGGGCTGCCGGCCTTGTCTCCCCGCATCCTCCAGGCGGCGGAGGTCAATTTTCACCTCAGCCTCCGCGGCTTCGGTCCGGCCTCCCCCAGGTCCCCAGCGTCGGAAGCGGAGAGCTCGGCCTTGGGGAGGCCAGCGATCACAGGGTGGCTGCCGCCAGGACCCCGCGCCCGGGCCTCCCATCGCCGCGCCGTTTCCTGAGCCTGGTCCGCCCCGCTCGCGGCTGGTTGCACGTCCTGCCTCACTGTGTCGGGAACTCTGGGCTGGGTCCAGCAGTCGGAGTGAGAGCAAAGTAGACTGGAGAATCACCTTCTTCTTTAATTCTCCAAAAGCGTCCTTTGCTCTCTTTCCAAAAAGGAAAAGCATCCCTGCCATTCGGGTCACGGGACGAGAGCCTCACCTCGTTGTCTCTGCGCTGATCTGTGGATTTTGGCGGCGTGTTCGGTGAGCACGGCTGACATTTGCCTCAACTACGTCCCCACCTCTTCCCTCCTAGTGCAAGAGATGGTATTAAACCTTAATTTTACCCTGCCGATGGCATCCCTTTGCTACATTATATTTAATGTATGTGCTGCCGAAGCGAGCACAGCTACATTATATCCAGGTGCATAAAAGTGAACTGGTTATTAAACCCTTATAATCCTCCGCGCCGAATGCAGCTATACATTTTAATCATCTGTAGATTGTTTTTGAATTGCACACACAAAGTGTGATCAACTGTCAGTTTCAGCCTCCCCCACCCCCCTTGTACCTTGTATTTCTTTTTTACTTTATTGTACCGCCAGGACCTTCATCCAGTTCAATGTAAAATAGCATGGAATTTGTATCCTTTCCTTGTTTCTGATCCCAGAGGGAATTATTCTACCCTTAAGTAGGATGTTTACTGTAGGTATTTGTGGATTTTTTTCCTAGTAAAACTTGTTCCCTTCTAGTTCTGGTGGGTTAAATTGTTAACACCAATGAACATTAATATAGATCAATCACTAGTTTGTATCTAGTAAATCAAACTGTGTATGATCTTTTTCTGTTAATGTGGTGAATTCTATTGATGATTCCATTTTCAACCACATTTTATTCTTAGGATGAAACGAACTTGGTTTGTGATTAATATCTTTATTTTTCATTCTTGACTATACTAATATGTTATTTGCACTAATGTGTATGATATCTTATTTTTTTTAGTTCTATTTTTCTGGTCTTGGAAATACTGGAGAAAATAGTTCCCCCCCATGGAATTTTGAATATTTTACTTACCTGGTGAGCCTGTTGCTAAAACAATTTGTAACTTTTATTTCTTACGTTGGGTATGTTTTAAATTGGAGATTTTTTTCTTTAATGATTGGATATAATCAAGTTCTGTATTTATTTTAAATAATTGCTGGAAAATTGTATTTCTCTCTCTCAAAATTTATTCATTACCTGTATGTTTTCATATCTATTCCCTTAGTTTTTTTTTTTGTTATAATCTCCCTGCTAACATCTGTAATTGTGACTCATTCATAACTTCCTTTATTTGTGCCCTGTTGCTTTTAGAATTGCCATGGGTTTGTCGACTTCATTAGTTTTCAAAGGACAGATTGCTACCTTTTCTGATTCTGTTTATTAGTTTTTTTAAGTATCATTAATTATGCCTCATTTTCACTTTTCTTTCTAACCCTTTATGCTATTCTTTTCCCAACCTTGTAAGTCAGTAGTTAGCCTATTGATACTGATTTTTTCTTCTCTGGGAATTGATGGTATTTATAAGTATATAAATATATATACCACATCAGCTATGGATTTCCATTGTTATCTGAAACAGTTATTTTAATTTTCTATTTCTAGCCTGCCATATAGTAGCCCTGACTCCCTAAGACAGTGGTCGGCAAACTCATTAGTCAACAGAGCCAAATATCAACAGTACAACGATTAAAATTTCTTTTGAGAGACAAATTTTTTAAACTTAAACGTCTTCTAACGCCACTTCTTCAAAATAGACTCACCCAGGCCGTGGTATTTTGTGGAAGAGCCACACTCAAGGGGCCAAAGAGCCGCATATGGCTCGCAAGCCGCAGTTTGTTGACCACGGCCCTAAGATAAGTATGTGTGCATCTCCTTACCCCTACAATGCACTGCATTTTTATATAGCATATACCACCACTTGATATTTTGTTAATTTACTGCCCTCCCTTAAAAAAATTATGAAGTCCATGTGCTTCAGTATTTTTCTGTTTTGTTCAGTGCTGCATCTCCTGTGACTGCATGTAATAGGATCAGGGGAAATATTGCATAAATAAATATGCAATGAAGGAGCAGGCAGTAGGGGCCTTGCTCAAGACATAGGTCTTAGTCAAGAGAAGGAGCTCAAAGATAAAACCTTTGAAGAGACTACTTCATCTGTCTACTCTGCACAGTGTGTCCAACAGGGTTCTAGGCCAGACCCTGGTAATGTTAGGGAATAAGGGCCTCACTAACAACTAGGATGTAAGGTATACGTTCAGAAATATACTCATTGGCCATTTGGACTTGAGATAAATAGACCTGCATACATACCCTGAGAGACCCGCTTTCTAATTGGGTAACATTGAGTGCATGGTTAATTGACTCTAAAGATTCCTCAACTATAAATTAGTTGTAATAATATATGATTTGCAGAGTTTCTATGAAATATAAATAATTTCTTTGCAAAGATGTGGGCATCTCTTTGCAAAGTCATTCTCACATCATGGTTGCTCACATGGAACATATTATTAATATAGTAAAATCTGTGGTTGACTATTCAGTTTTTATTGGCTTTAAAATACATACGTGATCCACTGCAGTGGAAGAAACAGTTGTGTTTTCATTATTTGAAATTTGTGCAACAGCACTGTAGATATTACTATCAGAGATGACACACATTCCTTACTTAAGTATTATTTTCTGCTTCTGTACAGGCAGCATTTAGCATGAGAATTATAGCATGGTTGTCTTCTCTGCTTCCTTGTGTGGAATTTCGTTAGTTGATTCTCATAAACCAGGTTTCAGGGATCCTGCAGCCCCTTGGGGGAAGGTCCAGTCATCAGGGGCTGAGCAGTAATGCCTGTTAGCTTGCCAAGGGGTGCAGAAGTAAGGAATATTGGGAACGGAGCACCCAGAAGTCTGGTATATTAGTCTGTGCTTTCTTGGATTTGAGACAGAGTGTATATTCTTAGGATATTCTTAAGGTTGAAGGTATTGCCTGGAACTTTTTATGCTTTTCATTATCATGGGCAAATTGATTTTAGTATTAGCTAAGTTTTTAGAGTTCAGTTAACTTACTTGTAAAATGAGACTATTAACCTTTTTAAAAAAAATAAAAAATAAAAAAAGGCCAACAAGAACTAGAGCATAGTTTCTAGCTCTACACAAGGTAACATTGCTCCACTTTCTTACAAGATCAGCGTGTGCTTGCTTGGGTATCTTGGGTGTATGCATGTGCATGTGTGGGTATTGTGTGTTTGTGTGTGTGTGTTTTGGGTGTAATGGTAACTCAATGTGCTGCAGCATCCAAGCTCATGAGTGTGCAAATTGTGGGGAGATCTAAATTGTGATGTCTTTTTTCTCTTGCCTCAGCTATAACTTCTCAATAGTCTGCCTTTCTTCATGAATGGATGAAGAAAGAAGAGCTGCTGAGTCACAGAAAAACATGACACAGGTAGGTAAGAGCTAATAATTCTCCAAAAGAATATTCCTGTTTCACCAGTTCATTGGTCTGATTGTTTAGAGCAGGGATCAGCAACCTGTTTCTTTGTTGGGCCACATAGTATGTTAGGCTTTGAAGGCCTGAGTTTCTGTTGGAACTCAACTCTGTCACTGTAGTGTGATAGTAGCCATAGACATCATATAAACATGTTTGATTGTGTTCCAATAAAACTTTACTCACACAAACAGGTGGTAGGCTAGGTTTAGCCCTGGCCTAGAGTCTAAGAAAATATGGCCAGGTGGGGCCTGGCTTGAAAATTTGTGCTGTCTGCGGACTTCTCGGCCTCTCGGGTTTATGAAAATAAAGGAAAGCTCCCTTTCTCTCAGTGCAGTTTTATTCATTAAAACTTCATCCATCCCTAACTGGTTTGGCTCAGTGGATAGAGCATCGGCCTGTGGACTCAAGGGTCCCAGGTTCGGTCAAGGCCATGTACCTTGGCTGCAGGCACATCCCCAGTGGGGAGTGTGCAGGAGGCAGCTGATTGATGTTTCTAACTCTCTATCCCTCTCCCTTCCTCTCTGTAAAAAAATCAATAAAATGTATTAAAAACACACACACACACAAAAAACACCTCATCCAGATTTGAACCTTTGTTTCATGTTGTGCTGATTGCTATAGTGGGAGAGAAGGAAGCAGGTGAATTGTTTCTCACTTAACATTGTTGGTAGGTTCTGCAACTTAAAGCAAAACAACGGATATGGAAACCAGTTTCACCATAGATTGATATAGATGAGTAAAGTTCTCACAGCATCTCCTCATCGTTAAAACAAAATGAAGTCATTTGAGGACCTGCTGTATTTAATTTTCAGACCAGTTATCTCATTTTTGCTATATGCCCTGGACTGTTCTGGATCATTATAAGATTGGAATTGTTTACCATTGAACCATGGGGAGATAAATTGAGTGTTTTAAAGTTTCATTCAGTCTGGGAGACAGGATTTGATCAGTCAGGAAGGATGTGTGGGGAGAGAGATCTGATGGCTGAGTCCAGGGGTCAATGTTAAGAGACCATAAAATCTTTAGAACTTCCCATGACTGGATTCTCAGTTCCTTTCCCCTGTATTGTCAGCATCATCCATCCTCCTGAACACATTTGGGGGTTGATACCTTTCTGATCAGAATATGTGGGATGTTTCAGGACTCAGTGGTCTTTGAGGATGTTGCTGTGGACTTCAGCCAGGAGGAGTGGGCTTTGCTGGATCGTGCTCAGAGGAGACTCTACAGAGAGGTGATGCTGGAGAACTTCCGGAACCTGGCCTCGCTAGGTGAGAATAGCAGCATTCCTTTATTTGTTGTTTAGAAAACAAATCTAAGAACTCAACCTTATTCCTTATGCTAGGATTTGGGCCGAAGAATTGGAATTCATTGGTGAATAAGGTAGACATGGTCACTGACCCCAAGGAACCTGTAGTCTAGGGCAGTGGTCGGCAAATTGTGGCTTGTGAGCCATATGTGGTTCTTTGGCCCCTTGAGTGTGGCTCTTCCACAAAATACCACATGCGGGTGCGCACGTACAGTGCGATTGAAACTTCGTGGCCCATGCGCAGAAGTCGGTTTTCGGCTCTCAAAAGAAATTTCAATCGTTGTACTGTTGATATTTGGCTCTGTTGACTAATGAGTTTGCCGACCACTGGGCTAGGGGCTTCACCATGAAAATAAACATCTGTGTGCTGAACTGACATTTTATTGTGGTTGAAAGTGTGGGCATACCTAACTGGTTTGGCTCAGTGGATAGAGCGTCGGTCTGTGGACTAAAGGGTCCTGGGTTCGATCATGCCCAGTGGGGGGTGTGCAGGAGGCAACCAATCAATGATTCTCTCTCTTCATTGATCTTTCTATCTCTCTCTCCCTCTCCCTTCCTCTCTGAAATCAATTATATATATATATGTGTGTGTGTGTGTGTGTGTGTGTGTGTGTATAGATATATATGGTATATGGGGGCATAGATTTTCTTAGGGACCCAGGGAGGTTTATGGTTTGGGACCTTTTGAGAATTTGCTGCCATCAATGCCCGGCAACATACCTAATGTTAAACAAATTGGGTTAATTACTCAGTGCTTCCAGGGAGAATACATGACATAGGGAGCTGTGGGGTGTCATAGTAAGAGGGTATTAGAAAGTATGTATTATAGGATTTGAACTTTGGTTGAGTGATTTGGGGAGGGATCTATGCAAGCAGGCTGTATTAGTTTACTGGGCCTTTTGTAACAAAATACTACAAACTGGATGACTGAAAACAAAAGAAACCTATTCTTTCACATTTCTGAATCTGGAGGTCCAAAATCAAGGTGTCAGCAGGGCCTTGGCCCTTCTGAAAGCTCTTTGGAAAAAATCCTGCCTGTCTCTTCCTGGCTTTTGGTGGTGGCCAGAAATAAATCCTCGGTATTCTTGACTTGCAGATACATTGCTCTGATCTCTGCCTCCATCTTCTCTCTATCTCTAAGTCTCTCCCTCTGTATAAGGACACTAGTTATTGGATTTAGGACCCACCCTACTCCAGTATAACTTCAGCTTAACGTGATTATATCTGCAATGACCCTATTTCCAAATAAGGAAGCATTCTGAGGTTCTGCACATGAATTAAAAAAAACAACAAAAAACACACCCACAAACATTTATTTGTTTTTAGAGCAGTTTTAGGTTCACAGCAAAACTGAACAGAAGGTATAGCGATTTCCCATATACCCCTTTACCCTTACACATGCACAGCCTTCCCTGCTACCAACATCCCCCCATCAGAGTGGGTTATTTGTTACAACTGATGAACCTGCATTGACATATCCTCATCACCTGAGTCCATAGTTGACATCGGGCTTCACTCTTGGTGTTGTACCTTCTATGGTTTGGACAGATACATGATGACATACCCACTGTCATAATATCATACAGAGCAGTTTTACTGTCCTAAATCCTCTGTGCCCAGTCGATTCATCCCTCCTTCCCTTTTAACCCCGGCAAGTATGGATGTTTTTACTATGTCCATAGTTTTCTCTTTTCGAGAATGTCATGTGTTTGGAATTATACGGTATATGTGTATGTAGCCTTTTCACATTGGCTTTTTTCAGTTAGTAACATGCATTTAAAGTTCTTTTATGTCTTGACAGTTCATTTCTTCTTAGCACTGAATATAATATTCCATTGTCTTGGTGTACCACCATCTGTTTATCCATTCACCTACAGAAGGGCATCTTTACTGCTTCTAACTTTTGGCAATTATGAATAAAGCTTCTGTAAATGTGTGTGCAAGTTTTGTTTGGACATGTTTTCAACTTATTTGGGTAAATTCAAAAGAGCAGGATTGTTTGATCTATGGGAATGTTATGTTTAGTTTTATAAAAAAACCCCAGCCTGTCTTCCAAGGTGGTTGCACCATATTGCATTCCCACCAGCAAAGAATGAGAATTCCTGATGTTCCACATCCTAACCAGCGTTTGGTGTTTCAGATTTTGGCCATTCTCATAGATGTATGGTGGTATCTCATTGCTTTTTTTAAAAAACTATTTTTAAAAGAAGATATTTTTATTGATTTCAGAGAGAAAGGAAGAAGGAGAGAGAGAAATAGAAACATCAACGATGAGAGAGAATCATTGATCTGCTGTCTCCTGTACACCCCCTACTGGAGATCGAGCCTGTAACCTAGGCATATGCCCTTATCAATTCTTCCTTTTGTAGATGATGCCTTTGGTGTTGTATCTAGCAAGTCATTGCCAAGCCCTAGGTCATCTAGATTTTTCTCCTATTATCTTTTAAGAGTTTTATAGTTTTACATTTTAAGTTTAGGTCTGTAATCAATTTCTGTGAAGAGTAAAAGGTTTGTGTCTGGATTCATTTTTTGGATGTTAATATCTAGTTCTAGTCTTTGTTAAAAAGACTATTTTTTCTCCATTGTATTGCCTTTGCTCCTTTTTTAAAAAATCAGTTGACTATTTTTATGGGCCTATTTCTGAACTCTATTCTGTTTCATTAATCTATTTAGACATGGATTAAAAATAAATTTTTTTTGGTTAATTTTCACATGAGGATATTTTTTTCATTGCTTTTTTTCAGAGAGAGTGGAAGGATGGAAAGAAGGTGGGGGGAGAAGGGGAAAGAGAGAGAGAGAAAGAAAGAGAGAGAGAGAGAGAGAGAGAGAGAGAATGTAAGAGAGACACATTGACTGATAGCCTCCCATATGGGGTGGGGTGTGAACCTGAAACCCAGGAACGTGCTCTTGACCAGGAATTAAACCCATGACCCTTTGGTGTGTGGGCCAATGCTCCAACTGCTGAGCCACACCGGCCAGGACTTGATATGGATTTTGTGTGAACACTGTTTAACCCACTTGGATTGAACTCACTTGGGTAGATTGGATGCTAATAGAAAGTGGGGAAAATTCTATTATTGGGTATTTCGTGGGTGGCATAGTGCCTGTCCTTAGATTAAATTTAGAAATGGTCTTATTTCATTTTACAATGGTATCAGAGTAACCTTGTCTAAGATTGGTATTCTGTGAAATTATTTGTGTTCAGCAGGAGAACAAAATATCCTGGTTGTAAGTAGCAGACCAACTTCTAGTAATACTGAGGATTAGATATGAAAGTCAGATCAGTTCTAGACATCAGAGGCTATGTCCCTACTCCTCCTCTCCTTAAAAATTCTTTGGACAAACATTTTGTTGCAATGAAATTAACACTTGCCCCATCTTTATAGTATCAGAAGACCGAAGTTTTGCCTTGCCTAATGGAAATGTTTATGGCTACTCATTTTTTTTTCTTTCATGTGATATGCCTTTCTGTATTAATAGGGTATCCACTACATACACCCTGTGTGATCTTCCAGTGGAAACAAGAGGAGGACCTGGAGATATCAAAGAGAGGGACTATCCATGGGGAGTACCAGGAAGGCAAGAATTCTTGTGAGAAATTGTCCTGGTTGGGGGATATTACATTTGGAAACATAAAAGCAAAATGAAACTTTTGTCTGAGAAGCAGATTTTCCACAGACACCATTGATTACTGTTATGACATTTTATTAGTCCTCTCACACTTGCTTTGTTTATGGAAAAGACTTTCTTCTTTGTAAGTTAGTATTTGGTCATGTACATTTTATCCAGTTATTTTTGTTTTATTCTCCTAATAATACTCTATTCCATGTACCAATCTTCATGGAATTATTTTTTAGTCAGTTGCTTACCATATTGACCCTTGTGCTTATTACCAAAGTCTTGAAACAGCCATAGTACCAAAAGCCCTTTGCTCATAGGTACCTTTACCTTTTGTTTCAGGTTTGGAGACTCAACTTAAAAATAATGAATCAGTCACTTTGCAAGATATTTATGGAGAAAAAGCATCCAATCAACAGAGAATAGAAAGATTCAAAAAGGATGATTCCTGGTCATCCATTTTATACAAAAACTGGGAATACCATTGCATTGATTATAAGAACAAAAACCCCAGGAGACATTTGAGGTGAGTGCCATTCATATAAAAGAAAGTGGTACCTCAGAAGAGAATCTTAAAATGCCATGAAATTTTAAAAACATGTACATAAAACTTGGTCAAAAATTATGATTTCATAAAGAATTTTCAAAAGTTATTCTCCCCCCCCACACACACAAATGAGATAGATCTTCAATGTTTGACAGTTGTAAGCAATTATGAGAAAAATCCAATTAATAAAAATTCAGTGATAAACATTGGCTATTGTAGAGCCTTTGTGAGAACTTTCAGCTTATAACTTGACAGGGCAAAAACATACATAGTTACTGAAATGGTAAAAATGTATTTATTACTAATAATGTGCTTTTTATTTTTGAAAGAAGTAATAAGGTGAAGGACATCTATGAATATAATGAAGAAAATCAGTGTGGACAAACCTTCAGCCAAATTTCAAATCTTAATATGCCCAAAAGAACTACTGAGATAAAATCCTATGAATGCCATGAATGTAGAAGGGTCTTCACGGATCATTTATCCCTTAAAAATCACATCGGCTCTCACACTGGAAGCAAACCCTATCAGTGTAAGGAATGTGGGAAAGCTTTTCATTTTCTTGCTTGTTTCAAGAAGCATATGAAAACTCCAACAGAAGAGAAACCCTATGAATGTAAGGAGTGTACCAAAGCCTTCAGCTGTTCTTCATTCTTTAGGGCACATATGAAGATTCACACGGGAAAGACAAACTATGAATGTGAGGAATGTGGAAAACACTTTAGCTGTTCTTCATCCCTCACAGAACACAAAAGAATCCATAGTGGAGATAAGCCTTATGAATGTAAGGAATGTGGGAAAGCCTTTAGTTGCTCCTCCTCACTCTCCAAACACAAAAGAATTCATAGTGGAGATAAGCCATACGAATGTAAGGAATGTGGGAAGGCCTTTAGTTCTTCCTCTCACCTTATAATACATATAAGAATTCATACTGGAGAGAAGCCTTACGAATGTAAAGAGTGTGGAAAGGCCTTCAGTGAGTCCTCAAAACTCACTGTACACGTCAGAACACATACAGGAGAGAAACCCTATAAATGTAAGGAATGTGGGAAGGCCTACAATTGTCCCTCCTCCTTAAGTATCCATATGAGAAAACATACTGGAGAGAAACCCTATGAATGTCTGGAATGTGGAAAAGCCTTCTATCTTCTAACTTCCCTTAACACACATGTGAAAAATCAAAGTAGAGAGAAACCGTATGAATGTAAGGAATGTGGAAAAGCCTTTAGTTGTCCCTCATCCTTCAGAGCACATGTGAGAGATCACATTGGAAAGATACAATACGAATGTAAGGAATGTGGGAAGGCCTTTAGTCGTTCCTCATCCCTCACTGAACACTTGAGAACTCACAGTGGAGAGAAGCCTTATGAATGTAAGGAATGTGGGAAAGCCTTTATTAGTTCCTCCCACCTTACAGTACATGTAAGAACTCACACTGGAGAGAAACCTTATGAATGTAAAAAATGTGGAAAAGCCTTTATTTATCCGTCAGCTCTTAGGATTCATATGAGAACACACACTGGGGAGAAACCCTATGAATGTAAGGAATGTGGGAAAACCTTTCGTCATTCTTCATACCTAACTGTACATGCCAGAATGCACACTGGAGAGAAACCGTTTGAGTGTCTGGAATGTGGGAAAGCCTTCAGTTGTCCCTCATCCTTTCGAAGACATGTAAGAAGCCACACTGGAGAGAAACCACATGAATGTAAGGAATGTGGGAAAGCCTTTGTCTGCCCTGCCTACTTTCGAAGACATGTAAAAACTCACACTAGAGAAAACATATAAATGTAAGCAGTATGGGAATGTCTGCAAAGCTTTCCAAATCTTAGGCAACATATGAGATCTCACAATGTGGAGACATCTTCTGACTAAGAAAGGAAATTGTTGCTCATCTTTATGAAGACTTGAGAATTTACAACTGAGTGAAACCCTTTGTAAACCATGTGGTAATGCCTTTATGAATATCACATTTTATTGTTCAAAATTCATAAGAAATAAGTCTATAAGAAAATTTATACTAGAAGTAAAGATGAGTGTCTTACCCTTGAAGTGGGATGTTGGCTCACTGATTTCTGGTTTTTAGTTAGTTAATTAAAAAAATTTTTAAAAATTTATTGATTGATTTTAGAGAGAGGAACGAACAGAGAAATATTGATTTGAGAGACAGAGAGGGAGAGAAAGATCAATTTGTTGTTCTATTTATTTATGTATCCATTAGTTGATTCTTGTAGGTACCCTGATTGGGGATTGAACCTACAGCCTTGAGGTATGAGGAAGTGTTCTAACCAGCTGAGCTACCTGGCCAGGGTTCTGGTTTTAATTGTCTGATATGAATATTTAGGGTGATAAATTTCCCTCCAATGCCTTTTAGCTCTAATATGTATTCTTCTGAGGTGCTTTTACTTTGGTTCAGATGTAAATGTTATTTGCATTACCAAGTCTTGAAGTGTATTTTTTCACATGCAGACAATAGTGGTCCTTTTTAAAAAAAATTAGTTTCTGATAAACTCATTGTTCTTTAAGAGTGCAGTGATTATGGTATGGACTCTTGTATTTGCAATTTCTTTTATAACTTTCTTTTGTAATTGGTAATTTCATTTTGATCTAGTACAACAGATACTGGAAATTGCCTACTCAATATTTTCCCCTTTTCACTAAGAAACTACTGTTTGTGAAGTTATCAGTTTTACTACTCAAAGCTTTTTCTGTCTAATAAGTAATTTCAGCAGAAAATAAGTGTGAAGGTCTTGAAAGAAGTGTCTCATTGATATGTAGCTTTTGTATTTCGTTCTTTGTCCTTGCTCATGGCTGGGAATTGGACCCAATGTTTTCAGAGTAAAAAGATCTTGTGACAAGAAAGCTCGAAGCAAAGCTGGTTGGGCTGGCTTCTGTGTGTTAATTTGGGCATGGCTGGGACTTGATTTCTCAGAATCACTTTCTTATGCAGTTCCAGGTTAGAATTGTCTAAAATAGTTTGTTTGAGAATTAGAAGGCAGAGGATAGAATCCCTTAATTTTAGTTTAGTGGGACCATGAGACAGGGAGACAGATGCATAGGTGCCTGTGGGCTCTAGTTTCCAGTCATTTTCCTAATTATTTGTCTTACCAACCAATATTGGTTCAAATGGAATAGTGAGTGCTTAAGTTACCCAACAAGCAGGAGTTCCATGAACATCTCTGTAAGTTTCTCTATCATGGCCCTATATAGCCTCTTAGATTTTTTTTAGCATTGTCATTTTGCTGATTTATTACCGTCCTTTGGCACATCAACTGATTCTATAGAGGTGGCCCCAGTTTGGAGCAGCACTGTTATCTCTGTAGTCCAGTCCCATTATGTCACTCTGCCTGAAGGGAAAGATACATCTATGTAAGTTGATTGTGATCTCAAAACAAGAAGAGCAACCACAATTTTGACTTTTATTACAATTTATTAGGATTGCTTGTTCTTGATCTTTATATATATGTTAAAATACAATATGTACTGTTATGTGTTTGGCTTTTCTCAACATAATGCCTCTTTGCCTTCTAATTGTTCTTTTGGCAGACTTACACTTATTTTTCTTGGTAAATGCTTTGTACGTGAAAATACGATTAGTAAATCAAAGGGTAGACTTCATGTTTACTTTGGTAGGTATTCTGCTTTTTCAAATATGTTTATTCCACCTATAATTATAAAATCAATGCATGAAAATTCCAATTGTTTCAAATATCTAGCCAGCACTTTCTAATTTTAGCCATTGAGTGGAAGTTGTGGTAATATTTTTTTTCTTTCTTTTTAAAATTGTTGACGAAATTACAGATGTCTTCCATCCCCACTGCCTGCCCCCATTTACCCACTTCCATCCAGCCCCCACCCCTCCCTCTGGCCATCACCACACTGTTGTCTGTGTCCATGGGTTATGCACATATGTTCTTTCATCCAGTCCCCGCTACCTGTTCCCTCTGACAGCTGTCAGTTTGTTCCATGTATCTGCGCCTCTGGTTCCATTTTGTTAACCAGTTTATTTTGTTCATTAGATTCTACATATAAGTGAGGTCATATGGTATTTGTCTTTCTCTCTGGCTTATTTCACTTAGCATAATAATCTCTAGGTCCATCCATGCTATTGCAAAAGGTAAGAGTTTTCTTTTTTTACAGCTACATAGTATTCCATTGTGTAAATGTATCAGCTTTTTAAGAAATTATTTTTAAAAATTGATTTTTAGAGAGTGCAAGGGAGAGGGAAAAAGAGAAAGAAACATCAATGTGAGAGAGAAACATCGATCAACTGCCTCCTGCACATGTCTCCCCCACATCTCTCCCTTTGCCATCAAGGATGGTGCCCACAACTTGGGCATGTGTCCTGACCAGGAATCGAATTGGCAACCCTTTGGTTGCATGAGTTGATGTCCAATCAACTGAGTCACATTGGTCAGGGATACCACAGTTTTTTTAATCCACTCCTGATGGGCACTGTCCAGATCTTGGCTATTGTAAGTAACACTTCTGTGAACATAGGGGTGCATATATCCTTTCTGCTTGGTGTTTTGAGATTCTTAGGATATATTCCCAGAAGTGGGATCTCTGGGTCAAAAGGCAGTTCTATTTGTAATTTTTTGAGGAAACTCTATACTGTTTTCCACAGTGGCTGTAGCAGTCTGCATTCCCATCAGCAGTATATCAGGTTTTCCTTTTCTCCACATCCTCATCAGAACTAGTTGTTTGTTGATTGATTGATGGCAGCCATTCTGGCTGGTGTGAGGTAATACCTCATTGTAGTTTTAATTTGCTTCTCTCTGAGGATTAGGGACAATGAGCATTTGTTCATATGTCTATTGGTTATCTGTATGTTCTCTGGAGAAGTGTCCATTCAGGTTCTTTGCCCACTTTTTAATCAGATTGTTTGTTTTCTTGGTGTTGAGTTGTATAAGTTCTTTATATATATTGGAAATTAACCCTTTACCAGATGTATTATTGGCAAATATGTTCTACCATACAGTGGATTCTCTTTTTGTTTTGTTGATAGTTTCTTTTGCTGTGCTGAAACTTTTTAGTGTGATGTAGTCCCTTTGTTTATATTTTCCTTTGTTTCTCTTGTCCTAGGAGATGTATAGGAGAAAATACTGCTATATGAGGTGTCTGAGATTTTACTGCCTATGTTCTTCTAGGATTTTTATGGTTTTGCAACTTACTTTTAAGTTTGCTATCCACTTTTAATTTATTCCTGTATATGGTATAAGTTAGTAGTCTAGTTTCATTTTTTTTGCATATACCTGTCCAATTTTCCCAGCACCATTTATGGAAGAGACTGTCTTTACTCCATTGTATGTTCTTGTCTCCCTTGTTAAATATGAATTAACCATAGAGATGTGGGTTGATTTCTGGGCTGTGCTCTGTTCCATTGATCTGTATGCCTGTTCCTTTGTCAGTACCGGGCTTTTTGATGACAGTGACCTAGTAGTATAGTTTAATATTTGGTGTTGTGATCCCTCCAGCTTTATTCTTTCTTAAGAATGCTGATGCTGCCAGAACCGGTTTGCCTCAGTGGATAGAGCATCGGCCTGTGGACTGAGGAGTCCCGGGTTCGATTCCGGTCAAGGACATGTACCTTGGTTGCAGGCACATCCCTAGTGGGGGGTGTGCAGGAGGCAGCTGATTGATGTTTCTAGCTCTCTATCCCTCTTCCTTCCTCTCTGTAAAAAATCAATAAAATATATTTAAAAAAAAAAGAATGCTGGAGAATCCAAGATGGCGGCGTAGGTAAAAACCTAAACTGCTGCCTCCTGCAACAATTTCAAAAATACAACTAAAAGAAAAAACGTCTATCACCCAGAACCACGGGAAAGCTGGCTGAGTGGAAGTTCTACAACTAGAAGGAAAGAGAAAAGAGCATTGAGACGTGCACGAGTGCTGAAAAGCTGAGTTATGGAGGCACGTGATCCGGGCTGGCGGCGGGCGTTGCTTTTTTCAACCCGAAGGGAGACAAGCCTCTGATTACTCTGAAATACAGTTTCTGGGGAGCCGCGGGGGACCCGAACTCCTACGGGGAGAAGCTGGACTGTCTGCCAGTGAGGATGGCTTGCTTGCAGAGCTGCGCGCAGGAATAATTGTTTATGGCACTGGGGCACGGGACTGCCAACAGGGACTCAGAGCCGGCTAACTAGCAGCCATTGCTGTTTGCCACGCCCTAGCCTAGTGACACCCTGAGACCCCGCCCCGCACAACCTACAAACCCACCCAAGCTCTAAGCAGAAGCTTTTGCATAAGAAAGCCCTGCCCTATCGCAGCTTAACCTAGCAAACTTGCAGCCCGGGTCAGACAGCTCCAAAACCTCCAAACCACAAGCAAAGAGGAGAAAACTGTAGCTCTCACTGTAGCTCCTGCTGGGTGGCCTCAGACAGTAGCTGACCTGCACCCCATTGGAGATCCAGAAGCCAGTGTACCTAGTGGTCAGTGTGAGACACCAGATTTCAACTCCTCACATCCATAAGTGACACATTCAAGAGGCAGACTCAGTGAGCACCAAAGCCCCACTGAAACAAGTCCTGCCCCATAAGCGTGTCTTCAGCGCAGCAGTTCTTCCATTATAGACACAGCGAGTACTCACAGCTAATTGGCCTGGAGGTCAATTCCTCCCAGTGTACCAACGGCAATTAAGGCTTAACTACACCAAGACTTTGCACTCAGCCCGCAAAGGGGTGTACCAAGAGCATCCACCTCATGTAATTGAGGAGGCTGAGCTACTGCCCCCTATAGATCACCTACCACACAAAGCTACTCCATCAACACAGGGAAGCAGCCAAAATGTGGAGACAAAGAAACATGTCACGAATGAAAGAAACAGAGGAAAGCAAACTACTGGATCACATAGAGTTCAGAACCACATGTATAAGGTTACTCAAGAATCTTCTTAAAACCGCTGAGAAACTTGATGAGACCTTCAAGGAGCTTAATGAGAATGCCAAAAAAATGGAAAAGGATCAGTCAGAAATGAAGCATACACTGTCTGAAATAAAGAATATACAGAAACTCAACTGTAGATCAACGTACCCCAAGAATCAAACCAAAGATCTGAAATATGTGGAAACAAAAAACATCCAACCAGAAAAACAAAAAGAAAAAAGAATCCAAAAATATGAAGATAGTGTAAGGAGCCTCTGGGACAACTTTAAGCGAACCAAAATCCAAATTTTTGGGGTGCCAGAAGAAGGGAGAGAGCAAAATATTGAAAACCTATTAGAAGAAATAATGACAGAAAACTTTCCCTACCTGGTGAAAGAAATAGACTTACAAGTTCAGGAAGCGCACAGAACCCCATACAAGAGGAATCCAAAGAGGACCACACCAAGACACATCATAATTAAAATGCCAAGGGCAAAAGAGAAAGAGAGAATATTAAAAGCAGCAAGAGAAAAACAGTTAATTACCTACAAGGGAGTACCCATACGACTGTCAGCTGATTTCTCAACAGAAACTACGCAGGCCAGAAGGGAGTGGCAAGAAATATTCAAAGTGATGAACAGCAAGAACCTACAACCAAGATTACTCTACCCAGCAAAGCTATCATTCAGAGTTGAAGGTCAGATAAAGAGCTTCACAGACAAGAAAAAGCTAAAGGAGTTCATCGCCACCAAACAAGGATTACATGAAATGCTGAAGGGTATTCTTTAAGAAGAAGAAGAAGAAGATAAAAATTATGAACAACAAAATGACATCAAATACATACCTACCAACAAGTGAATCTAAAAATCAAGTGAATAAAAAATCTGAAGAACAGAATGGACTGGTGAATATAATAGAATCAGGGACATAGAAAGGGAGTGGACTGACGTTTCTCAGGGGAAGCAAGTGTGAGGGGTGCGGGAAGAGATTGGACAAAAATCTTACTCCTATGGATGAAGACAGTGGTGGGGGTAAGGGCATGGGGTGGGGTGGGGAATCAGGTGGAGGGGAGCTATGGGGGGTAAAAAAGAAGAACACCTTTAATAATCTGAACAATAAAGATTTATTTAAAAAAAAAAAAGAATGCTGATGCTATTTGGGGACTTTTTTGGTTCCATGTAAATTTTTGAAACATTCGTTCTAGGTCTGTGAAATATGTGTTGGTATTTTAATAGAAATTGAATTGAATCTACAGATTGCTTTGGTAGTATGGACAGTTTAATGATGTTAATTCTTCCAGTCCATGTACAGCTGTTTGTTTTCTCCTTGGTTAAGTTTATTTCTGGGGACCTTATGTTTTTTGTTGCAATATAAAATGGGATTGTTTTGTTAGTTTCTCTGATAGTTCATTCTGATAGTTCATTACCTATAATAATAAAAGGACGTCATTCCGGATGTCCTTCTGGATGAAGCTGGGGCTGGAATGAATCCTGGGTCCTGGTTGCCTGCTGGCAGCTGAAGGGAAGCCGCCTGGGTCCCAGGTGCTGCAGGAAAGCTGGTGCCAGCAGCTGTGGGAAGGAAGGCCTACTCTTGCATGAATTTTCATGCATCTGGCCTCTAATTGTTGTATAATAAGTCTACTGAACCCTGGCCAGGTGGCTCAGTTGGTTGGAGCCTTGTCCCATACACCAAAAGTATGTGTTCAACTCCTGCCTAGGTTGTGGGTTTAATCCCCCTTTCGGGCACATATGGTAGGCAACTGATCAATGTTTCTCTCACATTGATATTTCTCTTTCTTCCCTTCCTCTTTCTCTAAAATCAATAAATCATTGGGTGAAGATTAAAATAAAATAAAAAACTACCAATTTCTGAATATTAATTTTGTATACTGCTACTTTGCTGCATTCATTTATTACAGTGAGTCTCAACTTTCCTAATGCTACGACCCTTTAATACAGTTCCTCATGTTGTGGTGGTCCCCAACCATAAAATTATTTTTGTTGCTACTTCATAACTCTAATTTTGCTACTGTTATGAATCGTAATGTAAATATCTGATATGCAGAATGTATTTTCATTGTTACAAATTGAACATAATTAAAACATAGTGATTAATCACAAAACAATATGTAATTATGTATTGTGAAATATTTATTTCTAATTACAAATAAATGAAATTTTGTCTTGAAGCATGGTGTAGCATGGGTAACAGTCTTAATATAACAACAGTAAACTACATTGCTACATTTTGCGACATTGTGTGTAAAAAGCCAACATCAGTGCGAAGGTTGAGATTGCTTCTTTCTCACCAGATCAGAAATTCTCGGGGCAGTCTTTGCAAGAGCACAGTGAAGATCATCTTCCACAACAAGTCTACTTCTGAACTTAGACTTGATAACCAACAAGCTGGAAAACCCTGTTTCACAAATATATGTTGTTGGAAATGGAAGGAGAAGGTGCAACACAGTCTCAGACAGAACAGGATATGACTGCAAACACTTGATCCAGAATTTTGTAACTGGCATTGTAGAGCAATCAGTTCTCACTGCATCACTGTTAATAAGTTCAATGAACTCCTCTTGTGCTGTCTCAGGAACATCTTCAACTTTGACTGTGAATGGGCTTCTGGCAAGTGCAAATGGGGTGTCAGGTAGATTTGGAAAGTGCGATAAAATTTCGTCTGCAAGCATGTGCAAGTGTTCTTTCACAGAAATTATCATCGTAATCCTTTTGTCTGGTTCAATGTCATGTTCCTCAAAGAAAGCAGATAAGATAGGCAACATGTAAATTTTATTTTCATCCAATTTTTTTTTTGCCAAAGCTAAAGTTTCATTTGCAATTGTCAGATCTTTTCAGACAAATCGAGGCATGTTGCATTTGGTCCTTGCAGTGATAAATTTAACTCATTCAAGATGGCAAAGATGTCAACCAAGTAAGCTATTTTCTGCACTTCACTTTTATCGCTGAAAAGTGCTTTGAACTGTGGTCTTGCTTTCTGATTAAAAAACGTTTTGAGTTCATCACGAAGCTCAAAAACACGTTTTAAAATTTTCCCTCTCAACAACCATCTCACTTCAGTGTGAAATAGCAGAGCATTATTCGGCATATCCAACTTGTTGCACAGTTGCGAAAACAGTCGACTGTTTAAAATGCTCGCCTTTACAAAATTGACAGAACTTATGACGCTTTTCATTACTCCTTGTAACTCTTGTGCCAGTGTCTTCATTGCTAATATTTGCTGATGAATCATACAGTGAGTTCTGATGACTTTTGGTGACTCATTCAGTACCAAACGTTGAAATCCAGATCGACATCCTACAATAGCTGGAGCACCATCTGTGCAAACACCACAAACTTTTCCCCAAGAGATCTTATGCTCTTTCAGAAATGAACCAACTGTGTCAAATACATCATGTGCAATAGTTGTCGTTTCAAGAGGGTTGCAAAAAAGAAACTTATCTTTAAAGTCGCCATCATTAATACACTTCACATAAACCAGTAACTGAACAGTTTGCAATGTTTGTAGATTCATCAAGCTGGATACTAAATATTGGAAGTGGAGCAGATTCAATTTCCTGGATTACCTGATCAAGAATATCAGCAGACATGTCATCTATTCTTCTGTGGACAGTGTTGTTAAATAAGGAAACTGCACTCAATTTCATAACAAATTTGTCTCTGATTATAACTCGAACAAGGTCTTTGGCCGCTGGCAACAGTAAATCCTCAGCAATTGTGTGAGGTTTCATAGCTCTGGCGATTCTGAGTGCCACCAAATATGAAGCTTCAATGGCTGCTACATTTTGTTTGTGGTACTTGCCACCAGTGTCAAGTCTGGCTTTCTTGTGTCCATCAGCTTTGCTTCTAAAATAGTTGGTATCCTTGCCAGCAAAGCTCAGATGCTTGCTATCAAAATGGCATTTTAGTTTGTTCAGCTTCATAGATTTGGCTGATAGAACTTCACAAGAAATAACACATTGCGGTTTCTCAATTCCTGCTGTAATTATTGAGGTAAAACCATACTATAAAAAATCCTCACTATATTTTCTTTTCTTAATGTTCTCTATATGATCCATTGTCATGGGATGGTTTGCTAATGAAAATAATATATAACAATAGCTTTGATAACAAAAGATGATACATGGCATAGTTCAGTCAATACAGTTCATTAAAGTTTCCTATGATTTACCATTCTCTGTGTTGTTGTTTTTTACATACCTGTTACTATCACAAGGGGGCAGTATTCATATCAACCACACCTGAATATAAAAAGACCAGTCGGCATCCAGATTAAGTTCCCATGGTACAGATTTTTTTCTTTTTTGCAGTAGTTGATGCTTTTACAGTACATGATTTTACATTTACCCAGTAAATATAATTCATGAAGTGTCATTTTGCCTCCAATACTGCTGCTTTCAACAAAGTAGCTGCTTTTAACAGAGTAGCTGCTTTCAACACAGCAGCTGCTTTCTACACAGTAGCTGCTCTCTACACATGTGTGACTGGTCCGCATAAGTACATTATGGCGCCAACCCTGTCACATACACCTGTATTTGTACGGGGTATATGTGATGGGGTTGGCGTGATGATGTCCTCATGCCGGTTACTTGTATGTGGGCATATCTGCATGTGGAAGGACCCGCCTGGAGACAGATAGAGGAGTGGTGTCTCGGTTCCTAAGACCATAAAAAATATGTGTTTTCCAATGGTTTTAGGCACCCCCTGTGAAAGGGTCATTCAACCCCGTTGAGAACTGCTGATTTATTAGATCTGGTAGTTTTTTGGTGGAATCTTTAAGGTTTTCTATGTACACTATCATGTCATCTGCGAATAATGACAGTTTTACTTCCTCCTTTCCAATTTGGATGTCTTCTTGTCTGATTGTTGTGTCTAGGACTTCCAATACTATGTTGAATAAGAGTGGTAAAAGCAGACATCCCTGTTTTGTGTCTGATCTTAATGGAAATGCTTTTAGATTTTGCCCACTAAGTATGATGGCTGTAGGTTTTTCATATCATGGCCTTTACTATGTTGAAGTATGGTTCCTCTGATGCCACTTTGCTGAGGATTTTTATCATAAATGGGTGCTGGTTTTTTGTTTTGGTTGTAATTTGTATTTACTTGACATGTAATGATATTGAATACTTTTTTATGTGCTTATTGGCTTTTTGGATATCTTTAATGAGGGCATCTGTTGAAGCATTTACCCATTTTTTTTTTTTTATTTGAAGGGTTTCTTTCTGGTTACTTGTCCTTTATTGTATGTGTGTCTATCTCTATAGTTACATACATATACATGCCATGTGATATATATATATATGTATATATATATGTTATAATATGTATATTACATATACATATATTGCAGGAAACTTTTCATAGTCTTTTTTTTATTGTTTTAAGTATTACAAATAGTAGTACATATGTCTCCTTTTTTTTCCACCCCTTTGACCTCCCCATAGTTTGTTTTGTGTCTTCACGCTTTTCATATTTGTTAGCTATAAAGGGAATCTATTGGTTTGATTACTGGAAAGTCCTTGGGTATTACTGGTTTCAGGCATGGCTAGATCCTGGGGCTAAAAGAATTATCTGGATGAATTCTGTTTCAGTATCTTGCTGTACGTCTTCCTGTATTCACTATTTTTCTTGGCAGGCTATCTCTTTATAGTGGGCCCCAGAAGATCCAAGCTACTTTCTTTCCAGGTTGGATTCTCAGGGAGAAGATAGTGATAGTCATTTGGGACAATTTCAATATGATTACTACAATGGAAGCTTATTGGCTCACTTGCCCGCTGTTTTCCAATGAATGTAAAACTCCAATTTGTTTAGACTGGCTCCTACACTCATCCAGAAGCCAGAGTAGAGTCTATACTTGCCTTCTCTAGTCATCATTTGTTTCTATATTAATTTTAGAATCTCTTTATCAATTTTGAAATAAAACTGGAACCATGCTTGGAATTGAATTGATTTTATGGAATAACCTGAATGAAATCAACAGTTTTATAATATTAAGTCTTACAAATGATAAATGTAATATAATTGTCCATTTACCTGGGTCATCTTTAAATTCTTTTAACTGTGTTTTATAGTTTTAATTGAAAAGGTATTGAATACATTTATTTAATTTATTTCTAGGAATGTAGTATGTTTTGCTTTGTAAATATTTTTATTTATTTTTTTGTTTTTCAGGCTAGCACATAGAATTGCAATTTCTTTTTGTACATTCATCTTTTATCCTGTGACATTTATAAATTTAATTATTTATTCAAGTATTTATGGCTTATTTTAGATTTTCTGTGTATACAATTCTATCAATAACAATAAAAAATTCTAAACTTTATCTTTCATTTTTCTTGCTTCATTGCTTTATAGTGATGAATAGATATGATGAAAATAAACATCTTTGCCTTGTTTCTGATCTTAGGGGACAGTGTTCCATATTTCACCATTAAGCATAATAACAGCTCTTGAATTTTTCATAGTTAATGGCATCGTTTAGGCAAGCACTATCTTTTCAACTATCCATATCATATGGGCTCTCTATGTTATGGAAGCAATGTTAAAAGGAAGGGGAAAATCCAGTCAATAAAATATGAGAGACCAAGATTGCTTGTATCTTTGAGTGAAAACATATGGCACATTGTTATTATTATATACACTAGAGGCTGGGTGCACAAAGTTCATGCACTGGGGGTGGGGGTGGGGGTGGGGGTTATCACTCTGCCCAGCCTGCACCCTCTCCAATTTAGGAACCCTCAGGGGATGTCTGATTGCTAGTTTAGGCCTGATAAATCAGCAGTCAGACATTCCTCTCATAATCTGGGATTGCTGGCTCTCAACCGCTCGCCTGCCTGCCTGCCTGATTTCCCCTAACCACTTCTGCCTGCCAGCCTGATCACTCCCTAACCACTCCCCTGCCGGCCTGATCTATGCCTAACTGCTCCCCTGCCAGCTCGATAACCCCTACTGCCCTCCCCTGCTGGCCCGGACACCCCCAACTGCCCTTCCCTGCAGGCCTGGTCACCCCCAATTGCCCTCCCTGCAGTCCTGGTCCCCCCTAACTGCCCTCCCCTGCCGGCCTGGTCACCCCTAACTGCCCTCCCCTGCAGGCCTGGTTGCCCTTAACTGCTCTCCCCTGCCAGCCATCTTGTGGCAGCCATCTTTGACCACATCTTGTGGGGCGGCCGTCTTGTGTGAGGATCAATTTGCATATTACCTCGTTATTATATAGGATATTGATTGATAGTTTGATGTGACCAAAATAGCTACAGTTTATTGAGTGATTACTATGTCAGACACTATTTGAAGCACTTTATAGCTATAATTTATTACTCTTCACCAAAAAACATTGAGATAAATGCTGTCATTATCTATATTTTACAGATGAAGAAAAAGAGGCAGAGAAACAGCTTGCCCATGGTCATATAGCTTGTGAGTAGCTAAATATATGTGGCTTTAGAATTCACATTTTACCTACCACATATTATTACTAAAAAGAGTAATTTGTGGAAATAGTATCTGTTGCACAGCAGTAAATGCTGACATTTTTTAGCTTCAATATTAACTCAAAGTACAACCTCTGAACAGTAATTTGTAATAGTTAACATTAAAAAAAATTTACCATGTGCCACATACTCATGGATCCTCTTTTCTTAACACAAAAACTTAAACTTTAGCCCTGGCTGGTGTAGTTCAGTTGGTTGGAGTGTCATCCCACACACTGAAAGGTCTCTGGTTTGATTCCCCATCATATCACATGCCTGGGTTGTGGGTTCAGTCCCCAATTGGGGATTATGTGAGAGGCAACCGATCGATGTTTCTCATTCTCTCCCTTTCTTCAAAATCAATAAGTATATCCTTGGGTAAGGATTTAAAAAAATTAACTGCAAAATTTAATTTTATACATGGACTGCTTTTGATTTCCAGATGAATATCCTCCAGTAATCCTCTCATTTTGTCTCTCCCTCCCCCATTTTGATTTTTTTTGTGCCAAAACATGAAACAAAACTCTCCCTCCCCCAAACGTTCAAGTGACAATGTCAATCATGTACACATTGTCAGCAACAGATCCCCAGACTTCCTCTTCCCCATCCGTCATGACTGAAACTATAACCAGCCAACAGCAACTCCCCACCACCCCTTGCTCTCAGCCTCTGGTAACCATCATTGTACTTTCTGTTTCTATGAGTTTAACTGCTTTAGATGCCTCATGTAAATGGAATCATACAGTGTTTGTCTTTTTTTGTGACTTATTTTACTTAGCATAATTTTATGAAGATTCACTCATGTATATGACAGCATTTCCTGTTTGTAAGGCTCAATAATATTCCATTCCTGTATGCACCACATTTTAAAAAATCCATTCATCTGTGAATGGATACTTAGATTGATGCCACCTTTTGGCTATTGTGAATAACCCTGATATAAACACGAGAGTGCAAATATCTCTTCTCCTCTCTGAGCCTCAGAATTTTAATAGTAAATTTGGATCTTCACTTACCTTCCAAATAGGACTGCCAGACTTATCAGGATAACAACAACAACAAAACATGCCCAAATTGGAATTTCAGAAAACAATGTATTTGAGACATACTTGTACCAAACAATTCATTGTTTATCAGAAATTCAGTTTTCAATGGGCATTTTGTATTTTATCTGGCAACTCTACTTCTAAGGTCACTATGAAGATTAGACATAATGTGATAAAATCTATCAGTCATGTGGCAAGTTTACATCAAATGTATCTATTTTTATAACTTCCATATGTTTGCATTTAAAATAAGAATCCCAGGAATTCAAAATTAATTTGATATTGCTATCTTTATGATCCTGGACAAGTTTAAGCTGTGATCCTGAGCACCTCACCAGATTCTAAGTTTATTATAAAGTATGATCTTTGGGTTCAGACTAGGGTGCCACCTTGTTTTCATAAATAAAATTGTATTGGAACACAGCCTTGCTCATTCATGTATGTGTTGTTGATGGCTCCTTTTGTGCTATGATGACAGGGTTGAGTAGTTATAACAAAGACCATATGGCCTACAAAGCCTAGAATATTTACTACCTGCTTCTTTGCAGGAAAACTTGCTGACCCTTTCTTGATGTTATTGGGGTCATTGTTCACTTTATGGGGTTATGCTGAGGAGAAACCAAATGTATGTAAATTGCTTAGGACAGTGGCACATAGCAAAGCATCAATGAGTGGAAGTTGTGGTTATCATATTAAGAAGCCAAAGGAAAAAAACTACACAAAATTTCTAGAGATGTTAAAATGGCATTTGGTAAATTATAACCCATTCCAGATTAGAAATATTAACAGAACAAGAATATAAAGAACAAAATATGTACATTAAACTAGAACTAGTATGAAGTTTAATGCAAGAAACTTGGAATCATGTTGATCATAGTGAATAAAATTACAAGTTCATTCTATCACTATTATATTTCTATTAGTAGAAGAGGTAACCTCTGCATTAGGACAGAAACATAAAAAAGGAACGAGATCACAATAATGAGTAATTTCAGATAATATGATTGTACTCATGGAAAACAACTAGAACCACTCTTAGAATAAAGAAGTTATAGAAAAGGAAGAAATGATTAAAAAGCATGAGGATAGTTTAAGGGACTTTGGGAAAATGCATCATGGGGGTACAAGAGGTAGAAGAAACTGATTGGGATAGAGATATGTGTGACAAATAATGACAGGAAACTTCCCTACCCTGGTGAAGGAAAAAGTCACACAAATTCAGGAAGCACAGAGGGTCCCAATCAAGATAAACCCATAATTAAAATGGCAAATGTTAAAGACAAAGAGAATCTTAAAGGCAACAAAGGAGAGGTAGTAACCTACAAGTGAATTCCCATTAGGCTGTCAACTGATTTCTCAATAGAAATGCTCTAGGCCAGAAGGAATGTGATGAAGTTTTTAATGACAAGCAAGGATCTTAAACCAAGACTACTCTATCCAGCAAGGCTATCATTTAAACTTGAAGGTGAAATAAAGAGCTTCCTAGACAGAAGAGGGCTAAAGGAGTTTATTGCAACCGAATAAGCATTGCAATAATTGCTAAAGGGACTGCTGTTATAAGAAGAAATAGAGAGAAAGAAACATAGGCATAAAGACTAAAAATGGAATAAATAAGTACTTATCCTATCTAATAAAAGAATAATATGCAAATTAACCACCACTCCACTACACTAACAAGCCACACCCACCAGTCAATCAGGAGCAAGCATGCAAATTAATCCAACCAAGATGGCTGTGGCCAACAGAAGGCTTGGGTTGCCCCTGGCGATGGAGGAAGCCAATCTTTTCACACACCGTGGCTGGCCCAGGCCTCCACTCAAGGCTACAAAGTTTCAATTATAGAAGATAAATAAATCCCAGATACCAGGGCCTCCGCTTTTGTCTCCGGGGGTGTGTGGCCAGCCTGAAAACCACCACAGGCCCCTTGCCCAGGGCGCCCCATGCCCCAAGGAAACCCCCACCCTGATCCAGGACACCCTTCAGGGCAAACCAGCTGGCCCCCAGCCGTGCACCAGGCCTCTATCCTAGCTAATAAAAGAGTAATAGGCAAATTGACAATCACTCGCTGCCCCCATGTGGTCAAAGATGCCTGCCCCTATGTAGACACAAGATGGCCACCACAAGATGGCCAGCAGGGGAAGGCAGTTGGGAGGGACCAAGCCTGCAAAGGAGGGCAGTTGGGGGTGATCAAACCTGCAGGGGAGGGCAGTTTAGGGTGACCAGGCCAGCAGAGGAGGGAAGTTGGGGGTGACTGGGCCTGCAGGGGAGGGTAGTTTGGGGGACCCAGGCCTGCAGGGGAGAGAGTGGGGGGGGGCAGGCCTGCAGGGGAGGGTAGTTAGGGGTGACTAGGCCTGCAGGGGAGGGCAGTTAGGGTGACCAGGCCTGCAGGGGAAGGGCAGTTAGGGGCAATCAGGCTGGCAGGGGAGCAGTTAGGCATCAATCAGGCTGGCAGGGGAGTGGTTAGGGGGTGATCAGGCTGGCAGGCAGAAGCAGTTAGGGGCAATCAGGAAGGCAGGCAAGTGAGCAGTTGGGTGCCAGCAGTCCTGGATTGTGAAAGGGATGCCCGACTGCACATTTAGGCCCGATCCTACCAGGCAGTCGGACATCCCTCGAGGAGTCCCAGATTGGAGAGGTTGCAGGCTGGGCTGAGGGACACACCCCCCTAAGCACAAATTTTGTGCCCTGGGCCTCTAGTCAATAATAACCTAAAATGTAAATGGATTAAATGCTGCAATCAAAAGACACAGTAACTGAATGGATGAGAAAACATGACCTGGGGAAAATGAACAAATTCCTAGACACATACAATTTTTCAAAACTCAACTAGGAAGAATCAGAGAACCTAAATAGGCCAACAATAACTAATGAAATTGAAACAGTTATTAAAAAACCTCCCAACAAACAAAAGTCCTGGACTGGATGACTTCACAGGCAAATTATAAACATTCAAAGAAGAACTAATACCTATGCTTTTGAAACTATTGCAGAAAATTCAAGAGGAAGGAAGACTTCCAGGCTGTTTTTACAAGGCCAGCATTATCCTAATTGCATATCCAGATAAAGGCACTACACAGAAAGAAAACTATAGGTCAATGTCCCTGATGAACATAGATGTTTAATCCCCAATGAAATATTAGGAGATAGGATCCAACAATACATTGAAGAGGTCAAACACCATAACAATTGGGATTTATTACAGGTATGCAAGGTTGGTAAAATATTTGCAAATAAATAAATGTGGTACATCATTTAAATAAAATGAAGGATAAAAACACAACATCTTTTCAGTAGATGCAGAAAAAGCATTTGACAAAATACAAAATCCATTTATGATAAAATCTCTCAGCAAAGTGGGACTATAGGCAACATACCTCAACATAATAAAGACCACATAAGAAAAATGTAGAGCCAACATCATACTCAATGGGCAAAAAAGAAAAGGGCTGCACTTAAGATCAGGAGCAAGACAGGGCTGTTTCACCACTCTTACTTTTTTAAAAAATTTCTTTATTGATTACGGTATCACATATTTATGCTCATGCCCCCATTCCCCTCCCGAACCCTTCCCCACGCATGCCCCCACCCCCCTGTTGTCTGTGACCACTGGTTAGGCTTATATGCATGCATACAAGTCCTTTGGTTGATATCTCCCCTTACCCCCACCCTCCCCTACCTTCCCTGAGGTTTGACAGTCTGATCGATGCTTCCCTGTCTCTGGGTCTGTTTTTGTTCATCAGTTTATGTTGTTCATTATTTCCCCTAGATGAGTGAGATCATGTGATACTAGAAATACACTTATAAGAACTGAAAATGAGACAGGCTATAATGGTTATACTGAGAGGCAAATGAATCATTCTGTAGTGAGTTTCTTTCTGGGCCAACAGTTCTTTTGAGTCCCAATTTCAATGTCAAACAGTTCCTTATGTGTACATGTCAGCAATGATATTTCAGTTCTGGATGGTGGACAAATGGTGGTAATGCAGGTCCGACCCTCTCTGGTTTGGTCCTGGGCAACTTGCAGCTACGCACAGCTGCTGAATGCTAGCATGTTAAGGCGTCGTCAGTGTCTTCCATCTCTGGACTGTTTCCCTTCTGACTTCATGGCTGGAGCAATTCCTCTCTGTTGCAGGAATCCACATGGTGTTGGAATTGTTTTCTGAAAATATACAAACATATTCTAGACCAAAAGTTAATAAAAGAATCTTTTCTATAAATTTGACTTGGGATCCTTTTTCACTTTTTTGCCTAAACGATTTTCCTTTGACTTGTTTTGACACCATGTGTGTTTTTCATGGGTGTCTTGCTGTTAGCATTGCAAATGGAAGTTAATTTTCTAAAGTAAAAATTTTCTAGATGTAACTTACTTACAGGATATTTTTCCTTACATGATATTCTTCTACTGTCTCCCTTTTTTTCCCCACTTTTAAAAAAAATAAATCTTTATTGTTCAGATTATTACAGGTGTTCCTCTTTTTTATTTTCTTCCCCATAGCTCCCCTCCACCTGATTCCCCACCCCACCCCAGGCCCTTACCCCCTGCCACTGTCTTCCTCCATAGGAATAAGATTTTTGTCCAATATCTTCCCGCACCCCTCACACCTGCTTCCCCTGAGAATCGTCAGTCCAATCCCTTTCTATGTCCCTGATTCTATTATATTCACCAGTCCATTCTGTTCTTCAGATTTTTTATTCACTTGATTTTTAGATTCACTTGTTGGTAGGTATGTATTTGATGTCCTTTTGTTGTTCATAATTGTTATCTTTACCTTTTTCTTCTTCTTCCTCTTCTTAAAGAATATCCTTCAGCATTTCATGTAATCCTGGTTTGGTGGTGATGAACTCCTTTAGCTTTTTCTTGTCTGTGAAGCTCTTTATCTGATCTTCAACTCTGAATGATAGCTTTGCTGGGTAGAGTAATCTTGGTTGTAGGTTCTTGCTGTTCATCACTTTGAATATTTCTTGCCACTCCCTTCTGGCCTGCATAGTTTCTGTTGAGAAATCAGCTGACAGTCGTATGGGTACTCCCTTGTAGGTAATTAACTGTTTTTCTCTTGCTGCTTTTAATATTCTCTCTTTCTCTTTTGCCCTTGGCATTTTAATTATGATGTGTCTTGGTGTGGTCCTCTTTGGATTCCTCTTGTATGGGGTTCTGTGCGCTTCCTGAACTTGTAAGTCTATTTCTTTCACCAGGTATGGAAAGTTTTCTGTCATTATTTCTTCTAATAGGTTTTCAATATTTTGCTCTCTTCCTTCTGCTGGCACCCCAAAAATTTGGATGTTGGTTCACTTAAAGTTGTCCCAGAGGCTCCTTACACTATCTTCATATTTTTGGATTCCTTTTTCTTTTTGTTTTTCTGGTTGGATGTTTTTTGTTTCCACATATTTCAGATCTTTGGTTTGATTCTTGGGGTACGTTGATCTACAGTTGAGTTTCTGTATATTCTTTATTTCAGACAGTGTATGCTTCATTTCTGACTGGTCCTTTTCCATTTTTTTGGCATTCTCATTAAGGTCCTTGAAGGTCTCACTAAGCTCCTCCAAAGTGTCATCAAGTTTCTCGGCGGTTTTTAGAAGATTCTTGAGTAACCTTCTAAAAGTGGTTCTGAACTCTATGTCGTCCAGTAGTTTGCTTTCCTCCGTTTCTTTCATTCATGACATGTTTCTTTGTCTCCACATTTTGGCTGCTTCCCTGTGTTGATGGAGTAGCTTTGTGTGGTAGGTGATCTATAGGGGGCAGTAACTCAGCCTCCTCAATCACTTGAGGTGGATGCTCTTGGTACACCGCTTTGTGTGCTGAGTGCAAAGTCTTGGTGTAGTTAAGCCTTAATTACTGTTGGTACACTGGGAGGAATTGACCTCCAGGCCAATTGGCTGTGAGCACTCGCTGTGTCTATAAAGGAAGAACTGCTGCACTGAAGACACACTTATGGGGCAGGACTTGTTTCAGTGGGGCTTTGGTGCTCACTGAGTTTGCCTCTTGAATGTGTCACTTATGGATGTGAGGAGTTGAATTCTGGTGTCTCACACTGACCACTAGGTACACTGGCTTCTGGATCTCCAATGGGGTTCAGGCTAGCTACTGTCTGAGGCCACCCAGCAGGAGCTACAGCGAGAGCTACAGTTTTCTCCTCTTTGCTTGGGGTTTGGAGGTTTTGGAGCTGTCTGACCCAGGCTGCAAGTTGGCTAGGTTAAGCTGCGATAAGGAAGGCCTTTCTTATGCTCAATCCGCTGCTTGGAGCTTGGGTGGGTTTGTAGCTTGTGCAGGGCGGGGCCTCAAGGTGTCACTAGGTTAGGGCGTGGCAAACAGCAATGGCTGCTAGTTAGCCGGCTGTGCGTCCCGACGGCGTCCCCAAGCCCCAGTGCCGTAAACAATTATTCCTGCGCGCAGCTCTGCAAGCAATCCACCCTCAATGGCAGATAGTCCAGCTTCTCCCCGTAAGAGTTTGGGTCCCCTGTGTCTCCCCAGAGACTGGATTTCAGAGTAATTGGGGCTTGTCTCCCTTCGGGTTGAAAAAGCAATGCCTGCCGCCAGCCCGGATCCCGCGCCTCCATAACTCAGCTTTTCAGCACTCGTGCACGTCTCAATGCTCTTTTTTCTTTTCTTCCAGTTGTAGAACTTCCACTCAGCCAGCTTTCCTGTGGTTCTGGGTGATAGACGTTTTGTCTTTTAGTTGTATTTTTGAAATTGTTGCAGGAGGCAGCAGTTTAGGTGTTTACCTACGCCGCCATCTTGGATTCCCAGCCTGTCTCCCTTTTTGATTTAAATATTAGGAGGCTTTTGGAAATTTTATAATGTAGTCTTGATAGCTTTTAAATTTTAATTTTTTGCACTAAAATATAACTGCTTTAGGTTCATTACATGTTACACAATTTTACCATGAGCTGAACTACCAATAAAAATTTTAGTTAACACTTTAGGAACAGCTTTTTGTCCAGTACCATTAATTTTTCTAGAATATTCACTTATTTCAATTAGCCAATTTAAATTAGTCTGAGAACTTGACTACTGTTTTACTGTCAAATTTAATACTCTATCAACAATCTTATTTTACCCTGAAAATATTAGTGGGATGGATTATTTGCCTTCTTGAGTAGGCCCTGAGCATTCCTGGTGCTAGTCTGGATTTAGATATCAAAAACTCACTTCCCCACACCATTGGTACAAGACAACTCAAACAAGTCTTGTTGTAGTGAGAGGGCAGCTGCTGTCGGCCAAGTTTCTGTCTGTTACCTGGGTCCCGATTTGAGCTGGGCATGGGAAATGAAGCAGCCATGGGGGCAGGAGATCTCCTTCAGAAGGGGTGAAGGTTCAGGCCCCTGCAAAGTTGGGGGGGTGAAGGTTTGTGCCCCACCTCTGTTGACCTCCAAGTTCTCTCCTGATGGCCCCTCTGTGACTGTGCCTGTCTTAGATTGTTCCTTCCCTGAGGAATCTTACCCGTCTCTGGCTAACCAGCCATCCTCTGGGGCCAAGCAGGGTGATGTGAGGTTCATTTCTGTCTCCTTGGTGGCCTATGCCCCCGTGGCCTCCATGCCCAGCACCTGCCTTGGGATCCCCTTGCCTGATGGTGGGGCCCCGGCACTGATCACATATCTTGGGGTACCCAGGTTTCTTCTCCAGGGAGTGCCCAGCTCACCCCACTGGGTGAAAGACAGATCCATGGTACCAGCCACCACGAGGCTTCAACCTCGGCATTAACAGAAAGCTCAGGCAACAGCTGTGGGCAATTGGATTGTGAAAAGAGGGTCCCTCTTGGCCAAAGGGGCAAGAGGGGCCAATATAGAATGCTCTGGTGCCTTCCCAGGGGACCCTCTACACAGTGGAAGGGATTAAATCCTTTCATGTCCTTTTCAAATTGCTGGGAGACATTCAAAAAATTAGTTTGTAAGTTTGTTTGGGATAACTGTACATTATGCTGTTGAAATTCTAAAATATCAAGAGATGTGTTACCTTTGTCTCCAAGCACCAAAAAGATGATTTTTTATTGATTCCCAAGGGTGCGAGGTACTATTATAGGTAATGGGGGTAATACAAATCTGGGAAAATAATAATGAGATTGTAGAATATTATCATGTAAGGATGTTCTTTGCTCTAGGCCATGGCAATTCCATTTCAAACTGGCTGTCAATTTCTTTTTGTATAGACAAGGTCTTAGTTACATTTTCTGCACCTCTCCCAGGAGCAAGTAGTGATAGTCCCTTCCTTTGGTGTCTTTAATTTTACACACAAAGGAGCAGTGGTTTGATTTTGTGTCATACAAAAGGGAAGCTGGGTGGCGACCCCTGTGTAATTATACTTCCTAGCCCCAACCATGGTCCTCCTGGATGACCAAGGTGTTTGGTATTATTGGTGACTGCCTTAGGCTGGGGATCAGCCCACGTAAGGGCTCTTACACATGAAGGGTCAGGAAAATAAGTCCAAAATACTTCCCCATTTGCCCCAGGAAATATTACCGTACAGCTGATGACTGCTAGGATGGCAAGAAAGACGTTCTCAGGCATTCTTGGGGTTCTGGTTACCTCACAATTTCTATTCTATTCTTTTTTGTTTTAACATTTTTATACATATGTGTCCTTATTTCCCCATTTGCCCCCACTCCACACTCATGCCACACCCACCTGTTGTTTGTGTCCAGTGATTAGGCTCATATGCATGCACACAAGTTCCTTGGTTGATCTCTCTCCCTTACTCCCACCACCCCCCTCCTTCCCTGAGGTTTGAGGTTCTGATCGACATTTCTCAGTCTCTGGTTCTGTTCTTGTTCATCAGTCTATGCCTTTCATTATATTCCACAAATGAGTGAGGTCATGTGATATTTATCTTTCTCTGCCTGGCTTATTTCACTTAACATAATATTCTCCATCTCTATCCATGTTCTTGCAAATGGTAGGAACTCCTTTTTTACTGCAGCGTAGTATTCCGTTGTGTAGTTATACCACTGTTTTTTAATCCACTCATCTGCTGATGGGCATTTAGGCTGTTTCCAAATCTTAGCTATAGTGAATTGTGCTGCTATGAACATAGGGGTGCATATATCCTTTCTGATTCGTGTTTCTAGTTTCTTGGGACATATTCCCAGAAGTGGGATCACTGGGTCAAATGGGAGTTCCATTTTTAGTTTTTTGAGGAAACTCCATACTGTTCTCCACAGTGGCTGCATCAGTCTGCATTACCCCAGCAGTGCAAAACAGTTCCTTTTTCTCCAAATCCTTGCCAACACTTGTTGTTTGTTGATTTGTTGATGATAACCATTCTGACAGGTGTGAGATGGTACCGCATTGTGGTTTTGATTTGCATCTCTCTGATGATTAGTGACTTTGAGCAGGTTTTCATTTGTCTCTTGGCCTTCCTTCTGTCTTCTTTCGAAAAGTGTCTATTTAGACCCGTTACCCATTTTTTGAGTGGGTTGTTTATCTTCTTTTTGTTAAGTTGTGTGAGTTCCCTGTAAATGTTGGAGATTAAACCCTTATCGTTGATATCATTGGCAAATATGTTCTCCCATGCAGTGGGCTTTCTTGTTGTTTTATTGATGGTTTCCTTTGCTGTGCAAAAGCTTTTTATTTTCATGTAGTCCCATTTGTTTATTTTCTCTTCAGTTTTCATTGCCCTTGGGGTAGTATCAGTGAAGAAGTTCCTTCTGCATATGTCTGAGATTTTGCTGCCTGTGGATTCCTCTAGTATTTTTATGGTTTCCCATCTTATGTTTAAGTCCTTGATCCATTTTGAGTTTATTTTTCTGTATGGTGTAAGTTGGTGGTCTAGTTTCATTTTTTTGCATGTATCTGTCCAATTTTCCCAACACCATTTGTTGAATAGACTGTCTTTTTAAAAAATTTTTTTTAAAGATATACTTTATTGATTTTTTACTAAGAGGAAGGGAGAGGAATAGAGAGCCAGAAACATCGATGAGAGAGAAACATCGATCAGCTGCATCCTGCACACCTCCTACTGGGGATGTGCCCACAACCAAGATACATGCCCTTGACCAGAATCGAACCTGGGACCTTTCAGTCTGCAAGCCGATGCTCTATCTACTGAGCCAAACCGGTTAGGGCTGAATAAACTATCTTGACTCCATTGTATGTTCATGCCTCCTTTGTCAAATATTAATTGGGCATAGTGGTTTGGGTCGATTTCTGGGTTCTGTATTCTATTCCATTGATCTATATGTCTGTTTTTGTGCCAGTACCAGGCTGTTTTAAGAACCGTGGCTTTGAGATACAGCTTGATATCTGGTATTGAGATCCCCACTACTTTGATCTTCTTTCTCAGGATTGCTGTGGCTATTCGGGGTCTTTTTTTATTCCAGATGAATTTTTTTGAAGGTTTTTTCTAGGTCTGTGAAATATGGCATTGGTATTTTAATGGGAATTGCATTAAATGTATAGATTGCTTTGGGTAGTATGGACATTTTGATGATGTTGATTCTACCAATCCATGAACATGGTATGTTCTTCCATCTGCTTACGTCTTCCTCTATCTCTTTTTTCAGTGTCCTGTAGTTTTCTGCGTATAGGTCTTTTACCTCTTTAGTTAAGTTTATTCCTAGGTATCTTAATTTTTTTGGTCCAATGGTAAATGGGATTGCTTTTTTAGTCTCTCTGTCTGTAAGTTCACTAATGGTGTATAGAAATGCCCTAGATTTCTTGGTGTTAATTTTGTATCCTGCTACTTTGCCGAATTCACTTATTAAGTCTAATAATTTCTTGATGGAGTCTTCTGGTTTTTTATGTACAATATCATGTCATCTGCAAATAAGGACAGCTTTACTTCTTCTTTTCCAATTTTGATGCCTTTTATTTCTTCTTCTTGTCTAATTGCAATGGCTAATACTTCCAGTACTATGTCGAACAGGAGTGGTGAGAGTAGGCATCCCTGTCTTGTTCCTGTTCTTAGGGGAAATGGTTTTCGTTTTTGCCCATTGAGTATGATGTTAGCTGTGGGTTTATCATATATAGCTTTTATTATGTTGAGGTATGATCCTATTATTCCCACCTTGTTGAGAGTTTTAATCAAGAAAGGGTGTTGGATTTTGTCAAATGCTTTTTCTGCATCAATTGATATGACTATGTGATTTTTATCTCTCAATTTGTTTATGTGATGTATCACGTTTATTGATTTGTGGATATTGTACCATCCTTGCATTCCTGGAGTAAATCCTACTTGGTCATGGTGTATGATCTTTCTGATGTGCTGCTAGATCCGATTTGCTAGAATTTTGTTGAGGATTTTGGCATGTTTGTTCATGAGGGATATTGGCCTGTAATTCTCTTTCATTGAGTTGTCTTTATCTGGTTTTGGTATTAGGGTGATGCTGGCTTCATAGAAGGAGCTTGGAAGTGTTCCTTCCTCTTGAATTTTCTGGAATAGTCTGAGGAGGATAGGTTTTAGTTTTTCCTTGAATGTTTGGTAAAACTCCCCTGTGAAGCTGTCTGGCCCTGGGCTTGTGTCTTTTGGAAGCTTTTGGATGACTGCTTCAATTTCTTCCATAGTTTTTGGCCTATTGAGATGTTTAGATTCTTCCTGATTGAGTTTTGGAAGGTTATATTTTTCTAGGAATATGTCCATTTCCTCCAGGTTGTCCAGTTTGTTGGAATAGAGTTGTTCATAGTATTTTTTAACAATCCTTTGTATTTTAGTGGGGTCTGTTGTTATTTCACCTCTTTCATTTCTGATTTTTTTATTTGGGTCCTCTCTCTTTGTTTCTTGGTAAGCCTGGCTAGAGGTTCATCAATCTTGTTTATCCTTTCAAAGAACCAGCTCTTGGTTTTGTTGATCTTTTGTATTGTTTGTTTGTTTCAATGTCATTTATCTCTGCTCTGATCTTTATTATTTCCTTCCTTGTGCTTACACTGGGCTTTTCTTGTTGCTCTTTTTCTAACTCTTTGAGTTGTAGGGTTAGGTAATTTATTTCCATTGTTTCTTGTTTTTTGCAGTAGGCTTGTAGAGTTATGAACTTCCCTCTCAGGACTGCTTTTGCAGTGTCCCATAGATTTTGGATTGTTGTGTTTTCATTGTCATTTGTTGCCATGATGTTTTTTATTTCTTCCTTGATCTCTCTGGTAACCCAGTGATTATTTAATAGCATGCTGTTTAGTGTTCATGTGTTTGACTTTTTTGGATTGTTTTTATTGTAGTTGATTTCCAGTTTTATGCCACTGTGATCTGAGAAGATGCTTGATATGATTTCTGTCTTCTTGAATTTGTAGAGACTTTGCCTGTGACCCAAGATATGGTCTATCTTTGAAAATGTCCCATGTGCACTTGAGAAGAATGTATATTCTGTAGCTTTGGGGTAAAATGTTCATAAGATGTCAATTAATTCCATCTGGTCTGGTGAGTCATTTAGGATTGATGTTTCTTTGCTGATTTTTTGTTTAGAGGATTTACCCAGTGGTGATAGTGGGGTATTAAAGTCTCCTACTATGATTGTATTGCTGTTAATCTCTCCCTTGATATCCTCCAGGAGTTTTTTTTATGTATTTCGGTGCTCCTGTATTGGGTGCATATATGTTTACCAGAGTTATTTCTTCTTGTTGGATTGCTCCCTTTAGTATTGTGAAGTGGCCTTCCTCGTTTCTTTTTATGTCCTTCACTTTGCGATCTAATTTGTCAGATATAAGTATTGCTACCCCAACTTTTTTTTCATTTCTATTTGCCTGGAAGACCTTTTCCCATGCCTTCACCCTCAGTCTGTGTGTGTCTTTTTTCCTGAGGTGGGTTTCTTGTAGACAGCAGATATATGGGTTGTGTTTTTTCTTATCCAGTCAGTTACCCTATGTCTTTTGACTGGGGCATTTAATCCATTTACATTTAAAGTTATTATTGATAGGTACTTACTTGTCACCTTTTTTATTATTTACCCCTGTGTTCCTTCTTTGCTTCCTATTTCTTTTCTTTCTTTTTTTTTTTTTTTTTTTTTTTTTTTACAGCAGACCCTTTAGCATTTCTTACATTGCTGGTTTGGTGGTAATAAATTCCCTTAGTCCTTTTTTGTTTGTGAAGCTCCTGATTTCACCTTCAGTTTTGATTGATAGCCTTGCTGGGTACAGTATTCTTGGATTCAGACCCTTCCTTTGCATGACTTTGTGTATTTCATTCCATTCCCTTCTGGCCTGATGAGTTTCTGTTGAGAAATCAGTTGCTAGTCTGATGGGGGTTCCTTTGTAGGTAACTTTCTGTCTCTCTCTGGCCGCTTTTAAGATTCTTACTTTGTCGTTGGTGTTTGCCAGTTTAATTATCATGTGCCTTGGCGTTGGTCTTTTGGAGTAATTTTGCTTGGGACTCTGTGAGCTTCTTGGATTTGTGTGGGTTTTTTCTTCCCTATATCAGGGAAGTTTTCTGTCATTATTTCTTCAAACAGGTGTTCTATTCCTTGCTCAGTTTCCTTTCCTTCTGGAATCCTTATTATGTGGATATTGTTTTGTTTCATGTTGTCCCAAAGTTCCCTTAGGCTCTCCTCCTGCTTTTTAATTTTTTTTTCTAGAAGCTGTTCTACTTGGGTATTTTTTCCTACCTTGTCTTCTAGCTCACTGATGCGGTCCTCTGCTTCTTCTAGTCTAGTCTTGATGCTTTCTACTGAGTTCTTTACAGCAGCAATGTCATTTTTCATTTCTTTTTTGTTCTTCCTTTCCTCTTGGTTCTTACTCATATTGTCAAATTTGTCTTCCATTCTTTTCAGCCACCTTATGATAATTTCTCTGAATTCTTTCTCTGGCAGGTTGCTTGCCTCTATTTCATTTACTTCCTTTTCTGGTGATGCCTGCTTTTCTTTCATATGCAGGTTGTTTCTTTTTCTCCCCATGGTCTCTGCTTCTCCGGGTATCTGGTTATGTAATTCTCTCTCTCCTGTGTTGATTTAAAGGCACAGAATACAACAGAACCAAGTACCACACACAAGGCACTGAACAGAAATGTATTCACAATATTAATAACCCCAAATAAAGGTGACCACCAGAGAAAGGCAAATTAGGGGATAGGAGAGAAAGAAGAAGAGAGGAAGAAAATAAAAAAGAAAGAAAAGGAAAAAAAAGAAAGGAGTGTCAAAATGAAAGTGGAAAAAGGCAAAAAAAAAAAAAGGTAAGAGAGAAAAGAAAGGGAATAAGAAGAAAATGAGAACAAACTGTATATATGGGGGAAAACTCCAATAGAACAGCCACTAATCCCAGCAAATGCCAGCAACAAGTACCTGGAGATGAATACAAACTACAAACAACAATTGATATCAAGGAAGGCGAGGAAAAACAGATGCAAAAAACAAACAAAAACAAAGCAAACAAGAAAACAAAACAAAAAAGAATTAGCAAAAGAATATTACAAACAAATATAAAAAACGATATAATCAATATTTGAGCAAACAACAACAAAAGGACCGAGAGAAAAACAATTTTTGGATAGTGAAGACAGAGAAGAGAGAGGTGTGTATGAGCTCGGAGCAGGGGATTGGAAATTAGATGTATAAGTAAGGTGAAATTTTAAGAGGGGGTAAAAAGAAAGAGTAGGGAAAATCTAAAGCAGGAAAAGTGTAAGAGAAACAGGACAACAAAAGGGGAAAAGTTAGGAAGAGAGTGATGGCATAAAGGTAGAGTTGAGACAGAGTAGAATGATGCTAAAGGAAAGATGAAAATAGAATGTAGAACACTAATCTCAAAGTCAAATAAAGAGAAAGTAAAATTACACTTTTTTTAAAAAAAGGTAAAATAGTAGTAGTAATAATACTGATTGAAAATAAAAATGTAATAATTAAAAAGGTAAAATCAAGTGAGGAAAAAAGAAAAAATGTAGTTTCTTAAGTAAAAGATGAAAAAAAATGTGCAGTAGTGAAGGTCATTCAATTCCTCTATTGTTCTGTTTGGCACACCTATTTCTTAGTCAGGACAGTATTGCAGTTCCCTGCATTCCACTGCTCCTCAGTGTTGTAAGCCAGTCCTGATTTTTAAGCAGGTGGTGTGTCTTACTTTCTTGTATTCCTTTATTTGTAATTACACAAGAGTCAATTTGTGATTCAGCCCTTGGGTGGCAGTGTTTCTGGGTTGACTTCCAGTTCTATGGGTCCTTTCTAGCCCCTGCTTTTGATCCTGCTTTCCCTATGGCACTCAACACTGGTTTGTGGGAGTGGGCTGCCCCAGAGCTGGTTCTCTGACGGTCACTCCCTGCTCTGATCCCCAGGTTCCAGAAACACAACTTTCCCCTCCAGTCTCCTAGGGTGTCCCCAACTGGGTGATCCTATGTATTGGGCTCAGTAATCAGAAACAAGGATTCAAAGAGGAGAAAGCGCGAGTGTGCGAACTCTGGGTTTGCTCATAAGCCTGCGGAATCCCTTTCCCCCTTGTGTCCAAACAGCTGGCACACTTTTAATATTTCTAGGCTGTCCTTCTGCATCAGATCAAAATGCATTGCTTTTCAGAGATCCCCTATGGTAGCAGCTCTGAGGACCCCTTTCCACATTCACATCATGCCAGTTCCAGCAGCCATGGATTTTTCTAGGCTCAGACTTCTCCCGGTCCTCCAGCTCCCTGCAGTGCTCACCCTTCTCTGTCCTGCCAATACCAGTGACCTCACCTTATCCCAGGCGAAATCTGACCTTTCCTTGGTGGGTGCAACAGTGTGTTTGCGCCAATTGGGGACTGGTGCTCTGGGGTTCACAGCTGTTCCGTGGGTGCAGTAGTTGTAGATTTTCAGGTTTCCAATAACATCCACTTTCCCCTTCAAGATGGCGTGGGTCTCTGCATCTGAGGCGGTGGCTCTGGGAGGGAACCCAGTAGCAGTGGGAGCTGCACGGTCAGGGGAACCCCATCCAGTAGTCCCCCACCTTCTCCTGGAGTATAGCTGTTCCTTAACTCTCCAACAGACATTCCTCGTGTGACCCTCAGGTGTTCTTTCTATCAGCTCCGGGACAAGTCTTTCTATTCAGCCGCCATTTTGGTTCTCCTCACCACTCTTATTTAACATAGTACTGCTAGTACTAGCTACAGTGATCACACAAGAAAGAAAAATAAAAGGAAGAAGTAAAATTGTCATTATTCATAGATGACATGATACTGTACATAGAAAACACTAAGGACTCACCAAGAACTACTGTATTAGATTTAAGAAATGAATTTGGCAAAGTATCAGTGTTAACATTAATATCTAGAAATCAATGGTATTTTTATACACAAGAATGGACTGTCAGAAAATAAAAAGAAAAGTCCCATTTATCATTGCAATAATAAAAAAATAAGGTACCAAGGAATAAACTTAACCAAGGTGGTAAAAGACCTGTATGCAGAAAACTATAGGATGTTGAAAAAATAAATAGAGGAAGATACAAACAAGTGGAAGCATATACTGTATTCATGGATTGGAAGATTAACATTATAAAAATGTCCATACTACACAAAGCAGTTGATAGATTCAATACTTAGTAAAATACCAATGGTATATTTCATGAATCTAGAACAAATATTTCAAATATTCATATGGAACCAAAATACCTCAAATAGCTGTTGGAATCTTGAGAAAGAAGAACAAAGTTGGAGTGATCATAATGCAGATATCAAACTATATCACAAAGCCATTGTAATCAAAATAGCCTAGAACTAGCACAAGAACAAACATGTAGGTTAATGGAACAGAACAGAGAGCCCAGAAATCAACCCACATTTCTATGGTTAATTTATATTTGACAAAGGAGGCAAGAGCATACAACAGAATAAAGACTATCTCTTCAATGAAAGGTATTGGGAAATTGGACAGGTATAGAAAAAAAGAAAGAAAGAAAGAAAGAAAGAAAGAAAGAAAGAAAAAATGAGAAAGACCACCATCTTATAACATACACAAGAATAAATTCAAAATGGATAAAAGAGTTAAATCCTAGAGGAAAACAGGCAGTAAAATCTCAGGCATCTTACAGAGTAGTATTTTCTCTTATACATCTCCTAGGCCAAGAGAAGCAAAGGAAAAAATAAACAAATGGGACTACATCAAACTAAAAACCTTCTGCACAGCAAAAAGAAAACATCAGCAAATTAAAAGGGAACCCACTGTATGGGAGAACATATTCACCAATGATACATCAGATAAGGGGTTCATTTCCAAAATATATAAAGAACTTATACAACTCAACACCAGGATTATAAATGGGGACTGGAGCAGGGTGTAGGGGTTCAACTGGGGGAAGGGAGACATGTGTAATACTTTCAACATAAAGATAAATTAAAAAAATAGATAGCGATCTGAAGAGACACTTCTCCAAGAGGACATATATATGGCCAATAGACATGAAGAAAATGCTCAACATCACTAATCCTCAGAGAGATGCAATTTAAACTGCAATGAAGTATCACCTCACACCTTCCAGAATGGCTACCATCAATAAATCAATAAACAAAAGTGCTGATGAAGATTTGGAGAAAAGGGAACCCTAGTACACTGCTGGTGGGACTGCAGACTGGTACAGCCACTGTGGAAAACAGTATGGAGTTTCTTAAAAAAATTAAAAATGAAACTGCTGTTTGATCCAGCAATCCCACTGCTGGGAATATATCCTAAGGTTTCTGAAACACCAATCAGAAAGAATATATGCACCCTTATATTATTAGTAGCATTATTTACAATAGCTAACATCTGGAAACAGCCTAAATGCCCATCAGTAGACGAGTGGATAAGAAAGCTGTGGTACATTTACACAGGGGAATAATATATGGCTGTATAAAAGAAGGAGCTCTCACTCTTACAACAGCATGGATCCACCTGGAGATTATTTTGCTAAGTAAAATAAGCCAGTCCAAAAAAAGAAAAAAAAAAAAAAAACTAACACACCCACAAAAACAAAAAACAAACAAACAAAAAAGAAAAGAAAAAAGACAAATATCACATGATCTCACTTATATATGGAATCTAATTAACCAAATAAACTGATGAATAAATAGGACTAGAGGCATGGATACATGCAATAGAATGACACATCTCAGAGGGGAGGCTGGAGGACTGGACTAGGTTAACCAAAGAATATATATGTGTATAAACATAGCCTGTGAACATAGACAAAAATATGGTGAAGGCCTGGGGTAGGATGGGGCTGGTTGGAGGAAAGCAAAGTCGTGGAAAATGGGGGCCATCTGTAATACTGTTAACAATAAAACAAACAGAAGAGTGCTAGATAATGGAAATATATAATTTAATTGTATTCTAATATGCCAATACAAATCAATTAACAATAAATGAAAACAATGATATTACTTAAATTAGCAACAAAAAACTTACCAAGGGATGAACTCCATAAGAAATGAGAACTCATATTAAGAAAAGCATGAAGCTCTTCTTGCAGACATAAACATGTTCAAATATGGAAATATTTTCATATTCTAGCATGGAAAATGCATTTCAAAAATCAAAATAGCAAGTGAGATTAAAAATTTTTAATTGAATTTTACAGAGAGGAAGAGAGGGGGGCAAGAAAAACACTGATGTGAGAGCCAAACATCAATAAATTGGCTCTTGAACTCCCATTACTGGGGATTGAGCCTGCAACCCAGGCATGTTCCCTTGACCAGGGATCAATCCAGCAATCTTTCAGCGTATGGATTGACATGCAACCAACTGAGCCACACTGGCCAGGGCAGCAAGTGAGTTTTTAAGTGGAAATAACAAATGTAATCTTTACATGGAGAGTCTTACTTTTGGATAGGTGACTAGAGGCAGGCAAGTGAACTTCCCCCTGGGATGGCATAGGGCTCAGAATTAATTGAGCTGGACCATGGACCCTGACTCTTTCCTCCCGTGGTTCTCTAAGGTTGTGAAGTCTTCAGGGAATAGAGTTCATGGACCAATTTGGTTAATTAAGAAGACTGTGCATAGAGTGTTCAAGGGCATACTACCATAAATAATTAGTCTGTCTCCAGCCTTTCAGGTTTCCAGTCCCTGTGCCTCTTCCTTTCAGAACAGTAATCTTCATCAGGAGGTCTGGCCCGAGTCTGTCTTTCTGCCAGTCCTGGGGACAGAGCCTCAGCCATCATTGCTCACCAGGCAGAGGAGGACTGGCCCTCCTTGGTCATGCACCAGCAGAATGGCAGCCCAGCCCAGTGAGTGCTATGGGAGACAGTGGAGGGAGAGGGGCTGGGGAACACTGTTTGTTTATTGTCAGGACAAGCAGGACATTTGGGGTAGACAGGTGGTAGGGCACCAAAATGCAGTTTCTATTCCAAGCTCTATGAAGTTTATGTTCTTGGTTCTGGTGGGAGTCCAAGAACTTTCATTCAGAGTTCTGCTTTCCTCTTACAATAGTTTTAATTCCTATAGAAATGACTCCCATGATGCAGGAAACAGGCCTCTCTAAATAGTCTCCTAAGCCCTAGCCAGTTTCGCTCAGTGGATAGAGTGTTGGACTGTAGACTGAAGGGTCCTGGTTTCGATTCTAGTCAAGGACATGTACCTTGGTTGCAGGTTCCCTGGCCCTGATTGGGGTGTTTGTAGGAGGCAACCAATCGATGTGTCTCTCTCTCATCAATGTTTCTCTCTGTCTCTCCCTCTCCCTTCCATCTCTCTAAAAATCAATGGAAAAATATCTTTGATTTAGCATTAACTCTAAACAAACAAACAAACAAACAACAAGAACTGTCCCCTAAGTACTCCAAAATCATGAGGTATTGATGATGATGATGATGAGGAGGAGGAGTAGGATGAAGACAGTAAGCCAGATATCATGAATGGTCACTGAGAACTTCCTAAGAGTCAGGCTTTGAGCAGAGTGTTTTACAGCTTGTTTCATTTCATCTGCATAATCATCCCCAATAAAGAGGAATGCCCATTATCATCATTTTACAAAAGAACAAAGGAGAACAAGATTTAAATATAACTTGCACTCGGTTATGTGGTAAAATAGGAGTGAATTCAGGTTTGAATCCAGGCATCCAGACTGTAGACACAGAACACATAATCAGTATTCTCTGCTTCCAACCCAACCTTTCATTTAACTTGTCAGGTCACCTCAGGCAGAAACACCCCTGTTCACTGTCCTCTTTCCTTTGGGGGTTCCTGGTAGACCCCAGCAGAGAGCAATGGATGCCCCTTGCTGCACTGATGAAAAGAAGGATAGCTGAGCTCAAAGTGGGGATCATAGAAAAATTAGCAGATTATAATTTAGGGCAGAGCTTGCTCCTGCCCCCGCTCTTTAAACTGTCTTCTTTCACCTTCATTTCTGTACCTTAGCCCTCTCAGTCTCCAGAAGAGACATAAATTAAGGGTCTTGAGTTCTATTATTAGGAAACTAAAACCAGTTAAAAGATGTATCTTAGCTGTACTGTTGGTAAAGACCCCGGGACTTCTGCGTTCATCTTTCTGAAGTGTCAGGAAAGAGAGTGAAGATATTTATCACATGGGCAATTGGAGACAGGCCATTTAGTTTAATTTTGTCTGCTCTATTTATTATCTTGTGCAATGTGGGGCAAGTTCTGGGTATCTCTGAACCTCACTCAACATTGTCATTTGAGTTGATCCCTAGTTGTCACAACTGCACTGCTGCAAGGATGAAACAATATAGTGGAAAGTACATATGCAATTATATATGTGATGAATGTATAGAGAAAGGAAAAATACATTTCAAATATCATTATTAATATCAACAGGCTAGCATTATGCACTTTGATTAAAATATCTTGTGATTTGAAGGTATGAGCTTATCTGGATCTCTGACAGGACATTTAAAAAATATTTCCATTGATTTCAGAGAGGAAAGAGGAGGGAGAGTTAGAAACATCAATGATGAAAGAGAATCGTTGATTGGCTGCCTCCTGCACACCCCCTACTGGGGGTCAAGCCCGCAACCCTGGCATGTGCCCTTGACTGGAATTGAACCTGGGGCCCTTCAGTCCACAAGCTGAAGCTCTATCCACTGAGCCAAACCAGCTAGGGCTCTGACAGGATATTTTATTTAGTCCCTGCACAAGTAGATACTGAGTGAATGGAGGGAAATGACTGAATCTCATTAATTTGGGATTCCTCAGAGCCTAACCTGTCTTTGGCACAGAATAGCCAACAAAAACAAAAAAATCGCTGTGAAACATTAACTAGACCCTTAGTTTACACCAGCACAGAGTAGGCAAAAAGGCTTCCACCCACTGGGTGCTTTTCTGCCTGTCCTTTCATCCCGTTCAGGAATATTCCATAGGACTAGAGACACGATGCAATAGGGACTATGTATACCTATGACATGAACTTCCTAGGAACCTATAATTTCCCGTTTATAAGACATACATCATTCACTTGCAAAACATTCTGGCGATTTTAAGTATGGAACAATTTCAAAGGACGGGGAAGGGGAGGATCAATCTTACTTCATGGACTGAGACACTTTTAGGATTTCACATTTAGGATGCCAAGTCATTCCGTGTTCAAGTTCCCTGGGACAAGGAAGGCTTTGGCCTCTCTGCCATGTAATTAAATAAAAGTCATTAAATATTTTATGAGATTAAACATGTCAATAACCTGTTACTGCAAGAATAATTTAATTCTGATTAAAATGCAATAGCTGAATATATTAATTGTCAAACTTCTGGGGGTATTAGTCTCCCCATTTGAAGGTAAAAAATGCCATCAGTGAGAGGTTGAGGTATCTGCACACACTCTAAATTTACTGTATGTAAGATGTGGGACTCAAACTTTCAACTCCTGACTCCTAGCCCAGGACTCTCTCCCATCCACTAGACCTGAACAAATATGTTTTTTTCTCAAGTCTGTTTTGTCTAAGATGAGGAAACAGAGGGAAAATAATTGATTTCTCCTACTGGGACTCAGTGAGGTCATCTGTGAATAAGGGGATGGACTAAGTGGTTCAGAGGGGTCCTTCTGCAATATATATTGTGGTTTATTGGGTTTCTTATAAATAGAAATGTTTTTTCCATCTCACTTAGGAAATCTAAGATATGCAAGCATTATTTCCTCTACAAGTTGAGAATTTCATGTAATCTGTCATGAAATGACTATTACTAGACAAACTTCGGGACATACTGGTTTTATATCTCAGCAATAAGAGCAGGTAATTGATTGTATTGGATTTTTTTTATTGGAGAAAAATTTAGACAACTAATAGTAAAATTCAATGTGTACCGATTTTTACAATGCAGACAATTATACTTCACACATATCTATCTTATAGACATTCTCACTTGTGTGATTTGGACAGATAAAACAATTTGCATAGAATTGTTGTTCTAATGATTTAAAAATAAATTGAAGTCTATCCCTCTGGCAGTATTATACATTAGCTTAAATGTTTAAACTAGATACATGTACCTCACAGAACAATTTTAGATATTAAGTTTTTTTTAAAAGCCTGAAGTTTTAATGAGAACGTTTCAGGGACAACATGTGTAGTATGATACTTTACAACTAAATTTTCAGGAATTCTGTTTATGAGTACAAAATCAATCCTCACACCATGGAATTATTGGCAAGAAAATATACCCACCAAATCACTGACAATGGTTGACTTTGTGGAACAGGTATGTAGGGGAATAGGATAGAAATAAAATGGGAATTTTATTGGTAATATTTCAAATCTCTATAAAACATAAGTTCTGAAGCAAATTTTACTGAATGGTCACACTTTAAATATGGTGAGTGGGTATAATGATAATAATAGATAACATTAATGAAACATTTGCTCAGTGCCTGGTAATATTCAAATGTAATGAATGGTTCTCAACTTTGGCTGTACATTAGAATTACATAGAAATTCTTATTTAACTGATTCTAGGGTTAGGTAGGGCATCAGTATATTTTGAAAGATCCACAGGTAATTATAGTGGCCCATCAGAAGTGAGAGTCACTGGTCTATATTAATTTAATTTAATTTCTTGCAACAACCCGATAAAGTAGGTTCTATTTTTATCCCCATTTTGTAAACGTAGAAATTACCCAGGCTTTTGTTATATTATTTTATGTGCTTTCTTCTTCTGCATTTTTCTCAACTTAAATCATATTGCTACCTGCCAGGAGAAAGGGAGTTTCAAGTTGTCTTCAGGGAGCAGTTTAAAGAGAATTGTACTAGTAATTCCTGTTAGTAGGAAGGATTGACATAAAAAAATTCTCAGCTAGACTTAAAAAGACTGAGTTTTAGACATAGCTTTGGGACTTCCCTTGGGTGTAAAACCCCAACTGTAAATAAGACGGTTGATTTGATGAGAAAAGAATGCTTCACAAATTTTAGAATTAGAAGCATGTTTAAATACTCTAACCTAGCCACTACGTTATGGAGAAAAGCAAAGCAAAGAACAGTTTCAAACACAAAGACTCCCTGAGATTGTATAGTGTGATATAAATAACCTGCCTGAGAAGCCTAGGTGTAGGTTAATATTTGAAAATACTTTTTTGCATCTTTAAAAAATATTTATTTATTAAATTGATTGGGGTGACATTGGTCAACATGACCATATAGGTTTCAGGTGTGGGTTTCTATGTTATAAGATCTGTAAACTGCATCCTGTGCCCGCCACCCCAAGTAAAATCTTCTCCTGTCACCACATATTAGAACTCCCTTCTTCCCCACCCCCTTCTCTCTGGCAATGGCCATACTACTGTTTGTGTTCACAAGTTTCAGTTTTATATCTCACATATGAGCGAAATCATACAGATCTTAGCTTTTTCTGACTTATTTCACTTAGCATGATGTTCTCAAGGTCCATCCATGTTGTTGCAAATGGCATTATTTCATTCTCTCTTATGGCTGAGTAGTGTTCTATTGTGCATATGTACCATGTCTTCTTTATCCAGTCCTCCATCATGGGACATTGGTTGTTCCCATGTTTTGGCCACTTTGAATAGTGCTGCAATGAACATAGGGGTGCATATACCTTTGTGAATACATGGTTTTGAGTTTTTAGTTATGTACCCAGGAGAGGGATTGCTAGGTCATATGGTAGCTCTATTCTTAATTTTTTGAGCACTGGCCATACTGGATTCCATAGTAGATGTATCAGTCTATATATGGACAGATAATTTTTGACAAAGTAGACGGAAACAGACAATGGAATAAAGATAGTTTCTTCAATAAATGTTACTGGGAAAACTGAAAAGCCACATGCAAAGTAATGAAACTGGATTGCAGTTTGTCCCCATGTACAAAAATGAATTTAAAATGAATCAAAGACCTAAATAGAAGACCTCAAACAATAATTACATAGAAGAAAGTATAGGTATCAAACCTATGGGCCTTAGCCATAGAGGGCATTTTATGAACTTGGCCCCAAAGACAAGGGAAGTAAAGGCAAAAGTAAATGAATGGGACTATATAAAACTAAAAGGCTTCTGCACAGCAAAAGAAACTGACAACAAAACAAATAGCCAGCCAGATGGGAGATGGTATTTGCAAAAATTAGCTCCAACAAAGGTTTAATTTCCAAAATATATAAAAAATTCATAAAGCTCAACACCAAACAAACAACCCAATCAAAATGTGGGCAGAGGACCTGAAAATTCACCTGTCCTAAGAAGTCATACAAACAGCCAATAGATATATGAAAAGATGCTCAACCTCACTAGCAGTGAGGGACATACAAATTAAAAGTACAATGACCTACTACCTTACACCTGTTAAGAGTGCCCATTATCAGCAGGACAAGCAATAAGAAGTGTTGGAGAGGTTGTGGAAGAAAGGGAACACTCATTCACTCCTGGTGGGAATGTAGACAGGTACAATCACTATGAAAACACTTTCAAAAGAAAACACAGCTCAGTGGATAGAGGTCGGCCTGCAGTCTAAAGGGTCTCATCTTTGATTCCTGTGTGTTCACTTCCCTCCCTCCCCCAGTAGGGGGCTTGCAGGAGGCAGTCAATCAATGATTCTCTCATCATTGATGTTTCTATCTCTCTCTCTCTCCCTTCCTCTCTGCAATCATACTAATAAAAATATATTTAAAAGAAAAAAAAAAAAGAAAACACATATTTGAGTGAGCCCTTACTTCCATTGAGGATGGATATTGGGGAAAACCAAATGATAATAAAAATCCAACTGTCATATAAAAATTCCAACTGATTAATTATCTTAATTTAGAATACTGGTAATGATATAAACATGTATAAATATTTTAAATTGAAGATTTTTGGCATAGTATTTGGGTATATTAAAGCATATTTGCTTCCCAGTGTCTTTGAACTGAAGTGACTTAAATAAAATTTTATTGATTGATTTTAGAGAGAGAAGAAGGGAGAGAGCAAAACATCAATTTGTTGTTCCACTTATTTAAGAATTCATTGGTTGACTCTTGTATGTGTCCTGACTAGGGATTGAACCTACAACCTTGGTGTATCAGGATGACTCTCTAACCACCTGAGCTACTGCCCAGTGCTGGAGTGATTTCTTTTAAGGGAAAAAGATATTTCTTATTCCATATATTTCCTTCAGGAGGAAGCTAACATTTACTGTGTTCATGACTTTATTAACTCTGTTAACTTTAGTGTCTCTAAAGTAGGTATGTATAGAAACAGGTAAATACCCAAGAAATCAATGAGGAAAAATTCCTCTGAGGTAATGAGTTTGTCACCGTTCCTTAAGTATAAATGCTTTACTTTGATTTGACTAAATGGAAAGTATAGACTCAGCACTGGTTGTGTGTTTAGTTGTTTCATTACTCTAAGCATCTTTCCTTTTTTAGGAGGTGTCTCAGCCCCATGGATCTCAAGAATCTAACACGTGTCTCAGAATTCTTCCTCCTGGGTCTCTCCAATGACCTGGAACTGCAGCCTCTGCTCTTGGGGCTCTTCCTGTCCATGTACCTGGTTGCCCTGTTGGGGAACATGCTCATCATCCTGACTGTCAGCTCTGATTCCCACCTCCACACCCCCATGTACTTCTTCCTCTGCAACCTGTCCCTGGCTGACATCTGTTTAATTTCTACCACTGTTCCAAAGATGATTGTGGACATCCAGACTCACAGCAGAGTCATCTCCTATGGGGGCTGCCTGACACAGATGTCTTTTTTAATCCTTTTTGCATGTATGGATGACATGCTTTTGACTGTCATGGCCTATGACCGGTTTGTGGCCATCTGTCACCCTCTGCACTACTCAGCCACCATGAACCCACACCTCTGTTGCTTCTTACTTTTGGTGTCATTTTTCAGCAGCCTTTTGGACTCCCAGCTGCACAATTTGATTGTATTACAATTTACCTGCTTCAAGGATGTAAAAATGTCTCATTTCTTCTGTGATCCTTCTCAGCTCCTTCATCTTGCCTGCTCTGACACCTTCACCAAAAAAATAGTCATGTATTTTGTTGGCTCCATCTTTGGTGGTGTTCCAGTTGTGGGGATCTTTTACTCTTACTATAAAATTGTTTCCTCCATTCTGAGGGTTCCATCGATAGGTGGGAAGTATAAAGCCTTCTCCACCTGTGGTTCTCACCTGTCAGTTGTTTGCTTATTTTATGGAACAGCTATTGGAGATTACTTTGGATCAGCACTGTTGCCTTCCCCCAGGAAGGACATGGTGGCCTCGGTCATGTACACTATAGTCACCCCCATGCTGAACCCTTTTATTTACAGTCTGAGGAACAGGGACATTAAGAGTGCCCTATGGAGGCTCTACAGCAGAAAAACCTAATGTGACTACCTCTGCAATCCTTTTTGGAGTATGATTGGTACAACTAACAAAACCAAACATGTAGACCAGCAAATTCTCTTTTCGTGGGCACATTCTTTCTTTGTCTCATGGTTTTCATTTTTCTCCATGCTTCACAGATGAACTTTACATCTTTTGACTTGTCTTTAACTGTATTGGTAGAGTGTCCTGGGATCCTTTGTTCATCATAATAAATGATTGAGAGGTTCTCCTCATTGATTCTGATATCCAGGTGAAATGCACAATTTTCTTAGTATATACTTAAACTTTACATCTTTCACCATATTTTTAGAGTATTTCCCATACAAAATTTGAATCTGTCAAATATATGTATTCAGGTTATTTCTGAGGATGCAGTTCACTGGTTTTCAGTTGTGGATTTTATTGGAATGCCCTGGGCGTTCTATCAACACTGGTGACTGGGTCTGTTGCAGGAGTTTGTCAGGAAGATGTAACTGCCAGTGGACCCAAGAGCTGGACTGTGGAATCAGAGACCCCTAAGCCTCTCCCCTGTCCTTGGATTGTTCATTTCACTTGTCTACCCTGAGCTAGAAGCTAGCCTTAGGAGACTGTGTGGATGTATATATGACTGAATGCAGCTGAAGTGTCAAACCTCAGAGGGAAGGCAGGGGAGAGTGGATGGGGGCGGGGGCGCTGACGGGGGGGGGGGAGTGGGAAAAGAGAACAACCTATGAACTCATATACATATATGCATAACCCATAGACACAGACAATAGGGTGGTGAAATCTTGAGGGGCATCAATGGGGCGGGGGGAAAGGAACATATGCAATACTTTCAACAATGAAGATTTAATTTTTACACAGGCCTTTACTCTATATAAGTGGTTAAGATTTGGTGCATATGGAACACATTCCTAGATTCCTAGAAATGTACAATCTTCCAGAACTGAATCAGGAAAAAAAAATCTGAATAGACAGATTACAAATAATGAAATTGAAGCAGTAACAAGAAAACTCCCAACAACAAAAAAAAAGATGTCTCAATAAATTTAAGAAGTTTGATATATCAAGCATCTTATTGACCATAATGGTATAAAACTAGAAATTAATCACAAGGAAAAAAAAGAAAAACAACAAAAGACATGGATGCTAAATAATGTTAGTAAACAATGAATGGTCTAACAGTGAGATCAGGGAGGAAATAAAAAGATATCTGGAAACAAACAGCAAAAGCAGTCCCAAGACATAATCCATAGCATTACAGACCTATCTGAAATAAGAAATAAGAAAAATCTGAAACAAACAATCTAACTTTACTTAAAGGCACTAGAAAAAGAGCAAAAACCAAAGCCCTAAGTGAGTAAAAGAAAGGAAGTAATATAGATTAGAGCAGAAATACATAAAATAGAGTTTAAAAAAATACAAAAGATCATTGACACCAAGTGCTGTGTGTTTTTTTTTTTTAAAAGATAAACAAGATTGACAAACTTTAAATGAGACTTATTAATAAATAAAGAGAGGACCCAAATAAAGAAAATCAGAAATTAAAGAGGAAACATAACAACTTACTCCACATAAATACAAAGGATACTAAGAAAATAGTATGTACAACTATATCCCAACAAATAAAACAATCTGGATGGCATGAACACATTCCTAGAAATGTACAATTTTCCAAAACTGAATCAGGAAAAAAATCTGAATAGACAGATTTCAACTAATGAAATTGAAGCAGTTACCAAAAACTCCCAACAAACAAAAGTCCTGGACCGGATTATGTCACAGGTGAATTTTGCCAACCATTTAAAGAAGAACTAAAACCTATTCTCACACTATTCCAAAAAATTCAAAAAAAAAGAGAAGACTCCCTTGCTCAGTGGTCGGCAAACTCATTAGTCAACAGAGCCAAATATCAACAGTACAACGATTGAACTTTCTTTTGAGAGCCAAATTTTTTAAAGTTAAACTTCTTTTAATGCCACTTCTTCAAAATAGACTCTCCCAGGCCGTGGTATTTTGTGGAAGAACCACACTCAAGGGGCCAAAGAGCCGCATGTGGCACGTGAGCTGCGGTTTGCCGACCACTGCCCTAGCTCATTTCAAGAGGCCAGCATTATCCTGATTCCAAATCCATATTCTGCACAACGAATGAAAATTATAGCCAATATCTTTGATGAACATAGATGCTAAATTCCTCAACAAAATATTAGCAAATGGAATCCAGAGACACATTAAAAAGATTATGCACTCTAATTAAGTGGAATTTATCCCAGGGATGCAAGGTTGGTACAACAGTCACAAGTCAATATACCTGGGACATCAAATACACAGAATGAAGGATAAAACCGCCTGATCATATCAATATGTGCAGAAAAAGCATTTGATGAAATGCAGCACTCTTTTATGATAAAAAGAAAAATCAGTAATGTGGGAATAGAGGAAACACACCTCAGCATAATAAAGGCCATAAAACCAAAAGAAAATTTGCCATAGCTATGATTGAGTTTGTTGGAGCATTGTCCCATACACCAAAATGTTGACAGGTCTATTCCCAGCCAGGGTACATACCTAGGGTGTGGGTTCAGTCCCTGGTCAGGGTGCATTCAGGAGGCAACCAATTGATGTGTCTCACATCAATGTCTCTCTCCCTCTTTCCTGTCCTCTCTCTCTAAAATTAATATAAACATACCATTGGTGAGGAGTTAAGAAATAAAAAAGGAAGTTTTACCTCTTATGACAGAATGGATGAACCTGGAGAGTATTTTTTTCTTTTATTTTTTAAATTATATATTTTTTAACCTACAGAGTATTATGCTATGTGAAATCGGCCAGTCAGAGAAAGAAAACTACCATATTATTACACTTCTATGTGAAATCTAATGAATAAAATAAAGTAACAAAATGGAAATAGACTCATAGATTCAGACGACAGACTGATGGCTGTCAGAGGGCAAGGGTTTGGGGGCGCTGGGTGAAAAAGGTTGAAGGTATTAAGCATAAAACCCCCCTCAAAGACACAGACTACAGAATAATGATTACCAGAAGGAAAGGGTGTGGTGGGCAGTAGATGGGGATAAAGGGTTTCAGGATAAAAGATGGTGGAAGGAGACTTGACTTAGGGTTGTGAGCACACAATACAATATACATATAATCCTATCTAAGAAAAGAATAATATGCAAATGAACCATCACTCTGCGACACCAACAAGCCACTCCCATCAGCCAATCAGGATTGAGTATGCATGTTAACCCAACCAAGATGGTTATGGCCACGGAGTGAGCAGGAGGCTTGGGTTTCCCCAGTAATGGAGGAAGCCAAGCTTTCTGCACACCCTAGCCGGCCCAGGCCTCCACTCAAGGCTACAAAGTTTCAATTATAGAAGATAAATAAATCCTAGATCCCAGGGCCTCCACTTGGGTAGCCAGGGGGCATGGCCAGCCTGCAAACCACCACAGGCCCCTTGCCTAGGCTGCCCCACACTCCAAGAAAACCCCACCCTGATCTGGGACACCCTTCAGGGCAAACCAGCTGGCCCCCACCCATGCATCAGGCCTCTATCCTCTCTAATAAAAGAGTAATATGCAAAGATGGTGAACGGCAGGAAGGTAGGGATGGAGAGTGTGTGAGAGAGTGAGGGAGCCATAGAGGTGTGTGTAGACATGTGTGGTGTGTGTGTGAGGGAAATAGGGACAGTTAGACACTGCAGTTCTTCCAGGGGGCTGCCAATCTAGGCAGTCTTAGACAGCAAAACCCCACGGCCGCCGCAAACACTCTAGGGAGGACACTGGCGGTACAGAGACCACGCCATCTTGAAGAACAGAACTGCTTGAGACTAGGATCCTTACCTTACTACCACCCAGTCTGGTCTCGGAAGCAAACCAGGACCCTACAGCCACTCTGGTAGAAGACCTGCCACCACAGCTGCAGACACAGGCACACCAGTACTCCAGGCACCCAGCCACAGATTTCTGTGAGTCAGAAAGCCAATCTCCCTCCCCCACTGCCCCCGTTGCAGCAACATAGAAACTACCAGACCCCAGCTGCACAATAAGGCTTTCTGCACACACAAAGCATCGGCAACTCTGCCTGACTTTGAGTCTTGCTGTCAGATGCAGGAAGTTTGTTTCCCATGACTAGTGTCCATGCCCAGGCAGGGAGACTGAGTGGAATTCAAGCCTAGCCGCTCATCCCTAGGGAAGTGGTCTTCTGTGACCAGATCCTGCACCCATGCAGGGCAGGGAGACAACACTGAACTTGAGCCCGGCCTTGCGAACTCGAGGAATTTGTTTCCCGTGACTCGTCTCCACGTCCAGGCAGGAAGGCAGTCCTGAATTTGAGCATAGATGCACAACCTTGGGGAGATTGTCTTCTGTGACCAGATCCTAGGCCCACACAGGGAGACAGCACTGAATTTGAGCCTGGAGGTGCAAACTCAGGGAGTTTGTTTCCCATGACCAGACACTACACCTTAGCAGAGAAGTTGTGGTGAATTTGAACCTGGATGTGCGGTCTCCGGGAGTTTGTTCCCCACAACCAGACCCTGTGCCCACACAGGAAGGCAGTGCTGAATTTGAGCCTGGGTACATAAATGCAGGGAGTTTGGTTTCCACAGTGCACACCTGTGTGACCAGACCCCACACCCACACTAAGGAGCAGAGCCACCTGACTTTGATTCAGGGCAAATGCACACAGAAGGCTGTTTACCGCAGGGCAGAAGTGGACCTCCTGCCAACACAGTGCGACTGAGCAACCCAATCTCCCAGGCAGATCGGGGACCCTGAATCTCCACACAAGAGGCAGCATTGACCACCAGTGACTAGACTCCATTCCTCATTACGTGTGCCTGATTCCCAGTACATTCACACTAAGAGCCAGTGACTCCAATTCTTGGCACATGTGCACACAGGGACCTGATTCTCAGTGTGAGGTAGCACCAAGAAGCAGAGACTCTGATACTCGATTCTCGGCATAGACACAGGGAGCCTCTGACTCCTGCACGCAATAGGGGACTTTGATTTTTAGCGCACACCAGTGGGTTCTCTGTTTCAATGTGGGCAGGCAGGGTCCCTGATTCTAGGTGCACACATGAGGCCACATTAAGCACCTGTGACTCTGACCCAGGGCGAGCGTGGTTCCCACCAACCCACAGCAACCGCACGTCTTGGTATCAGAGCTCTTCAATGACACTTGGGGGGAGGGTGCAAAACTCCCACTGCACACGGTCCAGGCTCCCACAACTTGACATCTGAACCTTCTGGTGATAGTCAGAATGGGGAGACAATGAAGCAATCTCCAGAGGAAAGAAAAGGAGGAATCACCAAGTAAGGAAATAAGTGAAATGGAAGCATGCAGCATGACAGAAAAAGAATTTAGCGTAATGGTCATACAGTTCATACACTGGAGGGATGAGAAAATCAGCAACCTATGCAATAATCAGGAAGAAATGGAAAATGATATAGCTCCAATAAAAAACACCATGGGCAGCTTCAACAGTAGACTAGAAGAAGCAGAGGACCAAATCAGCAAGTTAGAAGATCAGGTACAGAAACAAGCCCAATCTGAACAGCAACTAGAGAAAAAAATTAAAAAGCAGGAGGAGAGCCTTAGGGAGCTTTGGGACAATGCAAAACAAAATAACATACATATAATAGGGCTGCCAGAAGGACAAGAAGAGCAGCAAGGGTTAAAAAATTTATTTTAAGAAATAATGACAAAAAACTTCCCTGGTATGGGGCACAAAAAAGTTATTCAAGTACAAAGAGTCCCAAGTAAGATGAATCCCAAAAATCCCACACCAAGACATGCCATAATTACAATGGCAAATGTTATCGACAAAGAGAGAATCTTAAAGGCTGCAAGAGAGAGACAGAGAGTTACCTACAAAGGATCCCCCATCAGATTAACAAATGATTTCTCAACAGAAACACATCAAGCTAGAAGGGAATGGAAGGACATATACAAAGTGATGCAAAGTAAGGGACTCAATCCAAGAATACACTACACAGCAAGACTATCAATCAAAATTGAAGGGGAAATGAGGAGCTTCAGAGACAAAAAAAGGCTAAGGGAGTTTATCACTACCAAGCCAGCATTGCAAGAAATGCTAGAGGGAATGCTATAAAAAGAAGAAACAAAAAGGTAAGAAGGAACACAGCCTCAAAAAATAAAAATGGCTACAAACATGTACCTTTAACTGTAAACGGATGAAATGCTCTAATCAAAAGACATCCAGTAGCTGAATGGATAAAAAAAATGACCCATATATATGCTGTCTACAAGAGACACACCTCAGAACAAGGGACTCACACAGACTGAAAGTAAAGGGATGGGAAAATATCTTTCAGGCAAATGGAAATGAAAAAAAAAAAAAGCTGGGGTATCAATACTTATATCTGACAAAATAGACCTCTAAGTGAAGGCCATAACAAGAGATAAGGAAGGCCACTTCATAATACTAAAGGGATCGATACAACAAGAGGATATAACCCTGGTAAACATATATGCACCCAATGCAGGAGCACTCAAATACATAAAAAATCTCTTGAAAGATATTGAGAGAGAGATAGACAACAATACAATCATAGTAGGGGACTTTAATACACCACTGACATCACTGAATAAATCCTCTAGACAAAAAATCAGCAAAGAAACAACAATCCTAAATGACTCACTAGATCAGATGAACTTAATTGACATCTTCAAAACATTTCACCCCAAAGCTGCGAAATATATGTTCTTCTCAAGTGCACCCGGGACATTTTTAAAAATAGACCAGATACTGGGTCACAAGCAAATGCTCCCCAAATACAAGAAGATTGAAATCATACCAAGCATCTTTTCAGACCACAATGGTATAATATTAGATACAAACTACAATAAAAACAATCCAAAACACTCAAACACTTGGAAGCTGAATAGCATGTTATTAAATATTGATTGGGTTACCAGTGAGATCAAAGAAGAAATTAAAAACATTCTGGAAACTAATGACAATAAAAACACAACAATCCAAAACCTATGAGACACAATGAAAGCAGTCCTGAGAGAGAAGTTTATAGCTCTTACAGGCCTACCTCAAAAAAACAAGACAAAATGGTAGTAAATCATCTAATGCTACAATTCAAAGAATTAGAAAGGGAGCAACAAGAAGAGCCCAGAGTGAGCAGAAGGAAGAAGAGAATAAAGATTAGAGCAGAAATAAATGACATAGAGACAAAACAAAAACAAAAACAAAAACAAAACAACAAAAAACCCAAAAACCAAAAAACAATACAAAAGATCAATGAAACTAAGAGCTGGTTCTTTGAAAGAATAAACAAGATTGATGAACCTCTATCCAAGCTTACCAAGAAGCAAAGAGAGAGGACTCAAATAAACAAAATTAGAAATGAGAGAGGCAAAATAACAACAGACCCCACAGAAATACAAAGGATTGTTAAAAAATATTATGAACAACTCTATTCTAACAAACTAGAGAACCTGGGGGAAATGGACATATTCCTAGAAAAATACAACCTTCCAAAACTCAATCAGGAAGATTCTAAAAATCTCAATAGGCCAATAACTATGGAAGAAATTGAAGCAGTCGTCAAAAAGCTTCCAGCAAACAAAAGCCCGGGGCCAGATGGCTTCACAGCAGAGTTATATCAAACATTCAAGGAAGAACTAAAACCTACCCTCCTCAGACTATTCCAAAAAATTCAAGAGGAAGGAACACTTCCAAACTCATTCTATGAAGCCAGCATCACCCTAATACCAAAACCAGATAAAGACAACACAATGAAAGAGAATTATAGGCCAATATCCCTCATGAACACAGATGCCAAAATCCTCAACAAAATCCTATCAAATCGGATCCAGCAGTACATTAGAAAGATCATACACCATGACCACGCAGGATTTATACAAGGGTTTCAAGGATGGTACAATATCTGGAAATCAATAAACATGATACATCACATAAACAAATTGAGGGGGGAAAAATCACATAGTTATATCAATTGATGCAGAAAAAGCATTTGACAAAATCCAACACCCTTTCTTGATAAAAACTCTCAGCAAGGTGGGAATAGAAAGATCATACCTCAACATCATAAAAGCCATATATGATAAACCCACAGGCAGCATTACACTCACTGGACAAAAACTAAAACCATTTCCCCTAAGAACAGGAACAAGACAGGGATGCCCACTCTACCACTCCTGTTTGACATAGTACTGGAAGTACTAGCCATTGCTATCCAACAAGAAGAAGGAATAAAAGGCATCCAAATTGGAAAAGGAGAAGTAAAACTGTCCTTATTTGCAGACGACATGATACTCTACATAGAAAACCCTAAAGACTCCATCAAGAAATTATTATACTTAATAAATGAATTCAGCAAGGTAGCAGGATACAATATTAACATCAAGAAATCTATGGCATTTCTATACACCAATAGTGAACTTACAGAAAGAGAGACTAAAAAAGCAATCCCATTTACCATCGCACCAAAAAAATTAAGATACCTAGGAATAAACTTAACTAAAGAGGTAAAAGACCTATATGCAAAAAAACTACAGAACACTGACAAAAGAGATAGAGGAAGATATAAACAGATGGAAGAACATACCGTGTTCATGGACTGGTACAATCAACATAATCAAAATGTCTATACTGCCCAAAGCAATCTACAGATTCAGTGCACTCCCCATTAAAATACCAATAGCATATTTCACAGACCTAGAACAAACTCTCCAAAAATTCATCTGGAGTAAAAAAAGACCCCGAATAGCTGCAGCAATCCTGATAAAGAAGAACAAAGTAGGTGGGATTTCAATACTAGATATCAAGCTGATTACAAAGCCAGTTTTCTCAAAACAGCCTGTTACTGGCACAAGAACAGACATATTGATCAATGGAATAGAATAGAGAATCCAGATATCGACCCAAACCACTATGCTCTATTAATATTCAACAAAGGAGGCATGAACATAAAATGGAGTCAAGACAGTCTCTTCAATAAATGGTGTTGAGAAAATTGGACAGATACATGCAAAAAAATGAAACTAGACCACCAACTTACACCATACAGAAAAATAAACTCAAAATGGATAAAGGACTTAAACATAAGATGGGAAACCATAAAAATACTAGAGGAATCCACAGGCAGCAAAATCTCAGACATATGCCAAAGGAACTTCTTCACAGATACTGCTCCTAGGGCAATGGAAACTGAAGAGAAAATAAACAAATGGGACTACATCAAAATTAAAAGTTTTGCACAGCAAAAGAAAACATGAACAAAATAACAAGGAAGACCATTACATGGAAGAACATATTTGCCAATGTTATCACTGATAAGGGTTTAATTTCCAACATTTACAGGGAACTCATATAACTCAACAAAAGGAAAATAAACAATCCAATTGAGAAATTGGCAATGGACCTAAGTAGACACCTTTTGAAAGAAGATAGAAGGAAGGCCAAGAGACATATGAAAACATGCTCAGTCACTAATTATCTGAGAGATGCAAATCCAAACGACAATGCAGTAACATCTCACACCTGTCAGAATGGCTATCATCAACAAATCAATGAATGACAAATGTTGGCGAGGATGCGGAGAAAAAGGAACCCTGGTGCACTGCTCGTGGGAATGCAGACTGGTGCAGCCACTGTGGAGAACAGTAAGGAGTTTCCTCAAAAATCTAAAAATGGAACTCCATTTGACCAGTAATACCACTTCTAGGAATATATCCCAAGAAGCTAGAAACATCAATCAGAAAGGATATATGCATCCCTATGTTCATAGCAGCACAATTTACAATAGCTAAGATTTGGAAACAGCCTAAGTGCCCATCAGCAGATGAGTGGATTAAAAAACTGTGGGATATCTACACAATGGAATACTACGCTGTGCTAAAAAAGAAGGAATTCCTACCATTTGCAACAACATGGATGTAACTGGAGAGCATTGTGCTAAGTAAAATAAGCCAGTTAGAGAAAGATAAGTATCACATGATCTCACCCATTTGTGGAATATAATGAACAACATAAACTGATGAATGAAAACAGTTCCAGAGACAGAGAAACATCGATCAGACCATCAAACCTCAGAGGGAAGGTAGGGGAGGGTGGGGGTAAGGGGGAGAGATCAACCAAAGGACTTGTCTGCATGCATATGAGCCTAACCAATGGACACAGACAACAGGGGTGTGAAGGCATGAGTGGGGGGGATGGGGGAGATAATGGGGCAATAAGGATACATATGTAACACCTTAATCAATGAAGAAATAAAAAAAAGAGTAATATGCAAATTGACAGTCACTCCAACACACAAGATGGCTGCCCCCATGTGGACACAAGATGGCCACCACAAGATGGCCATCAGGGGAGGGCAGTTAGGGGTGACCAGGCCGGCAGAGGAGGGAAGTTGGGGGTGACCGGGCCTGCAGGGAAGGGCAGTTGGGGGCACTCAGTCCAGCAGGGGATAGCAGTTGGGGGAGCCAGGCCTGAGGGGAGGGTAGTTAAGGGTGACCAGGCCTGCAGGAGAGGGCAGTTAGGGATGACCAGGCCTGCAAGGTAGGGCAGTTAGGGGCAAACAGGCTGGCAGGGGATCAGTTAGGCATCAATCAGGCTGGCAGGCAGAAGTGGTTAGGGGTAATCAGGAAGGCAGGCAGGCGAGCAGTTGGGAGCCAGCAGTCCTGGATTGTGAGAGGGATGTCTGACTGCCCGTTTAAATAGGCAGTCGAACATCCCTCGAGGGGTCCCAGATTGGAGAGGGTGCAGGTTGGGCTGAGGGCCACCCCCACTCCCCTAGTGCATGGATTTTGTGCAGGCCTCTAGTGTATTATAGAATTGTACACTGAGTCCTAGCCAGTTTGGCTCAGTGGGTAGAGCATTGGCCTGCAGACTGAAAGGTCCTGGGTTTGATTCTGGTTAAGTTCACATGCCTGGCATGTGAGCTCAATCCCAAGGGGCGTGCAGGAGGCTGCCAACCAATAATTCTCATCATGGATATTTCTCTCTCTCTCTCTACCTTCCTCTCTGAATCAATAAAAATATATTTAAAAAAAAAGAATTGTACACTGAAACCTATGTAGTTTTTGTTAATCAATGTCACCCCAATCAATTTAATTTAAAAAATAGAAAATGGAAAGAGGGGATGACTACAGCCCTACATTCAGAACACAGACATCTGCGAAAACCCCCATAGGATTTTTGAGAATTGTCAATTTGGTATATCAAAATAGATGGTTGTCTAATGTAACAACATGCATAAATCCCCCAGAAAAAGTAGAACTTTGATTGTCTTTCTAAATAACAAAGAAAAACATCTCAACACATAAAATTCAAAACCCAAAGCTGGACTATGGGGGAAAAAAAAGGAAGTTTCTCTTTAGAGACATAAATATCAAATGAGAAAATAGAAATGATGTCATATTCTTGGTATAGAAAACATAATTATCCCTCCAGAGAATGGTCAATTCATTGAATGTGAAGACATTCAAGACACACATTGCTGCATTTTAATTGAAAAAAAAAATTGTTTCAATTTATAAAATTTCTGCAACTTGGAAGTGAGAAGTACAGGGGAACTTTCTCCTGAGAAGAGGAAGGTCCCAAACCTTAAGAACTGTATTCCTTTTCCTCTTCTATTAGTAACAGCAAGTCCTCAGAGATTGGGGTAACACAGACCCATTTCACTAATTATGAGCTCTGTGCATTGAGCTCCCAGGGCCATGCAGCAGTAGATAATCAGCTGTGCCTCCAGCCCTTCAGGTTCCCGTCTCAGACCAGGGGGCTTCACATCTGAGTCTTCTCCTCTCGCATCCACTGCATCAGGAGCCCCTGACTAACTCTGACGTCCTGCCAGTCTTGATGGAACCTGAACCTCCATTGCTTGCCAGGCAGGACAGGGGCCGTGGGTTCCCACTCCTTGGTCAGACTCCAGCAGAGACAGACCTGCCCAGTGAGTACTGTGGAGGCGGTGGATGGAGAAGGGACTGTCAGGAGCATTTCTTTTACATCAAACAGGGGAGTTGGGACAAACAGCCTGGAGGCCACCAGTTTGGAATGTTTCAGATATTTTTGTCCTTAAAAGAGTAGAATCTGAATAGCTGGAGGGAAACATCTGAGTGACATTCATTTCTGATCCCAAGGCCTATCCTCTGCTAAATATTGAATAGACTCTTAGTTGGGTCTCAGAAACAGAGTTTGATGACATGGCTTCCACACACCCAGTGCTTTCTTTCCAGTAATTTCCCTCCTTTTAGCAATGTCTCCTGGTGTCAGCAGAAATAAAACAGTATTTGTATGCATCTATGTCATGGATTTTCTCAGAAACCTATGCATTTCCATTTAATAGTATCTACCACATTTAATATAAATATTTTTATATTTTTATTGATTTCAGAGAGGAAGGGACAGGAAGAATGAGATAGAAACCTCAATGATTAGAGAGAATCATTGATCAGGTGCCTCCTGCATGCCCCCTACTGGGGATTTAACCTGCAACCTGGGAATGTGCCCTTGACCTCAGGTGGAAGCTCTATACACTAAGCCAAACAGGCTAGGGCATTTTGTTTTTGTTTTTGTTTTGTTAATCCTCACCAGGGGACATTTTTCCATTGACCTTTTAGAGAAAGTGGAAGAGAGAGGGAAAGACAGAGAGAAACATTTATGTGAGAGAAATATATTGATTGGTTGCCTCCTGCATGCATGCTGACCAGGCCCGGGCCCGGGGAAGAGCCTGCAACCAGGATACATGCCCTTGACCGGAGTCAAACTTGGGACTCTTTGGTCAGCAGGCTAACATTCTATCCACTGAGCCATAGAGGATAGGGCTACAACATTTAAATATAAAGAGAAATTGTGGAGATTTTCATAAAAGTATAAAATATTGAGAAGAGAAGGATAGAGAAGGGAAGTAAATCTTTTTGTGTGGACTGAGACACATTTCAGGATTTCCACTCATTCCATGAACAAATTACCTGGGACAGGATAGGCTTCTACCTTTCTCTGCCATATCATAGAATAAAATGTCATCCTTCAGCCTTTCCTGGGATTGATTTTCATCAATAAGCCCACTCTTCCAATCTGATTTAAAGACAATTGGGTGTCACTCATTTGCCAGAGATGGCTGTTATTCTCCCATTTCTATGTACAGAGAGGTGAAAAGATTTACTCACACATCCCATTTAGTGGGTGACAGCTGTGGGACTCAGACACAGGCCTGCTGATTCCCAGCCCAGGGCTCTGTCCCCTCCACTGCGGCACAATGATTGTTTCTTTCCAAACAAGGGCACCACCACCAATTCCTTCTCTTGGGATCTGGTGAGTTCATCTGTGGTTTGAAGGGACCTTTATTGCATGAATGTTGTGGATCGTAGGGTTTCCAAAGGATAGTAATGCATTTCTCAGCATATTTGTAAAACCAAGATATGTAAACGTTATTCCTTATACAAATGTGCATTTTCCTGTGGCTCCATCATGAAGACTATTGGTAGTCAGACTTCAAGGAACTTTCTAATTTTATACGTTGGCAATTAGAGCATGTAGTTGATTTTGTCTGATTTTTATATTGGGAATGCAAGTGTCTCGGTAATTAATATTAAAATTGCACACATTAATCTTACAACTCAACCAATTATCTTTTTTGAATATATCTTTAGAAAATTCTCACTTGTGTGATAAGGAGATGGGCTTAACAATTTTCTTAGCCCAGTCTTAATTAAAAAAATTAAAAATAAAATGAACTTTACCCCATAGATAATACTGAGCAAAGTGCTGAAATTGATGTATGCATTTCACAGGAAGACTTGAAATGCAATGCTGTGGTAAATGAGAACTCAGGGAACAATATGAGTAACATGAGAGCATTTAGATAAGTTTTCCAGAAAACTGCTTATGAGTACAAAGCTCAATGCTAACGTCATAAAAACTTGGAAAGGAAAATGCATTCATCAAATTCATGTTTGCCTTTGGACAACTGAAGTGCAGAGAAAGATTAAGCAGGAATGACAAAATACCCTTAAGTTTTATCAATAATAAGTATGAGTTCTCTAGCACATATTATTAAATATTTATATTTTAATATGGGTAGTGGGAAAACTATTGAAAATAATTGATAACATTAATACAACATTTACTAATAACCTGGCAATGATTCTCTACCCTAGCTACATGTTAATATGCCCAAAGCACTTATGTGTAGAAATTCTAATTTAACTGGCTCTAGATTATGGCCAGCCAATCATTAAGTTTTAAAAGATGGAAAAGTAATTATAATGATCAACTAGCATTGATAACAAATGTTTAAGTATTTTATATTTATAATTTAATGTTATTTATTTTTTAAAAATATATTTATTTGATTTTATTTTTACAGAAAGGGAGAGAGATAGAGAGTTAGAAACATTGATGAGAGAGAAACATTGTGATAGAGAAACATTGATCAGCTGCTTGCTGCACATCCCCTACTGGGGATGTGCCCACAACCAAGGTACATGCCCTGGACCAGAATTGAACCTGGGACCCTTCAGTCCACAGGCCGATGCTCTATCCTCTGAGCCAAACCAGTTAGGCCTTAATGTTATTTCTTACAGCAATCCTATTAGATCAATTTAATTAATATACCCCTATTACTGATGAGCAAGCCAACCAGGTGTTTGTAATAGCTGTTTTTTTTCTTTTCCCATTTGATTTTCCCCAAAGTACATAACTTTGTGTGTGTGTGTGTGTGTGTGTGTGTGTGTGTTTAAATAAATCTTTATTGTTCAGATTACAGGTGTTCCTCTTTTTGTTTTCCCCCTATATCTCCCCTCCACCTGATTCCCCACCCCACCCTACCCCATGCCTTTACCCCCTGCCACTGTCTTCATCCATAGGAGTAAGATTTTTGTCCAATCTCTTCCCACACCACTCACACCCGCTTCCCCCTGAGAATTGTCAGTCCACTCCCTTTCTATGTCCCTGATTCTATTATATTCACCAGTCCATTCTGTTCTTCAGATTTTTTTATTTACTTGATTTTCAGATTCACTTGTTGGTAGGTATGTATTTGATGTCATTTTGTTGTTCATAATTTTTATCTTTACCTTTTTCTTCCTCTTCCTCTTCTTAAAGAATACCCTTCAGCATTTCATGTAATCCTGGTTTGGTGGTGATGAACTCCTTTAGCTTTTTCTTGTCTGTGAAGCTCTTTATCTGACCTTCAACTCTGAATGATAGCTTTGCTGGGTAGAGTAATCTTGGTTGTAGGTTCTTGCTGTTCATCACTTTGAATATTTCTTGCCACTCCCTTCTGGCCTGCATAGTTTCTGTTGAGAAATCAGCTGACAGTCGTATGGATACTCCCTTGTAGGTAACTAACTGTTTTTTTCTTGCTGCTTTCAAGATTCTCTCTTTGTCTTTTGCCCTTGGCATTTTAATTAAGATGTGTCTTGGTGTGGTCCTCTTTGGATTACTTTTGTTTGGGGTTCTGTGCGCTTCCTGGACTTGTAAGTCTATTTCTTTCACCAGGTAGGGAAAGTTTTCTGTCATTATTTCTTCTAATAGGTTTTCAGTATTTTGCTCTCTCTCTTCTTCTGGCACCCCAAAAATTCGGATGTAGGTACGCTTGAAGTTGTCCCAGAGGCTCCTTACACTATCTTCATATTTTTGGATTCTTTTTTTTTTTTTCTTCTGGTTGGGTGTTTTTTGTTTCCTCATATTTCAGATCTTTGGTTTGATTCTTGGGGTACGTTGATCTACAGTTGAGTTTCTGTACATTCTTTATTTTAGACAGTGTATGCTTCATTTCTGACTGGTCCTTTTCCATTTTTTTGGCATTCTCATTAAGGTCCTTGAAGGTCTCACTAAGCTCCTCAGAAGTATCATCAAGTTTCTCAGCGGTTTTTAGAATATTCTTGAGTAACCTTATAAATGTGGTTCTGAACTCTATGTCGTCCAGTCATTTGCTTTCCTCTGTTTCTTTCGTTCGTGACATGTTTCTTTGTTTCTGCATTTTGGCTGCTTCCCTGTGTTGATGAAGTGGCTTTGTGTGGTAGGTGACCTATAGGGGGCAGTAGCTCAGCCTCCCCAATCACCTGATGTGGATGCTCTTGGTACACCCCTTTGTGGGCTGAGTGCAAAGTCTTGGTGTAGTTAAGCCTTAATTGCTGTTGGTACGCTGGGAGGAATTGACCTCCAGGCCAATCGGCTGTGAGGACTCGCTGTGTCTATAAGAACTGCTGTGCTGGAGACACGCTTATGGTGCAGGACTTGTTTCAGTGGGGCTTTGGTGCTCACTGAGTCTGCCTCTTGAATGTGTCACATAACTTTTTTTGATGCAAAAATAATTTTTTATGATATAGTGAATCTAAAGTTTAGTACTATTACAAAATGGAAATGATCAGTTATATACCTAGGGATCTAGCATGTCACACAAAGGAATAACTATTTTGATATAGTAATACTTCTGTTTTGACCTGAGTTGCCTTCAGGGACTGGTTTAGGAGAAATGCAGTCTGCCTATGAGAAAGAACTGACTTGGAAAGCTCTTAAGCTGGCATAAGAAAGCCAACCTAAGGTGTAAGTCCTTGTTTGGTCCTAAATTTTTTATTTTTTCCCATTTTTTAATTAAGGTATTATATGTGTACATATCTTATTGTTGCCCCCCCTCACCTCCCCATCCCACTCCCATACATGCTCTCATCCCCCAATGGTCCTAAATTTTTCAAAAGTTCATTGGCGGCTTGGTTTGGATGAGAAATCAACCCTTCACAAATGTTTCTGATTAGAGACATATTTAAGAAGTACTCATCAACTACACACCAAACAGTAAAGTGCTAAGTCTATCTCAGATGTTTCTCTTGGATTGTGCATCACTGATAGAAAATAACCTTTCCAAGAGAAAAGTAAGTACAGAGTATTCATGAAAGTTAGTTATTATTTAATCATTGGTGCATTGTAAAATACTATCATCTTCAGGATCAGTGATGCTGTATGATTTTGTGCATTTAACAAAATCATATTTTTCAAAATGTGTAGTCTACCAAGGCCAAATATTTATATATGAGTTTTTTTTGAGGGGACTATGATCAGACAATCCACACATTTGAGTGAGCACTTATCTCCAAGGAAGATGGATGTCATAAAACAAGCGAACAAACAAAAAATGAAAATCCTTAAAGATATTTGCCATGTAAAAATGCTCTCTGATTATTAACATTTTATGGTAGGTTAGAATAGAGTTAATGTGGTTTTAGGTCTTCTAGACGATATTCCAAATTAAGAAAATTTCTTACAGTGCATTTGGATGAGATAAAGTACTTACAACTGCTTCTTAGTGTCTTTTAAATATAATGATGATTGTCGTATAAAAGAATATTTCTCATTCCATATTTTTCCTTCAAAAGTAAAAGGCTGATATTTTGTTCTGTTCATGGATTTGTTATCTCAAAATGTACTTTCTTCTCTAATATTCTTTGACCCAGTGACTCTAAAATGTCTATAGAAACAGATGAATAGCCCAGACACCAATAAGCAAAGAGTTCTAAAAAGAGTTAACTCAGACATGTTGCTGAAGGTAATGAGCAAGGAGGGTATGTGGTCCTCAAGTGAAACTATTTGTGAATCGCTTGAATCCAAAATATGGATGCCTCTACACTTGGTTCATTTATTTAGCACTCTCTTCTTTTTCAAAATGTGTCCTATCTGCATAGAACCACAGAATCGAACACGTGGCTCAGAATTCTTCCTCGTGGGACTCTCAGATGATCCAGAACTGCAGCCTCTTCTGTTTGGGCTGTTCCTGTTCATGTACCTGGTGGCCATGCTTGGGAACCTACTCATTATCCTGGCTGTCATCTCTGACTCCCACCTCCACACACCTATGTACTTCTTCTTTTCCAATTTGTCCTTGGCTGACATCAGTTTCAGCACCACTACAGTTCCCAAGATGCTGCTGAACCTCCAGACACACAGCAAATCCATCACCTATGCAGGCTGCCTAACTCAGGTTACCTTTTTTTCCCTCTTTGCATGTTTGGAAAGTCTACTCCTGGCTGTGCTGGCCTATGACCGGTTGGTGGCCATTTGTCAGCCCCTACACTATCTGGTCATCATGAGCCCTCGCTTCTGTGGCTTGTTGGTCCTGCTGTCATTTTTCTTCAGCCTTTTGGTCTCCCAGCTGCACTACTACCTGGTGTCACAACTTAGCTTCTGTGCAGATGTGGAAATCCCTCATTTCTTTTGTGACCCTTCTCAACTCTTCAAACTTGCCTGTTCTGACACCTCCACCAATGACATATTGATCTACTTTATTGGAGCCATCTTTGGTGGTGTGCCACTCTCAGGGGTCCTTTTCTCTTACTATAGAATTGTGTCCTCCATTCTGAGAATGCCATCATCAGGTTCAAAATATAAAGCCTTCTCCACCTGCAGCTCTCACTTGTCAGTTGTTTGCTTATTTTATGGGACAGGCCTTGGTGTGTACCTCAGTTCAGCTGTCTCATCTTCCCCAAGGAAGGGTGCTGTGGCCTCAGTTATGTACACTGTGGTCACCCCCATGTTGAACCCCTTCATCTACAGCCTAAGGAACCGAGACATCAAGAGTGCCCTATGGAGGATGGTCAGAAGAATAGTCTAATCTCTATACCTGTGCTATCGTTTTTGGCTTATAGACTGGAAAAAGCAGCAAAATCAAACATGTGCAACCAGATATTCTGAATCTGCAGTCACATTGTGCATATGTACCTATATGGCTCTATGCTTTTTGCTTACACAATTTATCTTCTTAGCACAGCTGTAACGAAATTGGGAGATTGTTTTGGACTCCTTACTTAAGTCTTAGCCCCTCCAGGATGATATGCCCTTCTCACTTTCCTTATGCATTAACCAGGACTCTTGGTCATGAGCAGTCTTGTTTCTATTATTAAAAATATCACAGCTCTCTCTTTCTTGTTATTTATTCTTTCTATAATTTCTTCTCTTGCCTGTCAAAAAGCCTGGGACTAATGATTACCACCCAGTGCAGGATCTAAGGCCTATTAATGAGGCTGTTATAACCCTGCATTCTGCACTGCCGAACCCCTACACTCTTGTGGGACTCAGTGTTTAATAGCAAATTTGGATGATCTTCACTTACCTTCCAAATAGGACTGCCAGATTTAGCAGGAAAAAAACAACAAAACATGCCCAAATTGGAATTTCAGAAAACAATGCATTTGTGATATACATTTACCAAACAATTCTTCATTGGTTATCAGAAATTCAGTTTTCAACGGGCATCCTGTATTTTATCTGGCAACTCTACTTCTAAGGTCACTATGAAGATTAGACATAATGTGAAAAAATCTATCAGTCATGTGGCAAGTTTACATCAAATGTATCTATTTTTATAACTTCCATATGTTTGCATTTAAAATAAGAATCCCAGGAATTCAAAATTAATTTGATATTGCTATCTTTATGATCCTGAACAAGTTTAAGCTGTGATCCTGAGCACTTCACCTAACTTCTAAGTTTCTTACAAAGTATGATTTGTGGGTTAAGAGTAGGGTGCCACCTTGTTTTCATAAATAAAATTGTATTGGAACACAGCCTTGTTCATTCATGTATGTGTTGTTGATGGCTCCTTTTGCACTATGATGACAGGGTTGAGTAGTTATAACAAAGACCATATGGCCTACAAAGCCTAAAATATTTACTACCTGCTTCTTTGCAGGAAAACTTGCTGACCCTTTCTTGATGTTATTGGGGTCATTGTTCACTTTATGGGGTTATGCTGAGGAGAAACCAAATGTATGTAAATTGCTTAGGACAGTGGCACTTAGCAAAGCATCAATGAGTGGAAGTTGTGGTTATCATATTAAGAAGCCAAAGGGTAAAAATACACAAAATTTCTAGAGATGTTAAAATGGCATTTGGTAAATTATAACCCATTCCAGATTAGAAATATTAATAGAACAAGAATATAAAGAACAAAAATATGTACATTAAACTAGAACTAGTAAGAGATTTCATGCAGGCAACTTGGAATCATGTTCATCATAGTGAATAAAGTTACAAGTTCATTCTATCACTATTATATTTCTACTAGTAGAAGAGGTAACCTCTGCATTAGGACAGAAACATAAAGAAGGAAAGAGACCACAATAATGAGTAATTTCAGATAATATGATTGTACTCATGGAAAACAACTAGAACCACTCTTAGAATAAAGAAGAGTTCTAGAAAAATAAAAAAATGATTAAAAAGCATGAGGGTATTTTAAGGGAACTTTGGGAAAATGCATCACAGGGGTACAAGAGGTAGAAGAAACTGATTGGGATGGAGATCTGTGTGAATAAATAATGACAGGAAACTTCCCTACCCTGGTGAAGGAAAAAGTCACACAAATTCAGGAAGCACAGAGGGTCCCAATCAAGATAAACCCATAATTGAAATGGCAAATGTTAAAGATAAAGAGAATCTTAAAGGCAACAAAGGTGAGATAATCAGTAACCTACAAAGAATCTCCCATTAGGCTGTCAACTGATTTCTCAACAGAAATGCTCTAGGCCAGAAGGAATGTCATGAAGTATGTAATGAAAGGCAAGGATCTTAAACCAAGACTACTCTATCCAGCAAGGCTATCATTTAAACTTAAAGGTGAAATAAAGAGCTTTCTAGACAGAAGAGGGCTAAAGGAGTTTATTGCTACCGAACAAGCATTGCAATAATTGCTAAAGGGACTGCTGTTATAAGAAGAAGAAATAGAGAGAAAGAAACATAGGCATAAAGACTAAAAATGAAATAATTAAGTACTTATCAATAATAACCTAAAATGTAAATGGATTAAATGCTCCAATCAAAAGACACCGTAACTGAATGGATAAGAAAACATGACTGGGCAAAATGGACAAATCCCTAGACTCATACAATTTTTCAAAACTCAACCAGGAAGAATCAGAGAACCTGAATAGGCTAATAACAACTAATGAAATTGAAAAATTAATAAAAAAACACACACAAACCTCTCAACAAACAAAAGTTCTGGACCGGATGACTTCACAGGCAAATTATAAACATTCAAAGAACTAATACCTATTATTTTGAAACTATTGCAAAAAATTCAAGAGGAAGGAAGACTTCCAAGCTGTTTTTACAAGGCCAGCATTATCCTAATTGCAAATCCAGATAAAGGCACTACACAGAAAGAAAACTATAGGTCAATGTCCCTGATGAACATAGATGTTTAATCCTCAACAAAATATTAGGAGATAGGATCCAACAATACATTGAAGAGATCACACACCATAACAAGTGGGATTTATTACAGGGATGCAAGGTTGGTAAAATATTTGCAAATAAAAAATGTGATACATCATTTAAATAAAATGAAGGACAAAAACACAAGATCTTATCCATAGATGCAGGAAAATCACTTGACAAAATCTAAAACCCATTTATGATAAAACCTCTCAGCCAAGTGGGAACACAGGGACCATACCTCAACATAATAAAGACCACATAAGAAAAACGTAGAGCCAACATCATACTCAATGGGCAAAAGCAAAAAGTGCTTCACTTAAGATCAGGAGCAGGACAGGGCTGTCCACTTTCACCACTGTTATTTAGCATAGTACTGGTAGTACTAGCCACAGCGATCCCACAAGAAGAAAAAATAAAAGGAAGAAGTAAAATTGTCATTACTCATAGATGACATGATAGTGTACATAGAAAACACTAAGGACTCCACCAAGAACTACAGTATTAGATTTAAGAAATGAATTTGGCTAAGTATCAAGATACAATATTAATATCTAGAGATCAATGACATTTTTATATACAAGAATGAACTATCAGAAACTAAAAAGAAAAATCCCACTTATCATTGCAACAACAAAACAATAAGGTACCAAGGAATAAACTTAACCAAGGTGGTAAAAGAACTGTACTCAGAAAACTATAGATGTTGAAAACAGAAATAGAGGCAGATACAAACAAGTGGAAGCATATACTGTATTCATGGATTGGAAGAATTAACATTATAAAAATGTCAATACTACCCAAAGCAATCTATAGATTCAATACCTAGTAAAATACCGATGGTATATTTCATGGATCTAGAACAAATATTCCATAAATTTATATGGAACCAAAATACCCCAAATAGCTGTAGGAATCTTAAGAAAGAAGGACAAAGTTGGAGTGATCACAATACCAGATATCAAACTATATTACAAAGCCATTATAATCAAAAGAGCCTTGTACTGGCACAAGAACAAAATGTACATTAATGGAACAGAACAGAGAGCCCAGAAATAAACCCACATCTCTGTGGTTAATGTATATTTGACAAAGGAGGCAGAGCATACAACAGAATAAAGACTATCTCTTCAATGAAAGATATTGGGAAATTGGACAGGTACATACAAAAAAGAGAGAGAGAGAGAGAGAGAGAGAGAGAAGGAAACGAGACCACCAGTTTATACCATACACAAGAATAAACTCAAAATGGATAAAAGATTTAAATGTAAGTCATAAACCCATAAAAATCCTAGAGGAAAACAGTCAGTAAAATCTCAGGCATCTCACAGAGTATTATTCTCTCTCATACTTCTCCTAGGGCCTGGGCCAAGAGAAGCAAAGAAAAAATAAATAAATGGGACTATGTCAACTAAAAAGCTTCTGCACAGCAAAAAGAAAACATCAGCAAATTAAAAGAGAACCCTCTGTATGGGAGAATATATTCAGCAATGATACATCTGATAAGGGGTTCATATTAGGAAAAGCATGAAGCTCTTCTTGCAGACATAAACATGTTCAAATATGGAAATATTTTCATATTCTAGCATGGAAAATGCATTTCAAAAATCAAAATTGCAAGTGAGATTAAAAAATGTTTAATTGATTTTTAGAGAGGGAGGAAGAGAGGGGGGCAAGAGAAACACTGATGTGAGAGCCAGACATCAATAAATTGCCTCTTGAACTCCCATTACTGGGGATTGAGCCTGCAACTCAGGCATGTTCCCTTGACCAGGGATCAATCCAGCAATCTTTCAGCGTATGGATTGACATGCAACCAACTGAGCCACACCGGCCAGGGCAGCAAGTGTGTTTTTAAGTGGAAATAACAAATGTAATCTTTACATGGAGAGTCTTACTTTTGGATAGGTGACTAGAGGCAGGCAAGTGAACTTCCCCCTGGGATGGCATAGGGCTCAGAAGTAATTGAGCTGGACCACGGACCCTGACTCTTTCCTCCCGTGGTTTCCTCCAGCCTTTCAGGTTTTCAGTCCCTGTGCCTCTTCCTTTCAGACAGTAATCTTCATCAGGAGGTCTGGCCCGAGTCTGTCTTTCTGCCAGTCCTGGGGACAGAGCCTCAGCCATCATTGCTCACCAGGCAGAGGAGGACTGGCCCTCCTTGGTCATGCACCAGCAGAATGGCAGCCCAGCCCAGTGAGTGCCATGGGAGACAGTGGAGGGAGAGGGGCTGGGGAACACTGTTTGTTTATTGTCAGGACAAGCAGGACATTTGGGGTAGACAGGTGGTAGGGCACCAAAATGCAGTTTCTATTCCAAGCTCTATGAAGTTTATGTTCTTGGTTCTGGTGGGAGTCCAAGAACTTTCATTCAGAGTTCTGCTATCCTCTTACAATAGTTTTAATTCCCATAGAAACTATCTCCATGATGGTAGGAAACAGGCCTCTCTAAACTGTCTCCTAAGCCCTAGCTCGTTTTTCTCAGTGGGTAGATGGTTGGCCTACAGACTGAAGGGTCCTGGGTTAGATTCCAGTCAAGGACATATACCTTGGTTGCAGGTTCCCTGGCCCTGATTGGGGTGTTTGCAGGAAGCAACCAATCGATGTGTCTCTCTCTCATCAATGTTTCTCTCTGTCTCTCCCTCTCCCTTTCATCTCTCTAAAAATCAATGGAAAAATATTCTTGAGTTGGAATTAACCATAAATAAATATATAAAAAAACAAATAAATAACAACAACCATCCCGTAAGTACTCCAAAATCATGAGGTATTGATGATGATGATGAGGAGGAGGAGGAGTAGGATGAAGACAGTAAGCCAGATATCATGAATGGTCACTGAGAACTTCCTAAGAGTCAGGCTTTGAGCAGAGTGTTTTACAGTTTGTTTCATTTCATCTGCGTAATCATCCCCAACAAAGAGGAATGCCCATTATCATCATTTTACAAAAGAACAAAGGAGAACAAGATTTAAATATAACTTGCACTCGGTTATGTGGTAAAATAGGAGTGAATTCAGGTTTGAATCCAGGCATCCAGACTGTAGACACAGAACACATAATCAGTATTCTCTGCTTCCAACCCAACCTTTCATTTAACTTGTCAGGTCACCTCAGGCAGAGACACCCCTGTTCACTGTCCTCTTTCCTTTGGGGGTTCCTGGTAGACCCCAGCAGAGAGCAATGGATGCCCCTTGCTGCACTGATGAAAAGAAGGATAGCTGAGCTCAAAGTGGGGATCATAGAAAAATTAGCAGATTATAATTTAGGGCAGAGCTTGCTCCTGCCCCCGCTCTTTAAACTGTCTTCTTTCGCCTTCATTTCTGTACCTTAGCCCTCTCAGTCTCCAGAAGAGACATAAATTAAGGGTCTTGAGTTCTATTATTAGGAAACTAAAACCAGTTAAAAGATGTATCTTAGCAGTACTGTTGGTAAAGACCCCGGGACTTCTGCGTTCACCTTTCTGAAGTGTCAGGAAAGAGAGTGAAGATACTTATCACATGGGCAATTGGAGACAGGCCATTTAGTTTAATTTTGTCTGCTCTATTTATTATCTTGTGCAATATGGGGCAAGTTCTGGGTATCTCTGAACCTCACTCAACATTGTCATTTGAGTTGATCCCTAGTTGTCACAACTGCACTGCTGCAAGGATGAAACAATATAGTGGAAAGTACATATGCAATTATATATGTGATGAATGTATAGAGAAAGGAAAAATACATTTCAAATATCATTATTAATATCAACAGGCTAGCATTATGCACTTTGATTAAAATATCTTGTGATTTGAAGGTATGAGCTTATCTGGATCTCTGACAGGACATTTAAAAAATATTTCCATTGATTTCAGAGAGGAAAGAGGAGGGAGAGTTAGAAACATCAATGATGAAAGAGAATCATTTATTGGCTGCCTCCTACACACTCCCTACTGGGGATCAAGCCTGCAACCTTGACATGTGCCCTTGACTGGAATTGAACCTGGGGCCCTTCAGTCCACAAGCTGAAGCTCTATCCACTGCGCCAAACCAGCTAGGGTTCTGACAGGATATTTTATTTAGTCCTTGTACAAGTAGATACTGAGTGAATGGAGGGAAATGACTGAATCTCATTAATTTGTGATTCCTCAGAGCTTAACCTGTCTTTGGCACAGAGTAGCCAACAAAAACAAAAAAATCGCTGTGAAACATTAACTAGACCCTTAGTTTACACCAGCACAGAGTAGGCAAAAAGGCTTCCACCCACTGGGTGCTTTTCTGCCTGTCCTTTCATCCCGTTCAGGAATATTCCATAGGTCTAGAGACACGATGCAATAGGGACTATGTATACCTATGACATGAACTTCCTAGGAACCTATAATTTCCAGTTTATAAGACATACATCATTCACTTGCAAAACATTCTGGCGATTTTAAATACTGAACAATTTCAAAGGACGGGGAAGGGGAGGACCAATCTTACTTAATGGACTGAGACACTTTTAGGATTTCACATTTAGGATGCCAAGTCATTCCGTGTTCACCCTGGGACAAGGAAGGCTTTGGCCTCTCTGCCATGTAATTAAATAAAAGTCATTAAATATTTTATGAGATTAAACGTGTCAATAACCTGCTACTGCAAGAATAATTTAACTCTGATTAAAATGCAATAGCTGAATATATTAATTGTCAAACTTCTGGGGGTATTAGTATCCCCATTTGAAGGTAAAAAATGGCATCATCGAGAGGTTGAGGTACCTGCGCACACTCTAAATTCACTGACAGTGGTTGACTTTGTGGTACACGTGTGCAGGGGAATGGGATAGAAACAGGACTGAAATTTTATTGGTAATATTTCAAATCTCTATGAAATGTAAGTTCTGAAGCAAATATTACTGAATGGTCACACTTTAAATATGGTGAGTGGGTATAATGATAATAATAGATAACATTAATGAAACATTTGCTAAGTGCCTGGTAATGTTCTAACGTAATGATTCTCAACTTGGCTGTACATTGGAATCACCATCAGACTCACATATAAAAATTCTTATTTAACTGATTTTAGGCTGTAGCTAGGGCATCAGTATATTTTAAAAGATCCACAAGTAATTATAGTGGCCCATCAGAAGTGAGAGTCACTGGTCTATATTAATTTAATTTAATTTCTTGCAACAATCCTATAAAGTAGGTTCCATTTTTATCCCCATTTTATAAATGTGGAAACTACCCAGGCTTTTGTTATATTATTTTATGTGCTTTCTTCTTCTGCATTTTTCTCAAATTAAATCATATTGCTACCTGCCAGGAGAAAGAGAGTTTCAAGTTGTCTTCAGAGAGTGGTTTAAAGAGAATTGTACTAGTAATTCCTGTTAGTAGGAAGGATTGACATAAAAAATTCTCAACTAGACCTAAAAAGACTGAGTTTTAGACATAGCTTTGGGACTTCCCTTGGGTGTAAAACCCCAACTGTAAATAAGACGGTTGATTTGATGAGAAAAGAATGCTTCACAAATTTTAGAATTAGAAACATGTTTAAATACTCTAACCTAGCCACTACATTATGGAGAAAAGCAAAGCAAAGAACAGTTTCAAACACAAAGACTCCCTGAGATTGTATAGTGTGATATAAATAACCTGCCTGAGAAGCCTAGGTGTAGGTTAATATTTGAAAATACTTTTTTGCATCTTTAAAAAATATTTATTTATTAAATTGATTGGGGTGACATTGGTCAACATGAACATATAGGTTTCAGGTGTGGGTTTCTATGTTATAAGATCTGTAAACTGCATCCTGTGCCCGCCACCCCAAGTAAAATCTTCTCCTGCCACCACATATTAGAACTCCCTTCTTCCCCACCCCCTTCTCTCTGGCAATGGCCATACTGCTGTTTGTGCTCACAAGTTTCAGTTTTATATCTCACATATGAGCGAAATCATACAGATCTTAGCTTTTTCTGACTTATTTCACTTAGCATGATGTTCTCAAGGTCCATCCATGTTGTTGCAAATGGCATTATTTCATTCTCTCTTATGGCTGAGTAGTGTTCTATTGTGTATATGTACCACGTCTTCTTTATCCAGTCCTCCATCATGGGACATTGGTTGTTTCCATGTTTTGGCCACTTTGAATAATGCTGCAATGAACATAGGGGTGCATATACCTTTGTGAATACATGGTTTTGAGTTTTTAGTTATGTACCCAGGAGAGGGATTGCTGGGTCATATGGTAGCTCTATTCTTAATTTTTTGAGCACTGGCCATACTGGATTCCAGAGTGGATGTACCAGTCTATATATGGAGAGATAATTTTTGACAATGGAGCTGGAAACACAGGATGGAATAAAGATAGTTTCTTCAATAAATGTTGTTTGGGAAACTGAAAAGCCACATGCAAATGAATTAAACTGGATTACAGTTTGTCCCCATGTACAAAAATGAATTTAAAAGAGATAAAAGACCTAAACATAAGACCCCAAACAATAATTACATAGAAGAAAACCTATGGACCTTGGCCATAGAGGGCATTTTATGAACTTGACCTCAAACACAAGGGAAGTAAAGGCAAAAAATAAATGAATGGGACTATATAAAACTAAAAAGCTTCTGCACAGCAAAAGAAACTGACAACAAAACAAATAGCCAGCCAGATGGGAGATGGTATTTGCAAAAAGTAGCTCCAACAAAGGTTTAATTTCCAAAATATATAAAAAATTCATAAAGCTCAACACCAGACAAACAACCCAATCAAAATGTGGGCAGAAGACCTGAAAATTCACGTGTCCCAAGAAGTCATACAAACAGCCAATAGATATATGACAAGATGTTCAACCTCACTAGCAGTTAGGGAAATACAAATTAAAACTACAGTGACCTACCACCTTACACCTGTTAAGAGTGCCCATTATCAGCAGGACAAGCAATAAGAAGTGTTGGAGAGGTTGTGGAAGAAAGGGAACACTCATTCACTCCTGGTGGGAATGTAGACAGGTACAATCACTATGAAAACACTTTCAAAAGAAAACACAGCCCTAGCCGCTTTGGCTCAGAGGATAGAACATTGCCTGCAGACTAAAGGGTCCCAGGTTTGATTCCTGCCAAGGGCACTTGCCATGGTTGGCAGCTCAATCCACACCCCCCCCCCTCAGTAGGGGGCCTGCAGGAGGCAGCCATTCAATGATTCTCTCTTATTGATGTTTGCATATCTTTCCCTTCCTCTCTGCAATCAATAAAAATATATTTAAAAGAAAAAAAAAGAAAACACATATTTGAGTGAGCACTTATTTCCATTGAGTATGGATATTGGGGAAAAACAAATGATAATAATAATCCAGGATGGTAACTGTCATAGAAAAATTCCAAGTGATTAATTACATTTGACATTAATTTTGAATACTGGTAATGATAAAAACATGTATAAATATTGCAAATTTAAAAATTTTTGGCATAGTATTTGGGTAAATTAAAGTATATTTGCTTCCCAGTATCTTTGAACTGGAGTGATTTAAATAAAATTTTATGATTTATTTTATTTTTTAATTTAATTTTATTGTTTAAAGTATTACATATAGTAGTACATATATCTCCTTTTTTTTCCCATTGACCTTCCCCCAGCCTCCCCTACCCTTTGTCCGATGCCCGCATCCCACCCCCCCAGTGTCTCGTGTCCACTGGTTGTGCTTACATGCATGCATACAAATCCTTTGGTTGATCTCTTTCCCCCTCTCCCCAACACTCCCCAGCCTTCCTGCTGTAATTTGACAGTCTGTTCGATTCTTTACTTCCTCTGTATTTATCTTTTATGTTCATCAGGTTATAATGTTCTTTATTTTCCATAAATGAGTGGGATCATGTGGTTTTTTTCAATAATTTCACTTAGCATAATGCTCTCCAGTTCCATCCATGCTGCTGCAAATGGTAGGAATTCGTTCTTTTTTTTATAGCAGCGTAATATTCCATTGTGTAGATGTACCATAGTTTTCTAACCCACTCATCTGCTGATGGGCATTTAGGCTGTTTCCAAATCTTAGCTATGATGATTTGTGCTGCTATGAACATAGGGGTGCATATATCCTTTCTGAGTGGTGTTTCTAGTTTTTTGGCCTCTATTCCTAGAAGTGGAATTACTGGGTCAAATGGCAGTTCCATTTTTTGTTTTTTGAGGAAACTCCATACTGTTCTCCACAGTGGCTGCACCAGTCTGCATTCCCACCAGCAGTGCATAAGGGTTCCTTTTTCTTTGCATCCTCACCAGCATTGTCGTTTGTTGATGATAACCATTCTGACAGGTGTGAGATGGTACCGCATTGTCGTTTTGATTTGCATCTCTCGGATAATTAGTGACTTTGAGCATGTTTTCATATGTCTCTTGGCCTTCCTTCTGTCTTCTTTTGAAAAGTTTCTATTTAGTTCCATTGCCCATTTTTTCATTGGATCATTTATCTTCCTTTTATTAAGTTGTATGAGTTCCCTGTAAATGTTGAAGATTAAACCTTTATCAGTGATAACATTTGCAAATATGTTTTCCCATACAGTGGGCTTTCTTGTTGTTTTGTTGATGGTTTCTTTTACTGTGCAAATGCTTTCTATTTTGATGTAGTCCCATTTGTTTATTTTCTCTTTAGCTTCCATTGCCCTAGGAGTGGTATCGGTGAAGAAATTGCTTCGACATCTGTATGAGATTTCTCTGCCTAAGGATTCCTCCAGTATTTTTATGGTTTCCCATCTTATGTTTAAGTCCTTTATCCATTTTGAGTTTATTTTTCTGTATGGTGTAAGTTGGTGGTCTAGTTTCATTTTTTTTTTGCGTGTATCTGTCCAATTTTCCCAACACCATTTATTGAGGAGACTGCCTTTGCTCCATTGTATGTTCAAGCCTCCTTTGTCGAATATTAATTGAGCATAGTGGTTTGGGTCGATATCTGGGTTCTCTATTCTATTCCATTGGTCTATATGCCTGTTTCTGTGCCAGTACCAGGCTATTTTTAGTACAGTGGCTTTGTAATACAGCTTGAAATCTGGTATTGGGATCCTACCTACTTTGTTCTTCTTTCTCAGGATTGCTGTGGCTATTAAGGGCCTTTTTTTTTTTTTTACCCCAGATGAATTTTTGGAGAGTTTGTTCTAGGTCTGTGAAATATGCCTTCGGTATTTTAATGGGGATTGCATTGAATCTATAGATTGCTTTGGGTAGTATGGACATTTTAATGATGTTGATTCTCCCAATCCATGAACATGGTATGTTCTTCCATCTGTTTATGTCTTCCCCTATCTCTTTTTTCAGTGTCCTGTAGTTTTCCGCTTATAGGTCTTTTATCTCCTTAGTTAAGTTTATTCCTAAGTTATCTTAATTGTTTTGGTGTGATGGTAAATGGCATTGCTTTTTTAGTCTTTCTTTCTGTAAGTTCACTGTTGGTGTATAGAAATGCCATTGATTTCTTGGTGTTAATTTTGTATCCTGCTACATTGCCGAATTCATTTATTAAGTCTATTAGTTTTTTAGTGGAGTTTTCAGGTTTTTTTTTTTTATGTACAATATCATGTCATCTGCAAACAAGGACAGCTTTACTTCTTCTTTTCCAATTTGGATGCTTTTTGTTTCTTCTTTTTGTCTAATCGCAATGGCGAATACTTCCAGTACTATGTTGAACAGGAGTGGTGAGAGTGGGCATCCCTGCCTTGTTCCTGTTCTTAGGGGAAATGGTTTTAGTTTTTGCCCATTGAGTATGATGTTGGCTGTGGGTTTGTCATATATGGCTTTTATTATGTTGAGGTATGATCCTTCTATTCCCACCTTACTGCGAGTTTTTATCAAAAATGGGTGTTGATTTTGTCAAATGCTTTTTTCTGCATCAATTGATATGACTATGTGATTTTTATCTCTCAATTTGTTTATGTGATGTATAACATTTATTGACTTGCGGATATTGTACCATCCTTGCATCCCCGGGATAAATCTTACTTGGTCATGGTGTATGATCTTTCTGATGTACTGCTGGATCCGATTTGCTAGAATTTTGTTGAGGATTTTGGCATTTATGTTCATGAGGGATATTGGCCTGTAAGTCTATTTTATTGTGTTGTCTTTATCTGGTTTTGGTATTAGGGTGATGCTGGCTTCATAGAATGAGTTTGGAAGTGTTCCTTCCTCTTGAATTTTTTGGAATAGTGTGAGGCGGATAGGTTTTAGTTCTTCCTTGAATGTTTGGTAAAACTCCCCTGTGAAGCCATCTGGCCCTGGGCTTTTGTTTTTTGGAAGCTTTTTGATGACTGCTTCAATTTCTTCCATAGTTTTTGGCCTATTGAGATGTTTAGAATCTTCCTGATTGAGTTTTGGAAGGTTGTATTTTTCTAGGAATATGTCCATTTCCTCCAGGTTGTCCAGTTTGTTGGAATAGAGTTGTTCATAGTATTTTTTAACAATCCTTTGTATTTCTGTAGGGTCTGTTGTTATTTCACCTCTTTCATTTCTGATTTTGTTTATTTGGGTTCTCTCTCTTTGCTTCCTGATGAGCCTTCCTAGAGGTTCATCAATCTTGTTTATCCTTTCAAAGAACCTGCTCTTGGTTTTATTGATCTTTTGTATTGTTTTTTTGGTCTCTATGTTGTTTATCTCTGCTCTGATCTTTATTATTTTCTTCCTTCTGCTTACACTGGGCTTCTCTTGTTGCTCTCTTTCTAACTCGTTGAGTTTTAGGGTTAGGTAATTTATTACCATTGTTTCTTGTTTTTTGTTTTGTTTTTTTTTTGCCGTAGGCTTGTAGAACTATGAACTTCTCTCTCAAGACTGCTTTCACTGTGTCCCATAGATTTTGGATTGTTGTGTTTTCATTGTCGATTTTTGCCAAGATGTTTTTTATTTCTTCTTTGATCTCTCTGGTAACCCAGTCATTGTTTAATAGCATGTTACTTAGTCTCCATGTGTTTGATTTTTTTTGGATTGTTTTTATTGTATTTGATTTCCAGTTTTATGCCACTGTGGTCTGAGAAGATGCTTGATATGATTTCTGTCTTCTTGAATTTTAAGAGACTTTGCTTGTGACCCAATGTATGGTCTATCTTTGAAAACGACCCATGTGCACTTGAGAAGAATGTATATTCTATGGCTTTGGGGTGAAATGTTCTGAGGATGTCAATTAATTCCTTCTAGTCTAGTGAGTCGGTTAGGATTGATGTTTCTTTGCTGTTTTTTTGCTTAGAGGATCTGTCCAATGGTGATAGTGGGGTATTAAAGTCCCCTACTATGATTGTATTGCTGTCAATCTCTCCCTTGATATCCTTCAGGAGTTTTTTTTTTTTTTTAATGTATTTCGGTGCTCCTGTATTGGGTGCATATATGTTTACCAGAGTTATTTCTTCTTGCTGGATTGCTCCCTTTAGTATTATGAAGTGGCCTTCCTTATTTCTTTTTATGTCCTTCACTTTGAGATCTAATTTGTCAGATATAAGTATTGCTACCCCAGTTTTTTTTCATTTCTATTTGCCTGGAAGACCTTTTTCCATCCTTTCACCCTCAATCTGTGTGCATCTTTTTTTCTGAGGTGCGTTTCCTGTATACAGCAGATATATGGGTCATGTTTTCTTATCCACTCAGTTACCCTATATCTTTTGATTGGGGCATTTAATCCATTTACATTTAGCGTTATTATTGATAGGTACTTACTTGTCGCCATTTTTATTCTTTACCTCTGTGTTCCTTCTTCACTTCCTATTTCTTCTTTTTACAACACACCCTTCATCATTTCTTGCATCGCTGGTTTGGTGGTAATAAACTCCCTTAGTCCTTTTTTGTCTGTGAAGCTCCTGATTCCACCTTCAATTTTGAATGATAGCTTTGCTGGGTATAGTATTCTTGATTCACTCCCTTGCTTTGCATCACTTTGTATATATTTTTCCATTCCCTTCTGGCCTTCTGGTGTGTTTCTGTTGAGAAATCAGTTGATATTCTAATAGGAGATCCCTTGTAGGTAACTTTCTGTCCTCTCTGGCAGCTTTTACAATTCTTACTTTGTCGTTGGTGTTCGCCAGTTTAATTATGATGTATCTTGGTGTCAGTCTTTTGGGGTTCAAGTTGTTTGGAACTCTATGTACTTCTTGGTGTTGCATAGTTTTTTCTTGCCAATATCAGCAAAGTTTTCTGTCATTATTTTTTCAAACAGGTTTTCTATTCCTTGCTTCTCTTCCTCTCCTTCTGGTACCCCTATTATGTGAATGTTGTTTCATTTTGTGTTGTCCCAAAGCTCCCTTAGGCTCTCCTCTTGCTTTTTAAGTCTTCTTTCCAGTTGCTGCTGTGTTTGTGTGTTTTTTATTACCTTGTCTTCTAATTCGCTGATGTGGTCCTCAGCCTCTTCTAGTCTACTGTTTAAGCCTTCCATTGTGTTCCTTATTGCAACTATGTCGTTCTTCATCTCCTCTTGGTTCCTTTTCATGTTGGTGGCATTCTCATTCAGCTGCTTATAGTTCTCATTGAGTTGTGTGTATTTGTCATCCAGCCGTTTAAACATCTTTATAGCCATTACTCTGAATTCTTTCTCTGATATGCTGCTAGCCTTAATTTCATTTAACTCCCTTTCTGGTGATTCCTCTTTTTCTTTCCTTTGGGGATTGCTTTTTTGTCTTCCCCTATGTTTTGCTGTAATGTTTTAATTGTAGGTCCAATTGGTTTGATACTCAGGTTCTTTTGGGGGTGGTGCTACTGGCATGCTCTCTCAATTCTCCTGGGCTTGGTGATCTAGTGTAGCTTCCTACTTGAGCTATTTGGGTTCTCTTGATGTAGGCCTGCAAGCTGGAAAGGTACAACTGCAGAGTGTAAAAGTCAGCAGCTGTGGAGGGGGTTGTCCCAATTTTTGTTGTCTTGCGTCCTTGATTGAAAATCATGCATGCCCAGCAGGGACTCACAGTGGCACCCAGGTACTGTCTGTTGGGGTGATGGGTCTCAGGAGGCCTGCATTCTGGAAAGGCACGACTGTGGTATCCAGAGTTCTGTAGTTGTGGGGTGGGCAGACTCAGTTTTTGCTGCTGTACCTGTGGTGGATATGCACACTCTCCCAGTGGAGGATCACAGGTGCAACCGTGGGTTTGCCGGTGAGGGACACTGAAGTACTCTGAAGGGCCTTGGCACTGAAGCTGTGTAATTGAGGCATCTGTGGGCAGGTATGCAGGATGAGTGAATTCATAATTTCTACTGCTAGGGGGTGTCCCTGTTTTCCATTGTTTCTTGTCGTTTGTTGCCATGATGTTTTTTATTTCTTCTTTGATCTCTTTGGTAACCCAGTCATTGTTTAATAGCATGTTATTTAGTCTCCATGTGTTTGATTTTTTTGGATTGTTTTTATTGTAGTTGATTTCCAGTTTTATGCTATTGTGATCTGAGAAGATGCTTGATATGATTTCTATCTTCTTGAATTTGAAGAGACTTTGCTTGTGACCCAGCAAGGGCTCACAGCAGCTTCCACAAGCACCCTGTTGGAAATGCGCACACGGACTGGCGGTGAGTTTGCAGGTGCAGAGCTCTGATGCACTTTGAGGGGCCCTGGCAATGAAGTTAAGCAGCTGGGGTATATGTGGGCAGTTATTCAGGAGGAGGGAATTCAGAGTTTCTACTGTAGGGCAGCACATCCTTGTCTGTACAGAATCACACTGAGCAGGGTCTCAAAGCAGCACCCCAGAGGACCCAGTGGATATATGGGCTCAGGGTGCCTGCCTTTTGGAAATGTGCTCTTCTGTGGTGGACAGTTTGCCAGTGCAGGACTCTGATGCACTTTGAGGGACCCTGGCACTGAAGTTACACAGCTGGGGTGTCTGCAGGCAGTTATTCAGGCAGAGGAAATTCAGAATTTCTACTGAGGGGCAGTGAGCCCTTGTCTGTACAGAATCACATCCACCAGGGGCTCCCAGTGGCTCCCAGGCGCTACCTACAGAATGGTGTGCGCTGGATGCCTGCATGGCTGGAAATGCATGAAAGTGGTGTCTGGAGTTCTGCCGCTGGGGAGGGGGAAGATGCATTTACTGCTGCGGGAACGGTGCACCTTTGGAGGGAGAGGTCCTGGGGTCCGCGGGTCTGTGGCTGGGGTAGCAGGGTTTTGGCTGGAGTGGCTGCTGGGTTGTGGGCAGTGTCAAAGTCCTGTCTGGGTGGTGATGCTGCTGAGTTCCCAGAAAAGGCCTCTGTCCCTTCAAGATGGCGTGGGCTCCGTGCCTAAGTCCTGCAGTCCATGGAGTGCCCACAACGGTAGTAGTCTCTCCTTGTCCAAGACAGCCTGGTCTGCGAGCCGCTGCTGCTCCTGCGAGATTTAACTGTTCCTCACTCACTCACACACACACCACACACATCCACACACTCTCCTTCATACCCTCACTCACTCACGTCCTCTCCCTCACCTCTGTCCTGCCAGCTGCCATCTTTTTTCTCATTGATTTATTTTAGAGAGAGAAGAAGGGAGAGAGCAAAACATCAATTTGTTGTTCCACTTATTTAAGAATTCATTGGTTGACTCTTGTATGTGTCCTGACTAGGGATTGAACCTACAACCTTGGTGTATCAGGATGACTCTCTAACCACCTGAGCTACTGCCCAGTGCTGGAGTGATTTCTTTTAAGGGAAAAAGATATTTCTTATTCCATATATTTCCTTCAGGAGGAAGCTAACATTTACTGTGTTCATGACTTTATTAACTCTGTTAACTTTAGTGTCTCTAAAGTAGGTATGTATAGAAACAGGTAAATACCCAAGAAATCAATGAGGAAAAATTCCTCTGAGGTAATGAGTTTGTCACCGTTCCTTAAGTATAAATGCTTTACTTTGATTTGACTAAATGGAAAGTATAGACTCAGCACTGGTTGTGTGTTTAGTTGTTTCATTACTCTAAGCATCTTTCCTTTTTTAGGAGGTGTCTCAGCCCCATGGATCTCAAGAATCTAACACGTGTCTCAGAATTCTTCCTCCTGGGTCTCTCCAATGACCTGGAACTGCAGCCTCTGCTCTTGGGGCTCTTCCTGTCCATGTACCTGGTTGCCCTGTTGGGGAACATGCTCATCATCCTGACTGTCAGCTCTGAATCCCACATCCACACCCCCATGTACTTCTTCCTCTGCAACCTGTCCCTGGTTGACATCTGTTTCGTTTCTACAACTGTTCCAAAGATGATTGTGGACATCCAAACTCACAGCAGCGTCATCTCCTAGGGGGGCTGCCTGACACAGATGTCTTCTTTTATACTTTTTGGATGTATGGATGGCATGCTTTTGACTGTCATGGCCTATGACCAGTTTATGGCCATCTGTCACCCTCTGCACTACTCAGCCACCATGAACCCACACCTCTGTTGCTTCTTAGTTTTGGTGTCATTTTTCATCAGCCTTTTGGACTCCCAGCTGCACAATTTGATTTTATTACAGTTTACCTGCTTCAGGGATGTAAACATTTCTAATTTCTTCTGTGATCCTTCTCAGCTCCTTCATCTTGCCTGCTCTGACACCATCACCAATGACATAGTCATGTATTTTGTTGGCTCCATCTTTGGTGGTGTTCCAGTTGTGGGTATCTTTTGCTCTTACTATAAAATTGTTTCCTCCATTCTGAGGGTTCCAGTGATAGGTGGGAAGTATAAAGCCTTCTCCACCTGTGGTTCTCACCTGTCAGTTGTTTGCTTATTTTATGGAACTGCTATTGGAGGTTACCTTGGATCAACATTGTTGCCTTCCCCCAGGAAGGACATGGAAGCCTCGGTCATGTACACTATAGTCACCCCCATGCTGAACCCTTTCATTGACAGTCTGAGGAACAGGGACATTAAAAGTGCCCTATGGAGGCTCTACAGCAGAACAGTCCAATGTGAATATCTCTGCAATCCTTTTTGGAGTATAATTGGTAAAACTAACAAAACCAAACATGTAGACCAGTGAATACTATTTCCTTGGTCATATTCTTTTTTTGTATCATGGTTTACATTTCTCTCCATGCTTCACATATGAACTTTACACCTTTTGATTTGTCTTTAATTGCATTGGCCGAGTATCGTGGGATCCTTTGTTCATCATAATGAATGAGAGGTTCTCCTCATTGATTTGATATCCAGGTAAAATGCACAATTTTCTTAGTATATACTTAAACTTTCCATCTTTCCCCATAGTTTTAGAGTATTTTCCATACACATTTGCATCTGTCAAATATATGTATTCAGGTTATTTTTGAGGATGCAGCTCACTGGTTTTCAGTTGTGGATTTTATTGGAATGCCCTGGGCGTTCTATCAACACTGGTGACTGGGTCTGTTGCAGGCGTTTGTCAGGAAGATGTAACTGCCAGTGGACCCAAGAGCTGGACTGTGGAATCAGAGACCCCTAAGCCTCTCCCCTGTCCTTGGATTGTTCATTCCACTTGTGTACCCTGAGCTAGAAGCTAGCCCTAGGAGACTATCTGGATGTATGTATGACTGAATGCCGTTGGATTGTCAAACCTCAGAGGGAAGGCAGGGGAGAATGGATGGGGGGTGGGGTGCAATGCTGGGGGGAGGAAGATCAACCAATGAACTCATATGCGTTTATGCATAAACCATAGACACAGACAAGAGGGTGGTGAAGTCTAGGGGTGTGTGTGCAATGGGGGCAAAAAGAGACATATGCTATACTTTCAACAATAAAGATTTATTTTTTAAAAAGGTGTTTACTATATATAAATGTTTAAAATTTGGTGTATATGGATCACATTCCTATAAACGTACAATCTTTCAAAACCAAATCAGGAAAAAAAAATCTGAATAGACAGATTACAGATAATGAATTTGAAGCAGTAACAACAACAACAACAAAAACTCCCAACAAACAAAAGATGTCTCAAGAAATTTAAGAAGTTTGATATCATATCAAGCAACTTCTATGACCATAATGGTATAAAACTAGAAATTAATCACAAGAAAAAAAACACAAAGAAAAATATGGATGCTAAATAATATGTTACTAAACAATGAATGGTTTAACAGTGAGATCAGGGAGGAAATAAAAAGATACCTGGAAACAAACAGCAAAAGCAGTCCCAAGACATAATCCATAGCATTACAGACCTATCTCAAGAAACAAGAAAAATCTGAAACAAACAATCTAACTTTACACCTACGGGAACTAGAAAAAGAACAAAAGCAAAGCCCAAAGTGTGTAAAAGAAAGGAAATAATATAGTGTAGAGTAGAAATGCATAAAATAGAGTCTAAGAAAATACAAAAGATCAATGACACCAAGAGCTGTTTTTTATTTGAAAAGATAAACAAGATTGAAAACCTTTTAATCAGACTTATCAAGAAATAGAGAGGACCCAGAAATTAAAGTGGAGACATAACAACTTACTCCACATAAATACAAGGGATACTAAGAAAATAGCATGAACAACTATACTGAGTGGCCAGATTATTATGACCACCTGACGTTTGTAGGTAAATTAGCCATACACTGCATCGTATGGGATATGGAAGCCGAAGGTCTGTTCAAACACCTGTGCTGTCTGCAGTGACCAAGATAAAACGTTTCCAATTCGCACAGGAACACAAGGATTGGACAGTCGAGCATTGGAAAAAAGTCATGTGGTTCGATGAATCACGTTTCCAGTTGCATCATGCAGATGGCAGAGTGAGAATTTCGTGGAAATAGCATGAAAGCATGCACCCCACATGCATGAGTACAACCCTTCAAGCTGTGGGGGCAGTTTTATGGTTTGGGGCATGTTTTCCTGGCATGATTTGGATCCTTTAATTCGTGTGGAACAATGTCTGAATAGCACAACATATCTAAGTATCATTGCTGATCAAGTGCATCCTATCATATTGATGGCGTATCCCAATGGAGATGGCTTCTTCCAACAAGAGAATGCACCATGCGATGGTGCTCATATTGTGCAGGAGTGGTTTCAAGAACATGAGGGAGACTTTACCTTGCTTAGGTGGCCCCCCCCAATCACCAGATCTCAATCCAATTGAGCATTTGTGGGACGAAGTTAAAAGAGCCATCAGGCAGCTGGTTCCACACCATCAAATCTCACAGAACTGGACATGCTATTCATCAGGTATGGTGTCAGGTTCCTCGCATCACCTTTCAACATCTTGTGGAGTCAATGCCACGAAGAATCATGGCAGTATTGAAGGTAAAAGGTGCCCCAACAAGTACTGATGGGGTGGTCATAATAATCTGGCCACTCAGTGTATATCCCAACAAATAAAACAATCTGGATGATATGAACACATTCCTAGAAATGTACAATTTCCCAAAACTGAATCAGGAAAAAAATCTGAGTAGACAGATTGCAACTAATGCAATTGAAGCAGTAACCAAAAACTCCCAACAAACAAAAGTCCTGGACTGGATTATGTCACAGGTGAATTTTACCAACTATTTAAAGAAGAACTAAAACCTATTTTTATCAAACGATTACAAAAAATTCAAGAAAAGAGAACACTCCGTAGCTCATTTAAAGAGGCCAGCATTATCCTGATTCCAAATCCAGATAAAGACTGTACAACGAATGAAAATTATAGCCAATATCCCTGATGAATATAGATGTTAAATTCCTCAACAAAATATTATCAAATGGAATCCAGAGACATTAAAAAGATTATGCACTCAAATTAAGTGGAATTTATCCCAGGGATGCAAGGTTGGTACAACAGTCACAAGTCAATAAACCTGGGACATCACATAAACAGAATGAAGGATAAAACTGCCTGATCATATCAGTAAGTTTAGAAAAACCATTTGATGAAATGCAGCACTATTTTATGATAAAAACTCAGTAAAGTGGGAATAGAGGGTACATACCTCAGCATAATAAAGGCCATAAAACCTAAGGAAAGTTTGCCGTAGCTGTGATTGAGTTAGTTGGAGCATTGTCCCATACACCAAAAGGTTGCAAGGTCGATTTTCAGCCATGGTTCATAGCTAGGGTGTGTGTTCAATCCCCAGTCAGCTTGCATGCAGGAGGCAACCAATTGATGTGTCTCACATCAATTTCTCTCTCCCTCTTTCCTGTCCTCTCTCTCTAAAATTAATATAAACATACCGTTGGTGAGGATTTAAAAAAAAAATAAAGGAAGTTTTACCTCTTATGACAGAGTGGATGAACCTGGAGAGTATTTTTTTAAAGTTTTTTCTTTTATTTTGTGTTTATTATACATTTTTAACCTGAAGAGTATTATGCTATGTGAAAGAAAACTACTATATTATTTCACTTATATGTGGAATCTAATGAACAAAATAAAGTAACAAAATGGAAATAGACTTATAGATTCAGACGACAGACTGACAGCTGTCAGAGGGCAAGGGTTTGGGGGGCTGGGTGAAAAAGGTGAAGGGATTAAGCATAAAAACCCCCTCACAGACACAGAATACAGAATGGTGATTACCAGAAGGAAAAGGGTGTGGGGAACAGTATATAAGGGTAAAGGGTTTCAGGATAAAAGGTGATGGAAGGAGACTTGACTTGGGGTTGTTGGCACACAATACAATATACATATAATGTAATATAGAATTGTACACTGAGTCCTAGTCGGTTTGGCTCAGTGGATAGAGCATTGGCCTGCTACTGAAAGGTCCCGGTTTTGATTCTGATTAAGGCCACATGCTTGGGGTGTGAGCTTGATCCCCAGGAGGGGCATGCAGGAGGCAGCCGACCAATAATTCTCATCATTGATGTTTCTCTCTCTCCCTCTACCTTCCTCTCTGAATCAATAAAAATATATTTAAAAAAAATTGTACACTGAAACCTATATAATTTTTGTTAATCAATGTCACCCCAACCAATTTAATTTAAAAAATAGAAAAAGAAAAGATGGGATGACTGCAGCCCTACATTCAGAAATCAGACATCTGTGAAACCCCAAATAGGATTCAAGAAAATTGTCAATTTGGTATATCAAAATAGATGGTTGTTTAATAACACAATATGCATAAATTCCACAGGAACAGTAGTACTTTGATTGTCTTTCTAAATAACAAAAGAAAAACCACATCTCAACATATAAAATCCAAAACCCCAAATCTGGACTATGGGAAAAAAAAGGAAGTTTCTCTTTAGAGACATAAATATAAAATGAGAAAATAGAAATGGTATCATATTCTTGGTATAGAAAACATAATTATCCCTCCAGAGAATGGTCAATTCAATGAATGTTCAGACATACAAGTCACATATTGCTGCTTTTCAATTGAAAAACATTGTTTCAATTTATAAAATTTCTGCAACTTGGAAGTGAGAAGTACAGGGGAACTTTCTCCTAAGAAGAGGAAGGTCCCAAACCTTAAGAACTGTATTCCTTTTCCTCTTCTATTACTAACAGCAAGACCTCAGAGATTGGGGTAACACAGACCCATTTCACTAATTATGAGCTCTGTGCATTGAGCTGCCAGGGCCATGCAGCAGTAGATAATCAGCTGTGCCTCCAGCCCTTCAGGTTCCCGTCTCAGTCCAGGGGGCTTCACATCTGAGTCTTCTCCTCTCGCATCCACTGCATCAGGAGCCCCTGACTAACTCTGACGTCCTGCCAGTCTTGATGGAACCTGAACCTCCATTGCTTGCCAGGCAGGACAGGGGCCGTGGGTTCCCACTCCTTGGTCAGACTCCAGCAGAGACAGACCTGCCCAGTGAGTACTGTGGAGGCGGTGGATGGAGAAGGGACTGTCAGGAGCATTTCTTTTACATCAAACAGGGGAGTTGGGACAAACAGCCTGGAGGCCACCAGTTTGGAATGTTTCAGATATTTTTGTCCTTAAAAGAGTAGAATCTGAATAGCTGGAGGGAAACATCTGAGTGACATTCATTTCTGATCCCAAGGCCTATCCTCTGCTAAATATTGAATAGACTCTTAGTTGGGTCTCAGAAACAGAGTTTGATGACATGGCTTCCACACACCCAGTGCTTTCTTTCCAGTAATTTCCCTCCTTTTAGCAATGTCTTCTGGGTTCAGCAGAAATAAAACAGTATTTGTATGCATCTATGCCATGGATTTTCTAAGAAACCTATGCATTTCCATTTAATAGTATCTACCACATTTAATATAAATATTTATATATTTTTATTGATTTCAGAGAGGAAAGGACAGAAAGAGTGAGATAGAAACCTCAATGATTAGAGAGAATCATTGATCAGGTGCCTCCTGCATGCCCCCTACTGGGGATGGAACCTGCAACCTGGGAATGTGCCCTTGACTGCAGGTGGAAGCTCTATACACTAAGCCAAACTGTCTAGGACATTTTGTTTTTGTTTTTGTTTTGTTAATCCTCACCGGGGAACATTTTTCTATTGACCTTTTAGAGAGAGTGGAAGAGAGAGGGAAAGACTGAAGGAAACATTTATGTGAGAGAAACACATTGATTGGTTGCCTCCTGCATGCACCCCAACCAAGCCCTGGGCCCAGGGAGGAGCCTGCAACCAGGATACATGCCCTTGACCGGAATTGAACCTGGGACCCTTCAGTCAGCAGGCTGGCACTCTATTTACTGAGCCAAACCAGATAGGGCCAGGAATTCTTTATGATTGGCTTACAGGATAGTTAACAAAATTATGTGTTCCCTTAAGGTATCTGAGAAAAGAAGATTCCTCTGGCATTTCAAAGGTGTGTTAACCTAGGTGCGCAAGAACAATGGACAGGGCTTATATAGGCAGAGATAAACCTTTCACTGAGTTATAGGCCTGGGACATGTCTTCCCACCATGACCTTCCCAGTTAGGAATTTATGATGGGATCACCCTGTGAGACCAAAGTGGTTAGGGCAAAAGTAGGGTTACTGTTGTTTGTCTGGAAAATAATGCAATGAATAATAATACAAGAATTAACCCTGTGTTTGTCATACTCACAACTTTTGCTCCACTCTATCAGATAGGGCCCCCATAACTGAGAACTAAAGGATCAGGGGTAGGATTCAGCCAGGTATCAGCTTGTCTTTCTAACTTCTAACTCTCTCAACAGGAGCTTCTCCCTCTTTCTGTATAATTAGCTAATTTATACTGATGGCAGTGTAGACTGATGAATGCCAGCTCAATATATGTGACTTCTGAGATAATGGCACCAATGGGATGTTCTGTAGGCCTTCAACTCAACCTTTCCAAGATTACACTGATACTTTACACTCTTTGAGAGTTGCTTTTCCTACTATCCCAACACTGTCCACTCTGGTACCCATGGAATTGTTTTACTCCAGGGGTCCTCAATCAGGCTGATTTTGTCTTTTCTTAGGACAATTAGCAAAGTCTAGAGACATTTCTGATGATCACAACTTGGTGCTGACTTCCAGTGGGTAGAGGCCAGGGATCTGTGAAACATTTTACAGGACATAGGACAGACTCCTGTGACAAATTATTCAAATCCAAAATTTCAATATTGTTGAGGTTGTGAAATCCTGGTGTAGACTGTTGAAAAATAATATTAAGTATTTTACCTAAAAATAATCCCAACCATTCTCTATTATTATATAATGATATTAATAACATTATCTGAAAGGAATCTTCATCTTTCTCCATTATTTTGTTCTATTTAATATTTTTATTATGGTTAAATTTATAGATCATAAAATGTACTGTTACCAGTTTAAAAGTTAATGTGCCCAACACTTCAAAAAGCCAATATTCAAAACGTCAGAGTTTGGAGTAAGGTAAGGTTTATTGATCAAGAAGGTGCCCATTTGAGAAGATGGAGGCCTTAGAGGTTCCTCAAATTCATCTTCCCTCAACCCAAGGTAAGGCTTCTTTTAAATCAGGGAAGGGAAAAATGGAGGGGGGGGGGCGGGTAGGAGGTGAAGACAAGTGGTGATTCAGGACAGCATACATCTCTAGGAACCTGCAGCGATCTGAGGAAGAGCAAGAAATTTCTAAATCTCTCTGCTGAGTCCTGCTGATGCTTGATAAACACTCACTATTTTGCACATATTTCCCCACCTCCTTCTGAGATAATGGCATCAATGGGCTGCTCTGTAGGCACCTTCTGGCTGTTTTTCCAAAAAACTGAAGTCTCAAGCAGAATTCCTCTAATGAATTAGCATATCTACAGCAGGAGCTATTAGCCTGAAGACCATGGGGGAAATGCAAGCTGAAAGGAAGGCAGCCTCAGAAACCAAGTATTTTATTTTGTTACAGTACCATATTAATGATTTTAAGTGTACAGTTTATACCCTTGGCATTAAGTACATTGGCAGCGTTATGTAACCATCACCACCATGTGTCTCAAGAACTTATCCACCTTCCCAAATGGAAATTCTGTACACATCAAACCCTACGTTCCCATTCTTGCACTCTTTCAGAACCCTGGCAAACTTCATTCTATTTTCTGTCTATGAATTTTACTACTCTTGGTACCTATGTAAGTAAAATAATACAGTATTTATCCATTCAGAATATCTCCATTTGGACATTTCAAAATGTCAACTTCTAATGTTCTCTTTCTTTCCAAATTTGCTCCACTCACAGACCTCCCTGTCCCAGTGGATGCAATTCCATTCTTCCAGTTGTTCAAACCCAAACCCTGGACATTCTTGGCTTTTCTCCTCTCACACACCCTGACCGACAACAATTCTGGTGGCTCCTCCTATAAAACGTAGCACAAACTGACCACTTCCAACCCTTACTCTACTATCCCTACCCTGGTCCTAACAACCTATATCACACCTGGGTAGCATAAGCCAGTCCAAGCAGTCTGCCTCCTACCCTACCATCCATGCTCAACCCAGCATTCATAATGATTTTTTAAAATCCTAAGTCAGACCATTTTATGTTGTTGTATCGCAAATCAGAGAGTTAGACAAGATGCCTTAATGAGCCAATTAGTTAGAAGTCATCTTTATTGTGTGCAGGTTCAGAGCAGAATACATATGTCAAATTCTGAACAAACACAGGAAGGAGTATTCCCTTTTTATATCCTTCTAGGTGTTTGTGTAAGTTATTTTTGCAGACAGCTTGTAACCTTGAGTACATATCATATATAACAAACACCTGTCATATCCATACAGACAACTTGTAATCTTGAGTACATATCATATCTATCCAGACACCCGTAACCTTGAGTACATATCTATACACACACCTGGCATCAGTATCAGCCTATCAGCCCCTTATGTTAGATGGCTAGCTTGCAAGGTCAGACAGTTAATTTTATCTTTTCTATTATTCAAGCTAAAAAATAATTATATTTTAAGAATAAGAGACTATCTAAAAATAACAGAGTTGACCTACAGAATAAGAGACTGTCTAAGAATAACAGAGTACTTCACACAGCAGTTTCAAACAGCAGTTTTCCAAAGGAGGAACCACCGTGCTTCAGTGTGTCTGCTCAAACCACTGCAATGACTCTCCAGTCACTCAGAGCAATGAAAGCAAAAGCCCTTCAGTGGCAGAGAAAGCCTCACAGGATGACCCCTGATGCCTGTCCTCTGAGCTGCTATGCTCCCCCCTCACTGGCTCTGCTGCAGCCACATTGCCTCCAGGCAACCTCCCACTTCGGGTCTTGGTATTAACCTCACCCTCTGCCTGGGGCACTGTTTCCACAGAGGTACACTCACATAAATCACTCACCATCTTCACAAATGTAACTTTCTCAATGAGGTTTATGAAGACCACTGGTTTTAATATGACAGCCTGCTCCTTCCCATACCCCTGATTCTCTTAATCCTGTGGCAGGTGAGCCTAAAATAATGACTGACACATAGTAAATAATCAGTAAAAATAAGTTTGATAAGTTGAATAAACAAATGTGGTTCTGAAGGGGCTGCCAGTAACATTGTCTCCTGACCACAGTAGATTGGCCATGGAAAGAAGACATGCCTGTGCCAATTAGCATCCTTTTCTAAGTATTTTTTTTTTAACAAAAAGGAGCATAAATGCATCTGTTTCTATTAAGTAGTGAAGTTACCAGATGTGAGTAGTGAGAGCAGCTGCTTCCCATGTCTCTTTTTATGTGGAGGTAACCAGTCTGAGAAAATAAAGCTGATAATCTGAAAGGGAACCCTCATGGTGTTTGAGCCCCAATGTGCAGTTGTGCCAGTGTACAGCTGAGCCTCTGCTCTGCTAGGTTCAGATGAATCAGGAGATTCTCTATCTGTCACTTGCCACCAAAGCACACGTGTCCAGTGCGGCCTCATCTCCATGTGAGCCAGTATCAGGAGATGGTCATGCTCAAAGAAAATCAGCAAGAGAGATTTTCCACCTTCTCAGCTCAAGACTTATGGTCAATTATTGGCAAATTGTAAATCACACATGTCCTGTCGTCATAGGTTGAATAACCTCCCAGAGATTTTCATTAATCTCTAGAACCTGTGAATATATTATCTTGGATGACAATAGGCACTTCGCAAATGTGATTAAGTTAAGGATCTTCCAATAGGGAAAGTATCATGAATTATCAGGGTGGGCTCAATGTAATTGAAAAGGGTCATTATCAGAGAAAGTTAGAGGGACTAGGGAGAGATTTGATGTTCTACTGTTGAGTTTAAAGATGGAGGAAGGTATCACAAGCTAATAAATGCAGGAGATTTCTAGAATTTGGAAAAGTCAAGGAAAGAGATTCTCCTCCAGAATTCCCAGGAGGAAAGCAGCCCTGCTGATACATGTTAGACTTCTGCTCTCTAGGGTTATAAGTCCTTTTAAGCCACTAGACTTACGGCAATTTGTTATAGCAGCAATAGGAAACTAATACACCTCTTTTAAAAATGTACGCATCTCATTGCCACTGGCTTAGATCAGGTCCCCATCATCTCTCCCCAGGACTATTTCAGTAGCCTCCTTATTGTTTCCTGTACCTCAAATTTTTTCCAGTCTGGGAAATTATAAATTCCTCACATTATACTGAAGATGATGTGGACAAAAGGGACCGCATACTAACCTGACAAGTTCATGGAAGGCCTACATGGCAGTCTTGCAAACTGAGACCTAAAGTAACCACAAAGGATGGTCTGAAATTAAACTTTAACTAAAAGCAGTCATGGTGGGTAGTTACATCCTAGGCTGGGATCTACACTAACAAAGTCAAACTTTACCTTAACTGAGCCTATCTGTCTCTTTGCATCCTATATAATAAAGAGGCAATATGCAAATTGACTGTCACTCTAACACACAAGATGGCTTCCCCCATGTGGTCAAAGATGGCCACCCCCATGTGGACACAAGATGGCTGCCACAAGGTGGCTGGCAGGGGAGGGCACTGTGGGTGATCAGGCCAGCAGGGGAGGGCAGGTGGAAGGGACCAGACCTGCAGGGGAGGACAGTTGGGGGGGACCCAGGCCTGCAGGGGAGGGCAGTTGGGGGCAAGCAGGCCAGCAGGAGAGGGCAGTTAGGTGTGACCAGGCCAGCAGGGGAGGGCAGTTAGGAGCAATCGGGCCCGCAGGGGAGCAGTGAGGTGTCGATCAGGCTGGCAGGGGAGTGGTTAGAGGGTGATCAGGCTGGCAGGCAGAAGCAGTTAGGGGCAATCAGGCAGGCATGCAGGCAGGCAGGCAAGCGGTTGGGAGCCAGTAGTCCTAGATTGTGAGAGGGATGTCTGACTGCCCGTTTAGAATCCACTGGGATTGGGCCTAAATGGGCAGTTGGACATCCCTCGAGGGGTCATAGATAGGAGAGGGTGCAGGCTGGACTGAGGGACAGCCCTCCCACTCCATGCACTAATTTTGTACACCAGGCCTCTAGTCTATAATAACATACCCTTGAAATGTCTGGGTAACTTGTAGCTTCCCTTTTTCTGGACCCCTCGGGGTGCAACCTAATGTGCCTGGGCACCAGGACAGATAACACAAATTATGTTAATTGTTCCTGCACCCACCTAAGTATGTGTCTATCATTTTGCTGTTTACCCACTCCCAGGAATTTCCCCACTTTACTCTCTCCTGCCTCTCTAGTCTATCACCAATGGATTTCATTAACCCACCTATGTTCCTTCCTTAGTTTTGTTTTTTCTCTCATTATTTTCTTTTCTTTATTGATTAGGTATTGTGTATGTGTCCTTATGCCCCCCTCGCCCCCCAAACCTCCTCTCATGCCCTCACCCCCCTGGTATCTGTGTCCATTGGTTAGGCTTATATGCAAGCACACAAGTCCTTTGGTTGGTTTCTCCCCCTTACTCCCACCCTCCCCTACCTTTCCTCTGAGGTTTGATGGCCTGATTGATGCTTCTCTGTCTCTGGATCTGTTTTTATTCATCAGTTTATGTTGTTCATTATATTCCATAAATGAGTGAGATCATGTGATATTTACCTTTCTCTGACTGGCTTATTTTGCTTAGCATAATGCTCTCCATTTCCATCCCTGCTGTTGAGCCTCTACCTTCCTTTGATTGCAATGTATAAATATAGATGTAACCTGCCATTCTCCAGAGCATTATCTCAATCCATTGAGGTTCTGTTTCTTGGCAATTGTCAACAGTTTGGCTCAAATAAACTCACAAAAATCCTTTACAGGTTTGAATGTTTTTATGTTAACAATGACAACATGGCCCCGATGCATATCCTGTATAATAAAAGTGTAGTATGCAAATTGTCCCCTCCACTGGGAGGTCTTCTGGGAGTTCAACCAAGGGGGCAGCGCCGGCCGGGGGAAGGGAGGGAGTACCCAGCTGGCAGCCCGCAGCCACTAGGGACCCTACCAGTGCCGAATTTAGTACACTAGGCCTCTAGTTTGCTTATAAAATCCTTTGTAGGTCAAATTATACTATTAACGGTCTGTCTCCCATCTATGTATCCAACCTTATTTTTAATAACTGACCTGAAAGTTCCATATATTTTCTGATATGCCTCACTCCTGAATGTCTCTTGAATATGACCCAAATCTATTCTTCATTAATTTTCTACTCACATTCTATATTATTCAACACTCAAGCATATTCTCTTAGTAGAATGTTTTCCTTAATACCAAATGTTGGCAAAGATGTGGAAAAACTGAAATCTTCACACATTCCTGGTGGTAATGTAAATTGGTGCAGCCAATTTGGAAAATAGTTTTGCAGTTTATTTTTTTAAGTATTTTTATTGATTTCAGAGAGGAAGGAAAATGGAGAGAGAGATAGAAACATCAACGATGAGAGAGAATCATTGATTGTCTGCTTCCTGCAGGCACCCTACTGAGGATGGAGCCCACAACTCAGGCATGTTCCCCAACAGGAAATGGAACCGTGACCTCCTGGTTCATTGGTCAATGCTCAACCACTGAGCCATGCCGGGTCAGTTTGGCAGTTTTTAAAAGATAAATGGAACTCCAGAGCACATGTCTGGTTTGCCTGCTCGATCCCTGGCAGCGGGCCTACAGGAGGCAGCCAATTAATGATTCTTTCCCATCGTTGATGTTTCTATCGCTCTCTTCCCATCCCTTCCTCTCTGAAATCAATTAAAAATGTATTCTATTAGAAAAAGAGCTGTCTCTGACAGGACATATTTCCCGGTCACTTCTGTTCTCACACATTGGGAAAACTAGGTTCCAGCTGTTGCTAGATGTTGGAAGCACTAGAGATGGTGAGAGGATCCCAGGGAATGTGGGGGGACTGTTGGCAGCACGTACTCCTCCATGCTTCCTTGCAGACTCAATTCTATCAACATTTTCCTCCCAAAGTGAATTAGGTTCTAAACATGTTTCACATATCTGTGACTAATATTCCTGAGGCACCACAACAAAGTTCCAGAAATAAATTAAATCACATGAGAAAAAAACTCTTATTTTACTGTATTCATTATCACTTGATTTTTGGATCTTATAGCATGTATCTCAAAATTGTAATAAAGGGAAATATAAGTCAAATAAAAAAGGAAAAGAAGAATGATGGATGGGAAGAAGAATCACAAAGTATGACATATCTCAGTTTTTGAGGCAGTAAATTCCTATATGTCATCTGAAGAAACCATCTTTCAAATATAGATTCCTACTCTGAATTTGAAAATCACATCAGTTCCTATGTAAGATAGGATAGTAAAGTCAGCTTGCTAGGCTGTAGTCAAACCCAATCTCAGCCTCTTTTATTTTGAAAAGTGAAGTGAGAAAATAATCTCAAAGAAATGTTTTCAAGATGAAATTAAGTCATTCATGTAAAGAAACAAGTAGAGCCCTGGTTTCATAAGCAGGTTGTTCTGATTACTGTATAACTTTAATATATTTTCTTCTGGAATAAAAACAAGCATACAGCCCAATTAAGGTGAAGATTAGCAACATATGAGGACAACTTTTTGGGAAACTAAGTCAGCACTTCATATGATAAGTGCTTTAAATTTAGGAATAGATGCAGAAATGCTGACTAAACATGGAACACTGTGGACACCAGATACGGAAGAAAAGTAAAAAAGGAATTCACAAGGGAGTTGAAAAGAAACTAATACAAAAACAAAAAAATACGAAATCACACATGCTTTGGAAATAGAAGAAATCAAGCCTATCATTGAGGAGTGAAAAAGAACCAGATATTTAAATTTGCAACATTTATCTTTGGGCACACAATGTACACTTAGTTCTTAGGCCAGAGATCCATCACAGACAAGATGCTGCTAGGTTGAGGAGCCTTCTCAGGGCCCCCTTCACGTCCTTGTTCCTCAGGCTGTAGATGAAGGGGTTCAGCATGGGGGTGACCACAGTGTACATGACTGAGGCAACTGAGTTTTGTAGGGAAGAATGGGTCAGAGCAGAACTGAGATAGACCCCCAGGCCTGTCCCATAGAACAAGGAGACCACGGCCAGGTGAGACCCACAGGTGGAAAATGCTTTATATTTCCCTCCTGCAGAGGACATTCTCATTAAGAAGGTGACAATCTTAGAGTAAGAAAAAATAATTTCAGTAAAAGGAAACACAACCAATAGGACAGTAGCTACATACATGAAGATGTTATTGATGAGGGTGTCGGAGCAGGCCACCTTGAGAATCTGAGCCAGTTCACACAAAAAATGTGGAATTTTTGTGCCCATACAGAATGTCAGCTGCCTCATCAATAGAATATGAATGAGGGAGACCCAGAAAATGATGAACCAAGATATTAGAACCAGAGTGCCACAGAAGCGTGGGTTCATGATGACTGTGTAGTACAGGGGTTGCCAGATGGCCACATACCGGTCATAGGCCATCACAGTCAGGAGGAAGTTGTCCATTCCAGCAAAAATCATAAAAAAATACACCTGGATGAGGCACCCGATGTAGGAGATGTTTTTGCTCTGTGCCTGGATATTCACCAGCATCTTTGGGACCGTGGTGGAGGTGAAACAGATGTCAACAAAGGACAGGTTAGCAAGAAAAAAATACATTGGGGTGTGGAGGTGGGAGTCAGAGCTGATGGCCACAATAATGAGCAGGTTTCCAAGCACAGTGAACAGGTACATGGACAGGAACACTCCACAGAGGAGGGGCTGCAGTTTAGGATCATCTGAGAGACCCAGGAGCAGGAATTGTGACACTTCTGTGTGGTTTTCTGCTTCCATGCAGCTGGTGTGTCTTATAAAGAAAAAAGGCAAGGCAACATTCAATCAACAGCCAAATGGCATCTCTGTTATTTATCACATTTTGATTTCACCTTTGCATGAACATCTTACATGATCTAGTAGTCATTCCTATGCCAGTGATTCACTCATTTAAGTGTTAACCGAATTTTATTTTAAATTGTGTGATCATTCAAACTTTCTTTAATTTAGCAGAAATCTTTCTCTGTCTCTTTTTGTTCTCCTCACTAATTCTATTATCCAAACTTATGGACATATACCAATTTCTTCTTTGATATGAGCCTTACAAAATAACTAAAGGCGTTTAAGGTCTTTTCTTTGATAATATCTACACTTCTTTCATTTTGTAATAGTGATTAATACATTTTTTTTCAATTCATTTAACTTTAATTCTGTAACCTGCTGCTTCATATTGATGTCACAATTAACTCTACATGTACCTTACTGTGTTTCTTTTTAAAATGTGGTTACTGCTATTACCATCTTTCTGAGGTACGAAAATGCCTTTAATCACAGTAAGAACTTGATAAAGTATAGCTGTAATTATCATTATTAATCCATTCCTTCATCTCTATTATTATTTTTTTGTTAAGCCTCATTTGAGGATATTTTTTCCCCACTAATTTTTAGAAAGAGTAAAAAAAAAGGGGGGAGACAGAGCGAGAGGAAAACAACAATGTGAGAGAGAAACATTATTTGGTTGACTCCTAAATGCTTCCCTGCGATTGAGGTACATGGCCAGGACCAGAATTGAACCCACGACCCTTTAGTCTGTTCGCCAACACTGTAATCACTGAGCCAAACCAGTGAGGGCTCAATTATTTTTGAAATATAACTCTTCCCAAGTACTAGTATAGAGCTTGATTTAGAAAGTAGGATCTTAACTCAGAATTTGTGGAATAGAATTTGGTCTACCATGTTACATTTCTGTGACCTTGACAAAGTTATTTAATGTCTTTTAGCTACTGATACCTCAGCTACACAATGACAGTAGTAAATATTTTCTATATTGTAGGACAGATGAGTGATTAAATGAGGTGGTGTGTGTGTGTATAATTTTTCTAGTGTAGTTTCTGTGACATACAGTGGACACTTGATAAAAGTGAATTTCTGTTGTTACTATCACCATAAATCTGTCTTGCATGGTCATCATTTTTAGTATTTCTCTTAAACTGGGCAGTCATCATTATAAACACAACAGGTCTGTTACCTTTTTTTTTTAATCAGCATAAAACACTTCTAATTAATAAAGATCCTTATGGCTTCTTATTTCAGAGACTGCCTACCAAGTGGATTCTTCCAAGAAGAGGAAGATGCATATGGACTACATAGATACTAGGGAGCAACAAAAGCACACTACCTTAAAAAATAGAAAGCGTGTGTGAGGTCATGTGTGCATGTGTACATGCTTGCAAGTGGAGATGTGTTTATTAAAATCAGTGGTATTAATTGAAGAAGTAATATAATTCATATAAAAGTATTCAAAGTGCCTATACATGAAATCAACCTAAAAATTAAAAGGCAAATTTAAGATTTGAAAATCAAAAGGCAACCAGCCAAACAGGAGAAAATATTTGCAAGCAATACCTCCAATAAAGGGGCTAATATCCAATATATACAAATAATTATTCAACTCAACTACAACAACAACAAAAAAAACACACCAAGCAGTTCAATTAAAAAATGGGCAGAGGACAGGAACAGACAATTTTCCCAAGAAGACATGCAAATAGCCAACAGACACATGAAAAAAATGCTCAACTTCTCTAGCTATTGGGGAAATGCAAATAAAATCCACATTGAGATATCACCTCATACCTGTTAGAGTGGTTTTTATCGATAAGAAAATAAATACATTTTAAGAACATGTGGGACTTGGTACCAGAAAGGGTTTGAGAGAACCATGGGATAGAGAACAGGACATTAGGGTCAAGATAGACAGAATGTGTGAGTCCCACAGTTTGAGCATTCTACAATATTCCTTAAAGTGTCTCTCATGTTGGTAATTTTAAGTTCATTTGTGGGTTATAAGTTGTAACTGTTTTTGCTCACTATTGTCCTTTTATGGACCTATTTGGTGCCTGGCACATAATAGGTGCTCAATGTTATGTTAGATGTATAATAAAGTTTGAGACCAAAGTGTCAACTATAACACAAAAGGGAAATCTTCCAGTTCATCATGTAATTGGTTTCCTCTTTCTAAATGAGGAAACCAGTGACAATTTCTTAACTCAATAGCAGCTGTTTTAAAACTGCAGACAATAGAAATCAACAAATAAAGAAACAAAACAAACTTATAAACATAGACAATAGTATGGTGGTTATCAGAATATTCTACATTAACTCACTAGAATAGTTGTGCTAAATTCATGAACAGACTAATGTAGCAAACTTCATCTTCAATTACTTGATATTCTGCTGTACATCTAAAGAGATTGGTAAAATGAGGGGGGGGGGAAATTTGCCTGAGTACTGAACATCAGAAATAATTATATTTCTTGTAGATAATATTGTGGACACTGAGGTGAAACAACAATAACATCAATAGAGAACTACTAAGTGATATCAGTGAGTCAGATCTGCTGCAAAATAGATAATACATTAAAGAGACTCAATCACATTAGGAACAGCATAGATAACACCTCATGCATAGATCTCCAGTGAGTATTTAATGAATAAATGGTTGAACACAGAAATCAAGAATAGCCTACAATTATGGGAAAGATTAGAAAAAAGATGGAAGTACTCTGGAAAACAATTCTCATTGTAGAGATATCTTGACTCTGAAGAGAAAGAAGGAAACAGAACAAAAGCTGGAAAAGAGAGGGTTCAGTGGAAACTAAAATACCTTCAAAGTACAGGGACTTCATTGTAGTAAGCTATATGATAAGGGACTGTCCCAGTCTAATTATTCCAGAGGTAAAGCCAGGTACCCACTTGTCTCATTTTCATTCCAACAGCCCTCACTGGAATACAAGGACCTTCTCTGCAGGATACTACTGAAGCTTTCTGTTTTCCAAGGTCTGTCCCTGGAAGCCAGTTGAGTTTTTATTTGCCTGAGTTCAGAGAATGAAGGAAAAGTAGCAAAAGGTACAAGTTTAAAGTTTCCAGTACCTCAAGGGTTGAATTCTCAGAGCTCCTCATTAAGTAAATTGTTCTATTGTTGTTTCATGCTCCAAACAATTCAGATGCCCTGGGGAGCAAAGATGAAAGAATGGAAAAATTTTCTCTGATGCTGTGCTGTTCAAGCATCAAAGGGGGAAGATAAATTTATTTCCTCTGAGGAGAAACATTTCTTTCTTTGATTTGGCTTAAAAGTGGCAAGGTGTCTATTAAGGAATGTTTAATGGTCTCACAAGCCAATTTTCTCTGATGTTCTTCCTTTGAAGAACATTTGAAGATTTCATGGATTACTTGGTGTCCACAATGTCAACAAAGCAAAGAGGTCTTTTCAAAAGAGAATTGTAAAATAGTTTGGTTCTGTGAAAAGGACCAACCAAACAAGGGCTGAAAAATGTTCTTGACATTTCCTGGTGAGATGGATCTTCTGTTGACATTAATGAGGGCTCCACTTATTACCTCTAAATAGAGGACTAGAGATGAAACAATCCAGGTAGAGGGGTTTGAATAGTGAGAATTGGGAGAAAATAGGTGACAAATATAAACCACTTATGTTTGTGGGAAAGGGAAGGAGAGAGCATAAAGCTTAGTGTAAAGACAGTGTGGAACATGAGATGGCTTAAGAAAAATTTAATGGAACAGGTTCAGCTTAAAAGAGAATGACCAAATTTAGTGCAGACATTTGTATACACAGGAAGTGCTGACTACATAATCCATAGGATGCAGTCAGTAGAAGTCACTGACAATCACAGTGTGCTTCATCTTTGATTTACTGGTACTTGAATCAACTTCTTGCATACGTTTTTGAGAAGCTCTTTCATGGTTACAGTAGGTCTCTTTTAGAGGAGAGGTTGAGTGGGATACATTAAAATACAAGATGATCAGTGGAAAGAATTATAGCTTCTGCTATTGTAGGGGGTATTAAAGCCACACTGATACTCAGCGTATCTCTCTTCTGCTATTCATTCTCAATTCTCCTCACCCTTGAATATTATCTGTGTTATGAATGACTTACCTGGTGGGGTGATCCCAACTCTCACCCCTAGGGTTAACCAGTGTCACCCCAATAAATAAAATTTTAAAAATTATTCCTATGCTTTTTGTTCCTTTTGCTGAAATGACAAAAAGAATCGCTGCTTTTCATTTCCTTTTCTTTTTTTTGTGTGTGTGATCCCATTTATATGAAATGCCCAGAATAGACACAGCTATAGAAATAGGGCACAGATTAGTGATTGCCAGGGCTCGGCTCCGAGGAGGGCCCTGGGGAGTGACTGCTTCCCTCCTGGAGTTTCCATGTGGGGTGTTGAAAATGTTTTAGAACTAGACAGCGGTGATGGTTTTATAACACTGTAAATGTACTAAATGCCACTGAATTGTTCACAACTGTTCATTTTGTTATATAAATTTTACCTCAATTTAAAAAATACATGTTTATAAAAGGTTCCAAACACTATCTTCTCAGCATGCCCCTGCGTGGTTTTCTTCTCTTCTGCCCAATTAGAGTAAGCAGAGTAGTCCCCGTTGCTGGGAAGGCTACTCTCAGGCCCTGTGATGCTGATGCTGGTGCCCCCATTGTGGTCATGTCCCTGAGTGGTAAGTCGTCCTCCAGGCTTCAGCAACCTTGCTCACGGTGCTGGAGGTCATGGCACTGTCCCTCTCTGAAGACATATCGGCCGGACCTTTTTCTTCATTTCCTTTGCATATTGTTAGTTTCAGCTGATCAATCCTTATCTTGCAGGACGTTATTTCCCATCTCAACTGATCTGTTATCCATTTTCCTCCCATAGCTTTTAACACTTCTTTTTGAAATTCTTCCTGCTTGCTCTTAAGTTGGCTTAACCGTTCTTTCTTGTCTATAAACCTCTCATCATCGCAGCCATGGAAGTAGGTGAAATCGCCATTCTGAACGCACTTGGCACAGGTCAGCCACCAGCGGGTGGTGTTGCACAGCGGACACTGCTCCACCTCCACGTACAGCCCCTCCACACTGTCCACTGAGTCCACCAGATCCCGGGCGAGTGGAAGGGACCACAGCCAGGAGCCTCTGGCGCCCTGTGTTCCTTCCCACTGGTAGACACCATGATAGCCTGAGAGAAGAGCCAGTCACTCATTACTTTTCTAAAGTGTTATTATTAGTACTAGAGGCCCGGTGCATGAAACTTGTGTGTGTGTGTGGAGGGGGGGGGAGGGGGAGGGTCCCTCAGCCCAACCTGCACCCTCCGACTGCCCTTTCACAATCCAGGACTGCTGACTCCCTATTGCTTGCCTGCCTGCCTGCCTGCCTGATTGCCTCTAACTGCTTCTGCCTGCCAGCCTGATCAATGCCTAACTGCTCCCCTGCTGGCCCGATTGCCCCTAACTGCCCTCCCCTGGCAGCCTGGTCACCCCTAACTGCCCTGCCTTCTGGCCCGATTGTCCATACTACCCTCCCCTGCAGGCCTGGTTGCTCCAAACTGCCCTTCCCTGCAGGCCTGGGTCCCCTCCAACTGCCCTCCCCTGCAGGCCTGGGTCTCCTCCAACTGCCCTCTCCTGCAGACCTGGTCCCTCCCAACTGCCCTCCCCTGCTGGCCATCTTGTGGCAGCCATCTTGTGTCCACATGGGGGTGGCCATCTTGTGTGTTGGAGTGACAGTCAATTTATTTGCATATTACCTCTTTATTATATAGGATACTTGAGGTCTGGTGCACGAAATTTGTGCATGGATGGGTTCTCTAGGCCTTGCTGGCAATAAGGGCCAATCAGGTTCCTCTCTTCCCCAACTCCCCCCTTCCTCCTTCCTTCACTGCCTATATCTGCTGCAACCCCTGGTTCCCCATCCCAGCTCGGGGCCCAGCTTTGATCGGGCGACCAGTACCTGCCAGCCAGGGGGAGGGGCCAACTACCACTGTAGCTGACGGGCAGCGGGCTGATCAGGGCCTGCTGTCTGTGGGGGAGGAACCTGGGAGGTTGGCCACCAGCCCTGAGAGGGGAGCTGGCCCTCAGGCCTGGGAAAGAGGTTGTGTCTGCCACCACCCAGCCCCGGTTTCCCATTCCAGCCAGAGGGCCCAGCTCTGATCGGGGGATCAGGGCCTGCCGGCCAGAGGAGGAACCAGGAGATTGGCTGGCAGGTCCCATTGGTGATCAGGACCTGCGGGCTGGGGACAGCTCCAGTGTTGAACATCTGGCCCCTGGTGGTCAGTGTGTGTCATAGCTACCAGTCGTTCCAGTTGAATTGTTCCATCCAAAGAATCACTTAGGCTTTTATATATATAGACTAATGGCCTGATGCACAAAATTCATGCAAGAGTAGGCCTTCCTTCCCCTGGCTGCTGGCACTGGGCTTCCCTAGAAGCCCTGGCTTCATCCAGAAGGTGGTCCAGAAGGACATCTAATTAGCATGTTACACTTTTATTATTATAAACCAGAGGCCTGGTGCATGAAATTCATGCATGGGGGGGGGGGGTTCCTCAGCCTGGCCTGCACCCTCTCCAATCTGGGACATCATACTTGCAATCTGGGATGACTGGCTCCTAACCACTCCCTTGCATGCTAGCTTGATTGCCCCTAACTGCCTCTGCCGTGGCCCCCACCACCATGGCTTTGTCTGGAAGGAAGTCAGACGTCTGAAAGATGGCCAGTCGACCTGGTCGAATTAGCATATTACCCTTTTATTAGTATAGATAGATTATATAGGATAGGATTGCTTAAATGCAGGCAGACTTTTTCAGCAGGAGGAGATGCTCTTGGCAGACAAAAACACATAATCCCTATATCTGGACTGATAGCCAGCCATATGCACTATACTGCCAAACTGGTCATTAAAAAATTGAATCACTTTCTTACACCTTACACCAAACAGCTGTTGACCTTAAAACCCCTCCTCAGCCCCCACCTTAGGTTCTGCCTTTGCAGTTCACCCAGATTTGGTTTTGATTGGTCAGTTTCTATGCCAGTCAGCGTCAAAAGCTCTATCTCCTAGGCAGCCATCAGCTCCTCACAGTTCACCGAGATTTGGTTCTGACTGGTCGGTTTCTATGCCAGTCAGAATCTCCAGGCCTATCTCCAGGCCTGATCATAGAGGTTGGACTGATCAGTAGCCACCCTAGGCTGCTGGTGAGCAGGCTGAACTGCTGACCTCTGGGAGAGAGTGAGAGGCTTGGCTGCTGGCGAGGCCAGAAGAGAGAAGCAGAGTCTGATCACCCTGCTTCTCTATCCGGACCTTGCCAGCAGCCGCTGCAGCTGCTGATCAGCCCCACCTCTCTCTCTTTCTCCGAAAGGTCAGCAGTTCAGCCCACTCGCCTGCTGCATGCACAGCCTGGCATTCGGTCTAGCCTCTGGTCATTGTGGATCTTATGACTCTGGCTCTTTATATATATTGATTGGAAAGCAATGGATTTTTATACATTGGTTTTATATCCTGCAAATTTACTGTATTTGTTTGTTGTTTCTAATAGTGTTTGGTGGAGTCTTTAGGGTTTTCAATATAGAGAATCATGTCATCTGTAAAGTGTGACACTTTTACTTCTTCCTTTCCAATTTGGATGCCTTTTATTTATTTCTCTTGCCTGATTGCTATGGCCAGGACTTCTAGAACTATGTTGAATAAATGTGGTGAGAGTGGGCATCCTTGTCTTGTTCCTGGTTTTAGAGGAAAAGCTTTCAGTTTTTCACCATTGAGTGTGACATTGGCTGAAGGTTTGTCATACATGGCCTTTATTATGTTCAGATACTTTTCTTCTATACAAACTTTATTTAATGTTTTAATTATAAATGGATGCTGTACCATGTGAAATGCTTCTTCTGCATCTATTGATAGGATCATATGATTTTTATCCTTGGTTTTGTTATTGTGATCAATTAATGACAATGTTTGCTTTTGGGGGACAAGTGTGCAGGGCAATGGCATCATGCAGGGATTTAAGGGAAACAAATTCTAATGTTTTAAATCTCTATGAAACATGAATTTGTAAGCAAATAATGTTAAATGCTTATATTTTTAATATTAATGTTAGTTATAATAGGTAAAGATTAATTGAACATTTCTAAGTGCCTGGTAGTATTCTAAGGCAGTGTTACTACCACTAAGAACTGTAGAGATTATTATTTAATTGCTTCTAGGTTGTGAGGCATCAGTACATTTTACAATATTCACAGGTAAACATAATAATCAACTAGGACTGAAATCCACTTGTCCATGTACTTTAGGTTTACTTTAATTTAATTTCTTAAAACAAACCAATAAAGTAAGTTCAATTTTTATCCCCATTTTACTGATGTGGAAATTCCTTAGGTGTTTGTTACATCAATTTCTTTACTTATCTCCTTTGTAGGTTGTCCAAAATTAAATCATAGTGTGACCTGGCAAGAGAAATAAAGATCAGAGTTGGCTTTAGCGAGTTGATTTAAGGAATATTGTCTTTAAGAAAAATTAATTTAAAATAGAATTGGGTTAGCACTGCCTGGTGTAGCTCAGTTGGTTGGAGTTTCGTTCCATACACAGAAAGGTTGCTAGTTGGATTCCCAGTTAGGACACATACACAGGTTCTGGGTTTGACCCAATTTGGAGGCATGGGGGAGGCAGCAGATCAACATTTCTCTCTCACACTGATGTTTCTTTTCTCTCTCTCTCTCTCTCTCTCTCTCTCTCTCTCTCTCTCTCTCTCTCTCTCTTCCCACCCCTTTTCCCTTCCCCTCTCTCAAGTCAATAAAATTGTGTCCTTGCAAACTCAATTCTATTAACATTCTTCCCCCAAGTGAATTAAGTTCTAAACATGTTCCACAAGTGTGCAACTATTACTTCTAAGGCACCCCCACAGAGTTCGAAAAAAATTAAATCATGTGAGAAAACAACTCTTATATTATTGTACTCATTATTACATGGGTTTGGATCACAGAGGGTCTATCTCAAAATTGCAATAATAGGAAATAATGGTCAAATAGAAAAGAAAGGAAGGACGATGGATGGAAGGATTACAATGAATGACACATCTCAGTTTTCTAGGCAGTAAATTCCTATATGTCATCTGAAGACAACATCTTTCAAAGCTAGGTTCCTACTCTGAACTTGAAAATCACACATCCCAGTTCCTATGAAAGGTAGGATAACCAAGTCAGCTGGCCAGGTTGTTGTCCAACTTCAACTCAGTCTCTTCTTTTGAAAAGTGAAGTGAGAAAATAATGTCAAAGAAATGTTTTAAAGATGAAATCACGTTATTCATGTGAAGAGACAAGTAGAGTCCTGATATCCTAAGCATGTTGTTCTATTAATATATGATTTTCATATAATTTCTTCTGAAAACAATAACAACAAGAAGCATACAACAAAATTAAGGTGAAGATCAGCAACATATGAGGACAGCTTTTTGGGAAACCAAGTCAGAACTTGATAAGGTAAGTGCTTTAAGTTTAAAGTGAGAAATCTTAAGAATAGCTGCAGAAATACTGACCAAACATGGAACACTGTGGAAATCATATAGAAAAGAAAAGTCAGAAAGGAATTTCTGAGGGAGTGGCTGAGAAAAACTAATACAAAAAAAAAAAAAAGTGAAATTACACATGTTTGGAAATAGAAGGAATCAAGCCTGTCTTTGAGGAGTGAAAAAGAACCAGATATTTAAATTTGCAACACTTACCTTTGGGCACACAATATACACTTAGTTCTTAGGCCAGAGATCCATCACAGACAAGATGCTGCTAGGTTGAGGAGCCTTCTCAGGGCCCCCTTCACATCTTTGTTCCTCAGGCTGTAGATGAAGGGGTTCAGCATGGGGGTGACAACAGTATACATGACTGAGGCAACTGAGTTTTGTAGGGAAGAATGGGTCAGAGCAGAACTGAGATAGACCCCCAGGCTCGTCCCATAGAACAAGGAGACTACGGCCAGGTGAGACCCACAGGTGGAAAATGCTTTATATTTCCCTCCTGCAGAGGACATTCTCATTAAAGAAGAGACAATCTTAGAGTAAGAAAACAGAATTCCTGTGAGAGGAAGCACACCCAGAAGGGCAGTAGCCACATACAAGACGATGTTATTGATGAGAGTGTCAGAGCAGGCCACCTTGAGAATCTGAGCCAGTTCACAGAAGAAATGTGGAATTTCAGTGCCTACACAGAAGGTTAGCTGCCTCATAAGAAGAGTATGAAGCAGAGAGACCCAGAAAATGATGAACCAAGATATCAGAACCAGAGTGCCACAGAAGCGTGGGTTCATGATGACTGTGTAGTAGAGAGGGTGGCAGATGGCCACATACCGGTCATAGGCCATCACAGTCAGGAGGAAGTTGTCCATTCCACCAAAAATCATAAAAAAGTACAACTGAATGAGGCACCCGATGTAGGAGATGGTTTTCCTTTGTGCCTGGATATTCACCAGCATCTTTGGGACCGTGGTGGAGGTGAAACAGATGTCAACAAAGGACAGGTTGGTGAGAAAGAAATACATTGGGGTGTGGAGGTGGGAGTCAGAGCTGATGGCCACAGTGATGAGCAGGTTTCCAAGCACAGTGAACAGGTACATGGACAGGAACACTCCACAGAGGACGGGCTGCAGTTTAGGATCATCTGAGAGACCCAGGAGCAGGAATTGTGACACTTCTGTGTGGTTTTCAGCTTCCATGCAGCTGGTTTATCTTATGAAGAAGGAAGCAAAAGCAACATTCAATGAACAGCCAAAAGGCACCTAAGGGAGTCATCAACTTTTGATTTCACCTTTGTGTGGACATCATTCATGATCTAGTAGTCATTCCAATGACAATGATTCACTCATTTAAATGGTAACCCAATTTTATTTTAAATTGTAGTAATTATTCAGACTTTTATTAAGTTAACAGAAACTTTCTCTTTTTATGCTCTACTGACTGGTTCTAATTCACTTATCTGAATTTATGGACATTAACCAATTTCTTCTTTTATATGAACCTTTCAAATACATAAAGACATTTAAGGCCTTTTCTTTGATAATCTCCATGTTTCTTTCATTTCATAATGGTAATTAACACATGTCTTTTCAACTCAAACATCCTTAATTCTGTGTGACCTGATGCTTTATATTGATGTCACAGTTAACTCTCCATGTGCCTTATTGCATTTGTTTCTAAAACTATGGTTACTACTTTTAACACTTTGTGTGGTTCAAAAATGCCTTTAATTTTAGTAAGTTCTTACTAAATACAGTAATCGTTATCATTTTAATTTATTCTTTCATTACAATTGTTTTTGATATGTAACTCCTTCTAAATACAGTATAGAACTGTGATTTAGAAAGTTGGATCTTGAGTCAGCTTTCCTGGAGTAGAATTTAGTCTACCATGTTACATATGTGTGATCTTGACAAAGTTATTTAATCCCTCTTACCTGCATATACCTCACTTACACCAGGGGAGTAGTAAATATTCCATGTAATGTAAGATGGATGAGTAATGAAATGAGATGATGTATATAATATTTTCTAGTGTAGTTTCTGTGACATAAAGTGGACATGTGACAAAAGGGAATTTCTGTTCTTAACATCACAATAAATCTGTCTTGCATGGTTATCATTATTAGTATTTCTCTTAAACTTTGGCAGTTGTCATCATAAACTTAACTGGTTTGTTACCTTTATTATTTATTGCCATGTAGTGCTTCTAATTAATGAAGATCCTTGTAGCTTCCTTTTTCAGAGACTTCATGCCAAGTAGAATCTTCTAAGAAGAGGAAGATACATATAGACCACATTGATACTAGGGGAGAACAAAAGCACACTACCATTTTAATAAAATAGAAAGCATGTGTGAGGGCATGTGTGCATGTTTAAGTGCTCTCAAGTGGAGACGTGTTGCATTATAATCAGTGGCATAAACTTAAAAAATAGGCTTCATTTAAAATTATTCAAAGTGTCTATAAATGAAATTATCCTAAAAGTTGAAAGGCAAATTCAAGATTTGAAAATAAAAAGGCAACTAGTCTAATGGGAGAAGATATTTGCAAATAATACCTCTGATAAAGGGGCTAATATCCAAAGTATATAAGAGCTCATACAACTGAACAACAACAAACAAACAGTTTAATTAAAAAATGGGCTGAAGATCTGAACAGATACTTTTCCCACGAAGTCATACAGATAGCCAGCGGATATATGAAACAATGCTCAACTGCACTAGCTAGAGAGGAAATGCAAATAAAGTCCACAATGTGATACCGCCTCATACCTGTTAGAATGGCTATTATCAATAAGAAAAGAAATAAGTTTTTGAGACGATGTGGAGAAAAGTGAAGGTTTGTGGGAATGAAAATTGGTGCAGCCTCTATGCAAAACAGTATAGAGGTTTATAAAAAATATAAACAATAGATTACTTTATCACCCAGGAATTCCTTTTCCGAGTATCCAACTGAAAAATTTGAGAACACTTATTGATAAAGATATATGTATGTACCTTTACGCTTATTGCAGCATTATTCACAATAACCAAGACATGGAAACAACCTTAGTGTCCTTTGACAGATGATTGGGTAAAGAAGATGTGGTGCATATACTTCTCAGATATTAAAACTATGAAATACTGCCATTTGTGCCAACATGGATGGATCTTGAGAGTATCATCCTAAGTGAAATAAGTCAGATGGACATAACAAGCACTATATGACTTTACTCATATGTTGGATATAAAACAGAAATCAAAAAATGAACAAATAAATCAAACTCATATATATGGATAGCAGTATGGTGGTCAGCATAGGGGGAGATTCGGGGGAAAATAAAGGAAGTAAAATGGAGTCAAATATTTGATGATGGATGGAAAGTAGACATTGAGTGGTGATCACACAATATAATATACAGATGATGTGTTATAAGTTTTACACCTAAAACTTGTGCATTGTTATTAACCAAAATTATCTCCCAATATTTTTAATTTAAAAAGAAAGTAAATGTTTATATTTTCAATGATAAAAAATGTTCCACTATTACTAATGTTTAGAGGATACATATTAAATAAGGAGAGAGAAAATATTACTGAGGATCCATTGAGTCTGTGGAGATGGGTAGAAAAGGCTACTCTAAAATACGAATACTTGAACTATGAGAGGAAGTTTGGATAATTGTGAATTAGGAGAAATTAAAAAAGCACAAGCATTTGGGACTAAGAGAACTGAATTTCCAGTTGCACATGTGTCAGTGAGCTTGGTAACAGAAGGGATTTGAGAGACCAGTGAGATAACAAACAGATAATTGGGGTCAGGAGGGACAGAGTATGTGAGGCCCACAGTTGGAGCATCCTGTGCTATTCTTTAAAGTGCCTCTCATGTTGGTAACTTTATATTCATCTGTGGGTTATAAGTTGTAACTGTTTTTGCTCACCATTGTCATTCCAGGGACTTATCAGGTTCCTGGCACAAAGTAGGTGCACAACATATACAAATGGTAGATGTATAATACAGATTGAGACTAAAAGCATCAACTATAACACAAAAAAGAAATCTTCTAGCTCATCATATAATTGGTTTCCTTTTGCTAAATGAAGAAACCAATGACAATTTCTTAATTCAATAAAGAACAGTTGTCTTAAAGCAGCAGACAACATGATATTCTACATTAACTCACTACTTTTGTTAAATTCACAAACAGACCAATACAGCCAATTCCAAATTTAATTATTTGATATTTTGCTGAACATTTAAGGAGAGTGGCAAAATGAGGCAAAGAAATGATCCTGAAAACTGAATGACAGAAATAATTACATTATTTGTAGATAATATTGTGGATACTGAGGTGAAACAACAATATAGAATTATTAAGTTTTATCAGTAAGTCAAATCTGCTGCAAAATAGGTAGGGAATGCAATAAAGATACCCAATCATATCAGTAACAAAATAGACAATACCTCATGCATAGTAGTTCTCCAGTGAGTAGTTAATGAATAAATTGTTGAACATGGAAATCAAGAAGAGCCTACAGTTATGGGAAAGGGTAGAAAAGAAGTGGAGATTCTTCGGAAAATAATTTTTATTGAGGAGAGTCTCTGGACTCCAAAGAGAGGGAGAAGAAATTAGAACAAAGACTTTAAAAGACAGGGTTCAGGGGAAACTGATGTACCTTCAAAGTACAGGGACTTCATTGTCTTAAACTACATACTACAGGACTGTCCCAGTCTAATTATTCCAGAGGTAAAGTCCAGTACCCACTTTGTCTCATTTCCTTCTCATCGCACCAGCGCTCTCTGGAATACAATGACCTTCTCTGAAGGATACCACTGAAGCTTTCTGTTCTCCAAGGTCTGTTCCTGGGAAGCTCAATTGAGCTTTTATTTGGCTGGGACCAGAGAATTAAGGAAAGTGGCAAAAGGAACACGTTTAAAGTTTCAAGCATCTCAAGGGTCGAATTCTCAGAGCTCTTCATTAAATAAATTGTTCTATTGTCTTTTCACTGTCCAAACAATTCAGATCCCATGGAGTGCAAAGATAAAAGAATGAAAAAAATTTTCTCTGATGCTGTGTCTGTATAAGCATCAAAGGTGGGAGATAAATTTATTTCTTCCAAGGAGAAACACTTCTTCCTTTGATTTGACTTAAAAGTGACAAGGTGCACCAAATATATATTTGGTGCATTTTCAAACATAGATGTAAGTGTCAAGCCCTTAAAGAGGCAGAACACTACAAAGCACACTTTCTTGCTTGACTAGTATCTGCAATGTTTAAAGTCCAATTCACATGAAAGGGAGAGAAACTTAGTTGAAAGTATTCTAGGCTAAGAGAGTGACTACAGCTCTGGCTCACAAATGCATAAGCTTTGAAAAGTCATTTATCTTCAGTGCCTCCATCCCTAAAGTATCTACAGAGTGCTTTTGGAGAAAGTTAGATTTATAGAAAGAAATATCAAGAACCAAGGGAATCCCAAGAAATCAGAAATACCAATCAGAAAGGATATATGCACCCCTATGTTCATAGCAGCACAATTTACAATAGCTAAGATTTAGAAACAGCCTAAGTGCCCATCAGAGGATGAGTGGATTAACATCTACACAATGGAATATTATGCTGCTGTAAAAAAGAAAGAACTCTTACCATTTGCAACAGCATGGATGGACCTGGAGAGCATTATGCTAAGCAAAATAAGCCAGTTGGAGAAAGATAAATATCACATGATCTCACTCATTTGTAGAATATAATGAACAACACAAACTGATGAACAAAAATAGATCCAGAGACGTAGAAGGATCGAACAGACCATCAAACCTCAGAGGGAAGGTGGCGTGGGGGGGTGGGGGGTGGAAGGGGTAAGAGATCAACCAAAGGACTTGTATCCATGCATATGAACATGACCAATGGACACAGACAATAGGAGGGTGGGGGCATGTGCTGGGGGGGCGGAGTGGTTGGGGAGAGGTCAATGGGGGAAAAAGGAGACATATGTAAAACTTTCAACAATAAAAAATTTAAAATAAATAAAATAAAAAATAAAAGTGACGAGGTGTCTCCTAAGGAATGTTTAATTGCCTCAGGAACCAAAGTCAGAAACCAACTTCCTGTGATGTTCTTCCCTTGAAAACCCCTTGAAGGTTCATGGATCACTTGGTGTCCATAGTGTCACCAAGGCAAAGAGGTCCTTTCAGAAGAGAAGCAGAGCTGTTAAGTAGTTTGATTTTGTTGAAAGGACCAACCAAATGTGGGCGCTGATTTTCACAGCCACTTGTTATGTGTGCACCTCTTCTGGCTCTGGTTCTCTGGGCTGCAGAGCCTGGCATGGGATTGAGATCTCCATGATCCTCAGCAGGAACTTTGCAGCTGACATATCCCTCCAGAACCTCAGCATCTGTCCATGAGTGTGAGGACAGCCATTTTCGTGTCTCCACACTTTTTGTTTTTACCAGTCTGGATATAGCTTGTTCTGTAAATCCTTGGTTATAAGGCTTCTGTGCAGCTAGTCTTCAGTTGGTTATTCAGGTTGATTATTCTATATTTTAGTTGTAATTCTAGTTTGGTCCTGGGAGGAGGCGAGTGTACCTTGCACCTACTCTGCTGCCATCTTGAACTGATCACATTTTCATGTACCTCTTGTCCATCTATATGTCATCTTCAGAAAAATGCCTATTCAGATCCTCTGCCCATTTTTAAATTAGATCGTTTGGATTGTGCTATCGAGTTGTATGAGTTTTTAACATATTTTGGATATTAACCTCTCATAAGATATATGATTTGTAAATATTTTCTCCATCTCTGAAGTTTGCTTATTCATTCGGTTGATGGCTTCCATTGCTATACAAAGCTTTTTTATTGGATGTGCTCTAATTTATTTATATTTGATTATTTTGTTTTTGCTTGAATCAACTTTTTTTGTATAAATTTTGGGAGAACCTCTTCCATTATTTTTATTAGTCTGTTATAGGGGAAGAAGGTTAATGAGGTACACCAATAAGAGGAGGATCAGTGGGACAATCTATAGCTTCTGCTTCTGTAGGTGGTCTTAAGGTCACAACTGATACCCAAACGTGCATTATATTTTCTTAAATGCAAAACCACTCCTGGATGAATACTATTCTACCATGACTGAGAAGATTAAAAAATGGAAAATGCAGGTAAAAATGTAGTGAAGGGAGGACCCTGGTTTTGCTCAGGTTCAGACAGAATGAACCTAAAACAGCAACCTCTAGTCAATAGAGCCTTTGCATGGAGAAGAAGGCCTTAGGGCTGGAATAGAAGCAATAATGTCATTTGCTGAATAAACTAATGAAAAAGTTATAATGACCTCAGTGGTATGATGTCCATCTATGTATCTAATCTATCTCTAGTAACTCAGCCATAGTTCCATATATCTTGCTTTTTGTCAGACTCTTAAATGTCTCTTGAATGTTACCTAACATATTCCCCAGTTAAATTTCTTCTCCTTTTTATTCAGTATGCAAGCATATTCTCCTATTAGCAATTTTTCATGAATACTAAGTATTGTGAAGATGTTGAAAAATATGAAACCTTCATGAATTCATCATGAGAATTTGAACTGGTATAGCCACTTTAAAAGGTACCATGGCAGTGTCATAAAAAGTTAAACATATATTTACCATATGACCCAGTAATTGCACTCCAAGGTATCTGCCCAAGACAAATGAAAATGTGTATTAGCACAATGTTCACAGCAGCATTATTAATATCTCCAAACTGGAAATATCTAAATTTTCATGAACTGTAAATGGATAAGCAAAATGAGATATAAACATACAATATAAGCCTATCCTATATAATAAAGAGGCAATATGCAAATTGACCGTCACTCCAACATACAAGATGGCCACCCCCATGTTAACAAAAGATGGCCACCACAAGATGGCCAGCAGGGGAGGGCAGTTGTGGGTGATCGGGCCAGCAGGCAAGGGCAATTGGGAGGGACCAGGTCTGAAAGGGAAGGCAGTTGGGGGCAATCAGGCCTGCAGGGGAGGGCAGTTAGGGATGTCTGGGCTGGCAGAGGAGGGCAGTTGGGGGCAACTAGGCCTTCAGGGAGGACAGTTGGGGGGAACCCAGGACTGCAGGGGAGGGCAGTTGGGGGGAACCAGACCTGCAGGGGAGGGCAGTTGTGGGGGGGGCAGGCCTCCAAGGGAGGGCAGTTGGGGGGTATCAGGCCTGCAGAGGAGGGAAGTTGGGGTGACCAGGCAGGGGAGGGCAGTGAGGGGCTACCAGGCTGTCAAGGGAGGGCATTTAGGGGTGACTGGGCCAGCAGGGGAGGGCAGTTAGGGGTGACCAGGCTGGCAGGGGAGGGCAGTTAGGCATTGATCAGGCTGGCAGGGGAGTGGTTAGGGGGTGATCAGGCTAGTAGGCAGAAGTGGTTAGGGGAAATCAGACAGGCAGGCAGGCGAGCAGTTGGGAGCCAGCAGTCCTGGATTGTGAGAGGGATGTCTGACTTCCTGTTCAGGCCTAATACTGGTGGGATGGGGCCTAAATGAGCAGTCAGACATCCCTTGAGGGGTCCCAGATTGGAGAGGATGCAGGCTGGGCTGAGGGACACACACACACCCGCACCTCCCCTCCCCGCCACACACACACCCTGTGCACAAATTTCATGCACTGGGCCTCTAGTTCTGCAATAAAAGAAATAAAATATTGACACATACTTCTACATGAATGACCCAAAAAATACACCAAATAGAAGACAGATACAAAAGGCCACATATTTTATGATTCAATGTATATAAAATATATAGAAAACAAATGTATTAAGACAGAAAGTAATCAGGGGTTTTCTAGGGCTAAAGTGGAATTGGTAATTAACTTTAAACGGGTCAAAAGTTATTTTTAAGGTGATAAATGATTGTAAAATTGGATTTTGTTAATGATTACATAACTCTACTATAAATTTACTCAGATAATTTAACTTACTACATCAATTGAAGAATTTTATGTGTGTAAATTATATCTCAATAAAATATTAAAACATAAATTTTAAAGAATTTTTTTCTGGAATTACTCAATATGAGTTAAAAACTTTTGTTTGAACAGGACCTGCTACACACCAACATTCTGATACTTACCACTCCACAGTGTAATCATGTATCTCGCTGGTTCCTTCCTCAATTTGTAGAGTAGACAATAAATACACATTGGATTAAATTAAATCAAGATGAATTTAAGTCTCACCAAGTAAGTCTTTCCTCTATAACAAATTATGGCTTTTAAGTAATTTTACAATCCTTCCTATATCCCAAACAATTGGTTTCTGTTTTTTTTCTCCAAAATCCCTAATTCCTTTCATGATATTACCTTAATTGGTCACATTATTAGCCCCTGTGTTGATTTTTGTTCACGCAGAAGCAGATGCCGAGCCAAGGACTTATGTGCAAACACTTTATTGGAAGGAGCCAGGAACGTGGATGGGAGAGAGGAGAACTGATACACAAAATAAAATATATCGAATGAAGCTTGCATTATGGCACCTACCACTGTGAATAAACAGAGATTTCATCTCCAGGGGAAATTCCAGTAAATGGTAAAAAACACAAACCTCAGCATTATTCCAGATAAAAGATGAAAGACATGCTGTACTCTACACCTCTCCATCAAGAGCTGTCTCTGATGGGACATAATTCCCTGTTACTTCTGCTACCACATATTGGCAAAGTAGGGTCCAGCTAGTACTGGATGTTGCCAGTCATGCAATGGAAATGGTGAGAGGATCTCAGGGAAAGTGGGGAAAATTTTGACAGCATGTACTACTCCATGCTTCCTTTCAGACTCAATTCTGTTAACATTCTTCCCCTAAAGAATTACGTTCCGAACATGTTCCACATATGTGTAACTATTCTTCCTGAGGCACCCCTACAGAGTTCCATAATAAAATGAGATCATGTGAGAAAACAACTCTTTTTGTATTGTATTCATTATTACATGGTTTGGGATCTCAGAGTTCTATCTCAAAACTGCAATAATGGGAAATATAAGTCAAATAAAAAAGGAGCCCTAACTGGTTTGGCTCAGTGGATAGAGCATCGGCCTGCGGACTGAAGGGTCCCACGTTTGATTTCGGTCAAGGACATGTACCTTGGTTGCGGGCACATCCCTAGTAGGAGGTGTGCAGGAGACAGCTGATCAATGTTTTTTTCTCATTGATTTTTCTAACTATCCTCCCTTCCTCACTGTAAAAAAATCAATAAAATATATTTTAAAAAAGGAAATGAAGGAAGATGGTTGGAAGGAAGGATAATAAAGAATGACACTTCTCAGTTTTCCAGGCAGTGAATTCCTATAGGGCATCTGACGAAACCATTTTTCAAATCTAGATTCCTACTTTGAACTTGAAAACCACATCACAGTTCCTATGTAAGGTAAGATAGTAAAGTCAGCTTGCCAGGCTGTAGTCCAACTTCATTGCAGTCTCTTCTTTTGAAAAGTGAAGTGAATGAGCAAAAATATCTAAAAGAAATGCTTTTAACACAGACAACAGGTGGATGGTGGATGCGGCATGAGTGGGGGGGGGGGGTGGAGGGTAATGGGGGAATAAGGACACATATGTATAAAAATAATAAAATAAAAATAATAAAAAAGAAAAAAAAGAAATGCTTTTAATATGAAATTGATTCATCTATATGAAGAAACAAGTAGAGTCCTGATATCATAAGCATGTTGTGCTGATTACTGTATGATTTTAATATAATTTGATCTGGAAAAATAAACTAATTGAGTTGTATCTCAATTAAGGTGAAGATCAGCAACATATGGGGCAACGTTTTGGGAAACTAAGTCAGCACTTGATAAGATAAGTGCTTTAAATTTAAACTTAGAATTATTTTTAAAAAATATATTTTATTGATTTCAGAGAGTGGAAGGGTGAGGGAGAGAGAGATGGAAACATCAATGATGACAGAGAATCATTGATTGGCTGCCTACTGCATGCCCCCACTGGGATCAAGCCCACACCATGGGCATATGCCCTTGATGGAGAATCAACTCTGGGATCCTTCATTCCGCAGGCCAATGCTCTATCCACTGAGCTAAACCAGTTAGGACATAAAATTAGAATTCTTAAGAATAGCTGAAAGAAAGTTTCTGAAACACGAAACATTGTGAACAGCATAAAGGGAAGAAAAGTAAAAAAGAAATTTTTGAGGGAGTAGCTAAGAAGAAACCAATACAAATACAAACAAAAGCAAAATCACACATTCTTTGGAAATAGAAGAAATCAAGCCTGTCTTTGAGGAGTGAAAAAGAACCAGATATTTAAATTTGCAACATTTACCTTTGGGCACACAATGTACCCTTATTTCTGAGCCAGAGATCCATCACAGACAAGATGCTGCTAGGTTGAGGAGCCTTCTCAGGGCCCCCTTCACATCTTTGTTTCTCAGGCTGTAGATGAAGGGGTTCAGCATGGGGGTGACCACAGTGTACATTACTGAGGCAACTGAGTTTTGTAGGGAAGAATGGGTCAGAGCAGAACTGAGATAGACCCCCAGGCCCGTCCCATAGAACAAGGAGACTATGGCCAGGTGAGACCCACAGGTGGAAAATGCTTTATACTTCCCTCCTGCAGAGGACATTCTCATTAAGGAGGAGACAATCCTAGAGTAAGAAAACAGAATTCCCATAAGAGGAAACACGCCCAGTAGTGCAGTAGCCACATACAAGATGATGTTATTGATGAGGGTGTCAGAGCAGGCCACCTTGAGAATCTGAGCCAGTTCACAAAAGAAATGTGGGATTTCAGTGTATACACAGAAGGTCTGCCACCTCATCAGTAGAATATGAAGCAGGGAGACCCATAACATGAGGAACCAAGATATCAGAACCAGAGTGCCACAGAAGCGTGGGGTCATGATGACTGTGTAGTAGAGGGGGTGGCAGATGGCCACATACCGGTCATAGGCCATCACAGTCAGAATGAAGTTGTCCACTCCAGCAAATAGTGTAAAAAAATACACCTGAATGAGGCACCCGATGTAGGAGATGGTTTTCCTTTGTGCCTGGATATTCACCAGCATCTTTGGGACCGTGGTAGAGATGAAACAGATGTCAACAAAGGACAGGTTGGTGAGAAAGAAATACATTGGGGTGTGGAGGTGGGAGTCAGAGCTGATGGCCACAGTGATGAGCAGGTTTCCAAGCACAGTGAACAGGTACATGGACAGGAACACTCCACAGAGGACGGGCTGCAGTTTAGGATCATCTGAGAGACCCTGGAGGAGAAATTGTGATGCTTCTGTGTGGTTTTTTGCTTCCATGCAGCTGCTGTGTATTCTAAAGGAGGAGGAAAAGTAATATTCAGTAAACAGCCAAAAGGTATCTCAGCTAGTCATCACCTACTGTTTCCATCTTTGTGTGGGCATCCTTCATGATCTAGTAGTCATTCCAATGCCAGTCATTCACTCATTTATGTGGTTACCCAATTTTATTTTAAATTGTGTAATTATCCAGACTTTCTTTAGTTTAGCAGAAATCTTTGTCTTTTTATCTTCAACTCTCTGATTCTAATTCACTTTTGAAATCTATGGACATAAACAAATTTCTTCTTTCATATCAGCCTTCCAAAATAACTAAAGACATTTAAGTGTTTCCTAATCTCCACACTACTTTCATTTCATAATAGTGAATAAAACATGTGTTTTCAACTCAAACAACCTTAATTTTGTGACTTGATGCTTTATGTTGATGTCACAGTTAACCATGTGCCTTATTGTGCTTTTTTTCTAAAATATGATTACTGCTATGACCATCATTGTGAGGTATGAAAATGCCTTTAATCACAGTAAGATCTTTCTAATTTATAGCTATTATTAGCATTATTAATCTATCCTTTCATCACAATTATTTTTGATATATAACTCTTCCAAAGTAAAGTATAGAGCTGTGATTTGGAATATAGGATCTGAGTCAGACTTCCTGGAACAAAATTTGGTCTACCATGTTACATTGACTACATAGATAATAGGGGGAAACAGAAGCACACTACCATCATAATAAAACAGAAAGCAAGTGTGAGGGCATGTGTACATGCGTACATGCTCTCAAGTGGAGATGTGTTATATTAAATTTAGTGGCATGAAATGAAAAAATTAATATACTTTATTAAGAAATAGTCAGTGTCTATACATGAAATCATCCTAAAGCTTCCACTAAGGTGCTAATATCCAAAATATATAAATAACTCATTCAATTTAAAACAAGAAAACAAATAGTTCAATTAAAAAATAGGCAGAGAACTTGAACACTTTTCCCAAGAAGACATACAGATAGCCAACAGATATATGAAAAAATGCTCAACTTCACTAGCTATAGGGGAAATGCAAATAAAGTCCACAAGGCGATATCACCTCATACCTGTTAGAATGGCTATTATCAATCAGTCAAGAAATAAGTTTTTCAGATGATGTGGAAAAAAGGTAACCTTTGTGGGAACAAAAATTGGTGCAACCTCTGTGGAAAACAGTATGGAGGTTCATAAAAAAAGTTAAGAATAGATTACCTTATCACCCACAAATTCCTCTTCTGGGTATCCACCTGAACAATTTGAAAACACTTATCCATTAAGATATATGTATGTACCTTTATGTTTATTGCAGCATTATTCACAAATATCAAGATATGGAAACAACCTTAGTGTCCTTTGACGATGATTGGATAAAGAAGATGTGGCACATATACTTCTCAGTCATTAAAAAGGTGAAATACTGCCATTTGTGACAACATGGATTTGTCTTGAGAGTATCATATTAAGTGAAATAAGTCAGCCGGAAAAGAACAAAAATCATGTGATTTTACCCATATGTTGAATATAAAACAGAAATCAACAAGTGAACAAACAAATATATAGATAGCAGTGCGGTGGCTACCAGAGGAGAAGCAGGTTGTGGAGAGGATAAAGAGGATAAAAGGGGTCAAATATTTGATAATGGATAGAGACTAGACTTTGAGTGGTGAGCACACAATAGAATATATAGATGATATGTTATAAATTTTTACACCTAAAACCTATGCATTGTTATTAAGCAATATTAACTCAAAATTTTCAATTTAAAAAGAGAGTAAATAAATGTTTGTATTCTCAATGATATAAATGTTCCAATATAACTAATGTCTAGTGGATGCTAATTAAATAAGGAGAGAAAAATCACTGAGAAACTATTTCTCTGGGAAATTCGGTAGAAAAGACATTTCTGAAATATGTATTTTGAGCTGTGAGAGGAGAGATGGATAATTGTGAATTAGGAGAAATTTTAAAAGGGTAAGCACTTGTGGCTAAGAGAACAGAATTTCCAGTTGCACTTGAGCCAGTGAGCTTGGTAAAAGAAGGAATTAGAGAATCTCCTGAGAGAGAGAACAGATAATTGGGGTGAGGAGGGACAGAATGTGTAAGTCCCACATTTGAACATCTGTACTATTTTTCCAAATGCCTCTCATGTTGGTAATTTTATGTTCATTTGTGGGTTAGAAGTTGAAACTGCTTTTGCTCACCACTGTTATTCCAAGGACCTATTAGGTACCTGACAAATAATAAGTGCTCAACATACAAATGTTAGACGTATAATAAAGATTGAGACCAAAAGAGTAACTATAACACAAAATAGAAATCTTCCAGTTCATCATGTAATTGGTTTCCTCTGGTTGAATAAGGAAACCAATGGCAATTTCTTAATTCAATAAATAACAGTTGTTTTAAAACTGCAGGCAACAGGATATTCTACATTAACTCACTAAAATATTTCTGTTCAATGCATGAACAGACCAATGCAGTCAACTTCAACTTCAATCACTTGATATTCTGCTGAAACATTTATAGAGATTGGTAAAATGAGGAAAGAAAATTCACCTGAGTACTAAACATCAGAAATAATTATATTATTCACAGATAATATTGTGGACAAAGGTGAAAGAACAATAACATGAATATAAAACTATTAAGTGTTATCAGTGAGTCCAGTCTGCTGCAAAATGTAGGGAATAAAAAAAACCATCCACGTTAGGAACAACATAGACAATACCCATGCATAATAGATCTCCAACTAATAAATTGTTACACACGGAAATAAAAAAGAACCTACAATTATAGGAAAGAGTAGAAAAAAGGTGGAGATTCTCAGGAAAACAATTCTTATTGTTGAGATCTCTAGATACCAAAGAGAAGAGAGAAGGAAACAGAACAAATAGTGGAAAAGACTGGTTTCAGTGGAAACTAAAATACCTTCAAAGTACAGGGACTTCATTTTCGTAAACCATATAATACAGGATAATCAGTCTAATTATTCCACAGGTAAACCCCAGTACTCACTTGGTCTCATTTCCTTTTCATGCCACTGTAATACGATGACCCTCTCTGAAGGATGTTGCTGAAGCCAGTTTAGTTTTTATTTGCCTGGGATCAGAGAATTAAAGAAAGGAGCAAAGAAACACATTTAAATTTTCCAGCATCTCAAGGGTTGAATTCTCAGAGCTCCTCATTAAGTAAATTGTTCTAATTTCTTTTCACTCTCCAAACAATTCATATCCTCTGGGGTGCAAAGATTTAAAAAATGGAAAAAGTTTGTCTGATGCTGTGACAAGCATCCATGGGAGAGATACATTTATTTCCTCCGAGGAAAAACACTTGTTCTTTGATTTGACTTAAAAGTGACAAGGTGTCTCTAAAGGAATGTTTAATTGTCTCAGAAAGCAACTTTCTGTGATGTTCTTCCCTTGAACAACTTTGTAGGTGTCATGGACCCTTGGTGTTTACAATGATGCAGAGGCAAAGAGGTCCTTTCTAAAGAAAAGCAGAGTTTGGTTAAATAGTTGGGCTCTGAGGGGGCACGAGGAGGAGACGGTGCTCTGGCTCCTGGAAAAATTAACCCGATCTGGAGAGGCCAAGGCGGGGCCGGCGGGCGAGAACAGCGTCCCGCCCCATGCAGCTCCAAGCCAAGGCAGAGGTAGTGTGTTGAGACCTGAGACGCCAGTTCCCCGCGCTGCCCAGAGGCCAGGCTCTCAAAAAAAAAAAAAATTCCTTCGTCCTTGGGTGAGGATTAAAAGGAAAAAAAGAAATGTAGAGAGAATCCAAGATGGTGGCGTAGGTAAACACCTAAACTGCTGCCTCCCACAACAATTTCAAAAATACAACTAAAAGAAAAAACGTCTATCACCCAGAACCATGGGAAAGCTGGCTGAGTGGAAGTTCTACAACTAGAAGGAAAGAGAAAAGAGCATTGAGACGTGCACGAGCGCTGAAAAGCTGAGGTACGGAGACTCGTGATCCGGGCTGGCGGTGGGCATTGCTTTTTTCAACCCAAAGGGAGACAAGCCCCCGATTACTCTGAAATACAGTTTCTGGGGAGACCCGGGGGACCCAAACTCCTACGGGGAGAAGCTGGACTGTCTGCCAGTGAGGGTGGCTTGCTTGCAGAGCTGCGCGCAGGAATAATTGTTTACGGCACTGGGGCACGGGACTGCTGACAGGGACTCAGAGCCAGCTAACTAGCAGCCATTGCTGTTTGCCACGCCCTAGCCTAGTGACGCCCTGAGACCCCGCCCTGCACAACCTACAAACCCACCCAAGCTCTAAGCAGCGGATTTAGCATAAGAAAGCCCTGCCCTATCGCAGCTTAACCTAGCAAACTTGCAGCCTGGGTCAGACAGCTCCAAAACCTCCAAACCACAAGCAAAGAGGAGAAAACTGTAGCTCTCACTGTAGCTCCTGCTGGGTGGCCTCAGACAGTAGCTGACCTGCACCCCATTGGAGATCCAGAAGCCAGTGTACCTAGTGGTCAGAGTGAGACACCAGATTTCAACTCCTCACATCCATAAGTGACACATTCAAGAGGCAGACTCAGTGAGCACCAAAGCCCCACTGAAACAAGTCCTGCCCCATAAGCGTGTCTTCAGCGCAGCAGTTCTTTCATTATAGACACAGCGAGTGCTCATAGCTAATTGGCCTGGAGGTCAATTCCTCCCAGTGTACCAACGGCAATTAAGGCTTAACTACACCAAGACTTTGGACTCAGCCCACAAAGGGGTGTACCAAGAGCATCCACCTCATGTAATTGAGGAGGCTGAGCTACTGCCCCCTATAGATCACCTACCACACAAAGCTACTCCATCAACACAGGGAAGCAGCCAAAATGTGGAGACAAAGAAACATGTCACGAATGAAAGAAACAGAGGAAAGCAAACTACTGGATGACATAGAGTTCAGAACCACATGTATAAGGTTACTCAAGAATCTTCTTAAAACCGCTGAGAAACTTGATGAGACCTTCAAGGAGCTTAATGAGAATGCCAAAAAAATGGAAAAGGATCAGTCAGAAATGAAGCATACACTGTCTGAAATAAAGAATATACAGAAACTCAACTGTAGATCAATGTACCCCAAGAATCAAACCAAAGATCTGAAATATGTGGAAACAAAAAACATCCAACCAGAAAAACAAAAAGAAAAAAGAATCCAAAAATATGAAGATAGTGTAAGGAGCCTCTGGGACAACTTTAAGCGAACCAACATCCGAATTTTTGGGGTGCCAGAAGAAGGGAGAGAGCAAAATATTGAAAACCTATTAGAAGAAATAATGACAGAAAATTTTCCCTACCTGGGACTTGTAAGAAATAGACTTGTAAGTCTATTTCACCTACCTGGTGAAAGAAAAAGACTTACAAGTTCAGGAAGCGCACAGAACCCCATACAAGAGGAATCCAAAGAGGACCACACCAAGACACATCATAATTAAAATGCCAAGGGCAAAAGAGAAAGAGAGAATCTTGAAAGCAGCAAGAGAAAAACAGTTAATTACCTACAAGGGAGTACCCATACGACTGTCAGCTGATTTCTCAACAGAAACTATGCAGGCCAGAAGGGAGTGGCAAGAAATATTCAAAGTGATGAACAACAAGAACCTACAACCAAGATTACTCTACCCAGCAAAGCTATCATTCAGAGTTGAAGGTCAGATAAAGAGCTTCACAGACAAGAAAAAGCTAAAGGAGTTCATCGCCACCAAACCAGGATTACATGAAATGCTGAAGGGTATTCTTTAAGAAGAGGAAGAAGAAAAAGGTAAAGATAACAATTATGAACAACAAAATGACATCAAATACATACCTACCAACAAGTGAATCTAAAAATCAAGTGAATGAAAAAATCTGAAGAACAGAATGGACTGGTGAATATAATAGAATCAGGGACATAGAAAGGGAGTGGACTGACGACTCTCAGGGGAAGCAAGTGTGAGGGGTGCGGGAAGAGATTGGACCAAAATCTTACTCCTGTGGATGAAGACAGTGGCGGGGGGTAAGGACATGGGGTGGGGTGGGGAATCAGGTGGAGGGGAGCTATGGGGGGAAAAAAAGAGGAACACCTGTAATAATCTGAACAATAAAGATTTATTAAAAATAAAATAAAATAAATAGTTGGGCTCTGTTGAAAGGACCAATCAAATGAGGGCTGAAAAATGTTCTTGACATTTCCTGGTGACATCTCTGTTGACATTAATGGGGGCTCCAGTTGTTACCTCTAAATAGAAGAGTAGAGGCAGAAACAACCCTAGTAGAGGGGGTGAAGAGTGAGTATTGGGAAAATATAAGTGACAAATATAAACCACCTATCATGATTGTGGGAAGGAGAAAAAAGCATATTATAAAGAGAGTGTGAACATGAGAGGGTTTAAGAAAAATTTTAGTGGAGGATATAAGAATAGGTTTAGTTTTAAAGTGAATGACCAAGTTTAGTTCAGGCTTTTGAATACACAGGAAGTGCTGTCTATATAACCCACAGGATGCAGTATCTACTCTAAGTCACTGACAATCAGTATGCTATCACTTTGATTTATAGAATATTTTGTCCATAAATCAAGGGTTGGAAGTAGAAGTGGCCCTTTCTACTGACACTTCCATTGAGCCACTTGGGAGTTTGTGCTTCAGATTGCTATAGCTCTGGCCTCTGCAGGTCAAGAGGTCTTGACTCCTAAAGAGATACACTTCCAGACACATGGCAAAAGTCCCATTGAACTTCAAGATCTACTGCTGCCGACACTAGGTCCTCATGGCAAGCAGAAGATTCACCATTCTGGTAGGTGTAATAGATCCTAGTCATCAGTGTCATTGTGTGACCATGGCAATGGGCATGCACTGGCATTCTGCTGTTCTCAGTGAGTGGCTGGGAGCAGCTCAGGAGCAACCACAGTGCAAGTACAATGGTGAATGCAAATGTCAAGAGATCTGAGTGGGGTCTCCTGGCTGAGGCAACTTCCTTTAACTGATGGGTCTTTGCAAAGAGGCCTGAGTGCTGTCAGATGGCTGCCCTCCCTGCACCTACATCATAAGCCCTTAATTCTGAAGGGGGATCTGGCCAATAAGCACAGCATTCTCTAGTCCATCTTTAGGGACATTTGAATCAACCTTTTTTTTTTTTTTTGCCTCAACAGATTTTTAATAATTCTTTAAGCCATTCAGAGAAAAGTAAGTATCACATTATCACACTCATATGTGGGAGCTAATGAACAGAACAAACTGATGAACAAAATAGATCCAGAGACATAGAAGAATGGAACAGACTGACAAAGAGATTAACCAAAGATTAACTTATGTGCATATACACTGAGTGGCCATATTATTATGATCTCTGAACGCATAACAATCTGGCCACTCAGTATATATATACTGAGCCCGGTGCATGAATTTGTGCATGGGTGGGGTCCGGCCAGCCTGGCCAGGGGGAGGGGACATGGGTGGTTGGCCGGTCTGCCTGCTGGTCGAACTCCTGGTCAAGGGGACAATTTGCATATTAGCCTTTTATTATATAGGATATACACTGAGTGAACAGATTATTATGCGTTCAGAGATCATAATAATCTGGTCACTCAGTGTATGCTTAACCCACAGACACAGACAGTGAGGGGAGGGTGAAGGGGGTCAATGGGGAAAATAAAGGGGCATCTGTAATACTTGCAAAAGTAAAGATAAATTTTAAAAAACAACATTTGAAGAAAATAAAAACATTTTCTGCAGAAAATTAGATTAGATTAAATTAGATTTCATATGTGTTTGTTCATACTGTATTTCTAGACATGCATTGTCAATGCAAGAGCCACCAGCTACATGTAGCTATTGAATACTTGAAATGTGACTAGCACAAATTGCTATGTGCTGTAAATATAAAATACACATCAGATTCTGAACTTAATATAAAAACTGTAAAACACCCATGAATAAATTTTATATTGATTACATGTTAAATGATAATATCTGGATACCCAGGGTTAAATAAAATAAAATATATTATTAAAATTAAAAGAAATTCTTTTTAAATTTTTCCATTACAGTTAACACTCAATATTATTATATATGTTTCAGGTGTATGGCATAATGGTTAGACTTTTAAATAAATTATGAAGTGATTCATCTTATTAGTTTAGTACCAACATGGCACCATACATAATTATTGCAACATTATTGACTATAATCCATATAATGTTCTTTACATCCCTTTATTTTTTAACTACCAAGTTTTACTTCTTAATTTCATCACCTTTCCCATCCAGCCCCTAAAGCCCCCCTCTCATGCTGCAACCATCAGTTTGTTCTCCATATCAATGAGTCTGTTTCTGCTTTGTTTTTTTCTTAATTTTGTTTAGATTCCACATGTAAGTGAAATAATTGGTATTTGTCTTTCTCTGACTGACTTATTTTAGCATAATACCCTAGGTCCATGCATGCTGTCACAAATGGTAAGACTTCATCCTTTTTATGGCTGAGTAATAATATGTATACACACACACACACACACACACACACACACACACACAATCACTTCTTTATCCAATATACATATATCATCACTTCTTTATCCAATCATCCATTGATGGGTACTTAGGTTTATTTCATATCTTAGCAATTGTAAATAATGTTGCAGTGAACATAGGGGTACATATGTCTTTTCGAATTAGTGTTTCAGGGTTCATAGGATATATTTCCAGAAGTGGTATTGCAGTCAAAAGGCAGTTCCATTTTTAATTTTTTTAGGAGCTTTCATACGGTTTTCTTCAGTGGCTACACCATCTACATTCCCACCAACAGTGCACTAAGGTTCCTTTTTCTGTATAGCCTCACCAGCACTTATTGTTTGTTGATTTATTGATAGCATCCATTTGGCAGGTGTGATGTGATATCTCATTGTGGTTTTAATTTGCATCTCTCTGATGATCAGTGATATTGAGTATTTTTTCATATGTCTATTGGCCATCTATATGTCCTCTTTGGAGAAATGTCTATTCATGTCCTTTGACCATTTTTTAAATTGGTCTTCCTGGTGTTAAGTTGTATAAGTTCTTTATAAATTCTGAATATTAATCCCTTCTCAGCAGTATCTTTGGCAAACATGTTTTCCCATACAGTGGGTTCCCTTTTCATTTTGTTGATAGTTTCTTTTGCTGTGCAGAAGTTTTTTTTTAGTTTGATGTAGCCCCATATGTTTATTTTTTGTTTCCCTTGCCCTAGGGAGATATATAGGCAAAAATACTGCTGTAAGAGATGCCTGAGATTTGACTCATATTTATGTTCTCTTCTCCCCCTTTTTTTCTTAAAGAAGTACTTTTAACATTTCCTGTAATACTGGTTTGATGGTGATGAAATCTTTTAGATTTTTCTTGTTCGGGAAGTTTTTTTTCTCTTCGTCAGTATTAAATGTTATGCTTTCTGATTAGAGCAGTCTTGATTGTTGGTCCTTCCTTTTCATTAGTTTGCATATTTCTTGCAAATCCCTCTGGCCTGTAAAATTTCTGTTGAGAAATTAGCTGATAGTCTAATGGGAGCTCCCTTGTAGGTAACTAACCACCTTTCTCTTGATGCTTTAAGATTTTCTTTTTAGTCCAGTTGGATTTGGCTCAGTGGTTAACATTGACCTATGAACCAGGAGGTCATGAAAAGGAGGTCACTATTTTATTCCAGGACATGGCACATGCCTGGATTCCGGGCTCAGTACCAAGTAGGGGGTGTGCAGGAGACAGCCAATCAATGATTCTTCCTCATATTTGATTTTTCTATCTCACTCTCCCTCTTTCTACCTCTCTGAAATAAATAAAAATATTTTTAAGAAGATTCTCTCCTTATCTTTAACATTTGGCATTTAAAAACTATAGTAGCACTTTATTTATATTTATTTTTAGTTGATTAATAGTAATGAGAAAGAGGATGGGACTGAGAGAGATGATAGATAGATAGATAGATAGATAGATAGATAGATAGATAGATATTGATTTGTTGTTCCACATATTTATGCATATTTACGGGTTGATTCTTGTATGTACCCTGACCCAGAATCAAACCAACAATCTTGTTGTATTGGGGTGAAACTGTAACCAACCTTTGTCTTTTTAAAAAATGTATCTGGGTCTGAGCCTGTTTGGGTTCCTCTTTTTGGGACTCTGTATTTACTGGACTTTATGCAGCACCTTGCCTATCTGACACCTTCATCAATAACATAGTCATGCATTTTATTGGTGCCATCTCTGGTTTTTTCCTTTTTTTAAAATCTTTATTCAGATAATTACAATTGTTTCTCTTTTTCCCCCCATAGCTCCCCTCCACCCAGTTCCCACCCAACTTCTGCCCTTACCTCCCCGCACTGTCCTCAACCATAGGTGTACGATTTTTGTCCAGTCTCTTCCTGCACGCCCCATACCCCTTTGCCCCTGAGAATTATCAGTCCACTCCCTTTCTATGCCCCTGATTCTATTATATTCACCAGATTATTCTGTTCCTCAGGTTTTTAATTCACTTGATTTTTAGGTTCACTTGTTGATAGATATGTATTTGCTGTTGATAATTTTTATCTTTACTTTTTTCTTCTTCCTCTTCTTAAAGAATACCTTTCAGCATTTCATATAATACTGGTTTCGTGGTGATGAATTCCTTTCGCTTTTTCTTATCTGTGAAGCTCTTTATCTGCCCTTCAATTCTGAATGATAGCTTTGCTGGGTAGAGTAATCTTGGTTGTAGGTTCTTGCTATTCATCACTTTGAAAATTTCTTGCCACTCCCATCTGGCCTGCATAGTTTCTGTTGAGAAATCAGCTGACAGTCGTATGGGTGCTCCCTGGTAGGCAATTAACTGTTTTTCTCTTGCTTTTAATATTCTCTCTTTGTCTTTTGCTCTTGGCATTTTAATTATGATGTGTCTTGGTGTGGTCCTTTTTGGATTCCTCTTGTTTGGGGTTCTGTGTGCTTCCTGGACTTGTAAGTCTATTTCTTTCACCAGGTGGGGGAAGTTTTCAGTCATTATTTCTTCAAATAGGTTTCAGTATCTTGCTCTCTCTCTTCTTCTGGCACCCCCATAATTCTGATGTTGGTATGCTTGAAGTTGTCCCAGAGGCATCTTACACTATCTTCAACTTTTTGGATTTCTTTTTCTTTTTGCTTTTTTGGTTGAGTGTTTTTTGCTTCTTTGTATTTCAATTCTTTGACTTGATTCTTGCGTTCCTCTAGTCTGTTGTTGGGTCTCTATAATATTTTTTATTTCAGTCAGCGTGTGTTTAATTTCTAGTTGGTCCTTTTTCATATCCTCGAGGGTCTCATTATATTTATTGGCCTTTTCTAGGATACTCTTGAAAAGCCTTATAACCGTGCTTTTGAATTCTATATCCAGTTGTTTGTTTTCCTCCATTTCTTTTGTTTGTGATCTGTTTTTTGGCGCCACATTTTCACTGCTTCCCTGAGTTGGTAGGGTAGCTTTGTATGCTAGGTTTCCTGTATGGCCCAGTGGGTCGGCTTCCTCAGTTAACCTGAGGTGGACACTCTTGGTGCACCCCTTTGTGGACTATGTGTACAGCCTTGTTGTAGTTAAGTCTTGATTGTTGTTGGTATCACTGGGAGGAATTGACCTCCAGGCCAGTTGGCTGTGAGGATCAGCTGTGTCTATGCTGGGAGAAGTTTGGTGCTGGAGACAGCCTTAAAGGATTAGACTTGACAAATTGCAAAAGCCTCTGTGCTCACCTTGGATGGGGTGGAGTCTCAGGGTGGAGCAGACAGTCTTGGCTTGCTGTCAGCCCTGCTCTTGTGTGCATGCGTGTGCGCCTCCAGACCTCTGCCTTCCCCGGCTCCCAAGCCTCCGCCAGAGAGTCCGGATTCCCCCCACAAGAGCGTGGGTCCCCAGGGGCTCGCCTGGAACTGGGATTCAGTGCAGTCAGAACTGGGGTTCAGTGCAGTCAGGAGCTTCCAACTCCCTTCTGCTAGGGAAAGTCTGTGGCAACCTCTGCAGTCTTTGTGTACACTGGCGCGTGCGCCTGCCTCCAGACCCCTGCCCGCTGGGGCTCCCCTGGGTCTCCCCCAGGTCTCCGAGTCTCTGAGTGCCTTTCTCTCTACCTGACAGTCCAGACTCCCCCTGTATGAGCCTGGGTCCACGGAATTTCGCCCGGAACTGGGGTTCAGTGCAATCAGAACTGGGGTTCAGTGCAGTCGGGGGCTTCCTTCCCCCTCCCACCAGAGAAAGTCAGCCAGGCTCTCAGCTGCCCTTCCTCTCTGCGCACACACAAAGACCCTTTCCTGTACCTCAACACTTTGCCATTCCTCCAATTCTCTGTGAGCTTTTCTCTTTCCTTCTAGTTGTAGAATTTCCACTCAGCCAGCTTTCCTGTGGTTCTGGATGGTGTCCATTCTGTCTTTTAGTTGTAGTTTTGAAATTGTTGTGCGAGGCAGCAGTTTAGGTGCTTACCTATGCCACCATCTTGGTTTCTCATCTGGTTTTTTCCTTATCTCAATTATCTTTTTCTCTTTCTATCATCAGGTGGGAAGTATAAAGCCTTCTATACTTGTGGGTGTTACCAGTTAGTTGTTTGTTCATTTTATGCAACAGGCCTTGTTGTGTATCTCAATTCTACTGTTTCATTTTCTCCCAAGGAACAATATGGTGGCCTTGGTGGTGTACACCTTGGTGATCACCCCCATGTTGAACCCTCTTATCTACAGTCTAAGTAATAGGGATATCAAAAAGACCATGCAGAAGCTCCTTAGCAAAGTAATCTGATTTCAATACTTGTGCCATCCATTTGAAGTGTAGGCTGGAAAATGCAGGAAAACTAAACATCAAGACTTGAAAATACGACCTCTCTTATCACCTCACTTTTGTGTGGCTTTTATTCCTCTCCTTGCTTAACATCTGAATATTACTTATTTTGGTACATCTTTAATGGAACTTGGAAGCATTCTGGAATCCTTTGTATATCATAATCACTGCCTGACTTCATCTTATTATATAAATGGAGACATCTGTAGTTTAACATTGGTGACTCAGGCATGCCAGAATGAGGAATAACTCTCTATATATGTAAACTTTACATCCTTTTTAAAGCTCTGTGTATTTTCCATACAAATTTATCATCTACCAATCCTGTTTATGAAGGTGTGGGTGAGATGCCTTCCTTTGGTTTTCAACCTTAGCTTTTATTGAAATAATCTGAGAAGCTTAAAAATTCTAGTAACTCTCATCAGCAGTTATCTATATATATAAAAGCCTAAGCGACCATCCAACCTTTTGACTAGTAGCTATTAACACAATGACCACCAGGGTGCAGACACTCAATGCACAGGCATGGAACAGACTGATGAATCTCAGAGAGGAGAAGGGAGGGGGGAGGGGAGAGGACTGGAAGAGATTAACCAAAGATCTTGTATGCATACTAGAGGCCTGGTGCATGGATTCGTGCACTGGTGGAGTCCCTCAGTCTAGCCTGTTGGGATCGGGCCAAAACTGGTTCTCTGACATCCCCCAAGGGGTCCTGGATTGCTAGAGGGTGTAAGCCAGGCTAAGGGACCCCCCTGGTGCATGAATCTGTGCACTGGGCCTCTAGTTCTGATATACAAGGGTGGGCAAAAGTAGGTTTCTAGTTGTAATACAAATAAATAATTCAATAATGAATAAATAATAATACAAGAATAAACTCTGTTTCTCATACTCACAGTTGTAAACCTAAATTTACTCTCCCCTATAATTGGACTGGGATATGGCCAGAGCATGAGGATTTTAAAAAACATCCTGGTGGTGGTAGTGTTCAGCCCATTTTGAGAACTACTGATCTGAATCTGATCTTTATTTCAAAAATGGCCTTTATGTCTTGGGTTCTAACTGCTCATGGATAAATGCTGAAGATCCTAAAGAGATCAGAGCTCAAAGGGGTGGTGGTGTGAAAGATACAAAAAGCCCACAGTAGCAATAGGCAATGTGTTTTTCCAATTATTACTGATAATGTTTCTTCCAGTACCCTCTCTCTATACCATACAGCTGAGCATATGTGCTTATTATGAAGCTATTTTCTCTCTGCTCCAAACTCATACTTCTATGCTTTGTGATACTGGGATGAGGCTTTTGAAATCACTGCTCTATTTTCCATTGTGTTCATCTTCCATAGTTTCAATATTGATTGTAAATGTGAGTATTTTCTAAAAAGTCAACTTTCCTTTAACATCCCTTAGTGTGGGATACCACCTTGGTGTGATATCTTTTTACTTCACTTGTGATTGTTATGTTACTGGTTTGTTTTTCTTTGCCTTTCGGTCTTCTAATAACTGGTTAAGCAATACCCTATATTAAATTTTATTCATCAGAATGCCTGATCAGTTTTTACTTTATTGACTGAATCCTGACTAGTATTGTGATATGGGATATAGAAGTATTTTGTGAGGTGTCTGCAACTGGAAGATTGCAAAATGTGCTTAGGAAGAAAGGTGTTTGTAAATGAAGTGTCTTGGCTATGGGTTTACAACTGGAAAATCACTGGTGATAATGTATTTATAGTTGCCATGTTCTCTAATGATGCCTGAGGATCATGGATTCACCAAGTCATCACATTACATTATCTTCTTTTACATTACTCTAGAATTGCAAAGGACCATGTTGTCAACAAAGGAGAGTTCTCTTCTCTCACTAGTCATGGTCTGGTTAAGACTTCACTTTATTACCATGCTTCCCTGTCTTCTGTCATAACAACTCAGTCTTTAGCTCTCTTTTGCATTCTACAAAATAGTATCTACAGTTTTCTTCAAATCACTTAATGACAGACCAATCTCTATATTCCTCAGCAAAGAGATCTCTGAATCAGGAAGTCTGCAGGATGGAATTTAGAAGGCTACAACACACTTCTATACACAAAGGTCCCACTTTTACCCACTAGAAAAAAATGCAGAGAGAAACCAAAACCACATTTTATTATAGTTTTCAAGAGATGAGAACACAAAGAAATATATAGAGTATAGATCTGGAGTGAGTGTATTCCTTTCTAGTAGCAGCATTAGCACTGCTGGGACATGGTTAGTGTGGCTGTAGAATGGGGCTGTGGTTACTGTGCCTGTGGGATGGGGACATGGTTAATGTGGCTCTGGATGGCTGTACATGGGCCTTATGCTGATGGAGCAACTCTCCTGGTGGAACGGAAACCAAGGGTACGCTAGGGACTGTGTGACAGAAGAAGTAGATGAGGTCTGCTGAGGTTTCTAGTGGAAAGGAAGTTCTACGCCTTTGCCCGGTTGTTGCCGAAGAATTTTTGTTGAGTTTTTGTAGTGTGATGAGTTTGGGACCATGCTGGGAAGCAGATGAACGTGGTCTGAGTCTGGAAGAGCCTGAGCACAAAGCCCTTATAGAGATGAGGCCTATGTTGGTGAGCAGCATCTGGGAGGCTTCCAATGATTCCCAACTCCTGATTTCCATGTGCTTATCTATTTCCTCCCATTGGGTTTGGCCTGGACATAGTGACTTGCTTCCAACAATGAAAATGTGAAGAAATGATAAGAAGTCACTTTTGAAAATGGAATGAAAAAAACCTGGCTCTCTTCCTGCTGTGCCCCTTTTGCTCTTCAGGTTGATGTAACCCAACTATCATGTTGTGAGCTGTACTGTCAAGAGGCCCACTTGTCAAGGAACTGAGGAGTTTCTCTGGCCAATAGCCTGCAAGCACGGGAATTCTACCAACAGCCTTGTGACTGAACTTGGAATTGGGCTTCGGCCAGTCAAACCTTGAGATGACTGCAACCCTTGGTGACACCTTGGTCAAAACCTTATAAGAAACTCCCTGAAGGAGTTTAGTTAGGAAATAAATATATAAAAATCAATAGTATCTTAATCTACACTAATAAAAGAGAAACATGCAAATTGACTGACCTCCACTACACCCATAAGCCACTCCCACCAGCCAATCAAGAGTGAGTATGCAAATTAACCCAACCAAGATAGCTGTGGCCATGGAGTGAGCAGGAGGCTTGGGTTTCCCCGACAATGGAGAAAGCCAAGCTTTCCACTCTGGCTGGCCCTGGCCTCTGCTCAAGGCTACAAAGTTTCAATTATAGAAGATAAATAAATCCCAGATACCAGGGCCTCGATTTAGGGTGCTGGGGGGCGTGGCTGGCCTGCAAACCACTGCAGGCCCCTCACCCAGGCCACTCCATGCCCCAAGGGAACCCCCAACCTGATCCAGGACATCCTTCAGGGCAAACCAGCCGGCCCCCACCCGTGCACCAGTCCTCTAGCCTATCTAATAAAACAGGGGTCCTCAAACTTTTTAAACAGGGGGCCAGTTCACTGTCCCTCAGACCATTGGAGGGCCAGACTATAGTTTAAAAAAAAAAACTATGAACAAATTCCTATGCACACTGCAAGCCCGGGATGAGTTGGCTACTAAGCAGGACAGGCGGGCCGGATAAATGTCCTCAGCAGGCCACATGTGGCCTGTGGGCCATAGTTTGAGGACCCCTGTAATAAAAGAATAATATGCAAATTGACCATCACTCCAACACACAAGATGGCTGTCCCCATGTGGTCAAAGATGGCTGCCCCCATGTGGACACAAGATGGCCACCACAAGATGGCCAGCAGGGGAGGGCAGTTGGGAGGGACCAGGCCTGCAAGGGAGGGCAGTTGAGGGAACCAGGCCTGCAAGGGAGCAATCAAGCCTGCAGGGGAGGGCAGTTAGCGGTGAACAGGCTGGCAGAGGAGGGAAGTTGGGGGTGACTGGGCCTGCAGGGAAGGGCAGTTGAGGGGGGGCAGGCCTGCAGGGGAGGGCTGTTGGGGGGGACCAGGCCTGCAGGGGAGGGCAGTTAGGGGCAATCAGGCTGGCAGGGTAGCAGTTAGGCATCAATCAGGCTGGCAGGGGAGTGGATAGGGGGTGATTAGGCTGGCAGGCCAAAGTGGTTAGGGGCAATCAGGAAGGCAGGCAGGTGAGCAGTTGGGAGACAGCAGTCCTGGATTGTGAGAGGGATGTCCAACTGTCTGTTTAGGCCCGATCCTATGGGGTTCAGGTTTAAACGGACAGTCGGACTTTCCTTGAGGGGTCCCAGATTGGAGAGGGTGCAGGCTGGGCTGAGGGACACACATCCCCATGCACAAATTTCATGCACCGGGCCTCTAGTATATTAATATTATTCGATTAGAGAAAAACTTAGAACTCATTCAATTCAGCAAAAAAAAAACACAAGCAAAATAAAACCCACAAAAACAAAATAAACACTCCCTGAAGAAAAACCAAAGCACCTGTAAATATCAAAAATACAAAATGCCAGCCAACAACTAAGGCAATGAAAATAAGAAGTTATCCTTAGAGACAAATATTAATTGATAAAATGGAAAGAGTATCAAATTCTTGGTATAGAAGAACTAATTCTGTATAGATTTCATGATTAATACAATGCATTTACAGATACCAAAATCACACAGTAAGTGATCAAATTAAAAAAAAAGAAGTCTCAATTTTATGTTAAAATCCTGAAACTCGGAAGTAAGAAGCAAGGAGTACAGGTGACTTTCCTTCTCAGTAGAGAAAGGACCAAGGTCCTCCAGGGACATTCACTTTTTTCCTTTTTTCCTTCCATTAATACCAGCAAATATCCAGAGATTAGGACAACATGAACCAATTGGCTAATTAGGAGATTTGTGCAATGAGCCCCTACGATCATAACATAGTAAATAATTGGCTCATTCCCCCAGTCCTTATGGATGCTAATTCTACTGTAGTGGCTATATATCTGTCTCCTTTCTTTGTGGATATATGCATCAGAAGGTCCCAGCTGAGTCCGTTTTCCTGCCCTTGTCACACACAAGGCAGGAGAGGGGCAGCAGATCCATCGATACTCCTTGTTCATGCTCCAGCAGAGATGCAGCCCAGCCCAGTAAGTGCTTTGGCAGATGGTGATTGGAGAAGGAACAGATTGGAATAGATTGATGAGAGGGTACCAATATGCAAAATTTCAGATCAGAGCCCTATGAAGTTTGTGTTCTTGGTTCTGGTGGGGGTGTGAGACTTTCAGAGTTCACTTCCATCCTCATTGGTTCTGGCTCTGGTTGGCATCTTCCTCAGCATAGCAGAAAGTGAATCTCTCTAAACTTGCCCTTAAGCACCCCAAAATGATCATGAAGGTGATGATGAGGACGACATTAACCATAACATCAAGCACTTTTATTGGGTGCTTCCTAAGTGCCAGTCTCTGAAATATGTGTTTTATGTATTTTGTTTGGTTTCATCTGTATAATCTCTTCTGAATTATAAGTGCAAACATTATTATTTTTTTACATAAAAAGAAAGGAGCATAGCATTTTATGTAACTTGAAACAGATCATGAGTTAGTAAGAACTGAAGCCAGGTTTGTGTCTGGGCAGTCTGACTCCAGATTTAGGACATCTGGCCACAGTGGAGAGCAGTAGGCCACATTTGCTGCATCAACTATAAAAAGGATGACTGAGACTACAGGCAAAGGTCGTAAAAAGAACTGGCACATGATAATTTAGGGCAGATAATTTGGTCCCTGTCTTGTCTTTGCTCCTGGATTTCACACAACTGTCCACTTCTTCCTCCATTCTTATAATCAACCTACTCAATTTCAAAAGGAGACTAAATCAGAGTCTTTTTAAAAAATATATTTTTATTAATTTCAGAGAAGAAGGGAAAAAGATAGAAACATCATTGGTGAGAGAGAATCATTGATTGGCTGCCTCCTGCATGTCCCCTACTGGGGATTGAGCCTGCAACCTGGGCATGTGCCCTTGGGACCCTTCAGTCTTCAGGCCAATGCTCTATCCAAAGGGCAAAACTGGCTAGGACCAAAGTCAGAATCTTTGGGTCCATTCCTATTCAGGATATTCAAAGCAGTTCAAAATGTACTTCAGAGATACCTGTGGTTAAGATCTCTGTACTTCAGCTTAAAATTTCAGAAAGTTGGGGCACAATGAAGTTTAGCGCATGAGACTTCAGAGAATGATCATTTAATTTTGAATTCCTTCTGCTCTATTAATTATTAGTGTGCTCCGGGGAAAGTTCTTAATGTCTTTGAAATGTGGGATTGTCCTCTGAGTTGATTCCCTGTTGACACAACTTCACTTAGTAAGGATTAAACAAATAATTGATGCCCTCTATGTAATAAATATGTGATGGATGCATACCGTAAGGGTGAGCTGAACTTACGGTTTCCCTACATCTCTGACATGACCATTCATTTTTGTTTTTACAAGTACATCCTTAGTATATTGAGGGAAATGACTGTCATTTATTTCTGATCCCCCGCCCTAATCCTATACTTTGTGGGCAGACAGGAGGCATCAAAAAACAAAACAAAATAATCGCTCTTAAATATTGAATAGACTCTTCCGTTGTTTATAGAAATAAAGTGGTCAGTATGAATTTCCCACATTTGGCCATTCATGCAGTGTTTCTTTCCATTTCTAGAATGTCCCATAGGAATAGAGAGAAGATAAAATAGTGTTTATTTGTGTCTATGTCATGGGCTTTTTAGGAGATCTGCTAATTTCCATTTAATAGTATTTATCGTATTCAAATATTGAATATCCAGGGGTTTTTCATAAATATTTTTAAAAGCAGCAGGAAAGAAGGGGATAGTAAATGTTATTGCTGAGCTGAGACACATTTCAGGGTTTCATGTCATTCCATGCTCCAGTGCCTTGATTGAGACAGGAGAGGCTTCACCCTCTCCACCATAAAATGGCATTACATTTTTGGAATTGTATTTTATTAGTAAGCACTATACCTGTGGTTAAGGTCTCTGTACTTCAGCTTAAAATTTCCTAATTATTAAATTAGGAAATTTAATAATTAGGAAATTTAATAATAAATTTAATTATTATCCTAATAATGATTGAAATTCTTTGTTAAAAAATGATCAAACCTTTCTTGACTTCCAGACTTCCCTTAGGTCCCACACATGGTCTAGAGATGAATGTTAGACTGGCCATTTCCAAGAAGGAATGCAAGCACAGAGATTCTAAGATTTTCACACATTCCACATGGAGGGCATGAAAGATTCAGGACTCAAAAATGGATCTCCTTATTCCCGCACCAGGGCGCTATCACCTCCACGTTAGCTAAGGATCTCTCAAACCTACTTTGGTCCCCAATGGGAAATGGAGGTAGAAGAACTGATTTATTCCCTTTTGGTTCAGTGAGTTCACCTGTGAATTAGGAAATATGTCAGTGATTTACAGGGGCCATAATGTCACAAACATTGTGGATTTTATGGTTTTCTATAAGTAGTCTTGCATTGTACAGTCCAGTTTTGAAATCCAAAATGGAAAATAAATAAATATAAAGATGAAAATTTCATGTGGAGCTCTCATGGAATGATTATTATAAAACAGACTTCAAGAATACTTTCAAATGCATACCCTTATAATAAAAGGATGTAGTTAATAGAAAATGATTTTTGTATTGGAACAAGAAATATTGCACATGTACCAATTTGTTGGGGAGCAGAAGAGTCTTGGCTGGAAAGTTGTAAGGAGGGAAGTGTGTGGAAGGCTGCCGGACCTGTTTATTGGAATTCTGACTTAGGGGAGACTTAGGGGAGACTTATAGGAGTGTGGAAGGCGTCCAAACAAGTCTGTGTATGTGCAGACACCCAGGTGTTTACTGGAATCCTTAATCTTAATCCTTGGATGCCCTTGCCTAGAGTACAATGTAAGCACATGTGTCCTCCCAAGATTACTTTTCAAACTCCATTGAAAAGTATCAGAGGAGCAAGAACATTAGAGATAACAAAGCCACATGTTGGAAAAAAACACACATGTTGGCGAGGATGTGGAGAAAAGGGAATACTGGTACACTGTTGGTGTGAATAAATATCCTACAGGCATTATAATAAACAATATGTAGCTCCTCAAAAAATTTTAAACTAGTACTAATTGAAAAACAACTTCCAAATGACTTTTAAAGGACAACTCTCATGCTTGAGTAATCACTTATTTCTATGAAAGAGAGACAGAAAACCAAAGAATGGTAAAACTCATGAAGATAACTATCACATAAAAATATTTTCTTATTATGAACATTCAGCTTTCATTTAGAATCCAGATTACACAATCCTGTCTTTTATACAATGTTGAAAATACTCTAAATAAAGGAACTAACTAACTAGCATTGTATTTGAATAAAAGAAGGTATATGTAGCTACTTCTTAATTTCTTAAAATTTGAATAATTTTTATTTCTTAAAGGGGGGATGGGTGTTTCTCATTCTATATATATTTTAAAGAAGTAGCTGTGTTTTCCTGTGATCATGGCTTTGTTATCTCTAATGTTCTTGTTCCTCTGATGCTTTTCAATGGAGTTTCTGGACAGTAAAGTGTGTATAGAAAGAGGTGAATAACATGGAAACCAATAAAGAAAGACAATAGTGTGGTGAAAGCCTGGGTCTGGGGGTGGGAAGGCTGGAAGAGTCAATGTGGAGGAGGGGAGGGAAGGGTACATCTGTAATACTTTCAACAATAAAGGTACATTTAAAAAAGGAAACAGTTCTAATTAAATAGGATTTGTCATACTGGGAAATATTGGTAAAGGTACTGGGGTATATGACGTCATGGGTGAATAGCTTGAATACAGAATATGCATATTATGCGTGTGCTCATTTACTTATTTTCCTTTCCCCAATCCTCTTCTAAAGGTGTCCTGGCTACATAGAACCGCAAAATCTAACACGCGTCTCAGAATTCTTCCTCCTGGGTCTCTCCGATGACCTGGAACTGCAGCCTCTGCTCTTGGGGCTCTTCCTGTCCATGTACCTGGTTGCCGTGTTGGGGAACATGCTCATCATCCTGACTGTCAGCTCTGACTCCCACCTCCACACCCCCATGTATTTCTTCCTCTGCAACCTGTCCTTGGCTGACATCGGTTTCATTTCTACCACTGTTCCAAAGATGATTGTGGACATCCAGGCTCACAGCAGAGTCATCTCCTATGCGGGCTGCCTGACACAGATGTCTTTTTTGATCCTTTTTGGATGTATGGATGGCATGCTTTTGACTGTCATGGCCTATGACCGGTTTGTGGCCATCTGTCACCCTCTGCACTACTCAGCCACCATGAACCCATGCCTCTGCTGCTTCTTAGCTTTGGTGTCATTTTTTATCAGCCTGTTGGACTCCCAGCTGCATACTTTAATTGTGTTACAACTTACCTGCTTCAAAGATGTAAACATTTCTAATTTCTTCTGTGATCCTTCTCAGCTCCTTCATCTTGCCTGCTCTGACACCTTCACCAAAAACATAGTCATGTATTTTGTTGGCACCATTTCTGGTTTTCTCCCTATCTCAGGGATCTTTTGCTCTTACTATAAAATTGTTTCCTCCATTCTGAGATTTCCATCGATAGGTGGGAAGTATAAAGCCTTCTCCACCTGTGGTTCTCACCTGTCAGTTGTTTGCTTATTTTATGGAACAGCTATTGGAGGTTACCTTGGATCAGCACTGTTGCCTTCCTCCAGGAAGGACATGGTGGCCTCGGTCATGTACACTATAGTCACCCCCATGCTGAACCCTTTTATTTACAGTCTGAGGAACAGGGACATTAAGAGAGCCCTATGGAGGCTCTACAGCAGAAGAGTCTACTCTTAATATCTCTGTAATCCCTTTTGGAGTGTAGTTGGAAAATCTAACAAAACCAAACATGTAGACCAGTGAACACTGTTTCCTTAGTCATACTGTGTTTAGTCTCATGGTTTTCATTCCTCTCCATGCTTGACATGTGAACTTTATTTCTTTTGATTTGACTTTAATTGAATTGCAGAGTAATCTGGGATCCTTTGTACACCATCATAATTCCATAAGAAATGCATTGACTCTGGTAACCAGGTGAAATACACAATTCTCTTAGTAAATACTTAAATGTTACATCTTTCCCCATGGCTTTCCGGTATTTTCCATACACATTTTGCATCTGTCAAATCTAAGTATTCAGGTAATTTCTGAGGATGCAGATCACTGGTTTATAAGTATGAATTTTATTGGAATCCACTGGGGAATTTTATAAATACTGATGACTGGGTCAGCTGGAGGAGTTCATGAAGATGTGACTGCCAGTGGACTGAAGAGCTGCCCCTGGGAATCAGGGTAATCCCCTGTCCTTGGAATGTTCATTTCACTTGCCTACCCTTCTCCAGAAGCTGGCCTAAGGATATACCCTCGAGCTAGTTATGTTTTATTGAGACCATCTAGATTTTATACATCACTGAACCCAGTTAAGGCCTTTATTGTATATAAACTTTTAAGATTTGGTGGGCAGGTGTATAAATATACTTGTCTTGTGGCTGCCCTAGACAAGCCTTGCATATAAATTCACTGGTTTATGAAAACTGCCACCTCCTGGTCTGTAGTGAGCTTTCTTTGGTCTCTCCCTGCTTTCCATGCATGGGGGCTGGTTCATATTTCACCTGAAAGTTCCTTAAATTGAGAATCAAATGAGTCTCCCTTATCAAATATTAGTTGCCTGTGTATGCAGTGGTTTATTTCTGGCCCTACATTCTGTACCATTGGTCTTTTGTCCATTTCTAATCCATTCCTACATCCCATTGTGGCAATCCCTGCTCTTCTTCTTTGCTTTTAGCTGTGTCTTTATGTCTAAGCTTAGCCATTCTCTGGGTGGAGTGAAATAAAACAGGTCTTTCCTATGGGGCGCTAAAAGCCTTGGTAAACTATTTGCTCATTCTACTCTCCCTTCTTCCACCAGGTTAACAACTCTTTTTAGCTTGGAGTTTCCTGTCGTTGCTGAGTAGCCTGGCCTAGGTGATGGCATGATGCAGGAACTATGAAGCTGCTCTTTGCTTCCTTTTGTGTGGCTATTCTCAGGTGTTTTGTTCCACTGTATTGCTGACGTTCCATAAGTGGACTCTTGAGCTCTTCCAGAGCTCTTTTCGTTCATGGATCTAATTGTTGATTTTTGCGGGGCAACAGAGGCCATTGTCTCCTACATCACCAACTTGGTTTTGCCACATTTTCTTCCTATCAGTTAATGACAGACCGATCTCTAAATTCCTCATCCAGAGTTATCTGAGGCAGGAGGACTGCATGTGTAGGGTGTGGGAGGTTGCAAAGTACCATCATTCCCTACTCACGTTATCAATTGGAAAAAAAAAACACAAAATAGGCCCCAAACACACTTATATAAATTTTAGGATCTATGGACACAAAGCTGAAGAAAAATTCATCCTGGAATAGGTTAAGCTCTTCTCAAGGACAGAAATCAGAAGCCATTGGAGACATTTGTTGAATCTTGGCACAGAATGGCTGCAGCTTGATGTGAGGGACCCTGGAGATGGAAGGGAAACATGCTGGCTTTTTTGGACTGTGTGTCCTGAGGGAACATGGTGGGGTTTGCAGAAACACCAAAACAGAGGCAATTTCTTCTCATGTGCCAGTTTATCTGCAGGAAATTTTGCTGAGAGCATTGTAGTGTGATGGATTGTGGGCTATCTGGGAAGCAGAGCTATCTCTCCAGTGTTGTGGTGCTTAGAGACCAATGTCCTGATAGAGGGTGAGGCCTGCATGGTGGGAAGATTCCAATATGCTCCCAATGACCTCCACTCCTTTATTCACGCTGTTGTGGAAACCCATTCTCTTTAGTGTGTCTTGGGCCTACTGACTGGCTTCCAACCAACACAACATGGCAAAACTGATGAGATGTCACTTCTGATATTAGGGTACAAAAAGGCTTTATATTCCTGGCCCTTGTCTCTTGTAACCTGTCCTAATGGGAGCCACAGCCATGCATGAGCTTCCCTGTGAGATGCCCATTAGGCAGAGAACTGAGTAAGGCCTCTGGCCAACAGCCCACAAGGAACTCCCTCCTTCCAAAAGTGAGTGGCTTGGAATAGGTCAACTCCAGTCAAACTTTGAGGGGACTGCAACCATAGTTAATACCATGATTGCACTCTTGTTGGGTACCTGTTTAATTTAAGAGAAAGTCAGTAGGTTTTTAGTGTATCCAAAACATCAATGAACAAGAAAAATCAGAACTTGGACTGTCATTTAAATAAGCAAACAATCCCTTACTTGACTTGGGGTGCTAAACACACATTACAATATACAGGTGACATATTATAGAATAATACATCTGAAATCTATATAATTATATTAATCAATATCATACCCAATAAGTTCAAGAAAAAAAAGAAAAGAGAAGTGAAAAAAAGAGATAAAAAATATATTGTACTGGAAATAGCACCTTGCACACAGTAAACCCTCAATATACAATACTTATGTCTATTAAAAGTAAAACCTAAAAAAGGGAAATAGACTTTTCCTTTTAAAGACAGAAGTCTTCATGAAGAAAATGGAAATAGTTATGGTTCTTGTTAGATAAGGCCTAATTGTCCCTAATTTACATGATTAATACAATGATTTTGCTAATGTCAAAGTCAAAAAGTCATGGCTTGCAAGGAGTCTGCATTCTATATTAAGGGTTTTGAAACTGGAAGTCAGAAGCAAAGTGTACAGATGTGCTTTCTCCTGAGAAGAGGGAAGTCCCACACCCTCCTAAGTACATTCACTATTCTCTGTTCCCTCTTTGTTAATATTAGGAAGTCATGAGAGGTTAGGAAGACAGTGGACCAATTTCACTAATTATGACCTCTGTGCATTGAAAGCTCAAGGCCATACAGGCTGCCATTCCCAGTTAAGAGTCATATGTGTGGCTCTTCCTCCCAGAATTGAGACCTGCTTCAGGAGATCCATGCCTGAGTCTGTCTTCATGCCAGTCCTGAGAACAAAGCCTCAGCCTTCTTATTACCAGGCAGGAGACGGCAGTGGATCCAAACTTTTAGGTCATGACTCAGCGGAGAGACAGCACAGACCAGTGAGTGGCAAGGGATATGGTGGATGGAGGGGAAATTATGGAGAAACTTGTTTCCTCATTATCAAGGCAGCAGGACAGCTAAGATAGCCAGATAGGAGGGCATCGATAAGCAAAGTTACAGCTCAGAAGCCTATGAAGTTTATGCTATTTTTTCCATTGGGGATTTTAGAACTGTCATTCAGAATCCAGCTCTTCTCCACTGCCATTCCTTCCTTCCAAAGTCATTGCCCATACCAGAGCGGGAACCAGATCTCTTCATTCCCTAAGCATCCTAGTATGATCATGAATGCTGTGGTTATTATCATGATGGTGATGAGGAGAGTAACTAGTATCAAAAAACGCCATTGAGGGTTTCCTTGTGCCAGATTCAGAGCTCTGTGTTATGTAGCTTCCATTTTCACCTGCATAATACCCTCAAGATTAGGGTATACAACTATTGTTATTTTAGAGTTGAGGAAAGGAGCAAAGTATTCCTATTTAATTTGTACCCAGGTTCTTGGGCAAAAAAGGTGGAGTCAGATTTGGATAGTGAGACGCTATTCACAGGACACAGAGTGCAGAACGATGTCTTTCCCTACAATTTAGGTTCACACGGCTATTGAGCTCTTGAAATGTGGCTAGTCCAAACTGAGATGTGCTATCCTTATACTAGTAAAACACCGGATTTTGAAGACGTATAAGAAAAGATTGTAAAATATCTCAATTGTGTATATTGGTAAAGCTATGTTTTTGGTATAATGGATTAAATCAAATATGAAAATTAAAATAAACAAAAAAAAACCTCCTGGCCCACCTACTCAGTCTATCCTTTCTCTTTCCAGGTCACTCCAGGCAGCATGCCTGTGGGGAAGCAACTGAGTCTCATTTATTTCTGATTGCCCAGCACCCACACTGTGGTTGGCACACAGTAGGCAACTAAAACAAACAAAAACATATACACACTCTGTGAAATACTGATTACATGTTGTTAGTGTATAATAACACAGCACATTCCATATGGCTGACACACACTGGCGGTTTTGCTGCCTTGGTTTCATCACTTCCAGGTATGGCGTGTGACTAAAGAAATGAATGAGAATCATTTTCCTCCAAGCAACCTTCCCAGAATGACTAATTGAAACTGATGAGGGGGGCTTTGAGAACTTCTGATTTGTAGCTAAGTTGGACTGAAGTCTGTTTTTATTTTGTTTATTTATTTTGCTCTTTAGATTCTGCATACAAGTGAAATCATATGGTATTTGTCTATCTCTGTCTGACTTATTTCACTTGGTATAATACCCTCTAGGTCCAACTATTCTGTTGTCACAAAAGGTGAGATATCATTTTTTTTTACACACAAAAAATGGACTCAGACAGTTTATTACATAGTTCTTATAGCGTGATTATAAATACTACAAGTCAAAGAAATTAATCATGCTGCATTTGGATAAAATAAAGTACATTTAATTGCTTATTAGTGTCCTGGAACTAATAAGGACAATAATAAAGAGCATTTTGTTAAGAGAGATGGATACTTCTTATTTCTTTTTTTTTTTTTTTTTCCTATTTAGGAGGGTACTGATAGGCTAGTGTGTGCTTATGGATTTATAAAGCTCTAAATAACCTTACTCCCCTCATTTATTCAGCCCATATTTTCCAAAGTGAAACATGCAATAATAGGCTCATGGAGCAAAATGCAATATGCAAAGAGTTCTAAGAAGAATATTTGTCATAAGCAAGAAATATTACTAAAGGGGCATGGTCCTTAAGTGTGAAAACTATGAATTGCTTAAATTCAAAATATAGACACACTAATGTGCTTGTTTCCTTTATACCAACTCTCATCTATTTTCTAAAAGGTGTCTCTGCTATGTGGAGCCTCAGAATCTAACAGGTGCATTGGAATTCCTCCTTCTGGGCTTCTCAGATGATCCGGAACGGCAGCCTCTAACGTTCAGCTTGTTTCTGTCCATGTACCTGGTCACTCTGCTGGGGAATCTGCTCATTATCCTGGCCATCGGCTCTGACTCCCGTCTGCACACCCCCATGTACTTCTTCCTCTCCAACCTGTCCATGGCTGACATTGGCTTTTCTTCTACTACGGTCCCAAAGGTGATTTTGGACATTCAAACTCGTAGCAGAGTCATCTCCTATGCTGGCTGCCTGACTCAGTTGTCTTCTTTAAATTTTTTTGGATGTTTGGACAGTGCACTCCTAACTGTGATGGCCTATGATCGGTTTGTTGCTATCTGTTATCCCCTGCACTACCTAGATATCATGAACCGCCGTGTCTGTAGCCTGCTGCTTCTGGTGTCCTTTTTGATCAGCCTTTTGGACTCCCAACTGCACTGCTTGATGATATCACAGCTTTCCTTTTGCACAAGCATGGAAATTCCTCATTTCTTCTGTGATCCTCCTCAACTCCTTGAGCTTGCTTGTAATGATACCTCTACTAATAAAATATTATTCTGTTTTATTGGGGCCATCTTTGGCGGCATTCCAGTCTCAGGTATCTTTTTCTCCTACTATAAAATTGTTTCCTCCATTCTAAGAATCTCATCGTCAGGTGGAAAGTATAAAGCCTTCTCCACCTGTGGTTCTCACCTGTCAGTTGTTTGTTTATTTTATGGGACAGGCCTTGGGTTGTACCTCAGTTCCGCGGTCTCACATTTTCCCAGGAAGGCTGCAGGGGCCTCTGTGGTGTATGCTGTGGTCACCCCTATGCTGAACCCTTTCATCTACAGTCTGAGGAACAGGGACATCAAGAGGGCCTTGCAGGGATTCCTCAACAGAATAGCCTAGTCTGAATACATGGGCCATTGTAGATTTTTTTCTTTTTATTTATTTATTTATTTATTTATTTATTTATTTATTTATTTATTTATTATTAATTTTGTCTGTGAATTAGAAATGACTCAAAACCAAAACATCGGTAGTTGGCAAACATATCTTTGTGGTCAGACAATTTTTGTAGCTTACGGCTTTCAATCCTCTTGATCTATTATGTCTAAAAATAATTTACTTGGGCTCATCTTTGATGGGATTAGGGAGTATTCTGGGATTCTGTGTATGTCAGTCACCACACAATTTAATCCTATTACAACGTGGAATTTTCTGTATTTGTTACCTATGACCCAGGCATCCTGTAGAAATTCACACCTCTTTTTTAACATGTATGTGATTCTCAACCATTTCACTGTCCATGCTATTTTTTTGTGTCCATGCTATTTTTCATAAAACTTTGGCTTTAACCAAATCTATTAGTGCAGGTATGTGAGAGAATGTGTGGCACTGATCTTCAATCTAGGAAGCATCTGATGACCTTTAAAAATCTTCATGCTTGAGTCCATGAACCATACATAAAGACTTAACTGAATTGAAGAGTGAAAAGAAGATAATGTTTTTTAACAATACCCTAGGTGGGTCTAATGTGTTTTGAGACCTGGCCAAGAACTACTGAGTTTTGTCTGACCTTTTTTTTAAAAATTACTTGTATGTCTTGGGTTCTTTACTGTTCATGATCAGATACTGAAGACCTTAAAGTGATCAGAACTCCAAAGGAGCAGATATGAAAGAGCTTGCCTTAGTAACAGTCAATGTGATTTCCTCCCCTCACATTCTGGGTAATATCTTTTTTTTTATTGTTTGAAGTATTACAATTAGTAGTACATATGTCTCCTTTTTTCCCCCCCATCGACCTCCTCCCAGCCTCCACTACCCCCCAGTACATGCCTTTACCTGCCCCCTCCCCCAGTGTCTTGTATCCATTGGTTGTGCTTATATGCATGCGTACAAGTCCTTCGGTTGGTCTCTTACAGCCCACCCCAACCTCCCCTGCCTTCCCGCTGTAGTTTAACAGTCTGTTCAATGCTTCTTTGCCTCTGTATCTATTTTCCCCCCATTTCTTTCCTTTAAAAAATCTTGCCTCTGCAGACTAGAAATAAACATATAATAACCAAAAATGTTTGAGTCCCAATTTCATTGTCCAACAGTTCCTTATGTGTACATGTCAGCAATGATATCTGGATGGTGGGCACATGGTGGCAATGCAGGTCCGACCCTCTCTGGTTTGGTCCTAGGCAACCTGCAGCAGTGCACAGTTGCTGACTGCTAGTGTGGCAGGGTGTCGTCAGCGTCTTCCATTTCTGGACTGTTTCTCCTCTTGTCTTTGTGATTGGAGCAGACCTGTTAATTCCTCTCTGTTGCAGGAATCCACATGGTCTTGGAGTTGTTTTCTGAAATTATACAAACATATTCTTGACCAAAAGTTTCTATGTAATTGATTTGGGATCCTTTTTATTTTTGCCCAAATGATTTTTCTTTGTCTTATTTAGACCCCATGTGTGTTTTTCATGGGTGTCCTGCTGTTAGCATTACAAATGAAAATTAATTTTGTAAAGGACCCTCTTCTCACAATCCAATTGCCCTCAGCTGTTGCCTGAGCTTTCTGTTCATGCTGAGCTTGAAGCCTCCTGGTGGCTGGTACCATGGATCTGTCTCTCGCCCAATCGTGTGAGCTAGGCCCTCCCTGGAGAAGAAACCTGAGTCCCCAAGATATGTAATCAGTGCTGGGGCCCTGCCAGCAGACCAGGGGATCCCAAGGCAGGTGCTAGGCATGGAGGCCATGGGGGCATAGGCTACCAAGGAGACAGAACTGAACCTCACATCACCTTGCTTGGGACCGGAGGATGATTGGTTAGCCAGAGACGGGTAAGATTCCTCAGGGAAGGAACAACCTAAGACAGGCACAGTCGCAGAGGGGCCATCAGGAGAGAACTTGGGGGTCAACAGAGGTGGCGCACAGAACGTCAAACCCCCCCTCCCCCCAACCTTGCAGGGGCCTGAACCCTCAAGCCTACTGAGGGAGGTCTCCTGCCCCCATGGCTGCTTAGCTTCCCCACCCAGCTCAGATTGGGACACAGGTGACAGACAGAGACTTGGCCCAGCTCAGATCGGGACCCAGGTAACAGACAGAGACTTGGCCGACAGCAGCTGCCCTATATCTAAATCCAGCTTAGCACCAGGAATGCTCAGGGCCTACGCAAGAATGCAAATAATCCTTTCCACTAATATTCACAGGGTAAACTAAGATTGTTGGAAGAGTATTAAATTTGACAGTAAAATAGTAATCAAGTTTTCATATTAATTTAAATAGGCTAATTGAAATAAGTGAATATTCAAGAAAATTTAATTGTACTGGACAAAAAGCTGTTCCTAAAGTAGTAACTAAAATTTCTATTGGTAGTTCATCTCTGGTAAAATCTCTGAACATGCAATGAACCTAAATTTTTGTGCAAAAAATTAAAATGTAAAGTTATTAAGACTGCATTATAAAAATTACAAAAGCCTCCATTAATCAAAAAAAGGGGGGATAATAGGGTAATATCATGTAAGGAAAAATATCCTATAAATAAATTACATCTGGGTAATATCTTTTTTTACACATCTTTTCCCTCCACACTCCACAGCTGTCTCTCTGTACTTGATATTAAGCTATATTTTTCCTGCTCCAAACTTACCCTTCTACACTTTCAGTTGTTACACTGTGGTGCTGCCTCTGATTTCCCACCTGGTTTCTCTTTAGATTATTCTGATAATTGTCAGTAAGAGGAAAGGTTCTTCCAACCATTTCCCTTGCCCCTTATCCTATGTGGTTGTCACTAAAACCTGCAGTTATGACACTGTATTTCTTTTATTTATGCCTTACATCTTTCAAAACCTATTTAATCATACCTATATTAAAGTATCTCCATTAAAAATAACTAGTGTGGCTACTCTCTCCTTGACTGAACCCTCACCAACAACTCATAAAATGGGGAATAAAGCTATTGTGTGATATACAATTGGAAGAATTTAAAGTCAGCTCAGGACCAAAAGGTAATTGTAATGTTATGTCTGGATCAGGGGTATACAATTGAGGTTTAAAATAGTGGTATGTTATTTCCAGTGGCTGTGTGATTTTAATTGTGCTTGTAGATTGTTAAGTCTCCCAAGTCATTATGAATGAACTTAACTCTATTTTCATTTTCATTATTCAGGGATAACAAACAACCATGTTCTCAGCAAAGGGGACATTTTTCCTTTCACTGGTAACTACCTCAATTAGGATTCCACTTTGTAACCATCATTCCTTCTCTTTTTTCATGGTCAATCTATCCTTGACCTCCTATTGTCTTATGATACACTAGAGGCCCCATGCATGAAATTCGTGCACTTGTAGGGTCCTTAGTGAAAGCCGGCTGCTGGCCAAGTACTCCCTCCCTTTCCCTGGGCAGCCCCACCACCTGATCGAATTCCTGGTTGAGGGGATAATTTGCATACTACACTTTTATTATATAGGACTAGAGGCCCAGTGCACGAAATTCATGCATGGGGTGGGGGTGTCCCTCAACCCAGCCTGCACCTTCTCCAATCTAGGACCCCTTGAGGGATGTCCGACTGCCCGGTAGGATTGGGCCTAAATGAGCAGTCGGACATCCCTCTCACAATCCAGGACTGCTGGCTCACAATCCAGGAATGCTGGCTCTCAACTGCTCGCCTGCCTACCTGCATGATTGCCCCTAACTGCTTCTGCCTGCTAGCCTGATCATCCCCTAACCACTCCCCTGCCAGCCTGATCAATGCCTAACAGCTCCCCTGCTGGCCCGATTGCCCCTAACTGCCCTTCCCTGCTGGCCTGGTCACCACCAACTGCCCTCCCCTGCAGGCCTGGTCACCCCCAACTTCCCTCTCCTGCTGTCCCGGTCACCCCTAACTGCCCTCCCCTGCCAGCCTGGTTGCCCTTAACTGCCCTCCCCTGCCAGCCTGGTTGCCCTTAACTGTTCTCCCCTGCTGGCCTGGTCCCCCCCAAATGCCCTCCACTGCAGGCCTGGTTCCCCCCAACTGTCCTCCTCGGCCAGCCCGCTTACCCATAACTGCCCTCCCCTGTAGCCCTTGTTGCCCCTAACTGCCCTCCTCTGCTGCCCGGTCACCCCTAACTGCCTTCCCCTGCAGGCCTGGTCCCTCCCAACTGCCCTCCCCTGCTAGCCTGATTGCCCATAACTGCCCTTCCCTGCTGGCCATCTTGTGGTGGCCATCTTGTGTCCACACGGGGGGGACCATCTTTGACCACATGGAGGAGGCCATCTTGTGTGTTGGAGTGATGGTCAATTTGCATATTACTATTTTATTAGATAGGATACTTAGATATCTTTGTACATATCAATTTTTCCTTAAAAGATACAATATATGTGCAGAAGTAGAAGTCTGAGTTTCCGAGAAATTATCCAATAACTCATTTAATTTAACCACTAAACCATTTAGCCTACCAGCCTCACTACAGTGAAGTGAGTATCTAATTGGCTCACTTTACTATTACACTTTTTCTCCTACCATAGCATTCTAAAATGTGCCAACCCTCACATCTCCTTCTTCACTTTCCTATACTCCTGCCATTTGGTCATTTAGGATCCCCAAAGTTTTCCTCTGCCATTTAGGAACACACACATAATTAGCATACTTTACCCCATATCCAATTTAACTTGGCAAGTATTATATCAGTTAAATCACTCTCTGAGCTCCTCATACAGAGAAATCTGAGCCAGGAGGACTGCAAAGGTTAGGGGTTGTCACCAATTAGGATTACCATACATCCCACTTTCACTCACCATATAAGGCAGAATCACATTTTAAAAGACTTCAAGAGTTAAAATGCAAAGATTATAAAAGAAAATATATTTGGAGAGAGACTAGTCCTTTCTAGTGGAACAGAAATTAGAAGCCTCTAGGAACATGTGTTGAATTAGTCCTAAAATGGCTCTGACTTCTCCTGGCAAACAAGAAGGACTCTGTAGATATAAGAGAAACCAGATAGACTTCCTTTCATGGCATGGCAAGAAGCAGTGTTGTGGGATCTGCAGAAATACCTAAAGCAGAGAAAGATCATGCATGTGCTAGTTTTTGCTTGTTTTGAGGAGATGGTGATTTGAAGGGCTGGAGACTGTGCTGGAAAGCAGAGAGACAGCTTTAGTATAATGTGCTCAGAATGCCAATTTCTGTCAGAAATTGAGACCTTGTGGTGGGTCGTTTTTAGATGCTTCCAGTATCCTCTGCCTTCTGTATTCATGCCCTGGTATATACCTCTCTCCATCTGAGCTGTACCTTGTGACTTACATGAAATGAATAAAATATCAAAAAAATATTGGGCTGTCACTCCAACATTAATGTGTAAAAAATAGACTCAGACTTTCAACTACCAGCCCTATTTTACTATCTCACCAGCTCACTCTGATGGAAGATAGCTGCCATGTTGTCAGTTGCCCACTGAAGAAGCTCATGTGGCAAGGAACTGGGGATATCTCTCAGCAACTTATCCTATATAATTAAAGGCTAATAAGCAAATCGACCAAATGGCAGAATGACCGGTCGCTATGACATTCACTGACCACCAGGGGGAAGATGCTTAATGCAGGAGCTGTCCCCTGGTGGTCAGTGTGATCCCGTAGGAGGAGCACCACTCAGTCAGAAGCCAGGCTCATGGCTGGCGAGGGCAGTGGTGGTGACAGGAGCCTCTCCCACCTTCATGGTAGTGCTAAGGATGTCTGGGGAGCAGGCCCAAGCTGTCAGTTGGACATCCCCTGAGGGCTTTTGGACTGCAAGAAGGCACAGACTGGGCTGAGGGACACCCCCTCCCCAAGTGCACAAATTCATGCACCTGGCCTCTAGTAAATATATAAAAAGCAATAGTATTTTAATATATTAATATGATTCAATTAAAGAAAAACTTAGAACTGAAGACTCATTCAAACTGGCACACACACAAAAAAACACCAACCAAACAAAAAACAAAATAAACAGCCCCTAAAGAAAAACAAAACTCCTGTGAATCTCCAAAATACAAAATGCCAACCAACAACTAAGGCAATGAAAATAAGAAGTTATCCATAGAGACAAATATTAATTGATAAAATGGAAAGAGTATCATATTCTTGGTATAGAAGAACTAATTATGTTTGGATTTCATGATTAATAGAATGCAATTTACAGATAACAAAATCACACAGTAAGTTCTTAAATTTAAAGAAAAAAAGAAGTCTCAATTTTATGTTAAGATCCTGAGACTCAGAAGTAAAAAGCAAGAAGTAGAGGTGACCTTCCTTCTCAGGAGAGAAAGGACCAAGATCCTCCAGGGACATTCATTTTTTTCCCTTTTTCCCTTCCATTGATACTAGCAAATATCCAGAGATTAGGACAACATGGACCAATTGGCTAATTAGGAGATTTGTGCAATGAGCCCCTAAGATCATAACATACTATATAATTAAGAGGTAATATGCAAATTGACCATCACTCCAACACAAGATGGCTGCCCCCATGTGGTCAAAGATAGCTGCCTCATGTGGACACAAGATGGCTGCCACAAGATGGCCAGCAGGAGAGGGCAGTTGTGGGTGATCAGGCCAGCAGGGGAGGGCCATTCAGAGGGACCAGGCCTGTAAGGGAGGGCAGTTGTGGGTGATCAGGCCTGCAGGGGAGGGCAGTTAGGGGTGACTGGGCCAGCAAGTTAGGGCAGCTGGGGGCAACCAAGCTGGCAGGGAGGGCAGTTGGGGGGGACCAGGCCTGTTGGGGAGGGCAGTTATGGGCAACTAGGCCTGCAGGGGAGGACAGTTAGGGGCAACCAGGCGGACAGGGGAGGGCAGTAGTTAGAGGTGACCAGGCTGGCAGGGGAGGGCAGTTGGTGGTGACCAGGCCTGCAATGGAGGACAGTTAGGGGCAACTGGGCCAGCAGGGGAGGGCAGTAGTTAAGGGTGACTAGGCCAGCAGGAGAGGGCAGTTATGGGTGACCAGGCCAGCAGGGGAGGGTAGTTAGGGGCAACCAGGCCTGCAGGAGAGGACCATTAGGGGCAATCGGGCCAGCAGGGGAGCAGTTAAGTGTTGATCAGGCTGTCAGGGGAATGGTTAGGAGGTTATCAGGCAGGCAGGCAGGTGAGTGGTTGGGAGCCTGCAGTCCTGGATTGTGAGAGGGATGTCCAACTGCCTGTTTAGGCCTTATCCCAGTGGACATTCCTGGAGGGGTCCCAGATTGGAGAGGGTGAAGGCTGGGCTGAGGGATACATCCCCCTCCTTGCATGAATTTTGTGCACCGGGCCTCTAGTCCTATATAATAAAGAGGTAATATGCAAATTGACCATCATGCCCTCACACACAAGATGGCTGCCCCATGTGGTCACAAGATGGCTGCACCCATGTCATCACAAGATGGCTGCCACAAGTTGACTGGCAGGGGAGGGAAGTAGGGGGCAACCAGGCCAGCAGGGGAGTGCAGTTAGGGCGACTAGGCCAGCAGGGGATTGCAGTTGGGAGCGATCTGGATGGCAGGGGAGGGCACTTGGAGGCAATCAGGCCAGCAGGGGAGCAGTTGGGCATCGATCAGGCTGGCAGAGGAGTGCTTATGGGGTGATCAGGCTGGCTGGCAGAAGCGGTTAGGAGCCAGCAGTCCCAGATTGTGAGAGGGATCAGGCCTAAACCAGCAGTCGGACATCCCCCAAGAGGTCCCAGATTGGGGAGGGTCCAGGCTAGGCTGAGGGACACCCACCCCAGTGCACAAATATCCTGCACTGGGCCTCTAGTAGTAAATAATAGGCTGATTCCTCCAGCCCTTATGGATGTGAATTATACTGTAGTGGCTACATATCTGTCTCCTTTCTTTGTGGCATATGCATCAGAAGGTCCCTGTTTTCCTGCCATCCCTGAGGAGAAACCCCAAGCCCTTCTCCCACACAAGGCAGGAGAAGGGCAGCAGATTCACTGATACTCCTTGCTCATGCTCCAGCAGAGATGCAGCCCAGCCCAGTAAGTGCTATGGGAAATGGTATCTGGAGAAGGAACAGTTTGGAATAGATTGATGAGATGGCACCAATATGCAAAATTTCAGATCAGAGCCCTATGAAGTTTGTGTTCTTGGTTCTGGTGGGGGTGTGAGACTTTCAGAGTTCACTTCCATCCTCATTGGTTCTGGCTATGGTTGGCATCTTCCTCAGCATAGCAGAAAGTGAATCTCTCTAAACTTGCCTCTAAGCATCCCAAAATGACCATGAAGGTGATGATGAGAAGGATGACATTAACCATAACATCAAGCACATTTATTGAGGGCTTCCTAAGTGCCAGTCTCTGAAATATGTGTTTTATGTACTTTGTTTGGTTTCATCTGTATAATCTCTTCTGAATTATTAGTGCAAACATTATTGTTCTTTTACATGAAAAGAAAGGAGCATAGCATTTTATGTAACTCGAAAGAGATCATGAGTTAGTAAGAACTGAAGCCAGGTTTGTATCTGGGCAGTCTGACTCCAGATTCAGGTTATCTGGCCAGTTTTCTCTTCAGCCAATCCAAACAGTCCTTTCATTTCCCTCTCAATCCTGACAGGAACCTCCTACTTACTATTATCTTCTCTATGGAGTCTTCTGGTAGACCACAGTGGAGAGCAGTAGGCCACATTTGCTGCATCAACTATAAAAAGGATGGCTGAGACCACAGGCAAAGGTCATAGAAAGAACTGGCACATGATAATTTAGGGCAGATAATTTGGTCCCTGTCTTGTCCTTGCTCCTGGATTTCACATCAACTGTCCACTTCTTCCTCCATTCTTATAATCAACCTACTCAATTTCAAAAGGAGACAAAATCAGAGTCTTTTTTAAATATATATTTTTATTAATTTCAAAGGAGAAGGGAGAGGGGGAGAGAGATAGAAACATCATTGGTGAGAGAGAATCATTGATTGGCTGCCTCCTGCACGCCCCCTACTGGGAATTGAGCCTGCAACCTGGGCATGTGCCCTTGGGACCCTTCAGTCTTCAGGCCAATGCTCTATCCAAAGGGCAAAACTGGCTAGGACCAAAGTCAGAATCTTTGGGTCCATTCCTATTCAGGATACTCAAAGCAGTTCAAAATGTACCTTCAGAGATACCTGTAGTTAAGATCTCTGAACATCTGCTTAAAATTTCAGAAAGTTGGGGCACAATGAAGTTTAGCGCATGAGACTTCAGAGAATGATCATTTAATTTTGAATTCCTTCTGCTCTACTTAGTATTAGTGTGCTTCGGGGAAAGTTCTTAATGTGTTTGAAATGTGGGATTGTCCTCTGAGTTGATTCCCAGTTGACACAACTTCACTTAATAAGGATTAAACAAATAATTGATGCCCTCTATGTAATAAATATGTGATGGATGCATACCGTAAGGGTGAGCTGAACTTATGGTTTCCCTACATCTCTGACATGACCATTCATTTTTGTTTTTACAAGTACATCCTTAGTATATTGAGGGAAATGACTGTCATTTATTTCTGATCCCACATCCCAAGCCTATACCTTGTGGGCAGACAGAAGGCATCAAAAAACAAAAAATCTCCCTTAAATATTGAATAGACTCTTCCATTGTTTATAGAAATAAAGTGGTCAATATGAATTCCCCGCATTTGACCATACATACTAGTGTTTCCTTGCATTTCTAGAATGTCCCATCGTAATAGAGAGAAGATAAAATAGTATTTGTTTGTGTCCATGTCATGGGCTTTATGACACCTGTTAATTTCCATGTAGAAGTATCTATATTATTCAAATACTGAATATCCATTGCAGAGGTTTTTCATAAATATAAAAATAGAAGCAGGAAAGAAGGGGGTAGTAAAAGTTATTGCTGAGCTGAGATACATTTCAGGGTTTCATGTCATTCCATGCTCTAGTGCTTTTGCCAGAAGCCAATCATTGTTTTAATAATAGAGAACTGTGGACAGGGAATCTGGAGGGCTGGTCAACCTTAATTGCTTTAAAGGATCAGAGCTAATTACTAGATATTGGTAGTTGAAGAAGTCCCCACCTGTTAATCCTAAATTCACTGATTGGCTTTTATTGGTTTCCTGCCTAGGGGATATGGGTGTATCCTAAAATTTTAATCTTAATAAAAGAGATGCTAAAGCCAGAGCAAGTAGTAGTCCTCCCACTAGAGTTGGATTACCGCCTGGCCCCCATTTCCCAAATTAATACTTTTCTAGTCTCTTTTCATTTGTGTGCGGCCTCTTCCAGAACCCGAACCCTGAACTGGAACCTTGAATCACACGGGACGTGAAAGGGGTTTCCACATGCCTTGATTGAGACAGGAGAGGCTTCACCCTTTCCGCCATAAAATGGCATTACATTTTTGGAATTGCATTTTATTAATAGCATACTACCCAAATAATGATTGAAATTCTTTGTTAAAAAATGATCAAACCTTTCTTGACTTCCAGACTTCCATTAGGTCCCATACATGGTCTAGAGATGAATGTTAGACTGGCCATTTCCAAGAAGGAATGCAAGCACAGAGATTCTGAGATTTTCACACACTCCACATGGAGGGCATGAAAGGTTCAGGACTCAAAAATGGATCTCCTTATTCCCGCACCAGGGCACTGTCACCACGTTAGCTAAGGAGTGGTTTTTTCAAACCTACTTTGGTCTCCAATGGGAAATGGAGGTAGAAGAACTGATTTATCCCCTTTTGGTTCAGTGAGTTCACCTGTGAATTAGGAAATGTGTCCGTGATTTACAGGGGCCATAATGTCACAAACATTGTGGATTTTATGGTTTTCTATAAATAGTCTTGCATTGTAGAGTCCACTTTGAAATCCAAAATGGAAAATAAATAAATATGAAGATGAAAATTTCATGTGGAGCTCTCATGGAATGATTATTATAAAACAGACTTCAAGAATACTTTCAAATGCATACCCTTATAATAAAAGGATGTAGTTAATAGAAAATGATTTTTGTATTAGAACAAGAAATATTGCACATGTACCAATTTGTTGGGGAGCAGAAGAGTCTTGGCTGGAAAGTTGTAAGGAGGGAAGTGTGTGGAAGGCTGCCGGACCTGTTTATTGGAATTCTGACTTAGGGGAGACTTAAGGGAGTGTGGAAGGCGGTGCCCCTGAGTATTCCTTGACCTTTCCAAACAAGTCTGTGTACGTGCAGACACCCAGGTGTTTACTGGAATCCTTAATCTTAATCCCTGGATGCCCTTGCCTAGAGTACAATGTAAGCACATGTGTCCTCCCAAGGTTACTCATCCTAGTCATTGTATCTAAAGATAAAAATTCCAATAAAGGCCTAACAAGGCAGGCAATAGAGGCTGCTCTGGCCACTAGAGCCAGGGAGCCCCTTAGCCCTCTCTATCACAGTTAAACTGTGCTGGAATAATCTGTTCATCTGTCGTTCAGGGGCTGCTGATCAGTCTGGCACCAATTAGTGGAAGCTGAAATATTAATCACCACTAACTTATCAATACAAATTCTCACTTGTGTGAAATCAAGAGAGGTACAAATATTTCCATGGAATTGTGGTATGAAGAAACTGATATCAATAATAATATAATAGAAATATAAAATATATAATGTAAAAATAAATAGTTAATATAAAAATAAAATATATTAAATTATAAATATATATTTTACATTTGTCAAATTTATATTAAAATATATAGACATAAGTTTATAAACCAAATAAAATGAAATCTTCCCTCACATAATAATGTGCATCACTAAAATGTTTTAGGTCAATGTATGTACTGCATAAAGAGACTTAAACACAATGTTGTGGTAAGGAAGTACATTTCAGTGATAACGTATACAGTATACTGGTTAGACAAGGTTGTAAGGAAACTGCTTATGGGTACATAAGTCAACACTGACAAAAAACATGCCCACCAAACTGATGACACTGGTTGCCTTTGGGCAATGAGTATATACAGAAATGGGATTGAATTAAGATACCAAGAAAAATAAAAATTTATCAGTAATGTTTCAAATCTCTCTTTAACGTGAGATCTGAAGGAAATATTGTTAAATGTTTATATTTTTAATGTGGGTGGTGGGTATCAGTGACAGTAATATTAGATAATATCAATGGAGTATTACCTAAGTGTTGGGCAGTATTCTAAGGCAATTTTTCTCAATCCTGGCTACACACCAGGACAACCAAGAATATCACATGAAGGGATGCTGCATAAATTGGTTCTAGGCTGAGACCACAGTATATTTATATTTTTTAATAACCACAAGCAAATATATCAATCAACTGGAAAGAAGAATCACTGGTTTAACTGAAGTGACTTTTTAAAAACTCCCTTACAATAATCCTTAAAGGTAGCTTCAATTATTATCTCAATTTTACACCAGAGAAAATGCCCAGATATATTTACATTGTTCTATTTTGCATTTTTCCTCAATTGAATCATAGTGTGATCTGTCAAAATAATAAACTTTCTGGTAGCTGAAGAAAGAGAATTTCGATCACCGTGTCAAAAAAGATTGATATGAAAATCTATTATCTAGGCACTAGAGGCCTGGTGCACGGATTTGTACACTGGTGGGGTCCCTTGGCCTGGCCTGTGGGCATCAGGCCAAAACCAGCTCTCCGACAGCCCCTGAGGGGTCCCAGATTGTGAGAGGGTGCAGGCCAGGGCTAGGGACCCCACTGGTGCATGATAGGGGCTGGGGAGGGACCATGGGATGGTTCCAGGACATGTCTGGCCCATCTTGCCCAGTCCGGATTGGCAGGACTCCAGCAACAAGGTAACCTACCGGTTGGACTGTCTGCCCCCTGGTGGTCAGTGAGTGTCATAGCGACTCATCGAGCGGTCGAACCAATGGTCCGACACTTAGCATATTAGACTTTTATTATACAGTATACGAAGTCTTGGTCTTAGTCCTGGCAGTGAGACCTCCCCAATGCTAAACTCCTCAACTATAAATAGGAAGGATTATGAATGGACTTTACTCTATTTTCATTTTCATTACTCAGGGATAGCAAAGGACCATGTCCTCAGCAAAGGGGACATTTTTCCTTTCACTGGTAACTGACTCATTAGGATTTCACTTTGTAACCATCATTCCTTCTCTTTTATCATGGTCAATCTGTTCTTGACCTCCTACTGCATTATGCTATATACCCAGTATGTTTGTACATATCCATCTTTCCTTAAAATATACTATACATGTTTTCAGAGTTAGAAGTCTGGGCTTTCTGAAAAACTATCCAATAACTCATTTAATTTAACCACTAAACCATTTAGCCTACCAGCCTCACTACAGTGAAGTGAGTATCTAATTGGCTCACTTTACTATTACACTTTTTCTCCTACCATAGCATTCTAAAATGTGCCAACCCTCACATCTCCTTCTTCACTTTCCTATACTCCTGCCATTTGGTCATTTAGGATCCCCAAAGTTTTCCTCTGCCATTTAGGAACACACACATAATTAGCATACTTTACCCCATATCCAACTTAACTTGGCAAGTATTTAAGTTTTCTTCATATCAGTTAAATCACTCTTTGAGCTCCTCATACAGAGAAATCTGAGCCAGGAGGACTGTAAAGGTTAGGGGTTGTCACCAACTAGGATTATCATACATCCCACTTTCACTCACCATATAAGGCAGAATCACATTTTTAAAGACTTCAAGAGTTAAAATGCAAAGATTATAAAAGAAAATATATTTGGAGAGAGATTAGTCCTTTCTAGTGGAACAGAAATTAGAACTCTCTAGGAACATGTGTTGAATTAGTCCTGAAACGGCTCTGACTTCTCCTGGCAAACAGGAAGGACTCTGTAGATATAAGAGAAACCAGATAGACTTCCTTTCATGGCATGGCAAGAAGCAGTGTTGTGGGATCTGCAGAAATACCCAAAACAGAGCAAGATCATGCATGTGCTAGTTTTTGTTTGTTTTGAGGAGATGGTGATGTGAAGGGCTGGAGACTGTGCTGGAAAGCCGAGAGACAGCTCTAGTGTCTTGTGCTCAGAGCCCAAATTCCTATTAGAGATTGAGGCCTTTTTGGTGGGTGGCTTCTAAGATGCTTCCAGTAGAGTTAAAACTTTCTTCTTTTTAAAAATTAAATATGTTTCTGGTGATATTCATGCTGTTTAACAGGAAAGGACGAAAGGGAAGACTAGATAAATATAGGCATGCCATTTATACAGCTTCACCAAAAAGCTGCATCACTCTCCAAGTCTGTTCCCCAGCTGATCTATGGGGGAAGAGACTGGACAAAGGCAGATTTAAGGCATGCCCAGTAAGGTCTGAGTGACTGAGAAGGTGCTTGTCTGTCACACCTGAGGACAAAGTAATGCCCAGGATGGGCATGGCCACTGTAAATGCTTGAAACCTAAATATTTAAACTTCTAAACAAAGAAGCATACTCTCTTGGTTTTTGAGCTATCTCTATCTATCCCTAGCTCTATTTATCTCTCTATCTCTATCTCTATCTCTATCTCTCTGTCTCTCTCCACAAGCTGGATTCCTGGTTCCCCTGGGCCCCCATGGCTCATGGCCATGTGTGACCCCCACAGTGAATTAATGGACTTTAATTAGTTTGGTCGCTGAACTATACCCGGGTGGAACATGGAACGGAAGTTCTGGACACTGGCCTTGCTTTTGGTTCTCCTGAGACCCCAGCTACACTTTTTCAAGGACTAGCTTAAGGGGCAGTGGGTTTGGAACCCCAGGAATGTAACTTTATGCAAATAAAGCCTTTTCCCACTTCTCATCCTTCCGTGGGGGCTTCTGAAAATTCTTGTTTCAGCAGTACCCCAAGAACCTTACTCCCACTTGCACGAGTGAGGGAGGAATTTGATTCTCTGGTAACAGTATAATAAAAAATGTATTCATTCATGAAAATTAGAAACACAAAAATGTTTAGAATAAAAGTAGAAATCAGTTAGTTTCAATTTTTCTATTAAAAAATAACCATCATTATTATTTTATCTCTTTTCTTCTTTTTCTTTGTATGAATAATTAGAAAAATCTTTGCATGCTGAAATTCTGTATTGATTATACAGTAGAGTAAGAGTATGTTGTTTACTTTTTTCTGGCCAGAAAGGAAGAATATTTTATTACAATGGTCTTACTGATTGTCTCTATAGAAATAGCATCTTATTATATCTTGTTTTCACCTCTTTGATTATTAATAAATCTGAACATTTTCCCTATGTTCTTATATGAGCTGGATGTTTAAATCTTTGCCCATTTTCAATGTTAGTTATTAAAGACCTTAACACTTTTACTTATATAAAAATGTAAAGTTATCAAACCTCAAACTTGTCTTTTTATTATGATGTGTTGACAAAAAAAGCATTTTATATATTTACTACAGGCCTGGTGCATGAAATTCGTGCACGGAGGGGGGGTTCCTTCAACTCAGCCTGCACCCTTTCCAATTGGGAACCCCTTGTGGGATGTCTACCAGCAGTCAGACATCCCTCTCACAATCTGGGATCACTGGCTCCTAACTGCTCACCTACCTGCCTGATTGCCCCTAACTGCCTCTGCCTGCCAGCCTGATCACCCCCAACTGCCCTCCTCTGCTGGCCAATTTGGTTCTGATTGGTTGGTTACTATGCCAGCATCAAAAGTTCTGCCTCCTAGGCAGCCATTGGCTCCCCACAGCACCCAGATTTGGTTCTCATTGGTCAGTTCCTATGCCAGTCAGCATCTCCAGGCCTATCTCTGGGCCTGATCAAAGAGGTGGGGCTTAACAGCTGCCTCGGAGGCTGGGAGATAAAGAAAAGCCTGGCTGCTGGCAAAAATCAGAAAAAAAGAGAGAGGTAAGTACACTGATCAACAGCTTCCACTGAGGCTGCAGATCAGACCCTGACTCACTTTCTGGGTCTCAGCCACCTGGGCAGTTAGTGCTGGTTTGCCAGGCTGCAGCTGGGCAACCCAGTGCTGACTTCCAGATAGTCTGTGTTTAGTCATGAGCGGTGGTTACAATCCTGGGCTTTTATTATTAAAATAGTCCAATCTATCAATCCATTTAAAATTAATTCCATTAATTTTATGGTTAGATTATACTTTCCCATTCAATACTTGAATTTGATTATTCTATTGTATTATTAAAAAAATTTTTTTAAACATATTTTTATTTATTTCAGAGAAAGGAAGGGAGAGGAAGAGAGATAGAAACATCAATGATGAGAGAGAATCATTGATTGGCTGCTTCCTACAGAGCCCAACTGGGGAATGAGCCTGCAACCTGGGCATGTGTCCTGACTGGGAATGAACCATGACTTCCTTGTTCATAACTGGTCGCTTAGCCACTGAGCCATGCCAGCTGGGCTGTATTCTTATTTTTGTGTTTTTATTTTTTTTAGTCCACTTGTGTTTCTCACAGCCTAAATTGAATTAACATAATCCTGGTAGGAATTTTCTGAAAGTCTGCCATTGGTATTTGAATTATATTCTAGTAAAATTGCTGCATGGAGATCAAAGGAGATAATATACATGCTGTCCTTGGTAGTGATCAAAGTTCTGTCTATTGATGACTGCCCTGGTGTGTCAGGGATTTTGACAGACTAGAGCACAGTAAGGCAGGATTACCATGATGATAACACTAATAGTCAATATTAAAGGAATCATACTAAGAACATCACATGCATTATTTTATTTGCATCACAGCCCTATGTTGTTAGGTAGAGTGTTAGAGAATAGTATTATGCCTAATTTAGAGGTAAAGTTACTGAGATCTATTTAAACAAGTCAGATAGGGGAAGAAGGTTTAGACTTAACTCTGCTTTCAAGCTAACACATTAGCCTGACAGGAGTCATAGACGCCAGCAGAAGGCACAAGACTCATGGGTCAGAGACAAAGGGCTTTACTACTCCCACGCTGCGTGAGCTTGATGTCTGCAGCAGTTTCCCTTTCCCTCAAGCCCATGGGAGTGAAACGAAACAGGCCCACGTGGACACCATGCATGAAGTGCATTTGTCACAGCTGAGGAACCCCAGGCCTAGGAAACCACAACCTTTAAAGGGGCCACAATCATACCTGTCTAACTTTTGCCCCTGGAGGGAGACATTATCCTTCATATATCAGGAAAGAAACAAATTTGCCCTCTACTCTATAGAGAAATGCTATTTTATCTTCCCAGACTATTCACTATGCAAATGTCCAGAAAAGATATCTAGAAGGAAAAAAAAAAAGCTATCGGTGCTTTGCTCACAAGATGTGCAGAAACGGCAGAGAAGTATGCAGAACTGTCTTCCTATAGACAGCTGTGGTGGCCACCAGTCTGTGAATTTCCCCTGAAAAACAAAGACAGCAACTAGATATCAAAACTAAAATCCCCTTCTTTTTTTCTTTCTTTATTAAGGTATTACATATGTGTCCTTGTCCCCTGGAAACATGTGCAACTAAACTAAGCGACAGCTATTTTCAGAAACCCAAAATATAAGTAAACAAGGACAAACCACCCCAAACAACAAGACCCACAGGAGTAAGAAGCAGCAGCAGCAGCAGCAGCAGCAACAAGGCAGCATTTGATTGACATGAGGATTAGAAGAAATGCAGAATGGCCAATTGGCATTCACTGGAGTGGCACCTGAAACTGGGAGGACTTGTGTGTACCACCATATTGGTTATATTGTTTGCTATTTTTCCAAGAAGTACTAGAGATCCATAGTAAGAAGAATGAAAAGGGCTAGTGTAGTGCAGCCCTTGTGAATTCTAAAAGCTAACTCAGCAGGGCTCTGTTCCCATGCAGAACATTGTACTGAGAAGATACTGCTTGAATAGAATAAAACTTGAGTTGCAAAAAGTCAACAGAGATAAGTACCTGTGCCATCCAACATGGTAGCATTGGATATTACCTTATTTGATCCTCAATTAAAAAACAACAACAACCTGCAGAATTGTAATTATTATTGGCCCCATTTTACAACTAAGAAACTGAGGTTTTGAGAGGCTAGATAAGTGATCCAAAGCTTACAGAGGTAGTAAGTAGTTCAAATGTAATTCAGACTTAACATCACAGGTTAAGATTCAAGACAGCGAACATGGACTCCACTCTCACGAGAGGAATATAAAAGAATTTGGGAGCTATGTTTTAAAACTGCCACAATTGGAGTCTATATGATTTTACTGAGAGAACTGCATGGCAAATCACAGTGTGTCCAAGTGGCTTTTAAATTGGTAAGATGTTTCATGGCAAATCACAGTGTGTCCAAGTGGCTTTTAAATTGGTAAGATGTTTCATAACTGGTGTGGCTCAGCAGTTGAGCATCAATCTATGAACCAGGAGGTCACAGTTTGATTCTGGATCAGGGCACATGCCCAGGTTAAGGGCTGGATTCCCCAGTGTGGGGCTTGCAGGAGGCAGCCAATCAATAATAATCTCTCTCATTATTGATGTTTCCATCTCTTTCTTCCTCTCTCTGAAATCAATAATAAAAAAAATTTTTTTACAAAAATTTGTAAGACATAGAAAGCGACAGAGAGAAGGAAGGAAGGAAGGAAAGAAGGAAGGAAGGAAGGAAGGAAGGAAGGAAGGAAGGAAGGAAGGAAGGAAGGAAGGAAGGAAGGAGAAAGGAAGGAAGGAGAAAGGAAGGAAGGAAGGAAGGAAGAAAGAAAGAAAGAAAGAAAGAAAGAAAGAAAGAAAGAAAGAAAGAAAGAAAGAAAGAAAGGAAGGAAGGAAGAAAGGAAGAAAGGAAGGAAGGAAGGAAGGAAGGAAGGAAGGAAGGAAGGAAGGAAGAAAGAAAGAAAGAAAGAAAGAAAGAAAGAAAGAAAGAAAGAAAGAAAGAAAGAAAGAAGGTGTTAAGTCTTTGGTCTTTTCTACAAGGCAGTGACCACAATCCATTGTTCTTATCTTCTATCCTTGGAGCATGTGGCATTCCATGTTCCTGGACATTATGTTTCCCCTGTGGCTCACTTCAATCTGTGCTCCTTCTCTACCAGTGTCCCTGCAGTTGTGCCCAAAGCCACGGGGCTTGGCTTCATTCTAGCCCCAACAGGCATCAATTATCCACCCCCTGCTGAACCCCTAACTGGCAGTCCTGACCTTCCTAGGACATTGCATCAGAGAAAGATACAATCTTCACAACTCACAACATCTAATTCCCTCTTTTCTCTGCTCAGTCCTAAGAGATCAAGCTCTTGGGGAGAGACAGGAAACAGATCATTCCTCTGTTTCATATACTTGCAACCTATCCTCTTCTTGGCACCAATTATACTTCATCTAGCCTGAGAACATTTTCTGTCCTTTCAAATACATAAACCTATAACCACAGCAAAGTGTAATTTTGTGCTGTGATTTTTAAACAGATGGGATCATATTGGTTATATTGTTTGCTATTTTTCCTCATCAATGTACTACATAGCATTCCATAGTATGAATTTTCATGCTTTATTTAGTTATTTCCCTATTGATAGGCATGTAATAAAAGATTAATTTGCAACTGGTCTTTAATAGCTCTAAATCAATTTCCTGAGTTACTTGGAATTATGATATTAACTCATATCCAAAAAAGAAATGAAATAGAGCTATGTAAAAATTTATAATGTGCTGTTTAAAGTACAGGAATACCCCCAGAAGTCCCTTGTTTCAGACTATTTATATAGTTTATTGAAAATTTATAGATTGATGTTGTGCACCTGATTTACATAGCCTGGGTGTTGGCTCTGTGAACAATGAGATATAATTGTCTTTTTAGTAAAATTATGCCTTTGTTTCCCTGATGCCAAGATATCTGCACTTATCCTGATCATTTGTTATTGGAAGGTCACACACATTTGGGGCTTCTGAGAGAAGTACTTGGACATGCTTGAGTGTCTTGGATCCCTATGATATGTACCAGTGTTTTCTTTCTCTCATTTTAAAGTCTACCATTAGTATATATTTTTGCTCACTTTTATAATTTTAATGTGATTTAATAAAGAAAAATATATATCTGACATCTACTAGGGGAAAATCTTTGGAAAACACATCTGCCACTCTCTCATGGCATTAGCCAGTGATCTTTTTTGATTTAGTGGTAGAATAATATGGTGTCTTGTTTACCATTAAACACTGGGATCTTCCACAATTTTTGATCTAAATCATCCTATCTAATAAAGAGGGAATATGCTAACTGACCATAATGTTCTCACAAAGATGGCGGCTCCCACAGCCAATAAGGAGGGAATATGCTAATTGGCTGTGACGCCCTCAAAGATGGCAGTGCCCAGTCCCTCAGACCTGCTGGGGTGGCAGGCACGTGGCATGGCCGGGCCTGCCCCCAGGCAGGTCTGGCCATGCCATGTGCCTGCCTCCAGAATCCCCCAATCCCCTCAGCCCCCCAGCTGCCCAGGGCCAGCCTGGGGCACAGGCAAGCCTTGGATGGCAGCTGCCCAGCTGCCCAGGGCCACCTGAGGCTCAGGTAACCTGGGCTGGCTGAGGCTTGTGCTGCTGGCAGTGGCAGCAGCAGTGTGATGGGGGCATCACCTTCCCCTGATCACCGGGTTGCCTCCTGCCCCTGAGGGCTCCTGGACTGCAAGAGGGGGCAGGTCAGACTGAGGGACACCCCCCCCCCAACTCCAGTGCATGAATTTTCATGCACCGGGCCTCTAGTTCAGTAAATATTTGACTAATGACACCTAGGTGAAAAGTCCCTATCAAAATCTTTCAGATTCACTAATCTGATATTTTCACTCTTTACCTCATCAGTTTTCTCCTAAGAACAAGAAAAGGGCAAAATAGGGATCACTGGGCCTTTCCAGGATTTGTACTCAGATTTATTTTTTTTTTGTACTCAGATTTTTTAAAGAAATGAAATTCTGATATATGTGCAACATGGTTGAAATTTGAAAATATTATGCTAAGTGAGACAAGTCAGACACAAAATGATAAGTATTCTATGAGTTCACTTATGAGGTACCTAAAATAGGGAAATACATAGAGACAGAAATTAGAATAGAGGTATCAATGAGCTGGGTGAGAGAAGAGTGGGGAGTTGTTGTTTAATGGGTATAGAGCTTCTGTTTGGGATGATGAAAAAAGTCTAGAAATGGATAGTGTAGATGGTTGGATGATATTGTTAATATACTTAATGCCACAAAACTGTATATTAAAAATCATTAAACTGGCATATATATCCTATCTAATAAAAGAGTAATATGCAAATTGACCATCACTCCAACACACAAGATGGCTGCCCCCATGTGGACACACAAGATGGCCACCACAAGATGGCCAGCAGAGGAGAGCAGTTGGGGGCGACCGGGCCTGCAGGGAAGGGCAGTTGGGGGAGACCAGGCCTGCAGGGGAGGGCAGTTGGGGGAATCAGGCCTGCAGGGGAGGGCAGTTAGGGGTGACCAGGCCTGCAGGGGAGGGCAGTTAGGGGTGACCAGGCCTGTAGGGGAGGGCAGTTAGGGGTGACTAGGCCTGCAGGGGAGGGCAGTTAGGGGTGACCAGGCCTGTAGGGGAGGGCAGTTAGGGGTGACTAGGCCTATAGGGGAGGGCAGTTAGGGGCAATTGGGCCAGCAGGAGAGCAGTTAGGCATGAATCATGCTGGCAGGGGAGTGGTTAGGGGGTGATCAAGCTGGCAGGCAGAAGCGGTTTGGGGCAATCAGGAAGGCAGGCAGGTGAGCAGTTGGGAGCCAGCAGTCCTGGATTGTGAGAGGGCTGTCCAACTGCCCGTTTAGGCCTGATCCTACAGGCATTAGGCATAAACGGGCAGTCAGACTTTCCTCAAGGGGTCCCAGACTGGAGAGGGTACAGGCTGGACTGAGGGACACACACTCTCATGCACGAATTTCATGCACCCGGCCTCTAATACACACACACACACACACACACACACACACACATACACACACACATATATATGTGTATATGTATTAAACATATAAATAGAAATAAAATAAAGTAAACCATTGCAAATTTTTTTTAAAGTAGATTTTCAGACTCTATGCCTGGAGATGTTAACTAGATGAGTTGAGGATATGTATAAGTCTGGGAAGATATATATTAACAAGAGCCTCAATTGATAGTTTTGATAAAGCTAAAATTATAAAACATTACTCCAGGGCAATGGGTCTCAGTGGATTGTCATAGAGACCAGCAAAATTTGGTTGTGAAAATTCCTAATTATCACAAACTCAGGTCTACCAAGACAAAAATTGGGGAATGGAACTCTGAAATCTGTCTAACAAATCCTCAAGGTCATCTTAGTGCAAGCTAATAATTGAGAACCATTACCCTAATGAATTCTAGGACCCTTTGCTACTCAACCATCTCTTCAGTGAGGAAACTGTAAGTCTGAAAATGATGACACTTGTTCCCAAGAGGAGATCCAAGAAAGACTAGAGTAATTCTTTCCAGAGAAAAGAAATCCAAATGGAAAAAAAAATCAGAGCTGGTCCATTTGTTTATCTCCAGGAACAAGGAATTGGCAAGACAAAGACCTTTTCCTTTGTGACCCCTGTCCCTGAAGAGTCAACCTGATAAGGGAATCAAAGATCCATTGATCAATTTGTCTAACAAGCTTCAGAGGGGATTCTGCCCCCAGGGCAAAAAACCTGTAACATCAACTTATAGTAACCAAGGCTCTAATGTGCCACACCCAAGACACTCAGGTCTTCTCCAGAAGGAACCCACAAATCCCTATACCACAAGGCTGGCTCTGTATCCCTTCTTTCTTCATCACCAACTTCCATGAAAGAACAAGATTCAGGGGAGTTGGCCCCTGTGGTGGGTCCACATTGCCAAGCCTGCAGAGCCCAGTAAGTGTTGTAGGAAAGAGGGAAATAAGGTGGTGGAGTGAATAGTGTATTGACTGTTGTTAAACAAAGGGCTGTCTATGGAGAATGAGTTCTAGAGGTTACTTGCTTGAAAGGGTGAATGGCTAGACTCCTTGTATGACGTTACTATTGCATGTGGAGTGTTTATTTCAGTTACCGGTATATGATATTTGGTTAGATGGTTGGTGGAAATTATGGGAAGGGGGAGGAAGAGGCCATTCTGACACCATAGCACTTTTCAGAAACGCACTGTATATTGGTACAGTTACCAGTGTTTGTTTTACGAACGGATGTCCCAGGTGCTGATAGAGAGTTAGGTTCTGTATATCCTCTAGACCTCTTCTTCTCTCTTGTTATCTGGTCCAAGAGCTCCAGGGCTTTCATCTTCACTCAGCCAAGACAAATAATTCTTCTTTGCCACCTCTTTTACTTGGGAACATCCCCTGTTTCTAAAAAATGATCTTTCCTTCCCATCTTCCCACATTCACCCTTATCCTTGCTATTATTAGGGACCTTCAAGAGGGAAGGGTCTGAGGTCCCTCATATCTAGGACCACAGTGTATACAGACTGGGGTGCAGTGGGTGAGAGAGGAAAAAGAAAGGATGTAAGGAAGTCCAACATCTAATCCCTTATTGACATCTTACCCTTTTGCTCTGGGAATTCTAGGAAACACTAAAACTCACATGTCCCTTTCCCATAGTTCCCCTTGATTCTATTTGGGTGTCAGGTCTCATTGTTAATCAGGGATATGGAAACATTAGCAAGATCAGAATTACTTCTTCACTGCTTTTGGCCTTTGTTCCTCTTCTTTAAAACAAGTGAGTTGGCTCTTTAACTCTAATGATGTGAGAGTTCCCCAACCTATTCCCTGTGCCCTTAGTTTTGTTGGCTTTAAATCCATCTTTCACTCAAGACACATAGGAAAACTGTGATAGAAATCACATCACTCCTTTGGTTGCAGTTCCCCCACAACCCCTTTGCCTTATTCATTCTTCTTTTCAAGGTTCCCAGGTCACCTCTCTAACCTAATTCTTCACTGTCCCATCTCCCACTGTGTGCTTCAGAAAGTTGTTAAAAGCAGTCTGTCCCATGCTGCTTCTTGCTTATAGACTTTCCCCTTGCTCTCTTCTCTTCAGGGAAAGACCCTACTCAGTAATCCACCTGTATAACTATTTGCCCAGGGATCTTTTACTCTAGGAATTCTTCCCTGACTCCATCAGTCCAGGCTGGATTTGGGATTCCTCTAGGTACTATACTCTCCTGATGCCTTCACCTTATCATTTGATTCATTGTATTACGGTGACCTGTTTGTGCATCCATCTCTGGAAGGCGGGCTCCCTGGGGATAGGGACCATGTCCCGAAGAAGAAGGCCTCCTTGCCAAGTGGCTTCCAGAAGTTTTTCGGTGACTGACAAACAGCCTGGTTCAGTTCTCTACTTCCCAGCATGACTCAACAGTATTGCTCACTGACATTAGATTCTAGAAACAGAATAGGACATATGTATTTGGTGCGTGAGTAAAGAGGAGCGTGTAAGTGACAAATGGCTGTATTCTCCACTTCTGATTTCTAACCTCTGGTCCTAAGGTAAAAGGTTCTATTGTGTGGGAAACTCTTTCTTAAGATGAATGTGATTACTCATTTCATGACCCATTTAAATCATAACTCAGTTGCTTCTGCAACTCCAGGTGGGACATACTGGGGGGGAGTGGTCATTGTAGTGGATTTGAATTCCAGAACCTAAGAAAAAACCCTGCAGCATCCAGCCCCTCCACTCCCCACCCCAGCTTTGTCCATTAGAATAAGATGCATTCTCATTCGTTTCTCTTCCTCATTCTCATGATTTTTTTCATTGGATACCTTTCACTGTCTCAATCTCTTTATTTGGCTCAAGGAAGCAATATTTTACAATCCTAGGCATAAAATAATCTCTTTGGCCAAATAATCACATTCTTCCCTTTGTCAAACACATGTCTTTCTTAAACCTGGAAGGTTCCCATGGGCCATTCATCTCTTCCTCCAAGGAAGCAATGAGCATCTGAGAACACATTCCAGCTTCAGAGGATGACCCCTTCTTTAACCATTCCTCAAATCAGCAAAGATCATGGAAAGAATTTTAATACTATCCTCCATGGTGCTCATGAAATACACTAAGTCCTCTCTTAATTTCCTCAATAGGTTCCTGCACTGTGAAGAAGCAACATGTAACAACACCAATATTACCACAGGCTAATCTAATTGTTACAAACAAAAGTTAAGTTCCTATAGCATCTCATCAATTTTTAACAAAACAATGTTGAATCAAATAATACTTGAGGACCTGGTGTACTTGTAAGAAGAGAGAAATTGCACCAGGATGTTTGCATATCAGTCCAAAAGGATGAGGGTCAGACATGAGGTGATGCCTAAAGCAGCACTGAGAAGATGGAGAAAGGGGGCATTTGCCAATGTCTGCCTATCTTCTGGCTCTCTCGTTCCCAGGCCCTGAGGGTCCTGTAAATAGAGGTAAAAGATTGGTTGTTGTTATTCACTTTCCTGTATAGTTCTCTCTTGCAAATTTTATCTTCAACTGTTTGAGGAGGGAGCACACAGGAGGCAAAGGCTCCTCATACAGGGATGAAGAGTAGTTAGCAGTTTCACATGCAAGTAAAAGGACTGAGAGTAGGAATGTTGAGGGACTTCCAGGAAGGGGATTGGAAGAGGATGAATGTCTTCATTTATAAACCCAGAAAAATAACTGTGACAATTAATTATTTGTGACATGTTTGTACACTTGTCATTTCCTTGTTTAGTCTCTCAGTCACCTTCTGTCTGTGCCTCTGGATAATTATGACAGAAAGCCAGGAATGTGTATGTAGGTATTTCAGACAAAGGCTGTGGAAAAGCAGTTGTTGATGCAACGATGGGTAAAGATCCCAGGTGATATGTAAGGACAAGAGAAAATTGGGACCTGGAGGGTCAACAATGGGAATGAATATTGCCTAGGACTGAGAAGAGGACCTGGCAAATTAATGAGCAGAAACTTTATGTTCCTTTTCTGTCTCCCTTTCTACCTTTTCTCCATCAACATCTTATCCTCTCTCCACGTAGAAACTTCTTTGAGGGTAAGAAGTGGTAAAGTTTATAGAGTAACGCACATGCAGGGACTACATGATGAGCTGCAGCAATGGTAAAATATTGGCTTGTAGGCTCATCCATTTATTAAATCTGCCACCAACCAATATGGAGAGTCCCTATTGGGCTAAGAACTCACTAGTGCTGAGAATGAGGCGGTTGGGAGTTACCTAAGTAGGTAGGAATCAAAAGCACCAAGTAGAGGGAGGTTTAGGCAGAGGGAGAAGGTCTTGAAAATTTTCAGAGACGTAACAGAATATGGCCCATCTGGGCAAAGAAAAGCTTTTCAGAATGATCAGAATCCTATATAATAAAAGGTAATATGCAAATAGACTGAATGGCAGAATGACCAGAATGCCCATGGCCCCTCCCTGCGGCTGGTTCACCCCTCCCCCCCCCCCCCCCCCCGCAGTGGGCCCTCCACCCCGATTGGTGGTGGGGCTAGCCAGCAAACCCCCCTGAGACCCTTCACCCTGGCCAGCCCTGCCCCCAATCAGCCCCCCACCCCATCCCCAAAGGCCCCCATTGGGGTGGGCCTGCTGGACCCCACCAGTGCATGATCATGCACTAGGCCTCTAGTTTAGTATAAAAGCTGAGGAGTACAGGAAGGCAGGGCAGGGTTGGGGAAGGGGTAAGAGATCAACCAAAGGACTTGTATGCATGCATATAAGCATAACCAATGGACACTGACACTAGCGGGGGTGAGGGCACGTGCCAGGGGTTGGGAGAGGCCAGGGGGAGGTCAATGGGGGTAAAAGGAGACATATGTGCTACTATTTGTAATAACTTTAAACAACAATAATAATAATAATAATAAAAAGCTGAGAAGTGGTGAGAAATAAGGCTGGAGCATCAGAGTGGAGCCCTGATACACGAAGGAGTCTGTATGTTCTCAGAAGGTGGCGCAAAGGCATTCTAAATATTTTAGGCAGTGGAGTGACACCATCAGATTTCTCTTATGAAAATCTAAGTCAGACAGTTGTGTGGAGGAATCTAAGGTAAAACTGGAGACCAGGAAGGAAGCCTCTGCAGTAGACTAGTAAGAAATGAAGTGGTTTCCTCTTTTCCAATGCAGTTGATGCTTTTAACACATAGCACAGTCAAGGGAATATTCAGAATCCCTGGAAGATCCCACGCACTCACTCTTATTCTGCTAAAAAAATAAAATAAATCAAATGCAAGACAGCAAGCCACACTTAGCAAAAGTCAAGAGAACCTTTTACAAGCAGTCATACTTTAGAAATGTGTCATTACAATTTGTTCTCTATTGATCAGAAACCACCAGAGATTATTGCAAACCACCCCTCCCCCAAAGGGTCAAACAAAGATATTCATCCATTGCTAAAAAATTTGCATCTGATATGGCCATTTTTATACCACCTAGAGACACTATCTGCTTTGTGGTTTTAAAAATTGAGATATAATTGACATGTAACATTATATTAGTTTCAGACATATAACATAATGATTCATTATTTGTATATATTGCAAAATGATCACCACAATAAGTCTAGTTAACATCCTTCACCATAAATAGTTACAAACATTCTTTTGTGTGTCTGTGTGATGGGAACTTTTAAGATCTATTCTCCTAGTAACTTTCAAAAATGCAGTACAGTAAGTTTGTCCCTTTTGAACCCCTGCCCTTCCACTTTGATTTTTATACTAAAGAAGACTGACAGTGATGACAGCTAATGGTGGTCTCTCTTGTGGTTTGGGGAATTGTGGAATAGCAAGTGTAGAAAAATACATATAACAAGGTAAAATAGAACACTGAAGATCCATGTACGGTGTTATGCTGTTTCTGGCCCCTGGTTATAGAACCCATTCCTTGGTTACAAGACCCTTAGGACTTGGAGTGAAGAGAGTCAGAGGGTGGATGGGCTCTAGATGAGTGTCCCCATGCTACCAGCCCCATTCTAAGCATCACCAGCATGTGCTGGCCAAATCTGAATCTCATCCTTTCGGGCTCATATGTGAAAATCCTGGTGCAATTTATCCTTCCCTCAATATCCAATGAACATTGTAAATAACATGACTCAAAATTCTGTATTACATGACATTTGTAGTTGTGTCTTAGGGTCCTGCAATGGTTTAAACCTTGAAATCTCTTTCTTTGGGCATTTTAACCAATCTCTTAACTTCACAGATGAAGGGTATTTGGTCAAATGACAAATGTCCAGGAAGCATCTGGCCCTGTTCCTACAAGGTGTGACTGGTCCCTGGTAGATTAAGCATTAAGCATTTGTGAACGTGGTTTCTTACTTGGTGAAAATACTTTCTTTTATCTTTTCCTTTGAGAAGTAAACCTACATTCTACTCATCCTTCAATACTCTGTCCAGATATTTGAGATACTCTTAAATTTTCTTACCTCTGAGATATGGACCCTTTTCTGAGTCCCAGAGAATGCAGACAACCCAGATCAAGTTACTGAGCTTCACCAGACCTCACGCTCCACAATTTGTGTTAGAGTGAGTACAACCATTTCTTCTCTAAGGCCCAAAGTTGCTCTTAACTGTTTAGAGATAATGCTAAGCCAGAGATGAAGAAGATGTATGAGTGTTCCAGAGGATAATGGGCAAGGGTTGATCAACATTACAAAATATTGCATATAACAAATAGCAGAATAATGAATTCCTAAATTTTGTAGGTAAGGCTTTTATACCCAGTCATTTACTTCAAAAATTTTTTTAAAGTAGAAGCAAGCTAGAGTCTTTCCAGTGTTTATTTCATGTTATTTTCTTTCCTCAGACATCTAGCTGATGTGTCAGCAACATGGAACCAGGAAATCAAACAAGTGTTTCAGATTTTTTACTTCTGGGATTTTCCCAAGACTCAGAGCATCAACCCATCCTGTTTGGGCTGTTCCTATCCATGTTTGTGGTCACCATGCTTGGGAACCTGCTCATTATCTTGGCCGTCAGCTCTGACCCCCACCTCCACACGCCCATGTACTTCTTCCTCTCCAACCTGTCCTTTGTTGACATCTGTTTCACCTCCACCACCATTCCGAAAATGCTGGTGAACATCCAGACACAGAGCAAAGCCATCACCTATACAGGCTGCATCACCCAGATATATTTTTTCTTGGTTTTTGGAGGTATGGACACTTTTCTCCTCACTGTGATGGCTTATGACCGGTTTGTGGCCATCTGTCACCCCTTACACTACTCAGTCATCATGAACCCCTGCCTCTGTGGCCAGCTGGTTCTTGTGTCCTGGTTCATCAGCTTAATGTACTCCCTGATCCAGAGTCTGTTGATGTTGCGGCTGTCTTTCTGTACCAGCCGGGAAATTTCACACTTTTATTGTGAGCTTGCTTGGGCCCTCACACTTGCCTGCTCAGACACACTCATCAATCACATCATACTGTATATGGTGACTGGCCTTCTTGGCATTATTCCCTTCTCAGGCATCCTTTTCTCCTATATTCAAATTGTCTCCTCAATCCTGAGAATCCCATCAGCAGATGGGAAATATAAAGCATTTTCTACCTGTGGGTCCCACCTGTCTGTGGTTTCTTTATTCTATGGGACAGGCCTTGGTGTGTATCTTGGTTCTAATGCATCTTCCTGGAGGGGCATGATTGCCTCGGTGATGTACACTGTGGTCACCCCAATGCTGAACCCCTTCATCTATAGCCTGCGGAACAGGGACATTAAGAGGGCCCTGCAAAAAGTTCTTGGGAGAACATTCTATGTTCAATAAATTGGAACATTTGTCTTGGGATTTTAGGCTGACAGTGGTAGCAGCAGTTGGCTAAAGAAATTCCACCTCTTAATCACATTGGATTTTGCCTCTCATTCAATTCTCTGTAAGTGACTTTGGTTACAATTGCCTTTTAATCTCTGTCTTAACATCATATGGTGACTCCTCTGTTATTCTCAGTTCTACTCTCCTCATGCTGTCCTTTTACTTGTCCATTATTGCACCTCAGCTTGAATTTCCAGCCCTGCAGGTCGAGACCAGCCACTTCAGAAATCAACTTGGAACAGCTGAATAAGAATTACAACATAGTGCATTTTATTGAGAACCATTGTTAATTCTTACTAGTGTCATTCATTCAACAATAATTATTGGGCACTTTTGGTGTGCTATACTGTTGTAGGTATTGGGAATACAGCAGTGAAGAAGAAAAAAAGATTAAAACTTTGCCCTCAGCCCTGACCAGTTTGGCTCAGTGGATAGAGCGTCAGCCTGTGGATTGAAGGGTCCCAGGTTCGATTCCGGTCAAGGGCATGTGCCTTGGTTGCGGGCACATCCCCAGTGGGAGATGTGCAGGAGGCAGCTGATCGATGTTTCTCTCTCATCAATGTCTCTATCCCTCTCTCTTCTTCTCTGTAAAAAATCAATAAAATAATAAAAAAAGAATTGCTTAAAAAAAAAACACTTTGCCCTCACAGAACTTAAATCATGTCTGAGTTTATCATATAATGTTAAATGTCCAACAGAAAATATTCTGGTGGATTCATTATTTATTTGGTTATTAGTGAGGTTGAACTTTTCTCCATATGTTTGCTTAGTTCATTTCCAAAATAAGCTATAAAAATGTATCAGTGATGATAGGAAAACTATAGGACCCAGAATATTATATTTCATCAGGTGCTAGTAAGTTATTCAGTCTAGTCTAATTTTGTAGGTGAATTCACCAAGACTCATATAGAAGAGTCCAAATAGTGACAAAATGTGGCTGAAAGAGACATGTCTCTAAGTATGATTTCAGGACAGAGCACTGTATTATAATTCAGAAGAGCAATAATTGAGCCATAGAATTGCCAATCTATGTATATGTTGCTGAGAGGCTTTGGGTGATACAGAGTATGTTAGGACATGTGATCTCCTGATATGTCATGTTTATTTGCATATCTTCTTCACCATAAAGAAATTAGATGTTTTAAGTCTTTGGGTGGTGGTGTTTGCTAAGGAATGCAGAGAGGAAGAGCAAACAAAGATGTGTAAATATTCATCTTGGTAAAGATGAATCCCTGCCCACTCCAGAATGGAAGGAGTCTAACGGAATCATCTTACCCCCAAGTGGTGTCCTTGAGGGATATTACCATTTCAAAGAACCATATAATTGGCTTCCAAAATGCAGGAACAAAATCCCCATTGATCTCCAGGATTTGAGTCTGAAAACAGACTTGGGTTTGGAAATTGGAAGATGAATAAATGATTTTCAATTGTGGTAGCTGCCATGTGATTTTTTTTCTGTCCTTGACATCTTTGGTTCTCTCGGTTAAAAAATACTTTCGATGTCTGCTCCTCTATGATATGTTGCCACCACCACAGATCCCTGTAGTTCTTGGACCCCAGTTGCCATTGTGGATTTGTTGTTCAATAATTTAACTACCTTGCCTCTCACAGTTATCACTGCCATTTTATTTTAGAATGCAAGAAACTTGTAAACATAATTTAAAACCTCTGCTTTGTGTATGGAGATTCATTAATGGAACCATATTTAAAAAAAACAAAACACAAGAATTACAAAGTTAAAACAACAGTAGAAATTTTACATATCAATTGATTTAACATTGACCTCAGTTTAGCTAAACTTGAAACCAATTTATTCCTTGATTTAGGCCCCTGAGCTCTTTTTTTAAAGCATTTACTTTAGAAAACGTATCATTGCAGATTCTTTTCATGCCCCTTTTGTTATTGGTGGAAGTAGGTCCTAGGGGTACCATTGAAATAAGAATTTCCAGAGGCCCCCATGGGAAAATGAGGTATCATAGAAAGTTTTATTTCTGTGGAACTGAAACCAAACATAATGGGTCCAAGGCCGCCTGTCACTACTGGAGCCAAATTAAAGAGACAGAGTTGAATCACATATGAGAGTTAATGCCAATAATGCCGGCAGTATGGAGAGCAGTCGGTCACCCTGGAAATTTTGCTCTGACCCCCCTCACCAGTAGGCTGATTATATACCCAGGAGGGAGAAGATAGCTAAGCGCAGCTGTGAGTCACAAGTGTAACATGGAAAAGGGAGGATAGAGACGGCAGTCCAGCCTTCAGGTGTTCAAAGTCCGATAACTAGGTGGCTAATCTTCTATGATGTTACAAACAGCTCAGCCCATTCCTGGGACTGGAGAATGGTCAGCGTTCCTGAGAAAAACTCCCCCAAAGGGGTCAGGGTCCGGGCACAGCAACCAAATCAAAGAGTGTCCTATCCTTGGTCTGTTCTCAAAATGTATTTCTTTTCTGAGTAATGGACCCATCGAGGCATCTTATCTTTCTACAGCCTTGTTTCATCCTCTAGTTTCCCAGGGTCTGTAAGAAAACTTCTTATCTATAGGTAGTAAGGTGAATAATTATTAGACAACTGTGGCTCTATTTTTATTCCATGCCCTTCCCTGTTACCAGAATCACACCCCTGAGTTTCCAAAGTCCCATTTCTCTTTGTTCCACCAAGAAGGAATGTATCTGTGGCTTCAATCGGGCTGGAATCTGAACCATTGTCCAGAATTTCCTTTTCATGTTAAGACAGAGTCCATTGCAACATCAGGCTAGCCTAGTTTGTGTTTCCCACCGCAGTCATTAGTCCATTGCATGAGAGGTCTTTAAGGACACATGGCTATGAAGGAAACAGGGACAAATGCAAGGAAGCCCAGAGTAAGCCACAAGCCAAGAGCCTAGACTGGAGTGATCTCCTTTGTTTAGAACTTAGGCAAACGGCGGCTCGCGAGCCACATGCGGCTCTTTGGCCCCTTGAATGTGACTCTTCCACAAAATACCATGGCCTGGGCGAGTCTATTTTGAAGAAGTGGCATTAGAAGAAGTTTAAGTTTAAAAAATTTGTCTCTCAAAAGAAATTTCAATCGTTGTACTGTTTATATTTGGCTCTGTTGACTAATGAGTTTGCCGACCACTGGATTATGTATCTCCAAATTTTTGCAGACTTGCATTGACTTTACTCATTCTGGCCCAACCAGGATTCCCCAAGCTTGACTGACAGGCCTTCCCTAGTCACCCCAACTTCATTGTGCATGTGTCTCTCATTGTTAGGCCCCTACCCCCTACCCCCACCCCCGCCCCACTCCAGTGATTCGGCAGGGAATGGGCAGGTGATTCCCTGGGGAGTGTAAAGTTACAGCCTCCTTGTGAAGCTGCCCAACTGACATGCCTATAATGTCTGGCCTTCCCTCTGCTTCTTTCCTATTATTAATAAGTAGCTAATTACAATGGTATCACTTTGAAATGTAAATACACTTAGGAGCATCTTAAATACCTGGGAGCTTTCCCTTTGAAATGTAATCATCAAGAAAAGTAACATTCCCATCTCCCATCTTCTGTAGGAGAGTAAGAGCCTAAATTCAACAAGTAGCACTTAGCAAACAGAGATGGCCTAATCACATTAACAAACTTCCTGCTAACATCTCATAGTACTATTCTTTTTTTTAAAATATATTTTATTGATTTTTTACAGAGAGGAAGGGAGAGGAATAGAAAGTTAGAAACATCAATGAGGGAGAAACATCAATCAGCTGCCTCTTGCACACCCCCCACTGGGTATGTGCCCACAACCAAGGTACATGCCCTTGACTGGAATCGAACCTGGGACCCTTCAGTCCCCAGGCTGACGCTCTATCCACTGAGCCAAACCGGTTAGGGCTCATAGTACTATTCTTATTGTGTGTTTTTTTAGCCCTCACTTGAGGATATGTTTTTCACTGATCCCAGAGAGAGGAATAAAGAGGGAGAGAGAGAGAGAACCATCACTTGGTGCCTCCTATATTTGCCCCAATCAGGGATCAAATCCACAAACTGGGTACATGCCCTGACCTGGAATTGAGCCCATTACTCTTTGGTGCATGGGATGATGCTGTAACCAACTGAGTGACACCAGCCAGGGCTTCCCATACTTTTCTATTAGCTCACTCTATCTTTAAAAATCCCCGTCTATGCCCGGCTAGCATGGCTCAGTGGTTAAGTGTTGAACTATGAACCAGGAGATTACAGTTTGATTCCTGGTCAGGGACCATGCCTGGGTTGTAGGCTCGATCCCCAGTGTTGGTGTGCAGGAGGCAGCAGATCAATGTTTCTCTCTCATCATTGATGTTTTTTTCTCTCTCTCCCTCTCCGTTCCTCTCTGAGGTCAATAAAAATACATATATATTTTAAAAATTCCCCTGCCTTAAATTAGAGAGATACATGCAAAACAAAAAGAAAGAAACTAGACCAACTTCTTACACTATATACAAGAATAAACTAAAAATAGATTAAAGATGTGAATGTAAGGCCCCAAACCATAAAACTAGAAGAAAACAAGCAGTAAACTCTCCATCATTGCTCTCAGTAATGTTTTTTTCCCCTGATATATCTCCTCAGGCAAGGGAAAAAATAAACAAGTGGGACTATATAAAAATAAAAAGTTTTTGAATGTCAAAGGAATCCACCAATTATATGCAAAGACAACCTACCTATTGGGAGAAGATGCATCTGATAAGGGGTTAATACACAAAATTTATAAAGAACTCCTACAGCCGAAACCGGTTTGGCTCAGTGGATAGAGCGTCAGCCTGCAGACTGAAGGGTCCCAGGTTCGATTCTGGTCAAGGGCAGGACCTGGGTTGTGGGCACATCCCCATTGGGGGGCGTGCGGGAGGCAGCTGATGGATGTTTCCCTCTCATCGATGTTTCTAACTCTCTATCTCTCTCCCTTCCTCTCTGTAAAAAAAATTATTAAAATATATTAAAAAAAATAAAGAACTCCTACAACTTAACACCAAAAAACAATCCAATTAACAATGGGCTGAGGACCTGAATAAATATTTCTCCAAAGAGGACACACAGATGGGCGATAGACATAAAAAGATGCTCAACGTCACTAATCATCAGAGAAATGAAAAATGAAATCACAATGAGATTCACCTCACACCTGTCAGGATGACTATCATCAAGAAATAAATAAACAATGAGTGCTGGCAAGGATGTGGAAAGGGGAGTCCTTGTATACTGTTGGTGGCATTGCAAACTGGTGCTGCTACTGTGCAGAACAGTTTGTGGATTTCTCAAAAATTAAAAATAGAGCTACCTTATGACCCAGTAATTCCACTTGGGTATTTATTCGAAGAAATCCAAAACACTAATTCAAAAAGACATGTGCACTTCTATGTTTATTGCAGCATTATTTTCAACAGCCAAGATTTGGAAGCAGCCCGGATGCCTATCAATAGACCAATTGGACAAAGGGGAAGTGGTACATATACAGGGTGGGACAAAAGTAGGTTTACAGTTGTTCAGATGTAAAATAATACAATAATTAGTAAATAGTAATACAAGAATAAATTCTGAGTTTTGTAAACTCACAACTGTAACCTAGTTTTACCCCACCCTGTATACAATGAAATATTACTTGACAATAAAATAGAATGGAATATGACCCATTGTAACAACATGGATGAACCTAGAGGGTATTATGATAAGTGAAATAAATCAGTCAGAGAAAGACAAATACCATATGATTTCACTTATATGTGGAACCTAGAAACAAAATAAACAACTAAAACAGAAACAGACTCATAAGTACAGAGAACAAACTGATGGTTGCCAGATGGGAAGGGAGTTGGGGGATTTGGTGAAAAATGTAGAGAGATTAAGAAATACAAATCAGCCCTAACCAATATGGCTCAGTGGATAGAGCATCGGCCTGCAGACTCAAGGGTCCCAGGTTCGATTCCGGTCAAGGGCATGTACCTTGGTTGTGGGCATATAACCAGTGGGAAGTGTGCAGGAGGCACCTGATCGATGTTTCTAGCTCTCTATCCCTTTCCCTTCCTCTCTGTAAAAAATCAATAAAATATATTTTTAAAAAAGAAATACAAATCAGTAGTCATCAAATAGTCATGAAGGAATAATGTAAAGCATAGGAAATATAGTCAATAATATTGTAATAACTATATATGATAAATTATAGTATCTCTTTATAAATTATATAAACTTCTACCTACTATGCTGTACACCAGAAACTAATATAAAAATAATATTGAATGTCAGCTGTAATTAAAAAATTTAAAAAGTCATTCCCTATTCCCCAACATCCACATCTCCTCACAGTTATAACTCTACTTCTGTCTCTACCCATTTTCCTATTCTGGATATTTCATATAAATGGAATCATACAACTTAAAACACCTTCCTGTCTCTCTCAGTGGAGCTGAGTTCAATTTCTCTCCCTTATTGCAATAGTTTTAACCCCTATCGCAATAATCTTAAATAAAGTATTGTTTACCTGTTTGAGTATGTCTCATGCAATTTTTCTTTGCCATAACAGCTTTTCTAGAAATTTATCTATAACAAATTTCTACCTAAGTATTTTTTGGCAGTAAAAGTGTCCAATGTCTTGCTTGTTTATGCCAGTAATATAACATTTCACACAAAAAATGGCACTGGAAGAGGAGCAAAGCTTACTTTCTTGATGACATGCATCAGTTTAACTTGGGACAGAATAGTACAGACAGCCTGGTACAAAGATTGTCTTTCATAACACTCAAATTCTGTGTGTTCACTCAGAAGGCAAAGCTAATAAAAGAGGAATAGAGACTAACTTGATGGATAGAACATCAGGAGAATTTAGATGGGTGGTCAGGCATCTTTAAGTGCTGTTATTTAAGTGGAAATTTGATCAAGAAAGGAGAAAAACATTCTATTCATTGATAATTAAGTTTAATGATCTTCAGGCCACAAAGAAGTCTGCTTGAAGAACTACAAGAAAGCCAATATGTTTAGACAAACTTAGCATGCAATGGAATCACCCATAATGGCTCCCAGCTGCAGAGGATCTGATTTAGCAGGTAGAGTAGGGCCTGAAAAATTGCATTTATAAGCTCCCAAGTGATGCTTACATTGCTGATCTAGGGACCAGTGAGGGAGTTGGAAAGGGATAGAAGAGACTAGATTATGAAGGGTTTAGAGACCTTGGCAATGAATTCAAATTTCATTCTAGGACTAACAGAAAATGATTGGAAGGTTCTAAGCAGAGAAGCCACAAGTTCTGATTACTCCTAAAAAATCAATCTGGCTGCCTTGTAAAGAGGGAGAAAGTGAACATTGAGAAGCCATTTAGGACACTCTTGTAAGAACAAAATGTTTATATGAACTGTTTTTGAATAATGGGACAAGCAAATCATATAACTGAGGCAATGTTGCTCAGATCATTTATTGCTTTGGTATGGGGGACAGCTAAAATGACAAAATCTGGGGGGCCTGAGTGGTCTGAAGAGAGCAGATTATTTCTTACCTGAAAATCTGAGCAGTAATATGCTAGTGAATGTTGACCGTGGAAACAAGAGAGTTAAGTAGGATGTCTGGCAGCACTCAGTTAAAGTTCCTTCCACAAGTTGACGTCACCTGTCTGCGTATCTCTATGTTCTAATGGACAAGCCTTGGAATGTTCCTCGATTGTTCAGAAACCTTCACTTCTCAGGATGACAGGAATAATTTTAGTATTACACAGTGTCATTAACCCTGTTCTCAATGCCTTCCAAATCTATACCACAGAGGAATCAAGGGAACCTGGTCAAACTTGTAACAAAAATGAGGGGCAGGAGGGTGCTTATGATTGGACCATAGGGCATCTAGAAGTTTGAAGAGGATGACAGAGGCCAAATAAATTATCATTCTTGACTCATATTTTATTTACCCCCTAGGGTTTCATATTTTAAAATAAACTTTTTGAAGTATTATACTCATGCAGATGTTATTTTACTTTATTTCAGACTCTTCACTCCCTTTCTTTCTAACAGCTTTGAGGTTGGATGTCTAGATTCATTAAGGTTTTCTATGGTGACCTCTCTACTGCCCCAAATTCAATACTTCATCTCTTCACCTTGAAATTTCCCATCACTGATCCAACCTTAGGTTTGTAATTTGTAGATCATTTCTGACTGTCTAAAGAACTCCTTGGAATTGTCTTTAAAATCTACCCCAAATAATTTTATTAGTAAGAAGATATCCCAAGGTGGCTTCCTTGCCAAGCAGACTCTGTGACAGTGATTAGCATGCAGGGCGTTTACCAGCCAGTGCTCCTGGAATCAACACCTGTGGAAGAGCAGATCAGTAGTCATGAATTTGGCCCCACTTACAGAGAAATGTGACCTTCATCTTAGGTCCTTGGAAGTAACCTTTAAGCCCTTGAAATTTCCTTAGTGATAGGAGTTATTGATTGCTTATTTGTGGTGGGCCCCCATGGACTATAGCTGATAGTTTATGCTAATGAGATGTCTCAAAAAGGGGATTGGTCATGCCAAAAAGCCCAACCATGTAAATCGAGAGATGGAGCTTGTGGGAACCATGCCAGAGGTGCCTGATAGTCAAGGCCAATTAAAGCACAGAGGCCTTGTTGTCAATACACTGGACTGTCCAAGGCCACTCTGATAAGGTACCATACATAGGCTAAGATACCATACATAGCTGCAAGTCCACAGCAATCTCACAGTACATTGTGCCCTTCTACAGTCAAATAATTATAGAATTGTCACTGTTGACAACCAGCCTTCTTTGTTTAAGTGGTAATATACATTACTGACCAGCTAATGTGAGAAGCAGAGGCTGATGGCACAGATAATGTAGCTCCCATGAGTGCAGGAGAGAGGAGAGCTCAGATGGAGCTGAGAGCTGATACTGCCATGATGTAAGGCTAAGAGCTCAGAGAGAGCTCAGATATAGCTACCATGTTAACCAGCCAGTGTGCTGAGAGAGAAGCTCGGAGGTAGTTACTATGTGAGGCTACAGAGACCAGCCAGTGTGCTGGGCAGGTGAGACAGGAGAAGCTGCTGAGCCAGAGAGGCTAGAGAAGCTGCTGAGGCAGAAAGCTTAGGTACAGCTACAATGTGAGGCGGTGAGTCTAGGGGGCAGCATTTGGCTGCTCAGATAATAGCTATTGGTACAGAGACTAATGCTGCTTTGTCTCTGTAGCCATAGCTGTGGGAAAGATGTACATGTTAACCAGCCTGTGTCCAGCTTCCTGTCTCATTGGGACACTGCCTGCTTGTAGAGGACTACTATAAAAGACTGTCTTGTCTGATGGCTATGTGGCCACTAGCTTCTACAATAAAGACTCATTCTTATACACCCACAACTTCTCATGGCTTCTTCGTATAAGACCCGGCTTCCAAGGAGGTCCAGCCCTAGGCAGAGGGGCTTGGATCCGACACCTGTAACTACTGAGCAGAGGATAAAGGAGGAGCTTGGACTAAGTTCCCAAGAGTTAGCACAGTGGGCAGGGTTTAAGAATAAACCTGCCCTAGCAACATCAGGAATAATTTAGAGGAATACATGAACTCAGAGCAACAGTGCTGAGCAGGGCTCTTGATGGCTCTGACAGAGCTGTAGGTGAACTGATGTCAACCCTGGGCAGGAGAGTTGAATTTATGAATTTAACCAAATGGGCAATAATTCAATTAGTCAAACCTATGTAATGAATCCTCAATAACAACTCTGGACATTGAATCTAAGGTGTGTTACCTGGTTAGCAAGGCTCTGAGTATTGTGTCACATTGTGTCCAGGAGGAGGTAATGGATCAGAAATTCATGGGGAGAGGACAACAAGTTATACATATGGGACCATTCAGATATTTCCCAATGTGTCTAGTCTTCTTGGACTAGTCCTAATTTGTTTTCTTTTGCTATAATAAAACTGTAATCATAAGTATAGCACTATCCTAAGTTCTGTGACTCATCCAGGTGAATTATTGAACCTGAAGAAATTGCCTCAGTGTGAGTCATTCTAGCAAATTTTTTAATGTGAGGCAGTCCCTGAATTCAGGGCCTACTGTTCTGAAGTAAAGGTGGCCCTGGGGACTCCTGAACTTGTGGCTGGTGTCTGAAGTGAAGACAGTCTTACAGGGTCTTTTCCCTCAGACTTTGTGGTTTGGCAAGGAAGGCTAGTGGAAGAAGTCAAGCCAAGTTGAAATCCATCAAAGGATTAAAATCACCAGGAAGGTCTGGATCTAGGATGATCTTGTAGTATTTTCTGGAATTGGTGACAAGGGGGCATATGTCATAGTAGTGGGCTGTTCCAGAAGTAGACCTTGGTTAAGGTGGGTTTCTTCAGCTGAGGCAGATCCCTGTGGGGGCTGATGCTGAGGGCCAAGTGGTATACCCAACATCTGGGGCAACATGTGCCTCATTCCTATAGGATATATTTTCCTTTATTGTGGAAAATAATCTAGTGTAAAATTTGCCGTTTTAAGTGTTGAGTTCAGTGCTATTAACTATATTCACATTGCTGTGAAACCATCACCACCATCCATCTCCAGAATCTTCATCTTATAAAAATGAAACTTTTTATTTTCCAGTTAAACACTAACTCCCTATTCCTTCATTCCCCAACTTCTGGCAACCACTATTCTACTTTATGTCTCTACTAGAGGCCCGGTGCATGAAAATTCATGCACTGGAGTGGGGGTCCCTCAGCCTAGCCTGCCCCCTCTCACAGTCAGGGAGCCCTCAGGGGTGGGAGGTGACCTGGCAATCAGGGGAAGGCGATGCCCCCATCACACCTCTGCTGCTGCCACTTCCGCAGCACAAGCCTCACCTGGCCTTGGTTACCTGAGCCTCGGGTGGCCCTGGGGAGCTGGGCAGCTGGGCAGCTGTCATCCGAGGCTTGCCTGCACCTTGGGCTGGCCCTGGCGACTAGAGGGCTGAGGGGACTGGGCGCCGCCATCTTGTGGCTGTGGGTGCCGCCATCTTTGAGGGCATGACAATCAATTAGCATACTCCTTCTTTATTGGCTATGGGCACCGCCAACTTTGCAATGGAGTGAGGGTCAATTAGCATTATTCCCTCTTTATTAGATAGGATGAATCTGACTACTTTAGGTGCCTCACATAAGTGCAATTATACAGCATTTGTCCTTTCATGCTTGGCTATGTAATTGATTGAGAAGATGTTAGATGGAATAGGAAAAAGGAATATTGGGAATCATATATCCCAGTTTTGCTAGGAAAGTCCCAGTTGATAACTATTTATTCAAACTCACTACTAATGCTGTCCCATTTTACTTTAAAAATGCCCTGGTTTGGACAAGAAATTAAATAGACATCCCATTTTTCTCAAGGATCTGACCAAGATCATGAAGGAACAAAAATATGGAAGTAGAGAGAAGAATCATGAGGAAAGTATGGAACAAATAAATAACAAGAAAGAGAGAGCTATGTTTTCTTCTTTTTCACTTCTTTTATTTTTCCCATCAGCACTTATCCCCCAAATGCACTCCATCATCTCCATCCACATCCCTCCACCACATAATTTCCACACTGCTGTTCATGTCAATGAGTTTTCTCTCTTTTGTGCTCAAAACACCCCCCCCCACCACACACACACACACACACACACACACACACACACACACACCACCAATATGCCCTCCATATCTGTCTACTTGCTCTCTATTTATAATTATAGAAACAAGACTCCTCATGACCGAGAGTCCTGGGTAATGCATAAGGAAAGTGAGAAGGCTATACCTATGTACTATGCATAATCCTGAAGGGGCTATGACTTAAGTAGGAGTCCAAAATAATCTCCCAATTTCATTACAGTTGTGTTAAGAGGGAAAAGTGTGTAAACAGAAAACAAATAGTCATCTAGACACATCTTCACTGTGTGACTGCTGATTCAGAATTTCTGGTTGCATATGTTTGATTTTGCTGCTTTTCTCAATCCTATAAACCAAAAATGATAGCACAAGTATTGAGATCAGCCTATTCTTTGGACCATCCTCCATAGGGCACTCTTGATGTCTCTGTTCCTCAGGCTGTAGATGAAGGGGTTCAGCATGGGGGTGACCACAGTGTACATCACTGAGGCCACCGCATCCTTCTTCAGGGAAGATGAGACAGCTGAACTGAGGTACACACCAAGGCCTGTCCCATAAAATAAGCACACAACTGACAAGTGAGAGCCACAGGTGGAGAAGGCTTTATATTTTGAACCTGATGATGGCATTCTCAGAATGGAGGACACAATTCTATAGTAAGAGAAAAGGATCCCTGAGAGCGGGACAACACCAAAGATAGTTCCAATAAAGTAGATCAATATGTCATTGGTGGAGGTGTCAGAACAAGCAAGTTTGAAGAGTTGAGAAGGTTCACATAAGAAATGAGGGATTTCCACATCTGCACAGAAGCTAAGTTGTGACACCAGGTAGTAGTGCAGCTGGGAGACCAAAAGGCTGAAGAAAAATGACAGCAGGACCAACAAGCCACAGAAGCGAGGGCTCATGATGACTAGGTAGTGTAGGGGCTGACAAATGGCCACCAACCGGTCATAGGCCATCACAGCCAGGAGTAGACTGTCCATACATGTAAAAAGAGGAAAAAGGATAACCTGAGTTAGGCAGCCTGTATAGGTGATGGATTTGCTGTGTGTCTGGAGGTTCAGCAGCATCTTAGGAACTGTAGTGGTGCTGAAACCAATGTCAGCCAAGGACAAATTGGAAAGGAAGAAGTACATAGGTGTGTGGAGATGGGAGTCAGAGATGACAGCCAGGATAATGAGTAGGTTCCCGAGCATGGCCACCAGGTACATGAACAGGAACACCCCAAACAGAAGAGGCTGCAGTTCTGGATCATCTGAGAGTCCCAGGAGGAAGAATTCTGAGCCACGTGTTTGATTCTGTGGTTCTATGCAGATAGGAAACATTTTTGGAAAAAGAGGGAGTTAAATAAATGAAACAAGTCTAGAGGCATCCATATATTGGATTCAAGCAATTCACACATTAATTATTTATACTTGAGGATCACATACAATTGCCCCATTACCTTCAGCAACATGTCTCAGCCATTAATTCTTTTTAGAACTCTTTCCTTATTGATGTCTGACCTATTTGCCAGTTTCTATATACACCCACTTTAGAGTCACTGGGTCACAGAATATTAGAGGAGAAATGACATTTTGAAATAGAAAGTCCATGAACAGAATAAACTATCATCCTTCTACTTTTGAAGGAAAATATGGGATGAGAAATATTCTTTTCTAAGAAACAAATCATTCCAATTGAAAGACACTAAGAAGCAATTGTACTCTAACTTAAAATAAAATTTTCATAATCAGATTTAATGGCAATTATTTTGAAGGGTTTACATCTTTATTTGGTTTTATGACATCAATCTTCCATGGAGATAAGTGCTCACTCAAATGTGTGGGTTGTCTGGTCAAAGCCTCTCAAATATAATTCAAATTATAAATAGTTTACCTTGGTAGACTTTATATTTTGAAAACTATGTTTTTGTTAAATGCACAAAATCATAAAGCACACTGATCCTGAAGATGGTATTAATTTACAATAACCAACGATTAAATAATAATTAATGAAAACTCTGTACTTACTTTTATTTTTGAAAGATTATTTCCAATTAAGTGATACACAATCTCAGAGAAACATCTGAGCTTGAGTTTGTACTTAGTGTTTTGGTTTGTAGTGGATTGGTAATACTTCTTAAATTTGTCTCTAATCACAAACATTTCTGAAGAATTAATTTCTCATCAAAACCAACCTTCCAATGGACAGTTGAGAAACTGAGGACCCCTGAGAGTGGGACACCACCAAAGATAGTTCAATAAAGTAGATCAATATGTCATCGGTAGAGGTGTCAGAACAGGCAAGTTTGAAAAGGATCCCTGAGAGTGGGTCCCCCAAGACCTCAAACCTTAAGTTGCCCTTCTTATGCCAGTTTAAGAGCTTTCCAGGTCAGTTCTTCCTTAAAGAGGGATTGCATTTCTCCTAAATCAGTCTCCTGAAGGCTACTTGGGTTATTTCTCTTTTTTTTTTTTTTTTTTTTTTTCCTTAATTAAATCTTTATTGTTCAGATTATTACAGGTGTTCCACTTTTTTTTCCCCCCATAGCTCCCCTCCACCTGATTCCCCACCCCACCCCATGCCCTTACCCCCCGCCACTGTCTTCATCCATAGGAGTAAGATTTTTGTCCAATCTCTTCCCGCAACCCTCACACTTGCTTCCCCTGAGAATCGTCAGTCCACTCCCTTTCTATGTCCCTGATTCTATTATATTCACCAGTCCATTCTGTTCTTCAGATTTTTTATTCACTTGATTTTTAGATTCACTTGTTGGTAGGTATGTATTTGATGTCATTTTGTTGTTCATAATTTTTATCTTTACCTTTTTCTTCTTCTTCTTCTTCTTAAAGAATACCCTTCAGCATTTCATGTAATCCTGGTTTGGTGGCGATGAACTCCTTTAGCTTTTTCTTGTCTGTGAAGCTCTTTATCTGACCTTCAACTCTGAATGATAGCTTTGCTGGGTAGAGTAATCTTGGTTGTAGGTTCTTGCTGTTCATCACTTTGAATATTTCTTGCCACTCCCTTCTGGCCTGCATAGTTTCTGCCGAGAAATCAGCTGACAGTCGTATGGGTACTCCCTTGTAGGTAATTAACTGTTTTTCTCTTGCTGCTTTTAATATTCTCTCTTTGTCTTTTGCCCTTGGCATTTTAATTATGATGTGTCTTGGTGTGGTCCTCTTTGGGTTCCTCTTGTATGGGGTTCTGTGCGCTTCCTGGACTTGTACATCTATTTCTTTCACCAGGCAGGGAAAGTTTTCTGTCATTATTTCTTCTAATAGGTTTTCAATATTTTGCTCTCTCCCTTCTTCTGGCACCCCAAAAATTCGGATGTTGGTTCGCTTAAAGTTGTCCCAGAGGCTCCTTACACTATTTTCATATTTTTGGATTCTTTTTTCTTTTTGTTTTTCTGGTTGGATGTTTTTTGTTTCCACATATTTCAGATCTTTGGTTTGATTCTTGGGGTACGTTGATCTACAGTTGAGTTTCTGTATATTCTTTATTTCAGAGAGTGTATGCTTCATTTCTGACTGATCCTTTTCCATTTTTTTGGCATTCTCATTAAGCTCCTTGAAGGTCTCATCAAGTTTCTCAGCGGTTTTAAGAAGATTCTTGAGTAACCTTATAAATGTGGTTCTGAACTCTATGTCATCCAGTAGTTTGCTTTCCTCCGTTTCTTTCATTCGTGACATGTTTCTTTGTTTCTGCATTTTGGCTTCTTCCCTGTGTTGATGGAGTGGCTTTGTGTGGTAGGTGACCTATAGGGGGCAGTAGCTCAGCCTCCCCAATCACCTGATGTGGATGCTCTTGGTACACCCCTTTGTGGGCTGAGTGCAAAGTCTTGGTGTAGTTAAGCCTGAATTGCTGTTGGTACGCTGGGAGGAATTGACCTCCAGGCCAATTAGCTGTGAGCACTCCCTGTGTCTATAATGGAAGAAGTGCTGCGCTGAAGACACGCTTATGGGGCAGGACTTGTTTCAGTGGGGCTTTGGTGCTCACTGAGTCTGCCTCTTGAATGTGTCACTTATGGATGTGAGGAGTTGAAATCTGGTGTCTCACACTGACCACTAGGTACACTGGCTTCTGGATCTCCAATGGGGTGCAGGTCAGCTACTGTCTGAGGCCACTCAGCAGGAGCTACAGTGAGAGCTGCAGTTTTCTCCTCTTTGCTTGGGGTTTGGAGGTTTTGGAGCTGTCTGACCCGGGCTGCAAGTTTTCTAGGTTAAGCTGCAATAGGGCAGGCTTTCTTATGCTAATTGAGCTGCTTGGAGCTTGGGTGGGTTTGTAGGTTGTGTGGGGCGGGGTCTCAGGGCGTCACTAGGTTAGGGCGTGGCAAACAGCAATGGCTGCTAGTAAGCCCGCTCTGTGTCCCGACCGTGTCCTGGAATCCTGTGCCCCAGTGCCGTAAACAGTTATTCCTGCGCGCAGCTCTGCTAGCAAGCCACTCTCACTGGCAGACAGTCCAGCTTCTCCCCGTAGGAGTTTGGGTCCCCCGCGTCTCCCCAGAGACTGGATTTCAGAGTAATCGGGGGCTTGTCTCCGTTGGGGTTGAAAAAAGCAACGCACCCAGTCGCCCGCAGCCAGCCCGGATCCCGCGCCTCCGTACCTCAGCTTTTCAGCGCTCGTGCACGTCTCAATGCTCTTTTCTCTTTCCTTCTAGTTGTAGAACTTCCACTCAGCCAGCTTTCCCTTGGTTCTGGGTGATAGACATTTTATCTTTTAGTTGCAGTTTAAATTGTTGTCGGAGGCAGCAGTTTAGGTGTTTACCTATGCCGCCATCTTGCTCTCACCTGGGTTATTTCTCTTGACAGGTCAAAATACGAGGCAATTACTGAGGAATTACTTTGTCAAAATAGTTATTCCTTTGTGTGGCATGCTAGATTCTTATGGATATATCTGATCATTTCTATTTTGTAATACTTCCTAACTTTACATAAGCCATAACATAATAAACTATTTTTTGCCTAAAAATGGTGTAATTTGGGAAAAATCAAAAGTGAAAAAAGAACAAAGACTACTATGACAAACACCTAGGTAGTGTGCTCATCTGTAAAATGGTTATATTAATTAAACTGACCTTATAAGATTGCTGTAAGAAGTAAAATTAAATTATAAATATAAAAATACTTAAACATTGGTTATCAATACTAGTTGATTATTATAATTACCTTTTAAAATGCATCCTTTAAAATTTACGTAAGTCCTTTGGGCCTACAACATATAGCCAATGCAGGGAACCATTGCCAGGCTATTAATAAATTATGTATTAATGTTATCAATTGCTATCAATACCATATTACCCACTACCCATATTAAAATATGAATATTTAATAATACGTGCTGAGGAACTCATTTATCATTGATAAAACTTGAGGGTATTTTGCTATCCCTGCATGATCTTCCTCTGCGCTTAGTTGTCCAAAGGCAAACACTGTCATTTGGTGGGTGCATTTTCCTTTCAATATTTTCATAACATTAGTATTGAGTTATATATTCATGAGCAGTTTTCTTAAAAAGTTACCTAAATATTCTCATCCTACGTATACTATTGCCTAAGTTCTCATTTACCACAGCATTGCTTTCGAGTCTCTCTGTGAAATACATACTTCAATTTCAGCATTTTAAGTGATGCTTAGTGTTACCTGAGGAATAAACTTCATTTTATTTTCAATTTTTTATTATGACAGCACTAGGAAAATTCTAAAGCCTCTTCTCCATATCACACAAGTGAGAATTTTCTAAAGACATATGCATAAAAGATAATTGTTTAAATTGAAAAAATTGGTATATGGGCAACTTTACTATTAATGATCTACACTTGTTTTCCCAATATAATAATTACACAAAATCAACTCCATGCTCTGATTGCCAAGTTATAAAATTAGGAAGTTCCCAAAAGTCTGACTAGCAATAGTCTTTTCATGATAGAACCATGAAAACATCCATTTTGTATAGGGAATGATGTTTTCATATCTCAGGTTTATAAAAAGTGCTGAAAATGCATTACTATCTGTAGGAAACCCTACGATCCACAACATTCATGCAGTATAGGTCCCTGCAAACCACAGATGAACTCACCAGATCCCAAGAGAAGGAATCGGTGGTGGTTCCCTTGTTTGGAAAGAAACAATCATTGTGCCGCAGTGGAGGGGACAGAGCCCTGGGCTGGGAATCAGCAGGCCTGTGTCTGAGTCCCACAGCTGTCACCCACTAAATGGGATGTGTGAGTAAATCTTTTCACCTCTCTGCTGGTATCTCTTACATAGAAATGAAAGAATAACACCCGTCTCTGGAAAATGTGTGGCCCTTAATAAACGTTCATTGACAATTTTTAAGTCTGATTGGAATAGTGGGTTTGTTGATGAAAAACAATCCAAGAAAGGCTGAAGGATGACATTTTATTCTGTTACTAGAGGCCTGATGCACGAAATTCATGCAAGAGTAGGCCTTCACAGCCCCGGCTGCCTCACAGCCCCGCTGCTTCCTGACCCTGCCCCCTCCTGCACCCACCTTGCCCTGGCACTGCCCACTTCCACCACCACACAGCCCCGGTTCCCCGGTTCCACAGAGCCCCCCAATGATTGCCCCACAGAGTCTCCCCGATTGATTGCCCCTCAGCCAGTGGCATCGCCCTCTGTTGGGCGACCAATTGCAGAGCCACCTCCCCATCGATCACACTGCAGAGGGTGGCCTGGGCCTCCCTCTTTCGGGTGATAGCAGAGCTCCCTGATTGTTCACCCCATTGGCTGGTGGTCTGGGTCTCCCTCAACAGGGCCATTGTGGGGCAATGGTGGGCCCCCCATCAATCGCATTGCACCTGCCTTGGCTGGTCTGGCACCAGTGCGTGTTATAGCGTGGTCGTCTGGAAGGTTGTCCAGATGGTCATCCTGCTGTTCAGTTGTTCAGTCGATTTGCATATTATACTTTTATTATTATAGATACGGCAGATGTAGAAGCCTGTCCTGTCCCAGGTAATTCACTCATGGAATGAGTGGAAATCCTGAAATGTGTCTCAGTCCACACAACAGGATTTACTTCCCTTTCTCTGTTCCTCTCTCTTTTTTTAAATTTTTATGAAAATCTCCACCATTTTTATTTGTATTTAAATACTGTTAATTCTATTAAATGGAAAATGAGAGGTTTCTTAGAAAATCCCTAGCCCCAGGAGGCATTGCAGGAAGGGGGGAAATTACCGAAAAGAAAGCACTGGGCTTGTGGAAGCCTTGTCACCCACGCACTATTTTTGAGATCCGAGGAACAGTCTATTCAATATTTAGCAGAGATTGTTGTCCTCTGCTAGGCCCTGGGGGATCGGAAAGAATGAGACTCAGTTGTTTCCCTCCAGCTCTTCAGATTCTACCTATAAGGTAAAAAATACCTGAACATTTCTATATGGGTGCCCTCCCAGCTGTTTGACCCAACTCTCCTGTTTGTCCTAATGATGAAAAAAAAAGAAGTTTCTGAAGTCCCTTCTCCATCCACCGTCTCCACAGCACTCACTGGGCAGGTCTGTCTCTGCTGGAGTCTGACCAAGGAGTGGGAATCCACGGCCCTTGTCCTGCCTGGCAAGCAATGGAGGTTCAGGTTCCATCAAGACTGGCAGGACGTCAGAGTTAGTCAGGGGCTCCTGATGCAGTGGATGCGAGAGGAGAAGACTCAGATGTGAAGCCCCCTGGACTGAGACGGGAACCTGAAGGGCTGGAGGCACAGCTGATTATCTACTGCTGCATGGCCCTGGGAGCTCAATGCACAGAGCTCATAATTAGTGAATGGGTCCGGGTTATCCCAATCTCTGAGGACTTGCTGTTGTTAATAGTAGAGGAAAAGGGAGTGTACTTTTTAAGGGTTTGGGCCCTTCCTCTTCTAAGGAGAAAGCTCCCCTGTACTTCTCATTTCCAACATCCAAGTTCCAGAGATTTTATAAACTCAAGTTTTTTTTTCAATTACCAAATGCAATGTGTATTTGTATGTACACATTCATTGAACTGATCATTCTATGTAGGGATAACTATGTTTTCTATACCATACCAAAGATAATATTTAATTTCTAGTTTGTCATTTAAGATTTATGTTTCTAAATAAAAACTCCCTCCTTTTTTCTACAAGAAATTTTGGATTTCACGTGTTGAGATGTTGTATTTCTTTTCTTATTTTGAAAGACAGCCAAAGTTCTACTTTTTCTGTAGAAATTATGTATGTTGTTACATTAGACAACCACCTATTTTGATATACCCAATTGACAATTTTCTTAAATCCTGCAGGGAATTTTATAGATGCCTATATTCTAAATGTAGGGCTGCAGCCATTGTGTCTTTTTTAAAAATTGAATTTCTTGGGGTGACATTTCTTAATAACATTACATAGGTTTCAGGTGTGCAATTCTGTAATGCATCATCTGTATATTGGATTGTGTGTTCACCACCCCCAGTCAAGTCTCCTTCCATCACCATTTATGCCAGGACCCTTTACCCTCTTCTACCTCCGCCCACAACCTTTTCCCTCTGATAATCACTATTCTGTTGTCTGTGTCTATGAGGTTGTTTGTCGTTGTTTTCTTAATCCTTTCACCTTTTTCACACGCACCCCTGGCCCTTTCTTCCTTAACAACTGTCAGTCTGTTCTCTGTATCTATGAGTATGTTCTTAATTTGTTTGTTTATTTTGTTCATTAGATTCCACATAAAAGTGAAATTATATGATTACTTGTCTTTCTCTGACTTATATGGTACTTGTTTTTCACTTAGCATAATACTCTCTAGCAACAACAACAACAAAAAAATTATTTAAAAAAAAAGGAAAGAAAAAATAGCCAAGAGGTAAGATTTCCTTTTCTATTTTAATATAACAGTACTATTACATTGTATAAGTGTACCACAGCTTTTTTTATCCATTCATATGTTAATGGGCACTTGGGCTGCTACCAAGTCTTGGCTACTGTAAATAATGTGGCAATGAACATAAGGTTCTTTCAAATTAGTGTTTTGGGTTTCTTCAGATGCATGTCCAGAAGTGGAATCACTGGGCCATCAGACAGTTGCATTTTAAATTTTTTGTGGTAACTCCATACTGTTTCCCATAGTGCCTATACCAACCTGCATTCCCTTTTCTACACATCCTCGCCAACACTTATTGTTTGTTGATTTATTGATGATACTCATTCTGACAGATGTGAAGTGATATATTCATTGTGGTTTTGATTTGCATTTACCTGATGATTAGTAACATTGAGCATCCTTTCATGTCTACTGCCCATCTTATGTCTTCTATGGAGAAGTGTCTATTCAGGTCCTTTGCCTGTTTTTTAATTGAGTTGTTTTTGTTTTGTTTTTGCTGTTGAGTTGTTTAAGTTGTTTATAAATTTTGGTTAGTAAACCTTATCAGACTTATCATCGGTAAATATGTTCTCCCAGTCAGTGGGTTGTCTTTTCATTTTCTTGAGTATACTTGGCTGTGCAAAAACTTTTTAGTTTTATGTAGTCTCATTTGTTTATTTTTTCTTTTATTTCCCTTGCCTGAGGAGACATATCAGGAAAAATATTGCTCCAAAAAATGTCCGAGATTTTACAGCCTATGTTTTGATCAAGGATTTTTATGGTTTTGAGTCTGAAATTAAAGTCTTTAATCAATTTTGAGTTTATTCTTCTGTGCAATGTAAGAAGGAGGTCTGGTTTTGTTTTTTTGCAGGTACCTGTCCAATTTTTTCAACACCATTTTTGAGTAGATTATCTTTATTCTATTGTATGTTCTTATCTTCTTTGCCAAGTGTTAATTGACCATAAAGGCCTGGGTTTACTTCTGGGCTTTTAATTCTGTTCCATCGATCTTATTGTCTGTTTTTATGCCAGTATCATGCTGTTTTGATTACTATAGCCTTACAGTATAATTTTATATCAGGTAGCATGATTCCTTTAACTTTGTTCTTCTTTATCAAGATTTCTCTATCTATTTGGGGTCTTTTCTGCTTCCATAGAATGTTTGGAAACATTTATTCTAGTTCTGTGATAGGAATGATGTTGAATGTCTACATTGCTTTGGCTAATTTGGACATTTTAATGATGTTAATTCTTCCTACCCCAAAACACAGTATGTGCTTCCATTTATTTATATCTTCTTCAATTTCTTTCTTAAGTATCTCATAATTTTTTGAGTAGAGGTCTTTTATATCATTGGTTAAATTTAATCCTAGGGATTTTTTATGCAATTGTAAATCAGATTGTTTTCTTTGTTTTCCTTTCTAATAGTTCATTGTTGATATATAAAAATGCAACTGATTTCTGGATATTTATTTTTGCCCTTCTAATTTACTGCATTTATTTATCAGTTCTAGTAGTATTTTTGGTGGAATCCTTAGGTTTCTCTATATACAGTATCATGTCTTGAGCAAATAATGACAGTTTTACATTTTCCTTTCCAATTCAGATGTCTTTTATTCCTTCTACTTGTCTGATTGCTGTGGCTAGGACTTCCAGTACTATGCTGATAAGACTGGTGAAAGCGGACACCCCTGTCTTCTTCCTGATCTTCAGGGAAACACTTTTAGTTTTTGCCTCTTGAGTATAATGTTGGCTCTGGTTTTGTCACATATAGCCTTTATTGAGTTGAGGTATGTTCCACTATTCCACTATGCTGAGAGTTTATATCATAGATGGATGTTGGATTTTAACAAATGTTTTATTCTTTATCTATTCATATGATCATGTGATTTTATACCCCATTTCATTTATGTGATGTATACATTGTTTTATTTATTGTATCTACATTGCATCCTTAGAATAAATCCCACTAAGTCATGATGCGTGGACTTTTCAATGTATTGCTAGGTTCAGTTGGGTAATATTTTGTTGAGGAGTTTAGCATCTATGTTCACCAGAGATATTAGCTATAATTTTCTTTTTTTGTAATGTCATTAAATGTTTTTGGAATTAAGATAATGCTGGCATTGGAAGAAACCAAGATGGCGGCATAGGTAAACACTAAACTGCTGCCTCACACAACAATTTCAAAACTACAACTAAAAGACAAAATGTCTATCACCCAGAACCATGGGAAAGCTGGCTTCGTGGAAGTTCTACAACTAGAAGGAAAGAGAAAAGAGCATTGAGATATGCACAAGTGCTGAAAAGCTGAGGTACAGAGGCATGCGATCCGGGCTGGCTGCGGGCAGCTGGAAGCACTGCTTTTTTCAACCCGAAGGGAGACAAACTCCCGATTACTCTGAAATCCAGTTTCTGAGGCGACCCTGGGGACCCAAACTCCTACGGGGAGAAGCTGGACTGTCTGCCATCAGGTTGGAAAGTGAGGGTGACTTTCTTGCAGAGGTGCACCCAGAAATCATTGTTTACTGTGCTGGGGTGTGGAATGTGGAGACTTGGAAAGGCAGAAACACAGAGAGGGCTGACTGGCAGCCATCGCTGTTTGCCACACCCTAGCCTAGTGACTCCCTGAGACCCCGCCCCACACAACTACAAACTCACCCAAGCTCCATGCAGTGGCTTTTGCATATAAATGGTCTGCCCTATTGCAGCTTAACCAAACAAACTGCTCTGGTCAGACAGTTCCAAAACCTTCAAACCCCAAGCAAAGAGAAAACTGTAGTTCTCGCTGTACCTCCTGTTGGGTGGCCTCAGACAGTAGCTGACCAGCATCCCATTGGAGACCCAGAAGCCAGTGTATCTAGTGGTCAGTGTGAGACGACACCAGATTTCAACTACTCATATCCATAAGTGACACATTGAAGAGGCAGATTCAGTGAGCACCAAAGCCCCACTGAAGCAAGTCCTGCCCCCCTAAGCATGTCTCCAGTGCAGCAGTTCTTCCATTATAGACACAGCGAGTCCTCACAGCCAATTGGCCTGGAGGTCAATTCCTCCCAGTGATACCAACAACAATCAAGACTTAACTACAACAAGGCTGTACATACAGTCCACAAAGGGGTGCACCAAGAGTGTCCACCTCAGGTAACTGGGAGTCTGACCTACTGGCCCATATAGGACACCTAGCACACAAAGCCACCCTACCAACTCAGGGAAGCAGTGAAAATGCAGAGACAAAGAAACAGATCACAAATGAAAAAAATGGAGGAAAACAAAAGACTGGATATAGAGTTCAAAACCACGGTTATAAGGTTTTTCAAGAATTTCCTAGAAAAGGCCGATAAATTCAACGAGACCCTTGAGGATATGAAAAAGGACCAACTGGAAATTAAACATACACTGACTGAAATAAAAAATATTATACAGAGACCCAACAGCAGACTAGAGGAACGCAAGAATCAAGTCAAAGAATTGAAATACAAAGAAGCAAAAAACACTCAACAGGGAAAGCAAAAAGAAAAATGAATCCAAAAATTTGAAGATGGTGTAAGACGCTTCTGGGACAACTTCAAGTGTACCAACTTCAGAATTATGGCGGTGCCAGAAGAAGAGAGAGAGCAAGATACTGAAAACCTATTTGAAGAAATAATGACTGAAAACTTCCCCCACCTGGTGAAAGAAATAGACTTACAAGTCCAGGAAGCACACAGAACCCCAAACAAAAGGAATCCAAAGAGGACCACACCAAGACACATCATAATTAAATTGCCAAGGGCAAAAGACAGAGAGAGAATATTAAAAGCAGCAAGAGAAAAACAGTTAATTCCTACAAATGATTGTCAGCTGATTTCTCAACAAAAACTATGCAGGCCAAAAGGGAGTGGCAAGAAATATTCAAAGAGATGAATAGCAAGAACCTACAACCAAGATTACTCTACCCAGCAAAGTTATCATTCAGAATTGAAGGGCAGATAAAGAGCTTCACAGATAAGAAAAAGCTAAAGGAGTTCATCACCACCAAACCAGTATTATATGAAATGCTGAAAGGTATTCTTTAAGAAGAGGAAGAAGAAGAAAAAGGTAAAGATAAAAATTATGAACAACAAATACATATCTATCAACAAGTGAATCTAAAAATCTAGTAAATTAAAAATCTGAGGAACAGAATAAACTGGTGAATATAATAAAATCAGGGACATAGAATGGGAGTGGATTGATAATTCTCAGGGGTAAAGGGGTTTGGGGGCTATGGGAAGAGACTGGACAAAAATCATACACCTATGGATGAGGACAGTGGGAGGAAGGTAAGGGCAGAGGGTGGGGTGGGAACCGGGTGGGGGGGAGCTATGGGGGCGGGGGGAGAGGAGAAACAATTGTAATAATCTGAACAATAAAGATTTATTAAATTAAAAAAAAAGATAATGCTGGCATTGTAAAATGAGCATCAATGTCTTCCCTCCTCTTGATGTTTTTGGAATAGTTTGAGGTTAGGTGTTAGTTCTTCTTTAACTGTTTGGTTAAATTCACTTGTCAAGCCATCAGTTTCAGGACTTTTGTTTGTTGAGAGCTTTTCTCATTACTGCTTCAATTTCATTACTTTTATCTATCTATTTAGATTTCCATATTTTTCCTTATTCAGTTTTGGAAGATGGATGTTTCTATGAATTTATCCATGTCATCCAGATTGTTTAATTTGTTGCCATACAGTTGTTTGTAATATTGTCTTATTATCTCTTGTATTTCCCTGGAGTCAGTTGTTACTTCTTGTCTTTCATTTCTGACTTTCTTTACTTGGGTCCACTTTTTTTTTTCCTTGATGAGTCTGGTTAAAGATTGTCAATCTTTATCTTTTCAAAGAAGCAGTTCTTTTTTAAAATATATATTTTATTCATTTTTTACAGAGAGGAAGGGAGAGAGAGAGAGAGTCATAAACATTGATGAGAGAGGAACATCGATCAGCTGCCTCCTGCATGCCTCCTACTGGGGATGTGCCCACAACCCAGGTACATGCCCTTGACCGGAATCGAACCTAGGACCTTTCAGTCCACAGGCCGACGCTCTATCCACTGAGTGAAACCAGTTTCAGCTGTTTTTCAGTGTGTTTTTTTTTAATTGGTTTCTAGTTTCATACCATATGGAGAGAGAAGATGCTTGATGTCATTTCATCTTCTTAAATTTATTGAGAATTGTTTTGTGTGTAACATGTGGTCTATTCTAGAAAATGTTACATATGCACTTGAAAAGAATGTATATTTGGTTGCTTTTGGGTGAAATGCACTGAATATATTTTTAAAAATCCATCTGGCACCCACCTGGTGTGGTTGAGCATCGGCCCATTCACCAAGAGGTCACTGGTTCAATTTCCAGTCAGGGCACATGTTGGGGGCTAATTCTAGCAGGTCATAAATGCAAGAAGTTCATCAAAAGGTGGGTGGACCTTGAAGTTTCAGCAGGGCTGAAGATACATATTATTGCCTGCTGCAATAGCTGAAAGCATTTCCCCAAACCTGAAAATCTACATGTTATTACCTGCTGCTGGCCTAACAGCTGAACAGCTGAGAGCAGTTCCCCCAACCTGATAATCTCACTGTTTACCAAACTTTACCTTCGATATGTGTGTTTGCTTTGCTTTAGGGCAAAAATCCTATATAAGAAAAGCCTAATATGCTAAGTATTCTGTCATCCAATCAAAGTGTAATATGATAATGATATGCCAAGGCTACTTAAGCGCTCGCTATGATGTGCACTGGCCACCAGGGGGCAGACTGTTGGATGGCCGACCAGTCACTATGACATGCACTGACCACCATGGGGGGCAGATGCTCCAACCAGTAGATTAGCTTGCTACTGGGGTCTGGCTGATCAGGACTGAGCGAGATGGGCCGGATACATGCTGGAGCCCTCCCACAGTCCCTCCCCAGCTGGCCAACCTCCTGCTTCCCTCCCTGGCCCCTATTGTGCACCGGTGGGGTCTCTTGGCCTGGTCTGCGCCCTCTCACAATCCAGGACCCCTCATGGGATGTCAGAGAGCCGATTTAGGCCCAACAGCAGAACTACCAGTTGCTATGACATGCACTGACCATCAGGGGGCAGACACTCAATGCAGGAGCTGACTACTGGTGTTCAGTGTGCTTCCATAGGGGTCGCACTGCTCAGCCAGAAGCTGGGCTCATGGCTGGCAAGTGCAGCAGTGGTGGCGGGAGCCTCTCCTGCCTCTGCAGCAGCACTAACGATGTCCGACTGACAGCTTAGGCCCACTCCCCATGGTGGACGGGCCTAAGTCATCAGTCAGATATCCCCTGAGGGCTCCCGGACTGTGACAGAGTGCAGGCCAGGGTGAAGGAGCCCCCAGAGTGCACGAATTTCATGCACCGGACTTCTAGTGTGTGAACAAAAAGCCCTGGGTCCAGAGATTTGAATAGAGAACTTAGTTACTAAAGCTAAGCTTTTCCTGGCTCCCCCATGTATTCCAAATTTATATTTCATGTCTAGTCTCTTTGTTAATTTACTCACAGCCCTTCTCCAGATTCCTGAACCTTTCTAGATGCTGAGAACAACCCCGGCAGGCACATGTCCAGCTCCTTGTTAGGCTCAGTCACTGAAAGAGCCTTTGGCAATATTTGAGTTGCATGAAGTAGGTACTCAGTTAGTCACCAGGTATGAACAATTGGTGTGCACCACATTGATGCAGGTCAAACTTGGTGCTAGTGCTCAGTCTGAGGCCACTCAACCAAAGTCCCAGGGTATACCAGGACTAGCTGTCTCTTGACGTATGCCCACAGACTTTGGTGGTGGGATGGAGTCATCAGAGTAACACCAGCAAAGTTAATTAGGTTCACACAGACCAAAATTTTGCCATGTAAAGGGAAGGTTCTGCACTGGTTTGGCTTGCAAGGAAAAAAACATCCCCCATCTTAGAGCCACACAACTCAATCTATGCCAGATTTTGTCAGAAGCTCAAGCTCAGAAGGTTGGGGCCACTGAGTATTAGTAGGGTGGGGCTAGCGGATGTCCCATGCAGTGAAGGTGCCAGTCAGGTTCGCAGGAAAGCGTGGGGTATGGTCCCACCCCCAAGGCCACACAACTCAGTCACTGACACCTTGGGTTTCTGCCCAGACCTATTACTCCAGCCTAGCAGATGACTCCTCAGCAGGGTGTGATCTCTTAGGAGGGGTAACAATGAGTCCAGAGTATATAGGCTATTGCTTTCCCCCATGCTAATACCACATGGATAGGCATGTTCCACCCTAGACAGATGGTGTATACAGAGTAGGAGAGTAACTCAGTACAGGGGTCCCAGCTGCTATCCCATTAATTCTCTTCCAGAACCACAAACCCCAGTCGCTCCTCATATGACTCTACTCCAATCTGCTGTCCCTCCTTCATAAACCAGAGTGAATATCTAAGAATGGGATTTTGTGGATTGGCCCTTTAAGAGGGTACCTGTGAAACTCTCATCTCTCCCTAGCATACAGAATCTCTGCTGATTTTCACAGCCACTTGTTATGTGTGCACCTCTTTCTAGCTCTGGTTCTCTGGGTTGCAGAACCTGGCATGGGATTGAGATCCCCATGATCCTCAGCAGGAACCTTTGCAGCTGAGATTTCCCTCCAGAACCTCAGCATCTGTCCATGAGTGTGAGGACAGCCATTTTCAAGTCTCCACATTTTTTTACCAGTCTGGATATAGCTTGTTCTGTAAATTCTTGGTTATAAGACTTCTGTGCAGCTAGTCATCAATTGGTTATTCAGGTTGATTGTTTTATATTTTAGTTGTAATTCCAGTTTGGTCCTGGGAGGAGGTGAGTGTACCTTGCACCTATTTTGCTACCATCTTGAACCGATCACATTTTCATGTACCTCTTGTCCATCTGTAGGTCATCTTCAGAAAAATGTCTATTCAGATCCTTTGCCCATTTTTAAATTAGATTGTTTGGATTGTGCTTATTGAGTTGTGTGAGATTTTAACATATTTTGGATAATAACCCCTCATAAGATATATGATTTGCAAATATTTTCTCCTGTTCTGTTAGTTTGCCTATTCATTTGGTTGATGGCCTCCATTGCTGTGCAGAAGCTTTTTAGTTGGATGTGCTCCAGTTTATTTATATTTGATTATTTTGCTTTTATTTTCGTCAACTTTTTTTTTTTTTTTTGTATTTTTGGGAGAACCACTTCTATGCTTTCTATTGGTCTTTTGTGATGGAAGACAGTGAATGAGATACACTAATAAGAAGAGCATTAGTGGGACAATCCATAACATCTGCTACGTAGGTGGTCTTAAGGTCACAACTGATACCCAAATGTGTGCTATATTGTTTTGAAAAGAAAAACTACTCCTGTATGAAAACTACTGATCTACCATGACTGAGAAGATTCAAGAAAAAGAAAATGCAGATAAAAATGGAGTGAGAGGAACACCCTGGATTTCCTCAGGTTCAGGCAGAATGAACCTAAAATAGCAACCTCTAGTCAAAAGAGTCTTTGCATGGAGAAGAAGGCCTTAGTGCTGGAATAGAAGCAATAATGTCATTTGCTGTATAAACAAATGAAAAATTTATAATGACCTCAATGATCTGATGTCCATCTATGTATCTAACCTATTTCTAGTAATTCAGCCATAGTTCCATATAGCTTCCTTATTGTCAGACTCTTGAATGTTACCTAACATATTTCCCAGTTAAATTTCTTCTCATTTTTTTAATTTAATACTCAAGCATATTCTTCTATTAGCAGTTTTTCATGAACACTAAGTATTGGTGAAGATGTAGAGAATATGAAACCTTCATGACCTCATTGTGGGAATGTAAAACTGGTGTAACTACTTTAAAAAGAAACTTGGCAGTTTCTTTAAAAATTTAGACATAAATTTCACTGTTACCTAGTAATTGCAGTCCAAGGTATCTACCCAAAATAAATGAAAATGTGTATCAGGACAATGAAATGTGCACAAATGTTCACAGCAGCATTATTAACATCTCCAAACTGGAAATAGCTAACTGTTCATCAGCTGTAAATGGATAAGCAAACTGTGGTATAAACATTCAATAGAAGCCTATTCTGCAATTAAAAGGAATAAAAGTTAATAAATACTTCTACATGAATAACCCTATAAAACAAACACCAAATAAGAGAAACCAGATACAAAGGCCACATATTTTATTATTCAATTTATATGAAATATGTAGAAAACACAAATGTATAAAGACAGAAAGTGATCAGGGGTTTCCTAAGCTGCAGTGGAACTGGTAATTAACTGTAAGTGAACAAAAAGATATTTTTGAGGTGATAAACATATTGTAAAACTGGATTTTGTTAACGAATACATAACACTAGAAATTTACTAAGATAATTGAACTTACTACATCAATAGGTGAATTTTATGTGTATAAACTATGCTATGTAATAAAGAGGTAATATGCAAATTAACCATCACAACATCACAAGATGGCTGTGCCCACAGCAGAGGCAGGGCTCCCGTAACACAAGATGGCTTTACCGACAGCGGAGAGGGGGTTCCCTTAACACAAGATGGCTGCACCCACAGTGGAGGTTGGATTCCTGTAACCAGCTATCAGCAGGGACCTAGGCTACGTAGCACTAGGACGGGACAGGGGACCTGAGGCTGCACCTCCAATTCAGCAGGGCTTGACTGGGGACCTCAGGCTGCGCTCCCTGCCTCAGTGCTGGGCTGGGGAACCTCAGGCCACACACCCCGCCCTAGCACTGGGCCAGGAGACCTCAGGCCACTCACCCACCCAGCAGGGCTTGATGGGGGATCTCAGGCCATGACCCCACCCGGAGGGGCTTGACAGGGGTCCTCTGGCCACGCCCCTGCCTGTCAGGGCTTGACTGGGGACCTAAATGCACAGCCCCCACGCCAGTGCTGGGCTGGGGGACCTCAGGCCGCATCCCTCACCCCAGTGCCAGGCTGGGGGACCTGAGGGTGTGCAGGGAAACCTGAGGCTGCACCCCCTGCCCAGCAGGGCTTGACAGGGGACCTGAGGCTGCGCCCACTGCCTGGTGAGGCTTGACTGGCTTGGGGCTGGCCAGGCCTGGGTCTTGCACAATTTTGAGGCACACGCAGGTGGGTGGGGACTTGACTCTAGGTCTCATGGCACGCTCCAGACTCTGACAAGAGGAAGATTTTCATATACATTTTAATAATTTTCTTTCATCTCTTACACTTCTATTATAGAGAAAGGGCAAATAGCAATATTAAAATATTTCCTCTAATTAATTCCTTTTTAATGTGCATGAATTTAATGCACTGGGCCACTAGTCTATATATATAAAAGGTGAATATGCAAAGTGTCCCCTCGGGAGTTCAACCGGGAAACTGGGAGTTCACTCACTATGATGTGTGCTGACCACCGGGGTGTGGTGCAGAATTAAGGAAGGCCCCAGGGGGCAGCTGGCAGCCGACAGCCAGGGAATGAAGGCCCCGGCTAGCAGCTGGAAGGAAGGCCCTGGCTGGTAGCCGGAAGGCCCTAATTGGCCCTGATCGCCGGCTAGGCCTAGAGACCCTATCCATGCACAAATTTCGTGCACCGGGCCTCTAGTATCTCAATAAAAATATTAAAACATAAATTTTAAAGAGTTTTTCCTAGAATTACTCAATGTGAGTTCAAAACTCATTTTTGAACAGGATCTTCTACACATCAATATTCTTATGCTCAACACTACACAGTGCAATCATTTGTATCTCTCTGGTTTCTTCCTCAGTATGCAGAGTAGACAATAAACACACATTGGATTAAACTTAATGAAAACAAGATTAATTGAAGTCACCTCAAATAAGTCTTTCCTCTATAAAAAAATTGTTTTTTGAGTAATTGTACAGTCCTTACTATGTCCCAAATAATTCGTTTCTATTTTTTTCTCCAAAATCCCTAATTCCTTTCATGATATTATCTTAATTGGTCACATTATTAGCCCCTGTGTTGATTTTTGTTCACACAGAAGCAGATGCCAAGCCAAGGATTTATGTGCAAACACTTTATTGGAAGGAGCCAGACACATGAATGGAAGAGAGGGGAACTGATACACAAAAGAACATATATGGAATGAAGTTTGCATTATGGCACCTACCACTGTGAATAAACAGAGATTTCATCTCCAGGGGAAATTCCGGTAAATGGTAAAAAACACAAACCTAAGCATTATTCCAGATAAAGGATGAAAGACATGCTATACCCCACATGTCTCCATCAAGAGCTGACTCTGATGGGACATAATTCCCTGTCACTTCTGCTACCACATATTGGCAAAGTAGGGTCCTGCTGGTACTGGATGTTGCCAGTCATGCAATGGAAATGGTGAGAGGATGTCAGAGAACATGGGAGGAATGTTACCAGCAGGTACTCCTCCATGCTCCCTTGTAGAATCAATACTGTCAACATTCTTCCTCCCAAAAAATTAAGTTCTAAACATGTTACATGTTATGCCCAGTGTTCAGAATCCCCAAAAACCCACCAAGGAGCCGATTCCGATGCAATAGCAAAGAGCCTTTATTCGAGCTAGCCAGGTGACTGCTCTGCCATTTTCCACTCAGGGAGTCCGGAGAGCAGCCGCCACCCTTTGTGCAGGACCACTTTTAAGCACATTAACCACATCCTGCTCTTGCAGAGCAAGTAACCCAAGACAAAACAGTTTTTCCCAAGCAACGTCAGAGTCATGCCATTGACGACCATGTTACTCACAGGGTCATCCTGTTCTTCAGAAAGCTGACAGTGTTCTATGAAAGAAGGCCTACGTGCTGGGAAGGGGCCATGAGACCGTATCTCAAGGCCTGGCCTGGTGTCAGCACTGACAGCTCTATCTGGGGCATAGTCCACGGCCTCAGTAGTGCTCAAAAATTCCCACTCTCCAACATTACACAAATGTGTAACTATTCTTCCTGAGGCATCCCTACAGAGTTCCATAGAATAACTAAATCACTTGAGAAAACAACTCTTATTGTATTGTACTCATTATTAATGGCTTTGGATCTTAGAAGGTGTATAACAACATTGCAATAATAGGAAATATAAGTAAAATTAAAAAGGAAAGGAAGAAAGGATCACAAAAAAATGACACTGCTCAGTTTTTGAGGCAGTAAATTCCTCTATGATATCTGAAGAAATTATCTTTCAAATCTAGATTCATACTCAACTTGAAAATCACTTTACAGTTCCTGTGAAAGGTAGGATAATAAAGTAAGCTTTCCAGGTTGTAGTCCAACTTCAATTCTGTCTCTTCTTTTGAAAAGTAAAGTGAATGAGAGAAAATATCTCAAAAAATGCATTTAAGATGAAATTAAATCATTCATGTGAAGAAACAAGAAGAGTCCTGATAGCATTATCATGCTGTTCTGATTATTGTATGATTTTCATATAATTTTATCTGGGGGGAAAAAGAGTACAACACAATTAAGGTGAAGATCAGCAACATATAAGGACAACTTTTTGGGAAGCCAAGTCAGCACTTGATAAGTGTTTTAAGTTTAAAGTGAGAAATCTTAAGAATAGCTGCAGGAATGCTGACCAAACATGGAACACTGTGGACTGCATATAAGGAAGAAAAGTAAAAGAGGAATTTCTGAGAAAAACTAATACAAAAACAAACAAAAGCAAAATCACACATGTTTGGAAATAGAAGGAATCAAGCCTGTCTTTGAGGAGTAAAAAGAACCAGATATTCAAATTTACAACATTTACCTTCGGGGCCCTCAATGTACCCTTAGTTCTGAGGCGAGAGATCCATCACAGACAAGGTGCTGTTAGGTTGAGGAGCCTTCTCAGGGCCCCCTTCACATCCTTGTTCCTCAGGCTGTAGATGAAGGGGTTCAGCATGGGGGTGACCACAGTGTACATGACTGAGGCAATTGAGTTTTGTAGGGAGGAATGGGTCAGAGCAGAACTGAGGTGGACCCCCAGGCCTGTCCCATAGAACAAGGAGACCACAGAGAGGTGAGACCCACAGGTGGAAAATGCTTTATATTTCCCTCCTGCAGAGGATATTCTCATTAAAGCGGCAACAATCCTAGAGTAAGAAAACAGAATTCCTGTGACAGGAATCACACCCAGAAGGGCAGTAGCCACATTCAAGATGATGCTATTGATGAGGGTGTCAGAGCAGGCCACCTTGAGGGTCTGAGTCAGTTCACAGAAGAAATGCGGGATTTCAGTGCCGACACAGAAGGTCAGCCGCCTCATAAGTAGAATATGAAGCAGGGAGACCGAGACAATGATGAACCAAGATATTAGAACCAAAAAGCCACAGAAGCATGGGTTCATGATGACTGTGTAGTAGAGGGGTTGGCAGATGGCCACATACCGGTCATAGGCCATCACAGTCAGGAGGCAGTGGTCCATTCCAGAAAATACCATAGTAAAATACACCTGAATGAGGCACCCAATGTAGGAGATGGTTTTCCTTTGTGCCTGGATATTCACCAGCATCTTTGGGACTGTGGTGGAGGTGAAACAGATGTCAACAAAGGACAGGTTGGTGAGAAAGAAATACATTGGGGTGTGGAGGTGGGAGTCAGAGCTGATGGCCACAATGATGAGCAGGTTTCCAAGCACAGTGAACAGGTACATGGACAGGAACACTCCACAGAGGATGGGCTGCAGTTTAGGATCATCTGAGAGACCCAGGAGCAGGAATTGTGAAGCTTCTGTGTGGTTTTCAGCTCCCATGCAGCTGGTGTGTATTCTAAAGGAGGAAAAAGCAACATTCAGTAAACAGCCAAATGGCATCTCAGCTAGTCATCACCTTCTCAGTCCCCCTTTGTGTGGGCATCCTTCATGATCTAGTAGTCATTCCAATGCTAGTCATTCACTCATTTAAATGGTTACCTAATTTTATTTTAAATGATGTAAACATGCAGACTTTAATTTAGCAGAAGTCTTTCTCTTTTTATCTTCAACTCACTGGTTCTAACTCACTTACTGAAATCTATGGACATAAACCAATTTTTTCTTTCATACCAGCCTTCCAAATTAACTAAAGGTGTTTAAGGTGCTTACTTTGACAATCTCCATACTACTTGCATTTCATAATAATGATTAAAACATATGTTTTCAGCTCAAACAACCTTAGTTCTGTGACCTGATGCTTTATGTTTATGTCACAGTTAACTCTCTTAGGTGCCTTATTGTGTTTCTAGAAATGTGGTTTCTGCTATTACCATTTTTACGAGGTAATACAATGCCTTTAATCACAGTAAGATCTTTCTAAGGTATAGCTATCATTATCATTATTAATCTATTCTTTCATTACAATTATTTTTTAGATATAACTGTTCCAAAGTACAGTATAGACCTGTGATTTAGAAATAGGATGTGAGTCAGACTTCCTGGAACAGAATTTGGTCTACCATGTTACATCTCTGTAACCTTGACAAAGTTATTTAATCTCTCTCAGCTACAGTTGCTTCACATCCACAATGAGAGTACTAAATATTCCTTACATTGTAGGACAGATGTGTGATTAAATGGCATGATGCATATAATTTTTCTAGAGTTGTTCCTATGATATACAGTGGGCATGTGATAAAAGTGAATTTCTGTTCTTAACATCACAATAAAGCTGCTTTACATGGTAATCATTTTTAGTATTTCTCTTAAACTTTGGCAGTCATCCTTGTAAACACAACAGGTCTATTATTTTTTTTATCACCACACCGCACTTCTAACTAATGACGATCCTCATGGTTTCTATTTCAGAGACTTCCTGCCAAGTGGATTCTTCCAAGAAGAGGAAGATGCACACTGACTACATAGATAATAGGGGGAAACAGAAGCACACTACCATCATAATAAAACAGAAATCATGTGTGCAGGCATGAGCTCATTTGAACATGCTCTCAAGTGGAGATGTGTTGCATTCAAATCAGTGGCATGAACTAAAAAAATTAACATATTTTATTAAGAAATATTCAAAGTGTTTATACATGAAATCATCCTAAAAATTGCAAGGCAACTTTAAGATTTGAAAATAAAAAAGCAACAAGCCAAATGGAAGAAGATATTTAGAAATGATACTTCAAATAAGGTTCTAATCTATAATAAAAGCATAATATGCTAATTAGACTGGACATCCTTCTGGATGAAGCCAGGCCTGTGAGGGAAGCCTGGGTCCAAGGTGCCTGCAAGCGGCCGGAGAAAAGCCCAGGTCCCGGGTGCCAGAGGGAAGCCGGTGCCAGCAGCCGGGAGAAGGAAGGCCTACTCTTGCGTGATTTCGTGCATTGGGCCTATAGTCCTATATAATTAGAGGCTTATATGCAAATTGACTGAACAGAATGACTTGTTGCTATGAAGTGCATTGACCACCAGGGGACAGACACTCAACATAGGCGCTGCCCCTGGGTGGTCACAGCCAGAAGCTGGGCTCATGGCTGGTGGTGGTGGGAGCCTAAGTACCCCTAAGCTGGCAGTCGGACATTCCCCAAGGGGTCCTGGACTGCAAGAAGGCACAGGCCAGCCTGAGGGACCCCCCAGTGCACATATGTTGTGCACCGGGGCTCTAGTAGCCAATATATATAAAGAACCCATACAATTCAAAATCAAGAAAACAAACAGTTCAATTAAAAAGTAGGTAAAGAACCTGAACAGACACTTTCCCAAGAAGACATACAGATAGTCAACAGACATATGAAAAAATGTTCAACTTCACTGGTTATAAGGGAAATGCAAATCAAAACCACAATGAGATACCAACTCATACTTGTGAGAATGGCTATTAGCAGTAAGACAAGAAGTAAGTTTTTAAGAGGATGTAGAGGAGAAAAGGGAACCTTTGAAGGTATGAAAATTGATGTAGCCTTTATGGAAAATAATATGAAGTTTCACTAAAAAAAAGGAAGAATCTTTACCTTATCATCCAGAAATTCCTTTTCTGTATATCTACCTAAAATTTTTGAAAACACTTATTTGTAAATATAGATGCATGTACTTTATGCTCAATGCAGCATTATTCACAATAACCAAGACTTGGAAACAACCTAGTGTTATTCAACAGGTGATTGGATAAAGAGGGTGTGGTACATACACACTAAAAAGAAAAAATTACACTACTCAGCCATTCAAAAGATGAAATACTGCCATTTGTGACAACATGGATGGATCTTGAGAGTATGATGCTAAGTGAAATAAGTTAAAAGGAAAAGGACAAGAACCATATAATTTCATTTGTATGTCAAATAGAAAACAGAAATCAACAAATAAACAGACAAAACAAACTTGCAGAAGTAGACAATAGTATGGTGGTTACCAGAGGGTAAGTGGGTTGGGGGGAGGATAAAAAGAGTAAAAAGGGTCAAATATATAGTGATGGAATAAGATATACAGATGACATAATATAAATTTGTACACCTAAATCTTATAAACGTTATTAATCAATGTTGTCCCAATAAATTTAATTTTTAAATGAAAGTAAATAAAATTTTACATTCTGAATGATAAAAAGTTTCACTATTATTAGTGTTTAGACAATGCTAATTAATTAAGGAGAGGTAAAAAATCACTGATGATCCATTTGATTTGGGGAGGTTGGCAGAAAAGGCTTCTCTGTGGAGCAGGGCAATGAGGGACATCTGTAATATCCTCAACAGTAAAGATAAATAAATTTTTAAAAATAATAAAAAGGAAAAGGCTTCTCTGAAATAAAAATACTTGTGCTGTGAGAGAAAAGATGGGTAATTGTGAATTAGGAGAAATTTAAAAAGGACAAGCATTGGGGCCTAAGAGAACAGAATAACCAGTTAGTTGCACTTGTCTTGGTAAGCTTGGTAACAGAAGTGATTTGAGAGACCGGTGAGATAGCAAACAGATAATTGGGGTCAAGATGGACAGAGTATGTGAGGCCCACATTTGGAGCATCCTGTACTATTCTTTAAAGTGCCCCTTATGTTGGTAATTTTATGATCATTTGTGGGTTAGAAATTGTAATTGTTTTTGCTCACCATCGCCAGTCATTCCAGGGGTTTATCTGGTGCTTGGCATATAGTAGATGTTCAATGTATACAAATGTTAGGCATATAATAAAATTTGAGACCAAAGCATCAACTATAACACACAAAAAAGAAATCTTCAAGCTCTTGCTAAATAAGGAAACCAATGGCAATTTCTTTACTCAATAAAGACTAGTTGTTTTAAAACTGCAGACAACAGAATATTCTCCATTACTCACTAAAACATTTGAGTTAAATTTATGAAGAGACCAATGAAGTCAACTCATTGATATTCAATCACTTGATATTCTGTTGAAGAGTAAAGAGACGAGTAAGGTGAGGAAAGAAAATTCGCCTGACTACCGAACATCAGAAATAATCATATTATTGGAGGAGAATCCAAGATGGTGGTGTAGGTAAACACCTAAACTGCTGCCTCGCACAACAATTTCAAAACTACAACTAAAAGACAAAACGTCTATCACCCAGAACCACGGGAAAGCTGGCTGAGTGGAAGTTCTACAACTAGAAGGAAAGAGAAAAGAGCATTGAGACGTGCACAAGCGCTGAAAAGCTGAGGTACGGAGGCGCGGGATCTGGGCTGGCGGCAGGCGTTGCTTTTTTCAACCCAAAGGGAGACAAGGCCCCGATTAATCTGAAATCCAGTTTCTGGGGAGACGCGGGGGACCCAAACTCCTACGGGGAGAAGCTGGATTGTCTAACACCGGATCAGAAAGTGAGGGGAGCCTGCTTGCAGAGCTGCACGCAAGAATAATTGTTTACTGCGCTGGGGCACAGGACGCAGTCAGAGACACAGAGCCAGCTAACTAGCAGCCATCACTGTTTGCCACGCCCTAGCCTAGTGACGCCCTGAGACCCCGTGCCACACAACCTACAAACCCACCCAAGCTCCAAGCAGCAGCATTAGCATAAGAAAGGCCTGCCCTATCGCAGCTTAACCTAGCAAACTTGCAGCCCGGGTCAGACAGCTCCAAAACCTCCAAACCCCAAGCAAAGAGGAGAAAACTGTAGCTCTCGCTGTAGCTCCTGCTGGTTGGACTCAGACAATAGCTGACCTGCACCCCATTGGAGATCCAGAAGCCAGTATACCTAGTGGTCAGTGTGAGAAACCAGATTTCAACTCCTCACATCCATAAGTGACACATTCAAGAGGCAGACTCAGTGAGCACCAAAGCCCCACTGAAACAAGTCCTGCACCATAAGCGTGCCTTCAGCGCAACAGTTCTTATAGACACAGCGAGTCCTCACAGCCGATTGGCCTGGAGGTCAATTCCTCCCAGCGTACCAACAGCAATTAAGGCTTAACTACACCAAGACTTTGCACTCAGCTCACAAAGGGGTGTACCAAGAGCGTCCACATCAGGTGATTGGGGAGGCTGAGCTACTGCCCCCTATAGGTCACCTACCACACAAAGCCACTCCATGAACACAGGGAAGCAGCCAAAATGCGGAAACAAAGAAACATGTCACGAATGAAAGAAACGGAGGAAAGCAAACTACTGGATGACATAGAGTTCAGAACCACATTTATAAGGTTACTCAAGAATCTTCTAAAAACCGCCAAGAAACTTGATGACACTTCTGAGGAGCTTAGTGAAACCTTCAAGGACCTTAATGAGAATGCCAAAAAAAAAAAAAAAATGGAAAAGGACCAGTCAGAAATGAAACATACACTGTCTAAAATAAAGAATGTACAGAAACTCAACTGTAGATCAACGTACCCCAAGAATCAAACCAAAGATCTGAAATATGGGGAAACAAAAAACACCCAACCAGAAAAACAAAAAGAAAAAAGAATCCAAAAATATGAAGATAGTGTAAGGAGCCTCTGGGACAACTTCAAGCATACCAACATCCGAATTTTTGGGGTGCCAGAAGAAAAGAGAGAGCAAAATACTGAAAACCTATTAGAAGAAATAATGACAGAAAACTTTCCCTACCTGGTGAAAGAAATAGACTTACAAGTCCAGGAAGCACACAGAACCCCATACAAGAGGAATCCAAAGAGGACCACACCAAGACACATCATAATTAAAATGCCAAGGGCAAAAGACAAAGAGAGAATATTAAAAGCAGCAAGAGAAAAACAGTTAATTACCTACAAGGGAGTACCCATACGACTGTCAGCTGATTTCTCAACAGAAACTATGCAGGCCAGAAGGGAGTGGCAAGAAATATTCAAAGTGATGAACAGCAAGAACCTACAACCAAGATTACTTTACCCAGCAAAGCTATCATTCAGAGTTGAAGGTCAGATAAAGAGCTTCACAGACAAGAAAAAGCTAAAGGAGTTCATCACCACCAAACCAGGATTACACAAAATGCTGAAGGGTATCCTTTAAGAAGAGGAAGAAGAAGAAAAAGGTAAAGATAAAAATTATGAACAACAAAAGGACATCAAATACATACCTACCAACAAGTGAATCTAAAAATCAAGTGAATAAAAAATCTGAAGAACAGAATGGACTGGTGAATATAATAGAATCAGGGACATAGAAAGGGAGTGGACTGACAATTCTCAGGGGGAAGCAGGTGTGAGTGGTCCAGGAAGAGATTGGACAAAAATCTTACTCCTATGGATGAAGACAGTGGCAGGGGGTAAGGGCATGGGGTAGGGTGGGGTGGGGAATCGGGTGGAGGGGAGCTATAGGGGGAAAACAAAAAAGGAACACCTGTAATCTGAACAATAAAGATTTATTTAAAAAAAAAGAAATAATCATATTATTTGTAGATACTATGGTGGACACTGAGGTGAAACAACAATAACATCAATAGAGAATGATTACGTGATTTCAGTGAGTCAGATCTGCTGCGAAAAGGTTAGGAAATGCATTAAAGATACCCAATCACATTAGGAACAAAAGGGACAGTACCTCATGCAGAGTAGATATTCAGTGAGTAGTTAATGAATAAATGATTTAAAACAAAAAAAATCAAGAGAAGCTTACAATTATGGGAAAGAGTAGAAAAGAGGTGGAGATTCTATGGAAAAGAAATATTTTTATAGAGACCTCTAGATTCCAAAAAGAGAGAGAAGGACAGAACAAAGGCTTGAAAAGACAGGTTTCAGGGGAAACTGAAGTACCTTCAGGTACTGGGACTTCATTGTTGTAAACTATATACTACAGGACTGTCCTGTCTAATTATTCCAGAGGTAAAGCCCAGTCCCCACGTTGTCTCATTTCCCTTTCATTCCAACAGCCCTTACTGGATGAAATATGATGACCTTCTCTGCAGAATATCTCTGAAGCTGTCTGTTCTCCACCGTCTGTCCCTGGGAAGGCCACGTGAGCTTTTATTTGGCTGGCACCAGAGAATTAAGGAAAGTGGCAAAAGGAACACGTTTAAAGTTTCCAACATCTCAAGTGTTGAATTCTCAGAGCTCCTCATTAAATCAGTTGTGCTATTGTCTTTTACTCTCCAAACAATTCAGATCCCCTGGGGAGCAAAAATACCTGATTTTGTGTCTGTACAAGCATCAGAGGTGGGAGATGAATTTATTCCCTCCAAAGAGAAACAATTATTTCTTCTGTCTGACTTAAAAGTGACAAGGTATCCCTAAGGAATGTTTAATTGCTCAGGAACCAAAGCTAGAAACCAACTTTCTGTCCTTCCATTAAAGAACCTTTGGAGGTCTCATGGATCACTTTGAAGAAAAAAAAAAAAAAAGCAGAGTTGTAAAATAGTTTGGTTCTGTTGAAAGGGCCAACTACATGAGGGCTGAAAAAAATTCTTTGCATTTGATGGTGACAGAGACCCTCTGTTGGCATTAATAAGGGCTGCGCTTATTACCTCTAAATAGAGGGCTAGAGGCAGAAACCATAGAGGTGGAAGGGGTTGAAGAATGAGTATTGGGGAAACATACACTTAGTGAGCAGATTATGATGATCTCTGAACGCATAAGAATCTGGCCACTCAGTGAATATCCTATATAATAAAAGGCTAATATGCAAATTGTCCCCTCAACCAGGAGTTCGACCAGCAGGCAGGCCGGCTAACTGACCGTGTCCCCTCCCCTGGCCAGGCTGGCCGGACCCCATCCATGTGCGAATTCATGCACCAGGCCTCTAAATATATACTGAGTGGCCAGATTATTATGATCTCTGAACACATAATAATCTGGCCACTCAGTGTAGGTGACAAATATAATCCACCTATAATGATTGTGGGAAAGGGGAGGAGACAGTATAAAGCATAGTGTAAAGACAGTGTGGAACATGAGAGGGTTTAAACAATTTTTAATGGAACGTATAGGAACAGATATAGTTTTAAAGAGAATGACCAAATTTAGTGCAGACCTTTGAATACACAGGAAGTTCTGACTCCATAGTCCACAGGATGCAGTATACACTCTAAATCACTGACAATCAGTGTGCTGTATCTCTGATTTATAGAATATTTTCACATTTTCATTGAGCTACTTGGGAGTTTGTGCTTCAGATCTCCACAACTCTGGCCTCTGCATGTCAAGAGGTCTTGACTCCTAAAAAGAAACACTTCCAGACACATGGCAAAAGTCCCATTGAATTTCAAGATCTAATGCTGCCTGGCACTTCAGTTCCTTCATGCCAAGCAGAGGATTCACCATTCTGGCAGGGGTAACTGATCCTTGTCAGCAGTGTCATCGTGTGACCATGGCAATGGGCATGCACTGGCATTCTGCTGTTCTCACTAAGTGACTGGGTGCAGCTCGGGAGCAAACACAGTGCAAGTACAGTGGTGAATGCAAATGTCTTTGGCCCATTATGCTGCCCACAGCAAGAGATCTGAGTGGGGTCTCCTGGGTGAGGCAGCTTCCTTTAACTGATGGGTCTTTGCAAAGAGGCCTGAGTGCTATCAGATGGCTGCCCTCCCTGCACCTGGAACAATAAGCCCTTAATCCCGAAGCTAGGATCTGGGCAATGGCACAGCGTTCTCATCTATAGTCCATCCCTAGGAACATTTGAAACAACTTTTTATTTGTGTTTTTTAGCCTTACAAGATTTCTATAGTTCTTTACAACTTTTTAATTTTCTAATTATAGTTAACATTCAAGCTATAATAATAAAAGGGTGATATGCAAATTGGTAAGGACGCCCTCACAATAACAACTGAACAGCAGGCTGCGTGGGGCGACAAGACTGGCAGGGGGGTTAGTGAGGGACAACCAAACGACTGAACAGCAGGCTGCGTGGGGCAACCAGGCCAGCAGGGGGGGCAGTGAGGGACAACCAGGCCGGCAGAGGGGTGCAGTGAGGGGCGACCAGGCTGGCAGAGGGGGGCAGTTGGGAATGACCAGGCCAGCAGGCAGATGCAAGTAGGGGCAACCAGGCTGGCGGGGGGGGGCAGTTAGGGTGGATGAGGCAGGCAGGCAGGTGAGCAGTTAGGAGCCAGTGGTCCTGGATTGTGAGAGGGATGTTCAACTGCCGGTTTAAGCCCAATCCCCAGGATCAGGCCTAAACCGGCTGTCGGACATCCCCCAAGGGGTCCCAGATTGGAGAGAGTGCAGGCTGGGCTGAGGGGACCACCCCCCCCCATACACAATTTCGTGCACCAGGCCTCTAGTATTATATATTAGTTTTAAGTATACAGCATGACAATGAGCATGCACTTGCACTTTGCTATTCTCAGTAAGTGGCTAGGAGCAGCTCAGATGCAACCTCAGTGCAAATATAGTGGTGAATGCAAATGTCTTCACCCAGTTAGACATTATGTAATTTATGAAGTGTTTCTCCCTGGCTGATTTAATACCAACCTGACCCCACACATAATTACTATGATATTGTTGACTATGATCCTTATGCTGTTCTTTACATCCCTGTAACTATTTTGTAACTACCAATTTGTACATTTTTTTAATCCTCACCTGAATACATGCTGAAAGAGAGAGAGAGAGAGAAAAACTTGGATCAGTTGCCTTCTGTATGTGCCTGGACTAGAGATCAAATCCACAACCCAGGTTATGCCCTGGCACGAATTGAACCTTCAAGCGCACAGGATGATGCTCAACCAACTGAACCAACTGAGCCACTCTGGGACCAATTTTCACTTCTTAATCCCATCACCATTTTTACCGGCCCCCCAAATCTCCTCCCATCTGGCATCCATCAGTTTCTTCTCTGTATCTATGTGTATGTTTCTCCTTTGTTGCTTTATTTTGTTCTTTACATTCCACACGTAAGTTTAATCATATGGTATTTGTCTTTCTCTGATTGACTTATTTCACTTAGCATAATAGTCTCTAAGTACCGCAAATGGTAAGGTTTCATTATTTTTTATGGCTGAGTAATATTCCCTTGTATAGATGTACCACTTCTTTATCCAGTCATCAATAGATGGGCATTTAGGTAATTCTCATGTCTTAGCTATTGTAAATAACTCTGCAATGAACACAGGGTGCTTATATCTTTTCAAATTAGTGTTTTAGAACACTTTGGAAAAATACCCAGAAGTGGAATTGTTAGGTTACAGGATATTTTAATTTTTAATTTTTTGAGAAACTATTTCCTATAGTGGCTGCAACAATTTGCAATCCTACTAACAGTGCATGAAGGTCCCCTCTTCTCCATAGTCTTGGCACCATTTGTTTGTTGATTATTGATGATAACCATTCTGACATGTGTGAGGTAAAATCTCATTGTGGTTTCAATTTGCACTTCTCTAGTGATTAGTGGCATTGAGTATCCTTTCATGTGTCTATCTGTATGTCCTCTTGGGAGAAATGTCTAGGTGCTCTGCACATTATTTGATTTGGATTGTTCGGGGTTTTTGGAGTTTAGCTGTGTGAGTTCTTTATAAATTTTGGATGTGAACCCCTTATTGGATGTATCATTGGCAAATATACTGATTGGTAAGTTGTCTTTTTGTTTGTTGATGGTTTCCCTTTGATGTGTAAAACTTTTCAGTTTGCCCTAACCAGTTTGGCTCAGTGGATAGAGCATCGGCCTGTGGACTGAAGGGTCCCCGGTTTGACTCTGGCCAAGGGCATGTACCTTGGTTGTGGGCACATCCCCAGTTGGGGGTGAGCAGGAAGCACCTGATCAACATTTCTATCTCATCGATGTTTCTAACTCTATCCTTCTCCCTTACTCTCTGTAAAAAAAAAAAAAATCAATAAAATGTATTTTTTTAAAAAAACTCTTTAGTTTGATGTGGTCTCATCTGTTTATTTTTCCTTTTGTTTCTCTTGCTCAAGAAGATATATCAGAAACAATATTACTAGGAGCAATGTCAGATGCTACTGTTTGTGTTTTCATCTAGGAGTATTATGGTATTGGGTCTTACCTTTAAGCCTTTAATCCATTTTGAGTTTATTCTTGAATATGGCGTAAGAAGGTGGTCTAATTTCATTTTTTTTTTGTATGTATCTGTCCAGTTGTCTCAATGCCATTTATTGAGTAGACTTTATTTACCCAATTTTATATTGCATCCTTTGTCAGAGATTAACTGACCATGTAGGCATGGGTTTGTTTCTGGGATCTCTGTTGTGTTTCATTGATCTATGGGTCTGTTTCTATGCCAGTACCATGCTGTTTTGATTACTATGGCCTTGTAGTATAGTTTAATATCAGGCATTGTGAAACCTCCAACTTCGTTCTTTCTCAGGATTACTGTGGCTCTTCAGGGACTTTTGTGTTTCCATATATATATATCTTAGAATTATTTGTTCTAGTTCTACGAAAAATGCCATGATACTTCGATTGGGATTACATTGAATTTATAGATGGCCTTGGATAATATGGAAATTTTAATGTTGTTAATTCTTCCTATTCATGAGCATGATACACACTTCCATTTATTTCTATCTTCAATTTCTTTCTTTAATGTGTTATAATTTCCCAAGTACAGGCTTTTTACCTCCTTGGTTAAATTTATTCCTAGGTATGCTGTATTTTATTATTTTTTGATGCAATTATAAATAGAATTGTTTTCTTAATTTCTCTTTCTGACAGTTCATTAATGGGGGATAAAAATGCAACTGAATTTTGAATATATTAATTTTATATCTTGCCACTTTACTGAATTAATTTATGAGTTCTAATAGGTGTGTGTGTGTGTGTGTGTGTGTGTGTATGTGTGTGTAAAATCTTTAGGGTTCTCTATATAGCACTAGTCATCTGAAAATAATGACAATTTTACTTCTTCCTTTCTAATTTCGATACCTTTTATTTCTTTTCCTTTTCTGATTGCTGTGGCTAGGACGACCAATACTGTATTGAATAAAAGTGGTGAAAGTGGTCATCCTTGTCTTGTTCTGGATCTTAAGGAAAAAAATAAAAAGCTTTTAGCTTTTCACTATTGAATATGATGTTATCTGTGCGTTTGTTATATATGGCCTATATTATGTTAAGGTATGTTCCCTCTATTGCCACTTTACTGAGAGTTTTTATCATAGATGGATGCTGGATTATGTCATATGTTTTCCTGTATATATTGATATAATCATATAATTTTCATCTTTTATTTTATGTGGTGTATTACATTAATTAATTTGACAATATTGGACCAAAGTTGAATACCAAATATATGATGTTTTAAATGTATTGCTGATTTTGGTTTGCAATTATTTTGCTGAGAAGTTTTGCATTTATGTTCATCAGGATATTAGCTTATAATTTTGTTTCTTTGACTGGTTTTAGAATCAAGGTGGCCTCATAAAATGGAATACTATGAAGCTATAAAAAAGAAGGATTTCTTACCCTTTGCAACAGCATGGGTGAACCTGGAGAATGTTATGCTGAGTGAAATAAGCCAGTCAGAAAAAGACAAATGTCACATGACTTTACTTATAAGTAGAATCTAATAAACATAATAAACTGAGGAACAATATAGGTCTAGAGACATGGAGGCATGGAACAGACTAACATATCTCAGAGGGGAAGAGAGGGGAGATGGGAAAAGATAAACCAAAGAATTCATGTACATATATGCATAATCAATGGACACAGACAAAAGTATGGTAAAGGCCTGGGGTGGAGAAGGGGCTTAGAGGAAGGGAGTAAAGCAGAAAATTGGGGGACATCTGTAATACTGTCAACAATAAAATAAAAAATTTTTAAATGAGCTTGGGAGCCTTTCCTCCTCTTGAAATGTTTAGAATAATTTGAGAAGGATAGATTTTAATTCTTATTTGAATGTTGGGTAAAATTCACCTGTGAAGCCATCTTGTCCAGTACTTTTGTTTGCTGTGAATTATTATTATTATTATTATTGCTTTGATTTTGTTGATAGCAATAAGTTTGTTAAAAATATCTGTTTCTGCCCAGCTGGTGTGGCTCAGTGGATGAGCACCGACCTATGAATCAGGAGGTCATGGTTTGATTCCCGGTCAGGACACATGCCTGGGTTGTGGGCTCAATGCTCAGTGAGGGCATTGATATTTCTCTCTCCCTTCCTCTCTAAAATCAATTAAAAATGTATTTTAAAAACACATAATATCTATTTCTTCTTGATTCCGTTTTAGAAGATTCCATGTTTTTAGGAATTTATTCATTCCAGATTGTCTGATTTGTTGGCATATATTGTTTGTGGTATCTACACTAATAAAAGAGTAATATGCAAATTGACCATCACTCCAACACACAAGATGTCTGCCCCCATGTGGTCAAAGATGGCTGCCCTCATGTGGACACAAAATTGCTGCCACAAGATGGCCTGCAGGGGAGGGCAGTTAGGGGCAATCAGGCTGGAAGGGGAGCAGTTAGGCATCAATAAGGCTGGCAGGGGAGTGGTTAGGGAATGATCAGTCTGGCAGGCAGAAGCGGTTAGGGGCAATCAGGAAGGCAAGCAGGTGAGCAGTTGGGAGCCAGCAGTCCTGGATTGTGAGAGGGATGTCCGACTGCTCGTTTAGGCCCGATCCTATCAGGCCTAAACGGGCAGTCAGACATCCCTCGAGGGGTCCCAGATTGGAGAGGGTGCAGGCTGGGCTGAGAGATACACACGAATTTCGTGCACCAGGCCTCTAGTTTTATTATAATACTTTATATCTGTGGTGTCAGTTGTCACTTTTTCTTTTCTGATTTTATTTATTAGAGTGCTCTCTCTTTTTTTATGAGTCTGGTTAATGGTTTATCTTTTTTTTTCTTTTCAAAAAATAATCTCTTGGTTTTATTGATCTTTTGTGTCATTTTTTAATACTCTGTTTTGTTTATTTTCTCACTGATCTTTATTTCCTTCTAATCACTTTGGACTTTGTTGTTCTTTTTCTAGTTTCTTTATGTGTAAGGTTACATTGTTTTTTGAGATTTTTCTTGTTTATTGGGTTAGACCTGCATTACTATGAATTTTTCTTTTAGGGTTGCTTTTCCTGTGTCCCATAGATTTTGGGTTGTTGTGTTTTCATTTTCATTTGTCTCAAGACCTCTTTTATTTTTTCCTTTATCTCATTGTTAACTACTCATTGTTTAGTAGCATGTTATTTGGCCTCTCCGTGTTTCTCAGATTTTTTTCTTGTTATTGATTTCTAGTTTCAAATGATTGTGGTTGAAGAAGATGCTTGCTATGATTTCAATCATCTTAAATTTATTGATACTTGTTTTGTGTTCTATAATGTGGTCTACCCTGGAAAATTTCTATGTGCTCTTGAAAAGAATGTATATTCTGCTGCTCTGCAGTAAAATGTTCTGAAAATATCCCTTAAATCCATCTGGTCTAATGTGTTATTTAAAGCCACTGTTTCCTTATTGATTTTTTGTCTAGAAGATCTATTTATTGATGTCAAATTGGGTGTTAAAGTTCTCTACCATGACTATTACTGTCAATCTCTCTTTTTATGTCCATCCATATTTTCTCTATTTTCACATAGAGAGGATCCTATGTTGGGCTCATAAATGTTTACAAGGGTTTTAGTTCCTTGTTGCATTGATCCCTTTAATATTATGATGTCCTTCTTTGTCTCTTATTATAGGCTTTGTTTTAATGTCTATTTTGTTTGATATAAATATTTCATTCCCAGCATTTTTCCTATCCATTTGCATAAAATACTTTATCCATACTTTCACTTTCATGCTGTTTGTGTCTTTTGATCTGAGTATTGGCCATGACTATAGCAGACAAGCTTCTGTGGGATTGGCACCAGAGTCTTTCGGGAACACCCTTGGGGTGTGCTTTTGGTGAAGCTAATTGGGGGGGGGGGGTGCTCTATTGTGGTCTGAAGCTAGCCACCAGGTGTTTGGTTCTGGGGGCTCTTGGGAGGGGTTCTAGTGTAGGCTAAGTTCTGCTGCTTCCTTTTACTGGCCTGGGCCATCTAGTAGGAGCTATAAATGGTCTGTGGTTGGTAGCTGCCTGTGCTATGCTTGGAGGTGCATGGGAGAAGCCACACTGCAAAGCAAGGCTGGCTGCCACTGGGACCAGGCGGCACCTGCTCAGCAAGAGGCACAGGGCACACCAAGGCCAACTCCTACTTGCCTGGGGCCTGTGGATCCTTGGGAGTTCTTATGAGACTGCAGCACAGGCAAAGGCCTGCTGCCCATCTCCTAAAGAGCCTCCAGCAATGCTCAGGCTGAGACCAGCTGCCTGCTGCTGAAAGAGCCTTTGGTAGTGTGTGAATTGGGAGGGGTGGGGTCTTAGGATCACCGGGGTGGGGTGAGTGGTGTTCACCAGGTTAATGCAGATTCCAATTTGGTCCCCACCTGCAACTACAGGCCCTCTGGGGTGAGGGGTCAAAACAGGAAAGATGGCACCAGCCTGCCAGAGGGCACTATACATGGACAATGGCAGCTTTCCCTCCAGCCCTCACCCTGAGGCCACACAACTCAGATTTTCCTTGTATGCATCTGGCACCCATGAGCTGCTGACCCTCTGCTGGAGCCCAAGGCGAGTGCTTATGAGCCAGTGAGTCTGTGCATGGGCCATTTAAGTGAATGCCTGGGTTTCCAGCAACCTCCATCTCACCCAGATGGATGGAATTTCTGCTGATTTTCACAGCCAGATGTTTTGGGGCTCCTCTTCCCAGCACTAGTGCTCTGGTCTTGGGGGCATGGTGGAGCTGGGACCCCTTGCTCCACAGGTAGTACCTCTACAGCTGAGATATCCCTTCTGATTTTCAACTGCCACACATGGGTGCAGTGCCAGCAGCTGTTGTCTCTGCCCCTGCTACAAGTCTTAACAGTGGCTTCTTCTTTATAGCCTTAGTTGTAGGACTATGTTCAGCTTGTCTTCAGATGATTCTCCAAGTTGATTGTCCTATAATTTAATTTGTACTTTTTATGTGGTGGGGTGAGGAGGTAAGCACAACATTTTCCTACTCTGTCATCTTAATTGGAACTCTAGATCAACATTTTAAAAGTTTTATGTATATATTACAATGATTTGATATTTCTTATAGTCACCATGCTTTTTGTACCTTTTGACCACTTTCAGCCATTTCACTCACTCCTGACTCCTGGCAGCTCTTAATTTGTTCCCTATATCTATGTGTTAATTTTTTTATAGATTCTACATATAAGATCATACAGTATTTGTCTTTATCAAACTTCTTTCAAATTAGCATAATGACCTCAAAGTCCATACATGTTGTTATGAATGGCAGGATTTTTAATAGCTGAATAATATTCCATTTTATATATATACTAGTAGCCTTGTACACGAATCTGTGCACCAGTAGCTCGCCAGTAGCTCACTGCTACCCTCCAGTAGCTCTCCTCCCGCTGCGCCGCCCTCCTGTAGCACCCCTTTTTCCCCTCCCCCACCCCCCATAGCGTGCTGCCCTGCTCCCTCCTGTAGCTCTCTGCCACCTGCTTGTAGCTCACTGCCCCGCCCTCCTGCTGATCCGTGATCCGGTTGTTACGCGGTCAGTCGTTACGCTTCATGGCGTAACAACCATTTGCATATTACATCTTTATTATATAGGATATATATCACATATTCTTTATATATTCATCCATAGATGGACACTTAGGTTGTTTATATGTTTATATTCCATATCTTGGTTATTGTAAATAATGCTGCAGTAAACATGGGAGTACAGATACATTTTTCAAGTTACTGTTTCCATTTTCTTTGGATAAAAACCCAGAAGTGAAATGGCTGGGTCATATGGTAGTTGTATTTTTTTTATTTTTGAGGAACCTATAAACTGTTTTCCATAGTGGCTGTATTCACATCAACAGTGCACAAGGGTTCCCTTTTCTCCACATCCTCACCAACACTAATTATTTCTTGTCTCCTTGACAGTAGCTGTTCTAGCAGGTGCAAGTCAATATGTCATGTCATTGTCATTTTTTATTAAAATTTTTAATATTGACATTATTGCAGGTGTCCCAGTTTTCCCCCACCCCCCTTTGCCCACTTTCACCCATCCCTCCCTCCCCTTCTCTTGGCCTTCACCACAGTATTGTCCATATTCATGGGGTATGCATATATGTTCTTTAGCTAATTTCTTCACCTTTTTTATCCAGTCACCCTCACCCCTCCCCTTAATTTATATTTCTTTGAAGATTAGTGATGATTTTGTTGGCCAACTATGTCTTGTTTGGAAAAATGTCTATTTAGATTCTCTGCCTGTTTTTTAACTGGATTTTTCATTATTTTGCTATTGAGTTGTATGTGTCCTTTATGTATATTATGTATTAACCCTAACCAGTATATGATTTGAAAAATATTTCCGCCCATTTGGTAGGAAGGTTTTTTAAGTTTGTTGATGGTTTCCTTTGCTGTGCAGAACCTTTTGGTTGAATATGGGCTCATTTGCTTATTTTGGTGTGTGTGTGTGTGTTTGTTGTTTTGTTGTTGTTGTTGTTGTTTGCCTTTATTTGAATCGACTTTTTGTATAAGTTTTGGGAGAAGCTCTTCCATGGTTTCAATGTGTGTTTTAGGGGAGAGGGTGAATGAGATGCACTAAAAAGAGGAGGATCAGTGGGAAGAACTATAGCTTCTGCTACTGTATGTGGTCTCAAAGCCACAAATGACACTCAGTGTCTCTCTCCTCTATCCATTCTCAATTCCCCTCACCCTTGAGTAATATCTCTGGATGGCTTACCTGGTGGAGTGATACAAACTCTCCTCCCAGAGGGTTCTGAGGTCCAGGGAAGTCAGATGACTTGCCTAAGATCATATACCCAGTAAGATAAAAAATGGGCATTTAATCCCCAGCACCCTGGCTCATGCCTTTTTTAAAGTGAATAATTCCATAGTTCAACTAGTATTAAACATTGTGCAATTTAACTAAAAATAACAGTGAATAGAAGCAAAATTAAAGTTCTCCTTTTCATCTTTGAAAGTACAAGTATTTTAAAATATAACAATAATCAAATTTGTCAAACTTATCTGTGGTGGGAGAACACTTATTAACTCAGTTGCAGCCTAGAAAGAATAATCAGGAAAGAATGTGTTGTCTGTAAATATATAGTGCACATAGATGGGAAATTCCTCAAAATGTAAATTGTGGTTATCCTTTTGGTTTCCTACCATATCTCTCATTATTTGCATTTTTCAAGTTTTCTAACATCATTATATATTGCATTTTTTACCATCAAGAACTTAAAAGTGTTGTTTTAAATATTTGGAAAAATTAAGAAAATAAATCTAATAAAAGAAGGAGTCAGAATATTAAAAATAAAAATATAAATCAATTAATTTTAAAAACAAGAAATATTTATATTAAGTATGATTTTATTGATTATACATAGTTACAAAGTCAATATAGTTATTATGGCAGTTATGAAATGATATTAAACACACATGCCCACATAAGACTCTATAATTTATCATTTCCACTTCTCTCACTCATATATTTCTGCATGATTCTTTTTTTTACCATTAAACTATCTTTGGTCCCTGAAAATGTTTCATTGTGCCCACTGGCTTGTCCATACTCAGACACACCCCATTTCATCTTTTCCACAAAAACTTCCTCATTTACTAAGACACAGAGAGGGAAGAGCTCAGGGACATGTTGGTGCCTTAGGCTGAAATCTAGGATAGATAAATGATAGATAGATGATAGATAGATAGATAGATAGATAGATAGATAGATAGATAGACTGTTCAATAATATGACTTAATCTAGACTCAGCTAGGTTCTGGACAGAACAGAGATTGCTCCCCATAAATCTTCTCAGAGACTGTCTGACCCTTCCCCTATGCCTCAGGAGTGCCATTTCCTGGAATAGGCTGTTGCCCACCCCCAGGCAAGCATGGAAGGTTTTTTCTCCTTATCTGGGGCAGGTCATGCCTCAGTACTCCATCCATCTTGCCCCGTCCTATATAACTCAGCATCTGCCACATAGCATGGACGATATCCATGTTGCCTAGCTGCTGCACAAGGCAAGCCTTATATGCAAACTCCCTTCATGAACTCTCAATGTTTCGACAGAGTTGTCAGCCTCTTCCTCCGGTCTCTCAGCCCTGGGAAATTTTATGTGATTAGATAGATAGATAGATAGATAGATAGATAGATAGATAGATAGATGATAGATAGATAGATGGATGATAGATGATAGAGAGACGATAGATAGATGGATAGATAGATAGATAGATAGATAGATAGATAGATAGATAGATAGATAGATAGAGATAGACAGGCATATAGATATACTCCATATATTAGCACTAAGCTGTACAACAGGTTTTTCTTGAATATTAATTTTTCCTTTAAACAAAGTAACTTGGTGGTAACCTGATGTGTCTTTGTCACTGAATACATCACCATCACTGGATGATAGGTAAAGCCTTGAGACTTTTGAACTATTAACGTTGGACATGGGAGAAGGACCAAGATGTTGAGATGTTAAGGTAGGAGTAGGCCCCTAAGAAAACCTAGCAATATTCTGGGTAAATAAAGTAGCAATTGGCTGTGCTGAAAATACTCCTCTCATATCATATCACAGATACACTGAGTGGCCAGATTATTATGATCTCTGAACACATAATAATCTGGTCACTCAGTGTCTATCCTATATAATAAAAGGCTAATATTCAAATTGTCCCCTCAACCAGGAGTTCGACCAGCAGGCAGGCTGGCCAACTGCCCATGTCCCCTCCCCCGGCCAGGCTGGCTGGACCCCACCATGCAACCATGCACGAATTCATGCACCGGGCCTCTAATATATATATATATCTCCTACATAATAAAGAGGTAATATGCAAATTGACCATCACTCCAAAACACAAGATGGTTGCCCATGTAGTCAAAGATGGCCACCCCCATGTGGATACAAGATGGCTGCCACAAGATGGCCAGCAGGGTAGTGCAGTTAGGGGTGACCGGGCTGGCAGAGGAGGGCAGTTGGGAGGCACAAGGCCTGCAGGGGAGGGCGGTTAGGGGCGACCAGCCAGCAGGGGAGGGCAGTTAGTGCTGACCAGGCCTGCAGGGGAGGACAGTTAGGGACAACTAGGCCTGCAGGGGAAGACAGTTAAGGGCAACCAGGCCAGCAGGGGAGGGCAGTTAGAGGCAATCGGGCCAGCAGGGGAACAGTTTGGCATCAATAAGGCTGGCAGGGGAGTGGTTAGGGGGTGATCAGGCTGGCAGGCAGAAGTGGTTAGGGGAAATCAGGCAGGCAGGCAGGTGAGTGGTTGGGAGCCAGCAGTCCTGGATTGTGAGAGGGATGTCCAACTGCCCGTTTAGGCCCGATCCTGTGTGATTGGGCCTAAATGGGCAGTCGGATAGCCCTCGAGGGGTCCCAGACTGGAGAAGGTGCAGGCTGGACTGAGGGGCACCCTCCCTCCACCCCACCCCACCCCCCCGTGCATGAATTTTGTGCACCAGGCTTCTAATATATATATATATGCTGTACCTGGCCACGCGTTGCTGTCTGGTTAAATAGAAAAGAAAGAAAAGAGAAAGTGCACATTTCTAATATGTTTAATTTCACAATGCTTGTGGGTATACAATATTTTTTGTTGTTCCATTGTCTGTGCAGATATAGAGATTGTCTGGTCGCATTTTATGGTTGCTAATTTATCGCCATCTTCTGCTGATCTTCTTCTGTATAAAGGGTATCCATTGTTTCCTGTAACTGTGTTGGATACTAATGCTCGAGGATATCGCCTAGAGCATTTTCCGTCCATCATGCATGGTGAATTTGGATTCAGTGTACCGCAAGGTCCATGTATCATATTTTTCGTCACAACTTCATGCAAATCCTTACCGACGTCAGCATCGGGTATTTCAGCGCATATTACATCGTCAGTGTCGTTTGAAGTTATTTTGTTATAGAGCCAGATTAGTATACGTGCGTGTGGCAATCCTCTCTTCTGCCATTCCACTAAATACATCCGGCAGTGCACAGACCCAAAGACTTCATGTTTTACCATGAAATCCATCAGCGATTTCAGCTTCTGTCTGATAACACGTGCTGTGATGTCATGCCTATCCACCGGCGATTGCCCAGGAAGTAAGAGCTGTTGTATATCGTTCCAAGCTGGATTGCATGTGAATGTAATGAATCTGGACGCCTGTAGTGACAAACATGCGCAATTGCATCTTGAGCGTACTCATGTATATGACGTGGACTGCCTGTATATGAAGATGGCAAAATCGTTAGTCTTCCAACATTAGTTGTATTACCGTTATTTACAACTGCATCTCGCAAATGAACATATTCTTCAGAGCGAAGCCTGGTCTGATTCAAACGGGTGAATATCAAGAGTTCTGTTTCGATTTTTGCATACACATTGGTGAAACAATTGACGGCATTTCAAAATGTGATTGTCTTCATTCTCTCGAATCATTAATCGGTATGAATAATAGTTCATTGCGCTGCATTTAATATTTGTTTCTTCACCACTGACTGGATTTATTATCTTAACATTGAAGTGCTATCCATTGGCACCATCCCAAAAAATGATTGGATATTGCAGGGCATCGTAGCACGGATGAGTTTCTGCAACTTTTGTCAATTGATCGTTTCTCCGATGAAGAACAATATCTCTAGGTTGGAATTGATCTCCGACTATAACAATTGCCACTTCGTCTATAGTTGGAGCATGGAATCTTCGCACATGTTCTCCAGCAGGCGTTTTGTCAGCATGAATAACAACCTTGCGTGTATCAGATGGCATCATGTCAATTGTTGGTTTGAACAAACGCACTAAATTGTTTTTTTCGTGAAGAAGCTCTTGCAGTTGGGAAACAATGGACCTTTTAATGCCAGTAGAAATTCCGCAGCATGCATTAAATTCATCATTGCCATCACCGATGAAATACATTTGTAGGAATTTATGTTGACCATCTGGGAACGGAAGCAGGAAGCCGGCTTTATGACAAATTTGTCCTTTCACTTTGAAAGTTGGCATGAATTGAACTGTTATGATTTCTGCGCCGAACGACGTCATTTGGAAGCATGAGTTGTATTTCCTGATGTTAGATAGGAAATGCTTTGATTCGGCGGTATATCCGGCAAGCAAAGTTTTTAATGGCTCTGGCGGTTCTCCAAGTTGAGGCAGTTTAATTTTTCCGGCGGCGCAACACATTCATTTCTCCACTAAATTTCAGAGCCTTGCAATAAGGACACACTTCAGTCACAGTGCCGATGAGAACATGCCGGCTCAAACTATAATCAGCTGGGTTGTACCGGAGTGCAAGGCGATTGTAATCGCGTGATTGCTGAGCACGGAGTCCTGTTTGACCCTGATCTGCCGTTTCTCATTGACATATTTCAGCCACTCTCAGCCTGTGGCATTCATTCTGTTGAGAACGAAGCAGATCTGAAGCTGCAGAACCTGATCGCTGTGCTCACAACCGTGCATCCTCAAGTCTGGCTGCACATCGCTCTGCTGCTTCCTCCGCACGTATTTGAGCCATTCTTTGTCTGTTTCGCTCATTCGTTGATGCTAGTTCTTCCTCAGTTTGATTTGCAAATACTCATCGCACTGCTTCCGTTCCGCGAGTACAACCACCTAGGTTTGATCTTCTGCAAGGCATTATTTGGATGAACTATAGCAGATCGAACTATGCTCACGAAATGAACGCTATGGTAAACGACACAGCTCAATTCCTATGCAATGTCACACGAAATAATTAAATCTAAATGAAAATAAATCGAAATCTATGAAAATTCAATTTAACAATGCAATCAGAAACATTGAAATGGAATTGTAAAATATTTAGTATAGCGTGTGTTGCTTTTATGTCCAACAGATGGCACTGTTTTTCAAAAAAAGCATGTTTTGACCTGTCACAGGTGTGACATCTATATAATAGTAGGTATAAGGTATATAAAAACACGTGCATATTCGAATACAACGTTGTGTCAAAATTTCAAAGCAATCTGTGAAGAACTTTCGGAGATTTAAGATTTTGAACAAATGAACATTTACATTTTTATTTATATAGATACACACACACACACACTGAGTGGCCAGATTATTATGCATTCAGAGATCATAATAATCTGGCCACTCAGTGTATATCACACTGAAAGATTATGAATTGTGGCACTAATGGAATTCCTGGTATTCTACATTTAAAAAATCATTTATATATGGACTTGAGTAACTATCCAGGAAAGTCCTACATGTACTTGCCAGCTTTCTAGACTGTTTTGATCTTATGATACCCTTATTCCACAATAGCCATATCAAAGGCAGAGTGAATATAAAGAATAATTTACCAGCTCTTAAATATACCAGTCTAGAAGGGACACATCAATTCCACTCATATTTTATTGGACAGATAAAAACATATTGCCACCTTTACCTTCGAGGAGAAAGGAAGTGCAATTCTATTGGGTATCCAATAGGAGAGAATAATTAGAAATATTGCCAATCAGCAGTAAAATCTACCATACAGATGTGCACAACACAAAATCCATGTGAAAAACTGTAAAGACTGTTAGATTAGACTATGGGTTCAGGGTTAGAGTTGTGGGTTTGAATCCTGCTTTTGCCACTTGGTCCCTCTGTAACTTTGGGAAAGTTTTCTTTTGTTTTTAGCTTTCTTAGAGTCTCATTTTTATCACCTCTAAAATGGGAACAGTAATTTTTCCTATTCAGAAGATTACATAAGATAACAGAGAAAAATTAACACATGCTTATCATATAATAAGCACTAATACATCAACTATATTTTGATATGTATTTTAATTATACTTTATCCAGTAAAAAAAAAAAACAACACTGTTGGTGATACACACAAATAGCACAATTCACAATTAAACACATAGAAATAAATTAAAGTGAACAATCACTTTGAGCTCTCTAGGCCAACATTTAAGATAACAAAGATACAATATAGTAAATGCCTTAAGTCCAAGTTTAGAACTCACTAGTGTGAAGGTAAGGAATAAGACCAAGGACATTATTTTTGGACAACCAATAGGACAAAAAAGTCATCAAAGAAATTACTCAGAGATTAGTTGTTTAAATTTGTGTAAAAAAATCTATAAGAGAGCAAATTCATAGATACTTAAGAATTGGGATAAAAGAATAAGATTGTTTGAGATATTCAAGAGGAAGAACTTCCGAATAAAAGTTTTTGCCACTGGTACTCACAAAACTTCTCAGTCCCAGGACCAATGGATTTATCACAGACAAGAGACTGCTCTGCTAAGAAGCCTTCCCAGGGCGCCCTTCACATCCTTGTTTCTGAAGCTGTAGATGAAGGGGTTCAGCATAGGGGTGACCACGGTGTACATCACTGAGGCCACTGAGAATTTCTGGGAAGAGTGAATCATCGAAGAAGTAAAGTAGACCCCAATGCCTGTTGCATAAAATAAAGAAACGACTGAGAGACGAGACCCACAGGTGGCAAATGCTTTTTGCCTTCCCTGCAATGAGGATATCTTCCTTATGGATGAAGTAATTCTTGAGTAGGAGAATAGGATCCCTAAAAGAGGGAACACACCAAGCACACCAGTCATAAAATATAACATTATGCTATTTAGGAAGGTATCAGAGCAGGCCAACTTGAGGATCTGTGTCACCTCACAGAAGAAATGTGGGATTTCAAGATCTCTACAGAAATTCAGATGCATCATCAGAGAGATATGGAGGAGGGATGTCATGACACCAATGAACCAACTAATACAAACTAGCAAGCCACAGAGATGAGGATTCATGATGGTCATGTAGTGCAGGGGCTGACAGATGGCCACATACCGGTCGTAGGCCATCATGGTCAGGAGTGGGGTGTCCAGGATAGGAAAAAACATGGGAAAATACAACTGAGTGAGGCAGTTCATGTAGGAAATGGCTTTGTTCTCTGTCTGGATGTTCACCAGCATATTGGGGACTATGGTGGTGCTGAAACAGATGTCAACCAAGGACAGGTTGGAAAGAAAGAAGTACATGGGGGTGTGGAGGTGGGGGTCAAAGCTGATGGTTAGGATGATGAGCAAGTTCCCAAGTACAGTAACCACGTACATGGAGAAGAACAGTCCAAAGATGAGGGGCCGCAGTTCTGGATCCTCAGAGAGTCCAAGGAGGGTGAACACTAAAATTCGTGTTTTGTTTCCTGCTTTCATGTGGTTGATATATCTACGAAGGAAGAGACTGGAACAACATGAATGAGCACAAACTGGCACCTTCCACATATCAGAAATGTTGACTATGCCTTTCACACAAGTTATTTATAAAGACTGTCATTTTATCTAAGAGTCGGGTCTCTATTCACTTATAAATGGAATCCTAAAAAATGGAGTCTCTTGTCCCACCCACTCATCTTAAGTATCCATTTTATAACAATGAAACCAAAAGGGAATCCTACAAAATAGAATTCCTGATCACCTATCTTAAGTATCCATTTTATAACAACCCCCTCAGAAGTCATGAAGCTTCAAAATGGGACAAATCAACATCATGTACCTCCTGGTAGGAGGCACTAGAAAGGACTCAATTCGACTACTGTGGGACTTTTGCCAAAGATACAGGACTTCAATCTACAGATTAAAGAGCATCAGACAAAGCCAAATTGAGGGGCATTCAAATTCAAAGCAAGTCTAGGAACTGTTCTGGATTAAAGGTGCCTAAAGAGATGTCAACCAAACATAATGTGTGATTTAGATTTTCTTTTGCTATAGATGATATTATTAGGATAATTGTCCAAATAGGACTGATGTCTATAACTTTAATAACAGTATTATATCAATGTTAATTTCCTGATTTTGATCATTGTACTGAGGTTGTGTGAGGAAAATGTCCTTGTTTTTAGGGAATACTGATGATTTAGAGGTGCAACTTATTCTCAAATTGTTTGGAAAACACACATGCACACAAAAGGAAGACAGAGAACATGGGGCAAAGATAAAAGTTAAGGTGGTAAAAATGTTAACATTTGGGGGATCCAGCAAAGGATATACATAAGAACTATTCTTTCAACTTTTCTTCAAACCTGAAATAAAGTAAAAATTAAAAGTTAAAAACACTTTCACACAATGCCCAATAGTACTGGATAGAAAAAAAAGAAAGAAAATCCACCCATGAAATGTCAGAAAGAGTCAGACTTCAAAAATCACTGTAGCTGAGATGGCCACTCATAGGTTTAGAGCCCACACTCACACTCACCTAGAATCTCAGCCTGACAAATTCAGTCTCAAGTGGTCCTGGATGGCACATACCCAGGCCCCAGGCAGAAGCAAACACAAATATGCACTGAAAGCTACTTTCATCTGAAGATTTTTGCCTCAGTGTCTATGACTTTTCTTTCTTTTAACACCCTTTCCAGATTTGCTGGTACATGCGGGTTCCTTCCAACTTCCTAGTCTTAAGCACAACACTAGCTTTTCGCTCTTGCAGTTCTAACACTTTTGCCTTCTTAGGAATCCTAAACATCCCCAGCTATGCTTATGTAAGTACTGCCCTCCCAGCTGGGGTGTTCCTCCATGCCTTTGTCTTCCTGTGATAATTCTTATCCTTATCTCTTATATGGAATATCACTTCCTCAAAGAAGCCTTCCTGAACCCTCCCTGCCCAGCAAGTGCAGTCCCCCTAGTTCATGCTTTTATAGCCTCCTAGAGTCTTCTTCATTGTCTAAGTCATTGTTGTGTTTTTGCATTTACTTATGAAATTATTTTATTAATATCTGTCCCTGCCCAGATGGCATGGCTTAGTGGTTGAGCATCGACCTATGATCCAGGAGGTCACGGTTCGATTCCCAGTCTGGGCAAATGCCCATAGTGAGGTGTGCAGGAGGCAGCCAATCAATGATTCTCTCTCATCATTGATGTTTCTCTCTCTCTCTCTCTCTCCCCCCCTTCCTCTCTGAAATCAATAAAAATATATTTTTAAAAAATCTGTCCCTCTCACAACTGAAACATAAGCTATACATTTCAGCTCACATGTTACAAAATTTACTGATCCTGGTATTCCAGTGGTTTGTTCTCAAAGAGCAGGAAAGTTGAATGAAGGTTGAAACCAAGAGCAATATATAATATAAACAAGAAATCTACAAGTTAGTCTCACATTGACTATAGATGCAGCAAACTGAAAAAGGAGTAAGATGAAGCTATCTGCTTAATAAAGATAACATATTCCCTTATGAATTAATGTTCATTTGAAAGGTATAAAAATATTTAATATTAGAACGTCAGATAACAAAGTATTTTCATGAACAGACCGATGCAGAAATAATGACAGTTTCAACATAAATGTATGTAATAAAATATAACAGTCATTGATGGGAAAGGAACAGTAAAATTTTAAGTATTAATCCAAGACATCATTAAACCCTAAAACACAAAAGCAGAAAGGAGAAATTATGCCTGTTGTTATAATTATTTAATATAGTACCTAATAATTCAAAAGAAATATGACAAGAAAAGTAAATCAGATATAATAGTTGAAAACCAAAAACAAAATTGGTCACAATCAGCTGCTTCTATGATTACCTACTTGGGAACACTAAAGTCAACTTAAACACAATCATCAGCTTTCTTTGTTTCTGCAAAGAATCCTTAGGAAAGAGGGAAAATGGGTCCATTCACAATTGCAATGACAGCATAGATAATACCTGACACATAGTCAGCATTCCGTACGTATTTTTCATCGAAGAGTGTATACAAGCCCTGGCCAATGTGGCCCAGTTGGTTGGGCATCATCCCATGCACCAAGAGGTTGCTGGTTCGATTCCCAGTCTAGGGCATATGCCCAGGTTGGGGGCTCCATCCCTGACGAGGAGCATGCAGGAGGCAGCAGATTGATGTTACAGCTCTCATAATGATGTTTCTCTCTCTCCTTCTCCCTTTCTAAAAATCAATACACTATTATTATTTTTTTAAATAGTGTATAAAACCTCGTAAAAAACAAATGATGATGGGGGTGGAGAGGAGAAGCAGACACTTTGCTGGAGCAGAGGTTCTCCAATTATAGAAGGCATCAGAATCACCTGGAGCAGTGGTCGGCAAACTCATTAGTCAACAGAGCCAAATATCAACAGTACCACGATTGAAATTTCTTTTGAGAGCCAAATTTTTTAAACTTAAACTTCCTCTAATGCCACTTCTTCAAAATAGACTCGCCCAGGCTGTGGTATTTTGTGGAAGAGCCACACTCAAGGGGCCAAAGAGCCGCATGTGGCTCGCGAGCCGCAGTTTGCCGACCACTGACTTGGAGGATGTGTTAAAACAGATTGTTGGGTCTTATCCCTGGAATTTCTGTCAGCAGGTCTTGTGTGGGCCTGAGACTCTGCATTCCCAGCAAACTCCTCAGGGTGTGCTGATGCCAGTGTTCAGGCACTTGGAGAATTATTGTACTACAAGAAGACAGAAAGCTCTGAGCAGGGGAGTGGAAACTTTTTATACTGGAGAAAGTGCCAATTCCTACTGACAATGAGCAAGTTACTGGTTCCTGAATGAGTTTCCATCAGAGCTTGAGGCAACAGAGACAACAGAATCTAAAAAGACATATAACCAAGAAAATAAATTCCAAAGATTATAAAATTTCCATGGGACATCATCAACCATGCTCTCTCTTTCCCTCGCCACTTTTTATCTAATTTATTGATTTGAGAGAGAGACATTGATTTGTTGTTCCACTTATTTACACATTCGTTGGTTGCTTCTTGTATGTGCCCTGACCAAAGATCAAGCTTGCAACCCTGGTGTATCAGGATGATGCTCTAAGTAATTGAGCTACCTGGCCAGGGACCCCGCACCACTTTTTAATACGTCTACTCATACGCCGTACTCACTAGGCCAGGGGACTCACTCCACTGGCATTGCTTAAAGAAATATTTATACAAACTCTTTCTTCTCTGACTGTTGGATGCTGAAGACAGACTCACCCAGGGAATGGTAGGGAGATAGAACTTGTCACAAAGTCATGTCTGTGAGAGGCACAGGTGTGGTCTTCCCCTGATCAGGCCTCATTGAACTATGGGTGAGGATGCTAGGGAAGTAATTATGGTTTCTCAAGCCCCAGGAGAATGATTTTTCATCATTACTCATTAAAAAAATTGTTCCTCTGATGTTCTACTCTTGAAGTCACTCAGCTCCCTTGGGGTGCAGAGCAAATGGCAGAACTGAAAGCCTCTGCTTATTCTGTCTCCAGGAAGGCAGCTTTGGAGCCAGACGGACCCATACCACCACCTCCTCCCCCCCCCCCCACCCCAAACACACACACACACACACACACACACACACACACACACAACTCTTCCCTCACTTTCATCACTGTCGATCTGGCTTTGAGGAAGAGATTCCCGCTCAGGAATGTGTCTGTGCTGCAAAGATCCATCTCCCTGTGGCCACAGTACATAAGGGTCTCAAAGTAACACAGAAGGAAATGGAGATGCATCTCTCAGTGAATCCCTTGTGTATGTGGTGCTGAACATGCTGTGGAGAGAAAGTCGTGTTTCAAGAGAGGGAGAGTCAACCCTATAAAACGATGATCTGAAGGCAAGTAAAATACAGGCAGAACAGTAAGTCTTGGGTTTAGTGATATGGAAAACAATAGAGCAGAGATTTTCAACTTTTTCCATCTCATGGCACACATAAACTAATTACTAAAATTCTGAGGCACACCAGAATTTTTGTTGATCCGCCAAAAAAAAAAAAATAGATATAATTGTGATTCATTCACACCAGATGTTGTGTTGGCTGTTGTCATTTTTTATTTGACAATCTAAGGGAAAAGAGGCTAGGGCCCTGACTAAGTAGTCAGGTATTGCATGTTTTAAAAATTCTTGCTGCACACCAGTTGAAAATTGTTGCAATAGAGCAATTTTGGTAGAGTGATGGGGAAGAATCTACTTTTGCTGGGTCTGGGAGTGACTTAGCAATGAGGAAATTGACCTTGTGAGTGTAGAACACTATCAAGAACTTTGGTTCTTGAAAAACGCCTATAATCTCAATGGCATAGGCCCATAACCATTGGAAATATAAATACAAGTCTTTAAATATTATATAAGTAATTTCATCATTCCACCTAGACAAGTCTTAGAGTGCAACAACTCCACCATGGCAAAATTCAAAATTATGTATGTTATGAATTCTTATTTTGTGGCTATAAACTGAACACATTTCTTTTTTTTTGAGAAATCATTTATTTTAATGGCAAAATTTTTGCATATCAGTAAAATCTGTTATACTTAAAATTGTGTATATAGTACATTTCTGTCAAAAACCTTTATACATCTTTCAGTTGTCAAAACAAAGTAAAAATATGGTTGCATAAAATCACAAAAATATAAATTGCTGAAAAGATAAAAAAAGATTAAAAATAATTTGCATTGACTCCTTTAGTAAGAATTGACTCAATTAGTAAGAATTTGCAAGCTACAATAAACTCATGAAAATTCTGATGCAATCTTTACATACTCAATGAAAAATTGCTGAACACACTTCTTAATAAATTTGTAAATTTGTTGAGATAAAGTTTATCAAAACATTAATTGGACAGGGTCTCTTATACTGCAACACCCAGTAAAAGAAAAGTATTTGCAATTTTTCAAACCTTGAATCAGTTGTTCTCTGATATGCTTAGAAAGGTCTTTATTCTATGGACAATTGTTCAGTGGCTAAGTTAGATTTTTCATGTTTAAAAATTCCTGTTTACTCTTTTCCTGTTAATTTCCTAACAAAATTTTAATAACTGAAACAAATAATTTGTTTTATCATCTATCAAAAAAATGCTTTTCTTTATTTTATATGCAAGATTCCAAGCCATTTTATAGCTGACCGAAGTTACAAGCTCAGATCAGTGGGAAAAAAAAAAAAAAAGGTTTTAAACTTTTGTTGGTTGCAGACCTGTGTTCAGAGCAGCATTATTCACAACATCCAAAAGTGAAAGCAATCCAAGTATCTTGACAGAGGAACAGGTAAACAAAACATGGTATATACATACAAAATAATTTTATACCATCTTAAAAAGGAAGGAAATTCTGACACAATATCATGCTAAGAGAAATAAGGCACTCACAAAAGGACAGATATTGTATGATTCCTCTTATGTGAAGTTCCTAGGGTAGTCGATTCATAACGACAGAAAGAATGGTGGTGGCCAGGGCTGGGGCGAGAGGAAGTAGGGAGTTAGTGTTTAATGGGGATAGAGTTTCAGTTGGAAAAGATGAGTTCGAAGATGGAAGGTAGTAATGGTGTTACAACAATGTGAATGCACTTAATGCCACAAACTGTACACTTAAAATTTGCTTAAATGGTAATTCTTACATTATATTTTTACATATATTATCTATATATATAAAAGCCTAAGCAACCAGTCGACCAGTCACTATGATGCACACTGACCACCAGGGGGCAGAGCTCAATGCAGGAGCTGCCCCCTGGTGGTCAGTGCACTCCCACAGCGGGAGCAGCGCTCAGCCAGAAGCCGGGCTCCCAGCTGGTGAGCGCAGCTGCGGCAGCGGAAGCCTCTCCCACCTCTGCAGCAGTGCTACTGAGCAGTGGGGCTGCGGTGGCAGGCGCAGTGGGGCTGGGATGAGCAGGATCGGTGCGGTGCCCAGTCCAGGCTAGGGCTCCTCCCAGGCCTCCTGCGATTTGCACACTCATCCCTCAGGGCATGTCAGACTGCCGGTTTCGGCCTGATCCCTGCAGGTGGGCTGAAACGGGCAATCTGACATTCCCCAAAGGGTCCCGGTTTATGAGAGGGTGCAGCCCAGGCTGAGGGACCCTACCAGTGCACAGATCTGTGCACCGGGCCTCTAGTATATATATATATTTACCACAATAAAAAAAAAAAGGCAAGTTAAAAAAAGAACTTCTGTCTTGGCCGGGTGGCTCAGTTGGAGGATTGTCCCATACACCAAAAAGGTTGTAGGTTCGATTCCCAGTCAAGGCACATACCCAGGTTGTTGGTTGGCTCTGGGTTGGGGTACATACGGGAGGCAACCAATCGATGCTTCTCATTCACATTGGTGCTTCTCTTTCTCTCTCTCTCTCTCTCTCTCTCTCACTCTCTCTCTCTCAAATCAATAAAAACATATCCACAAGTGAGGATTTAAAAAAAAAATTCTGCTGCCCTAACTGGTTTGACTCAGTGGATAGAGCGTTGGCCTATGGACTGAAGGGTCCCAGGTTCGATTCTGGTCAAGGACATGTACCTTGGTTGCAGGGACATACCCAGTAGGGGGTGTGCAGGAGGCAGCTGATCAATGTTTCTCTCTCATCAATATTTCTAATGATCTCTCTCCCTTCCTCTCTGTAAAAAAAATCAATAATATATATATTTTTAAATTCTGCTGGATATTAGTCATCTGATTTCAGGTGACAAAATTAATAAAAAATTTTTAATTTCATTAAATTTATTAGGGTAACATCTATAATAATAATAAAAAAAGCACAATATGCTAATTAGACTGGACAGCTGAACAACCTTCCAGATATCCTTCTGAACAACCTTCCGGACAAAGCCATGGCAGTAGGGCCGAGGCAAAGGTGGTTAGGGGTGGTCAGGCAGGCAGAGTGGTTAGGGGTAATCAGACAGGCAGGCGAGCGGTTAGGGGTGGTTAGGGGCAATCAGGCTGGCAGGCGAGCGGTTAGGGGTGATCAGGCAGGCAGGCAGAGTGGTTAGGGGCAATCAGGCAGGCAGGTGAGCAGTTAGGAGTGATCAGATAGGCAGGCAGAGTGGTTAGGGGTAATCAGGCAGGCAGGCGAGCAGTTAGGGGCGATCAGGCAGGCAGGCAGAGTGGTTAGGGGCAGTCAGGCAGGCAAAATGGTTAGGGGCAATGAGGCAGGCAGGCAGAGGGGTTAGGGGTAATCAGGTAGGCAGGCAGAGTGGTTAGGGGTGATCAGGCAGGCAGGTGAGCAGTTAGGGGCAATCAGGCAGGCAGGTGAGCAGTTAGGGGCAATCAGGCAGACAGGCAGGCAGAGTGGTTAGGAGCAATCAGGCAGGCAGGCAGAGTGGTTAGGAGCAATCAGGCAGGTAGGCGAGCAGTTAGGGAAGATCAGGCAGGCAGGCAGAGTGGTTAGGAGCAATCAGGCAGGCAGGCAGAGGAGTTAGGAGCAATCAGGCAGGCAGGCAGGCAGAGTGGTTAGGAGCAATCAGGCAGGCAGAGTGGTTAGGGGCAATGAGGCAGGCAGGCAGGTCCCGGATTACAAGAGTGATGTTCGACTGCCACTTTAGGCCTGATCCCACAGGGGTCCCTGATTGCAAGAGAGTGCAGACCAGGGTGAGGGACCCCCCTTCCCGTGCACAAAATTTGTGCAGTGGGCCTCTAGTTGGTTAATAAAATTATATAGGTTTCAAGTGTACAATTCTATAATACATATCTACATATTGCATTGTGTGTTCACCACCCAAAGTCAAATCTTCCATCACAATATATTTAATATCCTTTCCTACCTCGCCCCCACCCTTTCCTTCTGGGGACCTCCATACTGTTATCTGTGTCTATGAGCACTTTTTTTCTTGACGGCTCATTTGCTGCTTTCGGTTTTATATCTTACATATGAATGAAATCATATGGTTCTTGATTTTTTCTGTCTGACTTATTTTCCTTACTATGATATTCTTAAGATCCATCCATGTTGTCACAAATGTCAGTATTTCATCTTTTCTTATTACTGAGTAGTATGCTCTTGTACATATGTACCACATCTTCTTTATCCACTCATCTATCAAAGGACACTTTGGTTGTTTCCATGGCTTGGCCACTGTGAATAATGCTGTAGTGAACATATATCTTTGCGAATAAATGTTTTTAAAATTTTGGTGCAGATATCCAGAAGAGAGGTTGCTGAGCCATATGGTAACTAGATCCTTTTTTGAGGAAGCTCCATACTGCTTTCTGTAGTCACGGTGCCAGTTTACATTCCCACCACCAGTGTATAAGGGTTCCTTTTTCTCCACAACCTCTCCAACAGTTGTTATTACCTATGTTGTTGATAATAGCCATTCTAACAGGTGTGAAGAAGCATTTAATGTAGTTTTGATTTACAATTTTCTCAGAGTGAAGTTGAGCATCTTTTCATATATCTGTTGGTCATTTGTATGCTTCTCCATCTTGGGAGCAGTGTCTCTTCAGACCCTCTAGTCATTTTTTAATTGGATTGTTTTATTGATTGTTTAGGTGCACGAGTTCTTTACATATTTGGATATTAATCCTCTGTCAGCTTTTGCTGTATCCCAAACGTTTTGATATGTTGTGTTGTCATGCCCATATGTTTCTAATATATCTTTTGAAATCTTTTATTTCTTGACCCAATCATTCTTTAGTAGCATATTGTTTAATCTCCTCATATTTGTGGTGTTTCCTGCTTTCCTTTTGCATTGATTTCCAATTTCCAAGCATTGTGGTGGGAGAATATGAATGTTGATTTAAATGTTAAGTTTGTTGAGGCTTGTTTTGTGTCACAACTTATGGTCCATTCTTGGGAACATTCCGTGTGCACTAGAGAAGAACGTATAATCTGGTGTCCTAGAATGAAAGGCCCCTATGTCCAGTTGATCTAATGTGTTATTTAAGGCCGGCATTTCCTTATTGATTTTCTGTTTGGATGATTGCTCTATAGTTGTCAATGGGGTATTTAGATGCCCTACTATAATTGTGGGTTGTTGTTTTTTTTGTCATTTTCTCCCATTAGTTCTGTTAGTAGTTGCTTTATATATTTTGGTGCTCCCTGATTGGTTGCTTATACATTAGTGTTATGTCTTCTTGATGTATTGGCCCCTTTATCATAATAAAATGTCCACCTGTCTTGTTACCTTTTTCTTTTAAATCTTGAAATCTATTTTGTCAGATTTAAGTCTGGCTACACCCACTTTTCTCTGGATGCCATTTGCTTGGAGAATCATTATTCCCCCTTTCACTTTGGGTCTATATTTGTCATTGCAGCTGGGATGTGTCTCCTAAAGGCAGTGTGTGTGTGTGTGTGTGTGTGTGTGTGTGTGTGTGTGTGTGTGTGTGTTTAAATTCAATGTGCTACTCTGTGCCATTTTTTTATTGGTGAATTCAGTCCACTTACATTTATGGTAATTATCCTATATAATAAAAGCATAATATGCAAATTGACCATCACTCCAACACACAAGATGGTTACCCCCATGTGGTCAAAGATGGCCGCCCCCATGTGGACACAAGATGGCTGCTACAAGATGGCCAGCAGGGGAGGGCAGTTGGGAGGGACCAGGCCTGCAAGGGATGGCAGTTGGGGGCAATTGGGCTGGCAGGGGAGCAGTTAGGTGTCATTCAGGCTGGCAGGGGAGTGGTTAGGGAGTGATCAGGCTAGCAGGCAGAAGCTGTTAGGGGCAATCAGGCAGGCAAGCGGTTGGGATCCAGCAGTCCTGAATTGTGGGATTGGGCCAAAACGGGCAGTCGGACATCCCTCAAGGGGTCCTAAATTGGAGAGGATGCAGGCTGGGCTGAGGGACACCGCCCCCACCCCTCCCGGTGCATGAATTTCATGCACTGGGCCTCTAGATGATGTATAAAGATACATAGCCATTTTATCTTTTGTTTTCTGGTAGATCTGTGGCCTCATTGGTTGTTTTCCTTTGTGTTTCTGTCTGTTAGTTGTGTTTGGTGGTATTCCATATTTTTCCCTCTGTTTCCTCTTTTTGAAGTTAAATGTCTTCAGTTTTGGTCTGTGTCTGTGTGTTTACCACTAGGTTTATGTAAAAAAATAATGTTCCATAAACACGGTAGTCTTTTTCTTTTGAATGCATTTAATCTCCATTTCCCTTATAAATTCAGACCTTTGCTCTCTCCTCTTTTGTTTTTATTATCACAAATTAGCTCTATTTATGCTTTAAGTTTATTTTCCAATTGCAGTGGCTAATTCTCTTCTCTTAAAAAATATTTTTACCTCCTTTAAACTTTATACTATACTTAAGGGTGTAATACCCTATTCTGAATAAAGGTTGCAATTTCCTGCTTCTGGCTGCTAGTTATCTAACACACAGTTTTGTACCTTTTGATTTTTTTGTTTCAGGTCAAATAACACTAGTGTCCCAGTGCACGGATTCATGCACACTGAAAGGAAATTAATTAGAAGAAATATTTTATTTTTTAATTATTTTTAAATATATTTTATTGATTTTTTTACAGAGAGGAAAGGAGAGAGATAGAGAGTTAGAAATATCGATGAGAGAGAAACATCAATCAGCTGCCTCATGCACGACCCCTACTGGGGATGTGCCCACAACCCAGGTACATGCCCTTGACTGGAATCGAACCTGGGACCTTTCAGTCCACAGGCTGATGCTCTATCCACTGAGCCAAACCGATTTTGGCAGAAGAAATATTTTAATATTGCTATTCATCCTTTCTCTATAACAGAAGTGTCAACCAAATTCATGATCGACAATGACAGATCAAAACACATGTGTGCGATTGGCGCCAGCAAGAACTTTATATGTGTTGCACATGTGCGAGTCAACTTAGCCTTTCATATAGAGAATAAGCTTGCTTAACTAGACCTGCTTTCTGATTTAGATAAACTTTTTCCAGCCCAGTGAAGCACCCCAATTTCTCTTTCAGGTAATTGTCAGCAACACAGCAGTAAATATCAACACAAAGCAGATTATTATTTTAGATCATGCAGGGAGAACAAAGTACAAAATATTTAACTGCAGCAGTGTTTGACTATATTCTGTGCAGTGAGAAAACCTGAAGTCATTTTCAAATTCAACCATTTCTTACTTATTTTCAGTCGGGTCAAGTTTCTAAATGTTCTAAATCTTCGTTTTCTGGTTAATGAAAATAGGATTCTACCAAGTCTCCTATCTACCTACTCCAGGACTTCTGTTGATAATCAAATGAGATGAGGCATGTGAAAATGCTTCACAAACATTTGTTAAACTGTAAATGTTTGCACCTGCTATAAAGCAAGTTGGGTTCCTGGGCTGAAAAAACTCCAAGGAGGCTAGTCACTAGGGGGAGGAAGCCTGGTGTTGCTATGTGACATCATTACCCAGCACCCACAGTGACTGTCTCCAGGCTGGGCTGGGCTGGGGACCGCATTTTGCACCATGGGGTCTTGGCAGCATTGGCCGTGATGTGGTGAGTGTTGCTCCAGTGTGGCAACGGGGCCTATGTCCCACTTGGGGGAAGCTGAGTGTTGATTTATTGGTGTCAGGTCTGTGGTGCAGTTTATTTTTAAATGGCCAGTGCGCATCATGGTAGCTCCTGCATTGAGAATCTGCCCCCTGGTGGTCAGTGCACGTCATAGCTACTGGCCAGATGGACGGACACTTAGCCTTTTATATATAGATTCTTTATTATTTCCTAAAATGCAGGTCTGGTGGTAAATTCACTCATCTTCTGTATGTCTGGAAGTCTTTCTTCTCCTTCATATGTAAATGATAATTTTGCTGGATATGTTATTCTTGGCTGGTAATTTCTGCCTTTCAGTAGTTTGAATATTTGATTCCACTCCCTCCTAGCTTATAGGGTTTCTTGCTGGGAACACCTATGATAACCTAATGGGGTTTCCTTTATAAATTACTGTCTTATTTTCCCCAGCTTTGAGAATTCTTTGTCATTAATTTTTGAGAGTTTTATATAATGTGCCTTGGAGAAGGCATTTTTTATTTGAGATAATTAGGTGTCCTGTTTGCTTCTTGGATTTGAGGATCCAGTTCTTTCCAATGGTTTGGGAAGTTCTCATGAACTATTTGTTTGAACAAGCTGTTTCCTTCTTTTCCTTCTGTTATGCCTATTATTCTTATACTAGAGGCCCGGTGCATGGATTCATGCCTTGCCGTGGCCTATGGGGATTCATGCCTTGGCGTGGCCTATGGGGATCAGGCTAAAACTGGCAGTCCAATGCCACCTGCTGCTCGGTAGGCTGGCTGCCGCTCCACTGCAGTCTTCAGGCTGTGGCAGGCAGCTGTGAGCCCTGCATCTGGCACCCATCAGCCAGCTGAGTGGTGCTCTCACTGTGGGAGCACGGTGACCACCAGAAGGCATCTCCTGCATTGAGTGTCTGCCCCCTGGTGGTCAGTATGCATCATAGCGACCAGTTGTTTGGTCACTTAGGCTTTTATATATATAGGATACTCCTTCTGATGAAGTCAGATCACAGAGTTATTGAATTTTTTTAACTCTCAAGTCTCTTCTTCCATCAGCATCATTTCTAGATTTCTATCTTCAATATCACTATTTCTTTCATCTGGTTAGCTCTATTTCCTAAGCTCACTAGTTCATTTTCATCTCTTTTATTGAGTTACTAGAGGCCCAGTGCACGGGTTCATGCACCAGTGGGGTCCCTCAGCTTGGCCTGCGCCCTCTCGCAATCCGGGACCCTTCAGGGGATGTAGTAGTGCCTGAAGCAGCAGGGGGCCGGGGAGGAGCTTGAGCTCGGACCCCTCAATCCTGCTCATCCAGACCCTACTGCACCTGCCGCGCTGCCATGGAGATGGCAGAGGCTCGTGCCAGCGCACTGACCACCAGGGGGCAGCTCCTGCATTGAGCATCTACCCCCTGGTGGTCTGTGTGCAACATAGCTACTGGTCGGCCTGTTGCTTTGGCTTTTATATATATAGATCTCCAGGATTTAGTTGGTTCTTTTTTAAAGTTTTAATTTCTTTGGTAAAGTACTCCTTTAGTTCATTGATTTTATTTCTGAGTTCATTAAACTACCTATGTTTTCTTGTACCTTGTGTTTTTAGAACTTCAGTTTTGAATTCTCTGCTTTTGAATTACATATCCCCTTTTTATTTTCTAGAGATTTTCATTTTCCTTCTAAGCTGCCTTGTTACCTTGGTTATTTCTAGTATTTGATGAATTCTTTCTCTGCCTAAGCATAGGAATAAAATGTGGTGTGTGCTGTGTGTGTGTGTGTGTGTGTGTGTGTGTGTGTGTGTGTTTGGAGTAGCACTTCTCTAATTAGTAGGTTGATAATCTTTCTTTTGTTTGCCAGTAGGTGGTGCTAAAGTACAATTTTTAAAAAATATATTTTATTGATTTTTTTTACAAAGAGGAAGGGAGAGGGAGAGTTAGAAACATTGATGAGAGAGAAACATCAATCAGCTGCCTCCTGCACACTCCCTACTGGGGATGTGCCTGCAACCAAGCTACATGCCCTTGACTGGAATCGAACCTGGGACCCTTGAGTCCACAGGCTGACGCTCTATCCACCGGTTAGGGCTGAAGTACAAATTTTTAAGTTTCTCTTGCACTGCTGTCTTCTCTGGATCCCTGCTCCTGTACAAAGGTAGAAAATGCTGATTCCCTGGGGAGGTGGGCACCTCCTTTGTGACCAGGTTACTCGGTTTCAGGGTACATCCCTGTGGGGGAAAGTGATAGACTATGGAGTTCTGATCCCATGAAATCCCAGTGCTGTCCCCTGCAGCCAGATGCTGCCAGCAGTGCTGCACTGCTGGAGGAGTCTGAGGTGCCCCAACTAGGCTCAGCCACAATGGGTGAGGGGTGAGCTGAGATAGGCTGGCTGGTGCATTTGTGGCTTTTTCTCCTCCCAGTAATGTCAACTGCCTGACCTCAGCTCCCTTAACTCTGCATGTCCACCCATCTCTAGATTTAGCCCAACCATGCATCTTCCCCTTGGGGGAAAACGCTTCTGCCTCTCCAGTTCTCAGGGCTGCATAAAGTGTGCTCTGTAGCCCAACACTCACTGCTACAGCTTCTTCTGGGAGTGTGAGGGGAGGCATCCACGCTCTGTGGCTGTTTTTCTGCCTAGCAGTAGCAGCTGCCAGACAACCGCTTTCGCATATCTACACTCTGTCTCTGCCCAGGTCACTGGGTTCAGACAAAGTATGTGCTGACCACTCAGGCAGAGATGCTCCCTCTACCTCTCTGCTCTTCAGAGTGCAGACTGCAACCCGATTTCTTCCCTCTCCCAAGCCCTGCAGTGAGCACTGGGCTGTCTGTGGCACCTGGCTCTGCTCTTCACCCTTTCCTCCTCCTCTTGGCTCCAATTTTCCCATCGCCAGATGTTTCAATGTGCAGATCTCTCAGATGTTTGTGTATTGAGCAGGGAATCCTGTGTTGAATTATAATTGTTAAAACTGTTGTAACTCCAGGGACAGAGACCAGGGCAGCCTCTCACACCACCATGCTTCTGATGTCAAAATTAATCAATTATTTGACCGGTACTAGAAATCTTATCAAATTTATTATTTCCTTAAAAAATACCTTTTAATTGTGTCCACGTTGTCACTGAAAAATTTTTACAGAACACACACCTTTTTCATTTTGCTCTTTTGCAGAAAATTGTAAATGCCATCAATTACAACATACCTTCTTTCTCTTTCTTTTATATTCTAGGCACAGTACTACTTTCTGCATCTCCATTCAATTCTTCATTAGTGTCCCTTCATTTGAAATTCAAAATCTTACCCATACTTACTTTTAAAACTAAAAAAAGTGTAATTTTATTGTAATTTTAAAATATTCAATTTAATTAGCAATTACAATGTGCATAGTATCACTGTAACTTGTGCTTTATATTTATATAAAGGTATAATGTTACACTGGTACATCAAAAACGTGTCCATTACATAGACAATTTAAAGCAAACACTATTTTATCTTCTCTCTTAGTTCTATGGGGCATCCTTGAAAAGGAGGAACCTAATTTGTGGGAGCCATACTGTCTATGCTGTTTTTATTAACCAAAGAGGGGTGTATTCAATATTTGAGAGATCTTTGTTTTGTATTCAATGCTTCCTCTGTACCAGGAAGTATAGGCCCTAGAGAATAAAAAACAAATGAGAATCAATAGTTTTTCTTCAAATAGTAAATATCTAGTTATACGAGGACAAAAATAAAATGTCCTCTCAGGGATCAAAGGGTATCATAACTTCAGGTCACAGGACTTTTAAGTTAAATGACACGAGGATCAGCCTTAATATTGTTAAAGATAATATCTAAAACTTATTTTCCCCTTACTTTATGCACCCACTACATATTGACCCCACAGGGAGCGTTGCTACCTGTCAATCATTACTCAATGCAGTTGTGTCAACTCGGAATCAAGTCAGGCTCAGAGATATTAAGAACTTGCCCCATGTCACAAATCTGACTAGAGCAGACAAGGATTAAGACCCTGATGTCATCTCTCTCTGAGATTGTCTGGGCATATTACATGACTGGAAGAAGTGGACAACTCTATTGGGATATCTAGGAGCAGGGGCTTTGCCCTAAATTACCGTGGGCCGACTCTGTGCTCTTTGCCTAGGACCTCAGCCATCCATACATCCTATATAGTTGATGCAGCAGGCACCCCTCACTGCTCTTTGCTGTGGTCTACCAGAAAGCCCCAAAGGTAAGAGCACAATGAATAGGTGATCTTTTCCTTGAGCATCCGGGAAGTGAAATAACTTAATTGGGTTGTCAGAGGCAGAACACTGGCCAAGTGCCCCAGGTCAGGAATCAGATTGAGGATTTTAACTTGGCTTTACTCCATTCTGCCTCATGACCTGTACAGATTACATAAAAATGCTATGCTCCTTTCCCAATCTATAAAATAATAAAGTGTGCACAGACTTTGAGGGAGATTTTGCAGATGAAAGGAAACAAGTTACATGGTGCACAGAACTCAAAGCCTGGCACTTAGGATCCAACACGTGGCTCCCTCTTCCTCCCAGTGGGTAGAAGAGATCACTCCACTGACCATCAGGGAGGAGGTCTCCAGAAACAAACAATCAAGACAGCATTTTCTTTAATGAGAAGCAAGATGATTCAGAACCAAATAATCCTCTTGTGTCTTTCATTTCAGGCTCGCCTCTCCCAGGCCAGGAGGAAATTCCCTTAAGCTACATCAGGTGTCAGTCTATCCCTGGGCCCTGTGCTTAGCATTTCATCCCTTTTCCTGTCTTTATTATTTGTCCTCCATTGGGAGAAGCAAAGATAATAGAGCTTCAGAAATTCCATTGTGATGCCCCAGCATTCTCAGAAACTGTTGTGGCAAAGAGGTAAGAGGGGGACAAAACTTTTACTTGCATGCTATCCTGGCACATAGGCAGGGATGCACAGGAGGAAAAGCCCACCAAAATCAAGTTAAAGTCCCCGGCTCTGGACAGGGCTCTTCCAAGCCTCACTAGACCTCATGTTCTTTTACTTCTATCTTTATGTCTACTGTCCTTCACTGCTTCTCAGTTCTGGGTCTTCCACTCACAATCCTCTCTCCACTCACTTGAACTTTCCCTCGCCCAATTTTTTCTCCAATGGGACATTTCTACATCTATAGAGCATCTCTCTGTGCCTAACACTGAGCTAGGTGCTGCACATAAAGAGGTAGCTGTAATGTGTTGCTCTCCTGGGAGGATTAAAATTCTAGTGCGTGCAAGAAAGCAATGTAATGGCTTGGCCCGTGTGTAGTTCAGTCTACCAAGGTACAGAGAATGTCCAAAGAGAGTGGTTAGTGCAGAATGGAGGTCAATAAAGATTTCAGGACAGTGTGGAAGGAGGAATAGGACTCTTCCATGTGAAGAAGGGAGGAGGACCCAGGGTGGTAAATGCAAAGGCCCAAAGCTATGAAACTGCACAGAATGTTCCCAGAATTAAAAGACGTTGAGTATCTAATGTCAAAGCATCACTTTGGATAAAATGTGGATAAAAATGTGACTCACACGAATACACAGAGAGCATATGCCAAAGACTTATTAATGAGAAGGGGAGTGAAGCTAGTTTGAGGAGCATTTGAAGAACAGAAATTATATAGGCAGGAAAGAAATGATTGGAATTAGTTTTCTAAGTTAGATGCAAAAATATAGGGAAATAAAATCATAGCTTTTGGGGTTATCTTTTCTCCCATAGGGCAATAAACAATAACTTAGGGGTAATCCTTTTACCTGAAAAGAAATAATTTGCGTGTATGCTGGACAAAATCACTTGCAATTAAATTTCTGTGAGCATTAACTTCAGAGGCTAGGTCCCAAGCAGACAAAGGAACATTCCGCCAGAAAGTGAATTAGGCAGGCCATGGGACAACGCTTCAGTAAGTCATCCTTTTGTCTCACTGAAAAGTTCTGGGGAATTCCCTCTTTAATGCAAAGGATGGATTGGAAGCCAAGAAGAGGGTAGCGGAATGGGAGATGAAGACAGAGCAATAGGACAGGGGCCAGATCATGGAGGGCACTGGTGTTTGGGGTCTCCCCTAGAGGGATATGGAGCCACTGAGTAATTTTTAAGATGCATACAATGCTGAGATTGGAACTATCCTGACATCCCCTGCAGAATGAGCCAAATGGGTGGCAATCTATTTGCAGCACAGATGAGAGGTTAGCAGGACCTGGATTAAAGCAGCATTGTGAGTGAAGAAAGTGTCCAGTGGCAGTTTATTTTGCCATTTTGATACCACAGGGTCTTCTTAAATAATCTGCATATACTCATCTATTTTATGAAAAAGTATTGTAACAACAGCCATCCTCATCTAGTCCTGATTCCTTGTCCTATTTTAGTTTTCATTGATTTAGTATGAAATTTGAGCACTTTTTCATGTTTTTATCTACTTGTATTTATCCTCTTATTTTTTCTATTTGTTTTTTCTTATTATTTTTAAGAGCTTTGTAAGTTACTGCACTTTTATATTTTCTCATAAGTTATAAATTCTCCCTCCCTCAGATTTGAATTTGCCTTTTAATGTCATGTGGTATTATTGACAACTGATTTATTGTATGTACTTTAAACTACTGATCTATTGCTTTGTAATTACTTTCACTGGTCTGCTTAGGAAGTTTTTACACTTCAGGAAGTGACATAAATATATTATTTACTAGTGGCCCGGTGCACAAAATTTGTGCACAGGGGAGAGGGTGTCCTTCAGCCTGGCCTGCACCCTCTCCAATCTGGAACCCCTCGGGGGATGTCTGACTGCTGGTTTAGGCCCGATCGGTCAGACATCCCTCTCACAATCCAGGACCACTGGCCTCTAACTGCTCTCCTGCCTGCCTGATCGCCCCCACCTGCTCCCCCACTGGCCTGGTAGCCTCCAACTGCGCCCCTCCCCCCCCAGCCTGCTTGTCCCCAACTGCCCTCCCCTGCTGGTCTGATTGCCCCCCACTGCAGGCCTGCTCACCCCCAACTGCCCCCACCCCCGCCAGTCTGCTCCCGCCCAACTGCCCTCCCCTCCTGGCCTGATCGCCCCTAACTGCCTCTGCCTCTGCCCCACCACCATGACTTTGTCGGGAAGGTCTCCTGGTCTAATTAGCTTATTATCCTTTTATTAGTATAGATTATTATATAGTGTTCTGTTCTCAATTTTGCCAGTCACTCTCTATTTTTTTGAGGTGTTTAAAAAGTTATTGAGTTTTCTAAACATTGTTAATTATAACATTTACCTTTTATGGGTGATTTGTGATATATATATATATTAAAATTCTCATATTGGCTAGTATCTGTTTCTTGACTATTCAATTTGTTCCACTGATCCCTCTATATACAGGTGTGGGCAAAAGTAGGTTTACAGTAGTTAGTATGGAAAATAATACAATTTACAAATAATCTATTTATATAAAGAGCCAAAGTCCATAACCACTGAAGGCTCAACCAAGTGGGCGGGGACTGGCAAGCGGGCTGAACTCCACGAGGTTCCTGGTGACCGAGGGTGCAGAGCCGGAGTGTGGGTGTGTGCATGAGCGTGGACACGAGCGTCACACACACACACCTGCACCCACACAGGGCCCTCGGCCATGCCACCCGCACCTCCCTGGATTTCACCCTACAGCCCGTATCCTCCTGGCGCGCCTCCCATTGGTGCGGGTGGGAGTCAGTCTGGGGAAACTCTCAGACTTGCTTGGTGCTGGGACTGGATGCATCCAAACTCATGGCAGGCTCCACGGAGGTTCCTGGTGGCCGAGGGTGCAGAGCGGGAGTGAGGGCGTGTGGGTGTGTTCATAAGCATGGACCTGAGCAACACACACTCACATGCTCACACCCACACAGGGCCCTCGGCTGTGCCACCCTGGACTTCACCCTACAGTCCAGACCCTCCAGGTCCCGCGCCCCGGGGTTGCTCAAGTTCAGCAAGTTTGCGATTTGCCCAAGGCGCGTTAGACAGTTTTCTCTTAACCAGTTTGTGGGAGTGTAATCTGATTTAAAATCAATGGACTATACCAGTGGTTGGCTAACTCATTAGTCAACAGAGCGGCAAACTGCGACTCGTGAGCCACAGTTTGCCGACCACTGGACTAAACACACAGAAGCACTTTCTGGAAATGTGGACCAAAATTCAAGTGAATTAGCTTTGGGCCAGGAGTTCCATGTCTGTGAATTTGACTGTAAGTAAACAGTCAAATAAGCAATATGTTTACTGTAGTTGTTGATGCCAGGGGAAACCAGAAACAACCTGCCCCACAATAAAGGGGCAGGTTTAGTGAAGTAAACCATAGCAATGTCAAACAGTCAGGGATAACACTGTAGCCGTTAAAAATTATGTCTGTACATCCAATTCGTTGACATGAAAAGAAGGCCATAGCCAACTATTAAGTGGAGGACAGGGGAAGCTCAGAAGAGGGCACGTATATTTATATGTATGTATATTTTACATGTCAGGGAAATAATAGTTTTAAAAACAGTGATTCTTCCTGAGCTCTGCAATTGTGTTAGCAAGTCGTGTTTCAGGTGTGACACGCTTCCTTTGGTGTCCCACACACAGACATCCTTGCCTGTGGGACAACTGAACCTTTGCCGCACCTGCCCCTCTGCTGTGGCAACGGTCCAATCAGACGTTCCCTTTTATTGGTCTGGTTTCCTTTTCTCCTTTGCCCAAACCATGCCTTTCCAACAAAAGAATATTAACCAAGCAATCCTAACAACAACAACAAAGAATAAACTGTGTACCACATACAACCATAAATCTACTTTTGCCAATCCCTGTATTTATGTCTATTCCCATTCTTAAAGTGCCTGTTCCTCATCATTACTCTTTTAAAAACTTTCTTGTATGCACTTTAAACTACTGATCTATTCCTTTGTAATTACTTTCACTCTTCTCCTTAGGAAGGACGCTCTCATTTTCATTAAGTTCAACTGAAAAGCCTTCATGATAAATGGTGTCTTTATTCTTGATTAAAGGGTTTAATAGGGAATTGCCTCTACTATACCCTGAAAATCTCTTCTAACACATCCTTATAGAGCACCTGTTATGTACCAGGTTTGTGCTAAGTGCTTGGGATCTGAATGAAAATGAAACAGAAAAGTCACGGTTCTCCCAACCGAAAGAAAGTTAAAGAACTAAACACAACCATGCAGGACACAAAATGGTCTGATTTGTCCTGGGAACTGAGTGTATTATGGTACACTGATCATTACAATGGCAGAAGGATAAATGGGGACAGCAATAAAGTTACTGTAATATTGTAAGAATTATCTATAAAATCTTTTCCAATAACCTTCTCTGGGTCAATCTTGAGATGGAGAATGGTCTAGTTCAAGATACTGGCAAATGTCATGAGGGCAAAGAAAAAACACAATTAGCTTTCTCTCTTTCCCCTCCCCCCAGAGCACACCCACTAGAATCTTTGAGTGTACTTTCCTAAGCTCCAAAACCCTTCTTTTGCCTCTGTAACATGTTTCCTAAGTCCGTTTCTTCTAAGGCTCACTTTTACTACTTCTAACTTTCTAAGTAAATTTTCTCTTTAAGAAAAGCCCTAGCTGGTTTGGCTCAGTGGATACAGCGTTGGCCTGTGGACTGAAGGGTCCCGGGTTTGATTCCGGTCAAGGGCACATGCCCATGTTGTGGAATTGATCCCCAGTATGGGGCATGCAGGAGGCAGCTGATCGATGATTCTCTCATCATTGGTATTTCTATGTCTCTCTCCCTCTCCCTTCCTCTCTGAAATCAATAAAAATATATCTTTTTTAAAAAGCATTGAATTATGCAACTCCCAGTGATCTTCCCATACTCTGCATTTCCCTGGGACCCAAAGAGACCACAGCTACAAGGCAGAAAAGAGACATTCAGGAGGCTGATAGTCCTTTCACAGGAATTATAAAGAGGTGCACTAGCCAGTAGTCAGGGACAATGCAAAGAAGAACCCTGAATAGTGTGGGACATTAATTTGAAAGAGTAGCTGTTCCAGCCCAGCTGGCATGGCTCAATGGTTGAGTGTTGATCTATGAACCAGGGGGTCATGGTTCCATTCCAGGTCAGGGCACATGCTCGGGCTGCGGGCTCGATCCCCAGTGTGGGGCGTGCAGGAGGCAGCCGATGGATGATTCTCTCTCATCATTGATGTTTCTACCTCTCTTTTCCTCTCTGAAATCAATAAAAATATATTTTTAAAAAAGAGTCACTGTTCCTGGTAGTAGTGATAGAAGCAGGAAAGGAGCAGTATTATTGATGACATTTTCATCAACTTAAGAAAATAAAACTCAGATAAAACATAAAACTTAATGAGTTTGAATAGATGGCACATTCCTGCTTTTTTACTGTTTTAACGTAATTCTTGCCTCTCTTCAGGCAATTCCCATAAATGTATATGGAAGCAGGAAATCAAACAGCTACTTCAAAATTCATTCTCCTGGGACTTTCAGAAGATGTGGACCTGCAGCCCCTCCTCTTTGGGTTGTTCCTTTACATGTACCTAGTCTGTGTTATAGGAAACCTGCTCATCATCCTGGCTATCAGTTCTGACTCCCATCTCCACACGCCCATGTATTTCTTCCTCTCCAACCTGTCCTTCACTGACATCTGTTTCACTTCCACCACCGTCCCAAAAATGCTGGTGAACATCCAAACACAGAGCAAAGACATCACGTATGAAGGCTGCCTCACCCAGATGTATTTCTTCATGCTTTTTGCTGGGCTAGATGATTTGCTACTCACAGTGATGGCCTATGATCGGTTTGTGGCCATCTGTCACCCCTTGCACTACACAGTCATCATGAACCCTCGCCTTTGTAGCATCCTGCTTCTGCTTTCTTGGTTAATCTGCCTGACCTATTCTTTGTTGCAAAGTCTGATGGTATGGAGGGTGTCCTTTTGCAAAGAGACAGAAATCCCTCACTTTTTCTGTGAACTTGCTCAGATCCTCAAGCTTGCCTGCTCTGACACCCTTGCCAACAACATCCTACAATATTTTGTAACTAGCCTGCTGGGTGTTATTCCCCTGACTGGGATTCTTTTTTCTTATTCTAGAATTATCTCCTCCATAATGGGCATTTCATCTATTAGGGGAAAGTATAAAGTCTTTTCCACCTGTGGGTCTCACCTCTCAGTTGTCTCCTTTTTCTATGGTGCCGGCCTTGGGGTCTATCTCACTTCTGGAACAAACCAACCCTCCAGAAAGGGTTCAGTAGCCTCAGTGATGTACACTGTGGTCACCCCCATGCTGAACCCCTTCATCTACAGTCTGAGGAACAGGGACATAAAAGAGGCTCTGAGGAGATTTTTCAGCAGAGCATAATCTTGGTGAGATCATGCAAGTTAAGGACAACAGAGATCCAAAGAGCTGACAATTAGTATTCCTAAATATGTAGTCTGAAGACATAGAGAAGAAATATCATCATGACATACTAGAAGGTATTCCTGACCAAAGACAAACTTGGAAGTAGCACACCCAAAGGCTCACCATCTACCCAGGAAAAAGAATGGCCAACCAATTACTACACCTCTTGTGGAAATAAACAATTTCAAGAACACAGACTCCTGTCCTGATTAGTACAGCTCGGCTGGTGGGAGTGTTGTCCTATGCACCAAAAGGTGGAGGGTTCAATTCCCAGTCAGGACACATGCCCAGTTTGTGGGTTCAATCCCCACTCTGGGGCAACTAATCTCTCTCTCTCTCTCTATTCCCCCTCCCCATCTCTCTTTCTTTCTCTCCTTGCCTCTCTCTAAAATCAATAAAAAAATAAAGAATGCAGATTCCTGCAAGCATCAGAGGAGGAGAAAGCAAGTCAAGCAATGCAGCAAGGGAGAAGAGAATGACAACCAATGTCTATACATTTTTAACTCATCTTTAACCCTCTGCTATGTTCTAGCTAGAACAAATCACCATGTCCGCTGGGCCATGTTTTCCTTGGTCTGGAACTGTTATCTGGACTGTCTCATACTGACCTCTGTGACCCCATAAAATTTTACTTAGTGTATCTTGCCTGTGGTGGCCACTGATGTATATTGAGTACTTTAATAAGAAACTTCTTTGTAGTGTCCACTGTAAAAGAGAAAATCTGATTTTTGTTGATTCATGAGCCAGCGGATCTGAAATGAGAGTCCAAAGCAATTCATTTTCTGCCTTCCTTGCCTGGATCATGCTTCACCAAATCTGCTCATGCCTGGCTTCTTCTCACAAGTTATTATTATTAATATATAATTATTATTATTCAAATCAGAACTGTCCACTATGACACAGTCAATAGGGTGGTGGAGACCTGGGGTGGGGGATGGGGGGTAGGGGTGGGCTATAAGGGGTCAATGGGAGCAAAAAGGGTATATATGTAGTACTTTCAACAATAAAGATTTAAAAACGAAACAAAAAACTATCCACTCTTCAGAGGCCTAACCTGGCCACCATCCTCCTACTCATTCCAGTTTTCATAGCACTTATATATCGAGGGACAGCAAAGCATAGTGACTAAGAGGGCTCTGGGCTCAAATATTTTCATCATTCACTAAAAAGTGGTATAATCTTGCTCAAGTTACTTCTTTCTGCCTCCATACCCTCACCCATAATAATAAGGATGACAATACATTTCCTAGAGTTCTGGCAGGGATTAAATGTTACACATAAGGGAGCTCTGAACAGTATCTGACACAAGCACTTAGTAATTGTTAGCCATCATAAGACCCATGAGGGCCAAAACCGGTTTGGCTCAGTGGATAGAGCGTCAGCCTGCGGACTGAAGGGTCCCAGGTTCAATTCCGATCAAGGGCATGTACCTGGGTTGCGGGCACATCCCCAGTAGGGGGCGTGCAGGAGGCAGCTGATCAATGTTTCTAACTCTCTCCCTTCCTCTCTGTTAAAAAAAAAAAAAATCAATAAAATATTAATAAGTAAGACCCAAAAATAAATAAGACCCATGAGGACCACCGAGGAGGTGTATGTTGACCACACAAAGGTGCAGAGATTATAAACAGCCAGCCAGGGGCTCTTCTCTCCCTTAAACTCTATTAACTACTATAGCTTGCACTGCCGTGTGAGTGTGTGTGTGTGTGTGTGTGTGTGTGTGTGTGGTGTGTGTGTGTGGGGGGGGGGGCACAAGGAGGAGGGGGAGCAAAGGGAGAAAAGGGAGGCACACAATGCAGGAAAGGGATCCATTATCAGCAGAACAGAGTTAGAAAAACGCTGGAGTTTATCAGGCCATGGGTTTAGATGGGGTTGATTGAGTACATGTCCAGAACTTTGACTTAGAGCACCAAGAAAGCCATGTAGGAGACCGAGTCCTGTGCAAGCTCAATCCTAAGAGCACCACATGCTGGTCAGAGACTGGACCTAGAGACTAAGGATTAGACCAGGAAATGGCCCCAGACAAGGACTCCTTACAACAGGGACCTGGGAAAGCATCCTTTATACTGGTTCAGCTCCATGGGGGAATCTCTTAAACTGAGCAAAAATTAAAAACTTAACAAAATATCTGTCTTGGGTTGTCTTGATGCCCGTGGAACCCTCTTGGTGGTCACTGGTTTCAGATTCCAATGTTTGAATCCTCACTTTACCACTTATTAGGACACTATCTCTAAGCAGCCTCAGATTCTCCCTCCCTCCCTTTCTTTATTCTCATCCAAGGATATTTTCTCCTTTTTTATTTTTATTTTTTTGAGAGAGAGCTGAAGGGAGGGGGAGACATCAATGTGAGAGAGACACATCGATTGGTTGCGTTCCCCACACCTCCCGATTAGCTGGGGATCAAGCCTGCAACTGAGGTACATGCCCTTGACTGCAATTGAACCAGGACACTTCAGTCCACAGGCCGACGCTTTACCCACTGGGCCAAACCAGCTAGGATGCAGCCTCAGATTTTTTATGTGCAAATAGTTGTTGGGGTGATAGCAGAAAATTATTATAGTCTAATATATAAATTCTCAAAAAGTAGTGGACATTGTATTTATGAATACAGCATTTATTTGTGATCCCATCTTATGCCAAAAAGAGGTAGATCTATTGGCGGGATGCTACAAAAAAGAACCCCTTTTTCAGTGCAAGGTCTTACTACCAGCCATTTTACCAAACATCTGTTCCTGGTGCCTTGGGCAGATTAGATGAAGCCAAGAGCACAGGACCATACTAATGAGCCTACAGCACTGATTTGTCCTCCATCTTTCAATTAGCTCCTAGTAGGGAATATTATTATTCTATCACAGTTTTTCAATCTGGGTATTGTTAACATTTGGGACCAGATAATTCTTTATGGTGGGGGTTGTCCCATGCATAGTAGAAAATTTAGCAGCATCCAAGGCCTTATACATTAGATGCCAGTGGCTTCCCCCACCCTCACGCCCCAGTCTTAACACTTAAAAATGTCTTCAGACATTGACAAATACCCCTAAGGGGCAAAACCACCGCTGGATGAGAATCACTGATCTACCATAACTCGGAAGACTCAGGAAAGTGCAGGAAAAATAAAGTGAGGGGAAGAAAGACCTTGGTCTTCCTACAGCCCAGAACAGAATAGAACTAAGATACCAGTCTCTAGGCAAGAGTCCTTATGGAGAAGGCCTTAGGTCTGGAAAAGAAGCACCAATGCCACTGGTTGAATAAACAGATGAACAAATTTGAGTGCCTCAAAACTTCAGAGGGCAAAAACCTTGCCTGTTCAATGGCTGCTTGATAGGATTCAAAGGGATATGAGGAGACTGTGGGAATTCACCAACTGGATTGTGGTGATGGCTTCACAAGTGTACACAGAGGTCAAAGCTAATCAGGTTGCATATTTTAAGAATGCAATTTATTAGTATACTAAAAAAGGCCTTTCTTTTTCCTTGCTGTAGCCTTCCACAATTTATGAGAAGCACCTGGTAATTAAACCTCAAGATTATTAGCTCCTCTGATTCAAACAGCCCCTCTGTTCAAACTGAGGAACAAGTTACTTTCAAGGCTATATAGCCAGTATTGCATATACCTCCTGCTGTTTTTCCAACTCAGGGATAATTAGTAGAAAGTTCCCTTCTTCCTTCCCCTTCAAACAAGCCTCTTTTGAACGCTTCATAACTTCTGCTCTAAGCATGTTTTACAGGCGAGGGGAAAATACCATTAAAACACCTCCCTAGGACATCTGCCTTGCCCCGACTGTCTCCCAAAGAACAAACAAACTATAATCCCCCGATGTCTGCTCAATTTCAGCCCCCAAATCCTCCTCTCTCCCTTGTCACTTAGCATAACCAGGGCTTAAAGGGGGAAGCCACTTTTTTGTTTCTTGTCCTTGTATTGATTGGCAATGCACCCTTTTCCCTCCCTTTGGGAAAGTAAACTTCCTCTCTGCATCTCTTCTTTTAGTTGTGAATTCTTTCACGGCCTGCATCACTGGCCAAACCCTAACATTTATTATATGCCCATTTTAACTATATAAAGCTATCCTCTTTCCTCTGGACATTTGCCATACAAACACTGGCCTTGTGGTGCCTGCAAAAATAGCCATCATTTATTCATTTTCCTGTGCCTACGCCCCTTCTGGATAACTCTGAATACATGTCCACTCAGGGGTTATCTATGTGATTGCACTGAGCATCAGGGTACAAGGCAAACAGGACACAAGCAGGACACATAATTTTGTCAAAAATTATGACAAACACAAAGCCTGAGCTGTCCTGAACCTTCCAGCAGCATGCATACAGGCCCCACCTCGATGGCTGGAGGATCAACCTCAGTGAAGAGCAAGTAACCCCCCACCAAACTGGCAGCCGAACAGACACATGACTAAGCCCAGCTAAGCACAAACACATTGTCAGCCAACACCATGTAAAGTAAAGAAAGTGTAGTTGCATTAAAGCACTGTGCTTTGGGCAGTTCACTATGCAGCAAATATAAACAGACCCCTTTATTCCATTCTGCTATGGGGTACAGGTCACCTTTCTCTACTGAAAATCTCATCAAATGTCAATGGGTTCCCATCAACTTTAACATTTAAATTGAGTGGTATGTAGTGTTAATGTATGTTTCTATGTGTGTGTGTGTGTGTGTTATAATCTATCTCACTTTACCCCTCAGCTTTATCTCCTAATTCTAAGATTGTCCTTTTCCGTGTCAGAGAATGTGATGTGTTTTTGCCGTGCCTTATACTCGGGATTGACATACTCATTCAACACGATACATAAGCCATTCACACTTGGCTTGCACCACCTGCTCCCTGTGGCTTTCCCTGACCACTCCACACGCAGCACCCTCTCATAAAGACTTCCTGGATGGCCTATCTTATTTGTTTATGTCTGTCTCACCTTGACCATTATTCCTTTAAGGATAATAGTATGTCTTATTGTCTTTCTTCCCAAAGCCTAATTACATGTTAGACACTTAACTGATATTCACTAGTTCTCAAGAGGGAAAAATCCTGAGTGAATTGGTGTTACCCAAACACTACACAAGGCAGAGCTGCTTACTGCTGAGAGGCCCCAAGAATTAAAAGCCATAATGAGGCAACACTAGGTAAGAGTATAATTAGAAGTCTCCTCCAGAGAGATTGAGCAAGATTATGATGTCTGTCCCAAGAACTAGCAGGCAGTGCAATGAGATTCAAGAGTTCTGGGACACTTTGGTAGAGATGGGAATTGAGTTTCCTCCTGTAGTAATTAATGTGAGAGAGACTGGGCACAGAGGGAGTAATTACATTAGATTCCAAGGCTCCTAATTAAAGAAGTAGCCCCATTTTACTCAATACTGAGAGAAGTGCTCTATTCCCCTTAGGCCTGACATCTAGGGCATACACATTTACTTCTTCCTAGGCAAGAGCTGGGCAAGGATTGCTATTTCTTCACTAATGAGTATGGATAACTTTTGATCAAGGCTTATGCAACATTCAGCACCTTCAGTCAAGGATGAGAAAGTGCCCCCACCACTCACCCAAAGACCTGCACACACAAGCATCCCAAGGGAAAAGGAAGGTTGCATAGATTTCAGAAAGGCAGGTGTAAGATATTAATGCTGTAGTGTATTCATGTGACCTGTGACCATGTGCCCCCCACATCAGGCACCATCAGCCCAACCGATTCATCAGTTGATACAGACATGAAAGGCAGAGCAGTCAAGAAAGGAAGCAGGGTCTGAACAGAGTAAGCACTCTGACAAAGGGCCCGTTTCTATCTGATAAGCTGTCTACTCTTCCCACCTGTCTTTTACAGATGAATGAGCACCTTATTGTGCTGTGTGGAAGACTGTAGTTAATCTATGTAAAAAAAAAAAAATTCAAATCTAACATCTTTTGTGAGGTGGGGAAGGTAGTTTTTAAAAATTATGAAAAACATTATGTCAAAACAATTGTTAAGGGTCTGAGTCTGGAACTTGTCTTTAGGAAGCAGATTTATTTATTTAGATTCCCAAGGAGTAACTGGGTAGGCTGGGGAAAAAAATCAGCTTTTATTCTGAATTCAGAAAAGTAGCAGTAGGCTAGTTAAATACATAACAGAGCTTGTGTTGCTTACACTAAAGAGTGAGATATGTCTAAGCTCCTGTATAATGGGAATACAGTTGAAAAAGTTGCTAGTCTTAGCTCCTATTTAAGGAGTCTATAGAAGAATCCAAAGAAAACAGGGGAGACAGAAATAAGGACACTAGAGAAAGCTTTAGTCTCTGACACAGTAGCTACAGCAACCAGTAAAAAGACTAACATCCAGCAAAAAACCCACACACTAAAGGCCTGTGTGTCTACTTGCTGTTCCTTTTACCTAACACATCATGTCAAGCTTTCAACAAGGCATGTTAAAAAGAGAGAAAAAAATAAGTCTAAAATGAGAAGGCAAGCAAGCATCAGAACCAGACTTGGGTATGGCAGAGATTTTGGAATTATGAGATGGGGAATTTAAAATAACTATAGTCAATATGTAAAGGGTTCTAAGAGAAAAAGTGAACATGCAAAAACAAATGGGTAATGTAAGCAAAGAGAAACTCTAAGAAAGAATCAAAAGGAAATGTTAGAAATAAAAAATGTCCAAATGAAAATATGAGAGAAAAGAATGAACAGTATATCTGAGAACTGTGGAGCAATTATAAAAGGTGTAACATGTGTCATGGGAATAGTAGGAGAAGAATGAGAGAAAGGACCAGAATATTTGAAGAAAGAATGAATGAGAATTTTCCAAAATTAATTACAAACACCAAACCAGGAAGCTAAGAGATCAACAAGCAGAATCAATACCAAAGAAAATTTACATTGAGGCATGTTATATTTAAACTAGTGGTTCAATGCACAAATGAAGATTCATGCAAGAATGGGCCTTTGTTCCCCTGGCTGCAGGCACCACCTTCGCTCTGGCCCGGAGGTGCCTTTCTGCCTTCCCACGCTGCCCAGAGGCCCAGAGCGGCTGGGGTGGTGCGGAACGCCTGTGTCGTTGCCATGGCAATGATGCAAGCGTCCCATCCCACCCCCAGCCACTGGGTGCCTGCGTATGCAAATTAACCTTTCTTTGTTGGGTTGATTTGCATACTCACTCCTGATTGGCTGGTGGGCGTCGTGAAGGCATGGTCAATTAGCATGTTACTCTTTTATTAGGTAGACTGCAGAAAATCAACATATAAATACACCTAGAGTTTATTAACAAAAACAAAAAAGGCTCTTCTATCTGGAAATTTAAAAACTTCTTATTAACTTCTGAGCAAAAGCAGAAATACAAATTGAAATTACAGAATTTTAAAGAAATAATGATTTCCAAGACATGTTATAATCTACAGAATGCATTTTAAAGCAGTGATCATTTTTTAAAATTTTATTATTTAAGGTATTACAAATAGTAGTACATATGTCTCTTTTTTCCCCCCCACTGATCTCCCCTCCCCCCCACCCTGCCTCCCTTATCTCGGGCCCCCAGCACTTGCCCTCGTCCCCCCGACCCCAGGGTCTTGAGTCTGTTGGTTGTGCTTATATGCATGCATACAAGTCCTTCGGTTGATCTCTTACCCTCCCCTACCTTCCCACTGTAGTTTGACATTGCACAAAATACTTGTCAATAAAATAAAAGATTAAGAATCAATTACCATGGCCAAAACCGGTTTGGCTCAGTGGATAGAACCTCAGCCTGCAGACTGAAAGGTCCCAGGTTCGATTCCAGTCAAGGGCATGTACCTGGGTTGCGGGCACATCCCCGGTAGGGGGCGTGCAGGAGGCAGCTGATCGATGTTTCTCTCATCGATGTTTCTAACTCTCTATCTCCCTTCCTCTCTGTAAAAAAATCAATAAAATATATTTTTAAAAAAAATAATCAATTACCAGCCCTAGCCAGTTTGGCTTAGTGGATAGAACATTGGCCTGTGGACTGAAAGTTCCTCAGACCTACCCCAGCCTTACTGTTTATATCCACAACTTCAATGAGAAGATCAAGAAGGATGAGCTGAAGAAGTCCTTGTATGCTATTTTCTCCCAGTTTGGCCAGATTCTGAATATCCTGTCACAGAACCTGAAGATAAGGGCCAGGCCCTTGTCATCTTCAAAAAGGCCAGCACCAGTGCCCTGCGCTCCATGCAGGTTTTCCTTTCTACAACAAACCCATGCACATCCCCTATGCCAACACTGACTCGGATATGGTTGCCAGATATGGTTGCCAAGTTGAAGGGCGCATTTGTGAAGCAGGACTAGAAGTGGAAGAAGAGGAAACCCAAGAGCCAGGAGACCCCAGCTGCCAAGAAATGGCACAGGGTAGGGCAGTCACTCTCACCGTGGGGGCTGACCCAGGGCCTGTCCTGAGCATGGGGCCATGACTCAGGTGCCCCGCATCATGCACATATTTGGGACCAGCCTCCCTAAATGCTGTCCCCTGGCATGATCTCATCTCCAGGTCTCTAACATGGCCAGATCCCACTGAGAGCCACTGCCCCCACAGCAGCTTATGCCAGGTCAGATGCCACCTACCTAGCCTCTTATAGAAAACCCACTAAATCACAACTTGTTCCTCACCAACCTGCCAGAGACCAACAAGTTCCTGCTGTCCATGTTTTTCAACCAGATCTCTGTCTTCAAGGTCTGGCTGATCTTAGGGCAGCATGACATGGCCTTTGTGGAGTCTAACAATGGGGTACACGCAGCGGCCCTTTGCGACTCCCTACAGGGGTTCAAGATCACCCAGAACTACCCTGCAAAGATCTCCTTTATCAAGGAGTAGCGCCTTTTCCCCATGCCTGTCCATACCTCATTGGGGACTCCCCTCTTCCCCTTCACTCAGCCCCCTGGAGGTAAGTTCCCCTCGGGAGCCTTCTTAGAGCTGTACATGTGAGTGAGTGGCCACACAGCATTGTACCTTATCTGTCCCCAGACATTGCAACCTAGTGCTGTTAGGCTGGAATTAAGGTATTTTTGGTTTGTTTTTGTTTTTTGTTTGGAAAAACAAAAAAGAAATTAATGAGGAAAACAGAAAAGCAATCGATCTAGCTAGTCAAAATTTCGTTTTTTTAAAATAAACAAACCACTCATTTGATTCAGAAAAAGGCAAATATACAAAAAACAACAGGTGATGACACACAGAGTCAGAAAACATTTTTAAAATCCTAAGATGATTTTGCTGACCTCTACACTAGATGAATTAGGCAATTTCCTAGGAAAATACAGATTACCAACACTGACATCATTCAAGTTAGAAAGCTTAAAACAGAGAAATGTCCATAAAATAAAGTTCCTAAGGAAATATCCTACTAGAAAAGCACTTGACCAGGATGGTTTCACAGTGAGTTCTACCAAATCTTCCAAAACCAGAGTACTAATGCTGTATAAACTATTCCAGAGCATTAAAAAAAAGAAATATTACTATATCTTCTTATGAAGCAAGTATAATACAAATACCCAAACCAGATAAAGACAAAGAAAACTATGGACCAATTATCATTCATAAAAATCAACAAATTCTAAACAAAATACTAACAGATTCCAAAACCACATTAAGAAAATAATACACCATGACCAAGTGAAAGTCATTCAGAATGTAAGACTTTTTGACTGCTGAGAAATTTATTAATATCATATACTAGTATTAATAAATCGAAAAAACTTTGACAAAATTCACCACCCATTCATGGTAAACTTCCAAGAGTATAATGTACCTTCTGAATATAAAATAAATATTACTCTAAAACATTATCTTAATCAATGGGAAAAACAAAAGGGACCTTACCCCTAGAACAAGGCAAGAATGCCTACTATTTCTACTAATCACTGCACTAGAGGTATTAGCCAATGCAATTAGACAAACAAAAATAATCAGAGGCATAAGAATTGGTAAACAAGTAAAGCTATCATAATTTACAGATGACACAGTATTATGCCTGGAAAACTCCAAAAAAATCAATAATAAAACTTAAAAAGTAAAAGAATTCAGTCAAATAGCAAGTTATAAAATTAAGATACGAAATCAGTAGCTTTCATATACAGAAACTATGAAATCATAATGGTATAGAAAAATCTCATTTAAATAAAGAATTAAATATTAAGGGAAACAACAAAAATTTGTTATAAGAAAAACTTGTACAAGGAAAATTTTTAAACATCCTGACGAACACTAAAGTAGATTTTTTTAAAAAAACATTCCTGACAAACACAAAAGTAGACTTAAATGAAAAGACATTCCCCTGTTCTTGGACAAGACGACTTAACAATATAGAGATGTTAGTTCTCTCCAAGTGAACTTATATAAATTCAAGGCAATGCCAAATAAAAGTACCAAAAAGCTAATTTTATGGAGTTGGACAATAGGAAAGTGCATATAAAAAAGGGCAGGAATACCTAGGGAAACACTGAAAAAGAAAAACTGTGAGGGGGAAACCAGTTCACATAGACATTAAAACTTATTACAACGCTTCTTATAATTTAAACACTGTGGCAAAAAAATAAAGTTCAGAATTAGGTTAAAAACACATAAAACTCAGTATATGACAAAGGTGGTATCTCAAAACCTTGGGATAAAGATGCAGTTTTTTAAAAATAAATGATCTGGGTCAATGTGGAAAAGATAAAAATACACAAAAATCAATAGTAGGTGAACTGTAGATCTAAATGTACATATTAAAACAATAGGACTTGTAGAAAAAAATATAGAATATCTTCTTGCCTTCGGGGTAGGCAAATAGGAACAGAAGAGCACTGTCCATAAAGATTAGATGACATTAACATTAATTCATTTCATAAAAAAATACCAATTAAAACATTGAAGAGACAAGCCACAAAACTGGAGAATATATTTGTAAAATATATCCAACCATAGGGCTCATAATAAGAAAAAGGCAGGTAATCCAATAAAATAGCTTCTTGGAAAGCAAATTTGCACAACCACTTTGGAAAATTGGCATCATCTATGAAAAGTGAACATATGCATCCCATATGACCAGCAATTTCAGTACAGGGTATACACTCAAAAGAAATACATACACTTGTGCACTATCAGAAATATTAAAATATGCTCATAGCAGCATTATTCATAACAGTCCCAAGCTGAAAAGTCAAATGTCTGCCCATCAACACAAACTGCTTAAACAAAATGTGGGATATTCAAAACAATGGAACACAATAAAATGTACCAGCTAGAGATACTCAGAACAATATGCATCAATTTCACAAAAACATTAGGGAAAATTAAGATAGATACAAAAGAACATATACTGTATGGTTCCACTTGTATAGGGGTAAGAAACAAAAACCCCAAGCCATAATCAGTCAAAATATTGGTCACCTATGGAGAGTAGGGAAGGGTTTGTCATTTGAAAGAGGCAAGGAGTATCAGGAATGCTGGTAGTACTTTTTCTGGCCTGATCGTATGGATGTGTTCATGTGATAATTTAGCTGTTGTACATGTATGAATTAAGTGTTTTTCTGCATTTTAGTGAAACCTGTTTTAAAATGTTACCACACATACACAAGTATCATTATACACTTTAGAAATGACTTTAGCATTACACTAATAAACAGAACATCCGCAGACCTTATAGCCCAGCAATTTCACACTCCTGAAGTAACTCACCAATACTCCAGAAGACATGTGACAAAATTTCTTAAAGCAGCATTGCTCATAACTGAGAAAAGTGAAAACATCCAGTAACTGTACATCAGCAGAACAGGTAAATAACTTGTGGTATACTAATAGAATCACAATCTGAAAATGAAACTAGGGCTACTGTCATTAATGTGACTCTCAAACCACCACTACCCCTACTAGTCTGATCGCCATTATATGTAACTTGAATTCTGCAATGGCCTAACAGTTTGTACCTTGTCCCTCTATTTAGCCTATCAACACAGAAGCCACTGTGATCCTTTAAAATTATAAGTTGGACACTCACCACTCCTCTGCTCAAAGCCTTCCAAATTGAGAATGAAGGCAAAGTCCTTCCAGTTAACCCTACAGCATGTCCCCATGATCAGGACCCTGATCTAGCTCTGACCTCATCATCTTCAGCAACTCACAAGTTTGATCCACTCTAGTCACACTGGCCCCTTTGTCCCAAGCACAAAATTTTTCATGGCCTTTGAACTGCTGTTGAAGGTGCTCCTCCCCACATTACAATATAGCTAGCCCACACTAACAGCTCATTTACATCTCTGTGCAAATGTCACCTTATACAAAAGGCTTTCCTTACACACCCCACATCTCCACTGAATCCCACATTATCATCACATGCTTAATTTTTCCTCTGTGCACTGACCGCCATTAGAGGTATATTTACTCATTTACCTGGTGCCTCGACCCCAAGTAGAATGTAAGCAACCTGAAGGCAAATATCTTGATTCACTACAGACCTGGGGCATAGAACAAGGCCTGACATAGTAATATAGACTCTGGAATCGGCACCAGAGTTTAAATACAAGCATTACTGCCTGCTAACAGGTTGGCCTCAGACAAGTCACCTAAATTTCCTTGCCTCAAATTCTCCACATGCAAAGAAATTGATGGCACCTGCTTCTCAGCACTTTTTTTTTTTTTTTTAAATATGTCAGTAGTGGAACGATCCACCCTTTTTACTTGCAAAGTGTGAACAGAAAGCTACTATATTTCTCTAGGACATTTACAGAGGTTTCTTCACCTTAAGAAGAAACTGAATAAAATAGATGTCCACTTAGCACTTCTGTGAAAACAAATAGAGTTCTTCAATACAAGAAGAAAGGAAAATAGATGTTTAAGTAGATCAAAGATATGAAATGCAATTTTAAAACTTGGCTTGAAGAAGTTAAAAGTTCATATCCAACAGTTAAAAGCACAAGCAGATTATACCCACATGTGTAGCAGTTATAAAAACTCACTTGTGGGCCACACACAGTCTCTGTCACAGGTGAATGGGTTAGACAGCATCCAGCTGGATGAGGCAGAACCCTCCCTCTGCCAATAAAAAAAACTAATAGAAAAGAAAGAATATCCAAAGCAGCTTAAACCAATCATCAGTTTTATTTTTCATGTAATAGGAAGTCCGGAAGTAAATTCAGGGCTAGTATAGACACCTAAAGAAGCCCCTGGAGAGGCCAGAATCCTTTGTGAATTTTCTGTAGGATCCTTCTTAGCCTGTGCATCCTCATGGTCACAAGATGGATCTCTTAACACTAGGTACTGGATCTCCTTACTAGGTGAGAAGTGGGGGGGAAGAAGAAAAATAAAAAAACAAGTGGAGAAGAATCCAGGTAAGAATGGCCCTTTTTTCAGAAGTCTTCTCAAAGCCCATATAGTAACATCTGCTTATTTGATAACAGACAGACTGTGGAACATGGACTGTACAAGTTGTAAGGAAACTTGTAAGAGATTTTAAAAATAGCACACCTTACTAATCTGACAAAAATTGAGTTTTCTTGACATGGAATATGAGATATTAGGGAAGCAACTAGAAATATATGCCACTGTTGGCTGGAACATCCCAAAGGACTCATCTGATGAAGACATCATAGTCTGATCACAATGCATTTGATTTAGATACTCAAACAGGCACTAAAAATATCAATGGTTCACAGTACATAAGATTCTACAGAGTCTATTGGTCAAGTAAATAATTCAAAAGGAAGTTAACACATTCTTAAGAATGAAATTATAATTATAATACTACATACAAATATATTGTGATGTGTGTAAGGGTAATTTAGAGCATAACCTTAAAGATTAAATATTTATGAGCTAGTGTCTATTTTCATGATGAAATACATCAAATGCAATTTCACACTCACTAGAAAATTCCTTTGGGGTGTGAATGAATTCTCATAAACAAAGTGAGGGGGCTGTGGCTAAAATAATTTCCACATAGGGATTGCCTGCAGTGTGGGTTCTTGCATTTCTTGAATTAATTACATTGGTTATATTTTTGAAGTTTTAAATAGAAATTTGCCTACCATGAGTACTAGAGTACTCAAGTTTCATAAAAATCGAGGAGCCCTTCTAGGACAAGGTTTCTCAATCTTGGCAATATTAACCTTTTGGGGCACATAAATCTTTGTTCTGGGGGGCTCCTCTGCATTGTAGTCTATTTAGCAACATCCTTAATGACTTCCAACTATATGAAGGTAATGCTTTCCCCAGTTTTAACAACCAAAAATGTCTCCAGAAATTGCCAAATGTCTCCTGGGGAGCATATCCACATCCTGGTAATAACCACGGCTCTGCAACAGGAATTGCCAATTTTTTTTCTGTAAAGGGCCAATGAGTATTTTAGACTTTGTGGGCCACACAGTCTGTATCACATATTTTTCTTCCTTAAAAATGTAAACTATTCTTAGCTTGAGAACCGTACATAAATAGACAGCAAGCTGTAGTTTCCTAACCCATTACTGACTTTTCCATGTTTCCCTAGAGTGCTTATTTTACTCGTATGCTCAGAAGGTGCCAGGCGGTACAAGAGTAATTTCAACATTAAGTATCAGGCTAGGGTTTCTCTTCCTAAGCTGTCACATTTGTTAAGACCTAAATGTACACTGATGGCTTTTACACAACGTAGAGACACATTTTCTCCCCCAACATTAATTCTCAGAGATGAGAAAAAAACTCGTCATTTCAGTCATTACACAAACTGGCTTTCTTCCAGTTACATGTATTCCCTTGTCCTCAGTAAGATGAGTTAATAAAGGCTTTCCTGCCTTCCTGAAACTTACAAAGTTTACTTCCAGTCTGAGGTCTCGTGTTTCTTAAAGAAGGTGTATCATTGGAGCCTCTTCCACACTGATGACACTATGAGTTTTTCTCCCCGGTGAGTTTTAACATGACTCCGAAGAGATGAATGATCACTGAAGGCTTTCCCACAAGCCAAGCATTCATAGGGCTTCTCACCAGTGTGTATTCTCCTGTGAACATTAAGGTTTGAGCCTATGCTGAAGGCTTTCCCACAGTGATCACACTCGTACGGCTTCTCTCCTGTGTGACTTCTCATGTGTGTCTTAAGAGTTGACTGGTTTCTGAAGGCTTTCCCACACTGTCTACATTCAACATGCTTCTTTACAAGATGAATGCTCATGTGCCTCCTCCGGGATAAATAATCACCAAAGACTTTCCCACAGGCAGCACATTCATAGCGTCTCTCTTGAGTGTGTATTTTCCTGTGTGCTGTTAGGTTTGAGCTGGCACTGAAGGCTTTCCCACATAGATCACACCTGTATGGTTTCTCTCCAGTGTGAGAATTCATGTGTGTCTTAAGGATGGACTGGTTTCTGAATGTTTTCCCACACTGTCTACATTCAACGGGTTTCTTTACAATATGAATTCGCATGTGTTTTCTCCGTGATAAGAGATCACCAAAGGATTTCCCGCATTCTTTACATTCATATGTTTTCTCTACCATGTGGTTCTTCTTGTGCAAATTAAAGTTAGACTTCCATCGAAAGGCTTTTCCACACTGTGTGCATTCATAGGGTTTCTCCCCAGTGTGATTCCTGACATGCTCTTTGAGATGTGACGGATGCTGGAAAGCTTTCCCACAGTCTTGACATTCATAGGGTCTCTCTCCAGTGTGTGTTCTTTTGTGCGCAATGAGGTGGCAGCTCCTGCCATATGCCTTCCCACATTCATCACACTTGTAAGGTCTCTCCCCAGTGTGAACTCTCATGTGTATCTTTAGGGAGGAGAGGGTTCGGAATGCATTTCCACATTGACTGCAATCAAAGGGTTTCTCTGTGAGGTGAGTTCTTGCATGACTCCTAAGGGCTGAGGGATCATTGAAAGCTTTCCCACAGACATTGCATTCATAGGGCTTCTCCCCAGTGTGTATTCTCCTGTGCCGTGTAAGAGAAGCACTTGTGGTGAAGGCTTTTTGACACTGATGACATTCATGCATTTTTCTCCCATTGTAAATGCTCACATGTTGTGTTAGATGTGGCCTGTTCTTGAAAACCACCCCATAGTCTCGGTGGTGATAGGGCCTCTTACCAGTGTGTCTTCCCATTTGCTGAGTAAGATGAGCACCCATACTGAAGACTTCAAACAGGTGAGCATATTCAGTGGATTTCTCTCCAAGATGAGTTCTTTCCTGTTGATTTAAAGATGAGTGCTAAGCCATTTCCAATATTCATTTCATTCCTAAGAATTACCCCCACATAAACTGACATAAATTAAAAGCACACCATTATGACTATAGATGTCATCATTATGATTATAGATGTAAAAGTACTACTCCTGCCCGAGGGTTCTGTCAAGTAGAATAGGTGAATGGTATGTATGCCCTAAGGTACCATGTGTGTAACTATAACAAAGCTTTTTACAAAATAGACTTTAACTGTTTAAATCTGAATTGAACTCTAACACTCAATTATCTAAGACATAGCTATAAAAATATTTACTCATCAGAACTCTAAGTGGAAAGTTTTGGGTTAGTAATTGGTAATGTTAGTGTCTCTAACACTGCTTCCTCTTGGGGAATGCCACCTGCCTAGTTCTTGAACTTCTTTTCTAACTTAAGCTGCCCCACTCATCTCCTAATATGGAAGATCCAGAATTATCCCCCCAAAAATCTTACCATTGTCACACCACTAGGTGTTTCATTCCCAAAAATATTTTCCACGAGAATAGACCACTTGGTTTTAGAAGGAATCTCCCAATCTGAAACAAATAGGAAAAAGATAAATTTGCTGGTAAAAGAAAATGGTAGAATGCCAGTGACAAAAATAGGTAATTTAAAAAAAAATACTAATCCTAAAAAAGGAAAGATGAGGTGAAAAGGAAGAATGCATGAGTAAAAATGACTGAAATATGTGACTGTGTGATATATGGCAATGACAAGGGGTAGACATTTATGTCAGCACACTAAGAAGTAATTATTCAAAGACCAACATTAATGAAAGAAAAAAATATAATCAGGAATGTTTAATTCAAAAGGACAGAAAAAAGTTCTGTGTAGACATGTCAAATTTAAAGGTGAAAGGATAGTGAAACCAAAGATTCTGTCAGAGAATAGAGGAGCAGTGCAAGGAATGAGCATATTATATATCCCTGGGTGACATTACCGAATGGATCTCCCTCCATCCCAATCACTGAGAATAGCCACTACTCAGAAGCACTTATGATTACAGGTCCTTACCGGGACATGTGCCTTGGGGAAGTCCCCTCTCCTCTGTTCTCAGCTCCTCTTCTTGCTCCAAGTGGAAGATGAGGCTGGGTTTCCCCACCTGACACCCTACTCAGGGGAAAGATACATGTTGAGGGAGGATTGTGTAGAGGACACATGTTCTGAAGTCAGAGTTCTGAAGATGGACAAGACTGACTTAGGAGCAGTAAAATGATGGTGACAAATTTCTAAGGGACATAGTTAAAGGTTGTCATAAAAAACAAAACCACAAATACCCACATGTTTTGCCCTTCAAAAGATTTCTTAACTCAGAAGGTAAGGATTTCTTAATTCAGAAACCTATGCCCAAGCTCAGACACATTTGACAACCTCCAAGGTCAATGCAATAAACAGATCTCAATATCCATGGGAGACATCAAGAGGGTACACACCAGGTAAAAATTGTGTTCCAAATCCCCACCTTGCTCCTAGGTTACAGCCAACTACTTAAAACAAAATTATTTGATTAATAAATGAAGAAATGATGCCAGTCTTACCCACTGAGGCAAGGTTGCTATAGTTCTCCAGCATCACATCTTTGTATAGTTTTCTCTGAGAAGAATCCAACAAGGGCCACTCCTTCTCAGTAAAGTCCACTGCAATATCCTGGAAAGTCACTGAGTCCTGAAACACCACATTTGAGGTCAGTGAAAAAACAGCTTGAGTTCAAAGATGATAGAGGCTGAAGACTGATTATGAAAGACTCAAATCATAGGATTTCCAGTTTGGGGTTCTGGTGTCTCAAAATTTATTCCAGAAGCCAGTCAGAAGCTGTTCTGTTTTCCTTATGAGGTGATCTTATCCTGTCTCACTGCTTCAAATGCAACCCTGACATGGGATCAAAATCTCTCTCCACTTTTAGCCTGGCCTGAGCACTTGAACTATATTATCAGAGAAACATTTGGTATGTAAGTCATTTTCCCTAACAACTTTGATACTGTGACAGCCTTGAAATACTATTTGGCTCTTTCTTTTGATCCCTGATCAGGCATCAATTAACCAGAATAAAAATCTAAAAGTATTTCATTATGTGATATTGGGGGTGTCCTAGGAAGTGCCTCTCCCCTCTTCAGAGGCCCAGAGATATTGGTGTACCTGGGAAACAACATTAGTTGGCATATGAGTCTCCAGGCCATTACAGGCAAACAGGTCCACATTCTGGTGACAAGAATGGTCTTTTGAAGCAAGAGGAATTTCTGACTCCTGGATATGGGCAGGTTCCTGGATGGATATAGCTAGAGAAGACATGATCCATGAGAATAAAAGCTTGCTTAATACTCACAAACTACTAAACTATAAGTGTGTAGTGCACATTCCCAATCAAAATACACACACACACACGCACACACCCTACCACATTCGGTAAGAATCCAGAGCAACCCAGCTCTACTCAAGGATAGGAAAAAGGGAGGTGGGCCAATATACCTCTAACAAAAGTAATATGTTTTCTCAATTTATGAGAGAATAAATTAAATCTCTAAGAGATAGAGCTTTGCTCAGATTTATCAAAATAATAAATGAGGTAGTTCAGGGTTACTACCCATACTGTGTTTTTCTTTTCACACCAATTATACACACTCCCTCTCTCACCCACACTCACAAAGATCCTGCCTAAATCAGACAGTCACCTCAAGGAGCTCTCCCAGGACTTTGCTCCCACTATTTCCAGTTGATTCATCCTCTCCTGGCAATCCTCCCTCTATCCTTGGGAAGTGGCAGTAGCCACTTAAGCTTGAATTCTGAGAGCATTCTTCACCCCTAGAACTTACCACATGTGGGAGAGAGATCAAGAGCTGCCATCCTGTGAGAATGATAATAAATTTGCCTGAACAACAGGGCACTAGTATCAGAAAGCTATTCTCTTGTTCTTATGGGACTCTTTGAGCAGGCATCTGTAGTAAATGAGAAAAAGATTACTAGGAGAAGAAGTCAAGGCGTTCTATCTTTCCTGCTCACAGGACAATCTGACTTCTGCTTTCCAGTATTTCTCCTTTCGAGCAGCAAATTCTGTCTGATCCTAAGCCTTTCCCTTGCTTAGGCAAAACCTCTAGGCAATGTGATGGACAACCCTGACCCCCAAGTATTGTATCAGCAAGTACAACTCTGTTAAACTACCTCGCTCATTAAATATTTGTGCCCCAGACTTCTGTTCTTCAACTTTGATACATGCCATGGTTTAGGATCATTCAAGTATCCATGAGGATGGTCTATCTAGGACTACATGTTCCAATCTCCAATGCTATTTGGCCCCCCTACTCCACATCAACATACACAACTGTAGGCCAACGCACAGGTCTTGTCATCTCTAGTTGTCAACTTTATCTCACAAACAATGATTCAGAAATCTGCACTTCTACACAACATTCTTCTTGCATGAACTCTTTCACTTTATAGAGGATTCCAAACCACTCATGCTTCTACAATCTTGCTCCCACACAGCAAATTCCTCTTCTGACTGCTCCACCTATCAAGCCAAGATTCATCACAATCCATCACTTTTACAATCTGTCCAATTCTTCTGCCTATTATAACCCTGAATGAGCAAAAGACCAGCCCTGGATGATTCCAACCATCCACCTCCTCTCTATAAAGATAGTTAGGAAGATTAGTCCACACACAGCTGGTCACCATCAAAACTCAAAGTCGTTAACCCTAAAGGAGCATCTACACTAAAGGAAAGCACACTAGGCAATCCAATCTTCCAACATCCCCATAACCAGGTAAAAATCTCAATAGTTTTTCTGGAAAAAAAGCCAAACAAAACAAAACAAAATAACTGTCTTACCATTATCCTCTTTCAGCAAATAATCTTATGTTCCTTTCATAGTAATCACAACCAGGAAAATGGATCTCAGCAAGGACTAGAAAATGAAACAAAAAACAATTCCATATATGATAGCAGAAAGCAAAGTATCTAGTAATAAATCAAAAGCTGTGTATGACCTTTACAATAAAAACCTGAAACACTGATGAAAGAACTTAAAGACCTAAATAAGTGGGGAAGAATATCACTTTCATAGACTACAAGAGCCATTATTAGAGTATTCATGCTATCCTAATTCATCTGCAGATAGAATACAGTTCCTAGCAAAACCCCTACAGGCTTTTTTCTGGAAATTGACAAGACAAATCTAAAATGTGTATTAAAATGCAAAAGACCTAGAAGAGCCAGAACAATATTAAGAAAAACAAACTTGAATGATTCATACTATGAACTTCACTACAGTAATGAAGAGTTATTGAAATAAGTATAGATAAATAGGTCTATGGGACAGAATAGAGTTAGAAATAGAAATACAAGTGCAGAGTCAAATAATTTTCGATAAAAGAACAAAGCAATTTGATAAGAGAAGCAGTCTTTTTTTTTTAAATGTTTTTATTGATTTCAGAGTGAGAAAGGGAGAGGGAGAGAGAGAAACATCAGTGAAAAGAGAGAATCATGAATCAGTTGCCTCCTGCACACTCCCTATGGGGATTGAACCTGCAACCCAGGCATGTGCCCTGACCAACCAGGAATTGAACCATGACCTCCAGGTTCATAAGTCAATACTCAACCACTGAGCCACACAGGCTGGGTAGGAAAGCCGTTTTTTTGTTTGTTTTTTTAAATTCATTTTAAAATTATACTTGACACTAGAGGCCCGGTGCACGAAATTCGTTCACGGAGGAGGTGTCCCTCATGTCCCTCAGCCCAGCCTGCAATCTCTCCAATCTGGGACCCTATGAGGGATGTCTGACTTGCCCAGGATCAGGCCAAAACATGCATTCGGACATCCCTCTCACAATCCAGGACTGCTGGCTCCCAACCGCTCGCCTGTTTGCCTGCCTGATTGCCCCTAACCACTTCTGCCCACCAGCCTGATCACCCCCTAACTCCTGATAGACGACTAACTGCTCCCCTGCTGGCCTGATTTCCCTTAACTGCCCTCCCCTGCAGGCCTGGTCTCCCCAGCTGCCCTCCCCTGCAGGCCTGGTCGCCCCCAACTGCCCTCCCCTGCATGCCTGGTTGCCCCAACTGCCCTCCCCTGCAGGCCTGGTTGCCCCCAACTGCCCTCCCCTGCAGGCCTGGTTGCCCCCAACTGCCCTCCCCTGCAGGCCTGGCCGCCCCCAACTGCCCTCCTCTGCTGGCCTGGGCACCCCCAACTGCCCTCCCCTGCAGTCTTGATCGCCCCCAACTGCCCTCCCTTACAGGCCTGGTCCCTCCCAACTGCCCTCCCCAGTTGGCCTGATCGCCCACAACTGCCCTCTCCTGCTGGCCATCTTGTGTTCACATGGGAACGGCCATCTTTGACCAAATGGTGGTGGCCATCTTGTATGTTGGAGTGATGGTCAATTTGCATATCACCTCTTTATTATATAGTATGTAATATTATATTAGTTTCAGGGGGTACAACATTGTGATCAAACATTTATGTAACTTATGAAGTGATCACCATTGTAAGTCTAGTACCCATCTAACACCATACACAGTTATTACAATACTAGAGGCCCAGTGCATGACATTCACTGGGTGGGGAATCTCAGCCCAGTGCATGAGGGGGCGGGGAATCTCAGCCCGGCCTGTGACCTTTACTAGTCCAGGAGCCCTCAGGGGATGTCCAACTGACAGCTTAGGCTGGGAGCGGGCCTAAGCTGCAGTTGGACATACTTAGCGCTGCTGTGGAGGCAGGAAAGGCTCCTGCCACCACCGCTGCACTCACCAGCCATCAACCCAGCTTGTGGCTGAGCGGCGTTCCCCCTGTGGGAGCACACTGACCACCAGGGGACAGCCCCTGTGTTGAGCATCTGCCCCATGGTGGTCAGTGCGCATCATAGCAACCGGTCATTCCGCTGTTTGGTAGATTTCCGTATTACCCTTTTATTATATAGGATTATTGACTTAACAGAGCAAAACGGGACAGCTATCTTTTTAATAAATGGTGTTGAAAGACTCGATGGAAAAAGGAAACTTTGACTTATATTATCACTACATACACAAAAATTTTAATTTAAAAAATCTGTTTAAGATGAATTAGACACCAGAAAGTAAAATCCACAGAGACTATTTTAATGACCCTTGAGTTACATAACAATATTTTAGACTAGACACAAATAGAACTAGATTTAAAAAAAGCAATAAGCTGAACTCTACCAAATTTTAAAAATTTTAATCATCAAATAACATTATTTAAAAAATGAATAAGCTGGCATAAAAACAGACACATAGATCAATGAAACAGAATTGAGAGCCCAGAAATAAATCCACACATACATGCTCAATTAATTTTAAGACCAAGTAGCGAAGAATATACCATGGGAAAGGACAGTCAGAAAATACTGTTGGGAAAACTGGGTAGCCATGTGCTAAAGAATGAAACTGCACCATTATCTTACATTGTACACAAAAATTAATTCAAAACAGACTACACACTTGAATGTAAGAGCTGAAACTGTAAATGTCCCAGAAGAAAACAGGCAGTAAGCTTCTTGGCAAAAGTCTTGGCAATGATTTTCTTGGGTTTGACACCAAAAGCAAGCAAAAATGAATAAGTGGGACTACATCAAATTAAAAAGCTCGCCCTGCCCTAGCTCAGTGGTTGGCAAACTGCGGCTTGCGAGCCACATGCGGCTCTTTGGCCCCTCGAGTGTGGCTCTTCCACAAAATACCACGTGCGGGCGTGCACGTACAGTGCAACTGAAACTTCGTGGCCCATGCGCATGGTTCTCTTGTTGAAATTAGAAATTTCTTGGGCGAAAAATACATCCGCAGAGTTCGGATGAGGTCAGGCATTGCTTGTTCAGTATCTCAAGCCCAGAAAGAGTTGATTCTTGAAGGAAATGACATTGAACTTGTATCAAATTCAGCTGCTTTGATTCAGCAAGCCACAACAGTTAAAAACAAGGATATCAGAAAATTTTTGGATGGTATCTATGTTTCTGAAAAAGGAACAGTTCAGCAGGCTGATGAATAAGATCTAAGTTATCCAGCTATAGAAACACCGAGATGCCGAATGATTTGTCACACTTGTTTGTGAAACTATAAAGATGTACAATAAAAGCCTTGTATTGATTTGGGGAAAAAAAAATACTCAAATCAAAGGAAGCAAGAAAAAATAAATGGAAAACTACAAGGCAAATTCAACAACCAAATATATTAACACATAAAATGTTAATGGACTAAATGCTTCAGCCCAGAGGATGTGGCTCAGTGATTCCATGAACCAGGAGGTGATGGTTTGATTTCCGGTCAGGGCACATGCCCAGGTTGCAGGCTCCTTCCCCAGCAGGGGGTTTGCAGGAGGCAGCCAATCAATTATTCTCCCTTATCATTGACTAGAGTCCTGGTGCATGACATTCATGCACTCGGGGGGTCCCTCAACCTGGCTTGCACTCTCTTGCAGTCCGGGAGCCCTCAGAGGATGTCCAACTGATGGCATTCGGACATCTTTAGCGCTTGCTGAGGAGGCGGGAGAGGCCACCACCGCTGCGCTCACCAGCCATGAGCCCAGCTTCTGGCTGAGCGGCGCTCCCTCTGTGGGAGTGCACTGACCACCGGGGCAGTTCCTGCATTGAGCATCTGCCCCCTGGTGGTCAGTGCACATCATAGCAACTGGTTGTTCCGCCATTAGGGTCAATTTGCATATTACACTTATTATATAGGATGTTTCTATCTCTCTCTCCTTCTCCCTGGCCCCTTGTTCCCTCTCTTTTCCTCTCTCTGAAGTCAATAAAAATATATTTAAAAATTAAAAAGGAAATGAAAATGCTTCAACTAAAATAGATATTCTCAAAATGGATTAAAAGTAATTCAGTTATATGCTGTTTCTAAGAGATATCTAACACATAGGGATATAACAAGAATGAAAATTTAAAAATATATAAAGCACACACTTTTTTTTAAGCTGGTTTAAAAATATTAAACCAGACAAAATGGATTAAGGCAATAAAGCTCAGAGAGAAAACCAAGATATTACAGTGAAAAGTATAACTGAAGAAAATGCTGTGTATACCTGCATATGTTATGACACAGCCTAAAAAGCATGAAAAAATTAAAAAGCACCACCAGAGCTCTCACTAATATAGTTCAGACAGATAATTCAATAACTATACACAGTCTAATTAAGATGAAACAGTATTTCCTAACTATAAAATCCAACCATACAAGCACAATGTAAATGGCATCAGTCTGACCAGTGCAATGAAGTTAAGCAAACTATGACTAAAGACAACGACGACAACAAAGACATAGGAATGAAAGTTTGAAAATTAAAAGAGAAAATTCTAAGTAATTCATGGGTCAAGGAAGTCGTAATATTGAGAACTGAAATCTAATACTACATACTGCACTTCTGTGGGATGTTACAGATACCCAATGTAAGAAATGAGAAACATCCCATAAAAAGTAAAAGGAAGAAAATTATAAAAAATAGAAAATTATGAAATAGAAAAAACCATATTATAAAGTGCTTCAATCAAGTCAAAAGTTCTCTGAGAAAACAAAATTGACCAAATTCTGACAGGATTTATATTTTTAAAAGAAATGTGTGTGTGTTTGTGTGTGTGTGTGTGTGTGTGTGTGAAAAAACTAACATTACAGATGTAGCAATCATTTTAAAATATGAGCACATTATTAACAACGTTGACTATGCAATTTAAACCTTAGATGGAATGAAAAGAAATTTTATTTACCATAATAAAATAGAGAATTTAGATGCCCCATGACCCTTAAAGGAACTGAAACAATAGCTTTAAAACTTCCCACAAAGAAAACTCCAGACCTAAATGGTTTTTCTTGGTACAGCTCCCTTTATGGAACAAGTCAATCTATTCTTAGGCAAAATACTCCAGAGTTTAGAAAACAGTTTATATGGCTGGCATAAACCTGAATAGGACAGGAAAACACAAATCACAAACACAAACACAAATCACCAAAAAATGCTACAATAATAAGTATCCTTTCCAAGTAATTTATTTACCAATGCATCTTTAATGTAATATTAGAAGTGTTCATTGATATAATTTGCCACTCTATCAGACAAATAAGAAAAGCATATTATTCACTCATTCATTCCATGCACCTATCACAAGCCAGGCATCCCTAGGTGTTTGAAATACATCAACAGATATCCAAGTAGATGCTAGAAAAAAATAATCACTTGAAAAAGCTACAACTGCTCATGAGAAAAAAGAAAAGCTCTTAAACCAGGGAAAGAAGGGAGCTTCCTTGACCTAATAAATACTACCTTAAAAGAGCTTCCAGGGGTGGCCGGGTAGCTCAATTAGTGAAAGCTTTGTCAGATACACCAAGGTTTCAGGTTCCATCCCTGGTCAGGGCACATGTAAGAAACAACCAATGAGTGCATAAATACGAGGAACAACAAATCGATGTTTCTCTCAAATCAATAAAAATTTTCTGAAAAAATAAAATTTAAGCCACAAGGTACCTAAAAAACCAATAGGTATGTGTACAAATTCCACCTACAAGATAGATGAAATCTCTAAATTAGAATGTGTCGTGGCATCAGTATGGAAAAAGGATGTGTATGAAAATACTTTAGAGTGTGAGTACATTAAAAAATAATTACTAAAATTAGGAAATGTATTTTTGGGGAAATGCATATAAACAGCAGAATCCATAAAGAAAATCTTGAAGAAGAGGATGCAATTCAGGAGCACACAGGTTTCTGAGGTTTCATAATATTTTCTTGGCCTGATTTGTGGATTTGCTTTATTGCTATCCTTTTAACTGTGTGTACTAGTATGTGTTTTCATACATTTTTTTTGCACATATGTCCTATAGAAAGATAAATAAAAGGAACCAAATAAGATGGTAAAAATCAATGCAAAGTGTTAGTAATCACAATAACTATTAATGGACTAACTCTCAAGTTAAGTAACAATGCCCAACTGAATTTTTAAATCTAGTTATAGGCTATTTACATACGAGTCAACTAAAGTTAATAAAATAAAAATAGACAAGTACACCAAACGTTTGCGTATAAAAAGCATTAGAGACAAATGCTGCCAAAAAACAATGTGCCTGTATTAATATTAAGACAAAACTAACCACAAAGAAAATTGACCACAAAAGCAAAAGAAAGGTAATTCATCCTCAAGGTCTCTAATTCCTGAGCCTCCATAATATCCTGAACTCACTGGGCCTGGCTTTTCTGTCTCCCACCCCAAGGTGTCAGGTGTTTGGTTTTTGTTTTTTGACCAGTCATCAGCGCCCAAATATGTCGCTAAATATGGTTCTAAATTTCAGTCCTCGCGTCTCCACACGGACTAAAACACACTACTGGCCGCGCTACCTGGCTTCCCAGTCCCAGGTCCAGGTCCCCCATAACTCCTTGCCTTGTAGGCCTCTGGTGTTCTCAGAAAAGCCGAGAGTAAAGGGTTAAATGAGGAAAGCCGGGCTTACCCTACTGAGGGTAAAATCGGGGGGAGCAGAGGTCACGGAAGCTGCCGCCGAAAGGCCGAGAAATTCAAAGGGAAGGTCCAGTCTGCCGCAGGGAGGCGGAAGGTCACCAACAACTGGAGGAAATCGCAGGGGAGCTCTCTACAGCCTATGTGTAAAGCGACTATCGCCTCCCGAGAATAATGGCTTCCGTTTCACTTCCGCCTTCTAAATCACGCGTGACTCATTGGCTGCTTTAACCCGGAAGTACAGAGCGGAGAGGATTCTGGGAAATGTAGTTCTGATCTTAGGCGGGCATGCTGGTCAGTATGCCTAGGTGGATTCTGATGGTTGAGCACCTGTCCCCTACTGCTAATTGTCTGAGAGCCTTGGGACTCACTTTTCAAGCTACTTATCATTGTTCTCTCTATACTCCCAATGAGTCTCACCGCTTTAAATACAATATATACACTTAAGACTCAAATGTCCACCTGCAGGCCTACACCTCTAATCTGAATTCCAAACAGAATGAGACATTCTCCACCTGGATATTTTATAAACACTTTAAAATGTCACAAATCAAACTCCAGACTCCACCTTCTCAAACTAAAATAACAGGAACCTTATCTTTCCACTTGTAAACCTTAGCAACACCCTCGACCCCTTTGTTTGTCCCATTGATCCATCAGGGAATGGTTAATTCTACCTTGACTGGTAACCCAGAACCTGATCACTTTGCCATAAATGTTTTCCATGCCCCTGTGTCAACTCAAGGGAGGTCATGGCGGGACTCAGAAAAGTCGGGATTAGCATTTCATAGTCCTCTTTTATAATATCTAAGCCAGAAATGTAGGAGGCACAGCTTCCAGGTAAAGACGTTTATCTAGGTGGTATGAGCATTAATGGAGGACAGAGAGAAATCCACCTCCTAACAAAAGTCCTAACCCTAACTCTACCAAGAGACTGACATCTCCAGTAAATTGCCTACCACCTGTTTCTCCTTTTGTATAAAAGGGCCACATCCTAAAGTTGTTGCAAGACGCAAATGAGAAATGCAAATAACTGATTACTTCTCATCAGGGATAAGAAGTTGGCAACTTGAGAGGTGAGCAAAGGTGGAAAGACTCCGGGGCAGGAGAGTCAGAGACAGCAGGAGCACTGCTCAGCACTGCTGGTCTGACTGGCTTTGAGTCCATGTATACCCTTCTAAATTCTCCCATTCAACTATGCCAAGCACACAGCAAATTCCTTCTGGAACCCTGCCTACTGTACTAACTGTTGGGAACTTAGTCCAAGTTCCTCCATTACCAAGTATCAGAGACACAGATCAATTCTCGGTGGCGGGGCAGACAGAGAAGCCATGAGAGGTTGTGGGTAAGTAAGAATGAGTCTTTAATGCAGAAGCCAGTGGCCACAGAGCCATCAGACAAGAGCAGTCCTCACAGCAAAGTCCACAAAGGCAGGCAGCTGGACACCGGTTGGTAAACACATATCTTTCCCATAAAGCAGCATCAGTCTTTGTACCCAGTTGTTATCTGAGCAGCTGCATTCTGCCTCTAGACTCACTGCCTTTCACTGTAGTGGCACCTGAGCTCTCTGGCTCAGCAGCTTCTCCTGTCTCCCCTGCCCAGCTCACTGGCTGGTTAACATAGTAGCTATATCTGAGCTCTTAGCTTTACATCATAGCAGTACCAGCTTTCAGCTCCATCTGAGCTCTCTAGTCTCCTTTGCACGCATAGGAGCTACATTCTCTATGCCTATCGCCTCTGCTTCTCTGAGCTCTCTCTAGCTCTGCTCTGCCCAACTGTTCTCACTAGCAGATGTCTTCACACACTCCAGGCTACTAGCTGGTCAGTAACCTACTTTTACACTATTTAGACAAAGTAGGCTTTGTGCCAATAGTTATACCAATCATATTGGCTACTGAAGGGCACAGTGCACCGTGTGTCCTTGCACCCACTCATGGTATCTTGGCCTGATTAGGATTCTCACGCTCAAGTCCTTGGATATCCCGATTAGGCTCATGCTCAGAGCGGCCTTTGGCCATTCTGGTGAATTGATAACAAGGCCTCTGTACTCCCATTGGCCTTGACTATCTGGGGTCCTGGCGTGGTTCCCACAAGGTGCTTCAGTGTTAGGCTGGGAAAACTCCAGGAGAGGTAAGGGATCAAATCTTCAAGATCTGAAGCCAGGGCAGAGAAGGAAGAAAAGTAAAAGGCTCATTAGGATTCAGGCAGGACCCGGGGGGAAAAAATGGGTAGTTAAAATTAGTTAACAATGCTGAGTCAGGATTGGAGTATGTCTTATCAACATTGAATGCCAGTGAGCTCATAAGAAGGGTTAATTGATGGAATGAATGAGGGGGAGGGGGATATCAGGCACTTAACCCTTCAAAGTTAAGAGTAGGAAAATTGTGCAATACTCCCTAAACAGTAGAAAGTATTACTAAGGTAAACAATACCCCAGAAGGTTGGAAAAATCTCATTCACATCCTGTTTCTATATAAATATATAATCGTTGTAGACAGATAAACTATTAATCAGCTAATATCCCTTGGCCCTAAGGGATATTAGCTGATCAATATTTTATTCACACTGCCCAGAAGAGCTAGAAAGAAATAAAGTAGTCTTTTATTTATCTATTTTTAGATTATTTTATTAAGACAACTGACTGAAGGGAAGAAGATAGTCATTAGTGCTACATCTGATAAGGGGTTAATATCCATAATTTATAAAGAACTCATACAACTGAACACCAAAAAATCAAACAATTCAATTAGAAAATGGGCAGAGGACTTGAATGACATTTCTCCAAAGAGGACATATAGATGGCCAATAGACATGAAAAGATGCTCAACGTCAGTAATCATCAGACATATGCAAATTAAAATCACTTCACATCTGTCAGAATGGCTACTATCAATAAATCAATAAGCAAGTATTGTCATAGTTTGGAGAAAGGGAAATTTTTGTGTATTGTTGGTGGGGTGGCAAATTGACTTGGCCACTGTGAAAAACAGTATGGATGTTCTCAAAAAATTCAAAATAGAATTACTTTAGTGACCCAGTAATTCCACATAAGATAAATTCTGTGTATTTATCTTTAGAAAAGTAAAAACACTAATTTGAAAAGATATATGCACCCCTATGTTAACCACGGTGTTATTTAAAACAAATGGCAAGATATGGAAGCAACTTAAGTGCCATTAATAGATGATTGGATAAAGATGTGGTACATACTATATACAACAGCCATAAGAGAATGACATCTTACATTTATGACAACATAGAGGGACCTAGAGGATATCATGCTAAATGAAATAAGTCAGACAAAGAAAGACAAATACCACATGATTTCACTTATATGTGGAATCTAAAGAGCAAAACGAATGAACAAACAAAACAGAAACAGACTCATAGATCCAGAGAACAAACTGATGGCTGTCAGAGGGGAGTGGCTTGGAGGTCTGGGTGGAAAAGGTGAAGAGGTTAAGAAGTTCAAACTGGCAGTTTCAAAATAGTCCCCAGGATGTAAAGTACAGCATAGGGAATATAGTCAATGATATCTTAGCAACTCTATGGTGACAGGTGAGTACTAGAATTATCAGGGAAATCATCTAGTAAATTATATAAATGTCTAATTATGATAGGCAATTAGACAGACATGAGCAAAGCAATGAAGATGGACCAGGTACTAAAGGTCACCAGGGCAGAAAGCCTCAGTTGCTTATTATAGGGTGGGACCTCAGCCCCCTAGCATATCTCTGGTCATTCAGCTTGGACCCCCCCAACCCCCACCTTTCATATTGCTGGTCATTCCGTTTAGACCCTCTGACCTTTCCTCCTTAGAGATCACATCTAAGCCTCAGTTGTATTTCAGCTCCAGGCCCAGCAAAGCAGCAAACCAGACAAGCGATGCCAAGGTTGACCTCAGGACAAGCTGCACTGAATAATGACCCTGGCACTGACCAATCAATCAGTGGAGAGCCCAACCTTGAAAGGGCACACCTGGAAAGCTGCTGAATAGTCTATTGAAATCTTCCCCTGAGACCTCCCCTAATATCTCCACCATTAAAACTTTTAGAATGGAGGACCCAGGGTGCTCTCCCTCCTGGGAGCACACCTGTGCCTTTCCCCTCCCCCTCCCCTCTCCCATCTCTTCCCCCAGGTGTGTTACCACTACCTTCCTCATTCCCAAGATCTAAGAGCACTTCTTTTGCCTTTGTAATTTGTTTCCTAAACACATTTATTCTAAAACTCACTTCTTCCACCTTGGTAATTGTCTAAATAAATATTCCTTATAGTTTGAGTCTTGGCTCTCAATTCTTTCCTAGCCAGAACTCAAGTATTGGTGTTGCTGAACCAAGGCCCAGTCTGACCCACTGGTCTAACATAACCACTATGCTATACACTTGATACTAAAAAAAAAAAAATAATAATATTGAATTCAACTGTTATTTAAAAATAAGAAAATACTTGTTTAATTATAACAACATACAGAAAGTCAACACATACATTTTTAAAGTGAACACACCTATGCACAAATCCTAAAAAGGGCACATGCCTATGAAAAGGTGACGTAAGTGGAGCCATTTTAAAATGGAGCCGAAGATATTCTCATTCTCTCTCTCTCTCTCTCTCTTTTTCTCTCTCTCTTTCTCTCTCTCTCTCTCTCTCTCTCTCTCTCTCTCTCTCTCTCTCTCACACACACACACACACACACACCATGCTTTTTCCTCTCTCTTACCCAGGTGCATTCTCTCTGCCTCTCTTTCTCCTAAACTCCTAGGGCCTTTCTTTTGCCTCTGTAACTTGTTTCCTGAGCTCAAGCAGCCCAGTTGACTCACTTCTTCCAAACTCACTTCTTCTACCTCTGTGACAAAAAGAAAGAAAGAAAATGTGGAGCCATTGCAGCCACTCCAGAGGAACTCCCTTGTGTCTTGGTCCTTGAACCTTTAGAATGTTTGAACTGAACAAAATAACTTTTTAACTGGACCATAGCAACATTGTCTTTAGAACAACTGTTTTTAAAGCTAAGAGAAAAGCAGACATCCTGACCACAAACACTGATTATTACAGACATTCTTTAGAATCAGTAACCAGCCACGTGTAGCCAAAGAGTAACTTAGCCTGCTAGCACCAATGAAAAATGTTGTTCCTTTTTCTTTTTTTCATAAAAACTCCTGGCCTTCACCCGGAAATCTGGACACATTTGGATTTCCTCCTGAATTTGTGTTCTGGAATTGCAATTCTGTGATCTCAAAAAACTGCTTGCTGCCTCTCACTTTGACTTTTTATTTTTAAACTAGAAGCCCAGCGCGCGCAATTGTGTGAGACCCAGAGTCCTGCCAGCGCCCCAGGACCCAGAGCCCTGCCTGCAGGTGCCGCTGCTGCGGGACCCAGAGTCAAGTCCCCTCCCACCCGCGCGCCTTGCAGTGCATGCAGCCTCCTGGTGACCAGTCTTTGGTCATTACGGCGTTATGGTGTCATGGCGTCACGGCCAAGGGGTTTTTATAGTAGAGATTAACATGCCTATGCAAACACTACCCAAGTTTTTAAAAAAGAAAATTACCGATAACACAGTAGACCCTGTCATGGTCCTCCTGGTCACTACAACCCCTCATCCTCCTCGAAAAACCCTATAATGACTTATTATGCTATCTGATGGGGTTTACAAAACACCTACTCTAAAATATGGTACCTTAGTGTTATTGGTGGGAGTGTGTGCTTGGGGTGGTGTCCTTATGCATCTCGAGAAAAAGAGTTTTCTGAGACTCATAGGGGAGGATCAGGGATTTTATGTGGGTTTCCAAAGTCTCATTCCCCTTAATCCAGGCCTGGAAGATATGCAGCTGGGGATTTAGTGGGGCTAGAAGCAAAGCCAGCATCCAAAGTTTCCTTTCCATGGTTCAGTTGGGTCCAGTTTAGCATGAGACTAGTTGCAGTTCATTAGTCCATTGTGTGGGGTCCACATGGCTGTGGGCTATGTGGGAGAATGCAGGGGAGCCAAGAGATCATGCCCCCCTGCAGCAAGAGTCCCAAGAAAATCAAGATTGCAAGAACTTGAACTGTTTTGTTTAGGACATTAAGTATTGCAAATCCTCCCATGCTTGTTTTGGCCATGCTTACTCTGGCCAGTGACCTGTTTCCAGGTGAGACTGACAGACAAGTACTACCCAGACTTTCCTGGGCATGCATCTATTTGTCCCCTGCCCAGTCCCTTCCCCCTGGGATCTGTGGGACATGGGCTGGTCGCTGCCTGGGGAGTGTTAATGAGCAGCTTCCTGGGAAAGCTGCACAAATGGCATGCCTCTGCTACTTGGCCTCCCCTTTGCTCCTTTCTAGTTATTAATAACTAGGTTTATTACAATGGCATCCTTAGCACATGGCATGTTTTGAGCAGAAGGGACTTGATAAATGACAGGTTCAGGAAGTGAAATTGGACAACCAATGGGTCTGGGCTGCCTGTCACTACTTGAGCCAATAATCTGTTAGACATGAGTGTCGATTCCAATAATGCTGGCAGTAGGTCTTGCACGAAAATCTGCTCTGCACTCTCCTCCATGAGCCAGCTGCTTAGGTTGAGTAGAATGACAAAGATTACATGGAGAAGCAGGCAAATGGAATAAGAATGGGTATTATGGTTACAGATTATAGGCCATGCAGTCTGGGGGTAAGCACTTTAATCTTTCCATGATGATAGGCAGTTCTTGGTTGAGAATGGACTGCATTCTAAGGTTAACTCAGGTCCCAGGGCATACAACTCCCAGCCAGGTTAGAATGTGCTTTCTTTAATCAGAACAAAACAATCACAGGTAACAGAGCATGAGTAATAGTTCTTATAATCATAGCTAGTCCCCACTATTCTACTTCTGCCCCCAACTTTAGGCCTCTCTGACCTTCCCCTGAAGCAGGTTACAAGACCCCCATGTGATAGGTGTCTTCTGTATCCCCAGAGGAAAGGAGCACCCTGATCTCTGAAGATGGTGAAGTATGGTAGCAACCATACTTGGGTAAAAATTGCTGTTTAATATTTTAACCTTGCTGTTTTGGATTCTGTACTCATTTAAAAGTTATTTTGATTTTCTGAACTTATGTATGATTGAATACTCCATTGATGATGGTTTGAATATCCCATTGATTGTGATCTCATTGGTCATCAAAGCACATTCTGTTCTGGCGTAAGTGACCCCAAATCAGGACAGAGACCCCAACTGTATATTAAGCTTTGGCAGGTGACCCACGCTCAGAAGCATGTGGTTCGTCATGCTCCAGCCAGGCATGACTCCTGCCCTTTGTTTTAAAGTAAATCCACCCCACTTCACAAAGGTAATTTTTCTGTGCCTGTGGACCAGAACTACAGGAGATCAATTCCCACTGACTCAGTAGCTCCAGGAGTAGAAACTGTAAAAAACTTTTGGAGATTATTAACTTTGCTCAATTCTGCTTCTGTACAATCTGCTTTCGTAAGATGTGACTGGGAGCGACCCTGCGGGCTGCGCCCAGCCTTTGTAATTTAGAGTTTAGAATAAAGGAAATCGCAAGACTCATCAAACAGGCAACTTACGCTGTAACTACATTCTCCCATGCTTTGTAACTTTTGTAATTGCTTGTTCAACTGAAAATCTTCCATTATTGTGAGTAATGTAACTGACTTTTTGACCCAAGTTTAACAAATCAAGTTCTGCCAACTCCCCCTGCTTTGGGATAAAAACTTGCTTGCTCCAAGTGTTCGGGCCTTGCGCTGCTCCTTGCTGTGTCAGTGGAGACGTGGGCCCGGGGTCGAGTTCGTAATAAAGGCTTCCTAAATTTCAATTTGGCTGCCTGGTGGTCTTCATTCGCGGGTCACCCCACAACATTTTGGGGCCCCGGTGAGGTACCCGAGAGGCAGGAGAGAGGGACCCCCCAGAAGGCGCTGGAGGCTCTCCCTCCTGAGGGAGGAGAGAGGGACCCCCCAGAAGGGGCTGGAGGCTCTCCCTCCTTTCGGGGACCTTAGCCGGAGCATCTGCCTCCGGTGGTCTTATTCTGACTCCAGGGTTAGACCCCACTACAATTCCTCTGGGACCCAGGACAGATAGTGATCCTAAATTGTATCAGCAGCTACAGATAACTGAGTTTCGGTTGACTCAGTGATCTCAGAATCTGAACAGCACAATTATCCTAAAATTGCCCAGGTGGTCCCAGATAATGTGTTTCTGTTGATTCAGTGATTCGTAGATACTTTAGATAACTAAGTTGCTCGATTTCGCTTTTGTAAAAATGCTTTTTCGTGAATCAGGTTCCTCATTCCAGACCCAAAGATGTAATCAATGCTTTTGTGATATTCTGCCAATATAAGCCTGATGTAACAAGCTGTTCGGGGCTGCGAGGTCTGGAGCTCTTTTGCTCCCTCGTATGCCTCGGGCTTTTAATAAATGACTCCATAATTTGACCTTTTTTTGAGGAGTCCTTTGTAAAATGAGGGTTACACTACAACAATGGAGGTTTCCATAGCACCAGGAAGCCAGGCACAGTTACATTTCCATAAGACAAGGGAACTGGGAGTAGCCAAAAAAGGTTTATATTTACAAAATAAAGAAGGGGGAAGAAAGCCCAGAGGGAATAGGTGGTCAATGAGGAAGGAGGGCCTCAGGAATCACTATAGTAACCAATTCGAAAGGGAATATTGACCAATCAGAGGGGATATCAGGACACAGGAACTGCAGCCTTTATAAACCATGGAAACAGGAAGTCAGTGGGACCCTTTCCCCCTCCACACATGGGAGTCTGTACTTGTTCTTCAATAAATCTCCACCTTTGCTATACCATCCTCAGTCCGTGGATTCATTCTTGGACTCCGACGGACAAAGAATCCAGGTTCCAGTCCAAAAATTCCATATCAGAGGGACACAAATGAATAAGACTGTTAAATTTCCCTCCATTTACTACCCTTAGCTCATATCCTTTTGTGCATTACATTTCCCCACAACTTTCCACTTTTCATCAAAACTAGCACAGAAATGGTCATGTTTAACCATTCATTTCTTTGTGTCTTCATTTCCTATGAAACTCCAGTGCCATGTAAAACTTAAATTTGTATGCTTTTTTTCTCCTCTTCTTAATCTGTCTTTTATTACAGAACCCTAGCCAAGAAGAGTAGAAGATGCCCCCCCCAACCCTGTGTGCACGCACACACATCATAGAAGAGTTTGCCTGTTGTTTTTTATTTTATTTTAAATTTTAAATAGAATTAAACCCCTTTCTTGCAGGAGTAGAAAACTGACTGATGAAGCCCTAGCTGGTTTGTCTCAGTGGATAGAGTTTTGGCCTGTGGACTTTCCGGTCAAGGGCACATGCCCTGGTTGTGGGCTCGATTCCCAATAGGGGGCGTGCAGGAGGCAGCCAATCAATGATTCTCTGTCATCATTGATGTTTCTATCTCTCTCTCTCCCTTCCTCTCTGAAATCAATAAAAATATATTAAAAAAAAAAGAAAACTGACTAAAATAAAAAACCAGACCAGCACACACAGCGCCACCAAGAGCATGATGACAATGATTGCAGTGGAGGAAAAACCCCAAAACCCCAAACAAATAGTCTTTTCAATAAAGCTGGGTCCATTGCATATTCACAAGGGAAAAAATTAAATCAATCACACTCTCATAACACATATAGAAATCACTCCAGAATAATGGCAGAACTAACGTGAAAGGTAAAACATAAAAATTAAGAGACACAAACATGGCTTCATGGTTTTGGAGTAGGTAGAGATTTCTTTAATAGGCAGTAAAAGGGAAGCATGATTTGATAAACTGCAATGTATTAAAATTAAGAACTGCTCATCATAAAACATCATTGATAGGTAAAAAGCTACCAGGAAGTGAAGAAAAACACATATATCTGAAAAAATAATTCATATTCAGAATATGTAAAGAACTTACACTCATCAATAAGAAAAAGAACAACTCAGCTTAAAAATAGGCAGAAAACAAAATTGGAACACATCACAAAACATAATATCCAAATGGCCAGTAAATATATTGAAAAGGTATTCAACTTAAGGGGGAGAATTCTAATTAAGTGCTCATTTAAACCACAATGAGGGAGCACTATTCACCCAAAAGACTGACTGTAATGAAAAAAGGCCAAGAATGCCAAGTGTTAGTGAGGCTATGAAGGAGGCAGAACTCACAGGTTGCTGGTAATTTGTTAGTCACATTGGAAAAATGGCAGAATGTACTGCAGCTGCACATATGTATTTCCCATAACCCAGAAATCCCAGTCCTCAACCAAAGTCAGGTGCAAGCATCTTCACAGCAGCACTACGATTAGTAGCCAAACGTTGGAAACTATCCAAGTACCCATTAACAGAAGAATGGATAAATAAATTGCAGCATATTCACACACTGAAAATGAACAAGATAACACTATATGTAAATTCTGAGTGAATATTGGAAACTGTTAATGTAAAACACATTCCAACCTGTGAAGAATTTTTGTGAGTTTATTTGAACCAAACTGTCAACAATTGCCAGGAAGCAAAATCTCAACGTATTGAGGTAGTGCTCATTAGAATGGCGGTTTTTTACCTTGTTTTATACATTACTACAATCAAAGGAGGAGATGTAAGTAAGTGGGCTACTTGAAATCCATTGGCGATAGATTTGGGGGTGGAGAGGAAACCTCTGGGATTGGATAAAAAGTAAAATGATAGACACATATTCCTTTTACTTAGGTGGATACAGGATAGTTAACAGTCAACAATTAAAATGATAACAATAACAATGAAGGAATTTGTGGTCTCTGTCCCAGCTTTCAGGCGCATTTGGTTGTGCCCTGAGGGGTCCAGTAAAAGGGAAGTTACAAGTTACCCTGACATTTCACAGGTATGTTATCTTAGATGCAAAAAGACAATAGGCTCAGTAAAGATCGAGGTTGATCTTTGTCAGGGAAGGTACTGGCCTAAGACATGATTACCCCCTATAAACTGCTTTTTAATCAAATGGTTTTAATTTCAGGCCATCCTTTGTGGTTACTTTAGGTCTATGAGTTTGCAAGGCTGCCATGCAGGCCTTTCCTGAGTTAGTCAGGCTAGCATGTGGCCCCTTTTCGTCCACAAAACATCATGAGTTGAGTAAAAAACCCAGACACAGTGTATGATTTCATTGATACACGAAGTACAAAACAGGCCAAATAATCTGCTAGAAATTAGGATGGTCATTACCTGAGGGGCAGGGAGATGTTGACTGCAAGGGAAACAGAGGGCTTCCTGGGTGGTGATAGAGTTCAACTTCTTGATCTGGTTGCTGATAACATAAGTATGATTGTAAAGACTCTTCAACTTATATGTGTCCTCTTCTGAATGTACATTATAGTTCAAGAAAAAAATTAATTCTACCCCCACCCGCTAAACTCTACATTCTCCCCATCTCAGAAAATGGCAACTGTTATCAGTTCAAATGAAAAAGGAGTCATTCTTGGTATGCTCTCCCTCCTGCGAGTATGGATGTCCACGCTTTTCTTCCCTCACAGGCATGCATCTGCTAAGTTTTAAAGGTCCTCCACAGACTTGCAACCAATGATAGCAATAGGCAGTGGCAGCTCATCCCAGGCTAAACCCCTGACCCTGTCTCCAAGGTCCCTTTTCTCTGACTTCTCAGTGAGCCAAAGCAGCCTCACCTAGGCTCTCTCCACTGGCTTCTCACTGATTGGAGGAAAAGGCCTCTGTGGTCCATCTCCAACATAGTCAACTTTTAATGGAAACGATTACTGAATTACCCCAGGGCAAACAGAAAGTAGGGAGGAGGGAAGAGGATGTAAGAACAAAGAACTGTGGATCTGAGCCAGCATCATGGTGCCCCCGCCCCCCCCCCACTCGCCTCAACTAGACAGGGGGAGGGGGAGGCAACTAGTAAAGGCCTCAGCCCAATTTGCCCAATTATTTTAAATGGTCCAATGGGAGACAATAAGACCTAGGCGACATATGAGGAAATAGATGACCCCATAGCACTCAGCCAATGAGGAACCGGAGGAGGGACTAGATAAATAGGCTGTGCTCGCTACTAAAAGTCATGTTTACACCATGCTTCTGTCTCTGAGTCCATTGTTTTAATTCAGACAGGTGAGCATTTCTTACACTGATGTTGGATATTTTCTGTTTGCTGCTAGCTCATACTCTCCCCTGCCCTGTTGCTAATCTTAGAGTCTACATTAAGAGATTTCTTTGCCCTCTGGCTTCTTATTGGGTTGTGTCAATGGGGTAGGATTAGCAAGAGGGAAGAAGAGTGAAATTTAGATATTTATTCCCTGTGTCCCTCCCTGCAGGTCACTGAGGGCTGGCTGCATCCATCAGACCAAATTCTCTACTCCTGTAATGCAAATTTCTCTTAATAGCCATAAATTACTGCACAATGCCTTGTGATTTCCCTAAACTCTGCCTATACTTTTGTCAATATGGCCTTATTAAACTCTTCTCAAGTTATTTTAAATTCAGTGTGCCATCTGAATCCTGTTGGGACTTTTTAAAAAAAATATATTTTATTGATTTTTTACAGAGAGGAAGGGAGAAGTATAGAGAGTTAGAAACATCGACGAGAGAGAAACATCGATCAGCTGCCTCCTGCACACCTCCTACTGGGGATGTGCCCGCAACCAAGATACATGCCCTTGATCGGAATCCAGCCTGGGACCCTTCAGACCGACACTCTATCCACTGAGCCAAACCAGTCCTATTGGGACTTGATGGATATAGTAAAGGGTAGCAGGATTGACACCAGAAAAGAAACTCTCAAAATAGGAGTCTAGGACCAGGTTGGTTATACTTTGAACAGCTCAGAGAAAACCTCTTTGTGAGAGGAAAATGGAGCATGGGTAACACATGGCAGAAAGTGGCATCACAATTACTCCAAGTTATCGTTGTTCTGGCGTAAGTGACCCCAAATCAGGACAGAGACCCCAACTGTATATTAAGGTTTGGCAGGTGACCCATGCTCAGAAGCATGTGGTTCGTCATGCTCCAGCCAGGCGTGACTCCTGCTCTTTGTTTTAAAGTAAATCCACCCCACTTCACAAAGGTAATTTTTCTGTGCCTGTGGACCAGAACTACAGGAGATCAATTCCCACTGACTCAGTAGTTCCAGGAGTAGAAACTGTAAATAACTTTTGGAGATTATTAACTTTGCTCAATTCTGCTTCTGTACAATCTGCTTTCGTAAGATGTGACTGGGAGCGACCCTGCGGGCTGCGCCCAGCCTTTGTAATTTAGAGTTTAGAATAAAGGAAATCGCAAGGCTGATCAAACAGGCAACTTACGCTGTAACTACATTCTCCCATGCTTTGTAACTTTTGTAATTGCTTGTTCAACTGAAAATCTTCCATTATTGTAAGTAATGTAACTGACTTTTTGACCCAAGTTTAACCAATCAGGTTCTGCCAACTCCCCCTGCTTTGGGATAAAAACTTGCTTGCTCTGAGTGTTCAGCGCTCGCGCTGCTCCCTGCTGTGTCAGTGGAGACGCGGGCCCAGGCTCAAGTTTGTAATAAAGGCTCCCTAAATTAAAATTTGGCTGCCTGGTGGTCTTCATTCGCGGGTCGCCCCACAACTTTTGGGGCCCCGGCGAGGTACCCGAGTGGCAGGAGAGAGGGACCCCCCAGAAGGGGCTGGAGGCTCTCCCTCCTGAGGGAGGAGAGAGGGACCCCCTAGAAGGGGCTGGAGGCTCTCCCTCCTTTCGGGGACCTTAGCCGGAGCATCTGCCTTTGGTGGTCTTATTCTGACTCCAGGGTTAGACCCCACAACATTGTCAATGTTAGTATTGTATGAAGTGCAGGTGAAAGCACTGGAAAAACAAGTGATGCAGTACCCACTCATTGCTGTGGCAATAACCTATAATAATAAAAGCATCATATGCTAATTAGACTGGATGTCCTTTAGGATGAAGCTGGGCTGTGAGGAAAGCTGGGGTCCCGGGTGCCAGAGGGAAGCTGGTGCCAGCAGCCGAGGGAAGGAAGGCCTACTCTTGCACAAATTTTGTGCATTGGGCCTCTAGTGTTATAAAATTTGTAGAATCCCTCACTTAAGACAGCCAGACACACACACACACACACACACACACACACACAGGAAAAGGAAAATATTAAAAGTTGTGAATCTCACCTCCAATAAAAGAACAACTGCAATGATTTTTTTCTGAGTATGCTAATAATAGTTGTTAAAAAACAAAATTCAACCAAGTACACTTGAAGATATAATTGGCTTTAATAAGTATTCGTGAATCAGGCAGCATCCCATGTAGCAACCAGAAGGGTGCTCCAAGGGATTGTACAAAATGGAAGGTTTTTATAGGCAGAAGAGTGGGCAAGAGGGCTACTAACAAAAGAAAAGAATGGATTATTTTTAGACCTCTCTACTACTGGGGGGAAGGGAATGGCTACCATTTTTATCATATGGATTTCCTGCTATTTCTATTGGGGTTAGAGAGGCCCAAGTGACAGGTGATATCATGGTGTTGACCAGAAAATTCCAGTCTTTTTGATTAAATGTCTGGGAGAGGTTGAAGCAGCAATTAGGTCAGGTATTAAATCTAGGTTTGGTAGCATTAGCTTTAGCACAAGTTGACTCCATTTTGGGCTAGTGTTTTTCTTTCACACCACCATAATATTAGCTACCACCTCCATCCTATCACGTAGCCATGTAGTTACTATTTATTTTTTCATGATGAGAACATTTGAGATCTACTCTTTTAGCAACATTCAAATACAAGATGTAGCATTATTAGTATAATCGCATTGCTATACATTACAACCCGGAAGTTTTTAATCTGATAACTGTAAGTTTGTGCTTTTTTTCAGTTGAGCTTACTCTCTTTCACCTCATTTTGTGGTATTTTCTTCCTTCCTTCCTTTTTCGTTTCTTTCTTGCTTTTTTTGGTCAATGGCAAACAACAAAAACTGAACAAGTAAGGAGATCGATTTTATTCCAGCTATTGCAATAATTTGAAAATCAGAGTGTCTCCGAAGGGTGGTTTTGTTTTAAACTTTTATAGGAAAAAAAAATAGGTGAGTTATAGGTGGAAGGATTGCACATTTGGGATTATTACTGTAATCAGGGGAGTCTGTTAGCTGAACAAGAAATGTTTACCACTGTGCCTAGATGGTTTGTCTGAAAGGGGACAAACATTTCACCTACTCCTTTATGAGACAAAAGAGTGGGGATTTAGAGGGAGTGTGTCTGGCCTTGTTATAGGTAAACAAGCTGGTCATCAGTGAGTCTTATCCATGTCACCTGGGAAAGGGAGGTTCTTTGCAGTAGTAAGTCATTCCTGAAACATGGCTTTCCAACAGCACAGGTAAAGTTCAATATTGTTCTTCTGCTTTATTTGAAACACAGATACAAATGCCTACTTTACTTTAAGACAACTTACCTGTCTTCAATGAAAACATTTTATTTTATTTTTTGAGGAGTGTTCTCAACGGAAAACATTTTGTAGTGCTGGAGATTATCTTGTGGCATCACAATGGGGTTTTGATAGGGTGCTACTGGCATCTAATGGTGGAATCTGGAAATGCATCTAAACATCTCAAAGGTACAGGAGAACCTCCCACAGACTAAAATGGTCATAAATATGTACCTATCAATAATCACTTTAATGTTTCAATCAAAATACATAGGGTAGCACTGGCCAGCATGCCTAAGTGGTTAAAACATTAGCCTGTGCATTGGAGGGTTGCAGGTTCGATTTTCAATGGCATGTACCTTAGTTGCAGCCTTGATCCCTGGCCCTGGTTGGGGTGTGTGTGGGAGGCAACCAATTGAGGTGTCTCTCTCACATCAATGTTTCTCTCTCTCTCTCTCTCTCTTTCTCCCCCTCCCTTTCACTCTCTCTAAAAAAAATCAATAGAAAAATATCCTTGGGTGAGGATTAACAAAAGAAGGAAAGAAAAAGAGAAAGGAAGGAAGAAAGAAAGAAAGAAAAAAAGGCCCATATATATGTTCTCTACAAGAGACCCACTTCAGAATGAAAGATACACACAGACTAAAAAGTAAAGGGATGGAAAAAGATATTTCATGCAAATAGAAAAAAAGTTGGGGTAGCAATAGTTATATCTGACAAAATAGACTAAAACAAAGGCTATAGTAAGAGACAAAGGACACTACATACTGATACTAAAAGGACAATCCAACAAGAGGATATAACTTTGTAAATATTTATGTACCTACATAGGAGCACCTACATATGTAAAGCAAATCTTTATGGACATAAAAGTAATTCTGTCACTAGACAGAAAATCAACAAGAAAACAGTGGCTTTAAAGGACACACTAAATCAAATCAATTCAATTGATATCTTCAGAGTATTGTACACCAAAGCAGCAGAATGGAGATTCTTTTCTAGTGCACATGGAACATTGTCTAGGACAGACCACATATTAGGACACAATACAAGTCTCAATAAGTTTAAGAAGATTGAAATCATATCAAGCATCTTCTCTGACCATAATGCTATGAAACTAGAAATCAACCACAAGAAATAAAAACTGAAAAAACACACAAAATCATGGAGGCTAAATACCATATTACTAAACAATGAATGGGTTAATAATGAGATCAAGAAATAAATCAAAAGTTATCTTTTTGTTTGTTTGTTTGTTTCTGTTTTATTTTATTTTTTATTTTTTTTACCATTTTTTTTATTGTTTTAAGTATTACAAATAGCAGTACATATGTCTCCTTTTTTTCCCCCATTGATCTCCCCCCGACCTCCCCTACCCCCCAGTACATGCCTTCACCTGCCCGCCCTCCCCCCCGCCCCAGTGTCTTATATCCATTGGCTGTGCTTATATGCATGCGTACAAGTCCTTCGGTTGGTCTCTTACAGCTCCCCTCGCCCAACCTCCCCTGTCTTCCCAATGTAGTTTAACAGTCTGTTCAATGCTTCTTTGCCTCTGTATCTTTTTCCCACCATTTCTTTCCTTTAAAAAGTTTTGCCTTTGCAGACTAGAAATAAAGCTATAATAACAAAACAAGATAAAACAAAAAAAATGTTTGAGTCCCAATTTCAATGTCCAACAGTTCTGAGTCCCCGTTTCAATGTCTAACAGTTCCTTATGTGTACATGTCAGCAATGATATCTGGATGGTGGGCACATGTTGGCAATGCATCAAAAGGTATCTTGAATCAAATGAAAATGAGAGCACAACAATCCAAAATCTATGGGACACAGTGAAAGCAGTCATAAGAGGGAAATTCATAGCATTACAGGCCTACCTTGGGAAACAAGGAAAAACTCAAAAATTCTAACTTAATACTTAAAGGAACTTGGAAACAACAAGAAAATAAAGCCTGAAGTAGAAGGAAGGAAATAATAAAGATCAGAGCAGAAATAAACAAAATAGAGTCTAAAAAGCAGTATAAAAGATAATGAAACCAAGAGCTGGTTCTTTGAAAAGATAAACAAGATTGACAAACCTTTAACCAGACTCATAAGAAAAATAAATAAGATCAGAAACAAAGAGGAGATGTAATTATATACCAACAAATTGGAAAATCTGGAAGAAATGGATTAATTCCTAGAAAGATACAATCTTCCAAAATTGAGTCAGGAAATTGGATTATACATATTACAACTAGTGAAATTAAAGCAGTAATTAAAAACTCCCAACAAACAACAATCCTTGACCAGATGAATTCACAGATGAATTTTACCAAACATTCAAAGAACTATCCTACCTATCCATCTCAAACTATTCCAAAAAAACTCAAGAGGAGGAAAAATTCCCAAGCTCATTTTATGAGGCCAGAATTATCCTAGTTTCAAAATCAAATAAAGACACTACAAAAAAAGAAAATTATAGGCCAATATTTCTGATGAACATAGATGCTAATATCTTTAACAAAATTTTAGCAAGTTGGATCCAGCAATACATAAAAAAGATCATGTGCCATGATCAAGTGAGATATATTACAGGGATACAAAATGGGTACAATATCCACAAATTAATAAACATGATACACCACATAAACAAAATGAAGGATAAAATCCACACGATCATGTCATTTGATGCAGAAAATGCACTTAATAAAATCTAGCACCCATTTATGATGAAAACTTTCAGCAAAGTGGGAATAAAGAAAACATACCTCAATATAATAAAGCCATCTATAGCAAACACACAGCCAACGTCATATTCAGCACGTAAAAATTAAAAGTGTTTCCCTTAAGATCAGGAACAACACAGGGATGTCTGCTTTAATCATGCATATTCAACATAGTACTGGAAGTCCTAGCCACAGTGATCAGAAAAGAAGAAGAAATAAAAGGCATCCAAATTGGAAAGGAGGAAGGAAAACTGTCTCTATTCACAGCTGACATGATATTATATATAGAAAACCCTAAACACTCCACCAAAAAGCTACTAGGTTTAATGAATGAATTCCATAAAGAAACAATATAAAATTAATATCTAGAAATTGGTGGAAACTAAGAAAAGTTCCATTTACTATTGCAACAATAACAATAAAGGTACCTAGGAATAAGAAATCGAGAGACCAAGATGGCGGCATAGGTAAACACCTGAACTTGCTGCCTCACACAACAACTTCCAAACTTCAACTAAAAGACAAAATGGACATCATCCAGAACAGGAGTAAGGCTGGCTAAGTGGAAATTCTACAACTAGAAGGGAAGAGAAAAGCACACTGAGACTCAGAGGAGCTGGGGAAGTAAAGTGCAGAGGTACGGAGGCGTGCGCACACAGAGGGCTGGCAACTGAGTACGCGGCTGGCTTTTTCAATTGGGAGGGAGACACAAGCTCCCAGCTGCTCTGAACTCCAGTTCCAGGCAAGACTCTGGGGACCCAAACTCATATGGGGAGAAACTGGACTGTCTGGCAGCGGGTGAAACTCGAGGGTAGATTTCTCTCAGAGGTGCTTGCAGAGATTACCATGGGACACTGAGACCCGGAGGCCTCTTAGGGCAGGGCTGATGGGAAGCCATTTCTGTTTGCTCCACCCTGAGACTCCACCCCATCCAAGCTGTGCACAGAAGCTTTTGCATATGAATGGCCTGGTCCTTTGAAATCTAAACTTACCTAACAAACTGCAACTGAGTCAGAGAGACACAAAATATCCAAAAGAAGGCCCAAGGCCCTGCAGCAGCTTGCATTGCTTCACAGCTGGGCCTCATCTGGGCACCTCCAAAACCCAAACAAAGAAGAGGAATCTGCAGATCTCTCTGTAGCTCCTGCTGGGTGGCCTCAGGCAGAGGCTAAATTAGCACCTCCTTAGAGATCCAAGAGTCAGTGTAACCAGGGGTCAGAGTAGGACCATCCAGATTACAACTCCTCAGATCCATAAGGGACACACACTCAGGGGACAGACTCAGTGAACACCAAAGCCCCACTGAAGCAAGTCTTGTCTCATAGTATGTCTCTCATACTATGGGAGAACTTCTTGTCACAGAAGTTCTCCCATAGTAGACACAGCTGATCCTCACAGCTAACTGGCCTGGAGGTCAATTCCCCCCAGTGATACCAACAATAATCAAGGCTTAACTACAACAAGACTGTGCACACAGCCCACAAAGGGGTGCACCAAGAGTGTCCACCTCAGGTAACTGGGGAGACTGAGCCATTGGGCTCTATAGGACACCTAGCACACAAAGCCACTCTATCAACTCAGGGAAGCAGCCAAAATGCAGAGACAAAGAAACAGGTCACAAATGAAAGAAATGGAGGAAAGCAAATGACTGGATATAGAGTTCAAACCACGGTTATAAGGTTTTTCAAGAATTTTCTAGAAAAGGCCAATAAATTTAGTGAGTCCCTCGAGGATATGAAAAAGGACAAATGAGAAATTAAGCATACACAGGCTGAAATAAGAAATAATATACAGAGATCCAACAGCAGACTAGAGGATCACAAGAATCAAATAAAAGATTTGAAATACAAAGAAGCAAAAAACACCCAAGCAGAAAAGCAAAAAGAAAAAAGAATCCAAAAATATGAAGATAGTGTAAGGAGCCTCTGGGACAACTTCAAGCGTACCAACATCAGAAGAAGAGTGAGAGCAAGATACTGAAAACCTATTTGAAGAAATAATGACCCACCTGGTGAAAGAAATAGACTTACAAGTCCAAGAAGTGCACAGAACCCAAAACAAAAGGAATCCAAAGAGGACCACACCAAAACACATCATAATTAAAATGCCAAGAGCAAAAGACAAAGAGAGAATATTAAAAGCAGCAAGACAAAAACAGTTAGTTACCTACAAGGGAGCACCCATACGACTGTCAGCTGATTTCTCAACAGAAACTATGCAGGCCAGAAGTGAGTGGCAAGACATATTCAAAGTGATGAATAGCAAGAACCTACAACCAAGATTACTCTACCCAGCAAAGCTATCATTCAGAATTGAAGGTCAGATAAAGAGCTTCACAGACAAGAAAAAGCTAAAAGAGTTCATCACCGCCAAACCAGTATTATATGAAATGCTGAAAGGTATTCTTTAAGAAGAGGAAGAAGAAGAAAAAGGTAAAGATAAAAATTATGAACAACAAATACATATCTATCAACAAGTGAATCTAAAAATCTAGTGAATAAAAAATCTGATTAACAGAATAATCTGGTGAATATAATAGAATCAGGGGCATAGAAAGGGAGTGGACTGACAATACTCAGGGGGAAAGGGGTATCGGGGGGTGCGGGAAGAGACTGGACAAAAATCGCACACCTATGGATGAGGACAGTGGGGGGTGGGGGGGAGTAAGGGCAGAGGGTGGGGTGGGAACTGGATGGAGGGGAGCTATGGGTAGAAAAGAGAGGAACAATTGTAATAATCTGAATAATCAAGATTTATTTAAAAAAATAAGTTAGCTCCTCTCTGACTGTGGAAGCACACTTTCCACTGAAGATTGTGTTTCCCTGGCTGCAGCTGAAACTCTGAAGATGAAATGCTACTGAGCTGTTCCATGCCATGCTGTATCAAAGCTGGGCTGTTCACACTGAATAAAAGCTCTTTCCTCACCACATCCCTAAAAAAATAATAAATAAATAAATAAATAAATAAAATAAAATTACAACCCCCAATGCTTGAAAGTCAAGAGATTCTTTTTAAAAAGTGATGTAAACTTCATTGAAATATTACTTGAAATTAGAGTTGAATTGACCCCATGAAATGAGTTTTGACCTAGTGTCGTGTTAGTGAAATAAATATTCCCTTCCTCCCAAACCAGATAAAATACAATAGAGGCAAATTAGGTATCCATTTTGGTTTTAAATGCAAGAGATTTGATTACAAAAGAGTATTCTCTTCCAGAATTCAAAGCCTCATTTACCTAAATAGGACTCACCTTAGTTTGAAAACTAAAAAACAAGGTTCATTATTTTTACCTTTTATTTTTACATATTTTTTAGTAATTCTTGTCATTTAGTGTGCTCACACACAAAAAACTACTGGGGTAAGTTTTTGTTGCCTGTCAGTGGTAAACAGATATTTATTATATGTCCATACTGACCTTATTACTGTTTGCTCAGTCCCACAGATACAATGGCAAACAAAATATATAATGTAATGGGTCAGAGCTCCTGAAGTTTGCAGCCCAGCCATGAAACCTAGTTATAAATGATAGCTGAGTGTGAGATATTTTAAATGAGAACATGTCAGAGTTGCCCTGGCTGGGTAGCTCAGTTGGTTGGAGTATTGTCTGATATGCCAAAGCTGTGGATTCTATCTACTGGTAGGGCTTGTACAACAATGAATGCATAAATGAGTGGAACAACAAACACCTCTCTCTCTCTCTCTCTCTCAATGAAGAACATGTCAGAATTGCACATTAAAGATGCAATCTTAGATTGGGTACAGCTGTGGGCTTTGGTGGGGCTGGGAATGAGGAATAGGTGGAGAGCATTTTAGCTAGAGGGCTGTACACATGCAAAATCCCTGAACCAACCAAAAGGGTGGAGAGCGGCTGGAATTGAGCACCATGGGACATGACTGAAAGAGAAGAAAGAGAAAATAAAGATGAATTAGACTGCAAGTGTCCTGGCCAGATGACTATGAACCTTGAAAGCAAGGGCCTAATTCTAAGGCTGGTGGGAAGCCATTGTGAGCAGGTGTCACATGGTTAGACTTGCATGTAGCAGAGCTAGCTGCATGGTGAAGATGGAATGCAGGAAGAATGAGCTTGACTGAATGTAGAAAAGATTTAAGGTTTCATAGTAGGGTTGTAGAACATCCCTAAGAAACATCCAAACCTGTAGGTCGTCTTTATGAGTTTATTTGAGCCAAACTAATGGCAATTGGTGGGAAGCAAAACCCAACAGATTGAGAAAATGCTCCAAAGATTGACAGTTTTGCAGCTTATTTTATACATTAGAATCAAAGGAGGAGACAAGGGAGGTTACATGAAACCTTTTAGTGGTAGATTAAAGGGGCTGGAGAAAGCAAAGTGGGGAAATACCTGAGATTGGATACAGAGTAGAACGAAGTCAAGCTTCTTCTTCCTGCGTTCCATCTTCACCATGCAGCTAGCTCTGCTACATGCAAGTCTAACCATGTGACACCTGCTCACAGTGGCTTCCCACCAGCCTTAGACTTAAGCCCTTAACTTACTTTCAATTCTTTTTCATTGGTGGGTGCAAGATAGTTGCTAATTAACATTTACAGCACTTAGAGTTGGTATCCCTAGACCAAGATAACAATGTGGGGCTCTGTCGTCTTGTGTTCTGGTGTGAGGTTGTACCTGTGGATGAAAAAGAGGCTACCTACTAAATCTGACAAGCTCAGGGGAGGCCTTCATGTTGAGTCTTACAAACTCAGAGACCTAAAGTAACCACATACGATGGTCTGGAATTAAAACTTCCTAACTAGCCCTAGGTGGTTTGGCTCAGTGGATAGAGGGTCGGCCTGCAGACTAAAGGGTTCAGGATTCAAGGGCACATGCCTGGGTTTCGGGCTCGATCCCCAGAAGGGGTGTGCTGGAGGCAGCTGATCAATGATTCTCTTCCATCATTGATGTTTCTCTCTCTCTCTCTCCCTCTCCCTTCCTCTCTGAAATCAATAAAAATATATTAAAAAACAACAAAAACGCTTCCTACCTAAAAGAATCATGGCAGGTATCTTCTTCAACAAAGGTCAATCTTTATCTTAACTTAGCCTGTCTATTGTGTTTTTGCATCTACCTGACTTCTTGCAGCAACTGATAACATACCTTTGGAATTGTCAGGGTAATTTCCTTTTCCAGACCCTACTGGGCACAATCTCCCACCAGAGCAGGAGACCACAGAACCCCTCACTGTCATTGTTATCAATGTTAATTGTGAACTGTTAACTATTCTGTACCCACCTATATAAAAGAAATATGCATATATTCCTTTTACTTTTTACCCAATCCCAGAGATCTCCTCACTTTGCTTTCTCCCACCTCCCTTATCTATCATCAATGGATTTCATGGAGCTCACTTAGATCTTCTCTTTTGATTCTAATGTATAAAATAAGGTGCAAAAATAACATTTTCTGAAGCATTTTCTCATTCTGTTGAGATTTTGCTTTCCAGCACTGATCACCACTTTGGCTCAAATAAACTACAAAATTCTTACAGGTTTAGCTGTTTCTCACATCGACATACCCTGAGGGGTTCAGAAATAGGGGATTACTCTGACATTCCAAGGGTATCTTATCTAAATGCAAAAAGCCAATGGTTTACTTAAGGTAAAGAGTGACATTTGTCAAAAGTTACAGGCCCAGGCCACAACCACCCATCATTGTTATTGGTGGGGTGTCCTTTGTGTCCCCACCTGTTGCTTGTGGAAGTGGAATTCTTGTGATGCCACAAGAAAAGGAATTTCCTGAGACTTGCCTGGGAAAATGAATGTTATTTATTTCTGTGGAATTAAACCCTTGGGTTTCGAAGTTCCAATTTCCTTCCATCTGGCCATAAAAGTCCATCTGTTTTCAGCAGAGCTAGGATTAAAGCCACTGCCCAGGGTCTCTGCTCCATATTAAAGCACAGTTGAGCCCAACATTTGCTAGGCTAGTTCAGTTCACTGCATGTGGGGTCCGCATAGCTACATGGCTATGGAGGGGCACAGGTGAGGGTTGGTCACAGAACAAGAGAGAAACAGGAGCACAAGAACAAACAAGCAAGAGAGAGGGAGAATTCTTAGTCTGGGGATTGTAACTGGGAGCTTAACCAATGAATCCTTCAGGATTCCTCCACCCCTCTGGCCACTTACCTTTTTCTCAGGTTAGACTGACAGACAGCACTTTCCTACATCATCCATCACTTCACTGCCCATATGTCCATTTTCCCCTTTGCTTTCTATTATTAATATTAATAACTAGCTAATAATTAGACAATAACATCATGACTTGCTTTTAGTTAGAGATTTTTATGTTTAGACCATCCAATGTGGTAATTTAGGAAGATTCTTGATGGTTGCAATGTAGAACCAAGGGATGATTTGGGGGCCAGATGGAAGGCAGAATTGATCATTTGGTGACCCATTAATTTCTTCACTCAGAATATTGGACACTTACCATATGGCTAGTGATGTGCTGGTGACTGGGTATAGGGTTTTAAAGTGAAAAGACCATGGTATTATACTTTTGGACATTGCAATCTAGAGGAAGAGAAAGAAGATAAGTAAACAAAGAACTAAATATATAATTACATATCATGACAAGGGCTACATAGGAAGAATAGAGAGCTCTTAGGTAGTGAAATAAGAGAAGACTGGCTTTATATTGGATGTTGGGCTCACAATGGATGTAATTTTGATGAAATGACATTTGAATGGACAGAAAACACACAAAAAGAAACACTTATCCATGTGTGCAGGGGATGGGGGAGAGTTCAGTAGTTGGGAAGATTTCCTCTGGAGAACGCACCCTGGAAAGATTGATTAGATTTTCAGATGGGGGGGAGGGGAGAGAGAGAGAGAGAGAGAGAGAGAGAGAGAGAGAGAGAGAGAGAGAGAGAGAGAGAGAGAGGGAGAGAGGTGTGGCTTGGTGTAGTCTGAATGTCTGCATTTTAATTGATTTCTGCCAAGTATTTGGGTAGAGAAGCCTATCAAGGGAAGGTTTTGGGTTTCAGTTAACTGCTGCTACCTTTGGGGGATGGGGGGAATGTATGCTTATATTTTAAAATTTCAACTGTTGTGTGGGATGAGGGAGAGGATTCTGTCAGGTTCTGCTTGATTCCAGCCCAATTTACTCATTCCATTGTTTTGGGCATTTAAGTTGTTTATAGTTGGAGTAATTCACAAATAGTTCTACTATAAACATTTTTATACATATTTTTGGTTCACAGTTGTATGTATTTTTGTTGGAAATATATTTATGAGTGCAATTTATGGGGCCCAGGGAATACACATGGTCACATTTATTTAATATGACCAAACAATTTTCCAAAGTAGCTTGGAAACCACCCAATATACAACTCCACTATCTTGCCAATATTTTACATTGCCTTTTTCACTTTGGCCATTTTAATGAGTATGTAGCCATACCACTTGAAAAAAAAACTTTTTAATTTATTGATTTTAGAGATAGAGAGGAAGAGAGAGAGAGAGAGAGAGAGAGAGAGAGAGAGAGAAAGAAACATCAATTTATTGTTCTACTTCTTTCTTATATGTATCCTGTCCTGACCGGGAGTCAAAACCATGGTATATCAGGAGAACACTCTAATCAACTGAGCTACCTGGTCAGGGCCAGGACTACCACTTTTGGTTTTAATTTTTTTTTACTTTTTAAAACTTTTATTGAACTCCTCTTACACATACAGAAAAGTTGAACTAATAATACAGAGAGTTCCTTTATATTATTCAAAGTTTACCAATGTTAATTCAGTCATTTTATCAATTGCTTCCTTTATAGATAGTGCTTTTTTGTGATCTTTATAAGAGTATTGGTTTTAGTATCTATTTTTCAGGTAACCTCTGAAAACCTGGCCAAGTAACTAGTAAATTGGGTTCTTTGCTCCCCCTTTCCTGCAATAGCACCAACCTCATTTATGAAGGGACTTTAATTAAGAAAAGAGAAAATTTTCTTAGAGTGACTTTGTGGAGATGGTCCCATGATACCTTCTCTGCATCTCTGAGTCTCTGTGTCCCTGTGGAGATATACACTCTGGTTCTCTAGTCCTTTAATGATACTCAGATAAAGCTGGGAATTGGTCTAATGAGAGTCCCTGGAAGTAAGAGGAAACATGTAGGAAGAGAATGACGGATAAACCTGTCTTCTCAGGGTCAGCAATCAGTCACCGAGGAGTTCTTTTACATGAGCTGTGCTCCTTAGGATATGAACTGCCTTGGGGGAAAAATGACAGTACACATTCGGATAATGAGGAGTTTTGGGAATTGAGCTCCCAAGGCCACAAATAGTCTACCTGTGACCCCTCTACTCAACAGCCCACCCCAGGTCAAAAACCAGCACACCTGAGTCTCCTGATATGATCCTTCTTTCCCAGAAGCCCAGCTACCTTCGTTGGTCCACCTGCCCTTCCTGGGGACAGATTTCCCATCTCCACACTTGAATTTCCAGAGGAAAGATGAGTTACTCATTGATGGTTCCTAGGTAATCTTAAGCATCCCCATAAATGCTATGAGATGTTGGCCAGTTTTGTGTGTTGTGTTTTTTTTTTCAACCAGCTTATCTGGAGGACATCCAAGAGGTAAGAGAAAGTTCAGTAGGATTAATTTATAAGTAAAACTTGAAATTAATTTCATATATTTACTTTCCCTCTTTTATCTAATTTGCAATTGGCTTTCATCATTTCTGGCTCCTGTTGTGTCTTCTAAATTCTAGGGACTCTTTCCCTACCTGAGCATGACTTAGCCTCTTCAAAAACCAGACATATTCTACAATTCTCTGGTTTCCCTCATTTATTTGGTCTTGAGTGGGGCAAGGGTGGGTTAAATTTGGCTTCTCAATTTTTCCATATTTGGTTCAGATTTCATTCTTTTTTTTTGAGAGAGAGAATAGATCTTTTTTTTTATTGTTTAAAGTATTACATATAGTAGTATGTATATCTCCTTCCCCCCTCCATTGACCTTCTTCCAGCCTCCCCTACCCCCTGTCCCATGCCCTCATCCCACCACCCCCAGTGTCTTGTGTCCATTGGTTGTGCTTATATGCATGCATACAAGTCCTTTCGTTGATCTCTTTCCCCCCCTCCCCAACACTCCCCAGCCTTCTCGCTGTAATTTGACAGTATGTTCAGTGCTTTACTACCTCTGTATCTATCTTTTTGTTCACCAGGTTATAATGTTCTTTATTTTCCATAAATGAGTTGAGATGACGTGGTATTTTTCTTTCATTGCCTGGCTTATTGCCCTTAACATAATGCTCTTCAGGTCCATCCATGCTGCTGCAAATGATAAGAATTCCTTCTGTTTTATAGCAGCTTAGTATCCCATTGTGTAGATGTACCATAGTTTTCTAATCCACTCATCTGCTGATGGGCATTTAGGCTGTTTCCAAATCTTAGCTATGGTGAATTGTGCTGCTATGAACATAGGGGTGCATATATCCTTTCTGATTGGTGTTTCTAGTTTCTTGGGATATATTCCTAGAAGTGGGATTACTGGGTCAAGTGGGAATTCCATTTTTGTTTTTTGAGGAAACTCCATACTGTTCTCCACAGTGGCTGCACCAGTCTGCATTCCCATCAGCAGTGCATGAGGTTTCCTTTTTCTCTACATCCTCGCCAGCACTTGTCTGTTGATTTGTTGATGTTTGCCATTCTGACAGGTGTGAGATGGTACCACATTGTCGTTTTGATTGGCATCTCTCGGATAATTAGTGACTTTGAGCATATTTTCATATGTCTCTTGGCCTTCCTTCAGTCTTCTTTCGAAAAGATTCTATTTAGGTCCGTTGCCCATTTTTTTATTGGATCATTTATTTTCCTTTTATTAAGTTGTATGAGTTCCCTGTAGATGTTGAAGATTAAACCTTTATCAGTGATAACATTTGCAAATATATTCTCTCATACAGTGAGCTTTCTTGTTGTTTTATTGATGGTTTCTTTTGCTGTACAAAAGCTTTCTATTTTGATGCAGTCCCATTTGTTTATTTTCTCTTCAGTTTCCATTGCCCTAGGAGTGGTATCGGTAAAGAAATTGCTTCAGCATATCTCTGATATTTCTCTGTCTGTGGATTCCTCTATTATGTTTATGATTTCCTGTCTTATGTTTAAGTCCTTTATCCATTTTGAGTTTATTTTTGTGTATGGTGTAAGTTGGTGGTCTAGTTTCATTTTTTTGTATGTATCTGTCCAATTTTCCCAACACCATTTATTGAAGAGACTGTCTTGGCTCCATTGTATATTCATGCCTCCTTTGTCAAATATTAATTGAGCATACTGGTTTGGGTCGATATCTGGGTTCTCTATTCTATTCCATTGGTCTATATGTCTGTTCTTGTCCAGTACCAGGCTGTTTTGAGAACAGTGGCCTTGTAATATAGCTTGAAATCTGGTATTGAGATCCCACCTACTTTGTTCTTCTTTCTCAGGATTGCTGTGGCTATTCGGGGTCTTTTTTTATTCCAGATAAATTTTTGGAGAGTTCTTTCTAGGTCTGTGAAATATGCCTTCAGTATTTTAATGGGGATTGCATTGAATCTATAGATTGCTTTGGGTAGTATGGACATTTTAATGATGTTGAGTCTCCCAACCCATGAACATGGTATGTTCTTCCATCTGTTTATGTCTTCCTCTATCTCTTTTTCAGTGTCCTGTAGTTTTCTGCATACAGGTCTTTTACCTCCTTAGTTAAGTTTATTCCTAGGTATCTTAATTTTTTTTGGTGGAATGGTAAACGGGAGTGCTTTTTTAGTCTCTCTTTCTGTAAGTTCACTATTGGTGTATAGAAATGCCATAGATTTCTTGGAGTTAATTTTGTATCCTGCTACATTGCCAAATTCATTTATTAAGTCTATTAGTTTTTTGGTGGAGTCTTTTGGGTTTTTTATGTACAATATCATGTCATCTGCAAATAAGGACAGCTTTACTTCTTCTTTTCCAATTTGGATGCCTTTTATTTCTTCTTCTTGTCTAATCACAATGGCTAATATTTCCAGTACTATGTTGAACAGGAGTGGTAAGAGTGGGCATCCCTGTCTTGTTCCTGTTCTTAGGGGAAATGGTTTTAGTTTTTGCCCATTGAGTATGATGTTGGCTGTGTATCATATATGGCTTTTATTATGTTGAGGTATGATCCTCAGATTTCATTCTTACAGGAGAATCAAGTCTCATCCCTATCTCTTTACTGTGTGGACTCCAGGATTGGAGATTGAGATTCACTCTTTTACATTTTCAGTCAAAAAACAAAAAAAAAAAAAACAAAACCCCTACACAGAACATTATTTTAAATAAAAATAAATATTTTAAACCACCAGAACAAGTGAGCAGTAAATAAACAGTATGCAACCACTTTCCAGAATTAATGCTGAAATTTTGCCTTATATGCCTCAGGCACCTTCTTATATAATAAAGAGGGAATATGCAAATTGACCATCACGCAGTAACCATCAAGATGGCTGTGCCCACAGCAGAGGCAGGGATTCTGTAACACAAGATGGCTGCACCTACAGCAGAGGCTGAGTGTCCATAACGAGCCTTAAGGAGCAATCAGCAGGGACCTGAGGCTACATGGCGATGGGCCCCCCGCCTGGTGGGGCTTGACAAGGGACCTCAGGCTGCACCCTCCCCTCCCCGGCACCAGGCCAGGAGACCTCAGGTTGTACCCCCTGCCCCAGCACCAGGCCAGGGGACCTCAGGCCGAGTCCCCACCCAGTGCCAGGCCGGGGGACCTGAGGCTGCGCCACTTGCCAGGCAGGGCTTGACAAGGGTGGGGCTGTCCAGGTCTGAATCTTGCCCAATGGGGTTGGGGCTGGCTGCAGCTGGGTCTTGCGCAATTTTGAGGCACTGTGGGTGGGCGGAGACTTGACTCTGGGTTCCATGGTGCACCCCAGATTCTGACAGGAGGATTTTCATATACATTTTACTAATTTTCTTTTATCTCTGACACTTCTATTATAGAGAAAGAGCAAATAGCAGTATTAAAATATTTCCTCTAATTAATCCCCTTTTAATGTGCATGAATTTCATGCACCAGGCCACTAGTTTTAAAATAATAAAGTATTATACATTACATAAAGTCTTCTTTATTTTATTTTATTTTTAACTGAGTTTCAGACATCCAGCATCTACACAGAAAGGCCTTTCTTTGCCTTCATACAGGGATAACTTATGTCATCATGGAAACGTCCTCTTTGTTATTATTTCCCTCCTTCCCTCTCAGATGTTACCACTCTATGGAATTTGGTGGGTCTTTACCATGCTTATTCTAACACTATTATTACATGTGACTGTGTCTCTATAATTACTTCTCCATAGATGTGAGAGAATGTATGTTAAAATTAATGAACCAGACCTCCTCTATATCAATCTTTTTTTTTTCTGTTTTAAAAGGTTTATAAAATATTTTAAAATAAAGATTTTTCAATTATTTAGAAATACCATTAAGAAAGTAAAAAGAACAATCAATAGAGTATACAAAGATATTTGTAATACATGTAACAAACAAAAAGTACATTCCAAAACATATAAAACTTCAATAAATCAATATAAAACAGATAATCCATCATATAAAAGGATAAGAGGATAGCTACTTCACAAAGCAAGATATAAAATAAACAGTAAAATTTTAAAACTACTCAATCACTTTAGAAATTAGAGAAATGCAAGTTAAACCAATAATGAGGCTCCACTATATACCTATTGGAATGGATTTGTAGTGTTTAATTCATCTGTGTATTTTTTATTTTTTAAACTTTTTTGTACATGTGTATCATAGTAACAAGTAACAAAATAATAAACATTTGTTAACTGATTATTATGTTCTAAGGAAGGAACCACAATGTTAAGCCAAAAACAAAGTTACTGGCCCTAGCTGGTTTGGCTCATTGGATAGAGCATCGGCCTGCAGACTGAGGTATTGGGTTCAATTCCAGTCAAGGACACATTCCCTGGGTTGCAGGCTCGATCCCCAGTAGGGGGCATGCAGGAGGCAACTGATCAATGATTCTCTCATCATTGATGCTTTTCTCTCTTTCTCCCTCTCCCTTTATCTCTGAAATCAATAAAAATATATTTTAAAAAGTTGCTGAATTAAATATACAAAGAATAGATGGGAAATAAAACCTTGGGACAGAGGCTGGTATGAGGTAGGTTGTATGGGAATATAAAGCAAGGGAAGAAGAAGAGAGAGTAAGAGAAGAAAGCAGGAGAAGACATCTGTAACTGATTTGGTCTAAAAACATAGACAAGTTTAAGGAAGTTTCCTTAAGTAGTGTTTTCTCATCACCTCCATCTTTTCTATCAGGATCATCAACAACATAAAATCAGGAAACCTCTCTGATACTGCAGAATTCCTCCTCCTGGGACTGTCAGAGGATCCAGAACTGCAACCCGTCCTCTTCTGCCTGTTCCTGTCCATGTACCTGGTCACTGTGCTTGGCAACCTGCTCATCATCATGGCCATTATCTCTGACTCCCACCTCCACACACCCATCTACTTCTTCCTCTCCAACCTGTCCTTTGTTGACATCTGTTTCACCACCACCACGATCCCAAAGATGTTGGTGAACATCCAGACACAGAGCAAAGCCATCAGCTACACGGGCTGCCTCACCCAAATCTGCTTTGTCCTGACTTTTGCTGGATTGGAAAATGGAATTCTGATAATGATGGCCTATGATCGATTTGTAGCCATCTGCCACCCACTGAGGTACAATGTCCTCATGAGCCCCAGACTCTGTGGGCTGCTGGTTCTGCTGTCCTTTCTTATTAGGGTTCTGGATGCTCTGCTCCACACTTTGATGGCACTACAGCTGTCCTTCTGCACAGATCTGAAAATCCCCCACTTTTTCTGTGAATTAGCTCATATTCTCAAACTCGCCTGTTTGGATATCTTCATCAATAACATCTTTGTGTATTTAGTGACCAGCTTGTTGGGTGTTGTTCCTCTCTCTGGAATAATTTTCTCTTATACTTGAATTGTGTCCTCCATTCTGAAAATCCCATCAGCTGGTGGAAAGTATAAGGCATTTTCCATCTGTGGGTCTCACTTAATAGTTGTTTCCTTGTTCTATGGGACAGGTTTTGGGGTATACCTCAGTTCTGAAGCTACACACTCTTTCAGGAAAAGTGCAATAGTATCAGTGATATATACAGTGGTCACCCCTATGATGAATCCATTTATCTATAGTCTGAGGAACAAGGACATGATAGGGGCTTTGAGTAAGCTCATCTCTAGAATATCATCTTTTCATTGATACATCAGCTGCTTTGGGCTTACACCGCTGGAATATGACAGAAAGAAAGAAATAATGAGAGATCCAGAAAGCCTAACCCACCTCTGAATTCCCCATACCAGAGATCAATTGGTTAAGGGTGAGAATTTTGGAACCAGACCCTCTGAGTTTGAATTCTCCCTCTGGGTCTTTGGCAATTTATTTCTACTCTCTAAGCTCGGTTTCCTCATCTATGAAATTGGCATAATTACAGTAGTTTACATGTTGAGAAGATTTGAGATACTTCATTTCTATCAGTGAGGATTTATGTCTTCAGCTGTAATAAGGCAAAAGTCTCAACCCCAATAGCGGCAAATGATCAAAACAAGTATCTTCCCCAACGAAAACTTCCAAGATCAGGTAGGTCCAGGCACAAAACCACAGGGCTTCACTTCACTCTGCCACATGTTGGCTTCTTCCTCGATGCACAAAATAATGGACAGGGCTTGCTTAAGCTGAAGATAAGCTTTGTACAGGCCTGAGTCATGACTACCCATCATGACTTGCCCAGTGAGGAATTTATGATCAGGTCACCCCATCAGGTTACTTTCAATTACATTTATTACAGAGTCCATTTTCACCTACACTGTGAGTTTATTTACACCTGGAGAAGTTCCTTCCGTAGCCTATTAGCACCCATAGAAATTACTTCCTTCTTTTCATGTAACTATTCCCCTTTCATTTCTCATAAATATTCCATACCTTTACCTCCTAGTTGGAACATTATTTGGGTTTCTGCCTAAATCACTGTTTCCTGAATAGCTATTGTTTTGGATTTCAAGTAATAAATCTGAAACACCTCCTTTACCCTTCTTAATCCAGAATGACATACATACCTCATTTTGCCTTACTGACTCGGAAATGTTCATGCTAATGTAAATTCTCCTTGCTTACATATTAAAAGATGATATTCTCTTGTTAATTTGCCTAATGTAATATAAATTATTCAACCACTAGAAGAACTAAGAGGGAAAAGAGAAAGTTCCCCCATCCTCAATATTGCTATAGCACCATAATTAATCTTGCTATTTTGTAAAGCAATTACTTTACTTTGCTCTTCTTTGCTATCAAGTCAAATATTTTTCTCCATTGCTATTTCATATAAATTATATATATACATGTATATATGTGTATTGATTTCAGAGAGGAAGGGAGAAGGAGAAAGAGATAGAAACATCAATGATAAGAGGGAATCATGGATTGGCTGCCTCCTGCACATCCCCTACTGGAGATGGAGCCTGCAATCCAGGCATGTACCCTGACCAGGAATCGAACCAGGACCTTCTGGTTCATAGGTCAACGCTCACCAGCTAGGTTTACATAAAATTTTAAATCAACTTTTCACATACAATAACATCCCAGAATTTTTATTAAATCTATAATGATATATAAGGCAAATAAAAGCTCTGTGCTATTGTTTGTATATATATTTTTTCAAAAATAAAATATTCTTTCAATTTGTTTAGGTCTTCTTTATAACATGTCCTTCAGTAACATGTTAGAGATTTTCCCATAGTATACTTTCATTTCTTTTCTTTAAAAAAATTTTTTTTTATTGATTTCAGAGAGAAAGAGAGAGGGAGGGAGACATAGAAACATCAATGATGATAGAGAATCATTGATCAGCTGCTTCCTACAGGCCCCCATCCTGGGGAATGAGCCACAACGTGGGCATAAGCCCTGACCAGGAGCCTAACTGTGACCTTCTGGTTCACAGGTTGATGCTCAACCACTGAGCAAAATCAGCTGGGCTATCACATCTGTTTTTAGAACAATTTCCAGGTAGTATTTATCTAATGCTGTTAAAGTTATCTTCTAGATATCACAATTCTAAACAAATTTCACCTTATAAAAAAGGAACTGGTATTTGTATAGTGATTTTGAATCTAGCAGTTTGCTATATTCTTGAGGCATCTTAGCAAGTGATAAAGGGCATGCTAAGTCCAGCTATTGCTTTTTTGTGGCTGTGAACCTTTGAGAGATTTTAGGAAAGTTTTCAGCTTGAGCTGAGCTTGTGAGGACCAGCTACTGAAAGAATTTCAGGCCTGTGTGTGAGATGGGTGGGGTTGGCCCTTGGGCAATTACTAGGGTGAGGTGAGTTTGAAGGAGATGCAGATTTGGATCTACCTGCACTTGCAGGCCCAGTGGAGTGACAGCTCAGCAAAGAAACAATGGTACCTGCCTGCCTGCTGTGCGTTGAGGGGAGAGGGACTCACAAAGGAACAATATCCCCTGTCAATACTTCTGTCCCAGCCAGAGCTGCCCCATCAGCCCTCACCCTGAAGCCACACAATTTAGCTCTTTCTGTATGTTCCTGGTGGTTTTGAGCTACTGCCCCAGGGCTGAAACTCAGAGTGAGTGAGTTTGTCAGTGAGCAAGTTCATACATGGGTCCCCTGAAAGGAAAGCAAAGTGTCTACCTAATCCGCCATCTTGACAGGAAGTCCTAAGGTGTACAATTTGCTAATTTAACACAAATATTGTGAAATGATTACCACAATAGGATTAGTTAACACTTCCATCACCATACATCATTACCATTTCTTTTCGTAATGAGAATTTTGAAGATATACTGTTTTAGCAACCTTCAAGTATATAATACAGTATTATTTACTACAATCAGTATACTATGAATTAGTTCCCCAGAACTTATTCATCTTACAATTGGGAGTTTGTACCTTTGACTAAATATCCTTCATCCACGCCCTGCCGCTGGTAACCACCATACTATTCTCTTTTTCCATGAGTTCAGCTTTTTTAGATTTCACATATGAGTAATATCATATAATATTTGTCTTTCACTTAGCATACTGCCCTCAAATTTCATTCATGGGGTCACCAATGGTGGTATTTCCTTCTTTCTCATGACTGACTTATATATCTTCTTTATCTAATCATCTATTGATGGACACTTAGCTTTTATTATATTTTGGGTATTGTGAATAATGCTGCAAAGAATATGAGCATGCAACTATCTCTTTAAGATTTTTTTAAAATTCCTTTTGGATATATACTCTGCAGGGAACGACTGAATCATATGGTAGTTCTATTCTTAATTTTTGAGGAACATTCATACTATTTCCCTACTATACCAATTTACATTCCCAACGATATTGCACAGGGGCTCCCTTTTCTCCACATCCTCACTAAATTTTACCTTTTGTTTTTTTAAAAAAATATACATGCCTTTATTGATTTCAGAGAGGAAGGGAGAGGGAGAGAAATAAAACATCAATGATGAGAGAGAATCATTGATTGGCTGCCTCTTGCACGCCCCCTACTGGGGACCAAGCCCGCAACCCGGGCATGTGCCCTTGGCTCAGTCGAACCCTGGACCCTTCAGTCTGCAGGCCGACGCTCTATCCACTGAACTAAACAGGCTAGGGCACCTTTTGTCTTTTTTATGAGAGTCATTCTAATAGGTATGAGATAATATTTTGTGGTTTTGGTTAGTGATATTCAATATCTTTTCATATACATGCTGGCCATCTGTATATCTTCTTAAGAAAAATGTTTATCTAGTTCCTCTGCCCATTTTTAAATTAGATTACTTATTCTTTTTATATTAGTTTTTTGAGTTCTTTATATATTTGGTATACTATCCTGTTATTAAATAAGTGGTTTACCAGTGTTTTCTTTCATCTCACAGTTAGTCCTTTTATGTTGTTGATGGGTGTATTTTTTGTGTTTGCTTTTTTTGGGTGGGTTTTGTTGTTTTTTTTGTTTTGTTTTTGGTTAGTTAGTTTGTTTGTTTGCTGTGAACAAGTTTTTAGTTTGATTTAGACCATCTTGCTAAGTTTTGCTATTATTTCTTGCATTTAATATTATTATTACTACCAAGACCAATGTCAAGAAGTTTTCCCCTACATTTTCTTCTAGCAGTTTTGTGGTTTCAGGTCTGATGTTTAAGTCATTAATTTACTTAGAGTTAATTTTTGCGAGTGGTGTAGGAGAGGGGCTCAATTTAATTCTTCTGCATATGCAGATTTCCCACCACCATTTATTGAAGAGAATATCCTTTCCTCTTTGGATATCCACGGGTCCTTTGTCAAATATAAGTTGACTGCATATGTGAGAATTTATTTCTGGACTCTCAATTCTATTCCATTGGTCAATGTGTTTGGCGTTATTTTTGCCAGGACCACAGTGCTTTCATTACTATAGCTTTGTAGTATTCTTTGAAATCAAAAAGTGTGATGCTTTCATTAAAAGTATCCAGAAGCCAATTCAGGCTCCTGGAGAAGCCCAATTCAATGACAGATGCACGCTGATTAGAGCCCAAACCTTTGGCAACAGTTGGGAAAATATGCAGTCAAACCCCTCCCAGGGAGAAAGTAACAGCGTCATTGCGTTTTTGCCTCCTCCCTCTGTGCTGACTCCATGGACATAACCATGGGGAGTGTTTGTGTACACAGTTACAAACTGCCTCTGTTTCCTGTGGTGAGGACTCCAAAAGCCCAGCCATGTTGGCTCTCAGAGCTAGATGATTTGGGATCCAGGATCTCATGTTTTTCATAAAAGTTACAGCGCTACGCGTGCGGTTCAAACCCTTTGGTCTTTATGGGTAAGCTGAGTTAGGGATTCCCTCCTGGTTGTAAGGTGCTATAACAAGGGTGGGGTTTAGGATGTGTGTCTCGGCTTTTCATACCTATTACGTAGTCAGTATTTTTGCAGTTCCCTAATGTGTAGGAGTCACTCAACCAGCTTCTGGATTTCTCTCTGAGGGAATTGTTCTGTGTGTACCTGTGTATTCAGTGTGTTCCTGGGAGCAGGGGAGTCACAAACCCCCTATTCTTCCACATTTGCTGACATCAGTGAAGAGTCATTAATTAAGTTTAAGCTTTTAACAAGTTCAGTATTAGGGCAAATTTATTTAATATATAGTATTGGGAAAAATAAAAGAGTGATAAAAGATACATTAGACTACAATGAAAATGACATATGTGTAAGACAAAAATGATCAAATACAGGAAATGAAATACTGGCTGCATCTATCCAATATGTCTCCCGGGTCACATTGCTTCCTCCTTTCTCTCTGTCTCTTCCACTTCTGTTTTATAAAAATACATGGCTTTAGGGCCACCTGATAAGCCAGGATAAGTGTAATCTCTGCAGAGACCTCCTTTTCCCCCAAATAAGTAACATTCATACTTTTATCAAATAAATTCAAAAATCACATATTGAGGGTGAGGGTTAGGATATGGACATATTGTCTTAGAGGTTGCCACTTAATGCACTATAGATGTCCTCTGGTTGACTCCATAGAAAATCCTGTTATCATTTGACCCAGATAAGGATCGTTTTCTGTCTCTGGGCATTATGTCAAGTATGACACTTATATTTACTGCCATCCCTTAGTGAACCTGAGAAAAACCATTCTTAGAACGAATTCACCAAATAGAGGAATGGATGATTTCTACTCTCCTGTTCTTGAAGTCCTTACCTCTGAAGTCCTTGTAATGACAGACAACTCTCTTAATTGTTTGACCATATAAACATATGTTTTAGGAATTTCTTTTCTTATTAGATCCAAAGGTTTTCTCACTGATGAAGTTCAGTTACCTCACAATCATCTCTCATTACTGAGATGATATAATTATGCTAATTTTATAGATAATGAAACTGAGTATGGTGGATACTAATGTTGCTCAAAGGTTCCAACAGATTCATGTTTCAACACCAAGTTAAAATGCACTTGATTGTTATATTCTAATCATTTAAGAAAAATTATCTCAGAAATTGCTAAATTTCTGAGAAAGAAAGGTGAGCTTCCTTGCTTCACTGTGGGCCTAACTTTGGGTTTCAATTGACATGGCCCTGATATGGGAGAAGGGGGAAGATGGTCTCTAGAAGTGACCACAGCTGTGCTTCCATTGCTTTTCCTGTACTGTCCATATTCTACTCCTATACCTCTTCTGAAAGTTAGTTATTTAAATATTACTAATCCTGTAAGCACTGTCTCAAGTTCTGATTATATGGAACCTGAGAAGAGAGAGTGAGTTAAAAATTAAAATAATTTGTTAAACAACACAGAAATTCAGGAAATTCGGGTTTCAACACCCAAGTTGAAATGCATTTGGTCATTATATTCTAATCACTTAAGAAAAAATTGGTGATAGAAAAATTAGGCATTCTGGATCTCCCACAATTTTTATCACTATTATCCATTCTAAAAATCCAAGTTTAAAGTAGATGACACAGTCACAAAAATGAAGGTATTCTATCACGAGTTTCTTCAAGGCTCCCTTCATGTCCTTGTTCCTCAGGCTGTAGATAAAAGGGTTCATCATTTGAGGAATCACAGTGTACATCATTGAAGCCACTGAAGTCTTTCTAGCAGAGTCAGTAACTTCAGAGGTAATGTACACTCCAACTACTGTCCCATAGAATAACAAAACAACTGAGAGGTGAGACCCACAGGTCAAAAAACCTTTATACTTTCCACCAGCTGATGGTATTCTCAAAACAGAAGAGACAATTTGAGTATAAGAGAAAATGATCCCAAAGAGAGGTATACCACCAAGGAGGCTAGCCATAAAATAGATGAAAATGTTATTGATGAGGGTATCAGAACATGTAATCTTGATGAGTTTAGCAAGCTCACAAAAAAAGTGAGGGATTTTTAGGTCCTTGCAGAAGGACAGCCGCAACACCATCAGGCTGTGGAGCAGGGCATTCCCAAGGCTAATGAACACGGAGAGTGCAATCAGCAGGCCACAGAAACGGATGTTCATGATAATGGTGTACCTTAGTGGGTGACAAATGGCCACATAGCGGTCATAGGCCATTGCTGCAAGGATAAAATTTTCCAAACCAACAAACACCATGACGAAGCAGATTTGGGTGATACATCCTATGTAGCTTATGCTCTGATTGTGTGCTTGGATGTTCACCAGCATCTTTGGGATCGTGGTTGTGCTTAAACAAATGTCATTAAAAGACAGATTGGAGAGAAAGAAGTACGTGGGTGTGTGCAGGTGGGAGTCAGAGACAGCAGCCAGGATGATGAGCAGGTTTCCCAGAATAGTGGCCAAGTATATGGACAGGAACAGGTAGAAGAGGAGGGACTGCAGTTTTGGATCATTGGTCAGTCCCAAGAGAAAGAATTCTGAAATATCTGATTTGTTTCTGGGCTCCATGTTGTGGGTGAATCTGATGGAAAAGATGGAGTGAAAATTAAATACTAGTAAGTGGTCCTTAATGAGCAGCAGCAGCATTACCTAGGAAACTGTTAGAAATGCAAATTCTTCGTGCCACTCCCCACTTACTGCTGACAAACTTTGCAGTAAGGACGAGCAACCTATGAGATGTAGTACTTTAAAAAAAAAGAAAAGAAAAATATATTTGTGTATTGAGAACCCATATGAACATACAAATCTTTCCCCCTGCCAATTTTCCCTCCATCATCGTCTCCTACACCTCCTCTTTGTTTCACTCACATTTTGACCCAATTTTTTAAGGCTCAACATCTCTGTTTTACATATTGTGCCAAGTGCCAAGACTGAAACAAAGAACAAGACATGGCATCTCTTTCAGAAATATTCTTTTGCCTTCAAAGAGTCAGAAAGATGAGAATGAAGTAACATAATCTCTCTCATAGAATATTGTTCCACAAACTTTGTCATGTCCAGAATCACATGTCAAATCACTGATGAGCTAGCTTATATTATGACCCAGTTACCTGTAGGGAACTTAGATAAATGAAATTACGTTATGAACACAGGAGATAAGGTTTGAGCACATACATGTTTTCTGATTGTAGAGTTGACTGACCCATTGTGGCTAATGCTCTGGATAGTAGAGAATTGGCATTTCTGAATTGTCACTCAGTTTTCATAACTTTCTTTTAAATTTTTAATAATGCCCGAATCTTCTCACTTACCTAAAAGGTATGTCCACCTCTATCCATGAAGTAATGTGTGGCAGGCCATGGCATCCATTCAGGTATACACTCAGCACCTGAACATGTATTTAAAAATGTTGTCTATAAAATTGAAGCTCCTAAGTTTCCTCCATGTAATCACTACTTGTCTGCATTAGATTTTCATTCCCAGAGAAACTAGACATCTATGGAGATGATATTCACTAGCTCATCCTAAGAGGACTTTTTAAAGTGGCATATCATAAAAAAAAGAAAAGAATGCTAAATGAGAGAAAGAAACCCATATGCTCATAGAAAAACATACAAATAGCAGCAAGTTTTGGTTCTTGAAAACAGAGACTTAAAGATAATGCAGATTTATAAGAGAACTAGGGACCTGGTGCATGGATTTGTGTACATTGAAAGGAAATTAATTACAAGGTGGCAAGTAGGGTGGGACTGGGTGAGATGGGCCAGACACACCTTGAAGCCAACCTCCTGTAATCCCTTCCTGGCTGGCCGCACCTGGGGTGGTGCTGTGGCTCAAAAGGCACCTGCAGAGTGAGCGGTGTCCCTCCAGCAGGTAGGGTGCCTTGGCCTGGCCTGCGGGGATCGGGCCGAAACCTGCTCTCTGACTTCCCCTGAGGGGTCCCGGAGTGCGAGAGGGCACTCGGCAAAGTTGCTGTCATACAGGGTGTGGAATGCAAACACAAGTGTGCAGTACACCAGATTTGGGGCAGACAGTGTCCCAACAACAATGTAACCCACAGCCGAAGGTAGAATCGCGTGGCCCTCTGAGGAATCAGGCTCCCTGCTCTCTGCTTTCAAGGTGTGTCACCTGAGAACCACCACGCTACCAAGTCACTGCAGCTCAGCAGCTCCTGCACCGAGCATCTGCCCCCTAGTGGTCAGTGCGTGTCATAGCTACCGGTTGGACAGACACTTAGCATATTAGCCTTTTATATACATAGATTACGTGATAATCAGGTGTCCTAACAGCATTGTCTCTGTACAGCAGTAGCCCAGTCTCTCCTGGGGAAGACAGATGTTCTTGACAGCCTTTACCATTTGTTGCATCACTTAGCCTCAAACACTCTGAATTTCATCCAAACCAGCACTTGCTTTCTGAGTAGGAAAAGTTGTTCAACTGATTGAGAAATCTTGGTGCCCGCATTTGTATAATAACTGTACAGGGACATTGCAATGATGAGTATGAATAGAAGAAAAGCAGCCAGCACAGCACTCACTGTATGTGACTCTTGTACTGTTGTTTCTTATTGTGTGTGTGGTCCTTTTTGTCCAATGGCATCTGGAATATTTTCTTCCTCAGAAGGAAGCAATGGGGTGACAAATTGAGGAAAGAGAATAGAAAGATAGTTCATCCCTTACATGATAACTGAAAAGTTTAGGAGTGAGTTTATGAGCTCTATGAAACTAGCTAGCAACCTTTATCAGGTGGCAAAGAATGAAAGGAAACATTAATGATATATTTGAAAAATATTTGTATTGATTTCAGAGAGGCAGGGAGAGGAAGAGAGAGATAAAAATATCAATGATGAGAGAGAATGATTGATTCGCTGCCTCCTGCATGCCCCACACTGGGGATTGAGCCCTCAACCTGGGTATGTGCCCTGACCGGGAATTAAATTGCAATCTCCTGGTTCATAGGTTGCTGCTCAATCACTGAGCCACTCCAGCCCACAATAATATTAATATTTATTTGGAATGGACATATGCTGAAATATGTAGTAGTTAGGATAAATTAAATAATAAAGTGAATCAGATATAAGAATCAACACAAATAATAAAAAGCTATTAAAATTTAATAATAAAGTCTACAGCATGAGAAAATTTGAAATATATATATTAAGATTCCCTGGTAATTTTTTGGATTGTTCAAGTGAAACAATATACAGAGTTAACAATGAAGGGCTAGGTTTCCCGCTGGTCAACATTAACAAACTCACACACTTCACTGTCTTCATTCTAGATATTTTTATTGCAATAAATGACACATGTATACGTGAAGCCCCCTGATCATGTTTTGGCACAATCTTGACTTTTTTCCTTTCCCAGAGGAGCAACTGCGTAAACTTTATTCTACTGCCCTTTTCACTAAAAGTATTATCATTTTATAAACAATTGCATTATTTTTCATTTTCGAAGGTTTGTATAAAAGGAACCAGATAGTACATGTAATTTAAAATTGGCATTCTCCTGCAATCTATTCTTTATCCTGTTGATATTTTTAGTCCTGCTGCATGAATTTTAATCACCAGAGTGTTACACTGTATTGTTACATCATAATTTATTACTCTTTCCTAATTGATAGGTATTGTGGTTAATGTTCATCATCCTATATGACAATATAAAGTGCTGCATGGGGGATATGTCACATTCAAGATGGTGTTGCCTCTGGGAAGGGAAGAACAGGAAAGGAGTAATGAAAAGAGTAGCCTCTGTGTGTGTGTGTGTGTGTGTGTGTGTGTGTGTGTGTGTGTGTGTATTACTTTATTAAAAGCCTTAAAGCTGTAAAACAAAATGTCAACATTTGTTTATTCTGAAATGAGTGGCAGGTGGTCATTATTTTTATTACACTATTTCTGCTGTTCTTATATAAATTATTTTTTTTAAAAATATTTTTATTGATTTCAGAGAGGAAGGGAGAGAGAGAAACATCAATGATGAAAGAGAATCATTGGTTGGCTTCCTCCTGCATGTTGGACCCAGGTATGTGCCCTTGACCAGAAGCGAACCTGGGACCCTTCGGTCTGCAGGCCAGCGCTCTAACCACTGAGCGAAACTGGCTAGGACTAAATTATTTTTAAATTTATAAAGAGAAACAGGGGTACTGGGAAGGCAGCTGATGGGATCTCTCTGTGTTCCCACTCTCACTCCTACATTTTGACACCCAGCTACAGAGATAATACAAACACTCTTCTGTGCATGGTGTGTCATAACCTAGGAATGGAAATAAAGCAAGAAGCTGACCATACCCATCCCCCAGGACCGCCACAGAATTCAGGTAAATGGCAGAACATTTTGCAGCAGTCATCGTGTTTGAGAAGGGGCAGATTTCTGTTCAGGAGAAAAATGGTGTTCTGCCTTTAAAAAAAAAAAAGATTGGGAGACAAACAGAGTTAGAATTAGAAAGCGAGTGAGAACTAGATAAGTATTGGTACAATTATATACAAGAATTTGTCAGCAAGCAGACAGGGAGGAGTCTCTGGGACACTTAGTTCTGATTATTTGCTCTGTGTCTTCTGCTCATTGCTTCTCTGGAACAGCATTGTAACAAAACGTGTGCCTTTATTTGCAAGGTGTTAACTAAGGGATTTTAATTACCTGGTTGCCATCAGGGTGGAATGATGCTTGACATGACACCTGGATGTTTAAGATGGAAGATTTGTCCACAGGAAGGGCGAGTGACCAAGGGTGGCAACGAGCTCCTGGTCCAGAAGGATCATGCCTGGGAGGAGGCTCAGGGGTGCAGCTTTCTGACTAGGCGAAAGCTCCTGAATGAGGCTGTCACAGGCTGGCTCTATACTAGTGTAGTTCCTATACCCCTGGGCACCAATATCCAAAGTTCCTCATTAACCAGCACCTTTGCTGTCATTCTGATCCCTGGACAGTGGAAATTCTTAAACACAAGAGGGGACATAAATGATGCCTAACTTTTGACCTGTGTTGAATTTACTTAAAAACATTTTTTCTTTAAGGATTTCAGTATTTTCAAATGTTTATTACTTTACATTTTAACTTTTTCAATATGAATTTCTTAATCTATATTCTTCTTTCTTTTTGAAAAAATAAATGTATTGGTTATTTTTCCAGATATATTATTTAAAAATAAACTTATGACAAGAGGGCATTTTAATATTATCCATAATTTTACCACTAGTAAACTTCAAACATACAGATAAAATATACACAGACACAGTGAGGCTGAAAAGAAAAATAGTTTTCTCTGTACTTCAAAAAGAAGTAAAAGATTCAATGGTAGATGGGCTACAACCAAATGGTTGTGCTTATTTATGTTCAATGGTAAGTAGATATTTACTCTTTCAGATGATGAGGATTAAAGAATAAAACTAGACCCCTGTCTCACTCCACTCATAAATGTCAACATAGATTAGATTGACATTTTTCAAGTTGTATTTTTTTTATTTCTTTATTGATTAATGTGTTACATATGTGTCCTTATTCCCCCATTCAAGTTGTATTTTTTTAAATCCTCACTGGAGGATATTTTTTCATTGATTTTTAGAGAGAGTGATAAGAAGGGGGAAAAGAGATAGACGGGGCGGAGGGGAGGAGAGAGAGAGAGAGAGAGAGAGAGAGGGAGAGAGAGAGAGAGAGAGAGAGAGAGAGAGAAACATTGACGTGAGAGAGACACATTGATTGGTTGCCTCCCGCAGGTGCCAGACCTGGGCCGAGGATGGAGTCTGCACCAAAATACGGGCCCTTGACTGGAATGGAACCTGGGACCCTTCAGTTTGTGGGCTGATACTCTATCCCCTGAGCCAAACTGTCCAGGGCAGAAAAATAATAAATTTGACTACAGAAAATAAAATACACGAAGAAAAAACATCATTAGCAAAGTGAAAATTATTAACTGGCAAAAAATGTTTTCAACTTAACAATACGTTCTAAAAGATCACTAAGCATGGAGAATAAAAAGTCTAATGACCTAATAGAAAACTGGTGAAAGTTAAATCTGTTAGGTGATGAATGTGTGAATTTGATTGCTGGATCCATTTATCACAAAGTGAAATGCTCTCTGACTCCATCTCTTTCAAGCCTTCTTTGTTCCCATGGCCTCAGGCTAATAGCTTCTGCTTAGTTTCCCACATAGCAATGCTAATCACTAGAGGAATTCTGCTTGTGGTTTGAGGAGATAAAAGAAGTATGTATTGTTTATTAAAAATTTGTAGGAACCTTGTGACCAGATTCATATCAACTAGTACAATGTTCCAATCAAAAGACATACAATGGCTGAATTGATAAAAAAAACAAGACCTTTACATAGGCTCTCTACAAGAGACACTTCAGATTGAAAGGCACACATAGATTGCAAGTGAAGGGATTAAAAAAAAAAGGTATTGTATGAAAATGGAAAAAAAAAAAAAAGCTGGGGTAGCAATACTTATAGCTGAGAAAATAGACTTTAAAATAAAGACTAAAACAAGAGACAAAGAAGGACCCACCAATTTCACTTATGGGTTTTTATCTGAAGAAACCCAAAACACTAAATCAAAAGGACATGTACATCCTTATGTTTATTATTGCAGCATCATTTACAATACAGATATGGAAGCAACTTAAGTGTCCATCAATAGGTTAATGGATAAAGAAAAAATGTTACATATACTAGTATACAATGTAATATGATTCAGCCATAAAAAAGAATGATATCTTGCCATCTGCAAGAACATGTGTTAGGGGCAAAATAGAATATTGGGGTTGTTATAATAATGTAACCCTTCTAATGTATGAAATAATTATTGTGTGAAATGTTTGCTGTATGGAAACCCCCAGTACTCTGTAACTTCCAAAATTAATGAACACCCCACTATCTTGATGTAAAAGCTCTGAGCCCTTAAAGTGTAAACACCCTGCTCCCAGCATAAGGCACACCGTCTGGCCCACACTGATGAGGACACAAGTTGCTTACCATGGTCTATATAACTCTGAGAGGGCCTTCAGTTGAGGTCTCCTGCCCGATAAGAAGAGGACTCCACGTCGCTCGGAGAGACAAGCCCCTGATTGCTCTGCTGTGTGAGCCTGAACCAACTGTGGCCGCCTGCCTGTCTCTGTTTTCGTCATCTGTCCTTCAGTGTGCATCGCCGGGTGGCCTTTGCTGGAGCCTAGGACCCACTAGGAATAGGTAAATAAACCCTGTGTGTCTTGTGTGTCATGTGTTCTGGTTCGGCTCAGCTGTCTAGACATTGAAGTACCAGGGGATTGCCCTAACTGGTTTGGCTCAGTGGATAGAGTGTCAGCGTGCGGACTTCAAGGTCCCAGGTTTGATTCCAGTCAAGGGCATGTATCTTGGTTGCGTGCACATCCCCAGTAGGAGGTGTGCAGGAGGCAGCTGATGGATGTTTCTCTCTCATCGATGTTTCTAACTCTCTATCCCTCTCCCTTCCTCTCTGTAAAAAATCAATAAAATATATTTTTTTAAAAAAGTACCAAGGGATAGGCCGTTATTGCTGACTCCTGGTCACCTGCGTTTGTCCCACTAAGTCTAGACAGATCATCAATTAATTGAGGCATAATTGGGACAGGGATCTAGCTATGGTTATGGGAAATATTAATTATGCTCTGTTAACCAGGATTGCTTTGTCTTTGGTTAAAGAAAGGACATTCTGACCTGCTGGGAGTTGTATGCCTCCTGGACCTGGGAATCAACCTCAGACCTGGGAGTCAACCTTAGAATGCGGTTCTTTCCCATGGATGGTTTAACAACCTTGTTGCCCAAGGGAGTCCCACCCCAGCCTCCTACTTCCCCACGCCTATGCATATTTCCCCGTATAATCTTTGTCTTACCCTACATTGTTACAGAAAACCAGAGAAGAACCAAGCAATACTTAGAGAGATGGAGTTATATTTATTATGCACAAGTCCAGAGGAAAATGTCTCTCAAATTCTGGGCCCCAACGTGGAGGAATTTTCCCTATTTATATGTTTTTTACCTTCTTTGTCTCCCAAATATGGGGTGTTTCTGGCCCCCTTTGCAAGTTCTTAAAGAGCCCCTATGTGCTGGGGCCTTGAGACCTCAACTGAAGGCTTGGCCTGATGCCAGCACTGATTATTTCATCCGGGGAAGGTTTAATGACCTCTCTGAAATGGGAGTAGTCTTATTTTCCTTATTATTTAAGCAAGCAAGCATTTACAGAAGCCAAATAGCAGGGTTAAAATTTCAAACAACAGTTTTTATATAGGATGGATGCTTCAACATAAGCAGCTGGCTTATGAGAGGCTGCAGAGCAGATTGTTTTGTGGATGACCTGCTCCTCTCCCATACTTCCAGCAGTGTTGTAATAAACGCTCATATATGATTCAACCCTGTCTCTGATTAATTGGCTCAAGTAGTGACAGGCAGCATGCACCCATTGATTGTCCAGTTACACATGGATAGGCCTAGAGGGTATTGTGCTGAGCATGATAAGTCATACAGAGAAAGACAAGTGCCCAATGATTTCATTTATATGTGGAATCTAGAACTAAAACAGGCTCAGATACAGAGAACATTTTGACAGTTGCCAAATGAGAGGGGGTTGGGGTAATGGGTGAAAAAGGTAAAGGGATTTAGAAGTACAAATTGGTAGTTACAGAACAGTCATGGGGCTATAAAGTACAGCATGGAGAATATAATCAACTAGAGGCTCATTGCGCATGAAATTGTGTGAGTAGCTCGCTTCCGCTTGCCTCAGCTGGCCACCCCGCCCATCACCGCTCCTAGCTTGCACCCTGCCAGCCTGCCACAAGAGCTGCTGCTCATTTGATCCTGATGGCATTATGGCGTGACGGCCACAGGCCTTTTATATAAGAGACAACACAGGGATAGGCAAAAGTAGGTTTACAGTTGTGTGTATGCAAAGCAGAGTTTATTTTTGTATTATTATTTTTTAATTATTGTATTATTTATTTATTACAACGGGAGACCTACTTTTGACCACCCTTGTATTGTAATAACTACATATGGTGTCAGGTGGGTACTAGATTTAGCAGGGTGATCACTTTGTAATTTATATGACTGTGATTGTACAACTGAAACTAATATAGTATGTCAACTGTAATTTAAAAGTACAATACCCCCCCAAATAAATGACAATTTACTTGTGAGCTTTGAGGATTATTTGAAACCTCAACTTTCCCCAAATTCTCAAGCTATATTGCAATTTTTGATCTATTGAATTCTGTGGAGTGACTGTAGAAATTTCTATTATATATAGATTAGATGCACCCAATTTATAGCTGTAGATACATATTTTTATCTCGTGAAGGTCCTTTGAGGCAATTGTGTAAAATACTGTATCAAGAATTGACAGGCCCAGCCAGCGTGACTCAATGGTTGAGCATCAACCTATGAACCAGGAGGTCACGATTTGATTCCTGGTCAGGGAACATGCCCACGTTGGGGGTAGATCCCCAGTAGGGGTCATATAGGAGGTAGCCCATCAATGATTCTCTCTCTTCACTGATGCTTCTGTCTCTCTCTCCCTTCCTCTCTGAAACCAATAGAAATATATATTTAAAAAAAAGAATTGTCAGAAATATTGAAAGATTATATAATGTAAAAAACATGCATCAATGCCATTGAAAATGGAACAAAGTGGTCCCTTCCTTTTCCATTTATATTTAACCATCTTCTCCACAAACTTGTTCAATAAGTAGTGCGTGAAACAAACAAACAAACAAACAAATAAACAAAAACTACTGATAACAAGAGTGGATACAATATAGCCCAGTAATGGTGGAAGTTGAATAACCCAGAATTATAGGAGCTTTGGTTATAGTGTAGGTGGAGATATTTGGCTGGACTATGAATAGATTTTCATGGTATAAACAACAGCATTTTCTGAATGATTGGGCACCAAGTGTAAAAGCAATTGCAGAATTGTGCATTTTGCTCAATGAGAGAAATCTGGTCCAGTACCTGAAAGAATGGAGTAGGCATCAATTGCAGTAGGAAAAATGGTGGGCAAAGCATATTTGGCAGTTATCAGGGCTGTTGTCTTGCATATGTTGACTTTGAGGTGCTTATTATGTATCCGCATCAGATGCCAAGTGGACAGTTCCACATTCAGGTCTGGAATTCAAGGGAGAATTCCTCTTTGAAGACATATGTTTGGGAATCCTTAATGTGTGGATGGCCACTAAAGCCATGAATTTTGACACTGTTGCAAAGGGCTGAAAACTGCTAGAACAGAGATAAGGATTGGGGACCAAGCTAGAAGTCCTCCTGTGTTTGGAGGTTGGAGAGACAAGGAAGATGCAACAAAGGAGACTGAAATAGTATCCAGAATAATATATGATGCTGAAAGACAAGTAAGAAAGTGTTTCAGGCCCTAACTGGTTTGGCTCAGTGGATAGAGCGTTGGCCTGCGGACTGATTCGATTCCGGTCAAGGGCATGTACCTTGGTTGTGGGCACATCCCCAGTGGGGGCTGTGCAGGAGGCAGCTGATCGATGTCTCTCATCGATGTTTCTAACTCTCTAACCCTCTCCCTTCCTCTCTGTAAAAAATCAATAAAAATATATTTAAAAAAAAGGAAGTGTTTCAGTTAAACGGTAAACTGAGTCAAGGTTGTTGCAATTTAAGTAAGAGAAGGATAAAAACATTAAACCTTGAACTTAAGATGAAGAACCTTGATAACTCTTCATGAGTAGTTGAATGTTGCTATAAAAGGAGAAGAAAAATATATGAGGTTGTTGCCAGAGCAGGATGCAGGGTCTATAGAGGTTTGATTTCTTTAAGATTGGGGATTGCAAATGCATTGAATGTTATTGAAAATGAATTAATCAAAAGGGGAAATTACGTATGATGCAGGGGGAGATGGGAGAATTACTAGAGTTAAGTTCTAAAGGAGGCAAGAGTGGTTTGGTTGGCCTTGATTAGGTGCAATACAACAGAACATATTTCTCTTAAAAACAAATAGAAAATAATTAGTGGGAAACATCATGCTAATTAAATTAATCACATAACTTTTCAGGAAACACAGCCTGAACTAAACAGACTCACAGAAAAGTACTTCCAAGCATTTAAGAATTGTTAACTTCAAGATTAAAGGTTGATTTTAGAAAATATAAGGGAATACCCTCTATCTCATGTTCTCAGGTCCACACAGCCTGGATGCCTATAGTATAGAAATTTAGCAGAAGAAAGGAAAATCACAGGTACTCTAACTCTTAGAAAATTATTAACAAAGTTTCACAAACCTAAATCTAACCAAGAATGTAAATGGATACTGCATTCTATCAAATTCAGTTTTGCTTCAGAAATGCAAAGTTGATTTTTGTTCTATGTAACCTCATTGTTTAGTCCCACACCTGTTTAAATCCTTAATTGAATGTTAATTTCTCAATGATTCCCCTTGCCCTATTGTGTTGAAGCATAGTAACCTCTATTTTGTAAAAACTGCTGTTTGAAATTTTAACCCTGCTATTTTGGCTTCTGTAAACACTTGCTTGCTTGAATAATAGAGAAAATAAGTTCAACTATCTGAAATGTACTATGCTCAAGTTACAAGCTTAGGTTACAAGCAAAGCCCGCGAAAAGGTCCAGAAGTCTCATTCCAAATTTGGGAGACAAAGGACTGGGAAAGTATAAAAGGGGAAAACTTCCATGTTTTTGCTTAGACTCTGGAAACAATAGTCTTCTAAGCCCACTAGTGTAATAAAAGACTCCAAAATTTGGCTTAATAAGGGGTCCCCTGTTTGGCTTGTTGATTTACAATATAACAATGTAAAATTGCAACATTTTGCCCATTCCACAACCCCTATCACCATCTCTCAACTGATCTTTTTTTGTATGGTATCAGATTAGTCCACTGGGAGGTAGATAGACATGTAGACAGGGATAAGCATGCAGGGGTATACTGAGGAGTTCTCAGATAAGCATGCAGGGGTATACTGAGGAGTTCTTTTTCCACTCAGGTGGAAGAAGAGGGAAGACTGTAGTGACGGGAAAAATGAGACATTTCTGGGGGCTAGCAATCTGAATCTGTGCCATTAACCTAATGCACATTCTTTTTAAAAAATATATATATTTTATTGATTTTTTTACAGAGAGGAAGGGAGATAGAGAGTTAGAAACATCAATGAGAGAGAAACATCGATCAGCTGCCTCCTGCACACCCCGCACTGGGGATGTGCCCACAACCAAGGTACATGCCCTTGACCGGAATCAAACCTGGGACTCTTCAGTCCGTAAGCCGACGCTCTATCCACTGAGCCAAACCAGTTAGGGCCTAATGCACATTCTTATTAGCCTATAGTCTAGACACTGCCCCTTTGATTGTCTGGTCCTGCCATGTTTACTCCCATTTTAGAGAGGCCATAAACCATCCCCAGACAGAGTTATCAGTGCCAGCGGTAGGCCAGGCCTTTAGTTGTGGTCTCAAGGCCCCAGCACATGGGGCTCTTTAAGAACTTGCAAAGGGGGCCAGAAAACCCTTATTTGGGAGACAAAGGGGTGAAAAGATATAAATAGGGAAAACTTCCTCCATGTTTTTGCTCAGATTTTTGGAGGTGACTCCACTGAGACCGCCGGCGTCATAAACAGTGTCACTCCATTTCTTTGGGCATTGCTTGGTTTTTCTCCAGTCTTCTGTAACATTACGACTAGGCAGAGAGAAAGTGAAATGCAGTGGAGTTCCAGTGTCAAACTCCCCTGACTCTGCAGTAAGTTCTGTAGCTGGAATGTTGCTCCGGAGTTGTTCTAAATTGGGGCAAGAAGTCCAGGTCTTAACACCTGCACTGATCAGTCACTATGTGCAGCCCTGCCAAGGGGGAGTGACCTTAGGTGCTGCATTGGTTCTCTTCTGAGAGGCTGACGCGAAGAGGGGCTGACCATGAAAGGCTGTCTGCCAGCAGCACTCCTGGAAGCCAGGGTGATAACTGTTTCTTCACGAAAGAGTCAAGAGGCATCATATCACAGTGTCCCACATTTACCTCTCTCATATATCACCCGTTTTTCAGAAATGCACACTCTCTGAGCACTGGGATTTCTCTTTTTGTTCACGGTTTCATCAGCAGCATCGAATACAGGGCCTGGCAACAGTGTGTTCTCAATATTTGTTGAATGAATGAATAAATGTGTTCATTAGAATCTTAAATATGATTCTACACATTTACTGAGTAAAGACCTAAACATACAATTATTTTCTTTCTTTCTTTTTAGATTTAATGAACAGCACATTGAGTTGCTCCTTCTTTTTAAAAATATATCTTTATTGATTTCAGAGAGGAAGGGAGAGGGAGAGAGAGATAGAAACATCAATGATGAGAGAGAATCAGTAATTAGCTGCCTTCTGCACGTCCCCTACTGGGGATCAAGCCCGCAACCCAGGCATATGCCATTGACCAGAATCGAACCTGGAACCCTTCAGTCCACAGGCTGGTGCTCTATCCACTGAGCCGAACCAGCCAGGGCCGATTATTTTCAATAGATGGAAAAAACAATGCAACATCCTTCCATGATAATAAAAACAGTGATGTAAGAGTAAAAGAAACTACCTTAACTCCAAAAAGGTATTTCAGAAATAATTTGAATAGTAAATGAAATAGTTAATGGTCAAAGACTAAAAGTATTCTTTTAAAAATCAATAACAATATATAAAAGATGCTAATACTGTTTCTATACAAACAACATAGTTCAGGTTTAAATCACTGAGAAAAAATGAACCATTGACTATAATATTAGCACCCAGGTGGAGAATGCGAAGAAATTATAATTTATTAGAAAGAAGAAAAGAATGTTCTTGTTCAAAATACTATACAAATACTAATTGCACAGCTTTACAAAGCAAAATTTATTTAGAAAGTGTAATTTCTAAAAGATACTTTAAGTAAAATGTTACATAAATACCTGGAAAGGAGTCTAAGAAAAGATATGAAAGTACATCGTGGAAAAATTGATAATATTTTACTGCAAAACACAAAAGAAGACCTAAAAAGTGGAAACAATATTTTAAAATGGAATAGATATACACAAGGTTATAGAGATGTCAAATTTCCCCCATAGCTTTTTAAATTTAAGACAAATCCTAGAATTTCATTGTATTTGAGAAGGTGATTTTGAACTTTATATGAAAGAACAATAGAGAAAGAGTATTCTATTTGATGTCAAATAACAAAGTGAGGCATTTCCCTTACCAAATAGTAAATAATATGGAGCTAGGGTGACTAAAATGCTTTGGTTCTGGAACATAGAGTACCAAGTAACACCTCACCTATATGAAAATTTAATTGAGGTCAAAGGAGGCATATTTACCTCTCTCATATATCACCCGTTTTTCAGAAATGCACACTCTTTGAGCACTGGGATTTCTCTTTTTGTGCATGGTTTCATCAGCAGCATCAAATACAGGGCTTTTTTCATGATAATGTGCGATGAGATCCAGCAATCCTATTGATGTGTATATATCCAAAAGGATAGAAATTGGGATCTCATAGAGGTCACTCATGTTCATGGCAGCATTAGTCACAATAGCCAAGTTATAGAAACAACTAAAGTGTCCATGTCCAACAACACATGAATGGATAAAGAAGATGTGAGATATGTATAGATATCTCCATATCCAATGTAATTTTATTCAGCTATAAAACATAAGGAAATCCTGCTGTTTGCAACAATTGGAATGAAACTCGAGAGCATCATGCTAACTGAAATAAGTCAGGCTGTATAATATCATTTCTATGTGGAATCTAGACACAGAATAGAATGGAGGTTACCAGGGTATGGAAGGCAGGAGAAATGAGCAGATGTTAGTCAAAGGGTACAAATTTCCGGTTATAAGGTGAAATTCTGAGGATATAATGTACAGCAGGATGATTATAACTAATAAGGCTGTGTTCTCTATTTGAATATTGCTAAGAGAGTAGATCTTAAATGTTCTCATCACAAAGAGAAACTAGGTAACAGTATGGAGGTTTTAGCCAATGCTATGGTGATAACAATTTCTCAGTATATAAATGTATGAAATCAACATATTATACACCTGAATCTTATATTTTATGAACAATTATATCATAAAAAATCTGGAAAAACTGATTAAATACTTGAAATCAAATATTGGCTACATCAATTCAATTTCTACTGCCATGGTTACATTGCCTTCTCTTTTTCTCTGTGTAATTTTTGTTAGGTCTATTTTATAAGCATAGATGTGATTATATTAAGGGCCTACCCATATAATCTGAGATAAAGTCATCTTCTACAAATACTCCAAATCCAACTAAGTAGCATTCATCCAATCCTATCTAATGAAGAGGTAATATGCAAATTGACCACCACTCCAACACACAATATGGCCACCCTCATGTGGACACAAGATGGCCGCCACAAGATGGCCAGCAGGGGAGGGCAGTTGGGGGGGAACAGGCCTACAGAGGAGGGCAGTTGGGGGGGGAACAGGCCTGCAGGAGAGGGCAGTTGGGGGGGAACAGGCTGGCAGGGGAGCAGTTAGGCGTTGATCAGATTGGCAGGGGAGTGGTTAGGGGCAATAAGGCAGACAGGCAGGCGAGCGGTTGGGAGCCAGCAGTCCTGGATTGTGAGAGGGATGTCCGACTGCCAGTTTAGGTGGCATCGGGCCTAAATGGGCAGTTGGACATCCCTTGAGGGGTCCCAGATTGGAGAGGGTGCTGGCTGGGCTGAGGGACACCCCCCCACCCCGTGCATGAATTTTGTGCATCAGGCCTCTAGTATATCATATAATTTTAGTGAATTGGGAAAAACAGAAAGTGGGCATAGTTTTGAGGGCCACTATTTCACCCACTACAGAGATATATTCTGGTTGACTCCATGGAAAATCTATAATTATTTGACTCCCAGAAGAAAAAGAGTTCTTTCTCAGGCATCATGTCTGCTTATAACGTCTCCATCTGGCAACACCACCTGATGACTCTGAGGACAAGACAACACCTGGCAGACTGAATGAGTCCCTACAATCCAGTTCCTATGCGTTTCTTACCTGTAAAGTCCTTATGAAAGCTAACTCTCTTTATTGTTTGGACACTTAGAGTGAAAGATTCTTATATTATTAGAAATGAAGACTTCCTCACTGATAAAGTTCAAATACCTCATGATCTTTTCAAACCACTGACATAATCTAATTATGCAGATTTTATAGATAATGAAACAGTATAGTAGCTGATAATGTTTCTCAAAAGAAATACTATATAGCAAATGATCACTTTTATTACCAAATGGGTATATAAAAGTTCAGTTTTCTTAGTTCATGATAGGCCTAATTCCAGGGTGCAATTAACATGATTCTTCCATAGAACAATTGGAAGCTATTCTCTAGATATCACCACAGCCTTGTTCCAATACTTTCCACCTGTGAGAGTGATTTAAAAAAAAAATCTCTAAAACTAAAACCCTTGCCTCAGGCTTTGCTTCTATAGACCCTGAGCTAAGAAATTGAGTTTAGAGGATTAAAATTGTGTCAAATGCCATAGAGCCGGGAAAAAATTAAAGTCAGGTTTCAACTTCAAGTTGAAATTAACTTGGCCCTTATGTTGTCTAGCCATGTTACAAGAATGGTGATGGAAAAATTAAGCACTGTGACTCAAACAGGATTTCTTTCACGCTCCCTCATTCTAGAAACCCTTGCCCAAAGTAAATGGCACAAAATCAGAAAAGAAGGTATCCTACCAACGAGTTTCTTCAAGGCCAGTTTCATGTCCCTGTTCCTCAGGCTATAGATAAAGGGATTCATCATTTGAGGAAATACAATGTACATCATGGAAGCCACTGCAGTCTTCCTGGATGACTCAGCAATCACAAAACTAATGTACACACCAAAAACAGTTCCATAGAACAAGGAGACAACTGAGAGGTGAGACCCACAAGTGGAAAAAACTTTAAGCTTTCCCCCCATTGATGGGATTCTCAATACAGAGGAGATAATTTGACTATAAGAGAAAATGATTCCACACAGAGGAATACCACCAAACAGGCTTATAAGGACATATATCAGAAGGTTATTGATGAGGGTGTCAGAACATGCAAGCTTCAGGACCTGAGCAAGCTCACAGAAGAAGTGCGGGATTTCCAGTTCCTTGCAGAAGGATAGCCGCAACACCATCAGACTGTGGAGCAAAGCAGCCACTGTACTAAGGAACAGTGGGAGTATAATGAGCAGAATACAGAGATGGGCATTCATGATAACTGTGTACCTCAAGGGGTGACAAATGGCCACATAGCGGTCATAGGCCATTGCTGCAAGGAGAAAATTCTCAAATCCACCCAGAACCATGGCAAAGCCAATCTGGGTGAGGCACCCTACATAAGTGATGCTCTGATTCTGTGCTTGGATGTTCACCAGCATCTTGGGGATGGTGACCGTGATTACGCCGATGTCAGTAAAGGACAGGTTGGAGAGGAAGAAGTACATGGGTGTGTGCAGGTGGGAATCAGAGATGACGGCCAGGATGATGAGCAGGTTTCCCAGAACAGTGGTCAGGTAGATGGATAGAAACAGGTAGAAGAGGAGGGACTGCAGTTCTGGATCATCTGTCAACCCCAGCAGTAGGAATTCTGAAACGTCTGTTTGGTTCCCAGGTAACATGTTGTTCATGAACCTGAAGGAACAGGTGAGGGAGAATAAAGTAAAATGAATGGTCCCCAGGAGTGTAACAGTAGCATCCAATGGCAACTTGATAGAAATGTAAATTCTTGTTACTACTTTAGACTTACTACAATAAACTCCTAGAGTGATGACCTATGTTTTAACAAGCCCTCCAGATGAATTTCATATTTGCTAAAGTTTGAAAACCAGGAATTAAACAACAAGAAGAAAACCTCTGTTTAGATGGTGAACCTAAGGGAATACTCAGATCTTTCCCTCTGCTGATTTCTCCTGCCATCATTATCTCTCACTCTTCCTGTTCCCTTCACTCCCTTTCTTGGCCCAAATATTTGATCACTAGCTCTGTTTATAACCTAGTGTCAAGTGCTGAGACTGAAACAAAGAAAAGACATGGCATTTCCTTCTGAAATATTTCTTTGCCTTCAAACAGAAATATGAAAATAAAGTTATTCAACATATCTTGCAGAGCATATGGTCCCCAATCATTTGAAGGATTTGTCAAAGGATTTGATGAGTTAGATCATACTATCACTCTATTATCCATGGGGAAACTTAGGAAAAGTGAGACTGTATCATGGACACAAGTATATAGGGGGAGGAAAAGACAAAGTTCAGTCCATGTTGACTGACACTGACATATGAGTGTCTGACTGATCATCATTATTAATGCCTCTGGGTAATAGAGAATTAGAGTTCCTAAACCATCACTTGGATTTCAAACTTTTATGTGTTTATCTTGAAAAAATGCCTCAATTGCCCCATCCCCTAAGAGTGGTCGACAAACTGCGGCTCGCGAGCCACACACAGCTCTTTGGCCCCTTGAGTGTGGCTCTTCCACAAAAGACCACGGCCTGGGTGAGTCTATTTTGAAGAAGTGGCATTAGAAGAAGTTTAAGTTTAAAAAATTTGGCTCTCAAAAGAAATTTCAATCGTTGCACTGTTGATATTTGTCTCTGTTGACTAATGAGTTTGCTGACCACTGCCCTAAGGTATGTTCACTTCTGGCCATTGAGTAGTGTGAGTAGTGTGTCAGGTAATGGCATCCGTCCAAGTGCATGCTCTGCACTGAGCTTAGATTTTAAAATGTTGCCTATAAGCATAAAGTTCATAAGACTCCCCCAGGAATACGCTACTCATCTGCATTATTAATTTATTCTAAGAGAAGCTACACAACCATGCTGATGACATTCTCTTAGAATTCTTCCCCTAAGATGCCAAGTGGTATATTATTTAGAAAAATAAAAAATAGCTAAATTAGACAAGGAATGAAATGCATAGGCTGTTCATAAAATAGACAGAAATAGCAACAAGTGTTTTGGTCCTTGAAAACAGAGATTTTCAAGATAATGAAAATTTCAGAGAATTTCAAGAGATTTTCAAGATTTATAAGAAACTTGTAAAATAATCAGGTGTCCTAACAGGTTTGTCTCTCTGAATCAGTGGTCCTCCCTCTCCTGGCAAAGACAGAAGTGCTCGTGACAGCCTCCATTATTTGGTGTATCCTTTAGACTCAAGCACTTCAAATTTAATCCAAACCAGTGCTTACTTTGTGGATGAAGAAATCTGTCCCACCCATTTGTCTAATATTCCCATTAGGCAAGTAAGGAAGCCTTGGTGTCCTTATTTGTCTAATGGGAAGTTTCACAAAGCTCATGGGGCTGCTGAGGTGGTGAGGATTGGGCAGAGGGGAAGCAGCCAGCACAGCCCTTGATCCGTAGGACCCTTGTACTGACTCCTCCTGTTTAGTGTGTATGGCCTTTTTTATCCATGAACCATGGCACCTGGCATATGTTAGTCCTCAGAAGGAAGCAATGGGTGGGCAAGCAAAGGAGAGACAATAGAAAGAGATAATAGCTTTAGTATGAAAACTGCAAATTTCAGGTGTGAGTTTCTGAGAGGAAACTCCATCTCATAACACTTATTGTGTAGAAGAGGAGTGAAGTAAACATGAATGATGTCAATATTCGTTAGGCATGAACATATGATGAAATATGTAGCAAATGAAATGAATTAAATAATAAAGTGAATAGATATTGAACCAACAGAAATAAGAAAAACCTATATAAGAAAAGATTTGGCATGATTAAAAGTGTAAAGAATGAGAATATTGAAAATATTATTGAACATTCTCAGGTAGTAATATATGACAAAAATAAATATACACACATTTAAAATATATAACTTATTAAAGAACAACAAAATAAAGAGATAACAAAGTATTAGGTACACACATTATCCTCACTGAAGGTGAATTTGTTGCAATAAATAATACAGGCATGTATGAAGCCCTCCCTCATGAATTTGCACAATCTTGATTCTTGGCCTTCCCCAGGGTAGCCAACACACTAACTTCAGATACATGATTCCTCTACTATTTCTATTAAAACTAATATTATTGCTCCATAAATAAATGCATTATTTTACATTTGAAAAGCTATCATAAGCAGAACCATATGGTACACCTCATTTGCAATTGATATCCTTATGTAATTTAATTTTGATTAACGGTGATATGTTTTGTCCCACTTTATTTATTTTAATTACTAAATAGTATTATACTATATTATTTCACATCACAACCTATTTCTCTATTCCCTATCTGACAGTATTATGGTTAATGCCTTTTATCCTTTATGTGTTTGTGAAGATGCAGACAAAAGTACATGGGGATACCATCACATTCAAGAAGGTGTTGTGCATGGAAAGGAAAGAACAGAAAAAAAGGGTGATATAAAGGGGTGCCTGCTGTATACATATTATTTTTACTTTATTAAGTATCTGAAGCTGATGTAGCAGAGTGCCAACACTGGTTAATTCTGGAATTGGTTAAAGAATGGTCATGCAGTTTTACATTTATTATACCATGGAGAGAAACAGGTGTACTGGGAAGGCAGCCGGCTGAATCTCTCTGTGTTTCCACTTTCTCCCCTGCGTTGTCACAGCCCAGCTACAGAGACAATACACTCTTCTGTATATGGTGTACCCAAGAATGGAAATCAAAGGAAAAGCTGACCATGCCCACTCCCCAGGACCACCACACGCATCATGTGAACGTTAGAAAGGTTGCAGCAGTCACAGTGTGAGAAGGGGCAGGTTTCATCACTTTTAGACAGGTAAGGAGAATGGCAGGTTGAGAACGAGATGACTATCTATACAAACATATATGAGAACCCATCAACAAGAAAACAGTTAGGCAGAATCCCTGGGACATTTGGTTCTGATTACAATGTGCATATACTCTCCTCAGTACCTCCTCGCATTAACTAAGGGATCTTGTTACCTGAATGGCATCATTGCAGATTGATGCTTGCCGTGTCACCTGGGTATTTAAGATGGAAGATTTGTCCACAGGATGGGCAGAGTGACCAAGGGTAGCAATGGGCTCCTGGTTATGAAGGGTCGTGTCTGGAAGGAGCCTCAGATGTGCTGCTCACTGACGAGGCCAGGGTGGTTGAGGGAGATTGTCGCAGGCTGACTTTCTAAGTCTCTGGGGATCAATACCCAAAGGTCTTCATTAGACAAATCTTAGCGTCATTCGGATCTCTGAGAATTGCAAATCCTTTAAGACCAGTACAAGAAGAGAGAGAAATGTTTGATAGTTAATCCTTGATTCTGTTGGACTAGGTGTTCGTCACCCAGTTTTCTCCACTTGTTCACACTCACCTCCATTTCACATACCTTGGGCACATGAACATACACTCCTTTGCTAATAAATTCTACACTTTTACAAAAGTTACAAACAAAGGCATCTCTTTCTAATTAATGATACTAGGAAACCTGATTTCAATTTGAAGTGTGAAAACAGAGTTTGTGTATTGGCCATATATAATATATTTACACATATAGTTAAGATATTGTAAAATAAAACATCTAGGGGTGTTTTATCTTTAGAGACATTGACTGTTTCCTTTTCCAGTGTCCACACAATAGATTCAACGTATATTTTGCTTCACCTTTGAGGCCTTTTGATTGAATTATGGTTGTTCACTTTAAATTGTATTATGATAATGCAATGTCACTGAATGGCAGTGGTGTGCAATTTTGTACATAAGTCAGGGAAAGACAAATATTGCATAATCTCAGCTACATGTGGGTGGACTCTGAAAAAGTCCAATCCATAAACGAGAGTGTAGTATGGTGGTTACCAGAGCCTGAGTAAAGGGGGTATGGACAGATGTTGGCCCAAAGGTCCAAACTTTCATTTATAAGATCAGTAAGTTCTGGGAATCTATGTACAGCATGGCTATTGTAGTTAACAATATTGTATTTCGTAGTTGAAAGTTTCTTACATTTTATACCTTAAATTTAAACAGTGTTATATGCCAATTATATATAAATTAAGATGAAGGGGGGAAAAAAGAATACCAACCCCCTACAGATTCTGCAGTACTTTACCCCAATACTGTTCTGCTTCTCCCCCAAGAAGAATTCAATATTCTGATTTTTCAAGTCAGCAGCTCCTGGATTTTCTTGATAGTTTTTATAATTTACCTAAAAATGAAAAAAATATAGCTTAAGTTTGCAAGGTTTTGACCATTTAAAAATTGAATTAAAAGGTATGTGTTCTCTTTGGTCTTACTTCTTTCATGCAGAAAAATGTCACAACTTAAAAAATTTTAAAAAGCAGAAGGAAATTTGACTACAGGAAAGAAGATGACATGATGATGAAAGTAGAGATTAGTGTGATGTGCTTTGAATATGGAGGGAGGACCACAGGCCAGAATACAGGTGGGCCAGTAGCAGCTGAAAAAGGCAAAGGGAGGGGACTTGCCTGGGGTGGAATTGTTGCGGAGGGGTAAACTGGGGAAAAAGGAGACATATGTAAAACTTAAGACAATAAAAAAAAAGGAGGAGGAGGAGGAGGAGGAGGAGGAGGAGGAGGAGAAGAAAGAAGGGGAGGAAGAAGAAGGAGGAGGAGGAGGAGGAGGAGAAGGAGAAGAAGAAGAAGAAGAAGAAGAAGAAGAAGAAGAAGAAGAAGAAGAAGAAGAAGAAGAAGAAGAAGAAGAAGAAGAAGAAGAAGAAGGAAAGGTAAAGGGAGAGAATCTCTCCCAGGAGACTCCAGGAGGAACCAACCCTGCCAACTCTTGCTCAGTGAAATTGATTTCAGACTTCTGACTTCCACAGTGTAAGGGAATAAATTTGTGTTGTTAAAAAACAACACAGATAAGCTTATAGTAGATTAGAATGGGCCCTGAATCCAAATGACTGATGTCCTTAATACAAGTTGTTCTAGCATTGTTTTGTGTCTGAACTGAGCAATAAAATCAAGGTACTATGTATGGGTAATCTAGGCCATATGTGAAAGCATTTCATTGCAAGTTTTTACTCTGCTGTACTTCTTGTTATACTGGGAGAAAAAATCATAATTTTAATTACTGAGTCACTTATTTTGGTGGCTTATTGATTTATAGATTATTTTTGTTTTTTAACATTGTAGTAAAATACAAAAAATATATCATTTATCATTTGAACAATTGTAAGTGTACAGTCCAGTGGCATTAAGTAAATTTACAATGTTCTACAATCATCATCACCATCTATATATATAAAGAGGTAATATGCAAATTAGCTGGGACACTGTAACAGTCACGACCAGCTCAGGAAAAGGCTGCATACCAGATGGGCTGGAGGGGACTGTGTGCATGGTGAGGCAAGCCACGGATGGCACAGGCCCAGAGACAGGGGCGCCTGCCCAAGCTGCTGCCACGGCGGAGACCACTCATTGGCTAAGCTCTCCTTATGCCACTCGCAGTGCTCTTGGTAACTTGGGTAATAAGAATCCAAGAAGGTGATCTACGGTTTTTCCACTACACTCCTGGAAGAAAAAACGAAGGTCTGCTGCTGGAGGGGCTAAGAAATGTCATATCCTACCCTAGCTGGTTTGGATCAGTGGATAATGCCTTGGCCTGCCAACCGCAGGGTCTGGGTTTGATTCTGATCAAGGGCATGTACCTAGGTTGCAGGATCCTCCCTGGCCAGGGCCCAGGTCAGGGCTTATGCAGGAGGCAACCAATTGAAGTGTCCCTCTCACATTGATGTTTCTCTTTGTCTTTCCCTCTCTGTTCCAAGCTCTCTAAAAGTCAATGGAAAAATATTCTCATGTGAAGATTAAAAAAAAGAAAGAAAGAAATATCATAACCTATGAAAGAGGCATCTTGAAAATGCCTAAAGAAAGATGTCATTTTTTCATGGTGAAGGGACTGGAGTCTGTGTTGATGAAAACACCTTGGTGGCGGCAGCAGCCAGCAGTGACAGCAGCACCAGGGTAATGGGGGTGGCGCCTTCCCCTGATCAGCCTGGTCACCTCCCGCAGAGAGAGGCCAGACTGCAACTTAGGCCCGCTCCCCACAGGGAGCAGTCTTAAGTCATCAGTAGGACATCCCCTGAGGGCTTCCAGACTGTGAGAGGGGACAGGCTGGGCTGAGGGCCCCCCCCCCAAGTGCACAAATTTCATGCACTGGGCCTCTAGTCCATACATAAAACTCTTCATCTCACCAAACCTGTTTTTTAAAAAAAATCCCCTTTTCCTTCTTGTCCCAGACTCTGGCAACCTCGTTTTCATTTCTTTGACTATGAATTTAACTAATCTAAGAACCTCATTCATGTCAGTATAATGAAGCATTATCTGTCCTTTTGTGACTGTCTTATTTCACTTATTATAATGTCTTCAACGTTTGTCCATGTTGTAACACCCATCAAAATTTATTTTCTTTTAAGGCTGAATGATGTCCCATTATATGTATATACCTTTATTTATTTATTTACCTTTATTTATTTATTTATGCCTGGTCAGTATGTTTATTGTTGTCTCATTCTGAAAAATCTCCATAGAAAATTATGGTTTTGTTTATTAGCTCTCAGCAGCTCATTCCTGAGCTCTGCAGACACTTGTTGTCTTCTGAGATACCTGATCTTTCTTCTGGGCAAGAGACATTTGTGGACAGTTTCAGTCTTCTGTTTAACTTCTTTCTCATAGACTGGATTCTCTTCTATAGCACCATGAGCTTTCTTATATATCTCCTCCATTATGTCTGGAGTTACGCTGTTCTTTATGCATTGAGAGAACTGTTTCTTGTAAGCATCTTCATTTCCTTCTGTTAGATAACCCATAGACAAAGGGTTGTCTTGGCAGGTACCAGAACTCACTGGGGTGAATCCCACTCTGTGGGGTCAGCCCCTGCACAGCAGCTCATAAGCTGTGGTCATCAACAATCCTCACAGCCATTTGGGCTGAGTGCCCATCCCACCCACTCACAGCAATCAAGTCTCAACTGCAACAGGAGGATTCACACAACCCACACAAGGGACACTACTAGAACACCTGGCTCAGGTGGACAGAGAGACTGGACCACTGGGCCCTATAGGATACCTACCACATAATGCCACCCTGCCAAGACTGGGAGGCAAGGAGACTTACCTAATGCACTGAAACAAACACAGAGAGGCAACCAAAATGATGGGACAAAGGGACATATATCAAATGGAAGAACAGAGGAAATCTCTAGAAAAATAACTAAATGAAACGGAGGCAAAGAAGCTACCAGATACAGAGTTCAAAACAATTGTTACAAGAATGCTCAAGAAACTTAGTGAAAACTTCAACAAAGAGCTAGTAAGCATAAAAAAGGCAACAGAGCCCGGGCCAGGTGGCTCAGTTGGTTGAAACATCACCCTGTATAACAAAAAGGTTGCAGATTCAATTCTCGGGCATGGCATAGGTTGTGGGTTCTATCCTTGGTAAGTGTGTACATGGGAGGCAACCGACTGATGTTTCTTTCACATCAATATTTCTCTCTGTACCTTTCCCTCCCTCCCTTCTTTTTCTAAAAAAAATCAATAAAAATATTTTTTTTCAGGTGAGAATTTTTTTAAAAAAGGATATAGAAACCATAAAAAAGAACCAGTTAGAAAATAAAAAGACAATAACTGAAATGAAGAATACACTAGGAGTCAACAGCAGATTAGATGGAGCAGAAGACTGAGTGATTTGAAAGACAAGATACTAGAAAACATCCAATCATATCAGCAAATAGAAAAAAGAATTAAAAAATGAAAATAGTTGAAAGGATCTTTAGGACAACATCAAGCGTAACAACATTAGAATCATAGGGGGACTAGAAAAAGAGGAAAAAGGGCAAGGGATTGAGAAACAATTTGAAGAAATAATGACCGAAAACTTCCCTGAGGTTGATAAAGAAAATAGACATATAAGTCCAAGAAATGCAGAGTCCCAAATAAGATGAACTCAAAGAGGCCCATACCAAGGGTACATCATAATTAAAATGCCAAAGGTTAAAGACAAACAGAGAATATTAAAAGCAGCAAGAGAATGGCAGTTAGTTATCTATAAGGGAGTTCCCATAAGACTTTCAGCTGATTTTTCAAAAGAAACTTTGCAGGCCAGAATGGATTGGCACAAAATTTCCAATGAAAGCAAGGACCTACAACTAAGATTACTCTACCCAGCAAAGTGATAATTTAAGATTGAAGGATAGACAAAGAGCTTCTCAGACAAGAAAAGCTAAAGGAGTTCATTACCATCAAACCAGTAGTACAATAAATGTTAAAGGGACTTCTTTAAAAAGAAGAAAGAATAAAAAGAACATACACATGAATAATAAAATGACAATAACTACATACCTCTCTGATGATTAGTGATGTTGAACATTTTTTCATATGTCTATTGGCCATTTGTATGTCCTCTTTGGAGAAGTATCAGTTCAGGCTTTTTGACCATTTTTTAGTTGGATTGTTAGTCTTCCTGGTGTTGAGTTGTATAAGTTCTTTATATATTTTGAAAATTAATGCTTTATCAGATGTATCATTGGCAATTATGTTTTTCCATACAGTGGGTTACCTTTTCATTTTGTTGATGGTTTATTTTGCTGTGCAAAAGCTTTTTAGTTTGATGTAGTCACATTTTTTTGTTTGTTTGTTTCCCTTGCCCTAGCTAGAGGATACTAGTATGTCAGCAAAAATATTGCTATGAGAGATGTTTGAGATTTTACTGTCAGAGGAGCTAAGGGGCGGGGGGGTGTGTGTGTGGACTGAATGAAAGGAAGTTAAAAGATTAGCCAAAGAACATATATGCATAACCCATAAACACAAACAACAGTGTGGTGATGGGCCCTGACCGGTTTGGCTCAGTGGATAGAGCGTCAGCCTGCGGACTGAAGGGTCCCAGGTTCGATTCCGGTCAAGGGCATGTACCTTGGTTGCGGGCATATCTCCAGTGAAGGGTGGGCAGGAGGCAGCTGATTGATGTTTCTCTCTCATCAATGTTTCTAACTCTCTATTCCTCTCTGTAAAAAATCAATAAAATATATTAAAAACAAAACAAAACAGTGTGGTGATGGCCAGAGGGAAGGGGTGGTGAGAGCTGGATGGAGGTAGGCAAGCAGTGTGTGTGTGTGTGTGTGTGTGTGTGTGTGTGTGTGTGTGTGTGTGTTGGGGGGGTTAATGGGGCCATCTATAGTAGTGTAAACAATAAAAATAAAGTTAAAAAAGAAAACCAATGAATAAATGGGAAATTTCTAGCATTTTTGCTGACTTGCCTTTACAAACAGTACCTCCAACTAACCAGAGACTTACTGAGGGGAAGTTTTCTTTTGTAGAAGTATTCCAACTGATAGAATATATTCATTTTGCAATCCTTCATGAAATAATGTGTCTAAGCAATGGAGCTCAATGGCTTCAAATATCACAAAAAGAGAGATAATTCAAAATATATGCTTCCTCCAGCATTACACTGTTACGGGAATATACACTGGTACAACCACTATGTAAAATAGTGCAAAGCTTTTTCAAGAAATTAAAAAAAAAATGTTACTACCATCCAGCAATCCCACTTCTGGGTATATACTAAAGGAAATGAAAATAATTTGAGGAACTCTCTATACTCCAATGTTCATTGCAGCATTATTCACAATAATTAAGGTATGGAAACAGCCTAAGGGTCCATCTACAGATGAATGGATAAAGAAAATGTGGTGTGTATATGTGCAAGGGAATATTATTCAGCCTCTAAAAAGAAGAAAATTCTGCCATTTGCAATAACATGAATGAAACTGGAGGGCATTATACTAAGCGAAATGAGTCAGGCAGAGAAAGACAAATGCTGCATAGTATCACTATATGTGGAATTGGAAAAAAAAAAAGAATTCCTAAAAACAGAGAGTAGAGTGGTGATTTCAAGGGGTTAAGCATTAGGAAAATGGGGAGAAGTTGGTAAAAGGGTACAAACTTTCAGTTATAAGATGAATAAGGCCTTAGGATATAATGCATAACATGGTGACTATAGTTGACAATACTGTATTGTACAATTGAAATTTGCTAAGAGCGTAGAATTTAAGTGTTGTCAAAAAAAAGTAAATATGTGAGGTGGTGGACATGTTAATTAACTTGCTTGTAGAAATTCTTTCACAATGTATATGTATATCAAATCATTACTTTACACATTTTAATTATGTTACAATCATATGTGTCAATTATACTTCAGTGAGCTGAAAAAAAAAAAGAGAGAGAGAATATATGCCTCCTGAGGAACATTTGCACCACCACCTTTGGAATATCATTCCACCCCCAAATCAACCCTGATCTTGATTAAGTATCTAGATCTAAACATCAATTTATAATTACAATATATGGGAGGCCTATTTGAAACAATAGCATACAAATGCAATCAGCAAAATTCAGACAATTTCTTCAACAAATAAATTGCAAGAGGGATTTAAAAAAGAGAAAAAATACTGTAGGGTTAAAAGGACTCTAGACAACTATTAACCAATTGAAATATATGGGCATTCTCTGAATTCAAATTTGAAAAAAAATGATGAAAAGTTATGAGGCAATTGGATTAATTTGAATAATAACTGTATATTTGATGATATATAATTATTATTAACATTTTAAAGTAAAATAATGGTTTTGTGTTTACGCTTTTATAAAAAGTTTTACTTTAGATACATATTGAAATGATATAATATATGGAATTTTCTAGATAAGTGGTCAAAGAAAGTAAAACACAGATGAAAAAGAGACCTTGAATAATAATCACTGAAACTGAGTGATGAATAAATGAGGTTTTATTACACTAAGCTGTGGAATGTGGAAAATTGCCAGTTATGCTGATCAAAATGATGAAACATTGGCAATTTCATATGGCACAGCCTAGTACCATTTTCTGTACTTTTGTCCATGGTTAGGTGTTTCCATAACTGAACATTTCTAAAGACTGGAACTTAATGTATCAATCAGTTCCATGTGTGTTTGTTGAGTGGACACATGACCCGATAATCTGGCAGTGACATCACAAAACTGAATTGCTAAAAATGCAAAGGCAGAGACTCTAACCACTGCCACCCTAGGGTCAATACTCAGAGTGACTGGCTGCACATACATTCAGCCAGCCTCTCTGTGTGCGTTCCCGTCAGGTCAGGTTCTACTTGCTTCATTAGCAGAACTGGAAGGAAGCTATGATGCCTATACAGAGTGTTGCCCTCTTGAGGTTAAGCAGGGTTGGAAACAGATTTGCTTCTTGGTGTAACATCTCTGGGTGAATGCAGGGAATTGTTTCTTGGTTATTAAAGTGATGAGCAACACTGTTTCAAACAACGTTCTCTATGAGAAGCTCTGGACCTTGGGAAGACAGAGATTAGGAGTAGGAAAGCTTGTTCCCTAAGAAGACGGTGCAGAGCAAGTTGGAAAATATACTGCTTGCCCCAAGTTGCCTCCTGAAGATCCAAAATTATCAATATCGGCTTCTTACTGCCATGTCCCAGCTCCCATAGGAACCCGAACTATTCAGGGAATGGGGTGAAATTGGACAATTTGTCTAACAAGGAGCCTTGGGAATTGACTTCTTATTGGCCCAGATATTATAAATATTCCCTCAGTTCCTACAATTTATCTTCCACCCCAGCTTTTCTTCTTTGGGCCAGGAGGCTATCTACTTGTGCCTGTATGAGGCATCCTTATGTCTCCAAGATCTAACTTATCTAACGTCATCACCAAGGAGAAAACTGAGACAAGACTGACTAATGTATCAGTGATTATGTCAGGAAGAGAAAAAAATGGCCCAGTAAGTGGACTTAGAGGACAAAGATGGAGGGAGGGAGGAAATAAGGGAGGGGGGGCACACTTGGAGAAAAGGCAATGCAGGTGGCAGGAAGAGAGAAAGAGAGAAGCCTCTGTGTACTCAGAGAATTGGGAGAGTCTATCTGGTTCAATTCTGCTCAGCACCCAGTTCCCAGCCCTGAATCCAATCACCTCACTTATCTACCTAGCTCAGCATAGTCCAGCTGTGATGCTAGCCAGCAATTTCCAAAGCCTATGATTTGTAGCTCAGTTATTAATACCTGAACCTGTTTTTCTAAGTCTACAAAGAAGAGGTCTCTTTTTTCCACCAAACTTGTGTAGGCATAAGTTTGAGTTATTTCCATCACTGAATCTCTGAGTCCCTGGAGATTCCTGATATTTCCAGCTGGATTACCCCCGACACCAACTTCTAGGGTTTTATGTGGGAGAAGAGTTGTGCTTCTTTGAGTAAAGCCTCATCAGGCTGAAGTCAACATATGAGTCTCCCGATTTCTGAACATTTCCCAAGAGCTGTGCAAGGATGAGTGATAGCTTAGATATGCAGAACAGGGGCATGTGAGATGAGCTCACTGATTCAGTAATTTAATCAATTGGGTATTCACTAACGCCTCGTTGGATTAAAAAAAAAAAGTCTGAATCTTTCAGTGAAATTCTGAAACTACAAGATAGAATGTTGTCAGTGCCACAGAGTGGTATAAACTCTACTCTGATTTCAGGACCCAGAGTAAGAAACCAACTTTGACATGGGAGCTCTGTAGAGGTAGGATTTTGTGGATGATGTTAAGAGGGCCAAGGAACTCCAGGGACGCAGAGGGCCAGTGTCGCTGAGTGGCAAGGCTGTGAGCTTTGGACTTAGGCAGACATGCATTTGGGACCAAGCTCACCATTTACTAGTAATAGCTGTGGGAGCTACACATGCTCTTTGTGCTTCAGTCATCTCAGCTGTAAAGTGGGGATTATAACCTGTACCTCATAGCTTGTTGTTAGGAGCATACGTCATATATGTAACACACCTATTGTAGTTCTAAGAGCATACTAGGTATGTATTAAGTAATAAATGAGAAGAAACATGGAGATAACAAGTAGCAACAAAAGATGGGTTGTGAGACAGATTGGCATAAATTTAGAAGAGCAGTAGTAAATAGAATTAAAAGATTTTTAAAATTTGAAGTTAAATATTCAGACTTTTTTCAGTGACCAATAGTGATTCATAAAGTCTGTTGTGTAGATAGGAGACTTTTCAAGAATTGATGCCTGATTCAGCTACGTTACCTGAATACTCATAATTCTCAGGGAATATTTCTCATGTCCATGCCCCCTTAATTTGATAAATGCTTCTTGAATCTCAACTGTGAATTCATTAATTCACTCATGGTTCCTATATTTATGGAGATAAAGAATACAAGCTCTAGATTCAGACTGCTTTGCTTAATTCTGTGAAATCCCATTTGATTTTATTAATCTCCATGTGTCTCCATTTTCTTTTTATTAATTTATCTTTATTGTTCAAAGTATTACAGATGTTTTCCTTTTGTTCCCCCAGTGACCCTCTCTTCCTCACTCCTGGCCTCTCCCCAGGTCTTCTTTGCACTATTGTCTGTATCCATGGAATATATATATCTATAATAATGAAAACATAATATGCTAATTAGACTGACCTCTTTTCCCTCAGATTGTCAAATTAAAGAAAAATGACAACAGCTAACACAACAATAGCCATATGGTGTGAATGAATAAAAATTATACCTATTTTTTTTGTTAGATTGCAAAATATATGTTTTTGGTGTGCTGCAGAATTTCAGTAATTAGTTATGTATGCCATGAGACGTAAAAGGTTGAAAATCACTGTTCTAAATTATACACCATTATTATCATTTCCTCTTGACCAAGAAGGTGAGATTTTAGTGGTTTGGCAACTTGTTCAACGTCATCCATCTGTGCTGAGCCCATGAATCATACCCAGGTGTCTCTTTCCACAGCCCTTCCTTAAAATCTGAGGTGACAGTGCTGAGCCCATGAATCATACCCAGGTGTTTTTTTCCACAGCCCTTCCTTGAAATCTGAGGTGACGCTGCCGAAAGTTGGTTGAGACCATAACATGATGCTGAGCACTGGATCAGTCACTTTCCATGTGTTACTTTAACTCATCTTCTAAGAAAACCAGAAGGTGGGTATTATTTTCCCCAGAAAATGAAGTTCAGAGATGTTAATAGTCATTAAGTAATGGAACCAGCATTTGAATCCTGATTGATCTGAATCCAATTATCTGTGTGCTCTCCCTCATTCCACAAATTAATATTGAGTTTGCAGGTAGAAATTCAGGTATGGTTGTTAGGAGTCTGGAGTTGTAAGTTTGAGAATCAATTTTGTAAAGACAAAGTTGTTTTTAAAAACAATATTTTTATTGATTTCAGAGAGGAAGGGAGAGGAAGAGAGAGACAAAACATCAATGATGAGAGAGAATCATTGACCGGCTGCCTCCTGCACGCCCCCCACTGGGGATCGAGCCCGCAACCCAGGCATGTGCCCTCGACCGGAATCGAACCTGGGACCTTTCAGTCCACAGGCTGACACTCTATCCACTGAGCCAAACCAGCCAGGGCTGAAGGCAAAGTTTTTTAAAGGAGCCCTTACCTTGGCATTTAGGAAAGTTCATGAACACCCTGAAAGTAATGCCAAAATGTGTATTTTTTCTGTGTGTGTGTGGGGGGGGGGGGGGGAGAGAGGAGGGGGGGGGCATGGGCAGAAGCTTCAAAGAATCATGGGACAAAAATTGCTAAAGAAAAAACAGCCAACATGATAATGTTTAAGGTCTACTCTCTTAGCAAATTTCAAGTATATAATACAGTATTATTAAATATAGTCACCATGCTGTACATGAGCAAATCTTATTCATCATATAACTGAAAGCTTGTACACTTTGAACAGCATCTCCTCATTTCCCCCAGGCCCTGGTAAACACCATTCTACTGTTTCTATTATTTGACTTTTTTTTTTTTTTTTTAAATTCTACACAGAATGAAGTTATACAATATTTCTCTTTCTCTGCCTGACATATTTCACTAGCATAATCACCTCTAGGTTCATCCAGGTTGTCACAAATGACAAGATTTTCTTCTTTCTCATGACTAAGTAACATTCTATGTATGTATGTATGCATGTATCCATCTATCTATTATCTATCTATTATCTAGCTATCTAATCTGACAGCTTTTCTATCCATTCCTCATTGATGAACTCTTAGGTTGTTTCTGTATCTGGGCTATTGTGAATTATGCTGCAATAAAGGTGGGAGAACAGGTATTCATTTGGTTTCTTTCAGATATATACCCAGAAGTGGGTTTGCTGGGTATATGGTAGTTCTATTTTAACTTTTCTGAGGACCTTGCATATTGTATTCCACAGTAGTCATATCAATTTACATAGAGGCCCAGTGCATGAAACTTGTGCACTCGTGGGGGGGGGGGTCCCTTAGCCCAGCCTGCACCCTCTCGCAGTCTGGGAGCCCTCAGGGGATGTCCAACTGATGGCTTAGGTCCAGGGGAGTAGGCCTAAGCCATCAGCCAGACACCCTTAGTGATGCCACGGAGTGGGGAGGGGCTCCTGCCATAGCCACTCACTCACCAGCTGTGAGCCTGGTTTCTGGGAGTGCACTGACCACCAGGGGGCAGCTCCTGCATTGAGCATCTGCTCCCTGGTGGTCAGTGCACGTCATAGAGAGTGGTTGAGCAGCCTTAGCATATCATTAGCATATTACTCTTTGATTGGTTGAATGGACGACCAGACACTTAGCATATTAAGCTTTTATTATATAGGATTTTGGATATTAGCCCCTTATTGGAGGTATTGTTTGAAATATTCTCTCCTATTCTGTTGATTGCCTTTTTGTTCTATTGATGGTTTCTTTTAGTGTGCAGAAGCTTTTTAGTTTGATATAGTTTCACTTTTACTTTCCTTGCCTCTGGGGTCAAATTAATAAAATCCTCTCTGAGACGAAGGTCCATGAGTTTAGTACCTATGTTTTCTCCTATGTATTTTGTTTCACGTCTTATATTTAGGTCTTTGATCCATTTAGTTTATTTTTATGTATGATGTCAAATAGTGGTCCAGTTTCATTCATTTGCATGTAGCTTTCTACTTTCCCCAACTTCATTCATTGAAGAGGCTTTCTTTTCTCCATTGTATAATTTTGGCTGCATTGTCAACAATTAGTGGCTCTTAATTCTGTTCTATTTGTCTCCGTGTCTATTTTTCTATCATTACTATTTTGCTCATTGTAGCTTTGCAATATTATTTGAAGTCAGGGAGTGTGATACCACCAGCTTTGTTCTTAATTTTAGGATTGATTGGGCTGTTTAGGGTCTTTTTTGCTTCCATGCAAAATGAGGATTTTTTGTTCTATTTCTGTTAAAAATACCATTGGGATTGTGATGATGGATTTCATTATATCTGTATATTGATTTAATATGGCCATTTAAACTATGTTGAATCTTCCAATCCACGAACATAGAATATTTTTCTACTTATTTGTGTCTTCATCAATATCTTTCAATAATGTCTTGTAGTTTTCAATCTATAGGTCCTTCACATTCTTTGTTAAGTTTACTCTTAGGTATTTTATCTTTGTTGCAATTGCAAGTGGAATTTTTTTCATTTTTCAAATGTAATTTCATTGTTAGTATATAGATATTCAATAGATTTTTATACATAGACTAGTAGCCCATCGTGCGATATCGTGCGCAATAGGCCTCCTATCACTTTTGCGGGAGTTGGCACAAGCCGTGCTGCTTCCACGGGAGCCGGGAGGGACCCACGCCGATTCCGAAGGAGGGAGCCACGCTGCTTCCGTGGGAGGTGGGCCTGCTGCCTCCTCTCCCAGCCTGTGCTCAGCCATAGAGGCTATGGGACACCCCCCATCCCCTATAGGCCCTCCGTGGCTGGGGCGTTGGCTGCGGCAACGAAGCAAGCATCCCGCCCCAGCTGCTCCATGCCCACTGCCCAGAGGCCCTCCGTTGCTGCGGCGACGAAGCAAGCATTCTGGCAGGCCGCTCACACTGCCTGCTCTCAGCGGCAGCCCCCCACACACACCAGGGGGACTCTAGCAAGGCTGAGGAGACTGGGCACCACCATCTTGTGGCTATGGGCACCGCCATATTTGTGATGGAGTGATGGTTAATTTGCATATTAGCCTTTTATTACATAGAACTTTGTACTTTGCAGCTTTACTGTGTTTATAGTTTCTAGTAGTGTGTGTGTGTGTGTGTGTGTGTGTATAGTCTTTAAGGTTTTCTATATTTTAAAAATCATGTAATCTGTAAAAAGTGACAATTTTATTTCTTCACCCCCAGTTTGGATGCCTTTTATTTATTTCTCTTGCCTGAATGCTCTGGCTAGGACTTTTAAGTACTATGCTAAATAGCAGTGTGAAAGTGAGCATCCTTGTCTTATTCCTGATCTCAGAGGAAAAGCTTTCAGATTTCGTTATTGAGTATGCTGTTAACTGGGGGTTTGTCATTTATGGCCTTTAGTATAATGAGGTATTTTCCTTCTATATCCATTTTATAAGTGTTTTAATCATAAATGGACATTATATCTTGTCAAATGCTTTTCCTGCATCGATTTATATGATCACTCTATCACATTGATCAATTTGCATATGTTAAACCTTCTTTGTGCCCTGAAATGAACCCCACTTGTTCATGATGCATTATCTTTTTAATGTATTATTGTATTTGAGTTGCTAGTATTTGCTTAGGATTTTTTCATTTATATTCCTCAGAGATATTGGCTTATAATTTTCTCTTTTTGGTGTGTTGTCCATGCCAAGTTTTGGTAACAGGGTAATGCTGGCCTCATAAAATTAGTTAAGAATTATTGCTTTTTCTTTAATTTTTTTGGAAGAGTTTGATAGCATAGGTTTTAGATCTTCTTTTATTGTTTGGTAGAATTCACTAGTGAAGTCATGTGGTCTTTGATTTTTACTTTTTGGGAGGATTTTGATGACTGTTTCAATTTGCTTATTATTGATTGGTCTATTTAGATTTTCAAGTTCTTCATGATTCAGTCTAGAAAGGTAATACATTCTTAACAGCTTCTCCATTTCTTCTAGGTTACTGAATTTGGTGGCATGTAGCCTCTCATAGTATTCTTGTATCATCCTTGCTATTTCTGTGATGTCTACTGTAACCTCTCCTCTTCCACTTCTTTTCTCTTTTTTCTTTCATTAGTTTAGCTAGAGTTTGTCAATGCCATCAATCTTTTTTAAAAATAATAATTTATTGAGTTTTAGGAAGAGAAGAAGGGAGAGGGAAAAACATTTGGTGTGAGAGCATCACATCGATTGGCTGCCTCTTGCACACCCCCTATTCAGGATCGAGCCTGCCACTCAGGCATGTGCCCTGAGTGGGAATTGAACCAGCAACCCTTAGTGCCCTGAAAGATGCCTAATCAATAAAGCCACACTGGCCAAGGCAATCTTATTAATATTTTAAAGAACCAGTGTGTTTTTTTTGTTTTGTTTTTTGCATTATTTTTTTTCTGTTTGCCTCTTTGTTCCCTATTTTTTTATATAATTCTCTAATTTTTATTATTCTCATTTTTGGCTTTTTTTTCCCCCTAGTTCTTTAAGGTGAAATATTTGGTTGTTAACTTGAGATTTTTTTCTTCTTTCTTGAGATAGGCCTCTACGGATATAAACTTCCCTTTTACTACTGTTTTTGTTGTATCTCCCTACTTTTGATATGTTATATTGTCATTCTCATTTGTTTCTATGTATCTTTTTATCTCTTTGACCCAGTCATTGTTTTGTAGTATGTTGGTTAAATTCCACATATTTGTATTTTTTCCCCACTTTATATTTTTAAATTTATCCCTCCCCCCACCCCCCCGCCACAATTCTCAGGATATTTTGAAGGAGAGAGAGAAAGGTGTGAGAGAGAAACATCAGTCGGCCGCCTCCTGTACGTGCCTCACCTGGGGATCAAACCTGCAACCCAGGTGTGTGCCCTGACCAGGAATCAAACCTGCAACCTTTTGGTGCACGGGATGACACTCCAATCAGCTGAGCAGCCCAGACAGAGCTTCCCTGTTTTATTTTTGCAGTTGACTTTGTGGTGGAAAAATATGCTTGGTATGATTTTAATCTTAAATCTTTTGAGGCTGGTTTTGTGTCACAACATATGGTCTACTCTTGAGTTGGTTTCCATGTACACTGGAGAAGGATATATAACTTGGTGTTCTGGGATGAAAAACTCTGCAAATATCGATTATGTCCATTTGATCTAATGGATCACTTAAGGCTAATAATTTCTTATTGGTTTTCTGTTTGGATGATCTATCTGCATCTGTCCATGGATTCTCTGATAATTTAGTGTAGTGATCAAAACAAGCTGGTTCACTGTATTATTCAAATGTTCAGTACCCTTACCAAAATTCTGTCCTCTTGATCTATTACTAAAAATGATATGATAAAAACTCTTTATATGGTGTGGTTCATAATTTTTTCTTATACTTCTGTTAGTTTGTTTTCCTTTTTGTAACATAAGTCTATGTAAAATGCATATTAGTAGCTCTTTTTCCCCCCTTTTAAGTGAATTTTTCCTTTGTTATTACATAATGACTTCCTTTTCCCTTTTAATGCCTTTTGCCTTAAGTATTTTTTTATCTGATATGGATAAGATATCCAACTTCCCTTTGGTTAGCTTTCTTGGTATAGCTTTACCATTCTTTTATGTCATTATAGTTTAGGTGTATCTCTTACATGTGTGAGATGTTAGGATTTGTTTCTTTTTGTCCAGGCTGAGAGTCTCTGTTTTTAACGACTTAAGACATTTAGATAATTGTTGTAGTTACTCCTATAATTTGTGATTTTTCTTTGCTTCTTATATCTTCTTTTCTCAAAGTGGTTTGATTACAATCTCTTTATTTCTGTTGTGCCCCTACTACAATTTAGAAGTCATATGTTTTGTACTCATTATTTTTAGTGGTTACAACTAAGGTTTAATCATATATGCTTTATGTAGAAAGTGCAAAATATTCAATATTTCTATTATTTTGCAACTCAATACAAGAATATTACAACTTTTATTCTATTCCCCTCCTCATCTTAATATAATTTCTGTCTCATATTTTTATATACCTTGTTTACATGCACAGTCTCACTACAATTATTATTAACTATTTTGAAACTCAATGGTTTACTTAAGTTTTTCTACATATATACCAGTTTCTTGACTGCTCATTGCTTCTTGGATATCACTTTTGTCTGGATTTAATTGGTTTTATCCTAAAGTAAATCTTTACTAGATTTTATCTTCAGCAAGGTTTCTTGCCTGATACACTCTCTCAATCTTTGTCTGAAACAGGAATATTCAGGGAAGCATCTTGGAACCAAGCTTTGACATATGAGTTGCTTTAAACATTTAATCAATAGTCTACAATGCAACAAATATATAAGTTGATATCATAATTAACCAAGATGGACAATTGAGCGTAATCTCATCTAATTTTTCAAAATCATCTCTATAGCGTTCACCTAACTTCCCCCTTTCAATACTTTCAGAGGAATTATACCCATGGAACCAAGGAACCAAACCAGTATATCCGAATTCATCCTTCTAGGACTTTCAGAAAAAACGGAAATGGAGCCTCTCCTCTTTGCTCTGTTCCTTTGCATGTATGTGATCACAGTGGTGGGGAACCTGTTGATCATCTTGGCCATCAGCTCAGACTCCCACCTCCACACTCCCATGTACTTCTTCCTAGCCAACCTGTCCTTGGTTGATTTTGGCCTGGCCACCAACACTGTCCCCAAGATGCTGGTAAACATTCAAATTAAGAACAAATTTATCTCCTATCCTTGCTGCTTGACCCAAATGTACTTTTTCCATTTTTTTGGCATCGTTGACAGTGTCTTAATTGCAGTGATGGCTTATGACAGGTTTGTGGCTATCTGTCACCCCTTACACTATACCGCCATCATGAGCCCGCGCCTTTGTGGCTTGCTGGCCGGTGGTCCATGGGTGTGTTCCTACCTTATCTCTCTCACACACATCCTCCTGATGGTGCACCTGGTTTTCTGTGGCAACAAGATTCCTCACTACTTCTGTGACCTCAATCCCCTTCTCAGACTTTCTTGCACTGATACTTCTGTGAACAAGATCTTTGTGCTCATTGTGGCTGGGATGGTGATAGCCACCCCTTTCATCTGCATCCTGGCTTCCTATGCCCGCATCATTGTGGCCATCATGCAGGTTCCCTCGGCAGGTGGCAGGAAGAAAGCCTTTTCCACCTGCAGCTCCCACCTGTCTGTGGTTGTCCTCTTTTATGGGACTACCATAGGGGTCTATTTGTGTCCTTCGTCAGTCCACACAGCTGTCAAGGAGAAAGCCTCTGCTGTAATGTACACCGCAGTCACCCCTATGCTGAACCCCTTTATCTACAGCCTGAGAAACAGAGACATAAATGGGGCACTGAGGAAGCTCATCAATAGAAAAATTACCTCATCTTCCTAACCACCAGGACACCTGGAAGTTTCTGGGTAATAAGATGCAAACATCTGGGTTCTTGGGTAAAAATCTGGAATTTTTGAGTTGGAAGAGTAACCACTTGGAATTTTAAATTGCAGAAGATTAAAAGGAAACCTCAAATGATCCTGTCACTATTTTCCCAATTAGTGAGACCAATAAGAGTCCTTTTGTGTATGTCTTATGCCCTATTTCCAGAAGAATCAGTCTAGTTCTATCAGACTGGATTTACCATGGTTCAGAATCCATTTAGCACTCAGCAAATGCTATTGAGTATCTATTATGAGCTTGATGTAGGTGCTGGCCATCATGTGATGAGCAGGAGAGACACATGACCTATAGCTTGGAAGATCCCAATAATTGAGTGTGGAAGAAGACATTAGATGTAAGCCTATATAATAAAAGGCTAATATGCAAATTGACTGAACAGCAAAACAACCAGTCGCTATGATGCGCACTGACCACCAGGGGGCAGACACTCAATGCAGGAGCTGCCCCCTGGTGGTCAGTGTGCTCCCACAGGGAGAGTGCCGCTCAGTCAGAAGCTGGGCTCATGGCTGGCGAGTGCAGCAGCAGTGGCAGGAGCCTCTCCCGCCTCTGAGGCAGGCAGACATCCCCTTGAGGGGTCCTGGACTGTGAGAGGGCGCAGACTGGGCTGAGGGGTCCTCCCGCCCCCCAATGCATGAATGTCATGCGCCGGGCCTATAGTTAGAATAGAATAGAATATATACATGAAGAGAAGGAAAGAATACAGCAGGAACACTTGAAAGAATCTGAAGGTGGAGTCTCATCTCAAAGGATAAGATGGTGTTATTGAGGCAAATACAAGGAGTAAGAGTCTCAGATAAAGGAACAGTATGTGAAATGTGAAAGAGAAAGAGAAAGAGAGAAAAGAATGCATTTATGAAATGGAAAATCCAGTTATGGTGACTGACTTGGGAAATGCCACATCAAGAAGAGTTTAGGGTCAACCCAAAGTTTTCTTTCCAATAACAACCAGGCCATTAATTTGACTTCCAAAAACAAAAGTCAGGGAGGATGTGAATGAGATATATGTTCCTCCTCCCTCTCACTCCTATCCTGTCTTCTGGGGAGGTGAGATGGAGTGTGCTGGGGAAAAATTGTGGAAGGCACAGGGAGAAAGAGGTTCAGGCCATGCACTAAGAAACTGAGGAACCACCACCTGATGGCACATAACTTCATAGCCAAGGATATGAAGGGTGATACCAACCTACTGAGTCATGATTCTCTAAATAAGAAGGCAGCTGAAGCATGTCTCAATCACTACATATCTGTGTGGGATGCATTTAAGTAGTAGCACTGCTTAGGACAGAAATGAGAGCTATTCATTTTGAGTACATCTTGTGCCACACACCATGTTATGTTTCTTTGCACTATCTCATTTCCTTATCCTAAAGTCCCCATCAAGGCAATAAATTATATTTATGTCTATTGTGAAGTAATCCTCATACTCATATGGATATTTACAACTAAAATGGAAAGTGACTTTCAATGGAGCCAGAAATTTTCAAATGGTGCTAAGGAGGTGACATCATCTTAAGCAGAAAGACTGAATAATCATACATTTAATTTACTTATGCTACTTTCCTTCCAGGGAGGATTAAATTAGACTTTATCAGTTAAACAAGGAGGACTCCAGACCTGGCCCTGTTGTAGGTTAAAAAACAAACAAACAAACAAACAAACAAACCCCACAAAGCTTTCTGGTGGATATTCTGGTGAATAAATTCCAGAATCTAAGAGTATTGGTGTTTGCCATGGGTACCCACCCCCTGATTATAGTAAGATATTTTTATTGGGTGAAAGCTGACCAGGTAAGTTCCCTGGTCTCCTGCCAGATGCCTGCAAGTACTTAATGCGCTGACAGGAGAGGGTTGGAATGGCTAGAGGCCTGGAAAATTATTAGAATTTGGGGGCTCACAGAATTTTTGGAAAATCTTTCTCTTATCCAATTATTTAGCTCCCTTCCTTCTCTGTGCAATGAGAGATGCCTAGTGCTAATAAAAAATCTCTTAAGATTCTGTCAGCCAAACTATTTCTGTCTGGTTTAGTGTTAAAAAGTTAAGGCCATGACTCCAGAAGAGGTTGTCCTGGTAGCCTTTATAATATCAACTTCCAATATTTGTTGGCATCAACAAATATTGGATTCACTCACTCATTCAATCATTCATTCAACAAATATTTGCCAGTGTCTATCTACTCTATGCAAGTTATTGTTCTAAGCACTGGCAATAGAGCAGTAAGCAAAAGAATAAAAGTAGTTATTTTCTGTGACTACAAAGTTTTAGTAAAAGGGAGTTTTGTTTTTTGTTTTTTTGGAGAGGGGGATGGGTAGAACTACTCTGTATCCTGATATCAGAGCAATGACTTTGAAGGTGCCAAAAAATTTAAGTAGTGTTCTACCTCCCCATATCCTATAAAAATATACATGGAATAAAATTCCAAGTACTGTGCACCATAAGAAAGGTAATTTTACTGATATCAGTTTAAAACAAAATTAAACAATAGAAAACAAAGCAAACATTCCCAGTCCAGCAGGAAAAACATCAATAATAAAAATAGCTATAAATAAAATATAAGTATGAATAAAAATACCTTTAAATGTGAAAATAATTACCAATGGTGAGAAGGACTGCAAAGGCATCATGGAAGGTGATGTGAAAGAGACAGATGGAAGGTATTTTATTTTATTTTTTAAAATATTTCTTTATTGGTTTCAGAGAGGAAGGGAGAGGGAGAGAGAGATAGAAACATCAATGATGAGAGAGAATCATTGATTGGCTGCCTCCTGCACGCCCCCTACTGGGGACTGAGCCTGCAACCTGGGCAATGTGCCCTTGGCCAGAATCCAACCTGGGACCCTTCAGTCCGCAGGCTGACGTTCTATCCACTGAGCTGAAATGGCTAGGGCAGATGGAAGGTATTTTAATCTGGGGATTTCTAAGGGCAATCAGTCTCTATTAAGGTAACTTCTGAGTTGATTTACTCACACATTCAATCATTAACACTAAGAAGGAAGTATTTCTGGGAAGGAGGTGACAAGAAGGGAACTGCACAAGCAAAGTCAGGAACAGTATTTAATACGTTTTAAAGAATTGTCTATGTTTTTAATATGTATATTTAGATTTGATCCTTTCTCAGTCTTGGAACAAAATCCTGCAAGCACTTTAAACCCAATGTATATCTCAGGTTAAAAGAAGCAGCAGTACAGTAAAAGAGAAAAATCAATATAACAAAACAGCAACCAACAAAATGGAAGAAGATATTTCAAACAATACCTCTGATAATGGGCAGATACATAAAATATATAAAGAACTCATACACCTCAAAACCAGAAAAACAAACAACCCAATTAAAAAGTGGGCAGAAGACCTGAATAGACACTTCTCTAAAGAGGACATACAGATGGCCAATAGACATATAAAAAGTTATTCATCATCACTAAACATCAGAGAAATGCAAATCAAAACCACAATGAGATACTATTTGTCAGAATGGCTATCATAAATAAATCAACAAATATAAAGTGTTAGTGGAGATGTGGAGAAAAGGGAACTCTAGTGCACTGAGGGTGGGGATGCAGATTGGTGTAACCACTAAGCAAAACAATGTGGAGGTTCCTTAAAAAAATTAAAAATAAAGTTGCCTTATGGCCCAGCAATTTCACTTGTAGGCATATATCTGAAGAAACCCAAAACACTAATATAGGCACTCCCATATTCATTGCAGCGTTATTTACAATAGCCAACATATAAAAGCAAACCAAATGCCCATCAATAGATGAGTGGATAAAAAAAGCCATGGTACATGTATACAAAGGAATACTTCTCGGACATAAAAATGAATGAAATCTTCCCCTTTGCTATGGCACAGATGGACTTAGAGGATATTATGCTAAGTGAAATAAGCCAGACAGAGGAAGACAAATACAATGATAATTTCACTTATATGTAGAATCTAAAGAACAAACAAACTAGAAATAGACTCATAGATACAGACGACAGACCGACAAATTGGTAGTTACAGAATAGCCATGGAGATGTGAATTACAGTGTCAGAAATATAGTCAATGATATTATAATAATTATGTATGGGGCCAGGTGGATACTTTAAATATCAGGGGGAACACTTTATAATTATATGATTATCTAAGCACAATGCTGTACATCTGAAACTAATATAGGATAATATTCAACACATTAAAAATAATTTAAAAACATTTCATATAATACTGGTGATGATGAACCCCTTTAGCTTTTTCTTGTCTGGGAAGCTCTTTATCTGTCCTTTGAGCAGGATAGAGAAATCTTGGTTCAGACAGTTCCATCACTTCCTTGCTATATGACCGTAGGCCATTATCTTGTATGTTCTGCACCTCAGTTTCCTCATCTGTGAAATGAGGTAATAATAGTACCAGCCTCACAGCTTTGGGTAAGGAATAAAGAAGGTTATTATGTGTAAAGTTATAAGAGCAGCGCTGGACACTTAGTAGTTACATGGGCAGCAAATTATAACAATTATTATTATTGTCATTATTATTATTATGTACTTTTCTGTGATCACTTGAAATTTGTGTTTACTAAACAGTGAAGCATTGTAAACCATGAAATGCAATAATTTTAATTGCCAAATGTAAACAGTACTTCATATATGAACTGAATATAAATAATGTCATTAAAATAAAAATTTTTTTGTTATTTTAATTTATTTTTGAGTTTGTTGAGCTGTAATTGGGAAATAAAATTGTAAGACATTTAAAGTATGTGAAATTCATTCTTTTAAAATTGTTCCTTGTTTTAAAATTAAAGATAATATTAATTTTGTCTTTAATCAGATGGGATGGCAATATGTTTTGAAAGAATAAAAAACAAGATATTTCATTAGTGGTATAACTTAATGGTTTCCTAAACTGTACTGTCTGCAGATATTTCCTTTTTATTAAAATTCACAGTTACCAAAAAATCTATATATATAAAAAAGGCTAAGCAACTGGTCAACCAACGGGGAGGTATGATGCGCACTGACCACCAGGGGGCAGACACTCAGTGCAGAAGCTGCAGAGCAACAGCTACTTTGCAGAGTGCCCTCTCTCACTCTGGGACCCTTCGGGGGATGTCGCACTGCCAGTTTTGGCCTGATCCCCGCAGGCCAGGCCAAGGGACCCCACCTGCTGGAGGGACCGCGCTCACTTTGCAGATGCCCTTCGATCCTCCGCACCACCCCAGGTACAGCCGGCCGCCAGAGGTTGGCTCCAGGGCGTGTCCGGCCCATCTGGCCCAGTCCTGCCCTGCTGGCCACCTTCTAATTAATTTCCTTTCAATGTGCATGAATTCGTGCAATGGGCCTCTAGTTATTTATATAAACTATTATATTATCAGGCATTAATAAAAATATCTCCACCTGCATTTCTTATATGGTCATATTAAAAAATATGTTAATTCACTTTGGAAGGTCTGATGGGATGGCAATATGTTTTGAATAAAACCATGAAGAAGGATGCAGTTCTGCAAAGTTCCCAGTAGGGGCCGCTGTCCCCAAACCAAGGACACAACCCCACTGCAGGTGAATCTTCCTCAGATAGGACCAGGCCAGAGGAAGTGCAGTGGGGCTCCAGGCTCTTTCCCACCTCCAGGTCCCATCAAGCTCCTGCAGCCTGTTCACCTGGCACCATGTGCAGTATCTTTCCTACAAGCTCTGAAAATGTCCCTCCACCTCCTGCCAGGGTTACCCCAACATATCCCCTCCATCCTTACCTCAGAGCTTTTACATGTGCTGCTCCCTCTGTGTGGAATGCCTTTCCTTTCAGTTTACCGATGTCCACTCAGAAAACTCATAGTGCAGTTGAATTTTCTTCACCTGGGGGGATGTTACGTAATTCCTCTGTGCCCCAGATTCCTCTGATGGGCAGGCTGGAATGATGGGTGAGCCAGTGCAAGGCATGAGAAAACCTGAGAGGCAGTGCTGAGCCACAGAGGGTTGTGATCAGCAATGTCCTCACGTGATGTAGAGAAAAATCCCCCTGCCTTCCCTCGCTCACCCCTGATCTTTCTAAAAGAATCTTATGGGGGTTGAATGAGCAGCTATAGCTTTGGCCAGCACAGACCCCCCTCTTTGGGCTCCCAGTGGCCAGACCAGCCACCTATGTGCCCTCCTGGTGGGGCTGTTTGCTCTCTGGTGACGCCCCTAAAACTGGGCCAAAACACAGGACCTGCTCCCTGGGCAGACACCAGCCTGAGGACAGCCCTGCAGGAAAAGGCACGATCAACTGGCTGGGGGCTGGGTTTCACCTTTATGAAAGCGCGGTAACTCCCTTTGCCACAGAAGAGTTGGAGGACAGACCAGGAGGCTGATCAGTGGCTCCCACAGGGCTCGGTGAGCCCCACATACAGGTAGAGAGCCCGGCTGAGCTGGCCAAGGTTCAGGGAACTGGGGGCCCTCAGAAACCCTGCACCCAGACCACCTCCCCTGCCCATCTCAGCCCCTCTCTCCGTTTCTCTGGACAATGCCCCTTTCCTTTCCCATGCTGTCTCTGCATCTTTTCCACTATCGCAGCTTCTCACCCTGTCTCTGTCTCTCTCTCCCTGCCTTATCTCTGTCCCTTCTGGGTCTCTGGCTATGAGGATCTCTGTCTCCCTTCCTATGTGTCTCTCCTTGTCTCTGTCTGCCTCTGTCCCTGTTGTCTCATCCAACATTCACTCTCTGGGCAGTGAGTGGGGGTGGGGATATAGGATTCTCCCCCTAGACCCACCTCCCACCCCACATGTCCTCTCTCTTCTTAGGTTCTGCCTTCTTTGAACCTTTGCCCTGAGAGGGAGATGGGTGGGTTGTTGCCCTGAGGAAGGGGCAGGGAGGGCTGGCTGGGAGGAGAGGGTCCAGGCCCAGGCTCCATGGTGTCATTCCTGAGAACATCAGGTTTCAGACCCCAGTGCTGACTTCCATTTTGGAGACCCTCCTGCAGTCACCTCTCCACCACTCACATTCTGCCTTGCCACCTATCTTCTCCCCACTGTTCACCTTCTCCTCCCTGTTGTTCACCTCACGCTTCACCCGGAGATCCACCCTCTCCCCACAGGGTTTGCTGACCCTCCCTCTCCCCACACAGTTCACCAACCCCCTCTGCTGCACCCCACCTTGTCCCCACGGCCCACCTCCCCCTTCTCTCCTTGCCCTTCCTCATCACCAGGCCTCTGACCTCTTCTCATGTCCCTGCATCTTCTGTGGGCATTGTCCCTACTCTGGGTCCCGTTCTGCACTCGGTGCAGCTGCTGTTGGCTGACTTCCAGCCAGCTGTCACCTTGTCAACGCTAATGGAATGAGAAACCGGGGCTTCACGAATTCTGAAACAGACCTGATTACGTAGGCCGTAATAGGTGACTACACCCCTTAATGGGTGTGTGGAGGGAGTACTGTGTGGAGGGTTGTGGTCTCAGAAGATGGTGCTTAGGGACCGGGGAGGGTCTGGCTATTGTGTGCTCCTCTAGGTTTGCCTCTTGGGTTTGTCACTGAGGAGCCCAACTGTGCTCTGGGACCTGGTGGTGAGGTGGGTCCCGCTGCCATGCAGACCTGTGGTCCGTCTGTTGTGGGGGGTCTGACTATTGTGGGGTCCAGTTCTTGTGGAGATTTGGGGGTGGTTGGGGTCCGGCATAACTGCTGTGAGGTTCAAGTGGCCGTGCTGGTAAGAGTGAACGGTTGTTGCAGGCAGTGTGACAGACCTCCACTGTGGAGCCTGTCATGTGTGGGGTTGTAGTGCCTGGGTTAGTGGTCATCACCTCTCTCTCTCTGCCTGCTCCCTCTCCTTCTCTCCTGCCTTCTCTGCCCTTCCTGCTTTCTCTGTCTATTTCCTTCTCTCCTCTCTGTCTCTCTCCATACCTACCTCTCTTTGTGCCTCCATATTGAACTTTCATTCAAATGTTAACTGAGCAATTACTTTGTGTTCACCATCTGGCTGCAGTGGTACCTGGAGGCTCTGGCTCCTGCTCAGATGGGAAGAGAAGGTGGGACATCCCCACCCACCCCAGGTGGGCCCCAAGGATGGTAATGACTGGTTTATGTGGAGAAAACAGGCTGAATGTCTCCCCTCATCCTGGAAAGGGTTCATTCCCCAGGTATAAGGCAGACATAAGGCTGAGGAGCTTTGGTGAGTGAACTGACTCTCTCCTACAGGAGCAGAGAGGGTTAAGGGCATTGAGGGAAGGGACCAGCCAAACAGATATTGAAATGAGAGAGCATATCAGGTAGAGGGAACAGTCTGTGCAAAGGCCCCGGGGCGGGCCTGGTGTGTTGGGGAAACATCGAGGAGGTTGTGTGGTGGGAGCAGAGTGAGTGACAGCAGGTGGGGCAGCCAGGGGATGGGGCAGGTTGTAAAGGGCCCAGTGAAGCTCAAGGAGGACTTGGGCTTTTACCTTGAGGGAGGTGGGAGCCCCTGGGGCTGGACATTTGTGAGGCTTCCTAGACAAGCCAGCCCCTTCCCCATACATGGCTACCAGCACCATGCCCCTCTTCGTTTTATCCAATTTTTAAATTGTGGTAAAATGCATGCAACATAAAAGTTGCCAGCTTAACCACTTTTCAGTGTGCAGATCCGTAGTATTAAGCGCATTCACATTGTTGTGCAGCCATCACCTGCATCCATCCCCAGAAGTTTTCATCTTCCCCAACTGAAATGCTGTCCCCATTAAACACGAACTCCCTATCCTCCTGCCCCAGCCCCTGGCTCCCACCATTTCTATGAATCTGATTTCCACAGGGACCTTCTATAAGTGGATTCATAAAGGGTTTGTCCTTTTGTGTCTGGCTTATTTCACTGAGCATAATGTCCTCAAGGTGGATCCATAATATTGTAGCAGGTGCCAGAATGTCCTTCCTCTTAAGGCTGAGTGATATTCCATTGTGTGGATGGACCACATTGCATTTATCTGTCATCTGTCCATCGACACTTGTGTGTAGCGTCTGCATTTAATCTACTATGAATCATGCTGCTACCGAGACAGGTGTACCAAGAGCTGTATAAGAGCCTGCTTTCAATTCTTTTGGGTACATACCCAGAAGTGGAATTGGGGGATCATATTGTAGCTCTATTTTTCAATTTTTTTGTGGGTATACTGAACTGTTTCCCATAGTGGCTGCACTGTTTTACATTCCCACCAGCAACTGACGGGGGTTATGACTTCTCCACATCCTCCCCAGCACTGGTTATTTTCGAGGTGGTTGGTTTTTTATAGTAGCCATCCTCTGAGTGTGAGATGGCATTTCTTTATAGTTTTTATTTCATTTCCCTAATGAGTAGTGATGTTGAGCATCTCTACATGTGCTCACTGGCCATTCATGCATCTCCCTTGCAGAAATGTCTATTCAAGTCCTTTGCCCATTTTTACATCACATTGTTGTTGAGTATTAAAAGTTATACACACACACACACACACACACACACACACACACACATATAAATTCTGGATGTTAATTCCTTATCAGATATCGAATTTGCAAACATTTTCTCTCATTCTGTGGGTTGCCTTGTCACCCTGTGGACAGTGACTTTTGATAGCATCACTCTTTTTACAGCTAGGACAGTGGCAGCTGGGTCAAGGTGAGATCTAACCCGTAGATCCAGGCTTAACAACCACCACCAGTTCCATTCAAGTGGCTACAGGGGCCAAGTCTACCTGGGGGGCAGGTCTTCCTAAATCAGCCTGGGATGTGGGCATTTCCCCTTAAAGCAGGTGTCTCTACCATGTGCGATTTTCTTTGGGGTTGGACACTCCTTTGTCCTGTGTAGAAGAGAATGTTGGGCAGCATCCCTAGCCTGACCCAGGAGATGCCAGTAGTATCCTGCCCTTGTCATTGCAACCAAATATGTCTCCAAGACATTGAGAAATGTCCTCAGAGAGAACCTCGGCCCTAATCTGGAGGGAGGAGGGAGGCTCTGCAGAGAGGAATCCAGGATCAGGTGAGTAAGTCTCAGTCTCCACAACACTAGAATGGGGACCTGGGGGTGATGCCTCACTCATTCATTCTACAGAGTTTATCAAGCACCTAGTTTGTGCCAGGCTCTGGGGTGGGGATACCCTGGGGAGAGAAACAGAGGTCTGGCCTCATGGGAGAAAGAGGGATGTTAGTCAGTTAATGACAGGACTGAATGGAAAATGACAGGAGTCATAAATGCTGAGAAGCACAAAAACCTGGTGTCCAGTCAGTGCAGAGTAGGGGCACCTCATCTCTCCAGGAGGACAGGGAGGGCCTTCTAGAGAAACTGGAATCAAAGGATGAGAACGAGGGAACCAGCGGAGGCGAGGAAGAGCGGTCCAGGCAGCAGGACTGCACGTGCAGAGGCTCTGTGGTGAGCCTGAGTGGTCGGAAGGCCAGAGTGGTTGGGGCATGGAAGGGACAAGCTCCCTGTGGACTCTGCAGGACCTCCTGGGTGGCATCAGGGAGCGTGGTCTTGATCTGTTGAGGGTTTTAAGCTGGAAAATGACATAAGCGTGGTGAAAAGATGCCTTCAGCAGATAGTGCCAGGCAGGGCCAGGCACCAAGAAACGGCTCTTATGACGTAGTGGGTGTTTGGGGATCCAGAGAACTTACAGGGTCCAGTCCCTGCTTCTTGACAGCTCTGAGAACCATGGGACACTCAGGGTTTGGGGTAGGGGCTGGGAAAGAGAGGTGTACATGCTTTGAGTTCAGTTTGGGAGATGGGGTAGGGGAGCCATTCCTAGGGGCAGGGGCAGGGCTCCCAGGGCCAGAAGCTGCTTCTCTCAGCACAGTCCTGGGCCCATTTCACAGGAGGAAGACTGAGGCCCTGGCCTTCATGGCACCATGTCCTGAGCCAGCAGCTGCATCCTGGCCTCAAGGTACCTTTGGGACCTGTCACATTTCCAGACATGTCTCAGGGCTTGAGAGGATGGGCTCTGGGTCCAGCTGCCCAGGTTCCATGCCCCTTCATGACCAGCTGTGTGACCCAGGGCAGACAGTGTACCACTCTGAGCTTCTGTGGCAAAAAAGGGGAGAATCTGCCTCTCAGGGAAGATGTGAGAATTAAACAACATCCTTCACATTCAGTCATTCACTCGACAAATAGGTATTAAGCATCTACCGTGTGCCAGGTGCTGTTCTAGGAACTAGGGACACAGATGGGCGCCACCACCTTCACCGGGGGATGGTGTTCTTGTGGCAGAGACAGACCCTTAGCTACTCAGTCAGCCAGTAACTAAAAGGTAAGGGGGTGATGAGTGCCCCAAATAAGCACACAGCAGGAAGAGAGGGACCGAAAATGAATGGGGCTGTGGGTGTAGGTGGTGATTTAGTCTAGGGGTCAGTGCAGGCCTTGCTGAGGAGGTGAGGCCTGAAGGAGGCGAGGACAGGGCCACATGACTATCTGGAGGAACAACATTCCTGGCCAAGGAAGGAGTCCAGGCAAAGGTCCTGAGGTAGCACCGTGCCTGGTGTGTTGGGGGAGCAGCGAGGAGGCCCATGTGGCTGGAACTGAGTGAGTGAGAGGAGGCACAGCCATGAGGCTGTGTGGAGTCCCATGGCCAGGATGTGATCTAGCCACCAGCAGGGGTGTTTGGAGACTCAGGTGCCCCCAATCAGGGTCCGAGTGGGAGCAGGGGCTGGAGGGGTCCTGGCCTTGTCTAGACACGGGGCACCTCTGAGCTTCCTTTCCTGAGTCTGTGACGTGACTGGGGCCAGGTGTCCAAACCTCTTCCTGTGACACCACCTCTGGGCTGGATAGGGGGCCTGGAGCTTCTGCCAGGCAGCTGGACCCCAACCTGCCTGACCACCGAGGATCTGAGACTCCTCTTATTTGGAGTGTGGTTCTGGTTTAGGCTGGAGGGAGGGGGGTAGAACAGTAGGATCATGTCTGGCCAGGGGCTGAGGACTTAAGTTCCCCGAGATGAATTTTGTTCACTGTGACTTTCAAAAGGTGAATTTCCATCAAGCTGACACTCACTCATGACCTTATCCTGCCATCAGATCAGACCCTGTGAACCCTGGGGACCTACCTCTCTGAAGCTCATGGAAATTCAGAATGAAACACCTAGTACATGTTGGGGCTAAGCATGTATCTGGGTTGTTTACCAACTGGCACCAACCTTGTACCCACTTGACAGTTGTAAAGACTGAGGATCACAAACAATGTCACTCAGAGTGTGACATTGAAACAGCAGGTGTTGCTGGCTCCAAACACCCTGCTCCCAGGCCCCCACCCCCATGCCCCATTATCAGCCTGTTCCTGGCTCTGGGGACTCCAGCTGGGCTTGTGGTCTGGGCTCAGAGTTGCCAGTGGCTTCTGGCCTCTCCATGTGCCCCAGAGGAAGCCAGGGAGGGGAAGGGCCACCAAGTCCCAGGGGCCTTGCATTTTCCCCTTGAAATCTGAGTACTCTCAGAGGGCTCTCAGTTTCAGAGATTGGTTTCACTGGGGCTTCTATGAAGTAAGGGTTCACTCAGAGTGAGAGTGCAGGGCCCCGAGGCTCCATCGGGTTCCCTGAACCCCGTGAGAGTGTAGCCTCTTGAGATTCCTTGGCACTTCCAAGGAAGGGCTGCCGAGGGTCCTGGGAACAGACCCTGCAGGTCCCTGTCCTCACTAGGAACTTTCTTAGAGGAGAGGCACTTGTAACAGCTTGGGGAGAAGGGTACCTTCTTCATCCTGGGCCCCCTGAGTCTGGGCAAGGAGGGCGGGGAAGTCAGAGAGGAATTTAGGGAAGCGGTTTCTGACTGCCCCCCTCGCACAACTTCTATGATATGGACACCTCATTACCTCTCAGAGCTGCCTTGCCCTATTAGTTAGCTGGAATTCTTAGAAAATTCTTAAAATTCTTTCAGATGCTGCTCCTCATTGCACCTCCATCCCCTTCTCTGTGGTCCTGGCTCCAAATATTTCACACCTCCTATATTTATCAAGTACTTATCCTAGAAAAGTGTGGACATGGGGGACACTGACCTAGAGTGATCACTGTAGTGTAGGTGAAAACGCAGAGTGCTGGGAACTCAGAAGAGGCTCCTGGCCTAGCTGAGAGGGGTCAGTCTGGTGAGCTTCCTGTAGGAGGTAACATCTATGCTAAGTCCTGAAGGATGGGTAAGATTCAGCCAGGAAAGAGATGAGGAAAGAGAAGAATGTTTCATGCAGAAGGAACAGCATGTGGTGAGAAAACATCTTTTGTGCAAATGAAAGAGGTTTTAAGTGGCTAGAACGGTGCTTGATGAGGAATATTGGTCATGCTGAGGCCAGAATAGAGATGCCAGGAGCAGTGATTCAGGTGGGAGGGAAGTGACAACTCATTTCTCAAAGAGGTTATGAGTCCACCTTTATTTCATATCGCCTAATTGCTTTTCCAGGAAGCAATTCACACCTCCACCTTCTAGGTATACAAGTGCCCATCTCACCACATCCTTGGTTAGTGTTGAGTTTTATAATTTTTAAAAAATCTTTGCCAATTTCAGCAGGAAAAAAAAACACCCAAAACTGTATCTCATTGTATAAATGAAAACAAATGAGTATTTCTCTGGTAAGGGTTAAGGAGGGTGGGAAGGGGGCAACAATTTTTTAGATGTTCATTGGCCACCCAATTGCCGCCTCTTGCCTGTGAATGTTAGCGAGTCAGTTAACATTCACAGTCAGTTAGACCCAGTGGAGAGTTCGTGGTCATTTTAGTTCCCCTCTTAGCACAAAACAAATGGAAACTTGTAGGCTGCCCTCTGGCCAAGTGGGTGGGGGAACTGTGAGGCAGCCTGCCCACTCTCTTTTTATAAAATTTAAATGTTTATTTGTTATTACAGTTGACATGCAATATTATATGAGTTTGAGGTGTCTAGCATAGACACCTTCAAGAAGTCTAGCATCCATCTGACACTGAATAGTTATTACAATATTATTGACTATATTCCCTATGCTTTACTTTACATCCCCGTGACTATTTTGTAACTATCAATTTGTACTTCTCAATCCTTTCACCCTTTTCACCTAGTCCCCCATCCCTGCTCCCACCTGGCAACCATGTTTTTTTCTGTGTATCTATGAGTTTGTTTCTGTTTTGTTTATTTTGTTTTTTAGATTCCCGTATTAGTTAAATTATTTGATGTTTGTCTTCCTATCACTGACTTATTTTACTTAGTATAGTACCCTCTAGGTCCATCCACATTGTGCCAAATGGTAAGATTTCATTCTTTCTTTATGGCTGAGTAATATTCTATTGTATATGTGTACCACATCTTCTTTATTCAGTTATAATTTAGGTTTCTTCCATATCTATTGTAAATAATGCTGCCAGGAACAGAGGGATGAGCTTATGTCTTTTCTAATTAGTGTTTTGAATTTTTTTCAGATAAATACCCAGAAGTGGAATTGCAGGGTCATAGGGTAATTCTAAGTTTTTTGAGGAAACGCCACACTGTTTTCCATAGTGGCTACACCAAGTTTCAATCCCACAAACAGTGCATGAGCCGAGGGTTCCCTTTTCTCCACATCCTTGCTAACATTTCTTGTTAAGTTTGATGTTAGCTGTGAGTTTGTCATATATGGTCTTTATTATGTGCAAGCATGTTCTCTGTATTCCCATTTTCTGAGTGTTTTTATCATAAATTGATGCTGGGTTTTCTCAAAACCTTTTTATGCATCTATTGATATGATCATATGATTTTTTATTTTCACGTGGTGCATTATGTTATTTGATTTGTAGTGTATTATGTTACTTAATTTTGTTTGATGTTGAACCAGACTTGTATCCCAGGAGTAAATCCCACTCAATCATGGTGTATGATAATTTTAATGTAATGCTGAATTCGGTTTGCTCATATTTTGTTGAGGAGTTTTGCATCTATGTTCATCAGGGATATTGGCTGATAATTTTCTTTCTTTGAAGTGTTTTCATCTAGTTTTGGAGTTACCAAAATATTGGCCTTAATAACATAAGTTTGGATGTCTTCCCTCCTCTTGAAATTTTTGGAATAGTTTGAGAAGAGTAGTTACTAGTTCTTTGAATGCTTGGTAAAATCTACCTGTGAAGCCATCCGGTCCAGGACTTTGTTAGTTTTTTTTATTACTGCTTCAATTTGTTGGTTGTAATAAGTTCTATTCAGATTTTCTGTTTCTTCTTGAATCAGTTTTGGAAGGTTGTGTATTTCTAGGAATTTCTCTATATTTTTCAGATTGTTCAATTTGTTGGCATATAAATGCTTGTAATATTTTCTTACAACACTTGGTATTTCTCTGGTGTTAGTTGTTACTTCTCCTCTTTCATTTCTTATTTATTTGGGTCCTCTCTCATATTTTCTTGATGAGTCTGGATAAGGCTTTATCAATCTTTTTGATCTTTTCAAAGAACCAGCTCTTGGTTTCATTGGTCCTTTGTATCATTTTAGATTCTATTTTGGTTATTTCCACCCTGATCGTTATTATTTCCTTCCTTCTACTCACTGAGGGATTTATTTATTGTTTTGTTTTTCTAGTTCCTTCAGTTGTAAGATTATAAGTTTATTTGAGATTTTGTTTTGATTTGTTTTTTGAGGGAGGCCTGTATTGCTATGGTTTTCTGACTCACGACTGCTTTCACTGTGTCCTATAGGTCATTGTGTTTTCATTTTCATTTGTCTCAAGGTGTCTTTTTATTTCTTACATTACTTAATTTTTTTTTGATATTGAACCAGACTTGTATCCCAGGAATAAATCCCACTCAATCATGGTTATGATAATTTTAATGTATTGAAATTTATTTTTAACCCACTCATTGTTTAGTAGCATGCTATTTAGCCTACATGTGTTTGTGCATTTTTCAGGTTCTTCTTCTTGTCATTGATTTCTAGTTTCATACAATGTGGTCAGAGAAAATGATTGATATTATTTCAATCTTTTTAAATTTATTGAGACATTTTTTGTGGCCCAAGATGTGATCTATCCTGTAAAATGTTCTATGTGAAAAGAATGTAGCGTTATACATTGAAAAGAATGTATATTCTGATGCTTGGGGGTGAAATTATTGAAAAATATCAATTCAGTGCATCTGTTTTAATGTGTCTTTTAAGGCTCCTGTTAGCTTCCTGGTTGATTTTCTGTCTGGAAGTTCTATCCATTGATGTCAGTGGAGTTTTAAAGTCCCCTACTATGACTATATTTCTTTTGATCTTTCCTTTTATGTCCATCAGTATTTGGTTTACATATTTAGGTGATCATGTGTTGGGTGCATAAATGTTTACAAGAGTTATATCTCCTTGTTGGATTGATTCTTTTTTCATTATGAAATATCTATTTTTGTCTCATTTTATAGCTTTTGTTTTTAAATCTAATTATTGCCATTTTCATTGGTATGAAATGTCTTTTTTCATCCCTTTACTTTTTGTCTATATGTTTTTTTGATCCAAAGTGGGTCTCTTATAGACAACATATGTACCAGTAAGGGTATTGTGGTTTTTTTTATTCATTCAAGTACTCTTTGTTTTTCTTTAATATTTTTATTGATTTTTAGACAGAGAGGCAGGGAGAGGGAGAGAAAGAAACATCGATATGAGAGTGAAACATCGATCAACTGCCTCCTGCATGCACCCTACTGGGGATTGAGTCTACAACCTGGGCATGTGACCTGACCGGGATCAAACTGGCAATCTTTTGGTGCATGAGACAATGCCCAACCAACTGAGCCATAGTAGCCAGGGCACCCTATGTCTTTCTTTTGGAGCATTTAATCCATTTACATTTAAAGTGATTATTGATAGGCATGTAGTCAGTGCCATTTGATCATTTGTATTTATCTTCTTCCCCCTCCCAATCTTTATTTTTAAAGAAGCCCCTTTAATATTTCTTGTAATACTGGTATGTACTGATGAACTCCTTTAGCTTTTCATTGTCTGGGAAACTCTTAATTTCTCCTTCAATTTTAAATGACAGCCTTTATGGGTAGAGTAGACTTGGTTGTGGGTCCTTGCTTTTCATCACTTTGGTATTTTGTGCCAATCCTTTCTGCCTTGTAAAGTTTCTGTTTAGAAATCAGTTGATAGTCTTATAGGAGCTCCCTTTTTGGTAACTAACTGACTTTCTCTTGCTGCTTTTAAGATTTTCTCTTTGCCCTGGCTAGTGTGACTCAGTTGTTATAGTGTCAGCCCATGCACCAAAGGTCATAGGCTTGATTCCTAGTCAAGGGCATGTGACTGGGTTGCAGCTTCAATTCCTGGTCCCATTGGGGGCACGTGCAGAAGGCAACTAATCTATGTATCTCTCTCACACTGATGTTTCTCTCTTTCTCTCTCTCTTTCCTCCCTCCATTCCTTCCACTCTCTCTAAAAGTCAATAGAAAATATATCCTTGGGTGAGGATTAACAACAACAAAAAAAGATTCACTCTTTGTCTTTAATCTTTGGCATTTTAATTATTACTAGAGGTCCAGCGCATGAAAATCGTGCACTTGGTGGGGGTGGGTTCCTCAGCCCAACCTGTGCCCACTTACAGTCCAGGAGCCCTCGGGGGATGCCCTACTGATGGGGGAGCGGGCCTAAGCCATCAGTCCCTGGTGGTCAGTGCACATCATAGTGACTGGTCGTTCCACTATTTGGTCGATTTGCATATTAGCCTTTTATTATATAGGATGTGACTTGATGTGGGCTCTTGGGGTTCATATTGTTTTACCCACTCTTTTTTGATTTACTTATGTTTTTTTTAGTTTTATTTTTTTAAATTTAATAAATCTTTATTGTTCAGATTATTACAATTGTTCCTCTTTTTCCCCCATAGCTCCCCTCCACCCAGTTCCCACCCCACCCTAAGCCCTTACTCCCCCCCACTGTCCTCATCTGTAGGTGTACGATTTTTGTCTAGTCTCTTCCAGCACTCCCCACACCCCTTTCCCCCTGAGAATTGTCAGTCCACTCCCTTTCTATGCCCATGATTCTATTATATTCACCAGTTTATTCTGTTCATCAGATTTTTTTATTCACTTGATTTTTAGATTCACTTGTTGATAGATATGTATTTGTTGTTCATAATTTTTATCATTACCTTTTTCTTCTTCTTCCTCTTCTTAAGGAATACCTTTCAGCATTTCATATAATACTGGCTTGGTGGTGATGAACTCCTTTAGCTTTTCCTTATCTGTGAAGCTCTTTATCTGACCTTCAATTCTGAATGATAGTCTTGCCACTCCCATCTGGGCTGCATAGTTTCTATTGAGAAATCAGCTGACAGTTCTATGGGTGCTCCCTTGTAGGTAACTAACTGTTTTTGTCTTGCTGCTTTTAATATTCTCTCTTTGTCTTTTGCTCTTGGCATTCTAATTATGATGTGTCTTGGTGTGGTCCTCTTTGGATTCCTTTTGTTTGGGGTTCTGTGCGCTTCCTGGACTTGTAAGTCTATTTCTTTCACCGGGGGGGGAAGTTTTCAGTCATTATTTCTTCAAATAGGTTTTCAGTATCTTGCTCTCTCTCTTCTTCTGGTACCCCCATAATTTGGATGTTGGTTGTCCCAGAGGCTCCTTACACTATCTTCATATTTTTGGATTAATTTTTCTTTTTGCTTTTCTGGTTGAGTGTTTTTTGCTTCTTTGTATTTCAAATCTTTGACTTGGTTCTTGCGATCCTCTAGTCTGCTGTTAGATCTCTGTATAATATTTTTTATTTCAGTCAGTGTATGCTTAATTTCTAGTTGGTCCTTTTTCCTATCCTCAAGGGTCTTGCTAAATTCGTCAGCCTTTTCTAGAAAATTCTTGAAAAACCTTATAACCGTGGTTTTGAACTCTATATCCAGTCATTTGCTTTCCTCCATTTCTTTCATTTGTGACCTGTTTCTTTGTCTCTGAATTTTGGCTGCTTTCCTGCGTTGATAGAGTGGCTTTGTGTGCAAGGTGTCATATAGGGCACAGTGGCTCAGCCTCCCCAGTTACCTGAAGTGGACACTCTTGGTGCACCCCTTTGTGGGCTGTGTGCACAGTCTTGTTGTAGTTAAGCCTTGATTGTTGTTGGTATCACTGGGAGGAATTGACCTCCAGGCCAATTGACTGTGAGGATCAGTTGTGTCTACTATGGGAGAACTTCTGTGCTGGAGACACCCTTATGAGACAGGACTTGCAAAAGCCTCTGTGCTCAGCTTGGATGGGGCGGAGTCTCAGGGTGGAGCAGACAGCATTGGTTTCCCATCAGCCCTGCCCTAATAGGCCCCTGTGTCTCAGTGTCCCGTGGTAATCACTGCAAGCACCTCTGAGAGAAAGCCACTCTCAAGTTCCGCCCACTGCCAGACAGTTCAGTTTCTCCCCGAATGAGTCTGGGTCCCCAGAGTCTTGCCTGGAACTGGAGTTCAGCGCAGTCGGGAGCTTTTGTCTCCCTCCCACTTGAGAAAGCCAGCTGCACACTCAGTTGCCAGTCCTCTCTGCAAGCGTGTCTCAGTACCTCTGCCTCCTGCAGCTCCTCTGAGTTTCAGTGTGCTTTTCTCTTTCCTTCTAGTTGTAGAAATTCCAATCAGCCAGCCTTCTGTGGTTCTAGATGATGTCCATTTTGTCTTTTAGTTGTAGTTTTGAAATTGTGCAAGGCAACAGTTTAGGTGTTTACCTATGCCGCCATCTTGCTTTCTCCCCTTTTGTTTTATTTTTTTCTCACCATTTTTTCTGTCCTTAAAAAAGTTTTTTATTTTTCTCTCTCCCCGATTTGTGGCTGAGTCATCTAGTGACTATAGTTTTGTTCTCATTGGGGTTCTTTGGCCTCAAAGAAAAGAGTTTTCTGGGATGCAGAAAAGTGTTCCATATGAGATCACCTGAATATGCCTGGTTTCTTGTACATACAACTTGAGATTTAATTTTCAAAATATCTGCATGTGATGGGAAACCCTTGAGCCAGTTTTATATGTGAGAAACCTAATACTTAGAGATGTTAAGTCACCCATTCTGCATCCCATGGCCAATATTAGCCATTTCACTCAATCAGCTCTTCTGATATTAATATTCTGTTTAATTAAATTCTAATTTGGAGGGGGGAAGGCTGGCCATTTTTTCCACAGCCATTGTCCCAACCTGGCTAGTCTGAAAAAGAAAGTTCTGTCCCCCATTAGGAAAGATCTGTGAAGTCCAGCTCAGCAGGGAAAGAAAAGAAAAACAGGAGAGAAGGGGAAACCACAGAACACCCTTGGAGAGCCACAAATGTCCTCCAGGCTCATCTCCTGAGTTAGAAATTAGGTCTTGGCTGTTATAACCTGGGATCCAGGTTTTGGGTTCATCTCTGCCATTAAAATCCCATGTGACCTTAGTAAGTCCCTTTCCAGATCTGGGTCTTGGATTTACCTTCTATTAGTCAACCCATCACTTGAGTTTTGTAGCAACTATATTTTTCATATCATGGTTCTAACTGGTTCTTATTTATACCTACTTGTTTTTGTTTTTATAATCTCCTATTCTTCTTTTATGGCTATTATCCCATCCTTTATATTTTTTAGTAACTTGATCTATTTTTGTACTAGATTTTAATATTGTACCGTATTCTCTATTTCCTCTGGTATAAATTCTTCAAGTTGGGGAGTTTGTGGGAGCTTCATGAAGTAGTTGTGAATTTTTCATCTCTTTGAGAGTCTTCTGAGAGTGTGTGCTCTTGACCTCACATATTAGGTGGCACTGTACTTTTATGGGTGGGGCACCCTTGCCATTGGGCACATCTGCTATGGTTCTGCTTCCTTATCATCTTCCTGTCTTTTTTAAGTGTTTGGGGAGGAGGGAGGCAGTTTCGATGTGTATTTGATCCACCACCTTCAGAGGAAATCTAGTTTTATCGTCTATAAACTGACACTGTTGTGTTGGGTGGCCTCTGAGGGTTCTCAGAGAAATTCTCAACATAGATAAACCACAAGGATATGGTCACAGAGGTCTAGTGGGAGAAGGTTCTATACCACCACCAAATATAAAAATAGCTGTGTGAGCCATTTTCTATTATTATTACCATCTCTTCGCATATCTGATCTTATTTGTTCTTTATTTTTTATTTATTTATTTTTTTAAATAAATCCTTATTGTTCAGATTATTACAGGTGTTCCTCTATTTTTCCCCCCATAGCTCCCCTCCACCTGATTCCCCACCCCACCCCATGCCCTTACCCCCCGCCACTGTCTTCATCCATAGGAGTAAGATTTTTGTCCAATCTCTTCCCGCACCCCTCACACCTGCTTCCCCTGAGAATCGTCAGTCCACTCCCTTTCTATGTCCCTGATTCTATTATATTCACCAGTCCATTCTGTTCTTCAGATTTTTCATTCACTTGATTTTTAGATTCACTTGTTGGTAGGTATGTATTTGATGTCATTTTTTTGTTCATAATTTTCATCTTTACCTTTTTCTTCTTCTTCCTCTTCTTAAAGAATACCCTTCAGCATTTCATGTAATCCTGGTTTGGTGGTGATGAACTCCTTTAGCTTTTTCTTGTCTGTGAAGCTCTTTATCTGACCTTCAACTCTGAATGATAGCTTTGCTGGGTAGAGTAATCTTGGTTGTAGGTTCTTGCTGTTCATCACTTTGAATATTTCTTGCCACTCCCTTCTGGCCTGCATAGTTTCTGTTGAGAAATCAGCTGACAGTCGTATGGGTACTCCCTTGTAGGTAATTAATTGTTTTTCTCTTGCTGCTTTTAATATTCTCTCTTTGTCTTTTGCCCTTGGCATTTTAATTATGATGTGTCTTGGTGTGGTCCTCTTTGGATTCCTCTTGTATGGGGTTCTGTGCGCTTCCTGAACTTGTACGTCTATTTCTTTCACCAGGTAGGGAAAGTTTTCTGTCATTATTTCTTCTAATAGGTTTTCAATATTTTGCTCTCTCCCTTCTTCTGGCACCCCAAAAATTCGGATGTTGGTATGCTTGAAGTTGTCCCAGAGGCTCCTTACACTATCTTCATATTTTTGGATTCTTTTTTCTTTTTGTTTTTCTGGTTGGATGTTTTTTGTTTCCACATATTTCAGATCTTTGGTTTGATTTTTGGGGTACGTTGATCTACAGTTGAGTTTCTGTATATTCTTTATTTCAGACAGTGTATGCTTCATTTCTGACTGATCCTTTTCCATTTTTTTGGCATTCTCATTAAGCTCCTTGAAGGTCTCATCAAGTTTCTCAGCGGTTTTAAGAAGATTCTTGAGTAACCTTATACATGTGGTTCTGAACTCTATGTCATCCAGTAGTTTGCTTTCCTCCGTTTCTTTCATTCGTGACATGTTTCTTTGTCTCCACATTTTGGCTGCTTCCCTGTGTTGATGGAGTAGCTTTGTGTGGTAGGTGACCTATAGGGGGCAGTAGCTCAGCCTCCCCAATCACCTGATGTGGACACTCTTGGTACACCCCTTTGTGGGCTGAGTGCAAAGACTTGGTGCAGTTAAGCCTTAATTGCTGTTGGTATTCTGGGAGGAATTGACCTCCAGGCCAATTAGCTGTGAGCACTCACTGTGTCTATAATGGAAGAACTGCTGCGCTGAAGACACACTTATGGGGCAGGACTTGTTTCAGTGGGGCTTTGGTGCTCACTGAGTCTGCCTCTTGAATGTGTCACTTATGGATGTGAGGAGTTGAAATCTGGTGTCTCACTCTGACCACTAGGTACACTGGCTTCTGGATCTCCAATGGGGTGCAGGTCAGCTACTGTCTGAGGCCATCCAGCAGGAGCTACAGTGAGAGCTACAGTTTTCTCCTCTTTGCTTGAGGTTTGGAGGTTTTGGAGCTGTCTGACCCGGGCTGCAAGTTTGCTAGGTTAAGCTGCGATAGGGCAGGGCTTTCTTACGCAAAAGCGGCTGCTTAGAGCTTGGGTGGGTTTGTAGGTGGTGCAGGGCGGGGTCTCAGGGCGTCACTAGGCTAGGGCATGGCAAACAGCAATGGCTGCTAGTTAGCCGGCTCTGTGTCCCAGACGGCGTCCTGGAGTCCCGAGCCCCAGTGCCGTAAACAAGTATTCCTGCGAGCAGCTCTGCAAGCAAGCCACCCTCACTGGCAGACAGTCCAGCTTCTCCCCGTAGGAGTTTGGGTCCCCCGTGTCTCCCCAGAAACTGGATTTCAGAGTAGTTGGGGGCTTGTCTCCCTTTGGGTTGAAAAAAGCAACGCCTGCCGCCAGCCCGGATCACGCGCCTCCGTACCTCAGCTTTTCAGCGCTCGTGCACGTCTCAATGCTCTTTTCTCTTTCCTTCTAGTTGTAGAACTTCCACTCAGCCAGCTTTCCCGTAGTTCTGGGTGATAGACGTTTTGTCTTTTAGTTGAATTTTTGAAATTGTTGCGCGAGGCAGCAGTTTAGGTGTTTACCTACGCCGCCATCTTGGATCTCCTTCCTCCTTATTTGTTCTTTATATAACCAATGGTGCTACTATTATCCTTGTCTTACGGATGACACGTTGGAAGCCCAAGGAGACTCAGCTGGAAAGCAGAATTTGAACCCATTTAGAGCAGGATTAAGCTCTTACCTCTCTTCACCCATTACATCATCCCAGCAGCTTGAGTGCTCATTTCAGCCCTGATCCATTATTATTAGTGCAGTTTCTGGACACTTTTCCCCTCTGTTTATTTAGAGGTACTAAATAAACTCAAAACTGTGTCCCCAACCCCAGCCAGCCAGGTGGCTCAGTTGGTTGCAGCATCGTTCAGTACACAAAAAGATGAAAACCATTGCAAGTTCCATTCCCAGTCAGGGCACGTACCTAAGTTGCTGGTATGGAAAGTAGCCGACCAATGTTTCTCTCTTTCTCTCTCTCTCTCTCTCTCTCTCTCTCTCTCTCTCTCTCTCTCTCTCAGCAATAAACATATACTCAGGTGAGGATTTAAAAAAAAATTTTAGCAACAACAAAAAAGACTGTGTCCTGTCCTAGCCACTTTGGCTCAGTGGATAGAGCATTAGCTCACAGACTAAAGGATCCTGGTTTCAACCCCAGTCAAAGGGCACGTACCTCAATTGCAGACTTGATCCCCAGCCTTGGTTGGGGCATGTGCAGGAGGCAAACAATCAATGTGTCTCTCTCACATCGATGTTTCTTTCTCTCTGCCTCTCCCCCTCCCTTCCACTCTCTCTACAAAAATCAGTGGGAAAATGCCTTTCGGTGAGGATTAACAACAACAACAACAAAAGACTGTGTCCTCAGCGTAAGAAGGGAAAAGTGGGTTAGAAAAGGTGTGGGCTCTGGAGTCTGGCTGTGCTGACTCAGGTAAGTCACTTGTCCTCTCAGAGGTTTGTGATGAGTGAAAATGGTGACATTGCTTGTGCCAGACACATAGCAGGTGCTCCCTAAGCTTTCCTTGGGGGAAAGCAGACTAGAGTAGTGATGGGGGATCATGAGCATTGATGCGTCAAGTTCCAAAAGCATTTTCAGGGCCAGAGGGAGGAGAAGGTTTTCATGGGCACAAAGAGATAATGAATTCCAACATGGAAAGATTCCGTGAAGTTGGATATTAGCTCCATTCCAGAAAGGCTTTCTTGACCTTGACAGCATAGCCAGCCTCACAGAGCTGACTTTAGAGTGAATGAGCTCCCTGTCATGCAGAGGAAACAAGCAGAGCTTTGATTGCCACTGGTCAGGGAGGCTGAAAAGGCTGATGGGGCTGAATTTGACTGGGCCATCTTTGGGGGATACCCTTTATCTGTTTCCTCATCCACTGGACCCTGTATCACAAGGAATGTTCCCTATCTCACCGCCCCCCATTAGCACGCCTTTCTGTGACCACAGGAAGGCCCAGCCCAACCCAACCCTTACTGTGCCTTCTCTAAATACACTCAGGCAGCGGAGCTATCTACTTTACCATCTCCCTAGAGGTGTGGGAGGTGGTGTTTAGAGGACCTCTGGCCAAGCCACAGAGAGGAGTGACTCAAGCAGAGAGACAGCCTGTCCCTCCTCTATCTGACCATCACCCCATGCACGGACTTCTTCCTTGGGCAACTGCTGGTTTTGAATTGGCTTAACAGAACCTTGTTCTGTGTCTCCCTCCCTTTCCGGCCCAGCTGGACCCTGGTCCAGTCATCTCTGGGCTTGCCTGCCACCCCATGATGTCTTCCAGAGCCATGTTGGTGTCTCCCATGCATTGGCCCCAGGGCTCTGACATGTGCCTTTGACCTCCATGCTGATTCACATCAACTCCTGGGCTCTGGTCAGCATCCTTGAAGTTAGAATGGTGGTCAGTACCCTGTGTGAGAGCCCCCCAGGACGTGGTCAGGAGGGTGGCAGGAGGATGCTGTAGCTACTGGGACAAGGACGCTGAGTGAGAGCTGGTCTGGGGACTTATTTTGGCTGGGGCTTAGATGAGCTGTGTGGGTGGTGAAAGACCCCGGCGCAGCCCTCTAAAGGAAGAGAGAACCCATTCAGGCTCATGGCACTCCATCTTCAGGGTCCTGCCCTTGAGCATTACTTTATCTGCTCATTTGTTCCTTCATTCACATTTCACTCATCCTTTTTTAAAAAAAAATATATATATTTTTTATTTTTTACAGAGAGGAAGGGAAAGGGATAGAGAGTTAGAAACATCGATGAGAGAGAAACATCGATCAGCTGCCTCCTGCATACCTCCTGCTGGGGATGTGCACGTAACCATGGTACATGCCCTTGACCGGAATCGAACCTGGGACCCCTCAGTCCACAGGCCGACACTCTATCCACTGAGCCAAACCGGTAGGGCATCCTTTTTAAAAAATTAAATTTATTATGGTAAAAATGATTGGAGTGACATTTTTATTCAAATACTCATGCATTCATTGGTTCATGTAAAAACTATTCATGCATTCATTGGCTCATCCAAAAATATTCATGCATTAAGTGGCTCATTCTAAAAAACATTCACACATTCACGCACTGGTTTGTCCAAAAAAATATTCATCTAGTATCTTCCTCACTTGTTTATTTTCATCCACTATGGGAAGATGGGCGTGAACTGAGCACTGCTTTTAGGAATCTAAGAGATTCACACTTTTATAAGCCTATGCCAGAATTCTAGGGTTACAATCTGTGTGTGTTTGCGGGGAGGAGGAGTGTCCAGGGCATTGGCTAGGACTAGGAGTTTTCAGGGAGGTCCAGGCATGGGTACTGTTTTCCACATATGACCATTTTTCATTCCCACCAACAGTTCACAAGTGTTCTAATCTCTCCACATCCTGTCCAACACTTGCTGTCTTCTGATAGTTGCATCAGATTTGTTGTGAGGTGGTATCTCATTGTAGTTTTGAATTGCATTTCCCTAATGATTAGTGGTGTTGAACATTTTCTCATTGTCTTACTGGCCATGTGTAAATCTTCTTTGATAAAATGTCTCATCAAGTCCTATACCCACTTTTGAATCAGGTTTTTGTTGTTGTTGTTGAGTTTTAGGAGTTTTCTATATATTCTGGATATTAATCCCTTATATGATTTGCAAATATTTTCTCCTATTCTGTGGGCTGTCCTTTTTACTTTGTGAATAGTATCATTGATGTATAAAATCAAAAAATGTTTATGATGTCATATTTGTGTATTTTTCTTTGTTACCTATAGGCAAAATATTATTTCCTTTTTTCTTTTTTAAATAAATCTTTATTGTTCAGATTATTACAATTATTCCTCTTTTTTCCCCCATAGCTCCCCTCCACCTGGTTCCCACCCCACCCTCTGCCCTTACCCCCCCCCCCCCCACTGTCCTCATCCATAGGTGTACGATTTTTGTCCAGTATCTTCCTGCACCCCCTACACCCCTTTCCCCCCGAGAATTGTTAGTCCACTCCCTTTCTATGCCCCTGATTCTATTATATTCACCAGTTTATTCTGTTCATCAGATTTTTTATTCACTTGATTTTCAGATTCACTTGTTGATAGATATGTATTTGTTGTTCATAATTTTTATCTTTACCTTTTTTCTTCTTCTTCCTCTTCTTAAAGAATACCTTTCAGCATTTCATATAATACTGGTTTGGTGGTGATGAATTCCTTTGGCTTTTTCTTATCTGTGAAGCTCACAATATTATTTCTTTAAAAATAAATCTGTCAGTGAATGAATAGAAAGTTAGATGGATGGATGATGAATGAGTGTATGCTAGACAGATGCTTGTATGAATGGATGGGAGATAGGTGGATATTTGAATGAGTGTATGGAGAGATAAATAAGATGGTGGATGGGTGGATAAATGGACAAATGGGTGGATGAGGAGTTAGTTGGGAGGTTGGTAGAAGAATAGGCAAATGTACAGTTGAGTGAGTGGATGAGTAAATAGATGACCTTGTGAATGGATGGGCAGGCATAAAACTGGTCACAGATGGAGATCTTGGTATACAAAAGGGCACAGTTCAGATAAATTGTGACTTATTTTCTGACCCCCAACTTGACTTAGATTAACTCTGTGGACAATTATTCTCTCTTTCTAGGTTCAGGCTTTCTTCTGCTTCCTCCAGAGCCTCTAAGAATCTCACCCTGGAGCTCAGATTGAACTGTGCCCTTGGTTTGTCTGCTGACCTTCTCAGGGGTAAGAACGTTGGGAAGGAGCCTGTACCCTCTCAAAGGTTATAGTGCCCACTGCCCCCCTCCCCCCCACCTCCCTGATGACTGTGGTCACCTTTCCCAGCAGAGTGGCTTCTCTCTAGTGGCCTCATCCACGCCTCCATCAGGCATCAAACCATCCCAGGAGCTCCCATTCTCTCAAATACACCCCTCTCTGACCCCACACGGGTCTCCGGTCAAATTCCCATTGCACCTGCACCCCTCCCCCACGGGGGAAAGTGGAGGGTAAATGAGAGAGAGGGGTCCTCCAGATCAGCCTCCTGCTGCCAAGCCAAGACTTCTTCCCTGTTCCTCAGGTCCCCCAGGTAGCCATGGATTTGGGTCTCTTGGGCCTGCCAGATGCACTCCAAGGTCGCAGCAAGATCCTGCAGGGAGCGCGGGGCAGGGGCCCGGTCTTGCGTCGGCAGAGGGAGTTCCTGCCAGAAGAGAAGAAGGACACGGTTTACTGGGAGAAGCGGCGGAAGAACAACGAATCAGCCAAGAGATCCCGGGAGAAGCGGCGTCTCAATGACCAGGCCCTGGAGGGCAGGCTGGCCGCAGTGCTCCAGGAGAACGCTCTGCTCAGGGCTGAGCTGAGGGCGCTCAAGCGTCACCTTGGCCTCCTGTCCCCCGCTGGTAGCACCCGGAGCCTGCCCTTGCAGGCCTTGCTGTGGACGTCCCCCTGGACGGAACACCCCCTGCCTGGGGCTGGACCACTCCCATCTCTGTCTGGCTCCCATGGCTGCGTCTTGAGGCCGTGCTGCCTGGACGCTGGGGTTCCAGGATGCCAGGCCTGCCAAGTGGCTCACAGGTGGACTGGCCTGGCCACTTCCTCCAGGTTCCCCCAGGACCCTGACCCCACTGACCCCAAGAGAATGGATGTGGATGTGGCCTTGCAAGCTGCTGTCCCAGCCAAGACCTTCTTCAGCTGTCACATCTTGGGTGGGCATGGGGGCCCCAGACCTGAGTTCTGGCCCTGCTGGGGGCTATGGTCTCCTGTGCAAACTGGTTGCCAGGCCTCAAGGCCCTCAGAGGTGTTACTGACACCCACTGCTGATCCCATGGGGTTGCCATCTGGGATGGCCAGCTCCGCCCCAGGGAACCATCCCAGGGGTCTGGCTCAGCCCTCCCTCCCCCATAAACTGCGCATCAAGTCCCAAGCCTGTGGCAGAGCACCTGCAGGCTGCAAGGGTGGCCAGGGACCCCTCTGAGGGCTTTCCCTGGGCAGGGCCAGGACTGCAAGAGGGGTAGGGGGTGAGGCTGAGCATGGGTTATCTGTGGGGGGGGGGAGGGGGGATGAGTGGCTTGGCCTTGACCTGGCTCCTAGTACTGGGCAAGGCCTGTGAGAAGCAGGGGTGAGTGGCTGGTTGGGGAGTCTACTCAGTGACCAGACCTCTAGAAGGAGGGTATGGGATTCTATCTTGGATCATACCATGGCTCCTGTCCTGCATAAAATATGTGCTTTGGATAATTACCTTTTCTTTTTTTCCTTCCTTCCTTCCTTCCTTCCTTCCTTCCTTCCTTCCTTCCTTCCATCCATCCATCTGTCTGTTCTTCCATTCACTTACCAGTATTCATTTAATCACTCATTTTTGTACTCATTTGTTCATTGATTCATTCTCTCATTTATTTACAATTCACTTGTCCCCACACCCACCTACTTATGATCTTTGTGCTCAGTGTAATGACAAGTAGTAAGACACCCTCCTGGCTTTGGGGTTCCCGTTCTGGGTGTGGTGATGGTGGTTTGGGGACAAATACACCGAGGACCATGTCGAAGGGGGAAGGAATGTCTCAAGATGTCCCAATTCTATTTTTGTGTTCTCTTGGTGGTTTGCTTGCCACCTACTTTGGGGATCAATTTACCTACTCCAGTGGCTGCCTCTGTGCCCTGGGTCAAGACTGTGAGTCACTGGAAGAGGTTGGCAGTGTCTGAGGGGGCAGTTTCCTCTCTCCGGGCTGCTTACTGCCCAGCACACACACTCCCGCTGGGAGGCAGAAGGGCCCACGCTTCAGGAGAAATTTCCCAGGGACTCCGAAGACCCAGAGCTCATCAAAGCCTTATCCCAACTCAATTTCTCACTCAGGCCCCTCTATGTAAAACAACAGCAACAAACCATATAATTTTAAAGCTCTTATTCGATTCTGGATTTAAAAAAAGACCCAACTCCAATTATGGGCTGAGTTGTGGGAGGTCCTCTAGGCCAGTGGTCGGCAAACTCATTAGTCAACAGAGCCAAATTTGAGAGCCAAATTTTTTAAACTTAAACTTCTTCTAACGCCACTTCTTCAAAATAGACTCGCCCAGGCTGTGGTATTTTGTGGAAGAGCCACACTCAAGGGGCCAAAGAGCCGCATGTGGCTCGCGAGCCGCGGTTTGCCGACCACTGCTCTAGGCTGATGCCGTCGCTGAGCCCTGAACACCCTGGGTCAACTGGCTCGCTGGCCTCAGGTGCACTCCCTACCAAGCACAGGCCTCCAAGGGTTTATCACAATCACAAATGTGTGCAGCCCAGGAGCCCTGCTCCTGCTGGGCACTAGGGGTGCCCCGCACAGCACTGCCCCGCCCTCCTCACCATTTGTTCCGGTTCTTCGCCTGGTGCTCAGCCCCCCAGCTGGAGCAGAAAACAAGCTCTCATTGAAGATGCTGATGAGGCCACATTTCTGTTTTTGCCAGCGTTGATTCACAGAGACAAGGGTTCCTAGTTGTCGTGGCTGCAGCAGTCAGACATGGGGGTTGGGGGGAAGGATCAGCCAGCACCTGCCCTTCCAAACACCTATGCTGCCAGCTCAGGCTCTGCCCCTGGACACAGGTGAGTGGGGAGTCCCCAGTGTCCTGCCTTCTCCCCACCTTTAAGCTTGGCTTAGAGCCTCACATCCCCCAAGAGAGTCATGGGGAGGCAGGAAGGAGAGCTGCCTGAATGAGGCGACGCTGGCCTGTCTCTCCCCAGCCAGCCCTCACAGCTGCGAGGGGTAGACTGGGGGCGCCCAGGAGCCAACTCTCAACACAAAGATGCTGCACATCCACCGTGGCTCATCCTTCGGAAGCCTGTAATGCAGCTCTGCTTCTGACTGAGGGGAGAGTTAAACCCTAAGGGGAGAGGAAAAGAGGGAGCGGTGCAGCTGAGTAGCACCCGCTGCTGGGAGATGTGGGTGGCTTGGTGCTTTGGTGATGCTACCCAGCCAGTGTGTCCAAGGTGTCTGAGGTGTCTGGGCACAGTGCACTCACACCCCATGGATTCAGGGGAGTGAGCGCTGACCACCTTGGGGTCACTCTAACCCCCTTTTACCTTCCAGCAGCAGTTGCAAAAGGCCAGAGAATTGTCTGCCTAAAGCAAATCATGGAATTTCCACATCAGGAAGGTCCCCCAGAGTCTATCGATGAGTGGCCGCCCAGTCTAGGGATGGAGAACTCACTGCCTGCAAAACCCTGACACCACTCCTTTTCTAGAGTGAAAACCTGCTTCTTGCCAACTTCTACCTCTAATCCCGCTCTTACCTCAGGGGTCACTCAGAACCCCTCCCTCACCCCTCCTTCTGTTTGGAAGCAGCTGGGGTGGTGGAAGGGACTCTGTTTTTTTCCTCTGGAAAGTAGAGATCAGCACACTTGCTCAGATGGTTTGAGAACATGAAATCTCATTTATTGTGTGTATAACACTTCAGACCCAGCAAATGTCGAACAAATGTCAACTCCCCTCTCTTCCCTTCCTTCTTAGGAAGCTCTCAGCTGCCCAGCCCCAAGCAGTGGAATCATCAGGGGAAATGTACTCTCATTCTTCAAAATTCCCTTCACTTGGCCTGCTCTTGTTATTATTGCCAATGGTATTTAAATATGATGACTCTTGGAACTGAATATTAATAATTTCTTATTAATCAAATACAGATATTTTATCAAGAAATATATTTTGAGCTTCCAGAATGTGTCAAACAGGGAATGGATAAGGGAGGACATGCTCCAGACTGAGGAGTTTGCAAAAGGAAACTTGTCCAAATATCTAGAACATTCACTCTAGACATGTCGATTACTCTCCTGTGCTGGGCTCTGTGTCCCCTGCCAAAAGCGAATGGACTGCTGGCCACCTTCCATGTGGCTGCCTGGAAGCTGCTGAAAGGACTCTAGTGCCAGGCCCCCCCTGCAGTATCCATGGGCCCTCAGGTTACATCTGTCACAATCATGATTGACCTGGGGACTACATTTTAAGACATTGTGCAACCATGTGTTCCATTTCCTCTTCCACCCATCCTTGAAGGCTGGTGCGATCTCTTTGGCTGTGAATACATGGCCTCTCTTCCTCTTCAGGTCTGTCTAGCCATTGTAAAGGGTGCAATAAACACTGAATGGAAGTCTGCACCATCGCTGGTGATGCCAGGGGCAGACAGAAAATGAGTTGAAGGTGCTGATGAGGCCACATTCTCTGTCTTATCAATAAGGACTAACAGAGACATCCTGGCTGAATCCTGTGTTCCCTGGATTCTTGCTACTCAAATCTTGGTCCACAGACCAGCAGCCACAGCCTCACCTGGGAGCTTGTTAGGAATGAAGAATCTCAGGCCCCACTTAGGACTGGTGAATCAGAACCTGCATTTTACCAAGATCCCTGGGAGATCCATATGCAGAGTAGAGTTTGAGAAGCATCAGTTCAGAGCAGGGCTGGCAAACTTTCTCTGTATGGGGGTCAGAAAGTGAATATGTTTTCGCTCTGTGGGACAGACAGCCACTGTTGTATCTACTTCACTCTGTCATTGTTGCTTGAAAGCCATAGACAATGTGGAAACAAGTGGATGGAGCTGTGTTTCAATAAAATTTATTTCCCAAAACAGGTGTGGCCGAAATTGGCCTGTAGGCCAAAGTTGGCTGATGGTGTATACACATGAGTAGAATCACAGATCCTAAGAGATACCTGTCCTTAACCTGGATATTGCCAAAGTGTTCCACACAGTGGTATTTCCAGTTTATAGTCCCTTGTAAAAGAAGTTTAAGTTCTGCCAACAGTTGGTTTTGATGGACTGTTTGACTTTTGACAATCCGGTATGTAAAATGCTTTTAACCTGTTGAACATCTTTGCCAAAATTGGTTGGCCACTTGGGTTTCCTCATCTATAATTGCCTGTTCTGCTGGGATATTTACCTTTTTCTTATTGATTTATTAGAGCTCTTTATATATTCTAGATATACATCCTTTGTCACTTATGAACATCATTTTTTACTTGTCTTTTCATTTAATTCCTTCCTGTTGTGTTTTGTTGTACAAAAGTTGGAAAATCAGATATAGCCAAATTTATCAATCTTTTATGATTTATATAGTTTTGTCTTGTTTAAGAATCCTTCCATGTCTCAAAGTCATAAAGATAGCCTCCTAAATGTTTCTATAAATGTTTTAAAGTTTTGCTTTTCACATTTAGGCATTTCACATTCCATATTTCCGTCTCCCTTTTATTCTATTGTATGAAGCGTCATTATTCAAACTTCCTTGATCAAAAGAATCACCTAGAGATACTTGTTTAATTACAGAACTCCTGAATTCAGGCTTTCTAGGCCTTGAAATATGCACTTTTTACTAGCAACCAGGATATTTTTATAATCCTGGTTGGCAAAAGTTGGCTTAGTGTTTAGCAGATGGTTTAAGTGCAGGGCAGGACCAGCATTCCACCTGGCTTCACGGTCTTGCACACATCACTGAGTCTCCCTTGAGAGACTTCTTATGAAGAGTAAATGAGAAGTACATAAATGGCGTGGCACAGGGCCTTTCCCTGTGAACTGGGTTGCTTTATTCTCATGGTAAATGTAATCCTATTTCCCTTTTTGCTTTGGCTACCAGGGGGCTCAGAGCTACATTTCTGGCTCAACCATAAGAGCAATTCATTCATTTATTCTAAAAATTCCTTTGTCCACTTAGCAAATATTTATTGATCATATATTGTGTCTCAGACACTGAGGAAAGAACAGTGAACAAAATAGATGTGGCTCCTGCCTCTGTGGTGCTTACAACCCAGTGGGGGAGACAGATAGAAAAAAAAGCATAGTAGGATCTGTGGTGGTAAGTGTCATGGAGAATAAAGAAGTAGGGGACAAGGGAGAGGTAATGGTGGGTGGGTTATAAGAATTAAAATAAAGAGGTCAGGAAGGGCCTTGCTGAGAAGGTGACATTTGAGCAGAGACTTGAGTGAGTGGAGAATGTGCTGGAGGAAGAGTACTCAGTAGGCAGAGAGAACAGTCTGTGTAAAGTGCCCGACGAGTTGGAGAAACATGGAGGAGGCCCTTCTGCCTGGGGAGAGAGGGAGGAGGTAAAGACAGGGAGGTGATGGGGGGCAGGTCATGCAAGGCCTGTGGGTCCAGGTGAGGACTCTGTCTTCCTCTTTGAGTGAGATGAGGGTGCTGGGGAATTTCTGAGCATATTTCTATTGTAACTGTCCCTTCCCTCCCCCACTCTATCCTGTCATGTGTGAGGCTGAGTGAAAAATAAGTAAACGCACCCCACAAGCACAGGAGAGTTGGCTCATCATCTGAGGAAGGGGGTGACTGACCACAGTGTTGCTGTAACTCACCCCCCATAGGCGACCCACAGGCCCCTGAGCAAAATGCTCATCCAGTCCCTGCCTCTGACTCTGTCTGAGATATGAGGGAGGGACAGGTAAAGCTGCTCCATGAAGTGGAATCATGGAAGGAAAAGGCAGATGTTTCTCTTTTCTTCTTTATAAAGTCCCCTTCCACTAAACAGCCATTTTGGACAAGCGTGGGAGGGTGGGTTCAGCTGAACAGGAAGAGCTGGAGATGAGCTGGAGATAAGGCGGCTCCAGCCTGTGAGAGTGGGGAGGACAGCCCTGAAAGACCACAGGGTGAGAAGGAGGTAGAGAATTATACCTGCCACACAGTTACCGTGAACACCAAGGTCTGCCTGTCACTCGGGACAAGTGGCCTCCTTTCCTGCCACCTGGTCTGGGCCAGTGCCTGTGCCTTGGATTTTGTTTCATTCAAGGCTTCATTATTATTATCCTCATTAAGAGGTGGGTAATCTGAGGCTCAGAGGAGTTACGTACCTTGCCTAACATCACAGAGCCAGCGGCAAACGAGCTCTTTCCTCCCTCATTACTGCACTGGCATCATGGCCAACTTTCTCTTCCTTGAACTGCTTCTCTGCCTCATTTTCTTGCTTGCTGTTCCCTCTGCTGCAATGTTTTTCCTTCTGTCTTTTTTATTTTAATTTTTAAAAATTATTTTTATTTAAGTATAGTTGGTATACAATAGTCTATAAGTTATATTAGTTTCAGGTGTGCAATTAGAGATTAGATATTTTTACACCTTACGATGTGATCACCCCACTAAGTCTAGTAATCCTCTGTCTGGTAATCCCGTGTTAACATCCTCAGCCTTTACATGAGTCTCCTTTTCCATATTCAGGTCTTGGCTCACATGCTACTTCCTAAGGAAAGGCTTTCCGTGAATATCCGCTCTAAAATACTTGTGGTTATTTATGCTGGTGCTACACATAGTAGCTGTTCAATACATATTTGTTGAATAAATAAACGAGTTGGGTATGAACTGTTGGCCTTCTGAGTAACGACTTTGACAACAGTTAAATCCTGTGTCCCCAGGAACAGTAGTCCGTCCCCACCTGGAGGATGAAGACATCACCAGGACAGGGAGCCTGTCCCTCCAGTGCAGGAGCCCTGGGGATTGGTGCACACAGTAGGTGTGCCCTAAATGTTGTTGAATTGTGTCTGAGATTCAACAAAGAACCTGGGACCACAGGATGGGACAGAGGGAGACAAGGAAGAAGGAGGGTGTCACATGGGTCTTTCATTCATTCCTCATTCCTTCTTTCATTTATTCACAACTTTCTGAGAGAATGAAACCAATTCCTTGCCCTCCTGAGCCTATGCTTTAAGACACAGATGGATAACCACTGAGTGGACAGATATGTCAGGATTATGTCATATGCTGCTGAGAGACACGAGTTTACGAAGCAGAGGGCTGGGGCATTCAGGGATGGGGGAGGTCAAGGAAGGTCCCTCGGAGGTAGAAACATTTGAACCAAGACCTGGAAAACATGAGTGAAAGAACCCAGTGATAAAAGGCCCTATGATGTCTGATTCCACTTCTATGAACTATTCAGAAGAGACAAATCCACAGAGAGAGAAAGCAGGTCGGTGGTGGTGGGGGCTGGGGAGAAGGGGCAAGATTGCTAAATTGGTCCTGAGTTTCCTTTTGGGATGAGATGTTTTGGAGCTAGATATAGGTGGTGGCTGAACAACCTTGTGAGTGAACGAAATGCCACTGAATTGTGCACTTTAAAATGTAAACTTTGATATATGATTTAAATGTTAAAAAATGAGTCCTCCATGCATAGAGGACAGGTGGCCATCTGAGAGAGAGATGATGGAACTAGGCACAGGGTGCAGAGGAGAGGTGGAAGGAGATGAGCCCCTGTCGGGTCCCAGAGTGGACACAGAACTTAAGGGAATAGGGGTGGCTGGAGGTGATGTGCCTGGGCCTGCCTGGTGGGGGATCACTCACACACACACACACATACACTTCCACCTGTGCATGTGTGAAATGACACATGCATGTAAACATGTGTGCTTGGGGCCCGAGTGGAAGCATGAAACACACACATGCACACATATGATAGAGCCTGGGTGTGCAAGGGACCCCTTCATATCTCCCCATATGTGGCCCCCAATGCCCTGTCCTGGGGGCTGTAGGCTCAAGGGAGCTGGCGAATGGGAAAGAGGGGAGCCTCCTCTCATAAGCCTACAGGTGTGGAGGCCAAGCTCAGAGCCAGAGTCCCTCATTGCCCACTCTCTCCCTGCTGCTGTGCAGGTGCCAGGGGCAGCCCCAGCCTCCCCTCCCCCATCATACTGTAAATTCTGAGAAATCCCATCTGTGGTTTGGCTTGGCCCCTCCTCCACTCTCGACTGGGCTGTCCTGGCCACTGTCTTCCTGTCTTGGGGCCTGGGTGGGAGGTGTGAAAGGGACAAAGGATACACCTGCCCCCTTCCAAGCCTGGGTCCCCCTACACAGGGCAGAGGGCTCTGCACTGCTTCTGAGGCCTTTGTATCACTTCTCTGGGCCTCAGTTTCCCTCCTACAGAATAAAGATAATAGTTCCTGCCAGGCACTTAGTGTAGCCTCTGGCAGGTAGGAGACCCTGATTCATGCTGCTGCTATTTTTACCCACTTCCTGCCTCTTGCTTTCCCTTGCTCCAGCCTTCACACTTTTACCCTTGCTGTGCCTCCACCCAGAATGCCCTCACTCCTCCTCCAGTGTGTCCGGAAATGGAATTTGAGTGACTCCCTGTCAAACCCAGGAGTCACTCAAATCTCATTTCCTCAGGAAGCAGGGGAGAGCAGTGGGACCAGCTGGTGTGAGAGGCAGGGAACCTGGGTTCGAATTCCAGCTCTGGCCCGGACACACTGGACAGCCTCAGACAGGGCACTGAGAGGTTCTGTGCCTCAGTTTCCCCTGAACATCAGTCAGGCTCTGATGTTCTATGGCTCTAAGCCTCCCTGATGGATGAGTATCCTGGAGTCCTCACCACACACACACCATGCCCCAAACTTACTCTCCCCTCCTCATCTGAGCCTCCTTTCTTGGCTGTTCTTGCCACAAACTACAAAATTCTTGGAAATGATTGTGCCCAAGGTTTGGGGACCTCCAGAGACCCATCACTAACTCATGCTTCTGCCCCCTTGCCCTCCAAAATGCAGCTTGAATTCGACCACTTCCCACCTGGGCTGCCAGCTCCCTCCTTAGCCCCCCCACCCCACCTCCTGACCCCCTAATCCACTGGGTTGACCTCACCAGGCCCCTTCCCTGTTCTCAGCCCTCCCATGGCTCCCTCTTGCTTCTTGAAAAAGTCCAAAATACTCCCTGTGGCTGTGAATAAAGTACCAAGTGGACTTAGACAGGAGAGCCTTATTCAGAGGGTTTCTGAAGGGCAGAGGAAAGGGCTGTGCCACAGCGAGAGCCCTGACAGGAGGCCTGCAGGCCTCTCCAGAGTTAGGGCACAAAGCCTTTTCCATGTATTTATTTTAATAGAGAGGAGGGGACAAGGCTGGAAAGAACCAGGTGTGGAAGGTGGGATGAAAGGTGGGGATGGGGGATGGGGAACGGGACAGTGATCAGAGGATGCTCACCCCTGGACTGCCTGGCCTCAGGAGGGGCTGTCTGCTGGCTGGGGTGCGGGGTGGGGGTGCTAAGTTCAGAAGTCTGGAGGAAGGAGAGGAGCTTAACCAAAGCTCAGTTAGCAAGCATTTTGTTCTGATTGGTCAGTGGGGACAAGCAGTTCAGCTAATCAGTTTTGAGGCAAAGAATGGGAATTTTGAGCTGGCCTTGTCACAGGTAAACCATGGATGAATGAATCTAACTATTTAATTATTTATCTCTTATCTATCCAGCTATCTATCTATTATCTATCTATCTATCTATCTATCTATCTATCTATCTATCTATCTATCTAATTTACCTCTATATCACTCTATTACCTATCAGTCATCTATCTATTTATCTATCAATTATAATTTTTTAAAATATATATATTTTTTATTGCTTTCAGAGAGGAAAAAGAGAGAGAGAGAGAGGGAAACATCAATGCTAAGAATATTGATCAGCAGCCTCCTGCACACCCTCCACTGGGGATCGAGCCTGCAACCCAGGCATGTGCCCTTGACCAGAATCGAACTTGGGACACTTCAGTCTGCAGGCCAATGCTCCATCCACTGAGCCAAACAAGCCAGGACCATCCTATCTAATAAAGAGGGAATATGCTAATTGACCATCACTCTGTCACAAATATGGCTGCCCCCACAGCTGAAGCCAAGTTCCCATAAGGAGCCTTAACGAGAAATCAGCAGGGACCTGAGGCTACGCTCCCACTCCCATGGGTCTTGACAGGGGACCTCCGGCCTTGCCCCCTGCCCCAGCGCCAGGCCAGGGGACCTGAGGCCATGCCCCCGGCCCGGTAGGGCTTGATGGGTGACCTCAAGGTGTACTTCCCATCCTGGCGCTAGGCTAGGGGACCTCAGGCCGCACCCCCCACCCCAGCACCGGGCCAAGGGACCTGAGACTGCACCCCCCTGCCTGGCGGGGCTTGACAGGGGATCTCAGGCATGCTCCCCACCCAGCGGGGGTTGATGGGTTACCTGAGGCTGCACCCCTTTGCCAGTGGGGCTTGACAGGGGACCTAAGGCTATGCCCTCCTCCCGGTGCTGGCCCGGGGGACCTGAGGCTGCACCCCCCCTGCCTGGTGGGGCTTGACGAGGGGCCTCAGGCCATTCCCCCCACCCAGCGGGGCTTGACAGGGGATCTCAGGCCATGTCCCCCACCTGGTAGGGCTTGACGGGGGACCTCAGGCACTCCTCCCGCCCCAGTCTGGGCTGGGGGACCTCAGGCCATGCCCCTGTCCTGGCACCGGGCCAGGGGACCTGAGGCTGTGCTCCCTGCTCAGCAGGGCTTGACAAGGGTGGGACTGGCCATGTCTGGATCTAGCCCAATGGGGACAGGGGCAGCCCAGTCTGGGTCTCATGTGACTTTGAGGTGCATGTGGGTGGGCGGGGACTTGACTCTGGGTACCATGGTGAGCCACAGACTCTGACAGGAGGAAGGTTTTCATATACATTTTACTAATTTTCTTTCATCTCTGACACTTCTATTATAGAGTAAGGGCAAATTGCAATATTAAATTATTTCCTCTAATTAATGCCCTTTTAATGTGCACGAATTTCGTGCACCGGGCCACTAGTCAATTATAAATTTATAGTTCTGTCTCTCTATCTCACTCTATATATACACCCTAAATAATAAAAAACTAATATGCAAATCAACCAAAGGGCAGAACAATTGGTCACTATGACATTCACTGACCACCAGGGGGCTGACGCTCAATGCAGGAGCTGCTCCCTGGTGGTCAGTGTGCTCCCACAGGGGGAGCACCACTCAGCCAGAAGCCGGGCCCATCGTTGGTGAGTGCAGCTGCAGTGGTGGGAGCCTCTCCCACCTCTGCAGCAGTGCTAAGGATGTCCAACTGATGGCTTAGGCTGCTCCCCATCAGTTGGGCCTAAGCCATCAGTCGGGCATCCCCCAAGGGTTCCCAGACTGGAAGAGGGCACAGGCCAGGCTGAGGAATCCCCCCCCCCAAGTGCACGAATTTTGTGCACCAGGCCTCTAGTGTAGATATAAAAGGGTATATAGACAGCTCTATCTATAGATTTATATATATCCAATAATATTTATATTTAACAATATATTATTAATCTATAGATATAGAGATATATAATTATATTTATATATTTTATATATATAATATCTGTTATATATTACATATCTATATCTATTTATTTATCTATTTATCTATTTGTGTGTGAAGTGGCCAGAATGGGCAGAGAGAGAGAGAGAGAGAAGTTTGGAAGGCCCATAAATGAGAGATTGCTGATAAAATAGGGTCACCGAGTTGTGAGATGGGGAAACCTGGCCTAGGAGCCCCGAGGAGGGCACTATAAATGGGAATGGATCCCATGAGGGTGAACTGGAAGCTGGGAGACTGAAAACAGCCTGATGGGCTGTTATTTCCACAAGGAGGAACCTACATCCTTTAAGAACAAGGGGAGTCCCTGAATACTTGACTTATAATATGTTGAGAGGGGAAGTGCTGACTTCCAGGGACAGAAAGAGGCATGTGGGAATGGTTCGCAGACTGCCAAGGGAGCCATGGAATTAGCAGGCTTTGGGTCAGTGGTCAATGGGGTTTGGGGGAAACTGTTTAGCTCCAGGCATGGGGAGCCATCAAAGGATATTGAGCAGGGGAGGGGTGTGGTCAGATTCTCTTTTTGCAGAAGAGATTCATGGGGTTCCCAAATGTGGACAGACAAGAAAGGGGAGGGGAAAATACTAGGTGCCCACGGAGGGTGGGGGTCGCAACCTGGACTGGGGAGAGGCATGGGGCTGGGGGGAGGGGATGGAAGAGCTATGGCCGAGGAGGTAAGATGGCCCACCTTCGGATAACTGCCAGCCAGGTGGGCTGGCCCAGCTCTTTCACTCACTGCCCAGTGGCTTGGTCATCAGTGGGGCTCTGGGCAAATCAATTAGCCCCTGATCTTGAACTCTGTCACCAGGCCCAGCCTCCCCTCCCTTTACTTTTCCATATCTGGCCGCCACATGTGTCCCACAAAGTTTCAGGAGGCCCAGGTGACAGCTGAGGGTGAGGGGGTAAGTGGTGTGTATGTACGTGTATAAGATCCTGCTCAGACCAGAATTCCCTCTCTGTCAGAATGAAACTTGCCCTCCCCTGGGCAGGGTTGAATCCACTGTGCTGAGGTGAGGTGTTGGCCTGGTCCCTCTTGCTCCTGGGGCAGAGGCCTGGGTGGGTGGGCCCCGCAGCTGCAGGTGCCCCACCTCAATTGGGGGTAGTGGTGTCAGTGATTTCCTGGGTTCCATGGAGACCATGCCCTGTGGCTTCCCCTCTTGAGGAGCCCTGGACCATAGTCTCCAGGAGCCTGATCTTCAGGTCTCTCCCCGCTGGGCCCGCCTCCTGCAAACTGGCTCAACTCCTCCAGCCTCCATGTGCCTGTGTCCATGGGCTTGATTAGGCCAGCAAGCGAGGCATTCCCCTGAGCAAAATGTAAGGGGAATATTTGTTTCCTTGCTTTTTTAGTTGAAATATATTTGATCTATAACTATGTTTAAATTTAAGGTGTACCACATGTAATTTGACACATTCACATGTTGTTAGATGATTGTCACATTAGGGATAATTAGCACCTCTACCACATTCCATAATTATCTTTCCTTTCTGGTAACTTAGCTCTAGTCTGTTAGCTAGCTTAATGATTACAGTACAATACTGTTGTCTTTGTTCACCATGCTGTGCACTTGATCTCCAGGCTTATAAAGTAAATAATATTTCTGTGAGATGACTTGGATTGAGATTGTCTCCATACCATTCAATTCCCCCTTCGAAAGCATAGGATTCCGTGACATCCTTATGATTACTTACAAACTTAAGTAAACATCCAGTCCCTGCCATCAATGCAATACTTTAAAAAGCCAAATTAATCATAAAAATTTCATGATGAACAAGCTATCAAATATTAAAATGAAAACAAGCTTTGACACTGCACTTTTGGGCCTTGTATCACTCAGCAAACCTTAATCTCCACCCAGTCTGTGATGTGCCTGGTGGAATGACCTGCCTGTCACAAATAGTTTCTCTCCTGGGTCCCCCAACGAACAGGGGATCTGGGTCTGGGGCGAGGTCTGGGAGGTGCCTTAGTGGGTCCTCTCTCTGCTTAAACCCTTGGGGGAGGGTCTCAGTGACAATGGCTGGCTGGCGGACTTTGGATACTATTTCGCACTCTCTAGTCAAAATAGCAGCACTTACTGTCTACTGAGCACTTACTGTCTACTGAGCAAGTCCATTTTGTTCATCACTCAAAATAGTTTTAAAAAATTTATTTCCTTGTAGTCATTTGCACTGTGAAACTTGCAAACAATGCATAAATATACAGGGTAAATGTGAACCACACCCCTCCTTCCAGTCATAGCCCCCAATACAACTGCAGTTTGAGATGTGTCCTTCCATACTTCCTAGAGGCCTATGTGATCTTGCTTAATCTTCATAAAGCCCCCCTGAAGTGACACTGATATTCCCTCATTTTGCAGGTGTTGAGCGAAGCGCAGAGAGGTCAGGCCACTTGTCCAAGGTCACCCAGCATGTGACAGGGCATGACTCAAATCCAGTCTTCTCTGACTCCAATGCCAGGAAGAAGAGCAGGAGAGGGCTCCCTACTTGGGAGGATTCCTCTCAGTTCAGCCAATGTTGTGACTAATTCATTCAGTCACTCAGCAAACATTTATTGGGTGTGACTGTGTGCTAGGTAAATGATACACATGGGGCCCCTGCTCTCCCAAAACTCATGGCTGAGACAGGAGACACCATCCATTGACAAGGAATCAAACAGAAGTCAGATGAGCACAGCTGGGGAGAGGGAAGAAAACAGAGCTGCCATAGTGATGCCAGAAAAACTTAAGTAAACATCCATATTTTAAAAATACATTCACACGATTCAAAATTCTAATAATTCAAAAGGGCAGGCAGTGAGAATCTCCTGCCCACCTCCATGCCTAGGCCCCTGGTGACTCCCAGTCCTCAATGGGGGTGTTACCAAGAGGGTAAACAATGGTTCTGGTAGTGGGCAAAAAAACACACAAAACACCCATTTTTATGTATAAAGTGCAGATACACATAGAATATATAAAAATGTATAAATAGATCTGCAGTATTAAATGTTCATGGGAGGCAATTAGAGGAAATGTCTAAAAATGATTGCTCCTTCATGTGTAATAATGAAATAAATCTTAGAAACTATTATAGAAGCAGCCACTATTCAGGTTTCTTGTGAGATCTTCCAGAAATAGTCTAGGCCTTTTCAAAAAATATTTACACATTCATTTGTTCCTGTTTTTACATAAATAATAACAGATCATTCCAAGTCTTCTTCTTCTCTTCCTCCTCCTCCCCCTCCTTCTCCTCCTTCTTTTTTTTCACTTAAAATATATCTTGGCAATCATTCCATGTCAGTGAACACAGCTTTCTGGTTTCTTTCTCACAGATGTGTAGCCTTCTCTATGTCTTAATGAAGTTTATTTAACCCTTTCTCATGAAAACACATGACATTGTTGTGTGTGCTTCAGTGTTCACTGGATAGCTGCACTTAAGTAACTTCACATAAGAGTGACTGTATCTGAAGGAGAAATTCCTGGAGGTGTGATAGCTGTGTCAGAAGGTGTGTGAGTTTGTCATTTACGTAGATATTGCAACTTGTCCTGCACAGGATTTGTACCAATTTCCTTCTTCATCATCACAGTAAGATGCTGCCAATTTTCCCACGGCCTCACCTACATGATGTGTTATCAAATCTTTTGATCTTTGCCAACCTGATGGGTTAAAAATGGGATCACAGTATAGTTTTAATGTTCATTTTCATTATGAGGTTGAGAATCTTCTCCTGTGACTAAGAACCATTTGTTGTTTTTCCTTTGTGAACTCAAGATTTGTATTCTTTGATAACTTTTTCATGACTGCTGTAGTATTTTTCTTATTGATTGTTTTCCAAAGCCTCTTTATATATGTTATGGACATTACACCTTTCTTTTATTATTTATAGTATACTCTGTCATTTTACTTTTTTAATGATTTATTGAATTTATTTTTAATTTGTCCCTTGGTTTGACTTTGTTTAGGGTGATATTTACCTTGCAGATCTTTCTGGATGTTTACATGAAGTCAGTTGTTTTAATCACCCTTTTATAGAATCAAAGGTTTGTGTCATACTGAGAATGGGGCTACCTTTGATAAGATAAGACCTGAGAAGAAGCATTCTGAGTAGAGGAAATAGCAGGGGTAAAGGTCCTGAGGTAGGCAGGGGGCTTGGCATATATATTAGTCAGGGATCTCCGGAGAAACAGAAACACTAAGATGCAGAGAGAAAGAGATAAATTGTAGAAGCTGACATGTCCAAAACCTGCAGGGTTAGGCTGGCAGGCTTGAGACCCAGGAGGAACTGCAGTTGGAATCCACAGGCAGTCTGCTGGCAGAAGTCCTCCTTCCTCGGGCAAAGTCAGTTTTTGTTTTATTAGGACCTTCAACTGACTAGGTGAGGCCCACCCACATTGTGGAGGATAATTTGTTTTACTCAAAGTCTACTGATTCAAATGTTAATTCATCTAAAAATCTATACCTTCACAGCAACACCTAGACTGGCCTTTTATCAAACATTTGGGCACCTGGCATAGCCAAGTAGACACATAAAATTAACCATCACAAGTCCACTTCTTATCACTTTGGCATACACACATCCCCTTAAACCATACTTTTGTGGGGCCCACGCTTTTGCCATTGCTTCATGACCCAGCAGGACGGAAAGGCACACAGCAAGGCCAAGAAGGTCCCATAATCCACACAAAGAGAGCAGACTCGAGGGATGTGTGTGGGCATGAGGGAGGAAATTCAGGGTCTTTAGTGCTCTCATTGCTCAGGGTGGGGGTTTGACAGGCAGAGGGTGTAGAGGAGGTGTGATTTCTAAAAACATACTTGAGGTAGCGAGCTCCCCATCCCTGGGAATATGCAGATATGATGGCACAAGACCTGAGGGTTGTAGAGGAAATTTCTACCCCTGATAAGGTTTGGAGTCGGGGGAACCTTAGTCTGTTTTAAATGACAGTCCACCCAGCAGCCTACGGGTTGTGGGGTTTCTGCATCCTCCTCACTTCCTGTAGCATTTGAGACAGCCTGTCCCACATCCCTTCTGTGGGTGTGTGTGTGTGTGTGTATGTGGCTGACAGTGTGATGTGGAGTGGGTCTTACTTGAAGTCTGGCATGTGTGGTTTGCTGCCTTCATTGTGGTTCTAAATGCCATGCCTTATTTGTCTTGAGCTTGGAGATCATGCCCCCTTGTGGAAGGAAGAAGATGTTTCCCATCACTACCTTGTTACCTCCTGTGGGTTGTTGCTGATTCTGCGGATTGAAGCTGTTGGCTTGGTGGAGAGGTGAGGCAGGGGGGTCCAACCCTGCATATTTGTGATCTGCAGATTTTGGCCTGACTGTGGGGTCATCCCCCCAGCTGAGGACTATCCTCTGTCAGGGAATGGGATTAGAGCCCTGTCAGTCCTCAGGACACAATGGGACATGGCACATGGGAATAACTAGGGCCCTCACACACACCCATTTTCTGATGATAGATGTGGGGGATGGGTGGGGTGACCTCCATGCTCCACAAATAAATGAGTTGTCACTCTGGAAAAGAAAGTGCTGGAAGATGAGTGAGAGAGAGAGAAACAGAAAAAAAGAGTTTGTGAGAGATGCTCACTAAATATTGACTGGTTAAATGAATGGAGGAATGAATGATTCTTTGGACTGGGGGAAGAGAATACCCAACATGAGCATAAATAAGCTCTGGCAGTTCCTTCTTATTTTGTTGATCAACTGGGAGGATATGTCCAGGCTGGGTGGGGAATCCTGAGATTAGATGGGCTGGATGATGTAATGGCAGAGAATCCTGCCTCCAGCAGGGGCCCAGTGTGACTGAGAACAAGGGTGCAGGAAGGAGTGGGGACCAGGGCACCCTGTGGGGAGAATGCCAAACTTCCCCATCCTGAGAGGCTGGACTCCCACTGTAGGCCCTTGTAGGGACAGTATGGAGAAGGAGAGGCCTTGAAGGGCATCCTTTAGGCAGGGACTTTGGTGTTGCAGGAGCAGGCTTAATGAAGTCTGGATAGATGGAGTGAATTTAGAATGAACTAATGGAATAGGGTGAAATAGGGAGAAAAAGCCCAGAACAGTTGGCCTTTAGGGACCTAATGAGGGTTGGGGGAGAGAGCCACTATTCAGGTGGAACCCCCACCTGGGGTATCTGCCCCAGGCCACAATGGGCTGAGAAGCCCTCCAGAACATCATTGCTAAAAGTGTCTTATTAAAAGGATAGGGCTCAGTATTAGGGTTAGGGTTAGGTCCTGGGATGTGGGTTCTGGGAAGTCTGAAACTCCAGGGTAGGGTGTTCTGGATGTTCATCAGGGGTAACCCTGGGAGAGAGTCTTTGAGGGTCAGAACAGAGGAGATGGCCTAGGGCATTAGTGGGGTCATCCTGGGATGGTCCTGGGGGTGGAGCCTTTGGGAGGATTTGAGAAGCTGAGGAACAGGGTCAGAAGGTGCACTATGAGAAAGTTCATGTAGAAGTCTTTCTGAAGCTGAAAGCAATGGGCAGCACCATGAGGGTTTGGGGTCTCAGAACATGGTATCCTTTGGGGATAGATATAGGATATGTGTTCTGGGGAACCTGGACTGAAGGAGGAACTCTGGGGAAACAGGAGGGCAGAATTTTGGGGGAGGATAGAACTTGGGGGATGGACTATGGACACTGAGGGGATCCTTCAGGGGGTTATTGTGGGGAGACTCTTGAGCAGAACATGAATCTTTGTGGTGGATATGGGGCTTCAGCACTTGTTGGGGGATTCGGGGTGGGCTCAGGAAAATCAGGGCATCAGAGAACATTAGATAATCAGGTGGAGAAAACCAACAAGGAGGTGGATTTTTGCTCAGAATCAGGGATATCTTGGCAAGTGGATTTTGTGGCTATCTTTTAGGGGGCATTGGAAACAGGGGACAAATTATGAGGGTGGACCTAGTGATTGGAACACTTATAGAAAGATTCTGGGGGGTTAGTTGGAGAACCTGGTGCATGTTCCTTGGAGAGGAACAGGTTATGGGTGGGTTTGGGGTCCTTCGTGGACATATCAAGGGGGTGAATTGAAGGGCTGAAAGCAGTGAAACTCCTTATCTCCATGCAGACTGTCACCACTACTCTGAGTACTGTTTTAATACTTGGAAATAAGATTTCATGACAAATTTCAAATCCAATTAGAAGGTCTAGCTAAATGGTGTGCTGAGTGAGAAGCTCTTTCCAGGATCAGAGGTAGAACATTTCATCCCAAAGCAGCAGAATATAATATATTTCCTGTACACATGGAACATTATTCAGCATAGATCAAGTCTCAATAAATTTGAAAAGATTCAAGTCACGCAAGCATCCTCTCTAATCACAGTGGTGTGAAAGTAGAGATCAATTACAAGGAGAAAACAGAAAAACACATAAGCACATGGAGGCTAAATAATATATTACTATACAATGAATAGGTTAACAATGAAATCAAGGGGGAAAAAAATCAAAAGATACCTTAGGACTAATGATAATAAAAAACACAATGACCCAACATTTATGGGGCACAGGGAAAGCATCCTAAGAGAGAACTGCATAACAAACAGAGGCTTACCTTAAAAAAGAAAAAGCACAACAAGAAATATACCAAATAAACAATCTAGTTCTTTACACCTAAAGGAACTAGAATAATAAAACAAAGCCCAAAGTAAGTAGAACAAAGGAAATTACAAAGGTCAGAGCAGAAATAAACAAAATAGAGTCTAAAAATACAATACAGAGAATCCAAGATGGCGGCGTAGGTAAACACCTAAACTGCTGCCTCCCACAACAATTTAAACTGCAACTAAAAGACAAAACGTCTATCACCCAGAACCACGGGAAAGCTGGCTGAGTGGAAGTTCTACAACTAGAAGGAAAGAGAAAAGAGCATTGAGACGTGCACGACCACTGAAAAGCTGGGGTACGGAGGTGCATGATCTGGGCTGGCTGCGGGCGACTGGGTGCATTGCTTTTTTCAACCCGAACAGAGACAAGCCCCCGATTACTCTGAAATCCAGTCTCTGGGGAGACGCGGGGGACCCAAACTCCTACAGAGAGAAGCTGGACTGTGTGCCAGTGAGGGTGGCTTGCTTGCAGAGCTGCGCGCAGGAATAATTGTTTACTGCACTGGGGCACCGGACTCCTGGATGCCATTGGGGACTCAGAGCCGGCTAACTAGCAGCCATTGCTGTTTGCCATGCCCTAACCTAGTGACACCCTGAGGCCACGCCCTGCACAACCTACAAACCCACCCAAGCTCCAAGCAGCTCAGTTAGCATAAGAAAGGCCTGCCCTATCGCAGCTTAACCTAGCAAACTTGCAGCCTGGGTCAGACAGCTCCAAAACCTCCAAACCCCAAGCAAAGAGGAGAAAACTGCAGCTCTCACTGTAGCTCCTGCTGAGTGGCCTCAGACAGTAGCTGACCTGCACCCCATTGGAGATCCAGAAGCCAGTGTACCTAGTGGTCAGTGTGAGACACCAGATTTCAACTCCTCACATCCATAAGTGACACATTCAAGAGGCAGACTCAGTGAGCACCAAAGCCCCACTGAAACAAGTCCTGCCCCATAAGCGTGTCTTCAGTGCAGCAGTTCTTCCATTATAGACACAGGGAGTGCTCACAGCTAATTGGCCTGGAGGTCAATTCCTCCCAGTGTACCAACAGAAATTAAGGCTTAACTACACCAAGACTTTGCACTCAGCCCACAAAGGGGTATACCAAGAGCATCCACCTCATGTGATTGAGGAGGCTGAGCTACTGCCCCCTATAGATCACCTACCACACAAAGCTACTCCATCAACACAGGGAAGCAGCCAAAATGTGGAGACAAAGAAACATGTCACAAATGAAAGAAACGGAGGAAAGCAAACTACTGGATGACATAGAGTTCAGAACCACATGTATAAGGTTACTCAAGAATCTTCTTAAAACCGCTGAGAAACTTGATGAGACCTTCAAGGAGCTTAATGAGAATGCCAAAAAAATGGAAAAGGATCAGTCAGAAATGAAGCATACACTGTCTGAAATAAAGAATATGCAGAAACTCAACTGTAGAGCAACGTACCCCAAGAATCAAACCAAAGATCTGAAATATGTGGAAACAAAAAACATCCAACCAGAAAAACAAAAAGAAAAAAGAATCCAAAAATATGAAGATAGTGTAAGGAGCCTCTGGGACAACTTCAAGCGAACCAACATCCGAATTTTTGGGGTGCCAGAAGAAGGGAGAGAGCAAAATATTGAAAACCTATTAGAAGAAATAATGACAGAAAACTTTCCCTACCTGGTGAAAGAAATAGACGTACAAGTTCAGGAAGCACACAGAACCCCATACAAGAGGAATCCAAACAGGACCACACCAAGACACATCATAATTAAAATGCCAAGGGCAAAAGACAAAGAGAGAATATTAAAAGCAGCAAGAGAAAAACAGTTAATTACCTACAAGGGAGTACCCATACGACTGTCAGCTGATTTCTCAACAGAAACTATGCAGGCCAGAAGGGAGTGGCAAGAAATATTCAAAGTGATGAACAGCAAGAACCTACAACCAAGATTACTTTACCCAGCAAAGCTATCATTCAGAGTTGAAGGTCCGATAAAGAGCTTCACAGACAAGAAAAAGCTAAAGGAGTTCATCACCACCAAACCAGGATTACACAAAATGCTGAAGGGTATCCTTTAAGAAGAGGAAGAAGAAGAAAAAGGTAAAGATAAAAATTATGAACAACAAAATGACATCAAATACATACCTACCAACAAGTGAATCTAAAAATCAAGTGAATGAAAAATCTGAAGAACAGAATGGACTGGTGAATATAATAGAATCAGGGACATAGAAAGGGAGTGGACTGACAATTCTCAGGGGAAGCAGGTGGGAGGGGTGTGGGAAGAGATTGGACAAAAATCTTACTCCTATGGATGAAGACAGTGGCGGGGAGTAAGGGCATGGGGTGGGGTGGGGAATCAGGTGGAGGGGAGCTATGGGGAAAAATAAAAGAGGAACACCTGTAATAATCTGAACAATAAAGATTTATTTAAAAAAAATAAATAAAAATACAATACAAAAAAATCAATGAAACCAAGAGCTGCTTCTTTGAAAAGATTGGCTCCTCCCAAGCACATGAAAATCTAGTAGACACAGACACAGCGGCTGGCAGCAAGCTGCACCTGAAACCCACCCCAGTGGGCCGAGAACCAATACAACCAGGGTTGGGCTTCAGACCACACCAGAGCTTGTCCTAACTAGCCACACAAGCAGCACACACAAAGGGGGATCCCAGCAGGCACCAGACCCTCCTGGGAACAACACCTCCTTAGGGGGCAGCCCCTGCACTGTGTCTAATACATGAAGATCAAGGTTTACCCATATAGCCACCTAACCTGAAGGGTTAACTCCAACCACAAAAGGGCCAACAGCAATCAAGCCTCAAATAAAAGAAGGGGTGCACATAACCCACAAGAGACATTGCTAGAGCATGGAGTTCAAGTGATCTGGAAGATTGTGCCACTGAGCCCAACAAGACACCTTGAGATTGCACCTGTACACCAACTTGCATGTCATTGTCAGGGTTGAGCATCACATTCAGCCAGCCTGAGGATTGATCTCACCCACGAATGGGCCACCAGCAATCAAGACCCAATTAAAACAGAAGGGTTCACATAACCCACACAAAGGACACTCTTAGAGCACCCAGCTAGGAGATCAAGGAGACTGCAACAATGGAACCTGCAGGACACTTACTACATAAGGCCATCCCACAAAGACTGGGAGTCATAGCAGTTCTAATATATGCAAGCAAACACAAAGAGACAGCCAAATGGGGATACAAAGAAATAGGCCACAAATGGAAGAAGAGGAGGAATCTCCAGAAAAAGAGCTACATGAAATGGAGGCAAGCAATTTATCAGATATAGAGTTCAAAGTAATGGTAATAAGGATGTTCAAGTAACTTAGTGAGAACTACAGCAACATAAAAAAGGACATAGAAATCCTGAAAGAGAACCAGTCAGAAATGAAGAATGACATCAGGAATACACTTGAGTAAAAAGTAGGTGTGATGAAGTAGAGGATTGAATCAGCGATTGGGAAGACAAGGTAGAAAAAAACACCAAATAAGAGCAGCAAAAATTAAAAAAAATGAGGATAGCTTAAGGTACTTTGGGACAACATGAAATTTAACAGCATCATAGGTGCACCAGAAGAAGAAAGTGAGCAAGGATAGAGGACCTGTTTAAAAAAATAGTGATAGAAAAATGTCCTAACCTGGTAAAGAAAAAAGTTGCACAGGGTCAGGAAGTACAGAGAGTCCCAATCAAGATGAACCCAAAGTGACCCATACAAGACACATCACAATTTAAATGGCAAAGATTGAAGACAAAGAGAGAATCTTAAAGGTACCGAGAGAGACAGTTACCTAAAAGGGAGTTGCAATAAGGCTGTCAGCTGATTTCTCAACAGAAACACTTCAGGCCAGAAGAGATTGAAATGAAGTATTCAAAGTAATGAAAAGCAAGAACCTGCATCCAGGACTACTTTATTCAGCAAGGCTATCATTTAAAATTGAAGGCAAATTAAAGAGCTTCCCAGGTAAAATAAAAGGCTAACGAAGTTCATTACCACCAAACTAGCATTGCAAGAAAAAATTTTAAAGGGTCTGCCTAAAGAAGAAGAAATAGAGTAAGTAATGATAGGTATAAATAAAAAATGGCAATAAATACCTCTCAATAATAATCTTATACTCAGAAAACTATAGGACATTGTAAAGGAAAATAGAGAAAGATCTGAACAAGTGGAAGCATATACCATATTCATGCATTAAAAGAATTAACATAATTAATGTCCACACTATACAAAGCAATCTATAGATTCAACGCAATCCCTATTAAAATACCAATGGCATATTTCACAGATATAGAACAAATATTCCAAGAATTTATATGGAACCCAAAAGGACCCTAGATAGCCTCAGCAATCTTGAGAAAGAACAACAAAATTGGAGGAATCAAAAGACCGGATATCAAACTAGACTACAACCCACTGTAATCAAAACAGCCTGGTACTGACACAAGAATAGGCATATTGACCAATATAACAGAATAGAGAGCTCAGAAATCAACCCATGCTGTTAGGTTAATTAATATTTGACAAAGGAGGCAAGAGCATACAGTGAAGTAAAGACAGTCTCTTCAATAAGTGGTGTTGGGAAAATTGGACAGATACATGAAAAAAGAAAAGAAAAGAAACTAGACCACCAGCCTACATCATACCCAATATATATATGAATACTCTAGCCAATAAATGAAAAGAAGATAATAGAACACAAATATCATTATTATTAAACCACTACTGAATTAGTGAATCAGGGCAGAAATAGATAACACTGGATTAACTTGAACTCATTAGGTTGATCTGATTGCTTGACCATCCATCATATTGATCGTATTATGCTAGGAGCTCTGAAACCTATCAGGCCCCTACTGTTTAAGTACCAAGGCCCTGAGAGCTTTCTGGGGCAGGAAAGGACTCCACCCCTAGCCCTGCATTGTGAAGTCTTCTGAAGGGGACAGCAGGCTGGCTGATGTCATAGACCAGCCCCTCTCCCTGTCTCTGCCTGTGCCTGCCCCTAGCCCAACCTCAACCTTTCTCCCCAGAGGAAAGAGGTCGGCCTTGCCCAACAGCCCACCCACCCACCCGAAACTATGGATACAAATCACCCTATCCTCTCTGAGCCGCAGAGGCTCCCAGGCCAAGGGTGACCCCCAACTCAATCCTGGTGAACAAGACCCTACAGCAGGACACCCCAGCATGGTGGGCAACAGGTTGCCACCAAAAACTAGCGCGGTGGTCATCGACATGGGCACAGGCACCTGTAAGGTGGGCTTCGCGGGGCAGGCCCGGCCCACCTACACTGTGGCCACCATCGTGGGCTGCCAGCCCAAGAAGCCGGCCACCACGGGGCAGATGGTGCTGGAGACTTTCATTGGCGAGGCTGCCCTCGTGCGCCCAGAGCTGACGCTGGTAAAGCCCATAAGGAATGGCATCTTGGTGGACTGGCTGGCCGCAGAGTTCATCTGGCGCCACCTGCTGGAGCACGACCTCGGCATTGCCACCCAGGACCACCCGCTGCTGTTCTCCGACCAGCCCTTCAGCCCCCCCACCAACCGCGAGAAGCTGGTGGAGGTGGCCTTTGAGTCCATGCGCTCCCCTGCCATGTACGTGGCTTCCCAGTCAGTGCTGTCTGTCTACGCCCATGGGCGGGTCAGCGGGCTGGTGGTGGACATGGGCCATGGAGTCACCTCCACGGTGCCCGTCTTCCAGGGCTACCACCTGCCCCACGCCACGGAGCGCCTGGACCTGGCAGGCACCCACCTGACTACCTTCCTGGCGGAGATGCTGCTAGGCTCCGGCTTTCCGCTGAGGCAGCAGGACCTGGATGTGGTGGAGAAAATCAAGCACTACTATTGCTACGTGGCCCCTGACTTCCAGAAGGCACAGGCCCGGCCCGAGCAGGAGTGCCAGCGGAGCCTGAAGCTGCCCGACGGCCGGACGGTCACGCTGGGTAAGGAGCTGTTCCAGTGTCCAGAGCTGCTGTTCAGCCCCCCGGAGATGCCTGGGCTGATGCCCGTGGGCGTTCCCACCATGGCCAAACGGAGTCTTAACAAGGCGCCCCCGGAGGTGCGGGCCCACCTGGCCCAGAACGTGCTGCTGTGCGGTGGCTCCTCGCTCTTCGAGGGACTAGAGGGCCGTTTCCGTAAGGAGCTGCTGCACAGCCTGCACCCTGAAGCACGCGTGGTGGTGGCTGCCCAGCCCTCCCGGAACTTCTCGGTGTGGATCGGGGGCTCCATCCTTGCCTCACTGCGGGCCTTCCAGTCCTGTTGGGTCCTCAGGGAACAATATGAGGAGCAGGGGCCCCACATCGTGTACCGCAAATGCTACTGAGTGTGGCAGGGACTTGGGGAGGGGCAGTAAAGCTTTGTTACCCAGCCAGCTCTGCCCTGCCTTTCCCAGGGTCAGTCTGGTCCACTCTTGGCCCCACCCAGACACTGACCCACTAACCCTGTCAAACCCATTTCCCATGATTAGTACACCACCAAGGCACTCTCAGTTTAGGACCCCACCCAAGTGCACTCCCCAGATATTCCCAGATTTGGATACCTTAATCTCTCACCCCCAGGAACTGCTGTTTTTTATATAATCCCCCATGATTCCCTTGGGCTCTAAGCCCCCCACCCCAATCCCCAATTCACACCATTGATATGTTCATCAAAGATCCCCAAACCCACTTCCATAACTTGTTCCTCTCCAAGGAACTTGCACCAGAATGCTTAAACCCCCCTCCCAGAATCTTTCCATGAGCGCTCCAGCCCCTGGGTGCACCCTAATAATCTGCCCCCTATTTCTAATGCCTGCAAACATAGCCCCTCCAGAATCCACTTGCCAAGAAATCCTTGGTTCTAAGCACCCCAAATCCATCTCCTGGTTGGTTTCCCCTTTCTTCTTACCCAACGTTATCCAACACCCTGATGTTCTGAGTGTCCACTAAGTCCCCCTTACAAGTGCCAAACTCCCATATACACCACAAAGATTCATGTTATGCTCAAGGGTCTCCCCTATAATGGCTCCCTAAGGGACTTCCAGTGTCCAGAGCCCATTCCCCAAGTTTCACCCTCTCCCAGCATGATTTGTTCCCCCAGAATTCTTCCTTCCATCCAGAGCCCATTCCCTATCTGTATCTTCAAGAACACCATGTTCTGAAAACCCAATGCCCCAGTTTGGCCCCCACTGCTCTCAGCTCAAACCCTTGCACTAAGTCTGCCCCAGAAATACACTCGAATGGCCCATCTCACAACGAACCTCCTAACTCAATTTCTCAGCCCCTCCTGAAGGCTCTGGCCTCCAGAATCATCCTGTAGTGACCCCACTAATGCCCTAGGCCAGTGGTCGGCAAACTGTGGCTCGCGAGCCACATGCGGCTCTTTGGCCCCTTGAGTTTTTAGCAAAGGCCAGCTTAGGAGTACCCTAATTAAATTAATAACAATGTACCTACCTATATAGTTTAAGTTTAAAAAATTTGGCTCTCAAAAGAAATTTCAGTCATTGTACTGTTGATATTTGGCTCTGTTGACTAATGAGTTTGCCAACCACTGCCCTAGGCCATCCCCTGTGTTCTGACCCCCAAAGACCCTCCTCCAGGGTTGCCCCAAGATGGACATCCAGGATACCCCACCCTGGAGTTTCAGACTCCCCAGAACCCAACCCCAGAACCAGTCCTTGGACCCCATCCCATTAGTTGAGACAACAACAGGCAGTGTTGTTCTGAGGGCTGCCCAGCCCACCATGACCTGGACAAATACCCCAGTGGGGTCACCACCTGGACACTGGCTCTTCCCTCCACCCCCACACAGGTCCCCAGTAGCCTACTGTCTGTCCCCATATCCCTCAACTCTGCTAGTAGTTCATTTCAAGTTCACTCCATCTCCCCAGACCTTGCTCAGCCTGTTTCTGTTACCAAACCTCAAGGGGTTCACAGCTTGGGGTGTTCTATTCAGGGCACCACTACTGAATTAGTGAATCAACCAGGGAACAGATAACACTAGCTTAATTTGAACTTGTTAGGCTGATCTGATTGCCTGACCATCAATCATATGGATGGTATTATGCTAGGCCCTCTGAAACCTATCAGCCCCTACTGTTTAAGTACCAAGGCCCCAGGCGCTTTGCGGGGCTGGAAAGGACCTCACCTCCAGCCCCATTCAGGAATGAGACGTGGTTGTCCTTCAGTAGTTTTGTTATAGGCACCATTTGTTATAGGCACCAGGAAAGGTGTCATCGGACAGCCCCCTGAGTCGGAGCGGGGGGGGGGGGGAGGGTTAGTATTTTTATACTTTTCTGTCTATAGGTTTTAAAAGTCCTGTGCCACATATCTTGGTACAGAGTAACCCTCAAGGTCTCCCTTTTACTTCGTTATGGCTTTCCCAGAAGTGATAACACTTTCCCAGAAGTGATGAGAAGCATCTGATGACTTGATCTTTAACAGGCCTTGAGACTGCTGGCTTCTCTGTTTAGACAGTGAGATGAAAACTCCCTCTTCTCTCCTCTTTCCCCCTTTCCAGTCCTGCCTTAGCAGTTCCAAGGTGACTTAGGTTGTGTATTCTTTGGTTAGGGAGAAGAGGCATTAAAACTCCCCTCCCTTCCTGCATTCTTCAGTTAGTGAAGAGAGGATTAGCCATTTGTTCTCATCATAAGGTTTTGCTGCAAACCTGCTGCGAGTTGCCCAAACTGCTTGATCTTGTTTAATTTCTTGTTTCCCTATTATACTTACTGAGGAATTTTGCTAGCTTCTTACAACCCTGTTACAGTTTTACTATTTACTTGCAGCAAGTAAAGGACACCTGGATTCACATCTGTCTCTTAGAAAAGAAGCTTAGTCATCGATTATATACACTATTTTGTTAATTACATGTTGATTTCTCTTGGCAGTTGGCTAAACTCATCCAAATTTTGTTAATTACATGTTGGTTTCTTTGCAGTTAGTTAAACATCTTACCTAAGTTCTGGTCAAGTTCATAAGGTAACTTATAGGTCTGCAAAATACTGTTACATTTTAACATTTATCAAGAATAGCATTTGGTAAGAACAGCCTTTAGTAAGAAATGCGAAGACCTTGAGACCCTTGTCTTACTCCTGAGATACGCTCCTAGGGGCTTTCTCTGGAACCTGCCCTGAGGATGCCATAGAAGTCTCTCCCAGCCCATCCTTTCCCTGCAAGGGTCTGGAGTCCAGCCTTCTAGGAGGCTGGACATTCTCCCCACAGTGTACCATGGGTCTCTGCTCCTCCCTCTGCCCTCATCCTCAGCCACCCTGGAGTCCTGATGAAGGCAAGACCCTCTGCCTTCAGGCCCTCCAGCACAATAAAAATCAGAACCTCATCCTTCAGCCTGGACACATCTTCTCAGTGTATCAATAAAAGAAGCACAAGCTGCCAGAGCTTATCTATATTTGCATTGGGTCCTCTCCTCCCCAGTCCAAGGCTTCATTCATTCATTCATTCATTCAACCTATCAATCGTTATTGATCCTTTCTCATAGACTCTCTCTCACTATTTCACCCTGCGTCTTTCTGTGTGTTTGTGACTCACCTGCCAGTATTGTTCATAAGCAAGAATTTTCCAGAGTAGAAACTCGTTTATTTGTGGAGAACGGAGGCCACCCCATCCGTCGCCGACATATACTATCAGACAATAGGTGAGGGTGAGGGCCCTAGCTATCCCCCCACCCTGTCCCACTGTGTCCAGTCCCATTCCTGGATAGCAGGTAGTGGTCATCTGGAAGGAGGGCCCCACAGTTAGGCCGAGATCTCCAGATCACAAACACGTAGTATTGGACCCCATGCCTCACCTCCCCACCTGGTAGGCAAGGCAGCTTCAATCTGTGGGATCCTCAAGAACCCCCAGGAAGTTACAAGGTAGTGAGGGGAAACATCTTATTCTTCCCACCAGGGGCAGCACCTCCAAGCTCAAGATATGAGGACCTTGAATTTAGAACTGCAATGACTGCAACAGACCAGTCATCCCAGACCTCAGAAGAAACCCACCTCACACCATGGTGCCAAGGCACTTCCAGACTTCCAGTCACACACACACACACACACACACACACACACACACACACAGAAGGAATGTGGGACAGGCTGTCTTTAATGCTATAGGAAGTGAGGAGGATGAAGAAACCCTCACCACCATAGGCTGCTGGGCGGACTCTCATGTAGACCAGGCTAAGATTCCCCCAGCTCCAAACCCTACTTGTGTCATAAATTTCTTCTACAACCTTTCGGGCATGTGCCCCTCCCATTTGCACACTCCCAAGTCTGTTGTGAGCAATCTCACCTTTTCCTAGGAGTCATGGGTAACCCCCTGCATTCTCTGCCGGCCACTCCTCCACCCAGAGCACCGAAAACACCAGCCTCTGATCTCCTCTATGCCCACACACAACCCTGGAGTGTGTTCTCTCCATGTGGATGGAGGGCGTCATCCTGGCCTTGCTGTGCACCCTTCTGTCCTGCTGGGCCCTGTGGGAACAGTGGGAGAAGCATGGGCCCCACATCATGTACTATGAAAGTATGAGTTAAGGAGATGTATGTGTGCCAAGTTTGGGAAGGGGTGGACTGTGATGGTTAATTTTATTTGTCTACTTGGCTAGGCTAAGTGTTCAGATGTTTGATAAAATGCCAGTCTGGATGTTTTTGAGAAGATATGTTTTAGATGCAATTAACATTTAAATCAGTAGGCTATGAGTAAAATGAATTATTGCCCATAATGTGAGTGGGTCTCATCTAATCAGTTGAAGGCCCTAATAGAACAAAGACTGACTTCACCCAAAGAAGGAGGGTGTCAGCAGACTGCCTTTGGACTCCAGCCACAATTCTTCTTGTGTCTCCAGGCTGCTAGCCTACCCTACAGATTTTGGACTTGTCAGCCTCCACAATCATGTGGAAAAATTTTTAAAAAGTAAATCATTCTTTCTTTACACATGCATTTTATTGTTTCTGTTTCTCTGGAGAACCCTGAGTAATATACGTGCCAATTTCCCCTCCTACCTCAAGATCATTGCACCTGATATTCTGTCTTACCAGAATGCGCCTTCCCACCTTCCACCTTTTCAAAGGTAGCCACCTTCTCAGTGTGACACACAGCTCAGATGCCATAAAAGAAATGTCTAAACATGTGACTTCATGTAAACAGCAAAAGAAAATCTATAAGGTAAAAAAATCACCTTGAATGAAGTCAAGACAAATGACAAACAGAGGAAACTATAACTCATAACAAAAAAGGATAATGTCCATAATATATAAAGAACTCTTGGAAACAGTAAGAAAAATTCTACAACAGTCCATGGAAAAGTTAGTAAAGCATACAAACCTTGAGCTCACAGAGAAAGACAAAGGGTTCTTGGTCACAGAAGATTCTCTACCTTATAAGGCAAACATAATCAAAAGGTTTGATAATACCACATTGGTGAGATTGTGGCACTCTCTTAGCTTGATGGCGAAGAAGTAAATTGGTACAAATCCCATGCAGGACAAGTTGAAATATCTATTATATCTGTATTTTATACATAAAAACAGACTTTTTTTGCCCACACCTCAGAACCAATTTTCACCCATTTGGGTGTGATAATCACTTCCAGTAAGAACTGATGTTCTTGAGGGTCCAGGGGCCAGGGCATCTGGATGAGAAGGAGATTTCTTGATGCCTGGCCTTTGAACTATTAGCATTTTGAATCATGTGAATGTATTTTTAAAAATAAAGATGTTTCTTTAAGTTCTTCTGGCATCCATCCAGGCAGCTCTGTTTTCTTCCCTCTCCCTAGCAGTGCTCATCTGACTTCTGTTTGATTCCTTGTCAATGGCTGGTGTCACCTGTCTTGACCATGAGTTTTGGGAGAGCAGGGGCCCCATGTGTGTGTATCATTCACCTGGCACACAGTCACGCTCAATTAATATTTGCTGAGTGACTGACTGAATGAGCCACAACATTGGCTGAGCTGAGAGGAATCCTCCCAAGTAGGAACCCCTTTCCCTCTCTTCCTCCTGACATTGGAACCAGATAAGAATGGATTTGAGTCATGCCCTTTCACATGCTGTGTGACCTTGGACGCACAACCTGACCTCTCTGAGTCACTTGTAAAATGATGGGGGGCTTTGTAAGGATTAGGTAGTATCACACAGGAACTCAGGGCAGTAAAGAGGACTCGTCTCAAACTGCGGTTTTCTTTGAAACTGTAGTGGGAAGAAGGAAGGATTTCACATTTACTCTGTATATTAATGTATTGTTTGAATGTTTCCCAATGTGAGCGCCTCCATAGAAATAATTTCCTAAAACCATTTTGAGTACATGAATAAAATGGACTTAATGTGCTCAGTACACAGTAAGTGCCAAATAAATGGTGATAAGGTTGCTGTTTAAACTAGAGTGTGCCAAAGAGGGGCCTCAAGTCATCCAGCCAATCACTGGCCACAGAGAGAGGACCCACTAAATCACCACCCAGACCTCACCCCTTGATCTCCTGTTCTTTGGAGGACCCAGGAGAGGAAATATTTGGAATAGGCCGATCACTCAACCAGGCAAATCACAGACTGGGTGGAGATTAGGGTTTGCTGAGTGATATGGGGTCAAAGAGTGCAGTGTGAGAACATGTCTTTATTTTAAAACTCGATAGCTTATTCATCATGAAATTTTTTGCCTTAATTTGGCTTTTTAAAATATTGCATTGATGCAAGGGGCTCGAGGAGGGGTGAATGGGGAGAGACAGCCAGTGGGAATGGGGTTTCTTTCTGGAGTGATGAAGCTCTTCTGCAATTAGACAGAGATGATGGAGGTGCAGATGTCCTAACTGTTCACTGAATCTTACACTTTCAAGGGGGAATTGAATGGTATGGAGTAAATCTCAATCCAAATCATGGCACAGAAATATTTACTTTATAAGCTTGGAGATCTAACGCACAGTACGGTGAATAAAGACAACAGTATTGAATTGTAGTCATCGGGATTGCTAAGAGACTAGAGCTTAATCCCTCCAGTCACTAAAAAGAAAATATAATTTTAGAATGTGGTAGAGGTGCTAATTATCCCTACTATGACAAACATATGACAACATATAAATGTGTCAAATTACATGTGGTACCCTTTAAATTTAAACATGATTATAGATAAAATATATTTCAGTTAAAAAAGGAAGGAAAGAGAATGTTATTTACTTTTATTACTGGGATTGGAGCACCCCCTTACATTTTGCTCAGGGGAATGTCTCACTTGCCTGAGCCTAATCCCAGCTTCAGGGACACAGACACCTGGCGGCTGGAGGAGCTGAGCCTGTTTGCAGGAGGCTGGCCAGAGGGGAGAGACCTCAAGAGGGGAAGCCACAGGGCCTGCTCTCCACGGAAACCAAGAAATCACTGACACCTTGCCCCCAACTGGGGTGGGGCACCTGGCCAACATCTCATCCCTGCACAGCGGATTCAACACAACCCAGGGGAGGACAAGTTTAATTCCGGCAGACAGGGAATTCTGGTTTGAGCAGGATCTTACACAGCCACACACATACCTATTTCCTTACCCGCAGCTGTCACCTGGGCCTCCTGAAACTTTGTAGGGACAGATGTGGCTGCCAGATATGGGAAAGTAAAGGAAAGGAGGGCTGAGCCTGTTTCAAGATCAGGGGCTAATTGATTTTCCCAGAACCCCACTGATGGCTGACCAAGCCCCTGGGCAGTGAGTGGAAAACCTGGGCCCAGCCCGCCTGGCTGGCAGTTATCCACAGGTGGGTCATCTTACCTCCTGGGCCTCAGCTCTTCCATCCCCTTCTCCCCAGCCCCATGCCTCCCCCCAGTCTAGGTTTCAACCCCCACCCCTCCATGGGCTGGATCCAGTGTTTCCCCTTCCCCTCTCTAGTCTTCCCCTAACCTGGGAATCCCATGACTCTCTTCTGCAAAAAGCAAATCTGACCATGCCCCTCTCCTGCTCAATATCTTTTGATGGCTCCCCATGCCTGGTCTAAACGATTTTCCCATAACCCCATTTACCACTGGTCCAAAGCCTGCTAACTCCACGGTTTCCATTTTAGTCTGCAAACCATTCCCACATGCCTCTTTCTGTCCCTGGAACTCAGCACTTTCCCTCTCACTTCAGGGCCTTTGCACAAACTGTTCCCTTTACCTGGAACACGTTCTTTCCTTCTGTCTTTCCCTAGTAATGCTAGCCCCACTTCAAACCTCTGGTCACCTGTATTACTGCCCAGGTGGTCAGGCCTACTGGGCACCAGGCTTCAGTCTAACCTCACATTTATCAGGGTTGGAAAGTATATCTGCATGTGCGACCCAACCCATGTTGGCCTCCCCAAGCTGCTATCCAGGAGATATCCAGCACCGTACCCAGGAACTGGCATGTACTTGTCCTCAGTCAACACTTACTTGATGATTTCAAAGCTTGCCACCCAGTGGAAGAAACGGACAATAATCACAAAAATAAATGGGTGGTAAAAAGTTCCCTGAGAAAAATTAAACTGGGTGATGAGACAGGTGATCAGAGAGGACCTACGAAATGAGGAAAAGCATTCCTGGCAGAGGAACTGCAAGGGTAAAGGGCTGGAGGCAGGACCAGGTTGGCATGTTGAAGGAACCCAGTGGAGTGAGTGAGGGGGAGAGAGGGAGGAGGTGAGAGCAGGGAGGTGAGGAAGCACATCATGCAGGGCCATGTAGGACGTGACAATATTAAACTGTACCCAGCCCTGTGGTCTTAGAAACAGTGAAGGTTAAGAATTTCCCTCCACCCTTTCTGTTATGGGAAACTGCTTACTGCAAGGAACCACCCACCCATATGACTTAGATAAGATTTCCACTCAACGGTTTATTTGATGTGTCAACTTGACCAGCCACGAGGTGCCCAGATACTTGATCAGACATTATTCTGGGTGTGTCTGTGAGGGTATTTATGGATGAAATGAACATTTAAAGCATGGGCTGAGTAAAGCAGATTGCCCTTGCTAATGTGGGTGGGCCTCATCCAATCAGTTGAAGGCCTGCATAGAACAAAAATACTGACCCTCCTCTGAGTAAGAGGGAATTTTACCTGCCTGACAGCCCTCAGACTGGCTCATCGGCTTCTTTCCAGCCTTTGGACAAACTGAGACATCAGCTCTACCTGGGTTTCAAGCCTGCTAACTCACTCTACAGATCTGGGGATCTGACAGCCTCCATAATTGTGTGGCCAATTCCTATCAATCAATATAGATGCTGGGAGATAAATTTATATCTAGATAGATATAGATTGATATCTATATTTATATATCTATATCAATTATATCTATCTGTAGATAGCCAAAAGATAAATTAATATAGATCAATACCTATATGTAAATATATAATATAGATATTATATAACACTAGAGGCCCAGTCCATGGGATTTGTGCACTGGTGGGGGGCATGGCCTGCGGGGATTGGCCTGCAGTGGGAGCACCGCTCATCCAGTCAGCCCAATGGCTGTGGACCCACCCTCTGAGTGGCTGCTTCCTGGTCCGGTATCTTCTGTGGAGCCGGAGCACTCGTCTCTCCAGGGGACCCGGTCGGGACTGGGCCCAGGGCCAATAACACTGAAAGGCAGTGGAGTAGGCCTCAGTCCCACAGTGGCCACAAACCTGCCTCCCAGCCTCTGGATTCAGCTCTGCGAGCCGGGCAGCGGCACTGCACAGCCTGCAGGCATCTGGAGGAGGCTGCAGGGAGCAAGGAGGAGGAGCCTGGGGCGAGGAGGCGACGATTGCAGCCTGGGTTCCTCCCCATTGGCCCGGGGCTTGCAGTGGGAGCAGTTGCTCATCGGTCAGCTGAGTGGCTCTCCCACTGTGGTAGTGCACTGACCACCAGGGGGCACCTCCTGCATTGAGTGTCTGCCCCCTGACAGTCAGTGTGTGTCATAGCGACTGGTCGACTGGTTGTTCTAATCCTTCCGCGTTTGGTTGCTGGGCTTCTATTATATAGGATTCATGTACTGGTGGGGTCCCTCAGCCTGGCCTGTGCCCTCTCGCAATCTGGGACCCCTCAGGAGATGCTGGAGAGCCAGTTTCGGCCCAATCCCCGCAGGCCAGGCTGAAGGACCCTACTAGTGCACGAATCTGTGCACTGGGCCCTTAGTCTATAATAATAAAAGCATAATAGGCTAATTAGACTGGACAGCTGAACGACCTTCCAGATGTCATTCTGGATGTCATTCTGGATGAAGCCGCAGCAGTGGGAGCTGAGATAGAGGCAGTTAGGGGCGATTGGGAAGGCAGGTGAGCAGTTAGGGGCAATCAGGCAGGCAGGCAGAGTGGTTAGGGGCATCAGGCAGGCCGGCAAGTGGTTAGGGGTGATCAGGTAGACAGAATGGTTAGGGGTGATCAGGCAGGCAGGCAGAGGCAGTTAGGGGATTCAGGCAGGCAGGCAGGCAAGCAATTAGGAGCCAGCAGTCCTGGATTGAGAGAGGGATGTCCGACTGCTGGTTTAGACATCCCCTGAGAGGGTGCAGGCCAGGCTGAGGGGATCTCCCCTCCCCCAGGCTGTGCATGAATTTCATGCACTGGGCCTCTAGTATACATACAAGATCTTTGGTTAATCTCTTCTTGCCCTCTCCCTTCCCCCCTACCCTCTGAGATTCATCAGTCTGTTTCATGTTTCCATGCCTGTGGTTTCCACTCCTTCGTTGAGCATCTGCCCCCTTGTGGTCAGTGCTCATCATAGCTACTGGCCAGTCAGCTGGTCGCTTAGGCTTTTATATATAGACTAGAGGCCCAGTGCATGAAATTCGTGCATGGGTAAGGTCCTTATGCCTGGCCGGCAATCAGGACTGATTGGGGCCTCCCTGCTGCCGGCCCGGGCCTTTCCTCATTCTGTGCCATCCCCTGGTGGTCAGCACACATCATAGCAAGCAATTGAACTCCCGGTCTCCTGGTCGAACTCCTGAGGGGACACTTCGCATATTAGCCTTTTATATATATATAGATAGATATCAGCATATATTTCTATATATCAATAGCTATATGATTATATGTTATATAGATATATATAAATATGGAGATAGATCTGTCTATATATCCTTCTATATCTATATATATTGCTATAGAGTGAGATAGAGAGATAAAACTATAGATTTATAATTGGTGAATAAATAGGTAGATAACTGATAGGTGATAAGGTGAAATAGAGGTAAATTAAATAGATACATAATAGATAGATCGATAAGAGATAGATAATTAAATAGATCCATCCATCCACCCATCCTAATAGATCTGTCTCTGGAGAATGCTGGTTTACCTGTGACAAGGCCAGCTCAAAATTCCCATTCTTTGCCTCATAACTGATTAGCTGAACTGCTTGTCCCCACTGACCAATCAGAACAAAATGCTTGCTAACTGAGCTTTGGTTAAGCTCCTCTCCTTCCTCCAGACTTCTGAACTTAGCACCCCCACCCCGCACCCCAGCCAGCAGACAGCCCCTCCTGAGGCCAGGCAGTCCAGGGGTGAGCATCCTCTGATCACTGTCCCGTTCCCCATCCCCCATCCCCACCTTTCATCCCACCTTCCACACCTGGTTCTTTCCAGCCTTGTCCCCTCCTCTCTATTAAAATAAATACATAGAAAAGGCTTTGTGCCCTAACTCTGGAGAGGCCTGCAGGCCTCCTGTCAGGGCTCTCGCTGTGGCATAGCCCTTACCTCTGCCCTTCAGAAACCCTCTGAATAAGGCTCTCCTGTCTAAGTCTATTCACAGCCACAGGGAGTATTTTGGACTTTTTCAAGAAGCAAGAGGGAGCCATGGGAGGGCTGAGAGCAGGGAAGGGGCCTGGTGAGGTCAACCCAGTGGATTGGGGGGTTGGGAGGGGGGGCTGAGGAGGGAGCTGGCAGCCCAGGTGGGAAGTGATCGAATTCAAGCTGCATTTTGGAGGGCAAGGGGAAGAAGCATGAGAGTTACTGGTGGGTCTCTGGAGGTCCCCAAACCTTGGGCACAATCATTTCCAAGAATTTTGTAGTTTGTGGCAAGAACAGCCAAGAAAGGAGGCTCAGATGAGGAGGGGAGAGTAAGTTTGGGGCATGGTGTGTGTGTGGTGAGGACTCCAGGATACTCATCCATCAGGGAGGCTTAGAGCCATAGAACATCAGAGCCTGACTGATGTTCAGGGGAAACTGAGGCACAGAGCCTCTCAGTGCCCTGTCTGAGGCTGTCCAGTGTGTCCGGGCCAGAGCTGGAATTTGAACCCAGGTTCCCTGCCTCTCACACCAGCTGGTCCCACTGCTCTCCCCTGTTTTCTGAGGAAATGGGATTTGAGTGACTCCTGGGTTTGACAGGGGACAGGAGTGAGGGCATTCTGGGTGGAGGCACAGCAAGGGTAAAAGTTGGAGGCTGGAGCAAGGGAAAGCAAGAGGCAGGAAGTGGGTAAAAATAGCAGCAGCATGAATCAGGGCCTCCTACCTGCCATAGGCTTTGCTAGCCTTCTGCTTGCAGGCACTGTTATTATCTCCATTCTACCGAGGGGAAACTGAGGCCAAGAGAAACAATTAGAAGGCCCCAGAATCACTGCAGAGCCCTCACCCCTGTGCCTGGGGACCGGGGCAGGGATTTGGCAGTTCCTAGACCGTTCCTACCCAGGCCCTAAGACAGGAAGACAGTGGCCAGGACAATCCAGCCAGAGAGTGGAAGGAGGGGCCAGGCCAAACCACAGGTAGGGTTTCTCAGAACTTACAGTATGATGGGGGAGGGGAAGACGGACCTGCACAGCTGTAGGGAGAGAAGGGGAGATGTGGGGCCTGACTCAGAGCTCAGGCCCAATACTGATGGGCTTATAAGAAAGGGCTACTCCCTCTTACATCCCTCACTTAATTTGAGTCTACAGCCTCCACAACCAGGAGTGGGGGGCCACATATGCAAGGAGACTTGAGGCTTCTTGACCCCCAAGCTCTAGCACATGTGTTCATGGGTGTGATCTATGTCCCTACTCAGGTCCCACACATGGTGGGAGTGGGGGGAGAGAGGGAGGGAGGGAAGGAGGAGAGAGAGAGAGAGAGAGAGAGAGAGAGAGAGAGAGAGAGAGAGAGAGAGACTGTGTGATCCCCATCCACCCACACCTTCAAAGCCAGACTGTGGAGTTCCCTCACCCCCATTCCCTGGGTGGCATGTCTCCAGGCTGGAACCCAACTGACGGACATGGGGCTACCTCCTTACACATCCTCTCTGCACTCTTTGCCCAGTTCCCTTATCTCTTTCATCTCTCAGATGCCCACCTATCCTTTGTGCTTGACAGACTCATTGGCATTTTTTTAATTGACATGAAATTCACATAACATAAAAATAACATTTCTTTAAAGAGTTTTTACTGATTTTTAGAGAAAGAGAGAAACATTGATGTGAAACATTGATTGGTAGCCTCCTGTACGCCCTCAACTGGGAGTCAAGCCCGCAACCCTGGCATGTGCCCTGACCTGAATGGAACCAGCAACCTTTCAGTGCATGACATGATGCCCAACCAACTGAGCGAGTTGGTAAGGGCCAACATTTTTATTTTTTAAGTATATTTAAACAATGTTCAATTATAGTTAACAATCAATATTATATTAATTTTAGGTATACAGCATGGTGGTGAGACATTTATAGAATTTATGAAGTGATCCCATTTGATAAGTCTAGTACTTCCTTGGCATGATACATAGTTAAGATAAAATTATTGGCTACATTCTCTAGGCTGTACTTTACATCTCCTGACTATTTTGTAATTAGCAATTTGTACTTCTTAATCCTTTCACCTTTTTCTCCTCCCCCGCAAATACCTCCTCCCATCTAGCAACTATCAGTTTGTTCTCTGTATCTATGAGTCTGTTTCTGTTTTGTTTGTTCATTTATTTTGTTTTGTAGATTCTACATAAGTGAAATCATATGGTATTTGTCTTTCTTTGTCTAACTTTTATCTTCTAGGTCCATTCATGTAGTCGAAATGGTTAGATTTCATTCTTTTTTTTTTTTTTTTAAACATCAATGTGAGAGAGACACACTGATTGGTTGTCTACCACACTCATCCTGTCCAGGGCCTGGGACTGAGCCTACAACGAGGTATGTGTCCTTGACTGGAATCAAACCTGGGACCCTTCAGTCTGAGGGCCTACATTCTATCCACTGAGCCAAACCACTGATGGAAATTTCATTCTTTTTTTATGGCTGAGTAATATTCCATTGTATATACAGGTACTGCATCTTATTTTTCTAATGGTCTTTTGATGAACACTTGGGTTGCTTCCATATCTAGGCTATTGTTAAGTAATGCTGTCATGACATAACTTTTTTTTTATTTTTTTATTTTTTAATTTTATTTTATTTTTATTGTTTTAAGTATTACAAATAGTAGTACATATGTCTCCTTTTTTTTTTCCCCTTTGATCTCCCCCCGACCTCCCCTACCCCCCAGGACATGCCTTCACCTGCCCACCCTCCCCCCATGACATAACTTTTTAAATTAGTACGTTGGATTTATTTCTTCAGTTATATACCCAAAAGTGGAATTGCTGGATCTGTTTTTAATTTTTTGAGGAAACTCCATAGTGATTTCCATAGTGGCTGCACCAATTTGCAATACTACCAAGAGTGCATAAGAGTTCCCTTTTCTTCACATCCTTGCCAACACTTGTTGTTTGTTGATTTCTTTATTTAAAATATGTCTTTATTGATTTTTAGAGAGAGGAAGGGAGAGGGAGAGAGTAAAATATCAACTGGCTGCCTCCTGCACACCTCCTACTGGGAATTGAGCCCACAGCCTTTGCATGTGCCATGACTGGAATAGAATCTGCAACCTTTTGGTGCATGAGATGGCGCTCAATCAACTGAGCCACACTAGCCAGGGCTGTTGATTTCTTGATGGTAGCCATTCTGACTGGTGTGCGGTGATATCTCATTGTGGTTTTAATTTGCATTTCTCTGATAATTAGTGACCTTGAGCATTTTTTCATAGGTCTATTGGACATCTGTATGTTCTATTTGGAGAAATGTCTATTCAGGTCCTCTACCCATTTTAAATTGGATTGTTTGTTTTGTTGTTAAATTGTATGAGTTTCTTATGTATTTTGGATATTAACCTCTTATTCGATATATTATTGGAAAATATCTTCTTCCATTCAGTAGACTTTTTCATTTTGTTGAAGGTTTCCTTTGCTGTGCAAAAACTCTTTAGTTTGATGTAGTCCCATTTGCATATTTTGTTTCTTTTGTTTCCCTTGCCTGCAGAGATATATTTAAAAGTTATATTGCTAAGAGCAATGTCAAAGATTTTACTGCCTATGTTGTCTTCTAGGAATTTTATGGGTTCAGGTATTACATTTAACTATTTAATTCACTTTGAGTTTATTCTTATATATGGTGTAAGAATATGGTCTAGTTTCATTTTTTTTTTTTTTTGGCATGTATCTGTCCAGTTTTCCTAACATCATTCATTGAAGAGTCTGACTCCACTGGATATTCTTGTCTCTTTGTCATAGATTAATTTACTACACTAGGCATGGGTTTATTTCTGGGCATTCTGGGTTCTTTTGATCTATGTGTCTGTTTTTATGCCAGTATCATGCTGTTTTGATTACTATAGCTTTGTAGTATAGCTTGATATCAGGTAGCATGATACCTTCCACTTTTTTCTTCTTCATCAAGATTTCTGTGGCTATTCTAGGTTTTTTGTGGGTCTGTATAAATTTTAGGATTATTTTTTCTAGTTCTGTGAAAAATGCCCTTGTTATTATGGTAAGGATTACATTGACTCTATAGATTGCTTTGGGTAATAAGGACATTTTAACAATGTTAATTTTTCCTGTCTATGAGCACAGTATATACTTCCATTTATTTTCTAAACTTATTTTTAAAATATTTTTATTAATTTCAGAGATGAAGGAAGAGGGAGAGAGAAGCATCAATAATGCAAGAGAATCACTGATTGGCTGCCTCCTGCATGCTCCCTACTGGGGATTGAGCCTGCAACCTGGGCATGTGCCCTTGACTGGAATCAAACCCAGGACCCTTCAGGCCGCAGGCCGAAGCTCTATCCACTGAGCCAAACTGGCTAGGGCTATTTTCAAGTTCTTCAATTTTTTTCTTCAATGTCTTATAATATTCTGAACACATGTTTTTTTCCTCTTTTAAATTTATTCCTAGGTATTTTTAATGCAATTGTAAATGGGATTATTTTCTTAAATTCTCTTTCTGATAGTTTGTTATTGGTGTATAAAAATTCAATTGATTTACAAATATTAATTTTGTATCCTGTTAATTTATGGAATTTCTTTTTCACTTCTGATGGTTTTTTGGTGGAATCATTATGGTTCTCTGTATATAGTATCATGTAATCTGCAAATAATGACAGTTTTGTTTCTTCCTTTCCAATTTGGATGGTTTTTATTTCTTTTTCTTTTCTGATTGCTAGGGCTAGGACTTCCAATACTATGTTTAATAAAAGTGATGCAAGTAGACATCCTTGTGTAGTTCTTGATTTAAGAAAAATGCTTTTAGTTTTTCCACATTGACTATGTTAGCTGTGTGTTTGTCATATATGGCCTTGATTATGTTGAGGTATGTTCCCTCTATTCTCATGTTGCTGTGAGTTTGTTTTTTTAAATCATAAATAGATACTGGATTTTGTTAAATGCTTTTTCTGCATCTATTGGTATAATCATATGGTTTTTATTTTATATTTTATCTATGTGGTGTCATGCTAATTGATTTATGGGTATTGACCTAAACTTGCATCCCACTTGATCATTGCTGAATTTGGTTTGCTAATGTATTGCTGAATTCATGCACTGTTAGTGGTATAACACATTGGTACAACCACTATGGAAAATACTATGGAAATTCCTCAAAAATTTAGAAATAGAATAACCTTATGACCCAGCAATTCCATTCTGGATATTTATCTGAAGAAATTCAAAATACTAATTTGCAAAGGTATATGCATTCCTATGTTCACTGCATCATTATTTATAATAGCCAATATATGGAAGCAACCTAAATATCCATTGATAGGTGACTGGCTAAAGAAGATGTGGTAGATATATACAGTGGAATATTACTTTGCCTTAAAAAAAGAATGAAGTATTACAGTTTGCGATAACACAGATGGACCTAGAGGGTATTGTGCTAAGGTATATAGGTCATACAAAGAAAGACAAATACCATGTGATTTTATGGAATCTAAAAACAAAATACATAACAAAACAGAAGCTGACTCATAGATACAGAGAACAAATGGATGGTTGCTAGATGGGAGGTGGTTGAAAGGCAGGGTGAAAAAGGTGAAAGGATTAAGAAGTACATATTGAAAGTTACAAAATAGTCATGGGTATATAAAGTATAGGACAAGGACTATAGTCAGTAATGTTGTAATAATTATGTAAAGCGCCAGTTGAGTACTAAACTTATTGAGGGAATCACTTTGTAAGTTAAATTTCTAATCACTATGCTATATACCTGAAACTAATATCATATTATATGTCAACTGTAATTGAATAAAATTTAGATTAATAAGAGAGAGACCTAGCCGGTGTTGCCCAGTGGTTGGAGTGTCAGCCCACACATGAAGGGTCGTGGGTTTGAATTCTGGTCAAAGTCACATACCTGAGTTCACTGCTTCCCCCCACCCCCAGTCGGGGCTCCTGTTCGAGGCAACCAGTCCATGTGTCTCTCTCATATCGATGTTGTTCTCTGTCTCTCTCTCCCTCCCTTCCACTGTTGCTGAAAATGGAAAAAAATATCCTCAGGTGAGGAATAATAAAAAATAAATAAATACATATAGAGAGACAGTGGGTATGGTGCCTTAAAAAATTCCCCATCGATGTGGTGAGAGGGCAGCCTACAAGTTTCCATTTGTTTCATGCTAAGAGAGGAACTAGAAATGACCACAATCTCTCCATTGGGTGTAAGACCTGCAAACATTCGCGGGCAGAGGGTGGCGTTTGTGTGGCCAATGCATATCTGAAAAAATTGTTCACCCCATCACTTACCTGAGAGACACTCATTGTTTTTATTTTCACAATTAGCTGCTGTTGTTGTTTTTCCAACTGAAATTGGCAAAGATTTAAAAAAATGATAAAACCCAATGCTGACGAGGATGTGGTGAGATGGGCACATGTGTACCTGGAAGGTGGAGGTGTAAATTGCTTCCTGGAAAAGCTATTAGGCGATATGAAATAAAGGTGGACTCATAACCTCTGAGAAATGAAGGTGTCACTTCCCTCCCACCTGAATCACTGCTCCTGGCATCTCTATTCTGGCCTCAGCATGACCAATATTCCTCATCAAGCACCGTTCTAGCCACTTAAAACCTCTTTCGTTTGCACAAAAGATGTTTTCTCACCTCCACATGCTGTTTCTTCTGACTGAAACATTCTTCTCTTTCCTCATCCCTTTCCTGGCTGAATCTTACCCATCCTTCAGGACTTAGCATAGATGTTACCTCCTACAGGAAGCTCACCAGATTGACCCCTCTCAGCTAGGCCAGGAGCCTCTTCTGGGTTCCCAACACTCTGCGTTTTCACCTACACTACAGTGATCATTTTAGGTCCACGTTCTCCTTGCCCACACTTTTCCAGCATAAGTACTTGATAAAAACAGCAGGAATAAATAGTTTGCAGAAATGGGTGTCCTCTGTGTTATCCCAGAAGGCTGAGCGAGGACCACGGAGAATGCAGTTTAGGGCAGCATCTGAAAGAATTCTCTAAAAATTTCAGCTTACCAACCAAGCAGCCTTGAGAGACAATGAGCTGCTCATCACAGGGGTTGTGCAACGGTGTGAGTGTGTGTGTGTGTGTGTGTGAAAACCGCTTCCCTAAATTCCTCTCTGACTTCCCCGCCCTCCTTGCCCAGACTCAGGGGGCCCAGGATGAAAAAGGTGCCCTTCTCCCCAAGCTGTTACAAGTGCCTCTCCTCTAAGAAAGTTCCTAGTGAGGACAGGGACCTGCAGGGTCTGTTCCCAGGACCCTCGGCAGCCCTTCCTTGGAAGTGCCAAGGAATCTCAAGAGGCTACACTCTCACGGGGTTCAGGGAGCCCGATGGAGCCTCGGGGCCCTGCACTCTCACTCTGAGTGAACCCCTACTTCATAGAAGCCCCAGTGAAACCAATCTCTGAAACTGAGAGTCCTCTGAGAGTACTCAGATTTCAAGGGGAAAATGCAAGGCCCCTGGGACCTTCCCCTCCCTGGCTTCCTCTGGGGCACATGGAGAGGCCAGAACCCACTGGCTACTCTGAGCCCAGACCACAAGCCCAGCTGGAGTCCCCAGAGCCAGGAACAGGCTGATAATGGGGGATGGGGGCGGGGGCTTGGGAGCAGGGTGTTTGGAGCCAGCAACACCTGCTGTTTCAATGTCACACTCTGAGTGACATTGTTTGTGATCCTCAGTCTTTACAACTGTCAAGTGGGTACAAGGTTGGTGCCGGTTGGTAAACAACCCAGATACATGCTTAGCCCCAACATGTACTAGGTGTTTCATTCTGGATTTCCATGAGCTTCGGAGAGGTAGGTCCCCAGGGTTCACAGGGTCTGATCTGATGGCAGGATAAGGTCATGAGTGAGTGTCAGCTTGATGGAAATTCACCTTTTGAAAGTCACAGTGAACAAAATTCATCTCGGGGAACTTAAGTCCTCAGCCCCTGGCCAGACATGATCCTACTGTTCTACCCCCCTCCCTCCAGCCTAAACCAGAACCACACTCCAAATAAGAGGAGTCTCAGATCCTCGGTGGTCAGGCAGGTTGGGGATCCAGCTGCCTGGCAGAAGCTCCAGGCCCCCTATCCAGCCCAGAGGTGGTGTCACAGGAAGAGGTTTGGACACCTGGCCCCAGTCACGTCACAGACTCAGGAAAGGAAGCTCAGAGGTGCCCCGTGTCCAGACAAGGCCAGGACCCCTCCAGCCCCTGCTCCCACTCGGACCCTGATTGGGGGCACCTGAGTCTCCAAACACCCCTGCTGGTGGCTAGATCACATCCTGGCCATGGGACTCCACACAGCCTCATGGCTGTGCCTCCTCTCACTCACTCAGTTCCAGCCACATGGGCCTCCTTGCTGTTCCCCCAACACACCAGGCACGGTGCTACTTCAGGAACTTTGCATGGACTCCTTCCTTGGCCAGGAATGTTGTTTCTCCAGATAGTCATGTGGCCCTGTCCTCGCCTCCTTCAGGCCTCACCTCCTCAGCAAGGCCTGCACTGACCCCTAGACTAAATCACCACCTACACCCACAGCCCCATTCATTTTTGGTCCCTCTCTTCCTGCTGTGTGTTTATTTGGGGCACTCATCACCCCCTTACCTTTTAGTTACTGGCTGACTGAGTAGCTAAGGGTCTGTCTCTGCCACAAGAACACCATCCCCCAGGGAAGGTGGTGGTGCCCATCTGTGTCCCTAGTTCCTAGAACAGCACTTGGCACACGGTAGGAGCTTAATACCTATTTGTCGAGTGAATGACTGAATGTGAAGGATGTTGTTTAATTCTCACATCTTCCCTGAGAGGCAGATTCTCCCCCTTTTCTGCCACAGAGGCTCAGAGTGATACAGTGTCTGCCCAGGGTCACACAGCTGGTCATGGAGGGGTATGGAACCTGGGCAGCTGGACCCAGAGCCCATCCTCTCAAGCCCTGAGACATGTCTGGAAACATGACAGGTCCCAAAGGTACCTTGAGGCCAGGATGCAGTTGCTGTCTTAGAACTTGGTGCCATGATGGCCAGGCATCTCCTGTGAAATGGGCCGAGGACTGTGCTGAGAAGTAGCTTCTGGCCCCAGGAGCCCTGCCCCTGGCCCCAGGAATGGCTGCCCTCCCCCATTTCCCAAACTGCACTCAAAGCATTCCTAGCGCCCACCCCAAACTTAGAATGTACTACGATTTCCCAAAATGGCACCAAGCAGGGACTGGCCCTTGTAAATTCTCTCAGTCCCTGAAACACTCACTGCGTCACAGGAGCCATTTCTGGGTACCCGGCCCTGCCTGTGCTAAGCACTTTACCTACACTATCTGCGGAAGGGATCTTTTCACCACAGATTATGAACTTTCCAGCTTAACACCTTCAACAGATCAAGACCACGCTCCCTTGCCCCACCCAGGAGGTCCTGCAGAGTCTACAGGGAGCTTGTCCCTTCCACGCCCCAACCACTCTGGCCTTCCCACCACTCAGACTCACCACAGAGCCTCGGCAAGTGCAGTCCTGCTGCCTGGACTGCTCTTTCTCGCCTCTTCTGGTTCCCTCGTTCTCATCCTTTGATTGCAGTTTCTCTAGGAGGCCCTCTCTGACCTCTTGGAGAGATGAGATGCCCCTACTCTGCACTGACTGGACACCAGGTGTTTGTCCTTCTCAGCATTTATGACTCCTGTCATTTCATGACTCCTCCATTCAGTCCTGTAATTAATTGACTAACATCCCTCTTTCTCCCATGAGGCCAGACCTCTGTTTCTCGCCCCAGTGTATTCCCACCCCAGAGCCTGACACAAACTAGGTGCTTGTTTAATCCTTTAGAATGAATGAATGAATGAATGAGAGCACTGAGTCCTGCCAGGACCCCCAGACCCCCATTCTAGAGGTGGGGAGACTGAAGCTGGCTCACCTGAGGTGGCACCCAGCTACTGGATCCTCCTCTACAGAGACTGACCTCACAGCCCCGGGTGATCTCCCACTCACCCTCCAGCATTAGGGCAGTGGTTCTAAACCCAGGGGACATTTCTCAATGTCTGTAGACATATTTGGTTGTCATGACACAGGAGAGTGCTACTGTTACCTCCTGAGTAGAGACCAGTATGGTGTTCAACATTCAACAGTGTACAGGACACAGGATTATCCAGTCCCAAATGTCTATACTGTGTGCCGGAGACACCCTGCTCTAGGGGGAGTGCCCACATCTCAGGCTGATTCATAAAGACCTGCCCCCCAGGTAGGCCTGGCTCAGCCACTACTTGATTAGAAATGATGGTGGTGTAACCCCGGATCCTCAGGATCTTGCCTGGATAGGGCTGCCATCAGAGGTACTTTCCAGGCTCTCTCCCTCCAGGGGGCACACCTGTGCCATGCCCTTCCCCCTCTCCCCTGGCCCCTCAACCCCTAACCTCTAAGAGATCCCAGGGGAGCAATGGGCAGTGGCAGTTCCTCCTGGGCTAGCCCCCTGAACCCGTCTCCAAGGTCCCCTTTTCCCCCTTTTCTCTGACTTCTTGGTGAGCCAAAGCAGCCCAGCCTAGACTCTCCTATTGCTTCTAGAACTAGCCCTTCCTTGTTTCACTGCCCTAAAGTATGTTTGTAGCTCTGGTCAACAAATTCTTACTTGCTTTTATACAAAAAAAAAAAAAAAAAAAAGAAATACTTTCCACAGAGCAAAAGGCAATCCATCGAATTGGAGAAAATGTTTGCAAATTATATATCTGACAAAGCTCTAACATCTAGAATATAAACACACACACACCCTTTCCAGGATGAGGGGAGGTCTCGGAGACACAAACATCCAGCCTGTTTGCTCCACATAAACCAGTCATTACCACCCTTGGGGCCCACCTGGGGTGGGTGGGGATGTCCCACCTTCTCTTCCCATCTGAGCAGGACCCAGAGCCTCCAGGTACCACTGCAGCCAGATGAACACAAAGTAATTGCTCAGTTAACATTTGAATGAAAGTTCAATATGGAGGCACAAAGAGAGGTAGGTATGGAGAGAGACAGAGAGGAGAGAAGGAAATAGACAGAGAAAGCAGGAAGGGCAGAGAAGGCAGGAGAGAAGGAGAGGGAGCAGGCAGAGAGAGAGAGGTGATGACCACTAACCCAGGCACTACAACCCCACAAATGACAGGCTCCACAGTGGAGGTCTGTCACACTGCCTGCAACAACCGTTCACTCTTACCAGCACGGCCACTTGAACCTCACAGCAGTTATGCCGGACCCCAACCACCCCCAAATCTCCACAAGAACTGGACCCCACAATAGTCAGACCCCCCACAACAGACGGACCACAGGTCTGCATGGCAGCGGGACCCACCTCACCACCAGGTCCCAGAGCACAGTTGGGCTCCTCAGTGACAAACCCGAGAGGCAAACCTAGAGGAGCACACAATAGCCAGACCCTCCCCGGTCCCTAAGCACCATCTTCTGAGACCATGATCGCCCCACCCAAAGCCTCCTCCTCCCACATACACATACCCACCAACAAGTGTAGTCTCTTGCAAGGACCAACACTATCAGTTATTTTGCAGAATTCATGAAGCCCTGGTTTCTCATTCCATTAGTGTTGACAAGGTGATAGCTGGCTGGAAATCTGCCAAGAGCAGCTGCACCGAGTGAAGAACAGGGCCATGGTGTGGGGACAAAGACCACAGAAGATGCAGGGACATGAGAGGAGGTCAGAGGCCTGGTGATGAGGAAGGGCAAGGAGAGAAGTGATAAGAAGGTGGGCCACGGGATGTAGGTGGGCCATGAGGTGAAGGTGGATGGAGGGGTCAAGGTATACCGTGGGCACAAGGTTGGGCGTGGCAGAGGGGGGATTGGCAAATGGCCCGGGGAGAAGGTGAACTGCAGGGTGAACCATAAGGTGAACAGCGGGGAGAAGATAGGCAGCTGGGCAGAATGTGGGTGTTGGAGAGAAGGAGGCTGCAGGAGGGTCCCCAAAATGAAAGTCAGCACTGGGGTCTCAAACTTGATGCTCCCACAGATCATTCAGTAGAGCCTGGACCTGCACCCTCTCCTACCAGCCAGCCCACCCCAACCCTTCCCCAGGGTAACAATCTCCCTTTCTTCTTCCTCTCAGGGCAAAGGTGTCAGAGGAGGCAGAACCTAAGGAGACAGAGGACCCTGGGGGCGGGCAAAGGGGGAGAAGCCAGTGCCTCCCCTATCCCTCTCTCACTGCTTAGAGCGTGGAGGTTGGATGGGACAACAAGGACTGAGGTTGGCAGAGACAGAGAGACACATAGGACAGAAGACACACAGAGAGAAACCCCAAAAGAGCCAGAGACCTTCAGAGCCAGAGACCCAGAGAAGGAGAGAGCAAAGACAGAGAGAGAGAGAGAGAGAGAGAGAGAGAGAGAGAGAGAGAGAGAGAGAGAGAGAGAGAGAGAGAAGCTGCCAGAGTGGAAAAGACGCAGAGACAGCATGGGAGAGGAAAGAGAAACGGAGAGAGTGGTGGTGATGGGCAGGGGAGGTGGTCTGGTGCAGGGTTCCCGAAGGTCCCCCAGTTCCCTGAACCTTGGCCAGCTCAGCTAGGTCTCTATCTACATGAGGAGCTTACCTCCCAGTGCTGTTTCCCCAACAAATCCTGTGGGAGCCACATCAGCCTCCTGGTCTGTCTTCCAACTCCTCTGTGGCAGAGGGAGTTACCGCGTTTTCATAAAGGTGACACCTCAGCCCCCAGCCCATTGCTCAGGCTTTTCCTGCAGGGCTGTCCCCTGGATGATGTCTGCCTAGGGAGCAGGTGCTATGTGTTGGTCCAGTATCAGGGGCGTCAACAGAGAGCAAACAGCCCCACCAGGAGGGCACATAGGTGGCTGGTCTAGCCACTAGGAGCCCAAAGGGGGGGGGTCTGTGCTGGCCAGAGCTATAGCATCTCATTCAACCCCCCTAAAACCCCTCTAGAAAGATCAGGGGTAGGAGGGGAAGGAAGGGGGCTCTTTCTCTCCATTCACATGAGGACACTGTCCTGTTTCAACCCCCCTCTGTGGCTCAACACTGCCTCTCAGGTTTTCTCAGGACTTGCCCTGGTTCACCCCCTCTGTCCAGACTGCCCATCAGAGGAATCTGGGGCACAGAGGAATTAAGTAACCTGGCCCCAGGATGAGTTTTCTCAGTGGACACCAGTAAACGGAAAGGCATTCCATGCAGAGAAAGGTCCTGATGTAAGGATCCGTGGATATGTTGGGGGAACCTGGAAGAGATAGAGTGACTGTTCAGTGCTTGTAGGAAGGATTCTGCACGTGGTGCCAGGTGAATAGACTATAGGGTTAGGGTGGGGTCTGGAAATGGAGAAGAGCCTGCTGCACACATCTGGCCTTTTGAGGAAGATTAACCCTGTGGCGAGGTTGGAAGGGTCTGGCTTTGGAACAGCGGCACCTGGTGGGCTCTCTGTGAAACTGCTCCCTCCTTTATGGTTTTATTCAACAATGCATATTTTAAAATTTTATATTCTTCTTTAAGAATAATCGTGAAAGATAGTGAAATTTTGATTAATGTCTGATATAATAATATTTTATGTAAATAATTGTTCAGTAACTGTGAATTTTAATAAAACTAAAATGCTATCTACAAATAGTACAATTTGGGAAACCACTACATCATACCACTGATGAAACATCTTATTTTCTTGATTCATTCTTTAATGTTAAAACAAGGAACATTTTATAAAGAATAAATTTTCACACTTTGTCTTACAATTTTATTTCTCAATTATAGTTTAGTAAAGCTGAAAAGTAAAATAAATAAGAAAATGTTTTAATTTAAAGATATTCACATTCAGCACTTTAGTTCAGGTATGAACTAATGTTTTCACTTGTCAGTGAAAACAATTGTATCTCATAGTTTGCACTGATTTACTGTTTTTAAGAGGGAAAAATGCCTTTTTTATTTTTCAATTACAGTTGACATTCAACATTAATATTAGTTTCATGTGTACAGCACAGCATAGTGGCCAATTATACTGTATAACTTAGGAATGCTCACCATGATAAATCTAGTTCCCATTTGACACCATATATAGTTATTACAATACTAGAGGCCTAGTGCACGAATTTGCGCACCTTAAAAGGAACTGTGGACTGTGAGGTTGCGGTGGGCACAGGGGTGGGTCTCAGCCCATCCTCCTCGCCCCTGCCCAGCCTCGCCCGCCATAGCCCCTGGTCCTGTCTGCCCGCAGCCCCTCTCCCATCATCGCGGCTCCCACACGCTGACAGCGCCACCCTGCTTGCACCCACTGACGGCGTGGAGCAATTGGGGCCGGCGCCAGCAGTGGGTGCGAGCAGGGCCAGTGCTGGCAGCAGGTGAGAGCACCAGGCGGGACTGTGGCCTATAGGAGCAAAGAATTTTCAGTAACCACTAGAGGCTCACCCCGATGCCCTGCTTTGGTCTGGCGCCCCCGCTCACCTGCTCCACCATCCTGCTGCAGCCGATGCCCGCCATGTTCCCCACACATCCCCTGGTGGTCAGCACACATCATAGCGACTGGTTGTTCGGTTGTTTGGTTGTTCTGCACTTCAGTCTATTTGCATATTAGGGTTTTATATATATATTGACTATATTTCCTATGCTGTAGTTTATATCATGTGACTATTTTGTAACTATCAATCTGCACTTCTCTATCCCATCACCTTTTTCACTGAGTCCCCCAAAGCCCCACTCATCTAACAACCCTCATTTTGCTCTCTGTATCTATAAGTTTGTTTATTTTCTTTGTTTATTAGTTCTTCATTTTTTATCACATCTGGTTTATTGGGGAAAACTGCAATTGCTTATTCTGCAACTTACAAAATCATTTGCTACAGCAAATGAATTTGTTTTTATTATGTTCCTACAAATGGTTAAAAAATAACCCATGTGATATATACTTTCCATTCAAAAGAATTCTCCTTTTGTATATTTTATACCAGATATTTTAAATGTTTACCAAGGAAGGCCAGGTGTTATGTGTTTTTTTTAAAAATATATTTTTATTGGTTTCAGAGGCAGGAGAGGGAGAGTCAGAAACATTGATGAGAGAGAATCATTGATCTGCTGCCTCCTGTACACCCTCTACTGGGGATCGAGCCCGCAACCCAGGCATGTGCCCTTGAGGGGAATCAAACCCGGGACCCATCAGTCCGCATGAAGGCCAGTTTTTAACTACATTTAAGTTTTTGCTTGCCGTTGCAATCTTTTAGAAGTTTGGTCTACATGATTAGAGATGAAAAATTCAAGCAATTTCTTCTCCTTAGGTTGTTTTAATGTTACTTTTGTGATAGGAATGGCCTTCCTAATGTTTTACTGCACAAGCAAATTATAACTACCAGTCACAATGAATTAAATCCAGCCTATCTTTTAACTCAATCTGCTCTGGTCTTGAATGTATAGGCACAAAACAGTACAGATTAATATATCATTTCCTCACACTCCCAACCCGACAAACCACTTTAAAAGAGAAATTTCATTTTAGCATTTCCGTACTCAAGAAGACCTTACTACTACAACAGGTTTTGGTAATGGAAGAATACTTTCCTAAATGACATATCAAGCTAACGTGAAGCTCAGCAAAATATTAATTATGCAGGATGTTAATTAGAAATTCTCACAAAGGATATGCGTTTAGAAAACCATTTTGCTTCTTTAAGCAGCTGAAGGCTGAAAAATATTTACTTTTTGCATTTCTCTTAGACTATTTGGTTACTGACAATTTTTACCAATATTTCCCTCTTCTCCTTTTTCCTTACTAGAGCCAGTCCATGTAATCGGGGAAAAACAGACACTTGCTCAGGTCACTTAAATCTTCGAAGCCTTCTCATTTTTACCTTATAAAATGGTAAGTTTCATATTCTTTTACAAATGCAGTATAAATGGTATAGATAGGTATTAAGGAAATAATTGGCACATTACAGTAATTCGTTAAAAGAAGTAGGTTTTGTTTAACCCTATAAAATGTAAATGAATATGAAACTATAACAGCATTTAAGAGATATTTCCTCCAAATTTATTTTAGCACCTTGACTCCTCTAATGATTTGAACTCTGCTCGGCCCCCCCTCGCCTCGCCCCCGCCCAAATGTGCAAGTATGCTGGGGAAAACCGTTTCTTCCTCTGGAACCCGTGCCGACAGCAGGAATCCATCCTCACCTTAGAAAGATGTGTGGAAGTACCTGGGCTTGGCATTGCCCAGGAGGTCATCTTTGTAGTTGGAGAGGCAACAGAAAAAGCAGACACAGCCGATGAGGACAATTGTGGCCGCCCACCCACAGCCATTGGCCCAGTTATAGCTGTGACTGCAGGGCTGCAATGAAGCGTGAAGTTCTGGGGGTACTTCTCAGGGCAGATTGCCAAGGAGGGGATCTGGAACACGGCAGCCAGGGCTAGAGGGCCTCCGATCACTCTCTGGAAGACAAGCATTCGGGTCCGCGGAGGGCAAAGAGGGAAAGGGTGAAACAGGTCACCAGGATAAAGCCACAGAAGAGCGTAGCTGGCGGCTGCCTTCCTCAACGCTTAGTCCCTCAGGCTCTCATAGCTATCCATGGAGAACCCGCTTCTGGCCCTTGCGGAAGCATCGCCATCACAGTGAGGACATTGGGATGTGGTCACTCCACTGCAGCTAGACACAGCTGGCCAGCGCCATGTGGCAAGCCGGAGGCCGCGACGTCGGAGGCCGCGACGTCGGAGGCCGCGACGTCTGGCGTCTGGACGCGGGACCAGGACGTTGCGCCATGGTGCTGACGCTGAGGAGGAACAGGGGCAGGACCTCAGGCCAGGCCCGGCTCAAGAGCAGCCTCTGTGCAGTGGAGACATGAGAGAGAGAGACAGAGACAGAGAGACAGAGAGAGACAGAGACAGAGACAGAGAGAGACCCTGCGGAGAGTGGCTAGTGAGCGTGGGCCGTGACGGAAGAGGCCGCCTGGTCTCGCCCCGGCCCCACCTGGTGAGTTCGCCTGTCTTCATTTGTCTGAATTTATTTCGCTTCGCATAGTACTATCTAGGTCCATCCATGTTGTTGCAAATAGTAATACAGTATTTTATTTTTTGTTCTTGCTCAGTAATATTCCACTGAATATATGTAGCGCATATTCTTTATCCAGTTGTCTATTGATGGGCATATATTGCTTTTGTTTGTTTTGTTTTGGGTTTGTGATTTTTATTTTTATTTTTTTGATGTTGAATTGTTTGAGTACTTTGTAAATTTTGCATATTGACCCCTTATCGGATGTTTCCTTGGTGAGTATTCTCTTCCTTTCAACATTTGTCTTTTTGTTTTGTTGATGGCTTACTTTGCCATGCAAAACCTTTTTAGTTTGAGATATATAGTTCCTTCTATTTATTTTTTCCTGTTTCCCCTGTCCAAGGAGACACATCCAAGAAAATATTGCTAGGAGCATTGTCAGAGAGTTTACCGCCTATGTTTTCTTCTAAGAGTTTTATGGTTTGGGGTTGTACATTTAAGTCTTTAATCCATTTTGAGTTTATTCTTGTATATGGTGGTCCAGTTTTTGTTTCTTTGTGTGTGTGTGTTTTTTTTTGCATGTATCTGTCCAGTTTTCCCAACACCATTTATTGAATAGACTGCCTTACCCCATTGTAAATTCTTGCCTCCTTTGTCTTAGATTAATTGACTATATTAATAGTCAATTAATCTAAGACAATTGACTATTAGATTGTCTAATAGTCAATCTAAGTATGCTGTATGCTGTATGCAAGTATGCTGGGGAAAACATTTCCCCAGCATACTTGTGGGATTATTTCTGGGTTTGGTGTGGGATTATTTCTGGGCTCTCTATTCTGTTCTATTAATCTGTTTTTATGCTAGTACAATGCTCTTTTCATTACTATACCCTTGACATCAGGTAGCATAATACCTCCAACTTGGTTATTTTTTTTCCTCAAGATTGCATTGACTGTTAGAGGTCTTTTGTGGTCCTGTATAAATTTTAGGATTATTTTTTCTAGTTCTGTGAAAAATGCCATTGGTATTTTTATAGAATTTCATTGAATTTATAGATTGTTTTGGATGCTATGGGCATTTTAACAATGTTAATTCTTCCTATCCAGGAGCTTCCGTTTGTTTGTATTGTCTTCAATATCTTATAATTTTCTAAATATGGGGTGTGTTTTTTTAGGTCCTTGGTTATATTTATTCCTGCTTATTTTATTTTATTGATGCAATTGTAAATGGGATTGTTTTCCTAATTATCTTTGTGATTGGTCATTATTGGTCTATAAAATTCAGTCAATTACTAAATATTGATTTTGTATTCTGCTGAACTTTAGTAGGTTTTTTGTGGTGGAATCTTTAGGCTTCCCTCTGTACAGTATCATGTCAACTACAAATAATGAGTTTTACTTCTTTCTCTCCAATTTGGATGCCTTGTATTTCTCTTGTTTGGTTGCTGTGGCTAGGACTTCCAATACTATGTTGAATAAAAGTGGTGAAAAGTGTATTGTTCCTGATCTTAAGGAAAACGATTTTAGCTTTTCCCCATTGATTATGATGTTTCTTATGCATGGCTTTTATTTTAAAGTGTGTTCCCTGTATTGCCATTTTGCTGAGAGTTTTTATCATAAGTGGTTGCTGAATTTCATTGAATGCTATTGCTGCATCTATTGATGTTATCATATGATTTTTATTTTTTATTTTGTTTATGTGAGTGTATCATGTTGATTGATTTGTGGACATTGTCCCTGCTTGCAACCCAGGAATAAATTCCACTTGATCATATTGTGTGATCTTTTTAATATATTGTTGACTTTGTTTTACTAATATTTTGTTGAGGATTCTTACATCTCTGTTCATTAGGGATATTGGCTTATAATTGTCTATTTTTGTAATGTCTTTGTATGGTTTTGGATTGGGTAATGTTGGCCTGGTAAAATGAGCCTGAAAGCCTTCCCTTCTCTTGAATTTTTTAGAAAAGTTTGAGAAGGATAGGGGTTAATTGTTCTTGAATGTTTGCTAAGATTCATCTCTGAAACCATCTGGTTAGGACTTTTATTTATCAGACTTTGTGTTTTTTGTCAGAAGTGTTTTGATTACTGATTTGGTTATTTTATTTTAGTAACAGTTATCTGACTGTAGTTTCTTCTTTAGTCTGGAAGATCATATATTTCTAGGAATTTATCCATTTCTTCTAGGTTGTCCAATTTGTTATCATATAATTATTTGTAGTAGCTGTCCTATATAATAAAAGGCTAATATGCAAATAGACCAAATGGTGAAATAACCAGAACAAATGAACAACTGAACAACCAGTTGCTATGATGTGCGCTGACCACCAGGGGCGTGTGTGGAACATGGCGGGCGTTGGCCACAGTGGGATGGTGGAGCAGGTGAGCAGGGGCGAACCTCTGGTGGTTACTGAAAATTCTTTGCTCCCATGTGCCACGGTCCCGCCTGGCGCTTGCACCTGCTGCCAGTGCAGGCCATGCTCGCACCCACTGCTGGTGCTGGCCCAAATAACTCCACGCCGTCAGATATGTGAGTGGGGCTGGCACTGTCAGCATGTGGGATCGGCAGCAGCGGGAGTGGGGCTGCCAGCAGAGAGGAGACCAGGGGCTGTGGCAGGAGGGCCGGGCAGGGGCGTGGAAGATGGGCCAAGACCCACTCCTGTGCCCATTGCAGCCTTGTGGCCCACAGTTCCTTTCAAGGTGCACAAATTTGTGCACTGGGCCCCTCATCTATATATATATATAAAAGCCTAAGCAACCGTTCAACTGGCCAACCATTCAACTGGCTGACTGGTAGCTAAGACACATGCTGACCACCAGGGGGCAGATGCTCAGCACAGGAACTGCTGAGCTGTGGTGACTTGGCAGCTGCGGTTCTCTGGTGAAGCACCCAGAACCAGAGAAGAGGGAGCCCAGTTCTGGGGTGCATCACCCAAGAACTGCCCTCTTGCAAACCAGGACCCCTTGGGGGATGTTGGAGAGCTAGTTTTGGCCCCTTCCTGCTGTCCAGGCCGAGGGACCCCACCTGTGCACGAATCTGTGCACTGGGCCTGTAGTTTTCTTAAAATTCTTTGTATTTCTGTGGTGTCTGTTGTCCTTTGTTTCTAATTTTATTTATTTGGGATTTCTTGATGAGTCTAGTTAAAGGTTTATAATTTTATCTTTTCAAAGAACCAGCCCTTGGTTTTATTGATCTTTTTTAAAAATTTTATTTCATTCCTTTCCACTCTGATCATATTATTTTTTTCATTCTACTCACTTTGGGCTTTATTGTTCTTTCTCTAGTTCCTTTAGTACCTAACACTGGTATCCTCTGTGTTCCTGATGCTGGCAGTTTACAGTGTTTGCTCCTTCTGGCTGCCATGGCTTCTGTTAAGGTTAGATTGTCTATTTGAGAATTTTCTTGTTCGTTGAGGTGGCCTCTATTGCTGTACATTTCCCTCTTAGGACTTCTTTTGCTGTATTCCATAGATTTTGAGTCATTGTGTTTTCATTTTTATTTGTCTCAAAATACATTTTGATTTCTTTTTTAAAATCTCTTTGTTAACCCCATCCATTGTTTAGTATCATGTTGTTTAGCATCCATGTGTTTGTGTGCTTTTCAGCTTTCTTCTTTTAATTGACTTCTAGTTTCATACCATTGTGGTCAGAGAATATGCTTGATATAATTTCAATTTATTTAGACTTGCTTTGTGGCTTAACATATGGCCTATACTGGAAAATGTTCCATGTGCATTTGGAAAGAATGCATATTCTGCTGCTTTGGGGTAAAATGCTGTAAAAATATTAATTAAATTCATATGGTCCAATGTGTAATTTAAGGCCACTTGTTGATTTTCTATGTGGAAGATCTATCCATTTTTTTTGTCAATGTGGTGTTAAAGTCACCAAAAAGTCATAGTAGACTGTATTACTATCGAGTTCTTTCTTTATATCTGTCAATAGTTGCTTTATATATTTAGGGGCTTTTATGTTGGGTGCATAAATTTTTACAAAAGTTATATCCTTTTGTTGGATCAAACCCTTAATCATTATGAAATAACCATTTTTCCCCCTTATTATAGCCTTTGTTTTAAAGTCCATTTTGTCTGATATAAGCAATACTACCCCAGCTTTTTTCCACGTTTGAATGAAATATCTTTTTCCATTCCTTTACTTTCAGTTTATGTGTCTTTCTATCTGTGGGGTTTTTCTTGTAGATTACATATATATGGGTCTTGTTTTCGTATCCATTCAGCTGCCCTATGTCTTTTGATTGGAGCATTTAATCCATTTACATTGAAGTGATTATTCATAGAAACTTAGTTATTGACATTTTATTACTCATATTTACAGTCTTCTTTTTTCTCATTTTTAAAGCGGTCTCTAACATTTCTTGTAATATTGGTTTGATGGTGATGAACTTCCTTAGCTTTGTCTTGTCTGAGAAGCACTTTATCTGTCCTTTGATTTTAAATGATATCTTTGCTCTGTGGAATAGTCTTGGTTGTACGTTCTTGATCTTCATCACTTTGAATATTTTATGCCAATCCCTTCTGGCCTGAAAAGTTTCTGTTGAGAAATCAGCTAAGTCAGCTGACTGTCTTATGTGAGCTCTCTTGTAGGTAACTGTTTCTCTTGCTGCTTTTAAGATCCTGTTTGTTATGTTGTTGTTTTTTTAAGTTTATCTTTATTGTTGAAAGTATTAAAGATGCCCCTTTTTATCCTGATTGACCCTCTCCACCTTGTCCCTGCCCCCACCCCAGGCCTTCATGGGTTATGTATTTATGCATATAAGTTATTTGGTTAATCTCTTCCTGCTCCCACCCCCTTCCCTCTGAGATTCCTCAGTCTTTCTATGCTTTTGTGTTTCTGGATCTGTTTTGTTCATCAGTTTATTTTTTTCGTTAGATTCTACATATGAGTGAGATCATATGATACTTGTCTTTCTCTGACTAGCTTATTTTGCTTAGCATAATACTCTCCAGGTCCCTCCATGCTGTCTCAAAGGGTAAAAGATCCTTTTTTACTGCTGAATAGTATTCCATTATATAAATGTACCACAACTTTTTTATCCACTCATCTACTGATGGGAACTTGGGTTGTTTCCAGATCTTAGCTATTGTAAATAGCACTGCTATGAACATAGGGGTGCATATATTGTTTTTTACTGGTGTTTTGGGTTTCTTAGGATATATTCCTAGAAGTGGGATCACTGGGTCAAAAGGCAGTTTTTAATTTTTTGAGGAAATTCCATTCTGTTTTCCATAGTGGCTGCACCAGTCTGCATTCCCACCAACAGTGTACTAAGGTTCCCTTTTCTTAACATCCTCACCAGCACTTGTCATTTGTTGATGGTAGCCATTCTAGCAGGTGTGAGGTGATACCTCATTGTAGTTTTTTTTTTTTTTTTTGTTATTGTTGATTTCATAGAAGAAAGGAGAGGGGAAAGAGAGATAGAAACATCAATGATGAATGATAATCATTGATTGGCTGCCTCCTGCATGCCCCATACTGGGGATTGAGCCTACAACCTGGGCATGTGCCCTGACTGGGAATCTAATAGTGACCTTCTGGTTCATTGGTCAACTCTCAAGCATTGAGCCACCTGGCTGGGCCTTCATTGTAGCCTTAATTTGCATCTCTCTGATGATTAGTGACTTTGAGGGGTTTTTCCATATGTCTCTTGGCCGTCTGTATGACCTCTTTGGAAAAGTGTATATTTGCCATTTTTTAAATTGGATTTTTTTGTCTTCCTTGTGTACACCATATGTAAGAATAAACTCAAAATGGATAAAAATCTTAAATGTAAGTCATGAAACCATGAAAATCTTAGAAGAAACCATAGGCAGCAAAATCTCAGTCATCTGTCATAGCAATATGTTTGCCGATACATTTCCTAGGGCAAGGGAAAAAAGGAGAAAATAAATCAATGAGACTCATCAAAATAAAAAGCTTCTGCACAGCAAAAGAAATAATCAACAAAATGAAAATGGAGCCCACTATATGGGAGAACTTGTTTGCCAATGATACATCTGATGGGGAGTTAATTTAAAAAATATATAAAGAACTCATACAACTTAACAAGATTCCCTGTTTGTTATTAATCTTTGCCATATCAATTATGATGTATATTAGTGTGGGCTTCTTTAGGTTCATCATTTGTGGGACTCTTTGTGGGTATAGGAATTCTACTCAGCTACTCTTCAGGCGGTTCTCAATGATGGTTGTTCTATAATTTAGTCAAAATTTTAAAAACATTACATTTATTGGGATGACATTGGGTTGAGAGAGTAACAAGTTTGGCACTTGAATGACAGAATTTTGAAAGGAAACCTCAAGATAGTCTTTCTGCTTTCTGTCACTATTTTCTCAATTACTGGCACCACTTAGAGTTCTTTTTGGTGTATCTCATTCTGTATTTCCAGAAAGATCAGTCTAGTCCTACCAGATTGGATTTACCCTGGTTCAGGATCCATTTAGCACTCAACAAATATTTACAGGCATACTTCAGAGATAGGATGGGTTGAATTTAAGACCCTTGCACTAAAGCAAATATTGCAATAGAGAGAATCACATGAATTTTTTAGTTTTACAGTACATGTAAAAGTTATGTGTACACTATACTGTGGTCTGTTAAGTGTGCAATAACATTATGTCTAAAAATGTACACATTAATTAAAAATATTTTATTGCTAAAAATGCTAACCATATATGAGCCTTCAGCTAATCATAAGCATTTTTCTGGTGGTTGCCACAAACCTTCAATTTGTAAAACAAAACAAAACACAGTATCTGCAAAATACAATAAAGCAAAGCACAGCAAAACAAGGTATGTCTGTACTGAGTACCACCTCTGGGTTTGATGTAGATGCTAGCCATAGTGTGTTGAGCAGGCGAAAAGTGATACCTATAGTTTGGGAGATCCCTGTAGGTGAGTGTAGGAGAAGACTCTGTACATGTAATTATAATAGGATGAAATATGAACATGAGGGAAAAGATATGATGTAACAGGAACTCCCCAGCAAAGTCTGAAGGTTAGGTCTTATCTCAAAGGATAAAATGGTAATTTCAAGGCAAATATGAGGAGTAAGAGTGTTTCAGACAAAGGAACAGTATGTGAAATGTGAGAGAGCAAAAGAAAGAGAGAGAAGATGCATTTGTGAAGTGGAAAATCCAGTTATGGTGGCTCACTTGGGAAATGCCAAATCAAGAAGAGCTTTAGGATCAACCCAAGAGTTCTGTCTTTCCATTAACAACCAGGCCATTAATTTGACTTCCAAAAACAAAAGTCAGGGAGGATGTGAATGAGATATATGTTCCTCCTCCCCCTCACTCCTATCCTGTCTTCTGGGGAGGTGAGATGGAGTGTGCTGGGGAAAAGTTGTGGAAGGCACAGGGAGAAAGAGGTTCAGGCCATGCACTAAGAAACTGAGGAACCACCACCTGATGGCACATAACTTCATAGCCAAGGATATGAAGGGTGATACCAACCTACTGAGTCATGATTCTCTAAATCAGAAGGCAGCTGAGGCATGTCTCAATCACTACATAGTTGTGTGGTATGCATTTAAGTAGTAGCACTGCTTAGGACAGAAATGAGAGCTATTCATTTTGAGTACATGTTATGCCACACACCATATTATGTTTCTTTGCACTATCTCATTTCCTTATCCTAAAGTCCCCCATGAAGGCAATCTTATATAATAATAAAAGTGTAATATGCTAATTAGACTGGATGTCCTTCCAGACAACCTTCTGATGAAGCTGGGGCTGCGAGGGAAGCCCGGGTCCCGGGTACCAGAGGGAAGCTGGTGCTGGCAGCCAGGGAAAGGAAGGCCTACTCTTGCATGAATTTTGTGCATCAGGCCTCTAGTAAATTATATTTATGTCTATTGTGAAGTAATCCTCATACTCATATGGATATTTACAACTAAAATGGAAAGTTCAGTGACTGTAAATAGGGCCAGAAATTTTCAAATGATGCTAAGGAGGTGACATCTTAAGCAGAAAGACTATGAATAATCATACATTTAATTTGCTTATGTTACTTTCCTTCCAGGGAGGATTAAATTAGACTTTCTCAGTTGAACAAAGAGACCTTCAGATCTTGCCCTGTTGTAGGTAGGAAAAATATCAAGCTTTCTAGTGGATATTCTGGTGAACAAAACCCAGAATTTAAGAATATTGGGGTTTGCCATGGGGTAACTACCCCAGATTCTGGGAAGGGATTTTGTTTAATAAACAAAAATTGAGTAAAACCTGACCACAACACTTTTTCCTGATAAGTTCCCGATTCTCATGCCATGTGCTGATGAAGAGAGCTGGAATATCCATAGTCTTGGAAATTATTAGAATATAGGGGCTTATCAAAGTTTGTAGAAACTTTCTCTCTGTATTCAGCTTGAGCTGAAGTACTTATTTAGCTCCCTTGCTCCACTATTCAATGAGAGATGCTTTAACACCGATAAAAGTTTCAAGATTCTGTCAGCCAAGCTATCTCTGTCTTGTTTTGTGTTTAGAAGTTAAGGCCACAACTTCAGGAGAGGGAATAGTGTGCCGCAAGGAGGCAGCTGCACAAGCAAAGTCAGGAACAATTCAGCACTCAAATAAGTTTTAAGGAGTTGTTTGTGATTTTTAAAAAATGTTTTATTTGGTCCCTTCTCAATCGTGGATCCAAATTCTGTAAGCATTATAAACCCAACATATAACTTGGCTTAAAACAACCAGCAGTTATCTCATAGTGTCCGTTGGTCGGAAACTGGGGATGGCTCAGCTGGATGACTGGCTTACAGTCCCCATAAGGTTAACATCAGGATGTCCACAAGGACTGTGATCATCGCAAGTCTTGACAGGGACTAGGGGCTCTGTTTCCAGCTTCACTTTGAGCTGATCAAAGACAACAGTTCCTGGACATCTGGGCCTCTCCATGGGATGGGGAAAGGGAGAAACAGAGACATACAGAGAGGGATGCAAAGAGGGGGCGGGGGGGAGGAAGTGAGAGAGAGAGGGAGGGAGAAGGGAGGGAAAGAAAGACAGAGGATGGAAGAAGGGATGAGTGAAAATGAGATGGATGAGGGTGCAAATAAGATAAAAGCCATACTCTTTATAACTAAATTTCAGAATGACATTATTTTTTGTTGTATTCCATTTGTTGGAAGCAAATCACACATTAGAGGAGACAGCAATACACAGAAATAAATGCTGGTGGGCAGAAATATTTGGGATCTAAGAGACTGCCTGACACACCAACGTCCTTTTAGCCGCCATCTTTTCAGGCGGATGGACTCCGGATGTCATGGGAGGTGGAGGGCGTTCTCAGAGCTGGATATTGGTGCTAGTCTGGACTTGCTGAGTTCATGCAGTTCTGAATCAAGACACACGAGGGCAGCAGAAACACAGAGCTGGGACATCTCTCCCTCAAATGCTTTGAACAGAAGTTTACAGGGAGCTTTTCTGTACCAGGCACGGACCTTCTGTGAATCTTGGTTCCTTACCCAACCCCACCCCACCCCTCCTTAGCCTCTTTACCATGAAAGAGTCACAAACCCACACTTCCTAAGGGCTTCCTTAGTTGTGGCACATTAGGAAAGTGGCCTCAAGTGTCCCATCCATCCCACCCCCAGAACTCATTGAATCTCTGCCCCTTGTTTTCACCTCAACCGGGACTGGGGAATCTGGGGTCCAGATGGGGAAGTTCCACAGAGCTGTTGTTATCTCAGAGATGAGGAGAGAGACAGAGGTGTGAGGGGGGAGAGAGGAAAAGCTACAATCATGATTAAAAAACACACACGATAATAAACATTTATGGAGTCTCAAGTCCAGAGGTGGCCTTGGGACAAGGTGGGATGTAGTATCTACTTCCTCCAAGGGGTGAGGACCAAGGCGGAGCTTGGAGAGGAGGGCCAAGGGGAAGGTGGAGAGACAATGTTGACAGAGCATTAGGATGTTTAAGACATTCAGCATTCCCTTCCCAGATATTCATAGGGCACCAGTGATGTTCCTGACAAGTCTGTGCCTGGGAATACAATGGTGAACATGGATGAGTACTTCATTCTTTTACATGACCTAATAATATTTCATTATATATTGGATATCTGTGCAAAAGTGCCACGTTTTGCTTATCCATTCCTCAGTTGATGTTAGTGAATAATGCTGCTGTGAACATTCATGTACAAGTTTCTGTACAGACAGAATGTAGTGTTTTTTTTAAATTATTTTTTCTGGGGCATAATTGACTTATGTTAGTTTCAAGGGTACAACATAATGATTCAATACTTGTATATATTGTGAAATGATCACCACAATAAGTCTAGTTAACATCCTTCTCCATACATATTTACAGATTTTTTTTCTTGGATGAGAACTTTTAAGATCTGCTCTCAGCAACTTTCAAATATTTAATACTAGAGGCCCAGTGCATGAAATTCGTGTACGGGGGTGTGTGTCCCTCAGCCCAGCCTGCACCCTCTCCAACCTGGGACCCCTCTAGGGATGTCCGACTGCCCGTTTAGGCCCGATCCCAGTAGGATCAAGCCTAAACGGGCAGTCGGACATCCCTCTCACAATCCAGGACTGGTGGCTCCCAACTGCTTGCCTGCCTGCCTTCCTGATTGCCCCTAACCTCTTCTGCCTGCCAGCCTGATCACCCCCTAACCACTCCCCTGCCAGCCTGATTGATGCCTAACTGCTCCCCTGCCAGCCTGTTTGCTCCTAACTGCCCTCTCCTGCAGGCCTGGTCACCCCTAACTGCCCTCCCCTGCAGGCCTGGTCCCCCCCAACTGCTCTCCCCTGTAGGCCTGGGTCCCCCTCCCCCAACTGCCCTTCCCTGCAGGCCTGGTCGCCCCGAGCTTCCCTCCTCTGCTGTCCTGGTCACCCCCTAACTGCCCTCCCCTGCAGGCTTGATTGCCCCCAACTGCCCTCCCTTGCAGGCCTGGTTCCTCCCAACTGCCCTCCCCTGCTGGCCTGATCGCCCACAACTGCCCTCCCTTGCAGGCCTGGTCCCTCCCAACTGCCCTCCCCTGCTGGCCATCTTGCGATAGCCATCTTGTGTCCACATAGGGGCAGCCATCTTGTGTGTTGGAGTGATGGTCAATTTGCATATTACTCTTTCATTAGATAGGATAGAGGCTTGGTGCATGGGTGGGCACCAGCTGGTTTGCCCTGAAGGGTGTCCCAGATCAGGGTGGGGGTTCCCTTGGGGCATGGGGTGGCCTGGGCGAGGGGCCTGTGGTGGTTTGCAGGCCAGCCACGCCCCCCGGCGACCCAAGTGGAGGCCCTGGTATCTGGGATTTATTTATCTTCTATAATTGAAACTTTGTAGCCTTGAGTGGAGCCAAGCCTCCTGCTTGCTCCATGGCTGCAGCCATTTTTGTTGGGATTTATTTATCTTCTATAATTGAAACTTTGTAACCTTGATTGCAGGCCTAGGCCGGCCAGGGTGTGCAGAAAGCTTGGCTTCCTCCATTGCCAGGGGCAACTCAAGCCTCCTGCTTTCTCCAGTTCTGTGGCTGCCGCCATTTGTTGGGATTTATTTATCTTCTGTAATTGAAACTTTGTAGCCTTGAATAGAGGCCTAGGCCAGCCAGGGTGTGTGGAAAGCTTGGCTTCCTCCATTGCTGGGGAAACCCAAGCCTCCTGCTCACTCCGTGGCCGTAGCCATCTTGGTTGGGTTAATTTGCATACTTTCTCCTAATTGGCTGGTGGGTGTGGCTGTGGGCGTAGCAGTGATGGTTAATTTGCATATTACTCTTTTATTAGATAGGATAGTATTATTAACTGTAGTCACCATGCTATACATAGGATTGTAGTTTTAAAGTAGTTAGGGAAGGCCTCACTGAAAAGGTAGCATTTCATTAAAGACCTTAAGAAGGTGAAGAAGGGAGCCATATGGATGGGCACAGGGGACAGCTAGTGCAAAGGCTTTGAGAATTGAGACTAACCCATATTTAGCAGAGCTAAATAATGGGCAGTTTTCTTATTATTGTTAGTCACATGGAGCAGTTCCAAGAGGTGATGCAGGCCAGGCACAGAGAATTCTGAAGCTGTGGGAGGGTTAGGGAGCAGAGGGGTGAAGAACAATGAAATCAGGGGAGGTTCAGTGATCAGCAGTGAGAGTGTGAGGAAGGATGGAAGTATTATCCTGGGGTCAGAGCCGGTCAGATGGAGATGGTGTCACCAGTGACAGGGACAGACCTAAGCTTTAGAAAGTGAAACTGGGGCTGCAATGGCCTAAGACTTCCCCTGGGGAGTTGCAATCCATCCGCTCACCCTCCTCCTTAAAGTGTCCTGTAGAAGCTTAGGCTTGAGCTGAAAAGGCCAGCTCCCTGAGAGCCACACCCCCTTCTGGCAGAATGCAGGGCTCAGGTATCAATAAGGAACTAGGTAAGTATTTTCCAGCGATATAAGATTTCCCTGATCAGCCTGCCCTCTTTGAGGGAGGGACCCCAGAGTCTGTCCTATTCATTTCTTTTTCCCCAGTACCCACAAAGACCTAGAGAAGGGTCAGTGTTCCCTGTGGCAAGGCCTTTTTTCTCACAGCCTGGGGTCAGGGAAGGGGCTAGTTTGCCCAGAGGGACCATGGATGAGTGTGAACTATCAGGAGAGAGTGGGGAGTCAGCAAACATAAGGGATATCCTCCAGGGAACACCTAAAACATGGGAGAGGCAAAGGAAAACATGGTTTCCTTCAGAACAGTGTGGAGGGTGCAGCTAAGCTGTTTGGCAAAACGATGTGCCCCCCCGCCATCCCCCTCTCAGTCTCTGAGACAGAAGGATGGTGCAAAGTTCTCTGGAGAAAGAAGACATCTTAAATCAGCAGCTGGTACCCTCCGGGGATCCTAGACCCTACTGATGAAAGTCATAGGATGACAGGCTTAGGGGCCTCCTTCCTGTGGAAATGCATGCTTGAGGACTCTCCCAGTAGTTCAGTGGCTCAGAGCAGACTCTGGAGTTAGGCTGCCTGGACTGAAATCCTGGACCCACCACTTGCCAGCTTGGTCACCTTGGGAAAAGTCCTTACCTCCTCGGTGCCTCAGTTTTCTCTCTCTAAAATGGGGACAAGAGTAATAATAACCGTATCCTCCTCATTGGGTTATTGGATGATTAAACATGATGAGGCACTGGGCTGGTGGACTCAGTCATTGAGCATCAACCTATGAACCAGGAGGTCACAATTTGATTCCTGGTCAGGGTACATGCTTGGGTTGCAGCCTTGATCCTCAGTAGGGGGGTGCAGGAGGCAGCTGATCAATGATTCTCTGTCATCATTGATGTTTCTCTCCCCCTCTCTCTCTCTCTCCCTCCGCCCCCCCCCCCCCTTTCTCTCTGAAATAAAAAAAATAAACGAACATATAATTAACAATAGAAGAGGCATGTAGACTTAGGGCAGGGTGGCAGTTACTATGCTATTATTAGTGATGAACCCTAGCAGTCAGCTTTTTTTGTGGTACAAGACTTGTTTATGTCTTATTTTAGGGTTGGGGCCATGTGTATTTTTGAAGAACTTAGTATGAAAAAATTTAAAATATTTCATGAATAATTTGTTGTGTTAATCATATGTTGAAACAATAGTTTCCATATGTTGTGTTCAACAAAACACATTATTAAAACTAATTTTACCTGCTTCTTCGTACTTTGCAGAGCTTGGCTACTAGGACATTTGAGTTGCATATGGGACACACGTTATATTTCTAGTGGACAGCACAGGTTAGACGTGTCTGATCTGCTTGGTGAAGAGGACTATGTTCTGGAAAGACAGGTGTTAATTTGTAATGAGTATATATATGTACCACACACCAGGATACTTTCATTTTCTCATAGTAATGAGTGCATTGAATAGGTAATTACTAAGTTCTAACCCAGGGCTTCTCTACCTCATGCTCTTGACATTGAGGCCAGATAATTCTCTGTCGTGGGGCTGTCCTATGGGTTGTAGAATGTTACAGCATCCCTGACTCCACTCACTAGATGGATGCCAGTTTCCTCTAGTTCTGACAACCAGAAATAGGCTGCCTTATCTAATTGAACCCTTGACCTCGTGGTAGGAGTGTTCTCTACCTTGCAGATAAGATACTCAGTCCCAGATTGGTCAAATGACTTGCCTAAGGTCATGTAGCAGGACTGAAACCCAGGCCTTTCCGTTCCTGTCCACTGCTCACCACTGGGCTTTGTCTAGAGCAGCTCTCCGGAGAAAGTGCCATATACCAAGTTTCCCTCTGGGCCCCAGTCTGGCCCTCTGAGGCGCCAGCCCTCACCAGCCATGTGCCCATGAGCTCTGAGCACCAGTTTCCTTATGTGCAAAATGAGCTTGCACCAGGTTCTGCCTTCCCTCGGGTGTGATGAGAATGTAATTATCTTCCCAGGAATAAGGGCAGAGGATAGAGTTCACAGTTTCTCATTTACTTCTGCTTGTATTTATTAAAACACACAGAGCAGGCCTACTGTGTTCCAGGCAGTCCTAACCGCCTTACGCAGCTCCTCTCTGAGGCAGTTTCTCTCTCATCCCCATTGGAAGATGAGGATACAGAGCTCAGAGGTTGAGTAACTTGTCCAAGGTCACATGGTGGAAGGTTAGGATTTGAACTCTGGTATCAGCTTCCAGCACCCCTCCTCTTAACCACCATACTTACTTGGGGGCTGATGGAGCTGATGTATGTAGCTAATACATCAGAATTTGGGAAAAGAGACCCAAACCCTCCTGGGAATCCATTCTCCCTTAGCCTGACCCTGGGGTCCTGGCTCTGTTGGACCCAGATTCAGCATTTACTTCATAAAGAGCTGAGCAGGGTCAGACCCCTTCCCCCATCCGCCTGTGCATTTATTTCCCTTGGTCATGTGGGAAGGTACAATGGAGTCCAGCTTAAGGATAATGGGACAGCTCAGAAACTAATGCCACTTCTGGTCAGGCTTCCTGCATTCCCCAAGGGGGAGAGAGCTATAGTTTCCCCAGTGTGTTTAAGGGAGCTGGAGGACCCAGGAGCCTGAACCTCTGCTGGGATCCTCTGGACCCTTGGTCTGGTGTGGCTAAAAACTCATCCATGTTATGGGACACCTGTCACCCCTGTCCCCAGCTGCTGCATTTGAAAAGAGGAGCCTAGTGGGCAACATGTAACCCAAAGAAATCAAGTGCCTCCTCTGGGAGGCCTTCCTAGATCCTCTCCCACTCCCCCCCCCCCACCCCACACACACACACAGCCACCAGGATCTCTCCTTCCAAGCCTTTCTTACCTAGGCCATCAGGGGCTTTTTCTAGAATCCCAACTTCACCTTGCTGTTGCTCCATTTAAAACACCTCAGTGCCTGTCCAGGGCCTTCAGAACAAGATGCTGTTCTTCTGCCTGGTATAGGGGCCCTTCCTGATCAGACTCCAAGGGGCATTCTACAAAGCCCAGCTGTCAAAACTCTGCAGTCGGATCCTGGTGCCCATTCCAGCCCTGACCCTCACTGGCTGTGTGAGATAGGGCAAGCCACTTCATCTGGGCCTCAGTTTGCCTCTGAAAACTGGGATACCTCTGGCTGCTCCTAGTGTAATCCTTGAATTCAGCATCAACCGAGAGCTTGTCAAAAATGCAGATTCTGAGTTCTGGTGACTCATGTGCACATAAAATGTGAGACGCACTGATCTACACTACATTGTCTGGAAAGGGTCAAAGGAGGAGCATCATATGAAAGACTGCCTTGAGCCTGGCACATTGAATACATACAGGCAGACCTGAGAGACATTGCAGGTTCCATTCCAGGCCACCATAATAAAGTGAATATTGCAATAAAGCAAGTTGTAATCTTTTTGTTAGTGGATGGTTTTGAAAAAAAATACGCAACCCCTGTGAAGTGTAATAAAATGAGGTCTCCTGTAATTGCTAGCACCTTGCTTGATGCTTCTCCATCCTCTTTCATAATATGGGACTACAGCTGATCCTTGAACAATGTGGTGTGACCTGCATGGGTCCACTTACATGTGGATTTTTTTCAGTGAATACAAATAGTACTGTAAATGTATTTTCTCTTCCTTAGGATTTTCTTATTAACATTTTCTTTTCTGTAGATGACTTACTTGTAAGAATCCACTGATGTGTGTAGCCAATACATCAGAATTTGGGAAGAGAGACCCAAACCCTCCTGGGAACCCATATAATATATATAACATAAATGCGCTCATTATCTATAATAATAAAAGCGTAATAGGCTAATTAGACCAGACGTCCTTCTGGAACTCCTTCTGGACGACCTTCCAGATGAAGCAGGGGCTGCAAGGGAAGTCCGGGTCCCGGTCCCGGGTGTCTGCAGGCAGCCAGAGGGAAGCCTCAGTCCCGGGTGCCTGCTGGCAGCTGGAGGGAGGCCTGGGCCCCGGGTGCCAGAGGGAAGCCGGTGCCAGCAGCCAGGGGAAGGAAGGCCTACTCTTGCATGAATTTCGTGCATCGGGCCTCTAATAAAATATATATAACACTAGGGGCCCAGTGCATGAATTCGTGCACCTTGAAAGGAACTGTGGGGCACGAGGCTGCTGTGGGCACAGGGGCGGATCTCGGCCCATCCTCCACATCCCTGCCCAGCCCCTCCCGCTGTGGCCCCTCCACCCCATCCCTTGTCTGCCAGCAGCCATGCTCCCACTGCCACTGCTTCCATGCATTGACAGTGCGGAGCAATTAGGGCTGGCGCCCTCAGCGGGTGCAAGTGGTGGCTGCTGCCCCCATCACCCCTCGGGAGCAGGGGGAGGTGGAGAAGCCCTCAGGGGTGATTGGAATCAGCAGCGGGTGTGAGCGGCAGCTCTGGTGTCAGCTGTGGGTGTGAGTGGGGCCAGCGCTGGCAGCGGGTGTGAGAGGCAGCTGCTGGTCCTGATCACCCCTCAGAAGCAGGGGGAGGTGGAGAAGCCCTGAGGGGCAATTGGGGCCAGCAGCCACTGCTCACACCCACTGACAACACCAAGTGATCGGGACCAGTGCTGGCAGCAGGTGCAAACTGCAGCTCCAGCGCTGGATGTGGGTGCAAGCACTGGGCAGGACCGCAGTGCATGGGAGCAAAGAATTTTCAGTAACCACCAGAGGCTTGCCCCAATAACAGCAACCAGCACCCTGCCTTGGTCTGATGCTCCCGCTCACCTGCTCTACCATCCCGCTGCAGCTGACGCCCACCATGTTCTGCACTCTGTTGCCTGTGGCCAATGCCTGCCATGTTCTGCATGCACCCCCTGGTGGTCAGCACATGTCATAGCAACCGGTTGTTTGATTGTTTGCCATTTGGTCTATTTGCATATTAGGGTTTTATATAGAGAGAGATATAAAATACGTGTTAATAGACTATTTATGTTTTTGGTAAGTTTCAGTCCACAGTACGCTCTTAGTAGTTAAGTTTGGGGGAGTCAAAATTTATATGAAGGTTTTTACTGTGGGGAGTTGGCACCCCTAGACCTCATGTTCAAGGGTCCACTGTAGCCACATTTCTTATCACATATTTCTGAACTATTCATCTCATTGTCTAACAACTAATTCTCCAGAATGCTTGTTATTAGCAGCATGAATCATTCTAAAAGTGTTAGAAAGAGCCTTATTGCAGCTCTCAGAGGTAAGTATTATTGTTTCCATTTTATTGGTGAGGAAACTGAGGTTTAAAAAGGTTGAACTGGAGAGAATCCAAGATGGTGGCGTAGGTAAACACCTAAACTGCTGCCTTGCACAACAATTTCAAAACTACAACTAAAAAACAAAACGTCTATCACCCAGAACCATGGGAAAGCTGGCTGAGTGGAAGTTCTACAACTAGAAGGAAAGAGAAAAGAGCATTGAGACGTGCACAAGCACTGAAAAGCTGAGGTACGGAGGCGCGTGATCTGGGCTGGCGGCAGGCATTGCTTTTTTCAACCCAAAGGGAGACAAGCCCCCGATTCCTCTGAAATCCAGTTTCTGGGGAGACGCGGGGGACCCAAACTCCTACGGGGAGAAGCTGGATTGTCTGCCACCGGGTCAGAAAGTGAGGGGGGCCTGCTTGCAGAGCTGCGCACAGGAATAATTGTTCATCTGTGCTGGGGCACGGGACGCAGTCTGAGACACAGAGCCGGCTAACTAGCAGCCATTGCTGTTTGCCATGCCCTAGCCTAGTGACGCCCTGAGACCCTGCCCCACACAACCTACAAACCCACCCAAGCTCCAAGCAGCGGCTTTTGCATATGAATGGACTGCCCTATCGCAGCTTAACCTAACAAACTTGCAGCCCGGGTCAGACAGCTCCAAAACCTCCAAACCCCAAGCAAAGAGGAGAAAACTGTATCTCTCACTGTAGCTCCTGCTGGGTGGCCTCAGACAATAGTTGACCTGCACCCCATTGGAGTTCCAAAAACCAATGTACCTAGTGGTCAGTGTGAGAAACCAGATTTCAACTCCTCACATCCATACGTGACACATTCAAGAGGCAGACTCAGAGAGCACCAAAGCCCCACTGAAACAAGTCCTGCGCCATAAGCATGTCTTCAGCGCAGCAGTTCTTCCATTATAGACACAGGGAGTCCTCACAGCTGATTGGCCTGGAGGTCAATTCCTCCCAGCATACCAACAGCAATTAAGGCTTAACTACACCAAGTCTTTGCACTCAGCCCACAAAGGGGTGTACCAAGAGTGTCCACATCAGGTGATTGGGGAGGCTGAGCTACTGCCCCCTATAGGTCACCTACCACACAAAGCCACTCCATCAACACAGGGAAGCAGCCAAAATGCGGAAACAAAGAAACATGTCACGAATGAAAGAAACGGAGGAAAGCCAACTACTGGACGACATAGAGTTCAGAACCACATTTATAAGGTTACTCAAGAATCTTCTAAAAACCACCGAGAAATTTGATGACACTTCTGAGGAGCTTAGTGAGACCTTCAAGGACCTTAATGAGAATGCCAAAAAAATTAAAAAGGACCAGTCAGAAATGAAGCATACACTGTCTAAAATAAAGAATATACAGAAACTCAACTGTAGATCAACGTACCCCAAGAATCAAACTAAAGATCTGAAATATGAGGAAACAAAAAACACCCAACCAGAAGAACAAAAAGAAAAAGGAATCCAAAAATATGAAGATAGTGTAAGGAGCCTCTGGGACAACTTCAAGCATACCAACATCTGAATTTTTGGGGTGCCAGAAGAAGAGAGAGAGCAAATTACTGAAAACCTATTAGAAGAAATAATGACAGAAAACTTTCCCTACTTGGTGAAATAAATAGACTTACAAGTCCAGGAAGTGCACAGAACCCCAAACAAAAGGAATCCAAAGAGGACCACACCAAGACACATCATAATTAAAATGCCAAGGGCAAAAGACAAAGAGAGAATCTTGAAAGCAGCAAGAGAAAAACGGTTAGTTACCTACAAGGGAGCACCCATACGACTGTCAGCTGATTTCTCAGCAGAAACTATGCAGGCCAGAAGGGAGTGGCAAGAAATATTCAAAGTGATGAACAGCAAGAACCTACAACCAAGATTACTCTACCCAGCAAAGCTATCATTCAGAGTTGAAGGTCAGATAAAGAGCTTCACAGACAAGAAAAAGCTAAAGGAGTTCATCACCACCAAACCAGGATTACATGAAATGCTGAAGGGTATTCTTTAAGAAGAGGAAGAAGAAGAAAAAGGTAAAGATAAAAATTATGAACAACAAAAGGACATCAAATACATACCTACCAACAAGTGAATCTAAAAATCAAGTGAATAAAAAATCTGAAGAACAGAATGGACTGGTGAATATAATAGAATCTGGGACATAGAAAGGGAGTGGACTGACAATTCTCTGGGGGAAGCGGGTGTGAGTGGTGCAGGAAGAGATTGGACAAAAATCTTACTCCTATGGATAAAGACAATGGCAGGGGGGAAGGGCATGGGGTAGGGTGGGGTGGGGAATCAGGTGGAGGGGAGTTATAGGGGGAAAACAAAAAGAGGAACACCTGTAATCTGAACAATAAAGATTTATTTTAAAAAAGTAAAATAAAAAGGTTGAACTGACTTAAGACTTAGATCAGGGAGGACACCCCTCCCCCCACCACACACAGGAAGGAAGTGGCACAGGACAGTGATGAAGTGCAGATCCTGCAGCACCTGATGGGCCTGTGTTCAAATTGGCTGTGTTACTTGGGCAAATTAATCTCTGTTCTTAAACTGGTCCTTCATCGTACGATTTGGCAAGTGCTAGACTTTACAGGTTCGTTGATTTGTGATTTTTTAAAATTAAGGTACAGTTAATATACAATAGTACATTAGTTTCAGGTTACAACATAGTGATTTAACATTTATATTCATTATGTGATCACCACAGTTAGGTTAGTTACCATCTGTCACCGTAAAAAGGTGTTGTAATAGCATTGACTATTTTCCCTGTGCTGTATATCCACATGACCTACTGTGGTGTTCTTTTTTTTTTTTATATAACTGGAGGTTTGTACCTCTTATTTCCTTTCACTCTTTGTTTTTCACCCTTCCCTCAGACGATGTGGTATAGATATACAATGAAATGTTACTCAGCCATAAAAAAGAATGAAATCTTGCTATCTGCAACAACACAAATGAATTTAAAGGGTATTATGCTAAGTGAAATAAGTCAGAGAAAGACAAATACTGTATGATCTAAATAGAGTTATATATGGAATCTAAAAAAAACAAAACAGAAACAAACTTATAGATACAGACAACCACCTGATGGCTGCCATAGGGAATTCTAGCTTTTAATATATATTCTGAGTCATAAATATAAGGCCATGGGATATCTCCAAGGCATCTCACCCTCGTTTTTCCTTCTGAGGAAACATTTCTCAGAGCTCAGAGGCCAGGCAGAGCTGACTTGTTCTTCAGACCTACAAAGTGCAATACTTGGGGCCCATGAAACTTTTAGGGACTCCCAAAATGTTTTCATTTCTTTTGAAATCAAAAGGGGAGGAAAATGGATGTACTCCACCATGGATTATATTTACCATTATACCAAAGCTGATGTAAAATATAATTTAAAAAATTTAATGGAGGAGGGGAGCTCAAGAAGGCAAAAGTGCTCCTGGCCCTCAAAAGTCGTGATGTGGCCCTTGTACTGGGAACACAATGGGGGAAGTACCTCCTGGTGGAGGCTTCCCCTGACACCTGTGGCTGAACCTGACAGGCTATACCCCACGCCCATGGATCCCTATTTTCCTGGGAACTAAGGCAGGCTTAGGGGCCCAGGGAACCAATCAAGGCCTGGGAACAGGTAAAGGGATCCTTCCCTGCCCCACCCGGCCTCAGAGGGATTAGGCCGCCTAGGCACATTTGATACCCGCCAGATCTCAACCACCTGGCTGCCTGGCCCTGGGGAGGGGTGCTGGACATGACTGTGGACTCAGCCGGGGCAAGGAGTAGCCCTTACATCTCCCTGATGCCTTGAATGGCCGGCCCGTGGCAGGGCACCTCTGGAGGCTGGCAGTGGCTCCTGGTGCTGCTGGCACTGAGATACCTACTGCCCACAGGTAAGAGCTTTCTGCTGGTCCCAGTCCACTGCACAAAAGGGGACACAGGTGCACAAGGGCCTGGGCTCATTCTAGCATGGCCTAGAGCCGTGGTCAGCAAACTGCGGCTCATGAACCACATGTGGCTCTTTGGCTCTTTGAGTGTGGCTCTTCCACAAAATACCACGGCCTGGGCAAGTCTATTTTGAAGAAGTGGCGTTAGAAGAAGTTTAAGTTTAAAAAATTGGGCTCTCAAAAGAAATTTCAATCGTTGTACTGTTGATATTCGGCTCTGCTGACTAATGAGTTTGCTGACCACTAGCCTAGAGTATTAACTGCTCTGCGTCTCCCTTTCTAGCTTGCTCTCCTCTTCCACATTTCCAAACATGTCACTGAAAGAGACCACCTATCTCCCCGGGATCTCCTAGTCTCCCCTTACCCTTCTTCTCTCCGCCTGGCATTACATTCCCCTGTTACTGATTTAGATATCTATCTACCCTTTTCCCCAGCCTGTGATCCCCATAAAGGCAGCGACACTTTTGTTCACTAATGTGTCCCCAATGCCTGGAACAATGCCTGTCACACAGTAGGCCCTCTGTAAACTTTTATCTTATAACCTTGGTCAACTCTGGCTAGGTTAGGAAGTACAGTAGCTGAAGGCTCAAGTATGGGGGTTAATCCCTCCTTTAACCCTCACTGGCTATGACTCCTGAGGCTATTTGACTTGGCTTTTCTAAATCTCAGTTTTCCCATCTGCAAAATGGACAAGATAACAACAGCACTCAGATTGCAGGGCATCATGAAGATAATGTCTGGCATGACAGGCCAGTGAGCAGTGACCATTACTATTAGGAAGTGGGAAGGGCACATACTAGTGGGGGGAGGGCATGGATGGGGCCTTCTCTGTGTGTGCAGTGCTCAGAGGAAACCACATTTTCCATGCAGACTTAGAAGGAGGCAGCATGATAGCACAGGGAGCTTGGACGGTGGTGATGGTTGCACAACAATATGAATGTACTTAATGCCACTGAACTGTACACTTAGAAAGGGTTAAGATGGCAAATTTTATTGTAGGTGTATTTTATCACAATTTTAAAAGATAAAAGGAATTCAGCCCAGTGCCTGCCACAGGGTCAAAACTAAATGCTAGCATATATTGGGGATGTGACCATCATTCCATTGTTATTAATGTTGGGGTTTGACATGGAGCTAGCCCAGTAAGTGTGAATGATCCTAAAAACATGGTGGTTATTGACTAAAATTATTTGTTTTCTGCTGGGATTTGTGCTAAGCCTTTCACCCCATTAGTCCTGGCTGTGACTCTGTGAAATAGGTGCTGTCATACCTAATCCTAACTTACTACAGGGGAAACTTGGGGAAAGAGAGGTTGAATGCCTTGTCCAGAACCACACAGGATTTAAACTCAGAATTGATGACAGAGCCCACTATGTTGCTATGAAATTATAAGAACAAACTGCACTGTCTCTGGCTTCCTGGAACTCTTATGCTGGCTGTGTAAACTAGAAAAAACAAAAACAGGAAGTGACATGCCGATGTTGAGGAAATATAATGAAAAACCATTAAGCCAGAGTATGATGAACTTCTCAGGCAGAGAAATCTCACAGTTTTATAAAGCCAAGCACATACAACCCATTAGTCCCCCCCTAATTCTTGGTTTCACTTTCCAGTTTTGGTTATTTGTGGTCAACTGTAGCCTGAAAATATTTTATGTAATAGTCCAGAAATTAACAACTCATAAGTTTTAAATGGCACCATTCTGAGTAGTGGGTTGACATCTCATGATGTCCCACTCTGTTTGTCCAGGACATGAATCCTCCCAGTGTCTCCCGCTGTAGATGCTCCCCATTTATTAGTCTTAGTAACCATCTTGGTGACCAGATCAATCACCTGTCATGGTATCACAGTGCTTGTCCTCAAGTAAACCTCATTTTACTTAATAGTGGCTCCAGAACACAAGAGTAGTGATGTTGGAAATTTCGAATATGCCAGAGAGAAGCTGTAAAGTGCTTGTTACATATGGTCAGGTCAGTGGTAGCCTAATGCTATGTTACAGTGCCTATCTACATCATTCACCTCACTTCATCTCATCACGTAGGCATTGTATCATCTCACATCATCACAAGAAGGGGTGTGTGTACAGGACAATAGACATTTTGAGAGAGAGAGACCACATTCACGTAACTTTTATTACATATACTAGAGGCTCAGTGCATGAATTCATGCACAGATGGGGTCCCTCAGCCTGGCCGACGATCAGGGTTGTCTTGCCCAGTCCCAGTCGGGGCCAGCTGCCCGGGGAGGAGGGACCGTGGGAAGTTGGCTGGCTGTGGGAGGGACCGCAGGAAGTTGAGTGTCTGCCCCTGGTGGTCAGTGTATGTCATAGCTACTGGCCGGTCTTCTGGTCATCCAGTCTTAATGGTCTGCTTAGGCATATACATATATATATATGTGTGTATATATATATATATATATATATATATATGTATATATATATATATATAGAGAGAGAGAGAGAGAGAGAGAGAGAGAGACAGACTGACTAGAGGCCTGGTGCACAAAATTTGTGCATGGGTGCAGTCCCTAGGCCTGGCTGGTGATCAAAGGGCGAGCGTCTGGCATGGAAGGGCAGGACCCAGCTGACCTCTGGGCCCTGGGAAGCACCTAGACCCCTGGGCCCCCATGCACCCCCTCTGACCGAGTCATTGGGCCCCACCCTGCTCCCTCAGTGCCTGGGAGCCCCCCCCCACCACCACCTCTGGTCACCATCTGCGGGGTGATTGGTGGGGTGATCGGGCCCCACTTGCACCCGCCTTGGCCTGGCACCACTCACCTGCTTTACCATCCCGCCATGGTCCTGCTCTCATTGGGGCCTGTTGGGGCCAGCAGCGCCTCCACTGCCGCCCACTGCCAGTGCTGTGTTGCCGACGCCTGCCGTGTTTCACGCCGCCCCCTGGTGGTCAGCGCATGTCATAGCGAGTGGTTGAACTTCCGGTCGAACTCCCGGTCAAGGAGACAATTTGCATATTAGGCTTTTATTATATAGTATTATTATAATTAGTTATTGCTGTTAATCTCGTACTGTGCCTAATTTATAAATTAAAGTTTATCATATGTATGTAATTATAGGACAAATTTATATATATAAATTCAGTGATATCCATGATTTCAGGCATCCACTGAGTGTCTTGGAATATATTTCCAGTGGATAAGGGGGGACCGCTGTACATACATGTTTTCAAGATAAATAATAATTAATCCTTAAGTAAGAGGACTTGATGACACACAGGTCATTCGAGATTTACCTTGGGAGTTGGGGTGACCATCTGTTTAGCTACTGGGTTTTATCCCCCAGGAAACCAAATTTCTCATAGCTTCATGGCAGGAGGTGGTTTTGCAATTTGGAGCATGGCACCCACTGAAGTTGAGCTACTACCTTCCATAGAAACTGAGAGGCAGGGAGACTGAAGCCTCTTGTTTTTTATTTTTATTGTCCTGACATAGACAAGTCCAGGATGTAAAGACCAAGGAGGGTAAATATGGGAGCAGAGAAAGGAGGGTTGCAGGTGGTTTGCCTTGTTGTCTTTAGGGGACCACAAAGGATTCACAGGGATTGGATCTTACAGGAGCAAGAGTGTATGGGTCTTGGAGTCATGGTAATTGGAGCATGGATGGAGACCCAGGATGCTTCTAAAACTCCCTCCCACATATTATGCTCCCAGGCTCCTGTCCTAACTTCTCCCCTGGCATAAAACTACTGCATTCTGCTCTCTTGCTTCTTGGTTCTTTTCTGCAGCGACACTGGTCTCTGCTCTTTATGGAGAGGCTTGGGCCATAGTGCTGTTGCACTTGCTGTTTGCTCTGCCTGAGTGTTCTCTCTGTAGCCCTCCCAAGGCTGGTGCAACCTGTCAAAAAATAACAGGAAATACCCTGTTTTAGAATTATCAGACTGTTTCAATGTCTGAAATTACCCTGCTTTTTTAATGATTATATTTTCACCACTAGATTGTCTGTTCAGTGAGAGTGATGAGGTGCAAGGTAGTGAAGAGCACCTGTGTGGGGCCAGACAGCTCAGGTACAAATCCCAGTGAGGCTGTGTGACTTGGGAGCCTCTCCAAGCCTCTGTTTCTTCCTCTATAAAAAGGGGGAAATAGGAGAGTTTCAAGAAAGATTAAATAACAACTTGTAGAACACATAGGGGACACAGAAGAGGCAATCTATAAGTGTTTGTAGTTAAAATCATATAATCCTAAACTTCTAGCATAGAATGTAGCCTATATTAGACACCCAGGTTATATTTACTGGCTAAATGGGCAGATGAATGGTAGGTTTTTGAGCAGAGAAGGGCAGTACCAAGCCCTTTCTGAGCTCTGGACATGACTTATATCAAAACCAGAGAGCCTGGCTAAAGGACAGGACCAGGGGCACAGTTCTGTCCAGGGCTTTCTGATTTATACTCGCAGCCTCCAAGCTCCCCACTTCAGAGCTCAGATGTCAGATAAAACAAACAGGAGAGAAATTATGTAGGTAAATATGGTCTTGTCTGTCTTTGAGGAGTTGGAATCTTGAAAACCGAGTTTCATGTTAAAGGTGCCCCAGCTGATTCTGCTCTCAGCAGCCCCGTGAGAGCAGCCCTTGGCACAAAGCCAGAAAATAACCATCTTAAACTTCTGTTTGTTCCAGCCCACATATTTTTCCCCTCCCAATTTTTAAAGGAAAAAATGATGACTCCCTGCAGGGCAACCACCCTCCTTTCCATTCCCCACCCCTGACAACATAGTTTTACTGTTTTTCCTCAGGGCTGCTCTTATGGTCTTGCAGCAGGAAAGTATCTGGAAGCTTCCTCCAGCCCAGTGAGCCTCCTGACCAGTCCTGTTTGGTTAAGATTAAAGAGTATCAGAATTGCTCAGCTCAAGCCTTCACAAGGCCTGCCAAGAAGTTATTTATATACTTCAGGCCCCTGGGTGCTTCAGGGCTCAAATGTCAGTGAAAAGGGAGAGAGAAAATAATGGAGTAAATAACAGCTTGGCTTGTTTTTCTTCTCTTGCTTCCCCACTCTTTAGAGTGACAGGGATGAGGAGTGAAAGATTTAAAAGGAGAGACAGAGAGAGAAGAGACAGAACGAGAGAGGAAAAGAGAGAGCGGGAGAGAAGAGGAGAGAGGGTCAAGGCTAATGAGAGGTGGGAGAGAAGAGAATGGCAGGAAGAGCAGACAAGGAAGGAGAAAGAGAAAAAAAAAGAGTGGAGAAAGGAGGGAGAGAGAGAAGGAGAAAAAGGGAGGGGGAGATGGGAAGGAGAGGGAGAGAGGGAGATGATAATGGGGGGAGGAAGTGAAGAGCCAGTTTGCCTGCATTGCTGTCCCATTTATAAAGTGTCAACTTTGTTGCTGTCGCAAAATATGGCACATGAACATGTTACCCGAGAGGGGAGGGGCTCGTCTCCCCTGGTTGCTGCTGGGGGTGGAGTTCTTGTGATACCTTTAGAAAAGGAATTTTCTGAGCCTCAGACAGGAGGATGTGATATAGTAGAATGCTTTATTTCCATGGAATTACACTCCTGGGTTTCCAAAATTTTATTTTCCTTAGTCCAGTCAACAAACAACAAATATTTAAATCGGTGGCTCTCAAGCATGACTGCATATGCCCTGAATGCCCTGCAAGCTTTGAAAACAATCCTGTGCCACTATTCCACCTGAAATTTGTAGTTTTCTTAAAAAAAAAAGCTTCTGCAGATTTTAATCCATAGTCAGGATTGAGAACCATTGGTTTAAATGAAGTTTTCAAATAATGACCTAGGGCTTGACTCAGGCCCTAGGATGTATTTGTTTTGCTCTACAGTGTCTTAAAATATTTGCATTTCTTATCAGTATGTTAAAACTTACTAATATAGTTCATAAAGTTTCTAGGTTTCCAATTTCTTTTAAAAAGTTTGAAGTTGGAGCAACCCTAGGTACTCAGAGAAGTGTTGTTGTTTGCTAAAGGATAACAGCATTCAAGAGGTGAAATTGGGCCCTGGCCAGTGTGGCTCAGGTGGTTGAGTGTCATCCCATGTACCTGGTCTCTGGTTTAATTCCTGGTCGGGGTGCATGCCCAGGTTGTGGGCTCGATCCCCAGTGGGGGCGTGTGGGAGGCAGCTGATAGATGTTTCTCTCTCTCATTGATGTTTCTCTCTCTTTAAAGGAAAAAAAAAAAAAAAGGTGTAACTGGGATTGGTTCCCAAGTTGTTAGAATCTGATGCCCATGCCTTTCCACTCTAGCATGAGCTGTCTTGAAGTGGAAGCATCAGCAAAAGTTTTGGGGTATATCACCGTGTGTATGTGACCTGTGATGCATTGACCAATTTTGCTGGAGTGCAGGAAGGGAGGGATGCAGCAGCAAGGGGTGAAAAATAAAGCTAGAAGGGTGGGTGGGGGCGAGCCAGATATATTGAGCAACAGACAAAGGATTTGAGGCCTCATTTAAGGAGAGCCTCTAAAAAGCATCTGATCTGGGACAGGCTCCTGTAAGCTCATGCCAGTGAAAATAGCAGCCCAAGTCTTGAGCATCAATTATTTGCTGGGACCATCATCCATGGTCTTTCTCAAGGCATCTTTATAAAAACCCTTTTGAGGAGGTGTTATTGTTGTCATTTCCATTTTACAGATAAAGAAACTGAGGCTCAGAGAAGCCCATACAGGTGGTAAAGGATTGCGTCTCAATGCCTTATTCCTGGCCTGGCTGCACCAGGGAACTGCTTAATCTGTTGTTATCTTGGGTAACAAGACCAGCCCCGATTTCAGGGGACTAGGTGAGGAGAGAGAAGTAAAAGTTACCGTAGGATATGAAGAGCCTGTCATACAAAACTTTTGAAGGAGGTATGGACTCTGGTGCCTAAGAAATCGTATGACACTTGAAAAAATAGAAACAACTTTTTGTGGTTGGAAAAACCTTACGGCAAAGTGTTGTGGGTGGAGGAATTATGAAAGGAAACTTTAGTCTTCTGAATTGTGTGTAACATCATGTGTATGACATATTGTCAGGGAAAGAGACCATTTTTCTAGTTCTCACAGGGACCCACAGTCTCCCTGCACCAAAGTTCAGTAATCATTCATTCATCCATTGTCAATTGATTATTTGTAATGTGGTAAGAAGTGACCGGAAGTCAATAAAGCTATTATTACTGATTGTATAAAGCAGGGGTGGGGAACCTTTTTTCTGCCGAGGGCAGAATGTATATATCATGGATATTTATATCATTCTTGGGGCATACAAAATTATCAACTTAAAAATTAGCCTGCTATATTTATTTGGTCAAACATTTAATTAAATCACCCCTAATGCCTTGGCAGGGCCAGATCAAATGATTTTGTGGGCTTTATACAGGCCTCGGGCCAGACTTTTTCCACCCTGATGGAGAGAGTATTCTGATTACCAGTCATGTTTAGATAACAATTATTGCAAAAGCTCATTCCATCATTTTCTTGATTTTTACACTGTGACAATCACTGTGCTGAGAGCTCTTCATTAAAAATTAATCCTACTTAATCCTCTCAACAGCGTGTGAAATCAGAATTTCTATTTGTGTATGTTTTGTGGTTGAGGAAACTAAGGCTCAGAAGTATTAAACAAGTTGCCCAAGGAAACACTGCCAGTATATGACAGAGGTGAGGTTTGGGGATTTAGGTCCAGTGGGCCACACCCCTCTTTAGCAAGAAGGTGGGGATTTTTCAAAGGAAGGAGGAGTAGGGAGAACATTTGGGGAGGGTTAAAAGGAGGGGAGTGAGAGAGAACAGGAGAAAATGACTTGAGCAGAAGGTCTTTTTCATTATGTACTCATGTCACAAACATTTTTTGAGACCTGCTCTGTGCTAGATACTGGGTATGCAGTGGTGAGCAAAATGGGCATTGCCTTTGACTTCCTGAAGTTGATGTTTCAAAGGAGGCCAACGAACAAGTGGGGGAAGGTATTATGTCTGGTGGTAATAAGAGCTTTGGAAAATATAGGAGGGACAAGGTGGATGAGAGAACTGGTGTGGGGAAAGGGTGGTCCTTGAAAAGGTGACATCTGAGGGAAGGTCTGACTGAGGCGAGAATGGAGCCATGTAGATATTTGGCAAAAGGATGTTCCAGGCAGTGGGAACAGTGAGTACAAGAGCCCTGAGGCAGGAGTGACTTTGAGAAACAGCAGAGAGATTGGAGTGGCTGAAGCGGAGTGAACAACAGAGGGAAAGAAGCAATTAGAAGGACCACGAGATAGGGATGGGGTGGAGGATGGGGGATAAATCAATAGTTTGTTCTAAGTCATTGTAAGGAATTTGGCTTTTACTCTGAGAGAAGTGCAGGGCCACTGTTCTAGCTGATGGTGCTCTGATTCTTATTTATAACCTCTTTCTGGCTACTGGGTGGAGAGCAGCCCTATAGGGGAAGAGGGAAGGGAGACCATTAGGAGGCCAAATGATTGTCCAGGAGAAAGATCTGATGGCCGGACAAGGGAGGTGGTGAGAAATGGTAGACTTGTGGATAGGTTTTAAAGACCTTGAAGGTTTTGCTGATTTCCGGGCTATTGGGTGCATCATGATGCAAGGGCATCAGGTAGTTGAAAAGGGAAATTCGTGGTGCCCCACATTAGTATTTTCAGAAGGCCTGGGGGTAAAAACTCACAGTAGAGGAAAGGAACAAGTACATGTTCATTGCCACTTTCATGGAAGCAGGGAGAAGGAGGCTTTGATCTGGAGTGATGGGAACTGCCCTGCATCTGGGTCAGGTAGCCCAAGAGAAAGCTCTGGGGCCACGTGAGCGTGATGAGTGAAGAACTGGGGAATTCTGGATCCCCTGGATGTGCGAGGTTGGAGAGGGGGAAAGTAAGAAAGATAACTACAGCTGCCCTTTTCTGACCGCTTATTATTGTTGGGCCTTGTGCGAAGCTCCTAGCTGAAATTAATGGTTGGCACACCGATTTTTGAAAGGGTTCTCGTTACTTCATTCATTCATTCTAATAGTGTTTAAGAAAAAAATACTTAAGTACACATTTTAAAGCATGATAAAAAAGACTTTATTTAAGAGGAGCTATGTAAATAGGTGTAGGGACCACTTCACTGGAATTTTCCATTGGTGAAGAGAGGCTGGCTCATCCCCAAATACAGCATGGGCAAGTGGGAATTTATAGTCAAGGAGCAGGGTGGGGATTAATGGATGGAAAAATTACTAAAAGAAACATTAGGGGCAAGAGGATGTCTGGCTAAACCCACTAGCTATTAGATATTATTATATTATATTATATTATATTATTACTAGGGGCCCAGTGCACGAATTCATGCACCTTGAAAGGACCTGTGAGCTGCAAGGCTGCAATGGGCACTGGGGTGGGTCTCAGACCATCCTCCGCACACCCGTCTGGCCCCTCCCACCATGGCACCCTGGTCCCCTGTCTGCCAGCAGCCCTGCTCCCACAGTTGCCACTCTCATGCGCGGAGCAATTGGGGCCAGCAGCAGGTGTGAGTGAGGCTGGAGCTGGGTGTGAGTGGTGACTGCTGCCCTGATGACCCTTCAGTAGCAAGGAAAGGTGGAGAAGCCCTCAGGGGTGATTGGGGCTGGCAGCCGCTGCTTGCATCCCCAGATGGCACTGAGCTATTGGGACCGGCGCTGGGCACCAGCAGTGGGTGCAAGCAGTGGCTCTGGCACCAGTAGTAGCAGGTGTGAGCGCCGGGCAGGACCTCAGTATATGGGAGCAAAGAATTATCAGTTACCACCAGAGCCTCACCCCAATGACAGTGACCAGCACCCCGCCTTGATCTGGCGCCCCCACTCACCTGCTCCACCATCCCACCACAGCCAACACCTGCCGTGGTCCATGCTCTGCTGCCTGCTGCTGATGCCCGCCATGTTCTGCGCACGCCCTCTGGTGGCCAGTGCACATAATAGCGACCGGTTGTTCTGCCATTTGGTCTATTTGCATATTAGGTTTTTATAGAGAGAGATGTTAGACATTAGATATGAGAGCTATCAGGGTGAAGGTTTTTGCTAAACTGACTTAGGAGGGTTCTTGCTAAAATTGAATTTTACAAGTAAATACACAGATGGATCTAGAAGAAGGTCCTAGAGCTTGACTAAAGTTTGGTCAAGCAAAGAATCTTTATCCCTAGCCAGATATCCTGTGATATTGTAATTTATAATAAGAAATATATATTTTATCTTCATTTCTTTTCTGTCACAGAGCTCCTAAAACACTTGGGATTTCCTAAGTGAAGAGAACAGTAAAGTTGTGTGTGTGTGTGTACAGAGAGAGAGATTAAGTAATTGGCACACTCAGTTATTGAAGCTCACAAGCCAAGATCTCTGCAGGGTAGGGCAGCAAGCTGGAGACACAGGAGAGCAATGGTGTAGTTGCAGTATGGAACTCAGAAGGCTTGAGACCCAGGAAGAACCAGTGTTTCATTTTGAGATTGCTAAGACAGAAACAAGCTGATGTCCCAGCCCAAAGGTAGTCAGCAGGAGGATCGCTATCTTGGCTGGGGAAGGGTCAGGCTTTTTATTCTAGTCAGGTCTTCAACTGATTGAATGAGGCCCATCCACATGAGAGAGGGCAATCTGCTTTACTCAGACTACCATTTCAAATGTTAATCTCAACCAGAAACACCCTCACAGAGATACCCAGAATGATGCTTGATCAAATACCTGGGCAACGTGGCCCAGTCAAATTGATATATACACTTGACCCTCACAGCATCCACTGATGATTCCTGCTGAACCAATTACTCCTACCAGGGTTTTGTAGTTCTTCTATTCCTCCTACAGTTATTGGCATTCTACTGTACTAGTAAGTAAAGCTTTCTCTTCTCCTTCATTTAGTTATTTATTCATTATTTAGTTACATATCAGCATAAATTCTTAATTATTTTTTATCTTTATTGATTTTAGAAAGAGGAAGAGGGAGAGAGTGAGAGAGAAAGAGAGGGGGGATAAAGAGGAGATAGAGGGGGCAGAGAGAGGAGATAGAGGGGAGGGAGGGAGGGAGAGAGAGAGAGAGAGAGAGAGAGAGAGAGAGAGAGAGAGAGAGAGAGCGCCCAATCTGTTGTTTTCCACTTATTTATAAATTCATTGGTTGCTTCCTATATATGTGTGTATTGACCAGGATTGAACCCGAAACCTTCACTTATCTGGACAGTGCTCTAACCAATTAAGCTACCCAGCTAGGACAGACTCTTAATTCTTTTGCATTGAATGGACTATCCTTGATAACTGTTTATTTATGTTGAGTGGGAGCTCTTTCAGGCTGGCTTCTTTGTTCTATTGGTATATCCTCATTAATATTTGAGCACTTTCTTACTTTCTGGTTCAAGGTTTTGCAGGTGCTTTATATATTTTCCAATACAGTAATCTTTGTTTTGTTCACTGATGTATCCTAAATGCTTTAAACAGTGCCTGGAACATAGTAAGCATTCAATACATGTTTGTTAGATGAATGAATAAATGGTCTCTGGGTAGGGCTTCAGAGGTATCAGAACACTGTCTGTCTACACCCTTGGTCTTATGTATAATTGTTTCTTCATTAAGATCTAAATCAGTAATTTTTAACTTGTGTGCCACAAGAATTTTTAAAACATGCATTATCTGACTATTTAACCAGAGGCATTGACCTCTTTTTCCTTAGATTGTCAAATAAAACAATGACAACAGCCAACACAACAATAGCCATCTAGTGTTAATGAATCAAAATCATACCCTTTTTTGTCAGATCAGCAAAAAAGCTAAAATTTTTTTTGGTGTGCTGCAGAATTTTAGTAATTAATTTTATGTGTGCCATGAGATGAGAAAGGTTGAGACAGAGAAGCGTCGATCAGACTGTCAAACCTCAGAGGGAAGGTAGGAGAGGGTGGGGGTAAGGGGGAGAGATCAACCAAAGGACTTGTATGCATGCATATAAGCCTAACCAGTGATCACAGACACCAGGGGGGTGAGGGCATGAGTGGGGGGTTAGGGGGGCAATGGAGGAATAAGGATACATATGTAATACCTTAATCAATAAAGAAAAAAAGGAAACTGCTGGTCTAGATAGATCTGTGGGTAGTTAAGGATGTGCATGGACGTGTCTATGGTCTGTGTATTGTTGTGTGTCAGTATACACAATTATGTGTGTCCCTGTGGGCAGGTCAGTTGGTCAATGGTGCTGCTATTTTCCCATAGGACTTTCAATATATGGGGTCAGTTTCTGTTGTTGCATATTTGTTGGCCTATGTTCAGGGAGCTGTGAGGGCCTAGGTAGAGGATCTGTTGGAAAAGTGTGTTTAGGTTGAGGGGACTGAATGTCTGTGAATACATTTGAGAATAAGAACTTGTTTTATTTAAAAAATATTTTTAATTGAGATATAATTGACATATAACTATGTGAGTTTCAGATGTACAACATAATGATTTGATATTTAAATATATTGTAAAATGATTACCATAATAAGTGTAGTTAACACCCATAACCACATGTAGTTACAAACTGCTGTTTTTTTCTTGTGATGAGAACTTTAAGTTCAGTCTCTTAGCAATGTTTAAGTATACAAAACTATATTATTAACTATACATCCCCAGGACTTACTTATTTTGTAACTGGAAGTTAGTATCTTTTGACCCCTTTCACCCATTTGCCCACTGGCCATCTCCTACCTCTGGCAAGCACCAACCTGGTTTCTGTACCTGTGAGTTTGTTTTTTAAGGTTCCTCATATAGGTGAGATCATATGGCATTTGCTTTCTCTGCCTGAATTCGTTCACTTAGCATAATGTTCTCAAGTCCATCCATGTTCTTCTTTTTTTATGGCTGAATAATATTCATATACATATACTAGAGGCCTGGTGCATGAAATTCTTGCATGGGGGGGTGGCCCTCAGCCACAATGGGATCGGGCCTAAATGGGCAGTCGGACATCCCTCTCACAATCCAGGACTGCTGGCTCCCAACCACTCACCTGCCTGCCTGCCTGATTGCCCCTAACCGCTTCTGCCTGCCGGCCTGGTCACCCCCTAACCACTCCCCAGCCAGCCTGATCGATGCCTAACTGCTCCCCTGCCGGCCTGGTCACCCCCAACTGCCCTCCCCTGCAGGCCTGGTTGCCCCCAACTGCTCTCCCCTGCAGACCTGGTGCCCCCAACTGCCCTTCTCTGCAGGCCTGGGTCCCCATGACTGCCGTCCCCTGCTGGCCCAGTCACCCCTAACTGCCCTCCCCTGCCAGCCTGGTCACTCCTAACTGCTCTCCCCTGCTGGCCTGGTCACTACTAACTGCCCTCCCTTGCTTGCCTGATTGCCCACAACTGCCCTCCCCTGCTGGCCAACTTGTGGTGGCCATCTTGTGTCCACATGGGGGTGGCAATCTTGTGTGTTGGAGTGATGGTCAATTTGCATATTACCTCTTTATTATATAGGATACATATATACACATATATACATACTAGAGGCCCGGTGCATGAAATTCATGCACTCGGGGCAGGGGTCCCTCAGCCCAGCCTGCCCCCTCTCACATTCCGGGAGCCCTCGGGCAGGAGGTGACCCGGCGAGCAGGGGAAGGTGATGGCCTATCACATCTGCTGCTGCCACTGCTGGCAACACAAGCCTCAGCCGGCCCTGATTACCTGAGCCTCGGGCGGCCCTGGGCGGCTGGGCAGCCACCATCTGAGGCTTGCCTGCACCTCTGGCCAGCCCTGGGCAGCTGGGGGGCTGAGGGGACTGGGGGACTCCAGAGGCAGGTGTGCGGAGTGGCGGGCCAGGCCTTGCTGTGCTCCTGCTGCCCCAGTGGGGCTGAGGGGACTGGGCACTGCCATATCTGAGGGTGTGGCAGTCAATTAGCATATTTCTTCCTTATTGGCTGTGGGCGCTGCCATCTTTGAGACGGTGGGGTCAATTAGCATATTCCCTCTTTATTAGATAGGATGCTACAGTGAACATTGGGGTGCATATATCTTTCTCATTTAGTGTTTTGGTTTTCTTCAGATAAATACCCAGAAGTGAAATTGCTGGGTCATACATAGTTCTATTTTGAATTTTTTGAGAAATCCCCACACTGTTTCCCACAGTGGCTGCATCAATTTACATTCCCATCAATAGTGCAGGAGGGTTCCTTTTTCCACATCCTCACCAGCACTTGTTTGTGATTTATTGATAATAGCCATTATGACAGGGGTGAGGTGATATCTCATTGTGGTTTTAATTTGTATTTCCTGAGGATTAATAATGTTGAGCATCTTTTCATATGTATATCGGCTATCTTGTACCACATCTTCTTTATCCATTTGCCATTCAATATTATTTTATACTAGAGGCGCGATGCACAAAATTCGTGCAAGGGTAGGCTTTCCTTCCCCCCGCTGCTGGCACTGGCTTCCCTCCGGCTGCCGGCACCTGGGCTCCCTCTGCTGCTGGCAGCCATCTTGGCCTGGTGCTGCCCCTGTCTGCCGCCACACCCCCCTCCCCTCTTTATTTATCGCCCTGCCAGCTGGTGGCCTGGGCCTCCCTCTACGGGGCTATCGTGGGGCGATGGCAGGACCCTTCCCACCAATCTCATCACACCCACCTTGGCTGGTCTGGTGCCAGTGAGTGTCATAGCATAACTGTCGTCTGGACGGTCATTCTGCTATTCAGACGTTTGGTCAATTTGCATATTATGCTTTTATTATTCTAGACTAGAGGCCCAGTCCACCAATTTGTGCACAGGTGGGGCTGATGGGGGGGAGGGGTCGTGGGAGGGTATCAGGGCATGTCTGGCCCATCTCACTCAGTCCCAATTGGCTGGACCCCAGCAGTAAGCTAACCTACAGGTCAGAGCATCTGTCCCCTGGTGGTCAGTGCATGTCATATGAGCAGTTGAGTGGCTTTAGTATATCATTAGCATATTATGCTTTGGTTGAATGGATGACTGGACACTTAGCATATTAGGCTTTTATTATATAGTATTAGTTCCAGGTGCATAGCATAACAGTTAGACATTTATATAACTTATGAAGTGATCTAATAATTAAGGGACACTTAGGCTGATCCCATATCTTGGCTACTGTCAATGTTTCAATGAACATGGGGGTGCAGATATCTCTTCCAGAGAGTGATATCATTTCCCTCATATAAATACCCAGAAGTGGAATGGCTGGGTCATATGGTAGTTCTGTTTATAATTTTTGAGGAACCTTCATACTGCTTTCCATATAGTGGCCATATGAATTTATATTCCCACCAACAGTACCTACAGAAAACTTCCGTATTTTTGCTTAACATCACTACTATTCAAAACAAAACAAAATGTGGCCGCTTAGAACTGCAGCTATCTAACATCTCACAGTTCCATGATTTGGCTGGGTTGTGGTGAAAAGTTCTGTCCACGTAGTGTGGGCTGAGGCTGTAGTCACCTGAAGGCTTGACTGGACCAGACATTCAAGGTGGTTTTCTCCCATGGGTGGATCTGGTGCTGGCTATCAGCAGGGCTGTTGACAAGAGCATCTTGATTCTCCTTTCCATGGCTTGGCTTCTCACAGCATGGTAATGGGTTCCTAGGAGATGCATTTAGCCCACATAAATGGAAGCTGCAGATGTCCTAAGACTCAGCTTCAGAAGTCACACAGTGTCACTGCTGCCATATTCTAAATTGGTTGAACAAGTCACATGGTTGAGCCCAGCTTTAATGCCAAATCTTTATGGCAGGAAGGATTTGTAGCGATCTGGAGACTGTTGCAGCTCTTGCCACCATCACACTTTCCAAAATTAATGATGTTTCCTTACTATCATCTAGAACCCAGTCTGTTTTAAAATGCCTCCATTATCTCTGTCTTTTTACAATTGGATTTTTTGAGTACAAGAACCCAATATCCACACATTTGGTTGTTGTTATTTTCTTTTTCATTTTTATAAGCATCTGTTAGGGAGCATATAGAGCAAAACCTAGCAAAATTTACATGGGAATTGTTAGCAGTAATTATTGATTGTCTGTGGGAATGAAATTATGGGGGCTTCTAAATGCATGTGCTCTGAAATAACTGAATTCATTTTTAAATTATAGTTGACGTACAATATATTAGTTTCAAGTGTTCAATGTAGTGCTTCCACATTCATATACCTTATGATGTGAGCACCACAATAATCTAGTAGCCATTTGCCACCACACAAAAGTATTATAATATTATCGATTATATTCTCTGTGCTGTACTTTACATCCCATGGCTTCTTTATAATTTACTAGAGGCCTAGTGCACAAAATTCGTGCATGGTGGGGGGGGGTGTCCCTCAGCCCGGCCTGCACCCTCTCCAGTCTGGGACATCCCTCTCACAATCTGGGACTGCTGTCTCCTAACCACTCGCATGCCTGCCTGTCTGATTGCCCCAAACTCTCTTCTGCCTGCCAGCCTGATTACCCCCTAATCGCTCCCCTGCCAGCCCAATCACCCCCAACTGCCCTCCCCTGCTGGCCTGATCGCCCCCAACTGCCCTCCCCTGCTGGCCCCCAACTGCCCTCCTTGCCATCCCAATCGCCAACAACTGCCTTCCCCTGCTGGCCTGTTCACCCCAGCTGCCCTCCCCTGCCAGCCATCTTCTGGCGGCCATCTTGTGATGACATGAGGGTGGCCATCTTGTGACGACGTCACGCGAGGGCATGAGAGCATGATGCCACCTAGACTTTTATTATATAGGAAGGATAATTAGAAGTTTGTACCTTTTATTCTTCCTCACCTTTTCACTCATCCCTCCTTAAGTCTGTTACTCTGTTACAGATTAGGGTGATTTGTGGTGTGTGGGGGAGTTTTTATACTTGCAGAGGACGCCTGCAGGTCTGTTTCTGGTTGTGGATTCTTTTGAAAAGGATGCACTTGGTGAGACAATAACAGTGGTGGTATGTTTCTAAGTGGGTAGGCATGGGCAGTGGGTGTCTATGAAGAAGATCCTGTTGATGTATGTTGCTGAGACTGTGTCCCCGAGGGAGCATACCAGTGGGGGGTGAGGACCTGTGAGGTGATGCATCTGGGTGTGTGTTACAGGTGTAGGGTGAATAATTCTGGGTGTGAATATCTCTGACAGAATGTCAATTTGGCTTTTGTGACAGGTGGGTGTGGTTTTAAATAGAAAATCTCTAGAGGCAAAGAAAAGCGCTGGCATTCCTCTTCTGTATTTTTCCTGAGAGCTGGCCCCTGAAGTCACAGGAAAAGTCTTGAGTCCCAGAGACTCTGACCAGCTGAGGACCCTTCTGCATGGCACAGGTGTCCCTGGAAGCTGGGCGGTGGCCTAGGCTCTGTCCCTAGGGCCAGTCACACTCAGAGAGAAAGAGGGAGAGAGTTTTGTTTGCTTTAAACCCAACCATCCAGAAACACAATTGTGTTTTGTTCCACACCTCACTTTTTCTTCCACTTGATGCTCACAAATATTTCCTTTTTATTGTGTGATAGGGCTCCAGGGAGGAAGACAGAGATTTGTCCTGGGTGGGAGTCTGTAGGGAGGGACAACCTTGTTGCTGAACTCTTGGCTCTTTCTGCCCAGGGCAGACAATCTTGGTGCAAGGGCTCTCTCCTGGGGTGCACGAGGGGATTGCTGATCTTCAGATATCCCCCTCACACAGACTTCCCTCACTAATGTATGAGAGATATTGGGCCATGACAGTGGCTAAGTGCACTGACTTGGGAGCGGAGCCATATGTTCTAGATTCAAATTCCAACTATGCTACTCACTGGCTGTGTTACACTGGGCTTGTTACTTAACTTATCTGTGCCTCAATTTGCTCCTCTATAAAATGAGGGTGATTTTAGTACCCTCCCACCCCACTGCCCAAAGGAAATATAATGTGATCCACATGTGTAAATTTAATTTTTTCTAATAAACCTATTTAAAGAAAAGTAGAAATAAACCTGTGTAATGGTCTGCATGTATGTGTCCCCCAAGCTCCTAAATTCGTAGTTGAAATTCTATCCAGTGTGATAGTATTAAGAGCTGGGAGCTTTGAGAGGTGATTAGGTCATCAGGGGTCACCCTGATGAAATTAATTCCCTTATAAAAGAGACCTGGTGCCTTCCACATATTAAGGTATGAGAAGTCTGTGAGTTGGAAGAGGACCCTCACACTTCCAGCCTCTAGAACTAAGAGAAAAATAATTTCTGTTGTTTAAATGTGATATTTCATTACAACAGCCTGAACATACTATGAAGTTAACTTTAACAAAATATTTTATCTCATACATTTATCCAAATTATTATATTTAAACTTGATAAATATTATTTTGATACTGATATCAAATATTATCTTGATATTGTGATAAATGTTATCATTTCAACTTGATAAAATCTCATTAATAAAGAGGTTAATGAGGCACTTTACATTCTTCTTTCTGTACTAAGTCTTCAAAATCAGGTGCATATTTTACACTTACCGTACATCTCAATTTGGAGTACCCACATTTTTGTTGGAAATACTTAGTCTTACAGTTGAAAGAGTAGATTATATACCCAAGTTGTCCCAAACAAACTTAAAAGTTTTCTAATAACTGAATCGAGGGAAAGTTTTTAAATTTAAATGTATTAAATTTAACTGATGGTCTTTGGAGCTAATTCACTGTCTGTAGGAGTCTCTAATTTGGGGTGTGCAGTGAAGAGGGAGACTTTATCAGCGAAAACAGCTCAATTATGATAATGGTCGACTGTAGAACAGCACGGCTGTGAGACAGCTCAATAATGTTTCAGTTGAATTATAATCAGCACAACTGTGAGGTGGCCCTGGGATGAGGCGGCCTTGGTGTTGCAGCTCAGCCCCTCTCCTGACAGACAGCTTTTTAAAAAATTAATTTCTTTATTGATTAAGGTATTACATATGTGTGCTCTGCTCCCGCTGCTCCACTCTGGCCCAAGACAGCTCCAGTCTGATCTGGCAAGAAGCTTTGGTGGTACAGCTCCAGCTGGGGAAATGCAGTCTTCAGTGAGGAGCTGACTCCAAAGAGAATTCCCTGTCCCTTGTCTTTGATTGGTCTGTTCTCATGCCCTGAGGACTTTAATGTTCCAATTTTGGTCCAAAAAGCACCCTTCTGATTGTACAGAGTGGAGCCACTTTGGTTGGTGAATATGCTAATGAGGATATGGCTTCACAGCTCTGATGGGATGAGGTCAGTTTCAGTCCTACTGGTTGAAATTCCAGGAACTCCTTTAAAAGGGTTGGCTCAGCAGCAGGAACACAGTACAGGCAGGTAGCTGACTGCAGGAGCCAGGCGGTTTGGTGTAGGCTACAAACAGTTTGGTGCAGGCTTCTCCCTGAAGCACAGATGGCGTGAGAGGCCCCTGTTTAGCAATGGCTGCTAGGCTCTGTTTATAAATCTGAGCCCAGTCAGCCACCAGGAGCCTTTTTTAATAGCTATTTTCTTTCTCAGGGTAGACAAATAAATTAAAAATTATAAAATGAAAATTTCAGGGGGTTTTGTTGTTGCACTGGCTACTTACTCTTTAACTGTCTACCTGAGGCTATTGGCTGCCATTGGGTGGTATTTAGTATCAAGTTTATGGAATTGCTTCTCAGTTATTAAGTAAGTTTGTACTTTTAAATCACTTAGTGCAATGCCTGGTGTTACCTAAGTATCTTTACATAGTACATATATACAATTAATATTTACTGAGCACCTACTTTGTGCCCAGTATGGGATATTGGGCTCAGATAGGGAGTAAGGCTTGGCCTTCAGGGAGCTTAGATTCCGGAGGTAATACTGACCAAACCATCACAAAGTTGGTGTGTGGTTAGTCATTGCAATGATACATACAGAGAGAAGGGAGCACTAAGGAGGTGTTTCCAATGGTGGATCAGGAAGGGGACACCTGAGTCCTGCCATTCACAGGCTGAATCTGAAAGATACACAGGCAGTGCGTGTAGCCTGTGCAAAACTGTGGTGGAGGGAGAATCAGGACATTGCATGAGAACTTGAGAAATGACCAGTGTGACTGAAGTGGAGAGAGCCCGAGGAGAGGGAAATGATGTGAAATGGAGTCAACCCTTGCAGGGTTTTAGAAGCTGAAGAAAGTGTGTGGTCTAAGTTGTAGGGGTCACAGGTTCATTCTGACTATTTTTTCTTCATGCATGGACTAGAGATCTCGGTTCAAACGAACAAGGCTAAAAGCATCTCCCTTGTTCATTTGGGTACTGAGCAATAGAATGACACCAGGCATTGAGGAACACCTGGCATCCCCTTCCCTTCAAGGAGTTTATGGAACTAAAACTAAAAATGAAGTGGGCAGGGGAGAGGACTCATAACCACACCATCCAAAGGTATTCAACTGCTGTTACTTTTGATATTGATTTTTTGTGGGTGTTTACATCTTTTGTGTATTTGTGATTGTCTTGTTTGTTTACTCATTTTGTAAATTTTTTAATGAATGTTTTTACATAGTTGCAATCATACTATAGAAATCATTTTGGATTCTTTTTTTCATTTACATTGTGACGTAACTTTTTAAAGTTCTCATCAGAGATGTACCTCTTTCAAATTAAAAAACGAAACAACCACGTTGACCTTCTCCCTTGCTCCTCCAAAATGCATGAGAGTGGGCTTTCAGTTACTCTTATTGCTCATCATCTCCTTTCTCTTGAATGAAGGCTAATTCAGTTGGTCATGACCTAGAAGTAGTACCAACAGTTAAAAAAAAATACTCACTTTATTTCCTTTGAATATATACCCTGAAGTGGGATTGCTGGGTCATATGGTAGTTCTATTTTAAATTTTTTGAGGAAACTCCATACTATTTATCCGTAGTGGCTGCACCAATTTACATTCCCACCAACACTGCACAAGAGTTTTCTTTTCTCTACATTCTCGCCAATACTTGTTATCTCTTGCCTTTTTTATAGTAGCCATTCTGACAGGTGTGAGGTAATATCTCATTGTGATTTTGATTTGCATTTCCCTGCTGATTAATGATGTCAAATACCTTTTCATGTACCTCCTATCCATTTGTATGTCTTCTTTGGAATAATGTCTATTCAGGTCCTGTGGCATCGATTTGGATTTGAGTTCCAGTTCTTCTGAATCCCAGCTGCGGACACACTGTTTGCTTAACCTGTTGACCCTCAGCATCCTCATCTATATGATGTGGATATAAGAGTGTAATATTGTAATCTATAAGATATTCGGTCGTCATCTACAATCCCAGGGTTGAAATTTGGGTTTGAGAGCTTCCAGGATGGTGAACAGTGGAGGTGCTGCATGGGATGGTGGGCATGGAGCACATGGAAGCTCGCTCTCCTTCCCCATGCCTTGCCCTGTGCAGCTCTTCCATGGTAAAGAATATTATATTAACCTGTAATCTAGTAAGTAACATCTTCCTCTGAGTACTGTGAATTATTCTTGCAAATTAATTAAATCCAAGGAGGAGGTGTGGGAACCTCTGATTTATAGCCAGTGGCTTATCTATTCACATTGTCATTCAGCCAACATTTCTCAGAGTCTGGGTGTTCACATCCCTCTGTGTTGTCTGTGCAGAGTTCAGCACCCCCTGTGAAATCTCTACTGACTGGTCCCCTGGTGTATGAGTTTCCTATCTGTTCCTTGCCTTTTCCATCTTCTAGATAATTGTCATATTGCTTAGCGCATAGCTCCACATCTGTCCTCAAACCCGGCAGTGGAACATCTTCAGATCTCTCTCTGACCTCTGAGTCTCTCATTGCATCTCCTTCTCTGACCCTGGCCCTCCTGCCTCCCTTTCATGAAGACCCTCCTGATGACATTGGGCCATATGACAATTCAGGGTGACCTCCCATCTAAATATCCTTAACTCAATCCCACTGCAACATTCTTTTGCCATCTAAAGTCACATCCACAGGCTCCAGGGGTTAGGACATGGACATGTTTGGGAGGCCATTATTCTGCCAGCCACACCTGGGTCCACCACCTTCCAAACTCTGCCTCTGTCTCTCCAGATTCTCTCGAGGACTCTATCCCCTGGAATAAAACATCTGCCTCAACTGCTCCTCTGCCCTCCCTTTGTCCGATTTAACTCACCTTTCAGGTCTTCACCCCACCCCCAGGTTTCACCAAGTCTCCAGATTAGATTAAATCCCCACCTTGAAAGTCACCTGGCAGCACAGTGGCATGCGTGCTATTCCTTATTTATCACCTGCTTCCTTCCATCACTCTAAGCCCCTGAGGGCAGGGGCTGTGACTCCTTTCACTGCCACATCCTCATACCTGGCACAGCACCTGGAAAACACCTGTCAGTTTGAGTTTAGTCACTGCCTCCTCCCCTCCTGCCACACTCCTGGCTTCCTTGTTGCTGTTTGCAGGTGTATTAGTTTCCTCAGGGTACTGTAACAAAGTACCACAGACTGGGTGGCTTTAACAACAAATGTGGTATCTCTCTGTTCTGGAGGCTGGAGGACCATAATCAATATGTTGACAGGGTTGGATCCTTCTGATTGCTGTGGGGGAGAAAGTGCCCATCCCATGCCTCTCTCCTGGCTTCTGATGGTTTGCTGGCAATCCTTAACATTCCTTGGCTTGTAGATGCATCAGCCTGGTCTCTGCCTTCATCTTCACAAGGTGTTCTCTCTGTGCATGTCTGTCTCTGCCTAAATTTCCCAAGTCATATTGAATTAGGGCATACCCTAATGACCTCATTTTAACCTAATCATCTGTAAGGATCCTACTTCCAAATAAGGTCCCATGCACGGGTACTGGGGGTTAGGACTTGAACATATTTGGGGACACACAATTCAGCTTATAATATGAGACTTCTGCCCTCAGAGTCATCCACACTTAACATCTCAATCATCTTTGCCTCCACCTTTTACATAATTCAGAAAATATAGCTAGAGCGACTTAGTATGTATAATAGACCATTGGGCTGAGGACTGGAGACCCCATGGTGAATCCTGGAAAGCATCTTTTAAAAAAATCCTCACCCAAAGGTATTTTTTCCATTGATTTTTAGGGAGAGTGGGAGAGAGGGAGGCAGGGAGGGAGGGAGGGAGAGAGAGAGAGAAACAATGTGAGAGAGACAAATCTATCGGTTGATCAGTTGCACCCCGCACACACCCAGACCAGGGCTGGGAATCGAACCTGCAACCGAGGTATGCGCTCTTGCCTAGGAATGGAACCGGTGGACTGGGCTGAGGCTCCAACCACTGAGCCAAGCCAGCTAGGGCCCTAGAAGGCATGTCTGCTTTCAGTATTTGCAAGTGAGGGGGAAAAAAAGTTTTCAAGTGAGGAAAATCAGACATGCCTTTAAAATCCCTATCTCTCAGGTTGAATCACCTGGGGAAATTAAAATGAATAGATTTGGTAATTACAAATAATTATAAGAACCTATTTCCTTGACCCTTTCCCCATCACCCCTCCTTCTGTTTTTCTGAAGTCTCTGAAAGGCTCCCCAAGGGTGACTGCAGAAGCTGTGTCATCTCACAGTGCTCCCAGATAAGTATGCTAGATGCCACCTGTAGTTGTCACTGGGTATGAGGCTTCTCCTTGCAGCTTCAGTAGCAATATTGCAAAGTGCTATCATTGTCCCATTTGAGATGCACAGAAAGTGAGGTCATTGTCCCCAGCTGCATACCTCTGAAGTGGTGATTTCATTTGCATCCTGTGTCTGACTCCAGAGCTTGTGTCTGTAACTCTGACGTGATAAGTCACCACCCCAAGCTGGTGAGAGAGAAGGCAGATTCAGAGGGGAAAAGGGCACAGGCCGGCCAGAGTTAAATCTGACCCCAAAGCTATGTAGACTGTAAGTTTTTTCTTTTTAAAGAAACTAAAACTTAGCATAATAGCATGCACAGATCTATAAGTGTATAGACCAAGGTGTTGTTTTTCAACAACTTGCTATAAAAATTTTCAAACATACAGCAAGGTTAAAAGAATGTTGCAATAAATTCTCATATACCCAACACCTAGATTTTACATTCACATTTTGCCATACTTGCTTTATCACACATCTATCCATCCATCCATCATCCACCCATCAACTCATTCATACATCCACTCATCTGTCCATCATCCTCCCTCCCTCCCTCCCTCCCTCCCTCCCTCCCTCCCTCCCTCCCTCCCTCCCTCCCTCCCTTCCTCCCTCCCTCCCTCCCCTCCATCCTTAAATCCACCATATCTAATAATCTTATTTTTTAAAATATATTTTTATTGATTTTTAGAGAAAGGAAGAGAGATAGAAACATTGATGAGAGAGAAACATCAATCAGCTGCCTCCTGCATCTCTGCCCTCCCACTGGGTATCAAGCCCAAAATCCAGTCATGTGCCCTGACCAGCAATTAAACAGGTAATGGGTCGACGCTCAACCACTGAGCCACACCAGCGGTTCTAATCTTACTTTTCATGTATTACAAAGAAGTTGCATTATCAGTACCACCCCCCCTAAATAGTTCACCATGGGGAGCATTAACTGGAGTTCAATATCTGTATATAGAAAGTTATCTTTTGAGATCAGGTTTACATGAAATATGCAGATATCAAGTGTAATTTGCTAACTTTGGACAAATGCATATGTTGGTGTAACCCAAACCCCTATCAAAACATAGAACATCAGCACCACCCCAGAGAGATGTAGAATATTGCCCCTCCCCTTTTCTTTCTTTTAAACAATTTTTATTTGGATGTAGTTGGTATACAGTATTAGTTTCAGGCGTGCAATATAGTGATTCAACATTTACACACCTTACTGCACTAAGTCTAGTAATCATCTGCCACCATGCAAATGTCCCACAATATTATTTTACACCTATTGCTCACTCCCTCCCCTCTTGCAGCTGTCAGTATTTATGACTTTTTTCCTTTTATATGAAAATGTAATTTAGACCCACTACAGTTTATACGTCTTCAGCCTATAAGTCAATGATTTCTTTATGAGAACCATAAGCTTGCGCGCACGCTCTCTCACGCTCTCTTTCTCTTTCTGTCTTGCAGTTTTGTTTTGTTTTTCTTACTACCTTAATCCTTTGGGCTTAAGTTTAGGAGAGGGAAAATAGACATTTATGCAAAGCACTTTCTGGATGGCTCACGATTTCCCTTCTTGGCAGAATCACCCAAAGCAGCTAGAAGGGGTTTGGGATTGTGCCCTCGCTGCAGGGTCTGACTCTGCTTAGGAAACCAGAGAAGGGCCACAGAACCTTCCTTCAGGTTGGAGCCACTGTATGCACACTGCCTATTCAAAGGGGCTTTCCCTTGTCTGCCTGGAAGGGGTGCTAGCTTTGGGAAGGGCCACGTGATACATAAACAGGAACTTCCTCCTTCCCTTTGGCTTATTTTTGTTCCAGAACTAGACCAGTTTTTGATCCAGAACCATAAGCTTTTAACCACTGGGCAACACTTGCAATTACTTCTCTTTTTGATAACTGGATTTTGTCTTTGGGCCAGATTCTTTGATATTGACATAATTCAGTTGTTTTCAGTTAAGAGTGATTTTGTGACCAGAGAACAGTTGCCAATATTTGGAGACATTTTGTTTGTCACAACTGGGTGTGGGGGGAAAAGGAAGATGGAAGGACTACTGGCATCTTGTGGGTAGAAGTCGAAGATGCTGATAAACACTCTATAGTGCATAGGATAGCCTCTTATAGCTAAGGATTATCCATCCCCAGTAGACCTTAAGTCCTCCAATCTCTCCATCCTCTAGATGTGTCTGGATTTGAGACTCCATCAGGGGTCCCGTGTACCATGTACAAAGAATTGCTGAGGTCAGAAAGAGGATGAAGCACCAGAGGCTTATAGAAAATACCCAGGATAGAATCCTATTTGCTTTTCAACCATGTTCATTTCATTCCTCTCTTTGTCCCCAGTGCCTGGTGATTGGATAATAAATGAATAAATCAGTTGGCAAACTTTTTTTTTTGCACACCTACTGTGTGTCAGATAACATGCAGTATTCTAGAATCTAGGGTGTGCAAGAAATAAAACACACACATATGAATATGTGGTTAAGTTCTCTCACGTAGAAAATTATTGGGTGCTTTGGAAATAGGGAGGGGAGTTATGCATTCTGTCTGTGTGACGCAGTGGGGCTTCATGAATCACTGGACACGTCAGCAAAGCCTTTGAAGGAATGCATGGAGAGAGGGAGGGCAGTCCTGGCAGAGGTAACAGTCCGGGCAAGGCTTGGAGGGGAGAAGCCATGTCAAACCTTGTGGGGAAAGGGGGCCACTTTGACCTTGCTGAAGCACTAGTCTGTGGGGACGTGGTGATTAGGTGAATGGGGGAAGCAGGTCCCAGATCAAGGTGGGCCTTCAGAGCCAAGCTGGGGGGAGTTTGAATTGGATCCTGAGGGTGGTGAGAAGGCACTGAAGAATTCAGACCAGGGGAGGGGCATGGCCGTTTCTGCATTTTTAAAAGGTCACTCTGTTGGCTGAGTGCAGGTAAGCTAAGGGTGGAGCTGGAGGCAGAGGATGAGTAAAAAGTTCATTTGAAAAGTCAGAGAACATGAGGACCTGAACTAAAGTAGGGTGGTTAGCAGAGAGTAAAAAATTATACACAAGTTTCCGAGGATGGCAGTCCAGGATAGTGTTTCATAGACTGTGCCCCCAGAAGGCTGGCTCTTAAAGCTGCTATGCCTTCTTATGGCTAAATGAAATAGAATAGGGGTTCCTTCTCAACCACATGGAGGAAATCCTAGGAATTTATATTTTTTATGCAGCAAATACATGAGGGTCTAATTTGTGCCATTCACTGGGATTATAGCCATGACTAATGTTGCAGAATCATCTCTCAAAATTTAGGTTCATGTGCTCATTGCACAGGTAAAGCCAGAACACTGAGACACAGGTGCTTGGAGGGAGACAAAGGTTTACTTCATTTGGCCAAAGTGAGAGGACAGAAGAGCAAGATCTCTCAAATCTGTCCTGTTTAAAAAACAAAAGCAGGGAGTTTTTATGCGGTTAGGGAGTAGGGGAGGGGGAGTTCCAGGGAACTGAGAGAGATTTTTTAGTTACAGGTAACACTTTTTCGCATCAGACTCCTGGGTGTCAGCAGTTGATCACAGTTACCTTGGAGACATTCTTGATTGCTGCAAAACAAACTCATAAATGCTCTTGGAGACCTGGTGGTTATCTCCTCCTCCTTGACCAACAGATACCACATCAACTTATGACTATTTTTATGAGGACTAAAGGAGTTGAGCAGCAGGAGAGGTTAACATGTGAACAAATGCTTAAATTATTTAATTCTAGCTGTCAAAATACTAGGGACAATAAAATCTACACTAAGATAGACCCAGCCCCTGCCCACATGGAGAATTGGAGACAATAGACAAGTGAACATATGGATCCTAAGTTAATTAGAAATATAGAAAATAGGCCTGTGCTAGGGAGGAAATAAATAGGATGTTGAGGTGGCAAGTGATAAAGGCAGGACAGTTTGAGGGGTGGTGAGGGGAGAACTCTTGAGGAGGTGACATTTGATTGGAGGCTTGAGGGATGGCAAGAAGCCAGTTGTGTAGAATTCCAGGCAGAGGAAAGAGCATGCGCAAAGGCCCTGTGTTTGGCAAAGTCTTCATGTGTGCTTTCAGCAAGGATGCCAGTGCAGTACAGCAGAGAGAGGGGAAAGTAGAGGGAAAGAAGACCAAGAGGTGGCTGAAGCCAGACCCAAAGGCTCGGTTCAACCCCACCCTCTGCCAATTGCATTTTTAAAAGTTTTAAGTTAATTCTTTTTGTTGAGATGTAACTTCTACCCAGTAAAGTGTACAAAATGTCTTCATTGTAAGTATGTGACTCAGTGAATTTTCACATATGTGTAACTTCCCACAACTCAAAGTATAGAACATTCTTTTCCTCTGGGACAGGTTTTCTCAGCCTTGATTTGGGGCAGGGCAACTCTTTGTTGTGAGGGGCTGTCTGTGCATTGTAGAATGCTGAGCATGGACCTGGCCAACACCCACTAGATACCAGTAGCACCCACACCTCTCAGTTTGTTTGTTTTTCTGGAAGTTTTTAACTTTTGGCCACCTTCACCCAATTCCTCACCCCCCACTACCTACTCTGACAAACACCAATCTGTTCTCTGTATTATTGAGCACATGGAGTTTTATTTTAGATTCCAAAAATAAGTGATAACATGCAGTATTTGTCTTCCTCTGTCTGACTTATTTCACTTAACATAGTGCTTTCAGGGCCATCCTTGTTTTCACAAATGCAAAGATTTTATTTATATACTAGAGGCCTGGTGCATGAATTCGTGCATGAATGGGGTCCCTAGGCCGGGGCTGTCTTGCCCAGTCCGAATCAGGGCCGGGCCCATTGGGGCCTGCCAGCCAGGAGGGGAAGGACGGGGGTGGGGGGTGAGGCGTGGGGGATTGGCTGGCTGTGGGGGAAGGACTGAGGGAGGTTGGCTGTAGGAGCACACTGACCACCAGGGGGCAGCTCCTTCATTGAGCGGCTGCCCCCTGGTGGTCAGTGCATGTCATAGCGACTGGTCAACTGGTTGTTCCAGTCGTTTAGTCGTAATGGCCGCTTAGGCTTTTATATATGTACTAAAGGCCCAGTGCACGAAATTTGTGCATGGGTAGGATCCCTAGCGTCTGCCGGCTGCCAGCTGGGGCCTTCCTTCATTCCATGTCGCCCCTTGTGGTCAGCGCACGTCATAGCGAGCAATTGAACTCCCGGTCGGTCAAACTCCTGAGGGTACACTTTGCATATTAGGCATATATACATATACATATATATGTGTGTGTATATATATAAGTATATATACACATATATATATACACACACACACACACACACACACATATATATATGTGACTTTCTTTATACATTCATTCATGGATGGCCACTTAGGTTCCCATATTTTCTTTATTGTAAATAGTGCTGTGATGAATATGGGGTGCAGATACCACTTTGAGATAGTGATTTCTTTCTTTAAATAATACCCAGAAGTGGAATTGCAGAATCATATGGTAGTTCTATTTTAAGCTTTTGGAGGAACTTTCATACTGTTTTACACAGTGGCTGTGCCAATTTACATTCCCACCAACAGTGCACAAGGGTACCCTTTTCCCTACATCCTCTCTGACACTTCTTATCTCTAGTTTTTTTTATAATAGCCATCTGACAGGTGTAAAGTGGTATCTCATTATGGTTTAAATTTGCATTTCCTTAATGATTATTGGTGTTGACTATCTTTTGATGTACTTGCTGGCCATTGGTATTTCTTTGAGAGTAGTTGTCAGATTTGACAGCCAAAAATGCCAATGTCTCTTGGGAGCCATAATTGCCCACCTCATTGAAAATCACCACTCCAGCAGTTTCCCTCATGCCTCTTTTCAAACAATGTCTCCATCCCCAGGACACTATTCTGACTTCCCATCCATTAGTCTTACCTGTTCTTGAACTTGTTATAAATGGAAATAGATGGCTCCTCTCTGTGTGGTCTTATATGAGCTATGTAACCTCTTTGTGTCTCATTTCTTTCTCTGTGAAATGGGTTGATGAATGAAAGTTAACTGAGAACTAAATGAGTCATTAAGTCTGCAAAAGGTGTAGCTCAGAAAAAAACATTGAATAACTGCCTCATGCTTATGCTGTGGCTTATTGTCAGTTCCCTTGGCCCTGCTGCCCAGCACAGAGCAGGTGATCAGTGAACAATATTATGGTTGTGGGGATTTGACCCCAGGCTACCTCCAGCACTGGTCTCATTCTCTCTGGACTTTTGACCCTTACAAACTGGCCTTGTCTGTTCTGCACAGAAGCTCCCTTCTTAAGGATCACTGACAGCCTCTTGAGCTTCCTCAGCCTTTGTAGGATGTTTACATGGGGCCTCTGCCTTGTCCCTAAAACCCACTTCTCCTGCTGCTTCCGTGGGTTTCCACTCCTATCTGGCCATCCCTCGGCAGTGTCCCAGCCCTCTTGTCTTGCTCAGCTGGCCTGTCCGAGCTCTGATCTTTCCCTTTTGCCCCCATCAGTTCCATCTGATAGGGAAGGCTGGTTGGGCCCTGGTCAGCCTGGGTACAGCAGGAGCCAGAGTTTCTTTACTCCTTCATCAGGAAAGCCATTCTCTCCATGCACTCACAGAAGTGCAGGCCAACCTCCCAGAGGGTAGCACCCAGAGACCTGCCCCCATCTCTCCAATTCCCCAGTGATCCTGCTGATGTAGCTTAACACCATGAGGGGCCAAGAAGGGAACATGGCTCTCACTCCACCCCTGTCATTGCCAAGCTGGGAGAGACAACACAGAGGTGGGGATATTTGTAGATAATGATTAAATAAGTAGCCCTGGTCTGTGTGCTCAGTGGTTAGAGTGGCAGCCCGAGCACCAAAGGATCATGGGTTTGATTCCCATCAAGGGCATGTACCTGGTTGCAGGTTCCATCCTCAGCCCTGGTTCTGAGCATGTGCAGGAGGCAGCCAATCAGTGTGACTCTCACATTGATGTTTCTCTCTCCCTCATTCTACTCTTCCTTCCATTCTGTCTAAAAAAAAAGGGGGAAATATTAAATAAGTAAATCATGATAATATTATCTTAAATAATTAAGATTGTTTATAGTAGAGAGCACCAGATTCCAGAAGATTCCAGACCAGAGTTATACAATAGAAAGAACCCAAATTACATACATAATTTGAGATTTTCCAGAGTGAAAAGATATGGGTGCAGTTAATTGTAATCATATGTTTTATTTAACCAAGTATATACAAATATTTTATCATTTCAGTAAGTAACAGTGTCAAAATTACTAAGGAGATGGTTTACATTCCTCTGCTCATATCTTCTAATCCAGTGTGCATTCTAAACTTGATAATGAATTTCTATTTGGACCCTAGAGTTTTAATTGGAACTACTTGATCTCTATTTAGATTTCATAAAATTCCAATCAAAACAGTACATTCACATGTCCACGCTGTTCTCAGCCTACTCATAAGGCTGCTAATAAATGAACTAAATATCCATGTTTTTTTTCATTATGCTGTACATTAAGTCTGCTTGACTTACTGACTTTGTAACTGCAAGTTTATACCTTTTGACTCCTTCACTCATTTCTTCCACTCCCACCCTCACGCCTCTGGCAACCACCAATCTGTTCTCTGTATTTATGAGATTGGAGTGTATTTTATGTTAGTTTTAGTTTTCACATATAAGTGAGATCATACAGTATTTGTTTTTCTCTGACTGATTTATTTCACTTAGCATAATACCCTTATCTAGGATGTCACAAATAGCAAGATTTCCCTCCTTTTTTTTTTTTTTAAATCCTCACTCATTTGTGGAATATAATGAACAACATAAACTGATGAACAAAAACAGATCCAGAGACAGAGAAGCATTGATCAGACTGTCAAACCTCAGAGGGAAGGTAGGGGAGGGTGGGGGTAAGGGAGAGAGATCAAAGGACTTGTATGCATGTGTATAAGCCTAACCAATGGACACAGACAACAGGGGGGTGAGGGCATGAGGGGGGGTGGGGGACAATGGGGGAATAAGGACACACATGTAATATCTTAATCAATAAAGAAAAAAAATCCTCACCAGAGGATATGTTTAGAAAGAGTAGGATAGATAGATGGATGGATAGATAGATAGATAGATAGATAGATAGACATCTATGTGAGAGAGGAACATCAATCCATTGCCCCCCCCCCCCCTCCACATGTGCCCCGACCAAGGATCGAACCCTCAACCTAGGTATGTGCCCTGTCCAGGAATTGAACCAATCTATAGGACAATGCTCCAACCAACTGGACCACCTGGCCAGGGCAATTCCCTTCCTTTTTATGGCTGAATAATATCCCATTATTTTCTTTATCTATCCATGGATGGACACTTAGATTGTTTCCATACCTTGGGCAATAATGCTGTAATGACATGGTGTACATATTGTTTTTTCAAGTAAGATTAAACAAAATTAAAAATTCATCTCCTCAGTCACACAGGTCATTTTTCAAGGCCTCAGTGGCCTCATTGGATGGTGCAGGTATAGAGCATGAATATTATCACAGAAATTTCTAGTGGACAACAGCACAGCTTTAGATCAGGATTTCTTATCAGTGAACCATTGGCATTTGGATCCAAATAATTTCTTGTGGGGGTGCTTTCCCGTGCACTGTATTTACTGTCCTCTATCCGCTCCATGCAAATGGCAGCCCCCTTCTCCTCATTACAACCAGCTGACTAGCTTATCCTTTAGGCCTTGGTGTATGTGGCAGCTCCTCCAGGAACCATTCCCTGATTTTCTCCCTTTCCCAGTCAGGGTCTGGTGTTTCTCACCCCCGCTTGATCCCCTGTACTTGTTCCTTTGTCCATCTTGGACAGGCTGCATGCCCAGTGTGGAGCCCGGGACTCAGGCTGTACTGTTTGAGAGTGAATGCATGTGATCAGGGGAAGCAGAGGAGAGAGTAGGTTGCATAGGACATGGAAGAACCTGATGTTTCTGATAAGCTTGTCCTGGCCATGGGTCCATGAAGTTTGGCTCTGGGTACAAAATCCAGGAGAGAAATGCAGCCCCAAGGGGTGCCCACTGCCTCCACCTGAGCACTGGGCTCCTGTGTATGCCGCCCCTTCGATGAGAAGATAAACTGTTGTGCGGTTAGAGGCTTGAAGGGTGAGGTAGGAGGGAGGGGATGGTGGGGGTCTCCTGAGTGCCTGGATGAGGGAGGAGAGTGGGGCACTGAGTGCACAGGTAACTAAGGAGAAGCGCCCTGGCAACCTGTGTTGGGCAGATGGCAAAGGAGAGGCTGTTTCAGGGGTAGCTGTCGTAACAGCCCAGATCCAGGATGATAAGAAACATTGTGGGGCTGTGGAATTACCGAGGAGGATACAGAATCCCAATTTCCCCCTGGCGCCCCACAGCAGCCCCTCAGGCTCTGCTCTGCCCCTGGCAAGGGCAGCTGAAGGGCTTGGCTGCGGAGTGAGGGTCTGCAGAGCTCGTGTTGGCTGTGCGGGGCAGGGTGGTTCAGGGGGGTTCTCAAAAGGTACCACAAACCTGGTCCTCTGTTCCCATGGCAGCTAGGGAGTTCCCACATGGGAATGCAGTCTTCTTTTCACTCCCACACATTCCGACACCGTCAGAGCCAGTCTTGCCTCCCCAAGGGAGGGTCCACCAGCTCCAGTCTGGTGGTGCCAGCCCCTGAGCAGGAAGGTGTCAGAGGTGGAACTCAGGGGCTTCCAAGAATGGGACAGGTTGATGTCCTTCCCTAAGCCGGATGGATCCATGGGGGTCTCTCAGGAGCCAGGCTTTGTCTGGTGGGTGAGGGGTTCCCCTTGTGGCCTATATCACAGAGGGCATCTGCCTGCAGGTGTATTAACTGCTGGGCCCTGAATAATTCCGTCTGACCTTTGCCAGCAGTAGTGGCACCACTACTTCCCCCCAGGGCGGCCCTGCCCCTCTGGGCAGCTCAGCAAGGCGTGTCCTAACCACCCTCCCAGGAGCTGGGGCCCTGGCTGGGCAGGGTTCAGTCTCAGGGACTTGTTCAGGGGTGAAGAGCACAGCCAGGGTGAGCAAGCAGGACATGGGCTGGGAGGGCCCTGCACACCCCCAGCCCCACTGGCTTGGGCTCCTGATAGCTCTGGTTGTGAGTCTTCTCCTCACCTGTGGGCCAGGTAAGTGGGACTGGGCTGGGCCAGTGGAGGAGCCTGACAGATTCCCAGAGGAGAGGGGCAGAGGTGACTGGTGCCTGGGGCTTCCCAAGCCTCCACAGGGGCAGCCAGGAGGACTTAAGCTTTTTGGCACAGGCTTACATCACAGCCGGCCAGGTGAGGGCTATGTTTTCTGCACTGACTTGAGCTTGTTCACAAAACTGCTGCTTTATTAATTGAAGATCTGCTGAGATGAGTTTGGACATAGCTAGGCATTCTTTCATTCACTGGCTCATTCACAGATTCATTCCCTATGGGTTTATTTTAATTGACATCTCTGTTCCTAGCACCTGTGCCCAGCTCTCAGGTGGGAAATGAGCAAGTGACAGCTCTGGACTTCTAAGAGCTCCAGGCTGGTGGATGAGGCAGGCCAGTGCCCAGGCCCTTGGGTTATAGGGCTGAGTAGGAGCTTTGCCATCTTAAGGGGACTGAGAGGGAGTAATTTGCCTAAATAGCAGAATGATGTTGGGTTGGCAGGATTTCTGTAGGCACACTTAGTGGTAAAGGGGAGGGCACGCCTAGAGGGGAGCTCTGGGTGGGCCAAGGCCAGGAGGCAGGAAATTGCCAGGTGTATTTCAGTAGGGCAGTGTGACGATGTGAGTGCATTTGGGCTGCCTGATGGGGGATGCTGAGGGGAGGGGTACAAGCAGGGAAGCAGCGTGGGAGGGTTATGGGAGTTTGTTCTTAGATCCTAAGGGGATTTTGCAGGCCTGTTGATCATTTTGGGGGCCAGCTTAGGCCTTGCTGCCCAGAGAACGCACACCAGCCTCAGGGAAAGGTGGGGGTCCAGCTTGGGGTTGAGGGGAAGGACCAGGCTCTCTCCCCTACAGGGATAAGGTCCAAGATCCCCCACATGTGGCCCCTGGGCTTCCCAGACCCCCGCACTGTTTACTTCCATTGCCTCCTTGGGCAGGAAGTCAAGACTTCACAGCCAAACTCATCTGGTGGCTTATAGAAAGGGTATCTCCGGTGTGCTAGGTGCTTGAATATCTGTTCCCTTGTTCCTCTGAGGAGAAAGGACTGTCTTTAATGCTTAGTTGAGAAATGGAGGCCATTAGGACCTGAAGGGATGGGGAGAGGGGCTTCTGCATCCTGAGAGACTGTGAGGCCCTGGACACTGGCAGCTTGCTGCTTCCACCTTGTCCTTTCCCAGTTGAGGCCGGGCTACAGCTCCTGCGCAGGTGGGAGGCACCCCATCTCCCAGCCCTGAGTCACCGGGCTTTGGCCCCAGGAAGAGCTTTGTGATTGGACGCCATTGTGAGGTGCCCACACAATGACATGAATAGGGGATGGTTTGTACAGAACAATCCCACCACCTCCAATGGGGCGTGTCCCCCTGAGCTGTCTCTAAAGCTCGTTGCCACAAACAGAGGTTGTTTAACTGCTTTTGTCCCCAAGACTCACTTAGGGTCTGATGTTGGGGGCTGTTGGAACTGGGCAGACTCCCTCCCCACCACCCCATTATGTCTGTAGCATGTGGGACAACCTCTCAGAACAGGAATTCCCCTGGAATCAATCTAGACGTATCCCAGGACTTTTGACTTAAATTCTGGCGAAGACTCCTTTAATACCTGGGCAGAGATAAAAAGAAATCTAAATCCAGTGCTGACAGGCTGTGTGTCCTTGGGCCAGACACCTAAACTTGCTGAGTTTCCATCATCCCAAAGAGTAATTTTAAAAATTACCGGGCTGGAGGAAATCCATTTTTCACTCCCTTCTCACTTCACCCTGGATCTTGTCTGTCCTCTTCCACATCTGCATCCTGTCCTCTATCCCTCTGTGCCTCTGGGGCTGAGACATTACAGGATCCCAAAGACCTCAGTATCCATCATTTTGTATTGTGCACCTAATATGTACTAGAGTTTTACCTGCGTTAGCTCAGTTGAGCCTGCATGGTTAAGATCCAGGTACCATTGACTTGTTTTTTATGGAAGAGGAAACAAGGCTCAGAGAGGTTAAGCTTTTTGTTAAAGTCACACAACAAGGATCTGAATCCCAGTTTTTGGATGATTCCTAAGCCCCAGTCTTTACCTCGTGCCTGGGAAGAGACTGAGGGTTGATGAAGATTTCTCCTCTTCTGGAAGTTTCCTGGAATGTGGGTACCACGAACCCACCCAGCAGGGTTCCCCCAGGGCTATGACAATGTAGCACATATAAAGATCTCATTTTGCTTTGCTGAGTGCCTTGCTGGGTCCCTGAACAGTGGCTATTGCCCCAGCCCAGGCCTGGCCAGCGATATCTGAGGGACATAGAGGGAGATTATCAAGGAAGGGGGGCATTGACGGGAGTCATGTGTGTGTGGAGGGTGTTTGGAGTGGAGAAGTGGGCCTCTGAGTCTAACCTGCTCTGGCCAGAATTTCAGTTCATCTTCCACCACTTGTGCCTCATCTCCTGGAAAAAAGAAAAGTTTTGTTCATATTTCCCCTGAGCCTTAAGAAACAGAATATCTTTTCTCCCAGTGACTGGGTGGTCTCCTCAAAAGGAAAATGATGTGTCCTGGGGGATGGGGCAGCCTGGGCTTCTTCATGTCTAGCTGTTCCTCTGGTCACTTGATGCTGCCAGTGCTGTACAGGAGACCCACAGCTAGACATAATGGCTCATATAGGGACCCACCCACTCCTGATGGTAGACTCAGTGGTCCAGATGATTCTTCCCGTTTCACAGGTGAGAGGACAGAAGCTGAAAGAGGAAGGTTCCCCATGTGGCCAGGGTAGAGTTGGGCTTCAAACCCAGGTTGTCTGGCTCCAAACACAATAATTTGCATCCTGCTGCCACTGACTAGGCCTGGCTTCTGAGTGGGGGTGACCAGCCTGCTTCCTCATCTTCCTGCGCTCTGCTCCAAGCTCAGAGCTGTTCATAGGGGCCTTAATTCACCAAAGACACTGTGCTGTGAGAGGCAGATGTCAGGTCAGGAGGGTATAGCATAGGATGGTCACCAACCAACTGCCCTGGTTTGCCCCAGACTGAAGAAATTCCTGCATGAAACTTCAAGTACTAAAATTGAGAAAGTCCACACCAAGACAAACTGGTCACCCTCTATCCTGGACCCTGTCCTGTAGTTATTCCATTCCTGTCACTTCTTCTGAGGCCTCTTTTCATACTTGGAACGTAGTAGGCATGCAGTAAATATTGCCGCATGAATGAAGGAGGCAGAATCTCACTTGGTGAGAATTATGGTCTGCCTCCTTCATCCACAAAGTGACAGAAGCCATGAGAGCCATAGGGGATGCTAGCTCATCTGCACCATCCAAAGCAAAAACCCGAACTTCTCAAGCTGCCAGCATGAAGATGGGTGGACATCTTCCCTGACAGCTGGAGCCTCCTCTGAGAGCCCTGGGACAAACCCAACTCTCAGCTCTTCTGAGCTCCTAGAGAAGCATCTAGCTTTGCCACTTCTCCTGCAACCCTCTCCATCCCAGTGGGCTCTCTGGAGGAGGTCATGGCACAGGCACTTCCTGGTTAGCCTGAGCTCTGTTCCTGACCCCACCATGGGTTCAGCATCTCTATCTTGGACATCCTTTTGGACAATGTCCACCCTATTTTTTGAGTCTCTACCCTCTCCACAACTATGTGTCTGAGAAGCATGACTCATCCTGTCACATACCTACCCTTCAGACTGCTACTGGCCCAATCACGAGGCCACATGGGGTGGGGAGGGAGCTGTGTGGCTCTCAAGACAGCAAAAGTACTTCTCCCCACTCCCATTCCAAAACAGTAGAGACAGAAGAACTGTATTCATGATAAAAATGGTGATGGTCATCTATCACTCACTAAGGGTGAAGAGTTTGAAGTGCATTGCTTATTTAATTCTCCTAAAAAGGCTGTTAGATACTTTTAATTTTGTTAATTATTTTTTTAATTACAGTTGACATTCAATATTAATTTTAGGTGTACAGCATAGTGGTTAGCCATATCTGTAATTTATGAAGTGATCTCACTGATAAGTCTTGCACCCACCTGGCAGCATTCAAAGTTATCGCAGTATTATTGACTATATTCCCTATGCTGTACTTTACATCACCATGACTATTTTGTGACATACAATTTGTACTCCTTACTCCCTTCTCCTTTTTCAGGCAAGCCCCCAACCACCCTCACATCTGGCAGGCACCAATCTGTTCTCTGTATCAATGATACTTTTATTTTTTCTACTTTTGTTATATTGCATATAATATAATTATATTTTAAAGATATTTAGATACTTTTATTATCTCCCTTTTTGTTATATACTATATATTTACATGTTAAAAAATACTTAGGTCTTGCCGAAACTGGTTTGGCTCAGTGGATAGAGCGTCAGCCTGTGGACTGAAAGGTCCCAGGTTTGATTCCGGTCAAGGGCATGTACCTGGGTTGCGGGCACATCCCCAGTAGGGGGCGTGCAGGAGGCAACTGATCGATGTTTCTCTCTCATCGATGTTTCTAACTATCTCCCTTCCTCTCTGTAAAAAATTAATAAAATATATAAAAAAAATACTTAGGTCTTTTATTATCACCACATAAGAAACCTGAAACTGAAAATCAAGTGACTTCCTGAGGCCACAAAACAGCAAGTGGGAAAGTGTGATTTGAACCTTGAACACGTTTGAATTTTAAGTCACTGCTCTTAACTGTTATGCTACATGCTACCAGCTCTTAGGAACCAAAGCCATAATCTGAGTGCCAATTGCCCACTAGACCTTCAGTTCTAAGAATGGAGGGCTCAATCAAGAGGAGTGTGGAATATGGAGCAAGAAAAGTACTCCTGGGCGTGGAATACAAGGCTGACATACAGTCACTTTGGGCTAATAGGCAGCGAGGTGGAGGTGAGGAAGTCTAACCTTGGGGGACAGACATCCAGAGTAGCCATGAAACCAGCAAGTTGGTTTACCTGAAGCTGGGAGAGAGGATTTGCTGGTAAGGCCATTGATAATGAATTAATCTCAGGTTTAATTCACTAATCTGTCCCCACAACTTATAATAGGGCTGGCCAATGAGAGGTAATGAATGTGGGACGGGGAGTCTAGAATGAATAATGAATGATTGAAATGGTCGATGAATGAGACTTTATGTAGAGATTGCTATGGAAAGAAGAGGAAGTCCAGAAGAAAAGATTTTCCTTCCTGCTGCTGCTTGCTGAGATAACCAACCTGGTCCTTCCTCCACAGGCGTGCCATGGAATGCAGTGGTCTTAGCCCAAACCTCAGACCAAGTGACATCTGGAGCCACAAGACAGTCAGTACACGATTCTTCATTTCCAGAATTGCTCACCATCTCTGTGGGTAGGTAATAAATAATAAAGGCCATAAACAGCCAGCATTTAATAAGTCCTACCCTCCTGCCCTGCATGGTATTAACTGCTTCATATGCATCTTCACAATAGCTCTATGTTGTTATCCTCATCGGACACATGAGGAGACAAGGCTCAGAGAGGTTAAGTGACCTGCCTCAGGTCACACAGCAAGTAAGTGACAGAGCTGGGATTCAAATCCAGCTAAGTCCACTTTTTTCCAGATTCCTCTCACTGTTGCATTTTGTTTCCTGTCCTTCAGAGGTTGCAATTGGCTTGATTTTAGGAAGGGGAGATAATGGGTCTCCAGGAAGTGCATTGGACCTGAGGTCTCTGTCTCCTCTGCCTTACGGATATTGGCTTCCTTAAGAGCAGGCAGGACAGAGACAGATGGCCTTTATCTCTCTCCCTTTGTCCCTTCTGGCTGCCCACCCACCTTCTTTCTCCACATCTACACAGTATCCTAGATGCAAATTGTGTCTGTGGGCCTCAACCCCAGACCCAGCCATTAGCTTAGTCACATACACAGGCAAGTTTCCTGTTGTTGGAACACAACTACCCAGACCTGCCTTGTTACGTGAAAAGAGGGAGTTGGAGGCCTGAGCCCTATCTGGGTTCTTCATGCCCTCCACTCCTTGCTCCTGAGTGATGGCCTTCCCTATGCCAGGAGTCTAGTTTGTTTCCTATATTTGGACAACAGAGACTTTATAAGCAGCACAGTACAGCTCAGCAGAGAGCAGCACAGACATCTGCGCCAGACAGCCTGGACTCACATCCCACCTCTGCCATATGCTGGACAACTGCGGTAACCTCTCTGAGCATCCAGTTTTGTATCTATAATGTGGGAGTAAGTGTGTAGTGGAGTATTTGTAAAATCTAAATTAAATTAGATGATGCCTCCTAAACACCGGTTCTCAACTGGGTGTGATTTTTGCCCTCTGGGATATTTGCCATTGTCTGTGGATATTTTTGGTTGTCACTTCTGAGAGGATGGGGCTACTGACCTCTGGTGGGTAGAAGCCAGGAATGCTGTTCAACATCCCGTCCTTGCTTTTGCCAGTGCACCCTTTTTGCAGGTAGAGTCCTCAATCCCTGCCATCCTCTGTGCTAGAGTTCTTGGCATTGAGGCTGCATCTCCATGGGGATATTGGTTCCAGTGTTTTCCTTCTGGCTGTCCATCTGTGAGGGCTTCTGGGAGCACTTACATTGGTTTTTGGTTTCTGAAACATGCCAGTGACACCTCTCAGAGTCACCTATTCTCACCCAAATAAGAATCAACAGTCATGAATATGACATCCTAAGCTTTCCTAGGTATCCCTGACTAAAAAACCTTCTCAGTAAGAGGTGAAAATAGAAGTGTGTGGCTTCTGTGTCTGTCTCTTCTCCCCAAGGGGACTGACCACATTACTGCAGTTGTCTTATTTATCAAATGGCTAGCTTACCATCATGATCTGACAGTTTTTTCATGTCCTATTAAAATATCTGATATGTAGCCACCTGGGCAGCTACCTGACTTACTCATGCACATCTTTGATTAGCCCTTTCTCCATGGAATAGACCAACACTTTGATGCCCATGACCTCCAAACATGATGTGACTTCTGTTGATGCTGAAACTAAAGAGATGAAAGGATCAGTTACTTCCTATTAATTCTTTAATCTGCCACACCTGTTTACGGCACAATCCTGAGCAAAATTAGAGTTCAAATCACCCAAAACATGTGTCCTCCTGTCTCTAGTCCTTGAATAACACTTCCTTGTAAACAAATCGCTTTGTTTCCAAAGTGTGCACATACTGATATTTCCCACATGCCTTCCTTCTAAATGTATCATATCCATCCTAACCATGTGTTTCTCCTACAGGCACTGCTGGGACTGGGGGGTCCACTACTAATGTCCCTATGTATGGAAGTTCCTTATGGCTGAAAAGTGACCCTTCAACAACTAGGACAGCAGTTTACTCTGCAGGTATGATGTATTGTACAATTTATACCTGAAACCTATATAATTTTATCAACCAATGGCACAGGAATAAATTCAATTTAAAAAATAAAATGAAGTGGAAGATGAGCGAAAGAGAAAAAATAAAAAAAGGTTCCAAGTGCTTGACTACATCTCCCTTGAATGACTGCAATATCTTGGCTGTTTGCCAAATCTACTGGGGGGAGGACAAATGTCCTTTTTTCAAAAATCATCCTGAGGATATGCTTTTATTGACTTTTTTTTTTTGAGAGAGAGAGAGAGAGAAAGGATTGTGGGAGACACAGAGAGAGAAACATCAATTAATTGGTTCCCATACACACTCCAACTAGGGGTCAAACCCACAACCTAGGTATATGCCCTGTCCAGAAAGCGAGCCCACAGCCTTTTGGTGCAGAGGACAATGCTCCAACCAACTGAGCCACACCAGCTAGGGCCATATGTCCTCTTTGAAGTGAATTTCCTTGAGGTAATTTCCCATGGTTGGCTCTGAAAATCACACATAGGTGTGTTTTTTTTTTTAAATAAGTATTTATTGTTCAGATTATTACAGTTGTTCCTCTTTTTTCTCCCCATAGCTCCCCTCCACCCAGTTCCCACCCCACCCCATGCCCTTACCTCCCCCATTGTCCTCATCCACAGGTGTTCAATTTTTGTCCAGTCTCTTCCCGCACCCCCCACACCTCCTTCCCCCCGAGAATTGTCAGTTCATTCCCTTTCTATGCCCCTGATTCTATTATATTCATCAGTTTATTCTGTTCATCAGATTCTTTTATTCACTTGATTTTTAGATTCACTTGTTGATAGATATGTATTTGTTGTTCATAATTTTTATCTTTACCTTTTTCTTCTTCCTCTTCTTAAAGAATACCCTTCAGTATTTCATTTAATTCTGGTTTAGTGGTGATGAACTCCTTTAGCTTTTCCTTATCTGTGAAGCTCTTTATCTGCCCTTCAATTCTGAATGATAGCTTTGCTGGGTAGAGTAATCTTGGTTGTAGTTTCTTGCTATTCATCACTTTGAATATTTCTTGGCACTCCGTCTGGCCTGCATAGTTTCTGTTGAGAAATCAGCTGACAGTTGTATGGATGCTCCCTTGTAGGTAACTGTTTTTCTCTTGCTGCTTTTAATATTTTCTCTTTGTCTTTTGCCCTTGGCATTTTAATTATGATGTGTCTTGGTGTGGTCCTCTTTGGATTCCTTTTGTTTGGGGTTCTCTGGGCTTCCTGGACTTGTAAGTCTATTTCTTTCACCAGGTAGGGGAAGTTTTCTGTCATTATTTCTTCAAATAGGTTTTCAATATCTTGCTCGCTCTCTTCTTCTCTCACCCCCATAATTCGGATGTTAGTACGCTTGAAGTTGTCCCAGAGGCTCCTTACACTATCTTCATATTTTTGGATTCTTTTTTTCTTTTTGTTTTTCCAGTTGGATGTTTTTTGCTTCTTCATATTTCAAATCTTTGACTTGATTCTTGCAATTCTCTAGTCTGCTGTTGGATCTCTGTATATTATTCTTTATTTCAGTCAGTGTATGCTTAATTTCTAATTGGTCCTTTTTCATATCCTTGAGGGTCTCACTAAATTTTTCAGAGGGTTCTACAAGATTCTTGAGTAACCTTATAACTGTAGTTCTGAACTCTATATCCAGTATTTTGCTTTCATCCATTTCTTTCATTTGTGACCTATTTCTTTGTCTCCGCATTTTGGCTGCTCCCTGTGTTGATAGAGTGGCTTTGTGTGCTATGTATCCTATAGGGCCCAGTGGCTCAGCCTCCCCAGTCACCTGAGGTGAACGCTCTTGGTGCACCCCATTGTGGGCTGTGTGCACAGTCTTGTTGTAGTTAAGCCGTGATTGTTGTTGGTATCACTGGGAGGAATTGACCTCCAGACCAGTTGGCTGTGAGGACCAGTTGTGTCTACAATGGGAGAACTGCTGTGCTGGAAACACCCTTATGGGGCAGGACTTGCTTCAATGGGGCTTTGGTGCTCACTGAGTCTGCCCCCTGAGTGTGTCTCTTATGGATCTGAAGAGTTGTGGTCTTACTTTGACCACTGGGTACACTGGCTCTTGAATCTCCAAGGAGGTGCAAAGTCAACCACTGCCTGAGGCCACCCAGCAGGAGCTACAGAGAGATCTGCAGATTCCTCCTCTTTGTTTGGGATTTGGAGGTGCCCAGATGAGGTGCAGCTATGAAGCAGTGCAGGCTGCTGAGGAGCCTTAGGCCTTCTTTTGAAAGCTCTAGGGTTCTTTGACACAGCTGCAGTTTGTTAGTTTAGGTTGCAAAAGGCCAGGCCATTCATATACCAACACCTCTACGTACAGCTTGGGTGGGGTTGTAAATTGGGTGGGGCATGGTCTCAGAGAATCACAGGTGGTGCAAATAGCAATGGTTGCCCGTTGGCCCTGCCCTGGATAGATCCCTGGGTCTTTGTTTCCCACAGCCATGCAAGAACAATGAACGCTGCGATCACCTCTGAGAGAAAGCCACCCTCATATTCTGGCGTGATGCCAGACCAGTTTCTCCCCATATGAGTCTAGGTCCCCAGAGTCTTGCCCGGTACTGGAATTCAGAGCAGTAGAGAGTTTGTATCTCCCTCCTGATTGAAAAAGACCACAGCATACCCAGTTGCCAGCCTGTTTCTGCACGCATCTCCATACCTTTGCTCTTCCACACCTCTGCACCTCCTACCAGTCTAGATGCGCTTTTCTCTTTCCTTCCACTCAGCCAGCCTTCCTGTGGTTCTGGATGATATCCGTTTTTTCTTTTAGTTGTAGTTTTGATGTGGTTGTGCAAGACAGCAAGTTCAGGTGTTTACCTAAGCCGCCATCTTGGTTCCTCTCCTACACATAGGTTTTTAAGCAAAAGTCAAACTTTTCAATAACTGCAACAATATTTTGATATTAAATTAATTGTACATGTAATTATTTCAAAATGAGCAAAGGTGTAATAGAGTGATGAAAACATTACTGTGTTTCAAACATTTATATGCTTGAGACCAACCAAATCAGCAGTCCCCACAATCAAAAAACAGATTTTCATTCTTATGCCCATAGTGAGGGTTTGATTTAATTATTCTTTAATTAAACCTTTAAATCTTTAAATGCTAGATATTATTTAAATGCCTCCTCAGAGACACTTGAGGATATGGCTAAGCCAGTGTTGAGTAAGAATGTTCCTCACAGACCCATATTTTGAGGGAATGAAAGGGTAACACCTCCATTCCCTTCTCCTTCAGTCACTGATGAGTCAAAGGAGCTATATATATAGGCTTGGGGAAGACTGGGCTCCAGGTGACTAGTTCTCCTGAGCAAGCAAGATGAGTCAGAGATCTCCCCAACTATTTCATTGGGGATGGTTAGTGTGGTATGGAAGGGTTAACATTTTCTTTTGGGGGAAGAAGGAAATAACTTGAATTGAACTACCTGGAAGAAATGAATGATACTGTCAACCAGAAGGACTCCTCTTCATTACCATTTGCATATTTTCTACCAACTCACTTTTTAATCATAGGAATGCCCACAAGAAGCCCAGAAGTGTCTACAACGCCTCCAGATATCCCTTTGGAGAGCACAATCAGCCCAACTACCTCACAACTGCCATCCACTGTAGGGCACACTGTAAACAGGGTCACACCTACTGCTGTGGTAAGTAGCTCTACAGTAATTTTATCAGGGAAGCCATATCTTGCCAGCAAAGAATCAGAGAAGAGTTCTTTCCAGCTTCCTGCCACAACTTTTGCAGAGCCAGATCATGTATCCAGACCAGAAGCAAAAACTTCTGATGGGATTTTTTACACAGCGAGAAATATAGACCCAGTTTTCCAGAGGAAAAGGCTAAGGAATCCTACAATTGAGGGAATAGAAACATCTGATTCCTGGATGGAAAAAGATAGCTCAACTTCAAGCACATATATTAACACTAAGATTGTAAGTGTCTCTTCTGACTCAGGAAGAACTTTCAAGGAGATTAATGACTCTGCAGGCTTATCAAGGTCTAAAGTTCTATTGACCATGAGCTTGGGATCTGGGACAATTTCATCTCCAAGTAGGACAAATAGCACGTCTGGGAAAATACCACGTTCTGAGCCCAGCACAGACATAGAGATAGTTCACCCTTCTACACATGAAGTACATAATAGAGTATGGATCACAAGTTCTGAATATAATCCCCATTTCACAATTCCATCCTACTCAGGAGCACCCCAAGATGTATATCGAAAGGATACTGCATCTACCATTGAGAAAACCAATCTTTCCAGATCAAAAATTAACTGGCCATATTCCAAAAATAGAACACAGTATAATTATTCCCTAATGACTACATTAAGAGGGTCTAAAAAATACATGGTCAGCAACTCAACCACAGAGGCAAACATAATAAATTCTAAAAGTGTTATTACTATTAAAAAAGAGTTAAACACCCAAGCCACAAAATTAGACCAAATACACACGAAAGACAAAACTCAAACCACAAGAACCACACACTCAAAAAGGATCTCCAATCGCCATTCCATATTAGAAAAAGAAAGTAAAACTAACAATACAAAAAAAACTTTTAAAGGAACTAAGCCCCTCAAAATATTTTCTGTGGAAAAATTATCCACACACCTCTTGGGCATGAAGAAAAGATTGACAAAAGCAGACGTGAACAAACTCAGCAAGAGGGGAACCGAGGATGTGTCCAAGACAAGTGCTCCCTTTGTGGAGACAAGCAGCTCTCCTTCCCTGGAATTGGCCTCTAGCACAGCCTCCCCCTCCCCAGTCTCTTCTCCTACAATACCTAGGAGAGGTTCCTCCCCTCCTCCTCTGGTCACCTCCGTTTGGACCTCTGGCCTGCTGCCGGCCACTGACGCCTTGGGCACAAGCGTGGATCCCGGAGCCCATTCCACTCCACAGTTGAGCGGGAGCACAGCGCAGAGGCTGGAGTCCGGGGCCGCCTCCACAGGTACAGAGGCAGTTCACCTTTCCGGACACACAGGTGCCACCAGTGCGGGGACCACCAGTGCTGCGAAGGAAGCACATTCCTCTGCGCCAGCTGAGACAGGGCCACCCGGGGTGACTTCTCCAGTGGTTACCCCTTCCATCATGAGGGAAACCAGCGTTTCCGCACCAGTGCCTGGCTCTTCCGGAACCACTTGGTCTTCCACAGAGCCAGCATCCTCCAGGAGCCCCGGCCTGAGGGAGGCCAGCCCCTCGCAGCCCTCGAGCTCAGCCGCGGAGACGATGGCCATCTCTTCCCAAGTGCCCACTGACGCTGTTTCTGAGGTCTCCAGGACAGAAGGCGTGTCCTCCAGCGGGACATTCTACACTGGCCCGCCTCCCTCCACCGGGACACCGGACATCTCCACAGGAACGCCCGGGCTCTCCACCTCCCCAGTCATGACAGAAGCTGCCCAAGGGACCCTCACCACGCCAACAGGTCACGCCGGGGCAACGACGCACGGCACAACTCCCTTGGACACGTGGACCACCGGCTCCAGCCCAGGGCCTCACGGGGCTGCGACTCAAGGGTTCACACGCTCACAGGTGACGCCTGTAGGGAGCAGGGGACCCGAGGATGTGTCCAGGACAAGTGCTCCCTTTGTGGAGACAAGCAGCTCTCCTTCCCTGGAATTGGCCTCTAGCACAGCCTCCCCTTACCCAGTCTCTTCTCCTACAATACCTGGGAGCGGTTCCTCCCCTCCTCCTCTGGTCACCTCCGTTTGGACCTCTGGCCTGCTGCCGGCCACTGACGCCTTGGGCACAAGCGTGGATCCCGGAGCCCATTCCACTCCACAGTTGAGCGGGAGCACAGCGCAGAGCCTGGAGTCCGGGGCCGCCTCGACAGGTACAGAGGCAGTTCACCTTTCTGGACACACAGGTGCGACCAGTGCGGGGATCACCAGTGCTGCGCAGGAAGCACATCCCTCTGAGCCAGCTGAGTCAGGGCCACCCGGGGTGAATTCTCCAGTGGTTACCCCTTCCATCATGAGGGAAACCAGCGTTTCCGCACCAGTGCCTGGCTCCTCCGGAACAACTTGGTCTGCCACAGAGCCAGCATCCTCCGGGAGCCGTGGCCTGAGGGAGGCCAGCCCCTCGCAGTCCTCGAGCTCAGCCGCGGAGACGATGGCCATCTCTTCCCAAGTGCCCACTGACGCTGTTTCTGAGGTCTCCAGGACAGAAGGCGTGTCCTCCAGCGGGACATTCTACTCTGGCCCGCCTCCCTCCGCCGGGACACCGGACATCTCCACAGGAACGCCCGGGCTCTCCACCTCCCCAGTCATGACGGAAGCTGCCGAAGGGACCCTCACCACGCCAAAAGGTCACCCCGGGGCAACGACGCACGGCACAACTCCCTTGGACACGTGGACCACCGGCTCCAGCCCAGGGCCTCACGGGGCTGCGACTCAAGGGTTCACACGCTCACAGGTGACGCCTGTAAGGAGCAGGGGACCCGAGGATGTGTCCAGGACAAGTGCTCCCTTTGTGGAGACAAGCAGCTCTCCTTCCCTGGAATCGGCCTCTAGCACAGCCTCCCCTTCTCCAGGCTCTTCTCCTACAATACCTGGGAGCGGTTCCTCCCGTCCTCCTCTGGTCACCTCCGTTTGGACCTCTGGCCTGCTGCCGGCCACTGACGCCTTGGGCACAAGCGTGGATCCCGGAGCCCATTCCACTCCACAGTTGAGCGGGAGCACAGCGCAGAGCCTGGAGTCCGGGGCCGCCTCCACAGGTACAGAGGCAGTTCACCTTTCCGGACACACAGGTGCGACCAGTGCGGGGACTACCAGTGCTGCGCAGGAAGCACATTCCTCTGAGCCAGCTGAGTCAGGGCCACCCGGGGTGACTTCTCCAGTGGTTACCCCTTCCATCATGAGGGAAACCAGCGTTTCCGCACCAGTGCCTGGCTCTTCCGGAACCACTTGGTCTGCCACAGAGCCAGCATCCTCCAGGAGCCGCGGCCTCAGGGAGGCCAGCCCCTCGCAGTCCTCGAGCTCAGCCGCGGAGACGATGGCCATCTCTTCCCAAGTGCCCACTGATGCTGTTTCTGAGGTCTCCAGGACAGAAGGCGTGTCCTCCAGCGGGACATTCTACTCTGGCCCGCCTCCCTCCACAGGGACACCGGATATCTCCACAGGAACGCCTAGGCTCTCCCCCTCCCCAGTCATGACAGAAGCTGCCGAAGGGTCCCTCACCATGCCAACAGGTCACACCGGGGCAACGACGCACGGCACAACTCCCTTGGACACGTGGACCACCGGCTCCAGCCCAGGGCCTCACGGGGCTGCGACTCAAGGGTTCACACGCTCACAGGTGACGCCTCTAAGGAGCAGGGGACCCGAGGATGTGTCCAGGACAAGTGCTCCCTTTGTGGAGACAAGCAGCTCTCCTTCCCTGGAATCGGCCTCTAGCACAGCCTCCCCTTCCCCAGGCTCTTCTCCTACAATACCTGAGAGCGGTTCCTCCCCTCCTCCTCTGGTCACTTCCGTTTGGACCTCTGGCCTGCTGCCGGCCACTGACGCCTTGGGCACAAGCGTGGATCCCGGAGCCCATTCCACTCCACAGTTGAGCGGGAGCACAGCGCAGAGCCTGGAGTCCGGGGCCGCCTCCACAGGTACAGGGGCAGTTCACCTTTCCGGACACACAGGTGCGACCAGTGCGGGGATCACCAGTGCTGTGCAAGAAGCACATTCCTCTGAGCCAGCTGAGTCAGGGCCACCCGGGGTGACTTCTCCAGTGGTTACCCCTTCCATCATGAGGGAAACCAGCGTTTCCGCACCGGTGCCTGGCTCTTCCGGAACCACTTGGTCTGCCACAGAGCCAGCATCCTCCAGGAGCCCCGGCCTGAGGGAGGCCAGCCCCTCCCAGCCCTCTAGCTCAGCCGCGGAGACGATGGCCATCTTTTCCCAAGTGCCCACTGACGCTGTTTCTGAGGTCTCCAGGACAGAAGGCGTGTCCTCCAGCGGGACATTCTACTCTGGCCCGCCTCCCTCCACAGGGACACCGGACATCTCCACAGGAACGCATAGGCTCTCCACCTCCCCAGTCATGACAGAAGCTGCCGAAGGGTCCCTCACCATGCCAACAGGTCACACCGGGGCAACGACACACGGCACATCTCCCTTGGACACGTGGACCACCAGCTCCAGCCCAGGGCCTCACGGGGCTGCGACTCAAGGGCTCACACGCTCACAGGTGACGCCTCTAAGGAGCAGGGGACCCGAGGATGTGTCCTGGACAAGTGCTCCCTTTCTGGAGACAAGCAGCTCTCCTTCCCTGGAATCGGCCTCTAGCACAGCCTCCCCTTCCCCACGCTCTTCTCCTACAATACCTGAGAGCAGTTCCTCCCCTCCTCCTCTGGTCACCTCCGTTTGGACCTCTGGCCTGCTGCCGGCCACTGACGCCTTGGGCACAAGCGTGGATCCCGGAGCCCATTCCACTCCACAGTTGAGCGGGAGCACAGCGCAGAGCCTGGAGTCCGGGGCCGCCTCCACAGGTACAGAGGCAGTTCACCTTTCCGGACACACAGGTGCGACCAGTGCGGGGACCACCAGTGCTGTGCAGGAAGCACATTCCTCTGCGCCAGCTGAGTCAGGGCAACCCGGGGTTACATCTCCAGTGGTTACCCCTTCCATCATGAGGGAAACCAGCGTTTCCGCACCAGTGCCTGGCTCTTCCGGAACTACTTGGTCTGCCACAGAGCCAGCATCCTCCAGGAGCCCCGGCCTGAGGGAGGCCAGCCCCTCGCAGTCCTCGAGCTCAGCCGCGGAGACGATGGCCATCTCTTCCCAAGTGCCCACTGACGCTGTTTCTGAGGTCTCCAGGACAGAAGGCGTGTCCTCCAGCGGGACATTCTACTCTGGCCCGCCTCCCTCCGCCGGGACACCGGACATCTCCACAGGAACGCCCGGGCTCTCCACCTCCCCAGTCATGACAGAAGCTGCTGAAGGGACCCTCACCACGCCAACAGGTCACCCCGGGGCAACGACGCACGGCACAACTCCCTTGGACACGTGGACCACCGGCTCCAGCCCAGGGCCTCACGGGGCTGCGACTCAAGGGTTCACACGCTCACAGGTGACCCCTCTAGGGAGCATGGGACCCGAGGATGTGTCCAGGACAAGTGCTCCCTTTGTGGAGACAAGCAGCTCTCCTTCCCTGGAATCGGCCTCTAGCACAGCCTCCCCTTCCCCAGTCTCTTCTCCTACAATACCTGAGAGCGGTTCCTCCCCTCCTCCTCTGGTCACCTCCGTTTGGACCTCTGGCCTGCTGCCGGCCACTGACGCCTTGGGCACAAGCGTGGATCCCGGAGCCCATTCCACTCCACAGTTGAGCGGGAGCACAGCGCAGAGCCTGGAGTCCGGGGCCGCCTCCACAGGTACAGAGGCAGTTCACCTTTCCGGACACACAGGTGCGACCAGTGCGGGGATCACCAGTGCTGTGCAAGAAGCACATTCCTCTGAGCCAGCTGAGTCAGGGCCACCCGGGGTGACTTCTCCAGTGGTTACCCCTTCCATCATGAGGGAAACCAGCGTTTCCGCACCAGTGCCTGGCTCTTCCGGAACCACTTGGTCTGCCACAGAGCCAGCATCCTCCAGGAGCCCCGGCCTGAGGGAGGCCAGCCCCTCCCAGCCCTCTAGCTCAGCCGCGGAGACGATGGCCATCTTTTCCCAAGTGCCCACTGACGCTGTTTCTGAGGTCTCCAGGACAGAAGGTGTGTCCTCCAGTGGGACATTCTACTCTGACCCGCCTCTCTCCACAGGGACACCGGACATCTCCACAGGAACGCCCGGGCTCTCCACCTCCCCAGTCATGACAGAAGCTGCCGAAGGGACCCTCACCACGCCAACAGGTCACCTCGGGGCAACGACGCACGGCACAACTCCCTTGGACACGTGGACCACCGGCTCCAGCCCAGGGCCTCACGGGGCTGCGACTCAAGGGTTCACACGCTCACAGGTGACACCTCTAAGGAGCAGGGGACCCGAGGATGTGTCCAGGACAAGTGCTCCCTTTGTGGAGACAAGCAGCTCTCCTCCCCTGGAATCGGCCTCTAGCACAGCCTCCCCTTCCCCAGGCTCTTCTCCTACAATACCTGAGAGCGGTTCCTCCCCTCCTCCTCTGGTCACCTCCGTTTGGACCTCTGGCCTGCAGCCGGCCACTGACGCCTTGGGCACAAGCGTGGATCCCGGAGCCCATTCCACTCCACAGTTGAGCGGGAGCACAGCGCAGAGCCTGGAGTCCGGGGCCGCCTCCACAGGTACAGAGGCAGTTAACCTTTCAGGACACACAGGTGCGACCAGTGCGGGGACTACCAGTGCTGCGCAGGAAGCACATTCCTCTGCGACAGCTGAATCAGGGCCACCCGGGGTGAATTCTCCAGTGATTACCCCTTCCATCATGAGGGAAACCAGCGTTTCCGCACCAGTGCCTGGCTCTTCCGGAACCATTTGGTCTGCCACAGAGCCAGCATCCTCCAGGAGCCCCGGCCTGAGGGAGGCCAGCCCCTCCCAGCCCTCTAGCTCAGCCGCGGAGACGATGGCCATCTCTTCCCAAGTGCCCACTGACGCTGTTTCTGAGGTCTCCAGGACAGAAGGCGTGTCCTCCAGCGGGACATTCTACTCTGGCCCGCCTCCCTCCGCCGGGACACCGGACATCTCCACAGGAACGCCCGGGCTCTCCACCTCCCCAGTCATGACGGACGCTGCCGAAGGGACCCTCACCACGCCAACAGGTCACCCCGGGGCAGCGACGCAAGGCACAACTCCCTTGGACACGTGGACCAACGGCTCCAGCCCAGGGCATCACGGGGCTGCGACTCAAGGGTTCACACGCTCACAGGTGACGCCTCTAAGGAGCAGGGGACCCGAGGATGTGTCCAGGACAAGTGCTCCCTTTCTGGAGACAAGCAGCTCTCCTTCCCTGGAATCGGCCTCTAGCACAGCCTCCCCTTCCCCAGGCTCTTCTACAATACCTGGGAGCGGTTCCTCCCCTCCTCCTCTCGTCACCTCCGTTTGGACCTCTGGCCTGCTGACGGCCACTGACGCCTTGGGCACAAGCGTGGATCCCGGAGCCCATTCCACTCCACAGTTGAGCAGGAGCACAACGCAGAGCCTGGAGTCCGGGGCCGCCTCCACAGATACAGAGGCAGTTCACCATTCCGGACACACAGGTGCGACCAGTGCGGGGATCACCAGTGCTGCGCAGGAAGCACATTCCTCTGAGCCAGCTGAGTCAGGGCCACCCGGGGTGACTTCTCCAGTGGTTACCCCTTCCATCATGAGGGAAACCAGCGTTTCCGCACCAGTGCCTGGCTCCTCCGGAACAACTTGGTCTGCCACAGAGCCAGCATCCTCCGGGAGCCGCGGCCTGAGGGAGGCCAGCCCCTCGCAGTCCTCGAGCTCAGCCGCGGAGACGATGGCCATCTCTTCCCAAGTGCCCACTGACGCTGTTTCTGAGGTCTCCAGGATAGAAGCCCTGTCCTCCAGCGGGACATTCTACTCTGGCCCGCCTCCATCCACAGGGACACCGGACATCTCCACAGGAACGCCTAGGCTCTCCCCCTCCCCAGTCATGACAGAAGCTGCCGAAGGGTCCCTCACCATGCCAACAGGTCACACCGGGGCAACGACGCACTGCACAACTCCCTTGGACACGTGGACCACCGGCTCCAGCCCAGGGCCTCACGGGGCTGCGACTCAAGGGTTCACACCCTCACAGGTGACGCCTCTAAGGAGCAGGGGACCCGAGGTTGTGTCCAGGACAAGTGCTCCCTTTGTGGAGACAAGCAGCTCTCCTTCCCTGGAATCGGCCTCTAGCACAGCCTCCCCTTCCCCAGGCTCTTCTCCTACAATACCTGGGAGCGGTTCCTCCCCTCCTCCTCTGGTCACCTCCGTTTGGACCTCTGGCCTGCTGCCGGCCACTGACGCCTTGGGCACAAGCGTGGATCCCGGAGCCCATTCCACTCCACAGTTGAGCGGGAGCACAGCGCAGAGCCTGGAGTCCGGGGCCGCCTCCACAGGTACAGAGGCAGTTCACCTTTCCGGACACACAGGTGCGACCAGTGCGGGGACTACCAGTGCTGCGCAGGAAGCACATTCCTCTGAGCCAGCTGAGTCAGGGCCACCCGGGGTGTCTTCTCCAGTGGTTACCCCTTCCATCATGAGGGAAACCAGCGTTTCCGCACCAGTGCCTGGCTCTTCCGGAACCACTTGGTCTGCCACAGAGCCAGCATCCTCCAGGAGCCGCGGCCTCAGGGAGGCCAGCCCCTCGCAGTCCTCGAGCTCAGCCGCGGAGACGATGGCCATCTCTTCCCAAGTGCCCACTGATGCTGTTTCTGAGGTCTCCAGGACAGAAGGCGTGTCCTCCAGCGGGACATTCTACTCTGGCCCGCCTCCCTCCACAGGGACACCGGACATCTCCACAGGAACGCCTAGGCTCTCCCCCTCCCCAGTCATGACAGAAGCTGCCGAAGGGTCCCTCACCATGCCAACAGGTCACACCGGGGCAACGACGCACGGCACAACTCCCTTGGACACGTGGACCACCGGCTCCAGCCCAGGGCCTCACGGGGCTGCGACTCAAGGGTTCACACGCTCACAGGTGACGCCTCTAAGGAGCAGGGGACCCGAGGATGTGTCCAGGACAAGTGCTCCCTTTGTGGAGACAAGCAGCTCTCCTTCCCTGGAATCGGCCTCTAGCACAGCCTCCCCTTCCCCAGGCTCTTCTCCTACAATACCTGAGAGCGGTTCCTCCCCTCCTCCTCTGGTCACCTCCGTTTGGACCTCTGGCCTGCTGCCGGCCACTGACGCCTTGGGCACAAGCGTGGATCCCGGAGCCCATTCCACTCCACAGTTGAGCGGGAGCACAGCGCAGAGCCTGGAGTCCGGGGCCGCCTCCACAGGTACAGAGGCAGTTCACCTTTCCGGACACACAGGTGCGACCAGTGCGGGGATCACCAGTGCTGTGCAAGAAGCACATTCCTCTGAGCCAGCTGAGTCAGGGCCACCCGGGGTGACTTCTCCAGTGGTTACACCTTCCATCATGAGGGAAACCAGCGTTTCCGCACCAGTGCCTGGCTCTTCCGGAACCACTTGGTCTGCCACAGAGCCAGCATCCTCCAGGAGCCCCGGCCTGAGGGAGGCCAGCCCCTCCCAGCCCTCTAGCTCAGCCGCGGAGACGATGGCCATCTCTTCCCAAGTGCCCACTGACGCTGTTTCTGAGGTCTCCAGGACAGAAGGCGTGTCCTCCAGCGGGACATTCTACTCTGGCCCGCCTCCCTCCGCCGGGACACCGGACATCTCCACAGGAACGCCCGGGCTCTCCACCTCCCCAGTCATGACGGACGCTGCCGAAGGGACCCTCACCACGCCAACAGGTCACCCCGGGGCAGCGACGCAAGGCACAACTCCCTTGGACACGTGGACCAACGGCTCCAGCCCAGGGCATCACGGGGCTGCGACTCAAGGGTTCACACGCTCACAGGTGACGCCTCTAAGGAGCAGGGGACCCGAGGATGTGTCCAGGACAAGTGCTCCCTTTCTGGAGACAAGCAGCTCTCCTTCCCTGGAATCGGCCTCTAGCACAGCCTCCCCTTCCCCAGGCTCTTCTACAATACCTGGGAGCGGTTCCTCCCCTCCTCCTCTCGTCACCTCCGTTTGGACCTCTGGCCTGCTGACGGCCACTGACGCCTTGGGCACAAGCGTGGATCCCGGAGCCCATTCCACTCCACAGTTGAGCAGGAGCACAACGCAGAGCCTGGAGTCCGGGGCCGCCTCCACAGATACAGAGGCAGTTCACCATTCCGGACACACAGGTGCGACCAGTGCGGGGATCACCAGTGCTGCGCAGGAAGCACATTCCTCTGAGCCAGCTGAGTCAGGGCCACCCGGGGTGACTTCTCCAGTGGTTACCCCTTCCATCATGAGGGAAACCAGCGTTTCCGCACCAGTGCCTGGCTCCTCCGGAACAACTTGGTCTGCCACAGAGCCAGCATCCTCCGGGAGCCGCGGCCTGAGGGAGGCCAGCCCCTCGCAGTCCTCGAGCTCAGCCGCGGAGACGATGGCCATCTCTTCCCAAGTGCCCACTGACGCTGTTTCTGAGGTCTCCAGGATAGAAGCCCTGTCCTCCAGCGGGACATTCTACTCTGGCCCGCCTCCATCCACAGGGACACCGGACATCTCCACAGGAACGCCTAGGCTCTCCCCCTCCCCAGTCATGACAGAAGCTGCCGAAGGGTCCCTCACCATGCCAACAGGTCACACCGGGGCAACGACGCACTGCACAACTCCCTTGGACACGTGGACCACCGGCTCCAGCCCAGGGCCTCACGGGGCTGCGACTCAAGGGTTCACACCCTCACAGGTGACGCCTCTAAGGAGCAGGGGACCCGAGGTTGTGTCCAGGACAAGTGCTCCCTTTGTGGAGACAAGCAGCTCTCCTTCCCTGGAATCGGCCTCTAGCACAGCCTCCCCTTCCCCAGGCTCTTCTCCTACAATACCTGGGAGCGGTTCCTCCCCTCCTCCTCTGGTCACCTCCGTTTGGACCTCTGGCCTGCTGCCGGCCACTGACGCCTTGGGCACAAGCGTGGATCCCGGAGCCCATTCCACTCCACAGTTGAGCGGGAGCACAGCGCAGAGCCTGGAGTCCGGGGCCGCCTCCACAGGTACAGAGGCAGTTCACCTTTCCGGACACACAGGTGCGACCAGTGCGGGGACTACCAGTGCTGCGCAGGAAGCACATTCCTCTGAGCCAGCTGAGTCAGGGCCACCCGGGGTGTCTTCTCCAGTGGTTACCCCTTCCATCATGAGGGAAACCAGCGTTTCCGCACCAGTGCCTGGCTCTTCCGGAACCACTTGGTCTGCCACAGAGCCAGCATCCTCCAGGAGCCGCGGCCTCAGGGAGGCCAGCCCCTCGCAGTCCTCGAGCTCAGCCGCGGAGACGATGGCCATCTCTTCCCAAGTGCCCACTGATGCTGTTTCTGAGGTCTCCAGGACAGAAGGCGTGTCCTCCAGCGGGACATTCTACTCTGGCCCGCCTCCCTCCACAGGGACACCGGACATCTCCACAGGAACGCCTAGGCTCTCCCCCTCCCCAGTCATGACAGAAGCTGCCGAAGGGTCCCTCACCATGCCAACAGGTCACACCGGGGCAACGACGCACGGCACAACTCCCTTGGACACGTGGACCACCGGCTCCAGCCCAGGGCCTCACGGGGCTGCGACTCAAGGGTTCACACGCTCACAGGTGACGCCTCTAAGGAGCAGGGGACCCGAGGATGTGTCCAGGACAAGTGCTCCCTTTGTGGAGACAAGCAGCTCTCCTTCCCTGGAATCGGCCTCTAGCACAGCCTCCCCTTCCCCAGGCTCTTCTCCTACAATACCTGAGAGCGGTTCCTCCCCTCCTCCTCTGGTCACCTCCGTTTGGACCTCTGGCCTGCTGCCGGCCACTGACGCCTTGGGCACAAGCGTGGATCCCGGAGCCCATTCCACTCCACAGTTGAGCGGGAGCACAGCGCAGAGCCTGGAGTCCGGGGCCGCCTCCACAGGTACAGAGGCAGTTCACCTTTCCGGACACACAGGTGCGACCAGTGCGGGGATCACCAGTGCTGTGCAAGAAGCACATTCCTCTGAGCCAGCTGAGTCAGGGCCACCCGGGGTGACTTCTCCAGTGGTTACACCTTCCATCATGAGGGAAACCAGCGTTTCCGCACCAGTGCCTGGCTCTTCCGGAACCACTTGGTCTGCCACAGAGCCAGCATCCTCCAGGAGCCCCGGCCTGAGGGAGGCCAGCCCCTCCCAGCCCTCTAGCTCAGCCGCGGAGACGATGGCCATCTTTTCCCAAGTGCCCACTGACGCTGTTTCTGAGGTCTCCAGGACAGAAGGTGTGTCCTCCAGCGGGACATTCTACTCTGGCCCGCCTCCCTCCACAGGGACACCGGACATCTCCACAGGAACGCATAGGCTCTCCACCTCCCCAGTCATGACAGAAGCTGCCGAAGGGTCCCTCACCATGCCAACAGGTCACACCGTGGCAACGACACACGGCACATCTCCCTTGGACACGTGGACCACCAGCTCCAGCCCAGGGCCTCACGGGGCTGCGACTCAAGGGCTCACACGCTCACAGGTGACGCCTCTAAGGAGCAGGGGACCCGAGGATGTGTCCTGGACAAGTGCTCCCTTTCTGGAGACAAGCAGCTCTCCTTACCTGGAATCGGCCTCTAGCACAGCCTCCCCTTCCCCACGCTCTTCTCCTACAATACCTGAGAGCAGTTCCTCCCCTCCTCCTCTGGTCACCTCCGTTTGGACCTCTGGCCTGCTGCCGGCCACTGACGCCTTGGGCACAAGCGTGGATCCCGGAGCCCATTCCACTCCACAGTTGAGCGGGAGCACAGCGCAGAGCCTGGAGTCCGGGGCCGCCTCCACAGGTACAGAGGCAGTTCACCTTTCCGGACACACAGGTGCGACCAGTGCGGGGATCACCAGTGCTGTGCAAGAAGCACATTCCTCTGAGCCAGCTGAGTCAGGGCCACCCGGGGTGACTTCTCCAGTGGTTACCCCTTCCATCATGAGGGAAACCAGCGTTTCCGCACCAGTGCCTGGCTCTTCCGGAACCACTTGGTCTGCCACAGAGCCAGCATCTTCCAGGAGCCCCGGCCTGAGGGAGGCCAGCCCCTCGCAGTCCTCGAGCTCAGCCGCGGAGACGATGGCCATCTCTTCCCAAGTGCCCACTGACGCTGTTTCTGAGGTCTCCAGGACAGAAGGCGTGTCCTCCAGCGGGACATTCTACTCTGGCCCGCCTCCCTCCGCCGGGACACCGGACATCTCCACAGGAACGCCCGGGCTCTCCACCTCCCCAGTCATGACAGAAGCTGCTGAAGGGACCCTCACCACGCCAACAGGTCACCCCGGGGCAACGACGCACGGCACAACTCCCTTGGACACGTGGACCACCGGCTCCAGCCCAGGGCCTCACGGGGCTGCGACTCAAGGGTTCACACGCTCACAGGTGACGCCTCTAAGGAGCAGGGGACCCGAGGATGTGTCCAGGAGAAGTGCTCCCTTTGTGGAGACAAGCAGCTCTCCTTCCCTGGAATCGGCCTCTAGCACAGCCTCCCCTTCCCCAGGCTCTTCTCCTACAATACCTGGGAGCGGTTCCTCACCTCCTCCTCTGGTCACCTCCGTTTGGACCTCTGGCCTGCTGACGGCCACTGACGCCTTGGGCACAAGCGTGGATCCCGGAGCCCATTCCACTCCACAGTTGAGCGGGAGCACAGCGCAGAGCCTGGAGTCCGGGGCCGCCTCCAGAGGTACAGAGGCAGTTCACCTTTCCGGACACACAGGTGCGACCAGTGCGGGGATCACCAGTGCTGCGCAAGAAGCACATTCCTCTGAGCCAGCTGAGTCAGGGCCACCCGGGGTGACTTCTCCAGTGGTTACCCCTTCCATCATGAGGGAAACCAGCGTTTCCGCACCAGTGCCTGGCTCTTCCGGAACCACTTGGTCTGCCACAGAGCCAGCATCCTCCAGGAGCCCCGGCCTGAGGGAGGCCAGCCCCTCGCAGTCCTCGAGCTCAGCCGCGGAGACGATGGCCATCTCTTCCCAAGTGCCCACTGACGCTGTTTCTGAGGTCTCCAGGACAGAAGGCGTGTCCTCCAGCGGGACATTCTACTCTGGCCCGCCTCCCTCCGCCGGGACACCGGACATCTCCACAGGAACGCCCGGGCTCTCCACCTCCCCAGTCATGACAGAAGCTGCCGAAGGGACCCTCACCACGCCAACAGGTCACCTCGGGGCAACGACGCACGGCACAACTCCCTTGGACACGTGGACCACCGGCTCCAGCCCAGGGCCTCACGGGGCTGCGACTCAAGGGTTCACACGCTCACAGGTGACACCTCTAAGGAGCAGGGGACCCGAGGATGTGTCCAGGACAAGTGCTCCCTTTGTGGAGACAAGCAGCTCTCCTCCCCTGGAATCGGCCTCTAGCACAGCCTCCCCTTGCCCAGGCTCTTCTCCTACAATACCTGAGAGCGGTTCCTCCCCTCCTCCTCTGGTCACCTCCGTTTGGACCTCTGGCCTGCAGCCGGCCACTGACGCCTTGGGCACAAGCGTGGATCCCGGAGCCCATTCCACTCCACAGTTGAGCGGGAGCACAGCGCAGAGCCTGGAGTCCGGGGCCGCCTCCACAGGTACAGAGGCAGTTCACCATTCCGGACACACAGGTGCGACCAGTGCGGGGATCACCAGTGCTGCGCAGGAAGCACATTCCTCTGAGCCAGCTGAGTCAGGGCCACCCGGGGTGACTTCTCCAGTGGTTACCCCTTCCATCATGAGGGAAACCAGCGTTTCCGCACCAGTGCCTGGCTCCTCCGGAACAACTTGGTCTGCCACAGAGCCAGCATCCTCCGGGAGCCGCGGCCTGAGGGAGGCCAGCCCCTCGCAGTCCTCGTGCTCAGCCGCGGAGACGATGGCCATCTCTTCCCAAGTGCCCACTGACGCTGTTTCTGAGGTCTCCAGGACAGAAGCCCTGTCCTCCAGCGGGACATTCTACTCTGGCCCGCCTCCATCCACAGGGACACCGGACATCTCCACAGGAACGCCTAGGCTCTGCCCCTCCCCAGTCATGACAGAAGCTGCCGAAGGGTCCCTCACCATGCCAACAGGTCACACCGGGGCAACGACGCACGGCACAACTCCCTTGGACACGTGGACCACCGGCTCCAGCCCAGGGCCTCACGGGGCTGCGACTCAAGGGTTCACACGCTCACAGGTGACGCCTCTAAGGAGCAGGGGACCCGAGGTTGTGTCCAGGACAAGTGCTCCCTTTGTGGAGTCAAGCAGCTCTCCTTCCCTGGAATCGGCCTCTAGCACAGCCTCCCCTTCCCCAGGCTCTTCTCCTACAATACCTGGGAGCGGTTCCTCCCCTCCTCCTCTGGTCACCTCCGTTTGGACCTCTGGCCTGCTGCCGGCCACTGACGCCTTGGGCACAAGCGTGGATCCCGGAGCCCATTCCACTCCACAGTTGAGCGGGAGCACAGCGCAGAGCCTGGAGTCCGGGGCCGCCTCCACAGGTACAGAGGCAGTTCACCTTTCCGGACACACAGGTGCGACCAGTGCGGGGATCACCAGTGCTGTGCAAGAAGCACATTCCTCTGAGCCAGCTGAGTCAGGGCCACCCGGGGTGACTTCTCCAGTGGTTACCCCTTCCATCATGAGGGAAACCAGCGTTTCCGCACCAGTGCCTGGCTCTTCCGGAACCACTTGGTCTGCCACAGAGCCAGCATCCTCCAGGAGCCCCGGCCTGAGGGAGGCCAGCCCCTCCCAGCCCTCTAGCTCAGCCGCGGAGACGATGGCCATCTTTTCCCAAGTGCCCACTGACGCTGTTTCTGAGGTCTCCAGGACAGAAGGTGTGTCCTCCAGCGGGACATTCTACTCTGGCCCGCCTCCCTCCACAGGGACACCGGACATCTCCACAGGAACGCCTAGGCACTCCACCTCCCCAGTCATGACAGAAGCTGCCGAAGGGTCCCTCACCATGCCAACAGGTCACACCGGGGCAACGACACACGGCACATCTCCCTTGGACACGTGGACCACCAGCTCCAGCCCAGGGCCTCACGGGGCTGCGACTCAAGGGCTCACACGCTCACAGGTGACGCCTCTAAGGAGCAGGGGACCCGAGGATGTGTCCTGGACAAGTGCTCCCTTTCTGGAGACAAGCAGCTCTCCTTCCCTGGAATCGGCCTCTAGCACAGCCTCCCCTTCCCCACGCTCTTCTCCTACAATACCTGAGATCAGTTCCTCCCCTCCTCCTCTGGTCACCTCCGTTTGGACCTCTGGCCTGCTGCCGGCCACTGACGCCTTGGGCACAAGCGTGGATCCCGGAGCCCATTCCACTCCACAGTTGAGCGGGAGCACAGCGCAGAACCTGGAGTCCGGGGCCGCCTCCACAGGTACAGAGGCAGTTCACCTTTCCGGACACACAGGTGCGACCAGTGCGGGGACCACCAGTGCTGTGCAGGAAGCACATTCCTCTGCGCCAGCTGAGTCAGGGCCACCCGGGGTTACATCTCCAGTGGTTACCCCTTCCATCATGAGGGAAACCAGCGTTTCCGCACCAGTGCCTGGCTCTTCCGGAACCACTTGGTCTGCCACAGAGCCAGCATCCTCCAGGAGACCCGGCCTGAGGGAGGCCAGCCCCTCGCAGTCCTCGAGCTCAGCCGCGGAGACGATGGCCATCTCTTCCCAAGTGCCCACTGACGCTGTTTCTGAGGTCTCCAGGACAGAAGGCGTGTCCTCCAGCGGGACATTCTACTCTGGCCCGCCTCCCTCCGCCGGGACACCGGACATCTCCACAGGAACGCCCGGGCTCTCCACCTCCCCAGTCATGACAGAAGCTGCTGAAGGGACCCTCACCACGCCAACAGGTCACCCCGGGGCAACGACGCACGGCACAACTCCCTTGGACACGTGGACCACCGGCTCCAGCCCAGGGCCTCACGGGGCTGCGACTCAAGGGTTCACACGCTCACAGGTGACCCCTCTAGGGAGCATGGGACCCGAGGATGTGTCCAGGACAAGTGCTCCCTTTGTGGAGACAAGCAGCTCTCCTTCCCTGGAATCGGCCTCTAGCACAGCCTCCCCTTCCCCAGTCTCTTCTCCTAAAATACCTGGGAGCGGTTCCTCCCCTCCTCCTCTGGTCACCTCCGTTTGGACCTCTGGCCTGCTGCCGGCCACTGACGCCTTGGGCACAAGCGTGGATCCCGGAGCCCATTCCACTCCACAGTTGAGCGGGAGCACAACGCAGAGCCTGGAGTCCGGGGCCGCCTCCACAGGTACAGAGGCAGTTCACCTTTCCGGACACACAGGTGCGACCAGTGCGGGGATCACCAGTGCTGCGCAGGAAGCACATTCCTCTGAGCCAGCTGAGTCAGGGCCACCCGGGGTGACTTCTCCAGTGGTTACCCCTTCCATCATGAGGGAAACCAGCGTTTCCGCACCAGTGCCTGGCTCCTCCGGAACAACTTGTTCTGCCACAGAGCCAGCATCCTCCGGGAGCCGCGGCCTGAGGGAGGCCAGCCCCTTGCAGTCCTCGAGCTCAGCCGCGGAGACGATGGCCATCTCTTCCCAAGTGCCCACTGACGCTGTTTCTGAGGTCTCCAGGACAGAAGGCGTGTCCTCCAGCGGGACATTCTACTCTGGCCCGCCTCCATCCACAGGGACACCGGACATCTCCACAGGAACGCCTAGGCTCTCCCCCTCCCCAGTCATGACAGAAGCTGCCGAAGGGTCCCTCACCATGACAACAGGTCACACCGGGGCAACGACGCACGGCACAACTCCCTTGGACACGTGGACCACCGGCTCCAGCCCAGGGCCTCACGGGGCTGCGACTCAAGGGTTCACACGCTCACAGGTGACGCCTCTAAGGAGCAGGGGACCCGAGGTTGTGTCCAGGACAAGTGCTCCCTTTGTGGAGACAAGCAGCTCTCCTTCCCTGGAATCGGCCTCTAGCACAGCCTCCCCTTCCCCAGGCTCTTCTCCTACAATACCTGGGAGCGGTTCCTCCCCTCCTCCTCTGGTCACCTCCGTTTGGACCTCTGGCCTGCTGCCGGCCACTGACGCCTTGGGCACAAGCGTGGATCCCGGAGCCCATTCCACTCCTCAGTTGAGCGGGAGCACAGCGCAGAGCCTGGAGTCCGGGGCCGCCTCCACAGGTACAGAGGCAGTTCACCTTTCAGGACACACAGGTGCGACCAGTGCGGGGACTACCAGTGCTGCGCAGGAAGCACATTCCTCTGCGCCAGCTGAATCAGGGCCACCCGGGGTGAATTCTCCAGTGGTTACCCCTTCCATCATGAGGGAAACCAGCGTTTCCGCACCAGTGCCTGGCTCTTCCGGAACCACTTGGTCTGCCACAGAGCCAGCATCCTCCAGGAGCCCCGGCCTGAGGGAGGCCAGCCCCTCGCAGTCCTCGAGCTCAGCCGCGGAGACGTTTGCCATCTCTTCCCAAGTGCCCACTGACGCTGTTTCTGAGGTCTCCAGGACAGAAGGCGTGTCCTCCAGCGGGACATTCTACTCTGGCCCGCCTCCCTCCGCCGGGACACCGGACATCTCCACAGGAACGCCCGGGCTCTCCACCTCCCCAGTCATGACAGAAGCTGCCGAAGGGACCCTCACCACGCCAACAGGTCACCTCGGGGCAACGACGCACGGCACAACTCCCTTGGACACGTGGACCACCGGCTCCAGCCCAGGGCCTCACGGGGCTGCGACTCAAGGGTTCACACGCTCACAGGTGACGCCTCTAAGGAGCAGGGGACCCGAGGATGTGTCCAGGACAAGTGCTCCCTTTGTGGAGACAAGCAGCTCTCCTTCCCTGGAATCGGCCTCTAGCACAGCCTCCCCTTCCCCAGGCTCTTCTCCTACAATACCTGGGAGCGGTTCCTCCCCTCCTCCTCTCGTCACCTCCGTTTGGACCTCTGGCCTGCTGACGGCCACTGACGCCTTGGGCACAAGCGTGGATCCCGGAGCCCATTCCACTCCACAGTTGAGCGGGAGCACAGCGCAGAGCCTGGAGTCCGGGGCCGCCTCCAAAGGTACAGAGGAAGTTCACCTTTCCGGACACACAGGTGCGACCAGTGCGGGGATCACCAGTGCTGCGCAGGAAGCACATACCTCTGAGCCAGCTGAGTCAGGGCCACCCGGGGTGACTTCTCCAGTGGTTACCCCTTCCATCATGAGGGAAACCAGCGTTTCCGCACCAGTGCCTGGCTCTTCCGGAACCACTTGGTCTGCCACAGAGCCAGCATCCTCCAGGAGCCCCGGCCTGAGGGAGGCCAGCCCCTCGCAGTCCTCGAGCTCAGCCGCGGAGACGATGGCCATCTCTTCCCAAGTGCCCACTGACGCTGTTTCTGAGGTCTCCAGGACAGAAGCCCTGTCCTCCAGCGGGACATTCTACTCTGGCCCGCCTTCATCCACAGGGACACCGGACATCTCCACAGGAATGCCTAGGCTCTCCCCCTCCCCAGTCATGACAGAAGCTGCCGAAGGGTCCCTCACCATGCCAACAGGTCACACCGGGGCAACGACGCACGGCACAACTCCCTTGGACACGTGGACCACCGGCTCCAGCCCAGGGCCTCACGGGGCTGCGACTCAAAGGTTCACACGCTCACAGGTGACGCCTCTAAGGAGCAGGGGACCCGAGGTTGTGTCCAGGACAAGTGCTCCCTTTGTGGAGACAAGCAGCTCTCCTTCCCTGGAATCGGCCTCTAGCACAGCCTCCCCTTCCCCAGGCTCTTCTCCTACAATACCTGGGAGCGGTTCCTCCCCTCCTCCTCTGGTCACCTCCGTTTGGACCTCTGGCCTGCTGCCGGCCACTGACGCCTTGGGCACAAGCGTGGATCCCGGAGCCCATTCCACTCCTCAGTTGAGCGGGAGCACAGCGCAGAGCCTGGAGTCCGGGGCCGCCTCCACAGGTACAGAGGCAGTTCACCTTTCAGGACACACAGGTGCGACCAGTGCGGGGACTACCAGTGCTGCGCAGGAAGCACATTCCTCTGCGCCAGCTGAATCAGGGCCACCCGGGGTGAATTCTCCAGTGGTTACCCCTTCCATCATGAGGGAAACCAGCGTTTCCGCACCAGTGCCTGGCTCTTCCGGAACCACTTGGTCTGCCACAGAGCCAGCATCCTCCAGGAGCCCCGGCCTGAGGGAGGCCAGCCCCTCCCAGCCCTCTAGCTCAGCCGCGGAGACGATGGCCATCTCTTCCCAAGTGCCCACTGACGCTGTTTCTGAAGTCTCCAGGACAGAAGGCGTGTCCTCCAGCGGGACATTCTACTCTGGCCCGCCTCCCTCCGCCGGGACACCGGACATCTCCACAGGAACGCCCGGGCTCTCCACCTCCCCAGTCATGACGAAAGCTGCCGAAGGGACCCTCACCACGCCAACAGGTCACCCCGGGGCAACGACGCACGGCACAACTCCCTTGGACACGTGGACCACCGGCTCCAGCCCAGGGCCTCACGGGGCTGCGACTCAAGGGTTCACACGCTCACTGGTGACGCCTGTAAGGAGCAGGGGACCCGAGGATGTGTCCAGGACAAGTGCTCCCTTTGTGGAGACAAGCAGCTCTCCTTCCCTGGAATCGGCCTCTAGCACAGCCTCCCCTTCCCCAGGCTCTTCTCCTACAATACCTGGGAGCGGTTCCTCCCGTCCTCCTCTGGTCACCTCCGTTTGGACCTCTGGCCTGCTGCCGGCCACTGACGCCTTGGGCACAAGCGTGGATCCCGGAGCCCATTCCACTCCACAGTTGAGCGGGAGCACAGCGCAGAGCCTGGAGTCCGGGGCCGCCTCCACAGGTACAGAGGCAGTTCACCTTTCAGGACACACAGGTGCGACCAGTGCGGGGACTACCAGTGCTGCGCAGGAAGCACATTCCTCTGCGCCAGCTGAATCAGGGCCACCCGGGGTGAATTCTCCAGTGGTTACCCCTTCCATCATGAGGGAAACCAGCGTTTCCGCACCGGTGCCTGGCTCTTCCGGAACCACTTGGTCTGCCACAGAGCCAGCATCCTCCAGGAGCCGCGGCCTGAGGGAGGCCAGCCCCTCGCAGTCCTCGAGCTCAGCCGCGGAGACGATGGCCATCTCTTCCCAAGTGCCCACTGACGCTGTTTCTGAGGTCTCCAGGACAGAAGCCCTGTCCTCCAGCGGGACATTCTACTCTGGCCCGCCTCCCTCCACAGGGACACCGGACATCTCCACAGGAACGCCTAGGCTCTCCCCCTCCCCATTCATGACAGAAGCTGCCGAAGGGTCCCTCACCATGCCAACAGGTCACACCGGGGCAACGACGCACGGCACAACTCCCTTGGACACGTGGACCACCGGCTCCAGCCCAGGGCCTCATGGGGCTGCGACTCAAGGGTTCACACGCTCACAGTTGATGCCTCTAAGGAGCAGGGGACCCGAGGATGTGTCCAGGACAAGTGCTCCCTTTGTGGAGACAAGCAGCTCTCCTTCCCTGGAATCGGCCTTTAGCACAGCCTCCCCTTCCCCAGGCTCTTCTCCTACAATACCTGAGAGCGGTTCCTCCCCTCCTCCTCTGGTCACCTCCGTTTGGAGCTCTGGCCTGCTGCCGGCCACTGACGCCTTGGGCACAGGCGTGGATCCCGGAGCCCATTCCACTCCACAGTTGAGCGGGAGCCCAGCGCAGAGCCTGGAGTCCGGGGCCGCCTCCACAGGTACAGAGGCAGTTCACCTTTCAGGACACACAGGTGCTACCAGTGCGGGGATCACCAGTGCTGTGCAAGAAGCACATTCCTCTGAGCCAGCTGAGTCAGGGCCACCCGGGGTGACTTCTCCAGTGGTTACCCCTTCCATCATGAGGGAAACCAGCGTTTCCGTACCAGTGCCTGGCTCTTCTGGAACCACTTGGTCTGCCACAGAGCCAGCATCCTCCAGGAGCCCCGGCCTGAGGGAGGCCAGCCCCTCCCAGCCCTCTAGCTCAGCCGCGGAGACGATGGCCATCTTTTCCCAAGTGCCCACTGACGCTGTTTCTGAGGTCTCCAGGACAGAAGGCGTGTCCTCCAGCGGGACATTCTACTCTGGCCCGCCTCCCTCCACAGGGACACCGAACATCTCCACAGGAACGCCTAGGCTCTCCACCTCCCCAGTCATGACAGAAGCTGCCGAAGGGTCCCTCACCATGCCAACAGGTCACACCGGGGCAACGACGCACGGCACATCTCCCTTGGACACGTGGACCACCAGCTCCAGCCCAGGGCCTCACGGGGCTGCGACTCAAGGGTTCACACGCTCACAGGTGACGCCTCTAAGGAGCAGGGGACCCGAGGATGTGTCCTGGACAAGTGCTCCCTTTCTGGAGACAAGCAGCTCTCCTTCCCTGGAATCGGCCTCTAGCACAGCCTCCCCTTCCCCATGCTCTTCTCCTACAATACCTGAGAGCAGTTCCTCCCCTCCTCCTCTGGTCACCTCCGTTTGGACCTCTGGCCTGCTGCCGGCCACTGACGCCTTGGGCACAAGCGTGGATCCCGGAGCCCATTCCACTCCACAGTTGAGCGGGAGCACAGCGCAGAGCCTGGAGTCCGGGGCCGCCTCCACAGGTACAGAGGCAGTTCACCTTTCCGGACACACAGGTGCGACCAGTGCGGGGACCACCAGTGCAGCGCAGGAAGCACATTCCTCTGCGCCAGCTGAGTCAGGGCCACCCGGGGTTACATCTCCAGTGGTTACCCCTTCCATCATGAGGGAAACCAGCGTTTCCGCACCAGTGCCTGGCTCTTCCGGAACCACTTGGTCTGCCACAGAGCCAGCATCCTCCAGGAGACCCGGCCTGAGGGAGGCCAGCCCCTCGCAGTCCTCGAGCTCAGCCGCGGAGACGATGGCCATCTCTTCCCAAGTGCCCACTGACGCTGTTTCTGAGGTCTCCAGGACAGAAGGCGTGTCCTCCAGCGGGACATTCTACTCTGGCCCGCCTCCCTCCGCCGGGACACCGGACATCTCCACAGGAACGCCCGGGCTCTCCACCTCCCCAGTCATGACAGAAGCTGCTGAAGGGACCCTCACCACGCCAACAGGTCACCCCGGGGCAACGACGCACGGCACAACTCCCTTGGACACGTGGACCACCGGCTCCAGCCCAGGGCCTCACGGGGCTGCAACTCAAGGGTTCACACGCTCACAGGTGACGCCTCTAGGGAGCATGGGACCCGAGGATGTGTCCAGGACAAGTGCTCCCTTTGTGGAGACAAGCAGCTCTCCTTCCCTGGAATCGGCCTCTAGCACAGCCTCCCCTTCCCCAGTCTCTTCTCCTACAATACCTGGGAGCGGTTCCTCCCCTCCTCCTCTGGTCACCTCCGTTTGGACCTCTGGCCTGCTGCCGGCCACTGACGCCTTGGGCACAAGCGTGGATCCCGGAGCCCATTCCACTCCACAGTTGAGCGGGAGCACAGCGCAGAGCCTGGAGTCCGGGGCCGCCTCCACAGGTACAGAGGCAGTTCACCTTTCTGGACATACAGCTGAGCTTTGTGTGGGAACCACCAGTTTAGTCTAGAAACACATTCCTCTCACCCCGTCTACTCTCTGTCATTCATTATCCCATGTACTCTGTGAACTTCATCATTCTTAGGTTAGACTACTATTTTCTCTTTCATACCTTTTTTGTTTACATCTTCAATAGTTGACTTTCCTATTTTCCTCTGCGTTTCAATCTTAGTTTTTAAACTATATATCTGGGCTTGTACTCAGTTACTCACACTCATTTGCATATACCCCCTCAGTGAACTCATTTTTTGAAAAGCCCCATTCCTGTTATCATGATAATTTGACCTCAACTAAGGGTGTTTGGCTGTCACATCACCTCTTCTTTGTCAGGGGGCATATTTTCCTTCTTTCTATCAGTTTTTTTGGCAACCCGTACATTTCTGGCCCCTGGATATTCTTTTCAGTCCATCAATGGAGGAGCCTACCTCCATTTGTTTCAACATCATTTCCCCCTTCAACCTTCATTACCACTATCTCTTCAACCAGCCCATCCACCAATGCTATTACTTTTTCACTTACCACCTCTTATACAGTAGACAACAACTTTTAGAAAGAGATTAGCTTTGCTTCTGAACTCTTGGTTATGGTTAGTAGTCTCATACCCTGGAATCCGTCAGTGAGGACATCTTTACTGCCTATTTTGAAACGCACATTAGCAGAGAATGTGAACTTAGGAATAGTTACAAGTGCTTCTGATGTTTCTCCACTCTCAGCACAGTTGACAATTAAGAACCCAGATAATTATTTGTTGTGGTGAGTTGTTCAAGTGTTGTAGGTTGTTTAAGAGCATCCCTGACTTGTACTCATGAATGCCTGTAGCACCCTCCACATACACACAGTTGTGACTTCCTCTCTGGGAATATTTTCCCAGTCTGAGATCTACTGAATTGTAAAATTCTTGCTAAGACCCCCATCACCACCAAAATGGACGTTTTTTTCCTCATGTCCTTTTCATTTTAGACCCCATGGGATCCTAAAATTTAGTTATAAAATTAATATAAATTGTGGTTATTAACAAAGGTTTAGGATACAGATAAAATTCTCAGTTCACATTTCCACGCTATCCTCTCAATAGCTGTGTGACCTTGGCAAATTATGATTTCGGAGGTTTTATTTTTCTCTTCTGTAAAATACAATAATAGGGTGTACTTGCAATGTTCTTGTGTTAAAGAGAAGGATGTCAGGTGCTTTACAATTGCTCATCATTACCACTATCACCACCACCATCATCAAGCACATAGGAATCACTTTAGAATGTCTATTCTCAGAAATAAGTTTTTCTGGTTATTCTCAGCAACATAGGGCATGGCCTCACCATCAGAGTCAAAATCCTGTTAATTTTGTCTCTCCCGGTATTAAGCTTCAGTAGGCTTTGTGGTCTCTATTGAGAAGCCTCCAGGTAGTTCCTCCTCTTTCCTGGGAACCATTTTCTGAAGCCCTGGTCAATAGCTGTTGTCTCAGCCAATGACACTCTACTCTTTCTCAGAGGCTGACTTCTAGTCACATTGGCCAGCTAGTGTGGTTCCTGGCAAATTTAATCCAGTGAACGTTTATTTTGTAGTAAAAGTACAAAAAGTAGAAGTAGTAGTAACAGTGGCAATAATCGTAGTAATAACGATAGTTATGACTCTAGTAATAACAGTAGTAATAACTCTAATAGTCATAATAACAGTAGTAATAACAATAGTAATAGGTGGTAATAATGGTAGTGACAGCAGTAATGATTGGTAGTAGCAGTGGTAGTATTAACAGTAGTAGTCACAGCAGTAATGGTAAGTAGTAATAGTTGTAATAGTAACAATATTAACAAGAGTAGTAGTAGCAGCAGTAATGGAAGGTAGTGACAGTGGTGTTAGTAACAGTAGTAATGGTAGGAAGTAGTAGTGAGAGTAATAACAATAGTAGCAGTGACACTAATAGTAGTAAATAGTAGCAGTGAGAGTAATAACAGTAGTAATAGTAGACAGCAGTAGTGTAGTAGTAATAACATCTTACTGTGAGCCAGGAGGCACTGTTCTTGTTAAATTTTTATCAGCACTCTGAGATGGCCACTATACATTGTAGATGAGAAAATGAAGTTCTAGCAAGATTTGATAATACATCTATTTAGTGGAGAAACCAAAATCTTACTGTGGGACTATCTTATTCCAGAACCCAAGGACTTAAGCACAATGATATATGATTTCTGTCAAGTAATTAGACACCTGCCTATGTATACATCCATCCATGTGTTCATTCATTAAATATTTGTTGAGCAACTATTATATGCCAAGCAGGCAGACATGAATATTTATTACCAAGGAGACTGGGGTGTGGTGCAGTGCACGTTCAGAGAATATGATGAGATAATGAGAAGGGAGAGATGAACTCTGATGTGAATTTGTAAAGGTAGATTTGAGCTGAGGTTTGAAATAGAACAGAAAGTAAGGAATCTGATGAGAGATGGTTATGTCAAGCACAGAAAACTGCTTGAACAAAGACTCAGAGGATGGAGAGTACAGAAAACACTTGGGAGCAGGGAGTGGTCAACTGGGAGTTACAGCCCAAGATAATACAGGGAAGGTAGGGGAATGCCAATCATAATTCCTTTTCCCATTCCAGAAACATTGTAGGTACATTTTGGGCAGAGACATTGCTCTCCCTTTCCTCATGTGAAGAAAAAAATAAGCTCTTGCCAGTCCAGTAAGTGGTAATCATTATATGCAAACTCTGTGTCTATCCCACAACTTACAGGGCTGTCAACAGAAGGGACAGAGAGGGCACAGACCACCACCACAGCGAACTTGACCACCAGAATATCTACTTCCTCTTTGGGAATGCTGACTTTCCTCAGGACATCAAGTAAAATGGCCAGCACAAGCACAACAGGAGTGATCATCACAACCCCAGGTGTTTCCCATAATATGTTAGAGATGACATCCTTCTTGGCCACCAGACCTGGAGTAGAGACTAGCACAGCAGTTTCCAGGACAACACCACCCATGTACAGTGGAAGACCAGCAACCATACCTGCACCAGTCTTTAGTTCTTGGACAAAGACCAGCACCGCTGTTCCAACTCTGATCATTTCCCCTGGTGAACCAGATACAAGAGTCCCTTTGATCACATATCCTGCAAGTACCAGCCCAATTTTGCCCCAAACAACTCCCAATGTTTTCCATACTGAATCAGATAGCACACCACCCTTGATGGCCACCAGTCCTGGGACAGAAACCAGTTCAACTGCTCTAGCTACAACTGTCCAACATGTTGTATCAGAGGTGGTGACCTCACAGGCTGCTAGTTCCGGGTTAGAGACCAGCACAACTTTTCCAATTTTGATAATTTCCCCAGATCAACTGGAGACCACACCTTCATGGAACACCTATTATGGGACAGAAGTCCGGTCAGCTGTTCCAACTCAGACTGATTCCTCTGGTGAGCCACATACAACAGTCTTACTTGTCACCCATACTGCAAAGACCAACCCAACCCCCAGTGTTTCCCCTAGTGAATCAGAACCGACACTCTCTGTGGCCACCGACTTTGGGACAGAAACCAGTTCAGCTCTTCCAACTCTGACTGTCTCTCCTAGTGTACCAGATATGATGACCTCACAGGTCACTAGCTCTGAAACAGATGCCAGTACAGCTGTTCCAAGTCTGACTCTTTCTCCAGGTGGACCAGCAACCACAGCCTCATTGGCCACTTATCCTGGAGTACAGACTGGTTCAGTCATTCCACCTCCAACTGTCTCTTTTACTGTGTCAGGGCTGGTGACCTCACTCATCACCATTTCTGGGGCAGGGACCAATACAACTTTTCCAACTCGGACTGATTCCTCACATGAACTAGAGACCACAGACTCATGGGTTACCTCTTCTAGGACAGAAGCTGGTTCCATTGTTCCAACTTCAATTATCTCCCCTGGTGAGACAGATACAACAGCCTCATGGATCCATTCTGCAGGGACCAATACACCTGTTTCCAGAACAATTCCAAATTTTTCCCACAATGAGTCAAATAGCACACCTTCAACTGTCATTAGCCCTAGAGCAGAAGATAGTTCAGCCATTCCAACTACAACTATCTTCCCTGGTTTATCAGAGAATGATACCTCATTGGTTACTGGTTATGGAGCAAAAACAAGTACAACTTTTCCAACTATGACTGATTTGCCACATGAACCTGAGACCACAGCCTCGTGGTTCAACCGTTTTGTGACAGAAGCGAGATCAGTTATTCCAACTCTGAATGTTTCCCCTGGTGAAGCAGATACAGGAGTCCCTTTGATCACACATCCTGCAAATAGCAGCCCAATTTTCCCTAAAACAACTCACAGTATTTCCCATAATGAATCAGACAGCACACCCTTGATGTCTACCTGTCCTGGGACAGAAACCAGTTCAACTGTTCCAGCTACAACTGTCCAAACTGTTGTGCCAGAGGTGATGACCTCACAGGCTACTAGTTCTGGGACAGAGACCAGCAAAACTTTTTCAATTTTGACTAATTCCCAAGTTCGTCTGGAGACCACAGCCTCGTGGGTCACCCAATTTGAAACAGAAGCCAGATCAGCAGTTCCAACTCTGATTGTGTCTCATGGTGAGACAGATGCAACAGTTTCCATGGTCACCCATCCTTCAGAGACCAGCCCAATTGTTTCCCAAACGACTCTGAATTTTTCCCATAGTGAATTAGACAGCACAATCTCAATGGTCACCATTCCTGGGGCAGAATCCAGTTCACCTGTTCCAGCTACAACTGTCCAACCTGTTGTGCCAGAGGTGGTGACCTCACAGGCTACTAGTTCTGGGGCAGAGACCAGCATAACTTTTCCAACTTTGACAATTTCCCCAGATCAACTGGAGACCACACCCTCACGGACCACCCATTATGAGGCAGAAGTCAGGTCAGCTGTTCCAACTCAGACTGATTCCTCTGGTGAGCCACATACAACAGTCTTATTGGTCACCCATCCTGCAGAGACCAGCCCAACAGTGTCCAAGACAACCCCCAGTGTTTCCCCTAGTGAATCAGAATCCACACTCTCAGTGGCCACCGACTTTGGGACAGAAACCAGTTCAGCTCTTCCAACTCTGATTGTCTCTTCTGGTGTACTAGATAACGTGACCTCACAGGTCACTATTTCTGAAACAGATGCCAGCACGGTTATTCCAACCCTGATTCTTACTATTGGTGAACCAGAGACTACAGCCTTATTGGTCACCCACCCCAGTACAGAGACAAGCACAAATCTTCTAGCTTCAACTATTTTTCCTCATTTACCAGATACCACAGCCTCACTATCCATCAAACCTGGGATGGACCTCAGCACAACTATTTCAACTTCAACTCTTTTCCATGGTTCATCAGACACCACAAGCTTACTAGCCACCAGCCCTGCATCAGAGGCCAGTACAGGTCTTCCATCTCTGACTGTTTCCCCTGCTGTTCTTGAGCCTGCCAGTACCCTTGCAACCACGGGTGAGCCTTATACTGTGACTTCCTGGAGCACATTAACCTCACCACCTACAACCTCAGTTGGTCTCCCAGAATTTTCCAACACTGTGACTGGGGGCACTGTGAACTTGACTGCAGCTAAAAGTAGCCCGGAAGGACTTAGTCCAACCACTATCCTGAAAACTACAACTCTTGCAGCCACTAAGTTAGCTGCCACAGGTTCAGACCGCACTGTGGCCGAGACTATAGCCACTTTCAGTACACTGTCTGAAAGTTCCTTTGTCCCTGTGACCACACTGGAGATGTCCACCGTGGCCTATGTGACTTCAAGAACAAGTAAGAATAACATTTTTATTCTATCTATCTATGACATATAATTTTTAACTATTTTAATGTACAATTCAATGGCATTAATTACTTCCACATCACCACTATTTCTAAACTATTTTTTATCACTCCAAACAGGATCTGTGTACCCATTAGGCAGTAACTCGCCTTTTCCTACTCACCACCACCCCCCATCCCTGGTAACCTCTAATTACTTACTGTCTCCATGAATTTTCCTATTATAGATATCTCATATAAGAGAAATTGTACAATATAACTGGCTTTTTGTTTCTTGCTTATTTTAGTTAACATAATGCTTTCAAGGGGCCTCCATGCCATAGTATGTATCAGAACTTTATTCCTGTTTATGAATGAATATCCTGTTGTGTGGATAGATCACATATTATTTGTTCATTTATCTGTTGATGGAAAATTGGGCTTTTCCACCTTTGACTATTGTGAATCATGCTGCTATGAACATGGATGTACAAGCATCAATTGGAGTCCTTGTTTCCAATTATTTTGGGGATATACCGCAGGTCCTCAAAGAACATTGATTTGTTCAACATCATTTCATTAGAACATTGATGAAATGTTGTAAGAACTCAACTCTTTTTTATATCACTTAGCCTATGTAAGATTGGTTTCTTTGTACATTATTTCACTTGAAGTCACAGAACCTATTGACAACGTTACATGAGGACTTACTGTATTAAAAAAGGAATTGTTGGGTCATTTGGTTTATTGGTTTCCCAGAGCTGCCATGACCAAGTACCACAAACTGGGAGGCTTCAATCACAGAAACTTGTTTGAGGCTGGAAAGGAGAATGCATACAACATACACCTTAGAGTCATCCCTCATGAGGGTGAGGGAGCTGGGGTGCTTATCATCCAACTCCCACCTGTCATTGCTAGAGGGATGCTCTCTGGGCCTGATGATCTTCCCAAGACAAAGAGGTGTAGGTTCTGGCCTGTGCTGAGATGGTAAGAGTCAAGGGGAAGGAGGAACAGGGTGCCCAGCTCCTCTCCATTTGCTCCGTTTGCACTTCTACACAGTCTGCATCCCAGAAACCCACGTGGTCCTGGGGAAATAATGGTTGGTCACCCTGTGTGAGGGGGTCTTGGACAGTGACTACTACACGAGGTGTCTCAAGGAGGACAGCCTAGGCCAGGCCCCAACTCAGCACTGAAGTCCTCAGAGCTCTCCCTCTCTCAGCCCCAGGCCTGACCCAGGATTTGCCTCACTTTACTCTCCCCCTCCCTGCAGCTGCAGTTCCTTTCTTGATGCCTTTTATTGTCAACTTCACCATCACTAACCTGCGCTACACAGAGGACATGGGAAACCTGGGCTCTGAGATATTCAATGCCACTGAGAGGCATCTGCAGCAACTGGTGAGAGCCCCCCCAACAATTCTCACTTCCTGCCAACCCTGCCACACCCTGCTGTCTTGGCCACTCCTGCTCATCTGCCTCTCATGCCTTCACAGCTGGGGCTCTTGTTCAAGAACAGCATCGGTTCCCTCTATGCTGGCTGCAGATTGACCTTGCTCAGGTAAGACCTCCTCTTCAGTACCTACAGAAAACCCACTTCTTCCCTTTCTTGGCCCTCTACACCCTGGTCAACCAGTCCCTTGGGCCTTTGCGGAGAGGCAGTGTAACATAGTGTATCCAAATGCCTGAGTTGGAACCCTGGTTCTTCCATTTGCTAGCTGTGTACTTTGGGCAAGTCACATAACTTCTCTGTTCTCCAATAACACTGTCTATAAAATGGTGATAATAATAGTGCCTTACTCTTGGAGTTGTTAATCCTTCATCCCAATGCCTGCGTCATTGTGAGCACTCAATTAATGGGATCTTGTAGTACCAGCCGGTGTAGCATTTTTACCAACTGCGTTCCCAGAGTCCCTGACACTCTCCCTGTCCCAGCTCATATCTACCCTATTGGAGAAAAACTCTGGACACTGAAGCTCTGCAGTTTATTCTCTGGAAATAGATAGGGATTTCCCAAAGGAAGTCTTACTGAACAAAGGGAAAAACTAATCAAATGTTGAGCACCAGCAGGATATATTGTGATCTTAAAATTCTCAAATGGAACTGAACTCTGCAAAAATGGACTGTCTTCTTTTCTTTGCCTACATCCATAACTGGTGTCATCCGAGGTCAATGGGCTCAGGAGCCTATCTTTACACTTAATGACCTTATGGCATCTCTGTGAGCTACTCCATCCAGCCAATTCAAGTCATACTGCCAGAGAGGTGTTCTCTACCTACATCACTCGATGAGGAGAGATTGCTGATATATTATAGACCAGTGTCCTCCAATAAGCTGAGCCCACCATACCTGCCCCCATATCTCCAATATAATATGGGGAAATCAATAACAGTAATAATATAGCTAATAGTATATGCCATCCAATAAATGTAAGTGATTTACACTTTTTCATTAATTTATCCTCACAACAATATGATTATTGTCTGGCCTTGCAGAGTAGTTGAGTTGTATGCTTTGGGGAAGCTAGGATTAGAACCTGGTGTTCTGGTTCTAGAGTTCCTGCTTTTAACCACAATACTAGTAGGCTTTGACCTCCCTGGCTCACCCATTTTCATTTTTAAAAAGAGCCTTTGGACTTGGGTTATATTTGCCCATATTAACTGTGCTAGAAATTAAAACAAAATTTATTCATTAAAATAATAAACCTATTACATATTAATATAAATGACATATTTTTATAAACAATAACCATATCCCTCCACCGCCCCCTCAAGAAGCACAATGAGAAGAGGGCCATCATTTACATTTTTGCAAATCCTTTTAATGTGTGACTTAGTAGAAGATACCAGGATATCTGCTTCTGCATTCTATTTTTTATAATATTTCACCTCATAGCCACTGGAAAAAATGTCACTGTATACTCCTGAGAAAATGAATGTAAAAATAATGTCTTAGGGTTATTATGAAATTATTACTTACTTGATGGACTCCCTGTAATAGTTTTGAGAACACTAGAGGTCCCTGGGGTACACTTTGAGAACTGCTACGTGACACTATGTAGGTATAAAATGGGAATGTTTTGAATAGCATGGATCATAGCAAGCAGAATTCACAGGCAAGGGAGGAAGGCATTCTTTTTTCCTACCTGTATGTACATCCCCCACTTTGAGTGAAACATTTTAGGGTCAGCTTAAATTCAGGACAAAGTTATTTTTGACCAATCACCCCTGGTTTCTTCTTAACTTGTTTTCCTTCAAATTGGTCGCCTGCCTAAAATGTGTTCCTCGGCCTTGGGATTTGCCAACTTGAAATAAAACACCCTCTCTCAGGCTCAGTGTCACAACCAACCACAGGGGTGATCGCTTACCTTCCCAAAGGTCTTCAGTTCTCTTGCTTTTCCCTTCCACATGCTGGCTGGCCCCAGGATCTCAGGATTTTTTTCCCTGGAGTCCCACATCCCTAACCCCGTGGCCCAAGCAGGACTAATCTATTATGGGAGTGATACCATCTGTATTTACCTTCATGAATGGACAGGGAGTGTCCTGGGACTGGTAGTTGAGACAATGAGCTTCAACCAATTAATAAAAAGCTAATAGGGACAAGAAGAAGAACATTATCTAGGGAGAAGCTGTAGGAACCTGTGGAACACTGCATTTAAGAAGGTGCGGGCGGGGGGGTCTGGATTTCCCCATGAAACAAAAAGAGATGTGTTTTAGAAAGCAGATGAACCTCAGGGAAGAGTGATGATACAAAAACTAAGGGAGGAGTGATCAAGAGTATTCACCTCTCATGTCTCGATTCTCATGTCCCTCCTTCCCCAGGGCTGAAAAAGAGGGAGCAAGTACCACAGTGGGTGCCATCTGCACCCACCACGCAGATCCCACAGGCTTCCTGCTGGACAGAGAACAGCTGTACTGGGAGCTAAGCTGGCAGACCCATGGTGTCACTCGGCTGGGCCCCTACACCCTGGACAGGAATAGTCTCTTCGTCAATGGTGAGTAACTCTGCTGCAATGGGATCTCCTTCTGCTCCCCAGATGGGGTCTCCTTGGAGTGCATTTCTCTGTACCTATGTTTCTCTCTACCCCTAGAATTTCCATGGGGGCTCAGCTCTCTCCCTTCATAACACCTAAAAAGCACCTTTTAAGGTAAAAAAAAAGTTTCCTTTAGTCTTCTTCATCCCAATGACCATTCACAGAAGCCCAAATGGAGCATGCAGACATCAAGGAAGGAAGAGGGTAAAGTAAGCCCATGGCAGTCAATACAAGAGCCAGTGGGTTCCCAGTGCAGTGTCTAATCTGCTTCTTTCACTTCCTTATGGCAGCTGTGGTCTTTTACCCATTCTCCAAGGGCTAGCTGGAATTATACCCACCTGAGAAACAAGCAACAAAGCTGTTATTAATGATTTAACAATAAATTTCTTTGCATCCATGCTCTTAGCAACAACACCCACAATAATACCTACAATAAAGGGTGATATTTATTGAGGGATTCCTGTGATGCAGAATGTTATATGTATTATGTATTGCTAACCCTGCCAACTTCTCTAAGATATCATGTATATCTTGCAGAAGAGAAAACAATTCCCCCCCCCCCCCGGTGGGGAAATTAACTTTCCCAAGATCAGATAATTAATGTAGGTCGTGGTGTCAGAAATTAAACCCTAAATTAACTCTAAAATCTAGGCCCCTTAACTACTAGGCTACACTGCAGACTAACCCAGCAAAAACAAGCCACAAACCTCAGGACAGGAAGGCATACCAAGGGGCATCACTATAACTGTTTAAACTAAAGCTTGATTAATTGTAGCCCCATTACATTACTGTGGTGCTTTCTTATTACCCGGATTAAAACCTATATTGGATTTCATTAGTCCTTGGAGATTACTTAAAAGGAATAGTTACCAGTGCAGGCTTTGGTGAATTACAGATCTTGCTTTTATCAAGCCCTGGCCCTTCCTTTGACTTACTATGTGACCCTGGGCAAGCCACGACCTCTCTAAGCTTCAGTGTCCATTTTCAGAATAAAAAAGTCACCTAAGTTGATTGCGATAAAACCTGAATAACCCAACTAAATCACAAGGCTCCATTTGGCCCCGTCTCAGAGATAAGTTTCATTTCAAAAATCCCAGTCAGTCCCTCAAATATAAAAGAAGTCAATTTTACTTGCATTACTTCCAGAGCATCAAAGAGGATCTGTTACATGATCTAGAACCGTACTTATTCAAATCCTCTTTTTCCCATTTCCTCTTTTTAAACTGTGTAGTTTCTGATTGATATCCAGTCTTTGCTCTCTCCACAAGCCCAGCTCTCTCCCTCTCCATCTCTCTCCTGTATTATCTCAATTCAATATTACAGAAGTCCGAGAACTATATCGTCACAGATTGAGCTGTCTTTGGAGAGTAGGATAGTGGAAGAAACTGAAAGAGTAAGGACAAAATTATAATTAATAGGTAAAGAAAACACAAATATGGAGACACTCATATAAAATTGTTGTCCCTATTATTCATTTGATAAGGTTGCTAATATTCTAGGCTCTTAGTAAACCCCCATTAGATTGGGGATGCTTTGATCATTACTGTCTTTCTGGTTAATGACTATGAGAATGAAATTATCATTAGTATCAGGGTATCATGCAGTTAACTCATAAAGAATACTGTTATTATTTATTGATGTATCTCAGAGAAAACACTCAGGGAGGTTTGTATACTTATGTTTCTATTTCTACCCCTTACCCTATTCTTAACCTCCTCCCACCATCATACTCTCCCTCTTTGCTTCTCTGTAGGTTATAACCATCGATACTGGATCCCCACCACCAGCAGTGAGTAATGAGAACCCGGATGTCCTATGTCTCTAGGACACTTCCTCCCTAAACCTAGTTCCCAGGAAGAAAGTATCACCCATCCCCCAGGCTGTCAACCCCAGAGTAGCTTCAGCCCAGCAGAAGCCTCAGATTAAGCCAAGTTAGAGATGCAAGTTCCCATAAACAGCCCTACCTTTTCATTGCTTCATGATAGGGCTCAACAATTTTTATTCATAATGTATTTTCTTTCAGCTCTGGTGACCTCCACATTCTCTCCGGGACCCGCAGCATCTCTGAGCCCTACCCCCAGCTCTACAGGTAGCAATCTAACCTCTGAGTCCCATTAAACCTCAGCTCTCATTCCGTGGCTGATTAATTCTGGCATGCACTGGACCATGATGTCCACCCAGTGCAACCTGTTCCCCTTTCTCTCTCGTGCCCTGATCTCTGGCCACAGCAGCCTCATTTTTTCCTCCAGGAACTCAGCTGTGCCTGGTTCCTCCTTGTCCTCCAAATCTCTGCCCAGCATGCTCTTGCTCAGACCACCATTTCCTTCGTGGCAATTCCTATGATTTGGATATCTGACTGCTCAAGTATTTTGGGCTGAGTGCAAAAGGTCTTGGCCCAGATGTCCCACCGAAATGTCCACAGCTTTTCAGCCTTTGAACACTCTGGGATGAAAAGGTTAAGGTTCCCTTTTGAACTGATGTCATACATCTAGCATGGAGGTCCCTTCTCCCCCTTTGGCTGGCTGAGGAGGGAGAGCATCCCAGATAGGATATCTCAGGCCTCAACAATTGGACACTATGATCCAAGAGATAATACTAGTCCCTTCCTCCCACATAGAGCTCAGCCTAAGCCTGTGATGGGTTTCCTCTCTTTCCCTCCATCCACTGCAGATGTGGGCCCAGCTCCAGTACCTTTCACCCTCAATTTCACCATCACCAACATGCTCTATACCCCAGACATGAGGCACCCAGGCTCTGCAAAGTTCAACTCCACTGAGAGGGCTTTGAATCACCTGGTAAGAGCCCCTCAATGCCTACCTTAGCCTTCCATGTTCTTGTCCCACCAGTCTTTTCAACTTACCTCCATTTGCCTCCTCCCCAGCTTGGTCCTTTGTTCAAGAACACCGGCATTGGTCCACTGTACTCTGGCTGCCGACTGGCCCTACTCAGGTATGACTTCCCTTCCTAACACATATGCAGGGCATTGTCACAGGCAAGCTCACCTGGAGGTGACTACCTGAATGTGACAACTACAAAGCAAGAGTCATATGTGATTGGAAGGTATCCCCTCTGGCTGAGTGCAACAGAGAGAGCTTCCTGAAAGAGCTGTCTGTCAAAGGTCTTCAATTATTTGGATAAGCAGATCCACAGAGCATTCATGCTCATTGATCAGAAAATGCAGCATTGACTCATTAAGCAAACATCAAATGAGATACCTTAGGTAACACCCTATAACAGAATCTAAGGGCACTGAGAGAATCAGTCATGGGCCCTTTCCTCAAATCTCAGCTTCCATATAGACTTAAAGTCATCATATGAATGGGGTTAATACAATGATAAAGCACTACACAGGGGCTATAGGAGCCTGGAGAATGGATTTTTAGCTCAGCCTGGGGGAGTTGGGTGGAAGCTGTCTGAAGAAGGTGATTCCTGGAATATGTTTTGACAGTCAAGTGTGCATTAACTAGAAGAAATAGTGGCAAAAGTATTCCAAGGGGTGGTATAACTTAAGTCATGGGGCAGATGTGAAAAATATCCTAGTGCATGAGACAAGTTCTGTGAAATTGGAGGGTAGAGTATGAGGAAATAGCAATTGAATAAAAGAAAAAAGGGGAAGGAAGAAAGGGAGGGAGGGAGGGAAGAAAGGAAAGGGAAAGGAAGGGGGAAGAGAAAGGGAAGGGAAAGGGAAAGGATAAGGGATGGGAATATGAGCATTGATCTCACAGAGATGCTGAAAAGATAAAAAGAGACCAGACCTGGATATTGCTTGGATGGGGAGAAAAGATGGTGGGGGTTCAGGAAGCCTCTCACATCTCTGGCTCTGGCATAGACATGGAAACATGGGAGGAGGAGCAGGTTCTGTGCTTTCAGGAGGGAAGATGATAAGCTTAATTTGAGATATTTAGAATCTAAGAGGTCGGAAGGGCATCTCTGAGGCTGTTGGTTACATGGCATAGAGCGCAGGAGAGAAGTCTTGGACAGTGAGAAGTAGATTAGACCGTATGATAATAAAACTGGTAGCTGAAACAATGACCCCAAATGAGGGGCAAAATAGTAGAAGTTGACTGAGGAGAAAGCCCTGAAAATCAGTCACTTTATGGAGTGGGAAGTTACCTAGATTAATAGCACCCATAAAAGAACATGTTTAGGAAACCAGTCAAGGCCCACTAAAGAGGAATACCATAAAACTTGGGGAAGCAGGTCAATTTGAAGGAAAGAGTTAAACGACTTCTATAACTCCACCGTGTCTCTGAATGTCCTATTTCCCTAACCCTACCACTCTAGGACTGAGAAAGATGGGGCATCAACTGGAGTGGACACCGTCTGCACCTACCATCCTAACCCCATAGGCCCTGGACTGAACATAGAAGAGTTGTACCAGGAGCTGAGTCAGCTGACCCATGGTGTCACCATGCTGGGCACCTACACCCTGGACAGAGACAGTCTCTATGTTAATGGTGAGTGTCTGTGTTGCAGCGGGAGTCGCCTGCAGTCCCCTGTCTCCCTATACCAGTAATTCTCAAATGGAGGCAGTTCTCAGGAGACATTTGGCAATGTCCAGAAACATTTTCATGTCATGACTGGAGTGTGCTAATGACATCTAGTAGGTAGAGGCCAGGGGTGCTGCTAAAGATCCCACTATGCACAAGGCAGCCTCCCACCATGAAACATTATCTAGACCAAAATGTCAACAATGTTGAGGTTGAGAAATTGCTGTACACAAATTCACAGTTCTGGTACAAGCCCAGCTTAACACACACCACAGGAAGTTGATTTTCTTTCCTTTTTCAATGCCTGGAAGGAAATGTTTCCTTCTCCTATTGGAGCCCAGCAAGAACACACAGACTCTCAAGAAAGAAATGGGTGATGTGGAGCCCTGCAGTTAAGCCTTCCCCAGTGGGCAGCAGTGCCCAGTTCAGCTCTCACTCTACCTTATTCTCTCAATCATGACAACTTAGGGCAATTTTCTAAGTTTCCATGGGCTAGACAGAACGACACTCATGAAACTTTTCATGAAAAAACACCAGTATACCATGAACCATAACTGTTTACACAACACTGTTGACAACAAGGCTCCTAACAGCAGTGCTAACACCGAGAACAACTCTAATAGTGGCTAAATGTCACCAAAAGATTCTTATGTACCAAGAATTGTCTTTATTTCTATACTAGAGGCCTGGTACACAGAATGTGTGCTCTCGGTGGGGTGTGTCCCTCAGCCCAGCCTATGCCCTCTCACAGTCCAGGAGCCCCGCAATCGATTGCCCCAAAGAGGTAGGCCCTACCCACCTGGCCGTGCTCTGTGATGGATCACCACGGCAGAGGGAGGCCCAGGCTACCCACTGTAGCGCCACCGTGGGGTAGCCTGGGTCTCCCTCTTTGGGGCAATCATGGAGCCCCCTCAATTGATCGATCGCCCCTCCGGCCAGTGGCATGGGCCTCCCTCTGCAGGGTGATCATACAATTGATTGCGCCCCTGCAGAGGGAGGCCCTGCCCACCTGCCGCCTGTTGGTGGCCTGGACCTCCCTTTTTGGGGCAATCATGGGGACCCCAATTGATCAATCACCCCGCCAGCTGGTAGCCTGAGCCTCCCTCTGTGGGAAATCATGGGGTGATGGCGCGGGTCCCCCGACCAATCACATCGCACCTGCCTTGGCTGGCCTGGCGCCAATGCATATCATAGCATGGTCGTCTGGAAGGTTGTTCAGACAGTGGTTCTGCTGTTCGGTCATTCGGTCAATTTGCATATTATGCTTTTATTGTTATAGATTCCCTATTCATCTTACCCTAAACCCTGTAAGTTATAATGCTCATTTTTAGAGAACCATCATGCATTCACACAGGAAGTCATTTGCCCAAGATCATCCAGCCATAATGCATTGGCAGAGTCAACTCTCAAACCCAATATTGAGTCTAAACTCCCAAGATCCTATCCACAAGGTGACCATTCAGACAGAGAAAGCCTCAAATCTCAGGACCAGAAGGAGTGTTAAATGAGCATGAGCTCAACAATCCAACCTAGTGTTTGACTAGTTATCATCTTGGAATTCCTTTTATATATGGTTTGAAATATACATTTATATTAACAACAGCACATCAGGCTCTGTGTCCATAGCAGATTGAACTCTAGGATTGGGACTGCCTTAAAGCAATGGGTAATAGTATGGGAATTGGTGACAGATCTCTGTTTTGTGTGATGCTGAACAAGTCATGTAACCTCTCTAGGAACTAATGTCCCTTTAATAGAAAAAACATACATACCAGGCAGGATTGTTCTGAAAATTAAATTAGAGCACAGTAATAACCCAAGAAAATCCCAGGGCTCCTCTCGGTCCAGTCTTTACTCAGTCTCACAGAGTATCAAAGGAGATGCAATTCATGACCCAGAGAAACACTCATGAAAAATTCTCTTTTCCTCAATTCCTTTCATGCTCCCAAGTTTTACACCATCCACCTGACCTCCAAGTCTCCTCGTTTTTACTATCCCACCTCATCTCCAAATTTTCTCTAATATTTCCAAGCACATGTACATTCCCTTTTCTCCATCTCGCTATACTTTTACCTTCACATACCACTCTCTTAAGCTGCTGCAGTTTTCTCTATTATACATCACAAAAAGCAGAAACTAAGCGAGAAAAATAAAATTATACTATCATAAAGTATTGTGACGAGAGAGAAGGTAACAGAGAAGGATAAAATTATCTTAATGGATTGAGAGAACACAGATAAGGCTTGGTCATTAATTTGCAACATTACCCTTGTAATGTGTTCAGCATTATTTCTGGTGCATAGTACATTCCCAATAAGTAGGAAGAGCTATTATTGTATTTTTATTTTGGTGATGATAATAATGGTAATGATGTTCATCATTATTTTCAAAGGATGTAAAGGCACCAAAGGAAATGTAGACATTATTGTTCATTTATGAGTTTCAAAAAGTTGTTAATAAATTTCATTTCTAGGTCCACCATCTACCTTTTCTTAAATCTTTACTCTTTTCTCCCTACCTGCAGGTTATAATCGTCGTAACTGGACCCCTGCTACAAGCAGTGAGTATTTGAAACTGAAACTTCAGTGCCCAGCAGACCCTTCTGCCCCAGAGTGCATATCTCAGGAGAAAGCTACTACTGTCCCCTACAAAGTTTCCAGCTTCAGCCTCATAGCAGCCCCTAGCCCAACCAAGGTCGTGCTCTGAGTCAAGTTAGAAGCCCAAATTCCAGTGAACAGCTTCTGAATCACATTCCTTCAGGGTGGGACTCAATTATTTTCCCCATTTTTTTCCCCTCAGCTTCAGTGTCTTCTACATTCTGTCAAGACACTTTCATGTCTCTATTGCCCATTCTCAGGTATACAGGTTGGAACCTGCTCTCTGAGTTCTACAAAATGTTACCTCTGCATGGTCTGGTCCCTGTTTACCACCCCGCTTGTCCCCTCGCTGTCTCCATCACTCGGTAGGCTTTGGCCACATCAGACATTTGTCTATTCTTCTAGTGTCCTAACCTTTGTCTGGCCTTTATACTAGCCTTTCCTGATGATCAGCTATTCCTGCCTCCTTATTGCTTTGCAGTTACACCATCACCTTCTCTGAAAGACTTTCTCTGACCGCTTCCCATGAAGTAGCACTTCTCCTGAATACATGCCTCGTTTCTCTGTCATATCACCATGAGTATTTCTTTCATGAATTTACTACCATTTGGTTTACTTAGTCTTTATGTATTTGTCACCCTGGAGCTAAACAACTAATAGGCACTCACTTTATATTTATAGATTGAATGAGTGGATGAAAGTAGCAAACTCTGTATACATCCACATCTGTGGATTTTCTTTGAACATACAGAAAATCATTCAGGATCTTAGTCATGAATTTGAATCTTGCCCTGTCTCCTTGTCTTGCCCAGATGTGGATCTGAGAGCATCTGAGATTCTAGGAACCTAATAGGGAGGTATGATTTTTGCCATGAAACCTGTCTTACCTTAAGATTTATTTTAAAAATTAAGTCCCTGGGCCTGTTACATGCTTATGGCATGACCTAGGCTGGGTATCCCTAACCCTTAATCCTGCTGTGTGAGCCTGAAGTTATGGGATACAAACTGGTGTCCTATAATTTGAATTTTGCCTTCAGACCTATATTTTGTAAGTCATGAGACTGCAAATGTTGTACATTTTTTAAACAGATGTGCACTTTTCAGTTCCTCACTGCTCCACCCTGATCAACTCAACCATTTATGTAACATGCCTAGCTCCTGCAGGCTTTAAAATATGTGACATGTGCTCTATAGATCAAGTCATTCTATGACTGATGATGTCATCTTTTCTTAATCATTCAAGATTTGTTTTTAATCATTGTTTTTCAGAAGTTTGGTTCTGATGTGTCTGGCACAGTTTTCTTTATACTGTTTGGAATTTTCTAATTTTCCAAAGAAAGTTGGTTCTCAAGAAAGTTGGGGAAATTTCAGCTACTATTTCTTCAATTACTTTCTGCACTAATCTCTTTCATTCTTGTCCTCCAGTGAAATGATAGTGTCCCACAAGTCCCTGAGGCTCTGTTCATTTTTCAATCAATTTTTTTCTTTTTTCTTCAGACTTGATAATTTCTAATAATATATTTTTAAAATCACCAACCCTTTTCTCTATTATCTCCATCCTGCCCATCAAGTGATTTTTTAAAATTTCAAGTACTGCCCTGACTGGTTTGGCTCAGTGGATAGAGTGTCGGCCTATGGACTGAAGGGTCCCAGGTTCGATTCCGGTCACGGGCATGTACCTTGGTTGTGGGCATATCCCCAGTGGGGGCTGTGCAGGAGGCAGCTGATCGATGTTTCTTTCTCATTGATGTTTCTGGCTCTCTGTCCCTCTCCCTTCCTCTCTGTAAAAAATCAATAAAATATATTTTTAAAAAATAAATAAAATCTCAGGTACGGTATATTTCAGTTCTACAACATCAATTTGACTTTTTTTATAGTTTCCCTTCCTCTGCTGAGAACTTCTATCTTTACATTTATTTCAAGTGTTTACCTTTATCTCATGGAGCATAGTTCTAATAACTGTATTAAAGTCTGTACCTGCTAATTCCAACATCTGGATCCTTGGGGTTTGCATCTGTTAATTATCTTTCCCTCAAGGATTAGGTAGATATTTTTCTGTTGTTGTTTTTTTTAAATCAAATAATTTTGGGTAATATCTTAGATATTGTGAATTATGCTTGTGTATACTCTGGGTCCTGTGATCCTCTTGGGATTGTTGTTATTATTTTTGTTTGTTTTAGCAGGTAACAAGCTGTCTCCTCTCTGGCCCACAAGAGCCCTATTTCCTAGTTCTAGTTTGTTAGAAATATGGGATTTCTATCTTAACGTTATCTACCTATGCCCTCACTCCTTCATTCACAGCTCCATGACTGGGACCTGCCTTCAAAAATCTATTAGAGAAAGGAGTTTTAAAAAGAATAAAACTCTCCATTTTGGGGGTATATTATTGGTTTAAATTTTTTTATTGTGGTAAAATAGTTATAACATAAAATTTACCATTTTAAGTATACAGTTCAATAGTGTTAAATATATTCACATTGTTGTGTAACTATTCTCCAAAATTTTTTAATCTTGCAAGACAAACTCTGTAGCCATTAAAAAAATTATCTCCATTTCCCTTTCCTCTCATCTCCTAGCAACTACCATTTACTTTCCGTCTCTATGAATTTGACTACTCTAGGGACCTCATATAATACCAAATGTTGAATTATGCAGTAGATGTCCTTTTGCTTATCCATGTTTTTGCATGTGTCAAAAGTTTCTTCTTTTTAAGGGCTAAATAATATACCATCATATGAATATATCACATTTTGTTTATTCACTCATTTGTCAATGGACACTTGGTTTGCTTCCACCTATTGGCTATTATAAACAACGCTGCTATGAACATGTGAATACAAATGGAAAGGTCTCTATTTCTGAGCCAAAAGGCACCATAGCTGTGCCTTTCTTTGACTGTGGGACTTGGATAAAATTTACTTTCTCTGAGCCTCCGTGTCCCCCATATATAAAATGGGACTGGTAACACCAACCTATCAGGTCTGTGATGTGGGTGAGCTGAGATGCTGCAGGTAAAGTGCTCAGTACAAAGGCTGGAACACAATTATTGCTCCACAGATTCTATTTGTAGAGGGTACAGTCACCCAGCTCAGACCTCTGGCCTTTTGATTCTTCATACTCTAGCCCCTAGGTGACCACACAGGGTTTTTTGTTTTTTTTGTACTAGGGCACTTTTGAGAAAGAAATAGGGGTTGAATTAATGTTTACACAAGAGCAACATGATTGTCCATGGAAAACCAGATGTGGACTCTCCATCTAAAATCCACTCTGCAAAGATGGTCAGTGAAATTGAGGCAGGGGTCATTCTCATGGGAGAAACAGCCTTGACCACTCAGCAATTGCACGTTCCCTCATGAAGTCAGAAGACTATGGGAGATTCTGCCCCAGGGGGCAGCAGACTGACTTTGCTTCTCTTCTTTCACCATAATACCTACCAATTGCTTCTCTTTTGGCACATTAGAAAAGAGTTGAGGTTCTTTTTCTAGCTAAAATTATCCATCAAGTATAGAGGTGCCTCCCCTTTTCTAAGTTTGGCAGGATGCAAGGGTGACACAGTTGGGGCATCTTAGGCCTGATTGGCTGGACACCGAGGCCAAAGTGACAACCCTGGGCCCACCCCTACAGCCATCCCAGCCAGAGATCATAATGAGTCCCCCTTCTTCCTTTCCCACTGCAGGCATGAGCCCTTCTCTGGTGTCCTTCACCCTCAACTTCACCATCACCAGCCTGCGCTACGCAGAAGGCATGAGGAACCCGGAATCTGAGATATTCAACAACATAGAGAGAATCTTGAATCGCCTGGTGAGAGCCCCTCCAAGACCCTCTCTCCAATATCTACTTTTGTCCTGCCCAGCTCCTTGGCCCATCTGCTCATCTCTCTCTCTCTTTCATCCCCAGCTCAAACCATTGTTCCAGAACAGCAGTATTGGGCCCTTCTATTTTGGTTGCAGATTGACCTTGCTCAGGTGAGAAGTTCAGAGTAGGCAATGTGGGAGGCTGACCCTGAGCTGGATCCTGATGTTCTGCACCCACTATCCTAAGAAGAGCTGACCACCGGTTTCCACTCTGGCTCACATTGTTTCCCTGATCATAAAATGGAAAATCCTTATAGTCTTTCCTTCCCAGGAAGTAAGGTTGAACTTTTCAGAAAGATCTTTCTTCTGGAACTCATTGAGAAATCACCTTATCAATCAATCATGTCAGCTTCATCATGATAAAGCAGTGATTTTCAGCCAGGAGTGATTTCGCTCCCAGTGGATATTTGACAATGTTGGGAGAAAATTTTTGTTAACACAACTCAAGGGTGGGTTTGCTACTGGTCTATAGTGAGGGAAGCCAGAGAGACTGCTAAATATCCCATAAGACACAGGACAGTCTCCCCGGGCCAAGATTTATCTGACCCAAATGGTACCAACGTTGAGAAACCTTGTTCTAGAGTATGTATTTTGTCACATTTAGTCTAATAATTGACCTATCTGAAATACCTAACAAACACTTCCTTTTCCTGCCAACCCCCAGCAGTGACCAATCAAAGATGGACTTGGGATGTCTGCTACCTCCAGAGGGATTACTGAGCAATAAAGCATAGTTGTTATACAGTTTTATTTGACGTCTGCCACATCTATGTTCAAATCCTAGCTTCCCTATTTCAAGGTTGTGTGACTTGGACAAGTTACCTAATGTCTCTGTGCCTCAGCTGTCTCATCTATCAATCTGAGTGTCTCAATCTGCTTTTCTGCATAAAACATTTAGCCCACAATTCTGCTGGATGGCCAATTGGGCTGGATTCTGCTGGGAGATTCTCCTGCCTGGGCTGGTTCAGCTAATCTCAAATGAAGCTTATTCATTTCTGCAGTCATCTGCTGGCTGGGACATCTCAGTTCTCCTCCATATTCTCTTCGTTCTCCAGCAGGCTAGCTTGGGCTCAGAGTTCCAAGAGCAGCAATAAATGAGAAGCCCTAATGCACACCTGCTTTTCAAGCCTCTGCTTGTATCTCATTTGCTAATGTCCATTGAACTGTCGTGTGGCCAAGCTCAGAATCAAGAGATAAGGAAAGAGACTTCACTTCTAATAAAAGGGAATAATTTGTGATCATTTGTGTGAGCACAGTAAAAATTAAAATGAAAGGTTCTTAGTAAAAAACTTAATATGTAGAGAACATGCAGTAAATTACTCACTGTCTTTCCTAGAACTAGGTACTAAGAATAACTCCAGCATGTGGGAACCCACCCTGTGTACTTGCGTCACCTTACCCCTTGTGTGATATCTCCCAATCACTGACCTTTTGTCTGAGGATGGAATCCATAGCTCCAAAGATATTTATCATTGTCCTTCAGCCATGATGCTATTATTTTACTTTTCTACTGGCCCTGAGATTTTTCTGGCTCTGGGATACCACACAGCCTCATCCTCATCCCCAGCCTAGGCTGGTTGCTTAGTCTCAGTGTTGCCTTTAAAATGCTCAATCATTGCAAAATCCATTCATACCAAGAACTCTGGCCCTTTTAATACTTAATAAAATGTGCTGCTTTGTATTTCCTCATTTGACAGATGAAACAAGGAGCCACAGAGAGGTTGAGAGACTTACCCAGAGTCACCCAGAAATTAAGTAGCAGTGCTGGGATTTAAGCAATCTGACATTGCCTTTTTCCACTTTATCCAATTCCCTGATGTCTTCCTTCTACCCTCTCTGTCATGCTTCTCTTGTTAAGATGTATGTTGCCTTGTTATGATTGTCATTTTAAAGTTTAGCACAAATATCAACATTTTGAGATGCCATATCCTCTCTGTTCAGAGACCTTGGCTGTCCAGTTTATTTCTAGCCCTCCCCCGAGGGCCAAGGCCATTTCAGGCTGCCCACCCTCCTGCTTCTCTGGGCCCTGACCTATAGTCCCCACCTCCCCGTCACTGTGTATCCTCCCTGCCCAGGCCTGAAAAAAATGGAACAACCACTGGAATTGATGCTGTCTGCACATACCGTTCTGACTATGTGGATCCTAAGCTGGATAGAGAGCAGCTGTACTGGGAGATGAGCCATGGGACCCATGGTGTAACCCAGCTGGGCTCCTTCACACTGGACAAGGACAGCCTCTACATCAATGGTGAGCATCCTTTTTGTAACCATAAGTTGAAGCTGAGAATCTGCACCCACTCATCCTATGTGTGGTCTTCTGCCTGAGCAATCTCCTTTGATGTCTGAAGAACCCCCATAAACCCTCCAGTTTGCAAATCCTTCTCTTTCCATGGCATCCATGCATTCCACAGAAATGATTTGTATACTTGTCTGAGACACAAAAAACCTTTTTCCAGACAGATGAATGACAATCTCCCTGTGGCTGAAGCAAATGGAGATTCAAGAGGCTGGCTATTTATCTCTCTCCCTGCCGATATCTCAGAAATACCTCTAGACCCTGAGAAGCACAGTTGGCAAACAAATGCTCTAGAAATGATGGTATAGGTATCATCCCAAATAAATTGCAAGCCCATGAAGGCAGGGACTGGGTCTTTGATTTCTCAGTCCTTTAGGAACAAGGTATTATTGCCCCTGAATCATTACTGTTGAACTGTGTAGACTTGAAGTCTGAGTCTGGGGTAGGGGCTTGTGGTCCTCAGCCTGTATCTTGGACATACCGCCCTTGCTTATATCCTAGTACCATCTCCTTTTCTCATTTCAGGTTATACCCATCAGACCTCAGCTTCCACCCCCAGTGGTGAGTACTCAGGGCCCTGATGGCTAGGTGCTCCAGGCCCCTATGGACAGCAACTGATTCCCCACCCCAGGGCCTTGGCAGGAGAGGAAGCCATAGAACCCGGTTATCTCACTCACCTACTCTACATCAATGGCTTGGGCTGGACAGGAAAGCTGCACAGAGTCATCCATGCTACACTCAGGGTCCCCATTCTTTCTCCAGACCATTTCTCTTCAGTTACCGTGACCTCCACTCTCTCCCCAAGGACCTCGCTGGTACCAACCTACTTCTCCAACTCCACAGGTAGGTGACTTCTCTTCCAGCTCCTTCTAGGAAGCCTCAAAGCTGGGACCCGGGAAGTGCAGGAAAAGGCTGCTGTTTGGGGAACCTGGAGCTGCCATGGGCATCTTCTGCTCTGCTCTGAACTCCTCAAGAGCAGAGAATGTGAACTCTTCATCTCTCCCGCTGTTGACCCTCTTGGTGCCTTCGTTTCCTTACCTGACAAGTGGGAATAATAATACTTCATAAGATCATTATGAAGTTAAATGAAAATGTATGTAACAACACCTAGCACTGGAATTACCAGAATATTTAATTCAACAAATACTATTGGCATGTGTTCTGTGCTGGACAGAGGGGATAAGATGTTAAGTCAGGTGTGGTCCCTCCCCTCACCCACCTTACAGTGTATTTAGAGAGACTGAAATTAAACATACGGTAACAATTGATAATAACTATGGAAGATAACCATGTTGTTCAGAACTCACTACATGCCAGGCCCTATCCTATTCTTTTTATTTCAAACTTTTCATTTTGATATAAATGTAGTTTCACAGGAAATTGTAAAAAAGTGCAGAGATTTCTGTATTCTACCCAGTCTCTCCTCCATGGTTAACATCTTACATAAACTGGAGTCCACTGTCAAAACCAGTAAGTAAATTGACATTATTAGATCTACAGAACTCCAGTTTCAGGTTTCATTATTTACATGTACTTGTATGTATACGTGTAGTTCTCTGCCATTTTATCACATATGGAAACTTTTGTAACCACCACCGCAATCAAGATACAGAATAAGTCACACCCACCAAGCCCAACCCCTGGACACTACTAATCTATAAACCATATCTACAGTTTGGTTATTCTGAGAATGTTATATCAACGGAATCATACAACATGCAACCTTTGGCAACTGCCTTTTTTCACTCAGCCATAATGCACTTGAAATGTGCTAACTCCCTTAACAATCATTTAACTTCCATAATTTTCTTACAATAAGGAATATGATTCTCCTCATTTTACAGTTAAAGAAATGGAGATACAAACAGGTTGAGTAACAAAACCCTGGTCTCATGCTGATGAGGGGCTATGTTGAAACCACATAGAATTTACCATATCAGTTATTTCTAAGTGCACATTCACAATGTTGTGCAACCATTACCACTATCCCACTTCCAGGACTTTTCAACATTTCAAATGGAGACTTGGTCCCCATTAAACACTAACTGCCCATTCCCCACCCCCAGCCCATGGTAATCTCTATTCTACTCTCTCTCTCTCTGAATTTGACGGTTCTAAGTACTTTACATAAGGGGAATTATACATTACTAGAGGTCCAGTGCACGAAATTCATGCATGGGGAGAGGGGGTGGTCCCTCAGCCCAGCCTGCACCCTCTCCAATCTGGGATCCCTAGAGGGATGTCTGACTTCCCATTTAGGATCGGGCCTAAATGGGCATTTGGACATCCCTCTCACAATCCAGAACTGCTGCCTCCCAACTGCTCACCTGACTGCCTTCCTGATTGGCCCTAACCACTTCTGCCTGCCAGCCTGATCACCCCCTAACCCCTCCCTGCCAGCCTGATTGATGCCTAACTGCTTCCCTGCCAGCCTGTTTGCCCCTAACTGCTCTCCCCTGCAGGCCTGGTCACTTCTAACTGCCCTCCCTTGCTTGCCTGATCCCCCACAACTGCCCTTCCCTGCAGGCCCAGTCGCCCCCAACTTCCCTCCTCTGCCGTCCTGGTCACCCCTAACTGCCCTCCCCTGCAGGCTTGATCACCCCCAATCTGCCCTCCCTTGCAGACCTGGTCCCTCCCAACTGCCCTCCCCTGCTGGCCATCTTGTGGTGGCCATCTTGTATCCACATGGGGTCAGTCATCTTTGACCACATGGGGGCAGCCATCTTGTGTGTTGGAGTGATGGTCAATTTGCATATTATTCTTTTATTAGATAGGAGGATTAGATAGGATAGAGGCCTGGTGCATGGTTGGGGGCCGACTGGTTTGCCCTGAAGGATGTTCTGGATCAGGGTGAGGGTTCCCTTGGGGCATGGGGCGGCCTGGGTGAGGGGCCTGTGGTTGTTTGCAGCCTGGCCATGCCCCCCAGCGACCCAAGCGGAGGCCTTGGTATCTGAGATTTATTTATATTCTATAATTGAAACTTTTTAGCCTTGAGCGGAGTGAAGCCTCCTACTCACTCAGTGGCTGCAGCCATTTTTGTTAGGATTTATTTATCTTCTATAATTGAAACTTTGTAGCCTTAAGCGGAGGCCAAGGCAGACCAGGGCTGCGGAAACTTGGCTTCCTCCATCACCAGGGGCAACTCAAACCTCCTGCTCTCTCCAGCTCCATGGCTGCCGCCATTTTTGTTGGGATTTATTTATCTTCTGTAATTGAAACTTTTTAGCCTTAAGCGGAGGCTAAGGCAGGCCAGGGCAGGTGGAAAGCTTGGCTTCCTCCATTGCTGGGGAAACCCAAGCCTCCTGCTCTCTCCGTGGCTGCAGCCATCTTGGTTGGGTTGATTTGCATACTTGCTCCTGATTCGCTGGTGGGTGTGGCTTGGGGTGTGGTGGAGGTATGGTCAATTTGCATATTACTCTTTTAATAGATAGGATGAGTCCTTTATATCTGGCTTATTTCACTTAGCATAACATTTTCAAGGTTTATCCATAGTGTACCATGTATCAGAACTTCATTACTTTTTATAGCTGAATACTATTCCATTTATCTGTTGATAGACACAGGTTGTTTCCACCTTTTGACTGTTGTTTTCAATAGCTATGAACATTTGTGTTCAAGTGACTGAGTCCCTGTGTTCAATTCTTTTGTGTATATGCCTAAAGTGAAATTGCTGGGTAATATGGTAATCCTGGGTTTAACTTTCTGAGGAACTGATTTCCATACAGCTCTACCAGCATTCCCACCAACAATGCATGAGGGTTCTAATTTCTGCACATTCACAGCAACACTTGTCATTTTTCTTAAAAAAATAGCCATTCTAATGGATGTGCATGTTACTGTATCTAACAGCATCTTGCTTTGCGCTTTATATATCATTCTTTGTGTCCTAAAGTAGTTTACCTGCCTACTTTAGACCCCTGCTTCCTCAGATCTGGACCCTTCATCTCGGTCCCCAGAAGTTGCCTGAGAGCCCAGCCTAGGTCTGACTCAGGCATGGCCTCCTTTTTCCTTCTTCTGCCATAGCAGCTGTTTCTTTCCTGGTGCCATTCACCCTTAACTTCACCATCACCAACCTGCACTACGAGGAGGACATGCAGCACATGAGCTCCAGGAAATTCAACACCACAGAGAGGATCCTGCAGGGTCTGGTGAGACCCTGCCCACTGATGCCAACTCCACCCACTTTACCCCTGCCTTACCTAGTAATGTCAGCCCAATCCACCCCACTTATGCCCCCACCTCACCACCTCTACCCTGTTTACCTCACCAATGTCTCAGCTCCTCCTGGCCTCCCTCAGTGGTTCCTTCTCACCTCCCCTCTCCTCTCTTATAGCTCAAATCTGTGTTCAAGAATAGCAGTCTGAGATTACTCTATGCAGGCTGCAGACTAGCCTCGCTCAGGTGAGACGCTGCCTCCCAAGAACAAAGCCCCCCTGGGGTATGGGACCCTAATTTATGGACTCCATGGCTTTGTCCATATTTGGTACAACTACTGCCCATGGATACTAAGCAACAAAAATACCTACAAAAGCAATAACAGCATCTAAAAATTACTAAAACCAGGCACTGTGGTGTTACTTTATATTTAATCTCAGTCCTTGCAACAACCTCATGAAGCAGGAGCAGAAGGTGAAACTGAGGCTCAGAGGGATTAAGGAACTTGTGCAGGTTTCACAGAGAAATCCCAGCATTTTGCATTGTAGTTCAAAATACCTAGCCCTTAAGCAGCCCTGTCTCCTCTGCCCACATTATGACCTTGTAGGTTGTAGAAAATACCAATCTGACAACCTTGCTAAAGGAACTGGCCCAGAGGATCTAAGAGGGGGAGAAAAGCTAGTATTACAGAGAGAATGTATGCTCCTAAATAGATCAGACTCAGCTGAAGGGAGCCTTCCCAGCCCATGGACGGCTGGGGGTTGAGGTAGACACAATCCCCTAAAAAGGCCTAAAAAGGACACCTGGACATTCCAGACTGTGGTGAAAATGGGTCAACACTGGTATAATATCCAATATACATTATCAAAATTATAATCTGTATTACTTAGTGTATATATGTATATATATATTACTAGGTATATGTATAACAGGCATAATATATAATTTACAATAAGAAAATATAAGTAAACATATCATTATATATATTAGACATATGTTTATATATATTTATTTATGTTATATATAATATTATATGTGTGTGTGTGTGTGTGTGTGTGTGTGTACCTTAATAGGTGTAATAAAAATTGTGGGGCTCTGTCACACGCCTATTGCTTTCCTAGGCTTCTCTCCCAGGCCTGCAAGAGGCTTGAAGCCCCATGGTTTTCTAGTTATTCCTTTATGGAGGTTATCTTCCTGAAGGCAGCAGATTCCTTGTTAAGTAGAATTTCCCAAGTTCCTGTCTTAGAGGATGGCAAAAAGAGGGAGGGAAGGATGGATGGTGGAGAGTTGGACCACCAATGTAGAGGTTCTCACCAGCTCTGAGAAGGACGGGACAGCCACCAGAGTAGAGGTCATCTGCACTCACCGCCCTGAGCCTGAAGGTCCTGGACTCAACAGAGAGCAGCTATACTGGGAGCTGAGGCGGCTGACCCATGGAATCACCAGGCTGGGACCCTACACGCTGGACAGGGACAGCCTCTATGTCAATGGTGAGCAGCTGCAGTGTGATCTCTTCCTCCACTGGTAGCCTCTGCCTTGACTTGAGGTCACACTTCCTGAATGGCCTCTAGGGCCTTAGCCAAGTGCACTGAATGATTTGGACTCATGCTTTCTTCTTCATCTTAGACTGACTTCACCCTCAGGATCTTCTTTCCTGATGTGAGGGTGCTGTTGGAGAACCCCCAACAACCTCTTCCCCACGAAACCCCCTCCATTGCACTGACCCATATTTGGTTCCCCATCTCTCCCTGAACCCTTACCCACTCGCCTCTCTTGCTCTTGCTATAGGTTTCACCTATCAGAGCTCCACACTCATCACCAGCAGTGAGTATACAACTGGTGTCCCAGGGCCCCCAACACCAGGCAGGGACGGAGCTGAGCCCTCCTCATGCCCACATATGTCCTTTCCAGGAGGGAGGAGTTCCTGGGAGGGCACACATTACTTAGTGTCCCCTCTTCCCCAGCTCTAGAGGGGATCCCAGCTCAAGCCCCACATTTAGTAAGCCCAATAAATAATACCTCCTGCTGGTGTTTCTGCTTTCACTGACGAGGGCTTTTCTGCAGCTTCTGGGACATCCACAGTTGACCAAGAGAACTTTGGGACTCCATCTTCATTCTCCAGCCCCACAGGTAAGGACCAGTTATTGACACATCTGTTAGAGAATGTTTGATGAGTATAAACATCTCTGACATTATTCACTCAAATAAAGATGGAAAGTCATAGTAAATCTAGTAATAATTAGTCAACAAACTTTATTGAGCACCTACACTATGCTGGAGTGGGAATACAGCAGGGAATATGAAATTTTTAAAAATCTCTGCCTTATAGATTTCATATTCTTTTGATATAAGAATATATATTTTTATTATAGTAATGGTGATGGTGATTATAATAATGATGGTGATGGTAGTGGTGGTGATGATAATGAAGAGATGGTGATGATAATAGTGATGGTGACAGTGATGTGGATGATGGTGATAATAATGGTGATGGTGGTGATGATAAAGATGGTGGTGGTGACAGTGATGATGGTGGTGATCAAAAGATAACAGATAATATCTGACATTATTGAATGTGAACCAAGTGCTATGTTCAGAATCCAGTATTATTTAATATGCTTTTAACAATGTTCTATCATTATAGGCAAGAAAGGCATGAAAACCTTTTATTTATCACTCTAAATCCTGTTGCTTAGTTTTAAAAGTAAACATATTATACACTCTTGCATTTATTCTGTATTTGAACATTATGTTTATTTCTATTGACCTCGGTATCAAGTAAACCCGCTGTATTGAGCAACTGTGTCTTCCTCCTTTGTGCTCCTTAGTATCCACTGCAGTGACTAGCTCATGGTAGGTCTATAGGACATACATGGCTCTCCCGGGAAACAAAGGAATGAAGTGTGATGTATGGAAATCCTCCTTTCCTTCCCATTCTAAACTTTAATGACTGTCTGATTCTACCCAGTACAAATGTATGGCATCTGTGTCACCACTCCCGACTCCCTCATCCATGGCAGACATTACTAAAGGATAATAGCACCCATTCTTTCTGAGCTCAAGACAGCTTCAGAATCCTTGCAACAAAACACCCCAGGGAGTTGCTACCATGTCAGTTGGAGTTGTCTCAGGATTCTGGGATAAAATTCAAGGAAATTAAGTCCCTAGATGATGTGCGTAAGGCTCTTTGGTTTTCCCGGGAGGCATCTGTGAGTTGGAAGTTCTCAGTTCAGGCTCAGCTTGGTCATAACTGAGAATACCAGTTTGATCCACATCTGCTCATACTTCTAATTAGTTGCCTGTGAGGTTCAGCCAATAGGAGGCATGGTAGAACAGTGGTGGACAGATCAGGAGAAGAGCCAGGATATTTCTTCACCTCCCTCTCTTCTGCTTCACATAGCATCTTCAGCAGGGACTGTGTCCCCTCCATGGTCTCAGCAATCTCTGGTATGCCACTCTCTCATCCCTTTGTCCCATTATCCCTATGGGGCTGGGGGCTTCTTGATTTTGCTAATTCTCTCTGTGTTATCCTTTCAGTATTTTTATATTAAATTCCCTCTATTGAAATACCCAACATAAATTCTATTTTTCTAACTAGAAATATATGTGCCCAGTGGTGATAGTACATAATTGGATGTGATGCCTTATGCACCAATAAATATTCACTCCAAGAATGGATGAATGAACGAACTAAAATTTTAACTAGAAACCTGGGGCGTGGGTCTGGTCACATAACAGTGGATAAAATCTTGGTGTCACATTAGGGACCTACATATCAGAGCTCCTGGGAGAAGGACCAATTCCAGATACCAAGAGCATTGGGTATGACTTACATGGTGAACCCTGCCTGATCTGGATTAAGAACCAAGTTGGGTGTATTCTTCTGGTGCAGAAATCAGAGCCCATATGTGTGAGGGCTCACCGGTGCAGGCTGGACTAAACAGAGAATCCTACGAGGCTCAAGATAGGATCTCTCATCTGCCTTGTAGTTGCAGCAACGAGCCCTACCCTTGTGTTGTTTACCCTCAACTTTACCATCACAAACCTGCTGTACGTGCCAGACATGGGACACCCAGGATCTGCAAAGCTAAACGTGACAGAAGAAGTCCTGCAGTCCATTGTAAGAGCCGCAAGATGCCTGCTGCCCACTCCTCCTCACCCCTGCCCTGCCCCCTCCACTTCTCCTGCTAACCTCCCTCTTATTTGTTCCCAGCTTGGTTCTTTGTTCAAGAACACCAGCATCGGCCCACTGTATTCCAACTGCAGACTGACCTCACTCAGGTGAGATGCTCAGGAGTGGATGTTCACATCCCATGCCTCACAGGTTCAGTTTCTGTTCTCCCCCTGTGCATGTTCCCCACCTGCCCAGTGTAGCAGGCTCTAGGTACCTGTGTTGTTGCATCTATTGAGCCTCCTCCCAGTTCCTGTGTCTCTGGCTTCTGTTTTGTCTTCTGAGAGGTCCTAACCAAGGTATAGAACATCTCCCAGGAGTTAAAGCCTTGTAATTTCCAAAATTATACTGCACTGAGGAATATTAAAAAGCAAAAATGAACAGCCCTTGTGGCATGCACATTTCTTAACCAACATTTAAGGTGCTCAGAGGTGATACAAGATCTTGGCACTTCCCTCACCTGAATATTTCCTCCCTCATCTGAGAGTGGGGTAGTAGGAGACTGGGACATGAAAGATGAACATTGTGCTAACTTGAGTTTTAATCCACCTTCTTCATCTATTGCTTATTAATGCTAGATATTTTGTCTCATTTTATTTTATTTTTTGCCTTCTAAGGAAGACTATTTCAGCTTTGTGGCTTTTCTAGATATTTCATTCTTGCAGTCTCCCTCATCATCAGTCCTGCATATGTCCTTTTACCTATGTTCCTCCCCACCGCCAGGCCCGAGAAGGATGGATCAGCCACCAGAGTAAATGCCATCTGCACCTACCACTCTGAGTCCCCAAGCACTAGGCTGGACAGAGAGCAGCTATACGGAGAGCTGAGCCATGAAACCCACGGTATCACCTGGCTGGGTTCCTTCACGCTGGACAGAAACAGCCTTTATGTCAATGGTAAGTGGAAGCGCTGCCTTCAGAGTTTCATTGCACACATTCTGGATCTTCCGTCCTCTGCAATGTGGGGAAGATTTGACCTTGTCCCAAACTGGCATACTCCTTTGGTTGTTTTCCTTAGGAAGAGGCATCCATTCACAGCTTTTCCAGAGATATATTGAGAGGTCAGACATTCAGAGAAGGGGGTTGGGGACAGATGGCAGAGGGATGAAGATAACCTGATAAAGAATTTCTTCCTCTGGTCTAGTGGTATTCTTTGGGGTTTGTCTTTAGAGTCTTCATTTTGAGGGTGCTTCAGAAATACTGCTTAAATAGATTCATAGATACTCAGTGGGCCCAGATTCTTGACACTTCCTCCCAACCCCCACTTTTGTAACTCTTCACCCTCTCTCTCCCTCTTTTCTGCAGGTTACACCCAAGCCCTCACTTCCACCTCTAGCAGTGAGTACTAATTTGGGTCCACTATTGCTTTGCCTCGGGGCCCATCTCTTCTCTGTGCTATCCTTAACATACTTCTCCAAGAAGGGAAAATGTCAGAAAACTTCCATTTTTCCACACCTTCACTCTCCCACTCAGGAAAGAGAAGCCTGGCACAGGTTTGAGGACAAAGTAAAAAAAGTCTGAAGGTCCCATGGCAGGCCTTCTTTGCCTAGGGAGGCCCTCATCCACCATATTTGACTCACTGTGTTTTCTTTTCAGTTCCTATGGCCTCCACCACATCTCCAGCAACTTCAGCGACCCCAGTACCAGTCTCCATAGGTAGGGGCTTCCTCTATGTAATTTCCCAATAGAGAGTCATGACCATTTCTTGATTCATTCAGTAAGTATTCCTTTAGCACTTTCTGTATAAAAGCCCCTGGTAATGCAGAAGCAATTAGAATAGAAAGAGGCCTAGTCCTTGATGGGCTTCCAGCAAGAAAGGCAAACAATAAAGACTTGAGGGTACAAATAGGTATTGAATTAGATCAGAATGGCCTTGGGTGAATTCTGCAGGTGTTGGGGGAAGGGGGAGTCTTTCTCTAGGCTTTTAGTTTTCATTTCCAGGAAACAAGGGAACTGCATGAGCTCTGTGTATACCTAGAAATGCTCCCTACAGGTCCTGGTCAGGGATTTGGGCATTTACTGGTTGGAATAGGGCCAGCTTTTTCACTCCTGGGCTCCCACTGGCTCATGATAGATTTTGATAACACCTAATGTCCCGGATGAGGTCCTAGATGAGCTGTCATTGCCTCTATATTACTCAAGTCTATTGCACTCATCGTAAGGGCCTCCTGAAGGCATTTGGACCCCTGTTCCCTCAGGCCAGAACTAGTGGTCACTGTAGGTGGGATCTGCCTATGGTCCTAGGTGGAGGGATTAGTAGCACAGACTCTGGGACCCATAAGGCCTGGATTCAAATCGTGCTCTATCAGTTAGAGATTGTGTGACTTGGGGCAAATTATTTAACCTCCCTTGGGCTTAGTTTTTGCTTCTGTAAAATTGAGATGAGAATACTGTATTTCTCCAAAGGGTTTGCCTCAAGGCTTAAATGAGTTAAAATGTAAGTAAAGCACTTAAAACAGGTCCTTACCCATAAAAACACAGTGTAAGCATTTCTTCAAACAATTTTAAAAAATCAATAAATAAGTGGATCTCATAGAAATAATGTAGATGAAATAAAAAAAAAAAACTCAGGAAAAGAGGGTATCTGTCTAGAATTTTAGCAAACCGTGGGGTCATACATGTTTGCTTTCTGCTTTATGATGAATTTGCCTCCATAGTGCAATTTTTCATACTTGTCCTCAGCGCCCTCAGTTCATGCTGATATCTGGGAACTCATCCCTTTAAAGCTGCCTGTGTTGGAAGAGGATACTCCTCCCCAATGCTTGATGATTTGATGACACACATGTGGGCTACCTCATGCTCAGGCACACTGAGCAGAGGGTGTGCTCAGTAGGCATCTCTCTCCTACCTCCACTGCAGGCACTGTTCCTGCCCTGGTGCCATTCACTCTCAACTTCACTATCACTAACTTGCACTATGAGGAGGACATGGGTCGCCTTGGTTCCTGGAAGTTCAACACCACTGAAAGAGTTCTGCAAGGCCTGGTGAGAGCCTTGCCCACCTCACTCCTGCCCCAGCTACTGAAGCTGGCCCACCTAATCCCTACCACACCCATAGAACTGACCCTGGGCTACCTCACTCTTGCCCCAACCACCAATGCAAGACCCCACCTACCTAAGTGTGGCACCTGTGGAAGTAGACTCCACCCATCTTATCTTTGTCTCCATAGATACAAGCCCAGCCCATTGATGCCAACTCCATCCCTATCACTTCTGCCCTACCCACCCACTTACTTCCCTCTCCCTCTTCTACAGCTGAGTATCTTGTTCAAGAAAAGCAGTGTGGGCCCCCTCTACTTGGGCTGCAGACTGACCATGCTAAGGTAAAACCTTGGAATAACCAGTTAGGGCAGCCTCAGATGCTCCTAGATTTTGGAAAAAGAGTTTGGTTCGACTCCTTCTTGCCCTTCCTGTCCAGGTCCCCATTGGAAGTGGGATTGAGGAGGTGCTTGTTCTAGGACCAATGCCTCTTTTGATTGTACGTCCCCCATCAACTGTCTCCAGATTCTGCAGATGCCATCAGCAGGATTGAACTCTTAGCCTGGTCATCCTTCTGAATTCCCTCCTCCCTTCATTTCAATCAGTGAGGGCATTTCCTTTAGGTTTTCAATTACATCCCCAGGATTTTTTGAAGCCAAATGTGTCTCTTTCACTGGCTTTAATCTCAAATTTCAGCTGCACACATGTCTCAAGTATGAGCTCTCCTGTCATTAAGCCTTGAGGATGCTGGTTTCTACCTTGCAATTTAATGGTGATTCTCTCACCCACTGACTCTGCTTAAAGACCTAGGCTGGCCAGAAGTTGGTGAGCTCAGAGAATCTGAGTCTGACTTCTTACCTCTCTACCAGCCTCCTCATTTCCTATGGATCATTCCTTTCTGCCCCCAGAAATGTCAGGACCCCTCCCTAGGATCTCTATTTATTGTCATTCCCATTATTCACTCTTTCCAGGCCCAAGAAGGACAAGACAGCCACTGGAGTGGATGTCGTCTGCACACATCGCCCTGACACTGTGGTCCCTGGGCTGGACAGGGAGCGGCTGTACTGGGAGTTGAGCCAACTGACCTATGGTGTCACTAGCCTGGGCCCTTACATCCTGGACCAGGAAAGTCTCTACATCAATGGTGAAGGGCTGCCATTTTTTTACATCTCAGAAGGTTGCACATTCTCCTTCATTTTTCCTTTTCCTTCATCCCTCCCTCCCCTCATCTTATCTTTCTCTACTTGTGCAGGTTACACGCACCAGACTCAGGCAACCACCCCTAGCAGTAAGTATTCTGCGGTTTAGAAATCTCCACAACCCTTCAAGTCTCAGCCCTTAAGAACGGAAGAGACCAAGCGTCCATTGCCTCCATGCCCCACCCTTACTCCACCCCAGCTTCCATTGAAGAGGGACCATTACCATGACCACCTCCCTCTCTGGTATCTCCAAGGTAATTTGATGGTTCCCCACTTTAATCTTATGTTTATTTTCTCTCTAGTGTACATGGTGACCACAGTTTCTGCAGGGATACTAATTCCTCTCTCCAGTTCCACAGGTAAGCATTCTTTTCTCTCAAGATGCTTCCAGTCACTCCTTTCGGGTTCTAATCACAGGACAGAGAGAAGGGGTGCAGTAGGTGGCATATCTCCAGCAAAGCCAAGGCTGACTACTCAGGCCCCTGCAAATTTCTTAAATACCAGTCCCACCCCAGCACTAAGAGTCCTAAGCCATTTTTTGTAATCTTTTTATGAAAACTATAGGTAGATCCTAAATTGCAAATTATCTCACAAACCTTGGAAGAATGAAAATAGATTTGCCAAGTGGCCAACTTGCCAAATCAGTAAAGGATCCATTCTCCAGTTTACCTACTTGACCAATGGCTTGTTTTAAGGAATATTCTTTGTGAATATATTGAATAGATATGACTTTATTCTTACAATAACTTTATGAATCTGTTCCTTGTGAATATACACAGTTGACCCTTGAACAACACAAGTTTGAACTACACAGGTTCACTTATACATGGAATTTTTTGGTCAAGAAATACCTGTATTATTTTTTTTCTGCTGTTGGGAGTGTGGAAGGCGGACTATATGCATTGATCTACACTATTTTACCTAGGATACTTAAGCATCCATAGATTTTGGTAGCTACAGGGAGCCCTGGAGTAAATCTCTCCAGATACGAAGTGCCAACTTAAGTTTGGGGGGAACCAAAGTTATATACAATTTTCAACTGCACAGGGGTCAGCAGCCCCTAAACCCCACATTGTTCACTATATGCATTGGCTGTAGTCTCTCTGGCTGCAGTCAATGCATATAGTCATTCCATTTTAGCTACATGATGAGGAATGTGCAATTTAACTGTGGGGACCACACTTAAATGGGGTTGTTTCTCCATTTCGTGAATATTTTGTGTGTGTTTGTCCTGTCCCCCAACTTTTTATAATGAGAACTGTCAAAAATAACAAAAATGTGGAAACAGTAGTGCCAGGAGCCTCCATGCATTTGACCCAGTTGTTGACATTTTGTCTTATTTGATTCTTGCACATTGTTCCACTATAACCTGACCCAGGTGCTGCAAACCTATGCTATGGAAAATACATAGTGGAAATCATAGGGCTTATGCAAAAAATGGTATTGGGGCTCAACAGTCAAAAACCTCAGTGACATAAAAAATAGGAATCTCATAAAACAGAAGTTTTACATTTGTTTAGTGGTTAAGAAATACATAAATACTACAAAAAAGAGAGCCCTTTACTTTGAAAGAGGCCTGTGCTCGGTGGTGGAAATGGTCATCACAAGGACTGAGGCTTGTGCGTTCTTGTGAGGTGGTTTGGGAGGAGGGTTACTTGAAATCAGCAAGAATGCCAGACCCCAGGAAGGATATGGTATCCCTCATAACTAAAAGGAGGGGTGCTGAGTGAGCTGGTAGATCCTTGGGCTATGTACCTGCATTCTGTAGCAAGGTTAAGCTTGGAACATTTTTCTGTATTCGACTAGTGCTTATCTTGTGTGCCTTGTAGATGAAATTGCAAATGAGCAAACATGAAATTTACATTATGTTCACATTGTTCTCTAATGTAGTCAATGACCCTGGGGGGTGGGGGGAGAATATGTTTTCAAAACACACAGTATAGCAGAACTGACTACTTAGATGAGACATAGATATTTTCTGAACTATTTGAAAGTTCCAGATATCATGATGTTTCACCATTAAAAATTCCCCAAGAATCACCCAAAATTAGAACATTGTCTTGTGTGATAAGACATGATACCATTACCACACGTCATAAAATAAGAATACTTTGGTAGCATCTAATACGTAGTCCATATTCTATTTTTCCCCAAAATCTCTCTTTTTCATGGGTGGTGTTTTTTTTCACGCCAGTATTCCTCAACTCATATTGTCTTTTCAGTGTTTTTGACTTAGAGTATTCCTACTCTAAGTCAAAAAGAACCCCCAATCTCATTCTGTTTTTTACTTCTAAAATTGACTTTTAAAGACAGCAGAACAGAATTTGGCTTTGTATGTTTGCTTTAAATATACTCTCAAATAAGAATATACTTGAGATGATTATTCATAAAGTAATTCTTATTAAATCAGAAAATTGAGTAAATTGGGAAGAATATTTGTTATTTATCAGATTGCCCTTCAGACAGTTTCTCAAATGAGGCATTGAAGGGTGAACCTGTCCGGGAGGGTCCTCAAAGGTACACTGGTAGGAGGAAGAAACGGCTCAAGCCTGGATAAACTTGTGGTCTTTAAGTGCCCATTTCCCACTTACACCAATCCAACCCAGCAAAGGGGTTTTGAGAGATTTTCTGATTGAGCAAAGAAAAAGATATGACCACCAGATGGCAGTAACACACAAGATTTATTAGGCAGCACTTAGGTTTGCATTGGGGGAGGTCCCTCAGAGCAGCCACCTTCAATGAACTAAATAATGGAACAAACAAAATAGAAACAGTCATAGATACAGCGAACAGATTGATGGTTGCCAGAGGGGAGGAAGATTAGGGCATTGGGTGAGAAGATTAAGAAGTAGCAATGAAGCACAGGTGGGGTGGCTCAGTTGGTTGGAGCATCGTCCACTATATCAATGGGTTTGATTCCCGGTCAGGACACACACCTAGGTTGCAGTTTGATTCCGATCGGGGCAGGGGGAGGGCAGGGAAGGAAGTACAGGAGGCAACCAATCTATGTTTCTCTCTCACATTAATGTTTCTCTTCTTCATCTCTCAAATAGGCACTTCCTTGAGTGAGGATTAAAAAAAAAAAAAAAAGAAGTACAAATTTACAAAATAGTCACAGGGATATAAGTACAGCATGCAGAGGTCCTCAAACTTTTTAAACAGGGGGCCAGTTCACTGTCCCTCAGACCGTTGGAGGGCCGGACTATAGTTTAAAAAAAAACTATGAACAAATTCCTGTGCGCACTGCGGGCCCAGGACAAGTTGGCTGCTAAGCAGGACAGGCAGAGGCACCTGGCGGGCCGGATAAATGTCCTCGGCAGGCCGCATGTGGCCCGTGGGCCGTAGTTTGAGGACCCCTGGGCCATAGAGAATATACCAATAATGTTGTAATAACAATGTATAGTGCCAGGTGGGTACTGGAAATATTGGGGAACACTTTGTAAAGTGCCCGAAACTAATACAAAATAATATTGAGTGTAAATTGTAATTAAAGAATAAAAATTTAAAAAGAGAGAAGTTATGGCATGGGGATCACTAGAAAAAGACAAGAGAACACTCATGGGAGAAGGGAATCAGAGAGGCTATGTTTCTAGGTGATGCACTCAGCAGCCCAATCAGGGGGTTGGGGAGGACACTAGGTTAGACAGCTCTGAAGGGCAGCTGCTTTAGACATTTACAGGCACACTACTTACCCTTTTTATGGCTATCCGATGGTAGGTACAGTTTTACAGGATATGCAGACCAGGCAGGTTCGAAATGGCTAAAATATGCTTGTTTGGGCTATGCCTAAAACAGTTGGACATGTAAAAATCTGAGTTTAGTCCTAGTAAGCTTTTGAGCTAATGGATCTCAGCCTGCTGTGAAGAAATAACCTAGAGCAGTGGTTCTCAACCATTCTAATGCCTCGATCCTTTAATACAGTTCCTCATGTTGTGGTGACTCCCAACCATAAAATTATTTTCGTTGCTACTTCATAACAGTAATTGTGCTACTGTTAATGAATTGTAATGTAAATATCTGCGTTTTCCGATGGTCTTAGGCTCTACAGCCACCATCTCTGGATCATTAATATAGCACCCTGATACCATCATCTTTACTTTATGCAGGTGGCCAAAGTTGGGAACCACGTAAAATAGAATATATCACTGCCTCCACTCCCTGCCTCCACTCCCTACCCCCACTCCATCCCCCCACTCCATCTCCAGCCTCATATAAACAAGAAATGATACCCATAAAAAGCCCCAGTCATGGGCACGCCCTCCCTTTTATGTCGAAGCTGATGGGGTCCCTGGGGCAGGCATGGGTTGTGTTCCAGTGACCCTTTTCCCCACATCTGGTCCAACACTGACTCAGAACATGGCTACCCTTTCCCCTCTCCACTGCAGCTGCTGGCCCTGCCCTCATGTCCTTCACCCTCAACTTTACCATCACCAACCTGCACTACACGGAGGACATGCAGCCAGGCTCTGTGAAGTTTAACTCCACAGAGTCAATTCTACAGTATCTGGTGAGAGCCCCCTGCTACCCACTTTTCTTTCTAATTTCCACTCCACCCCTCCTTGCTACAATTTTGGAGGATATAGAGGGCTAGGGAGGCAGGCAGTTCCAGGTTCAGCATTTGGAACTGCCACAGATAAGTGATGTGACTTGGGAATAGTGCTTTGTCTTTGTGGTATTGTTTCCTCATCTGTGAAACTGAGACAGTAAATCATTTATCCCAAAGGGTCCTTTTGAGTATTAAATGTGGTATGAGAAGATTAGGGAGCTGTTGTGTTTTTTTAAAAAAACATTGTGTTTTAAATGATGATTAGTTTTATTCTTATTTTTTATTCATCCACTCCTTCTTTCTCAGCTTGAGCCCTTGTTCACCAACAGCAGCATTGGTTCACTCTACACTGGCTGCAGACTGACCACACTAAGGTGAGACTTCATCTCTATCTTGCCTTCATAGGTGTGGTAAGGTGTGGGCTGGTTGGGCTGACCAGGGCCTAGACTGAGCTATGGGAAGTGAGGTGCCTTGAGCAAAATATTTAAGGAGATGCTCACCTTCAGGTGCTAACCCTATGCTTGCACAACCCTGAGAGTTAGCATGTCCTTATATCTTGTATCTGGGTGCCTTGCTTACCTCACCCTATTCCCAGCCCCAGTGCTAGTGCTGTGTCCTGCTCACTCTAGACCATCCAATCAGACAGCCAGGCTTGCAAGACCTGAATGGGACAGACACAGCTACAGTGTTAGTTAGAAGGATGTGGACAGGAAACAGCAGGGCGGCACTGGACATTTGTGTGTTATAAGAAAGCTCTCGGCAGTTGAAGGCTTATTATTTTGGCCTTTCAGGTAACAGTCCATGTGCAAAGAAATGAAACCTCAATGGATAGGTTCTGGAGCCACTGTGGCTCAGATGTCCCATGCCCCAAAGGGAAATTTAATCTATTATAACAGTTCTGCCCAGTTAACAGGGCCACCCCACTATCTCAGCCCAAACCTATAGCTTCCTGCTGGTTAAAAATGTCCATTTAATGTACTCCCAGAAAAGATGCAGGCCAAAAGCAGCACCAACAGGCAATGAAACTGATACTGCACCTTTTTCAAGTAGGAGACCAGAGCTAGAAGCAGCTTACCTCCAGGTAGCTTCCATCCTGCTGAAGTACAAGGGACACTCTCTTCCCCCACCCACCAACTTCCCCACTCCCCCGCCCCCATTATGCTCTCTGCCAGTGCAACCTGCAGGGTCTCCCAGGTTATCCCTTCAGGTCAGGTTTTCCCTATTGTCCCAGAGAGATGGTAATGCAAGAGGCAGGTGGGCAGTGGTGGGAGTCTGCTATGCAGTGAGTGTCTCATGCTCAGATGCTCACATCTAAAACTTGGCCTGGATCAGCTTTCCAAGCGCTGATGAGTCTTTTATTCAGAGCTACTCTCCATTTTCCTTAGGAAACTATGGGTGCTTTGTAAATACTTGTTTAATTAAACAATTATTAGCACTTCTAATGTACTTGGCAGGAGGGCTGGTTATTTTATATCAAACATTTCTGAATCCCATGATGTTGCACCATGATGGTTACAGCATACTCCATGCTGCAAAGATGGGAAAACTGAGTCAGAGAAGCCATGTGGATTATTCAACAAGTGACAGCACTAAGGTTGAACTGATGGTTGTCTGATTCTAAAACATCCACTCGAGCCCTAGATGGTTTTCTCAGTGGTTAGAGCATTGGCCCTCAGACTGAAGGGTCCCAGCTTCGATTCAAGTCAAGAGCATATACCGCTGTTGCATGTTTGATCCCCGGCCCCAGTTTAGGCATGTGTGAGAGACAACCAATCAATGTGTCTCTCTCACATCAGTGGTTCTCTCTCTCTGTCTCTTCCCCTCCCTTCCACTCTCTCTAAAAATCAATGGGAAAAAAAATGTCATTAGGTGAAGATTAAAATAAAATAAAGTCAAACACCCACTCTGGTACTTTGTGATGCCCCTTGTCCTGTGCGTGCTCATGCTTGGACCAGGAGAGCAGATGAGCAGGCATCCACATACAAGAGGGCTGAGGAAAGATGTCCTACCAGAATGTCTCAGTCCTATTTCCATATCTATGTCCTTCTCTCCCCAGGCCTGAAAAGGGTGAAACAGCCACTGGAGTTGATGCCATTTGTACCTACCATCCTGACCCTGCAGTCCCTGTGCTGGATAGGGAGCAGCTATACTGGGAGCTGAGCCATCAGACCCATGGTGTCACCTGGCTTGGTCCCTACATCCTAGACAGGGATCATCTCTATGTCAATGGTGAGCCTCTGGTGGTGACAGATGTCCTCTGCAGCACCAGTTGGATTCTTTTGTCACTGCTCTGAGCTCTGACCAGAGGATACACCTATGTCTGCTTCCAGATTTCTCTCTCCTCACTCTTCCACTCCTTGTGAGGTCCCTGTTCTCCACCATATGTGTATACGTCACATACAGAGAGTGGTGGGAAGTCAGAAAGGTTATAGGAGACACAAGTCACCATCTGTAGGGGCACAACCTCTTAATGGCATCTACTCTTCTCTTACACCAGTAGTCCAACCCCTTCATCCCTTTCTTAATAACCTTTGAAATATCCCATCTCACTCTTACCTACTCTGCAGGTTACACCAGACCAGTCTTAACATCCATTCCCAGTGGTAAGTGTCCAAACCTTAGAAGGCCCTATGGCCCCACAGTGATTGGTATGTGTAGCTGGTTCTTCCTCCCTATGGCTAAGGCTTCAGTGTGGGGGAAGGAAGTCTTGGGTCTTTATTACAGCCACTCCCTCCCAACTTCAACTCAGTTTGGGCATCAAGGCCAAATTGTCTCTGGCATCTCCTAGGTTGAAACTGCATTATTCTTATTTCTGATGCTTCCTCCTCAGTGTCTATGACTTCTACACCCTTCTTGAGAAACTCATTGGCTCCAGTCTCCTTCTCCAGTTCTACAGGTAAGAGCATTCTCTATATGTCTACTGCTTTCCAAGCTGCATGCCTCTGTGCTTCACAATGAGAAGTAAAGACAGCATACATGGGCAGATCAAGGCAAGGGGATAGTATGAGAAGGATAAAATCTAGAGCCTGAGCTTCTGCCCTAAAATAGCTGTGTGGCCTTGGGGAAGTGCCTTAATCTTTCTGACACTCATTTTCATCTCTGTCAGATGGGGGTAACAGGATGTGCTTCCAAGGTTTGTTTGAGGATTACATGAAATACCAGATGGAAAGTGCTAACAAAGGGTATAATGTAGCATAGAGTAAGTCCTTACCAAACATCAGCTGTTATTGCGGCTATTTTTGTTGTCATTATTATTATTATTATTATTACTACTAGAGGCCTGGTGCATGAAATTCGTGCACTGGGGGGGGGGTCCTCAGCCCAGCCTGTACCATCTCCAATGTGGGACATCCCTCTCACAATCCTGGACCGCTGGTTCCTAACCACTCACCTGCCTGCCTGCCTGATCCCTAACCTCCCCCCCCCCGCCAGCCTGATCACCCCTAATGCCTCTGCCTGCCAGCCTGGTCTCCCCTAACTGCCCCCCAGCTGGCCTGATCACCCCTAACTGCCTCTGCCTTCTGGCCTGATCGCCCCCAACTGCCCTCCCCTGTCAGCCTGGTTGCCCTCAACTTTCCCCCCTGCTGGCCTGGTCACCCCACGCAGCCTGCTGTTCGGTTGTTTGGTCACCCCTCATTGCCCACCCCCACCAGCTGGGTCGCCCCACGCAGCCTGCTACTCAGTCGTTTGGTCGCCCCTCGGTAAGCCCTCTGCTGGACTGGTCGCCCCATGCAGCCTGCTGCTCAGTCATTTGGTCGCCCCTCATTAACCCCTGTGCTGGCCGGGTTGCCCCATGCAACCTGCTGCTCGGTTGTTTGGTTGTCCCTCACTAACCTCCCTGCCAGCCTGGTCACCCCACACAGCCTGTTTGGTCATCCGTCAATTGCGATGGTCACTTAGGCTTTTATATAGACTAGAGGCCCGGTGCACGAAATTTGTGCATGGGGGGAAGGGTCCCCTCAGCCCAACCTGCACCCTCTCCAATCCGGGACTGCTGACTCCTAACCACTCGCCTGCCTGCCTGCCTGCCTGATTGCCTCTAACCACTTCTGCCTGCCAGCCTGATTGCCCCCTAACCGCTCCCTTGCTGGCCCAATTAACGCCTAACTGCTCCCTTGCCAGCCTGATCACCCCCAATTGCCCTCCCCTGCCAGCCCGTTGCCCCCAACTGCCCTCTCCTGCTGACCTGATCACCCCCAACTGCCCTCCCCTGCCAGCCTGTTCTCCCCCAACTGCCCTCCCCTGCTGGCCTGATCGCCCACAACTGCCCTCCCCTGCCAGCCATCTTGTGGCAGCCATCTTGTGATGACATGGGGGCAGCCATCTTGTGATGATGTGGGGGCAGCGCATGAGGGCCATGCCGGGAACCAGTTCCAGCATGTAATAATTACAAGAGTTTCATCAAAAGGTTGGTGAAGCTTGGTGGACTCAACAATGGCTGAGCCACAAATGTAGTTTACCTGTTGGAACAGCTAAAAAGCATCTCCCCCAAACCTGAATAGGATAATCGTTTACTGCCAGACAGCTCAGGGCATTTTATTGCCTCCTGTTGGCCAAACACCTGAACAGCTGTAGGCTCTTCCCCAAACTGACAATGCTTCTGTAAACCCTTTGAAACCTTACCCTTTGAAGTGTATATCTCCACCTTGCCTTAGGACAAATTGTGTTAAATAAATAGCACAGGGTCCTTAGACAAGGAGTAGTCTTCAGTTCGTTTAGCTGAAGTTTTTCTGACCCCCAATGCCTTTCAAAATTATCTTTCGTCTTTGGACTCCTTCTTGAATCTACGCATCAGCCCCTTTCTCCAGATTGCTGAACCCTTTGTAAGGCTGGGAAAAGAGTCCTGGCAAGGGCCACCTAGACTTTTATTAGTATAGATTACTATTATTAATGTTGTTCAAAATAAAGCTTTCCTATTCTGGGGAGAGACATTCTGAGCTTCTGCAGCAGATGTGAATACCAGACTGACGCCACCCCTGTGCCCCTGACCTCTACATTTAGTACAGGCAGTGATTCAGGGTGTGATATCTTCTCTCTCAACTTCACTGCAGTCTCTGTCCTTGCCCTGGTGCCATTCACCCTTAACTTCACCGTAACAAACCTGCACTACATGAAGGACATGCAACATCCAAGCTCAGTGAAGTTCAACAAAATAGAAAAGATCCTACAGCACCTGGTAAGTCTCCTCCTGCCCACCTCATTTCTACACTGCCCACTGATGCCCACCATGCCCACTGCTATCAGTCCCCCACCTCTCCTATGCTCCATTCATCTCTTCCTGCCTTCCAACTGATGCCAACCCTGCTCTTCTCATCCAAGCCCTGCTCCTGCCCTTCCCTATCAGTCCTTTTATTCACCTCTTTCTCCTCCCTCAACAGCTCAGATCCTTGTTTAAGAACACCAGTATCAGTCTCCTCTACTCCAGCTGTAGACTCACCTTGCTCAGGTAAGATCACCAGAGATGTCCCAGTGAGGCACAGTGAGATTTTATCCATAGTCCTCTAGGGCTGGGTCCTCCCTTTGATCTCAGCCTTTTTCAGCTCCCCACCTTAAACAGCTACTGTTCCTCCAGTTCTGGCTCCTGGTCCCTGCATTGGACCTTTCTATCCTCAAGAGTCTCTAATCTCACATGCAATATTTAATAGGAGCAAAACAAAACATAATAACCTGAAAGTATGCACCAAATTCTTTCATAAGGATGCACCCCTCATCCTTCACAAAGAATAAACCCACAGCCTACCATGCCCACAACCCACACTGCTGCATATGTTTATTTTTTTATTTGAATTCATTGGGGTGACATGGGTTAATAACTAAACTTATATAAATTTCAAGTGTATAATTCTGTAATACTCATGTATATTGTATTGTTTGCTCACCAAACAGTGTTTAGTCTTCTTCCATCACTATACCAGGTGTACCGGTTAATAATGCAGATTTTTTTCAATAGATGGAGTTACACATATGTTGATATATATGCAATTTGACATGTATGCTCTTTTGTTGTATTGACAGCATGCTTCAAAACTTCATATGTCAAATTTGCTGAAGGTGTTAACATCATAGATATTTTTACACTTAAAAATTTCTAATTTCATGCCAAAAAGCATTAGTAGGAAGTTTTAATTCATTACTTTATTTTGAAGAAAAGTGTTGCTGAAAGTTATTGTATACTTCGGGAAGCTTATGGTGAACGTGCTCCATCTCAAGATACTTGTGAACACTGGTTTAAATGCTTTAAAAGTGATGATTTCATTGTGAAAGACAAAGAACGTTCAGGTCAACCGAAAAAGTTTGAAGACCAACAATTACAAGCATTATTGGATGAAGATGCGTGTCAAATTCAAAAACAACTTGCAGAAAGATTAAACGTTGTTCAGCAAACAATTTCCGATCGTTTACAAGCAATGGGGAAGATTTTAAAGGAAGGAAAATGGGTGCCACATCAACTGAACGAAAGACCAATGGAAAATCGAAAAGTCATCAGTAAAATGTTGCTTCAATGGCACAAGAGGAAGTCTTTTTTGCATCAAATTGTGACTAGCGATGAAAAGTGGATTTATTTTGAGAATCCCAAATGCACAAAATCATGGGTTAATCCAGGTCCACCATCAACATCGACTGCAAGGCCAAACTGCTTCAGAAAGACATTGCTCTGTGTTTGGTGGGATCAGAAAGGTGTGGTGTATTATGCGCTTCTAAAACCAGGTGAAACCATTAATACTGATCGCTACCAACAAATAAGCAATTTGGACCACGCTTTGATCGTGAAAGAACCAGAATGGGCCAGAATACACAGCAGAGTAATTTTGCTTCATGATAACACACCATCACATACTTCAAAAACAGTTAAAGACACATTAAAAGATCTTGCCTGGGAAATATTAACCCAACCCGCTGTATTCACAGACCTTGCTCCTTCCGATCAATGGCACACGCACTTTCTAAGCAGCACTTCAAAATGTATGAAGAAGTGGAAAATTGGGTCTCTGAATGATTTGCCTCAAAACAAGAAAAGTTCTATTGGGACAGTATCCATAAATTGCCTGAAAGATGGGGGAAATGCGTAGCTAGCGATGGACATTACTTTGAATAAAGCACTTTTGATGTTTCTCTTGAAATTATCATGTTTTCTTTGATTACAAAATCCGCATTATTAACCGGTACACCTGGTATATTTGACCCCTTTACCCTCTTCAACCTCTCCTCAACCTCTCCTATTGTCTGTATCTGTGACTTTGTTTTGTTTGTTCATTTGTTGCTTTCTGTTTTCTATCCCACATATGAGTGAAATCATAAGCGGCTTATTTTTTTCCCATTTGATTTATTTCACTTAGCATGATACTTTGAAAATTCATCCATGCTGTCATAAAATCTGTATATTTCATTCTTTCTTATGACTGAGTACTAGTCCATTGCATATAGTTACCACATCTTTTTTATATAATCACCCATTGAAGGACATTATTTCCATGTCTTGGCATCGTAAATAAAGCTGCAATGAACATACGGGTGCGTATATATTTTTAAATAAATGTTTCAAAAAATTTCAAGTAGATATCCAGAAGAAAGGTTTCTGAATCATATGGTAGTTCTATGCTTAATTTTTGGCAGAAACTCCATACTATTTTCCATAGTAGCTGTACCAGTTTACATTCCTACCTGCAGTGAATGAGGGTTCCTTTTTCTCCATATCCTGTCCAACACTTGTTATTTCTTGTCTTGTTGATAATAGCCATTCTAACAGGGGTAAAGTGGTATCTTATTATAGTTTTAATTTGTTTTTTCTTTATAGCTAGTGAAGTTGAGCATCTTTTCATATGTGTATAAATGGCCATTTGTATATCTTCTTGGGAAAAGTGTCTCTTCAGGTCCTCGGCCCATTTTTTAATTGGATTGTTTGTTCTTTGTTGTTGAGTTGTAGGAATAGTTTATATGTTTTGGATATTAGCCCCTTATCAGAGGTATTGGTTGCAAATATCTTCTCTCATTTTTGCCTTTTTGTTTTGTTGATGGTTTCTTTTGCTGTGCAGAAGCTTTTTAGTTTGATGCAGTCCCATTTTTTATTTTTACTTTTACTTCCCTTGCTTTTGGGATCAAAGTCACAGAAGCTTCTCTGAAACCAAAGTTCATAAGTTTAGTACCTATTTTTTTTTTATTTATTTTATTGTTACCAGTCTTATGTTTAGGTCTGTGATCCATTTTGAGTTAATTTTTGTGTATGGTGTCTAATAACAGTGTAGTTTCATCCTTTGGCATGTGGCTTTCCAATTTTCCCAACATCATTTACCAAAGAGGCTTTCTCTTCTCCATTATATGTTTTTGATCCTTTGTAGAAAATTAGTTGCCCATATATGTGTGGGTTTATTTCTGGGCTGTCAATTCTGTTCCATTTGTATGCATATCTGTTTTTCTGCCAATACCATACTGTTTTGATTATTGTAGCTCTGTAGTATAGTTTGAAGTGAGAGAGTATGCTACTTCTGGCCTTGTTCTTCTTTTCTCAGGATTGCTTTGGCTATCTGGTTTTTTTTGTGGTTCCATACAAATTTGATGAATTGTTTGTTATACTTCTCTGAAAGTGCCATTAGGATTTTGATAGAGATTGCATTAAGTATGTATATTGCTTTAAGTAATATGTCTATTTTGATAATGTTGAGTCTTCTGATCCATGATTGTCTTTTTTTCTTCCTCAATTTTTTTTAACAATGTCTTGTAGTTTTCATTGTATAGGTCCTTCACATTCTTTGTTCAGTTTATTCCTAGGTATTTTACTCTTTTTGTTGTAATTACAAATGGAATTGGTGGTGTGTTTTTTTGTTTTTGTTTTTTCATTTATTTCAGAAATTTTATTGTTAGTCTATAGGAATGCAGTAGATTTTTGTACATCAATTTTATATTCTGCAACTTTATTGTATTTGTTGTTCTAATCACTTTTTTGGTGGATTCTTGCCATCTGCAAAAAGTGACAATTTTACTTCTTTCCCATTTGAACGCCTTTTATTTATTTCTTTTGCCTGATTGCTCTGGCTAGAACTTCCAGTACCATGCTGAATAACATTGATGAGAGTGAACATAATTGTTTGTTCCTGATTTTAGAGTTAAAGCTTTCAGTTTTTCACCATTGGGTATGGTATTAGCGAGGGGTTTGTCTTATATGGCCTTCATTATGTTGAGATACCTTCCTTCAATACCCATTATATTAAGTGTTTTAATCATAAATGAATATTGTATCTTGTCAAAGGTTTTTTTGCATTAATTTATATGATCATATGATTTTTGCTTTTTATTTATTAATATGTGCATCACAGGGATCAATTTGCTTATGTTGAACATCTTTACGTCCATGGAGTGTACCCCACTTGGTCATGATGTATTATCTTTTTAATGTGTTGTTGTATTTGATTTTCTAGTACTTTTTAAAAGCTTTTTACATCTATATTTATCAGAGATATTGGTCTACTCTTCCTTGTGGGGTTGATCTATTAAGTGTAGACTACTTTGGCTGGAAAGTTTATTTCAGCCCTTTTGCGATCTGCTGAGTAAGGATTTTACTGCTCTTTAGGCCACAGGGTGGGTGCTTCCTGAGTCTGAGGAATCTGTTGTTTCACACCGGTGGGCTGTGGAGCATTGCAACTTTTTGCACCACTTCTGTGCCCCGGTCCTGGGCCCAGCCTTAGTATGCCAGCCACGCAGACCCAATTGCCATCTCTGCCCCTCTGCTTTGCCCAGTGTTGGTTGCACCCCAACCCTTACCTGCTATTGTGTCTGCTGAAGTCTTGAGGAGCACCAGACTCTATGCAGCTTCTGTCTCTGTTCTTTCCCCTCTCATAATGTCTCCACTGTTCACTCAGATATGCCACCTTTAGTTGTCTCAGTGCGATATATCTCAGACACCTCTGTGTGTTAAGCATGGAATCCTTTGTTGAATTATAAATGTTCGACTTGTTGTAACTTAAAAGGGAGAGACCTGTAGGTCCAGTCATGCTGCCATGCAGCTGATGTCACTCCTGGATATAAGTATTCTGAAGACTAACACACAGCAAGCACTTGGTATGCATCAGACATTGGGGTTCTTCACATATGGTCACTACTGACATTTGGGGTCAGGTAGTTCTTGTGGGTGGCTGTCCTGTGCATTGTAGGATATTTAGCAACATCTTGGCCTCTACGAACTAGGTGCCTGAAGTACCCCAATCCCCCAAAATTGTGACAATCAAAAATGTCTTCAGACATTTTCAAAGGCCCCGGGAAGTGCAAATCCAGAGGGTCATTTAAATGATTTCCATACATCATCTCCCAAACTCTTTAAACATCATTATTAATCTCACCATTTTATGTATGAAACATCAAGGCACAGGGAAGTTCAGGAACTTGCCCAGAGCCAATAGCTGCCAAATGGTAGAACCGAGATTCAAGCCCAGTCTCCTCAGAGCCCAGGCCTTGGCTCACTAAGCTTACTTTATCTCTTTTCTTTGTGAAGAACTATCGGTTCACTCTCATTCCACATCATCCCTGCCTTTGATTATCTTCTCCTTTCCAATACAGAGGTGTGGAGCTCGGCCCTAGGTCATCTAGTGATGGGGGGTTCTGAGCATGTGTGGCCTGCTCTATTCTGACATCCTCTGGAGGGTTGAGCCTTAGTGGCCATCTCCCAGAAATAACTCTCCAGGCCTCCAAAAATAGAATTTGAGAAAGGACTGTCTTCCTGAGGTGCCAGAACAGAGATGGAATGAAAGTCACCTTCCTTAGAGCCCAGCCTCGGGTGCCGATGCCCCTTAGTGAACGTGACCTCTCCACTCCTCTGGCCTGGAGTTCCACGCATTTTCTTTCCATCCACAAACATTGCTGGGGCCTCTAGTGTGTATGAAGCTCAGTGCTCTGCTCCAAAAACTTGATGGGAGCCAAAGCACAGATTCCGTCATCAAGAATTGTGTATTATATTAATTATATGCAAATATGTGTATATATGTTAATTACACTATTCTAAGCAAATTACTAATATCAATAGATTTAATCCTCACACGATATACCTGGATACCATGATTATGCCCATTTTGTAGATGAGAAACGGTGGCCAGTGACAACATTGAAGTGCTGAGAAATGAGGGAAGTATAGGCCCTAGGAGGAACTGGGATGAGACCTCATCTTTGGAGAACAGAAGTGATGGCCAGGAGAAACAGTTCTGGGGCAAGAGGAGTGTTGCAGGCAGAGGGGATAACATGGGGAAAGCAGAGTCTAAGGCAGAGAGGACATGCAAATTAGAAGTACTTACCTTTGAGGAGGGAGGCAGAGAAGTGAGGTGAGCAAAGAAGGTCTTTGATATCCTAATGTGCCTGTTTACGACATTGGAGCTTTATTCACAGGCAGTAGAGAGTGAAAAGTTTTCAGCAAATCTGTCTAACAAGGACAGATTTCCATTTAGAGTTGCACATAGAATGGACTGCTGCACATAGAATGGGTTGTAAAGGGAAGGGAGGCCAGTGAAGGGAGTCCTGTACAGAAGGTGGCCTCTTATGGAACTGTTTTTACAACGTGGAGCATATTCACTCAATGATGGAAGTTACAACATTTCTGTTGGAAAGAGCCGCACCACTTCGAACTTTCACTGTGGTGCCCCACAATGTTCTCAATGACCTTCTGCAGATGGATCCTCATCGTCTCTGCCTCTGTGTCCCTACCTCCACAGGCCTGAGAGAGATGGAGCAGCCACCAGTGTGGACACAGCCTGCAACTACCGTCCTGACCCTGCGGGCCCCGGGCTGGACAGAAAGCAGCTGTACAGGGAGTTGAGCCAGCTGACCCAAGGTGTCACCAAGTTGGGTCCCTACACCCTGGACCAGGACAGCCTCTATGTCAATGGTGAGCAGTGGCCATTTTTCCCTTGTGTATTGCTGAGCCCTCATGCTCCCCCGGCATGCCTCTTATTCCTTCCCTACATCCAGCACCTTCTCTCTCTCTGCAGGTTACACACACCAGACTTCAGAAACCACCCCCCATGGTGAGTACTGATGAGTAGTCTTTAGAAGCCCCCTTTACCCTACCAGGAAAGGAAGTGACAGACCCCTGCCCACATCTCCAGCTCTCAGGGAGGGAAAGGGTCAGGGACACAGGCTGGGGAGTCATTGCAATACCACACAGCTGTGAATTATTTTTGTGTTGTTAGCTGAACACAGAAATAGCCACCAAATGTTGATGGGTGGCTGGATGGAGGAAAATAAGTTAGCAACTGATTTGAGATAAATAATAAATTTAGGTTGCCAGAAACCAGTCATTGTCTCACTAATAGAAAGATGCAGACAGGAAACCTGGAAGGCTGGTCAACAACTTTAATTGCTCTGAAAGGTCAGAGCTAATCGCTCACTGTTTTAGTTGAAACATTGTTAGCTGAAGCAGCCTCCACCTCTGTTTGTCTTATGTAAATTTCTGTTATTGGAATTTCCTGCCTAAAGGTTATGGGTGTATCCCATAGTCTTAATAAAAGGGATAACAAGGCCGGAGGGGGAGTAGTCCTCCCGCTAGAGGTGGACTCTTGCCTGGCCCCCAATATTCCCAAATTAATACTTTTCCAGTCTTTTTTCATTTGTGTGCGGCCTTCTCCAGAACCCGAACCCTGAACCACGCGGGACGTGAAAGGGGTTCCTACATTAGGTGTAAATCGTTTCCTTCAAAGCTGGATAAGCTACCAAATTGTTCTCTTCTTCACCTGCTGCAAGTGATGGTCTAACCTCAACACTGGTGATTCTGGAATCAGGCCACAAGGGCCATCAGCCCTCACAGTGTCTCCAATGAGATGGCCAGTGGTCTCAGGATCATGGCCTCAGGCCCTGCCCCCTACATCCACCCCAGGCCTGACTCAGTGTGGGCTCTCCTCTCCCTCCCCTGTTGCAGCCACAGGACCACCCCTGGTGCCTTTTACCCTCAACTTCACCATCACTAACCTGCACTACATAGATGACACGTGGCCTCCAGGCTCCTTGAAATTCAATACCACCGAGAAGTTCCTGCAGCTCCTGGTGAGAGCCCTGCCCATGGTGCTGGATCTGCCCACCTAACCTGTCAAGCACACTGATGCCAGCCCCACCCACTGCACCCTTTCTTGCTCATTGAAGCCATCTATCTAAACTCCCTCCTGCCCACTGGTGACAACCCCTCCCACTCCTGCCCTGTCCATCAGTGCTAGCCCTGCCCAAGTCTCTCCTACCCAACCTTAAATGACCATCTTGCCCCTGCCGCTCCATCCATCTGTTTATTTCCCTTGTCCTCACCCACAGCTGAAGGCCTTGTTCAAGAATACTAGTGTGGGCACCCTCTACTCAGGCTGCAGACTGACCCGCCTCAGGTGAGACCTTGTATAGCCAGCCAGAGCAGCCTCAGGTGCTTCCAGATCAGAGGAGTTTGTTCTGCTTCTTCCTGCCCTCCCTGTCTAAGTTCTGAGAAGAAGTGGAATTCAGGAGGTGTTTGCTCCAGGACCAGTGCTTCTTCTGACTGAACCTCCTCCTACCAACTGTCCCAGATTCTGCAGAGCTCATCAGCAGGCTTGGATCCCTAGTCTGGTCATCTTTATGAATTTCCTCTTCCCTCCCTCTTACCGGTGATGGCATTTCCTTTAGGTTTTCATTTCCGTTTCCAGCATTTTTCTCAAGACAAATGTGTCTTCCACTTGCTTTAATCCCAAATTCTATCTCTATGCATGTCTCTTGGATGAGCTTTCCTGTCCCTTGGCCTTAAGGACATAGGTTTCTGCATTTCAATTTAATCATAATTTTCTCACCCACTGACAGTTTCTGCCTTGAAATTTAATAATTTTTCCACCCACTGACTGCTCACAGTGTGAGGATGGCCAGAGTTAGTGAGCTCAGAGAATCTAAGTCTGACTTCTCACCTCCCTACCACCTCCTCATTTCCTATGGCTCATTCCTGTCCTGCCCCCAGAACTGTCAACACCCCTCCCTAGGAATTCACTTCATTTATTGTTAACCCCATCATCCACCCTTGCCAGGCCCAAGAAGGAAGGGACAGCCACTGGAGTGGACATCGTCTGCACACACTGCCCTGACCCTGTGGTCCCCGGGCTGGACAGGGAGCGGCTGTACTGGGAGCTGAGCCTGCTGACTGGTGGTTTTACCCAGTTGGGCCCCTACACCCTAGACCAGGACAGTTTCTACATCAACGGTGAGGAGGGCCATCTTCTTTGCATCTCAGCTTGTTTTAAATCCTCCCTCTCCGTTGCCCTTTTCCCTAATCCCTTCCCTTCTCACTTTGTTTCTCCACATTCGCAGGTTACACCTACCAAACCCAGACCACCACCCCTAGCAGTGAGTATTCTGATGATCAGAAGTCTCTACAGCCCTGTAATTCCCAGACCTTAGTAACGAAAGAGGCCAGGAGTCCACTGCCTCCATGCCCACCCCCACCTCACCTCCTGCCTGGGGAAAATGGGGACCAGTACCCATAGAGTCCAGAAGTGGCCACCTTCTCCCGGGCATCTCCAGAATGATAATGTTCCCACTCGAGTACTGGGGATGCTTTCTCCCCAGTTTCTGTGATGCAGGTGTTTACATCAATGCTGAGGGGTTATGTTGGGGCTGGGTCTCCTTCTTCCCACTGAGTAGGCTCTATGGCAACAAGCTTCCAAGTTCAGACTCTCATTGATTGGGGCCTCCCATTTCAGAGGAATTTGAGCAAGGCTTTTGCCTCTCTGGGGCAGGGATGGTGAATTTTGTATCTTCCAGGTGAGCACTTTGTCTTCCTTTTAATGTATCCCAGCTGTGAGTCCAGCTGCCATCTCCTCCTCAGTGGCCAATTTTTTAAATTTTATTTCTTTATTGATTTCAGAGAGGAAGGGGGCGGGGAAGAGAGATAGAAACATCCATGAAAGACAGTCATTGATTGGCTGCCTCCAACATGCCCCACACTGGGGATTGAGCCTGCGACCCGGGCATGTGCCTGATTGGGAATCTAACTGTGACCTCCTGGTTCATAGGTTGACACTCAACCACTGAGCCATGCTGGTCAGGCCAATTTGCTTTCCCATGGAAGATGTCTTCCTTCCCCCTTCCTCACCATCTCTCCCTCTCTTTACAGGTTACACCCATTTGTCATCAGCCACCACCCCCAATAGTGAGTATTTCAGATTTCTGTGTACCTGTGACCACTGCCCTATCCCTAAAAATAAGCTGCTCAACCAGCCAACTCTTTCCTCCTGTTACCACCCCCACCCATGAGGATGGGAAGGAGTCCAGAGATTATGCATAGGAATGTGGTTAAACTAGGAGTGTAAGGAGTCACCCTCCTTTCTACTCCCCACACAACTGACCCCAGGATAAATGGTGCATAGAGAGAGGTGCACATTTTTATAACTAGACCCACCACTAATTCCACCATTCCCTTAAGATTACAGTACACTTTAGATTTTACTCCTAGTTGTTTTCCTCAGTTCCTGTGACATCCATATCCTTCATTTCTCTGGCTACATCCCCTTCCAGCAGGCCCACAGGTAGGAGGCACCAAATCCTCTCTGCAAAATCACTCATACTAGATCACTTCTCTCATTGCTCACTTACTAGAACACTTTTCTTGTTCACTTATTCATTTACATGGATTTCAGGGACCACCTAGCTATCAGGATCCAGCTGCTCAGAATCCAGATCCTGAGTCCAGCCCACATCACACAGCTGCTACTGACCTTTGGTCCACCCACCTCCTAGACATCATCCAGCCCCTTGGTCTCTGACCCTAAAGTGATCATCTTTTCCCAAACTTACTCTTTCTCATCATCACCAAGGCAGGTGCCAAACTTGACTCACCCTATTGCTCACCTTCCACCTCCATCCATCACCAGATCATCTCCTCTCCTTACGGAATATCTCATATGAGTCCTTCTTTTCTCTGCATCTGCATCACTCGGCCTTTATTCAGGCCACCTGCATGTTTTGCTAGGGCAGCTGCAGATGCCTCCACTCTAGCCTGCTACAGTCCACACAGCAGCTGCAGCCTCCCTCCCAATGTTCACATAATTCCTGTCTGTTGAGAATCTTTGGATGACCACCTGCTCTACAAATCACACCCAAACCCCTGAGCTGCATAGACACTGCCTCCCCTTCCTGGGCTCAGAGACTCCCTCCAATTTCATGTCTAGACTCCCCCAAGGCCACAGTGAAAGGACTTCAAGTTCCTTAAGTGCAACTGCTCTGCCCTCCTTTCGGGCCTTGTTCCTTCTGCCTGAGCACTTTTTCCACTTGCTTAGCTCCTGTCACCTAACTCTTACTTGAGCTTTTGGTGAGACCAAAAATGATGTTTTCTCTGGGAAGCTTTCTCCAGTCATTGATGGAGTGTCTGTTTTTGAATGGTACATCTTCTGGCTTCCCTGCATCATAATGCTCTGATCCCTATCCTGGCCACATTAGGAGACTATGTCTTATTCATCTTCGATCCACAGAGTCCAGCACAGAGCCTGTCACACAGTAGAGCTCAATAGATGCTCACTGAATAAATGAGTGGAGGTTCCCAATGTCCTAGCAATTGCATAACATCCTCTCTTTCAGCTCCTGCAGCCTGGGGCTGTACTTAGTCCACCTCTGGTGCCCCTTGGTTAGAGCCCCAGGCACCCTTGGTGTTTACTGTGATCCCAGCTGAACATATTTCTCTTCCTCCCCTACAGCAGCCACTGTCCCCACCCTGGTGTTCTTCACCCTGAACTTCACCATCACCAACCTGCACTACACAGAGGACATGGGGCACCCAGCTTCCTTAAAGTTCAATTCCACTGAGAGGGTCCTACAGCACCAGGTGAGGGCTCTTCATTGACCAGCATCAGCCCCACCTCATGCCTGCCCATAGCCCTCAGCCCTTCTGCTCACTACCCACTTTTCCCCTCCAGTTGCGGCTCTTGCTCGGTAAGACCAGTGTTGGCCCCCTCTTCTCAGACTGCAGACTGGCCTCGCTCAGGTGAGACCCCCACCCCCCAGATAGAGTGACTTATCAGGCCAGGTGGACCCTCATACACCAGCCAACAGGGCTCAATTCTTGGACATGTCCCTGGCACTGCTGGCCTTCAGCACCCTCCATGATACCTCCACGCTTCTTCGTGCCCAGAGGTAGTGAGAATGCTCAAGGCTTAGAAATGAAGCACCATGTTTATAGTTCATGTAATTCAGAGAACATTTTGTTTTCATTGAAGGTTCTTCTATTAGAGAACTACTGCATCTTGTCTGCAAATTCTAAATTGAAATGTTTTCTGTGCCTAATTGTGAGAGGTTGGCTCAGATGAGAGACATTTAAGAGAGCCCTAACAAGGCTTCAGAGCTACCCCTACAGCATTTCCTCAGCCTACTCCCTTTCACTTTCCACACCCAAAAGGACCCCCTTCCATATCCCACATCCCCATGTCCTTCCTTCTCCAGGGCTGAGAAACATGGAGCAGCTACTGGTGTGGACATTGTCTGCACCCACCACTCTGACCATGCAGGCCCCAGGCTGGACAGAGAGCAGCTGTACTGGGAGCTGAGCCATGAGACCCACGGTGTCACCCAGCTGGGTTCCTTCACCCTGGACAGGAACAGCCTTCACGTCAATGGTGAGGAGTTAGCTGCAACCATGATCTCTTTCCCAGTTGGGGTTTGTGTTGCCTCCATTTCTTTAAAGCAATAAATCATCCATCCTTTCTTTCTTTTGGTCCAGGTTCAGTCTTTCTTGTGATGAAATAATCACTGGGTATAGCCACCCTGAATCTCATTGCCTGGTTGCCTCCTTCTTGAATTTTTCTCCACTGTCTTTTACCTATACTTTTATCACACACAAAAATCCCTTTCCCTTAATCTCTATGTTCATCCCAAAACACACTCAGTTCCTCTCGCCTTCTCTCTGCAGGTTACACCTTGCAAGTCACAACCATGACTCCCACCAGTGAGTATTCCTGGACCCTATTTCCTGGGTTTCATTCCCACTTCAGTTTTGGAAAGCATTGGTTCTCCTTCACCTTCTGTCCTTGGTGAGAGAAACACCTGGAAGGGCCCCTAACACATTCCTTCTTTTTCTCCCTGGGTTCTGGTAGAGAATTCCAGTCCAGGGTGAGAAAATCTTAGACACTTACATGGTTTCCCATATCTGACCTTCACATGGTTTTCATTTTAATTTTTCTAAAACCCTACCCTGGATTCTCTTTTCTTATACTTTCATTCATGTCTTTGTTGTTATTAGTTTCTCAACATCAGTGTTACACCCATTGTTTTATTGATTTTTAATGATTTCAACTCACTTCCTTCCAGGCACCATCTAAGTTGCATACTGTATTAGTCAGCTCTGGCTGCCCTAACAAAATACTGGTGGCTCAAGCAACAGAAATTATTTTCTCACAGTCCTGGAGGCTTGAAGTCGAAGATCAAATTGCAGGCAGGGGTGGTTTCCTCTGAGGCCTTTCTCCTTGGCTTATAGATGGCTTCCTTCTTGCTGCCTTTTCACATGGTTGTCCCTCTGCACACACATTCCTAGTCTCTCTGTGTGTTCTAATCCCCTCTCTTTATAAACACATCAGTCAGATTGGATGAGCCGACCCCCCCCCCCCCACCACCAGTGGCCTCATTTTAACTTAATTACCTCTTTAACGGACCCTATTCCAAATACAGTCACCTACCAAGGCAGTAGTTATTAGGGTTACAATATATGAATTTTGGGGGAGGACACAATTTATCCTAAAACATATGCACTCTTTCCTTTAATTCTCACTACAACCATGTAACTTAGCTCCATTTTACAGATTACAAAGCTCAGGCTAAAAGAGGCTGCCAGCTCATACAGCAAATAAGTAATAGAATCCAAAGTCCCTGTAGTTTTAAAACTTATGCTTGTACTCTCCATTATGGGTTAATTCAGTTTATGGGCCAAACTCCCTTTACATCTGAAGCACTGCAATGAAAACATTGTAGGTTTTCAATAATTAATTGCCCTTGCATTAGGGTGTGTTTTTCTCAAACTATCCTTGGGTCCAGCTACCCTCCTTTACTTTTTCCAAATCATGACAGGCTTCTGGGCTCCTGAGGTCCAATAACAACCATCTTTTCCTAAATTATATTAGGAAAAGTAAGTTAAAGTCAGCTCCATTGACTGTGTTTTGTTTATCACTATACAGTCCTGGGAGTAGTTTCTGAAGCATTATAGAAACAAGTCAATGCACATGGAGGCAACACAAAATTGATGGATGAAAAGAAGGAAGAGGTGATGAATGGAAGAAGGGAAGGAGAGAAAATGGGAGAGCAGATGGAAGGGAAAAATATGAATGGAAGAGAAAAGAGTAAGGAGGGAGGAAAGATTTATAAAACAGATGGAAGGAAGAAAAGAGGGATGGGAGGAATTAAAGATGGATGGATAGATGGAAGAAAGGGGGATAGGAGGATGGACAGAAGGATGCATAAAAGGATGTGTAAATGGGAAGAAGTAAGGAAGAGAAGCACTGAGGTAGGAAGGAATGGTGGTTGGAAGGATGGATGGATGGAAGAATGGATGGGTGGGTAGATGGATGGTAGAAGAAAGAAAGGAATGGAAGAAGGAAAAAGAAAAGATGGATGGATGAAAGTGAAGATGGAAGAAGGAAGGTAGGAAGGAAGCAAGGATCCATAGATGGATGGAATGAAAGACGGATGGAAAGGTAGAAGGAAGTATGGACAGAAGGAAGCTTAAAGGGAGTGATAACAGAGTAGAGGGAAGGAGGAAGGAAGGGAGGTAAGCTCCCCCCATCAGAGTTTTGTCCTTAAATAAACACTGTGTTCCTGTAGTACTTACCTATTCTAGAGTCAAGCCATGGGACCACTAGTGTTACCTGTATCATATGTTCATTAATTCTACTTCTGTTGGGGTCTATACAGGTCATCCCAACTATTGAACATTGTACTAGCTGCATGTTATCCTCTGAGCCAGAGCACAGCAGGGTGGTCACAAGCAAGGTCTGGGGTTCAAACCAGATTTTCCCTCCCTTCAGCCATGTGACCTTGGGCAGATGACCATTTCTGTGCTTTGGTTTCCTTCTTTATTTAACGTGGATAATCCTAGAACCAGATTATATTTAGCCATGTAAAAAGCTTTGACATAGTAAGGAGGTGTTTGCTTATTAATTTTATGTAATGAATCCTCACATAGTGTTTACTCTGTGCCCAGCACTGTGCTTAAGCATGTTACAAAAACTAACTTGTTTAAACCTTATACTTGGAAGTAGGAACCATTATTGTCTCTTCTTACAGATGAGTAAATTGAGGTGCACACCCTGGCTGGTTTGGCTCAGTGGATAAAGTGTTGGCCTGCAGACTGAAGGGTCCTGAGTTTGATTACAGTCAAAGGCACATGCCTGGGTTGTGGGCTTGATCCCCAGTAGGGGGCATGCAGGAGGCAGCTGATCAATGATTCTCTCTCATCATTGATGTTTCTATCTCTCTCTCCCTCTCCCTTCCTCTTGTAAATCAATAAAAATACATTTTTTTTAAAAAAATTGAGGTCCAGAGAGGTTGGTTATAGCTGCTAGGATTTTTAAACTTTTTAAATCGATGCATAGAAGGGTGACATACCTGGTTGTATTGGCAGGAGAGATAAGAGATAGATAGATAGATAGATAGATAGATAGATAGATAGATAGATAACATAGGTATATAGAAAGATCAATGATAAATAGATGAGAGGATAGATCTATCTCCTGCACTTACAACCAGTTATGCCAATCTTCTGTGCAGTAGTTTAAGGAGCCAACAATTCTCGTAGACATAAATATAGACTTAGATATCTATCTATCAAAAGGAAGCCAAAAGGGAGTGTGAGACTGAGGCACAGAGAGACAAAGATAGAGATGGGGAGCAGAAAGAATATGGATAAAAATACCAGGGGTCATCAGTTCCCCATCAGCGTGGCAAGTTGGAGACTTCTCCTGGGAAAGTACAAAGCCACATTGTTTCTCAGAGCCCTCCACTCCTACATCTGGGTAGAAATGGCCCATCTTGATGCTCCCAAATCATTAAGCCTGCTCTATTCACTGTTGGAGTTGTCTCCATTAACAAGTGACCCTCAGGCTAATCAGAAGGACATGGGTCCCATGAATCCCCAGTCTTAGGTAGACATTGGGTCCCCGCCCCCAAAACTCCCTGCAAGCCTTGGCTCTCCACCCATCATAGCTGCGGAGGTCAGTGAGGAGCCTTTCACACTGAATTTCACCATCAACAACCTGCGCTACTCAGCAGACATGAGCCATCGGGGCTCCCTCAAGTTCAACATCACAGACACCCTCATGCAGCATCTGGTGAGAGACCTGCTTACCCCTCCCACCTCTCCATGACCCATCACAGGGATTGTTGCCCACCTTTAACCAATACTGGCTCTCTCCTTCCTCTCCAGCTCAGCCTGTTGTTCAGGAAGAGCAGCCTTGGTCCCCGATATGCAGGTTGCAAGGTCATCTCGCTAAGGTGAGAACAACCCCCTCCGTAGCCCACCACCAAAGGACATGGGCTTCTGTCTGTGAGGCTGCCCCTGGTTGTGGCAGGCTATTCTGGGGGGTTCTTTTCTGCATCCATTTAAAAAGTATTACATTATTAATTTTTTATATTGTGACAAAATACATATAGACACAAAATTATCCATTTTAACCATTTTAAGTGTACAATTCAGTGGCATAAATTACATGCACAATGGTGTCCACCCATCATCACTACCTAGTTTCAAAACTTTTCATCACCTCAAGCAAAAACTCTATACCCATTGGGCATTTAATCTCATGTCTCTGGATCGGTTTTTGTTCCGTTGGTGTTTATGAAGTACTTCTCAATTAGTATTTTAATTAAACTGACATGATGGTACAGCACCTCTGAGGCAGGTAGTAGGTACCATGGTGGCACTTCCTCTGCCCTCATCTAGTGGAGAAATCAGACAGGAATGAGGAGAGTAAGTATTAAAGTGCTTTCGAATGTGATAAGATGATGCAAAGCATAAATAAGTAGAGAGGAGTTTTACCCCGGGGACAGGGTAGCTTCTCTGTGGAGGTGACTTCTGAGATGTGTCCCAGAATGATTTGGCGATGAAAACTGTTCTAGGCATAGGGGCAGCCTGTGCAAAGACCCTGTGGTAGAAATGAACTTGGCAAGTTCAGTGAATAGCAAGGAGGCCAGTGTGGCTGGAGCAGAGAGAGAACAAGGTTAGAGAGAGGGAGGAGATGAGATTTGAGATATCATCAGGGTCTATACCGTGTAGAGCCTTGAAGGAAGTTTAACTTTTGTAATTTTGGTAAAATACACATAACAAACTTACCATCTGAACCACTTTAAAGTATACAGTTTAGTAGGATGAAGTATATTCACATTGCTGTGAAACCAATCTCCAGAACTTGCAAAAATTAAATTCTGTATCCACAAAACAACAACTTCCCATTTCTCTCTACCCCAATCTTGGCACCCATCATTCTGCATTCTGTCTATATGAGTCTGACTACTCCAGGTATGAATAGAATTATTCAGTCTTTGTCTTTTTGTGATGCTCATTCAATTACCGTAGGTCTTTAAGGTTCATCCATGTTGTAGCATGGCAGAATTGTCTTCTTTTTTAAGGCTGGATAATCTCCACTCCATGTATAGATTACATTTTGTTTATTAATTCATTAGGACTTTGGATTTTACATGGAACAGGCAATGTGCTAGGTGCTGGGTGTTCAACACGACAGCAATGAATTACACTGTCACATTCCCTGACCTAACGGAGGTCAACGACTGGAGAGAACAGGGACAAGTAATACATGCTTGCATAGTGGTGGATGAGCAGGGTTGCAATCACAGAAGAGGTTCCTGACCTCCTGGGAGGGTTCTTTGAGGAAGTGGAGGTGTCTAAGTTGACACTTGAAAGATGAACAGGAAATTGCCCAGGTAAGGAAAGAAGGGAAGAGACTTCCAGACAGAAGTCACTGGAAGTGTGAAGATCCCAAGGTGAGAGAGTGTGGCCAGGTAGAGAAACTATAAAAGGTTCAAGAAGGCTGAAACACAGGATCTGGGGTGTGTAGTGACCACAGGTGGAGAGATGCCAAGAGAACTGCATCCCCCAAAGGTCAACCTCTTCTTCTCCAGGTCTGTGAAGAATGGTGCCAAGACAGGGGTGGACTTTCTCTGCACCTACTGCCAGCCCCCCAGCGGCCCAGGTCTGCCTGCCAAGCACCTGTTCCATGAGCTGAGCTGGCAAACCCACGGCATCACTCGTCTGGGCCCCTATTCTCTGGATAAAGACAGCCTCTACCTCAATGGTTAGCAGTTCTCAGCCCATTCCACTGGAGCCACCCCCTAACTCCAGAGGATTCCCATTTACCAGTCTAGGGGAAAAGTTGAGACAAACTCAGGTGTGATTCTCTACTCCATACTGATTCTCCCTCACCCTACCAGGCTGGTCCTTGATTAAACCTGTTTTACAGAAGAATAAACTGAGCCCTAAAAAGGTTAAATAATTTGCCCAAGTGGGTGTAGCTTGAGAGTTGTGGACCCAGGTCATAATCAGCATTTAATGTCAGTCTTTCAAGGGGATATTTGGGGAAAGAAAATCGCACATCTATCTCCCCACACTCCTCTCTTCTCACCCTTGACTAAGGATAGACTTCTGGGTGGGGTCCTATACCAAGAAGGAGGGAAGGCATCTAGGAGGTCCAGGCTTCTGACACACTGGCCATCAGCCTACAATCCAAAAAGTGACAGCGTTTAAGAGGGTGACATTCATTTGGGGTTCTGTGAGACAGAGTTTGGCCATAGTAGGTTAATTGCAATAACTCAGCTTCCCTCCTCCATCTATAACCTGGAAATTGTACTTGGCAACTAACACTTAACCACCATGGCTCCATCAGGTGGTCAGGGAGACATTCTGGTCCTTTGTGACTCCCACTTTAGCAAGGAGGGAAATGGAGCTCAGAAGAGGGAGGGGAACTGCACACACGTACAGTAGGTTTATGGCCAGTCTGCACCTTGGTGTTCTGAGTTCACATCTGTTGCCTTCACCTTGGCCATTGCAGGGCGCACTTTAGGATTTTCCTCCCTTGGAAAATGCAGAACCTATATGCTTCATTTTGTTCACTCACTCAGCATTTACCAAGCATCTGCTGTAAGCCAGGCACCAGGGACAAAGACAGTCTACATGCACAACCTGACATCATGTAACCTCCAATGAGACAGAAACTGTTTTGTTCAGTGTGTTCCCTAAATGTAATGGAACTTGGCACATAGTAAGCCTGAATAACTATTCATTGGTTGGAGGGATAGATGGAGGGAGGGTGGAAGGGAAGATGGTGGAGTGTATGGATATGGGGGGAGGGGAATAAATGTATGAACATAAATGTGTGTCTTCTGTTGGGGGCATGGTGGATGGGGAAGAGTCGTTTTTAATGGAAAGATCAAGAAAGCCCTCATAGTGGATATGACATTTGTGTCTCATCTTAGATGCCTCGATGCTCACCTGGTACACATAGGGAAAGGAATCCAGGCAGGAGTCCCACACAACTCAAATGCATGGAATACCTGCCACTTTCCCTTATATGTGACTTGTTCATTTCCAGGTTATAATGAACGTGGTCCAGATGAGCCTCCTACAAGTACGTGTCTTTGCCTCTAGTGCCCATTTTAAACTCCTTAGTTCTTGAGCAAAGCGTTTCTCCTCACTGACAAAGGGAACTTGCCCTAAACTTAGTCCGGTCTTCTGAGTGGGGCCAAGGTGTCAGTGGGAGGAAGAATGCTGAGTCCTTGGCCTGTTTTTGGACCTGCTTCCATGATATTGGCTTTCTAAATTCTCCACATCCCTTTGGGTTAGAAAAGAACCTACAGGGATGGGCTTGAGGTCAGATAGTAACATTTAGTTCATGCCTCCTGAAAACAAAATCTCTAACAGGCACCCCACAAGGGGCCTCAGCATCAAACTGCAGACTCTAGGGGCTACTCAGTGGTTAGGCCAAATTTGCCCATGAACTCATCCAGTGGTTCCTTTGTTTATCTTTTAACCCATCTATTCTTCATTATTCCAGTTACCCCTTCTCTCAAATACCTTCTTTTCTCCCTCTTTTCCTCCTCCCAACACCTCCCTCCCTTAATCCATTCCTTCCTTCCTCCCTTTCTTCCTTCTTTTCTTCCATTCATCCATCCAATCATCCTTCTGCTTATTTACCTGTGTGTATTCTTTCTGTCCTTCCATTGATCTCTCCAACTTTTCTTTGTGCTATTCTTCTTTCCTTTTTTACCATCTGTCCACTCATCCTTCTGACCATTCACCTGTTTGTTCTTTCCTACATCGGTCCTTCCCTCCTGTTTCCCTTCCATCTCTCCAACTTCTATTCCTTGTCTTTATTCTTCCTGCTTCCTCTTTGACCCTTCATTTGTTCATTCTTCCTCTGTCCATCCAGGTATCCAATTTGTCTGTCCATTTTCTGCCCCGCCTATCTATCTGTCTTTGTTCAGTCTATCATTCACCCACTCTCACTCTCTTGAATTCATTTCATTTACAGGTTTGCTCACCCCTATACTCGTACAATTACACCTTTCCTCACTCTCATTTATGATACACCTGTGAGTGGTTTTCCTAGGACAACCTCTGCTGGAGTCCATAAGACCCTGATGGGACTTTCCCTCCTTGGAGGGGGCGGGTCTGTCCCTCACTGATGACTGCCTTTTTCATAGCTCCTGAACCAGCTACCACAGTCCTGCCCACTTTGTCATCACCTGTGCAACCAGAAGCAACCACAGGTATTTGAGGGGCCTTTTCCTTCCTAAGACAAGGTTTCAAGCCCCACCAGACAATTGTCACACAGGAACTGATGAGCTAGGCTGTGAAATTCTGGTTTTAGGGCATCTAGTTATACCAACAATTCAATTTAATGCCAACCCTAGTGGAGCCTCCAGGCTTGTGAGATTAACAGACCATTATAACAAAATGTAGGGTGTTTTGGGAAGAGGCACCTGGTATAATTTGAATGGGAATAGCTTTCTGGTGAAAGTTACCCACATGAAGCCTTTTAGAAGGAATAGGAATGCTCTAGATAAATAGAGCATGGAGAAGGCAATCACCTGGTAGAGGGGATTGATCAAAGCGTCAGTAGGCACAAACAGCATAGTGTAGTGAAATTGAGAGGGATTTCATTTGCCTGAAGTATAAAACTTAATATGGAGTAGATGGATAAATGAAACTGAAATACTGGTAAGAACAAGATTAGGAAGGAACTTGAGTGGCAGGTCATTATAAGCTTGAATCTAATGCTGAAGGCCATAGGGTGTTGTGGATGATATAGAGCAGTGGTGACCATAGTGAGACTTCATTTAAGAAAATTTCTACTACTATTCAGTGTGGAGAACAGCTTTTAGGTAGGGTGTCTGTCTACTAGTAGTGTGCCTGCTGGGGTATTGGTCCAGGTGAGAGAAGGTAAGAACTGGGCTAGGAGAAGATGGAGAGATGTGATGTATGTGAGAATCATTCACATGTGGAGTTGGTAGTACTTGGAGGTGAGATGAGTAATACTCATATTTCTGAGTGTTTATGATGGTTTTGACTTGACCACACCAGTGGGTGGTGGTGCCACTGGAAAAGAAGACAACAGATTATCATGATTTATCATGATTACAGGACTCTGATCAGGACTCAGGCCAGCTCCCAGTGACTGCCATCTCACCCCTTCTCTTCTTACAGTTCTGTCATACAACTTGGAGACCCTCACACTCAACTTGACCATCTCCAACCTCCAGTATTCAGTAGACATGGGCAGTGGCTCAGCCCTGTTCAACTCTACTCAGAGTATCCTGCAGTACCTGGTAAGACCCTGGTCCCAGCAGCTCCTGGTCGGGTAAATCCCACCCAGCCTCTTACCCAGCCCTCCTGCTCATCCTCTTCCTCCTTCCTCTCCAGCTCAGATCCTTGTTTATGAAGAGCAGTCTGGGCCCCTACTACTTGGGTTGTAGACTGATCTCCCTCAGGTAAGACTCTTTCCTGAGCATTTGCTATAATGGCCACTTGTGGTGACCACCCCTTTTTCAGCCTTCTCACCGACCTCACATTAGCTTCTCCATCTTTCTGGCCCCCACACCCAGCAGTTTCAGGATCTTTCTCTTTCTAGAGTTCCCACATGCCTCTCTCCCCAGGCCTGAGAAAGATGGGGTAGCCACCAGGGTGGATGTCATCTGCGCCTATCATCCTGACCCCTTGAACCCTGGGCTAGACAGAAATCGACTTTACTGGGAGCTGAGCCAGCTGACCCACAGTGTCACCCAGATGGGTCCCTATACCCTGGTCAGGGGCAGCCTCTTTGTCAATGGTGAGTGTTTATGCTGAACTTGGATTTACCGTGTTCATTACATGTCTTTGTTTTATTTTATCTCCTCTTTAAGAAATCGGTCTAAGCTCAGGCTGGGAGATACCCTCCACAACCTCCATGGGGAGGGTATTTCCTATTATTTCCAGTAAAAACATGAAATCCTTTAACCAAATTAATATAATATATTTTAATGCAAAATCAAAATTAGACACATAGTATCTAAGTAAGGTTCCTCTAAGCCAGTTGTTCTCACCCAGCGGCAATTCTGCTCCCCCCAGTAGACACTGGCAATGTCTGGAGACATTTTTAATTGTCACAACTGGGAGAAGGTGCTACTGGCATCTAGTGGACAGAGGCTGAGATGTTGCTAATATCCTTCAATATACAGGAGAACCCCACCACCAAGAATCATATAGCCCCAAATGGCAGTAGTTCTGAAGATGAGAGACCCAGCTCTACATGGTCCACAGTCCCTAGATAGGCAGCACACCAACACTTACCACACTTTACTGCAATTACTTGTTTTATTGTCCAACTCTACAAAATCAGGATTTGCCTACTGGGACGCTGGGTCCTTAGTTCTTAATAAGTTGACACATTGTGGTACTCAATGAATGAATGAACAAATAAAAGATGAGAATATCAGCCCCTCATCTGTAGGTATCTGCTGCAGTTCCCATTCATTCATTCAACAAACACACATGTGTGACAATTCTGTCCCAAGCCATGTATTGGGTGGGTATGGAGATAAAAGACACAGCTTTGTCACGGGAAAACTCATAGTCAAGTGAACTAATGATTACTTAGGGACACAAAAATAGCATCAACATTACATAACTGGTTGCTATGGGATGAGAGATGAGAGGGGGACAAGTCAAGGAAGGCTTCCTGAAAAATATTATGTGCCCAGACCTGTGTTAGATACTGACAAGAACAAGATAGATGGGTGAATTCCTACTCTCCTGGAGACCCATACCTTCGGGCTTCTGGAGCATGAAGAGTTTTCCAGGACGGGGGTGGAAAAGCATTCTATAAAGTGGTAACTGATAAGCACAAACATAAAAACTCAGCTCAGGAGAATCCCTATAAAACTCCGAGTTTCCCCCTCTTTGCGTGACTTTCCATTTGGGAACCCCCACAGTCCCCAGGGCATGAACCTCTGTGATGCCATGCCTCCATGCTAAAAGCTGAGCATCTTGGCTGGCCTGTGTTGCCCAGTGGTTAAGCATCAACCTATGAACCAGGAGATGATGGTTTGAGTCCCTGTCTCAAAAATTGGCACATTTTCCAATTGCAGGCTTGATTCCCCAGTAGGGGGCATGCAGGAGGCAGCCAATCAATTATTCTCTCTCATCATTGATGTTTCTATCTCTCCCTCTCTCTTACTCTCTGAAATCAATAAAAATGTATATTGAAAAATAGTAAAAAGAAAAGTAAGTTCTGAGCACCTTGACATGTCTTTTCTTTCTTTTCATGGCCCTAGGCTATGCCCCACAGGATTTATCTATTCAGAGTGAGTACCAGCTAAATTTCCGCATCATCAACTGGAACCTCAGCAACCCAGACCCCATGTCCTCTGAGTATACCTCCCTGCTAAGGGACATCCAGGACAAGGTGTAGTCTCTCTCACCCATCTTATATCTCCTTGCCCTGGGTACCCCTCTCATTCCTCTAACTTACATCTATTAACTGATTATTTCAACACTTCACTTTACCCAAGTTTTCTGAATTCTCTCAGTTTCTGGAGGCAGAACCATGTCTGCCTTCCCCATTCCCAGATGAGCAAAGTGAGGCTCAGAAATGGGAGTTCTGTGCCTAAAGTCACACAGTGAGTTGGGGGCAGAGAGAGGATTTGAACTCATTTCTCCCTTGCTCCAAGGCCTGTTCTTTCACTGGCTCCAACGGCTGCCTCCAGCCCCTAGTGACCTCTCTCTCACCCACTCTCCCTCCCCTTCATTCTAGGTCACCAAACTCTACAGAGGCAGCCAGCTAGGAGATGCATTCTACTCCTGCCTGGTTACTGACTTGAAGTAAGTTGAGGAGATTGGAAGTATCGGCTGAGTTGGTGGCTTTTGCTCTGAGCTCCTGTGGCATATCTTGTTCTGAAAGTCCTAACATTGTGCCCATTCTCCCCACATCCCTGTCAGCTAATCCTATCATCTCCTTCTATAGGTTTTCAGGGGTGGGTAAATGACTAACCTCATGGGGCCACTAATCATTAGTATCTACCACCTTCTCCTCTTTTGGACACTTTCAACCAATATCAGCTCAATAGTAAAATTTACCATGGCCAGCCTCTCTGCTGAGCACTTTCATGCATGATCATCTCACTTAATTCTCATCACAGCCCCATGAGGTGGATACAGTGATTGTCCCCATTGTTCAGATGGGAAAACTGAGGCTCAGCAAAGTAAACAGCCCAAGAACTGTCCAAGTTGGGATTGCACTCAGTCTCTGAGGGATGGGTGGAGGAACTAGGAAATCTACACTGTAGAGGAGGATCATGAGGCATATTGTTTTGAATATTGAAGTTGAATATTGAATTTGAATATTCCTAACTTCAGTTTCTTTGTGGGGATATTTGTAATAATACCTTCTACTGCAGTGATGATGAGGGAATGTGTAAGTCACTTCTTAGGGGTGCCTAGTAGATGTTCATTGTTATTACTGTTATTGCTTTTATTCTCAACTCCTAAACACCTTCCATAAAGCAGGAACTCAGGGGACACTGCTGGTGTTGGATGCTGGCTGAATCCCCATTGTCTCTGATTCTAGGCTGGGCTCTGTGACAGTCACTATCCAGGAACTGTTCTCCTCCAGTATAGACCCCAGAATGGTGAAACAAGTTTTTCTAGACAAGACCCTCAATGCTTCATCCCACTGGCTGGGTGCCACCTACCATTTGGCAGATATTCAAGTGACAGGTACAAGACGGGGGACTGGTTTCATGGCTTGTGGAGATGGGCTTTGAGGAAGGATGGGTCTTCTCAGTAGCAATGGAATGGATGTAGGCTTGGGAGGGAGAAGTGGTACTCTTTTGGAGGCCCATGTTAATGACCCATGTTCATGGCCATGGATCATCCAACATGAGGCAAAAAGAGAACATGCAGCAGTTACCTTCAAAGGAATGCTTATTTTTACACAAATTTTTCCAACCCCAAATATCAAGCGTCCTGGGTTGCCTTTTTAGACCCTCTTTTTGTGAGTCATTCATTGTTCATTCATTCAACTATTATTTAATGCAAGTTAATAAGTACCGATGATGCATTGTGAAAATTTCTATAAAGGGATTTCAAGAGCCTGTGGGAACCTCAAGGAGGGACACACATTCCTGTCTTAGAATGTTTTCATAAGGAAGTGATGAAGACACTAAGATATGATGGAGAACATGGCCTAGCCTGTGGGGGACGGGGGATAAATAGATGTACTATATGTGTCTTTAACCTAGAAGATAGAAAGAGCATGGCATATTTGGGGAAGCTATAAGAGGTGTGTTGTGGCTGGTGCATGCACTTTGACATGGGGAAGGTGACAGCTGAGGCTAAAGAAATGGTCAGGGACTTTCTTGGGCACTGGAATGGTTTGTGGAGGAACACAAAACACTTTGAGTTCTACTTTTGAAAGCTCGTTTTCTGGGTGCTTTGTGGAGAATGGATTGAGAGGGGGAAGGAGACTGGAAGCAGCAAAAAACATGAGGAGCTTAGGCCAACAAAGGTGTGTGACCAACGCCTGCTGGATTGGCCAGCACCTGCACTTGCCAACTACACCTCAGAGAGGTCCATTCTACTCTCCCAGACATCCTAGGGAACTCTCAGAATTCTTGATGGATAGGGGTTGCGCAGGTAGATAAATGAATAGATTCAAGGTGGACAGGTGGATGCAGGGTCTTCTGGAGCCCATCTTAAAAAATCCATTTCAGGTCACATTACCAGAAATAAGTAGACTGGTTTAAATGACCTCTTGTTAAATCCTTCCCCAGGTATTGGAATTTTATACTCTCTTTTTATTCTAGAACTGGAGGCATCAGTTCATCTGCCAACAGACAAACCAACAAGCAATCCCAGCCCTCAGCACTTCCATCTGAATTTCACTGTCACCAATCTACTCTATGTCCAGGACATAGGCCTACCAGACACCACTACACACCAGTGGAACAAAAGAAGCATGGAGAATGCGGTGAGAATGCAGTTGTTTCCACTGTTTCCATGTAGAGACTGACCTATAGATCCAGGTAGTCAGATGGTGACTTTCATAACAATTCATGAATACAAGTTCTTATTCCCATTTTGCAAATGAAGAAATAGGCACAAGAGATTCACCAGCTGTCCCAGGGTTATGTACTAAGTCCTACCCTGGAACAAAGCCTTTTTTGGGCACACATACCTTCACTAGTCTTTGTTGAGCCAAGAAAAAAAATAGATGGAGAAGTTTGTTCAGTGGCTGAACATTCTCTGAGAAAGCCTGGGGTTCTGATGAGAGAAACTTTACCTTGTCTTTCAGCTCAACCAGCTCTTCCGAAACAGCAGCATCAGGAGTTATTTTTCTGACTGTCAAGTTATAGCATTCAGGTGAGTTCCAAATCAGGCCTAATGCCTCTGTAAACTTCTCTTTTACATAAAGGATATACGGTCTTCTTTAGGTAAGAGAATCCCTATGCTACGATCTCTCAGTTCCTAGCTGTTACAGAAGAGAGCCCTAGAGATATAGAACTGTTACTTTAAAAAATAGCCTCACTAGAGATGGAGGTGCCTGGTTCTGGGTCCATGGGATATGGCTTATAGAAAACATTTCTTTAGAAATCAGCTCCTGAATCCACAACCCATACAAGATGGGGGCTATCGTGAGATGACCTAAAATTCAGCAGTCTAATCCTGTTGTCCAGTAGAGTAGCCACAACTTCATGTGGCAATTAAATTGTTATACTCTTATTGAAATACTGTTCACATACTATTCCATGTGTTTATTTCTCAGACTTTTTTTCATATACAATAGCACATCATCTGCAAAACAGTTCAGATCACATTTTTATGTCTTCTTTTCCAATCTAGATGCCTTTCATTTCTTTTTTTTTTTTTGCCTAATTGCTCTCATTAGAACCTCTAGTATAGTTAACATAAGAGATGAGAAAAGACATCTTTGTTTTGTCCTTGGTCTTAGAGGAAATCATTCTGTCTTTTACCACTGACTATAATATTAGCTGTAGGTTTTTTGTGAGGGTTTGTGAGTTTTTCTGGTTTTGGTTTTGGTTTTGATTTTTTTGTTGTTTTGTTTTTTTGTGGTGTTTTGTTTTGTGGTTTTTTTGTGGGGGTTTTTTTGGATGCTGTTTATCACATTGAGAAGGTTTCTTTTTAAAATCTCCAAGTTGTTGAGGGTTTCTTTTAAATCATAAAAGGCCTAGTTTGTGAAATTCTTTTGTGTGTGTATTAAGATAATGAGTATTTGTGCTTTATTCTATAACTACTGTGTATGTCATGAGTCAGTTTTTATTATATTAAGATAACTTTTTTCATGTAGGGATTAGTGATTAAGATCTTTTCAAGTCTTTCCTGGGCGTGCACCCAGACCTGAACTCTTGCGGCCTTCTACATCCCCTCAAATTCATTGGAGAGTTTCAAAGCCAGCTGGAGACATCTCATTCTTCCAACTTTTATCTTAAGTTTCTGGCTCAGCTGTTGGCTGCCTCAACTAATATTGCTCCCTCATGCAGTTACAATGCAAAAACAGTTACCACTGATTGTTTTTAGGAAGTTCCCTGGGGATAGATAGACCTTCCTTGCTGAGCAAGCTGAGTCAAAGAAAGACAAGCCCTGAAAATGGGGATATTTCAAGGGGAATGCCACACAGGTCAAATAGAAAAAAACTGGGGTGCATCTTTTGGGGAGCTCCAAACCCATGATGGCTACATGACTGCTGTTTTTCACAGTTACGTGGTTCTGAGACTGATGCTTTTCACAGTTCCTGAGGACATTGTGAGTGCAGAATGGGAACAGTGCAGGTTATAATGCCACAGCGCTTACTCCGTCTGTCATGATTCAGCCATTTCTCCTAAACATGCCTCAGATGGTTGCAAGCCTTTAGTTCATTTCTGTACTTTTGATAAGTTTATGTCAATCATTTTCATTGTGTTCTCCTTGTTTTTATGCGTTTTCAGAAGTCCTTACTCCAACATTTCATCGATGTTCTCCTTGTGGCTTTGTTTTGAAATAATTATATTACATTACATGAGAAACTCAATTCTTCACTCACACACACCAGCCACATTTTAAGTGCTCAGCAATAACTTGTGGCTAATAATGATTATATTGCACAGTGTAGACACAAGGTTTACTTCAATGCAGAGAGTTCTCTTGGCAAGAACTAGAACAGGAAAGCTAGACTCAGGACTGAGATTCAGATACCCCTGCATCCCTTGTGTGCTTCCAGGTCTGTACCCCACAACAACCATACTAGGGTGGACTCCCTGTGCCACTTCTCACCATTGGCACAGAAAATGGACAGAGTTGTCATCTATGAGGAATTCCTGCAGCTGACTCAGAATGGCACCCAGCTACAGGACTTTACCCTGGACAGGAACAGTGTGCTAGTGGATGGTAAGACTTCCAGGTCATTGGGGCAGGAGTGGGGGTCTACGGTAAGTGCCACACCTGTGGACTTCCCTAGGAATCTGGAAGCCTGGAGATGAGTCAGCATTGAACTCTATGAGGCTGGCAGGAGGTAGTAGCACAGTCCCCTGGCTTTACCCACTATTGAGGGAGAGGAAAGGCTGCCCAGTGGAATATAGGAGGCCTTTGTCTTCACCTATATAGCTCTGTGCCCTCAGGCTAGTCTTTTTCCCACTCTGGACTTCAGAGTCCTTTGCCTACTGAAAGTCAGTTACCAGATGGTCAGTGAGGGCTGTCAGCAGCAAACTATGTGTGAACCAGCCTTGACAGGTGTGATGGAATGGACCTGTTTTCTGTCCCACAGGCTGTATAGAAAGAGGCAGTGGGCCTGACTTGGCCTACAGGCTGTATGTAGTTTGCCCAGTACTGCTGTAGATCATTACCATCCAATAGAACTTTTTCAGAGATGGAAATTTCTCTATCTCTGCTGCCCAGCACATCAACCACATAGAAGTTTTGAGTATAAGACATATGGCTGAGACAGATTTTTATTGTTACTGATTTTAATGTTAGAAGGTACCAGAGTTTTAAATTACATTTAATTAAAATTAATTGTAATTTAAGAAGCCCCCTTGTGGCAGCTCTGTATTGGGCAGAACTTCTTAAAAAGTTGGATAGGAAGCCCTAGCCAGCATTGCTCAGTGGTTAGTATCAGCCTGAGCTCAGAAGAGTTGCTGATTCAATTCCAATCAAGGGCATGTACCTGAATTGGCAGGTCCCATCCCCGGCCTGATTGCGGTACATGCAGTAGGCAACCAATTGATGTCTCTCTCTCTCTCACATTGATATTTCTCTCTCTCTCTCTTTCTCCACCTCCCTCCCTCCCTTCCTTCCACTTTCTACCCTCCCTTCCACTCTCTTTAAAAAACAAAAAAAGTTTGCTAGGGAAAAGTAGGGGACCAGAAACCCTCCTAACCTGCCCAAAGGGTACAATGTGTTCCTACCCTCATGGAGTTTATATTGTAGTAGAAAATAACAAGAATAGGCAGTTGTCAATAGTAAATTATTTGATGTAAATCATTCCATGCTTGGGAGTAGTAATCAGAGAAGGCTTCCTGTAGAAATTATATTATAGTTGAATACTGGGAAATGAGTATAAAACAGTGTAGTAAAGGAAATGGAGGTAAATGGGATTCTAGGCTGAGAAGAGATTATGAGTTGTAATTTACATATTTAGAGAGATCTCATGTGTTTGCAAACTGGGAATAACCATTCTCCCTTGACAGTCATAAGATGGTCCAGCCCACTTTCAATATTCTGTGCCCAAAAGTAGAAATTTGATTTAATATACTATTGTAGTGTGACAATGGGTTATGTAGGCCATTGCATCTCATTTTGTAGGGATGCAAACTGAAATGGAGTGAGACATAATGATGTCTACTTTAATATTCAATGAAAATATGGGATGAGGCAAGAGTGGCAACTGTTAATAATTTGTGCATTGGGTGAAATACTGTTTTCATTGGGTGAACTGTACATTGTTAAAATTAGGTGAGGGATGTTTATGCTATTCTATTTTTCTGTGTGTTTGAGGAGTTTTATTAAACAGAGTAAAACACACTTCTCCATTTTATTCCCTTCCAGGGTATTCTCCAAACAGATCCGATGCCCTAACTGGGAATTCTGGTAAGCCTCAAGGCAGCCCCAGGATGGGGAGGGAATGTCTTGATGCCTCATCCCAGAGACACATGCACACAGGAGCTTGTATGATAACAACAGTTGGCCAACCCATATCACGGACTTTGAGGCACAGTGGGGAGAAAGCAAGATCCCTGGGGAAGGAAAGGAGGTGGCTCAGCCCAGCACTTGTCTCCCCAGATTTCCCCTTTTGGGCCATCATCCTCTTCTGCTTGGCAGGACTCTTGGTAGTCACCACGTGCCTGATCTGCTGTTTCCTGGTAAGCGAGGAAGTGGTGCTTGTCTTCTTGCTATTGGGTTGTAAGAGTGTTTTATATGCAGTCATGCATCGCATAGCAACATGTTGGTCAAGGATGGGCCACATATATGATGGTTATAATGGAACTGAAAAATTGCTACCAGCTAGTGACATCATAGCCTTAATAAGGTTCTGGCAAAGTACATTACTCTAGTGTTTGAGGCAAACACACCTACTACGTTTCCAATTGAATCGAAGTATAAATTGTGTATAGGCCATAATACTTGATAATGATAATAAAGGACTATGTTACTGGTTTAAGTATTTACTATACCATGCTTTTTATTATTATTTTAGAGTGAACTTTTCTACTTACAAAAATGTTGGCTGTAAAACAGTATGGTGTGTTACACCAGCAGCAGTCTCATACATCTCATGTTTACTGCATCTCGTGATTGCATTATTTTTGCTTGTGCTTGATTTAACTGTGTGTTGTTTTATAAAGTAACATGCTGTGTGGGCAATCCCCTAAGGGCACCTTTCTCAGGTCATACCCCTGTTGTTACGTGGTATATGACAATATTAGAAATACAAGTCCTGTGATGGACGCATGTTTGCAAATATTTTTCCCAGTCTGTGTGAGACTTGCCTATTTCTTTTCTTAACAACAGTAGTCCTTAGGAAAATGTAACTGAAAATCTCAAATCTATCATGGTGGTAGAGTGACCACTACATGTGAGAATGGCTAAAATAGTATATAGACTGACCATAACAAGTGTTGGTGAGTATGTGCAGCAGCTGGAACTCTCATGTCGTGCTTATAAAAAGTAGCTTAGTGATGTTGCTTCTGTAAGTTGCATACACCTACACAGCCATCCCACTCCTAGCAATTTATCGCAGGAAAATAAAACATACAAACAGATTTGTACACAGATGCCCATTAGAGATTTGTATGTACTAGCTCCCAAAGGGAAAACAACCAAGATGTCCACCAACAGGTGAAGGATAAACAAACCGTGACACATCCCACAATGTGATCTTCCTCCGCAACAAAAAGGAAAGAATTAATAATACGTGCAATGACATGTATAAATCTCAAATAGTTATGCTCAGTGAAAGAAGTTAGGTAAAGAAGATACTGTATGATCTCATTTAGAAACAACCTTTACAAAATACTAATGTATAGAGACAGAAATCAGGTCACCAGTTGCCTGGGAATAAGAATGTGTCTGCAGGAGGAATTACAGAGGAGCCTGAGTACACTTTTGGGGTGATGGGTATACCTTATCTTGATTATGATGACAGTTTAATAAGCTATCATCAAAATTTATCAACTCATTCACATTAAATGTATGCAGTTTATTTTATATGAGTTATACATCAATTAAGATATAGTGTGGGGAGAAAGAGGGAGGGAAGGATGAGGAATATAAATGGTTACTAAAGGGAAAATGGTAGAACAAATGAGAGTGAAAAGGGGGAGAGAAAAACAGAAAGAGATAAAAGAGGGGAAAAGGGAAAGGGAAAAAAGACTGATGGAGAAAATTAAATTTAAAAAGGAGAGGGAACCTGACCGGTATGGCTCAGTGGTTGAGCTTAGATCCATGAACATGAGGTCATGGTATATGCTCAGGTTGCTGACTTGGTCCCCAATAGGGGGCGAGGCTGCCAATCCTTGATTCTCTATCATTGATGTTTCTATCGCTTTATCTCTCTCCCTTCTCTTAGAAATCATTTTTTTTTTTTTAAGTTTTAAAGCGGAGGGACACATCTGCTCTGTGGTTTTGGCCATCTTCTTCCCTAGTATTCTCTCATACTTGGACAGCCAGACGGTCCATTCTGAGTCCCTGTCCTCACCTTCACAGGTCACCGTGTGCTTGCGGAAGAAGGAGGGAGATTTTGAGATTCAGCAATGATGTCTAGTACCTGCCACACCTAGACCTGAGGAAGCTGCAATGACTAGATCTGCCTGAGGCCCCTGTTCCCATCCAGGACCCAAAGGAGCTTGGCTGGACCAGAAATCAACCACCCTGATCTGTCACATTCTCTGGGCCCTTCTTAACATGGCCCCTGTCTGGTTCGCAGGAAACTAAGATAAAATTCTTCCCCTTCATTAAGTCCTGAAGGCAACTGGTAGTTCCGGCTTGTCTTGTGGTTTCATATGCCTTTATCCCTCAGGAACTCCAGAGTTGGTAAAGTGGAGCAGAAATTGCCACAGTATAAAATCATACTCTTCAGCGCAAGGTTTCCCTTCTTAGGAAACTTTGCAGCACACCTCCCCTGACCTGTGTCAGCAATCACACTTATCTCTGTGCCTCCATTTTCCCACCCCCAAAGCCCAGGCATCTCAAGTGCCCTTTGCACTACTTCATTCCCTGAAGTTCACACTCACCAGGACTTCCAGATCAACCTGCCTCTCTGGAGCCCCTTTCCTCAGGGTTCTCCAAGAGGGAAAGTAGACCAGGATGGAAGGAATGGCTTAGATATGACTGCATTCAGCCCTGGGACTTGGAACCTGAGATGACTAGAAATCTAGGAAGACTGAATACAGAATAACACTCAGACCTTAGAAATACAGTGTCTACTTTGGAAGGATAGGTGAATAAAACTCAGGGGGAAAATATGAGAAAATGAGTCTTTTTTATTTCATATTTCTCTGCACAGAATCCAACAGGACAGATATAGCAGGAGCTCCCCAAAAGAAGCTCAAAGCATCTCAGGCATGGGACTGGCTGTGCTGTCCTGCCCTGCATTTGTAAAAACAGATTGTGTGATTTCTACACCTTTTGCAGATGACCACAGCTGAAGATACCCAAGGGGTTAAAATTAAATCCAACTAATGTCAACCATTCCATTTTTTTGGTGTGAACTTTCTGTTCCTCCATCTTAAGCTGTCATTCTCTGCGAATATACTTCCTGGAGATTATAATAATGATATAAGAACTACCATTATTGACAGCTTCATATCTGCTCAGCAACGTGATTGACAAGTTCAGAATGCATAGTCTCACTTATACTACCATCCTTGGGGCTTTATTCCCATGTTGCTCCCATAAAGATATGGAGGCTAAGAAATATTAAATAGTAACGAAGGGAAAATAATTGCTAAGAAACTAAACACCTAGCCAAGCTACCCATCAAAGAAAGAGGTAAAGACATTTTCTGATATACAGTCTCAAAGTTGACCTCCCCTAGGCCTTTATTGAAAACACCAGTAAAGAATATGCATCACAAAGAAGAAAGGTGAACCCAGAAAACCATAGCAATGGTCATGAGAAAAACAAAGTATATGAAAATTAGCATGGTTTTAAAAATAAGACATTAAAAACACATTCTCCCAAAATTCAAGATGGTTACATGAAAGATCAGAGGAGAAAAGATTCTATTAAAAGTTACTAATGTTTAGGGAATATATAAATACCATAGATACTCTTATTGTGTTACACATTACTCTCAGAAACTGATAAACTTGACAGAGAAATGTAGGTAAAGAGAGGACTTACGGTCAAGACAGCAGAGTAACACCCAAGTAAATACTGTGCTTGCCTCCTCCCATAACAACATCAAAATTACAACTAAATTATGGAACAACCACCCTTGAGCACCTCCTGAAGACTTCCTGGACAGAAGTCCTGTAACTACGGATTATAGAGGAAGCCACTTGGAGACTGGTCAGAGGGGCAGGAACAGGAAAGAGGCTATTCTCACAACCACATGTGGTGGTGATAAATCTGCTTTGGCAATCTCTCCTGTTGAGTGAGGGGTTCCAGCCCCACAATAGGCTCCCTATCCTGGAACACCATTGCCAGAAAGAGGAGTCCCCACAACATCCTGCTGTGAAAATCAATGGATATTCTGTGTGGATGAGGTGGAGGCTGCTAGAGATGCAGCAAGTAAGGGGGTCCCTAACTCCAGGGCTCCCAAAGTATTGAGGTGTAAAACCACACTGAGCCCCAGTGTGCATCCCCCATTCCATGCATTTCAACACTAGAGGGCCATTTGCAAGACTAGAGGGCCATTTGCCTAGCTATGTCCCGGGTCCTTGCCAGCTTGTGGAAGCTAAGTCTTTTTTTCTTTTTAATTCTTTATTGATAAAGTATTACATAATCTCCTTTTTCCCATTGACATCTCCCCAGCTGCCCCCAGTCCCCAGCACGTGCCCTCCCCCCATCTATATCCATTGGTTTCTTACCCCACACCGTCCCTCATAGGTTGGACAGTCTGTTTGATGCTTCTATAACTCTGATTCTATTTTGGTTCCTCAGTTTATGTTGTTCATTATATCCCACAAATGAGTGATATCATGTAATATTTATCTTTCTCTGACTGGCTTATTTCACTTAGTATAATGCTCTCCAGATCCATCTATGCTGTTCCAAATGGTAAGAATTGCTTCTTTTTTATAGCAGCATAGTATTCCATTGTGTAGAAGTGCCACAGTTTTCTAATCCACTCATCTGCTGATGGGCATTTAAGCTGTTTCCAAATCTTAGCTGTTGTAAATTGTGCTGCTATGAACATAGGGGTGTATATATCCTTTCTGATTGTTTTCTGTTTTCTTGGGATATAGTCCTAGAAGTGGGATTACTGGGTGAAATGGCAGTTCCATTTTTAAATTTTGAGGAAACTTCATACTGTTCTCCACAGTGGCTGCACCAGTCTGCATTCCCACCAGCAGTGCATGAGGGTTCCTTTTTCTCTGCATCCTCTCCGGCACTTGTCATTTGTTGATTTGCTGATGATAGCCATTCTGACAGGTGTGAGATGGTACCTCATTGTTGTTGATTTGCATCTCTCATTTGATTAGTAACTTTGAGCATGTTTTCATATGTCTCTCGGTCTTCTGTATGTCTTCCTTCGAAAAGTGTCTGTTTAGGCCTTTGCCCATTTTTTGATTGGATTGTTTATCTTCCTTTTGTTAAGTTGTATGAGTTCCCTCTAAATTTTGGAGATTAAACCCTTATCGGAGATAATATTGTCAAATATGTTCTCCCATGCAGTGGGCTTTCTTGTTGTTTTGTTGATGGTTTCTTATGCTGTGCAGAAGCTTTTTATTTTGATGTAGTCCCATTTGTTTATTTTCTCCTTAGTTTCTATTGCCCTAGGAGCTGTATTGGTAAAGATATTGCTACAATAAATGTCTGCTATGGCTTCCTCTAGTATTTTTATGGTTTCCCATATTACGTTTAAGTCCTTTATTTATTTTGAATTCATTTTTGTGTATGGTGTAAGTTGGTGGTCTAGTTTTATTTTTTTACATATATCTGTCCAATTTTCCCAACACCATTTATTGAAGAGACTGTCTTGACTCCATTGTATGTTCATGCCTCCTTTGTGAAATATTAATTGAGCATAGTGTTTTGGGTCAATTTCTGGGTTCTCTGTTCTGTTCCATTGGTCTATATGTCTGCTCTTGTGCCAACACCAGGCAGTTTTCAGAACAGTGGCTTCGTAGTATAGCTTGATATCTGGTATTATGATCCCTCCAACTTTGTTCTTCTTTCTCAAGATTGCTGTGGCTATTCAGGGTCTTTTTTTTTATTCCAGATGAATTTTTGGAGAGTTTGTCCTATGTGTTTGAGGTATGCTGTTGGTATTTTAATGGGGATTGCATTGAATCTATAGATTATTTTGGGTAGTATGGACCTTTTAATGATTTGATTCTAAGGAATCAAATCCATGAACATGTTATATTCTTCCATTTGTTTATGTCTTCCTCTATCTCTTTTTTCAGTGTCCTGCAGTTTTCCGCATATAGGTCCTTTACCTCCTTCATTAAATTTATTCCTAGGTATCTTAATTTTTTGTTGCAATGGTAAATGGGATTGCTTTTTTTAATTTCTCTTTCTGTGAGTTCATTATTGGTGCATAAAAAAAGCCATAGATTTCTGGGTGTTAATTTTTATCCTGCTACATTGCTGAATTCATTTATGAGTTCTAGTACTTTTTTGATGGAGTCTTTAGGGTTTTCTATGTAGAATATCATGTCATCTGCGAATAATGACAGTTTTACTTCTTCTTTTCCCATTTGGATGCCTTTTATTTCTTCTTGTCTGATTGCTATGGCTAGCATTTCCAGTACTATGTCGAACAGGAATGGTGAAAGTGGGCATCCCTGTCTTGTTCCTGTTCTTAGGGGAAATGGTTTTAGTTTTTGCCCATTGAGTATGATGTTGGCTGTGGGTTTGTTATATATGACTTTTATTATATTGAGGTATGACCCCTCTTTCCCACTTTGCTGAGAGTTTTTACCAGGAAAGGGTGTTAGATTTTGTCAAATGCCTTTTCTGCATCAATTAATATGATTATGTGATTTTTGTCTCTCAATTTGTTTATGTGATGTATCACATTTATTGATTTGCAGAGACTGTACCAGGCTTGCATCCCTGGAATAAATCCCATTTGGTCATGGTGTATGATCTGTCTAATGTAATGTTGGATCCAATTTGCTAGAATTTTGTTGAGGGTTTTAGCATCTATGTTCTTAGGGATATTGGCTTGTAATTTTCTTTATAGTGTCTTTATCTGGTTTTGGGATTAGGGTAGTACTGGCTTTATAAAGAGCTTGGAAGTGTGCCTTCCTCTTGAATTTTTTGGAATAGTCTGAGAAGGATAGGTTTCAGTTCTTCTTTGAATGTTTGGTAAAACTCTCCTGTGAAGCTGTCTGGTCCTGGGTATTTGTTTGCGGGAAGCTTTTGATGACTGCTTCAATTTCCTCCTTAGTTATTGGCCTGTTGAGATTTTTTTATTCTTCTTGTTTGAGTTTTGTAAGGTGTATTTTTCTTGGAATATGTACATTTCCTCTAGGTCAGTGGTCAGCAAACTCATTCATCAACAGAGCTAAATATCAACAGTACAACGATTGAAATTTCTTTTGAGAGCCAAAACCGACTTCTGCACATGGGTCACGAAGTTTCAATCACACTGTATGTGCGTGCCCACACGTAGTATTTTGTGGAAGAGCCACACTCAAGGGGCCAAAGAGCCCCATGTGGCTTGCAAGCCTCAGTTTGCCGACCACTGCTCTAGGTTGTTTATTTGCTGGAGTAGAGTTGTTCATAGTATTTTTTGTTTACAATCTTTTATATTTCTAAGGAGTCTGTTGTTATTTCGCCTCTTTCATTTCTAAATTTGTTTAATTGGGTCCTCTCTCTTTGCCTCTTGGTGAGCCTGGCTAGAGGTTTATCAATCTTGTGTACCCTTTCAAAAAATCAGCTCTTGGTTTCATTGATCTCTTGTGGGGTTTTTTGTGTTTTGGGGGGTGGGGGGTGGGTGGGTCTCTATTTCATTTATTTCTGCTCTGATCTTTATTATCTCCTTCCATCTTCTCACTCTGGGTTTTTCTTGTTGCTCTCTTTCTCATTGTTTAAGTTGTAGAGGTAGATAATTTATTACCAGTTTTTCTTGTTTTTTTTGAGATAGGTCTGTAATGCTGTGAATTTCCCTCTTAGGACTGCTTTCACAGTGTCCCATAGGTTTTGGATTTTTGTGTTTTCATTGTCATTCATTTCCAGGATGTTTTTAATTTCTTCTTTGATCTCTTTGGTAATCCAGTCATTGTTTAATAGCATGCTATTCGGCCTCCAAGTGTTTGAATTTTGTTGATTGTTTTCATTGCAGTTGATTTCTAATTTTATGCCATTGTGATCTGAGAAGATGCTTTATATTATTTCTATCTTCTTGAATTTGGAGAGACTTTTCTTGTGACCCAATATGTATTCTATCTTTGAAAATATCCCATGTGCACTTAAGAAGAATGTATGTTCTGTAGCTTTGGAGTGAAATGTTCTGAAGACGTCTATTAAGTCCATTTGATCTAGTGAGTCATTTAGGATTACTGATTTTTAGTCTAGAGAATTTATCTAGTGATGTCAGTAGGGTATTAAAGTCCCCTACCATGATCATATTGCTGTCAATCTCTCCCTTGATATCGTCCAGCAGTTTTTTATGTATTTGGGTGCTCCTGCATTGGGTGCATATATGTTTACCAGAGTTATATCCTCTTGTTGTATCAATCCCTTTAGTATTATGAAGTGGCCTTCCTTATCTCTTGTTATGGACTTCATTCTGAGGTCTATTTTGTCAGATATAATTATTGCTACCCCAGCTTTCTTTTCATTTCCATTTGCCTGAACAATATTTATCCATCCCTTCACTTTCAGTCTGTGTGAGTCTGTTGTTCTAAGGTGGGTCTCTTGTAGACAGCAAAAATATGGGTCATATTTTCTTATCCATTCAGCCACTCAATGTCTTTTGATTGGAGCATTTAGGCCATTAACTTTTAAAGATATTATTCACAGGTACTTATTTGTAGCCATTTTTAATATTTGTGCCTGTGTTCCTTCTTCCCTTTCTGTTTCTTCTTTTTACAAAAGTCCCTTTAGCATTTCTTGTAATGCTGGCTTGATAGTGATAAACTCCCTCAGCCTTTTGTGTCTGTGTAGCTCTGATTTCCCCTTCAATTTTGAATGACAGCCTTGCTGGATAAAGTATTCTTGGATCCAGTCCCTTGCTTTGCATCACTTTGTATACTTCCTTCAATTCCTTTCTGGCCTGATGTGTTTCTGTTGAGAAATCATTTGATTATCTAATGGAAAATCCCTTGTAGGTAACTTTCTGTCTCTTGCAGCCTTTAAGATTCTCTGCTTGTTGTTAACATTTGCCATGGTAATTATGACATGTCTTGGTGTGGGACTTTGGGATTCATCTTGTTTGGGGCACTCTGTGCTTGTGTGACTTTTTTTTCACAAATCAGGGAAGATTTTTGACATTATTTCTTCAAATAGGTTTTCTAACCCTTGCTCCCCTTCTTGTCGGTCTGGCACCCCTATTATATGTATGTTGCTTCATTTCATGTTATCCCAAAGCTGCCTCAGGCTCTTCTCCTATCTTTTGATTTTTTCCCTCCAAATGCAGTTCATATTGGGTGTGTTTTGCGTCCCTGTCTTCTAATTTGCTAATTTGGTACTCTGCTTCTCCTAGTTTACTGTTGGAAGTTTCCACATTGTTTTTTTATTATAGCTATATCACTCCTTATTTCCTCCTGATTCTTAGATTTTCTTATCCATCCGGTTTATGAACTGTATGACCCTTATTCTGAATTCCTATCCTGACATAGTGCATGCCTCTATTTCATTTAGTTGCTTTTCTGGAGCTCTTTCCTTTAAGGGTTGTTCTTCTGTCTCCCCATTTTTGCTATCACCAAAGGATCTAGGTGCTGTGTTGTGCAGGGCCTGTGGCTGCAGTGATGAACTTGGTGGTGGGTTGCATGGTAACAGGTGGTGGCTGCTTCTTGGGGGGTCGCAGGGCAGCTGCTCCTCACATGGTTGCGGGCAGCGGCTGCTCCTCGGGTGGTTGTGGGTGGTGGCAGCTGGTGGGTTGGCTGCTCCTTGGGCAGTTGCGGATGGTGGTGAGCCTTTATTTCTTAGTCTGTTTCCTCAACAGTTTTCTAGCCAGTGATTCTCAAGCAGCAGGGCAAGGTAAGCAGCTCTTTCCTCCTGTGGTTTGAAAGAGCCATTGATACAGCGGTGTCTGTTGAGACAATTTCATAGAATTTGGAAGCTAAGTCTTTACAGGGCTAATTCTTCCACAGTGAGGCCTCCACCTTGTCCCCAGAAATTCACCTAAGCTACATACTGGGGCCACAGGAGCATCCCTAGATTTTGGAGTTCATATTTCAGGCCATCTTTTGCTCTCTTTTTACCCCAGGCCTCAGAAATCCACTATGACACAGCCTACAGATGACTGAACCAGGGGCCAGCTAGGCTGTAAATTCAGGGAACACAGGCCAAGAATTCTCTAAGTACAAGTCAAAATCATAGAATACCTGAATAATAATACCAAGTGTGAGCTGACAGTCAGATAGAGAAAGGGCAAGCTCAGTCTCCCTGCCCGGGTCCCTCCTCTCTGTAACTTGGCCTGAGCTCTTCCTACCCACTACTCCCCATGCATCCACAGGACCCCAGGGGCAGATAGCACATTAGCTAGTTCTGCTGCTCAGGTTTCTTTAGAGAAGACATAGCAAGGGCTGGGCTAAACATTCCTGTGCCCACAGAGGAAGCTCTAATCGACCAAGGTGAGATGGGGGCAAAAATCCTTGTGAAATAGCTGGCAGGGGCTGAGGACACAGAAAAACAATCTGCCTCAGATACAGCCCAGACTGACTCAGCACCATCACCCCCATCAGCCTCTGCAGTCTCCTTGAACAATGACAATCTCAGCTCTGCTTGGTTCCCATGAGTCACAGGGAGCTCACTCCAACGTCAACCACTGCAAGGTTGGGTGAGCTTTTAAGGTCAAGAAAGTTCTCCTGGAAGGGAGCTAATATCCAACTGCATAGGCCAATTCCTGTGGAATTCGTTCTCTCTTTGTGTCTGTGAAAATTGTGTCCTCCCTCCAGCCTCAGTGAGGGCACAAGTGTTTCACACATACAGTGTCTGGCACATAGAAGAGACTTAATGTTGAATGAAGGAAAATATATTTTAAAATCCACAACAAAAAAATTGTTCTTCCTTAACAACTTTCAGACATGTCACTTCCTCCCAAGTTTTACTTCTGCCATTATTTCCTCATAAGCATGAGTTAGTGCCTGCGGGGATCCACAGAATGTGAGATTAAATCCTGGCCTTGTCTTTGAATAATTGTGTGAACTTGAAAGTGTGGCTTTATTGCTGTGTCTCAATTTCTTTGGTAAAATCTGTAAACTAAGGATTGTTTCTGGACATTTAAATGATTACGTACCTTCCGTGAAATGGGTTTGGGCAAATGTTAACTATCATTACCATCATCTTCATCAAACTAGGATTGTGGTACCCCTCTTTGTGGTTCTCAAATGTGTATGTGACAATTATGCTTTAAGCATTGTTATTGTGGAAGAGGGGGAGGAAAATCAGGAAACTCTTGCCATGAAAAGGGAAACGAGAGGTAGGAAAGCAAACTGGTGAACCCCTGTGTTTCTGAGCTGGGATGGATGAAATGGTTGCTATTTAACTTATGAGGAAGGAGAGGGGTGATGTTTCCTTGAGCCCCATTTCAGACACACAGTCATGGCTCTTTATTGAGAGTAGGACCAGGGCAAGGTGCAGGCAACAGCTAACATGTAGATAGACAAGGAGAATTTAGTTACAAAAATGATCAACAATGAAGTTGTAACTAAATCCAGAGAGCAATACATCAATGAGTCAGCTCTCAGATCTGGTGAAACCCAGGAGTTAATGACACTGGCCTGCTTGCACTAGCAAATGCCTACTGCACTTCCCTCAGAAATGGAGAGCTCCAGGATGCATGCAGTGAATGGAAACACAAGTCTAGGGAAAGGGATTGTAAATCCCTGACTTCTTTGTGGGTTCCAGCATGGTGGAACGCTGGGTGTGATTGGTCCCTTGTAACCAGGTAACTGCAGAATGTGTTCTGATTGGCTGGCAGCCGCCAGGAGAACAGACTTCAGTTGAGAAGCAACTGTGGAAGGAGAAGGAGCTTTGGCTGTGCTCTCTTCCCACTGTGGTTGTAGCTCTCAGCGCTTGTCTGATCCCTATCCGTTTTCAACAAGTCCTGTTGGTTGCTGTTCTCACAAAGGAGTCAACCAAAGAAGTGCAGCTTCGGGGGTGTGGCTGGGCCCTGAGCCCCCCTAGGGCCCGGCAGCCCAGAGGCCAAGCAAACCTTGGGTGAGCCCTACCTGCTGTGCGGTGAAGCCTTGGGGCTTCTCTTGCAGGCCTAGCTTTCCTTGGGGGGGAGGGACTGCTGAGGGTTGTGGGGTGGGGGGAGGGAAGTGGGGTGTGAGTGAACCAGCAGTAGCAGTGAGGAGTGGAGGTGAGCCATGGGGAACTGGCTGACTTGCTGTCTGAAGGCCAGTCCCAGTCCCAGTGCCAGTTCCAGCCCCAAGCTGGATGGGGGCTCCAGGCATGTTAAGTCAAAGTGTGAGTCTGAGGTTCATGAGGAGGCTGCTAGGGACACAGGGCCAGTGGAAACAGTGCCTGCTACCCCAAAGTCTGAGAAGTTGAATTCCGGAGCTCTCAAGCGCCACCACCTGAAGAACATCAGCGCCCCAGTGACTGCCCAAGGTAAGAAGCAGGAAATGCCTTCTGCTCTTTGGCGTACCTCTGGCCTCTGCTGTCCCCAGAGTCCCCTGGGAGGGACTCCCTGCCTTGGGCTCCTTCCAGCTGGAACCAGCTTTCCTAGGAATGGGCACCTGGGTTCCCCACCCCTGCTTCTTTCCCCCTTGCAGCCGATGTTTTTCCCTCTTTACTACCTGAGCAGCAGGGTAGGATTTTGACACTCCTGCTTGCCTGCTGACTTTCCTCACTGCTTTGTTCAGTTGAGCTTACTTGCTGGAAAAGCCACACGTGGCCAGGTTTTTCAGTTGATTATGACAGAAGTACAAGGAATGAGGGTTCCATTATATTTGAAGTAATGCAGCAAAATAAAGCATGGGGTGTCCTACCCACATGTTCATGGGGTGTGTGTGTATTTTTCTTGTTTTAAGCTAATCGCTTTTTGTTAGGTTTGCTGTGTTTCTCAAGTGTCTTCCAGAGCCATGGGTGACTCACAGTAGAGTGGAGACAATAAAGGAAAAGCTACACCATGGCCCTCTCTGCCCTCATACGGGACTGTTTCTGTGGTGCCCATCCCACACCATAGGAGGCAGTGTGGGAAACGGTACAGCCCAAGATCCTATTCAGAGCTTTTATTCTTCTTCCGGCCTTTGTGAGAGCAAAATGACCTTGTGTGCTGTAGACAAGTGCAATTAAGGCTAGCATGTTCATTTTCCTTTTTATTTTTTAAATATTTTTTTAAATAGTTTATTGATTGTTGGAGAGAGAGGGAGAGGGAGAGAGAGAAACATGGATGTGAGAGTAACATCAACCTGCTGCATCCTGCACACCACCCCTTAGGGACTGAGCCCAAAACACAGGTGTGTGCCCTTGACCATGAATGCAACTGGCAACCTTTTGGTGCAGGGGACGATGCCCCACAAACTGCAACTCCAAGCAGGGCTACTAAGCTAGCACTCACTTAAAATGTAAATTTAAAATGGTTACTTTCCAGTTGAGTAAAGACACTTTGATTTTTAGTGAGGCATTTTAGTTGATTACCAATGAGTAGTTGCAGTCCTTTCCAGGGAACCTCATGAGCCTGGGTACTAGTGCCTGGCCAGAAACTGGTTCTCAGAGCATCAAGTCTTAGATCCTGTTGGTTCAAATGAGGTGGGTATAACTGTACAGTCTGACGCCTCTACTGGGTAGAGGTTCAGATATGCAACAGCTAAACTCTTTCATTAGCTATGTTTCTCTCTCACCTGGTCTAATTTGCTTTGCCCTTTTCTTCTGTACATGGAGAGTCGTTTATTTGTACCTAATATAGGTGATATGTTAGGTCAAAAAGTAAAACTAAGTTTTAGATTTTACTCAGGGGGCTCATCTTTCCAGCTAATTAAAACTATAAATTTTATTGTAAAGTGTTTAAAATGGAATAAAACTTTGTTCTCATTTGTATGTGATAGTTTCTCAGATAATCAGCCACTGTTATTTTTCTATGGCATTTGTATCAGAATTGACCAGTTAATATGTTTTATTCTTAGAACAAGGCAAGAGGAAGAACAATGATGTAAGTAAACAGTTGAAGAGTTAAGTAAGAAATTAATAGTTTGATATAAAAGTTGTCTGCCGTGATTCATAATAAAAGTAATGGGCCCAATAAAATTAGCACAGACCTCTTTTGTCCTTTTTCTAAATCTCTTCTATTTTCCTAATTACTCTAGATTGAAGGAGAATTTATTCCTCCAAATAGTGGTACTTTTAAAAACTCTCCTGCCTGAAATTTCTGATTAAGATGGAAAAGGTGGCTTTGCAGTGAAACAATTGAAACAAGCAAAATGATGTTTTATATAATATGTGGGTCTTTCTGATTATAGGCTACTGGCAATTTTAAAATGCTCTGTATTTTAAAAGGCATCAGTAGATTTTCCCCCTGCCTAACCTTTCGTGTATTTGTAGGGGGTGCTGATGGGAAAGTATGACAGCATGTATAAAACTACTTTATATGAAATGGGGAAGGATGGCTCATGTGAATTAGTTTTCAAAAACAGCAAAACCAAGCATATTAAAATGATTGGTATTCTCTAATATTAAAAGATGCTACTATTTAAATTAATTATAGTGATTAGTTATAAGTATTACTTTAAGAAAGAAAATTATCAAAACATAGTTAAGGCTGTCAGTATTTGATTATTGCTGGATTGTTGGGCTCTTTACAAATCAATGGGTACTTCTCAAATAAATGGGTACTTCCGAAGTGTGTTAAAGATAGTTTGTTCTCCAAAGGTTCTCAAACCTTTTATCGTCACCTCTCCAGTACCACTGCAGATAAATTCTAAATTGTATCTGCAGTAAGATTTACCGCCCAGATGTAAATGATTTAAAGAACCTGCCAAGCACTCACACTGCTGCTTTGTCCCAGGTTCTGTGCTCAGCAGCTAGAGGTAGGAGAGGAGTCAGAGTCCTCCCTTCCCTGGAGAAGCTTAGGTTTCTATGAGAGGGGTATCCTGTAAGCAGTTGATGCGTGTGACAAGTGGCCACTCGGATGTGGGAGTGTGCAGGAGAGAAGCTGGGTGGTGTGGCTGCTGGTGACGGTAGCCTGGAGGTAGGTGGGGAGGAGTTAAGCTTGCTGGACCAGGAAGAAGAAGAGGGCTTGTAAGCAGAGCACACAGCCTGCGTGAGGCAGGATGGAGGTGAGTGTCAGATGACCAAGAGAACAGAATTAACATTTAGAAATGAGTGGAAACTATTCTCTGAGGTTCTCACTTGAGTAGTGTAATGATAGTCTTCCTTAAACATGAAGTGAGAGTTGACTTCTGAAAGTTGTTTTATCTAGTTTTGGGGAAAGTGAGGCTCAGAGAGACCTGTGGCCCCAGCTTGATAGCAAATGGGCAGCCCTGGCACACACACACCTCTGACCAAACATGCCTGTTTGTCTCTCTGTCTCCTGAGCTAATACTTATGACTGCCTTTCATTTATTGCAATAAAATGATCTTGATTTATTATTATATAATGCATTGCATTTATTTATAGTAAATGAACAATAGAAATATAAAATCTCAGCTGCTTTTCATCGCTTAAGGAAAAAAGAACAACAGCCCTGAAGTCTAATTCTAAACGTTTTACACTATTATAAAGGGGGTTTATAACAGGTGTTTGCCTGGTTTTATTATAGGTACTTATGAAAGTAGCATTTTATAAGCCATTCCTCAAATCTCCCCTGTGGAAGTTAGACTATCTACTGGGTTTACCATAGAGCTGCACATGATATCACACTCAAGCAGTTCATGGACTGTAAGAAAAATCTTAAAGCTTAATTGTTTGACATTTTAACCAAGAGAAAAACACACACTTTTATAGGTTTAGCATACATACTGTGACATTTCCTTGTCTTTCCCTCTTCGGTAGGACTTTCCAGGGCGCCTTACTAAGCGCTGCACGTCTTGCCCCACGGTGTTTCTCTATGATGACACAGTGAGCCAGCCGGATTTTAGCACCGTCATCCAAGCGTGAGTACAACTAGGATGCCACGGGCTGAGTGACAGACCACTTTGGTAGAAGAATCCTATTTATACATAATTACAGTCACTTGATTGTCCTTCTCAGTGGCCAAGTTAAGAAACCAGTGTCAATTATCTATTGATTTCAAGGACCTAAATATGAATTTTTAATTTCCACTATACTCTTAGGATGAATGGAAGAAGGGAAAGCCATTTAGGAAATAAGAACCACCCCCAAAATATTGATATTTCTTGATGCTTTTCTATTTTTAAGACATAGTTGATCATAATGAAAAGAAGAGCTGCTTTTTATTTGATGTTTCTATTAAAAATTATTTCTTGCCATAGGAAGAGAAACTAGAGGCACCATTTTCCTCTTGGCTTAGAAGGATCTATAAATATATAAATGAGTGTGGAAAAACAATAAAAATAAAAAGTATTTATTTATGGGACATAGGCCTAAAACAGTGCATAGCACTTTCGAAGCTACTCTTGAAAGAAGGAATAGTTTGTCACCTACTGGCACCAGAGTGTATCTGCATTACAATTTAATTGTGTTTTATCTGATTTTCCACATTGTACATTTTTCCAGCGCTACTTTTGTAAGAAAATTTACTTTTCCTACCCACCAAAGGAGGATGTATCACACCAGTCTTAGGAACAACTTTTCAAATAACTTTTTTGTGGGTAAAATGTGCTCAACTGAAGTTTTAATAGGTGTATTAAATTTAATTATATTTGTAAAGATATGTGTAGATACATAAATATGTCTTCAAGACATATATACATATGTCAATGCATGTATATATAAATCACAATAGAAAAAAATGAAAGAGGTAATGTTTTGGAAACATAGCCGTAGGCAGGTTTATACTTAAACAGCCATGAACAGTGTTATGATGATGAAAAGTATTTATTAATTTCCCCATAGTCTACCATTGGAGATGAACTTTAAAAACACCCTAAGATGACACTTCTAAGCTTATTTAAGAGAGAAAATACATATACTGTCCAGCTTCCTGGCTCCCATTGGGGTTGTCCAAGGTACATTATCAGTGTCCCTGGAATCTGAATGCTGATTTTCCAGAACACAATTTGGAAAATGCTCCCTGACAGTATTAATATATTCACTTTAAATTGTATTTTTCAGCCTTAAACACATAGTTAGCTTTAAAATGTAATTTTTATAATGTACCAACTTTTTCTAATTAAATTATTAGTAACTTTTTTAGTTGCAACACCAAGTTAACAATTTAATAATACTAGAGGCCCGGTGCACGAAATTCGTGCACGGGGAGGGGAGCGGTGGTGTCCCTCAGCCCACCCTGCACCCTCTCCAATCTGGGACCCCTCGAGGGATGTCCGACTGCCCGTTAGGGTAGGATCGGGCCTAAACGGGCAGTCGGACTTCCCTCTCACAATCCAGGACTGCTGGATCCCAACTGCTCACCTGACTGCCTTCCTGATTGCCCCTAACCACTTCTGCCTGCCAGCCTGATCACCCCCTAACCACTCCCCTGCCAGCCTGATTGCACCTAACTGCCCTCCCCTGCAGGCCTGGTCACCCCTAACTGCCCTCGCCTGCAGGTCTGGTCACCCCTAACTTCCCTCCTCTGCTGGCCTGGTCACCCCTAACTGTCCTCCCCTGCAGGCTTGATCGCCCCCAACTGCCCTCCCTTACAGGCCTGGTCCCTCCCAACTGCCCTCCCCTGCTGGACATCTTGTGTCCACACAGGGACAGCCATCTTTGACCACATGGGGGCAGCCATCTTGTGTGTTGGAGTAATGGACAATTTGCATATTTCTCTTGTATTAGATAGGATAACTTTCTTCTCACACATATAACAATAGTTGACATCAAATTGTGTTTCAGCAAAAACTGAGCCCCATCTCTCTCTAAACTCCTGAGCTTTGGGACCTATTGAGTAATCACTGAATGTTTTTATTCAGCCAAGACACTAAATCCTGGAGTAAAGAATAACAACACTCAACTTTGCATATATTCTGTAGCTTCTTTTGAATTCAAAAGACTCTGATGTTACAGAATAATTGAAAAGTAGTTGTAAAGATTAGCCATGCCCAGACAAGTAGGTTTCATGCTTCTTTCTCCAAATTAGTCTAATTCAGGAAGTGCAGTAAATTTTCATTTGCTGTCCTTCACTTTTGAAAATGGTCATTCAGCAGATTCACTATTGGTGAAACAAGGGTTTATTGAGGAAATTAATAGAGCTAACTGAGTTTTGAGAATGATTTTGAAAAATGTTCATCATGGTACATTGTTCCCAATGGCATGCAGTCTTTATTAGAATCACTTACGAAACTTTTCTAAAAATGTATGTCTCTAAATGCATGCATTTCATCCCCCGCCCAACACAGTCTCAATGTCAAGCAGAGGAAAACTGTGAGGCATGATTACAAGGGCAAAAGCATCCAGGGAGGTTCTGCTCTCATTGCAGCTCCTGGGAGCTTTATAAACAACCCCATGTCTTCCCAAAGCCAGTGAAGGCTGCACGTCTCTAGGTGGAGACGGGCAGTGTCTCCAGCTCCTCAGGGGATCCCAGGGAACAGCCAAGCTCGGGAGCCACTGCCTGGTTAGGGCGGAGGGGAGAGAGGGGCTCCTCGCTGTTGGCAGGACCTTGAGCAAGTCAGTTTCAGCCTTGGTTTTCTTACCTGTAAAATAGGTTGTTGAATTAAATGTCAAATAAGGTTCAGTGGTCCTTTTCCGCTTCTGTGCTTCGAATTCTGTGACTTTGACATCAACTTGAAGATGAAGCTGTTCAAAGCCCAATAGAAGTATCCATCTTGGATGCTCGCGGTGTTACAGGCCTTTTTACAGTGACTCATATTCCACAGACCCAGTTATGAAATTCAGATTTACCTTCTCTCAGTTAGCTTGAGCTCCTTTTGGACACAGAGGGCAAAAGGAAGAAGCTTATCCCTTAACTATGAGGACCCATTTGTTGCCTATGACACCACTTCTGTGAATAACTTAAAAATCCAGTCACTTATACAGGATCTGAGGACTTACATCTGTACATAAAAATTTCATGTAATCTAATCCTATCTAATAAAAGAGTAATATGCAAATTGACCATCACTCTAACACACAAGATGGCTGCCCCCATGTTCTCAAAGATGGCTGCCCCCATGTGGGCACATGATGGCTGCCACAAGATGGCCAGCAGGGGAGGGCAGTTGGGAGGGACCAGGCCTGCAAGGGAGGACATTGGGGGTGATCAAGCCTGCAGGGAAGGGCAGTTGGGGCGGGGGGAGACCCAGGCCTGCAAGGAAGGGAAGTTAGGGGTGACCAGGCCTGCAGGGGAGGGCAGTTAGGGGCAATCAGGCTGGCAGGGGAGTGGTTAGGGGGTGATCAGGTTAGCAGGCAGAAGCAGTTGGGGGTAATCAGGAAGACAGGGAGGCAAGCAGGTGGTAGCCAGCAGTTCTGGATTGTGAGAGGGAAGTCCTACCAGGGTTGGGCCTAAATAGGCAGTCAGACATCCCTCGAGGGTTCCCAGATTGGAGAGGGTGCAGGCTGGGCTGAAGGACACACTCCTTGTGCACGAATTTCATGCACCGGGCATCTAGTTAGCAAATAAGTGTTATGAATGTGACACTGTGAAGCATTATGTTTCGTTAAAAGCATTGCTTGTGTCAGGATTACTTAAACCTACTGTTGTTACAGGCTCTTACATTTGCTATTCAATTTTCTAATAATTATGTAAAAGTGATCTTAAAGCTTTTTTTGGTACAGAGCATTTCATTTACTTTTAGGGAAATGATGGAAAAGGGGTGGGTAGGTGAATAGTGAACTAAGTCTACTGAAATGCAGGGCCTAACAACTTTTTGAAAAAGCACAACTACTGTATGGCTTAAATTTAACCACGTGGACAAATACATATAACATGTACAAGATGAAAGCTCCTATGAGTACAAGGCAAATGATGGGGGAGTGTGTACTAACATGTACAGGGTGGAGCCAAAGTAGGTGTACAGCTGTGAGTATTTAAAATGGTTTGTTCTTGTATTCTTATTTATTAGTTACTATATCATTTTCCATACAAACAACTGTATACCTGCTTTGGCCTCACCCTGTATTATAATAATCAACAGACACATATCTTCTAAAAGCATGTTACTTAGCATTTTGGTTCACCTATTTTTGCTGAAAGCAAAATAACTAAAACAAGGGGCAAAGTGCCCATGTTGGGAATGAGGATTTCAAGGCCACTAGGCAGCTGGGATGGTCTCCCCGCTCCGACCCATTTAAAAATTGTCCTCAAACATAATATAATAAAAACAGTTTTTACAATTCGTTTTTCTTCCACAGCATGACTATAGCCATATATGACAACATCAAGTACAGGTGAGTTTTAAAACCTGTATTGTTATTCTAGCTAACAAACGTCTAATGTATCATGTTGAGTGTTAGATGATAACACTGGATATTTTGGGGAACAAGCTGTAGGGTGATTTTTATTATATTACTAGAGGCCTGATGCATGAAATCCCTGCATGGGTAGGGTTCCTAAGCCTGGCTGGCAATCAGGGCCAATCTGTAGGGCAACCGGCAGGGCCAGTCACCTCTCGCCTGCCGCTGCCAGTCACCTCCCTCTGTGGGGCAATCATTGGGGCGATCGGGTGTCTCCCACTGGCATCCGCCTTGACTGGCCTGGGGCCTGCAGGTGGGGGCAGCTCCTGCATTGAGTATCTGCCCCCTGGTGGTCAGTGTGCATGATAGCAACTGGTCATTCCACAGTTTGATCGATTTGCATATTAGGCTTTTATTATATCGGATTGAAGGGGGTTATTTGTTTATGTCTTAAGACCCATAACACTTGAGTTATTGAGGGTCCCAAAGAACATTTGTTTATGTGGGTTATATTTACTGTATTTGAAATTAAAATAGAGATTTAAAATATAAGTCTATTTTTAAAAATTTTTTTTCTTTATTGATTAAGGTATTACAAATGTGTCCTTACCCCTCCCATTACTCCCCACCCTACCGCCCAACTCTTGCCCTCACACCCCTAGTGTCTGTGTCCAGTGGTTATGCTTATTTGCATGCGTACAAGTCCTTTGGTTGATCTCTCCTTTGTGTTTAAACAGTTTTTATAGCATTACTGAAATTCTGAGCTAGATAATCCTTTGTTGTGGTGGATTGTCTTGCCCACTATCCTATCTAATAAAGAGGGAATATGCTAATTGACCATCATGCCCTCACAAGGATGGCAGCACCCACAGCCAATGAGAAGGAAATATGCTAACTGACTGTCACACCTTCAAAGATGGCAGTGCCCATAGCCACAAGATGGCAGTGCTCAGTCCCTCAGTCCGCCAGGGTGCCTGCCTCTGGAGTCCCCCAGTTCCCTTAGACCCCCAGCTACCCAGGCACTGCCCAAGGCGCAGGCAAGCCTCAGATGGTGGCTGCCCACCCGCCCAGGGCCGGCCCAAGGTGCAGGTAACCATGGCCAGGCCGAGGCTTGTGCTGCTGGCAGTGGCAGCAGCAGAGGTATGATGGGGTCATTACTTTCCCCTAATCGCTGGGTTGCCTCCTGCCCCTGAGTACTAATGGACTGCGAGAGGGAGCAGGCCAGTCTTAGGAACCTTCCCCCACCCCCAATGCATGAATTTTCATGCACCGGGCATCTAGTAGGATATAATGCACAAGACAATATGAAAAATAATTATTTTGCACACCAAATTGTGAGTGGACAGTGTGTCATTAATGTACGTTTTTGTAAATTTCTTTAATGTCTAGCTTAATAGAAGATAACTGATTCTTATGTATATTCTGTCTTCAATCATTAGCAATTACTTGAAACATTTTAATCCTTTGTTTTGAAGAAGTTTTAGGAAGAACACCCAGCCTCATGTAGCTAGGTGGCTAGAAAAGGTACATTTCCAAAGCCTCAGATAATTGTAGATATTCATTTATATTGGACCAAAATCCACAAGTGCTGGTTTCTTTAATTAGTTACAATGGAAATATAAGTAATATCCATGAACTTGTAATCAGTTCTCTGTTAATACCAATTGATCTATCTTGTACACTGAATGGATCTTCCACTTGTATGTTATGTTATGATAATGTTATGTATTAGTCATTTGGAGAGTATTGGTCCACTTTCTTACCACAGTGTCCAAAACGCCCTTTTGTGAGTATCACCATCAGTCCCGACAGAACAATCTTTTAAGTATTGGAAAGCTGCCAAGCAGACAAAGCAAGCACACATTTTTGCCCAGGTTGAATAGCTCAGGTGGTCTGAGCTTTGTCCCAATATGTCAAAATTATGGTTTTGACCCACGGTCAGGGCACATATAAGAAATAACCAATGAATGTGTAAAAGTAAATGGATCAATAAATCGATGTGTCTTTTTCTCTCTCTCACTCCCCGCCCCACCTCTTACTCTGTTTCTCTGAAACAAACACAAAGAACAAAAAAGACAGCCCATGTTTTCCCAGATCCTGATTTTTAGCTTGATAGCTTGATAAATATACAATTTATTTTCCCTGAAGTGACAGGCTCACTTTTTACTTTTGAGAGAATGGCAGTTGTATTCTCAAATAAAGATGTAATCATAGGGGAAAAGTGGCTTTTTCTGCTCACAGCTAAGGCAAAAGCGCTTGTCCTTAACACAACCACATTTCAGTGTGCAGAAGTGCTTGAAGCACACTCTCCCCCTATTGAGAATGTGAAAACAGGATCAACGTTTCATAATACTATTCCTTTTTATCAAGGATGTCCTTAAGTAAGGCAGAATTAGTTTCAACTGCAAGTGACAGTGAAGAATGCAATGACTGCTAGTGTTAGAGAGTGGGAATTTTTGAGCACTACTGAGGCCGTGGACTATGCCTCAGATAGAGTTGTCAGTGCTGACACCAGGCCAGGCCTTGAGATATGGTCTCATGGCCCCTTCCCAGCACGTAGGCCTTCTTTCATAGAACACTGTCAGCTTTCTGAAGAACAGGATGACCCTGTGAGTAACATGGTCGTCAATGGCATGACTCTGACGTTGCTTGGGAAAAACTGTTTTGTCTTGGGTTACTTGCTCTGCAAGAGCAGGATTTGGTTAATGTGCTTAAAAGTGGTCCTGCACAAAGGGTGGCGGCTGCTCTCCGGACTCCCTGAGTGGAGAATGGCAGAGCAGGCGCCTGGCTAGCTCGAATAAAGGCTCTTTGCTATTGCATCGGACTCGACTCCCTGGTGGTCTTTGGGGATCAGGAAATCTGGGCATAACACTAGCACAGTGTGGTACCACTGCCTTCCTTCATGCTCACAAGCCAGTGTTGCTCATCTTTGCTTTGATACAACATTGCAAAGTCAGTGTAGACTCCGGCAATGCCTCAATGTTCCTATAACATTAGTGTTGACCGCAGGGGCCTCCTGAAAAGTGGCCTAGGGGAACCTACCCTGGTGGCCTGCAGAGCTCGCTGGTTCCAATGAGCAGAGTGTTTTAGTGCGAGGGCATTTCAGTCAAAAGACTGCTCACTTTTAAATAGAAAGGCACCTTTTTAATTCAAACTTCTAACAGATACAAGAAAAAATACACACTAATAATATGATACAGGAAAATGATAAGTGGAAACACAGGAAAAAACATGAATGTCATATCCGCATGAATTAAAATTGTAAAGACATTGTTGCCCAGCACTACTGCTGTATGAAGTGTCCCTGTGTGTTCCAATGTGAGCTGGAGGGATGGAAATGTATTCGGTTTGCCAGCATTGCCTGTCAGGGAGGGTCAGTGTTTTGCCGGCACCTCTAGCTGCTCACTGCAGAAAACATCGCACAGAATTTGATGTACTGAGTACAAAGAAGTCAGGAAACCCTGTTACAGAGTCCAAGTCAAGTTTGTAAAACTGCTTTGTTGAAAGTTAAGCTTCCCCCTGAACCCCCTCTCACTCCTAGATGATGTGTTACTAAGATACTAACATTTCCCGAATTAATTTTTAAATGCATTTTCTTGTTTTATAGAGTTGGAAATAGATCCTTCGATATTTTTGATGAGAGAAGGCACCCCTTCAGAGTAAGTGTCAGTTTTATTGAGGTTCTATTTGTCTCTGATAATGTGGTGTTTATTTCATACTGATCTCCTTTGAAATGAATTATTAGAAGAAAATTACTTCCTCTGGCTTGAGGTCAAAATCATCTTCTTTTCAGTCTTCTTCCCCACTGCATGTTGTCCCTAATGATTTTACAAAAGGAGTCTTGTGTGAGGGACACGTCAGTGAGAACTGAGCCACAGCTTTGTATAGTCAGAGAGCTAAAGTGAGTAAATGTGCCCCAAGTAAGTAAATATACATTTATTAATGATATGTTTAGGAGCATCAAACAATATAAATGTCTGTAAATAAACCTAAAAGGTATGTTAAGACTCTTTGAAAAAACTGAGACAACTATTTAAATTTTAAACCGATTAAAATGACAGGAATTTCCAAATTGCCTCCTCTGAGGCTCTGTAGCGACATGTTGCTGGTGCCTCCTATGGAGCACGGAACAGCCAGAGTCTTGGGGTCACAGGAACGTGAACATGTGTTTTCAGAGCTGGTTGCAGAGAAAAGTGACATGGGGCTCAACATGCCTTGTGAGCCTAAACATAGTTTACATTTAGGTAGACTTCTATAGGGAGGGTTGCGGGGGGGGGGGTGAGAACATACATAACTATATTCAGGTTGTCCCTGTATTTGTGTCCAATAACTGGTGAGTAGAGAATCAGTGTTGTTTAAGATCCATTGTTTATATGTCAAAGACTAAAAGACATGTCACCCAATCAAAATTATTTAGGGCCAGGTGGGCACAGTGGAAGGCTGCTAGCATGCGAGTTCTTACATATTTTCTTCAGTGGGCACTTATATTGCCTTTTCTCTTTCAGCACGAAGTGATCATACAAGCCAACTTTTTGCATGAACCTGAACTGAACGTTGTCTACAGATTTGTCTGTGCCCTTTTCAGTGCTGAGCACCTCACTGCTGAGTGTGCGATTGTGACTTTGGTAAGACAGTTCTTCCAGAGGCTGCTTATCTGTCCTGTGCACAGGCTGTGGTCCTGCTTTGCAAACCAAAGTAGGTTCCTGAAATGACCCTCAGAACTTGATTAAGAGAAGCTATTAAAGGTAGTAAACCACACACAGTGGGGCCAAATAATCATCGGGATTGAAAATGTTCCCATTGCTGTTTCCGTCACAAACAATTGCTATTGAAGACATGAGGGGAGATCTCCGTTTCTTCCCCCAACTCGCCATCCCGTGCCACCCCCTAACCCACAGGAGACACAGGCGCATGCAGTGCACACGCACATACAAGGTGTGCTGGTTGGGTAGGATGGAGGCAGTAACAAACCATCCGGCCTTGAGACAAACTTAATCAAGGGGGAGAGCTAAGTGACACATTGGATTGGAGAGAACATCTGGGTTGGAAGAGAGCGAGTTTTTGTGGACACGTTAAGCTTTGCTCCTGGGAGCCAACAGAGAAGCAGTGTCTCTTAATTGTTTAAATAGAGGGAATTAGAGGAAGAATCTGAGCTACAGATGGGGAAGTAAGAGTAGCTGTTCACATGCAGAAAAAGCATGGGAATAAAAAGTGGCAGGAGAGAGAATGAGGCAAAGAGCAGGCATCCCGTGGATACTGATGGGCTGAGCACCCTCTTGGCAGCATTCAGTAGCTGGACCACACTCTCGAGAAGCTCCCTTTTCTGGGCTTCTCTGGTTGTTCTCTCCTGGTTTTCCCACCCCTCTAGCCACTTCCGGGGACGTGTCCCTTCTGTGCTCATAGTCCTTCCAGGTCTGTGCTGAGGTTAGAAAAGAGAACGGGTAGAACAACATTCATGAAGACAGAGCTTATATTCTAGTGAGGAAGACATACTAGCTTTTTAATGAGTGTTTTTAAAGAGATGAACACGTCAGATGGTGTAAGCATCAAGAAAACAAAGCAGGATGAAGTGGTAAGGTGATCACAGGGATTTATTCTTTTAGGCAGAAAGGTCAGAAGAGCCTCTTTAAAGAGGAAACATTGGAGCCGTGCCCTGGCTGAGCTGAGGAAGATGAGGGGCTCTGGCATTGTAGGCAGGGCGGCCAAGGCACGCTTCTGAGACGGGCACATGCGTTGTGTGTTCAAGGAACAGTGAGGAGTGGCCCGTGTGGACAGAGTGCGGAATGAGGAAAGAAGATGAGGTCACAGATGGACAATATCCTATCTTATAGGGCCTGGAGGCTTGCAGGCCACGGGAAGAAGTTACATTATATCTGATGGATGTGAAACCTTTGGCAGACATTGAGTTGCGGGTGAAGTGCTCTTAAGGAAAGAGGCTATTCTGGCTCCTTGGGGAGAAGAGACTGTTGTTGGAAGTCCGAGTGGAGGCAGTAAAGTCAGGAGTCAGTAAGAGTGATGCAGGTGAGAAGTGGCCAATGCACTGGAAAGCGGTCAGATTCCCACAGCTAAGGGGAGGCAAGAATTTCTAACAGATTGGAGCACGCTAGCTCAAGTGGAACCTTTTGGTCCCAGCAACTAGGCAAGTGGCAGTGCCCTCTATGCTGATAGGGCGGCTTGGGGAGTGGGCAGTGCGGATGAAGAGCTGTGGTTTGTATTGCGTAGGCTCCGATGCCCTTAGCAATAGCAGTTTCAGTGGAGGGATAGCGCCAGGGACAGACTAAAGTGGGTGAAGGAGGGAATGGGAGGTGAGAAGCAGCATCCTGAGCAAGATGACCCTGAGCAAGATGAGAGAAGCATTCAAGGGACTTGGTGTGGCAGCAGGGGACCTAGGTAAACACATTCACACTGGGGGCATCTGGGCAGACAGGGAGGATTCTTCAAAAAGAGGCGAGGGTGGGAACAGTGTTCTGCAGAAGTGGGCTGGGACCGACTTCACTGATAGAAGGTCCGGTTCGGTGAGAAATCTCAGTTCCACTGCCACGGGAGGGCAGGTGGGGTGAATGGGCGAGTAATGGCGCACACTGAGTCTGCCAGTACAGGTGGAGGGAAGTCGGGAGGCTGTCGGTGTTGGGCAAGGGCCTCTAATCACTCCCGTCAAGTAGAGTTAATCTGTAAGTAGCTCCTTCTTAGGACAGCTGCGAATGCTGAGTTTTGAGGAATGGGCGAAGCATTTCCCTGAGAACACATCATGTTCAATAAGCATTTGTTTTTGAAAACACAGTTGAGTTTGGCAAATCTCTGCTGTCAGAAACCTTCAGACAGTAAACATTTTTTTAAAATTGAACTTTTTTCTTTTTGTCAAATGGCATATACACTCTTCTGAAAGGCATGCTCTGAGGTAACAAGAAATCACAGCTTAGCTCTATGACCTACTGGGCTGCTACCTCGCCCAGTTCTCTGTAGAGGAGACGCTGATTGCATGTCAAAGGCATCATGAGCCTCCCTGGCTGCCTGGCAGGGTTAGAGGAGCCCCAGGGACACAGAGCCTGGCAGCTCTGTCCCCCCCTTGAGACCAACAGCATTACGTGCGCCTCAGATTATGTGAGACAGAGACGCTGTGCCCACAATGACCATGGAGATGTGAGCATGAGGGGCATGAGGAGGACTGCCTGGGTTTGCCGTGTTCCTCACAGAGGCACTAAGACAGGAACAAGGGCAGTTGCACAGGCCAGCCTGCGGCTCACCTGTTTGTACTGCCTGTCCTGCTGCCCCACACAGCAGCCACTGGGAGGCGACCTGGGCTCCAGTTTTTATCTCCTGCTTGTCCCCCCAAAGGGCTAGTTACTGTGAAAAGATAGCAGTGTTTCTGCTTTACCAGGGATTTACATATTCCACTGTTATGTAAGATCACCGTAGAAATATGAGCCAGGTAGGACGCATTGCACCTGGTAGGCACTCAAGTGTTTGTTGAACAACTTGAATCGATACTGAGCCTCTATGTGCTCCCTTTACCAGAGGAAAGGTAATAATAGCCCCATACATTGCTTCAGGACGTCCTTTGCTAACATGTCCATTCATTCCTCTGGCCAAAAATTGGGCTGAAAGTTCATATGGACAAAGTAGGTAACAGAAATGTCAGGTTTACAACTATGACTTGGCTTCTGGCTTTGGCTGGCCAAGCAGTGTCTGTAGAACCTAAGGATAAAAGGTCTTTAACACTGGCCTATGTGGCTCAGGGGTTAGAGTATCAGCCCTCTCACTAACGGGTCACAGGCTCCATTCCTGGTCAAGGGCACTTACCTGGGTGGCAGGTTCCATTCCCTGTCCCAGACAGGCAAGGGCAGTGGTAACCAATCATTGTGTCTGTCTCATATCATTGTTTTTCTCCCCCTGCCTATCTCTATCTCTGCCACCCACCACCTTCCTTCCACTCTCTCTAAAAATCAAAGGAAAAAATTTCCTCCAGTGAAGAGTAATCAAAAAAAAAAAAAAAGGAATTTTAAAAATGGATCAAATCTGTCATTTCCAACAGTTGTTATCATGGCACTTACACAATCTACTTTTGCAGATTTACCTGGAAAGGGTTATGCGTTATGCAATTATTGACATGTGTCCCACTAATTGGAAAAGAATACTTTTGGGAGCTGCTATTGTTGCCTATGAGTTATGGGACAAACAGGCTCTGTGGGATGTGCCCTACTGCCAGCTCATCCATAACATCATTACAGTCGAGGACATGTGAGTTTGTAAGGTTTTGGTAAACCTCCTAACCTTTTTCCCATACCTATTTTGCCCCCATAAAGTTTACATGTTAAGAAATATTTTTAAAGTTTATATTGTGCAGAGAACTGAAATAGGCATAAAATTATATACTTCTTTCTATCTACCTTTCCTATACCAATTCATATTCCTGGTCATTAATTAGTAGGTCTTGATGTATTGTTGTAAAATGTGCATGGTATTTTGAAATGTGTTTCTCTGGGGTTTTTTTTACATTTTACAAGCTAACTACAGAACAACAGTACAGTAACTATCTTTGTGGCTTTCTTAAAGCCATCTCCCAGTTCCAGTCTAGTTTTAAGGGACAGACACTGGCTTTGAAATAAATGTTTGATGCTAAATTTTAGGGCCTCTAGACTATTGAGGGGTTACAGCTTAAAGCTGACCCACACATTTCACTGGTCTTTCCCTCCTTTTCATCTGAAGTTCTGTTGTTCAGAAAACCATGGAAGAAAACTGGGCCCATTTAAAGGTTTCAGGCCTCTGTGCTCTCCTGCCCTTTTAAGAGAATTGCATGTGTTTACAAATAGGTCTGATGACTTTGGAAGCTCCTACCTCTCAGGCAGCAGAGAAGCCTCACTGGGCATCGCCCAGGGCCCACCCCATGGGAGAGTTTCCCGGGCACTGAGCAACCACAGCAGTGCCTTGTGGGGGCCATAGGTTAACCATGCGGGGGCCCGTCTGAGATGGCATGTGCATGAAAAGTGAAACACCAGCGTCATGGAGGGCTTTCGGTCTGGCCACACTGACTGCTGTGGAGGGCTCTGGGGGTGGTCGGCGGGATGAGCCACAGAGGTATCTCCATCAGACTCTCAGAGCGCTCACTTGGCTGACAGTAAGAGTGTCTTTGTGGGTGGCATTTAGAATCAGGTGAAGGCACACCTCTCGACTATGCTGAAGAGCACAGGAAGGTCAAGATCCTCACGGGCAGAGGCAAGAGTTTGGTTTTGGAACCTTTGCTCATAACTCTGGATGCCTCTCATGCAGAATCACCCAAGTGCATATTGACAGCTATATGGAGGCTACTGGTGCCTCAGGGAAGGGACAGAGATGGCCACCAGCTGGCAAAGTGGCTTTTGGTGAAGACGACCCCTTTGATAACAGTGCAAACTGAGGAGTCACGGTGACCTTGCTGGCAGCCATCTTGGCAGCCAGTTTGACAGCAAATGATAACTGAAATAAATGGGAGCACTTTAGGAAGTTGCAGAAGCTAAAGTGACTTTGGTCAGCACTGTCGTCAGTCTTCAAAGCGGTCCCTTGAAGGTAGGAAATTTTATATTTGTGCCCCATGATGATGGCCACTGACCTTTTCTCAACACCTGCAGCTCAGCTGCCTGGGCTCTGGTTAGAGGTACAGCATCAGGGAACTGCAGGGCAATGTGTGGGTTCTCACTCCTGGGAGCTCCGTGGGCAGTGGGGGCGGGTCTGGGGCCAGGATGGCTAGTTGTAAACAATGCTTTTTGAGCATGAACAGAGGCACACGGGAGCTCTGTGTACACTAGGCTGCTTTTGTTTATGACCTTTGCAGGTTGGAAGTCTTTACACCAGTGTTGAGTGTACATTGGTTTTGTCCCCCTGCTGTTGACTACCATTTGGAATGCTCACATTTTGCATCTAAATTGAAAATTCATGTCTACCAGCTTTTCTTAAAACTTCCCAACATCTATGTGTGGTTTTAGAATATTATTTCCCTTCAGAAGTATAAATAAAACAGAGCAGCTGATATTTAGAAAATTTGACTGTAAATGGTAGTCTGTTCAACTTCAACATTAAAAAAAAAGACAGAAGATGCATATTCTGTAGTCATGCTTTTCTTCCATGATTAAATATCTATTAATAGACCTCTGTTAATCCTATGAAGGAGCTGTATTTGTATACAATTAAAAGATAGCACTGGCAAAAATATAGAAGGGATAGTAAAGTTTATTTCTTCCTATAAGAAATAAGTGCTATATAGCTGATTATCAAAACATAATCTGATTACGTGTCTATATGAATAGGAAAATAATTTTGGAAATAAGCTCTTTTGGGTTTAAAGTTCAACAAATAAGAAAACCTTCTATTAGCTCCTATTCTGAACGCAATCCATACAGGAGAACATCCACTTTCATTTAACTGTCCAGTGGGTAACATATTAAAGCCTTAAACTAAGAAAACAGGTTTTTTTAGAATTTAAGCTTCTCTCATGATTGTTCTGGTGTTTGTCATTTTTATAGAATTAACTATCACAGGAGTGCTGTGCAAGTAGAACAATTTACTCTAATTTTATATTTATTTATTCAGCAAGTGACAGGAGTCAGTCACATAGCAAAGCACTGCTCCCAAATTTCCATTTGCACTTTATTGAACTCACCCCTGTGGGCAGGCTCCCCTTCTGCTCAGGCAGGGGCGGGGGTGCTGAGCAGGCAGGAGGCAGCCCCACGTGGGAGAACACGGTTGCAGTCTGACCATCAGAGGTCAAGTCCTAAAGAGGGCTTAATCCAGCCAGGTCATCTATCTTTCATGTTTCTGCTTTTCATAGTTTAAAAAGTACAGCCTGTCCTGTCAGGATTAAGGTGAACAGAAATTTCCATGCACTGGGTAGGGGAGGGATTTCCTTCCCTATAAAATGTGGCTTATTTATTTACTAGAGGCCCAGTGCACAAAATTTGTGCACTCAGAGGGGGGATCCCTCAGCCCGGTCGGCGCCCTCTCGCAGTCCAGGAACCCCACGATCACTCTGCAGAGGGAGGCCCTGCCCACCTGCTGTAGCCCGCAGGTCGGTGGCCTGGGCCTTCCTCTGCAGGGCATTCATGGGGCAATAGTGGTGCCCCCTGACCAATCACATCAGTTGATTTGTTTATTACACTTTTATTATTATGGATTTATTTATTTATCTATCTATTTCAATGAATCCTTGTTGCCTCAAGAGTGTTGCCCCCTCAGATAGTAGTGGTGGCTTCCGATGGATCCATTGTTGCCCTGGTGATGTGCCCGCTTGCTTTGTTGGTACTTCTATACTTCCACAAGCCCCTTCCTGTGATGGGCCTGGTGAAAATGCCTGCAAGTTTTTTAGGGCTAAGAAGCAGCACACATCATTCCTTTCCTCTGAACACGACAGCAGACCCTGGTCAGTGAGCCAGAAGCATGAATCCACAGCTGCACTCAAGGGACTCTGAGCCCCCCAGTCAGCAGCAGGAGAACAAAAGGGAGCGGTCACCTCTTCACACTTCTCCTAACTCCAAGTGCCGGGATGCAGGAAGGACCTCAAAGAGCTGCACCTTGTTGGATGGTTAGAGTCTTAGTGCAGCTGGGTAACCTGGACTTGTTTCAAAACAAAATTTAGAGTCGTCCTAGCAACTCAGAATGATATCTTTGAAGATAGCCCAGTTGACTAAATTTGTTCTGTGATGGTTTTTTCTCCTCCTCCCCCCCCAGGAATGAGATAGAAATGCATTTTTTAAGTTACATTCAGTTTGATACTGCTATTCCTGCCAGTCTCTTTGCCAAATATTACTTTCACCTTCGATACGTGAGCCAGAGAAACAACAACCTGCTTGTTCTATTGTAACATCTTTGCAAAGAAAGATCACTGAACCCAGAGGTAAGGCTGTGGAATCACTAAGTGGGGTTTTCTGTCGGTCACCTAAGCCAACATCTGTTGATAAATTCTGTGAAGCAAGGATTGGGAAAATGGAAAGCTCTTCAAAATAAACACATTAAAGAAGAGCTTCTGAACCCTTTTGCATCATATTGCTGGTGCTTTATGGTGTATACAGGATCCCTCATTATTAAAAAATTCTAGATCTCTTTTGTGACCGTAATTCAGAATATTTTAAATCACATTTAATCTGTTAATGGTTTTCCAGGTAGTCCTCTACCCTTTCTTATAACCATGTATTTATTATAATTGTATAACTAATCATATCTACAAACATAATCCACTTCCCACTCATAAATTAGTTTGCAAATTCATGTCATTCATTTATATATAATATATATATATATATCACGGTTCAGTCCCATGAGTTTTTTAGACAGAATATTAGACTAACCTGAGGGACCTATATTTATAATGTATAGTGTTTGTTTCAAATCCAGGCTGTAAGAAAGCACATGGTGTTTTAATGGAAATGGTAAAGTACATGGGATAAAGTAATATTTGTGACTTATGAATTCTGATGAAAATAAAACAAAATTATTCACAACTGAAATGGACACTTTTAACATGGACACTGTCTATAGTACCTTGGTGGAACTTTAGAATAAGATGTATTTCTACCACCCTATATAATAAAGAGGTAATATGCAAATTAACCCTCACACCATCACAATATGGTTGCCTACAACCAGGCCAGCAGGGTGGTTAGTGAGGGATGACCAAATGACTGAGCACCGGGCTGCGTGGGGCAACCAGGCTGGCGGGGGGGGGGGGTAGTTAGGGGCAACCAGGCTAACAGAGGGGGGCAGTTGGGGACAACCAGGCCAGCAGGAGGGGCATTAAGAGACCACCAGGTCAGTCGGGGCGGAGGGCAAGGCGGTTAGGGGCGACCAGGCCAGCAGGGTGGGTACAGTTGGGGGGGACCATGCTGGCAGGAGCAGTTGGGGGAAATTAGGCTGGAAGGGGGGCAGTGAGGGGCAACTAGGCCAGCTGTGGGGGGGGGGGGCAGTTGGGGGCTATCAGGCTGGCAGGGGGTGTAGTTAGAGGCAATTAGGCCAGCACACAGGGGCAGTGAGGGGAGATCAGGCCAGCAGGGGTGTGGGCAGTTAGGGGTGACCAGGCAGGCAGGCAGGTGAGCGATTAGGAGCCAGGAATCCAGGATTGTGAGAGGGATGTCTGACTGCTGGTTTAGGCCCAATCCCCAAGATCGGTCCTAAACCGGCAGTTGGACATCCCCTGAGGGGGACCCCTTCCATGCACAAATTTTGTGCGCTGGGCCTCTAGTAATTAATGTGCAACTAGGTCCTTATGATGTTTCAGTCATTAGACCTTTCCTACCTTCCAGTAAAGTTCAGCACTTGCCCACTTCATTACAGTTTGCTTGGAGTAGATAGTAAGTAATGAAGATTGGATAGAATTTGAATAGCTCACAAAACACTGATTTTGCCCAAGTGTATGTTTAGTATGTTTAAGGAACAGATGTTCAGGCAACAGATGATATTGTTCCTTGCCACCATTGAGAACCCAGAATTTAAATAATTCTAAATTCCTTTGCTCTGGCAATCGAATTATAGCCCTTAAGGCACTTCCCTTAGTGAATTTGCAGAAAGAGGCATCCATAGAACCTGGCAGGGAAGACCTCAGCTACCCAAAGGGGCAGGAACTATACGCTATGTAAAGGAGTGTGAATGGGTGGCTATCGATGCTTTTTTTAAAGGTTGGCACCCTTTTTGAAATTGTGCCTTCTTTGTATTTCGTTTCCTTTCCTAGGCTATTTCCAGAGGCGGTCAAGAAAAAGACCTGTGCCGAGCTGCTATAGAAAGATCTCTTCGCACTGACAATGTTATTGGCATGCAATGCACCAAAGCCATGCTCTCTAAAGAAATGAGGGGATGTAACACCATGAGACCCTCATCTACAAAAACTACAGAAGTACCACTTCTCCTTCTAAAAAGCAGTGGTAACAAGCAGTTAAAGAAACAAAGGGGGGACCTGGCTGGTTTGCCTCAGGATTAGAGCATCAGCCCACTTACCTCAGAGATGTGGGTTTGATTCCCAGTCAAGGGCATGTACCTGGCTAGCAGATTTGATCCCTGGCCCTACTTGGGGCCTGTATAGGAGGCAACCAGTTGATGTCTCTCTCATATAGATGTTTATCTCTCCCTCCCTCTCTCCATCTCTCCATCCCTCCCTTCCACTCTTTGTAGAAATTAATGGAAAAAATATCCTAGGGTGAGGATTACCGAAAGAAAGAAAGAAAGAAAGAAAGAAAGAGAGAGAGAAAGGGAGGGAGGGAAAAAAAAGAAAGAAGAAAGAAAGAAAGAAAGAAAGAAAGAAAGAAAGAAAGAAAGAGAAAGAAAGAAAGGAAAGAAGGAAGGAAGGAAGGAAGGAAGGAAGGAAGGAAGAAAAAGAAAGAAAGAAAGAAATGAGGAGTGTCTTACATGTCTTAGTGTAATTTTAAGATTTGATATTGTGTGCTTGGGAATCCAGGGAACCCCTGCAGAAGTATAAATGCTAAAAATTTATAAAACACCATGGCTGAATAGAAGTCCTACAGCTAGAGAAGTAAAATAGAAAGTATATTGAGACTGGTAGGAGGGGCGAAGGCATGGAACTGGATGGTCTGACACCCATCAGAAGAGAAAAAAAAAAAGTATCTAAAAATGTGAACATAGTGTAAGGAGCCTCTGGGACAACTTCAAGGGTACCAACATTCACATCATGGGGTGGCTGTAAAAGGATAGAGAGACCAAGTTATTGAAAATCTGTTTGAAGAAATAATGACGGAAAACTTCCCCTACCTGGTAAAAAAATAGACTTACAAGTCCAGGAAGCACAGAGAGTCCCAAACAAGAGGAACCCAAAGAGGCCCACAGCAAGACACATCATAATTAAAATGCCAAGGGTTAAAGACAAAGAATCTTAAGAGCAGCAAGAGAAAAGCAATTAGTTATCTACAAGGGAGCGCCCACATAATTGTAAGCTGATTTCTTCACAGAAACTTTGCAGGCCCGAAGAGAGTGGCAAGAAATACTCAAAGTGAAGAATAGCAAGGACCTACAACTTAGATTACTCTATCCAGCAAAGTTCTCATTTAGAATTGAAGTCAGATAAATAAGTTCATAGACAAGAAAAAGCTAAAGTTCATAGACAAGAAAAAACTAAACCACCAAGCCAATATTACATGAAATGTTAAAGGGTATTCTTTAAGAACAAGAGAAGGAGGAGTGGAGGAGGAGAAGGGAGAAGAAGAGATTAAAAAAAATATTATGAGCAATAAAATGGCAGTAAATACATATGTATAATAAATTAAACTTATGAATAAAATAGAACCATTGGCATGGAAACATGGAACAACTGAAAAATCTCAGAGGCAAGTGGGTAGTGGGGGTGGGAAGAGATTAACCAAAGATCTTATATGCTTATATGCATTACCTTTGGACACAGACAATAGGATAGAGAAGGCCTGGGGCAGGGTGGGAAGGGGAGGGCAGTGGGGGAGGGGGAAAGAGGGACATCTGTAATACTCTCAACAGTAAAGATTTTTAAAAATAAAATAAAAATGTAATTACATTTCTCTTAAACTTACTTAGTTTTGTAAGTTGTAAAGAATAAGCTTTTCATTTTCTTGAAGCCCCCTCTTGAAGATGGCAAAGATTGGCTTAAACAAATGAGTTTAATATTTAAATATTAAGCATTATATTTGTTTCAGCCATCATTGGATGAAACAAAATAGCTTAATATTTAGATAGGAAACATATCAAACCTTTTTGATTCATCCCTCTTTCGCTGAAACAAAAAAAAAAATCTGTTTTAAATATTAAATGTTTTGTTTCAGCCACAATTGACCAAAAAGTATTAAAATTTTAATAGTGAGCTGTTTTGTTTCAGCCAATATTTGCATCTTGAAGAGGGGTCTGAAACAAACAATTAAAATTAAAAGCTTAATATTTAAAATTTATGAAACTAAGTTTAAAAGAAATTAAAACTTTCAAATTATGTTTTCTAAATCAGTAGCATTTATACTTCTACAAGTGCCAAAGCTTAAACTGCACTAAGACTTTATACCTTGTATTTTTATAGAAATGTTGTCCTCTTTTAAAAACAGTTTTCTGAGGTGAAGATCCAAGGCAATGGCCCAGTTGGTAGAAATTACCTCACCTTTTCCCAGGAGCAAACTGGAATTACAATTAAAATATACAGCAGCAATTTTAAACCATTTTCATTTCATGGAACACACAAACTAATTACAAAAATTCTGCGGCACATGAAAAAATATATTTTCTGCCTATCTGACAAAAATCATAGATATAATCTTTATTCATTCACCCCAAACGGCTATTGGTCTGTTGGCTGTTGCCATTTTTTATTTGACAATCTAAGGGGAAAGAAGCCACTGCTCCTGACTAAACAGTCAGGTGTGGCATGTTTTAAAATTGTTTGCAGCACACCGGTCGAAAATAATTGACCTAGAAGAGAATTTAAGAACATATTAAACACACACACACAGAGATATCCAGCACCAATAATATGAAATTCACAATATATTTCATCCAATAAAAAAAAAATACCAGGCAGGGAGCAGGAGCAAGGTAGAGGGGATCAATAGAAGAAAAATGGGGACGTCTGTGATATTTTCAACAATAAAGAGAAATTTTGAAGAATAAGCATCATGTTTATTTTGAAAGGAAGAAAGAAAGGGAAAGAAAAAAGAAACTTATCAGACACATAAAGGAGCATGGAAAATATTATCTATAATGAGAAGAAAAATCAACCAATTGAACATGACCCAGAAATAAGATGACAGCACACAGAGACATTAAAAGAGTTATAACCATATAAGAAAATATGGACATGTTAAGGTGGGACAGGGAAGGAATAAAAAGACTTAAATCAAACTCCCAGAAATGAAAGAACACTTGAGATGAAAACACTGAATGGGATTAACAGTCGACTAAATAACATAGAAAGAAAAGATTAGTGAACTTAAATACATAACAGAAAACAATACAAAATAAGAGAGAAGACAAAAAGTAACAGTATCAGTGAGCTATGGGCCAACTTAGAGCATCCCAACATTATGTACAGTATATATATATGTATGTATATGTGTGTGTGTATATATGTATGTATATGTGTGTGTGTATATATACATATATACACATATATATACGTATATACATATATGTATACATATATATGTATATTAGAGGCCCAGTGCACAAATTCCTGCACGGGTGGGGTCCGGTTGGCCCGCCCCGATGGGGGCCCATGGGAGTCATTGGGAGGGAGGGGCAGTGGGAGATTGGTTGGCCCTGCCCCCGTTGGGGGGGCTGATCAGAGGTGTGGCCAGCGGGGGGCCGAGGGCAGTTGGCTGGCCAGCCCCACCCCCAATCAGGATGGGGGCTGCCAATCGGGGGCTGAGGAGCTGGGCCAGCCGGGGAAGAGGCTACGGACGATTGTGGAGGACCAATGGGGCCCCAATTGGGCCAGGTGGCTGCCGCAGTAGGCATTATAGTGACTGGTCATTCTGCCGTTCGATCACTGGGCTTTTTATATAAAGATATAGATATGTCATTTGAATCCTCAAAGCAGGGTGGAGGAGGAGGAAATGGTGATACAAAATATTTTTCAAAATATTAACCAAAATGAAGACACTGGAGCAACACCTATAAAAGGCTGAAGGAAAAATATTGTCAACACAGAAATCTTTTAATGATACAGACTTTTGCTGTTATATAAAACCTGAGAATATTCCTCCCCTGCAAAGCTGCACTACAAAATTGTGAAAAGAAGCCCCTCCCACAGAAGAATGATGGGACCCAAGCAAATCTGATACTACTAAAGAGAACGAAGGTCTCTAGAAACAATAACTAGATGGGTAAATATAAAATCTTTCTCGTTTTTAAAATGGCACTAAAATAAAAATTAAAAAAGTTTCCCTTTATCCGCATCCTAGTCAATACTTGCATGATAAAAAGTTCTGGAAATGGATAGTGGTAATGGTTACACAGTATTATCAATATATTTAGTGCCACTGAATTTTACACTTAACAAGGATTAAATGGTAACTCTTTTTTAATTTTATTGTTGACACTTTTATACCTATCCCCATTCTCCTCCTCTTTGCCCACCTCCACCTCCACCTATCCCCAGCCTCCATTCCTTCTGGCCACCTCCACACTATTGTCTGTGTCATGGGTTATGTATATACTAGAGGCCCAGTGCACAAAATTCGTGCACTCAGGAGGGGTGGGTCCTTCGGCTTGGCCTGTGCCCTCAGAGAATGTCTGACTGATGGCTTAGCCCCGCTCCTTGGGGAGCGGGTCTAAGCCATCATTTGGACATCCTTAGCGCTGCCTTGGAGACAGGAGAGGCTCCTGCCACCACCGCTGTGCTTGCCAGCTTTGAGCCCAGCTTCTGGCTGAGCAGTGCTCCCCTGTGGGAGGGCACTGACCACCAGGGGGCAGCTACTGCATTGAGCATCTACCCCCTGGTGGTCAGTGCATGTCATAGCAACTGGCCGACCAGTCGACTTCCCCCTGGTGGTCAGTGCACATCATCGCGAGCAGTTGAGCAGCCTTAGCATATTACACTTTGATTGGTTGAATGGCCAACTGGACGATCAGACACATAACATATTAGGCTTTTATTATATTATATAGGACTAGAGGCCCGGTGTATGAAATTCATGCACTGGAGGGTGGGTGTTCCTCAGCCCAGCTTGCACTCCTCTCCAATCTGGGACTCCTCGGTGGATGTCCAACTGCAGGCAGTCGAACATCCCTCTCACAATCTGGGACTGCTGGCTCCTAACCACTCGCCTGCCTGCCTGCCTGATTGGCCCTAACTGCTTCTGCCTGCCAGCCTGATCTCCCCATAACCACTTTCCTGCAGCCTGACTGATGCCTAACTGCTCTGCTGCCAGCCCAATTGCCCCAACTGCCCTCCCCTGCCAGCTCGATCGCCCCCACCTGCCCTCCCCTGCAGGCACAATCGCCCCCAACTGCCCTCCCCTGTTGGCCTGGTTGCCCCTAAACTGTCCTCCCCTGCAGGCCTGGTCTCCCCCAATAGCCCTCCCCTGCCAGCCATCTTGTGACAAGGTGGGGGTGACCATCTTGTGGTGGCCATTTTGTAATGATGTGGATGTGGCCATCTTGTGATGATGTGAGGGCGCAAGGGTTACCTAGGCTTTTATTAGTATAGATGTTCTTTGGTTAATACCTTCCCCTTCTTTCATCCAGTCCCACCTCCCCCAATCCCTCTGCCAGCTGTTGGTCTGTTACCTGTACCCATGCCTCTGTTTCTATTTCGTTCATCAGTTCATTTTGTTCATTAGATTCCACATATATGTGAGATCATATGGTATTCGTCTTTCTCTAACTGGCTTATTTCACCTAGCATCCTAATCTCCAGGTCCACCCATGCTGTCACAAAAGGTAAGACATCCTTCTTTTTATGGCCATGTATATCCCATTGTGTAAAGGTACCAAAACATTTTTTATCCACTCCTCTACTGATGGGCACCTGGGCTGTTCCCACATCTTGGCTGTAGTAAACATCGCTGCTGTGAACAGAGGGTGCACGTATTCTTTCCAAGTGGTGTTTCAGGATTCTTAGGATATCTTCCCACAAGTGGGATCACTGGGTCAAAAGGTAGTTCTATTTTTAATTTTTGGAGGAAACTGTGACTGCATCAGTCTACATTTTCCACAGTGACTGCATCAGTCTACATTTCCTCCAACAGTTCACAAGGGTTCCCTCTTATCCACATCCTCACCAACACTTGTTTATTGATTTACTGATGATAGCCATCTGGCAGGTATAATGTGGTACATCCTTGTGATTTTAATTTGCATCTCTCTGATAATTAGTGACCTGGAGTATTTTTTCATACATCTATTAGACATCTGTATGTCTTTTTGAAGAAGTGTCTCTACAGGTGTTTTCCCATTTTTAAATTGAGTTGTCTGTCTTCCCGGTGTTGAGTTGCATGAATTCTTTATATTTTGGAAATTAACCCCATATCAGATACTGTATTGGCAAATACATTCTTTCATGCAGTGGGTTCCCTTTTCATTTTGTTGATGGTTTCTTTTTCTGTGCCAAAGTTTTTTAGTCTGATGTTCCATTTGTTTATTTTTTCCTTTTTTTCCCTGGCCTTAGGAGCTATATCGGCAAAAATATTGGTACAAAAGATGTCTCAGATTTTACTGTCTATGTAACAGGATTTTTATGGTTTTGTAACTTACATTTAAGTCTTTTACCCATTTTGAGTTTATTCTTGTGTTGGTGTAAGTTAGTGGTCTAGTTTTATGTTGTGTTGTGTTGTGTTTTGTTTTGTTTTGTCTGTATCTGTGCAATATTCCCAACACTAATTATTGAAGACACTCTTTTTACTCAATTGTATGCTCTTTCCTCCGTTGTCAAATACTAATTGCCCATTAAAGCTTGGGCACCCTTTTCTGTTCCATTGATCTATATGACTGTTCTTGTGCCAATACTAGGCTGTTTTGTTTACAGTTGCTTTGTAGTATGGTTTCATATCCGGTATTATAATCCCTCCATTTTTGTACTTCTCTCTCAAGGTTGTGGAGGCTATTTGGGGTCTTTTTCTGGTTCCAAATATAATTTTGGAATACTTGTTCTAGATCTGCAAAATGTGCCATTGATATTTTAATAGGAATAGCACTAAATTTATAGATTCCTTTGGATACTGTGGACATTTTAATGATGTTAATTCTTCCAACCCATGAACGTGGTACGTGCTTCCACTTATTTGCATCTTCCTCCGTTTCTTTCTGCAGTGCCCTATAGTTTTCCAAGTGCAGGTCTTTTACCCGCTTGGTTAAATGTAATCCCAGGTACCTTATTTTCTTGTTGCAATAGTAAGTGGGATTGCTTTCCACGTTTCTCTTTATGACAGTTTATTATTGGTGTATGAAAATGCCACTGATTCTGAAGATTAATTTTGTATCCTGCTACTTTGCAGAATTTGTTAGTTAGATCTAGTAGCTTGGTGGTGGAGTTTTCAGTGTTTTCTAGCTACAGTACCATGTCACCTGTGAATAATGGCAGTTTTACCTCCTCTTTTCTAATTTGGATGCATTTTATTTCTTCTTCTCCCGTGTTTGCTGTGACTAGGACTTGCAATATTATGTTGAATGAGAGTGCTGAAAGCTCACATTCCTGTCTTGTTCTTGTTCTTATGGCAAATGCTTGTGGTTTTTACCCATGAGTATGATGTTAGCTGTGTGTTTGTTACATATGGCCTTATTATATTGAAGTATGTTCCCTGTATTCCCACTTTGCTGAGAGTTTTTATCATAAGTGGGTACTAGGTTTTGTTAAATGCTTTTTCTGCATCTATTCATATTATTATGTGGTTATTATCCTTCGTTTTGTTTATGTGGTGTATCACATTTATTTGTTTGTGGATATGGTACCACCCTTGCATTCCCAGAATAAATCCCAGTTGGTCATGGCATATGATATTTTTCTCTTTAACCCTTCTGCAAGTGTATATTTTTTTGTTGGTGAGAGAGAGAGAGAGAGAGAGAGAGAGAGAGAGAAAGAAACATTGATGTGAGACAAAAACAGGGATCAGTTGCCTCTTTTAGGAACCCCAACCAGGTACCAAACCCACAACCTGGATATGTGCCCTGACTGGGAATTGAACCAGTGACCCTTCGGTGCACAGGACAGCCCTCCAACCAATGAGCCACACTGGCCAGTGATGTATTATCTATTTAATGTATTGCTGGACCTGGTTTGTTAAGATTATATTAGACCTATGTTCTTTCTTTGTAGTGTCTTCATCTGGGTTTGGAATTAGAATAATGCTGGCCTCCTAGAATAGCTTGGGCATTTTCCCTCCTCTTAAATTTTTCAGAATAGTTTCAGGAGGGGTAAGTGTTAGTTCTTCTTTCAGTGTTTGGTACAATTCACCTATGGAGCCATCTAGTCCAGGACATTTACATGTTGGGAGTGTTTTTATTACTGCTTCAGTGTCACTGGTTGTAATCTGTCTATTCAGATTTTCTGAGTCATCCTGATTCAGTTTTGGAAGGTTGTATGTTTCTAGGAATTTATCCATTTCTTCCAGATTGGCCAATTTGTGGGCATATAGCTGTTCATAATATTTTCTTTCAATCCTTTGTATTTCTTTGGTGTCGGTTGTTATTTCTCCTATTTCATTACTTTTTTTAAAATTGATTTCAGAAAAGAAGGGAGAAAGAAAGAGAGAGAGAAATGAGAGAGAATCATTGATTGGTTGCCACTCTGGGGAATGAGCCTGCAACCGAGCATTTTCCCTGACCAGGAATCAAACCATGACCTCCTGGTTCCTGGGTCCACACATGACCCTGAACCATGCTGGCAGGCATCCTCTTCCATTTCTGATTTTGTTTATTTGGGTTCTCTCTCTTTTTTTCTTGATGAGTTTGATTAAAGGTTTATCAATCTTGTTAATTTTTTCAAAGAACCAGCTCTTGGTTTAATTGATCTTTCTTGTTACTTTTTTAGACTCTTTTTCATTTATTTCTCCCCTGATCTCTATTCCTTCCATCTACTCACTTTGAGTTTTGTTGTTATTTTATTTCCAGTTTTATTTAAGGGTAACATTAGATTCTTTATTTGAGATGTTTGTTTTTTTCTGAGGTAGACCTGCATTCTCTGTATCCCATAGATTATGGCTTGTTTTTCTGTTGTTTTTTATTAATAAATCTTTATTGTTCAGATTATTACAGGTGTTCCTCTTTTTTTTCCTCCCATAGCTCCCCTCCACCTGATTCCCCACCCCACCCCACGCCCTTACCCCCCCCACTATCTTCATCTATAGGTGTAAGATTTTTGTCCATACTCTTCCCCCTGAGAATTATTAGTCCACTGCCTTTCTATGTCCCTGATTCTATTATATTCACCAGTCCATTCTGTTCTTCAGATTTTTTTATTCACTTGATTTTTAGAGTCACTTGTTGGTAGGTATGTATTTGATGTCATTTTGTTGTTCATAATTTTTATCTTTACCTTTTTCTTCTTCTTCCTCTTCTTACAGAATACCCTTCAGCATTTCATGTAATCCTGGTTTGGTGTCGATGAACTCCTTTAGCTTTTTCTTGTCTGTGAAGCTCTTTATCTGACCTTCAACTCTGAATGATAGCTTTGCTGAGTAGAGTAATCTTGGTTGTAGGTTCTTGCTGTTCATCACTTTGAATATTTCTTGCCACCCCCTTCTAGCCTGCATAGTTTCTACCAAGAAATCAGCTGACAGTCATATGGGTACTCCCTTGTAGGTAACTAATCGTTTTTCTCTTGCTGCTTTCAAGATTCTCTCTTTGTCTTTTGCCCTTGGCATTTTAATTATGATGTGTCTTGGTGTGGTCTTCTTTGGATTCCTTTTGTTTGGGGTTCTGTGTGCTTCCTGGACTTGTAAGTCTATTTCTTTCACCAGGTAGGAAAAGTTTTCTGTCATCATTTCTTCTAATAGGTTTTCAGTATTTTGCTCTGTCTCTTCTTCTGGCACCCCAAAAATTCGGATGTTGGTACGCTTAAAGTTGTCCCAGAGGCTCCTTACACTATCTTCATATTTTTGGATTCTTTTTTCTTTTTGTTTTTCTGGTTGGGTGTTTTTTGTTCCTCATATTTCAGATCTTTGGTTTGATTCCTGGGTATGTTGATCTACAGTTGAGTTTCTTTATTTTAGACAGTGTATGCTTAATTTCTGACTGGTCCTTTTCCATTTTTCTGGCATTCTCATTAAGATCCTTAAAGGTCTCACTAAGTTCCTCAGAGGATTTTAGAAGATTCTTGAGTAACCTTATAAATGTGGTTCTGAACTCTGTGTCATCCAGTAGTTTGCTTTCCTCCATTTCTTTCATTCATGACATGTTTCTTTGTTTCCGCATTTTGGCTGCTTCCCTGTGTTGATGGAGTGGCTTTGTGTGGTAGGTGACCTATAGGAGCCAGTAGCTCAACCTCCCCAATCACCTGAGGTGGACGCTCTTGGTACACCCCTTTGTGGGCTGAGTGCAAAATCTTGGTGTAGTTAAGCCTTGATTGCTGTTGGTACACTGGGAGGAATTGACCTCCACGCCAATTGTCTGTGAGGACCCTCTGTGTCTGTAATGGAAGAACTGCTGCGCCGGAGACACGCTTATGGTGCAGGACTTGTTTCAATGGGGCTTTGTGCTCACTGAGTCTGCCTCTTGAATGTGTCACTTATGGATGTGAGGAGTTGAAATCTGGTCTCTCACACTGACCACTAGGTATACTGGCTTCTGGATCTCCAATGGGGTGCAGGTCAGCTACTGTCTGAGGCCACCCAGCAGGAGCTACAGCGAGAACTATAGTTTTCTCCTCTTTGCTTGGGGTTTGGAGGTTTTGGAGCTGTCTGACCCGGGCTGCAAGTTTACTAGGTTAAGCTGCAATAGGGCAGGCCATTCATATGCTAAAGCCGCTGCTTGGAGTTTGGGTGGGTTTTTACGTGGTGCGGGGCAGGGTCTCAGGGCGTCACTAAGCTAGGGCGTGGCAAACAGCAATGGCTGCCAGTTAGCTGCCTCTGCATCTCCGACCGCATCCCCGCGTCCCGCACCCCAGGACAGTAAATAATTATTCCTGTGTGCAGCTCTGCAAGCAAGCCACCCTCACTTTCCAACCAGATGGCAGACAGTCCAGCTTCTCCCTGTAGGAGTTTGGGTCCCCCACGTCTCCCCAGAAACTGGATTTCAGAGTGATCGGGGGCTTGTCTACCTTTGGGTTGAAAAAAGCAATGCCTGCCACCAGCCCGGATCGCGCGCCTCCGTACCTCAACTTTCCAGCGCTTGTGCACGTCTCAATGCTCTTTTCTCTTTCCTTCTAGTTGTAGAACTTCCACTCAGCCAGCTTTCCTGTGGTTCTGCGTGATAGACGTTTTGTCTTTTAGTTGTAGTTTTGAAATGGTTCTGCTAGGCAGCAGTGTAGGTGTTTACTACGCCGCCATCTTGGATCCTCTGGTTCTCCGATTATGGCTTGTTGTGTGTTCATTTTCACTTGTTTCAAGGCAACTTTGGATTTCTTCCTTGATCTCATTGTTAACTCATTCATTGTTTACTAACATTTATTTAACCTCCATGACTTTGTGTGCTTTTTACATTTTTTCCCTGTGGTCGCTTTCTTGTTTCATACAATTATGGTCAGAGAAGATATCTGATATAATCTTAACCTTCTTAAATTTATTAAGACTTGTTTTGTGGTCTATTCTAGAAAATGTTGCATGTGCACTTGAAAAAAATGTTCTGCTGCTTTGGGGTAAAATGCTCTGAAGCTACCAATTAACTTTATCCAGTCTAATGTGTCATTTAAGGCCATCAATTTGAAGTCACATAGCATGAATCCTCTGGATTCATTCTTTTTTATCAGTATTGCTTTGGCTATTCAGGAACTTTTTGTTCTATTTCTTTTAAAAATGACATTGGGATTTTAATGGGGATTGCATTAAATCTGTATATTGCTATAAGTAATATGGCCATTTTAACTATGTTAATTCTTCAAAATCATGAATATGAATTATCTTCCCATTTTGTTGTGTCTTTTTTAATCTTTTTAAATACTGCTTTGTAATTTTCATTTAATAACTGTCACATCCTTTGTTAAGTTTATTCTTAGGTATTTTATTCTTTTGCTTGCAATTGCAAAAGGAATTGTTGTTTTGTGTTTTTATTTTTCATTTCTTTTCCTGAAGTTTCATTGTTAGTATACAGGAAAGCAGATACAGACAACAATATGGCTGTTACCAGAGGGAACAGAGTTGCAGTAGTAAAGGGGGTCAAACATATGTTGGTAAAAGGTGATTTGACTGTAGGTGCTGGGCACACAATGAAATATACAGATCATGTTTCATAGAGATGTACACTTAAAATCTACATAATCCTATTTACCAATATCTCCCCAATAAATATAATAAAAAATAAATCCCTAGATAAAGCCTAAGGACATAATCAACCCTGTAAAAATATGTGCAAGCATATTTCCTACATAGCTTTAAAAATTGAAGCAATCTAAACATGCAATATGAAATAAATTGTATATCCATGAAACAACTTAAATTTTAGGTACAACAAGTTTTAATCTTATGGGGAGATAATTATGCCAAATTTTATAAAATAAAGAGTACACTACATAGTATTTCTCTATAAATTTGCCTCCAGAAGAACACACTGTACAGCTAGAACTGAAAGGGTATGTACTAAAATGTTTATCATCGTTCAGGGTAGTGAGACTATGAACATTTTTTCTTCCTTTTCATATTTCAGAATTTGTCTCAAATAAATAAAGAGGTGTTATTTTGAGGATGAGAAGAAAGGAAAAACTACAGAAACATTTCTGTGGAAAAATGTATTCATATAGCTGCTCATAAATCAACACAAAGTATATCCATTTGTGCTCTCAACTAAGTCCATCAGGTAGTTTTAAATATACTCTTATGAGAGTCAGATGATTCAGTTCCCATAATCCTGGCAGGTGATTTATTCCAAAGTATAACAATCAAAAAACTTGAAACTTAACTGCAACTTTTTGGTTTCTATTTGAATCCATTATGGATTAGTGAGTTGTACGAATACGTCTATTTATATCACATTCTAACTCTCTTTTACTGAGCAACCAATTCCTTTAATCTTTACCTTCTTGTGTTTTCTTATTTATTGTCTCTTGATTATTTTATTCTCTATCATCGCAAGTTCTTGGGGTGCTACTTTCCAATTTATTGTATCCTGACTGTACCTCACGGTGGATCATTTCCTCATGCAGTCTATAGATTTAATTGTGAGCACATCTTTAGCAAGGTGCATTGGTTTTTTAGATGTTCCATGTGTCTTGACTCATAAAAGTGTACCCTAGGGAGATTGTGTATTTGTTCTGTCAGAGCTCTTGGGAATTCCATGCCATTCAGGATCTGTTTTTATAGTAATATCTGGGCTTCAGAATTTCAAACCATGTGTATTGGTTCAGATCTTATACCTTTGTGTGGGGTTTTAATTTTTCAGAGGAGTCCCCTTCTCATGTACAAAGCTCCTAAGGCGCAAACTAGTTTGAGACTATGGATGTGGTCTGTCTAGTGCTCTTGTCACAGAGGGGCCAGCTCTCTAGGAGGCTGGTCTTAACCAGCTGTCTTAGTTCAGGCCACTTGCCTGGTGTGGGCCTTCATCAGGCCTCCATCCTGGTATGGGTACTAAAATTTCAGTCCATGGTCATTCATACCTCTGTCTGGCATCAGTGCACTCGGAAATTCTTGGCCATGATTTCATAATGGCATAACGTTGTTTTTGAGTTCCATCTTCTGTTACGACCCCTAAATATTTCTTTTCAGAAAACAAACTTACTGCATTATATACAGAATCCTGATGTTTAGAGTGGGAACAGTTCTGCACAACTCTTTAAACATTTGGAGTGGGAAGCGTGGCCTCAGCTGCGTTTTGAATTCAAAAAGTTTCCTAAACAAGACTCTCCCAGACCATATTATTTGCACCATTGGTGTATTGCCATCTATTTTGAGGAGGTACACAGACTTTAGCCATTAACAACTCTTAGAGCATCAATGTTTTTCAATTTTTTACCCTTTAAAGTAAATTCAAATCTCTTCCTATTTGATCAGTGATTCACACTTTATGAGATTCTGTAGGGTGGAAGTGTTCTAAATATGTCATCTTTCAGGTGTGGAGGTTGGAAAAAAAAAAGCTAGGACGTTACTCTGGACTGTAAGCATCACCCTCTTAGGTGTCATCTGAAGGCACCCTCCATAGCAAGTTATTGTCAAATTAGTCTTTAAGAGTAATTACCGTGCTTTATAGCAAGCAGAAAATGACATTTACTTTCTGTATCTTTTTCAAAATTTTCCTTTTCATTAATTCAAAAGTATAGTTTCTTCAAACACATAATTTCTAATGTACCTAAAATGGCTGCCTAGTTACCATAAGAGGAAAATGAATTGGATCTCTTTCTCACGACAAGTCCATTCCTAAGCCTAAACAAACAGCCCAATAAGCAAAACGGAAACCTACATTATGGGGCATTCCTTACCGTGCCTCTTCTCCATGCCAGTGGCCACTCCTGCTCCTGAGATCTTTGGCATTGGCACCATGTTCTCCATATCGGTAGGAGAAATATGAAGTGTGGAGGGGTTGGATACCGGTAGGCACAACACGGGGGCAATACATTGGTAGGTTCTGATTTTTATTTACATCACTGAGATGCATTTTCTTCAATTATATGACACCTAAACAGAGTAATGGTAGGAATTATCTTTCAAAATCAAAATTTATTTCTGACTCTGTATGACATAATCAAGACTTTTGTAAGCTCTTTTTGTCATTTGTCACAGCATTGGCTTTAAGAGAATTTTCTAAGGAAAGGGTAGGGAGTTATTGCTCATTTTACAGCAGAAGCTGGCCAGTACTACAGGCCCTCAGGTGTACGCAGGGCATACCTGGAGCATCCAGGCTGGCACTGATCTGAGACCTTTCTTCATGCAAGTTTTCCCTTTTCATCAAGGATCTCAATTCAGTAATTATTTCTAAATAGTCCTTCTCTTTGCCCAGTAAGTGAGTCTAACCCTCTTTTTCCATTTCCTTCATGTCTCACCTCCACCACTAATGAAATTCCCACATGTATCACCATCCTTTTGGCATTGTTTCTATAAATGCTGACTCTGACTAATGTGTAGCTGATTAACAGCATGCTTGTGTAAGATTCTTAGGAACTGCCCTGGCTGGTGCTGGTCAGTGGTTAGAGCACTGACCCTTGAGCCAAAGTGTCACGGGTTCATTTCCCAGTCAAGGGCATGTAACAGGGTTGCAGATTTCAACCCTATGTCAATTGGGGTGTGTGCAGGAGGCAATAAATGTGTCCCTCTAATCTTGCTTTTTTTTCTTTCTCCCTCTCCTTCCTTCCTTTGTGCTCTTTATAAAAATAAATGGAAAAATATATCCGTGGGTGAGGATGAAAAAAAAAATCGTAGGAACTAACTTCAGAAGGTACAGACTGTGACCTTCAATCATCCCAGTTTTAGGCGTTTTGCTGACCTTCAACTGCAGAACCAGGATGACCAAGACCAGGAGGACCAGGACCAGGAGGACCAAGACCAGGAGGACCAGGACCAGGAGGACCGAGACCAGGAGGACCAAGACCAGGAGGACCAGGACCAGGAGGACCAGTACCAGGAGGACCAAGACCAGGAGGACCAGGACCAGGAGGACCGACACCAGGAGGACCAAGACCAGGAGGACGCTCGCAAGGCCATCACTTGACCAGTTTCAAGATGTATTGGAATGGACTGTGCAGGGCTGGATGCAGAGAACTTTTCAGTCCCCTCCCCTTGATATCTTTGTTTGCTTTCCCTCTCCTTCCTCATGCAAAGCCCAGCCTGCACTGAGATGTTGGGATGGACTTTGTGACAAGAGCCTCCCCATCTTCTCGTCAAGCACTTGAATAAACCACCTTTCTTTTTTATCAACATCTGTCTCATGAGTTTGCTTTCATGGTCTCAGGCTCCTGAACTTGGGTTGTGGTTAAAAGTGGTAAATACATGATATGCTGAGCCAGCCAGGATACATGGACCTTGGTAAGTCCCAGTGGGCCCAGCCTGGGTCCCAGAGGGTTGTGGCAGGCTGACTGCATGGCAGGGATGGCAGGAACTTCCTGGCATCTGCCAAGAACTCTTCATGAAACTCATGGACGTCTTGCTCTCCCTCTCAAGGCATCAGCCACCTGAAACACTTCACTGGAGAAAGGAAACGCGTGTCTGGGAGTCAGTGGACTCCAAAGCTGGGTAACGTCTGGTGTGCACACCAGCAGCCACTGCCCCGCAGTCTGGGATTCTTTGAATCCTTTTGGATTCCCTGGGAATCAATAGGCACTGCATGGTGGCAGGCACGGCTCAGGGACTAAGAAAAATCCCAGTTCCCAGGTGTGGGATTTGGTCGGAGCACCCTTTTGGTTTTGGTATTTGAATTTTGGTGTATTGTTTGCTTTTCTTCTTGCCTGCCTCTTGTGGGGTGTCTTACTAATTGTGTTCTTGATTTGAAATATTATTACTTGAAGAAACTTGCATAGGAACCATACTGCTATAGAGCTGCTTGCTCCTTCCTGTTTGTCTAGTTGTAATTTTGTGTGTAAACCTTGACTGTTAAACATGGGGGAGTCCACGGAGAGAACTGAGTGGCAGCCTCTTGGGTTTCATTCTGGCCACAAGTGGTCCACCTGTGGTTATGAGCCAATGGCCAAGTAAAATAACGATTTTTTTATTCTAACACAGCTTGTCCCGGGTTTATTTTGGGGTTTGAAAATCAATGGCAGAACTCCTATTTGACCCAGCGATTCCACTTCTAGGAATATATCCAAAGAAACTAGAAACACGAATCAGAAAGGATATATGCACCCCTATGTTCATAGCAGCACAATTCACCATAGCTAAGATTTGGAAACAGCCTAAATGCCCATCACCAGATGAGTGGATTAAAAAATTGTGGTATATCTACACAATGGAATACTATGCTGCGGTAAAAAAGGAGTTTCTACCATTTGCAGCAACATGGATGGAGATGGAGAATATTATGTTAAGTGAAATAAGCCAGGCAGAGAAAGATAAATATCACATGATCTCACTCGTTTGTGGAATATAATAAACGGCATAGACTGATGAACAAGAGCAGATCCAGAGGCTGAGAAACATCGATCAAAACGTCATACCTCAGGGAAGGTAGGGGAGGGTGGGGTTAAGGTGGAGAGATCAACCAAGGGACTTGTGTGCATGCATATGAACCTAATCAATGGACACAGACAACAATGGGGTGGGGCATAAGTGGGGGTGGGGGGTTATGGGGGAATAAGGACACATATGTAAAAAATAAAAATTAAAAAAAATTTTAAATTATAAAATAAAAATAAAATATTAAATCAATCCACAGTAGCGGTCACCATAACCTTAAGAGAAATTGTTTCATATGACAAAGATTTTTAAATGAAACTCTGTTAAAAATCAAAGGGGGGGATAGTAGGGTAATATCATGTAAGAAGAAATATCCTATAAATAAATTACATCTAGAAAATTTTTACTTTAAGAGCCTGAAAATTATTTGGAAGGAAACAAAGAGAAGTTTCCTTCAAAAGTCATAAGGATTGTAATTGAAAGTCAATATATTTGACCTCTTGAATTAAAGTAAGTAATTTGTGTTTTTGCCTCCCTGACAAAGTTTATATAAAGTTACAAAAAGAAATTGACAGCCAGTTTGAAATGGAATTGCCATGGCCTGGAGCAAAGAGTATCCTCACATGATATTATTCTACAATGTCATTATAATTTTAGGTATTTTACAATAGCATATTGTACAATTATCACAAACAAACTTACAAACTAATTCTTTGAATGTTTGGCAGCAATTTTAAAATAGGACATGAAAAGATTTAATCCCTTTCAGAAGGAATTAAGGTACTGGGAAGGCACTTGAGCATCCTATATGGCCCCTCTTGCCTTTTGTGCCAAGAGGGACCCTCATCTCACAATCCAATTACCCTCAGCTGTTTCCTGAGCTTTCTGTTCATACTGAGCTTGAAGCCTCCTGGTGGCTGGTACCATAGATCTGTCTCTCGTCCAATCGTGTGAGCTGGACCCTCACTGGAGAAGACACCCGGGTTCCCCAAGATATGTGACCCGCCAGCAGGCCAGGGGATCCCAAGGTAGGTGCTGGGCGTGGAGGCCATGGGGGCATAGGCTACCAAGGAGACAGAACTGAACCTCACATCACCCTGCTTGGCCCCGGAGGATGACTGGTTAGCCAGAGACAGGTAATATTCCTCAGGGAAGGAACAACCTAAGACAGGCACAGTCACAGAGGGGCCATCAGGACAGAACTTGGGGGTCAACGGAGGTGGGGCGCAGACCCTCACCCCCCCAACCCTGAAGGGGCCTGAACTCTCACCCCTTCTGAGGGAGGTCTCCTGCCCCCATGGCTGCTTTGCTTCCCACACCCAGCTCAGATTGGGACACAGGTGACAGACAGAGACTTGGCCGGCAGCAGCTGCCCTATATCTAAATTCAGCCTAGCATCAGGAATGCTCAGGGCCTACTCAAGAATGCAAATAATCCTTTCCACTAATATTTACAGGGTAAACTAAGATTGTTGGTAGAGTATTAAATTTGACAGTAAAATAGTGATCAAGTTTTCAGATTAAATAACTAATTGAAATAAGTGAATATTCAAGTAAATTTAATTGTACTGGACAAAAAGCTGTTCCTAAAGTAATAACTAAAATTTCTATTGGTAGTTCATGTCATGGTAAAATTCCTGAACATGCAATGAACCTAAAGCAGTCATATTTTGGGGCAAAAAAATAAAATAAAATTTAAAGTTATCAAGACTGAATTATAAAATTTACAAAAGCCTCCATTAATCAAAAAAAGGGGGGGGGATAGTAGGGTAATATCATGTAAGGAGAAATATCCTATAAGTAAATTACATCTAGAAAATTTTTACTTTACAAAATTAATTTTCATTTGTAATGCTAATAGCAAGACACCCATGAAAAACACACATGGTGTCTAAATAAGACAAAGGAAAATAGTTTGGGCAAAAATAAAAAGGATCCCAATTCAATTATATAGAAAAGATTCCTTTATTAACTTGTGGTCGAGAATATGTTTGTATATTTTCAGAAAACAACTCCAAGATCATGTGGACTCCTGCAACAGAGGAGAATTGACAGGTGTGCTCCAACCACAAAGACAAGAGGAGAAACAGTCCAGAGATGGAAGACGCTGACAACGCCTTGCCACGCTAGCAGTCAGCAGCTGTGCATCGCTGCAGGTTGTCTAGGACCAAACCAGAGAGGGTTGGACCTGCATTGCCACCATGTGCCCACCATCCAGATGTCATTGCTGACATGTACACATAAGGAATTGTTTGACATTGAAACGGGGACTCAGAACTGTTGGACATTGAAATTGGGACTCAAACATTTTTTTTGTTTTGTTATGTTGTTATGTTTATTTCTACTCTGCAGAGGCAAGATTTTCTAAAGGAAAGAAATGGGGGGGGGGAATAGATACAGAGGCAAAGAAGCATTGAACAGACTGTCAAACTACAGTGGCAAGGCAGGGGAGGTTGTGCAGGGGGGCTGTAAGAAATAACCAAAGGACTTGTACGCATGCATGTAAGCATAACCAATGGATACAAGACACTGAACCTCACATCTCCAGGTGAAGGCATGTACGGGGTTGGGGGGGGTAGGGAGGGGAGACCGGGTGGAGGTCAATGGGGGGGAAAAAGGAGACATATGTACTACTATTTGTAATACTTCAAACAATAAAAATAAAAAATCAATGGCCCCTAAATAGTTCTTCAAACTACTATACTATGTTGCAGTTGAAGTTGCTTTGCCAAAGGCCTCCTAAATGTGATATGGTCTGTTGTATGCAAGCTTTCATGTTGTTACCTCTTAAGAATTCTGCTCAGAAAGATGGAGATTAGTGGTTCAAAGAGGGTGGAAAGTACTTACTTCCCTCCCAGACAGTAAAACTCACAAAGAAAAGTGTGAGGAAAGAAGTCTTTTAAACACTCTAAATCTTCCTCCTTCAGGCGCAGGAGCTGCATCAGTCCAGGGAACAATGGGGAAATTAATGCCACCCCCAAACCCTCATGCCTGCTGTGCATGCAGCTGGAGTGACTGCCCCACCGCCTGAATGTGAAGGGAATAAAATGGTACTTTTAAATGCAAGCTGCAGGGCCTGATATCCTCAACATGCAATGTTTCCCATCTTCCTGCCGTTTCCCATCTTCCTAGACGTTGTCAAGGTCATGTTATCTCTGTTATGCCTCTTTAAATATGTGAGTGTATCTGTCAGTGAAAAAAACCTGTTTCTGAAAATTATGAAATGTATTGTTTTTAGTTGTCACTAAAAATGAAAATGTCTAAGAACTTAGAATTCTAATTAAGTTGTAAAAATGTATATGCTTTTGATAATAAAAATATAAGTTATGGCAATATTTTTAATAGGAAGAAAATAAAATGTTTTTAAGTTAGTTATTTCTGAACGAGTTAAGAAGAAACAAACGGAAAATAACTAAGAGAGACACAGAGGTTTCGTCCAAGTTGCGTAGGTTCTTTTCGAGTTGAGGAAGGATTGTGTAGAGGTAAGAAGCAAATAGAGAAAGAATAGGGGAAGTTAAAAATGAAAAAGAATTTAAAAGGGTACATACATTTTACAGGTAGAAAGGACAATGAAGGAGGAATACTCTTGAAGAGAAATGGAAATGGGGGAAAATAAGAAACAACAAAAAAAGGTACTTAGATAGTAAAACTGAGTGGTAATTTTAATGACAAATGAAAAGACCAGGAAGCTCCCATTAATTTTTCAAAACCAATTGTAATTTCCCCATTGGAAACCCAGATACAGCTGACAATCAGGAACTAATTAATTGCTTTCTTAGTCTGTTATACTTTCATTTCTAATTCTAAATGTTATCTTAAAATGTTGCAAAAAAAGCAAATTCCTTTGTCAATTGCATTATAATCAAATCTATAACCATGGCATTTTAAGTATTTTTTGCCATTTATAAACAGTTTTTATTTAACTCATGCATTTGCAAAAATGTTAAATCTTTTGACTTATTCTAAATATGAATTTCTAAGAATCAATTTTAAGATTATACCATTAAAATAAATAAAGATTTCTAGAACTCTAAGAAGTAACTGGAGTCATAGAAATTGTCAAATAATCAAGATAAATAAGAATTGATTATGGGACTGAATAAACTGAAAATAATTATTGTTATGGCTTTTTAAAAATATTTCTAATTTTTAAAATTTTTTCTTTGTTTTCTTAGAGCAATTTGGTGAATTGTACCTTAATAAGCAATATTAAAACATTCGTATTTTTCTCCAAACTTGATCCCTCCAGAATTTAAAAATTCTTACTAAGTGACTATTCTTATTTTCATGGCAATATGTTCATTTGCATGAATGCAGTAAGAATTTGATTCCTTCATAACAGACCAATTGTAGTTTTATTAACCAAGACTTGGACTGGAATGTTATGTTTGCAAAAGTCATGTCTAGACTCTAATTGTCAGCAAAAAACTTTAAAGAATAAAAATTGACTTTAAAGCCAAGAAAAGTCACTTGGAAAAATGCCCTAGTAACTTTCCTGGGAAATGACAAGGAAAGAACCTGAAGACATTTTGGTGAACTTGAAAACATGAGGAGTTTACCCAAACCTGTAGGTAATCTACAGGCAAAGCCTGATGGTAACTGGGTGGCTTGGCTTTTTGCCCTGAGAGGAACAGCAAGAACCTACAACCAAGATTACTCTACCCAGCAAAGCTATCATTCAGAGTTGAAGATCAGATAAAGAGCTTCACAGACAAGAAAAAGCTAAAGGAGTTCATCACCACCAAACCAGGATTACATGAAATGTTGCAAGATATTCTTTAAGAAGAGGAAGAAGAAAAAGGTAAAGATAAAAATTATGAACAACAAAAGGACATCAAATACATACCTACCAACAAGTGAATCTAAAAATCAAGTGAATAAAAAATCTGAAGAACAGAATGGACTGGTGAATATAATAGAATCAGGGACATAGAAAGGGAGTGGACTGACGATTCTCAGGGGAAGCAGGTGTGAGGGGTGGGGGAAGAGATTGGACAAAAATCTTACTCCTATGGAGGAAGCCAGTGGCGGGGGGTAAGGGCATGGGGTGGGGTGGGGAATCAGGTGGAGGGGAGCTATGGGAGAGAAAAAAAAAAAGAGGAACACCTGTAATAATCTGAACAATAAAGATTTATTTAAAAAAAATTCAATCTGAATATTTCTAGTAAAATTATAGCAAAAGAGATTTTTAAAAGCCTATATAATGAATTGTTCTTCCTATTTTGTTTATGCATATAATAAAGCTACATTGAAACGGGACTTAATACACTAAATGAATTGGTTTTAATTTGTTTAATGAAAATAAGAATAATTGTTTGAAAAATAAGTTTCAATAAATCTATAACACAATCTATATTTACAAAAGCCTAATTGACCGTCACAACCAAAAAACCGAATGGACGACCCAACAGACTGCGTGGGGCCACCAGGCTGGAAGGGGGGCTAATGAGGGACGACCAAACGACTGAGCAGTGAACTGCGTGGGGCAACCAGGCTGGCAAGGGGAGCAGTTAGGGGTAATCAGGCCAGCAGGGGTGGCAGTGAGGGGCAACCAGGCTGGCAGAGAGGCAGTGAGGGATGACCAGACTGGTGGGCGGGCAGTTTGGGGCGACCAGGCTGGCAGGGGGGCAGTTGGGGATGACCAGGCCATCATGGGGGACAGTTAGGGGTGATCAGGCAGGAGGGCAGGTGAGCAGTTAGGAGCCAGTGGTTCCGGATTGTGAGAGGGAAGTCTGACTTCTGGAAGTCGGACATCCCCCGAGGGGTCCCAGATTGGAGAGGGTGCAGGCTGGGCTGAGGGGACCCCTCCCCCCATGCACGAATTTCTTGCACCGGGCCTCTAGTCATAGATATTAGACTCTAATTCAGTTAATTGTCAGTAAAATGTTATTTTTTGCTTATAACCTAGACTAGATACTACATTTTTCTAGTTTTCTGAAATATTTTGGATACAATGCTCTAACTTCCATGGAAATGAAAGAAAACTTATTGTGGTGAATTGTAATTCATCCCACCATTATTTTGACATTGTTTCTATAAATGCTGACTCTGACTAATATGTGGTATTCAGATAAGCACCATGTTTGCATGAGAAACCTAGGAGCTAACTTCAGAAGATACAGACTCTGACCTTCAGTCATCCCAGTTCCAGGAGATTTGTTGATCTTCAGCCATAGAACAGGATGATGTAGAACCAAGATGACCAAGACCAGGATGACACATACCAGCCCATCACTTGTTCTGTTTCTAAGATCCTTATCGGAATGGACTGTGCTGGCCTGCACATAGAGAACTTTCAACCCCCTCACCTTGATATCTTTGTCCTGTTTGCCTTCTCCCTCCTTATGAAATCCATGCCTGCACTGAGACGTTAAGATGGGCTTTGCAACAAGAGTCCTCCATCTTCTCAAGTGTCTGGCACTTGAATAAACCACTTTCCTTTTTCATCAATATCTGTCTCACGAGTTTGACTTTCATGGTGGCAGGCAGCTGAAGGTGAGTTTCAGTTACATTATTAACCATAAATCTTCTCCCCGTTATTCATAAAATAAGTCTACCTAGGTTTCACATGAGCCAACTGCACACTTGGCTTGTGTTGACCCTTGGCCACAATCTTTTAAGTCATAACAGATGAACCAGTGTGATCCACACAGGACTGTGACAAATCTTTAGAAAGTCAAACATGACTTGGTTTATCTCTTGTGATGGGAAAGGAACATATAAAAGGCATCTGAATTTATTACATTGGAATAGCTATAATATAACTACTAACACATGGGGCTTTTCTCACAGTCTAAAACAGCTTTACTGCATGTTGGCCCCTGTCATTTACTGCTTCCTATGTCTATAACAATGGAAAAGGGCATGCTTTGCTCTGACTGGCGGATTTGGAGTTGTGGTTTATTTGATCACAAATGTACCCTAGAGGCATGGCACTTCAATGGATCATCACAGTTGTTTGAGAGTACATTTAAAAAATAATTAGAGTGCACTTTGGACATCGAGCTGCTTCCCTAAATTCGATGTCCTAATTTTGTTATTATTTTAGATCAAAACTTTGCTTGAGTTTTGATTTTACTCTGTAACTCTACAAAAGTTACACAGGTAAGTCAAAAGGGCTAGCTAGGTAATTAACAGCAACAAAGTGTCTACCTGTTTCTCCAGCGCAAAGAGAAGGCTCTGTCCAGGATCACACTTCTGTGTGTGAAGAGCAGTGAACAACAGCAAGGAGATGAAAGCTAAGGGGGCACGCGGGAGCACAAGGCTATATGATACAAAGAGGAAAATACTTGTGGCAGCAACAAGGTGGCCAGAGGAGAGAGGACTGGACCTCGGCTCTGCCCCATGCAAACAGTGGTGCAGCAGCCGTCCAAAGAGAACATGAAACTAGATCTCCAGGGTCATGCCACCAAGGAGAGGCTGGCATGCAAGGCTGGTAGAGATGATCTGGGATAGACACAACGGGAGAACAACTGCACTTGGCAGAAAAATTAACAGTGAGTGAGATTGTTGATTGATTTGCAGTACTTCACTGTTGTAATAATTCTGTTTTAAATCCCCCACCCCACCGCTTTTAAAATAAAAGCATTGATTGAGGTAGGACAATGCTTGTTGTGAGAAAAGGTAAGAAATTTAGAGTTTGGGGCTAATTGTTTCTTATTCAGGAATCTCATAACAATTTTGAGACGACACAGAGTAGAGAGATGAGAAGCATTAAACTTGAAAATGATGATGAGATCAAGAGATAAGACACTGAACACCCTTCAAATGGTGTTTCTCCTGGCATTTGAACCTTTTAAAATCTCACTATACTGAGACAATCCTCAAAAAAACACACAACTATTTTACTTTCAATGACTGACAGATGGCTATGAATTCCTCAAATGCACCATGTGATGGTTAATTTTATACATCAACTTACCTGTGTCTAGGAATAACCAGGTAGCTGGTAAAACATTATTTCTAGATGTGTCTGTGAGGGTGTCTCAGAAAAACATTAGCTTTACTTTAGTTACCTAAGGAAAGAAGGCCCACCTCCAGAAATGTGGGCGGGCATCCTGCAATCCATTGAGAATCTGAATAGAATGAAAAGGAAGAGGGAGGGCAAGTACTTGGCTCTCTCTTCTTGAGCTGGGACGTTCATTTCTCTTGCTTTCAGACTTCAGAGCTCCTGGTTCTTGGACCTTGGAAACCCAGGACTTTCACCAGCCCCATCCAACCCCAATTCCCTCCCAGGGTATTCTCCAAGTAGACCCGATGCCCTGACTGGGAATTCTGGTAAGCCTCAAGGCAGCCCCAGGGTGGGGAGGGAATGTCTTGATGCCTCATCCCAGAGACACATGCACACAGGAGCTTGTATGATAACAACAGTTGGCCAACCCATGTCACGGACTTTGAGGCACAGTGGGGAGAAAGCAAGATCCCTGGGGAAGGAGAGGAGGTGGCTCAGCCCAGCACTTCTCTCCCCAGATTTCCCCGTTTGGGCCATCATCCTCTTCTGCTTGGCAGGACTCTTGGTAGTCACCACGTGCCTGATCTCCTGTTTCCTGGTAAGTGAGGAAGTGGTGCTTGTCTTCTTGCTATTGGGTTGTAAGAGTGTTTTATATGCAGTCATGCATCGCATAGCAACATGTTGGTCAAGGATGGGCCACATATATGATGGTTACAATGGAGCTGAAAAATTGCTACCAGCTAGTGACATCATAGCCTTAATAAGGTTCTGGCAAAGTACATTACTCTAGTGTTTGAGGCAAAAACACCTACTGCGTTTCCAATTGAATCGAAGTGTAAATTGTGTATAGGCCATAATACTTGATAATGATAATAAAGGACAATGTTACTGGTTAGGTTTTTACTATATCATACTTTTTATTATTATTTTAGAGTGAACTTTTCTACTTACAAAAATGTTGGCTGTAAAACAGTATGGTGTGTTACACCAGCAGCAGTCTCATACATCTCATGTTTACTGCATCTCGTGATTGCATTATTTTAGCTTGTGCTTGATTTAATTGTGTGTTTTATTAAGTAAAATGCCATGCAGGCAATCCCCTAAGGGCACCTTTCTCAGGTCATACCCCTGTTGTTACGTGGTATATGACAATATTAGAAATACAAGTCCTGTGATGGACGCATGTTTGCAAATATTTTTCCCAGTCTGTGTGAGACTTGCCTATTTCTTTTCTTAACAACAGTAGTCCTCAGGAAAATGTAACTGAAAATCTCAAATCTATCATGGTGGTAGAGTGACCACTACATGTGAGAATGGCTAAAATAGTATATAGACTGACCATAACAAGTGTTGGTGAGTATGTGCAGCAGCTGGAACTCTCATGTCGTGCTTATAAAAAGTAGCTTAGTGATGTTGCTTCTGTAAGTTGCATACACCTACACAGCCATCCCACTCCTAGCAATTTATCGCAGGAAAGTAAAACATACAAACAGATTTGTACACAGATGCCCATTAGAGATTTGTATGTACTAGCTCCCAAAGGGAAAACAACCAAGATGTCCACCAACAGGTGAAGGATAAACAAACCGTGACACATCCCACAATGTGATCTTCCTCCACAACAAAAAGGAAAGAATTAATAATACATGCAATGACATGTATAAATCTCAAATAGTTATGCTCAGTGAAAGAAGTTAGGTAAAGAAGATACTGTATGATCTCATTTAGAAACAACCTTTACAAAATACTAATGCATAAGGACAGAAATCAGGTCACCAGTTGCCTGGGAATAAGAATGTGTCTGCAAATGGTAGGTAAAGAGGAATTACAGAGAAGCCTGAGGATACTTTTGGGGTGATGGGTATACCTTATCTTGATTGTGGTGATAGTTCAATACGTTATAATTTAAAATTATCAGATCATTCACATTAAATGTATGCAGTTTATTGTATATCAATTATACCTCAATTAAGCTACAGTGTGGGAAGAAGGAGAAAGGGAAGGAGGAGGATTATAAATGGATACTAGAGGGAAAATGGTAGAACAAATGAGAGTGAAAAGGGCGCGAAACAAACAGAAGGAGATAACAGCGGGGAAAAGGGAAAGGGAAAAAAGACTGATGGAGGAAATTAAATTTAAAAAGGAGAGGAAGCCTGGCTGGTGTGGCTCAGTGGTTGAGGTTCGACCTATGAACCAGGAGGTCATGATTTGAATCCTGTCAGGGCACATGCCTCAGTTGCAGGCTTAGTTCCCAGTAGGGGGCATGCATGAGGCAGCAGATCAATGATTCTCTCTCATCATCGATGTTTCTATCGCTCTATCTCTCTCCCTTCGTCTCCCTGAAATCAATTTTTTTAGAAATGTTTAAAGCAGAGGGACACATCTGCTCTGTGGCTTTGGCCATCTTCTTCCCTAGTATTCTCTCATACTTGGACAGCCAGATGGTCCATTCTGAGTCCCCGTCATCACCTTCACAGGTCACCGTGTGCCTGCAGAAGAAAGACGGAGATTTTGAGATTCAGCAATGATGACTGGTACCTGCCACACCTAGATCTGAGGAAGCTGCAATGACTAGATCTGCCTGAGGCCCCTGTTCCCATCCAGGACCCAAAGGAGCTTGGCTGGACCAGAAATCAACCACCCTGATCTGTCACATTCTCTGGGCCCTTCTTAACATGGCCCCTGTCTGGTTCGCAGGAAACTAAGATAAAATTCTTCCGCTTCATTAACTCCTGAAGGCAACTGGTAGTTCCGGCTTGTCTTGTGGTTTCATATGCCTTTATCCCTCAGGAACTCCAGAGTTGGTAAAGTGGAGCAGAAATTGCCACAGTATAAAATCATACTCTTCAGCGCAAGGTTTCCCTTCTTAGGAAACTTTGCAGCACACCTCCCCTGACCTGTGTCAGCAACCACACGTATCTCTGTGCCTCCATTTTCCCACCCCCAAAGCCCAGGCAGCTCAAGTGCCCTTTGCACTACTGCATTCCCTGAAGTTCAGACTCACCAGGACTTCCAGATTAACCTGCCTCTCTGGAGCCCCTTTCCTCATGGTTCTCCAAGAGGGAAAGTAGACCAGGATGGAAGGAATGGCTTAGATATGACTGCATTCAGCCCTGGGACTTGGAACCTGAGATGACTAGAAATCTAGGAAGACTGAATAGAGAGTAACACTCTAGTAGTATGACTGCATTCAGCAGAAAGATAGTGTCTACTTGGGAAGTACAGGTGAATAAAACTCAGGGGGAAATATGAGAGAATGAGTCTTTTTTTCATATTTCTCTGCACAGAATCCAACAAGACAGATATAGCAGGAGCTCCCCAATAAGCAGCTCAAAGCATCTCAGGCATGGGGCCACCTGTGCTGTCCTGTCCTGCATTTGTAAAAACAGATTGTGTGATCTCTACACCTTTTGCAGATGACCACAGCTGAAGATACCCAAGGGCTAAAAATTAAAGTCCAACTAATACCAACCATTCCATTTTTATTTATTTATTTATTTATTTATTTATTTATTTATGTATGTATGTATGTATGTATGTATGTATGTATGTCTGTATTTGGACTGAACTTCTGCTTCTCAGTCTTATAGCAGTCATCCTCAGAGAATGTATTTCTATAAAATATAATAATGATAATAAGAGCTATCATTATTGATAACTTAATATCTGCTAAGCAACATGATTGACAAGTTCAGAATGCATTGTCTCAGTTATACTACCATCCTTGGGGCTTTATTCCCATGTTGCTCCCATAAAGTTATGGAGGCTAAGAATTATTAAATAGTAAGGAAGGAAAAATAATTGCTAAGAAACTAAACACCTAGCCAAGCTACCCATCAAAGAAAGAAAGAAAGAAAAAGAAAGAAATTTTCTAACATACAGACAGTCTCAAAGTTGACCTCCCCTAGGACTTTATTGAGAGAACTAATAAAGAATGTGCATCAGGAATAAGAAATGTGAACCCAGAAAATCATAACAGTAGTCATGAGAAAAATAAAAACAGAGTATATGAAAATTAGTATTCATTTGAAAAAAAATACACATTCTACCAAAATTCAAGATGGTTAGTTAGATGACAGAATAGAGGAGAAAGGTTCAATGAAGAGTTTCTAATGTTAGGGAATATAGAAATGCCATAGATACTCAGTGATTGTGTAACACATCACTCTCAGAAACTGACAAACCCATCAGAGAATAGTAGGTAAGGAGAAGACTTGTGGTCAGGATGGCAAAGTAATAGCCAGGTATACATTGTGCTTGCCTCCTCCCATGACAACATTGAAATTACAACTATATTATGAAACAACCACCCTTGAAAGACTCCTGAAGACTTCCTGGACAGAAGTCCTGAAACTAAGGATATACAAAAGAAGCCACGTGGAAACTGGTAGTAGGGGCAGGGACATGAACCAGGCTGTCCTACAACCACATGTGGTGCTGGGGAATCTGCTTCGGAGTTCTCTCCTGTTGAGTGAGGGGTTCCAGCCCCACAATAGACTTCCCTATCCTGAAGCACCAGTGCCAGGAAGAGGAGTCCCCATGACATCCTGCTGTGAAAATCAGCAGGGATTCTGTGTGGATGAGGTGGAGGCTGCTAGAGACTCAGGCATCCTGTTAAAGGGCCAGAGCACAGTCTCACTGGCTCACAACCCCTTCCCTAAGCAGCATCAAGGGGGCAGTAGATTGAAAAGAGTATCAGGGACAAACAGGGAGGAACGGAATTGTCTGGCTTCAGAGTGAGAGCTGCAGGGACGGCTCTGTCTGGGACAGAAGGGCTGGTGGAGGCCATGGTTTCTTTGTTGAGCTCTCCCCGCACCCTGCCTGCAGGCACAGGCAGTGCCAAGTCTGAGTCTCCATCAAACTGCTAATACCACTTGCCTCACCTGGTGATGCCCTGAGATTGGGCTCCATGCAACTCACTCAGGCCAGAACCTCCTTCACCAGCTCTTCCTCACATGCAGCTGGCCTCTGCCTGTGCTGTGGGCTTTCCTAAAATCTCTGAACGGTCATAAAGCCTAAACAAGCAGCTGCTGGCCTCGGAGTGAACTGTATGTCCTGCTGAGTGGTCCCAAGCTCGGGGCACAAATGGCAGCTGGCCTCGATTTGCAGCAGAGCCTCGCCCAGGCAACTCCGAGCCCAGCACAGGCAGATACCAACTGTACATTGCTTTTTAGCTTCTACCATGTAGCCCCAGGCCAGGTACAGGAATCCGTTGACCTTGGCTTTTACCAGAGGCCTTCCCAAGAGGCCCAAATACCAACACACCTGGTGGCCAGCTTAGAGCACTCCAGAGCACCAGCCATTTAGCTCCACAGTGACACGTACAAGGGGTGGACTAGGCTGGCACCAGCGCCCCACTAAGGTGAATCCCACGCCTTGGGGTTAGCCCTCCCACAACAGCACATCTACCGTAGTCACAGTCAGTCCTCACAACCAGTCAGCCTGAGGGTCAGTCCCATCTACTGACCTGCCAGCAACAATCATGGCTCAATTTCACACAGCACACACAAGAGCCTGGAGCACACAGCTCAGGAGAGCAGGGAAACTGTGCCACTGGGCCCCAGATCTGCTAATTCACAACCTGTCCAGCAGGCAGGAGGTATAGCAGGAGACCCAGAAATCTGGGGAACCCCTTTGGGAGAGGGCCATGTTTAGAAGATCAAGCGGAGCTGGTCCTGCTGTGCTGTAGGAAACATGGTGGTGGGCAGCAAGTAAGGGGATCCCTAACTCCAGGGCTTCCAAGAAATTGAGGTATAAAACCACACTGAGCCTCAGTGTGCACTCTCTAGTCTATGCATTTCAAGACAAGAGGGCCCTTTGCTTGGCCAGGCCCAACCCCATGCCAGCTTGTGGAAGTGAGGTCTCTGGAGAGGAGGTCTGCACTGGGAGCTCTGTGTGCTCAGAGGTGCAGAGGCACAGCTGGCCCAGTTCCCCTGCCCAGGCCCTTGGGCCCCATGGAGCCCCACTACAGACCAAGAGCTGGGATGTGGGAAAGGCCAGCAGCTATAGGACACAAGCGCTGACCTGGCCAGGGTCTCCATCTATCCCTCTGTGTGCCTCTCTGTGCTCCCTAAGCTTGGCCCTGCACTGTCAGGCATTCACTCAGTCTCTGGCTCCAGCAGGTTCCAGGCCAAGTTTAGCTCAGCCTCTGATGCCTGCTCAGGAAAGTGCTGCATAGCTAAGAAAATAACAGCCCTTCTCCCTTAGTTTACACCTGGGCTCTCCTCCAAGACCTGGATCTGACCCTCAAGGGGTCCAGACCACCATTTCTTGACCCACTCCCAACAAGGTGCTTCTGAGACAGGCCAAAGTGGGGGTCTCCCTCTCTGGGCTCATCCTTGTGTCCTATACTAAGTGGAAATGCCTCTCAGATTTGAGCAACAGAAGTCAGGTGACTGGGAGGGATGCTTGGGAACAAGCTGATTTGGTTCCTACCCAGCAGGACACTCAGTGAGCGCTGAAGGCCTGGTGTGAATAGTTAGCTCAGGTGTTTGGCCTAGAGTTGTGCTGGGGTGGGGTACAGACAACATACAGGGTTCTTTCTTCCACAGTCAGGCCTCCACCTTGGCCCCAACACCTCACCTCAGCTATAGACTGGGACCACAAGGGCCTCCCTGGATTCTGGAGTTCATATTTCAGGCCATCTTTTGCTCTCTTTTTACCCCAGGCCCAGGGAAACCCACTGTGACCCAGCCTAGAGATGACTGAATCAGGGGCCAGCTGGGCTGTAAATGCAGGGAACTCGGCCCAGGTGTCCTTCAAGACCAAGTCAAAATCAGAAAGTGCACCAGGAATAATACAGAGTGTGGTCTGAAGGTCAGATAGATAAGGGACAGGCTGAGTCTCCTTGCCCAGGTCCCTCCTCTCTGTAGCTTGGCCTGAGCTCTTCCTACCCACTACTCCCCATGCATCCACAGGAACCCAGGGGCAGATAGCACATTAGCTAGTTCTGCTGCTCGAGTTTCTTTAGAGAAGACATAGCGAGGGCTGGGCTGAACCTTCCTGTGCCCACAGAGGAAGCTCTAATGGACCATGGTGAGATGGGGGCAAAAATCCTTGTGAAACAGCCAGCAGGGGATGAGGAAACAGAAAAACAATCTGCCTCAGATACAGCCCAGACTGACTCAGCCCCATCACCCCCATCAGCCTCTGCAGTCTCCTTGGCCAATGTCAATCTCAGCTCTGCTTGGTTCCCATGAGTCACAGGGAGCTCACTCACTCCAGTCAGTCCCTACAGGGTTGGGTGAGCTTTTAAGGTCAAGAAAGTTCTCCTGGAATGGAACTAATATCCAACTGCATAGGACAATTCCTGTGGAACTGGTTCTCTCTTTGTGTCCATGAAAAATGTTTCCTCCTTCCGGCCTCAGTGAGGACACGAGTGTTTCACACATACAGTGTCTGGCGCATAGAAGAAACTTAATGTTGAATGAAGAAAAACATATTTTAAAATCCACAACAAAAAAAAAATTGTTCTTTTTTAACAATTTCCTGACATAATGTCACTACCTCCCATGTTTCACTTCTGCCATTATTTTCTGATAAGCATGAGGAAGTGCCTGTGGGGATCCACAGGATGTGGGATTAAATCCTGGCCTTGTCTTTGAATAATTGCGTGAACTTGAAAGTGTGGCTTTATTGCTGTGCCTCAATTTCTTTGGTAAAATCTGTAAACAAAGGATTGTTTTTGGACATTTAAATGAATACCTACCTTCCTTGAAATGGGGTTGGGCAAATGTTAACTATCATTACCATCATCTTCATCAAATTACGATTGTGGTACCCCTCTTTGTGGTTCTCAACTGTGTATGTGACAATTGTGCTTTAAGCATTGTTATTGCGGAAGAGGGGGAGGAAAACCAGAGGTAGGAAAGCAAACTGGTGAACCCCTGTGTCTCTGAGCTGGGATGGATGAAATGGTTGCTATTTAACTTATGATGAAGGAGAGGGGTGATGTTTCCTTGATCCCCATTTCAGACACACAGTCATGGCTCTTTATTGAGAGTAGGACCAGGGCAAGGTTCAGGCAAAAGCTAACATGTAGATAGACAAGGAGAATTTAGTTACAAAAATGGTCAACAATAAAGGTGTAACTAAGTCCAGAGAGCAATACATCAATGAGTCAGCTGTCAGACCTGGTGAAACCCAGGAGTTAATGACACTGGCCTGCTTGCACTAGCAAATGCCCACTGCACTTCCCTCAGGAATGGAGAGCTCCAGGATGCATGCAGTGAATGGAAACACAAATCTAGGGAAAGGGATTGTAAATCCCTGACTTCTTTGTGGGTTCCAGCATGGTGGAACACTGGGTGTGATTGGTCCCTTGTAACCAGGTAACTGTGGAATGTGTTCTGATTGGCTGGCAGCCGCCAGGAGAACAGACTTCAGTTGAGAAGCAACTGTGGAAGGAGAAGGGGCTTTGGCTGTGCTCTCTTCCCACTGTGGTTGTAGCTCTCAGCGCTCTTCTGATCCCTATCCGTTTTCAACAAGTCGTGTTGGTTGCTGTCCTCACAAAGGAGTCACCCAAAGAGGTGAAGCTTCGGGGGTGTGGCTGGCCCTGAGCGCCACCCCCCGCCCTCCCAGGGCCCGGCAGCCCAGAGGCCAAGCAAACAGTGGGTGAGGCCTACCTGCTTGTGCAGTGAAGCCTTGGGGCTGCCAGCAGGTCTAGCCTTCCTTGGGGGGAGGGACTGCTGAGGGTTGTGGGGTGGGGGGAGGGAAGTGGGGTGTGAGTGAACCAGCAGTAGCAGTGAGGAGTGGAGGTGAGCCATGGGGAACTGGTGCACCTGCTGTCTGAAGCCCCGTGACAGCCCCAGACGCACCCCCAAGCTGGATGGGGGCTCCAGCCATGTTAAGTCAAAGTGTGAGTCTGAGGTTCATGAAGAGGCTGCCAGGGACACAGGGGCAGTGGAAACAGTGCCTGCTACCCCGAAGTCTGAGAAGTTGAATTCTGAGAAGTTGAATTCCTTAGCCTTCAGGGGCTACCACCGGAGGAACATCAGCGCCCCAGTGACGCTCCAAGGTAAGAAGCAGCAAATGCCATCTGCTCTTTGGCGTACCTCTGGCCTCTGCTGCCTCCACAGTCCCCTGGGAGGACTCACTGCATTGGACTCCTTCCAGCTGGAACCAGCTTTCCTAGGGATGGGCACCTGGGTTCCCCACCCCTGCTTCTTTCCCCCTTGCGGCCGATGTTTTTCCCTCTTTACTACCTGAGTAGCAAGGTAGGATTTTGACACTCCTGCTTGCCTGCTGACTTTCCTCACTGCTTTGTTCAGTTGAGCTTACTTGCTGGAAAAGCCACACGTGGCCAGGTTTTTCAGTTGATTATGACAGAAGTACAAGGAATGAGGGTCCCATTATATTTGAAGTAATGCAGCAAAATAAAACATGGGGTGTCCGACCCACATGTTCATGGTGTGTGTGTGTATTTTTCTTGTTTTAAGCTAATCGCTTTTCGTTAGGTTTGCTGTGTTTCTCAAGTTTCTTCCAGAGCCATGGGTGACTCACAGTAGAGTGGAGACAATAAAGGAAAAGCTACACCATGGCCCTCTCTGCCCTCATACGGGACTGTTTCTGTGGTGCCCATCCCACACCATAGGAGGCAGTGTGGGAAACGGTACAACCCAAGACCCTCTTCAGAGCTTTTATTTTTCTTCTGGCCTTTGTGAGAGCAAAATGACCTTGTGTGCTGTAGACATGTGCAATTAAGGCTAACATGTTCATTTTCCTTTTTATTTTTTAAATATTTTTTTTAATAGTTTATTGATTGTTGGAGAGAGAGGGAGAGGGAGAGAGAGAAACATGGATGTGAGAGTAACATCGACCTGCTGCATCCTGCACACCACCCCTTAGGGACTGAGCCCAAAACACAGGCGTGTGTCCTTGACCAGGAATGCAACTGGCAACCTTTTGGTGCAGGGGACGATGCCCCACAAACTGCAACTCCAAGCAGGGCTACTAAGCTAGCACTCACTTAAAATGTAAATTTAAAATGGTTACTTTCCAGTTGAGTAAAGACACTGATTTTTATTTTTAGTGAGGCATTTTAGTTGATTACCAATGAGTAGTTACGGTCGTTTCCAGGGAACCTCATGAGCCTGGGTACTAGTGCCTGGCCAGAAACTGGTTCTCAGAGCGTCAAGTCTTAGATCCTGTTGGTTCAAATGAGGTGGGTATAACTGTACAGTCAGACGCCACTACTGGGTAGAGGTTCAGATATGCAACAGCTAAACTTTTTCATTAGCTATCGTGTCTCTCACCTGGTCTAATTTGCTTTGCTCTTTTCTTCTGTACATGGAGAGTCTTTCATTTGTACCTAATATAGGTGATATGTTAGGTCAAAAAGTAAAACTTAAGTTTTTAGATTTTACTCAGGGGGCTCATCTTTCCAGCTAATTCAAACTATAAATTTTGTTGTAAAGTATTTAAAATGGAACAAAATTTTGTCTCATTTTGTATGTGGTAGTTTCTCAGATAATGGACCACTGTTATTTTTATATGGCTTTTGTATCAGAATTGACCAGTTAATTTTTTTATTCTTAGAACAAGACAAGAGGAAGAACAATGATGTAAGTAAACAGTTGAAGAGTTAAGAAATTAATAGTTTGATATAAAAGTTGTCTGCTGTGATTCCTAAAAACTATGATGGATGGATTCTGATAGCATGGACTTTATTTGTAGGTTTCTCATTTGTAGGTTTTCTCAATCTCTTCTATTTTCCTAATTATTCTAGATTGAAGGAGAATTTGTTTCTTCAAATAGTGATACTTTTCAAAAAGTATATGGTCTGGAACTTCTGATTAATAAGGAAAAAATGGCTTTGCAGTGAAACAATTGAAACAAGCAAAATGTTTTTATATAACATATGGATGTTTCTGATTATAGGCTGCTGGCAATTTTTAAATGCTCTGTATTTTAAAAGGCGTCGAGTAGATTTTTCCCCTGGCGATCTCTTGTGCATTTGTGGTGGGTGATGATGGGAAAGTATGACAGCATGAACAAAACTATTTTCTATGAAATGAGGAAGGACGGCTCATGTGAATTAGTTTTCAAAAAGAACAAAACCAAACATATTACAGTTATTAGTATTTTCTGATATTCAAAAATGCTACTGTTATTCTCAAATATTTACAATGATTAGTTATTGGCCTTACTTTAAGGAAGAGAATTATCAAAACATAGTTAAGGCTGTCAGTATTTGATTATTGCTGGATTGTTGGGCTCTTTACAAATCAATGGGTACTTCTCAAATAAATGGGTACTTCCGAAGTGTGTTAAAGATAGTTTGTTCTCTAAAGGTTCTCAAACCTTTTATCGTCACTCTCCGGTACCACTGCAGATAAATTCTAAATTGTATCTGCAGTAAGATTTACCGCCCAGATGTAAATGATTTAAAGAACCTGCCAAGTACTCACACTGCTGCTTTGTCCCAGGTTCTGTGCTCAGCAGCTAGAGGTAGGAGAGGAGTCAGAGTCCTCCCTTCCCTGGAGAAGCTTAGGTTTCTATGAGAGGGGTATCCTGTAAGCAGTTGATGCGTGTGACAAGTGGCCACTCGGATGTGGGAGTGTGCAGGAGAGAAGCTGGGTGGTGTGGCTGCTGGTGACTGTATCCTGGAGGTAGGTGGGGAGGAGTTAAGCTTGCTGGACCAGGAAGAAGAGGGCTTGTAAGCAGAGCACACAGCCTGCGTGAGGCAGGATGGAGGTCAGTGTCAGATGACCAAGAGAACAGAATTAACATTTAGAAATGAGTGGAAACTATTCTCTGAGGTTCTCACTTGAGTAGTGTAATGAGAGTCTTCCTTAAACATGAAGTGAGAGTTGCCTTCTGAAAGTTGTTTTATCTAGTTTTGGGGAAAGTGAGGCTCAGAGAGACGTGTGGCCCCAGCTTGATAGCAAATGGGCAGCCCTGGCACACACACACCTCTGACCAACCATGCTTGTTTGTCTCTCTGTCTCCTGAGCTAATACTTATGACGGCCTTTCATTTACTGCAACAAATGGTCGTGAATTTTAATTATTCACATTGCATTTAAGTGTAATAAATGAACAAGAAAGTAGGAAATCTTAGCTACGTTTGCTCTCTTAAGGAAAAAAAAACACACAGAAATCTCATTCTAAACTTTTTACACTATTTTAAAGGGGATTTATAATAGTGGTTTGCCAGGTTTGATTATAGGTTCTTATCAAAGGCAGCATTTTATAAGCCATTCCTTAAATCTTTGGAAGTTGGACTATCTACTGGGTTTACAGAGAGCTGCACATGACATCACACTCAAGCAGTTCATGGACTGTAAGAAAAACCTTAATGCTTAATTGTTTGACATTTTAACCAAGAGAAAAAACAGACACTTTTATAGGTTTAGGATACGTACTATGACATTTGCTTCTCTTTCCCTCTACGTCAGGAATTTCCAGGGTGCCTTGCTAAAGGATACAGGTCATGCCCCACGGTGTTTCTCTCTGACGATGCCATCAGACAGCCGGATTTTAAAACCACCATCCAATCGTGAGTCCCACTAGGTTGCTGCAGGCTGAGTGACAGACCCCCTTCTACTGAAAGCACCCTAGTTTTCCGTACTTTCAGCCACTTCGTTGTCCTTCTCAGTGACCAGGTTAAGAAGCTGGTGTCAATTATCTATTGATTTCAAGGACCTAAACATGAATTTCAATTCCCATGTTACCATTAGAGTGAGTGGAAGAAGGGAAAGCCAGTTAGCAAATAAGAACCCGCCCCCCCCCCCCGCCCCTCCCAAGTCTTCTTCTTTTCTGTTTTTAAGACATTGTTCACCATAATGAAAAGGAGATGTGCTTTTTATTGGGTGTTTCTATTAAAACATTTCTTTATGGGACATGGGCCTAAAACAGTGCACAGCACTTTGGAAGCTACTCTTGCAAGAAGAAGCAGCTTGTCCCCTACTGGCACCAGAGTGTATATGCATTAAAAGTTAATTGGATTTTTAAAAAAATATATTATTTATTGATTTTCTACAGAGAGGAAGGGAGAGGGATAGAGTTAGAAACATCGATGAGAGAGAAACATTGATCAGCTACCTCCTGCACACCCACTACCAGGGATGTGCCCGCAACCAAGGTACATGCCCTTGACCGGAATCGAACCTGGGTCCCTTCAGTCCACAGGCCAACGCTCTATCCACTGAGCCAAACCGGTTAGGGCAAAAGTTAATTGGATTTTGTCAGATTTTTCTCATTGTACATTTTTCCCAGCGCTATTTCTGTATGAAAATTTACTTTTCCTTCCTACCCCCTAAAACACATCAGTCTTAAAGAACAACTTTTTAAGCTAATTCCTTTGTGAGTAAAATTTGTTCAACTGAAGTTTTAATTTCATAGGTATATTAAATTTAATTAAATATGTATAGCTTTAGGCAGGTTTATACTTAAGCAGCCATGAGCAGTGTTATGATGATAAAAAGTATTTATTAATTTCCCCACAGTCTACCCTTGGAGGTGAACTTTAAAAACACCCTAAGATGACACTTCTAAGCTTATTTAAGAGAGAAAATACATATACTGTCCAGCTTCCGGGTTCTCATGGGGGTTATCCAAGGTACATTATCAGTGTCTCTGGAATCTGAGTGCTGATTTTCCAGCACACAATTTGGGAAATGCTCATTGACAGTATTAATATATTCACCTTTAATTGTATTTTTCAGCCTTAAAGACATAATTAGCTTTAAAACATAATTTTTATAATGTACCAACTTTTTGTTAATTAAATTATTAGTAACGTCTACTTTAGTTAAAAATAGCAAGTTCACAATTATAGTAATGTATCTTTTTTTTCTCACACTTATAACAGTAGTTGAGATCAAATTGTGTTTCAGCAAAAACTGAGCCCCATCTCTCTAAACTCCTGAGCTTTGGGACCTATTGAGTAATCACTGAATGTTTATATTCAGCCAAGACACTAAATCCTGGAGTAAAGAATAACAACACTCAACTTTGCATACATTCTGTAGCTTCTTTTGAATTCAAAAGACTCTGATGTTACAGAATAATTCAAAAGTAGTTGTAAAGGTTAGCCTTGCCCAGACAAGTAGGTTTCATGCTTCTTTCTCCAAATTAGTCTAATTCAGGAAGTGCAGTAAATTTTCATTTGTTGTCCTTCACTTTTGAAAATGGTCATTCAGCAGATTCACTATTGGTGAAACAAGGGTTTATTGAGGAAATTAATAGAGCTAACTGAGTTTTGAGAATGATTTTGAAAAATGTTCATCATGGTACATTGTTCCCAATGGCGTGCAGTCTTTATTAGAATCACTTACGAAACTTTTCTAAAAATGTGTGTCTCTAAATGCATGCATTTCATCCCCCGCCCAACACAGTCTCAGTGTCAAGCAGAGGAAAACTGTGAGGCATGATTACAAGGGCAAAAGCATCCAGGGAGGTTCTGCTCTCATTGCAGCTCCTGGGAGCTTTATAAACAACCCCATGTCTTCCCAAAGCCAGTGAAGGCTGCACGTCTCTAGGTGGAGATGGGCAGTGTCTCCAGCTCCTCAGGGGATCCCAGGGAACAGCCAAGCTCGGGAGCCACTGCCTGGTTAGAACGGAGGGGAGAGAGGGCCTCCTCGCTGTTGGCAGGACCTTGAGCAAGTCAGTTTCAGCCTTGGTTTTCTTACCTGTAAAATAGGTTGTTGAATTAAATGTCAAGGTTCAGTGGTCCTTTTCCGCTTCTGTGCTTCGAATTCTGTGACTTTGACATCAACTTGAAGAGGAAGCTGTTCGAAGCCCAATAGAAGTATCCCTCTTGGATGCTTGCGGTGTTACAGGCCTTTTTACAGCGACTCATATTCCACAGCCCCAGTTATGACATTCAGATTTACCTTCTCTCAGTGAATTTGAGCTTCTTTAGACACGGAGATCAAAGGAAAAAAGCTTATCCCTTAACTCCGAGGACCCCGTTGTTGCCTATGACACCACTTCTGTGAATAACTTAAAAATCCAGTCACTTACACAGATCTGAGGACTTACATCTGATCATGAAAATTTCATGTAATCTCATTAGGAAATAAGTGTTATTAATATTACACTGTGAAGCATGATGCTGCGTTGTTAGCATTGCTTGTGTCCGGATAGCGAGACCTACTGATGTTGTGGGCTCTTACACTTGCCACTCAGTTTCCTAATAATTGTTTAAAAGTGATGTTAAACAACTTTTTGGTGCAGAGCATTTTATTTACTTGTAAGAAAATAATGGAAAATGGGTGTGTAGGTGGGTAGTGAAATAAATCAACTGAAATGCAGGGCCTAACAACTTTTCTAAAAGTACAATGACTACTGTATGGCTTAATCAAGCACGTGCACAAATACATATAACATGTACAGGATGAAATGTACCATGGGTACAAGGGCAAATGATGGGGGAGTGTGTATTAACATGTACAAGGTGGGGCCAAAGTAAGTGTACAGCTGTGAGTATGTGAAAGAGCAAAATAACTAAAACAAGGGGCAAAGTCCCATTATAGGATACTGATGGGAATGAGGATTCCAAGACCACCGGGCAGCTGGGATGGTCTTCCCGTTCCCCCAACCCATTAACAATTGTTCTCAAACCTAACATAATAAAACCAATTGTTACAATTCCTTTTTCTTCCACAGTGTGACTTTGGCTATATATCACATCATAAACTACAGGTGAGTTTTAAAACCTGTATTGTTATTCTAGCTAATAAATGTATAACATATCAAATTGAGTGTTAGGTACTAGACATTTTTGAAGCAAGCTGTAGAGTGCTTTTTATTATATTACTAGAGGCCCAGTGCACAAATTTGTGCACAGGTGGGGTCCAGCAGGCTGGCCCTGATCAGGGCCAATCAGGCTGGGCCGGCTGGGGGCCGGGACCCTGGGCATTTGGTGGGCCAGCCCTGCCCCCTGATGGAACTCGGGTCGAACTCCCGGTCCAGGGAACAATGTGCATATTACCCTTTTATTATAAGGGATTGAAGTGAATTAACTGTTTTTGTCTTAAGACCCATAACACTTGCGTTATTGAGGATCCCAAAGAGGATTTGTTTATGTGGGGTATATTGATATTTACTGTATTAGAAATTAAAATGAAGCTTTAAAAAATAAATCCACTGTATTTTTAAGCAATTTTTATAGCATTACTGAAATTGTGAGCTAGATAATCCTTTGTTGTGGCGAATTGTCTTGCACACTACAGGATATAATATGCAAGACAATATGAAAAATAATTATTTTCCACACCAAAATGTGAGTGGACATGTGTCATTAATTTACATTTTTGCAAAATTTTTTAACCTCTGGCTTAATAGAAGACACCTGATTCTCATGTATATTCTGTCTTCAATCATTTGCCATTACTTCAATCATTTTAATCCTTTGCTTTGAAGGAGTATTGGGAAGACCCAGCCTCATGTAGCTATCTGCCTAGAAAAAGCTGTATTTACAAAGCCTCAGATAATTGTGATTATCCTTGGACACTGAACCAAAAGTCCACAACTGCTGGCATTTTAAAATTAGTTACAATGGAAATTTAAATCATAGCCATGAACTTGCAGGAGGTACTCTGTTAAGTTCATACGGATTGATCCATCTTGTAAACCAAATGGATCTTTCGCTGGTTCGTCATGTGATGATAATGTTATGCGTTAGTCATTTGGAGAGTATTGGTGCACTTTCTTACCACAGTGTCCAAAACGCCCTTTTGTGAGTATCACCATCAATCCCGACAGAAAAATCTTTTAAGTATTGGAAAGCTGCCAAGCAGACAAAGCAAGCACATGTTTTTGCCCAGGTTGAATAGCTCAGGTGGTCTGAGCTTTGTCCCAATATGTCAAAATTATGGTTTTGATCCACGGTCAGGGCACATACAAGAAATAACCAATGAATGTGTAAAAGTAAATGGATCAATAAATCGATGTGTCTCTTTCTCTCTCTCACCCCCCGCCCCACCTCTTACTCTGTTTCTCTGAAACAAACACAAAGAACAAAAAAGACAGCCCATGTTTTCCCAGATCCTGATTTTTAGCTTGATAGCTTGATAAATATACAATTTATTTTCCCTGAAGTGACAGGCTCACTTTTTACTTTTGAGAGAATGGCAGTTGTATTCTCAAATAAAGATGTAATTGTAGGGGAAAAGTGGCTTTTTCTGCTCACAGCTAAGGCACAAGCGCTTGTCCTTAACACAACCACATTTCAGTGTGCAGCAGTGCTTGAAGCACACTCTCCCCCTATTGAGAATGTGAAAACAGCATCAACGTTTCATAATACTATTCCTTTTTATCAAGGATGTCCTTAAGTAAGGCAGAATTAGTTTCAACTGCAAGTGACAGTGAAGAATGCAATGACTGCTAGTGTTAGAGAGTGGGAATTTTTGAGCACTACTGAGGCCGTGGATATACCCCAGATAGAGTTGTCAGTGCTGACACCAGGCCAGGCCTTGAGATACGGTCTCATGGCCCCTTCCCAGCACGTAGGCCTTCTTTCATAGAACACTGTCAGCTTTCTGAAGAACAGGATGACCCTGTGAGTAACATGGTCGTCAATGGCATGACTCTGACGTTGCTTGGGAAAAACTGTTTTGTCTGGGTTACTTGCTCTGCAAGAGCAGGATGTGGTTAATGTGCTTAAAAGTGGTCCTGCACAAAGGGTGGCGGCTGCTCTCCAGACTCCCTGAGTGGAGAATGGCAGAGCAGTCACCTGGCTAGCTCGAATAAAGGCTCTTTGCTATTGCATTGGACTCGGCTCCCTGGTGGTCTTTGGGGATCATGAAATCTGGGCATAACACTAGCACAGTGTGGTACCACTGCCTTCCTTCATGCTCACAAGCCAGTGTTGCTCATCTTTGCTTTGATACAACATTGCAAAGTCAGTGTAGACTCCGGCAATGCCTCAATGTTCCTATAACATTAGTGTTGACCGCAGGGGCCTCCTGAAAAGTGGCCTAGGGGAACCTACCCTGGTGGCCTGCAGAGCTCGCTGGTTCCAATGAGCAGAGTGTTTTAGTGCGAGGGCATTTCAGTCAAAAGACTGCTCACTTTTAAATAGAAAGGCACCTTTTTAATTCAAACTTCTAACAGATACAAGAAAAAATACACACTAATAATATGATACAGGAAAATGATAAGTGGAAACACAGGAAAAAACATGAATGTCATATCCACATGAATTAAAATTCTAAAGACATTGTTGCCCAGCACTACTGCTGTATGAAGTGTCCCTGTGTGTTCCAATGTGAGCTGGAGGGATGGAAATGTATTCGGTTTGCCAGCATTGCCTGTCAGGGAGGGTCAGTGTTTTGCCGGCACCTCTAGCTGCTCACTGCAGAAAACATCGCACAGAATTTGATGTACTGAGTAAAAAGAAGTCAGGAAACCCTGTTACAGAGTCCAAGACAAGTTTGTAAAACTGCTTTGTTGAAAGTTAAGCTTCCCCCTGAATCCCCTCTCACTCCTAGATGATGTGTTACTAAGATACTAACATTTCCCGAATTAATTTTTAAATGCATTTTCTTGTTTTATAGAGTTGGAAATAGATCCTTCGATATTTTTGATGAGAGAAGGCACCCCTTCAGAGTAAGTGTCAGTTTTATTGAGGTTCTATTTGTCTCTCATACTGTGGTGTTTATTTCATACTGATCTGCTTTGAAATGAATTATTAGAAGAAAATTACTACCTCCGGCTTCTGGTCAAAGTCATCTTCTTTTCAGTCTTCTTCCCCACTGCATGTTGTCCCTAATGATTTTACAAAAGGAGTCTTGTGTGAGGGACACGTCAGTGAGAACTGAGCCACAGCTTTGTATAGTCAGAGAGCTAAAGTGAGTAAATGTGCCCCAAGTAAGTAAATATACATTTATTAATGATATGTTTAGGAGCATCAAACAATATAAATGTCTGTAAATAAACCTAAAAGGTATGTTAAGGCTCTTTGAAAAAACTGAGACAACTATTTAAATTTTAAACCGATTAAAATGACAGGAATTTCCAAAGTGCCTCCCATGAGGCTCTGTAGCGACATGTTGCTGGTGCCTCCTATGGAGCACGGAACAGCCAGAGTCTTGGGGTCACAGGAATGTGAACATGTGTTTTCAGAGCTGGTTGCAGAGAAGAGTGACATGGGGCTCAACATGCCTTGTGAGCCTAAACATAGTTTACATTTAGGTAGACTTCTATAGGGAGGGTTACGGGGGGAGGGGGGTGAGAACATACATAACTATATTCAGGTTGTCCCTGTATTTGTGTTCAATAACTGGTGCGTAGAGAATCAGTGTTGTTTAAGATCCATTGTTTACATGTCAAAGACTAAAAGACATGTCACCCAATCAAAATTATTTAGGGCCAGGTGGGCACAGTGGAAGGCTGCTAGCATGCATCTTTTCTTCAGTGGGCACTTATATTGCCTTTTCTCTTTCAGCACGAAGTGATCATACAGGCCAACTTGTTGCATAACCCTGAACTGAACGTTGTCTACAGATTTGTCTGTGCCCTTTTCAGTGCTGAGCCCCTCACTGCTGAGTGCGCGATTGTGACTTTGGTAAGACAGCTCTTCCAGAGGCTGCTTGTCTGTCCTGTGCACAGGCTGTGGTCCTGCTTTGCAAACCAAAGTAGGTTCCTGAAATGACCCTCAGAACTTGATTAAGAGAAGCTATGAAAGGAAGTAAAACACACAGTGGGGCTAAATAATCATCGGGATTGAAAATGTTCCCATTGCTGTTTCCGTCACAAACAATTGCTATTGAAGACATGAGGGGAGATCTCCGTTTCTTCCCCCAACTCCCCATCCAACTCCACCCCCCAGCCCACAGGAGACACAGGCACATGCAGTGCACATGCACACACAAGGTGTGCTGGTCGGGTAGGATGGAGGCAGTAACAAACCAACCGGCCTTGGGACAAGCTGACTCAGTGTAGGACTAAGCTGAGCCCCAGGCTGTATTCCCCGAGCAGTTCTCATGTGCGTCCTGACTGGGAACTAGAGCCCTAGGTTCTCTGTTCCTCCAATGATGGTTGCTAATCCATTCCCGCTGTCCTCTGGGCCTGCCTGCGAAGTCGCCCTGGAGCATAGAGCCAGTAGCACCTGGAAAGGCTTTGCTAGTTGCCAGCTAAGCTACAGCTGCGTAAGGACTTTTGCGTCATCCGTTCAGAATTCCTCTGTTAATATTTTGTCATTGGAAATAGGTGCTATTCTAGTGAGAAGTGGTGGGATTTGTTACTCCTCCCCACAGCAGACCTGAAGGGGAAAGTCAGCTGCATGGTGGGAGGAAAAGAATACTTAGGTCAGTGCCTCTCCATTGAGCATGCAGGTACAGCTTTGGAGAGGTAGCTTGTGCTTCTGAATAGAGACCTCAATGGGCACTGGGTGAGACACAGGCCTTTTCATGGAGCTGCCATCCCTCTGGAGAACAGAACACCCGCAGGGGAAAGGCAGGAGCGGTGCTTCCGTGGGGAGAACTGAGTAACACAGGAAGGAGAGCCTCTGTGTTGGAAGAGAGGGAGTTTTTGTGGACACGTTAAGCTTTGCTCCTGGGAGCCAGCGGAGAAGCAGTGTCTCTTAATTGTTTAAATAGAATTAGAGCAAGAATCTGAGCTACAGATGGGGAAGTAAGAGTAGCTGTTCACATGCAGAAAAAGCATGAGAATAAAAAGTGGCAGGAGAGAGAATGAGGCAAAGAGCAGGCATCCCGTGGATACTGATGGGCTGAGCACCCTCTTGGCAGCATTCAGCAGCTGGACCACACTCTCGAGAAGCTCTCTTGTGTGAGCTTCTCTGGTCGTTCCCTCCTGGTTTTCCCACGTCTCTAGCCACTTCCGGGGACGTGTCCTTTCTGTGCTCATAGTCCTTCCAGGTCTGCGCTGAGGTTAGAAAAGAGAACGGGTAGAACAACATTCATGAAGACAGAGCTTATATTCTAGTGAGGAAGACATACTAGCTTTTTAATGAGTGTTTTTAAAGAGATGAACACGTCAGATGGTGTAAGCATCAAGAAAACAAAGCAGGATGAAGTGGTAAGGTGATCACAGGGTTTTATTCTTTTAGGCAGAAAGGTCAGAAGAGCCTCTTTAAAGAGGAAACATTGGAGCCGTGCCCTGGCTGAGCTGAGGAAGATGAGGGGCTCTGGCATTGTAGGCAGGGCGGCCAAGGCACGCTTCTGAGACGGGCACATGCGTTGTGTGTTCAAGGAACAGTGAGGAGTGGCCCGTGTGGACAGAGTGCGGAATGAGGAAAGAAGATGAGGTCACAGATGGACAATATCCTATCTTATAGGGCCTGGAGGCTTGCAGGCCACGGGAAGAAGTTACATTATATCTGATGGATGGGAAACCTTTGGAAGACATTGAGTTGCGGGTGAAGTGCTCTTAAGGAAAGAGGCTAGTCTGGCTCCTTGGGGAGAAGAGACTGTTGTTGGAAGTCCGAGTGGAGGCAGTAAAGTCAGGAGTCAGTAAGAGTGATGCAGGTGAGAAGTGGCCAATGCACTGGAAAGCGATCAGATTCCCACAGCTAAGGGGAGGCAAGAATTTCTAACAGATTGGAGCACGCTAGCTCAAGTGGAACCTTTTGGTCCCAGCAACTAGGCAAGTGGCAGTGCCCTCTATGCTGATAGGGCGGCTTGGGGAGTGGGCAGTGCGGATGAAGAGCTGTGGTTTGTATTGCGTAGGCTCCGATGCCCTTAGCAATAGCAGTTTCAGTGGAGGGATAGCGCCAGGGACAGACTAAAGTGGGTGAAGGAGGCAATGGGAGGTGAGAAGCAGCATCAGGCATTGACCCTGAGCAAGATGAGAGAAGCATTCTAGGGACTTGGTGTGGCAGCAGGGGACCTAGGTAAACACATTCACACTGGGGGCATCTGGGCAGACAGGGAGGATTCTTCAAAAAGAGGCGAGGGTGGGAACAGTGTTCTGCAGAAGTGGGCTGGGACCGACTTCACTGATAGAAGGTCCGCTTCGGTGAGAAATCTCAGTTCCACTGCCACGGGAGGGCAGGTGGGGTGAATGGGCGAGTAATGGCGCACACTGAGTCTGCCAGTACAGGTGGCGGGAAGTCGGGAGGCTGTGGGTGTTGGGCAAGGGCCTCTAATCATTCCTGTCAAGTAGAGTTAATCTGAAAGTAGCTCCTTCTTAGGACAGCTGCGAATGCTGAGTTTTGAGGAATGGGCGCAGCATTTCCCTGAGAACACATCATGTTCAATAAGCATTTGTTTTTGAAAACGCAGTTGAGTTTGGCAAATCATCTGAGTTGTCAATCTGATAACCTTCAGACAGTAAACACACTATTTAAAATTGATCTTTTTGTCTCATGCACTCTTCTGAAAGGCATGCTCTAAGGTAACAAGAAATCACAGCTTAGCTCTATGACCTACTGGGCTGCTACCTCGCCCAGTTCTCTGTAGAGGAGACGCTGAGTGCATGTCAAAGGCATCATGAGCCTCCCCGGCTGCCTGGCAGGGTTAGAGGAGCCCCAGGGACACAGAGCCTGGCAGCTCTGTCCCCCCCTTGAGACCAACAGCATTGCGTGCGCCTCAGATTATGTGAGACAGAGACGCTGTGCCCAAAATGACCATGGAGGTGTGAGCATGAGGGGCATGAGGGAGACTGCCTGGATTTGCCGTGTTCCTCACAGAGGCACTAAGACAGGAACACGGGCAGTTGCACACACCAGCCTGCGGCTCACCTGTTTGTACTGCCTGTCCTGCTGCCCCACACAGCAGCCCCTGGGAGGCGACGTGGGCTCCAGTTTTTATCTCCAGCTTGTCCCCCAAAAGGGCTAGTTACTGTGAAAAGATAGCAGTGTTTCTGCTTTACCAGGGATTTACATATTCCAGTGTTATGTAAGATCACCGTAGAAATATGAGCCAGGTAGGATGCATTGCACCTGGCAGGCACTCAAGTGTTTGTTGAACAACTTGAATCGATACTGAGCCTCTATGTGCTCCCTTTACCAGAGGAAAGGTAATAATAGCCCCATACATTGCTTCAGGACGTCCTTTGCTAACATGTCCATTCATTCCTCTGGCCAAAAATTGGGCTGAAAGTTCACATGGACAAAGTAGGCAACAGAAATGTCAGGTTTACAACTATGACTTGGCCTCTGGCTTTGGCTGGCCAAGCAGTGTCTAGAACCTAAGGATAGAAGGCATTTCATCCTTGCCAGGTGGCTCAGTGGATAGAGCAGTAGCCCACACACCAAAGGTGCATGGGCTCCATTCCTGGTCAAGGGCCCCCACCTGGGTTGCAGGTTCGATCCCCTCCCGAATCAGTCAAGTGTGGGAAGCAACTTATAGATGTGTGTCTGTCATATAGATGTTTTTCTCTCTGCCTATCTCTCTCTCCCCACCTCCCTTCCTTCCACTCTTTCTAAAAATCCATGAAAAAGTATGCTCCCGTTAAGATTAACAAAGAGAAAAAAAAGGAATTTCAAAAATGGATCAAATATGTCATTTCTAACACTTCTTTTTTGTATGTTTTTTAATATTTTAATTTTATTTTATTTTTAAATCCTCACCCGAGGATATTTTTACCATTGATTTTTTTTTAGGGAGAGTGCAAAGGACAAGGAGAGACAGAGAGCAATACTGATGTGAGAGAGACACATCCATTGGTTGCCTCCCACATGCCCCTGACCCAGGCCAGGAGTCTGCAACCAAGGTACAGGCCCTTGATTGGAATCAAACCCAGGACCCTTTAATCCACAGGCTGACGCTCTATCCACTGAGTCAAACCAACTAGGGCTTCTAACGCTTCTTCTCAAGCATTTACACTGATGGAACGTGAAAGACCGGTGCTCTACTTTTGCAGATTTTCATGGAAAGGCTTTTGGACTATACAGATATTGACATGTGTCCCACTAATTGGAGAAGAATACTTGTGGGATCCGCTCTTCTTGCCTATGAGTATTGGGACCAACAGGCTCTGTGGGGCATGAACTACTGCCAGCTCATCCATAACATCGTTACAGTCGAGGACATGTGAGTTTGTAAGGTTTTGGTAAACCTCCTAACCCTTTTCCCATACCTCATTTGCACCCATAAATTTTACATGTTAAGAAATATTTTTAAAGGTTACATTGTGCAGAGAACTGAAATAGGCATAAAATTATATACTTCTTTCTATCTACCTTTCGTATACCAATTCATATTCCTCGTCATTAATTAGTAGGTCTTGATGTATTGTTGTAAAATGTGCATGGTAATTTGAAATGTGTTTCTCCGGTGTTTTTTACATTTTACAAGCTAACTACAGAACAACAGTACAGTAACTATCTTCGTGGCTTTCTTAAAGCCATCTCCCAGTTCCAGTCTAGTTTTAAGGGACAGACACTGGCTTTGAAATAAATGTTTGGCCACTGTTAGTGTCTTAGGGCCTCTAGACCAGTGGTTCTCAACCTTCCTAATGCCGTGACCCTTTAATACAGTTGCTCATGTTGTGGTGACCCCCAACCATAAAATTATTTTCGTTGCTACTTCATAACTGTAATTGTGCTACTGTTAATAAATCATAATGTAAATATCCGAGTTTCCTGAGCACTGAGCAACCACAGCAGTGCTTGTGGGGGCCGTAGGTTAACCATGCGGGGGCCCCTCAGAGATGGCATGTGCGGGAAAGTGAAACACCAGCGTCACGGAGGGCTTTCGGTCTGGCCACACTGACTGCTGTGGAGGGCTCTGGGGGTGGTCGGCAGGATGAGCCACAGAGGTACCCAACAGACTCTCAGAGCGCCCACCTGGCTGACAGTGAGAGTGTCTTTGTGGGTGGCATTTAGAATCAGGTGAAGGCACACCTCTCAACTATGCTGAAGAGCACAGGAAGGTCAAGATCCTCACAGGCAGAGGCCAGAGTTTGGTTTTGGAACCTTTGCTCATAACTCTGGATGCCTCTCATGCAGAATCACCCAAGTGCATATTGACAGCTGTATGGAGGCTACTGGTGCCTCAGGGAAGGGACAGAGATGGCCAGCAGCTGGCAAAGTGGCTTTTGGTGAAAACGACCCCTTTGATAACAGTGCAAACTGAGGAGTCACGGTGCCCTTGCTGGCAGCCATCTTGGCAGCCAGTTTGACAGCAAATGATAACTGAAATAAATGGGAGCACTTTAGGAAGTTGCAGAAGCTAAAGTGACTTTGGTCAGCACTGTCGTCAGTCTTCAAAGCGGTCCTTGAAGGTAGGAAATTTTATATTCGTGCCCCACGATGATGGCCACTGACCTTTTCTCAACACCTGCAGCTCAGCTGCCTGGGCTCTGGTTAGAGGTACAGCATCAGGGAACTGCAGGGCAATGTGTGGGTTCTCACTCCTGGGAGCTCCGTGGGCAGTGGGGGCGGGTCTGGGGCCAGGATGGCTAGTTGTAAACAATGCTTTTTGTGCATGAACAGAGGCACACGGGAGCTCTGTGTACACTAGGCTGCTTTTGTTTATGACCTTTGCAGGTTGGAAGGCTTTACACCAGTGTTGAGTGTACATTGGTTTCGTCCCCCTGCTGTTGACTACCATTTGGAATGGTCACATTTTGTATCTAAATTGAAAGTTCATGTCTATCAGCTTTTCTTAAAACTTCCCAACATCTATGTGTGTTTTTAGGTTATTAAAAACACAGTATTTCTCTCTGTCTCTCCTTGTCTCTTCCACTCTCCCCCCCCAAAAAAAAAAAAAAACAATGAAAAAAATATCGTCGGGTGAGGATTTCCCTTCAGAAGCATAAATAAAACGGAGCAGCTGATATTCAGAAAATTTTACTGTAAATAGTAGGCTGTTCAACTCACCATTTAAAAATAAATAAAAAATAGCGCCAGCTGGTTTGGCTCAGTAGATAGAGCATAGAGAAAGGTCATAGGTTTGATTCCGGTCAAGGGCATATGCCCGGGTTATGGGTTCGATCCTCAGTGGGGAACTTGCAGGAGACAGCCGATCTATGATTCTCATCATGGATGTTTCTTTCTCTCTCTCCCTCTTCCTTCCTTTCTGAAATCAATAAAAATATATTTTAAAAATAAAATAAATAAATAACCAGAAGATGCATATTCTGTAGTCATGCTTTTCTTCCATGATTAAACGCCTATTAATAGACCTCTGATAATCCTATGAAGGGGCTGTATTTGTACACAATTAAAAGATAGCACTGGAGAAAATATAGCAGCAATAGTAAAGTTTATTTCTTCCTGTAGGAAGTAAGTACTGAATAGCTGGTTATCGAAACATAATCTGATTACGTGTCTATATGAATAGGAAAAATTTTAGAAATAGGTTCTTTTTGGTTGAAAGTTAAACAAATAAGAAAACCTTCTATCAGCTCCTATTCTACTGCTCTCCAGACAGGAGAACATCCACTTTCATTGAACTGTCCAGTGGGTAGCATATTAAAGCCTTAAACTAAGAAAACAGGTTTGTCAGAATTTAAGCCTCTCTCATGACTGTTCTGGTGTTTGTCATTTTTATAGAATTAACTCTATCACAGGAGTGCTGGGCAAGTAGAACAATTACTCTAATTTTATATTTATTTATTCAGCAAGTGACAGGAGTCCATCACATAGCAAACACTGCTCCCAAATTTCCTTTCACACTTTATTGGAGTCACCCCTGTGGGCAGGCTCGCCTTCTGCTCAGGCAGGGGCAGGGGTGCTGAGCAGGCAGGAGGCAGCCCCACGTGGGAGAGCACGGTTGCAGTCTGACCATCAGAGGTCAAGTCCTAAAGAGGGCTTAATCCAGCCAGGTCACCTATCTTTCATGTTTCTGTCTCCATAGTTTAAAAAGTGCAGCCTGGACTGTCATAGGGACGATTTCTCATCCCAGTGGGGATGAGGTGAACAGAAACTTCCCTTTTGTTTTCTGCTGTTAGTCCCATGCACTGAGTGGGGGAGGGGTCCCCTTTCCCATAATATGTGGCCGATTTATTTATGTATGTATGTATGTATGTATGTATTTATACTTGAAGAAACCTTATTGCCTCAAGAGTGTTGCCCCCTCAGATAGTAGTGGTGGCTTCCGATGGATCCATTGTTGCCCTGGTGATGTGCCCGCTTCCTTTGTTGGTACTTCTATACTTCCACAAGCCCCTTCCTGTGATGGGCCTGGTGAAAATGCCTGCAAGTTTTTTAGGGCTAAGAAGCAGCACACATCATTCCTTTCCTCTGAACACGACAGCAGACCCTGGTCAGTGAGCCAGAAGCATGAATCCACAGCTGCACTCAAGGGACTCTGAGCCCCCCAGTCAGCAGCAGGAGAACAAAAGGGAGCGGTCACCTCTTCACACTTCTCCCAACTCCAAGTGCCGGGATGCAGGAAGGACCTCAAAGAGCTGCACCTTGTTTGATGGTTAGAGTCTTGGTACAGCTGGGTAACCTTGACTTGTTTCTAAACAAATTCAGAGTCATCCTAGTAGCTCAGAATGATACCTTTGAAGATAGCCCAGTTGACTAAAGTTGTTCTGTGTTGGTTTTGTCTCCTCCTCGCCCCTAGGAATGAGATAGAAAGATATTTTTTACGTTTCATTCGGTTTGATATTAAGATTACTTGCTATAAGTATGCCAGATATTACTTTGACCTTCTAACCTTAGCCGAAGAAAACAACATGGTCGATCTATTTGAACCTTTTTGCAAAGTAGAGCACTGAACCCAGAGGTAAGGCTGTGGAATCACTAAGTGGGGTTTTCTGTCTGTCACCTAAACCAATATCTGTTGATAAATTCTATGAAACAACAATTAGGAAAAAGGAAAGCTTTAAAAAATTAGCACATTAAATAAGACCTTATTAACTCTTTCACATCATATATCTTTTTTTTTTTTTTTAATATTGCAACTCCTCCTTTACTATGGTGCCATTCTCAGAATGTCCACAAGAGAGCATTAGTGCAACTTCTTCCTTACTAGGGTGCTGTACTCAGAATTATGGTGCCATTCTCAGAATGTCCACAAGAGGGAACTATTGCATCTAATCCCTCACTAGGGTGCTGTTGTCAGAATGTCCAAAAGAGTCACCATTGCAACCCCTCTCTGCAGAGCAAGAGCCCTCTAGGTCGCTCAGTAGGGTTTTCTTTAAAAAAAAAAAAAAAGAAAAGATTCACAACTGAAATGGACACATTTAAAATGGACGCTTTCTGTAGTACCTTCGTGGCACTTTAGAATAAAATGTTATCTACAGTAATTAACGTGCAAGTGAAATAGTTCCTTATGATGCTTCAATCATTAGACCTCCCTACCTTCCAATAAAGTACAGCACATGCCTATGTCATTAAAATATGCTTAGAGTATGTAATAACTAATGAAAATTGGATACAATTTGAATAGCTCACAAAACATTGATTTTTACCCAAGTGTATGTTTAGTATGTTTAAGGAAAATGTACAGGCAACAGATGATATTGTTGTTAGGAGCCTGTCACACCCTTGACACCATTGAGAACCCAGAATTTAAATAATTCTAAATTCCTTTGTTCTGGCAATCGAATTGTAGCCCTTCAGGGACTTCCCTTAGTGAGTTTGCAGAAAGAGGCATCCACAGGACCTGGCAATGTAGACCTCAGCTACCCAAAGGGACAGGAACTGTATGCTATGTAAAGGAGTGTGAACGGGTGGCTATCGATGCTTTTTTTAAAGGTTGGCACCCTTTTTTAAATTGTGCCTTCTTTGTATTTTGTTTCCTTTCCTAGGCTATTTCCAGATGCCATCGAGAAAAAGACCTGTGCAGAGCTGCTATAAAAAGATCTCTTAGTGCTGACAATGTTTTTGGCGTGCAACGCACCAAAGCCATGCTCTCTAAAGAAATGAGGGGTTGTAACACCATGAGACCCTCATCTACAAAAACTACAGAAGTACCACCTCTCCTTCTAAAAAGCAGTGGTAACAAGCAGTTAAAGAAACAAAGGAGGGCCCTGACCAATTTGCCTCAGTGGTTAGAGCATCAGCCCACTTCACCTCAGTGTCCTGGGTTTGATTCCCAGGCAAGGATGTGTAACTGGGTTGCAGGTTTGATTCCTGGCCTCAGTCCAGGCCCATGTAGGAGGCAACCAGTTGATGTCTCTCTCACATTGATGTTTCTCTCTCTCTGTCCCTCCTCTCCTCCCTGTCTTCTCCTGTCCCTCCCTCTCCCCATCCCTCCCTTCCACTCTTTCTAGAAAGTAATGGGAAAAATATCCTAGTGTAAGGATTAGAAAAGAAAAAAAAAGACAGGTATAAACAGGTTTCCCTCAAATCTTAGGGCAATTTAAACTTTGATATTGTGTGCTTCGGCATCCAAGGCACCCCTGCAGAAGTATAAATGCTACAAATTTATAAAACAAAATTTAAAATTTAATTAGAAAACTTAGCCAGAGAGATCCAAGATGGCTGTTAGGAAAATGTAGGTAATCACCGCCTCCCACAACTACATAAAAATTACAGCTAAAATACAGGACAACCATCATTCAGAATCACCTGAAATTTAGCTGAATGGCAGTCCTACATCTAGAGAAGTAAAGAAGATTGACTCTGGTAGGAGGGGCGAAGGCATGGAACTGGATGGTCTGAAACCCATCAGAAAAGCAAAAAGAAAACAGATTCCAAAAATATGAAGATTGTGTAAGGAGCCCCTGGGACAACTTCAAGGGTACCAATATTCACATCATGGGGTGGCTGGAGGAGGAGAGAGAGAGCAAGTTATTGAAAATCTGTTTGAAGAAATAATGACAGAAAACTTCCCCTACCTGGCACAGCGAGTCCAAAACAAGAGGAACCCAAAGAGGCCCACAGCAAGACACATCATAATTAAAACGCCAAGGATTGAAGACAAAGAATCTAAAGAGCAGCCAGAGAAAAGCAGTTAGTGACCTACAAGGGAGCGCCCATATGACTGGCAGCTGATTTCTCAACAGAAACTTTGCCAGAAGGAGTTGCAAGAAATATTCAAAGTGATGAATAACAAGGACCTACAACTGAGATTACGCTACCCAACAAAGCTCTTTTAGATTTAAAGGTCAGATAAAGAGCTTCACAGACAAAAATAAAGCTAAAGGACTTCATCATCACCAAACCAGTATTACATGAAATGTTGAAGGGTATTCTTTAAGAAGAGGGCGGGGGGGGGGGGGGAGGAAGAGAGAGAAGGGGAAAAGAGATAAAAAATATGAGCAATAAAATGGCAATAAATACATATCTACGAACAGTTGAATCTAAAAATCAAAATAAACAGGGAATATACTGAACAAGATAAACTGATGAATAAAATAGAACCGGAGGAGTGGGTGAAAGTTCTAGTGGGTTGAGGTATGGGCGGGGAGGGGGGGGCAGAGGGGGGGAGCCGTTACGGGAGCTGGAACTGCCGATTAATCCTGATCAAGATGACAACCTCCCAAAAGCACCAAGACTTCGTGGCAGAGCCCATGGGGGAAAAGCCAGTGGGGAGCCTGGCGGGCATTGGTGAAGTCCTGGGCAAGAAGCTGGAGGAAAGGGGCTTTGACAAGGCTTCTGTGATCCTCGGCCAGTTTCTGGTGCTAAAGAAAGATGAAGACCTCTTCCAGGAATGGCTAAAGGACACGTGGCGACAATGCCAAGCAGTCCCGGGACTGCTTTGGGTGCCTTCCAGAGTGGTGTGGCGCCTTCTTGTGATTCTCTCTGAGGAGCCCCCAATCCCTGACACCAGCCTGGAGTCTCCAGGGTTTGCAGCTGAGTGGGGGCTGCTCCCTTGTCCTCTGCAAAGGCAACGATTGCTGTCTGCTCACCACCAATGTCCTCCGGGTCTTTGGGGGAGTTCTCTCCCCTCACCTTTTCACCTTTTTTGGAATTCTCACTCTTGCACACATCTCCCTTCTCTTTCCCCTGCCAGTTTCAGGTCAATAACCAGCTTTTCTGAGTGGATTTCTGGCCCCTACCCTCACCCCTGGTCTTTTTAATGACATTTGGCTTCTCTTTTGGCAAAACAGTCTCTGTCCATATGAAGTTTTTTAAATCAATAAAGTCAGTGGCCTTCCAAAAAAAAAAATAGAACCGGAGGCATGAATACATGGAACAGACTGTAGAATCTTAGAGGGAGAGGGGGGAGTGGGGCTGGGAAGAGATGAACCAAAGATCTTACATGCCTATATGCATTACCCATGGACTCAGACAATAGGATAGTGAAGGCCTGGGGCAGGGTGGGAACCAGGTGGAGGTGGGCAATGGTGGTGGGGAGGGAACGTCTGTAATACTCTCAACAATAATAACTTAAAAAATAATAAAAGTTTAATTATATTTCTCTTATTTAGTTTTGTAAGTTGTAACTATTAAGTTTTTAATTTTCTGTTTCAGCCCCCTCTTGAAGATGGCAGCAATTGGCTAAAACAAAGAAATTTAAATATTAAACATTATATTTGTTTCAGCTGTCATTGCATGAAACAAAATAGTTTAATATTTAAATATTAAAGATATCAAACATTTTTCATTCAGCCATCTTTGGCCGAAACAAAAACTTGGTTTTAAATATTAAATTTTTGTTTCAGCCACAATTGACGAAGAATATTAAAATTTTAATAGTAAACATTTTTGTTTCTACCAATAATTGCATCTTTAAAAGGGGTCCAAAACGATTAACATTAAAAGCTAAATATATAAAATTTATCAAACTAAGTTTAAAAGAAATTTAAAACTTATATCATACACAAAAACAAACTCAAAATGGTTAAAGGACTTAAATGTAAGTCAGGAAACCATAAAAATCCTAAAAGACTCTATAGGTAGCAAAATAGCAGATATATGTCATAGCAATATCTTTATAGACATAGCTCCTGGGGCAATGGAGACTAAGGAGAAAATAAACAAATGTGACTACATCAAAATAAAAAGCTTCTGCACAGCAAAAGAAACAATCAACAAAACAACAAGACCGCCCACTGCATGGGAGAACATATTTGCCAATGATATTTCAAATAAAGGTTTAATCTCCAAAATTTACAGAGAATTCATACAACTTAACAAAAGGGAGATAAATGATCCAATAAAAAAAAAATGGGCAAAGGATCTAAATGGACACTTTTCTAAGGAGGACATACAGAAGGCTGAGAGACTTATGAAAACAAGCTCAAAGTCACTGATCATCTGAGAGATGCAAATCAAAACGACAATGAGGTACCATCTCACACCTGTCAGAATGGCTATCATCAACAAATGAACAAAGGACAAGTGCTGGCGAGGATGCAGAGAAAAAGGAACCCTCGTGCACTGCTGGTGGGAATGCAGACTGGCGCAGCCACTGTGGATGACAGTATGGAGTGTCCTCAAAAAGTTAAAAATGGAACGCCCATTTGACCCAGTGATCCCACTCCTAGGACTATAGCCCAAGAAACCAGAAACACCAATCAGGATATAAGCACCACTATGTTCACAGCAGCACAATTTACTATAGCTAAGATTTGGAAACAGCTTAAGTGCCCATCAGCAGATGAGTGGATTAATAAACCATGGTACATTGACACAATGGAATACTACGCTGCTGTAGAAAAGAAGGAACTTTTACCATTTGCAACAGCATGGATGGACCTGGAGAGCATTATGCTAAGTGAAATAAGCCAGTCAGAGGAAGACAAATATCACATGATCTCACTCATACGTGGGATATAATGATCAACATAATTTGATGAACAAGAATAGATCCAGAGACAAATGGGAGGGGGGGGGGAGACGCGGTTAGAGAGCAACCAAAGGACTTGAATGCATGCATATTAGCATAAACAATTAACACAGTCACTGGGGCAGTGGGGGCTTGCCTGGGGTGGCAATGGCTGGGGCGGGGGGGAGGCCAATTGGGGGAAAATGAGACATATGTAAAACTTTAGACAAAAATAAATAAATAAGTAAATAATAAGAAATTTAAACTTTACAATGATGTTTCATAAATCTGTAGCATTTATACTTCTACAAGTGCCAAAGCTTAAATTGCACTAAGACTTTAAGGGAATACCTTGTCTTTTTATGGAAATGTCCTCTTCTTTTAAAATAGTTCTTTGAAGTGGAGATCTGAGGACCAAACTGGAATTACAGCTGAAATATACAGGAGCAATTTTCAAACATTTTCCTCTCATGGAATACTTAAACTAATTACCAAAATTCTGCACACACACCAAAAAGCATATTTCCTGCCTGTTTGACAAAGCTAATGTATATAATGTTTAGTCACTAATGCCAAACAGGTATTCGTCCATTGGCTATTGCCTTTTTTTTTTTTCAATCTGAGGCAGTGCTTCTCAACCTTTCTAGTACCGCGACCCTTTAATACAGTTCCTCATGTTATGGTGACCCCCAACCATAAAATTATTTTCATTGCTACTTCATAACTATAATTTTGCTACTGTTATGAATCATAATGTAAATATCTGCGTTTTCCGATGGTCTTAGGCAACCCTGCTAGCGGTTCTCAAACTGTAGGTTGTGCCCCACAGTTTGAGAACCGCTGCTGTAGAGCCAGTGCACTCCCACAGGGGGAGCGCACTCCCACAACTGACAATTGTGCACTGGCACAGGGGAGCGCCACTCAGCCAAAAGCCGGGCTCACAGCTGGTGAGCGCAGGGGCGGGAGCCTCTCCCACTTCAGCAGCAGCACTAAGGATGTCTGACTGCTGGCTTAGGCCCGCATCCCCTGAGGGCTCCTGGTCTGCAAGAGGGTGCACAGATCTTATGCACTGGGTCTCTGGTGTGTGTGTGTGTGTGTTGTGTGTGTGTGTGTGTGTGTGTGTATATATATATAATTGGAATCCCCAAAGCAGGTTGGAGGAGGAGGAAATGGTGATACAAAATATTTCCCAAATATTAAACAAAATGAAGACAGTGGAGCAACACCTATAAAGGGCTGAAAGAAAAATATTGTCAACATAGAAATCTTTTAATGATACAGACTTTTTCTGTTATATAAAACCTGAGAATATTCCTCCCCTGCAAAGCTGCACTACAAAATTGTGAGAAGTCCCTCCCACAGAAGAATGATGGGACCCAAAGAAATCTGATACTACTAGAGAGAACAAAGGTCTCTAGAAACAATAACTAGATGGGCAAATATAAAATCATTTTCTCATTTTAAAAATGGCACTAAAATAAGAAAAATAATAACATGATGAAAAGTTCTGGAAATGGATAGTGGTGGTGATGGCACGGCCTTGTAAATATACTTAGTGCCACTGAATTGTACACTTAAAAGGATTAAGTGGTAACCTTGTTATACTTTAATTTTATTGTTGACACTTTTATAGCTGTCCCCATTCTCCCCTCTTTGCCCACCTCCACCAGCCCCCAGCCCCAGCCCCCATTCCTTCTGGCCATCTCCACACTGTTGTCTGTGTCACAGGGCTATGCATATATGATCTTTGGTTAATACCTTCCCCTTCTTTCATCCAGTCCCGCCTCCCCCAACCCCGCTGCCAGCTGTAGGTCTGTTCCCTGCACCCATGCCTCTGTTTCTATTTCATTTATCAGTTCATTTTGCTCATTAGATTCCACATATAAGTGAGATCATATGGTATTCGTCTTTCTCTAACTGGCTTATATCACCTAGCACCCTAATCTCCAGGTCCACCCATGCTGTCACGAAAAGTAAGACATCCTTCTTTTTATGGCCATGTATATCCCATTGTGTAAAGGTACCAAAACATTTTTTATCCACTCCTCTACTGATGGGCACCTGGGCTGTTCCCACATCTTGGCTGTAGTAAACATCGCGGCTGTGAACAGAGGGTGCACGTATTCTTCCCAAGTGGTGTTTCAGGATTCTTAGGATATCTTCCCACAAGTGGGATCACTGGGTCAAAAGGTAGTTCCATTTTTAATCTCTCTCTCTCTCTCTCTCTCTCTAAATATATATATATATATATGTATATATATATACATATATATACATATATATACATATATATATATACATATATATGTATATATATATGTATATGTATATATATGTGCCTAAGCGACCATTAGGACTGAATGACCAGAACGAGCAGTTGCTATGATGCACACTGACCACCAGGGGGCAGATGCTCAATGCAGGAGCTGCCCCTGGTGCTCAGTGAGCTCGCACAGCCAACCTCCTGCAGCTGGTGGCGGCCTTCAGCTTCTGTTCCTTCTGCACCCGGCTGGCGACTGTCACCTCCTCTCCCGACCCAGCCAGGGCCTTCAGTCCCAGGCTGGGAGGGGAAACCAGGGGTGGGTGGCAGTGGACACGGCTCTTTCCCAGGGAGGCTGAGGGCCGGGGCCCTCCTCGGGGCCAACCTCCCATGCCCTGTCCCTTCCCCTGGCCAGCAGTCCCCCATCAGCCCGGCTCTGATTGGCCCTGATCACTGTCCAGGCCTAGGGACCCCACCTGTGCACAAGCTCCTGCACCAGGCCTCTAGTTTTTTAAATAAAACTCCTTATGTTGTCCACAGTGACTGCATCAGTCTGCATTTCCTCCAACAGTTCACAAGGGTTCCCTCTTATCCACATCCTCGCCAACACTTGTTTATTGATTTATTGATGATAACCATTCTGGCAGGTGTAATGTGCTACATCCTTGTGGTTTTAATTTGCATCTCTCTGATAACTAGTGACTTGGAGTATTTTGTCATTTATATATTAAACATCTGTATGTCCTTTGTGGAGAAGTGTCTCTTCGGGTCTTTTCCTGTTTTTATTTGAATTGTTTGTCTTCCTGGTGTTAAGTTGCATGAGTTCTTTATATATTTTAGAAATTAACCCTGTATCAGATATATTATTGTCAAATATGTTCTCCCCATACAATGTGTTTCCTTTTCATTTTATTGATGGTTTATTTTGCTGTGCAGATGTTTTTTAATTTGATGTTTATTTGTTTTATTTGTCTATTTTTTTATTTTTCCCTAAGTTTCCCTGGCTCTAGGAGACATATAGGAAAAATGTTTTATTGCCTATGTAACAGGATTTTTACGGTTTTGTAACTTACATTTAAGCCTTTCATCCATTTTGAGTTTATTCTTTTGTAAATTGGAGATCTCGTTTGGGGTTTTTTTGCCTGTACCTTTGCAATATTCCCAACACTAATTATTGAAGACACTCTTTTTACTCCATTGTATGCTTTTGCCTCCTTTGTCAAATACTAACTGCACATAAAGGCGTGGGCACTCTGTTCTGTTCAATTGATCTGTATGCCTGTTCTTGTGCCAATACTACAGTTGCTTTGTAGTATGGTTTGATACCCCCTATTATGATCCCTCCAACTTGGTTCTTCTTCCTCGAGGTTGATGAGGCTATCTGGGTCTTTTCTGTTCCAAATATAATTCTGGAATATTTGTTCTAGATCTGCAAAATCTGCCATTGATATTTTAATAGGAATGGCGTTGAATGTATAGATTCCTATGGATACTGTGGACATTTTAATGGTGTTAATTCTTCCAACCCATGAACGTGGTACGTGCTTCCACTTATTTGCATCTTCCTCCGTTTCTTTCTGCAGTGCCCTATAGTTTTCCAAGTGCAGGTCTTTTACCCGCTTGGTTAAATGTAATCCCAGGTACCTTATTTTCTTGTTGCAATAGTAAGTGGGATTGCTTTCCAAGTTTCTCTTTATGACAGTTTATTATTGGTGTATGAAAATGCCACTGATTCTGAAGATTAATTTTGTATCCTGCTACTTTGCAGAATTTGTTAGTTAGATCTAGTAGCTTGGTGGTGGAGTCTTCAGTGTTTTCTAGCTACAGTACCATGTCACCTGTGAATAATGGCAGTTTTACCTCCTCTTTTCTAATTCGATGCATTTTATTTCTTCTTCTCCCGTGTTTGCTGTGACTAGAACTTGCATATTATGTTGAATGAGAGTGCTGAAAGCGCACATTCCTGCCTTGTTCTTGTTCTTAAGGCAAATGCTTGTAGTTTTTACCCATGAGTATGATGTTAGCTGTGTTTGTCACATATGGCCATATTATATTGAAGTATGTTCCCTGTATTCCCACTTTGCTGAGAGTTTTTATCATAAGTGGGTACTAGGTTTTGTTAAATGCTTTTTCTGCATCTATTCATATTATTATGTGGTTATTATCCTTTGTTTTGTTTATATGGTGTATCACATTTATTAGTTTGTGGATATGGTACCACCCTTGTATCCCCAGAATAAATCCGAGTTGGTCATGGCGTATGATATTTTTTTCTTTAACCCTTCCTCAAGTGTATAATTTTCATTGATGAGAGAAAGAGAGAGAGAGAGAGAGAGAGAGTGAAAGGGAGAGAGAGAGAGAGAGATAGAGAGAGAGAGAGAGAGAGAGAGAGAGAGAGAGAGAGAGAGAGAAACATTGATGTGAGACAGAAACAGGGATCAGTTGCTTCTTTTAGGAACCCCAACCAGGTACCAAACCCACAACCTGGATATGTGCCCTGACTGGGAATTGAACCAGTGACCCTTCGGTGCACAGGACAACCCTCCAACCAATGAGCCACACTGGCCAGTGATGTATTATCTTTTTAATGTATTGCTGGACCTGGTTTGTTAAGATTATATTAGACCTATGTTCTTTCTTTGTAGTGTCTTCATCTGGGTTTGGAATTAGAATAATGCTGGCCTCCTAGAATAGCTTGGGCATTTTCCCTCTTAAATTTTTCAGAATAGTTTCAGGAGGGGTAAGTGTTAGTTCTTCTTTCAGTGTTTGGTACAATTCACCTATGGAGCCATCTAGTCCAGGACATTTACATGTTGGGAGTGTTTTTATTACTGCTTCAGTGTCACTGGTTGTAATCTGTCTATTCAGATTTTCTGAGTCATCCTGATTCAGTTTTGGAAGGTTGTATGTTTCTAGGAATTTATCCATTTCTTTCAGATTGGCCAATTTGTGGGCATATAGCTGTTCATAATATTTTCTTTCAATCCTTTGTATTTCTTTGGTGTCGGTTGTTATTTCTCTTATTTCATTACTTTTTTTAAAATTGATTTCAGAAAAGAAGGGAGAAAGAAAGAGAGAGAGAAATGATGAGAGAGAATCATTGATTGGTTGCCACTCTGGGGAATGAGCCTGCAACCGAGCATTTGCCCTGACCAGGAATCAAACCATGACCTCCTGGATCCTGGGTCCACACACGACACTGAGCCATGCTGGCAGGCATCTTCTTCCATTTCTGATTATGTTTATTTGGGTTCTCTCTCTTTTATTCTTGATGAGTTTGATTAAAGGTTTATCAATCTTGTTTATTTTTTTTCAATGAACCAGCTCTTGGTTTAATTAATCTTTCTTGTTACTTTTTTAGACTCTTTTCAATTATTTCTCCCCTGATCTCTATTCCTTCCATCTACTCACTTTGGGTTTTGTTGTTATTTTATTTCCAGTTTTATTTAAGGGTAACATTAGATTGTTTATTTGAGATGTTTATTGTTTTCTGAGGTAGGCCTGCATTGTCTGTATCCCATGGATTATGGCTTGTTTTTCTGTGTTTTGATTTTTTTAAATAAATCTTTATTGTTCAGGTTATTACAGGTGTTCCTCTTTTTTTTCCCCCATAGCTCCCCTTCACCTGATTCCCCACCCCACCCTACCCCATGCCCTTACCCCCCGCCACTATCTTCATCTATAGGTGTAAGATTTTTGTCCAATCTCTTCCCCCTGAGAATTGTCAGTCCACTCCCTTTCTATGTCCCTGATTCTATTATATTCACCAGTCCATTCTGTTCTTCAGATTTTTTTATTCACTTGATTTTTAGATTCACTTGTTGGTAGGTATGTATTTGATGTCATTTTGTTGTTCATAATTTTTATCTTTACCTTTTTCTTCTTCTTTCTCTTCTTAAAAATATCCTTCAGCATTTCATGTAATCCTGGTTTGGTGGTGATGAACTCCTTTAGCTTTTCTTGTCTGTGAAGCTCTTTATCTGACCTTCAACTCTGAATGATAGCTTTGCTGGGTAGAGTAATCTTGGTTGTAGGTTCTTGCTGTTCATCACTTTGAATACTTCTTGCCACTCCCTTCTGGCCTGCATAGTTTCTGCTGAGAAATCAGCTGATAGTCGTATGGGTACTCCCTTGTAGGTAACTAACCGTTTTTCTCTTGCTGCTTTCAAGATTCTCTCTTTGTCTTTTGCATTTGGCATTTTAATTATGATGTGCTTGGCTTGGTCCTCTTTGGATTCCTCTTGTATGGGGTCCCTGAACTTGTAAGTCTATTTCTTTCATCAGATAGGGTAAGTTTTCTGTCATCATTTCTTCTAATAGGTTTTCAGTATTTTGCTCTCTCTCTTCTTCTGGCACCCAAAAAGTTTTGATGTTGGTAAGCTTAAAGTTGTCCCAGAGGCTCCTTACACTATCTTCATATTTTTGGATTCTTTTTCTTATTGTTTTTCTGCTTGGGTGTTTTTTGTTTCCTCATATTTCTGATCTTTGGTTTGATTCTTGGGGTACGTTGATCTACAGTTGAGTTTCTTTATTTTAGAACGTGTATGCTTAATTTCTGACTGGTCCTTTTCCATTTTTCTGGCATTCTCATTAAGATCCTTAAAGGTCTCACTAAGTTCCTCAGAGGATTTTAGAAGATTCTTGAGTAACCTTATAAATGTGGTTCTTAACTCTATGTCATCCAGTAGTTTGCTTTCCTCCATTTCTTTCATTCATGACATGTTTCTTTGTCTCCGCATTTTGGCTGCTTCCCTGTGTTGATGGAGTGGCTTTGTGTGGTAGGTGACCTATAGGGGCTAGTAGATCAGCCTCCCCAATCACCTGAGGTGGACGCTCTTGGTACACCCCTTTGTGGGCTGAGTGCAAAGTCTTGGTGTAGTTAAGCCTTGATTGCTGTTGGTACACTGGGAGGAATTGACCTCTATGCCAATTGTCTGTGAGGACCCTCTGTGTCTATAATGGAAGAACTGCTGCGCCGGAGACACGCTTATGGTGCAGGGCTTGTTTAGTGGGGCTTTGGTGCTCACTGAGTTTGCCTCTTGAATGTGTCACTTATAGATGTGAGGAGTTGAAATATGGTTTCTCACACTGACCACTAGGTATACTGGCTTCTGGATCTCCCATGGGGTGCAGGTCAGCTACTGTCTGAGGCCACCCAGCAGGAGCTACAGCGAGAACTACAGTTTTCTCCTTTTCCTTGGGGATTGGAGGTTTTGGAGCTGTCTGACCCGGGCTGCAACTTTGCTAGGTTAAGCTGCGATAGGGCAGGCCATTCATATGCTAAAGCCGCTGCTTTGAGCTTGGGTGGGTTTGTAGGTTGTACGGGGCGGGGTCTCAAGGTGTCACTAGGCTAGGGCGTGGCAAACAGCAATGGCTGCCAGTTAGCTGCCTCTGCATCTCCAACCACATTCCTGCATCCCACACCCCAGTGCAGTAAACAATTATTCCTGCGCGCAACTCTGCAAACAAGCCACCCTCACTTTCCAACCCGAGGGCGGGCAGACCAGCTTCTCCCTGTAGGAGTTTGGGTCCCCCACGTCTCCCCAGAAACTGGATTTCAGAGTAATCGGGGGCTTGTTTCCCTTCGGGTTGAAAAAAGCAATGCCTGCCACCAGCTCGGATCGTGCGCCCCCGTACCTCAACTTTTCAGCGCTTGTGCACGTCTCAATGCTCTTTTTCTCTTTCCTTCTAGTTGTAAAACTTCCACTCACCAGCTTCCCTGTGGTTCTGGGTGATAGACCTTTTGTCTTTTAGTTGTAGTTTTGAAATGGTTTTGCCAGGCAGCAGTGTAGGTGTTTACCTACGCCGCCATCTTGGATCCTCCGGTTCTCCGATTATGGCTTGTTGTGTGTTCATTTTCATTTGTTTCGAGGCAACTTTGGATTTCTTCCTTGATCTCATTGTTAACTCATTCATTGTTTACTAACATGTTATTTAACCTCCATGACTTTGTGTGCTTTTTACATTTTTTCCCTGTGGTCGCTTTCTTGTTTCATACAATTATGGTCAGAGAAGATATCTGATATAATCTTAACCTTCTTAAATTTATTAAGACTTGTTTTGTCTTCTATTCTAGAAAATGTTACATGTGCACTTGAAAAAAATGTTCTGCTGCTTTGGGGTAAAATGCTCTGAAGCTATCAATTAACTCTATCCGGTCTAATGTGTCATTTAAGGCCATCAATTTGAAGTCACATAGCATGAATCCTCTGGATTCATTCTTTTTTATCAGTATTGCTTTGGCTATTCAGGAACTTTTTGTTCTATTTGTTTTAAAAATGACATTGGGATTTTAATGGGGATTGCATTAAATCTGTATATTGCTATAAGTAATATGGCCATTTTAACTATGTTAATTCTTCAAAATCATGAATATGAATTATCTTCCCATTTTGTTGTGTCTTTTTTAATCTTTTTAAATACTGCTTTGTAATTTTCATTTAATAACTGTCACATCCTTTGTTAAGTTTATTCTTAGGCATTTTATTCTTTTGCTTGCAATTGCAAAAGAATTGTTGTTTTGTGTTTTTATTTTTCATTTCTTTTCCTGAAGTTTCATTGTTAGTATACAGGAAAGCAGATACAGACAACAATATGGCTGTTACCAGAGGGAACAGAGTTGCAGTAGTAAAGGGGGTCAAACATATGTTGGTAAAAGGTGATTTGACTGTAGGTGCTGGGCACACAATGAAATATACAGATCATGTTTCATAGAGATGTACACTTAAAATCTACATAACCCTATTTACCAATATCTCCCCAATAAATATAATAAAAAATAAATCCCTAGATAAAGCCTAAGGACATAATCAACCCTGTAAAAATATGTGCAAGCATATTTCCTACATAACTTTAAAAATTGAAGCGATCTAAACATGCAATATGAAATAAATGGTATATCCATGAAACAACTTAAATTTTAGGTACAATAAGTTTTAATCTTATGGGGAGATAATTATGCCAAATTTTATAAAATAAAGAGTACACTTCATAGTATTTCTCTATAAATTTGCCTCCAGAAGAACACAGTGTACAGCTAGAACTGAAAGGGTATGTACTAAAATGTTAATCATCGTTCAGGGTAGTGAGACTATGAACATTTTTTCTTCCTTTTCATATTTCAGAATTTGTCTCAAATAAATAAAGAGGTGTTATTTTGAGGATGAGAAGAAAGGAAAAACTACAGAAACATTTCTGTGGAAAAATGTATTCATATAGCTGCTCATAAATCAACACAAAGTGTATGCATTTATTCTCTCAACTAAGTCCATCAGGTAGTTTTAAATATACTCTTATGAGAGTCAGATGATTCAGTTCCCATAATCCCGGCAGGTGATATATTCCAAAGTATAACAATCAAAAAACTTGAAACTTAACTGCAACTTTTTGGTTTCTATTTGAATCCATTATGAATTAGTGAGTTATACGAATACGTCTATTTATATCACATTCTCACTCTCTTTTACTGAGCAACCAATTCCTTTCATCTTTACCTTCTTGTGTTTTCTTATTTATTGTCTCTTGATTATTTTATTCTCTATCATCGCAAGTTCTTTGGGTGCTACTTTCCAATTTATTGTATCCTGACTGTGCCTCACAGTGGATCATTTCCTCATGCAGTCTATAGATTTAATTGTGAGCACATCTTTAGCAAGGTGCATTGGTTTTTTAGATGTTCCGTGTGTCTTGACTCATAAAAGTGTACCCTAGGGAGATTGTGTATTTGTTCTGTCAGAGCTCTTGGGAATTCCATGCCATTCAGGACCTATTTTTATACTAATATCTGGGCTTCAGAATTTCAAACCATGTGTATGACCAGTATTAGTTCAGATCTTATACCTTTGCGTGGGGTTTTAATTTCTCAGAGGAGTCCCCTTCTCATGCACAAAGCTCCTAAGGCGCAAACTAGTTTGAGACTATGGATGTGGTCTGTCTAGTGCTCTTGTCACAGAGGGGCCAGCTCTCTAGGAGGCTGGTCTTAGCCAGCTGTCTTAGTTCCGGCCACTTGCCTGGTGTGGGCCTTCATCAGGCCTCCATCCTGGTATGGATCCTAAAATTCCAGTCCATGGTCATTCATACCTCTGTCTGGCATCAGTGCACTCGGAAATTCTTGGCCATGATTTCTCAATGGCATAACTTTGTTTTTGAATTCCATCTTCTGTTACGACCCCTAAATATTTCTTTTCAGAAAACAAACTTACTGCATTCTATACAGAATCCTGATGTTTAGAGTGGGAGCAGTTCTGCACAACTCTTTAAACATTTGGAGTGGGAAGCGTGGCCTCAGCTGCGTTTTGAATTCAAAAAGTTTCCTAAACAAGACTCGCCCAGACCATATTATTTGCACCATTGGTCTATTGCCATCTATTGTAAGGAGGTACACAGACATTAGCCATTAACAACTCTTAGAGCATCAATGTTTTTCAATTTTTTACCCTTTAAAGTAAATTCAAATCTTTTCCTATTTGATCAATGATTCACACTTTATGAAATTCTGTACGGTGGAAGTGTTCTAAATATGTCATCTTTCAGGTGTGGAGGTTGGAAAAAAAAAAGCTAGGACGTTACTCTGGACTGTAATCATCACCCTCTTAGGTGTCATCTGAAGGCACCCTCCACAGCAAGTTATTATCACATTAGTCTTTAAGAGTAATTACCGTGCTTTATAACAAGCAGAAAATGACATTTACTTTCTGTATCTTTTTCAAAATTTTCCTTTTCATTAATTCAAAAGTATAGTTTCTTCAAACACATAATTTCTAAAGTACCTGAAATGGCTGCCTAGTTACCATAAGAGGAAAATGAATTGGATCTCTTCCTCACGACAAGTCCATTCCTAAGCGTAAACAAACAGCCCAATAAGCAAAACGGAAACCTACCTTATGGGGCATTCCTTACCGTGCCTCTTCTCCATGCCAGTGGCCACTCCTGCTCCTGAGATCTCTGGCATTGGCACCATGTTCTCCATATCGGTAGGAGAAATATGAAGTGTGGAGGGGTTGGATACCAGTAGGCACAACACGGGGGCAATACATTGGTAGGTTCTGATTTTTATCTACATCACTGAGATGCATTTTCTTCAATTATATGACACCTAAACAGAGTAATGGTAGGAATTATCTTTCAAAATCAAAATTTATTTCTGACTCTGTATGACATAATCAAGACTTTTGTAAGCTCTTTTTGTCATTTGTCACAGCACTGGCTTTAAGAGAGTTTTCTAAGGAAAGGGTAGGGAGTTATTGCTCATTTTACAGCAGAAGCTGCCCAGTATTACAGGCCCTCAGGTGTACGCAGGGCATACATGGAGCATCCAGGCTGGCACTGATCTGAGACCTTTCTTCATGCAAGTTTTCCCTTTTCATCAAGGATCTCAACTCAGTAATTATTTCTAAATAGTCCTTCTCTTTGCCCAGTAAGTGAGTCTAACCCTCTTTTTCCATTTCCTTCATGTCTCACCTCCACCACTAATGAAATTCCCACATGTATCACCATCCTTTTGGCATTGTTTCTATAAATGCTGACTCTGACTAATGTGTAGCTGATTAACAGCATGCTTGTGTAAGATTCTTAGAAACTGCCCTGGCTGGTGCTGGTCAGTGGTTACAGCATTGACCCTTGAGCCAAAGGGTCACGGGTTCATTTCCCAGTCAAGGGCAGGTAACAGGGTTGCAGATTTGATCCCTATGTCAATTGGGGTGTGTGCAGGAGGCAATAAATGTGTCCTTCTAATCTTGCTTTTTTTTTTCTTTCTCCCTCTCCTTCCTTCCTTTGTGCTCTTTATAAAAATAAATGGAAAAATATATCCGTGGGTGAGGATGAAAAAAAAAAATCGTAGGAACTAACTTCAGAAGATACAGACTGTGACCTTCAATCATCCCAGTTTTAGGCGTTTTGCTGACATTCAACTGCAGAACCAGGATGACCAAGACCAGGAGGACCAGGACCAGGAGGACCAAGACCAGGAGGACCAGGACCAGGAGGACCAGGACCAGGAGGACCAAGACCAGGAGGACCAGGACCAGGAGGACCGAGACCAGGAGGACCGAGACCAGGAGAACCAGGACCAGGAGGACCGAGACCAGGAGGACCGAGACCAGGAGGACGCACTCAAGGCCATCACTTGACCAGTTTCAGATGTATTGGAATGGACTGTGCAGGGCTGGATGCAGAGAACTTTTCAGTCCCCTCCCCTTGATATCTTTGTTTGCTTTCCCTCTCCTTCCTCATGCAATGCCCAGCCTGCACTGAGATGTTGGGATGGACTTTGTGACAAGAGCCTCCCCATCTTCTCGTCAAGCACTTGAATAAACCACCTTTCTTTTTTATCAACATCTGTCTCATGAGTTTGCTTTCATGGTCTCAGGCTCCTGAACTTGGGTTGTGGCTAAAAGTGGTAAATACATGATATGCTGAGCCAGCCAGGATACATGGACCTTGGTAAGTCCCAGTGGGCCCAGCCTGGGTCCCAGAGGGTTGTGGCAGGCTGACTGCATGGCAGGGATGGCAGGAACTTCCTGGCATCTGCCAAGAACTCTTCATGAAACTCATGGACGTCTTGCTCTCCCTCTCAAGGCATCAGCCACCTGAAACACTTCACTGGTGAAAGGAAACGCGTGTCTGGGAGTCAGTGGACTCCAAAGCTGGGTAACGTCTGGTGTGCACACCAGCAGCCACTGCCCCGCAGTCTGGGATTCTTTGAATCCTTTTGGATTCCCTGGGAATCAATAGGCACTGGGTGGTGGCAGGCACGGCTCAGGGACTAAGAAAAATCCCAGTTCCCAGGTGTGGGATTTGGTCGGAGCACCCTTTTAGTTTTGGTATTTGAATTTTGGTGTATTGTTTGCTTTTCTTCTTGCCTGCCTCTTGTGGGGTGTCTTACTAATTGTGTTCTTGATTTGAAATATTATTACTTGAAGAAACTTGCATAGGAACCATACTGCTATAGAGCTGCTTGCTCCTTCCTGTTTGTCTAGTTGTAATTTTGTGTGTAAACCTTGACTGTTAAACATGGGGGAGTCCACGGAGAGAACTGAGTGGCAGCCTCTTGGGTTTCATTCTGGCCACAAGTGGTCCACCTGTGGTTATGAGCCAATGGCCAAGAAAAGTAATGATTTTTTTATTCTAACACAGCTTGGCCCGGGTTTATTTTGGGGTTTGAAAATCAATGGCAGAACTCCTATTTGACCCAGCGATCCCACTTCTAAGAATATATCCGAAGAAACTAGAAACACCAATCAGAAAGGATATATGCACCCCTATGTTCATAGCAGCACAATTCACCATAGCTAAGATTTGGAAACAGCCTAAATGCCCATCAGCAGATGAGTGGATTAAAAAATTGTGGTATATCTACACAATGAAATACTATGCTGCGGTAAAAAAGGAGTTTCTACCATTTGCAACAACATGGATGGAGATGGAGAATATTATGTTAAGTGAAATAAGCCAGGCAGAGGAAGATAAATATCACATGATCTCACTCGTTTGTGGAATATAATAAACGGCATAGACTGATGAACAAGAGCAGATCCATAGGCTGAGAAACATCAATCAAAACGTCATACCTCAGGGAAGGTAGGGGAGGGTGGGGTTAAGGTGGAGAGATCAACCAAGGGACTTGTGTGCATGCATATGAACCTAATCAATGGACACAGACAACAATGGCGTGGGGCATAAGTGGGGGGTGGGGGGTTATGGGGGAATAAGGACACATATGTAAAAAATAAAAATTAAAAAAAAATTTAAAGTATAAAATAAAAATAAAATATTAAATCAATCCACAGTAGTGGTCACCATAACCTTAAGAGAAATTGTTTCATATGACAAAGATTTTTAAATGAAACTCTGTTAAAAATCAAAGGGGGGGATAGTAGGGTAATATCATGTAAGAAGAAATATCCTATAAGTAAATTACATCTAGAAAATTTTTACTTTAATAGCCTGAAAATTATTTGGAAGGAAACAAAGAGAAGTTTCCTTCAAAAGTCATAAGGATTGTAATTGAAAGTCAATATATTTGGCCTCTTGAATTAAAGTAAGTAATTTGTGTTTTTGCCTCCCTGACAAAGTTTATATAAAGTTACAAAAAGAAATTGACCGCCAGTTTGAAATGGAATTGCCATGGCCTGGAGCAAAGAGTATCCTCACATGATATTATTCTACAATGTCATTATAATTTTAGATATTTTATAATAGCATATTGTACAATTATCACAAACAAACTTACAAACTAATTCTTTGAATGTTTGGCAGCAATTTAAAAAAAGGACATGAAAGGATTTAATCCCTTTCAGAAGGAATTAAGGCACTGGGAAGGCACTTGAGCATCCTATATGGCCCCTCTTGCCTTTTGTGCCAAGAGGGACCTTCATCTCACAATCCAATTACCCTCAGCTGTTGCCTGAGCTTTCTGTTCATACTGAGCTTACAGCCTCGTGGTGGCTGGTACCATGGATCTGACTCTCGCCCAATGTTTGAGCTGGACCCTCACTGGAGAAGAAACCCGGGTTCCCCGAGATATGTGACCCGCCAGCAGGCCAGGGGATCCCAAGGTAGGTCCTGGGCGTGGAGGCCATGGGGGCATAGGCTACCAAGGAGACAGAACTAAACCTCACATCACCCTGCTTGGCCCTGGAGGATGACTGGTTAGCCAGAGACAGGTAATATTCCTCAGGGAAGGAACAACCTAAGATAGGCACAGTCACAGAGGGGCCATCAGGACAGAACTTGGGGGTCAACAGAGGTGGGGCGCAGACCCTCAACCCCCCAACCCTGAAGAGGTCTGAACCCTCACCCCTTCTGAGGGAGGTCTCCTGCCCCCATGGCTGCTTTGCTTCCCACACCCAGCTCAGATTGGGACACAGGTGACAGACAGAGACTTGGCCAGCAGCAGCTGCCCTATATCTAAATTCAGCCTAGAATCAGGAATGCTCAGGGCCTACTCAAGAATGCAAATAATCCTTTCCACTAATATTTACAGGGTAAACTAAGATTGTTGGTAGAGTATTAAATTTGACAGTAAAATAGTAATCAAGTTTTCAGATTAATTTAAATAAGCTAATTGAAATAAGTGAATATTCAAGTAAATTTAATTGTACTGGACAAAAAGCTGTTCCTAAAGTAATAACTAGAAATCAGAAATCAACCACCCTGATCTGTCACATTCTCTGGGCCCTTCTTAACATGGCCCCTGTCTGGTTCGCAGGAAACTAAGATAAAATTCTTCCCCTTCATTAAGTCCTGAAGGCAACTGGTAGTTCTGGCTTGTCTTGTGGTTTCAAATGCCTTTATGCCTCAGGAACTCCAGAGTTGGCTAAACTGGAGCAGAAATTGCCACAGTATAAAATCATACTCTTCAGCGCAAGGTTTCCCTTCTTAGGAAACTTTGCAGCACACCTCTCCTGACCTGTGTCAGCAACCACACTTATCTCTGTGCCTCCATTTTCCCACCCCCAAAGCCCAGGCATCTCAAGTGCCCTTTGCAGTACTTCATTCCCTGAAGTTCAGACTCACCAGGACTTCCAGATCAACCTGCCTCTCTGGAGCCCCTTTCCTCATGGTTCTCCAGGAGGGAAAGTAGACCAGGATGGAAGGAATGGCTTAGATATGACTGCATTCAGCCCTGGGACTTGGAACCTGAGATGACTAGAAATCTAGGAAGACTGAATACAGAATAACACTCAGACCTTAGAAATACAGTGTCTACTTTGGGAGTACAGGTGAATAAAACTCAGGGGGAAAATTCTGTGCAGAGAAATATGAAAAAAAAGATGAGAAAATGAGTCTTTTTTTCATATTTCTCTGCACAGAATCCAACAAGACAGATATAGCAGGAGCTCCCCAAAAGAAGCTCAAAGCATCTCAGGCATGGGACTGGCTGTGCTGTCCTGCCCTGCATTTGTAAAAACAGACTCTGTGATTTCTACACCTTTTGCAGATGACCATAGCTGAAGATACCCAGGGGGTAAAAATTAAAGTCCAACTAATGCCAACCATTCCATATTTTTTGGTGTGAACTTTCTGTTCCTCCGTCTTAAGCTGTCATTCTCTGCGAATATACTTCCTGGAGATTATAATAATGATATAAGAACTACCATTATTGACAGCTTCATATCTGCTAAGCAACGTGATAGACAAGTTCAGAATGCATAGTCTCACTTATACTACCATCCTTGGGGCTTTATTCCCATGTTGCTCCCATAAAGATATGGAGGCTAAGAAATATTAAATAGTAAGGAAGGAAAAATAATTGCTAAGAAACTAAACACCTAGCCAAGCTACCCATCAAAGAAAGAGGTAAAGACATTTTCTGATATACAGTCTCAAAGTTGACCTCCCCTAGGCCTTTATTGAAAACACCAGTAAAGAATATGCATCACAAAGAAGAAAGGTGAACCCAGAAAACCATAGCAATGGTCATGAGAAAAACAAAGTATATGAAAATTAGCATGGTTTTAAAAATAAGACATTAAAAACACATTCTCCCAAAATTCAAGATGGTTACATGAAAGATCAGAGGAGAAAAGATTCTATTGAAAGTTACTAATGTTTAGGGAATATATAAATACCATAGATACTCTTATTGTGTTACACATTACTCTCAGAAACTGATAAACTTGACAGAGAAATGTAGGTAAAGAGAGGACTTACGGTCAAGACAGCAGAGTAACACCCAAGTAAATACTGTGCTTGCCTCCTCCCATAACAACATCAAAATTACAACTAAATTATGGAACAACCTCCCTTGAGCACCTCCTGAAGACTTCCTGGACAGAAGTCCTGTAACTAAGGATTATAGAGGAAGCAACTTGGAGACTGGTCAGAGGGGCAGGAACAGGAAAGAGGCTATTCTCACAACCACATGTGGTGGTGATAAATCTGCTTTGGCGATCTCTCCTGTTGAGTGAGGGGTTCCAGCCCCACAATAGGCTCCCTATCCTGGAACACCATTGCCAGAAAGAGGAGTCCCCACAACATCCTGCTGTGAAAATCAATGGATATTCTGTGTGGATGAGGTGGAGGCTGCTAGAGATGCAGCAAGTAAGGGGGTCCCTAACTCCAGGGCTCCCAAAGTATTGAGGTGTAAAACCACACTGAGCCCCAGTGTGCATCCCCCAGTCCATGCATTTCAAGACTAGAGGGCCATTTGCAAGACTAGAGGGCCATTTACCTGGCTATGTCCCGGGTCCTTGCCAGCTTGTGGAAGCTAAGTCTTTTTTTCTTTTTAATTCTTTATTGATAAAGTATTACATAATCTCCTTTTTCCCATTGACCTCTCCCCAGCTGCCCCCAGTCCCCAGCACGTGCCCTCCCCCCATCTATATCCATTGGTTTCTTACCCCACACCGTCCCTCATAGGTTGGACAGTCTGTTTGATGCTTCTATGACTCTGATTCTATTTTGGTTCCTCAGTTTATGTTGTTCATTATATCCCACAAATGAGTGATATCATGTAATATTTATCTTTCTCTGACTGGCTTATTTCACTTAGTATAATGCTCTCCAGATCCATCTATGCTGTTCCAAATGGTAAGAATTGCTTCTTTTTTATAGCAGCATAGTATTCCATTGTGTAGAAGTGCCACAGTTTTCTAATCCACTCATCTGCTGATGGGCATTTAAGCTGTTTCCAAATCTTAGCTGTTGAAATTGTGCTGCTATTAACATAGGGGTGTATATATCCTTTCTGATTGTTTTCTGTTTTCTTGGGACATAGTCCTAGAAGTGGGATTACTGGGTGAAATGGCAGTTCCATTTTTAATTTTTTGAGGAAACTTCATACTGTTCTCCACAGTGGCTGCACCAGTCTGCATTCCCACCAGCAGTGCATGAGGGTTCCTTTTTGTCTGCATCCTCTCCGGCACTTGTCATTTGTTGATTTGCTGATGATAGCCATTCTGACAGGTGTGAGATGGTACCTCATTGTTGTTGATTTGCATCTCTCATTTGATTAGTAACTTTGAGCATGTTTTCATATGTCTCTCGGTCTTCTGTATGTCTTCCTTCGAAAAGTGTCTGTTTAGGCCTTTGCCCATTTTTTGATTGGATTGTTTATCTTCCTTTTGTTAAGTTGTATGAGTTCCCTCTAAATTTTGGAGATTAAACCCTTATCGGAGATAATATTGTCAAATATGTTCTCCCATGCAGTGGGCTTTCTTGTTGTTTTGTTGATGGTTTCTTATGCTGTGCAGAAGCTTTTTATTTTGATGTAGTCCCATTTGTTTATTTTCTCCTTAGTTTCTATTGCCCTAGGAGCTGTATTGGTAAAGATATTGCTACAATAAATGTCTGCTATGGCTTCCTCTAGTATTTTTATGGTTTCCCATATTACGTTTAAGTCCTTTATTTATTTTGAATTCATTTTTGTGTATGGTGTAAGTTGGTGGTCTAGTTTTATTTTTTTACATATATCTGTCCAATTTTCCCAACACCATTTATTGAAGAGACTGTCTTGACTCCATTGTATGTTCATGCCTCCTTTGTGAAATATTAATTGAGCATAGTGTTTTGGGTCGATTTCTGGGTTCTCTGTTCTGTTCCATTGGTCTATATGTCTGTTCTTGTGCCAACACCAGGCAGTTTTCAGAACAGTGGCTTCGTAGTATAGCTTGATATCTGGTATTATGATCCCTCCAGCTTTGTTCTTCTTTCTCAAGATTGCTGTGGCTATTCAGGGTCTTTTTTTTTATTCCAGATGAATTTTTGGAGAGTTTGTCCTATGTGTTTGAGGTATGCTGTTGGTATTTTAATGGGGATTGCATTGAATCTATAGATTATTTTGGGTAGTATGGACCTTTTAATGATTTGATTCTAAGGAATCAAATCCATGAACATGTTATATTCTTCCATTTGTTTATGTCTTCCTCTATCTCTTTTTTCAGTGTCCTGCAGTTTTCTGCATATAGGTCCTTTACCTCCTTCATTAAATTTATTCCTAGGTATCTTAATTTTTTGTTGCAATGGTAAATGGGATTGGTTTTTTTAATTTCTCTCTCTGTGAGTTCATTATTGGTGCATAAAAAAAGCCATAGATTTCTGGGTGTTAATTTTTATCCTGCTACATTGCTGAATTCATTTATTAGTTCTAGTACTTTTTTGATGGAGTCTTTAGGATTTTCTATGTAGAATATCATGTCATCTGCGAATAATGACAGTTTTACTTCTTCTTTTCCCATTTGGATGCCTTTTATTTCTTCTTGTCTGATTGCTATGGCTAGCATGTCCAGTACTATGTTGAATAGGAATGGTGAAAGTGGGCATCCCTGTCTTGTTCCTGTTCTTAGGGAAAATGGTTTTAGTTTTTGCCCATTGAGTATGATGTTGGCTGTGGGTTTGTTATATATGACTTTTATTATATTGAGGTATGATCCCTCTTTCCCACTTTGCTGAGAGTTTTTACCAGGAAAGGGTGTTAGATTTTGTCAAATGCCTTTTCTGCATCAATTAATATGATTATGTGATTTTTGTCTCTCAATTTGTTTATGTGATGTATCACATTTATTGATTTGCAGAGACTGTACCAGGCTTGCATCCCTGGAATAAATCCCATTTGGTCATGGTGTATGATCTGTCTAATGTAATGTTGGATCCAATTTGCTAGAATTTTGTTGAGGGTTTTAGCATCTATGTTCATTAGGGATATTGGCTTGTAATTCTCTTTCTTTATAGTGTCTTTATCTGGTTTTGGGATTAGGGTAATGCTGGCTTTATAAAGAGCTTGGAAGTGTGCCTTCCTCTTGAATTTTTTGGAATAGTCTGAGAAGGATAGGTTTCAGTTCTTGTTTGAATGTTTGGTAAAACTCTCCTGTGAAGGTGTCTGGTCCTGGGTATTTGTTTGCGGGAAGCTTTTGATGACTACTTCAATTTCCTCCTTAGTTATTGGCCTGTTGAGTTTTTTTATTCTTCTTGTTTGAGTTTTGTAAGGTGTATTTTTCTTGGAATATGTACATTTCCTCTAGGTCAGTGGTCAGCAGACTCATTCGTCAACAGAGCTAAATATCAACAGTACAACGATGGAAATTTCTTTTGAGAGCCAAAACCGACTTCTGCACATGGGTCACGAAGTTTCAATCACACTGTATGTGCGTGCCCACACGTAGTATTTTGTGGAAGAGCCACACTCAAGGGGCCAAAGAGCCCCATGTGGCTTGCAAGCCTCAGTTTGCCGACCACTGCTCTAGGTTGTTTATTTGCTGGAGGAGAGTTGTTCATAGTATTTTTTGTTTACAATCTTTTATATTTCTAAGGAGTCTGTTGTTATTTCGCCTCTTTCATTTCTAAATTTGTTTAATTGGGTCCTCTCTCTTTGCCTCTTGGTGAGCCTGGCTAGAGGTTTATCAATCTTGTGTACCCTTTCAAAAAACCAGCTCTTGGTTTCATTGATCTCTTGTGGGGTTTTTTGTGTTTTGCGGGGGTGGGGGGGTGGGTGGGTCTCTATTTCATTTATTTCTGCTCTGATCTTTATTATCTCCTTCCATCTTCTCACTCTGGGTTTTTCTTGTTGCTCTCTTTCTCATTGTTTAAGTTGTAGAGTTAGATAATTTATTACCAGTTTCTCTTGTTTTTTTGAGGTAGGTCTGTAATGCTGTGAATTTCCCTCTTAGGACTGCTTTCACAGTGTCCCATAGGTTTTGGATTTTTGTGTTTTCATTGTCATTCATTTCCAGGATGTTTTTAATTTCTTCTTTGATCTCTTTGGTAATCCAGTCAATGTTTAATAGCATGCTATTCGGCCTCCAAGTGTTTGAATTTTGTTGATTGTTTTCATTGCAGTTGATTTCTAATTTTATGGCATTGTGATCTGAGAAGATGCTTTATATTATTTCTATCTTCTTGAATTTGGAGAGACTTTTCTTGTGACCCAATATGCATTCTATCTTTGAAAATGTCCCATGTGCACTTAAGAAGAATGTATGTTCTGTAGCTTTGGAGTGACATGTTCTGAAGATGTCAATTAAGTCCATTTGATCTAGTGAGTCATTTAGGATTACTGATTTTTAGTCTAGAGAATTTATCCAGTGATGTCAGTAGGGTATTAAAGTCCCCTACCGTGATCATATTGCTGTCAATCTCTCCCTTGATATCGTTCAGCAGTTTTTTATGTATTTGGGTGGTCCTGCATTGGGTGCATATATGTTTACCAGAGTTATATCCTCTTGTTGTATCAATCCCTTTAGTATTATGAAGTGGCCTTCCTTATCTCTTGTTATGGCCTTCTCTCTGAGGTCTATTTTGTCAGATATAACTATTGCTACCCCAGCTTTCTTTTCATTTCCATTTGCCTGAACAATATTTATCCATCCCTTCACGTTCAGTCTGTGTGAGTCTGTTGTTCTAAGGTGGGTCTCTTGTAGTCAGCAAAAATATGGGTCATATTTTCTTATCCATTCAGCCACTCAATGTCTTTTGATTGGAGCATTTAGGCCATTAACTTTTAAAGTTATTATTGATAGGTACTTATTTGTAGCCATTTTTAATATTTGTGCCTGTGTTCCTTCTTCCCTTTCTGTTTCTTCTTTTTACAAAAGTCCCTTTAGCATTTCTTGCAATGCTAGCTTGGTAGTGATAAATTCCCTGAGCCTTTTTTGTCTGTGTAGCTCTGATTTCCCCTTCAATTTTGAATGATAGCCTTGCTGGATAAAGTATTCTTGGATCCAGTCCCTTGCTTTGCATCACTTTGTATACTTCCTTCAATTCCTTTCTGGCCTGATGTGTTTCTGTTGAGAAATCATTTGATTACCTAATGGAAAATCCCTTGTAGGTAACTTTCTGTCTCTTGCAGCCTTTAAGATTCTCTCCTTGTTGTTAACATTTGCCATGGTAATTATGACATGTCCTGCTGTGGGACTTTGGGATTCATCTTGTTTGGGGGACTCTGTGCTTGTGTGACTTTTTTTTCACAAATCAGGGAAGATTTTTGACATTATTTCTTCAAATAGGTTTTCTAACCCTTGCTCCCCTTCTTGTCGTTCTGGCACCCCTATTATATGTATGTTGCTTCATTTCATGTTATCCCAAAGCTGCCTCAGGCTCTTCTCCTATCTTTTGATTTTTTCCCTCCAAATGCAGTTCATATTGGGTGTGTTTTGCGTCCCTGTCTTCTAATTTGCTAATTTGGTACTCTGCTTCTCCTAGTTTACTGTTGGAAGTTTCCACATTGTTTTTTTTATTATAGCTATATCACTCCTTATTTCCTCCTGATTCTTAGATTTTCTTATCCATCCGGTTTATGAACTGTATGACCCTTATTCTGAATTCCTATCCTGACATAGTGCATGCCTCTATTTCATTTAGTTGCTTTTCTGGAGCTATTTCCCTTAAGGGTTGTTCTTCTGTCTCCCCATTTTTGCTATCACCAAAGGGTCTAGGTGTTGAGTTGTGCAGGGCCTGTGGCTGCAGTGATGAACTTGGTGGTGGGTTGCATGGTAACAGGTGGTGGCTGCTTCTTGGGGGGTCGCAGGGCAGCTGCTCCTCACATGGTTGCGGGCAGCGGCTGCTCCTCGGGTGGTTGTGGGTGGTGGCAGCTGGTGGGTTGGCTGCTCCTTGGGCAGTTTTGGATGGTGGTGAGCCTTTATTTCTTAGTCTGTTTCCTCAACAGTTTTCTAGCCAGTGATTCTCAAGCAGCAGGGCAAGGTAAGCAGCTCTTTCCTCCTGTGGTTTGAAAGAGCCATTGATACAGCGGTGTGTTTCTGTTGAGCCAACTTCATAGAATTTGGAAGCTAAGTCTTTACAGGGCCAATTCTTCCACATGAGGCCTCCACCTTGTCCCCAGAAATTCACCTAAGCTACATACTGGGGCCACAGGAGCATCCCTAGATTTTGGTGTTCATATTTCAGGCCATCTTTTGCTCTCTTTTTACCCCAGGCCTCAGAAATCCACTATGACACAGCCTACAGATGACTGAACCAGGGGCCAGCTAGGCTGTAAATTCAGGGAACACAGGCCAGGAATTCTCTAAGTACAAGTCAAAATCATAGAATACACGAGGAATAATACCAAGTGTGGGCTGACAGTCAGATAGAGAAAGGACAAGCTCAGTCTCCCTGCCCGGGTCCCTCCTCTCTGTAACTTGGCCTGAGCTCTTCCTACCCACTACTCCCCATGCATCCACAGGACCCCAGGGGCAGATAGCACATTAGCTAGTTCTGCTGCTCAGGTTTCTTTAGAGAAGACATAGCAAGGGCTGGGCTAAACCTTCCTGTGCCCACAGAGGAAGCTCTAATCGACCAAGTTGAGATGGGAGCAAAAATCCTTGTGATATAGCTGGCAGGGGCTGAGGACACAGAAAAACAATCTGCCTCAGATACAGCCCAGACTGACTCAGCACCATCACCCCCATCAGCCTCTGCAGTCTCCTTGGCCAATGACAATCTCAGCTCTGCTTGGTTCCCATGAGTCACAGGGAGCTCACTCCAACGTCAACCCCTGCAAGGTTGGGTGAGCTTTTAAGGTCAAGAAAGTTCTCCTGGAAGGTAGCTAATATCCAACTGCATAGGCCAATTCCTGTGGAATTCGTTCTCTCTTTGTGTCTGTGAAAATTGTGTCCTCCCTCCAGCCTCAGTGAGGGCACAAGTGTTTCACACATACAGTGTCTGGCACATAGAAGAGACTTAATGTTGAATGAAGGAAAATATATTTAAAAATCCACAACAAAAAAATTGTTCTTCCTTAACAACTTTCAGACATGTCACTTCCTCCCAAGTGTTACTTCTGCCATTATTTTCTGATAAGCATGAGTTAGTGCCTGCGGGGATCCACAGAATGTGGGATTAAATCCTGGCCTTGTCTTTGAATAATTGTGTGAACTTGAAAGTGTGGCTTTACTGCTGTGTCTCAATTTCTTTGGTAAAATCTGTAAACTAAGGATTGTTTCTGGACATTTAAATGAATACCTACCTTCCTTGAAATGGGTTTGGGCAAATGTTAACTATCATTGCCATCATCTTCATCAAACTAGGATTGTGGTACCCCTCTCTGTGGTTCTCAAATGTGTATGTGACAATTATGCTTTAAGCATTGTTATTGTGGAAGAGGGGGAGGAAAATCAGGAAACTCTTGCCATGAAAAGGGAAACCAGAGGTAGGAAAGCAAACTGGTGAACCCCTGTGTTTCTGAGCTGGGATGGATGAAATGGTTGCTTTTAACTTATGAGGAAGGAGAGGGGTGATGTTTCCTTGAGCCCCATTTCAGACACACAGTCATGGCTCTTTATTGAGAGTAGGACCAGGGCAAGGTGCAGGCAAAAGCTAACATGTAGATAGACAAGGAGAATTTAGTTACAAAAATGATCAACAATGAAGTTGTAACTAAGTCCAGAGAGCAATACATCAATGAGTCAGCTGTCAGATCTGGTGAAACCCAGGAGTTAATGACACTGGCCTGCTTGCACTAGCAAATGCCTACTGCACTTCCCTCAGAAATGGAGAGATCCAGGATGCATGCAGTGAATGGAAACACAAGTCTAGGGAAAGGGATTGTAAATCCCTGACTTCTTTGTGGTTTCCAGCATGGTGGAACGCTGGGTGTGATTGGTCCCTTGTAACCAGGTAACTGCAGAATGTGTTCTGATTGGCTGGCAGCCTCCAGGAGAACAGACTTCAGTTGAGAAGCAACTGTGGAAGGAGAAGGAGCTTTGGCTGTGCTCTCTTCCCACTGTGGTTGTAGCTCTCAGCGCTCTTCTGATCCTTATCCGTTTTAAACAAGTCGTGTTGGTTGCTGTTCTCACAAAGGAGTCACCCAAAGAGGTGCAGCTTCGGGGGTGTGGCTGGGCCCTGAGCCCCCCTAGGGCCCGGCAGCCCAGAGGCCAAGCAAACCGTGGGTGAGCCCTACCTCCTGTGCGGTGAAGCCCTGGGGCTTCTCTAGCAGGCCTAGCCTTCCTTGGGGGGGAGGGACTGCTGAGGGTTGTGGGGTGGGGGGAGGGAAGTGGGGTGTGAGTGAACCAGCAGTAGCAGTGAGGAGTGGAGGTGAGCCATGGGGAACTGGCTGACTTGCTGTCTGAAGGCCAGTCCCAGTCCCAGTGCCAGTTCCAGCCCCAAGCCGGATGGGGGCTCCAGGCATGTTAAGTCAAAGTGTGAGTCTGAGGTTCATGAGGAGGCTGCTAGGGACACAGGGCCAGTGGAAACAGTGCCTGCTACCCCAAAGTCTGAGAAGTTGAATTCCGGAGCTCTCAAGCGCCACCACCTGAAGAACATCAGCGCCCCAGTGACTGCCCAAGGTAAGAAGCAGGAAATGCCATCTGCTCTTTGGGGTACCTCTGGCCTCTGCTGTCCCCAGAGTCCCCTGGGAGGGACTCCCTGCCTTGGGCTCCTTCCAGCTGGAACCAGCTTTCCAAGGAATGGGCACATGGGTTCCCCACCCCTGCTTCTTTCCCCCTTGCAGCCGATGTTTTTCCCTCTTTACTACCTGAGCAGCAAGGTAGGATTTTGACACTCCTGCTTCCCTGCTGACTTTCCTCACTGCTTTGTTCAGTTGAGCTTACTTGCTGGAAAAGCCACACGTGGCCAGTTTTTTCAGTTGATTATGACAGAAGTACAAGGAATGAGGGTTCCATTATATTTGAAGTAATGCAGCAAAATAAAGCATGGGGTGTCCTACCCACATGTTCATGGGGTATGTGTGTATTTTTCTTGTTTTAAGCTAATCGCTTTTTGTTAGGTTTGCTGTGTTTCTCAAGTTTCTTCCAGAGCCATGGGTGACTCACAGTAGAGTGGAGACAATAAAGGAAAAGCTACACCATGGCCCTCTCTGCCCTCATACAGGACTGTTTCTGTGGTGCCCATCCCACACCATAGGAGGCAGTGTGGGAAACGGTACAGCCCAAGATCCTATTCAGAGCTTTTATTCTTCTTCCGGCCTTTGTGAGAGCAAAATGACCTTGTGTGCTGTAGACAAGTGCAATTAAGGCTAGCATGTTCATTTTCCTTTTTATTTTTTAAATATTTTTTTAAAATAGTTTATTGATTGTTGGAGAGAGAGGGAGAGGGAGAGAGAGAAACATGGATGTGAGAGTAACATCGACCTGCTGCATCCTGCACACCACCCCTTAGGGACTGAGCCCAAAACACGGGCGTGTGCCCTTGACCAGGAATGCAACTGGCAACCTTTTGGTGCAGGGGACGATGCCCCACAAACTGCAACTCCAAGCAGGGCTACTAAGCTAGCACTCATTTAAAATGTAAATTTAAAATGGTTACTTTCCAGTTGAGTAAAGACACTTTGATTTTTAGTGAGGCATTTTAGTTGATTACCAATGAGTAGTTGCGGTCCTTTCTAGGGAACCTCATGAGCCTGGGTACTAGTGCCTGGCCAGAAACTGGTTCTCAGAGCATCAAGTCTTAGATTATGTTGGTTCAAATGAGGTGGGTATAACTGTACAGTCAGACGCCTCTACTGGGTAGAGGTTCAGATATGCAACAGCTAAACTCTTTCATTAGCTATGTTTCTCTCTCACCTGGTCTAATTTGCTTTGCCCTTTTCTTCTGTACATGGAGAGTCGTTTATTTGTACCTAATATAGGTGATATGTTAGGTCAAAAAGTAAAACTAAGTTTTAGATTTTACTCAGGGGGCTCATCTTTCCAGCTAATTAAAACTATAAATTTTATTGTAAAGTGTTTAAAATGGAATAAAACTTTGTTCTCATTTGTATGTGATAGTTTCTCAGATAATCAGCCACTGTTATTTTTCTATGGCATTTGTATCAGAATTGACCAGTTAATATGTTTTATTCTTAGAACAAGGCAAGAGGAAGAACAATGAGGTAAGTAAACAGTTGAAGAGTTAAGTAAGAAATTAATAGTTTGATATAAAAGTTGTCTGCCGTGATTCATAATAAAAGTAATGGGCCCAATAAAATTAGCACAGACCTCTTTTGTCCGTTTTCTAAATCTCTTCTATTTTCCTAATTACTCTAGATTGAAGGAGAATTTATTCCTCCAAATAGTGGTACTTTTAAAAACTATCCTGCCTGAAATTTCTGATTAATATGGAAAAGGTGGCTTTGCAGTGAAACAATTGAAACAAGCAAAATGATGTTTTATATAATATGTGGGTCTTTCTGATTATAGGCTACTGGCAATTTTAAAATGCTCTGTATTTTAAAAGGCATGAGTAGATTTTCCCCCTGCCTAACCTTTCGTGTATTTGTAGGGGGTGCTGATGGGAAAGTATGACAGCATGTATAAAACTACTTTATATGAAATGGGGAAGGATGGCTCATGTGAATTAGTTTTCAAAAACAGCAAAACCAAGCATATTAAAATGATTGGTATTCTCTAATATTAAAAGATGCTACTATTTAAATTAATTATAGTGATTAGTTATAAGTATTACTTTAAGAAAGAAAATTATCAAAACATAGTTAAGGCTGTCAGTATTTGATTATGGCTGGATTGTTGAGCTCTTTACAAATCAATGGGTACTTCTCAAATAAATGGGTACTTCCGAAGTGTGTTAAAGATAGTTTGTTCTCAAGGTTCTCAAACCTTTTATCGTCACCTCTCCAGTACCACTGCAGATAAATTCTAAACTGTATCTGTAGTAAGATTTACCGCCCAGATGTAAATGATTTAAAGAACCTGCCAAGCACTCACACTGCTGCTTTGTCCCAGGTTCTGTGCTCAGCAGCTAAAGGTAGGTGAGGAGTCAGAGTCCTCCCTTCCCTGGAGAAGCTTAGGTTTCTATGAGAGGGGTATCCTGTAAGCAGTTGATGCGTGTGACAAGTGGCCACTCGGATGTGGGAGTGTGCAGGAGAGAAGTTGGGTGGTGTGGCTGCTGGTGACTGTATCCTGGAGGTAGGTGGGGAGGAGTTAAGCTTGCTGGACCAGGAAGAAGAGGGCTTGTAAGCAGAGCACACAGCCTGCGTGAGGCAGGATGGAGGTGAGTGTCAGATGACCAAGAGAACAGAATTAACATTTAGAAATGAGTGGAAACTATTCTCTGAGGTTCTCACTTGAGTAGTGTAATGATAGTCTTCCTTAAACATGAAGTGAGAGTTGCCTTCTGAAAGTTGTTTTATCTAGTTTTGGGGAAAGTGAGGCTCAGAGAGACCTGTGGCCCCAGCTTGCTAGCAAATGGGCAGCCCTGGCACACACACACCTCTGATCAAACATGCTTGTTTGTCTCTCTGTCTCCTGAGCTAATACTTATGACTGCCTTTCATTTATTGCAATAAAATGATCTTGATTTATTATTATATAATGCATTGCATTTATTTATAGTAAATGAACAATAGAAATATAAAATCTCAGCTGCTTTTCATCGCTTAAGGAAAAAAGAACAACAGCCCTGAAGTCTAATTCTAAACGTTTTACACTATTATAAAGGGGGTTTATAACAGGTGTTTGCCTGGTTTTATTATAGGTACTTATGAAAGTAGCATTTTATAAGCCATTCCTCAAATCTCCCCTGTGGAAGTTAGACTATCTACTGGGTTTACCATAGAGCTGCACATGATATCACACTCAAGCAGTTCATGGACTGTAAGAAAAATCTTAAAGCTTAATTGTTTGACATTTTAACCAAGAGAAAAACACACACTTTTATAGGTTTAGCATACATACTGTGACATTTCCTTGTCTTTCCCTCTTCGGTAGGACTTTCCAGGGCGCCTTACTAAGCGCTGCACGTCTTGCCCCACGGTGTTTCTCTATGATGACACAGTGAGCCAGCCGGATTTTAGCACCGTCATCCAAGCGTGAGTACAACTAGGATGCCACGGGCTGAGTGACAGACCACTTTGGTAGAAGAATCCTATTTATACATAATTACAGTCACTTGATTGTCCTTCTCAGTGGCCAAGTTAAGAAACCAGCGTCAATTATCTATTGATTTCAAGGACCTAAATATGAATTTTCAATTTCCACTATACTCTTAGGATGAATGGAAGAAGGGAAAGCCATTTAGGAAATAAGAACCACCCCCAAAATATTGATATTTCTTGATGCTTTTCTATTTTTAAGACATAGTTGATCATAATGAAAAGAAGAGCTGCTTTTTATTTGATGTTTCTATTAAAAATTATTTCTTGCCATAGGAAGAGAAACTAGAGGCACCATTTTCCTCTTGGCTTAGAAGGATCTATAAATATATAAATGAGTGTGAAAAAACAATAAAAATAAAAAGTATTTATTTATGGGACATAGGCCTAAAACAGTGCATAGCACTTTCGAAGTTACTCTTGAAAGAAGGAATAGTTTGTCACCTACTGGCACCAGAGTGTATCTGCATTACAATTTAATTGTGTTTTATCTGATTTTCCACATTGTACATTTTTCCAGCGCTACTTTTGTAAGAAAATTTACTTTTCGTACCCACCAAAGGGGGATGTATCACACCAGTCTTAGGAACAACTTTTCAAATAACTTTTTTGTGGGTAAAATGTGCTCAACTGAAGTTTTAATAGGTGTATTAAATTTAATTATATTTGTAAAGATATGTGTAGATACATAAATATGTCTTCAAGACATATATACATATGTCAATGCATGTATATATAAATCACAATAGAAAAAAATGAAAGAGGTAATGTTTTGGAAACATAGCCGTAGGCAGGTTTATACTTAAACAGCCATGAACAGTGTTATGATGATGAAAAGTATTTATTAATTTCCCCATAGTCTACCATTGGAGATGAACTTTAAAAACACCCTAAGATGACACTTCTAAGCTTATTTAAGAGAGAAAATACATATACTGTCCAGCTTCCTGGCTCCCATTGGGGTTGTCCAAGGTACATTATCAGTGTCCCTGGAATCTGAATGCTGATTTTCCAGAACACAATTTGGAAAATGCTCCCTGACAGTATTAATATATTCACTTTTAATTGTATTTTTCAGCCTTAAACACATAGTTAGCTTTAAAATGTAATTTTTATAATGTACCAACTTTTGCTAATTAAATTATTAGTAACTTTTTTAGTTGCAACACCAAGTTAACAATTTAATAATACTAGAGGCCCGGTGCACGAAATTCATGCACGGGGAGGGGAGCGGTGGTGTCCCTCAGCCCACCCTGCACCCTCTCCAATCTGGGACCCCTCTAGGGATGTCCGACTGCTCGTTAGGGTAGGATCGGGCCTAAACGGGCAGTCGGACTTCCCTCTCACAATCCAGGACTGCTGGATCCCAAATGCTCACCTGACTGCCTTCTTGATTGCCCCTAACCACTTCTGCCTGCCAGCCTGAACACCCCCTAACCACTCCCCTGCCAGCCTGATTGCCCCTAACTGCCCTCCCCTGCAGGCCTGGTCACCCCTAACTGCCCTTGCCTGCAGGTCTGGTCACCCCTAACTTCCCTCCTCTGCTGGCCTGATCACCCCTAACTGTCCTCCCCTGCAGGCTTGATCACCCCCAACTGCCCTCCCTTACAGGCCTGGTCCCTCCCAACTGCCCTCCCCTGCTGGCCATCTTGTGTCCACACAGGGACAGCCATCTTTGACCACATGGGGGCAGCCATCTTGTGTGTTGGAGTGATGGACAATTTCAATATTTCTCTTGTATTAGATAGGATAACTTTCTTCTCACACATATAACAATAGTTGACATCAAATTGTGTTTCAGCAAAAACTGAGCCCCATCTCTCTCTAAACTCCTGAGCTTTGGGACCTATTGAGTAATCACTGAATGTTTTTATTCAGCCAAGACACTAAATCCTGGAGTAAAGAATAACAACACTCAACTTTGCATATATTCTGTAGCTTCTTTTGAATTCAAAAGACTCTGATGTTACAGAATAATTGAAAAGTAGTTGTAAAGATTAGCCATGCCCAGACAAGTAGGTTTCATGCTTCTTTCTCCAAATTAGTCTAATTCAGGAAGTGCAGTAAATTTTCATTTGCTGTCCTTCACTTTTGAAAATGGTCATTCAGTAGATTCACTATTGGTGAAACAAGGGTTTATTGAGGAAATTAATAGAGCTAACTGAGTTTTGAGAATGATTTTGAAAAATGTTCATCATGGTACATTGTTCCCAATGGCGTGCAGTCTTTATTAGAATCACTTACAAAACTTTTCTAGAAATGTATGTCTCTGAATGCATGCATTTCATCCCCTGCCCAACACAGTCTCAATGTCAAGCAGAGGAAAACTGTGAGGCATGATTACAAGGGCAAAAGCATCCAGGGAGGTTCTGCTCTCATTGCAGCTCCTGGGAGCTTTATAAACAACCCCATGTCTTCCCAAAGCCAGTGAAGTCTGCAAGTCTCTGGGTGGAGACGGGCAGTGTCTCCAGCTCCTCAGGGGATCCCAGGGAACGGCCAAGCTCAGGAGCCACTGCCTCGTTAGGGCGGAGGGGAGAGAGGGGCTCCTCGCTGTTGGCAGGACCTTGAGCAAGTCAGTTTCAGCCTTGGTTTTCTTACCTGTAAAATAGGTTGTTGAATTAAATGTCAAATAAGGTTCAGTGGTCCTTTTCCGCTTCTGTGCTTCGAATTCTGTGACTTTGACATCAACTTGAAGATGAAGCTGTTCAAAGCCCAATAGAAGTATCCATCTTGGATGCTCGCGGTGTTACAGGCCTTTTTACAGTGACTCATATTCCACAGACCCAGTTATGAAATTCAGATTTACCTTCTCTCAGTTAGCTTGAGCTCCTTTTGGACACAGAGGGCAAAAGGAAGAAGCTTATCCCTTAACTATGAGGACCCCTTTGTTGCCTATGACACCACTTCTGTGAATAACTTAAAAATCCAGTCACTTTCACAGGATCTGAGGACTTACATCTGTACATAAAAATTTCATGTAATCTAATCCTATCTAATAAAAGAGTAATATGCAAATTGACCATCACTCTAACACACAAGATGGCTGCCCCCATGTTCTCAAAGATGGCTGCCCCCATGTGGGCACATGATGGCCGCCACAAGATGGCCAGCAGGGGAGGGCAGTTGGGAGGGACCAGGCCTGCAAGGGAGGACATTGGGGGTGATCAAGCCTGCAGGGAAGGGCAGTTGGGGCAGAGGGAGACCCAGGCCTGCAAGGAAGGGAAGTTAGGGGTGACCAGGCCTGCAGGGGAGGGCAGTGAGGGGCAACCAGGCTGGCAGGGGAGTGGTTAGGGGGTGATCAGGTTAGCAGGCAGAAGCAGTTGGGGGTAATCAGGAAGACAGGGAGGCAAGCAGGTGGTAGCCAGCAGTTCTGGATTGTGAGAGGGAAGTCCTACCAGGGTCGGGCCTAAATAGGCAGTCAGACATCCCTCGAGGGTTCCCAGATTGGAGAGGGTGCAGGCTGGGCTGAAGGACACACTCCTTGTGCACGAATTTCATGCACCGGGCATCTAGTTAGCAAATAAGTATTATTAATGTTACACTGTGAAGCATTATGTTTCGTTAAAAGCATTGCTTGTGTGAGGATTACTTAAACCTACTGTTGTTACAGGCTCTTACATTTGCTATTCAATTTTCTAATAATTATGTAAAAGTGATCTTAAAGATTTTTTTGGTACAGAGCATTTCATTTACTTTTAGGGAAATGATGGAAAAGGGGTGGGTAGGTGAATAGTGAACTAAGTCTACTGAAATGCAGGGCCTTACAACTTTTTGAAAAAGCACAACTACTGTATGGCTTAAATTTAACCACGTGGACAAATACATATAACATGTACAAGATGAAAGCTCCTATGAGTACAAGGCAAATGATGGGGGAGTGTGTACTAACATGTACAGGGTGGAGCCAAAGTAGGTGTACAGCTGTGAGTATTTAAAATGGTTTGTTCTTGTATTCTTATTTATTAGTTACTATATCATTTTCCATACAAACAACTGTATACCTGCTTTGGCCTCACCCTGTATTATAATAATCAACAGACACATATCTTCTAAAAGCATGTTACTTAGCATTTTGGTTCACCTATTTTTGCTGAAAGCAAAATAACTAAAACAAGGGGCAAAGTGCCCATGTTGGGAATGAGGATTTCAAGGCCACTAGGCAGCTGGGATGGTCTCCCCCCTCCGACCCCTTTAAAAATTGTCCTCAAACATAATATAATAAAAACAGTTTTTACAATTCGTTTTTCTTCCACAGCATGACTATAGCCATATATGACAACATCAAGTACAGGTGAGTTTTAAAACCTGTACTGTTATTCTAGCTAACAAACGTATAATGTATCACGTTGAGTGTTAGATGATAACAGTGGATATTTTGGGGAACAAGCTGTAGGGTGATTTTTATTATATTACTAGAGGCCTGATGCATGAAATCCCCGCATGGGTAGGGTTCCTAGGCCTGGCTGGCAATCAGGGCCAATCTGTAGGGCAACCGGCAGGGCCAGTCACCTCTCGCCTGCCGCTTCCAGTCACCTCCCTCTGTGGGGCAATCATTGGGGCGATCGGGTGTCTCCCACTGGCATCCGCCTTGACTGGCCTGGGGCCTGCAGGTGGAGGCAGCTCCTGCATTGAGTATCTGCCCCCTGGTGGTCAGTGTGCATGATAGCAACTGGTCATTCCACAGTTTGATCGATTTGCATATTAGGCTTTTATTATATCGGATTGAAGGGGGTTATTTGTTTATGTCTTAAGACCCATAACACTTGAGTTATTGAGGGTCCCAAAGAACATTTGTTTATGTGGGTTATATTTACTGTATTTGAAATTAAAATAGAGATTTAAAATATAAGTCTATTTTTAAAAAATTTTTTCTTTATTGATTAAGGTATTACAAATGTGTCCTTACCCCTCCCATTACTCCCCACCCTACCACCCAACTCTTGCCCTCACACCCCTAGTGTCTGTGTCCAATGGTTATGCTTATTTGCATGCGTACAAGTCCTTTGGTTGATCTCTCCTTTGTGTTTAAACAGTTTTTATAGCATTACTGAAATTCTGAGCTAAATAATCCTTTGTTGTGGTGGATTGTCTTGCCCACTATCCTATCTAATAAAGAGGGAATATGCTAATTGACCATCATGCCCTCACAAGGATGGCAGCACCCACAGCCAATGAGGAGGAAATATGCTAACTGACTGTCACACCCTCAAAGATGGCAGTGCCCACAGCCACAAGATGGCAGCGCTCAGTCCCTCAGTCCGCCAGGGTGCCTGCCTCTGGAGTCCCCCAGTTCCCTTAGCCCCCCAGCTACCCAGGCCCCGCCCAAGGCGCAGGCAAGCCTCAGATGGTGGCTGCCCACCCGCCCAGGGCCGGCCCAAGGTGCAGGTAACCATGGCCAGGCCGAGGCTTGTGCTGCTGGCAGTGGCAGCAGCAGAGGTATGATGGGGGCATTACTTTCCCCTAATCGCTGGGTTGCCTCCTGCCCCTGAGTACTAATGGACTGCGAGAGGGAGCAGGCCAGGCTTAGGGACCTCCCCCCCGCCCCCAATGCATGAATTTTCATGCACCGGGCATCTAGTAGGATATAATGCACAAGACAATATGAAAAATAATTATTTTGCACACCAAAATGTGAGTGGACAGTGTGTCATTAATGTACGTTTTTGTAAATTTCTTTAATGTCTAGCTTAATAGAAGATAACTGATTCTTATGTATATTCTGTCTTCAATCATTTGCAATTACTTGAATCATTTTAATCTTTGTTTTGAAGAAGTATTAGGAAGAACACCCAGCCTCATGTAGCTAGGTGGCTAGAAAAGGTACATTTCCAAAGCCTCAGATAATTGTAGATATTCATTTATATTGGACCAAAATCCACAAGTGCTGGTTTCTTTAATTGGTTACAATGGAAATATAAGTAATATCCATGAACTTGTAATCAGTTCTCTGTTAATACCAATTGATCTATCTTGTACACTGAATGGATCTTCCACTTGTACGTTATGTTATGATAATGTTATGTGTTAGTCATTTGGAGAGTATTGGTCCACTTTCTTACCACAGTGTCCAAAATGCCCTTTTGTGAGTATCACCATCAGTTCCGACAGAAAAATCTTTTAAGTATTGGAAAGCTGCCAGGCAGACAAAGCAAGCACACATTTTTGCCCCGGTTGAATAGCTCAGGTGGTCTGAGCTTTGTGCCAATATGTCAAAATTATGGTTTTGACCCACGGTCAGGGCACATACAAGAAATAACCAATGAATGTGTAAAAGTAAATGGATCAATAAATCGATGTGTCTCTTTCTCTCTCTCACTCCCCGCCCCACCTCTTACTCTGTTTCTCTGAAACAAACACAAAGAACAAAAAAGACAGCCCATGTTTTCCCAGATCCTGATTTTTAGCTTGATAGCTTGATAAATATACAATTTATTTTCCCTGAAGTGACAGGCTCACTTTTTACTTTTGAGAGAATGGCAGTTGTATTCTCAAATAAAGATGTAATTGTAGGGGAAAAGTGGCTTTTTCTGCTCACAGCTAAGGCACAAGCGCTTGTCCTTAACACAACCACATTTCAGTGTGCAGCAGTGCTTGAAGCACACTCTCCCCCTATTGAGAATGTGAAAACAGGATCAGTGTTTCATAATACTATTCCTTTTTATCAAGGATGTCCTTAAGTAAGGCAGAATTAGTTTCAACTGCAAGTGACAGTGAAGAATGCAATGACTGCTAGTGTTAGAGAGTGGGAATTTTTGAGCACTACTGAGGCCGTGGACTATGCTTCAGATAGAGCTGTCAGTGCTGACACCAGGCCAGGCCTTGAGATATGGTCTCATGGCCCCTTCCCAGCACGTAGGCCTTCTTTCATAGAACACTGTCAGCTTTCTGAAGAACAGGATGACCCTGTGAGTAACATGGTCGTCAATGGCATGACTCTGACGTTGCTTGGGAAAAACTGTTTTGTCTGGGTTACTTGCTCTGCAAGAGCAGGATGTGGTTAATGTGCTTAAAAGTGGTCCTGCACAAAGGGTGGCGGCTGCTCTCCCGACTCCCTGGGTGGAGAATGGCAGAGCAGTCACCTGGCTAGCTCGAATAAAGGCTCTTTGCTATTGCACTGGACTCGGCTCCCTGGTGGTCTTTGGGGATCAGGAAATCTGGACATAACACTAGCACAGTGTGGTACCACTGCCTTCCTTCATGCTCACAAGCCAGTGTTGCTCATCTTTGCTTTGATACAACATTGCAAAGTCAGTGTAGACTCCGGCAATGCCTCAATGATCCCATAACATTAGTGTTGACCGCAGGGGCCTCCTGAAAAATGGCCTAGGGGAACCTACCCTGGTGGCCTGCAGAGCTCGCTTGTTCCAATGAGCAGAGTGTTTTAGTGCGAGGGCATTTCAGTCAAAAGACTGCTCACTTTTAAATAGAAAGGCACCTTTTTAATTCAAACTTCTAACAGATACAAGAAAAAATACACACTAATAATATAATACAGGAAAATGATAAGTGGAAACACAGGAAAAAACATGAATGTCATATCCGCATGAATTAAAATTGTAAAGACATTGTTGCCCAGCACTACTGCTGTATGAAGTGTCCCTGTGTGTTCCAATGTGAGCTGGAGGGATGGAAATGTATTCGGTTTGCCAGCATTGCCTGTCAGGGAGGGTCAGTGTTTTGCCGGCACCTCTAGCTGCTCACTGCAGAAAACATCGCACAGAATTTGATGTACTGAGTACGAAGAAGTCAGGAAACCCTGTTACAGAGTCCAAGACAACAGTTTGTAAAACTGCTTTGTTGAAAGTTAAGCTTCCCCCTGAATCCCCTCTCACTCCTAGATGATGTGTTACTAAGATACTAACATTTCCCGAATTAATTTTTAAATGCATTTTCTTGTTTTATAGAGTTGGAAATAGATCCTTCGATATTTTTGATGAGAGAAGGCACCCCTTCAGAGTAAGTGTCAGTTTTATTGAGGTTCTATTTGTCTCTCATAATGTGGTGTTTATTTCATACTGATCTGCTTTGAAATGAATTATTAGAAGAAAATTACTTCCTCTGGCTTGAGGTCAAAATCATCTTCTTTTCAGTCTTCTTCCCCACTGCATGTTGTCCCTAATGATTTTACAAAAGGAGTCTTGTGTGAGGGACACGTCAGTGAGAACTGAGCCACAGCTTTGTATAGTCAGAGAGCTAAAGTGAGTAAATGTGCCCCAAGTAAGTAAATATACATTTATTAATGATATGTTTAGGAGCATCAAACAATATAAATGTCTGTAAATAAACCTAAAAGGTATGTTAAGGCTCTTTGAAAAAACTGAGACAACTATTCAAATTTTAAACCGATTAAAATGACAGGAATTTGCAAAGTGCCTCCCATGAGGCTCTGTAGCGACATGTTGCTGGTGCCTCCTGTGGAGCACGGAACAGCCAGAGTCTTGGGGTCACAGGAACGAGAACATGTGTTTTCAGAGCTGGTTGCAGAGAAGAGTGACATGGGGATCAACATGCCTTGTGAGCCTAAACATAGTTTACATTTAGGTAGAATTTATAGGGAGGGTTGCGGGGGGGGGGGGTGAGAACATACATAACTATATTCAGGTTGTCCCTGTATTTGTGTCCAATAACTGGTGAGTAGAGAATCAGTGTTGTTTAAGATCCATTGTTTATATGTCAAAGACTAAAAGACATGTCACCCAATCAAAATTATTTAGGGCCAGGTGGGCACAGTGGAAGGCTGCTAGCATGCGAGTTCTTACATATTTTCTTCAGTGGGCACTTATATTGCCTTTTCTCTTTCAGCACGAAGTGATCATACAGGCCAACTTTTTGCATGACCCTGAACCGAACGTTGTCTACCGATTTGTCTGTGCCCTTTTCAGTGCTGAGCATCTCACTGCTGAGTGTGCGATTGTGACTTTGGTAAGACAGCTCTTCCAGAGGCTGCTTGTCTGTCCTATGCACAGGCTGTGGTCCTGCTTTGCAAACCAAAGTAGGTTCCTGAAATGACCCTCAGAACTTGATTAAGAGAAGCTATTAAAGGAAGTAAACCACACACAGTGGGGCTAAATAATCATCGGGATTGAAAATGTTCCCATTGCTGTTTCCGTCACAAACAATTGCTATTGAAGACATGAGGGGAGATCTCTGTTTCTTCCCCCAACTCGCCATCCCGTGCCACCCCCTGACCCACAGGAGACACAGGCGCATGCAGTGCACATGCACATACAAGGTGTGCTGGTTGGGTAGGATGGAGGCAGTAACAAACCATCCGGCCTTGAGACAAACTTAATCAAGGGGGAGAGCTAAGTAACACATTGGATTGGAGAGAACATCTGGGTTGGAAGAGAGCGAGTTTTTGTGGACACGTTAAGCTTTGCTCCTGGGAGCCAACGGAGAAGCAGTGTCTCTTAATTGTTTAAATAGAGGGAATTAGAGGAAGAATCTGAGCTACAGATGGGGAAGTAAGAGTAGCTGTTCACATGCAGAAAAAGCATGAGAATAAAAAGTGGCAGGAGAGAGAATGAGGCAAAGAGCAGGCATCCCGTGGATACTGATGGGCTGAGCACCCTATTGGCAGCATTCAGCAGCTGGACCACACTCTCGAGAAGCTCCCTTGTCTGGGCTTCTCTGGTTGTTCTCTCCTGGTTTTCCCACCCCTCTAGCCACTTCCGGGGACTTGTCCCTTCTGTGCTCATAGTCCTTCCAGGTCTGCGCTGAGGTTAGAAAAGAAAACGGGTAGAACAACATTCATGAAGACAGAGCTTATATTCTAGTGAGGAAGACATACTAGCTTTTTAATGAGTGTTTTTAAAGAGATGAACACGTCAGATGGTGTAAGCACCAAGAAAACAAAGCAGGATGAAGTGGTAAGGTGATCACAGGGATTTATTCTTTTAGGCAGAAAGGTCAGAAGAGCCTCTTTAAAGAGGAAACATTGGAGCCGTGCCCTGGCTGAGCTGAGCAAGATGAGGGGCTCTGGCATTGTAGGCAGGGCGGCCAAGGCACGCTTCTGAGACGGGCACATGCGTTGTGTGTTCAAGGAACAGTGAGGAGTGGCCCGTGTGGACAGAGTGCGGAATGAGGAAAGAAGATGAGGTCACAGATGGACAATATCCTATCTTATAGGGCCTGGAGGCTTGCAGGCCACGGGAAGAAGTTACATTATATCTGATGGATGGGAAACCTTTGGCAGACATTGAGTTGCGGGTGAAGTGCTCTTAAGGAAAGAGGCTGTTCTGGCTCCTTGGGGAGAAGAGACTGTTGTTGGAAGTCCGAGTGGAGGCAGTAAAGTCAGGAGTCAGTAAGAGTGATGCAGGTGAGAAGTGGCCAATGCACTGGAAAGCGGTCAGATTCCCACAGCTAAGGGGAGGCAAGAATTGCTAACAGATTGGAGCACGCTAGCTCAAGTGGAACCTTTTGGTCCCGGCAACTAGGCAAGTGGCAGTGCCCTCTATGCTGATAGGGCGGCTTGGGGAGTGGGCAGTGCAGATGAAGAGCTGTGGTTTGTATTGCGTAGGCTCCGATGCCCTTAGCAATAGCAGTTTCAGTGGAGGGATAGCGCCAGGGACAGACTAAAGTGGGTGAAGGAGGCAATGGGAGGTGAGAAGCAGCATCAGGCATTGACCCTGAGCAAGATGAGAGAAGCATTCTAGGGAATTGGTGTGGCAGCAGGGGACCTAGGTAAACACATTCACACTGGGGGCATCTGGGCAGACAGGGAGGATTCTTCAAAAAGAGGCGAGGGTGGGAACAGTGTTCTGCAGAAGTGGGCTGGGACCGACTTCACTGATAGAAGGTCCGCTTCGGTGAGAAATCTCAGTTCCACTGCCATGGGAGGGCAGGTGGGGTGAATGGGCGAGTAATGGCGCACACTGAGTCTGCCAGTACAGGTGGTGGGAAGTCGGGAGGCTGTGGGTGTTGGGCAAGGGCCTCTAATCATTCCCATCAAGTAGAGTTAATCTGTAAGTAGCTCCTTCTTAGGACAGCTGCGAATGCTGAGTTTTGAGGAATGGGCGCAGCATTTCCCTGAGAACACATCATGTTCAATAAGCATTTGTTTTTGAAAACACAGTGGAGTTTGGCAAATCTCTGCTGTCAGAAACCTTCAGACAGTAAAAATTTTTTTAAAATTGAACTTTTTTCTTTTTGTCAAATGGCATATACACTCTTCTGAAAGGCATGCTCTGAGGTAACAAGAAATCACAGCTTAGCTCTATGACCTACTGGGCTGCTACCTCGCCCAGTTCTCTGTAGAGGAGACGCTGAGTGCATGTCAAAGGCATCATGAGCCTCCCCGGCTGCCTGGCAGGGTTAGAGGAGCCCCAGGGACACAGAGCCTGGCAGCTCTGTCCCCCCCTTGAGACCAACAGCATTGCGTGCGCCTCAGATTATGTGAGACAGAGACGCTGTGCCCACAATGACCATGGAGATGTGAGCATGAGGTGCATGAGGAGGACTGCCTGGGTTTGCCGTGTTCCTCACAGAGGCACTAAGACAGGAACAAGGGTAGTTGCACAGGCCAGCCTGCAGCTCACCTGTTTGTACTGCCTGTCCTGCTGCCCCACACAGCAGCCACTGGGAGGCGACCTGGGCTCCAGTTTTTATCTCCTGCTTGTCCCCCCAAAGGGCTAGTTACTGTGAAAAGATAGCAGTGTTTCTGCTTTACCAGGGATTTACATATTCCACTGTTATGTAAGATCACCGTAGAAATATGAGCCAGGTAGGACGCATTGCACCTGGTAGGCACTCAAGTGTTTGTTGAACAACTTGAATCGATACTGAGCCTCTATGTGCTCCCTTTACCAGAGGAAAGGTAATAATAGCCCCATACATTGCTTCAGGACGTCCTTTGCTAACATGTCCATTCATTCCTCTGGCCAAAAATTGGGCTGAAAGTTCATATGGACAAAGTAGGTAACAGAAATGTCAGGTTTACAACTATGACTTGGCCTCTGGCTTTGGCTGGCCAAGCAGTGTCTGTAGAACCTAAGGATAAAAGGTCTTTAACACTGGCCTATGTGGCTCAGGGGTTAGAGTATCAGCCCTCTCACTAACGGGTCACAGGCTCCATTCCTGGTCAAGGGCACTTACCTGGGTGGCAGGTTCCATTCCCTGTCCCAGACAGGCAAGGGCAGTGGCAACCAATCATTGTGTCTGTCTCATATCAATGTTTTTCTCCCCCTGCCTATCTCTATCTCTGCCACCCACCACCTTCCTTCCACTCTCTCTAAAAATCAAAGGGAAAAATTTCCTCCAGTGAAGAGTAATCAAAAAAAAAAAACTAGGAATTTTAAAAATGGATCAAATCTGTCATTTCCCACAGTTGTTATCATGGCACTTACACAATCTACTTTTGCAGATTTACCTGGAAAGGGTTATGCGTTATGCAATTATTGACATGTGTCCCACTAATTGGAAAAGAATACTTTTGGGAGCTGCTATTGTTGCCTATGAGTTATGGGACAAACAGGCTCTGTGGGATGTGCCCTACTGCCAGCTCATCCATAACATCATTACAGTCGAGGACATGTGAGTTTGTAAGGTTTTGGTAAACCTCCTAACCCTTTTCCCATACCTATTTTGCCCCCATAAAGTTTACATGTTAAGAAATATTTTTAAAGTTTATATTGTGCAGAGAACTGAAATAGGCATAAAATTATATACTTCTTTCTATCTACCTTTCCTATACCAATTCATATTCCTGGTCATTAATTAGTAGGTCTTGATGTATTGTTGTAAAATGTGCATGGTATTTTGAAATGTGTTTCTCTGGGGTTTTTTTTTACATTTTACAAGCTAACTACAGAACAACAGTACAGTAACTATCTTTGTGGCTTTCTTAAAGCCCTCTCCCAGTTCCAGTCTAGTTTTAAGGGACAGACACTGGCTTTGAAATAAATGTTTGATGCTAAATTTTAGGGCCTCTAGACTATTGAGGGGTTACAGCTTAATGGTGACCCACACATTTCACTGGTCTTTCCCTCCTTTTCATCTGAAGTTCTGTTGTTCAGAAAACCATGGAAGAAAACTGGGCCCATTTAAAGGTTTCAGGCCTCTGTGCTCTCCTGCCCTTTTAAGAGAATTGCATGTGTTTACAAATAGGTCTGATGACTTTGGAAGCTCCTACCTCTCAGGCAGCAGAGAAGCCTCACTGGGCATCACCCAGGGCCCACCCCATGGGAGAGTTTCCCGGGCACTGAGCAACCACAGCAGTGCCTTGTGGGGGCCATAGGTTAACCATGCGGGGGCCCGTCTGAGATGGCATGTGCATGAAAAGTGAAACACTAGCGTCACGGAGGGCTTTCGGTCTGGCCACACTGACTGCTGTGGAGGGCTCTGGGGGTGGTCGGCGGGATGAGCCACAGAGGTATCTCCATCAGACTCTCAGAGCGCTCACTTGGCTGACAGTGAGAGTGTCTTTGTGGGTGGCATTTAGAATCAGGTGAAGGCACAACTCTCGACTATGCTGAAGAGCACAGGAAGGTCAAGATCCTCACGGGCAGAGGCAAGAGTTTGGTTTGGAACCTTTGCTCATAACTCTGGATGCCTCTCATGCAGAATCACCCAAGTGCATATTGACAGCTGTATGGAGGCTACTGGGGCCTCAGGGAAGGGACAGAGATGGCCACCAGCTGGCAAAGAGGCTTTTTGGTGAAGACGACCCCTTTGATAACGGTGCAAACTGAGAAGTCACGGTGCCCTTGCTGGCAGCCATCTTGGCAGCCAGTTTGACAGCAAATGATAACTGAAATAAATGGGAGCACTTTAGGAAGTAGCAGAAGCTAAAGTGACTTTGGTCAGCACTGTCATCAGTCTTCAAAGCGGTCCCTTGAAGGTAGGAAATTTTATATTCGTGCCCCACGATGATGGCCGCTGACCTTTTCTCAACACCTGCAGCTCAGCTGCCTGGGCTCTGGTTAGAGGTACAGCATCAGGGAACTGCAGGGCAATGTGTGGGTTCTCACTCCTGGGAGCTCCGTGGGCAGTGGGGGAGGTTCTGGGGCCAGGATGGCTAGTTGTAAACAATGCTTTTTGTGCATGAACAGAGGCACACGGGAGCTCTGTGTACTCTAGGCTGCTTTTGTTTATGACCTTTGCAGGTTGGAAGGCTTTAACCAGTGTTGAGTGTACATTGGTTTCGTCCCCCTGCTGTTGACTACCATTTGGAATGCTCACATTTTGCATCTAAATTGAAACTTCATGTCTACCAGCTTTTCTTAAAACTTCCCAACATCTATGTGTGGTTTTAGAATATTATTTCCCTTCAGAAGTATAAATAAAACAGAGCAGCTGATATTCAGAAAATTTGACTGTAAATGGTAGTCTATTCAACTTCAACATTAAAAAAAAAGACAGGAGATGCATATTCTGTAGTCATGCTTTTCTTCCATGATTAAATGTCTATTAATAGACCTCTGTTAATCCTATGAAGGAGCTGTATTTGTATACAATTAAAAGATAGCACTGGCGAAAATATAGAAGGGATAGTAAAGTTTATTTCTTCCTATAAGAAATAAGTCCTATATAGCTGATTATCAAAACATAATCTGATTACGTGTCTATATGAATAGGAAAGTAATTTTGGAAATAGGTTCTTTTGGGTTTAAAGTTCAACAAATAAGAAAACCTTCTATCAGCTCCTATTCTGAACACTCTCCATACAGGAGAACATCCACTTTCATTGAACTGTCCAGTGGGTAACATATTAAAGCCTTAAACTAAGAAAACAGGTTTTTTAGAATTTAAGCTTCTCTCATGATTGTTCTGGTGTTTGTCATTTTTATAGAATTAACTATCACAGGAGTGCTGTGCAAGTAGAACAATTTACTCTAATTTTATATTTATTTATTCAGCAAGTGACAGGAGTCCGTCACATAGCAAAGCACTGCTCCCAAATTTCCATTTGCACTTTATTGAACTCACCCCTGTGGGCAGGCTCCCCTTCTGCTCAGGCAGGGGCGGGGGTGCTGAGCAGGCAGGAGGCAGCCCCACGTGGGAGAACACGGTTGGAGTCTGACCATCAGAGGTCAAGTCCTAAAGAGGGCTTAATCCAGCCAGGTCATCTATCTTTCATGTTTCTGCTTTTCATAGTTTAAAAAGTACAGCCTGTCCTGTCAGGATTAAGGTGAACAGAAATTTCCATGCACTGGGTAGGGGAGAGATTTCCTTCCCTATAAAATGTGGCTTATTTATTCCTAGAGGCCCAGTGCACAAAATTTGTGCACTCAGAGGGGGGATCCCTCAGCCCGGTTGGCGCCCTCTCGCAGTCCAGGAACCCCACGATCACTCTGCAGAGGGAGGCCCTGCCCACCTGCTGTAGCCCGCAGGTCGGTGGCCTGGGCCTTCCTCTGCAGGGCATTCATGGGGCAATAGTGGTGCCCCCTGACCAATCACATCAGTTGATTTGTATATTACACTTTTATTATTATGGATTTATTTATTTATCTATCTATTTTCAATGAATCCTTGTTGCCTCAAGAGTGTTGCCCCCTCAGATAGTAGTGGTGGCTTCCGATGGATCCATTGTTGCCCTGGTGATGTGCCCGCTTGCTTTGTTGGTACTTCTATACTTCCACAAGCCCCTTCCTGTGATGGGCCTGGTGAAAATGCCTGCAAGTTTTTTAGGGCTAAGAAGCAGCACACATCATTCCTTTCCTCTGAACACGACAGCAGACCCTGGTCAGTGAGCCAGAGGCATGAATCCACAGCTGCACTCAAGGGACTCTGAGCCCCCCAGTCAGCAGCAGGAGAACAAAAGGGAGCGGTCACCTCTTCACACTTCTCCCAACTCCAAGTGCCGGGATGCAGGAAGGACCTCAAAGAGCTGCACCTTGTTTGATGGTTAGAGTCTTAGTACAGCTGGGTAACCTTGACTTGTTTCAAAACAAAATTTAGAGTCGTCCTAGCAACTCAGAATGATACCTTTGAAGATAGCCCAGTTGACTAAAGTTGTTCTGTGTTGGTTTTTTCTCCTCCACCCCCCCAGGAATGAGATAGAAATGCATTTTTTAAGTTACATTCAGTTTGATACTGCTATTCCTGCCAGTCTCTTTGCCAAATATTACTTTCACCTTCGATACGTGAGCCAGAGAAACAACCTGCTTGTTCTATTGTAACATCTTTGCAAAGAAAGATCACTGAACCCAGAGGTAAGGCTGTGGAATCACTAAGTGGGGTTTTGTGTCCGTCACCTAAGCCAACATCTGTTGATAAATTCTGTGAAGCAAGGATTGGGAAAATGGAAAGCTTTTTAAAATAAACACATTAAAGAAGAGCTTCTGAACCCTTTTGCATCATATTGCTGGTGCTTTATGGTGTATACAGGATCCCTCATTATTAAAAAATTCTAGATCTCTTTTGTGACCGTAATTCAGAATATTTTAAATCACATTTAATCTGTTAATGGTTTTCCATGTAGTCCTCTACCCTTTCTTATAACCATGTATTTATTATAATTGTATAACTAATCATATCTACAAACATAATCCACTTCCCACTCATAAATTAGTTTGCAAATTCATGTCATTCATTTATATATAATATATATATATATATATATATATATATATATATATATATATATATATATCACAGTTCAGTCCCATGAGTTTTTTAGACAGAATATTAGTGACTAACCTGAGGGACCTATATTTAGAATGTATAGTGTTTGTTTCAAATCCAGGCTGTAAGAAAGCACATGGTGTTTTAATGGAAATGGTAAAGTACATGGGATAAAGTAATATTTGTGGCTTATGAATTCTGATGAAAATAAAACAAAATTATTCACAAGTGAAATGGACACTTTTAACTTGGACACTGTCTATAGTACCTTGGTGAAACTTTAGAATAAGATGTATTTCTACCACCCTATATAATAAAGAGGCAATATGCAAATTGACCCTCCCACCATCACAATATGGCTGCCTACAACCAGGCCAGCAGGGTGGTTAGTGAGGGATGACCAAATGACTGAGCAGCGGGCTGCGTGGGGCAACCAGGCTAGCGGGGGGGGACAGTTAGGGCCAACCAGGCTAACAGAGGGGGGCAGTTGGGGACAACCAGGCCAGCAGGAGGGGCAGTAAGAGACAACCAGGTCAGCCGGGGGGGAGGGGAAGGCAGTTAGGGTCGACCAGGCCAGCAGGGTGGGTACAGTTGGGGGGGACCATGCTGGCAGGAGCAGTTGGGGGAAATTAGGCTGGAAGGGGGGCAGTGAGGGGCAACTAGGCCAGCTGTGGGGGGGGGCAGTTGGGGGCTATCAGGCTGGCGGGGGTGTAGTTAGGGGCAATCAGGCCAGCACACAGGGGCAGTGAGGGGAGATCAGGCCAGCAGGGGTGTGGGCAGTTAGGGGTGACCAGGCAGGCAGGCAGGTGAGCAATTAGGAGCCAGGAGTCCAGGATTGTGAGAGGGATGTCTGACTGCTGGTTTAGGCCCAATCCCCAAGATCGGTCCTAAACCGGCAGTTGGACATCCCTTGAGGGGGACCCCTCCCATGCACAAATTTCGTGCGCTGGGCCTCTAGTAATTAATGTGCAACTAGGTCCTTATGATGTTTCAGTCATTAGACCTTTCCTACCTTCCAGTAAAGTTCAGCACTTGCCCACTTCATTACAGTTTGCTTGGAGTAGATAGTAAGTAATGAAGATTGGATAGAATTTGAATAGCTCACAAAACACTGATTTTGCCCAAGTGTATGTTATTATATTTAAGGAACAGATGTTCAGGCAACAGATGATATTGTTCCTTGCCACCATTGAGAACCCAGAATTTAAATAATTCTAAATTCCTTTGCTCTGGCAATCGAATTATCGCCCTTAAGGCACTTCCCTTAGTGAATTTGCAGAAAGAGGCATCCATAGAACCTGGCAGGGAAGACCTCAGCTACCCAAAGGGGCAGGAACTATACGCTATGTAAAGGACTGTGAATGGGTGGCTATCGATGCTTTTTTTAAAGGTTGGCACCCTTTTTTAAATTGTGCCTTCTTTGTATTTGGTTTCCTTTCCTAGGCTATTTCCAGAGGCGGACAAGAAAAAGACCTGTGCAGAGCTGCTATAGAAAGATCTCTTCGCACTGACAATGTTATTGGCATGCAATGCACCAAAGCCATGCTCTCTAAAGAAGTGAGGGGATGTAACACCATGAGACCCTCATCTACAAAAACTACAGAAGTACCACTTCTCCTTCTAAAAAGCAGTGGTAACAAGCAGTTAAAGAAACAAAGGGGGGCCCTGGCTGGTTTGCCTCAGGATTAGAGCATCAGCCCACTTACCTCAGAGATGTGGGTTTGATTCCCAGTCAAGGGCATGTACCTGGCTAGCAGGTTTGATCCCTGGCCCTACTTGGGGCCTGTATAGGAGGCAACCAGTTGATGTCTCTCTCATATAGATGTTTATCTCTCCCTCCCTCTCTCCATCTCTCCATCCCTCCCTTCCACTCTTTGTAGAAATTAATGGAAAAAATATCCTAGGGTGAGGATTAGCGAAAGAAAGAAAGAAAGAAAGAAAGAAAGAAAAGAAAGAAAGAGGGAGAGGGAGGGAGGGACAAAAAAGAAAGAAAGAAAGAAAGAAAGAAAGAAAGAAAGAAAGAAAGGAAGGAAGGAAAAGAAAGAAAGAAACAAGGAGTGTCTTACATGTCTTAGTGTAATTTTAAGATTTGATATTGTGTGCTTGGGAATCCAGGGAACCCCTGCAGAAGTATAAATGCTAAAAATTTATAAAACACCATGGCTGAATAGAAGTCCTACAGCTAGAGAAGTAAAATAGAAAGTATATTGAGACTGGTAGGAGGGGCGAAGGCATGGAACTGGATGGTCTGACACCCATCAGAAGAGAAAAAAAAAAAAGTATCTAAAAATGTGAACATAGTGTAAGGAGCCTCTGGGACAACTTCAAGGGTACCAACATTCACATCATGGGATGGCTGTAAAAGGATAAAGAGACCAAGTTATTGAAAATCTGTTTGAAGAAATAATGACGGAAAACTTCCCCTACCTGGTAAAAAAATAGACTTACAAGTCCAGGAAGCACAGAGAGTCCCAAACAAGAGGAACCCAAAGAGGCCCACAGCAAGACACATCATAATTAAAATGCCAAGGGTTAAAGACAAAGAATCTTAAGAGCAGCAAGAGAAAAGCAATTAGTTATCTACAAGGGAGCGCCCACATAATTGTAAGCTGATTTCTTCACAGAAACTTTGCAGGCCCGAAGAGAGTGGCAAGAAATACTCAAAGTGAAGAATAGCAAGGACCTACAACTTAGATTACTCTATCCAGCAAAGTTCTCATTTAGAATTGAAGTCAGATAAATAAGTTCATAGACAAGAAAAAGCTAAAGTTCATAGACAAGAAAAAGCTAAACCACCAAGCCAATGTTACATGAAATGTTAAAGGGTATTCTTTAAGAACAAGAGAAAGAGGAGTGGAGGAGGAGAAGGGAGAAGAAGAGATTAAAAAAAATATTATGAACAATAAAATGGCAGTAAATACATATCTATAATTAATAAATTAAACTGATGAATAAAATAGAACCATTGGCATGGAAACATGGAACAACTGAAAAATCTCAGAGGCAAGTGGGTAGTGGGGGTGGGAAGAGATTAACCAAAGATCTTATATGCTTATATGCATTACCTTTGGACACAGACAATAGGATAGAGAAGGCCTGGGGCAGGGTGGGAAGGGGAGGGCAGTGGGGGAGGGGGAAAGAGGGACATCTGTAATACTCTCAACAGTAAAGATTTTTAAAAATAAAATAAAAATGTAATTACATTTCTCTTAAACTTACTTAGTTTTGTAAGTTGTAAAGAATAAGCTTTTCATTTTCTTGAAGCCCCCTCTTGAAGATGGCAAAGATTGGCTTAAACAAATGAGTTTAATATTTAAATATTAAGCATTATATTTGTTTCAGCCATCATTGGATGAAACAAAATAGCTTAATATTTAGATAGGAAACATATCAAACCTTTTTGATTCATCCCTCTTTCGCTGAAACAAACAAAAAAAAATCTATTTTAAATATTAAATGTTTTGTTTCAGCCACAATTGACCAAAAAGTATTAAAATTTTAATAGTGAGCTGTTTTGTTTCAGCCAATATTTGCATCTTGAAGAGGGGTCTGAAACAAACAATTAAAATTAAAAGCTTAATATTTAAAATTTATGAAACTAAGTTTAAAAGAAATTAAAACTTTCAAATTATGTTTTCTAAATCAGTAGCATTTATACTTCTATAAGTGCCAAAGCTTAAACTGCACTAAGACTTTATACCTTGTATTTTTATAGAAATGTCGTCCTCTTTTAAAAACAGTTTTCTGAGGTGGAGATCCAAGGCGATGGCCCAGTTGGTAGAAATTACCTCACCTTTTCCCAGGAGCAAACTGGAATTACAATTAAAATATACAGCAGCAATTTTAAACCATTTTCATTTCATGGAACACACAAACTAATTACAAAAATTCTGCGGCACATGAAAAAATATATTTTCTGCCTATCTGACAAAAATCATAGATATAATCTTTATTCATTCACCCCAAACGGCTATTGGTCTGTTGGCTGTTGCCATTTTTTATTTGACAATCTAAGGGGAAAGAAGCCACTGCTCCTGACTAAACAGTCAGGTGTGGCATGTTTTAAAATTGTTTGCAGCACACCGGTTGAAAATAATTGACCTAGAAGAAAATTTAAGAACATATTAAACACACACACACAGAGATATCCAGCACCAATAATATGAAATTCACAATATATTTCATCCAATAATAAAAAAAAAATACCAGGCAGGGAGCAGGAGCAAGGTAGAGGGGATCAATGGAAGAAAAATGGGGACGTCTGTGATATTTTCAACAATAAAGATAAATTTTGAAGAATAAGCATCATGTTTATTTTGAAAGGAAGAAAGAAAGGGAAAGAAAAAAGAAACTTATCAGACACATAAAGGAGCACGGAAAATATTATCTATAATGAGAAGAAAAATCAACCAATTGAACATGACCCAGAAATAAGATGACAGCACACAGAGACATTAAAAGAGTTATAACCATATAAGAAAGTATGGACATGTTAAGGTGGGACAGGGAAGGAATAAAAAGACATAAATCAAACTCCCAGAAATGAAAGAACACTTGAGATGAAAACACTGAATGGGATTAACAGTCGACTAAATAACATAAAAAGAAAAGATTAGTGAACTTAAATACATAACAGAAAACAATACAAAATAAGAGAGAAGACAAAAAATAACAGTATCAGTGAACTATGGGCCAACTTAGAGCATCCCAACATTATGTACAGTATATATATATGTATGTATATGTGTGTGTGTATATATGTATGTATATGTGTGTGTATATATATACATATATACACATATATATACGTATATACATATATGTATACACATATATGTATATTAGAGGCCCAGTGCACAAATTCCTGCACGGGTGGGGTCCGGTTGGCCCGCCCCGATGGGGGCCCATGGGAGTCATTGGGAGGGAGGGGCAGTGGGAGATTGGTTGGCCCTGCCCCCGTTGGGGGGGCTGATCAGAGGTGTGGCCAGCGGGGGGCCGAGGGCAGTTGGCTGGCCAGCCCCACCCCCAATCAGGATTGGGGCTGCCAATCGGGGGCTGAGGAGCTGGGCCAGCTGGGGAAGGGGCTACGGGCGGTTGTGGAGGACCAATGGGGCCCCAGTTGGGCCAGGTGGCTGCCGCAGTAGGCATTATAGTGACTGGTCATTCTGCCGTTCGATCACTGGGCTTTTTATATAAAGATATAGATATAGATATGTCATTGGAATCCCCAATGCAGGGTGGAGGAGGAGGAAATGGTGATACAAAATATTTTTCAAAATATTAACCAAAATGAAGACACTGGAGCAACACCTATAAAAGGCTGAAGGAAAAATATTGTCAACACAGAAATCTTTTAATGATACAGACTTTTGCTGTTATATAAAACCTGAGAATATTCCTCCTCTGCAAAGCTGCACTACAAAATTGTGAAAAGAAGCCCCTCCCACAGAAGAATGATGGGACCCAAGGAAATCTGATACTACTAGAGAGAACGAAGGTCTCTAGAAACAATAACCAGATGGGTAAATATAAAATCATTTTCTCGTTTTTCAAATGGCACTAAAATAAAAATTAAAAAAGGTTCCCTTTATCCGCATCCTAGTCAATACTTGCATGATAAAAAGTTCTGGAAATGGATAGTGGTAATGGTTACACAGTATTATAAATATATTTAGTGCCACTGAATTTTACACTTAACAAGGATTAAGTGGCAACTCTTTTTTAATTTTATTGTTGACACTTTTATACCTATCCCCATTCTCCTCCTCTTTGCCCACCTCCACCTCCACCTATCCCCAGCCTCCATTCCTTCTGGCCATCTCCACACTGTTGTCTGTGTCATGGGTTATGTATATACTAGAGGCCCAGTGCACAAAATTCGTGCACTCAGGAGGGGTGGGTCCTTCAGCTTGGCCTGTGCCCTCAGAGAATGTCTGACTGATGGCTTAGGCCCGCTCCTTGGGGAGCGGGCCTAAGCCATCATTTGGACATCCTTAGCGCTGCCTTGGAGGCAGGAGAGGCTCCTGCCACCACCGCTGTGCTTGCCAGCTTTGAGCCCAGCTTCTGGCCGAGCAGTGCTCCCCTGTGGGAGGGCACTGACCACCAGGGGGCAGCTACTGCATTGAGCATCTACCCCCTGGTGGTCAGTGCATGTCATAGCAACAGGCCGACCAGTCGACTTCCCCCTGGTGGTCAGTGCACATCATCGCGAGCAGTGGAGCAGCCTTAGCATATTACACTTTGATTGGTTGAATGGCCAACTGGACGACCAGACACGTAACATATTAGGCTTTTATTATATTATATAGGACTAGAGGCCCGGTGTATGAAATTCATGCACTGGAGGGTGGGTGTTCCTCAGCCCAGCTTGCACTCCTCTCCAATCTGGGACTCCTCGGTGGATGTCCAACTGCAGGCAGTCGAACATCCCTCTCACAATCTGGGACTGCTGGCTCCTAACCACTCGCCTGCCTGCCTGCCTGATTGCCCCTAACTGCTTCTGCCTGCCAGCCTGATCTCCCCATAACCACTTTCCTGCAGCCTGACTGATGCCTAACTGCTCTGCTGCCGGCCCAATTACCCCAACTGCCCTCCCCTGCCAGCTCGATCGCCCCCACCTGCCCTCCCCTGCAGGCACAATCGCCCCCAACTGCCCTCCCCTGTTGGCCTGGTTGCCCCTAACTGTCCTCCCCTGCAGGTCTGGTGCCCCCCCCAACAGCCCTCCCCTGCAGGCCTGGTCTCCCCCAATAGCCCTCCCCTGCCAGCCATCTTGTGACAAGGTGGGGGTGACCATCTTGTGGTGGCCATTTTGTAATGATGTGGGGGTGGCCATCTTGTGATGATGTGAGGGCGCAAGGGTTACCTAGGCTTTTATTAGTATAGATGTTCTTTGGTTAATACCTTCCCCTTCTTTCATCCAGTCCCACCTCCCCCAATCCCTCTGCCAGCTGTTGGTCTGTTACCTGTACCCATGCCTCTGTTTCTATTTCGTTCATCAGTTCATTTTGTTCATTAGATTCCACATATATGTGAGATCATATGGTATTCGTCTTTCTCTAACTGGCTTATTTCACCTAGCATCCTAATCTCCAGGTCCACCCATGCTGTCACAAAAGGTAAGACATCCTTCTTTTTATGGCCATGTATATCCCATTGTGTAAAGGTACCAAAACATTTTTTATCCACTCCTCTACTGATGGGCACCTGGGCTGTTCCCACATCTTGGCTGTAGTAAACATCGCTGCTGTGAACAGAGGGTGCACGTATTCTTTCCAAGTGGTGTTTCAGGATTCTTAGGATATCTTCCCACAAGTGGGATCACTGGGTCAAAAGGTAGTTCCATTTTTAAGTTTTGGAGGAAACTCCATATGTTTTCCACAGTGACTGCATCAGTCTACATTTCCTCCAACAGTTCACAAGGGTTCCCTCTTATCCACATCCTCACCAACACTTGTTTATTGATTTACTGATGATAGCCATCTGGCAGGTGTAATGTGGTACATCCTTGTGGTTTTAATTTGCATCTCTCTGATAATTAGTGACTTGGAGTATTTTTTCATACATCTATTAGACATCTGTATGTCTTTTTGAAGAAGTGTCTCTACAGGTGTTTTCCCATTTTTAAATTGAGTTGTCTGTCTTCCCGGTGTTGAGTTGCATGAATTCTTTATATTTTGGAAATTAACCCCATATCAGATACTGTATTGGCAAATACATTCTTTCATGCAGTGGGTTCCCTTTTCATTTTGTTGGTGGTTTCTTTTTCTGTGCCAAAGTTTTTTAGTCTGATGTTCCATTTGTTTATTTTTTCCTTTGTTTCCCTGGCCTTAGGAGCTATATCGGCAAAAATATTGGTACAAAAGATGTCTCAGATTTTACTGTCTATGTAACAGGATTTTTATGGTTTTGTAACTTACATTTAAGTCTTTTATCCATTTTGAGTTTATTCTTGTGTTGGTGTAAGTTAGTGGTCTAGTTTTATGTTGTGTTGTGTTTTGTTTTGTTTTGTTTTGTCTGTATCTGTGCAATATTCCCAACACTAATTATTGAAGACACTCTTTTTACTCAATTGTATGCTCTTTCCTCCGTTGTCAAATACTAATTGCCCATTAAAGCTTGGGCACCCTGTTCTGTTCCATTGATCTGTATGACTGTTCTTGTGCCAATACTAGGCTGTTTTGTTTACAGTTGCTTTGTAGTATGGTTTCATATCCGGTATTATGATCCCTCCATTTTTGTACTTCTCTCTCAAGGTTGTGGAGGCTATTTGGGGTCTTTTTCTGGTTCCAAATATAATTTTGGAATACTTGTTCTAGATCTGCAAAATGTGCCATTGATATTTTAATAGGAATAGCACTAAATTTATAGATTCCTTTGGATACTGTGGACATTTTAATGATGTTAATTCTTCCAACCCATGAACGTGGTACGTGCTTCCACTTATTTGCATCTTCCTCCGTTTCTTTCTGCAGTGCCCTATAGTTTTCCAAGTGCAGGTCTTTTACCCGCTTGGTTAAATGTAATCCCAGGTACCTTATTTTCTTGTTGCAATAGTAAGTGGGATTGCTTTCCACGTTTCTCTTTATGACAGTTTATTATTGGTGTATGAAAATGCCACTGATTCTGAAGATTAATTTTGTATCCTGCTACTTTGCAGAATTTGTTAGTTAGATCTAGTAGCTTGGTGGTGGAGTCTTCAGTGTTTTCTAGCTACAGTACCATGTCACCTGTGAATAATGGCAGTTTTACCTCCTCTTTTCTAATTCGATGCATTTTATTTCTTCTTCTCCCGTGTATGCTGTGACTAGAACTTGCAATATTATGTTGAATGAGAGTGCTGAAAGCTCACATTCCTGTCTTGTTCTTGTTCTTAAGGGAAATGCTTGTGGTTTTTACCCATGAGTATGATGTTAGCTGTGTTTGTTACATATGGCCTTATTATATTGAAGTATGTTCCCTGTATTCCCACTTTGCTGAGAGTTTTTATCATAAGTGGGTACTAGGTTTTGTTAAATGCTTTTTCTGCATCTATTCATATTATTATGTGGTTATTATCCTTCGTTTTGTTTATGTGGTGTATCACATTTATTAGTTTGTGGATATGGTACCACCCTTGAATCCCCAGAATAAATCCCAGTTGGTCATGGCATATGATATATTTTTCTTTAACCCTTCCTCAAGTGTATATTTTTTTGTTGAAGAGAGAGAGAGAGAGAAAAAGAGAGAGAGAGAGAGAGAGAGAGAGAGAGAGAGAGAGAGAGAGAGAGAGAGAGAGAAACATTGATGTGAGACAGAAACAGGGATCAGTTGCCTCTTTTAGGAACCCCAACCAGGTACCAAACCCACAACCTGGATATGTGCCCTGACTGGGAATTGAACCAGTGACCCTTCGGTGCACAGGACAACCCTCCAACCAATGAGCCACACTGGCCAGTGATGTATTATTTTTTTAATGTATTGCTGGACCTGGTTTGTTAAGATTATATTAGACCTATGTTCTTTCTTTGTAGTGTCTTCATCTGGGTTTGGAATTAGAATAATGCTGCCCTCCTAGAATAGCTTGGGCATTTTCCCTCCTCTTAAATTTTTCAGAATAGTTTCAGGAGGGGTAAGTGTTAGTTCTTCTTTCAGTGTTTGGTACAATTCACCTATGGAGCCATCTAGTCCAGGACATTTACATGTTGGGAGTGTTTTTATTACTGCTTCAGTGTCACTGGTTGTAATCTGTCTATTCAGATTTTCTGAGTCATCCTGATTCAGTTTTGGAAGGTTGTATGTTTCTAGGAATTTATCCATTTCTTCCAGATTGGCCAATTTGTGGGCATATAGCTGTTCATAATATTTTCTTTCAATCCTTTGTATTTCTTTGGTGTCGGTTGTTATTTCTCTTATTTCATTACTTTTTTTAAAATTGATTTCAGAAGAGAAGGGAGAAAGAAAGAGAGAGAGAAATGATGAGAGAGAATCATTGATTGGTTGCCACTCTGGGGAATGAGCCTGCAACCGAGCATTTGCCCTGACCAGTAATCAAACCATGACCTCCTGGTTCCTGGGTCCACACACGACACTGAGCCATGCTGGCAGGCATCCTCTTCCATTTCTGATTTTGTTTATTTGGGTTCTCTCTCTTTTATTCTTGATGAGTTTGATTAAAGGTTTATCAATCTTGTTTATTTTTTTTTCAAAGAACCAGCTCTTGGTTTAATTAATCTTTCTTGTTACTTTTTTAGACTCTTTTTCATTTATTTCTCCCCTGATCTCTATTCCTTCCATCTACTCACTTTGGGTTTTGTTGTTATTTTATTTCCAGTTTTATTAAAGGGTAACATTAGATTGTTTATTTGAGATGTTTGTTGTTTTCTGAGGTAGGCCTGCTTTCTCTGTATCCCATAGATTATGGCTTGTTTTTCTGTTTGATTTTTTTTTAATAAATCTTTATTGTTCAGATTATTACAGGTGTTCCTCTTTTTTTTCCCCCCATAGCTCCCCTCCACCTGATTCCCCACCCCACCCCACCCCATGCCCTTAGCCCCCGCCACTATCTTCATCTATAGGTGTAAGATTTTTGTCCAATCTCTTCCCCCTGAGAATTGTTAGTCCACTCCCTTTCTATGTACCTGATTCTATTATATTCACCAGTCCATTCTGTTCTTCAGATTTTTTTATTCACTTGATTTTTAGATTCACTTGTTGGTAGGTATGTATTTGATGTCATTTTGTTGTTCATAATTTTTATCTTTACCTTTTTCTTCTTCTTTCTCTTCTTAAAGAATACCCTTCAGCATTTCATGTAATCCTGGTTTGGTGGTGATGAACTCCTTTAGCTTTTCTTGTCTGTGAAGCTCTTTATCTGACCTTCAACTCTGAATGATAGCTTTGCTGGTAGAGTAATCTTGGTTGTAGGTTCTTGCTGTTCATCACTTTGAATATTTCTTGCCACTCCCTTCTGGCCTGCATAGTTTCTACCGAGAAATCAGCTGACAGTCATATGGGTACTCCCTTGTAGGTAACTAACCATTTTTCTCTTGCTGCTTTCAAGATTCTCTCTTTGTCTTTTGCCCTTGGCATTTTATTATGATGTGTCTTGGTGTGGTCCTCTTTGGATTCCTTTTGTTTGGGGTTCTGTGCGCTTCCTGGACTTGTAAGTGTATTTCTTTCACCAGGTAGGAAAAGTTTTCTGTCATCATTTCTTCTAATAGGTTTTCAGTATTTTGCTCTCTCTCTTCTTCTGTCACCCCAAAAATTCGGATGTTGGTACGCTTAAAGTTGTCCCAGAGGCTCCTTACACTATCTTCATATTTTTGGATTCTTTTTCCTTATTGTTTTTCTGGTTGGGTGTTTTTTGTTTCCTCATATTTCAGATCTTTGATTTGATTCTTGGGGTATGTTGATCTACAGTTGAGTTTCTTTATTTTAGACAGTGTATGCTTAATTTCTGACTGGTCCTTTTCCATTTTTCTGGCATTCTCATTAAGATCCTCTAAGGTCTCACTAAGTTCCTCAGAGGATTTTAGAAGATTCTTGAGTAACCTTATAAATGTGGTTCTGAACTCTATGTCATCCAGTAGTTTGCTTTCCTCCGTTTCTTTCATTCGTGACATGTTTCTTTGTCTCCACATTTTGGCTGCTTCCCTGTGTTGATGGAGTGGCTTTGTGTGGTAGGTGATCTATAGGGGGCAGTAGCTCAGCCTCCCCAATCACCTGAGGTGGACGCTCTTGGTACACCCCTTTGTGAGCTGAGTGCAAAGGCTTGGTGTAGTTAAGCCTTGATTGCTGTTGGTACACTGGGAGGAATTGACCTCCACGCCAATTGTCTGTGAGGATCCCCTGTGTCTATAATGGAAGAACTGCTGCACCGGAGACACGCTTATGGTGCAGGACTTGTTTCAGTGGGGCTTTGGTGCTCACTGAGTTTGCCTCTTAAATGTGTCACTTATGGATGTGAGGAGTTGAAATCTGGTTTCTCACACTGACCACTAGGTATACTGGCTTCTGGATCTCCAATGGGGTGCAGGTTAGCTACTGTCTGAGGCCACCCAGCAGGAGCTACAGCGAGAGCTATAGTTTTCTCCTCTTTGCTTGGGGTTTGGAGGTTTTGGAGCTGTCTGACCCGGGCTGCAAGTTTGCTAGGTTAAGCTGCGATAGGGCAGGCCATTCAAATGCTAAAGCCACTGCTTGAAGCTTGGGTGGGTTTGTAGGTTGTGTGGGGCGGGTTCTCAGGGCGTCACTAGGCTAGGGCGTGGCAAACAGCGATGGCTGCCAGTTAGCTGCCTCTGCATCTCCGACCGTGTCCCCGCGTCCCGCACCCCAGCGCAGTAAACAATTATTCCTGTGTACAGCTCTGCAAGCAAGCCACCCTCACTTTCCAACCCGATGGCAGACAGTCCAGCTTCTCCCTGTAGGAGTTTGGGTCCCCCACGTCTCCCCAGAAACTGGATTTAAGAGTAATCGGGGCTGGTCTCCCTTCAGGTTGAAAAAAGCAATGCCTGCCAGCAGCCCGGATCGCGCACCTCCGTACCTCAACTTTTCAGCGCTTGTGCACGTCTCAATGCTCTTTTCTCTTTCCTTCTACTTGTAGAACTTCCACTCAGCCAGCTTCCCTGTTGTTCTGAGTGATAGACGTTTTGTCTTTTAGTTGTAGTTTTGAAATGGTTGTGCGAGGCAGTAGTGTAGGTGTTTACCTACGCTGCCATCTTGGATCCTCCGGTTCTCCGATTATGGCTTGTTGTGTGTTCATTTTCATTTGTTTCGAGGCAACTTTGGATTTCTTCCTTGATCTCATTGTTAACTCATTCATTGTTTACTAACATGTTATTTAACCTCCATGACTTTGTGTGCTTTTTACATTTTTTCCCTGTGGTCGCTTTCTTGTTTCATACAATTATGGTCAGAGAAGATATCTGATATAATCTTAACCTTCTTAAATTTATTAAGACTTGTTTTGTCTTCTATTCTAGAAAATGTTACATGTGCACTTGAAAAAAATGTTCTGCTGCTTTGGGGTAAAATGCTCTGAAGCTATCAATTAACTCTATGCGGTCTAATGTGTCATTTAAGGCCATCAATTTGAAGTCACATAGCATGAATCCTCTGGATTCATTCTTTTTTATCAGTATTGCTTTGGCTATTCAGGAACTTTTTGTTCTATTTCTTTTAAAAATGACATTGGGATTTTAATGGGGATTGCATTAAATCTGTATATTGCTATAAGTAATATGGCCATTTTAACTATGTTAAGTCTTCAAAATCATGAATATGAATTATCTTCCCATTTTGTTGTGTCTTTTTTAATCTTTTTAAATACTGCTTTGTAATTTTCATTTAATAACTGTCACATCCTTTGTTAAGTTTATTCTTAGGTATTTTATTCTTTTGCTTGCAATTGCAAAAGAATTGTTGTTTTGTGTTTTTATTTTTCATTTCTTTTCCTGAAGTTTCATTGTTAGTATACAGGAAAGCAGATTCAGACAACAATATGGCTGTTACCAGAGGGAACAGAGTTGCAGTAGTAAAGGGGGTCAAACATATGTTGGTAAAAGCTGATTTGACTGTAGGTGCTGGGCACACAATGAAATATACAGATCATGTTTCATAGAGATGTACACTTAAAATCTACATAACCCTATTTACCAATATCACCCCAATAAATATAATAAAAAATAAATCCGTAGATAAAGCCTAAGCACATAATCAACCCTGTAAAAATATGTGCAAGCATATTTCCTACATAACTTTAAAAATTGAAGCAATGTAAATATGCAATATGAAATAAATGGTATATCCATGAAACAACTTAAATTTTAGGTACAATAAGTTTTAATCTCATGGGGAGATAATTATGCCAAATTTTATAAAATAAAGAGTACACTACATAGTATTTCTCTATAAATTTGCCTCCAGAAGAACACACTGTACAGCTAGAACTGAAAGGGTATGTACTAAAATGTTAATCATCGTTCAGGGTAGTGAGACTATGAACATTTTTTCTTCCTTTTCATATTTCAGAATTTGTCTCAAATAAATAAAGAGGTGTTATTTTGAGGATGAGAAGAAAGGAAAAACTACAGAAACATTTCTGTGGAAAAATGTATTCATATAGCTACTCATAAATCAACACGAAGTGTATGCATTTATGCTCTCAACTAAGTCCATCAGGTAGTTTTAAATATACTCTTATGAGAGTCAGATGATTCAGTTCCCATAATCCTGGCAGGTGATTTATTCCAAAGTATAACAATCAAAAAACTTGAAACTTAACTGCAACTTTTTGGTTTCTATTTGAATCCATTATGAATTAGTGAGTTGTACGAATACGTCTATTTATATCACATTCTCACTCTCTTTACTGAGCAACCAATTCCTTTCATCTTTACCTTCTTGTGTTTTCTTATTTATTGTCTCTTGATTATTTTATTCTCTATCATCGCAAGTTCTTGGGGTGCTACTTTCCAATTTATTGTATCCTGACTGTGCCTCACAGTGGATCATTTCCTCATGCAGTCTATAGATTTAATTGTGAGCACATCTTTAGCAAGGTGCATTGGTTTTTTAGATGTTCCGTGTGTCTTGACTCATAAAAGTGTACCCTAGGGAGATTGTGTATTTGTTCTGTCAGAGCTCTTGGGAATTCCATGCCATTGAGGACCTATTTTTATACTAATATCTGGGCTTCAGAATTTCAAACCATGTGTATGACCAGTATTAGTTCAGATCTTATACCTTTGCGTGGGGTTTTAATTTCTCAGAGGAGTCCCCTTCTCATGCACAAAGCTCCTAAGGCGCAAACTAGTTTGAGACTATGGATGTGGTCTGTCTAGTGCTCTTGTCACAGAGGGGCCAGCTCTCTAGGAGGCTGGTCTTAACCAGCTGTCTTAGTTCCGGCCACTTGCCTGGTGTGGGCCTTCATCAGGCCTCCATCCTGGTATGGATCCTAAAATTCCAGTCCATGGTCATTCATACCTCTGTCTGGCATCAGTGCACTCGGAAATTCTTGGCCATGATTTCTCAATGGCATAACTTTGTTTTTGAGATCCATCTTCTGTTACGACCCCTAAATATTTCTTTTCAGAAAACAAACTTACTGCATTCTATACAGAATCCTGATGTTTAGAGTGGGAGCAGTTCTGCACAACTCTTTAAACATTTGGAGTGGGAAGCGTGGCCTCAGCTGCGTTTTGAATTCAAAAAGTTTCCTAAACAAGACTCGCCCAGACCATATTATTAGCACCATTGGTGTATTGCCATCTATTGTAAGGAGGTACACAGACATTAGCCATTAACAACTCTTAGAGCATCAATGTTTTTCAATTTTTTACCCTTTAAAGTAAATTCAAATCTCTTCCTATTTGATCAATGATTCACACTTTATGAAATTCTGTACGGTGGAAGTGTTCTAAATATGTCATCTTTCAGGTGTGGAGGTTGGAAAAAAAAAAGCTAGGACGTTACTCTGGACTGTAAGCATCACACTCTTAGGTGTCATCTGAAGGCACCCTCCACAGCAAGTTATTATCAAATTAGTCTTTTAGAGTAATCACCGTGCTTTACAACAAGCAGAAAATGACATTTACTTTCTGTATCTTTCTCAAAATTTTCCTTTTCATTAATTCAAAAGTATAGTTTCTTCAAACACATAATTTCTAAAGTACCTGAAATGGCTGCCTAGTTACCATAAGAGGAAAATGAATTGGATTTCTTCCTCACAAGTCCATTCCTAAGCGTAAACAAACAGCCCAATAAGCAAAACGGAAACCTACCTTATAGGGCATTCCTTACCGTGCCTCTTCTCCATGCCAGTGGCCACTCCTGCTCCTGAGATCTCTGGCATTGGCACCATGTTCTCCATATCGGTAGGAGAAATATGAAGTGTGGAGGGGTTGGATACCAGTAGGCACAACACGGGGGCAATACATTGGTAGGTTCTGGTTTTTATCTACATCACTGAGATGCATTTTCTTCAATTATATGACACCTAAACAGAGTAATGGTAGGAATTATCTTTCAAAATCAAAATTTATTTGTGACTCTGTATGACATAAGCAAGACTTTTGTAAGCTCTTTTTGTCATTTGTCACAGCATTGGCTTTAAGAGAGTTTTCTAAGGAAAGGGTAGGGAGTTATTGCTCATTTTACAGCAGAAGCTGTCCAGTATTACAGGCCCTCAGGTGTACGCAGGGCATACATGGAGCATCCAGGCTGGCACTGATCTTAGACCTTTCTTCATGCAAGTTTTCCCTTTTCATCAAGGATCTCAACTCAGTAATTATTTCTAAATAGTCCTTCTCTTTGCCCAGTAAGTGAGTCCTACCCTCTTTTTCCATTTCCTTCATGTCTCACCTCCACCACTAATGAAATTCCCACATGTATCACCATCCTTTTGGCATTGTTTCTATAAATGCTGACTCTGACTAATGTGTAGCTGATTAACAGCATGCTTGTGTAAGATTCTTAGGAACTGCCCTGGCTGGTGCTGGTCAGTGGTTAGAGCATTGACCCTTGAGCCAAAGGGTCACGGGTTCATTTCCCAGTCAAGGGGAAGTAACAGGGTTGCACATTTGAACCCTATGTCAATTGGGGTGTGTGCAGGAGGCAATAAATGTGTCCCTCTAATCTTGCTTTTTTTTTTCTTTCTCCCTCTCCTTCCTGCCTTTGTGCTCTTTATAAAAATAAATGGAAAAATATATCCGTGGGTGAGGATGAAAAAAAAAAATCCTAGGAACTAACTACAGAAGATACAGACTGTGACCTTCAATCATCCCAGTTTTAGGCACTTTGCGGACCTTCAACTGCAGAACCAGGATGACCAAGACCAGGAGGACCAGGACCAGGAGGACCAAGACCAGGAGGACCAGGACCAGGAGGACCAGGACCAGGAGGACCGAGACCAGGAGGACCGAGCCCAGGAGGACGCACGCAAGGCCATCACTTGACCAGTTTCAAGATGTATTGGAATGGACTGTGCAGGGATGGATGCAGAGAACTTTTCAGTCCCCTCCCCTTGATATCTTTGTTTGCTTTCCCTCTCCTTCTTCATGCAAAGCCCAGCCTGCACTGAGATGTTGGGATGGACTTTGTGACAAGAGCCTCCCCATCTTCTCGTCAAGCACTTGAATAAACCACCTTTCTTTTTTATCAACATCTGTCTCATGAGTTTGCTTTCATGGTCTCAGGCTCCTGAACTTGGGTTGTGGCTAAAAGTGGTAAATACATGATATGCTGAGCCAGCCAGGATACATGGACCTTGGTAAGTCCCAGTGGGCCCAGCCTGGGTCCCAGAGGGTTGTGGCAGGCTGACTGCATGGCAGGGATGGCAGGAACTTCCTGGCATCTGCCAAGAACTCTTCATGAAACTCATGGACGTCTTGCTCTCCCTCTCAAGGCATCAGCCACCTGAAACACTTCACTGGAGAAAGGAAACGCGTGTCTGGGAGTCAGTGGACTCCAAAGCTGGGTAACGTCTGGTGTGCACACCAGCAGCCACTGCCCCGCAGTCTGGGATTCTTTGAATCCTTTTGGATTCCCTGGGAATCAATAGGCACTGCATGGTGGCAGGCACGGCTCAGGGACTAAGAAAAATCCCAGTTCCCAGGTGTGGGATTTGGTCGGAGCACCCTTTTGGTTTTGGTATTTGAATTTTGGTGTATTGTTTGCTTTTCTTCTTGCCTGCCTCTTGTGGGGTGTCTTACTAATTGTGTTCTTGATTTGAAATATTATTACTTGAAGAAACTTGCATAGGAACCATACTGCTATAGAGCTGCTTGCTCCTTCCTGTTTGTCTAGTTGTAATTTTGTGTGTAAACCTTGACTGTTAAACATGGGGGAGTCCACGGAGAGAACTGAGTGGCAGCCTCTTGGGTTTCATTCTGGCCACAAGTGGTCCACCTGTGGTTATGAGCCAATGGCCAAGTAAAATAACGATTTTTTTATTCTAACACAGCTTGTCCCGGGTTTATTTTGGGGTTTGAAAATCAATGGCAGAACTCCTATTTGACCCAGCGATTCCACTTCTAGGAATATATCCAAAGAAACTAGAAACACGAATCAGAAAGGATATATGCACCCCTATGTTCATAGCAGCACAATTCACCATAGCTAAGATTTGGAAACAGCCTAAATGCCCATCAGCAGATGAGTGGATTAAAAAATTGTGGTATATCTACACAATGGAATACTATGCTGCGGTAAAAAAGGAGTTTCTACCATTTGCAACAACATGGATGGAGATGGAGAATATTATGTTAAGTGAAATAAGCCAGGCAGAGAAAGATAAATATCACATGATCTCACTCGTTTGTGGAATATAATAAACGGCATAGACTGATGAACACGAGCAGATCCAGAGGCTGAGAAACATCGATCAAAACGTCATACCTCAGGGAAGGTAGGGGAGGGTGGGGTTAAGGTGGAGAGATCAACCAAGGGACTTATGTGCATGCATATGAACCTAATCAATGGACACAGACAACAATGGCGTGGGGCATAAGTGGGGGGTGGGGGGTTATGGGGGAATAAGGACACATATGTAAAAAATAAAAATTAAAAAAAAATTTTTAAATTATAAAATAAAAATAAAATATTAAATCAATCCACAGTAGTGGTCACCATAACCTTAAGAGAAATTGTTTCATATGACAAAGATTTTTAAATGAAACTCTGTTAAAAATCAAAGGGGGGATAGTAGGGTAATATCATGTAAGAAGAAATATCCTATAAGTAAATTACATCTAGAAAATTTTTACTTTAATAGCCTGAAAATTATTTGGAAGGAAACAAAGAGAAGTTTCCTTCAAAAGTCATAAGGATTGTAATTGAAAGTCAATATATTTGGCCTCTTGAATTAAAGTAAGTAATTTGTGTTTTTGCCTCCCTGACAAAGTTTATATAAAGTTACAAAAAGAAATTGACCGCCAGTTTGAAATGGAATTGCCATGGCCTGGAGCAAAGAGTATCCTCACATGATATTATTCTACAATGTCATTATAATTTTAGATATTTTACAATAGCATATTGTACAATTATCACAAACAAACTTACAAACTAATTCTTTGAATGTTTGGCAGCAATTTAAAAAAAGGACATGAAAGGATTTAATCCCTTTCAGAAGGAATTAAGGCACTGGGAAGGCACTTGAGCATCCTATATGGCCCCTCTTGCCTTTTGTGCCAAGAGGGACCCTCATCTCACAATCCAATTACCCTCACCTGTTGCCTGAGCTTTCTGTTCATACTGAGCTTGAAGCCTCGTAGTGGCTGGTACCACGGATCTGACTCTCGCCCAGTGTTTGAGCTGGACCCTCACTGGAGAAGAAACCTGGGTTCCCCGAGATATGTGACCCGCCAGCAGGCCAGGGGATCCCAAGGTAGGTGCTGGGCATGGAGGCCATGGAGGCATAGGCTACCAAGGAGACAGAACTGAACCTCACATCACCCTGCTTGGCCCTGGAGGATGACTGGTTAGCCAGAGACAGGTAATATTCCTCAGGGAAGGAACAACCTAAGATAGGCACAGTCACAGAGGGGCCATCAGGACAGAACTTGGGGGTCAACAGAGGTGGGGCGCAGACCCTCACCCCCCCAACCCTGAAGGGGTCTGAACCCTCACCCCTTCTGAGGTAGGTCTCCTGCCCCCATGGCTGCTTTGCTTCCCACACCCAGCTCAGATTGGGACACAGGTGACAGACAGAGACTTGGCCGGCAGCAGCTGCCCTATATCTAAATTCAGCCTAGCATCAGGAATGCTCAGGGCCTACTCAAGAATGCAAATAATACTTTCCACTAATATTTACAGGGTAAACTAAGATTGTTGGTAGAGTATTAAATTTGACAGTAAAATAGTAATCAAGTTTTCAGATTAATTTAAATAAGCTAATTGAAATAAGTGAATATTCAAGTAAATTTAATTGTACTGGACAAAAAGCTGTTCCTAAAGTAATAACTAAAATTTCTATTGGTAGTTCATGTCATGGTAAAATTCCTGAACATGCAATGAACCTAAAGCAGTCATATTTTTGGGCAAAAAAATAAAATAAAATTTAAAGTTATCAAGACTGAATTATAAAATTTACAAAAGCCTCCATTAATCAAAAAAAAGGGGGGGAATAGTAGGGTAATATCATGTAAGGAGAAATATCCTATAAGTAAATTACATCTATAAAATTTTTACTTTACAAAATTAATTTTCATTTGTAATGCTAATACCAAGACACCCATGAAGAACACACATGGTGTCTAAATAAGACAAAGGAAAATAGTTTGGGCAAAAATAAAAAGGATCCCAAATCAATTATATAGAAAAGATTCCTTTATTAACTTGTGGTCGAGAATATGTTTGTATATTTTCAGAAAACAACTCCAAGATCATGTGGACTCCTGCAACAGAGGAGAATTGACAGGTGTGCTCCAACCACGAAGACAAGAGGAGAAACAGTCCAGAGATGGAAGCCGCTGACAACGCCTTGCCACGCTAGCAGTCAGCAGCTGTGCATCGCTGCAGGTTGTCTAGGACCAAACCAGAGAGGGTTGGACCTGCATTGCCACCATGTGCCCACCATCCAGATATCATTGCTGACATGTACACATAAGGAATTGTTTGACATTGAAACGGGGACTCAGAACTGTTGGACATTGAAATTGGGACTCAAACATTTTTTTTGGTTTTGTTATTATGTTTATTTCTGCTCTGCAGAGGCAAGATTTTCTAAAGGAAAGAAATGGGGGGGGGAGGGAATAGATACAGAGGCAAAGAAGCATTGAACAGACTGTCAAACTACAGTGGGAAGGCAGGGGAGGTTGTGCAGGGGGGTCTGTAAGCAATCAACCAAAGGACTTGTAGGCATGCATATAAGCATAACCAATGGATACAAGACACTGAACCTCACATCACCAGGTGAAGGCATGTACGGGGTGGGGGGGGAGGGGGGGCGGGGAAGGGAGACCGGGTGGAGGTCAATGGGGGGAAAAAAGGAGACATATGTACTACTATTTGTAATACTTCAAACAATAAAAATAAAAAATCAATGGCCCCTAAATAGTTCTTCAAAGTACTATACTATGTTGCAGTTGAAGTTGCTTTGCCAAAGGCCTCCTAAATGTGATATGGTCTGTTGTATGCAAGCTTTCATGTTGTTACCTCTTAAGAATTCTGCTCAGAAAGATGGAGATTAGTGGTTCAAAGTGGGTGGAAAGTACTTACTTCCCTCCCAGACAGTAAAACTCACAAAGAAAAGTGTGAGGAAAGAAGTCTTTTAAACACTCTAAATCTTCCTCCTTCAGGCGCAGGAGCTGCATCAGTCCAGGGAACAATGGGGAAATTAATGCCACCCCCAAACCCTCATGCCTGCTGTGCATGCAGCTGGAGTGACTGCCCCACCCCCTGAATGTGAAGGGAATAAAATGGTACTTTTAAATGCAAGCTGCAGGGCCTGATATCCTCAACATGCAATGTTTCCCATCTTCCTGCCGTTTCCCATCTTCCTAGACGTTGTCAAGGTCATGTTATCTCTGTTATGCCTCTTTAAATATGTGAGTGTATCTGTCAGTGAAAAAAACCTGTTTCTGAAAATTATGAAATGTATTGTTTTTAGTTGTCACTAAAAATGAAAATGTCTAAGAACTTAGAATTCTAATTAAGTTGTAAAAATGTATATGCTTTTGATAATAAAAATATAAGTTATGGCAATATTTTTAATAGGAAGAAAATAAAATGTTTTTAAGTTAGTTATTTCTGAACGAGTTAAGAAGAAACAAACGGAAAATAACTAAGAGAGACACAGAGGTTTCGTCCAAGTTGCGTAGGTTCTTTTCGAGTTGAGGAAGGATTGTGTAGAGGTAAGAAGCAAATAGAGAAAGAATAGGGGAAGTTAAAAATGAAAAAGAATTTAAAAGGGTACATACATTTTACAGGTAGAAAGGACAATGAAGGAGGAATACTCTTGAAGAGAAATGGAAATGGGGGAAAATAAGAAACAACAAAAAAAGGTACTTAGATAGTAAAACTGAGTGGTAATTTTAATGACAAATGAAAAGACCAGGAAGCTCCCATTAATTTTTCAAAACCAATTGTAATTTCCCCATTGGAAACCCAGATACAGCTGACAATCAGGAACTAATTAATTGCTTTCTTAGTCTGTTATACTTTCATTTCTAATTCTAAATGTTATCTTAAAATGTTGCAAAAAAAGCAAATTCCTTTGTCAATTGCATTATAATCAAATCTATAACCATGGCATTTTAAGTATTTTTTGCCATTTATAAACAGTTTTTATTTAACTCATGCATTTGCAAAAATGTTAAATCTTTTGACTTATTCTAAATATGAATTTCTAAGAATCAATTTTAAGATCATACCATTAAAATAAATAAAGATTTCTAGAACTCTAAGAAGTAACTGGAGTCATAGAAATTGTCAAATAATCAAGATAAATAAGAATTGATTATGGGACTGAATAAACTGAAAATAATTATTGTTATGGCTTTTTAAAAATATTTCTAATTTTTAAAATTTTTTCTTTGTTTTCTTAGAGCAATTTGGTGAATTGTACCTTAATAAGCAATATTAAAACATTCGTACTTTTCTCCAAACTTGATCCCTCCAGAATTTGAAAATTCTTACTAAGTGACTATTCTTATTTTCATGGCAATATGTTCATTTGCATGAATGCAGTAAGAATTTGATTCCTTCATAACAGACCAATTGTAGTTTTATTAACCAAGACTTGGACTGGAATGTTATGTTTGCAAAAGTCATGTCTAGACTCTAATTGTCAGCAAAAAACTTTAAAGAATAAAGATTGACTTTAAAGCCAAGAAAAGTCACTTGGAAAAATGCCCTGGTAACTTTCCTGGGAAATGACAAGGAAAGAACCTGAAGACATTTTGGTGAACTTGAAAACATGAGGAGTTTACCCAAACCTGTAGATAATCTACAGGCAAAGCCTGATGGTAACTGAGTGGCTTGGCTTTTTGCCCTGAGAGGAACAGCAAGAACCTACAACCAAGATTACTCTACCCAGCAAAGCTATCATTCAGAGTTGAAGATCAGATAAAGAGCTTCACAGACAAGAAAAAGCTAAAGGAGTTCATCACCACCAAACCAGGATTACATGAAATGCTGCAGGATATTCTTTAAGAAGAGGAAGAAGAAAAAGGTAAAGATAAAAATTATGAACAACAAAAGGACATCAAATACATACCTACCAACAAGTGAATCTAAAAATCAAGTGAATAAAAAATCTGAAGAACAGAATGGACTGGTGAATATAATAGAATCAGGGACATAGAAAGGGAGTGGACTGACGATTCTCAGGGGAAGCAGGTGTGAGGGGTGGGGGAAGAGATTGGACAAAAATCTTACTCCTATGGAGGAAGCCAGTGGCAGGGGGTAACGGCATGGTGTGGGGTGGGGAATAAGGTGGAGGGGAGCTATGGGGAAGAAAAAAAAAAGAGGAACACCTGTAATAATCTGAACAATAAAGATTTATTTTTAAAAAATTCAATCTGAATATTTCTAGTAAAATTATAGGAAAAGAGATTTTTAAAAGCCTATATAATGAATTGTTCTTCCTATTTTGTTTATGCATATAATAAAGCTACATTGAAACAGGACTTAATACACTAAATGAATTGGTTTTAATTTGTTTAATGAAAATAAGAATAATTGTTTGAAAAATAAGTTTCAATAAATCTATAACATAATCTATATTTACAAAAGCCTAATTGACCGTCGCAACCAAAAAACCGAATGGACGACCCAACAGACTGCGTGGGGCAACTGTGCTGGAAGGGGGGCTAATGAGGGACGACCAAACGACTGAGCAGTGGGCTGCATGGGGCAACCAGGCCTTCGGGGGCTAGTGAGGGACGACCAAACGACTGAGCAGTGAACTGCGTGGGGCAACCAGGCTGGCAAGGGGAGCAGTTAGGGGTAATCAGGCCAGCAGGGGTGGCAATGAGGGGCAACCAGGCTGTCAGAGAGGCAGTGAGGGATGACCAGACTGGTGGGCGGGCAGTTTGGGGCGACCAGGCTGGCAGGGGGGCAGTTGGGGATGACCAGGCCATCATGGGGGACAGTTAGGGGTGGTCAGGCAGGCAGGCAGGTGAGCAGTTAGGAGCCAGTGGTTCTGGATTGTGAGAGGGAAGTCTGACTTCTGGAAGTCGGACATCCCCCGAGGGGGCCCAGATTGGAGAGGGTGCAGGCTGGGCTGAGGGGACCCCTCCCCCCATGCACGAATTTCTTGCACCGGGCCTCTAGTCATAGATATTAGACTCTAATTCAGTTAATTGTCAGTAAAATGTTATTTTTTGCTTATAACCTAGACTAGATACTACATTTTTCTAGTTTTCTGAAATATTTTGGATACAATGCTCTAACTTCCATGGAAATGAAAGAAAACTTATTGTGGTGAATTGTAATTCATCCCACCATTATTTTGACATTGTTTCTATAAATGCTGACTCTGACTAATATGTGGTATTCAGATAAGCACCATGTTTGCATGAGAAACCTAGGAGCTAACTTCAGAAGATACAGACTCTGACCTTCAGTCATCCCAGTTCCAGGAGATTTGTTGATCTTCAGCCATAGAACAGGATGATGTAGAACCAAGATGACCAAGACCAGGATGACACATACCAGCCCATCACTTGTTCTGTTTCTAAGATCCTTATCGGAATGGACTGTGCTGGCCTGCACATAGAGAACTTTCAACCCCCTCACCTTGATATCTTTGTCCTGTTTGCCTTCTCCCTCCTTATAAAATCCATGCCTGCACTGAGACGTTAAGATGTGCTTTGCAACAAGAGTCCTCCATCTTCTCAAGTGTCTGGCACTTGAATAAACCACTTTCCTTTTTCATCAATATCTGTCTCACGAGTTTGACTTTCATGGTGGCAGGCAGCTGAAGGTGAGTTTCAGTTACATTATTAACCATAAATCTTCTCCCTGTTATTCATAAAATAAGTCTACCTGGGTTTCACATGAGCCAACTGCACACTTGGCTTGTGTTGACCCTTGGCCACAATCTTTTAAGTCATAACAGATGAACCAGTGTGATCCACACAGGACTGTGACAAATCTTTAGAAAGTCAAACATGACTTGGTTTATCTCTTGTGATGGGAAAGGAACATATAAAAGGCATCTGAATTTATTACATTGGAATAGCTATAATATAACTACTAACATATGGGGCTTTTCTCACAGTCTAAAACAGCTTTACTGCATGTTGGCCCCTGTCATTTACTGCTTCCTATGTCTATAACAATGGAAAAGGGCATGCTTTGCTCTGACTGGCGGATTTGGAGTTGTGGTTTATTTGATCACAAATGTACCCTAGAGGCATGGCACTTCAATGGATCATCACAGTTGTTTGAGAGTACATTTAAAAAATAATTAGAGTGCACTTTGGACATCGAGCTGCTTCCCTAAATTCGATGTCCTAATTTTGTTATTATTTTAGATCAAAACTTTGCTTGAGTTTTGATTTTACTCTGTAACTCTACAAAAGTTACACAGGTAAGTCAAAAGGGCTAGCTAGGTAATTAACAGCAACAAAGTGTCTACCTGTTTCTCCAGCGCAAAGAGAAGGCTCTGTCCAGGATCACACTTCTGTGTGTGAAGAGCAGTGAACAACAGCAAGGAGATGAAAGCTAAGGGGGCACGCGGGAGCACAAGGCTATATGATACAAAGAGGAAAATACTTGTGGCAGCAACAAGGTGGCCAGAGGAGAGAGGACTGGACCTCGGCTCTGCCCCATGCAAACAGTGGTGCAGCAGCCGTCCAAAGAGAACATGAAACTAGATCTCCAGGGTCATGCCACCAAGGAGAGGCTGGCATGCAAGGCTGGTAGAGATGATCTGGGATAGACACAACGGGAGAACAACTGCACATGGCAGAAAAATTAACAGTGAGTGAGATTGTTGATTGATTTGCAGTATTTCACCGTTGTAATAATTCTGTTTTAAATCCCCCACCCCACCGCTTTTAAAATAAAAGCATTGATTGAGGTAGGACAATGCTTGTTGTGAGTAAAGGTAAGAAATTTAGAGTTTGGGGCTAATTGTTTCTTATTCAGGAATCTCATAACAATTTTGAGTCGACACAGAGTAGAGAGATGAGAAGCATTAAACTTGAAAATGATGATGAGATCAAGAGATAAGACACTGAACACCCTTCAAATGGTGTTTCTCCTGGCATTTGAACCTTTTAAAATCTCACTATACTGAGACAATCCTCAAAAAAACACACAACTATTTTACTTTCAATGACTGACAGATGGCTATGAATTCCTCAAATGCACCATGTGATGGTTAATTTTATACATCAACTTACCTGTGTCTAGGAATAACCAGGTAGCTGGTAAAACATTATTTCTAGATGTGTCTGTGAGGGTGTCTCAGAAAAACATTAGCTTTACTTTAGTTACCTAAGGAAAGAAGGCCCACCTCCAGAAATGTGGGCGGGCATCCTGCAATCCATTGAGAATCTGAATAGAATGAAAAGGAAGAGGGAGGGCAAGTACTTGGCTCTCTCTTCTTGAGCTGGGACGTTCATTTCTCTTGCTTTCAGACTTCAGAGCTCTGGTTCTTGGGCTTTGGAAACCCAGGACTTTCACCAGCCCCATCCAACCCCAATTCCTTCCCAGGGTATTCTCCAAGTAGACCCGATGCCCTGACTGGGAATTCTGGTAAGCCTCAAGGCAGCCCCAGGGTGGGGAGGGAATGTCTTGATGCCTCATCCCAGAGACACATGCACACAGGAGCTTGTATGATAACAACAGTTGGCCAACCCATGTCACGGACTTTGAGGCACAGTGGGGAGAAAGCAAGATCCCTGGGGAAGGAGAGGAGGTGGCTCAGCCCAGCACTTGTCTCCCCAGATTTCCCCGTTTGGGCCATCATCCTCTTCTGCTTGGCAGCACTCTTGGTAGTCACCACGTGCCTGATCTGCTGTTTCCTGGTAAGCGAGGAAGTGGTGCTTGTCTTCTTGCTATTGGGTTGTAAGAGTGATTTATATGCAGTCATGCATCGCATAGCAACATGTTGGTCAAGGATGGGCCACATATATGATGGTTATAATGGAGCTGAAAAATTGCTACCAGCTAGTGACATCATAGCCTTAATAAGGTTCTGGCAAAGTACATTACTCTAGTGTTTGAGGCAAACACACCTAGTGCGTTTCCAATTGAATCAAAGTATAAATTGTGTATAGGCCATAATACTTGATAATGATAATAAAGGACAATGTTACTGGTTAGGTTTTTACTATATCATACTTTTTATTATTATTTTAGAGTGAACTTTTCTACTTACAAAAATGTTGGCTGTAAAACAGTATGGTGTGTTACACCAGCAGCAGTCTCATACATCTCATGTTTACTGCATCTCGTGATTGCATTATTTTTGCTTGTGCTTGATTTAACTGTGTGTTGTTTTATAAAGTAACATGCTGTGTGGGCAATCCCCTAAGGGCACCTTTCTCAGGTCATACCCCTGTTGTTACGTGGTATATGACAATATTAGAAATACAAGTCCTGTGATGGACACATGTTTGCAAATATTTTTCCCAGTCTGTGTGAGACTTGCCTATTTCTTTTCTTAACAACAGTAGTCCTCAGGAAAATGTAACTGAAAATCTCAAATCTATCATGGTGGTAGAGTGACCACTACATGTGAGAATGGCTAAAATAGTATATAGACTGACCATAACAAGTGTTGGTGAGTATGTGCAGCAGCTGGAACTCTCATGTCGTGCTTATAAAAAGTAGCTTAGTGATGTTGCTTCTGTAAGTTGCATACACCTACACAGCCATCCCACTCCTAGCAATTTATCGCAGGAAAGTAAAACATACAAACAGATTTGTACACAGATGCCCATTAGAGATTTGTATGTACTAGCTCCCAAAGGGAAAACAACCAAGATGTCCACCAACAGGTGAAGGATAAACAAACCGTGACACATCCCACAATGTGATTTTCCTCCACAACAAAAAGGAAAGAATTAATAATACATGCAATGACATGTATAAATCTCAAATAGTTATGCTCAGTGAAAGAAGTTAGGTAAAGAAGCTACTGTATGATCTCATTTAGAAACAACCTTTACAAAATACTAATGCATAAGGACAGAAATCAGGTCACCAGTTGCCTGGGAATAAGAATGTGTCTGCAAATGGTAGGTAAAGAGGAATTACAGAGAAGCCTGAGGACACTTTTGGGGTGATGGGTATACCTTATCTTGATTGTGGTGATAGTTCAATACGTTATAATTTAAAATTATCAGATCATTCACATTAAATGTATGCAGTTGATTGTATATCAATTATACCTCAATTAAGCTACAGTGTGGGAAGAAGGAGAAAGGGAAGGAGGAGGATTATAAATGGATACTAGAGGGAAAATGGTAGAACAAATGAGAGTGAAAAGGGGGCGAGACAAACAGAAGGAGATAACAGCGGGGAAAAGGGAAAGGGAAAAAAGACTGATGGAGGAAATTAAATTTAAAAAGGAGAGGAAGCCTGGCTGGTGTGGCTCAGTGGTTGAGGTTCGACCTATGAACCAGGAGGTCATGATTTGAATCCTGTCAGGGCACATGCCTCAGTTGCAGGCTTAGTTCCCAGTAGGGGGCATGCATGAGGCAGCAGATCAATGATTCTCTCTCATCATCAATGTTTCTATAGCTCTATCTCTCTCCCTTCGTCTCCCTGAAATCAATTTTTTTAGAAATGTTTAAAGCAGAGGGACACATCTGCTCTGTGGCTTTGGCCATCTTCTTCCCTAGTATTCTCTCATACTTGGAAAGCCAGACAGTCCATTCTGAGTCCCCGTCATCACCTTCATAAGTCACCGTGTGCCTGCAGAAGAAAGAGGGAGATTTTGAGATTCAGCAATGATGACTGGTACCTGCCACACCTAGACCTGAGGAAGCTGCAATGACTAGATCTGCCTGAGGCCCCTGTTCCCATCCAGGACCCAAAGGAGCTTGGCTGGACCAGAAATCAACCACCCTGATCTGTCACATTCTCTGGGCCCTTCTTAACATGGCCCCTGTCTGGTTCGCAGGAAACTAAGATAAAATTCTTCCCCTTCATTAAGTCCTGAAGGCAACTGGTAGTTCCGGCTTGTCTTGTGGTTTCATATGCCTTTATCCCTCAGGAACTCCAGAGTTGGTAAACTGGAGCAGAAATTGCCACAGTATAAAATCATACTCTTCAGCGCAAGGTTTCCCTTCTTAGGAAACTTTGCAGCACACCTCCCCTGACCTGTGTCAGCAACCACACGTATCTCTGTGCCTCCATTTTCCCACCCCCAAAGCCCAGGCATCTCAAGTGCCCTTTGCACTACTGCATTCCCTGAAGTTCAGACTCACCAGGACTTCCAGATTAACCTGCCTCTCTGGAGCCCCTTTCCTCATGGTTCTCCAAGAGGGAAAGTAGACCAGGATGGAAGGAATGGCTTAGATATGACTGCATTCAGCCCTGGGACTTGGAACCTGAGATGACTAGAAATCTAGGAAGACTGAATACAGAGTAACACTCTAGTAGTATGACTGCATTCAGCAGAAAGATAGTGTCTACTTGGGAAGTACAGGTGAATAAAACTCAGGGGGAAATATGAGAGAATGAGTCTTTTTTTCATATTTCTCTGCACAGAATCCAACAAGACAGATATAGCAGGAGCTCCCCAATAAGCAGCTCAAAGCATCTCAGGCATGGGGCCACCTGTGCTGTCCTGTCCTGCATTTGTAAAAACAGATTGTGTGATCTCTACACCTTTTGCAGATGACCACAGCTGAAGATACCCAAGGGCTAAAAATTAAAGTCCAACTAATACCAACCATTCCATTTTTATTTATTTATTTATGTATGTATGTATGTATGTATGTATGTCTGTCTGTCTGTATTTGGAGTGAACTTCTGCTTCTCAGTCTTATAGCAGTCATCCTCAGAGAATGTATTTCTATAAATTATAATAATGATAATAAGAGCTATCATTATTGATAACTTAATATCTGCTAAGCAACATGATTGACAAGTTCAGAATGCATTGTCTCAGTTATACTACCATCCTTGGGGCTTTATTCCCATGTTGCTCCCATAAAGTTATGGAGGCTAAGAATTATTAAATAGTAAGGAAGGAAAAATAATTGCTAAGAAACTAAACACCTAGCCAAGCTACCCATCAAAGAAAGAAAGAAAGAAAAAGAAAGAAATTTTCTAACATACAGACAGTCTCAAAGTTGACCTCCCCTAGGACTTTATTGAGAGAACTAATAAAGAATGTGCATCAGGAATAAGAAATGTGAACCCAGAAAATCATAACAGTAGTCATGAGAAAAATAAAAACAGAGTATATGAAAATTAGTATTCATTTGAAAAAAAATACACATTCTACCAAAATTCAAGATGGTTAGTTAGATGACAGAATAGAGGAGAAAGGTTCAATGAAGAGTTTCTAATGTTAGGGAATATAGAAATGCCATAGATACTCAGTGATTGTGTAACACATCACTCTCAGAAACTGACAAACCCATCAGAGAATAGTAGGTAAGGAGAAGACTTGTGGTCAGGATGGCAAAGTAATAGCCAGGTATACATTGTGCTTGCCTCCTCCCATGACAACATTGAAATTACAACTATATTATGAAACAACCACCCTTGAAAGACTCCTGAAGACTTCCTGGACAGAAGTCCTGAAACTAAGGATATACAAAAGAAGCCACGTGGAAACTGGTAGTAGGGGCAGGGACATGAACCAGGCTGTCCTACAACCACATGTGGTGCTGGGGAATCTGCTTCGGAGTTCTCTCCTGTTGAGTGAGGGGTTCCAGCCCCACAATAGACTTCCCTATCCTGAAGCACCAGTGCCAGGAAGAGGAGTCCCCATGACATCCTGCTGTGAAAATCAGCAGGGATTCTGTGTGGATGAGGTGGAGGCTGCTAGAGACTCAGGCATCCTGTTAAAGGGCCAGAGCACAGTCTCACTGGCTCACAACCCCTTCCCTAAGCAGCATCAAGGGGGCAGTAGATTGAAAAGAGTATCAGGGACAAACAGGGAGGAACGGAATTGTTTGGCTTCAGAGTGAGAGCTGGAGGGACGGCTCTGTCTGGGACAGAAGGGCTGGTGGAGGCCATGGTTTCTTTGTTGAGCTCTCCCCCCACCCTGCCTGTAGGCACAGGCAGTGCCAAGTCTGAGTCTCCATCAAACTGCTAATACCACTTACCTCACCTGGTGATGCCCTGAGACTGGGCTCCATGCAACTCACTCAGGCCAGAACCTCCTTCACCAGCTCTTCCTCACACGCAGCTGGCCTCTGCCTGTGCTGTGGGCTTTCCTAAAATCTCTGAATGGTCATAAAGCCCAAACAAGCAGCTGCTGGCCTCAGAGTGAACTGTATGTCCTGCTGAGTGGTCCCAAGCTCGGGGCACAAGTGGCAGCTGGCCTCGATTTGCAGCAGAGCCTCGCCCAGGCAACTCCGAGCCCAGCACAGGCAGATACCAACTATACATTGCTTTTTAGCTCCTACCATGAAGCCCCAGGCCAGGTACAGGAATCCGTTGACCTTGGCTTTTACCAGAGGCCTTCCCAAGAGGCCCAAATACCAACACACCTGGTGGCCAGCTTAGAGCACTCCAGAGCACCAGCCATTTAGCTCCACAGTGACACGTACAAGGGGTGGACTAGGCTGGCACCAGCGCCCCACTAAGGTGAATCCCAAGCCTTGGGGTTAGCCCTCCCACAACAGCACATCTACCGTAGTCACAGTCAGTCCTCACAACCAGTCAGCCTGAGGGTCAGTCCCATCTACTGACCTGCCAGCAACAATCATGGCTCAATTTCACACAGTACACACAAGAGCCTGGAGCACACAGCTCAGGAGAGCAGGGAAACTGTGCCACTGGGCCCCAGATCTGCCAATTCACAACCTATCCAGCAGGCAGGAGGTATAGCAGGAGACCCAGAAATCTGGGGAACCCCTTTGGGAGAGGGCCATGTTTAGAAGAGCAAGCAGAGCTGGTCCTGCTGTGCTGTAGGAAACATGGTGGTGGGCAGCAAGTAAGGGGATCCCTAACTCCAGGGCTTCCAAGAAATTGAGGTATAAAACCACACTGAGCCTCAGTGTGCACTCTCTAGTCTATGCATTTGAAGACAAGAGGGCCCTTTGCTTAGCCAGGCCCAACCCCATGCCAGCTTGTGGAAGTGAGGTCTCTGGAGAGGAGGTCTGCACTGGGAGCTCTGTGTGCTCAGAGGTGCAGAGGCACAGCTGGCCCAGTTCCCCTGCCCAGGCCCTTGGGCCCCATGGAGCCCCACTGCAGACCAAGAGCTGGGATGTGGGAAAGGCCAGCAGCTATAGGACACAAGCGCTGACCTGGCCAGGGTCTCCATCTATCCCTCTGTGTGCCTCTCTGTGCTCCCTAAGCTTGGCCCTGCACTGTCAGGCATTCACTCAGTCTCTGGCTCCAGCAGGTTCCAGGCCAAGTTTAGCTCAGCCTCTGATGCCTGCTCAGGAAAGTGCTGCATAGCTAAGAAAATAACAGCCCTTCTCCCTTAGTTTACACCTGGGCTCTCCTCCACCACCTGGATCTGACCCTCAAGGGGTCCAGACCACCATTTCTTGACCCACTCCCAACAAGGTGCTTCTGAGACAGGCCAAAGTGGGGGTCTCCCTCTCTGGGCTCATCCTTGTGTCCTATACTAAGTGGAAATGCCTCTCAGATTTGAGCAACAGAAGTCAGGTGACTGGGAGGGATGCTTGGGAACAAGCTGATTTGGTTCCTACCCAGCAGGACACTCAGTGAGCGCTGAAGGCCTGGTGTGAATAGTTAGCTCAGGTGTTTGGCCTAGAGTGGTGCTGGGGTGGGGTACAGACACCATACAGGGTTCTTTCTTCCACAGTCAGGCCTCCACCTTGGCCCCAACACCTCACCTCAGCTATAGACTGGGACCACAAGGGCCTCCCTGGATTCTGGAGTTCATATTTCAGGCCATCTTTTGCTCTCTTTTTACCCCAGGCCCAGGGAAACCCACTGTGACCCAGCCTAGAGATGACTGAATCAGGGGCCAGCTGGGCTGTAAATGCAGGGAACTCGGCCCAGGTGTCCTTCAAGACCAAGTCAAAATCAGAAAGTGCACCAGGAATAATACAGAGTGTGGTCTGAAGGTCAGATAGATAAGGGACAGGCTGAGTCTCCTTGCCCGGGTCCCTCCTCTCTGTAGCTTGGCCTGAGCTCTTCCTACCCACTACTCCCCATGCATCCACAGGAACCCAGGGGCAGATAGCACATTAGCTAGTTCTGCTGCTCGAGTTTCTTTAGAGAAGACATAGCGAGGGCTGGGCTGAACCTTCCTGTGCCCACAGAGGAAGCTCTAATGGACCATGGTGAGATGGGGGCAAAAATCCTTGTGAAACAGCCAGCAGGGGATGAGGAAACAGAAAAACAATCTGCCTCAGATACAGCCCAGACTGACTCAGCCCCATCACCCCCATCAGCCTCTGCAGTCTCCTTGGCCAATGTCAATCTCAGCTCTGCTTGGTTCCCATGAGTCACAGGGAGCTCACTCACTCCAGTCAGCCCCTACAGGGTTGGGTGAGCTTTTAAGGTCAAGAAAGTTCTCCTGGAATGGAACTAATATCCAACTGCATAGGACAATTCCTGTGGAACTGGTTCTCTCTTTGTGTCCATGAAAAATGTTTCCTCCTTCCGGCCTCAGTGAGGACACGAGTGTTTCACACATACAGTGTCTGGCGCATAGAAGAAACTTAATGTTGAATGAAGAAAAACATATTTTAAAATCCACAACAAAAAAAAAATTGTTCTTTTTTAACAATTTCCTGACATAATGTCACTACCTCCCATGTTTCACTTCTGCCATTATTTTCTGATAAGCATGAGGAAGTGCCTGTGGGGATCCACAGGATGTGGGATTAAATCCTGGCCTTGTCTTTGAATAATTGCGTGAACTTGAAAGTGTGGCTTTATTGCTGTGCCTCAATTTCTTTGGTAAAATCTGTAAACAAAGGATTGTTTTTGGACATTTAAATGAATACCTACCTTCCTTGAAATGGGGTTGGGCAAATGTTAACTATCATTACCATCATCTTCATCAAACTACGATTGTGGTACCCCTCTTTGTGGTTCTCAACTGTGTATGTGACAATTGTGCTTTAAGCATTGTTATTGCGGAAGAGGGGGAGGAAAACCAGAGGTAGGAAAGCAAACTGGTGAACCCCTGTGTCTCTGAGCTGGGATGGATGAAATGGTTGCTATTTAACTTATGATGAAGGAGGGGGGTGATGTTTCCTTGATCCCCATTTCAGACACACAGTCATGGCTCTTTATTGAGAGTAGGACCAGGGCAAGGTTCAGGCAAAAGCTAACATGTAGATAGACAAGGAGAATTTAGTTACAAAAATGGTCAACAATAAAGGTGTAACTAAGTCCAGAGAGCAATACATCAATGAGTCAGCTGTCAGACCTGGTGAAACCCAGGAGTTAATGACACTGGCCTGCTTGCACTAGCAAATGCCCACTGCACTTCCCTCAGGAATGGAGAGCTCCAGGATGCATGCAGTGAATGGAAACACAAATCTAGGGAAAGGGATTGTAAATCCCTGACTTCTTTGTGGGTTCCAGCATGGTGGAACACTGGGTGTGATTGGTCCCTTGTAACCAGGTAACTGTGGAATGTGTTCTGATTGGCTGGCAGCCGCCAGGAGAACAGACTTCAGTTGAGAAGCAACTGTGGAAGGAGAAGGGGCTTTGGCTGTGCTCTCTTCCCACTGTGGTTGTAGCTCTCAGCGCTCTTCTGATCCCTATCCGTTTTCAACAAGTCGTGTTGGTTGCTGTCCTCACAAAGGAGTCACCCAAAGAGGTGAAGCTTCGGGGGTGTGGCTGGCCCTGAGCGCCACCACCCCGCCCTCCCAGGGCCCGGCAGCCCAGAGGCCAAGCAAACAGTGGGTGAGGCCTACCTGCTTGTGCGGTGAAGCCTTGGGGCTGCCAGCAGGTCTAGCCTTTTTTGGGGGGAGGGACTGCTGAGGGTTGTGGGGTGGGGGGAGGGAAGTGGGGTGTGAGTGAACCAGCAGTAGCAGTGAGGAGTGGAGGTGAGCCATGGGGAACTGGTGCACCTGCTGTCTGAAGCCCCGTGACAGCCCCAGACGCACCCCCAAGCTGGATGGGGGCTCCAGTCATGTTAAGTCAAAGTGTGAGTCTGAGGTTCATGAAGAGGCTGCCAGGGACACAGGGCCAGTGGAAACAGTGCCTGCTACCCCGAAGTCTGAGAAGTTGAATTCTGAGAAGTTGAATTCCTTAGCCTTCAGGGGCTACCACCAGAGGAACATCAGCGCCCCAGTGACGCTCCAAGGTAAGAAGCAGCAAATGCCATCTGCTCTTTGGCGTACCTCTGGCCTCTGCTGCCTCCACAGTCCCCTGGGAGGACTCACTGCCTTGGACTCCTTCCAGCTGGAACCAGCTTTCCTAGGGATGGGCACCTGGGTTCCCCACCCCTGCTTCTTTCCCCCTTGCGGCCGATGTTTTTCCCTCTTTACTACCTGAGTAGCAAGGTAGGATTTTGACACTCCTGCTTGCCTGCTGACTTTCCTCACTGCTTTGTTCAGTTGAGCTTACTTGCTGGAAAAGCCACACGTGGCCAGGTTTTTCAGTTGATTATGACAGAAGTACAAGGAATGAGGGTCCCATTATATTTGAAGTAATGCAGCAAAATAAAGCATGGGGTGTCCGACCCACATGTTCATGGTGTGTGTGTGTATTTTTCTTGTTTTAAGCTAATCGCTTTTCGTTAGGTTTGCTGTGTTTCTCAAGTTTCTTCCAGAGCCATGGGTGACTCACAGTAGAGTGGAGACAATAAAGGAAAAGCTACACCATGGCCCTCTCTGCCCTCATACGGGACTGTTTCTGTGGTGCCCATCCCACACCATAGGAGGCAGTGTGGGAAACGGTACAACCCAAGACCCTCTTCAGAGCTTTTATTCTTCTTCTGGCCTTTGTGAGAGCAAAATGACCTTGTGTGCTGTAGACATGTGCAATTAAGGCTAACATGTTCATTTTCCTTTTTATTTTTTAAATATTTTTTAATAGTTTATTGATTGTTGGAGAGAGAGGGAGAGGGAGAGAGAGAAACATGGATGTGAGAGTAACATCGACCTGCTGCATCCTGCACACCACCCCTTAGGGACTGAGCCCAAAACACAGGCGTGTGTCCTTGACCAGGAATGCAACTGGCAACCTTTTGGTGCAGGGGACGATGCCCCACAAACTGCAACTCCAAGCAGGGCTACTAAGCTAGCACTCACTTAAAATGTAAATTTAAAATGGTTACTTTCCAGTTGAGTAAAGACACTGATTTTTATTTTTAGTGAGGCATTTTAGTTGATTACCAATGAGTAGTTGCGGTCGTTTCCAGGGAACCTCATGAGCCTGGGTACTAGTGCCTGGCCAGAAACTGGTTCTCAGACCGTCAAGTCTTAGATCCTGTTGGTTCAAATGAGGTGGGTATAACTGTACAGTCAGACGCCACTACTGGGTAGAGGTTCAGATATGCAACAGCTAAACTTTTTCATTAGCTATCGTGTCTCTCACCTGGTCTAATTTGCTTTGCCCTTTTCTTCTGTACATGGAGAGTCTTTCATTTGTACCTAATATAGGTGATATGTTAGGTCAAAAAGTAAAACTTAAGTTTTTAGATTTTACTCAGGGGGCTCATCTTTCCAGCTAATTCAAACTATAAATTTTGTTGTAAAGTATTTAAAATGGAACAAAATTTTGTCTCATTTTGTATGTGGTAGTTTCTCAGATAATGGACCACTGTTATTTTTATATGGCTTTTGTATCAGAATTGACCAGTTAATTTTTTTATTCTTAGAACAAGACAAGAGGAAGAACAATGATGTAAGTAAACAGTTGAAGAGTTAAGAAATTAATAGTTTGATATAAAAGTTGTCTGCTGTGATTCCTAAAAACTATGATGGATGGATTCTGATAGCATGGACTTTATTTGTAGGTTTCTCATTTGTAGGTTTTCTCAATCTCTTCTATTTTCCTAATTATTCTAGATTGAAGGAGAATTTGTTTCTTCAAATAGTGATACTTTTCAAAAAGTATATGGTCTGGAACTTCTGATTAATAAGGAAAAAATGGCTTTGCAGTGAAACAATTGAAACAAGCAAAATGTTTTTATATAACATATGGATGTTTCTGATTATAGGCTGCTGGCAATTTTTAAATGCTCTGTATTTTAAAAGGCGTCGAGTAGATTTTTCCCCTGGCGATCTCTTGTGCATTTGTGGTGGGTGCTGATGGGAAAGTATGACAGCATGAACAAAACTATTTTCTATGAAATGAGGAAGGACGGCTCATGTGAATTAGTTTTCAAAAAGAACAAAACCAAACATATTACAGTTATTAGTATTTTCTGATATTCAAAAATGCTACTGTTATTCTCAAATATTTACAATGATTAGTTATTGGCCTTACTTTAAGGAAGAGAATTATCAAAACATAGTTAAGGCTGTCAGTATTTGATTATTGCTGGATTGTTGGGCTCTTTACAAATCAATGGGTACTTCTCAAATAAATGGGTACTTCCGAAGTGTGTTAAAGATAGTTTGTTCTCCAAAGGTTCTCAAACCTTTTATCGTCACTCTCCGGTACCACTGCAGATAAATTCTAAATTGTATCTGCAGTAAGATTTACCGCCCAGATGTAAATGATTTAAAGAACTTGCCAAGCACTCACACTGCTGCTTTGTCCCAGGTTCTGTGCTCAGCAGCTAGAGGTAGGAGAGGAGTCAGAGTCCTCCCTTCCCTGGAGAAGCTTAGGTTTCTATGAGAGGGGTATCCTGTAAGCAGTTGATGCGTGTGACAAGTGGCCACTCGGATGTGGGAGTGTGCAGGAGAGAAGTTGGGTGGTGTGGCTGCTGGTGACGGTAGCCTGGAGGTAGGTGGGGAGGAGTTAAGCTTGCTGGACCAGGAAGAAGAGGGCTTGTAAGCAGAGCACACAGCCTGCGTGAGGCAGGATGGAGGTGAGTGTCAGATGACCAAGAGAACAGAATTAACATTTAGAAATGAGTGGAAACTATTCTCTGAGGTTCTCACTTGAGTAGTGTAATGATAGTCTTCCTTAAACATGAAGTGAGAGTTGAGTTCTGAAAGTTGTTTTATCTAGTTTTGGGGAAAGTGAGGCTCAGAGAGACCTGTGGCCCCAGCTTGATAGCAAATGGGCAGCCCTGGCACACACACACCTCTGACCAAACATGCTTGTTTGTCTCTCTGTCTCCTGAGCTAATACTTATGACGGCCTTTCATTTACTGCAACAAATGATCGTGAATTTTAATTATTCACATTGCATTTAAGTGTAATAAATGAACAAGAAAGTAGGAAATCTTAGCTACGTTTGCTCTCTTAAGGAAAAAAAAACACACAGAAATCTCATTCTAAACTTTTTACACTATTTTAAAGGGGATTTATAATAGGGGTTTGCCAGGTTTGATTATAGGTTCTTATCAAAGGCAGCATTTTATAAGCCATTCCTTAAATCTTTGGAAGTTGGACTATCTACTGGGTTTACAGAGAGCTGCACATGACATCACACTCAAGCAGTTCATGGACTGTAAGAAAAACCTTAATGCTTAATTGTTTGACATTTTAACTAAGAGAAAAAACAGACACTTTTATAGGTTTAGGATACGTACTATGACATTTGCTTCTCTTTCCCTCTACGTCAGGAATTTCCAGGGTGCCTTGCTAAAGGATACAGGTCATGCCCCACGGTGTTTCTCTCTGACGATGCCATCAGACAGCCGGATTTTAAAACCACCATCCAATCGTGTGTCCCACTAGGTTGCTGCAGGCTGAGTGACAGACCCCCTTCTACTGAAAGCACCCTAGTTTTCCGTAGTTTCAGCCACTTCGTTGTCCTTCTCAGTGACCAGGTTAAGAAGCTGGTGTCAATTATCTATTGATTTCAAGGACCTAAACATGAATTTCAATTCCCATGTTACCATTAGAGTGAGTGGAAGAAGGGAAAGCCAGTTAGCAAATAAGAACCCGCCCCCCCCCCCCGCCCCTCCCAAGTCTTCTTCTTTTCTGTTTTTAAGACATTGTTCACCATAATGAAAAGGAGATGTGCTTTTTATTGGGTGTTTCTATTAAAACATTTCTTTATGGGACATGGGCCTAAAACAGTGCACAGCACTTTGGAAGCTACTCTTGCAAGAAGAAGCAGCTTGTCCCCTACTGGCACCAGAGTGTATATGCATTAAAAGTTAATTGGATTTTTAAAAAAATATATTATTTATTGATTTTCTACAGAGAGGAAGGGAGAGGGATAGAGTTAGAAACATCGATGAGAGAGAAACATTGATCAGCTACCTCCTGCACACCCACTACCAGGGATGTGCCCGCAACCAAGGTACATGCCCTTGACCGGAATCGAACCTGGGTCCCTTCAGTCCACAGGCCAACGCTCTATCCACTGAGCCAAACCGGTTAGGGCAAAAGTTAATTGGATTTTGTCAGATTTTTCTCATCGTACATTTTTCCCAGCGCTATTTCTGTATGAAAATTTACTTTTCCTTCCTACCCCCTAAAACACATCAGTCTTAAAGAACAACTTTTTAAGCTAATTCCTTTGTGAGTAAAATTTGTTCAACTGAAGTTTTAATTTCATAGGTATATTAAATTTAATTGTATAGCTTTAGGCAGGTTTATACTTAAGCAGCCATGAGCAGTGTTATGATGATAAAAAGTATTTATTAATTTCCCCACAGTCTACCCTTGGAGGTGAACTTTAAAAACACCCTAAGATGACACTTCTAAGCTTATTTAAGAGAGAAAATACATATACTGTCCAGCTTCCGGGTTCTCATGGGGGTTATCCAAGGTACATTATCAGTGTCTCTGGAATCTGAGTGCTGATTTTCCAGCACACAATTTGGGAAATGCTCATTGACAGTATTAATATATTCACCTTTAATTGTATTTTTCAGCCTTAAAGACATAATTAGCTTTAAAACATAATTTTTATAATGTACCAACTTTTTGTTAATTAAATTATTAGTAACGTCTACTTTAGTTAAAAATAGCAAGTTCACAATTATAGTAATGTATCTTTTTTTTCTCACACTTATAACAGTAGTTGAGATCAAATTGTGTTTCAGCAAAAACTGAGCCCCATCTCTCTAAACTCCTGAGCTTTGGGGCCTATTGAGTAATCACTGAATGTTTTTATTCAGCCAAGACACTAAATCCTGGAGTAAAGAATAACAACACTCAACTTTGCATACATTCTGTAGCTTCTTTTGAATTCAAAAGACTCTGATGTTACAGAATAATTCAAAAGTAGTTGTAAAGGTTAGCCTTGCCCAGACAAGTAGGTTTCATGCTTCTTTCTCCAAATTAGTCTAATTCAGGAAGTGCAGTAAATTTTCATTTGCTGTCCTTCACTTTTGAAAATGGTCATTCAGCAGATTCACTATTGGTGAAACAACGGTTTATTGAGGAAATTAATAGAGCTAACTGAGTTTTGAGAATGATTTTGAAAAATGTTCATCATGGTACATTGTTCCCAATGGCGTGCAGTCTTTATTAGAATCACTTACGAAACTTTTCTAAAAATGTGTGTCTCTAAATGCATGCATTTCATCCCCCGCCCAACACAGTCTCAGTGTCAAGCAGAGGAAAACTGTGAGGCATGATTACAAGGGCAAAAGCATCCAGGGAGGTTCTGCTCTCATTGCAGCTCCTGGGAGCTTTATAAACAACCCCATGTCTTCCCAAAGCCAGTGAAGGCTGCACATCTCTAGGTGGAGACGGGCAGTGTCTCCAGCTCCTCAGGGGATCCCAGGGAACAGCCAAGCTCGGGAGCCACTGCCTGGTTAGAACGGAGGGGAGAGAGGGCCTCCTCGCTGTTGGCAGGACCTTGAGCAAGTCAGTTTCAGCCTTGGTTTTCTTACCTGTAAAATAGGTTGTTGAATTAAATGTCAAGGTTCAGTGGTCCTTTTCCGCTTCTGTGCTTCGAATTCTGTGACTTTGACATCAACTTGAAGAGGAAGCTGTTCGAAGCCCAATAGAAGTATCCCTCTTGGATGCTCGCGGTGTTACAGGCCTTTTTACAGCGACTCATATTCCACAGCCCCAGTTATGACATTCAGATTTACCTTCTCTCAGTGAATTTGAGCTTCTTTAGACACGGAGATCAAAGGAAAAAAGCTTATCCCTTAACTCCGAGGACCCCGTTGTTGCCTATGACACCACTTCTGTGAATACCTTAAAAATCCAGTCACTTACACAGATCTGAGGACTTACATCTGATCATGAAAATTTCATGTAATCTCATTAGGAAATAAGTGTTATTAATATTACACTGTGAAGCATGATGCTGCGTTGTTAGCATTGCTTGTGTCCAGATAGCGAGACCTACTGATGTTGTGGGCTCTTACACTTGCCACTCAATTTCCTAATAATTGTTTAAAAGTGATGTTAAACAACTTTTTGGTGCACAGCATTTTATTTACTTGTAAGAAAATAATGGAAAATGGGTGTGTAAGTGGGTAGTGAAATAAATCAACTGAAATGCAGGGCCTAACAACTTTTCTAAAAGTACAATGACTACTGTATGGCTTAATCAAGCACGTGCACAAATACATATAACATGTACAGGATGAAATGTACCATGGGTACAAGGGCAAATGATGGGGGAGTGTGTATTAACATGTACAAGGTGGGGCCAAAGTAAGTGTACAGCTGTGAGTATGTGAAAGAGCAAAATAACTAAAACAAGGGGCAAAGTCCCATTATAGGATACTGATGGGAATGAGGATTCCAAGACCACCGGGCAGCTGGGATGGTCTTCCCGTTCCCCCCAACCCATTAACAATTGTTCTCAAACCTAACATAATAAAACCAATTGTTACAATTCCTTTGTCTTCCACAGTGTGACTTTGGCTATATATCACATCATAAACTACAGGTGAGTTTTAAAACCTGTATTGTTATTCTAGCTAATAAATGTATAACATATCAAATTGAGTGTTAGGTACTAGACATTTTTGAAGCAAGCTGTAGAGTGCTTTTTATTATATTACTAGAGGCCCAGTGCACAAATTTGTGCACAGGTGGGGTCCAGCAGGCTGGCCCTGATCAGGGCCAATCAGGCTGGGCCGGCTGGGGGCCGGGACCCTGGGCATTTGGTGGGCCAGCCCTGCCCCCTGATGGAACTCAGGTCGAACTCCCGGTCCAGGGAACAATGTGCATATTACCCTTTTATTATAAGGGATTGAAGTGAATTAACTGTTTTTGTCTTAAGACCCATAACACTTGCGTTATTGAGGATCCCAAAGAGGATTTGTTTATGTGGGGTATCTTGATATTTACTGTATTAGAAATTAAAATGAAGCTTTAAAAAATAAATCCACTGTATTTTTAAGCAATTTTTATAGCATTACTGAAATTGTGAGCTAGATAATCCTTTGTTGTGGCGAATTGTCTTGCCCACTACAGGATATAATATGCAATACAATATGAAAAATAATTATTTTCCACACCAAAATGTGAGTGGACCTGTGTCATTAATTTACATTTTTGCAAAATTTTTTAACCTCTGGCTTAATAGAAGACACCTGATTCTCATGTATATTCTGTCTTCAATCATTTGCCATTACTTCAATCATTTTAATCCTTTGCTTTGAAGGAGTATTGGGAAGACCCAGCCTCATGTAGCTATCTGCCTAGAAAAAGCTGTATTTACAAAGCCTCAGATAATTGTGATTATCCTTGGACACTGAACCAAAAGTCCACAACTGCTGGCATTTTAAAATTAGTTACAATGGAAATTTAAATCATAGCCATGAACTTGCAGGAGGTACTCTGTTAAGTTCATACGGATTGATCCATCTTGTAAACCAAATGGATCTTTCGCTGGTTCGTCATGTGATGATAATGTTATGCGTTAGTCATTTGGAGAGTATTGGTGCACTTTCTTACCACAGTGTCCAAAACGCCCTTTTGTGAGTATCACCATCAATCCCGACAGAAAAATCTTTTAAGTATTGGAAAGCTGCCAAGCAGACAAAGCAAGCACATGTTTTTGCCCAGGTTGAATAGCTCAGGTGGTCTGAGCTTTGTCCCAATATGTCAAAATTATGGTTTTGATCCACGGTCAGGGCACATACAAGAAATAACCAATGAATGTGTAAAAGTAAATGGATCAATAAATCGATGTGTCTCTTTCTCTCTCTCACCCCCCGCCCCACCTCTTACTCTGTTTCTCTGAAACAAACACAAAGAACAATAAAGACAGCCCATGTTTTCCCAGATCCTGATTTTTAGCTTGATAGCTTGATAAATATACAATTTATTTTCCCTGAAGTGACAGGCTCACTTTTTACTTTTGAGAGAATGGCAGTTGTATTCTCAAATAAAGATGTAATTGTAGGGGAAAAGTCGCTTTTTCTGCTCACAGCTAAGGCACAAGCGCTTGTCCTTAACACAACCACATTTCAGTGTGCAGCAGTGCTTGAAGCACACTCTCCCCCTATTGAGAATGTGAAAACAGCATCAACGTTTCATAATACTATTCCTTTTTATCAAGGATGTCCTTAAGTAAGGCAGAATTAGTTTCAACTGCAAGTGACAGTGAAGAATGCAATGACTGCTAGTGTTAGAGAGTGGGAATTTTTGAGCACTACTGAGGCCGTGGATATACCCCAGATAGAGTTGTCAGTGCTGACACCAGGCCAGGCCTTGAGATACGGTCTCATGGCCCCTTCCCAGCACGTAGGCCTTCTTTCATAGAACACTGTCAGCTTTCTGAAGAACAGGATGACCCTGTGAGTAACATGGTCGTCAATGGCATGACTCTGACGTTGCTTGGGAAAAACTGTTTTGTCTGGGTTACTTGCTCTGCAAGAGCAGGATGTGGTTAATGTGCTTAAAAGTGGTCCTGCACAAAGGGTGGCGGCTGCTCTCCAGACTCCCTGAGTGGAGAATGGCAGAGCAGTCACCTGGCTAGCTCGAATAAAGGCTCTTTGCTATTGCATTGGACTCGGCTCCCTGGTGGTCTTTGGGGATCATGAAATCTGGGCATAACACTAGCACAGTGTGGTACCACTGCCTTCCTTCATGCTCACAAGCCAGTGTTGCTCATCTTTGCTTTGATACAACATTGCAAAGTCAGTGTAGACTCCGGCAATGCCTCAATGTTCCTATAACATTAGTGTTGACCGCAGGGGCCTCCTGAAAAGTGGCCTAGGGGAACCTACCCCGGTGGCCTGCAGAGCTCGCTGGTTCCAATGAGCAGAGTGTTTTAGTGCGAGGGCATTTCAGTCAAAAGACTGCTCACTTTTAAATAGAAAGGCACCTTTTTAATTCAAACTTCTAACAGATACAAGAAAAAATACACACTAATAATATGATACAGGAAAATGATAAGTAGAAACACAGGAAAAAACATGAATGTCATATCCACATGAATTAAAATTCTAAAGACATTGTTGCCCAGCACTACTGCTGTATGAAGTGTCCCTGTGTGTTCCAATGTGAGCTGGAGGGATGGAAATGTATTCGGTTTGCCAGCATTGCCTGTCAGGGAGGGTCAGTGTTTTGCCGGCACCTGTAGCTGCTCACTGCAGAAAACATCGCACAGAATTTGATGTACTGAGTAAAAAGAAGTCAGGAAACCCTGTTACAGAGTCCAAGACAAGTTTGTAAAACTGCTTTGTTGAAAGTTAAGCTTCCCCCTGAATCCCCTCTCACTCCTAGATGATGTGTTACTAAGATACTAACATTTCCCGAATTAATTTTTAAATGCATTTTCTTGTTTTATAGAGTTGGAAATAGATCCTTAGATATTTTTGATGAGAGAAGGCACCCCTTCAGAGTAAGTGTCAGTTTTATTGAGGTTCTATTTGTCTCTCATACTGTGGTGTTTATTTCATACTGATCTGCTTTGAAATGAATTATTAGAAGAAAATTACTACCTCCGGCTTCTGGTCAAAGTCATCTTCTTTTCAGTCTTCTTCCCCACTGCATGTTGTCCCTAATGATTTTACAAAGGGAGTCTTGTGTGACGGACACGTCAGTGAGAACTGAGCCACAGCTTTGTATAGTCAGAGAGCTAAAGTGAGTAAATGTGCCCCAAGTAAGTAAATATACATTTATTAATGATATGTTTAGGAGCATCAAACAATATAAATGTCTGTAAATAAACCTAAAAGGTATGTTAAGGCTCTTTGAAAAAACTGAGACAACTATTTAAATTTTAAACCGATTAAAATGACAGGAATTTCCAAAGTGCCTCCCATGAGGCTCTGTAGCGACATGTTGCTGGTGCCTCCTATGGAGCACGGAACAGCCAGAGTCTTGGGGTCACAGGAACGTGAACATGTGTTTTCAGAGCTGGTTGCAGAGAAGAGTGACATGGGGCTCAACATGCCTTGTGAGCCTAAACATAGTTTACATTTAGGTAGACTTCTATAGGGAGGGTTGCGGGGGGAGGGGGGTGAGAACATACATAACTATATTCAGGTTGTCCCTGTATTTGTGTTCAATAACTGGTGAGTAGAGAATCAGTGTTGTTTAAGATCCATTGTTTACATGTCAAAGACTAAAAGACATGTCACCCAATCAAAATTATTTAGGGCCAGGTGGGCACAGTGGAAGGCTGCTAGCATGCATCTTTTCTTCAGTGGGCACTTATATTGCCTTTTCTCTTTCAGCACGAAGTGATCATACAGGCGAACTTGTTGCATAACCCTGAACTGAACGTTGTCTACAGATTTGTCTGTGCCCTTTTCAGTGCTGAGCCCCTCACTGCTGAGTGCGCGATTGTGACTTTGGTAAGACAGCTCTTCCAGAGGCTGCTTGTCTGTCCTGTGCACAGGCTGTGGTCCTGCTTTGCAAACCAAAGTAGGTTCCTGAAATGACCCTCAGAACTTGATTAAGAGAAGCTATGAAAGGAAGTAAAACACACAGTGGGGCTAAATAATCATCGGGATTGAAAATGTTCCCATTGCTGTTTCCGTCACAAACAATTGCTATTGAAGACATGAGGGGAGATCTCCGTTTCTTCCCCCAACTCCCCATCCAACTCCACCCCCCAGCCCACAGGAGACACAGGCACATGCAGTGCACATGCACACACAAGGTGTGCTGGTCGGGTAGGATGGAGGCAGTAACAAACCAACCGGCCTTAGGACAAGCTGACTCAGTGTAGGACTAAGCTGAGCCCCAGGCTGTATTCCCCGAGCAGTTCTCATGTGCGTCCTGACTGGGAACTAGAGCCCTAGGTTCTCTGTTCCTCCAATGATGGTTGCTAATCCATTCCCGCTGTCCTCTGGGCCTGCCTGCGAAGTCGCCCTGGAGCATAGAGCCAGTAGCACCTGGAAAGGCTTTGCTAGTTGCCAGCTAAGCCTCAGCTGCGTAAGGACTTTTGCGTCATCCGTTCAGAATTCCTCTGTTAATATTTTGTCATTGGAAATAGGTGCTATTCTAGTGAGAAGTGGTGGGATTTGTTACTCCTCCCCACAGCAGACCTGAAGGGGAAAGTCAGCTGCATGGTGGGAGGAAAAGAATACTTAGGTCAGTGCCTCTCCATTGAGCATGCAGGTACAGCTTTGGAGAGGCAGCTTGTGCTTCTGAATAGAGACCTCAATGGGCACTGGGTGAGACTCAGGCCTTTTCATGGAGCTGCCATCCCTCTGGAGAACAGAACACCCGCAGGGGAAAGGCAGGAGCGGTGCTTCCGTGGGGAGAACTGAGTAACACAGGAGGAGAGCCTCTGTGTTGGAAGAGAGGGAGTTTTTGTGGACACGTTAAGCTTTGCTCCTGGGAGCCAGCGGAGAAGCAGTGTCTCTTAATTGTTTAAATAGAATTAGAGCAAGAATCTGAGCTACAGATGGGGAAGTAAGAGTAGCTGTTCACATGCAGAAAAAGCATGAGAATAAAAAGTGGCAGGAGAGAGAATGAGGCAAAGAGCAGGCATCCCGTGGATACTGATGGGCTGAGCACCCTCTTGGCAGCATTCAGCAGCTGGACCACACTCTCGAGAAGCTCTCTTGTGTGAGCTTCTCTGGTCGTTCCCTCCTGGTTTTCCCACGTCTCTAGCCACTTCCGGGGACGTGTCCCTTCTGTGCTCATAGTCCTTCCAGGTCTGCGCTGAGGTTAGAAAAGAGAACGGGTAGAACAACATTCATGAAGACAGAGCTTATATTCTACTGAGGAAGACATACTAGCTTTTTAATGAGTGTTTTTAAAGAGATGAACACGTCAGATGGTGTAAGCATCAAGAAAACAAAGCAGGATGAAGTGGTAAGGTGATCACAGGGATTTATTCTTTTAGGCAGAAAGGTCAGAAGAGCCTCTTTAAAGAGGAAACATTGGAGCCGTGCCCTGGCTGAGCTGAGGAAGATGAGGGGCTCTGGCATTGTAGGCAGGGCGGCCAAGGCACGCTTCTGAGACGGGCACATGCGTTGTGTGTTCAAGGAACAGTGAGGAGTGGCCCGTGTGGACAGAGTGCGGAATGAGGAAAGAAGATGAGGTCACAGATGGACAATATCCTATCTTATAGGGCCTGGAGGCTTGCAGGCCACGGGAAGAAGTTACATTATATCTGATGGATGGGAAACCTTTGGAAGACATTGAGTTGCGGGTGAAGTGCTCTTAAGGAAAGAGGCTATTCTGGCTCCTTGGGGAGAAGAGACTGTTGTTGGAAGTCCAAGTGGAGGCAGTAAAGTCAGGAGTCAGTAAGAGTGATGCAGGTGAGAAGTGGCCAATGCACTGGAAAGCGGTCAGATTCCCACAGCTAAGGGGAGGCAAGAATTGCTAACAGATTGGAGCACGCTAGCTCAAGTGGAACCTTTTGGTCCCAGCAACTAGGCAAGTGGCAGTGCCCTCTATGCTGATAGGGCGGCTTGGGGAGTGGGCAGTGCGGATGAAGAGCTGTGGTTTGTATTGCTTAGGCTCCGATGCCCTTAGCAATAGCAGTTTCAGTGGAGGGATAGCGCCAGGGACAGACTAAAGTGGGTGAAGGAGGCAATGGGAGGTGAGAAGCAGCATCAGGCATTGACCCTGAGCAAGATGAGAGAAGCATTCTAGGGACTTGGTGTGGCAGCAGGGGACCTAGGTAAACACATTCACACTGGGGGCATCTGGGCAGACAGGGAGGATTCTTCAAAAAGAGGCGAGGGTGGGAACAGTGTTCTGCAGAAGTGGGCTGGGACCGACTTCACTGATAGAAGGTCCGCTTCGGTGAGAAATCTCAGTTCCACTGCCACGGGAGGGCAGGTGGGGTGAATGGGCGAGTAATGGCGCACACTGAGTCTGCCAGTACAGGTGGCGGGAAGTCGGGAGGCTGTGGGTGTTGGGCAAGGGCCTCTAATCATTCCTGTCAAGTAGAGTTAATCTGAAAGTAGCTCCTTCTTAGGACAGCTGCGAATGCTGAGTTTTGAGGAATGGGCGCAGCATTTCCCTGAGAACACATCATGTTCAATAAGCATTTGTTTTTGAAAACGCAGTTGAGTTTGGCAAATCATCTGAGTTGTCAATCTGATAACCTTCAGACAGTAAACACACTATTTAAAATTGATCTTTTTGTCTCATGCACTATTCTGAAAGGCATGCTCTGAGGTAACAAGAAATCACAGCTTAGCTCTATGACCTACTGGGCTGCTACCTCGCCCAGTTCTCTGTAGAGGAGACGCTGAGTGCATGTCAAAGGCATCATGAGCCTCCCCGTCTGCCTGGCAGGGTTGGAGGAGCCCCAGGTACACAGAGCCTGGCAGCTCTGTCCCCCCCTTGAGACCAACAGCATTGCGTGCGCCTCAGATTATGTGAGACAGAGACGCTGTGCCCACAATGACCATGGAGGTGTGAGCATGAGGGGCATGAGGGGGACTGCCTGGATTTGCCGTGTTCCTCACAGAGGCACTAAGACAGGAACACGGGCAGTTGCACACACCAGCCTGCGGCTCACCTGTTTGTACTGCCTGTCCTGCTGCCCCACACAGCAGCCCCTGGGAGGCGACGTGGGCTCCAGTTTTTATCTCCAGCTTGTCCCCCAAAAGGGCTAGTTACTGTGAAAAGATAGCAGTGTTTCTGCTTTACCAGGGATTTACATATTCCAGTGTTATGTAAGATCACCGTAGAAATATGAGCCAGGTAGGATGCATTGCACCTGGCAGGCACTCAAGTGTTTGTTGAACAACTTGAATCGATACTGAGCCTCTATGTGCTCCCTTTACCAGAGGAAAGGTAATAATAGCCCCATGCATTGCTTCAGGACGTCCTTTGCTAACATGTCCATTCATTCCTCTGGCCAAAAATTGGGCTGAAAGTTCACATGGACAAAGTAGGCAACAGAAATGTCAGGTTTACAACTATGACTTGGCCTCTGGCTTTGGCTGGCCAAGCAGTGTCTAGAACCTAAGGATAGAAGGCATTTCATCCTTGCCAGGTGGCTCAGTGGATAGAGCAGTAGCCCACACACCAAAGGTGCATGGGCTCCATTCCTGGTCAAGGGCCCCCACCTGGGTTGCAGGTTCGATCCCCTCCCGAATCAGTCAAGTGTGGGAAGCAACTTATAGATGTGTGTCTGTCATATAGATGTTTTTCTCTCTGCCTATCTCTCTCTCCCCACCTCCCTTCCTTCCACTCTTTCTAAAAATCCATGAAAAAGTATCCTCCCGTTAAGATTAACAGAGAAAAAAAAGGAATTTCAAAAATGGATCAAATATGTCATTTCTAACACTTCTTTTTTGTATGTTTTTTAATATTTTAATTTTATTTTATTTTTAAATCCTCACCCGAGGATATTTTTACCATTGATTTTTTTTTAGGGAGAGTGCAAAGGACAAGGAGAGACAGAGAGCAATACTGATGTGAGAGAGACACATCCATTGGTTGCCTCCCACATGCCCCTGACCCAGGCCAGGAGTCTGCAACCAAGGTACAGGCCCTTGATTGGAATCAAACCCAGGACCCTTTAATCCACAGGCTGACGCTCTATCCACTGAGTCAAACCAACTAGGGCTTCTAACGCTTCTTCTCAAGCATTTACACTGATGGAACGTGAAAGACCGGTGCTCTACTTTTGCAGATTTTCATGGAAAGGCTTTTGGACTATACAGATATTGACATGTGTCCCATTAATTGGAGAAGAATACTTGTGGGATCCGCTCTTCTTGCCTATGAGTATTGGGACCAACAGGCTCTGTGGGGCATGAACTACTGCCAGCTCATCCATAACATCGTTACAGTCGAGGACATGTGAGTTTGTAAGGTTTTGGTAAACCTCCTAACCCTTTTCCCATACCTCATTTGCACCCATAAAGTTTACATGTTAAGAAATATTTTTAAAGGTTACATTGTGCAGAGAACTGAAATAGGCATAAAATTATATACTTCTTTCTATCTACCTTTCGTATACCAATTCATATTCCTCGTCATTAATTAGTAGGTCTTGATGTATTGTTGTAAAATGTGCATGGTATTTTGAAATGTGTTTCTCCGGTGCTTTTTACATTTTACAAGCTAACTACAGAACAACAGTACAGTAACTATCTTCGTGGCTTTCTTAAAGCCATCTCCCAGTTCCAGTCTAGTTTTAAGGGACAGACACTGGCTTTGAAATAAATGTTTGGCCACTGTTAGTGTCTTAGGGCCTCTAGACCAGTGGTTCTCAACCTTCCTAATGCCGTGACCCTTTAATACAGTTGCTCATGTTGTGGTGACCCCCAACCATAAAATTATTTTCGTTGCTACTTCATAACTGTAATTGTGCTACTGTTAATAAATCATAATGTAAATATCCGAGTTTCCTGAGCACTGAGCAACCACAGCAGTGCTTGTGGGGGCCGTAGGTTAACCATGCGGGGGCCCCTCAGAGATGGCATGTGCGGGAAAGTGAAACACCAGCGTCACGGAGGGCTTTCGGTCTGGCCACACTGACTGCTGTGGAGGGCTCTGGGGGTGGTCGGCAGGATGAGCCACAGAGGTACCCAACAGACTCTCAGAGCGCCCACCTGGCTGACAGTGAGAGTGTCTTTGTGGGTGGCATTTAGAATCAGGTGAAGGCACACCTCTCAACTATGCTGAAGAGCACAGGAAGGTCAAGATCCTCACGGGCAGAGGCCAGAGTTTGGTTTTGGAACCTTTGCTCATAACTCTGGATGCCTCTCATGCAGAATCACCCAAGTGCATATTGACAGCTGTATGGAGGCTACTGGTGCCTCAGGGAAGGGACAGAGATGGCCAGCAGCTGGCAAAGTGGCTTTTGGTGAAAACGACCCCTTTGATAACAGTGCAAACTGAGGAGTCACGGTGACCTTGCTGGCAGCCATCTTGGCAGCCAGTTTGACAGCAAATGATAACTGAAATAAATGGGAGCACTTTAGGAAGTTGCAGAAGCTAAAGTGACTTTGGTCAGCACTGTTGTCAGTCTTCAAAGCGGTCCCTTGAAGGTAGGAAATTTTATATTCGTGCCCCACGATGATGGCCGCTGACCTTTTCTCAACACCTGCAGCTCAGCTGCCTGGGCCCTGGTTAGAGGTACAGCATCAGGGAACTGCAGGGCAATGTGTGGGTTCTCACTCCTGGGAGCTCCGTGGGCAGTGGGGGCAGGTCTGGGGCCAGGATGGCTAGTTGTAAACAATGCTTTTTGTGCATGAACAGAGGCACATGGGAGCTCTGTGTACACTAGGCTGCTTTTGTTTATGACCTTTGCAGGTTGGAAGGCTTTACACCAGTGTTGAGTGTACATTGGTTTTGTCCCCCTGCTGTTGACTACCATTTGGAATGCTCACATTTTGTATCTAAATTGAAAGTTCATGTCTATCAGCTTTTCTTAAAACTTCCCAACATCTATGTGTGTTTTTAGGTTATTAAAAACACAGTATTTCTCTCTGTCTCTCCTTGTCTCTTCCACTCTCCCCAAAAAAAAAAAAAAAAAAACAATGAAAAAAATATCGTCGGGTGAGGATTTCCCTTCAGAAGCATAAATAAAACGGAGCAGCTGATATTCAGAAAATTTTACTGTAAATAGTAGGCTGTTCAACTCACCATTTAAAAATAAATAAAAAATAGCCCCAGCTGGTTTGGCTCAGTAGATAGAGCATAGAGAAAGGTCATAGGTTTGATTCCGGTCAAGGGCATATGCCCGGGTTATGGGTTCGATCCTCAGTGGGGAACTTGCAGGAGACAGCCGATCTATGATTCTCATCATGGATGTTTCTTTCTCTCTCTCCCTCTTCCTTCCTTTCTGAAATCAATAAAAATATATTTTAAAAATAAAATAAATAAATAACCAGAAGATGCATATTCTGTAGTCATGCTTTTCTTCCATGATTAAACGCCTATTAATAGACCTCTGATAATCCTATGAAGGGGCTGTATTTGTACACAATTAAAAGATAGCACTGGAGAAAATATAGCAGCAATAGTAAAGTTTATTTCTTCCTGTAGGAAGTAAGTACTGAATAGCTGGTTATCGAAACATAATCTGATTACGTGTCTATATGAATAGGAAAAATTTTAGAAATAGGTTCTTTTTGGTTGAAAGTTAAACAAATAAGAAAACCTTCTATCAGCTCCTATTCTACTGCTCTCCAGACAGGAGAACATCCACTTTCATTGAACTGTCCAGTGGGTAGCATATTAAAGCCTTAAACTAAGAAAACAGGTTTGTCAGAATTTAAGCCTCTCTCATGACTGTTCTGGTGTTTGTCATTTTTATAGAATTAACTCTATCACAGGAGTGCTGGGCAAGTAGAACAATTACTCTAATTTTATATTTATTTATTCAGCAAGTGACAGGAGTCCATCACATAGCAAACACTGCTCCCAAATTTCCTTTCACACTTTATTGGAGTCACCCCTGTGGGCAGGCTCGCCTTCTGCTCAGGCAGGGGCAGGGGTGCTGAGCAGGCAGGAGGCAGCCCCACGTGGGAGAGCACGGTTGCAGTCTGACCATCAGAGGTCAAGTCCTAAAGAGGGCTTAATCCAGCCAGGTCACCTATCTTTCATGTTTCTGTCTCCATAGTTTAAAAAGTGCAGCCTGGACTGTCATAGGGACGATTTCTCATCCCAGTGGGGATGAGGTGAACAGAAACTTCCCTTTTGTTTTCTGCTGTTAGTCCCATGCACTGAGTGGGGGAGGGGTCCCCTTTCCCATAATATGTGGCCGATTTATTTATTTATGTATGTATGTATGTATGTATTTATACTTGAAGAAACCTTATTGCCTCAAGAGTGTTGCCCCCTCAGATAGTAGTGGTGGCTTCCGATGGATCCATTGTTGCCCTGGTGATGTGCCCGCTTGCTTTGTTGGTACTTCTATACTTCCACAAGCCCCTTCCTGTGATGGGCCTGGTGAAAATGCCTGCAAGTTTTTTAGGGCTAAGAAGCAGCACACATCATTCCTTTCCTCTGAACACGACAGCAGACCCTGGTCAGTGAGCCAGAGGCATGAATCCACAGCTGCACTCAAGGGACTCTGAGCCCCCCAGTCAGCAGCAGGAGAACAAAAGGGAGCGGTCACCTCTTCACACTTCTCCCAACTCCAAGTGCCGGGATGCCGGAAGGACCTCAAAGAGCTGCACCTCGTTTGATGGTTAGAGTCTTAGTACAGCTGGGTAACCTTGACTTGTTTCTAAACAAATTCAGAGTCATCCTAGTAGCTCAGAATGATACCTTTGAAGATAGCCCAGTTGACTAAAGTTGTTCTGTGTTGGTTTTGTCTCCTCCTCGCCCCTAGGAATGAGATAGAAAGATATTTTTTACGTTTCATTCGGTTTGATATTAAGATTACTTGCTATAAGTATGCCAGATATTACTTTGACCTTCTAACCTTAGCCGAAGAAAACAACATGGTCGATCTATTTGAACCTTTTTGCAAAGTAGAGCACTGAACCCAGAGGTAAGGCTGTGGAATCACTAAGTGGGGTTTTCTGTCTGTCACCTAAACCAATATCTGTTGATAAATTCTATGAAACAACAATTAGGAAAAAGGAAAGCTTTAAAAAATTAGCACATTAAATAAGACCTTATTAACTCTTTCACATCATGTATCTTTTTTTTTTTTTAATATTGCAACTCCTCCTTTACTATGTTGCCATTCTCAGAATGTCCACAAGAGAGCATTAGTGCAACTTCTTCCTTACTAGGGTGCTGTACTCAGAATTATGGTGCCATTCTCAGAATGTCCACAAGAGGGAACTATTGCATCTAATCCCTCACTAGGGTGCTGTTGTCAGAATGTCCAAAAGAGTCACCATTGCAACCCCTCTCTGCAGAGCAAGAGCCCTCTAGGTCGCTCAGTAGGGTTTTCTTTAAAAAAAAAGAAAAGAAAAGATTCACAACTGAAATGGACACATTTAAAATGGACGCTTTCTATAGTACCTTCGTGGCACTTTAGAATAAAATGTTATCTACAGTAATTAACGTGCAAGTGAAATAGTTCCTTATGATGCTTCAATCATTAGACCTCCCTACCTTCCAGTAAAGTACAGCACATGCCTATGTCATTAAAATTTGCTTAGAGTATGTAATAACTAATGAAAATTGGATACAATTTGAATAGCTCACAAAACATTGATTTTTGCCCAAGTGTATGTTTAGTATGTTTAAGGAAAATGTACAGGCAACAGATGATATTGTTGTTAGGAGCCTGTCACACCCTTGACACCATTGAGAACCCAGAATTTAAATAATTCTAAATTCCTTTGTTCTGGCAATCGAATTGTAGCCCTTCAGGGACTTCCCTTAGTGAGTTTGCAGAAAGAGGCATCCACAGGACCTGGCAATGTAGACCTCAGCTACCCAAAGGGACAGGAACTGTATGCTATGTAAAGGAGTGTGAACGGGTGGCTATCGATGCTTTTTTTAAAGGTTGGCACCCTTTTTTAAATTGTGCCTTCTTTGTATTTTGTTTCCTTTCCTAGGCTATTTCCAGATGCCATCGAGAAAAAGACCTGTGCAGAGCTGCTATAAAAAGATCTCTTAGTGCTGACAATGTTATTGGCGTGCAACGCACCAAAGCCATGCTCTCTAAAGAAATGAGGGGTTGTAACACCATGAGACCCTCATCTACAAAAACTACAGAAGTACCACCTCTCCTTCTAAAAAGCAGTGGTAACAAGCAGTTAAAGAAACAAAGGAGGGCCCTGACCAATTTGCCTCAGTGGTTAGAGCATCAGCCCACTTCACCTCAGAGTCCTGGGTTCGATTCCCAGGCAAGGATGTGTAACTGGGTTGCAGGTTTGATTCCTGGCCTCAGTCCAGGCCCATGTAGGAGGCAACCAGTTGATGTCTCTCTCACATTGATGTTTCTCTCTCTCTGTCCCTCCTCTCCTCCCTGTCTTCTCCTGTCCCTCCCTCTCCCCATCCCTCCCTTCCACTCTTTCTAGAAAGTAATGGGAAAAATATCCTAGTGTAAGGATTAGAAAAGAAAAAAAAAGACAGGTATAAACAGGTTTCCCTCAAATCTTAGGGCAATTTAAACTTTGATATTGTGTGCTTCGGCATCCAAGGCACCCCTGCAGAAGTATAAATGCTACAAATTTATAAAACAAAATTTAAAATTTAATTAGAAAACTTAGCCAGAGAGATCCAAGATGGCTGTTAGGAAAATGTAGGTAATCACCGCCTCCCACAACTACATAAAAATTACAGCTAAAATACAGGACAACCATCATTCAGAATCACCTGAAATTTAGCTGAATGGCAGTCCTACATCTAGAGAAGTAAAGAAGATTGACTCTGGTAGGAGGGGCGAAGGCATGGAACTGGATGGTCTGAAACCCATCAGAAAAGCAAAAAGAAAACAGATTCCAAAAATATGAAGATTGTGTAAGGAGCCCCTGGGACAACTTCAAGGGTACCAATATTCACATCATGGGGTGGCTGGAGGAGGAGAGAGAGAGCAAGTTATTGAAAATCTGTTTGAAGAAATAACGACAGAAAACTTCCCCTACCTGGCACAGCGAGTCCAAAACAAGAGGAACCCAAAGAGGCCCACAGCAAGACACATCATAATTAAAACGCCAAGGATTGAAGACAAAGAATCTAAAGAGCAGCCAGAGAAAAGCAGTTAGTGACCTACAAGGGAGCGCCCATATGACTGGCAGCTGATTTCTCAACAGAAACTTTGCCAGAAGGAGTTGCAAGAAATATTCAAAGTGATGAATAACAAGGACCTACAACTGAGATTACGCTACCCAACAAAGCTCTTTTAGATTTAAAGGTCAGATAAAGAGCTTCACAGACAAAAATAAAGCTAAAGGACTTCATCATCACCAAACCAGTATTACATGAAATGTTGAAGGGTATTCTTTAAGAAGAGGGCGGGGGGGGGGGGGGGAGGAAGAGAGAGAAGGGGAAAAGAGATAAAAAATATGAGCAATAAAATGGCAATAAATACATATCTACGAACAGTTGAATCTAAAAATCAAAATAAACAGGGAATATACTGAACAAGATAAACTGATGAATAAAATAGAACCGGAGGAGTGGGTGAAAGTTCTAGTGGGTTGAGGTATGGGCGGGGAGGGGGGGGGCAGAGGGGGGGAGCCGTTACGGGAGCTGGAACTGCCGATTAATCCTGATCAAGATGACAACCTCCCAAAAGCACCAAGACTTCGTGGCAGAGCCCATGGGGGAAAAGCCAGTGGGGAGCCTGGCGGGCATTGGTGAAGTCCTGGGCAAGAAGCTGGAGGAAAGGGGCTTTGACAAGGCTTCTGTGATCCTCGGCCAGTTTCTGGTGCTAAAAAAGATGAAGACCTCTTCCAGGAATGGCTAAAGGACACGTGGCGACAATGCCAAGCAGTCCCGGGACTGCTTTGGGTGTCTTCCAGAGTGGTGTGGCGCCTTCTTGTGATGCTCTCTGAGGAGCCCCCAATCCCTGACACCAGCCTGGAGTCTCCAGGGTTTGCAGCTGAGTGGGGGCTGCTCCCTTGTCCTCTGCAAAGGCAACGATTGCTGTCTGCTCACCACCAATGTCCTCCGGGTCTTTGGGGGAGTTCTCTCCCCTCACCTTTTCACCTTTTTTGGAATTCTCACTCTTGCACACATCTCCCTTCTCTTTCCCCTGCCAGTTTCAGGTCAATAACCAGCTTTTCTGAGTGGATTTCTGGCCCCTACCCTCACCCCTGGTCTTTTTAATGACATTTGGCTTCTCTTTTGGCAAAACAGTCTCTGTCCATATGAAGTTTTTTAAATCAATAAAGTCAGTGGCCTTCCAAAAAAAAAAATAGAACCGGAGGCATGAATACATGGAACAGACTGTAGAATCTTAGAGGGAGAGGGGGGAGTGGGGCTGGGAAGAGATGAACCAAAGATCTTACATGCCTATATGCATTACCCATGGACTCAGACAATAGGATAGTGAAGGCCTGGGGCAGGGTGGGAACCAGGTGGAGGTGGGCAATGGTGGTGGGGAGGGAACGTCTGTAATACTCTCAACAATAATAACTTAAAAAATAATAAAAGTTTAATTATATTTCTCTTATTTAGTTTTGTAAGTTGTAACTATTAAGTTTTTAATTTTCTGTTTCACCCCCCTCTTGAAGATGGCAGCAATTGGCTAAAACAAAGAAATTTAAATATTAAACATTATATTTGTTTCAGCTGTCATTGCATGAAACAAAATAGTTTAATATTTAAATATTAAAGATATCAAACATTTTTCATTCAGCCATCTTTGGCCAAAACAAAAACTTGGTTTTAAATATTAAATTTTTGTTTCAGCCACAATTGACGAAGAATATTAAAATTTTAATAGTAAACATTTTTGTTTCTACCAATAATTGCATCTTTAAAAGGGGTCCAAAACGATTAACATTAAAAGCTAAATATATAAAATTTATCAAACTAAGTTTAAAAGAAATTTAAAACTTATATCATACACAAAAACAAACTCAAAATGGTTAAAGGACTTAAATGTAAGTCAGGAAACCATAAAAATCCTAAAAGACTCTATAGGTAGCAAAATAGCAGATATATGTCATAGCAATATCTTTATAGACATAGCTCCTGGGGCAATGGAGACTAAGGAGAAAATAAACAAATGTGACTACATCAAAATAAAAAGCTTCTGCACAGCAAAAGAAACAATCAACAAAACAACAAGACCGCCCACTGCATGGGAGAACATATTTGCCAATGATATTTCAAATAAAGGTTTAATCTCCAAAATTTACAGAGAATTCATACAACTTAACAAAAGGGAGATAAATGATCCAATAAAAAAAAAATGGGCAAAGGATCTAAATGGACACTTTTCTAAGGAGGACATACAGAAGGCTGAGAGACTTATGAAAACAAGCTCAAAGTCACTGATCATCTGAGAGATGCAAATCAAAACGACAATGAGGTACCATCTCACACCTGTCAGAATGGCTATCATCAACAAATGAACAAAGGACAAGTGCTGGCGAGGATGCAGAGAAAAAGGAACCCTCGTGCACTGCTGGTGGGAACGCAGACTGGCGCAGCCACTGTGGATGACAGTATGGAGTGTCCTCAAAAAGTTAAAAATGGAACGCCCATTTGACCCAGTGATCCCACTCCTAGGACTATAGCCCAAGAAACCAGAAACACCAATCAGGATATAAGCACCACTATGTTCACAGCAGCACAATTTACTATAGCTAAGATTTGGAAACAGCTTAAGTGCCCATCAGCAGATGAGTGGATTAATAAACCATGGTACATTGACACAATGGAATACTACGCTGCTGTAGAAAAGAAGGAACTTTTACCATTTGCAACAGCATGGATGGACCTGGAGAGCATTATGCTAAGTGAAATAAGCCAGTCAGAGGAAGACAAATATCACATGATCTCACTCATACGTGGGATATAATGATCAACATAATTTGATGAACAAGAATAGATCCAGCGACAAATGGGAGGGGGGGGGTGACGCGGTTAGAGAGCAACCAAAGGACTTGAATGCATGCATATTAGCATAAACAATTAACACAGTCACTGGGGCAGTGGGGGCTTGCCTGGGGTGGCAATGGCTGGGGCGGGGGGGAGGCCAATTGGGGGAAAATGAGACATATGTAAAACTTTAGACAAAAATAAATAAATAAGTAAATAATAAGAAATTTAAACTTTACAATGATGTTTCATAAATCTGTAGCATTTATACTTCTACAAGTGCCAAAGCTTAAATTGCACTAAGACTTTAAGGGAATACCTTGTCTTTTTATGGAAATGTCCTCTTCTTTTAAAATAGTTCTTTGAAGTGGAGATCTGAGGACCAAACTGGAATTACAGCTGAAATATACAGGAGCAATTTTCAAACATTTTCCTCTCATGGAATACTTAAACTAATTACCAAAATTCTGCACACACACCAAAAAGCATATTTCCTGCCTGTTTGACAAAGCTAATGTATATAATGTTTAGTCACTAATGCCAAACAGGTATTCGTCCGTTGGCTATTGCCTTTTTTTTTTTCAATCTGAGGCAGTGCTTCTCAACCTTTCTAGTACCCGCGACCCTTTAATACAGTTCCTCATGTTATGGTGACCCCCAACCATAAAATTATTTTCGTTGCTACTTCATAACTATAATTTTGCTACTGTTATGAATCATAATGTAAATATCTGCGTTTTCCGATGGTCTTAGGCAACCCTGCTAGCGGTTCTCAAACTGTAGGTTGTGCCCCACAGTTTGAGAACCGCTGCTGTAGAGCCAGTGCACTCCCACAGGGGGAGCGCACTCCCACAACTGACAATTGTGCACTGGCACAGGGGAGCGCCACTCAGCCAAAAGCCGGGCTCACAGCTGGTGAGCGCAGGGGCGGGAGCCTCTCCCACTTCAGCAGCAGCACTAAGGATGTCTGACTGCTGGCTTAGGCCCGCATCCCCTGAGGGCTCCTGGTCTGCAAGAGGGTGCACAGATCTTATGCACTGGGTCTCTGGTGTGTGTGTGTGTGTGTTGTGTGTGTGTGTGTGTGTGTGTGTGTATATATATATAATTGGAATCCCCAAAGCAGGTTGGAGGAGGAGGAAATGGTGATACAAAATATTTCCCAAATATTAAACAAAATGAAGACAGTGGAGCAACACCTATAAAGGGCTGAAAGAAAAATATTGTCAACATAGAAATCTTTTAATGATACAGACTTTTTCTGTTATATAAAACCTGAGAATATTCCTCCCCTGCAAAGCTGCACTACAAAATTGTGAGAAGTCCCTCCCACAGAAGAATGATGGGACCCAAAGAAATCTGATACTACTAGAGAGAACAAAGATCTCTAGAAACAATAACTAGATGGGCAAATATAAAATCATTTTCTCATTTTAAAAATGGCACTAAAATAAGAAAAATAATAACATGATGAAAAATTCTGGAAATGGATAGTGGTGGTGATGGCACGGCCTTGTAAATATACTTAGTGCCACTGAATTGTACACTTAAAAGGATTAAGTGGTAACCTTGTTATACTTTAATTTTATTGTTGACACTTTTATAGCTGTCCCCATTCTCCCCTCTTTGCCCACCTCTACCCAGCCCCCAGCCCCAGCCCCCATTCCTTCTGGCCATCTCCACACTGTTGTCTGTGTCACAGGGCTATGCATATATGATCTTTGGTTAATACCTTCCCCTTCTTTCATCCAGTCCCGCCTCCCCCAACCCCGCTGCCAGCTGTAGGTCTGTTCCCTGCACCCATGCCTCTGTTTCTATTTCGTTTATCAGTTCATTTTGCTCATTAGATTCCACATATAAGTGAGATCATATGGTATTCATCTTTCTCTAACTGGCTTATATCACCTAGCACCCTAATCTCCAGGTCCACCCATGCTGTCACGAAAAGTAAGACATCCTTCTTTTTATGGCCATGTATATCCCATTGTGTAAAGGTACCAAAACATTTTTTATCCACTCCTCTACTGATGGGCACCTGGGCTGTTCCCACATCTTGGCTGTAGTAAACATCGCGGCTGTGAACAGAGGGTGCACGTATTCTTCCCAAGTGGTGTTTCAGGATTCTTAGGATATCTTCCCACAAGTGGGATCACTGGGTCAAAAGGTAGTTCCATTTTTAATCTCTCTCTCTCTCTCTCTCTCTCTAAATATATATATATATATGTATATATATATACATATATATACATATATATACATATATATATACATATATATGTATATATATATGTATATGTATATATATGTGCCTAAGCGACCATTAGGACTGAATGACCAGAACGAGCAGTTGCTATGATGCACACTGACCACCAGGGGGCAGATGCTCAATGCAGGAGCTGCCCCTGGTGCTCAGTGAGCTCGCACAGCCAACCTCCTGCAGCTGGTGGCTGCCTTCAGCGTCTGTTCCTTCTGCACCCTGCTGGCGACTGTCACCTCCTCTCCCGACCCAGCCAGGGCCTTCAGTCCCAGGCTGGGAGGGGAAACCAGGGGTGGGTGGCAGTGGACACGGCTCTTTCCCAGGGAGGCTGAGGGCCGGGGCCCTCCTCGGGGCCAACCTCCCATGCCCTGTCCCTTCCCCTGGCCAGCAGTCCCCCATCAGCCCGGCTCTGATTGGCCCTGATAACTGTCCAGGCCTAGGGACCCCACCTGTGCACAAGCTCGTGCACCAGGCCTCTAGTTTTTTAAATAAAACTCCTTATGTTGTCCACAGTGACTGCATCAGTCTGCATTTCCTCCAACAGTTAACAAGGGTTCCCTCTTATCCACATCCTCGCCAACACTTGTTTATTGATTTATTGATGATAACCATTCTGGCAGGTGTAATGTGCTACATCCTTGTGGTTTTAATTTGCATCTCTCTGATAACTAGTGACTTGGAGTATTTTGTCATTTATATATTAAACATCTGTATGTCCTTTGTGGAGAAGTGTCTCTTCGGGTCTTTCCCTGTTTTTATTTGAATTGTTTGTCTTCCTGGTGTTAAGTTGCATGAGTTCTTTATATATTTTAGAAATTAACCCTGTATCAGATATATTATTGGCAAATATGTTCTCCCCATACAATGTGTTTCCTTTTCATTTTATTGATGGTTTATTTTGCTGTGCAGATGTTTTTTAGTTTGATGTTTATTTGTTTTATTTGTCTATTTTTTTATTTTTCCCTAAGTTTCCCTGGCTCTAGGAGACATATAGGAAAAATGTTTTATTGCCTATGTAACAGGATTTTTACGGTTTTGTAACTTACATTTAAGCCTTTCATCCATTTTGAGTTTATTCTTTTGTAAATTGGAGATCTCATTTGGGGTTTTTTTGCCTGTACCTTTGCAATATTCCCAACACTAATTATTGAAGACACTCTTTTTACTCCATTGTATGCTTTTGCCTCCTTTGTCAAATACTAACTGCACATAAAGGCGTGGGCACTCTGTTCTGTTCAATTGATCTGTATGCCTGTTCTTGTGCCAATACTACAGTTGCTTTGTAGTATGGTTTGATACCCCCTATTATGATCCCTCCAACTTGGTTCTTCTTCCTCGAGGTTGCTGAGGCTATCTGGGTCCTTTTTGTTCCAAATATAATTCTGGAATATTTGTTCTAGATCTGCAACATCTGCCATTGATATTTTAATAGGAATGTATAGATTCCTATGGATACTGTGGACATTTTAATGGTGTTAATTCTTCCACCCCATGAACGTGGTACGTGCTTCCACTTATTTGCATCTTCCTCCGTTTCTTTCTGCAGTGCCCTATAGTTTTCCAAGTGCAGGTCTTTTACCCGCTTGGTTAAATGTAATCCCAGGTACCTTATTTTCTTGTTGCAATAGTAAGTGGGATTGCTTTCCAAGTTTCTGTTTATGACAGTTTATTATTGGTGTATGAAAATGCCACTGATTCTGAAGATTAATTTTGTATCCTGCTACTTTGCAGAATTTGTTAGTTAGATCTAGTAGCTTGGTGGTGGAGTCTTCAGTGTTTTCTAGCTACAGTACCATGTCACCTGTGAATAATGGCAGTTTTACCTCCTCTTTTCTAATTCGATGCATTTTATTTCTTCTTCTCCCGTGTTTGCTGTGACTAGAACTTGCATATTATGTTGAATGAGAGTGCTGAAAGCGCACATTCCTGCCTTGTTCTTGTTCTTAAGGCAAATGCTTGTAGTTTTTACCCATGAGTATGATGTTAGCTGTGTTTGTCACATATGGCCATATTATATTGAAGTATGTTCCCTGTATTCCCACTTTGCTGAGAGTTTTTATCATAAGTGGGTACTAGGTTTTGTTAAATGCTTTTTCTGCATCTATTCATATTATTATGCGGTTATTATCCTTTGTTTTGTTTATATGGTGTATCACATTTATTAGTTTGTGGATATGGTACCACCCTTGTATCCCCAGAATAAATCCGAGTTGGTCATGGCGTATGATATTTTTTTCTTTAACCCTTCCTCAAGTGTATAATTTTCATTGATGAGAGAAAGAGAGAGAGATAGAGTGAAAGGGAGAGAGAGAGAGAGAGAGAGAGAGAGAGAGAGAGAGAGAGAGAGAGAGAGAGAGAGAGAAACATTGATGTGAGACAGAAACAGGGATCAGTTGCTTCTTTTAGGAACCCCAACCAGGTACCAAACCCACAACCTGGATATGTGCCCTGACTGGGAATTGAACCAGTGACCCTTCGGTGCACAGGACAACCCTCCAACCAATGAGCCACACTGGCCAGTGATGTATTATCTTTTTAATGTATTGCTGGACCTGGTTTGTTAAGATTATATTAGACCTATGTTCTTTCTTTGTAGTGTCTTCATCTGGGTTTGGAATTAGAATAATGCTGGCCTCCTAGAATAGCTTGGGCATTTTCCCTCTTAAATTTTTCAGAATAGTTTCAGGAGGGGTAAGTGTTAGTTCTTCTTTCAGTGTTTGGTACAATTCACCTATGGAGCCATCTAGTCCAGGACATTTACATGTTGGGAGTGTTTTTATTACTGCTTCAGTGTCACTGGTTGTAATCTGTCTATTCAGATTTTCTGAGTCATCCTGATTCAGTTTTGGAAGGTTGTATGTTTCTAGGAATTTATCCATTTCTTTCAGATTGGCCAATTTGTGGGCATATAGCTGTTCATAATATTTTCTTTCAATCCTTTGTATTTCTTTGGTGTCGGTTGTTATTTCTCTTATTTCATTACTTTTTTTAAAATTGATTTCAGAAAAGAAGGGAGAAAGAAAGAGAGAGAGAAATGATGAGAGAGAATCATTGATTGGTTGCCACTCTGGGGAATGAGCCTGCACCCAAGCATTTGCCCTGACCAGGAATCAAACCATGACCTCCTGGATCCTGGGTCCACACACGACACTGAGCCATGCTGGCAGGCATCTTCTTCCATTTCTGATTTTGTTTATTTGGGTTCTCTCTCTTTTATTCTTGATGAGTTTGATTAAAGGTTTATCAATCTTGTTTATTTTTTTTCAATGAACCAGCTCTTGGTTTAATTAATCTTTCTTGTTACTTTTTTAGACTCTTTTCCTTTATTTCTCCCCTGATCTCTATTCCTTCCATCTACTCACTTTGGGTTTTGTTGTTATTTTATTTCCAGTTTTATTTAAGGGTAACATTAGATTGTTTATTTGAGATGTTTATTGTTTTCTGAGGTAGGCCTGCATTCTCTGTATCCCATGGATTATGGCTTGTTTTTCTGTGTTTTGATTTTTTTAAATAAATCTTTATTGTTCAGATTATTACAGGTGTTCCTCTTTTTTTTCCCCCATAGCTCCCCTTCACCTGATTCCCCACCCCACCCTACCCCATGCCCCTACCCCCCGCCACTATCTTCATCTATAGGTGTAAGATTTTTGTCCAATCTCTTCCCCCTGAGAATTGTCAGTCCACTCCCTTTCTATGTACCTGATTCCTTTATATTCACCAGTCCATTCTGTTCTTCAGATTTTTTTATTCACTTGATTTTTAGATTCACTTGTTGGTAGGTATGTATTTGATGTCATTTTGTTGTTCATAATTTTTATCTTTACATTTTTCTTCTTCTTTCTCTTCTTAAAAATATCCTTCAGCATTTCATGTAATCCTGGTTTGGTGGTGATGAACTCCTTTAGCTTTTCTTGTCTGTGAAGCTCTTTATCTGACCTTCAACTCTGAATGATAGCTTTGCTGGGTAGAGTAATCTTGGTTGTAGGTTCTTGCTGTTCATCACTTTGAATACTTCTTGCCACTCCCTTCTGGCCTGCATAGTTTCTGCTGAGAAATCAGCTGATAGTCGTATGGGTACTCCCTTGTAGGTAACTAACCGTTTTTCTCTTGCTGCTTTCAAGATTCTCTCTTTGTCTTTTGCATTTGGCATTTTAATTATGATGTGCTTGGCTTGGTCCTCTTTGGATTCCTCTTGTATGGGGTCCCTGAACTTGTAAGTCTATTTCTTTCATTAGGTAGGGTAAGTTTTCTGTCATCATTTCTTCTAATAGGTTTTCAGTATTTTGCTCTCTCTCTTCTTCTGGCACCCAAAAAGTTTGGATGTTGGTAAGCTTAAAGTTGTCCCAGAGGCTCCTTACACTATCTTCATATTTTTGGATTCTTTTTCTTATTGTTTTTCTGCTTGGGTGTTTTTTGTTTCCTCATATTTCAGATCTTTGGTTTGATTCTTGGGGTACGTTGATCTACAGTTGAGTTTCTTTATTTTAGAACGTGTATGCTTAATTTCTGACTGGTCCTTTTCCATTTTTCTGGCATTCTCATTAAGATCCTTAAAGGTCTCACTAAGTTCCTCAGAGGATTTTAGAAGATTCTTGAGTAACCTTATAAATGTGGTTCTTAACTCTATGTCATCCAGTAGTTTGCTTTCCTCCATTTCTTTCATTCATAACATGTTTCTTTGTCTCTGCATTTTGGCTGCTTCCCTGTGTTGATGGAGTGGCTTTGTGTGGTAGGTGACCTATAGGGGCTAGTAGATCAGCCTCCCCAATCACCTGAGGTGGACGCTCTTGGTACACCCCTTTGTGGGCTGAGTGCAAAGTCTTGGTGTAGTTAAGCCTTGATTGCTGTTGGTACACTGGGAGGAATTGACCTCTATGCCAATTGTCTGTGAGGACCCTCTGTGTCTATAATGGAAGAACTGCTGCGCCGGAGACACGCTTATGGTGCAGGGCTTGTTTAGTGGGGCTTTGGTGCTCACTGAGTTTGCCTCTTGAATGTGTCACTTATAGATGTGAGGAGTTGAAATATGGTTTCTCACACTGACCACTAGGTATACTGGCTTCTGGATCTCCCATGGGGTGCAGGCCAGCTACTGTCTGAGGCCACCCAGCAGGAGCTACAGCGAGAACTACAGTTTTCTCCTTTTCCTTGGGGATTGGAGGTTTTGGAGCTGTCTGACCCGGGCTGCAACTTTGCTAGGTTAAGCTGCGATAGGGCAGGCCATTCATATGCTAAAGCCGCTGCTTAGAGCTTGGGTGGGTTTGTAGGTTGTACGGGGCGGGGTCTCAAGGTGTCACTAGGCTAGGGCGTGGCAAACAGCAATGGCTGCCAGTTAGCTGCCTCTGCATCTCCAACCACATTCCTGCATCCCACACCCCAGTGCAGTAAACAATTATTCCTGCGCGCAACTCTGCAAACAAGCCACCCTCACTTTCCAACCCGAGGGCGGGCAGACCAGCTTCTCCCTGTAGGAGTTTGGGTCCCCCACGTCTCCCCAGAAACTGGATTTCAGAGTAATCGGGGGCTTGTTTCCCTTCGGGTTGAAAAAAGCAATGCCTGCCACCAGCTCGGATCGTGTGCCCCCGTACCTCAACTTTTCAGCGCTTGTGCACGTCTCAATGCTCTTTTTCTCTTTCCTTCTAGTTGTAGAACTTCCACTCACCAGCTTCCCTGTGGTTCTGGGTGATAGACCTTTTGTCTTTTAGTTGTAGTTTTGAAATGGTTTTGCCAGGCAGCAGTGTAGGTGTTTACCTACGCCGCCATCTTGGATCCTCCGGTTCTCCGATTATGGCTTGTTGTGTGTTCATTTTCACTTGTTTCAAGGCAACTTTGGATTTCTTCCTTGATCTCATTGTTAACTCATTCATTGTTTACTAACATGTTATTTAACCTCCATGACTTTGTGTGCTTTTTACATTTTTTCCCTGTGGTCGCTTTCTTGTTTCATACAATTATGGTCAGAGAAGATATCTGATATAATCTTAACCTTCTTAAATTTATTAAGACTTGTTTTGTCTTCTATTCTAGAAAATGTTACATGTGCACTTGAAAAAAATGTTCTGCTGCTTTGGGGTAAAATGCTCTGAAGCTATCAATTAACTCTATGCGGTCTAATGTGTCATTTAAGGCCATCAATTTGAAGTCACATAGCATGAATCCTCTGGATTCATTCTTTTTTATCAGTATTGCTTTGGCTATTCAGGAACTTTTTGTTCTATTTCTTTTAAAAATGACATTGGGATTTTAATGGGGATTGCATTAAATCTGTATATTGCTATAAGTAATATGGCCATTTTAACTATGTTACGTCTTCAAAATCATGAATATGAATTATCTTCCCATTTTTTTGTGTCTTTTTTAATCTTTTTAAATACTGCTTTGTAATTTTCATTTAATAACTGTCACATCCTTTGTTAAGTTTATTCTTAGGTATTTTATTCTTTTGTTTGCAATTGCAAAAGGAATTGTTGTTTTGTGTTTTTATTTTTCATTTCTTTTCCTGAAGTTTCATTGTTAGTATACAGGAAAGCAGATACAGACAACAATATGGTTGTTACCAGAGGGAACAGAGTTGCAGTAGTACAGGGGGTCAAACATATGTTGGTAAAAGCTGATTTGACTGTAGGTGCTGGGCACACAATGAAATATACAGATCATGTTTCATAGAGATGTACACTTAAAATCTACGTAATCCTATTTACCAATATCTCCCCAATAAATATAATAAAAAATAAATCCGTAGATAAAGCCTAAGGACATAATCAACCCTGTAAAAATATGTGCAAGCATATTTCCTACATAGCTTAAAAAATTGAAGCGATCTAAACATGCAATATGAAATAAATGGTATATCCATGAAACAACTTAAATTTTAGGTACAACAAGTTTTAATCTTATGGGGAGGTAATTATGCCAAATTTTATAAAATAAAGAGTACACTACATAGTATTTCTCTATAAATTTGCCTCCAGAAGAACACACTGTACAGCTAGAACTGAAAGGGTATGTACTAAAATGTTAATCATCGTTCAGGGTAGTGAGACTATGAACATTTTTTCTTCCTTTTCATATTTCAGAATTTGTCTCAAATAAATAAAGAGGTGTTATTCTGAGGATGAGAAGAAAGGAAAAACTACAGAAACATTTCTGTGGAAAAATGTATTCATATAGCTGCTCATAAATCAACACGAAGTGTATGCATTTATGCTCTCAACTAAGTCCATCAGGTAGTTTTAAATATACTCTTATGAGAGTCAGATGATTCAGTTCCCATAATCCTGGCAGGTGATTTATTCCAAAGTATAACAATCAAAAAACTTGAAACTTAACTGCAACTTTTTGGTTTCTATTTGAATCCATTATGAATTAGTGAGTTGTACGAATACGTCTATTTATATCACATTCTAACTCTCTTTTACTGAGCAACCAATTCCTTTCATCTTTACCTTCTTGTGTTTTCTTATTTATTGTCTCTTGATTATTTTATTCTCTATCATCACAAGTTCTTGGGGTGCTACTTTCCAATTTATTATATCCTGACTGTACCTCACAGTGGATCATTTCCTCATGCAGTCTATAGATTTAATTGTGAGCACATCTTTAGCAAGGTGCATTGGTTTTTTAGATGTTCTGTGTGTCTTGACTCATAAAAGTGTACCCTAGGGAGATTGTGTATTTGTTCTGTCAGAGCTCTTGGGAATTCCATGCCATTCAGGACCTATTTTTATACTAATATCTGGGCTTCAGAATTTCAAACCATGTGTATGACCAGTATTAGTTCAGATCTTATACCTTTGCGTGGGGTTTTAATTTCTCAGAGGAGTCCCCTTCTCATGCACAAAGCTCCTAAGGCGCAAACTAGTTTGAGACTATGGATGTGGTCTGTCTAGTGCTCTTGTCACAGAGGGGCCAGCTCTCTAGGAGGCTGGTCTTAACCAGCTGTCTTAGTTCAGGCCACTTGCCTGGTGTGGGCCTTCATCAGGCCTCCATCCTGGTATGGGTACTAAAACTTCAGTCCATGGTCATTCATACCTCTGTCTGGCATCAGTGCACTCGGAAATTCTTGGCCATGATTTCTCAATGGCATAACTTTGTTTTTGAGTTCCATCTTCTGTTACGACCCCTAAATATTTCTTTTCAGAAAACAAACTTACTGCATTCTATACAGAATCCTGATGTTTAGAGTGGGAACAGTTCTGCACAACTCTTTAAACATTTGGAGTGGGAAGCGTGGCCTCAGCTGCGTTTTGAATTCAAAAAGTTTCCTAAACAAGACTCTCCCAGACCATATTATTTGCACCACTGGTGTATTGCCATCTATTTTGAGGAGGTACACAGACATTAGCCATTAACAACTCTTAGAGCATCAATGTTTTCAATTTTTTACCCTTTAAAGTAAATTCAAATCTCTTCCTATTTGATCAATGATTCACACTTTATGAAATTCTGTAGGGTGGAAGTGTTCTAAATATGTCATCTTTCAGGTTTGGAGGTTGGAAAAAAAAAGCTAGGACGTTACTCTGGACTGTAATCATCACCCTCTTTGGTGTCATCTGAAGGCACCCTCCACAGCAAGTTATTATCAAATTAGTCTTTAAGAGTAATTACCGTGTTTATAACAAGCAGAAAATGACATTTACTTTCTGTATCTTGCTCAAAATTTTCCTTTTCATTAATTCAAAAGTATAGTTTCTTCAAACACATAATTTCTATAGTACCTGAAATGGCTGCCTAGTTACCATAAGAGGAAAATGAATTGGATCTCTTCCTCACGACAAGTCCATTCCTAAGCGTAAACAAACAGCCCAATAAGCAAAACGGAAACCTACCTTATGGGGCATTCCTTACCGTGCCTCTTCTCCATGCCAGTGGCCACTCCTGCTCCTGAGATCTCTGGCATTGGCACCATGTTCTCCATATCGGTAGGAGAAATATGAAGTGTGGAGGGGTTGAATACCAGTAGGCACAACACGGGGGCAATACATTGGTAGGTTCTGATTTTTATCTACATCACTGAGATGCATTTTCTTCAATTATATGACACCTAAACAGAGTAATGGTAGGAATTATCTTTCAAAATCAAAATTTATTTCTGACTCTGTATGACATAATCAAGACTTTTGTAAGCTCTTTTTGTCATTTGTCACAGCATTGGCTTTAAGAGAGTTTTCTAAGGAAAGGGTAGGGAGTTATTGCTCATTTTGCAGCAGAAGCTGCCCAGTACTACAGACCCTCAGGTGTACGCAGGGCATACATGGAGCATCCAGGCTGGCACTGATCTGAGACCTTTCTTCATGCAAGTTTTCCCTTTTCATCAAGGATCTCAATTCAGTAATTATTTCTAAATAGTCCTTCTCTTTGCCCAGTAAGTGAGTCCTACCCTCTTTTTCCATTTCCTTCATGTCTCACCTCCACCACTAATGAAATTCCCACATGTATCACCATCCTTTTGGCATTGTTTCTATAAATGCTGACTCTGACTAATGTGTAGCTGATTAACAGCATGCTTGTGTAAGATTCTTAGGAACTGCCCTGGCTGGTGCTGGTCAGTGGTTAGAGCATTGACCCTTGAGGCAAAGGGTCACAGGTTCATTTCCCAGTCAAGGGCATGTAACAGGGTTGCAGATTTGAACCCTATGTCAATTGGGGTGTGTGCAGGAGGCAATAAATGTGTCCCTCTAATCTTGCTTTTTTTTTTTCTTTCTCCCTCTCCTTCCTTCCTTTGTGCTCTTTATAAAAATAAATGGAAAAATATATCCGTGGGTGAGGATGAAAAAAAAAAATCCTAGGAACTACCTTCAGAAGATACAGACTGTGACCTTCAATCATCCCAGTTTTAGGCGTTTTTCTGACCTTCAACTGCAGAACCAGGATGACCAAGACCAGGAGGACCGGGACCAGGAGGACCAAGACCAGGAGGACCAGGACCAGGAGGACCGAGATCAGGAGGACCAAGACCAGGAGGACCAGGACCAGGAGGACCAGGACCAGGAGGACCAAGACCAGGAGGACCAGGACCACGAGGACCGAGACCAGGAGGACCGAGACCAGGAGGACGCACGCAAGGCCATCACTTGACCAGTTTCAAGATGTATTGGAATGGACTGTGCAGGGATGGATGCAGAGAACTTTTCAGTCCCCTCCCCTTGATATCTTTGTTTGCTTTCCCTCTCCTTCCTCATGCAAAGCCCAGCCTGCACTGAGATGTTGGGATGGACTTTGTGACAAGAGCCTCCCCATCTTCTCGTCTAGCACTTGAATAAACCACCTTTCTTTTTTATCAACATCTGTCTCATGAGTTTGCTTTCATGGTCTCAGGCTCCTGAACTTGGGTTGTGGCTAAAAGTGGTAAATACATGATATGCTGAGCCAGCCAGGATAAATGGACCTTGGTAAGTCCCAGTGGGCCCAGCCTGGGTCCCAGAGGATTGTGGCAGGCTGACTGCATGGCAGGGATGGCAGGAACTTCCTGGCATCTGCCAAGAGCTCTTCATGAAACTCATGGACGTCTTGCTCTCCCTCTCAAGGCATCAGCCACCTGAAACACTTCACTGGTGAAAGGAAAAGCGTGTCTGGGAGTCAGTGGACTCCAAAGCTGGGTAACGTCTGGTGTGCACACCAGCAGCCACTGCCCCGCAGTCTGGGATTCTTTGAATCCTTTTGGATTCCCTGGGAATCAATAGGCACTGCGTGGTGGCAGGCACGGCTCAGGGACTAAGAAAAATCCCAGTTCCCAGGTGTGGGATTTGGTCGGAGCACCTTTTGGTTTTGGTATTTGAATTTTGGTGTATTGTTTGCTTTTCTTCTTGCCTGCCTCTTGTGGGGTGTCTTACTAATTGTGTTCTTGATTTGAAATATTATTACTTGAAGAAACTTGCATAGGAACCATACTGCTATAGAGCTGCTTGCTCCTTCCTGTTTGTCTAGTTGTAATTTTGTGTGTAAACCTTGACTGTTAAACATGGGGGAGTCCACGGAGAGAACTGAGTGGCAGCCTCTTGGGTTTCATTCTGGCCACAAGTGGTCCACCTGTGGTTATGAGCCAATGGCCAAGAAAAATAATGATTTTTTTTTTATTCTAACACAGCTTGGCCCGGATTTATTTTGGGTTTTGAAAATCAATGGCAGAACTCCTATTTGACCCAGAGATCCCAATTCTAGGAATATATCCGAAGAAACTAGAAACACGAATCAGAAAGGATATATGCACCCCTATGTTCATAGCAGCACAATTCACCATAGCTAAGATTTGGAAACAGCCTAAATGCCCATCAGCAGATGAGTGGATTAAAAAATTGTGGTATATCTACACAATGGAATACTATGCTGCGGTAAAAAAGGAGTTTCTACCATTTGCAACAACATGGATGAAGATGGAGAATATTATGTTAAGTGAAATAAGCCAGGCAGAGAAAGATAAATATCACATGATCTCACTCGTTTGTGGAATATAATAAACGGCATAGACTGATGAACAAGAACAGATCCAGAGGCTGAGAAACATCGATCAAAACGTCATACCTCAGGGAAGGTAGGGGAGGGTGGGGTTAAGGTGGAGAGATCAACCAAGGGACTTGTGTGCATGCATATGAACCTAATCAATGGACACAGACAACAATGGGGTGGGGCATAAGTGGGGGGTGGGGGGTTATGGGGGAATAAGGACACATATGTAAAAAATAAAAATTAAAAAAAAATTTAAATTATAAAATAAAAATAAAATATTAAATCAATCCACAGTAGTGGTCACCATAACCTTAAGAGAAATTGTTTCATATGACAAAGATTTTTAAATGAAACTCTGTTAAAAATCAAAGGGGGGGATAGTAGGGTAATATCATGTAAGAAGAAATATCCTATAAGTAAATTACATCTAGAAAATTTTTACTTTAATAGCCTGAAAATTATTTGGAAGGAAACAAAGAGAAGTTTCCTTCAAAAGTCATAAGGATTGTAATTGAAAGTCAATATATTTGGCCTCTTGAATTAAAGTAAGTAATTTGTGTTTTTGCCTCCCTGACAAAGTTTATATAAAGTTACAAAAAGAAATTGACAGCCAGTTTGAAATGGAATTGCCATGGCCTGGAGCAAAGAGTATCCTCACATGATATTATTCTACAATGTCATTATAATTTTAGATATTTTACAATAGCATATTGTACAATTATCACAAACAAACTTACAAACTAATTCTTTGAATGTTTGGCAGCAATTTAAAAAAAGGACATGAAAGGATTTAATCCCTTTCAGAAGGAATTAAGGCACTGGGAAGGCACTTGAGCATCCTATATGGCCCCTCTTGCCTTTTGTGCCAAGAGGGACCCTCATCTCACAATCCAATTACCCTCAGCTGTTTCCTGAGCTTTCTGTTCATAATGAGCTTGAAGCCTCGTGGTGGATGGTACCATGGATCTGACTCTCGCCCAATCGTTTGAGCTGGACCCTCACTGGAGAAGAAACCCGGGTTCCCCGAGATATGTGACCCACCAGCAGGCCAGGGGATCCCAAGGTAGATGCTGGGCATGGAGGCCATGGAGGCATAGGCTACCAAGGAGACAGAACTGAACCTCACATCACCCTGCTTGGCCCCGGAGGATGACTGGTTAGCCAGAGACAGGTAATATTCCTCAGGGAAGGAACAACCTAAGACAGGCACAGTCACAGAGGGGCCATCAGGACAGAACTTGGGGGTCAACAGAGGTGGGGCGCAGACCCTCATCCCCCCAACCCTGAAGGGGCCTGAACCCTCACCCCTTCTGAGGGAGGTCTCCTGCCCCCGGCTGCTTTGCTTCCCACACCCAGCTCAGATTGGGACACAGGTGATAGACAGAGACTTGGCCGGCAGCAGCTGCCCTATATCTAAATTCAGCCTAGCATCAGGAATGCTCAGGGCCTACTCAAGAATGCAAATAATCCTTTCCACTAATATTTACAGGGTAAACTAAGATTGTTGGTAGACTATTAAATTTGACAGTAAAATAGTAATCAAGTTTTCAGATTAATTTAAATGAGCTAATTGAAATAAGTGAATATTGAAGTAAATTTAATTGTACTGGACAAAAAGCTGTTCCTAAAGTAATAACTAGAAATCAGAAATCAACCACCCTGATCTGTCACATTCTCTGGGCCCTTCTTAACATGGCCCCTGTCTGGTTCGCAGGAAACTAAGATAAAATTCTTCCCCTTCATTAAGTCCTGAAGGCAACTGGTAGTTCTGGCTTGTCTTGTGGTTTCAAATGCCTTTATGCCTCAGGAACTCCAGAGTTGGCTAAACTGGAGCAGAAATTGCCACAGTATAAAATCATACTCTTCAGCGCAAGGTTTCCCTTCTTAGGAAACTTTGCAGCACACCTCTCCTGACCTGTGTCAGCAACCACACTTATCTCTGTGCCTCCATTTTCCCACCCCCAAAGCCCAGGCATCTCAAGTGCCCTTTGCACTACTTCATTCCCTGAAGTTCAGACTCACCAGGACTTCCAGATCAACCTGCCTCTCTGGAGCCCCTTTCCTCATGGTTCTCCAAGAGGGAAAGTAGACCAGGATGGAAGGAATGGCTTAGATATGACTGCATTCAGCCCTGGGACTTGGAACCTGAGATGACTAGAAATCTAGGAAGACTGAATACAGAATAACACTCAGACCTTAGAAATACAGTGTCTACTTTGGGAGTACAGGTGAATAAAACTCAGGGGGAAAATATGAGAAAATGAGTCTTTTTTTCATATTTCTCTGCACAGAATCCAACAAGACAGATATAGCAGGAGCTCCCCAAAAGAAGCTCAAAGCATCTCAGGCATGGGACTGGCTGTGCTGTCCTGCCCTGCATTTGTAAAAACAGACTCTGTGATTTCTATACCTTTTGCAGATGACCACAGCTGAAGATACCCAAGGGGTAAAAATTAAAGTCCAACTAATGCCAACCATTCCATTTTTTTGGTGTGAACTTTCTGTTCCTCCGTCTTAAGCTGTCATTCTCTGCGAATATACTTCCTGGAGATTATAATAATGATATAAGAACTACCATTATTGACAGCTTCATATCTGCTAAGCAACATGATTGACAAGTTCAGAATGCATAGTCTCACTTACACTACCATCCTTGGGGCTTTATTCCCATGTTGCTCCCATAAAGATATGGAGGCTAAGAAATATTAAATAGTAAGGAAGCAAAAATAATTGCTAAGAAACTAAACACCTAGCCAAGCTACCCATCAAAGAAAGAGGTAAAGACATTTTCTGATATACAGTCTCAAAGTTGACCTCCCCTAGGCCTTTATTGAAAACACCAGTAAAGAATATGCATCACAAAGAAGAAAGGTGAACCCAGAAAACCATAGCAATGGTCATGAGAAAAACAAAGTATATGAAAATTAGCATGGTTTTAAAAATAAGACATTAAAAACACATTCTCCCAAAATTCAAGATGGTTACATGAAAGATCAGAGGAGAAAAGATTCTATTAAAAGTTACTAATGTTTAGGGAATATATAAATACCATAGATACTCTTATTGTGTTACACATTACTCTCAGAAACTGATAAACTTGACAGAGAAATGTAGGTAAAGAGAGGACTTACGGTCAAGACAGCAGAGTAACACCCAAGTAAATACTGTGCTTGCCTCCTCCCATAACAACATCAAAATTACAACTAAATTATGGAACAACCACCCTTGAGCACCTCCTGAAGACTTCCTGGACAGAAGTCCTGTAACTAAGGATTACAGAGGAAGCAACTTGGAGACTGGTCAGAAGGGCAGGAACAGGAAAGAGGCTATTCTCACAACCACATGTGGTGGTGATAAATCTGCTTTGGCGATCTCTCCTGTTGAGTGAGGGGTTCCAGCCCCACAATAGGCTCCCTATCCTGGAACACCATTGCCAGAAAGAGGAGTCCCCACAACATCCTGCTGTGAAAATCAATGGATATTCTGTGTGGATGAGGTGGAGGCTGCTAGAGATGCAGCAAGTAAGGGGGTCCCTAACTCCAGGGCTCCCAAAGTATTGAGGTGTAAAACCACACTGAGCCCCAGTGTGCATCCCCCAGTCCATGCATTTCAAGACTAGAGGGCCATTTGCAAGACTAGAGGGCCATTTGCCTGGCTATGTCCCGGGTCCTTGCCAGCTTGTGGAAGCTAAGTCTTTTTTTCTTTTTAATTCTTTATTGATAAAGTATTACATAATCTCCTTTTTCCCCATTGACCTCTCCCCAGCTGCCCCCAGTCCCCAGCACGTGCCCTCCCCCCATCTATATCCATTGGTTTCTTACCCCACACCGTCCCTCATAGGTTGGACAGTCTGTTTGATGCTTCTATGACTCTGATTCTATTTTGGTTCCTCAGTTTATGTTGTTCATTATATCCCACAAATGAGTGATATCATGTAATATTTATCTTTCTCTGACTGGCTTATTTCACTTAGTATAATGCTCTCCAGATCCATCTATGCTGTTCCAAATGGTAAGAATTGCTTCTTTTTTATAGCAGCATAGTATTCCATTGTGTAGAAGTGCCACAGTTTTCTAATCCACTCATCTGCTGATGGGCATTTAAGCTGTTTCCAAATCTTAGCTGTTGTAAATTGTGCTGCTATGAACATAGGGGTGTATATATCCTTTCTGATTGTTTTCTGTTTTCTTGGGTTATAGTCCTAGAAGTGGGATTACTGGGTGAAATGGCAGTTCCATTTTTAATTTTTTGAGGAAACTTCATACTGTTCTCCACAGCGGCTGCACCAGTCTGCATTCCCACCAGCAGTGCATGAGGGTTCCTTTTTGTCTGCATCCTCTCCGGCACTTGTCATTTGTTGATTTGCTGATGATAGCCATTCTGACAGGTGTGAGATAGTACCTCATTGTTGTTGATTTGCATCTCTCATTTGATTAGTAACTTTGAGCATGTTTTCATATGTCTCTCGGTCTTCTGTATGTCTTCCTTCGAAAAGTGTCTGTTTAGGCCTTTGCCCATTTTTTGATTGGATTGTTTATCTTCCTTTTGTTAAGTTGTATGAGTTCCCTCTAAATTTTGGAGATTAAACCCTTATCGGAGATAATATTGTCAAATATGTTCTCCCATGCAGTGGGCTTTCTTGTTGTTTTATTGATGGTTTCTTATGCTGTGCAGAAGCTTTTTATTTTGATGTAGTCTCATTTGTTTATTTTATCCTTAGTTTCTATTGCCCTAGGAGCTGTATTGGTAAAGATATTGCTACAATAAATGTCTGCTATGGCTTCCTCTAGTATTTTTATGGTTTCCCATATTACGTTTAAGTCCTTTATTTATTTTGAATTTATTTTTGTGTATGGTGTAAGTTGGTGGTCTAGTTTTATTTTTTTACATATATCTGTCCAATTTTCCCAACACCATTTATTGAAGAGACTGTCTTGACTCCATTGTATGTTCATGCCTCCTTTGTGAAATATTAATTGAGCATAGTGTTTTGGGTCGATTTCTGGGTTCTCTGTTCTGTTCCATTGGTCTATATGTCTGTTCTTATGCCAACACCAGGCAGTTTTCAGAACAGTGGCTTCGTAGTATAGCTTGATATGTGGTATTATGATCCCTCCAACTTTGTTCTTCTTTCTCAAGATTGCTGTGGCTATTCAGGGTCTTTTTTTTTTATTCCAGATGAATTTTTGGAGAGTTTGTCCTATGTGTTTGAGGTATGCTGTTGGTATTTTAATGGGGATTGCATTGAATCTATAGATTATTTTGGGTAGTATGGACCTTTTAATGATTTGATTCTAAGGAATCAAATCCATGAACATGTTATATTCTTCCATTAGTTTATGTCTTCCTCTATCTCTTTTTTCAGTGTCCTGCAGTTTTCTGCATATAGGTCCTTTACCTCCTTCATTAAATTTATTCCTAGGTATCTTTATTTTTTGTTGCAATGGTAAATGGGATTGGTTTTTTTAATTTCTCTTTCTGTGAGTTCATTATTGGTGCATAAAAAAAGCCATAGATTTCTGGGTGTTAATTTTTATCCTGCTACATTGCTGAATTCATTTATTAGTTGTAGTACTTTTTTGATGGAGTCTTTAGGGTTTTCTATGTAGAATATCATGTCATCTGCGAATAATGACAGTTTTACTTCTTCTTTTCCCATTTGGATGCCTTTTATTTCTTCTTGTGTGATTGCTATGGCTAGCATTTCCAGTACTATGTTGAACAGTAATGGTGAAAGTGGGCATCCCTGTCTTGTTCCTGTTCTTAGGGGAAATGGTTTTAGTTTTTGCCCATTGAGTATGATGTTGGCTGTGGGTTTGTTATATATGACTTTTATTATATTGAGGTATGATCCCTCTTTCCCACTTTGCTGAGAGTTTTTACCAGGAAAGGGTGTTAGATTTTGTCAAATGCCTTTTCTGCATCAATTAATATGATTATGTGATTTTTGTCTCTCAATTTGTTTATGTGATGTATCACATTTATTGATTTGCAGAGACTGTACCAGGCTAGAGGTTTATCAATCTTGTGTACCCTTTCAAAAAACCAGCTCTTGGTTTCATTGATCTCTTGTGGGGTTTTTTGTGTTTTGGGGGGTGGGGGTGGGTGGGTCTCTATTTCATTTATTTCAGCTCTGATCTTTATAAACTCCTTCCATCTTCTCACTCTGGGTTTTTCTTGTTGCTCTCTTTCTCATTGTTTAAGTTGTAGAGTTAGATAATTTATTACCAGTTTCTCTTGTTTTTTTGAGGTAGGTCTGTAATGCTGTGAATTTCCCTCTTAGGACTGCTTTCACAGTGTCCCATAGGTTTTGGATTTTTGTGTTTTCATTGTCATTCATTTCCAGGATGTTTTTAATTTCTTCTTTGATCTCTTTGGTAATCCAGGTAATGTTTAATAGCATGCTATTCGGCCTCCAAGTGTTTGAATTTGGTTGATTGTTTTCATTGCAGTTGATTTCTAATTTTATGCCATTGTGATCTGAGAAGATGCTTTATATTATTTCTATCTACTTGAATTTGGAGAGACTTTTCTTGTGACCCAATATGCATTCTATCTTTGAAAATGTCCCATGTGCACTTAAGAAGAATGTATGTTCTGTAGCTTTGGAGTGAAATGTTCTGAAGATGTCAATTAAGTCCATTTGATCTAGTGAGTCATTTAGGATTACTGATTTTCAGTCTAGAGAATTTATCTAGTGATGTCAGTAGGGTATTAAAGTCCCCTACCGTGATCATATTGCTGTCAATCTCTCCCTTGATATCGTTCAGCAGTTTTTTATGTATTTGGGTGGTCCTGCATTGGGTGCATATATGTTTACCAGAGTTATATCCTCTTGTTGTATCAATCCCTTTAGTATTACGAAGTGGCCTTCCTTATCTTTTGTTATGGCCTTCTCTCTGAGGTCTATTTTGTCAGATATAACTATTGCTACCCCAGCTTTCTTTTCATTTCCATTTGCCTGAACAATATTTATCCATCCCTTCACGTTCAGTCTGTGTGAGTCTGTTGTTCTAAGGTGGGTCTCTTGTAGACAGCAAAAATATGGGTCATATTTTCTTATCCATTCAGCCACTCAATGTCTTTTGATTGGAGCATTTAGGCCATTAACTTTTAAAGTTATTATTGATAGGTACTTATTTGTAGCCATTTTTAATATTTGTGCCTGTGTTCCTTCTTCCCTTTCTGTTTCTTCTTTTTACAAAAGTCCCTTTAGCATTTCTTGCAATGCTAGCTTGGTAGTGATAAATTCCCTGAGCCTTTTTTGTCTGTGTAGCTCTGATTTCCCCTTCAATTTTGAATGATAGCCTTGCTGGATAAAGTATTCTTGGATCCAGTCCCTTGCTTTGCATCACTTTGTATACTTCCTTCAATTCCTTTCTGGCCTGATGTGTTTCTGTTGAGAAATCATTTGATTACCTAATGGAAAATCCCTTGTAGGTAACTTTCTGTCTCTTGCAGCCTTTAAGATTCTCTCCTTGTTGTTAACATTTGCCATGGTAATTATGACATGTCCTGCTGTGGGACTTTGGGATTCATCTTGTTTGGGGGACTCTGTGCTTGTGTGACTTTTTTTTCACAAATCAGGGAAGATTTTTGACATTATTTCTTCAAATAGGTTTTCTAACCCTTGCTCCCCTTCTTGTCGTTCTGGCACCCCTATTATATGTATGTTGCTTCATTTCATGTTATCCCAAAGCTACCTCAGGCTCTTCTCCTATCTTTTGATTTTTTCACTCCAAATGCAGTTCATATTGGGTGTGTTTTGCGTCCCTGTCTTCTAATTTGCTAATTTGGTACTCTGCTTCTCCTAGTTTACTGTTGGAAGTTTCCACATTGTTTTTTTTATTATAGCTATATCACTCCTTATTTCCTCCTGATTCTTAGATTTTCTTATCCATCCGGTTTATGAACTGTATGACCCTTATTCTGAATTCCTATCCTGACATAGTGCATGCCTCTATTTCATTTAGTTGCTTTTCTGGAGCTCTTTCCCTTAAGGGTTGTTCTTCTGTCTCCCCATTTTTGCTATCACCAAAGGGTCTAGGTGTTGAGTTGTGCAGGGCCTGTGGCTGCAGTGATGAACTTGGTGGTGGGTTGCATGGTAACAGGTGGTGGCTGCTCTTGGGGGGTCGCAGGGCAGCTGCTCCTCACATGGTTGCGGGCAGGGGCTGCTCCTCGGGTGGTTGTGGGTGGTGGCAGCTGGTGGGTTGGCTGCTCCTTGGGCAGTTGTGGATGGTGGTGAGCCTTTATTTCTTAGTCTGTTTCCTCAACAGTTTTCTAGCCAGTGATTCTCAAGCAGCAGGGCAAGGTAAGCAGCTCTTTCCTCCTGTGGTTTGAAAGAGCCATTGATACAGCGGTGTCTGTTGAGACAACTTCATAGAATTTGGAAGCTAAGTCTTTACAGGGCCAATTCTTCCACAGTGAGGCCTCCACCTTGTCCCCAGAAATTCACCTAAGCTACATACTGGGGCCACAGGAGCATCCCTAGATTTTGGAGTTCATATTTCAGGCCATCTTTTGCTCTCTTTTTACCCCAGGCCTCAGAAATCCACTATGACACAGCCTACAGATGACTGAACCAGGGGCCAGCTAGGCTGTAAATTCAGGGAACACAGGCCAGGAATTATCTAAGTACAACTCAAAATCATAGAATACATGAGGAATAATACCAAGTGTGGGCTGACAGTCAGATAGAGAAAGGACAAGCTCAGTCTCCCTGCCCGGGTCCCTCCTCTCTGTAACTTGGCCTGAGGTCTTCCTACCCACTACTCCCCATGCATCCACAGGACCCAGGGGCAGATAGCACATTAGCTAGTTCTGCTGCTCAGGTTTCTTTAGAGAAGACATAGCAAGGGCTGGGCTAAACCTTCCTGTGCCCACAGAGGAAGCTCTAATCGACCAAGTTGAGATGGGAGCAAAAATCCTTGTAATATAGCTGGCAGGGGCTGAGGACACAGAAAAACAATCTGCCTCAGATACAGCCCAGACTGACTCAGCACCATCACCCCCATCAGCCTCTGCAGTCTCCTTGGCCAATGACAATCTCAGCTCTGCTTGGTTCCCATGAGTCACAGGGAGCTCACTCCAACATCAACCCCTGCAAGGTTGGGTGAGCTTTTAAGGTCAAGAAAGTTCTCCTGGAAGGTAGCTAATATCCAACTGCATAGGCCAATTCCTGTGGAATTCGTTCTCTCTTTGTGTCTGTGAAAATTGTGTCCTCCCTCCAGCCTCAGTGAGGGCACAAGTGTTTCACACATACAGTGTCTGGCACATAGAAGAGACTTAATGTTGAATGAAGGAAAATATATTTAAAAATCCACAACAAAAAAATTGTTCTTCCTTAACAACTTTCAGACATGTCACTTCCTCCCAAGTGTTACTTCTGCCATTATTTTCTGATAAGCATGAGTTAGTGCCTGCGGGGATCCACAGGATGTGGGATTAAATCCTGGCCTTGTCTTTGAATAATTGTGTGAACTTGAAAGTGTGGCTTTATTGCTGTGTCTCAATTTCTTTGGTAAAATCTGTAAACTAAGGATTGTTTCTGGACATTTAAATGAATACCTACCTTCCTTGAAATGGGTTTGGGCAAATGTTAACTATCATTGCCATCATCTTCATCAAACTAGGATTGTGGTACCCCTCTTTGTGGTTCTCAAATGCGTATGTGACAATTATGCTTTAAGCATTGTTATTGTGGAAGAGGGGGAGGAAAATCAGGAAACTCTTGCCATGAAAAGGGAAACCAGAGGTAGGAAAGCAAACTGGTGAACCCCTGTGTTTCTGAGCTGGGATGGATGAAATGGTTGCTATTTAACTTATGAGGAAGGAGAGGGGTGATGTTTCCTTGAGCCCCATTTCAGACACACAGTCATGGCTCTTTATTGAGAGTAGGACCAGGGCAAGGTGCAGGCAAAAGCTAACATGTAGATAGACAAGGAGAATTTAGTTACAAAAATGATCAACAATGAAGTTGTAACTAAGTCCAGAGAGCAATACATCAATGAGTCAGCTGTCAGATCTGGTGAAACCCAGGAGTTAATGACACTGGCCTGCTTGCACTAGCAAATGCCTACTGCACTTCCCTCAGAAATGGAGAGATCCAGGATGCATGCAGTGAATGGAAACACAAGTCTAGGGAAAGGGATTGTAAATCCCTGACTTCTTTGTGGGTTCCAGCATGGTGGAAGGCTGGGTGTGATTGGTCCCTTGTAACCAGGTAACTGCAGAATGTGTTCTGATTGGCTGGCTGCCGCCAGGAGAACAGACTTCAGTTGAGAAGCAACTGTGGAAGGAGAAGGAGCTTTGGCTGTGCTCTCTTCCCACTGTGGTTGTAGCTCTCAGCGCTTGTCTGATCCTTATCCGTTTTCAACAAGTCGTGTTGGTTGCTGTTCTCACAAAGGAGTCACCCAAAGAGGTGCAGCTTCGGGGGTGTGGCTGGGCCCTGAGCCCCCCTAGGGCCCGGCAGCCCAGAGGCCAAGCAAACCGTGGGTGAGCCCTACCTGCTGTGCAGTGAAGCCCTGGGGCTTCTCTAGCAGGCCTAGCCTTCCTTGGGGGGGAGGGACTGCTGAGGGTTGTAGGGTGGGGGGAGGGAAGTGGGGTGTGAGTGAACCAGCAGTAGCAGTGAGGAGTGGAGGTGAGCCATGGGGAACTGGCTGACTTGCTGTCTGAAGGCCAGTCCCAGTCCCAGTGCCAGTTCCAGCCCCAAGCTGGATGGGGGCTCCAGGCATGTTAAGTCAAAGTGTGAGTCTGAGGTTCATGAGGAGGCTGCTAGGGACACAGGGCCAGTGGAAACAGTGCCTGCTACCCCAAAGTCTGAGAAGTTGAATTCCGGAGCTCTCAAGCGCCACCACCTGAAGAACATCAGCGCCCCAGTGACTGCCCAAGGTAAGAAGCAGGAAATGCCATCTGCTCTTTGGCGTACCTCTGGCCTCTGCTGTCCCCAGAGTCCCCTGGGAGGGACTCCCTGCCTTGGGCTCCTTCCAGCTGCAACCAGCTTTCCTAGGAATGGGCACCTGGGTTCCCCACCCCTGCTTCTTTCCCCCTTGCAGCCGATGTTTTTCCCTCTTTACTACCTGAGCAGCAAGGTAGGATTTTGACACTCCTGCTTGCCTGCTGACTTTCCTCACTGCTTTGTTCAGTTGAGCTTACTTGCTGGAAAAGCCACACGTGGCCAGGTTTTTCAGTTGATTATGACAGAAGTACAAGGAATGAGGGTTCCATTATATTTGAAGTAATGCAGCAAAATAAAGCATGGGGTGTCCTACCCACATGTTCATGGGGTGTGTGTGTATTTTTCTTGTTTTAAGCTAATCGCTTTTTGTTAGGTTTGCTGTGTTTCTCAAGTTTCTTCCGGAGCCATGGGTGACTCACAGTAGAGTGGAGACAATAAAGGAAAAGCTACACCATGGCCCTCTCTGCCCTCATACGGGACTGTTTCTGTGGTGCCCATCCCACACCATAGGAGGCAGTGTGGGAAACGGTACAGCCCAAGATCCTATTCAGAGCTTTTATTCTTCTTCCGGCTTTTGTGAGAGCAAAATGACCTTGTGTGCTGTAGACAAGTGCAATTAAGGCTAGCATGTTCATTTTCCTTTTTATTTTTTAAATATTTTTTTAAAATAGTTTATTGATTGTTGGAGAGAGAGGGAGAGGGAGAGAGAGAAACATGGATGTGAGAGTAACATCGACCTGCTGCATCCTGCACACCACCCCTTAGGGACTGAGCCCAAAACACAGGCGTGTGCCCTTGACCAGGAATGCAACTGGCAACCTTTTGGTGCAGGGGACGATGCCCCACAAACTGCAACTCCAAGCAGGGTTACTAAGCTAGCACTCATTTAAAATGTAAATTTAAAATGGTTACTTTCCAGTTGAGTAAAGACACTTTGATTTTTAGTGAGGCATTTTAGTTGATTACCAATGAGTAGTTGCGGTCCTTTCCAGGGAACCTCATGAGCCTGGGTACTAGTGCCTGGCCAGAAACTGGTTCTAAGAGCATCAAGTCTTAGATCCTGTTGGTTCAAATGAGGTGGGTATAACTGTACAGTCAGACGCCTCTACTGGGTAGAGGTTCAGATATGCAACAGCTAAACTCTTTCATTAGCTATGTTTCTCTCTCACCTGGTCTAATTTGCTTTGCCCTTTTCTTCTGTACATGGAGAGTCGTTTATTTGTACCTAATATAGGTGATATGTTAGGTCAAAAAGTAAAACTAAGTTTTAGATTTTACTCAGGGGGCTCATCTTTCAGCTAATTAAAACTATAAATTTTATTGTAAAGTGTTTAAAATGGAATAAAACTTTGTTCTCATTTGTATGTGATAGTTTCTCAGATAATCAGCCACTGTTATTTTTCTATGGCATTTGTATCAGAATTGACCAGTTAATATGTTTTATTCTTAGAACAAGGCAAGAGGAAGAACAATGAGGTAAGTAAACAGTTGAAGAGTTAAGTAAGAAATTAATAGTTTGATATAAAAGTTGTCTGCCATGATTCATAATAAAAGTAATGGGCCCAATAAAATTAGCACAGACCTCTTTAGTCCGTTTTCTAAATCTCTTCTATTTTCCTAATTACTCTAGATTGAAGGAGAATTTATTCCTCCAAATAGTGGTACTTTTAAAAACTATCCTGCCTGAAATTTCTGATTAATATGGAAAAGGTGGCTTTGCAGTGAAACAATTGAAACAAGCAAAATGATGTTTTATATAATATGTGGGTCTTTCTGATTATAGGCTACTGGCAATTTTAAAATGCTCTGTATTTTAAAAGGCATCAGTAGATTTTCCCCCTGCCTAACCTTTCGTGTATTTGTAGGGGGTGCTGATGGGAAAGTATGACAGCATGTATAAAACTACTTTATATGAAATGGGGAAGGATGGCTCATGTGAATTAGTTTTCAAAAACAGCAAAACCAAGCATATTAAAATGATTGGTATTCTCTAATATTAAAAGATGCTACTATTTAAATTAATTATAGTGATTAGTTATAAGTATTACTTTAAGAAAGAAAATTATCAAAACATAGTTAAGGCTGTCAGTATTTGATTATGGCTGGATTGTTGGGCTCTTTACAAATCAATGGGTACTTCTCAAATAAATGGGTACTTCCGAAGTGTGTTAAAGATAGTTTGTTCTCAAGGTTCTCAAACCTTTTATCGTCACCTCTCCAGTACCACTGCAGATAAATTCTAAACTGTATCTGTAGTAAGATTTACCGCCCAGATGTAAATGATTTAAAGAACCTGCCAAGCACTCACACTGCTGCTTTGTCCCAGGTTCTGTGCTCAGCAGCTAAAGGTAGGTGAGGAGTCAGAGTCCTCCCTTCCCTGGAGAAGCTTAGGTTTCTATGAGAGGGGTATCCTGTAAGCAGTTGATGCGTGTGACAAGTGGCCACTCGGATGTGGGAGTGTGCAGGAGAGAAGTTGGGTGGTGTGGCTGCTGGTGACTGTAACCTGGAGGTAGGTGGGGAGGAGTTAAGCTTGCTGGACCAGGAAGAAGAGGGCTTGTAAGCAGAGCACACAGCCTGCGTGAGGCAGGATGGAGGTGAGTGTCAGATGACCAAGAGAACAGAATTAACATTTAGAAATGAGTGGAAACTATTCTCTGAGGTTCTCACTTGAGTAGTGTAATGATAGTCTTCCTTAAACATGAAGTGAGAGTTGCCTTCTGAAAGTTGTTTTATCTAGTTTTGGGGAAAGTGAGGCTCAGAGAGACCTGTGGCCCCAGCTTGATAGCAAATGGGCAGCCCTGGCACACACACACCTCTGATCAAACATGCTTGTTTGTCTCTCTGTCTCCTGAGCTAATACTTATGACTGCCTTTCATTTATTGCAATAAAATGATCTTGATTTATTATTATATAATGCATTGCATTTATTTATAGTAAATGAACAATAGAAATATAAAATCTCAGCTGCTTTTCATCGCTTAAGGAAAAAAGAACAACAGCCCTGAAGTCTAATTCTAAACGTTTTACACTATTATAAAGGGGGTTTATAACAGGTGTTTGCCTGGTTTTATTATAGGTACTTATGAAAGCAGCATTTTATAAGCCATTCCTCAAATCTCCCCTGTGGAAGTTAGACTATCTACTGGGTTTACCATAGAGCTGCACATGATATCACACTCAAGCAGTTCATGGACTGTAAGAAAAATCTTAAAGCTTAATTGTTTGACATTTTAACCAAGAGAAAAACACACACTTTTATAGGTTTAGCATACATACTGTGACATTTCCTTGTCTTTCCCTCTTCGGTAGGACTTTCCAGGGCGCCTTACTAAGCGCTGCACGTCTTGCCCCACGGTGTTTCTCTATGATGACACAGTGAGCCAGCCGGATTTTAGCACCGTCATCCAAGCGTGAGTACAACTAGGATGCCACGGGCTGAGTGACAGACCACTTTGGTAGAAGAATCCTATTTATACATAATTACAGTCACTTGATTGTCCTTCTCAGTGGCCAAGTTAAGAAACCAGTGTCAATTATCTATTGATTTCAAGGACCTAAATATGAATTTTCAATTTCCACTATACTCTTAGGATGAATGGAAGAAGGGAAAGCCATTTAGGAAATAAGAACCACCCCCAAAATATTGATATTTCTTGATGCTTTTCTATTTTTAAGACATAGTTGATCATAATGAAAAGAAGAGCTGCTTTTTATTTGATGTTTCTATTAAAAAGTATTTCTTGCCATAGGAAGAGAAACTAGAGGCACCATTTTCCTCTTGGCTTAGAAGGATCTATAAATATATAAATGAGTGTGGAAAAACAATAAAAATAAAAAGTATTTATTTATGGGACATAGGCCTAAAACAGTGCATAGCACTTTCGAAGCTACTCTTGAAAGAAGGAATAGTTTGTCACCTACTGGCACCAGAGTGTATCTGCACTACAATTTAATTGTGTTTTATCTGATTTTCCACATTGTACATTTTTCCAGCGCTACTTTTGTAAGAAAATTTACTTTTCCTACCCACCAAAGGGGGATGTATCACACCAGTCTTAGGAACAACTTTTCAAATAACTTTTTTGTGGGTAAAATGTGCTCAACTGAAGTTTTAATAGGTGTATTAAATTTAATTATATTTGTAAAGATATGTGTAGATACATAAATATGTCTTCAAGACATATATACATATGTCAATGCATGTATATATAAATCACAATAGAAAAAAATGAAAGAGGTAATGTTTTGGAAACATAGCCGTAGGCAGGTTTATACTTAAACAGCCATGAACAGTGTTATGATGATGAAAAGTATTTATTAATTTCCCCATAGTCTACCATTGGAGATGAACTTTAAAAACACCCTAAGATGACACTTCTAAGCTTATTTAAGAGAGAAAATACATATACTGTCCAGCTTCCTGGCTCCCATTGGGGTTGTCCAAGGTACATTATCAGTGTCCCTGGAATCTGAATGCTGATTTTCCAGAACACAATTTGGAAAATGCTCCCTGACAGTATTAATATATTCACTTTTAATTGTATTTTTCAGCCTTAAACACATAGTTAGCTTTAAAATGTAATTTTTATAATGTACCAACTTTTGCTAATTAAATTATTAGTAACTTTTTTAGTTGCAACACCAAGTTAACAATTTAATAATACTAGAGGCCCGGTGCACGAAATTCATGCACGGGGAGGGGAGCGGTGGTGTCCCTCACCCCACCCTGCACCCTCTCCAATCTGGGACCCCTCCAGGGATGTCCGACTGCTCGTTAGGGTAGGATCGGGCCTAAACGGGCAGTCGGACTTCCCTCTCACAATCCAGGACTGCTGGATCCCAAATGCTCACCTGACTGCCTTCCTGATTGCCCCTAACCACTTCTGCCTGCCAGCCTGATCACCCCCTAACCACTCCCCTGCCAGCCTGATTGCCCCTAACTGCCCTCCCCTGCAGGCCTGGTCACCCCTAACTGCCCTTGCCTGCAGGTCTGGTCACCCCTAACTTCCCTCCTCTGCTGGCCTGATCACCCCTAACTGTCCTCCCCTGCAGGCTTGATTACCCCCAACTGCCCTCCCTTACAGGCCTGGTCCCTCCCAACTGCCCTCCCCTGCTGGCCATCTTGTGTCCACACAGGGACAGCCATCTTTGACCACATGGGGGCAGCCATCTTGTGTGTTGGAGTGATGGACAATTTCAATATTTCTCTTGTATTAGATAGGATAACTTTCTTCTCACACATATAACAATAGTTGACATCAAATTGTGTTTCAGCAAAAACTGAGCCCCATCTCTCTCTAAACTCCTGAGCTTTGGGACCTATTGAGTAATCACTGAATGTTTTTATTCAGCCAAGACACTAAATCCTGGAGTAAAGAATAACAACACTCAACTTTGCATATATTCTGTAGCTTCTTTTGAATTCAAAAGACTCTGATGTTACAGAATAATTGAAAAGTAGTTGTAAAGATTAGCCATGCCCAGACAAGTAGGTTTCATGCTTCTTTCTCCAAATTAGTCTAATTCAGGAAGTGCAGTAAATTTTCATTTGCTGTCCTTCACTTTTGAAAATGGTCATTCAGCAGATTCACTATTGGTGAAACAAGGGTTTATTGAGGAAATTAATAGAGCTAACTGAGTTTTGAGAATGATTTTGAAAAATGTTCATCATGGTACATTGTTCCCAATGGCGTGCAGTCTTTATTAGAATCACTTACAAAACTTTTCTAAAAATGTATGTCTCTGAATGCATGCATTTCATCCCCTGCCCAACACAGTCTCAATGTCAAGCAGAGGAAAACTGTGAGGCATGATTACAAGGGCAAAAGCATCCAGGGGGGTTCTGCTCTCATTGCAGCTCCTGGGAGCTTTATAAACAACCCCATGTCTTCCCAAAGCCAGTGAAGTCTGCAAGTCTCTGGGTGGAGACGGGCAGTGTCTCCAGCTCCTCAGGGGATCCCAGGGAATGGCCAAGCTCAGGAGCCACTGCCTCGTTAGGGCGGAGGGGAGAGCGGGGCTCCTCGCTGTTGGCAGGACCTTGAGCAAGTCAGTTTCAGCCTTGGTTTTCTTACCTGTAAAATAGGTTGTTGAATTAAATGTCAAATAAGTTTCAGTGGTCCTTTTCCGCTTCTGTGCTTTGAATTCTGTGACTTTGACATCAACTTGAAGATGAAGCTGTTCAAAGCCCAATAGAAGTATCCATCTTGGATGCTCGCGGTGTTACAGGCCTTTTTACAGTGACTCATATTCCACAGACCCAGTTATGAAATTCAGATTTACCTTCTCTCAGTTAGCTTGAGCTCCTTTTGGACACAGAGGGCAAAAGGAAGAAGCTTATCCCTTAACTATGAGGACCCCTTTGTTGCCTATGACACCACTTCTGTGAATAACTTAAAAATCCAGTCACTTTCACAGGATCTGAGGACTTACATCTGTACATAAAAATTTCATGTAATCTAATCCTATCTAATAAAAGAGTAATATGCAAATTGACCATCACTCTAACACACAAGATGGCTGCCCCCATGTTCTCAAAGATGGCTGCCCCCATGTGGGCACATGATGGCCGCCACAAGATGGCCAGCAGGGGAGGGCAGTTGGGAGGGACCAGGCCTGCAAGGGAGGACATTGGGGGTGATCAAGCCTGCAGGGAAGGGCAGTTGGGGCGGGGGGAGACCCAGGCCTGCAAGGAAGGGAAGTTAGGGGTGACCAGGCCTGCAGGGGAGGGCAGTGAGGGGCAACCAGGCTGGCAGGGGAGTGGTTAGGGGGTGATCAGGTTAGCAGGCAGAAGCAGTTGGGGGTAATCAGGAAGACAGGGAGGCAAGCAGGTGGTAGCCAGCAGTTCTGGATTGTGAGAGGGAAGTCCTACCAGGGTCGGGCCTAAATAGGCAGTCAGACATCCCTCGAGGGTTCCCAGATTGGAGAGGGTGCAGGCTGGGCTGAAGGACACACTCCTTGTGCATGAATTTCATGCACCGGGCATCTAGTTAGCAAATAAGTGTTATTAATGTTACACTGTGAAGCATTATGTTTCGTTAAAAGCATTGCTTGTGTGAGGATTACTTAAACTTACTGTTGTTACAGGCTCTTACATTTGCTATTCAATTTTCTAATAATTATGTAAAAGTGATCTTAAAGATTTTTTTGGTACAGAGCATTTCATTTACTTTTAGGGAAATGATGGAAAAGGGGTGGGTAGGTGAATAGTGAACTAAGTCTACTGAAATGCAGGGCCTAACAACTTTTTGAAAAAGCACAACTACTGTATGGCTTAAATTTAACCACGTGGACAAATACATATAACATGTACAAGATGAAAGCTCCTATGAGTACAAGGCAAATGATGGGGGAGTGTGTACTAACATGTACAGGGTGGAGCCAAAGTAGGTGTACAGCTGTGAGTATTTAAAATGGTTTGTTCTTGTATTCTTATTTATTAGTTACTATATCATTTTCCATACAAACAACTGTATACCTGCTTTGGCCTCACCCTGTATTATAATAATCAACAGACACATATCTTCTAAAAGCATGTTACTTAGCATTTTGGTTCACCTATTTTTGCTGTAAGCAAAATAACTAAAACAAGGGGCAAAGTGCCCATGTTGGGAATGAGGATTTCAAGGCCACTAGGCAGCTGGGATGGTCTCCCCCCTCCGACCCCTTTAAAAATTGTCCTCAAACATAATATGATAAAAACAGTTTTTACAATTCGTTTTTCTTCCACAGCATGACTATAGCCATATATGACAACATCAAGTACAGGTGAGTTTTAAAACCTGTACTGTTATTCTAGCTAACAAACGTATAATGTATCACGTTGAGTGTTAGATGATAACAGTGGATATTTTGGGGAACAAGCTGTAGGGTGATTTTTATTATATTACTAGAGGCCTGATGCATGAAATCCCTGCATGGGTAGGGTTCCTAGGCCTGGCTGGCAATCAGGGCCAATCTGTAGGGCAACCGGCAGGGCCAGTCACCTCTCGCCTGCCGCTGCCAGTCACCTCCCTCTGTGGGGCAATCATTGGGGCGATCGGGTGTCTCCCACTGGCATCCGCCTTGACTGGCCTGGGGCCTGCAGGTGGAGGCAGCTCCTGCATTGAGTATCTGCCCCCTGGTGGTCAGTGTGCATGATAGCAACTGGTCATTCCACAGTTTGATCGATTTGCATATTAGGCTTTTATTATATCGGATTGAAGGGGGTTATTTGTTTATGTCTTAAGACCCATAACACTTGAGTTATTGAGGGTCCCAAAGAACATTTGTTTATGTGGGTTATATTTACTGTATTTGAAATTAAAATAGAGATTTAAAATATAAGTCTATTTTTAAAAATTTTTTTCTTTATTGATTAAGGTATTACAAATGTGTCCTTACCCCTCCCATTACTCCCCACCCTACCGCCCAACTCTTGCCCTCACACCCCTAGTGTCTGTGTCCAATGGTTATGCTTATTTGCATGCGTACAAGTCCTTTGGTTGATCTCTCCTTTGTGTTTAAACAGTTTTTATAGCATTACTGAAATTCTGAGCTAGATAATCCTTTGTTGTGGTGGATTGTCTTGCCCACTATCCTATCTAATAAAGAGGGAATATGCTAATTGACCATCATGCCCTCACAAGGATGGCAGCACCCACAGCCAATGAGGAGGAAATATGCTAACTGACTGTCACACCCTCAAAGATGGCAGTGCCCACAGCCACAAGATGGCAGCGCTCAGTCCCTCAGTCCGCCAGGGTGCCTGCCTCTGGAGTCCCCCAGTTCCCTTAGCCCCCCAGCTACCCAGGCCCCGCCCAAGGCGCAGGCAAGCCTCAGATGGTGGCTGCCCACCCGCCCAGGGCCGGCCCAAGGTGCAGGTAACCATGGCCAGGCCGAGGCTTGTGCTGCTGGCAGTGGCAGCAGCAGAGGTATGATGGGGGCATTACTTTCCCCTAATCGCTGGGTTGCCTCCTGCCCCTGAGTACTAATGGACTGCGAGAGGGAGCAGGCCAGGCTTAGGGACCTCCCCCCCGCCCCCAATGCATGAATTTTCATGCACCGGGCATCTAGTAGGATATAATGCACAAGACAATATGAAAAATAATTATTTTGCACACCAAAATGTGAGTGGACAGTGTGTCATTAATGTACGTTTTTGTAAATTTCTTTAATGTCTAGCTTAATAGAAGATAACTGATTCTTATGTATATTCTGTCTTCAATCATTTGCAATTACTTGAGTCATTTTAATCTTTGTTTTGAAGAAGTATTAGGAAGAACACCCAGCCTCATGTAGCTAGGTGGCTAGAAAAGGTACATTTCCAAAGCCTCAGATAATTGTAGATATTCATTTATATTGGACCCAAATCCACAAGTGCTGGTTTCTTTAATTAGTTACAATGGAAATATAAGTAATATCCATGAACTTGTAATCAGTTCTCTGTTAATACCAATTGATCTATCTTGTACACTGAATGGATCTTCCACTTGTACGTTATGTTATGATAATGTTATGTGTTAGTCATTTGGAGAGTATTGGTCCACTTTCTTACCACAGTGTCCAAAACGCCCTTTTGTGAGTATCACCATCAGTCCCGACAGAAAAATCTTTTAAGTATTGGAAAGCTGCCAAGCAGACAAAGCAAGCACATATTTTTGCCCAGGTTGAATAGCTCAGGTGGTCTGAGCTTTGTCCTAATATGTCAAAATTATGGTTTTGACCCACGGTCAGGGCACATACAAGAAATAACCAATGAATGTGTAAAAGTAAATGGATCAATAAATCGATGTGTCTCTTTCTCTCTCTCACTCCCCGCCCCACCTCTTACTCTGTTTCTCTGAAACAAACACAAAGAACAAAAAAGACAGCCCATGTTTTCCCAGATCCTGATTTTTAGCTTGATAGCTTGATAAATATACAATTTATTTTCCCTGAAGTGACAGGCTCACTTTTTACTTTTGAGAGAATGGCAGTTGTATTCTCAAATAAAGATGTAATTGTAGGGGAAAAGTGGCTTTTTCTGCTCACAGCTAAGGCACAAGCGCTTGTCCTTAACACAACCACATTTCAGTGTGCAGAAGTGCTTGAAGCACACTCTCCCCCTATTGAGAATGTGAAAACAGGATCAATGTTTCATAATACTATTCCTTTTTATCAAGGATGTCCTTAAGTAAGGCAGAATTAGTTTCAATTGCAAGTGACAGTGAAGAATGCAATGACTGCTAGTGTTAGAGAGTGGGAATTTTTGAGCACTACTGAGGCCGTGGACTATGCCTCAGATAGAGCTGTCAGTGCTGACACCAGGCCAGGCCTTGAGATACGGTCTCATGGCCCCTTCCCACCACGTAGGCCTTCTTTCATAGAACACTGTCAGCTTTCTGAAGAACAGGATGACCCTGTGAGTAACATGGTCGTCAATGGCATGACTCTGACGTTGCTTGGGAAAAACTGTTTTGTCTGGGTTACTTGCTCTGCAAGAGCAGGATGTGGTTAATGTGCTTAAAAGTGGTCCTGCACAAAGGGTGGCGTCTGCTCTCCCGACTCCCTGGGTGGAGAATGGCAGAGCAGTCACCTGGCTAGCTCGAATAAAGGCTCTTTGCTATTGCACTGGACTCGGCTCCCTGGTGGTCTTTGGGGATCAGGAAATCTGGACATAACACTAGCACAGTGTGGTACCACTGCCTTCCTTCATGCTCACAAGCCAGTGTTGCTCATCTTTGCTTTGATACAACATTGCAAAGTCAGTGTAGACTCCGGCAATGCCTCAATGATCCCATAACATTAGTGTTGACCGCAGGGGCCTCCTGAAAAGTGGCCTAGGGGAACCTACCCTGGTGGCCTGCAGAGCTCGCTTGTTCCAATGAGCAGAGTGTTTTAGTGCGAGGGCATTTCAGTCAAAAGACTGCTCACTTTTAAATAGAAAGGCACCTTTTTAATTCAAACTTCTAACAGATACAAGAAAAAATACACACTAATAATATAATACAGGAAAATGATAAGTGGAAACACAGGAAAAAACATGAATGTCATATCCGCATGAATTAAAATTCTAAAGACATTGTTGCCCAGCACTACTGCTGTATGAAGTGTCCCTGTGTGTTCCAATGTGAGCTGGAGGGATGGAAATGTATTCGGTTTGCCAGCATTGCCTGTCAGGGAGGGTCAGTGTTTTGCCGGCACCTCTAGCTGCTCACTGCAGAAAACATCGCACAGAATTTGATGTACTGAGTACAAAGAAGCAGGAAACCCTGTTACAGAGTCCAAGACAACAGTTTGTAAAACTGCTTTGTTGAAAGTTAAGCTTCCCCCTGAATCCCCTCTCACTCCTAGATGATGTGTTACTAAGATACTAACATTTCCCGAATTAATTTTTAAATGCATTTTCTTGTTTTATAGAGTTGGAAATAGATCCTTCGATATTTTTGATGAGAGAAGGCACCCCTTCAGAGTAAGTGTCAGTTTTATTGAGGTTCTATTTGTCTCTCATACTGTGGTGTTTATTTCATACTGATCTGCTTTGAAATGAATTATTAGAAGAAAATTACTTCCTCTGGCTTGAGGTCAAAATCATCTTCTTTTCAGTCTTCTTCCCCACTGCATGTTGTCCCTAATGATTTTACAAAAGGAGTCTTGTGTGAGGGACACGTCAGTGAGAACTGAGCCACAGCTTTGTATAGTCAGAGAGCTAAAGTGAGTAAATGTGCCCCAAGTAAGTAAATATACATTTATTAATGATATGTTTAGGAGCATCAAACAATATAAATGTTTGTAAATACACCTAAAAGGTATGTTAAGACTCTTTGAAAAAACTGAGACAACTATTTAAATTTTAAACCAATTAAAATGACAGGAATTTCCAAATTGCCTCCTCTGAGGCTCTGTAGCGACATGTTGCTGGTGCCTCCTATGGAGCACGGAACAGCCAGAGTCTTGGGGTCACAGGAACGTGAACATGTGTTTTCAGAGCTGGTTGCAGAGAAGAGTGACATGGGGCTCAACATGCCTTGTGAGCCTAAACATAGTTTACATTTAGGTAGAATTTATAGGGAGGGTTGCGGGGGGGGGGGTGAGAACATACATAACTATATTCAGGTTGTCCCTGTATTTGTGTCCAATAACTGGTGAGTAGAGAATCAGTGTTGTTTAAGATCCATTGTTTATATGTCAAAGACTAAAAGACATGTCACCCAATCAAAATTATTTAGGGCCAGGTGGGCACAGTGGAAGGCTGCTAGCATGCGAGTTCTTACATATTTTCTTCAGTGCGCACTTATATTGCCTTTTCTCTTTCAGCACGAAGTGATCATACAGGCCAACTTTTTTCATGACCCTGAACCGAACGTTGTCTACCGATTTGTCTGTGCCCTTTTCAGTGCTGAGCATCTCACTGCTGAGTGTGCGATTGTGACTTTGGTAAGACAGTTCTTCCAGAGGCTGCTTGTCTGTCCTGTGCACAGGCTGTGGTCCTGCTTTGCAAACCAAAGTAGGTTCCTGAAATGACCCTCAGAACTTGATTAAGAGAAGCTATTAAAGGAAGTAAACCACACACAGTGGGGCTAAATAATCATCGGGATTGAAAATGTTCCCATTGCTGTTTCCGTCACAAACAATTGCTATTGAAGACATGAGGGGAGATCTCTGTTTCTTCCCCCAACTCGCCATCCCGTGCCACCCCCTGACCCACAGGAGACACAGGCGCATGCAGTGCACACGCACATACAAGGTGTGCTGGTTGGGTAGGATGGAGGCAGTAACAAACCATCCGGCCTTGAGACAAACTTAATCAAGGGGGAGAGCTAAGTAACACATTGGATTGGAGAGAACATCTGGGTTGGAAGAGAGCGAGTTTTTGTGGACACGTTAAGCTTTGCTCCTGGGAGCCAACGGAGAAGCAGTGTCTCTTAATTGTTTAAATAGAGGGAATTAGAGGAAGAATCTGAGCTACAGATGGGGAAGTAAGAGTAGCTGTTCACATGCAGAAAAAGCATGAGAATAAAAAGTGGCAGGAGCGAGAATGAGGCAAAGAGCAGGCATCCCGTGGATACTGATGGGCTGAGCACCCTCTTGGCAGCATTCAGCAGCTGGACCACACTCTCGAGAAGCTCCCTTGTCTGGGCTTCTCTGGTTGTTCTCTCCTGGTTTTCCCACCCCTCTAGCCACTTCCGGGGACTTGTCCCTTCTGTGCTCATAGTCCTTCCAGGTCTGCGCTGAGGTTAGAAAAGAGAACGGGTAGAACAACATTCATGAAGACAGAGCTTATATTCTACTGAGGAAGACATACTAGCTTTTTAATGAGTGTTTTTAAAGAGATGAACACGTCAGATGGTGTAAGCACCAAGAAAACAAAGCAGGATGAAGTGGTAAGGTGATCACAGGGATTTATTCTTTTAGGCAGAAAGGTCAGAAGAGCCTCTTTAAAGAGGAAACATTGGAGCCGTGCCCTGGCTGAGCTGAGCAAGATGAGGGGCTCTGGCATTGTAGGCAGGGCGGCCAAGGCACGCTTCTGAGACGGGCACATGCGTTGTGTGTTCAAGGAACAGTGAGGAGTGGCCCGTGTGGACAGAGTGCGGAATGAGGAAAGAAGATGAGGTCACAGATGGACAATATCCTATCTTATAGGGCCTGGAGGCTTGCAGGCCACGGGAAGAAGTTACATTATATCTGATGGAGGGGAAACCTTTGGCAGATATTGAGTTGCGGGTGAAGTGCTCTTAAGGAAAGAGGCTATTCTGGCTCCTTGGGGAGAAGAGACTGTTGTTGGAAGTCCGAGTTGAGGCAGTAAAGTCAGGAGTCAGTAAGAGTGATGCAGGTGAGAAGTGGCCAATGCACTGGAAAGCGGTCAGATTCCCACAGCTAAGGGGAGGCAAGAATTGCTAACAGATTGGAGCACGCTAGCTCAAGTGGAACCTTTTGGTCCCAGCAACTAGGCAAGTGGCAGTGCCCTCTATGCTGATAGGGCGGCTTGGGGAGTGGGCAGTGCGGATGAAGACCTGTGGTTTGTATTGCGTAGGCTCCGATGCCCTTAGCAATAGCAGTTTCAGTGGAGGGATAGCGCCAGGGACAGACTAAAGTGGGTGAAGGAGGCAATGGGAGGTGAGAAGCAGCATCAGGCATTGACCCTGAGCAAGATGAGAGAAGCATTCTACGGACTTGGTGTGGCAGCAGGGGACCTAGGTAAACACATTCACACTGGGGGCATCTGGGCAGACAGGGAGGATTCTTCAAAAAGAGGCGAGGGTGGGAACAGTGTTCTGCAGAAGTGGGCTGGGACCGACTTCACTGATAGAAGGTCCGCTTCGGTGAGAAATCTCAGTTCCACTGCCACGGGAGGGCAGGTGGGGTGAATGGGCGAGTAATGGCGCACACTGAGTCTGCCAGTACAGGTGGTGGGAAGTCGGGAGGCTGTCGGTGTTGGGCAAGGGCCTCTAATCATTCCCGTCAAGTAGAGTTAATCTGTAAGTAGCTCCTTCTTAGGACAGCTGCGAATGCTGAGTTTTGAGGAATGGGCGCAGCATTTCCCTGAGAACACATCATGTTCAATAAGCATTTGTTTTTGAAAACACAGTTGAGTTTGGCAAATCTCTGCTGTCAGAAACCTTCAGACAGTAAACATTTTTTTAAAATTGAACTTTTTTCTTTTTGTCAAATGGCATATACACTCTTCTGAAAGGCATGCTCTGAGGTAACAAGAAATCACAGCTTAGCTCTATGACCTACTGGGCTGCTACCTCGCCCAGTTCTCTGTAGAGGAGACGCTGAGTGCATGTCAAAGGCATCATGAGCCTCCCCGGCTGCCTGGCAGGGTTAGAGGAGCCCCAGGGACACAGAGCCTGGCAGCTCTGTCTCCCCCTTGAGACCAACAGCATTGCGTGTGCCTCAGATTATGTGAGACAGAGACGCTGTGCCCACAATGACCATGGAGATGTGAGCATGAGGGGCATGAGGAGGACTGCCTGGGTTTGCCGTGTTCCTCACAGAGGCACTAAGACAGGAACAAGGGCAGTTGCACAGGCCAGCCTGCAGCTCACCTGTTTGTACTGCCTGTCCTGCTGCCCCACACAGCAGCCACTGGGAGGCGACCTGGGCTCCAGTTTTTATCTCCTGCTTGTCCCCCCAAAGGGCTAGTTACTGTGAAAAGATAGCAGTGTTTCTGCTTTACCAGGGATTTACATATTCCACTGTTATGTAAGATCACCGTAGAAATATGAGCCAGGTAGGACGCATTGCACCTGGTAGGCACTCAAGTGTTTGTTGAACAACTTGAATCGATACTGAGCCTCTATGTGCTCCCTTTACCAGAGGAAAGGTAATAATAGCCCCATACATTGCTTCACGACGTCCTTTGCTAACATGTCCATTCATTCCTCTGGCCAAAAATTGGTCTGAAAGTTCATATGGACAAAGTAGGTAACAGAAATGTCAGGTTTACAACTATGACTTGGCCTCTGGCTTTGGCTGGCCAAGCAGTGTCTGTAGAACCTAAGGATAAAAGGTCTTTAACACTGGCCTATGTGGCTCAGGGGTTAGAGTATCAGCCCTCTCACTAACGGGTCACAGGCTCCATTCCTGGTCAAGGGCACTTACCTGGGTGGCAGGTTCCATTCCCTGTCCCAGACAGGCAAGGGCAGTGGTAACCAATCATTGTGTCTGTCTCATATCAATGTTTTTCTCCCCCTGCCTATCTCTATCTCTGCCACCCACCACCTTCCTTCCACTCTCTCTAAAAATCAAAGGGAAAAATTTCCTCCAGTGAAGAGTAATCAAAAAAAAAAAAAAAAAAGGAATTTTAAAAATGGATCAAATCTGTCATTTCCCACAGTTGTTATCATGGCACTTACACAATCTACTTTTGCAGATTTACCTGGAAAGGGTTATGCGTTATGCAATTATTGACATGTGTCCCACTAATTGGAAAAGAATACTTTTGGGAGCTGCTATTGTTGCCTATGAGTTATGGGACAAACAGGCTCTGTGGGATGTGCCCTACTGCCAGCTCATCCATAACATCATTACAGTTGAGGACATGTGAGTTTGTAAGGTTTTGGTAAACCTCCTAACCCTTTTCCCATACCTATTTTGCCCCCATAAAGTTTACATGTTAAGAAATATTTTTAAAGTTTATATTGTGCAGAGAACTGAAATAGGCATAAAATTATATACTTCTTTCTATCTACCTTTCCTATACCAATTCATATTCCTGGTCATTAATTAGTAGGTCTTGATGTATTGTTGTAAAATGTGCATGGTATTTTGAAATGTGTTTCTCTGGGGTTTTTTTTACATTTTACAAGCTAACTACAGAACAACAGTACAGTAACTATCTTTGTAGCTTTCTTAAAGCCATCTCCCAGTTCCAGTCTAGTTTTAAGGGACAGACACTGGCTTTGAAATAAATGTTTGATGCTAAATTTTAGGGCCTCTAGACTATTGAGGGGTTACAGCTTAAAGGTGACCCACACATTTCACTGGTCTTTCCCTCCTTTTCATCTGAAGTTCTGTTGTTCAGAAAACCATGGAAGAAAACTGGGCCCATTTAAAGGTTTCAGGCCTCTGTGCTCTCCTGCCCTTTTAAGAGAATTGCATGTGTTTACAAATAGGTCTGATGACTTTGGAAGCTCCTACCTCTCAGGCAGCAGAGAAGCCTCACTGGGCATCACCCAGGGCCCACCCCATGGGAGAGTTTCCCGGGCACTGAGCAACCACAGCAGTGCCTTGTGGGGGCCATAGGTTAACCATGCGGGGGCCCGTCTGAGGTGGCATGTGCATGAAAAGTGAAACACTAGCGTCACGGAGGGCTTTCGGTCTGGCCACACTGACTGCTGTGGAGGGCTCTGGGGGTGGTCGGCGGGATGAGCCACAGAGGTATCTCCATCAGACTCTCAGAGCGCTCACTTGGCTGACAGTGAGAGTGTCTTTGTGGGTGGCATTTAGAATCAGGTGAAGGCACACCTCTCGACTATGCTGAAGAGCACAGGAGGTCAAGATCCTCACGGGCAGAGGCAAGAGTTTGGTTTGGAACCTTTGCTCATAACTCTGGATGCCTCTCATGCAGAATCACCCAAGTGCATATTGACAGCTGTATGGAGGCTACTGGGGCCTCAGGGAAGGGACAGAGATGGCCACCAGCTGGCAAAGAGGCTTTTTGGTGAAGACGACCCCTTTGATAACGGTGCAAACTGAGGAGTCACGGTGCCCTTGCTGGCAGCCATCTTGGCAGCCAGTTTGACAGCAAATGATAACTGAAATAAATGGGAGCACTTTAGGAAGTTGCAGAAGCTAAAGTGACTTTGGTCAGCACTGTCATCAGTCTTCAAAGCGGTCCCTTGAAGGTAGGAAATTTTATATTCGTGCCCCACGATGATGGCCGCTGACCTTTTCTCAACACCTGCAGCTCAGCTGCCTGGGCCCTGGTTAGAGGTACAGCATCAGGGAACTGCAGGGCAATGTGTGGGTTCTCACTCCTGGGAGCTCCGTGGGCAGTGGGGGAGGTTCGGGGGCCAGGATGGCTAGTTGTAAACAATGCTTTTTGTGCATGAACAGAGGCACACGGGAGCTCTGTGTACTCTAGGCTGCTTTTGTTTATGACCTTTGCAGGTTGGAAGGCTTTACACCAGTGTTGAGTGTACATTGGTTTCGTCCCCCTGCTGTTGACTACCATTTGGAATGCTCACATTTTGCATCTAAATTGAAACTTCATGTCTACCAGCTTTTCTTAAAACTTCCCAACATCTATGTGTGGTTTTAGAATATTATTTCCCTTCAGAAGTATAAATAAAACAGAGCAGCTGATATTCAGAAAATTTGACTGTAAATGGTAGTCTATTCAACTTCAACATTAAAAAAAAAGACAGGAGATGCATATTCTGTAGTCATGCTTTTCTTCCATGATTAAATGTCTATTAATAGACCTCTGTTAATCCTATGAAGGAGCTGTATTTGTATACAATTAAAAGATAGCACTGGCGAAAATATAGAAGGGATAGTAAAGTTTATTTCTTCCTATAAGAAATAAGTCCTATATAGCTGATTATCAAAACATAATCTGATTACGTGTCTATATGAATAGGAAAGTAATTTTGGAAATAGGTTCTTTTGGGTTTAAAGTTCAACAAATAAGAAAACCTTCTATCAGCTCCTATTCTGAACGCTCTCCATACAGGAGAACATCCACTTTCATTGAACTGTCCAGTGGGTAACATATTAAAGCCTTAAACTAAGAAAACAGGTTTTTTAGAATTTAAGCTTCTCTCATGATTGTTCTGGTGTTTGTCATTTTTATAGAATTAACTATCACAGGAGTGCTGTGCAAGTAGAACAATTTACTCTAATTTTATATTTATTTATTCAGCAAGTGACAGGAGTCCGTCACATAGCAAAGCACTGCTCCCAAATTTCCATTTGCACTTTATTGAACTCACCCCTGTGGGCAGGCTCCCCTTCTGCTCAGGCAGGGGCGGGGGTGCTGAGCAGGCAGGAGGCAGCCCCACGTGGGAGAACACGGTTGGAGTCTGACCATCAGAGGTCAAGTCCTAAAGAGGGCTTAATCCAGCCAGGTCATCTATCTTTCATGTTTCTGCTTTTCATAGTTTAAAAAGTACAGCCTGTCCTGTCAGGATTAAGGTGAACAGAAATTTCCATGCACTGGGTAGGGGAGAGATTTCCTTCCCTATAAAATGTGGCTTATTTATTCCTAGAGGCCCAGTGAACAAAATTTGTGCACTCAGAGGGGGGATCCCTCAGCCCGGTTGGCGCCCTCTCGCAGTCCAGGAACCCCACGATCACTCTGCAGAGGGAGGCCCTGCCCACCTGCTGTAGCCCGCAGGTCGGTGGCCTGGGCCTTCCTCTGCAGGGCATTCATGGGGCAATAGTGGTGCCCCCTGACCAATCACATCAGTTGATTTGTATATTACACTTTTATTATTATGGATTTATTTATTTATCTATCTATTTTCAATGAATCCTTGTTGCCTCAAGAGTGTTGCCCCCTCAGATAGTAGTGGTGGCTTCCGATGGATCCATTGTTGCCCTGGTGATGTGCCCGCTTCCTTTGTTGGTACTTCTATACTTCCACAAGCCCCTTCCTGTGATGGGCCTGGTGAAAATGCCTGCAAGTTTTTTAGGGCTAAGAAGCAGCACACATCATTCCTTTCCTCTGAACACGACAGCAGACCCTGGTCAGTGAGCCAGAGGCATGAATCCACAGCTGCACTCAAGGGACTCTGAGCCCCCCAGTCAGCAGCAGGAGAACAAAAGGGAGCGGTCACCTCTTCACACTTCTCCCAACTCCAAGTGCCGGGATGCAGGAAGGACCTCAAAGAGCTGCACCTTGTTTGATGGTTAGAGTCTTAGTACAGCTGGGTAACCTTGACTTGTTTCAAAACAAAATTTAGAGTCGTCCTAGCAACTCAGAATGATACCTTTGAAGATAGCCCAGTTGACTAAAGTTGTTCTGTGTTGGTTTTTTCTCCTCCACCCCCCCAGGAATGAGATAGAAATGCATTTTTTAAGTTACATTCAGTTTGATACTGCTATTCCTGCCAGTCTCTTTGCCAAATATTACTTTCACCTTCGATACGTGAGCCAGAGAAACAACCTGCTTGTTCTATTGTAACATCTTTGCAAAGAAAGATCACTGAACCCAGAGGTAAGGCTGTGGAATCACTAAGTGGGGTTTTGTGTCCGTCACCTAAGCCAACATCTGTTGATAAATTCTGTGAAGCAAGGATTGGGAAAATGGAAAGCTTTTTAAAATAAACACATTAAAGAAGAGCTTCTGAACCCTTTTGCATCATATTGCTGGTGCTTTATGGTGTATACAGGATCCCTCATTATTAAAAAATTCTAGATCTCTTTTGTGACCGTAATTCAGAATATTTTAAATCACATTTAATCTGTTAATGGTTTTCCATGTAGTCCTCTACCCTTTCTTATAACCATGTATTTATTATAATTGTATAACTAATCATATCTACAAACATAATCCACTTCCCACTCATAAATTAGTTTGCAAATTCATGTCATTCATTTATATATAATATATATATATATATATATATATATATCACAGTTCAGTCCCATGAGTTTTTTAGACAGAATATTAGTGACTAACCTGAGGGACCTATATTTAGAATGTATAGTGTTTGTTTCAAATCCAGGCTGTAAGAAAGCACATGGTGTTTTAATGGAAATGGTAAAGTACATGGGATAAAGTAATATTTGTGGCTTATGAATTCTGATGAAAATAAAACAAAATTATTCACAACTAAAATGGACACTTTTAACTTGGACACTGTCTATAGTACCTTGGTGGAACTTTAGAATAAGATGTATTTCTACCACCCTATATAATAAAGAGGCAATATGCAAATTGACCCTCCCACCATCACAATATGGCTGCCTACAACCAGGCCAGCAGGGTGGTTAGTGAGGGATGACCAAATGACTGAGCAGCGGGCTGCGTGGGGCAACCAGGCTAGCGGGGGGGGACAGTTAGGGCCAACCAGGCTAACAGAGGGGGGCAGTTGGGGACAACCAGGCCAGCAGGAGGGGCAGTAAGAGACAACCAGGTCAGCCGGGGGGGAGGGGAAGGCAGTTAGGGTCGACCAGGCCAGCAGGGTGGGTACAGTTGGGGGGGACCATGCTGGCAGGAGCAGTTGGGGGAAATTAGGCTGGAAGGGGGGCAGTGAGGGGCAACTAGGCCAGCTGTGGGGGGGGCAGTTGGGGGCTATCAGGCTGGCGGGGGTGTAGTTAGGGGCAATCAGGCCAGCACACAGGGGCAGTGAGGGGAGATCAGGCCAGCAGGGGTGTGGGCAGTTAGGGGTGACCAGGCAGGCAGGCAGGTGAGCAATTAGGAGCCAGGAGTCCAGGATTGTGAGAGGGATGTCTGACTGCTGGTTTAGGCCCAATCCCCAAGATCGGTCCTAAACCGGCAGTTGGACATCCCCTGAGGGGGACCCCTCCCATGCACAAATTTCGTGCGCTGGGCCTCTAGTAATTAATGTGCAACTAGGTCCTTATGATGTTTCAGTCATTAGACCTTTCCTACCTTCCAGTAAAGTTCAGCACTTGCCCACTTCATTACAGTTTGCTTGGAGTAGATAGTAAGTAATGAAGATTGGATAGAATTTGAATAGCTCACAAAACACTGATTTTGCCCAAGTGTATGTTTAGTATGTTTAAGGAACAGATGTTCAGGCAACAGATGATATTGTTCCTTGCCACCATTGAGAACCCAGAATTTAAATAATTCTAAATTCCTTTGCTCTGGCAATCGAATTATAGCCCTTAAGGCACTTCCCTTAGTGAATTTGCAGAAAGAGGCATCCATAGAACCTGGCAGGGAAGCCCTCAGCTACCCAAAGGGGCAGGAACTATACGCTACGTAAAGGAGTGTGAATGGGTGGCTATCGATGCTTTTTTTAAAGGTTGGCACCCTTTTTTAAATTGTGCCTTCTTTGTATTTGGTTTCCTTTCCTAGGCTATTTCCAGAGGCGGACAAGAAAAAGACCTGTGCAGAGCTGCTATAGAAAGATCTCTTCGCACTGACAATGTTATTGGCATGCAATGCACCAAAGCCATGCTCTCTAAAGAAATGAGGGGATGTAACACCATGAGACCCTCATCTACAAAAACTACAGAAGTACCACTTCTCCTTCTAAAAAGCAGTGGTAACAAGCAGTTAAAGAAACAAAGGGGGGCCCTGGCTGGTTTGCCTCAGGATTAGAGCATCAGCCCACTTACCTCAGAGATGTGGGTTTGATTCCCAGTCAAGGGCATGTACCTGGCTAGCAGGTTTGATCCCTGGCCCTACTTGGGGCCTGTATAGGAGGCAACCAGTTGATGTCTCTCTCATATAGATGTTTATCTCTCCCTCCCTCTCTCCATCTCTCCATCCCTCCCTTCCACTCTTTGTAGAAATTAATGGAAAAAATATCCTAGGGTGAGGATTAGCGAAAGAAAGAAAGAAAGAAAGAAAGAAAGAAAGAAAGAAAGAAAGAAAAGAAAGAAAGAGGGAGAGGGAGGGAGGGACAAAAAAGGAAGAAAGAAAGAAAGAAAGAAAGAAAGGAAGAAAAAGAAAGAAAGAAACGAGGAGTGTCTTACATGTCTTAGTGTAATTTTAAGATTTGATATTGTGTGCTTGGGAATCCAGGGAACCCCTGCAGAAGTATAAATGCTAAAAATTTATAAAACACCATGGCTGAATAGAAGTCCTACAGCTAGAGAAGTAAAATAGAAAGTATATTGAGACTGGTAGGAGGGGCGAAGGCATGGAACTGGATGGTCTGACACCCATCAGAAGAGAAAAAAAAAAAAGTATCTAAAAATGTGAACATAGTGTAAGGAGCCTCTGGGACAACTTCAAGGGTACCAACATTCACATCATGGGGTGGCTGTAAAAGGATAGAGAGACCAAGTTATTGAAAATCTGTTTGAAGAAATAATGACGGAAAACTTCCCCTACCTGGTAAAAAAATAAACTTACAAGTCCAGGAAGCACAGAGAGTCCCAAACAAGAGGAACCCAAAGAGGCCCACAGCAAGACACATCATAATTAAAATGCCAAGGGTTAAAGACAAAGAATCTTAAGAGCAGCAAGAGAAAAGCAATTAGTTATCTACAAGGGAGCGCCCACATAATTGTAAGCTGATTTCTTCACAGAAACTTTGCAGGCCCGAAGAGAGTGGCAAGAAATACTCAAAGTGAAGAATAGCAAGGACCTACAACTTAGATTACTCTATCCAGCAAAGTTCTCATTTAGAATTGAAGTCAGATAAATAAGTTCATAGACAAGAAAAAGCTAAAGTTCATAGACAAGAAAAAGCTAAACCACCAAGCCAATGTTACATGAAATGTTAAAGGGTATTCTTTAAGAACAAGAGAAAGAGGAGTGGAGGAGGAGAAGGGAGAAGAAGAGATTAAAAAAAATATTATGAACAATAAAATGGCAGTAAATACATATCTATAATTAATAAATTAAACTGATGAATAAAATAGAACCATTGGCATGGAAACATGGAACAACTGAAAAATCTCAGAGGCAAGTGGGTAGTGGGGGTGGGAAGAGATTAACCAAAGATCTTATATGCTTATATGCATTACCTTTGGACACAGACAATAGGATAGAGAAGGCCTGGGGCAGGGTGGGAAGGGGAGGGCAGTGGGGGAGGGGGAAAGAGGGACATCTGTAATACTCTCAACAGTAAATATTTTTAAAAATAAAATAAAAATGTAATTACATTTCTCTTAAACTTACTTAGTTTTGTAAGTTGTAAAGAATAAGCTTTTCATTTTCTTGAAGCCCCCTCTTGAAGATGGCAAAGATTGGCTTAAACAAATGAGTTTAATATTTAAATATTAAGCATTATATTTGTTTCAGCCATCATTGGATGAAACAAAATAGCTTAATATTTAGATAGGAAACATATCAAACCTTTTTGATTCATCCCTCTTTCGCTGAAACAAAAAAAAAAATCTGTTTTAAATATTAAATGTTTTGTTTCAGCCACAATTGACCAAAAAGTATTAAAATTTTAATAGTGAGCTGTTTTGTTTCAGCCAATATTTGCATCTTGAAGAGGGGTCTGAAACAAACAATTAAAATTAAAAGCTTAATATTTAAAATTTATGAAACTAAGTTTAAAAGAAATTAAAACTTTCAAATTATGTTTTCTAAATCAGTAGCATTTATACTTCTATAAGTGCCAAAGCTTAAACTGCACTAAGACTTTATACCTTGTATTTTTATAGAAATGTCGTCCTCTTTTAAAAACAGTTTTCTGAGGTGGAGATCCAAGGCGATGGCCCAGTTGGTAGAAATTACCTCACCTTTTCCCAGGAGCAAACTGGAATTACAATTAAAATATACAGCAGCAATTTTAAACCATTTTCATTTCATGGAACACATAAACCAATTACAAAAATTCTGCGGCACATGAAAAAATATATTTTCTGCCTATCTGACAAAAATCATAGATATAATCTTTATTCATTCACCCCAAACGGCTATTGGTCTGTTGGCTGTTGCCATTTTTTATTTGACAATCTAAGGGGAAAGAAGCCACTGCTCCTGACTAAACAGTCAGGTGTGGCATGTTTTGAAATTGTTTGCAGCACACCGGTTGAAAATAATTGACCTAGAAGAAAATTTAAGAACATATTAAACACACACACACACAGATATCCAGCACCAATAATATGAAATTCACAATATATTTCATCCAATAATAAAAAAAAATACCAGGCAGGGAGCAGGAGCAAGGTAGAGGGGATCAATGGAAGAAAACTGGGGACGTCTATGATATTTTCAACAATAAAGATAAATTTTGAAGAATAAGCATCATGTTTATTTTGAAAGGAAGAAAGAAAGGGAAAGAAAAAAGAAACTTATCAGACACATAAAGGAGCACGGAAAATATTATCTATAATGAGAAGAAAAATCAACCAATTGAACATGACCCAGAAATAAGATGACAGCACACAGAGACATTAAAAGAGTTATAACCATATAAGAAAGTATGGACATGTTAAGGTGGGACAGGGAAGGAATAAAAAGACATAAATCAAACTCCCAGAAATGAAAGAACACTTGAGATGAAAACACTGAATGGGATTAACAGTCGACTAAATAACATAGAAAGAAAAGATTAGTGAACTTAAATACATAACAGAAAACAATACAAAATAAGAGAGAAGACAAAACGTAACAGTATCAGTGAGCTATGGGCCAACTTAGAGCATCCCAACATTATGTACAGTATATATATATGTATGTATATGTGTGTGTGTATATATGTATGTATATGTGTGTGTATATATATACATATATACACATATATATACGTATATACATATATGTATACATATATATGTATATTAGAGGCCCAGAGCACAAATTCCTGCACGGGTGGGGTCCGGTTGGCCCGCCCCGATGGGGGCCCATGGGAGTCATTGGGAGGGAGGGGCAGTGGGAGATTGGTTGGCCCTGCCCCCGTTGGGGGGGCTGATCAGAGGTGTGGCCAGCTGGGGGCCGAGGGCAGTTGGCTGGCCAGTCCCACCCCCAATCAGGATTGGGGCTGCCAATCGGGGGCTGAGGAGCTGGGCCAGCCGGGGAAGGGGCTACGGGCGGTTGTGGAGGACCAATGGGGCCCCAGTTGGGCCAGGTGGCTGCCGCAGTAGGCATTATAGTGACTGGTCATTCTGCCGTTCGATCACTGGGCTTTTTATATAAAGATATAGATATAGATATGTCATTGGAATCCCCAAAGCAGGGTGGAGGAGGAGGAAATGGTGATACAAAATATTTTTCAAAATATTAACCAAAATGAAGACACTGGAGCAACACCTATAAAAGGCTGAAGGAAAAATATTGTCAACACAGAAATCTTTTAATGATACAGACTTTTGCTGTTATATAAAACCTGAGAATATTCCTCCCCTGCAAAGCTGCACTACAAAATTGTGAAAAGAAGCCCCTCCCACAGGAGAATGATGGGACCCAAGGAAATCTGATACTACTAGAGAGAACGAAGGTCTCTAGAAACAATAACTAGATGGGTAAATATAAAATCATTTTCTCGTTTTTCAAATGGCACTAAAATAAAAATTAAAAAAGGTTCCCTTTATCCGCATCCTAGTCAATACTTGCATGATAAAAAGTTCTGGAAATGGATAGTGGTAATGGTTACACAGTATTATAAATATATTTAGTGCCACTGAATTTTACACTTAACAAGGATTAAGTGGTAACTCTTTTTTAATTTTATTGTTGACACTTTTATACCTATCCCCATTCTCCTCCTCTTTGCCCACCTCCACCTCCACCTATCCCCAGCCTCCATTCCTTCTGGCCACCTCCACACTGTTGTCTGTGTCATGGGTTATGTATATACTAGAGGCCCAGTGCACAAAATTCGTGCACTCAGGAGGGGTGGGTCCTTCAGCTTGGCCTGTGCCCTCAGAGAATGTCTGACTGATGGCTTAGGCCCGCTCCTTGGGGAGCGGGCCTAAGCCATCATTTGGACATCCTTAGCGCTGCCTTGGAGGCAGGAGAGGCTCCTGCCACCACCGCTGTGCTTGCCAGCTTTGAGCCCAGCTTCTGGCCGAGCAGTGCTCCCCTGTGGGAGGGCACTGACCACCAGGGGGCAGCTACTGCATTGAGCATCTACCCCCTGGTGGTCAGTGCATGTCATAGCAACAGGCCGACCAGTCGACTTCCCCCTGGTGGTCAGTGCACATCATCGCGAGCAGTGGAGCAGCCTTAGCATATTACACTTTGATTGGTTGAATGGCCAACTGGACGACCAGACACGTAACATATTAGGCTTTTATTATATTATATAGGACTAGAGGCCCGGTGTATGAAATTCATGCACTGGAGGGTGGGTGTTCCTCAGCCCAGCTTGCACTCCTCTCCAATCTGGGACTCCTCGGTGGATGTCCAACTGCAGGCAGTCGAACATCCCTCTCACAATCTGGGACTGCTGGCTCCTAACCACTCGCCTGCCTGCCTGCCTGATTGCCCCTAACTGCTTCTGCCTGCCAGCCTGATCTCCCCATAACCACTTTCCTGCAGCCTGACTGATGCCTAACTGCTCTGCTGCCGGCCCAATTACCCCAACTGCCCTCCCCTGCCAGCTCGATCGCCCCCACCTGCCCTCCCCTGCAGGCACAATCGCCCCCAACTGCCCTCCCCTGTTGGCCTGGTTGCCCCTAACTGTCCTCCCCTGCAGGTCTGGTCCCCCCCCCCAACAGCCCTCCCCTGCAGGCCTGGTCTCCCCCAATAGCCCTCCCCTGCCAGCCATCTTGTGACAAGGTGGGGGTGACCATCTTGTGGTGGCCATTTTGTAATGATGTGGGGGTGGCCATCTTGTGATGATGTGAGGGCGCAAGGGTTACCTAGGCTTTTATTAGTATAGATGTTCTTTGGTTAATACCTTCCCCTTCTTTCATCCAGTCCCACCTCCCCCAATCCCTCTGCCAGCTGTTGGTCTGTTACCTGTACCCATGCCTCTGTTTCTATTTCGTTCATCAGTTCATTTTGTTCATTAGATTCCACATATATGTGAGATCATATGGTATTCGTCTTTCTCTAACTGGCTTATTTCACCTAGCATCCTAATCTCCAGGTCCACCCATGCTGTCACAAAAGGTAAGACATCCTTCTTTTTATGGCCATGTATATCCCATTGTGTAAAGGTACCAAAACATTTTTTATCCACTCCTCTACTGATGGGCACCTGGGCTGTTCCCACATCTTGGCTGTAGTAAACATCGCTGCTGTGAACAGAGGGTGCACGTATTCTTTCCAAGTGGTGTTTCAGGATTCTTAGGATATCTTCCCACAAGTGGGATCACTGGGTCAAAAGGTAGTTCCATTTTTAAGTTTTGGAGGAAACTCCATATGTTTTCCACAGTGACTGCATCAGTCTACATTTCCTCCAACAGTTCACAAGGGTTCCCTCTTATCCACATCCTCACCAACACTTGTTTATTGATTTACTGATGATAGCCATCTGGCAGGTGTAATGTGGTACATCCTTGTGGTTTTAATTTGCATCTCTCTGATAATTAGTGACTTGGAGTATTTTTTCATACATCTATTAGACATCTGTATGTCTTTTTGAAGAAGTGTCTCTACAGGTGTTTTCCCATTTTTAAATTGAGTTGTCTGTCTTCCCGGTGTTGAGTTGCATGAATTCTTTATATTTTGGAAATTAACCCCATATCAGATACTGTATTGGCAAATACATTCTTTCATGCAGTGGGTTCCCTTTTCATTTTGTTGGTGGTTTCTTTTTCTGTGCCAAAGTTTTTTAGTCTGATGTTCCATTTGTTTATTTTTTCCTTTGTTTCCCTGGCCTTAGGAGCTATATCGGCAAAAATATTGGTACAAAAGATGTCTCAGATTTTACTGTCTATGTAACAGGATTTTTATGGTTTTGTAACTTACATTTAAGTCTTTTATCCATTTTGAGTTTATTCTTGTGTTGGTGTAAGTTAGTGGTCTAGTTTTATGTTGTGTTGTGTTTTGTTTTGTTTTGTTTTGTCTGTATCTGTGCAATATTCCCAACACTAATTATTGAAGACACTCTTTTTACTCAATTGTATGCTCTTTCCTCCGCTGTCAAATACTAATTGCCCATTAAAGCTTGGGCACCCTGTTCTGTTCCATTGATCTGTATGACTGTTCTTGTGCCAATACTAGGCTGTTTTGTGTACAGTTGCTTTGTAGTATGGTTTCATATCCGGTATTATGATCCCTCCATTTTTGTACTTCTCTCTCAAGGTTGTGGAGGCTATTTGGGGTCTTTTTCTGGTTCCAAATATAATTTTGGAATACTTGTTCTAGATCTGCAAAATGTGCCATTGATATTTTAATAGGAATAGCACTAAATTTATAGATTCCTTTGGATACTGTGGACATTTTAATGATGTTAATTCTTCCAACCCATGAACGTGGTACGTGCTTCCACTTATTTGCATCTTCCTCTGTTTCTTTCTGCAGTGCCCTATAGTTTTCCAAGTGCAGGTCTTTTACCCGCTTGGTTAAATGTAATCCCAGGTACCTTATTTTCTTGTTGCAATAGTAAGTGGGATTGCTTTCCACGTTTCTCTTTATGACAGTTTATTATTGGTGTATGAAAATGCCACTGATTCTGAAGATTAATTTTGTATCCTGCTACTTTGCAGAATTTGTTAGTTAGATCTAGTAGCTTGGTGGTGGAGTCTTCAGTGTTTTCTAGCTACAGTACCATGTCACCTGTGAATAATGGCAGTTTTACTTCCTCTTTTCTAATTTGATGCATTTTATTTCTTCTTCTCCCGTGTATGCTGTGACTAGAACTTGCAATATTATGTTCAATGAGAGTGCTGAAAGCTCACATTCCTGTCTTGTTCTTGTTCTTAAGGCAAATGCTTGTGGTTTTTACCCATGAGTATGATGTTAGCTGTGTGTTTGTTACATATGGCCTTATTATATTGAAGAATGTTCCCTGTATTCCCACTTTGCTGAGAGTTTTTATCATAAGTGGGTACTAGGTTTTGTTAAATGCTTTTTCTGCATCTATTCATATTCTTATGTGGTTATTATCCTTCGTTTTGTTTATGTGGTGTATCACATTTATTAGTTTGTGGATATGGTACCACCCTTGCATCCCCAGAATAAATCCGAGTTGGTCATGGCGTATGATATATTTTACTTTAACCCTTCCTCAAGTGTATATTTTTTTGTTGGTGAGAGAGAGAGAAAGAGAGAGAGAGAGAGAGAGAGAGAGAGAGAGAGAGAGAGAGAGAGAGAGAGAGAGAAACATTGATGTGAGACAGAAACAGGGATCAGTTGCCTCTTTTAGGAACCCCAATTATGTACCAAACCCCCCACTACCTGGATATGTGCCCTGACTGGGAATTGAACCAGTGACCCTTTGGTGCATAGGACAACCCTCCAACCAATGAGCCACACTGGCCAGTGATGTATTATTTTTTTAATGTATTGCTGGACCTGGTTTGTTAAGATTATATTAGACCTATGTTCTTTCTTTGTAGTGTCTTCATCTGGGTTTGGAATTAGAATAATGCTGGCCTCCTAGAATAGCTTGGGCATTTTCCCTCCTCTTAAATTTTTCAGAATAGTTTCAGGAGGGGTAAGTGTTAGTTCTTCTTTCAGTGTTTGGTACAATTCACCTATGGAGCCATCTAGTCCAGGACATTTACATGTTGGGAGTGTTTTTATTACTGCTTCAGTGTCACTGGTTGTAATCTGTCTATTCAGATTTTCTGAGTCATCCTGATTCAGTTCTGGAAGGTTGTATGTTTCTAGGAATTTATCCATTTCTTCCAGATTGGCCAATTTGTGGGCATATAGCTGTTCATAATATTTTCTTTCAATCCTTTGTATTTCTTTGGTGTCGGTTGTTATTTCTCCTATTTCATTACTTTTTTTAAAATTGATTTCAGAAAAGAAGGGAGAAAGAAAGAGAGAGAGAGAAATGATGAGAGAGAATCATTGATTGGTTGCCACTCTGGGGAATGAGCCTGCAACCGAGCATTTGCCCTGACCAGTAATCAAACCATGACCTCCTGGTTCCTGGGTCCACACACGACACTGAGCCATGCTGGCAGGCATCCTCTTCCATTTCTGATTTTGTTTATTTGGGTTCTCTCTCTTTTATTCTTGATGAGTTTGATTAAAGGTTTATCAATCTTGTTTATTTTTTTTCAAAGAACCAGCTCTTGGTTTAATTAATCTTTCTTGTTACTTTTTTAGACTCTTTTTCATTTATTTCTCCCCTGATCTCTATTCCTTCCATCTACTCACTTTGGGTTTTGTTGTTATTTTATTTCCAGTTTTATTAAAGGGTAACTTTAGATTGTTTATTTGAGATGTTTGTTGTTTTCTGAGGTAGGCCTGCTTTCTCTATATCCCATAGATTATGGCTTGTTTTTCTGTTTGATTTTTTTTTTATAAATCTTTATTGTTCAGATTATTACAGGTGTTGCTCTTTTTTTTCCCCCCATAGCTCCCCTCCACCTGATTCCCCACCCCACCCCACCCCATGCCCTTAGCCCCCGCCACTATCTTCATCTATAGGTGTAAGATTTTTGTCCAATATCTTCCCCCTGAGAATTGTCAGTAAACTCCCTTTCTATGTACCTGATTCTATTATATTCACCAGTCCATTCTGTTCTTCAGATTTTTTTATTCACTTGATTTTTAGATTCACTTGTTGGTAGGTATGTATTTGATGTCATTTTGTTGTTCATAATTTTTATCTTTACCTTTTTCTTCTTCTTTCTCTTCTTAAAGAATACCCTTCAGCATTTCATGTAATCCTGGTTTGGTGGTGATGAACTCCTTTAGCTTTTCTTGTCTGTGAAGCTCTTTATCTGACCTTCAACTCTGAATGATAGCTTTGCTGGGTAGAGTAATCTTGGTTGTAGGTTCTTGCTGTTCATCACTTTGAATATTTCTTGCCACTCCCTTCTGGCCTGCATAGTTTCTACTGAGAAATCAGCTGACAGTCGTATGGGTACTCCCTTGTAGGTAACTAACCATTTTTCTCTTGCTGCTTTCAAGATTCTCTCTTTGTCTTTTGCCCTTGGCATTTTAATTATGATGTGTCTTGGTGTGATCCTCTTTGGATTCCTTTTGTTTGGGGTTCTGTGCGCTTTCTGGACTTGTAATTCTATTTCTTTCACCAGGTAGGAAAAGTTTTCTGTCATCATTTCTTCTAATAGGTTTTCAGTATTTTGCTCTCTCTCTTCTTCTGGCACCCCAAAAATTCGGATGTTGGTACGCTTAAAGTTGTCCCAGAGGCGCCTTACACTATCTTCATATTTTTGGATTCTTTTTTCTTATTGTTTTTCTGCTTGGGTGTTTTTTGTTTCCTCCTACTTCAGATCTTTGATTTGATTCTTGGGGTATGTTGATCTACAGTTGAGTTTCTTTATTTTAGACAGTGTATGCTTAATTTCTGACTGGTCCTTTTCCATTTTTCTGGCATTCTCATTAAGATCCTTAAAGGTCTCACTAAGTTCCTCAGAGGATTTTAGAAGATTCTTGAGTAACCTTATAAATGTGGTTCTGAACTCTATGTCATCCAGTAGTTTGCTTTCCTCTATTTCTTTCATTCATGACATGTTTCTTTGTCTCCGCATTTTGGCTGCTTCCCTGTGTTGATGGAGTGGCTTTGTGTGGTAGGTGACCTATAGGAGCCAGTAGCTCAGCCTCCCCAATCACCTGAGGTGGACGCTCTTGGTACACCCCTTTGTGGGCTGAGTGCAAAGGCTTGGTGTAGTTAAGCCTTGATTGCTGTTGGTACACTAGGAGGAATTGACCTCCACACCAATTGTCTGTGAGGATCCTCTGTGTCTATAATGGAAGATCTGCTGCACCGGAGACACGCTTATGGTGCAGGACTTGTTTCAGTGGGGCTTTGGTGCTCACTGAGTTTGCCTCTTGAATGTGTCACTTATGGATGTGAGGAGTTGAAATCTGGTTTCTCACACTGACCACTAGGTATACTGGCTTCTGGATCTCCAATGGGGTGCAGGCCAGCTACTGTCTGAGGCCACCCAGCAGGAGCTACAGCGAGAGCTATAGTTTTCTCCTCTTTGTTTGGGGTTTGGAGGTTTTGGAGCTGTCTGACCTGGGCTGCAAGTTTGCTAGGTTAAGCTGCAATAGGGCAGGCCATTTATATGCTAAAGCCACTGCTTGAAGCTTGGGTGGGTTTGTAGGTTGTGCGGGGTGGGGTCTCAGGGCGTCACTAGGCTAGGGCGTGGCAAACAGCAATGGCTGCCAGTTAGCTGCCTCTGCATCTCCAACCACATTCCTGCATCCTGCACCCCAGTGCAGTAAACAATTATTCCTGCGCGCAGCTCTGCAAAAAAGCCACCCTCACTTTCCAACCCGAGGGCAGACAGTCCAGCTTCTCCCTGTAGGAGTTTGGGTCCCCCACATCTCCCCAGAAACTGGATTTAAGAGTAATCGGGGGCTGGTCTCCCTTCGGGTTGAAAAAAGCAATGCCTGCCAGCAGCCCGGATCGCGCACCTCCGTACCTCAACTTTTCAGCGCTTGTGCACGTCTCAATGCTCTTTTCTCTTTCCTTCTACTTGTAGAACTTCCACTCAGCCAGCTTCCCTGTTGTTCTGAGTGATAGACGTTTTGTCTTTTAGTTGTAGTTTTGAAATGGTTGTGCGAGGCAGTAGTGTAGGTGTTTACCTACGCTGCCATCTTGGATCCTCCGGTTCTCCGATTATGGCTTGTTGTGTGTTCATTTTCATTTGTTTCAAGGCAACTTTGGATTTCTTCCTTGATCTCATTGTTAACTCATTCATTGTTTACTAACATGTTATTTAACCTCCATGACTTTGTGTGCTTTTTACATTTTTTCCCTGTGGTCACTTTCTTGTTTCATACAATTATGGTCAGAGAAGATATCTGATATAATCTTAACCTTCTTAAATTTATTAAGACTTGTTTTGTCTTCTATTCTAGAAAATGTTACATGTGCACTTGAAAAAAATGTTCTGCTGCTTTGGGGTAAAATGCTCTGAAGCTATCAATTAACTCTATGCGGTCTAATGTGTCATTTAAGGCCATCAATTTGAAGTCACATAGCATGAATCCTCTGGATTCATTCTTTTTTATCAGTATTGCTTTGGCTATTCAGGAACTTTTTGTTCTATTTCTTTTAAAAATGACATTGGGATTTTAATGGGGATTGCATTAAATCTGTATATTGCTATAAGTAATATGGCCATTTTAACTATGTTAATACTTCAAAATCATGAATATGAATTATCTTCCCATTTTGTTGTGTCTTTTTTAATCTTTTTAAATACTGCTTTGTAATTTTCATTTAATAACTGTCACATCCTTTGTTAAGTTTATTCTTAGGTATTTTATTCTTTTGCTTGCAATTGCAAAAGAATTGTTGTTTTGTGTTTTTATTTTTCATTTCTTTTCCTGAAGTTTCATTGTTAGTATACAGGAAAGCAGATACAGACAACAATATGGCTGTTACCAGAGGGAACAGAGTTGCAGTAGTAAAGGGGGTCAAACATATGTTGGTAAAAGGTGATTTGACTGTAGGTGCTGGGCACACAATGAAATATACAGATCATGTTTCATAGAGATGTACACTTAAAATCTACATAACCCTATTTACCAATATCTCCCCAATAAATATAATAAAAAATAAATCCCTAGATAAAGCCTAAGGACATAATCAACCCTGTAAAAATATGTGCAAGCATATTTCCTACATAACTTTAAAAATTGAAGCGATCTAAACATGCAATATGAAATAAATGGTATATCCATGAAACAACTTAAATTTTAGGTACAATAAGTTTTAATCTTATGGGGAGATAATTATGCCAAATTTTATAAAATAAAGAGTACACTTCATAGTATTTCTCTATAAATTTGCCTCCAGAAGAACACAGTGTACAGCTAGAACTGAAAGGGTATGTACTAAAATGTTAATCATCGTTCAGGGTAGTGAGACTATGAACATTTTTTCTTCCTTTTCATATTTCAGAATTTGTCTCAAATAAATAAAGAGGTGTTATTTTGAGGATGAGAAGAAAGGAAAAACTACAGAAACATTTCTGTGGAAAAATGTATTCATATAGCTGCTCATAAATCAACACAAAGTGTATGCATTTATTCTCTCAACTAAGTCCATCAGGTAGTTTTAAATATACTCTTATGAGAGTCAGATGATTCAGTTCCCATAATCCCGGCAGGTGATATATTCCAAAGTATAACAATCAAAAAACTTGAAACTTAACTGCAACTTTTTGGTTTCTATTTGAATCCATTATGAATTAGTGAGTTATACGAATACGTCTATTTATATCACATTCTCACTCTCTTTTACTGAGCAACCAATTCCTTTCATCTTTACCTTCTTGTGTTTTCTTATTTATTGTCTCTTGATCATTTTATTCTCTATCATCGCAAGTTCTTGGGGTGCTACTTTCCAATTTATTGTATCCTGACTGTGCCTCACAGTGGATCATTTCCTCATGCAGTCTATAGATTTAATTGTGAGCACATCTTTAGCAAGGTGCATTGGTTTTTTAGATGTTCCGTGTGTCTTGACTCATAAAAGTGTACCCTAGGGAGATTGTGTATTTGTTCTGTCAGAGCTCTTGGGAATTCCATGCCATTCAGGACCTATTTTTATACTAATATCTGGGCTTCAGAATTTCAAACCATGTGTATGACCAGTATTAGTTCAGATCTTATACCTTTGCGTGGGGTTTTAATTTCTCAGAGGAGTCCCCTTCTCATGCACAAAGCTCCTAAGGCGCAAACTAGTTTGAGACTATGGATGTGGTCTGTCTAGTGCTCTTGTCACAGAGGGGCCAGGTCTCTAGGAGGCTGGTCTTAGCCAGCTGTCTTAGTTCCGGCCACTTGCCTGGTGTGGGCCTTCATCAGGCCTCCATCCTGGTATGGATCCTAAAATTCCAGTCCATGGTCATTCATACCTCTGTCTGGCATCAGTGCACTCGGAAATTCTTGGCCATGATTTCTCAATGGCATAACTTTGTTTTTGAATTCCATCTTCTGTTACGACCCCTAAATATTTCTTTTCAGAAAACAAACTTACTGCATTCTATACAGAATCCTGATGTTTAGAGTGGGAGCAGTTCTGCACAACTCTTTAAACATTTGGAGTGGGAAGCGTGGCCTCAGCTGCGTTTTGAATTCAAAAAGTTTCCTAAACAAGACTCGCCCAGACCATATTATTTGCACCATTGGTCTATTGCCATCTATTGTAAGGAGGTACACAGACATTAGCCATTAACAACTCTTAGAGCATCAATGTTTTTCAATTTTTTACCCTTTAAAGTAAATTCAAATCTTTTCCTATTTGATCAATGATTCACACTTTATGAAATTCTGTACGGTGGAAGTGTTCTAAATATGTCATCTTTCAGGTGTGGAGGTTGGAAAAAAAAAAGCTAGGACGTTACTCTGGACTGTAATCATCACCCTCTTAGGTGTCATCTGAAGGCACCCTCCACAGCAAGTTATTATCAAATTAGTCTTTAAGAGTAATTACCGTGCTTTATAACAAGCAGAAAATGACATTTACTTTCTGTATCTTTTTCAAAATTTTCCTTTTCATTAATTCAAAAGTATAGTTTCTTCAAACACATAATTTCTAAAGTACCTGAAATGGCTGCCTAGTTACCATAAGAGGAAAATGAATTGGATCTCTTCCTCACGACAAGTCCATTCCTAAGCGTAAACAAACAGCCCAATAAGCAAAACGGAAACCTACCTTATGGGGCATTCCTTACCGTGCCTCTTCTCCATGCCAGTGGCCACTCCTGCTCCTGAGATCTCTGGCATTGGCACCATGTTCTCCATATCGGTAGGAGAAATATGAAGTGTGGAGGGGTTGGATACCAGTAGGCACAACACGGGGGCAATACATTGGTAGGTTCTGATTTTTATCTACATCACTGAGATGCATTTTCTTCAATTATATGACACCTAAACAGAGTAATGGTAGGAATTATCTTTCAAAATCAAAATTTATTTCTGACTCTGTATGACATAATCAAGACTTTTGTAAGCTCTTTTTGTCATTTGTCACAGCACTGGCTTTAAGAGAGTTTTCTAAGGAAAGGGTAGGGAGTTATTGCTCATTTTACAGCAGAAGCTGCCCAGTATTACAGGCCCTCAGGTGTACGCAGGGCATACATGGAGCATCCAGGCTGGCACTGATCTGAGACCTTTCTTCATGCAAGTTTTCCCTTTTCATCAAGGATCTCAACTCAGTAATTATTTCTAAATAGTCCTTCTCTTTGCCCAGTAAGTGAGTCTAACCCTCTTTTTCCATTTCCTTCATGTCTCACCTCCACCACTAATGAAATTCCCACATGTATCACCATCCTTTTGGCATTGTTTCTATAAATGCTGACTCTGACTAATGTGTAGCTGATTAACAGCATGCTTGTGTAAGATTCTTAGAAACTGCCCTGGCTGGTGCTGGTCAGTGGTTACAGCATTGACCCTTGAGCCAAAGGGTCACGGGTTCATTTCCCAGTCAAGGGCAGGTAACAGGGTTGCAGATTTGATCCCTATGTCAATTGGGGTGTGTGCAGGAGGCAATAAATGTGTCCTTCTAATCTTGCTTTTTTTTTTCTTTCTCCCTCTCCTTCCTTCCTTTGTGCTCTTTATAAAAATAAATGGAAAGATATATCCGTGGGTGAGGATGAAAAAAAAAAATCGTAGGAACTAACTTCAGAAGATACAGACTGTGACCTTCAATCATCCCAGTTTTAGGCGTTTTGCTGACATTCAACTGCAGAACCAGGATGACCAAGACCAGGAGGACCAGGACCAGGAGGACCAAGACCAGGAGGACCAGGACCAGGAGGACCAGGACCAGGAGGACCAAGACCAGGAGGACCAGGACCAGGAGGACCGAGACCAGGAGGACCGAGACCAGGAGGACCGAGACCAGGAGGACGCACTCAAGGCCATCACTTGACCAGTTTCAGATGTATTGGAATGGACTGTGCAGGGCTGGATGCAGAGAACTTTTCAGTCCCCTCCCCTTGATATCTTTGTTTGCTTTCTCTCTCCTTCCTCATGCAATGCCCAGCCTGCACTGAGATGTTGGGATGGACTTTGTGACAAGAGCCTCCCCATCTTCTCGTCAAGCACTTGAATAAACCACCTTTCTTTTTTATCAACATCTGTCTCATGAGTTTGCTTTCATGGTCTCAGGCTCCTGAACTTGGGTTGTGGCTAAAAGTGGTAAATACATGATATGCTGAGCCAGCCAGGATACATGGACCTTGGTAAGTCCCAGTGGGCCCAGCCTGGGTCCCAGAGGGTTGTGGCAGGCTGACTGCATGGCAGGGATGGCAGGAACTTCCTGGCATCTGCCAAGAACTCTTCATGAAACTCATGGACGTCTTGCTCTCCCTCTCAAGGCATCAGCCACCTGAAACACTTCACTGGTGAAAGGAAACGCGTGTCTGGGAGTCAGTGGACTCCAAAGCTGGGTAACGTCTGGTGTGCACACCAGCAGCCACTGCCCCGCAGTCTGGGATTCTTTGAATCCTTTTGGATTCCCTGGGAATCAATAGGCACTGGGTGGTGGCAGGCACGGCTCAGGGACTAAGAAAAATCCCAGTTCCCAGGTGTGGGATTTGGTCGGAGCACCCTTTTGGTTTTGGTATTTGAATTTTGGTGTATTGTTTGCTTTTCTTCTTGCCTGCCTCTTGTGGGGTGTCTTACTAATTGTGTTCTTGATTTGAAATATTATTACTTGAAGAAACTTGCATAGGAACCATACTGCTATAGAGCTGCTTGCTCCTTCCTGTTTGTCTAGTTGTTATTTTGTGTGTAAACCTTGACTGTTAAACATGGGGGAGTCCACGGAGAGAACTGAGTGGCAGCCTCTTGGGTTTCATTCTGGCCACAAGTGGTCCACCTGTGGTTATGAGCCAATGGCCAAGAAAAGTAATGATTTTTTTATTCTAACACAGCTTGGCCCGGGTTTATTTTGGGGTTTGAAAATCAATGGCAGAACTCCTATTTGACCCAGCGATCCCACTTCTAAGAATATATCCGAAGAAACTAGAAACACCAATCAGAAAGGATATATGCACCCCTATGTTCATAGCAGCACAATTCACCATAGCTAAGATTTGGAAACAGCCTAAATGCCCATCAGCAGATGAGTGGATTAAAAAATTGTGGTATATCTACACAATGAAATACTATGCTGCGGTAAAAAAGGAGTTTCTACCATTTGCAACAACATGGATGGAGATGGAGAATATTATGTTAAGTGAAATAAGCCAGGCAGAGGAAGATAAATATCACATGATCTCACTCGTTTGTGGAATATAATAAACGGCATAGACTGATGAACAAGAGCAGATCCATAGGCTGAGAAACATCAATCAAAACGTCATACCTCAGGGAAGGTAGGGGAGGGTGGGGTTAAGGTGGAGAGATCAACCAAGGGACTTGTGTGCATGCATATGAACCTAATCAATGGACACAGACAACAATGGCGTGGGGCATAAGTGGGGGGTGGGGGTTATGGGGGAATAAGGACACATATGTAAAAAATAAAAATTAAAAAAAAATTTAAAGTATAAAATAAAAATAAAATATTAAATCAATCCACAGTAGTGGTCACCATAACCTTAAGAGAAATTGTTTCATATGACAAAGATTTTTAAATGAAACTCTGTTAAAAATCAAAGGGGGGGATAGTAGGGTAATATCATGTAAGAAGAAATATCCTATAAGTAAATTACATCTAGAAAATTTTTACTTTAATAGCCTGAAAATTATTTGGAAGGAAACAAAGAGAAGTTTCCTTCAAAAGTCATAAGGATTGTAATTGAAAGTCAATATATTTGGCCTCTTGAATTAAAGTAAGTAATTTGTGTTTTTGCCTCCCTGACAAAGTTTATATAAAGTTACAAAAAGAAATTGACCGCCAGTTTGAAATGGAATTGCCATGGCCTGGAGCAAAGAGTATCCTCACATGATATTATTCTACAATGTCATTATAATTTTAGATATTTTATAATAGCATATTGTACAATTATCACAAACAAACTTACAAACTAATTCTTTGAATGTTTGGCAGCAATTTAAAAAAAGGACATGAAAGGATTTAATCCCTTTCAGAAGGAATTAAGGCACTGGGAAGGCACTTGAGCATCCTATATGGCCCCTCTTGCCTTTTGTGCCAAGAGGGACCCTCATCTCACAATCCAATTACCCTCAGCTGTTGCCTGAGCTTTCTGTTCATACTGAACTTGCAGCCTCGTGGTGGCTGGTACCATGGATCTGACTCTCGCCCAATGTTTGAGCTGGACCCTCACTGGAGAAGAAACCCGGGTTCCCCGAGATATGTGACCCGCCAGCAGGCCAGGGGATCCCAAGGTAGGTCCTGGGCGTGGAGGCCATGGGGGCATAGGCTACCAAGGAGACAGAACTAAACCTCACATCACCCTGCTTGGCCCTGGAGGATGACTGGTTAGCCAGAGACAGGTAATATTCCTCAGGGAACGAACAACCTAAGATAGGCACAGTCACAGAGGGGCCATCAGGACAGAACTTGGGGGTCAACAGAGGTGGGGCGCAGACCCTCAACCCCCCAACCCTGAAGGGGTCTGAACCCTCACCCCTTCTGAGGGAGGTCTCCTGCCCCCATGGCTGCTTTGCTTCCCACACCCAGCTCAGATTGGGACACAGGTGACAGACAGAGACTTGGCCAGCAGCAGCTGCCCTATATCTAAATTCAGCCTAGAATCAGGAATGCTCAGGGCCTACTCAAGAATGCAAATAATACTTTCCACTAATATTTACAGGGTAAACTAAGATTGTTGGTAGAGTATTAAATTTGACAGTAAAATAGTAATCAAGTTTTCAGATTAATTTAAATAAGCTAATTGAAATAAGTGAATATTCAAGTAAATTTAATTGTACTGGACAAAAAGCTGTTCCTAAAGTAATAACTAAAATTTCTATTGGTAGTTCATGTCATGGTAAAATTCCTGAACATGCAATGAACCTAAAGCAGTCATATTTTTGGGCAAAAAAATAAAATAAAATTTAAAGTTATCAAGACTGAATTATAAAATTTACAAAAGCCTCCATTAATCAAAACAAAAGGGGGGGATAGTAGGGTAATATCATGTAAGGAGAAATATCCTATAAGTAAATTACATCTAGAAAATTTTTACTTTACAAAATTAATTTTCATTTGTAATGCTAATTGCAAGACACCCATGAAAAACACACATGGTGTCTAAATAAGACAAAGGAAAATAGTTTGGGCAAAAATAAAAAGGATCCCAAATCAATTATATAGAAAAGATTCCTTTATTAACTTGTGGTCGAGAATATGTTTGTATATTTTCAGAAAACAACTCCAAGATCATGTGGACTCCTGCAACAGAGGAGAATTGACAGGTGTGCTCCAACCACGAAGACAAGAGGAGAAACAGTCCAGAGATGGAAGCCGCTGACAACGCCTTGCCACGCTAGCAGTCAGCAGCTGTGCATCGCTGCAGGTTGTCTAGGACCAAACCAGAGAGGGTTGGACCTGCATTGCCACCATGTGCCCACCATCCAGATATCATTGCTGACATGTACACATAAGGAATTGTTTGACATTGAAACGGGGACTCAGAACTGTTGGACATTGAAATTGGGACTCAAACATTTTTTTTGGTTTTGTTATTATGTTTATTTCTGCTCTGCAGAGGCAAGATTTTCTAAAGGAAAGAAATGGGGGGGGGAGGGAATAGATACAGAGGCAAAGAAGCATTGAACAGACTGTCAAACTACAGTGGGAAGGCAGGGGAGATTGTGCAGGGGGGTCTGTAAGAAATCAACCAAAGGACTTGTAGGCATGCATATAAGCATAACCAATGGATACAAGACACTGAACCTCACATCACCAGGTGAAGGCATGTACGGGGTGGGGGGGTGGGGTGGGGAGGGGAGACCGGGTGGAGGTCAATGGGGGGAAAAAAGGAGACATATGTACTACTATTTGTAATACTTCAAACAATAAAAATAAAAAATCAATGGCCCCTAAATAGTTGTTCAAACTACTATACTATGTTGCAGTTGAAGTTGCTTTGCCAGAGGCCTCCTAAATGTGATATGGTCTGTTGTATGCAAGCTTTCATGTTGTTACCTCTTAAGAATTCTGCTCAGAAAGATGGAGATTAGTGTTTCAAAGAGGGTGGAAAGTACTTACTTCCCTCCCAGACAGTAAAACTCACAAAGAAAAGTGTGAGGAAAGAAGTCTTTTAAACACTCTAAATCTTCCTCCTTCAGGCGCAGGAGCTGCATCAGTCCAGGGAACAATGGGGAAATTAATGCCACCCCCAAACCCTCATGCCTGCTGTGCATGCAGCTGGAGTGACTGCCCCACCCCCTGAATGTGAAGGGAATAAAATGGTTCTTTCAAATGCAAGCTCCAGGGCCTGATATCCTCAACATGCAATGTTTCCCATCTTCCTGCCTTTTCCCATCTTCCTAGACATTGTCAAGGTCATGTTATCTCTGTTATGCCTCTTTAAATATGTGAGTGTATCTGTCAGTGAAAAAAACCTGTTTCTGAAAATTATGAAATGTATTGTTTTTAGTTGTCACTAAAAATGAAAATGTCTAAGAACTTAGAATTCTAATTAAGTTGTAAAAATGTATATGCTTTTGATAATAAAAATATAAGTTATGGCAATATTTTTAATAGGAAGAAAATAAAATGTTTTTAAGTTAGTTATTTCTGAACGAGTTAAGAAGAAACAAACGGAAAATAACTAAGAGAGACACAGAGGTTTCGTCCAAGTTGCGTAGGTTCTTTTCGAGTTGAGGAAGGATTGTGTAGAGGTAAGAAGCAAATAGAGAAAGAATAGGGGAAGTTAAAAATGAAAAAGAATTTAAAAGGGTACATACATTTTACAGGTAGAAAGGACAATGAAGGAGGAATACTCTTGAAGAGAAATGGAAATGGGGGAAAATAAGAAACAACAAAAAAAGGTACTTAGATAGTAAAACTGGGTGGTAATTTTAATGACAAATGAAAAGACCAGGAAGCTCCCATTAATTTTTCAAAACCAATTGTAATTTCCCCATTGGAAACCCAGATACAGCTGACAATCAGGAACTAATTAATTGCTTTCTTAGTCTGTTATACTTTCATTTCTAATTCTAAATGTTATCTTAAAATGTTGTTGCAAAAAAAGCAAATTCCTTTGTCAATTGCATTATAATCAAATCTATAACCATGGCATTTTAAGTATTTTTTGCCATTTATAAACAATTTTTATTTAACTCATGCATTTGCAAAAATGTTAAATCTTTTGACTTATTCTAAATATGAATTTCTAAGAATCAATTTTAAGATCATACCATTAAAATAAATAAAGATTTCTAGAACTCTAAGAAGTAACTGGAGTCATAGAAATTGTCAAATAATCAAGATAAATAAGAATTGATTATGGGACTGAATAAACTGAAAATAATTATTGTTATGGCTTTTTAAAAATATTTCTAATTTTTAAAATTTTTTCTTTGTTTTCTTAGAGCAATTTGGTGAATTGTACCTTAATAAGCAATATTAAAACATTCGTACTTTTCTCCAAACTTGATCCCTCCAGAATTTAAAAATTCTTACTAAGTGACTATTCTTATTTTCATGGCAATATGTTCATTTGCATGAATGCAGTAAGAATTTGATTCCTTCATAACAGACCAATTGTAGTTTTATTAACCAAGACTTGAACTGGAATGTTATGTTTGCAAAAGTCATGTCTAGACTCTAATTGTCAGTAAAAAACTTTGAAGAATAAAGATTGACTTTAAAGCCAAGAAAAGTCACTTGGAAAAATGCCCTGGTAACTTTCCTGGGAAATGACAAGGAAAGAACCTGAAGACATTTTGGTGAACTTGAAAACATGAGGAGTTTACCCAAACCTGTAGATAATCTACAGGCAAAGCCTGATGGTAACTGGGTGGCTTGGCTTTTTGCCCTGAGAGGAACAGCAAGAACCTATAACCAAGATTACTCTACCCAGCAAAGCTATCATTCAGAGTTGAAGATCAGATAAAGAGCTTCACAGACAAGAAAAAGCTAAAGGAGTTCATCACCACCAAACCAGGATTACATGAAATGCTGCAGGATATTCTTTAAGAAGAGGAAGAAGAAAAAGGTAAAGATAGAAATTATGAACAACAAAAGGACATCAAATACATACCTACCAACAAGTGAATCTAAAAATCAAGTGAATAAAAAATCTGAAGAACAGAATGGACTGGTGAATATAATAGAATCAGGGACATAGAAAGGGAGTGGACTGACGATTCTCAGGGGAAGCAGGTGTGAGGGGTGGGGGAAGAGATTGGACAAAAATCTTACTCCTATGGAGGAAGCCAGTGGCGGGGGGTAAGGGCATGGTGTGGGGTGGGGAATCAGGTGGAGGGGAGCTATGGGGAAGTAAAAAAAAGAGGAACACCTGTAATAATCTGAACAATAAAGATTTATTTTTAAAAAATTCCATCTGAATATTTCTAGTAAAATTATAGCAAAACAGATTTTTAAAAGCCTATATAATGAATTGTTCTTCCTATTGTGTTTATGCATATAATAAGGCTACATTGAAACAGGACTTAATACACTAAATGAATTGGTTTTAATTTGTTTAATGAAAATAAGAATAATTGTTTGAAAAATAAGTTTCAATAAATCTATAACACAATCTATATTTACAAAAGCCTAAGTGACCGTCGCAACCAAAAAACCAAACGGATGACCGAACACACTGCGTGGGGCAACCGGGCTGGAAGGGGGGCTAATGAGGGACGACCAAACGACTGAGCAGTGGGCTGCATGGGGCAACCAGGCCTTCGGGGGTTAGTGAGGGATGACCAAGCGACTGAGCAGTGAACTGCGTGGGGCAACCAGGCTGGCAAGGGGAGCAGTTAGGGGTAATCAGGCCAGCAGGGGTGGCAGTGAGGGGCAACCAGGCTGGCAGAGAGGCAGTGAGGGATGACCAGACTGGTGGGCAGGCAGTTTGGGCCGACCAGGCTGGCAGGGGGGCAGTTGGGGATGACCAGGCCATCATGGGGGACAGTTAGGGGTGATCAGGCAGGCAGGCAGGTGAGCAGTTAGGAGCCAGTGGTTCCGGATTGTGAGAGGGAAGTCTGACTTCTGGAAGTCGGACATCCCCCGAGGGGTCCCAGATTGGAGAGGGTGCAGGCTGGGCTGAGGGGACCCCTCCCCCCATGCACGAATTTCTTGCACCGACCGGGCCTCTAGTCATAGATATTAGACTCTAATTCAGTTAATTGTCAGTAAAATGTTATTTTTTGCTTATAACCTAGACTAGATACTACATTTTTCTAGTTTTCTGAAATATTTTGGATACAACGCTCTAACTTCCATGGAAATGAAAGAAAACTTATTGTGGTGAATTGTAATTCATCCCACCATTATTTTGACATTGTTTCTATAAATGCTGACTCTGACTAATATGTGGTTTTCAGATAAGCAGCATGTTTGCATGGGAAACCTAGGAGCTAACTTCAGAAGATACAGACTCTGACCTTCAGTCATCCCAGTTCCAGGAGATTTGTTGATCTTCAGCCATAGAACAGGATGATGTAGAACCAAGATGACCAAGACCAGGATGACACATACCAGCCCATCACTTGTTCTGTTTCTAAGATCCTTATCGGAATGGACTGTGCTGGCCTGCACATAGAGAACTTTCAACCCCCTCACCTTGATATCTTTGTCCTGTTTGCCTTCTCCCTCCTTATGAAATCCATGCCTGCACTGAGACGTTAAGATGGGCTTTGCAACAAGAGTCCTCCATCTTCTCAAGTGTCTGGCACTTGAATAAACCACTTTCCTTTTTCATCAATATCTGTCTCACGAGTTTGACTTTCATGGTGGCAGGCAGCTGAAGGTGAGTTTCAGTTACATTATTAACCATAAATCTTCTCCCCGTTATTCATAAAATAAGTCTACCTAGGTTTCACATGAGCCAACTGCACACTTGGCTTGTGTTGACCCTTGGCCACAATCTTTTAAGTCATAACAGATGAACCAGTGTGATCCACGCAGGACTGTGACAAATCTTTAGAAAGTCAAACATGACTTGGTTTATCTCTTGTGATGGGAAAGGAACATATAAAAGGCATCTGAATTTATTACATTGGAATAGCTATAATATAACTACTAACACATGGGGCTTTTCTCACAGTCTAAAACAGCTTTACTGCATGTTGGCCCCTGTCATTTACTGCTTCCTATGTCTATAACAATGGAAAAGGGCATGCTCTGCTCTGACTGGCGGATTTGGAGTTGTGGTTTATTTGATCACAAATGTACCCTAGAGCCATGGCACTTCAATGGATCATCACAGTTGTTTGAGAGTACATTTAAAAAATAATTAGAGTGCACTTTGGACATCAAGCTGCTTCCCTAAATTCGATGTCCTAATTTTGTTATTATTTTAGACCAAAACTTTGCTTGAGTTTTGATTTTACTCTGTAACTCTACAAAAGTTACACAGGTAAGTCAAAAGGGCTAGCTAGGTAATTAACAGCAACAAAGTGTCTACCTGTTTCTCCAGCGCAAAGAGAAGGCTCTGTCCAGGATCACACTTCTGTGTGTGAAGAGCAGTGAACAACAGCAAGGAGATGAAAGCTAAGGGGGCACGCGGGAGCACAAGGCTATATGATACAAAGAGGAAAATACTTGTGGCAGCAACAAGGTGGCCAGAGGAGAGAGGACTGGACCTCGGCTCTGCCCCATGCAAACAGTGGTGCAGCAGCCGTCCAAAGAGAACATGAAACTAGATCTCCAGGGTCATGCCACCAAGGAGAGGCTGGCATGCAAGGCTGGTAGAGATGATCTGGGATAGACTCAAGGGGAGAACAACTGCACTTGGCAGAAAAATTAACAGTGAGTGAGATTGTTGATTGATTTGCAGTACTTCACTGTTGTAATAATTCTGTTTTAAATCCCCCACCCCACCGCTTTTAAAATAAAAGCATTGATTGAGGTAGGACAATGCTTGTTGTGAGAAAAGGTAAGAAATTTAGAGTTTGGGGCTAATTGTTTCTTATTCAGGAATCTCATAACAATTTTGAGTTGACACAGAGTAGAGAGATGAGAAGCATTAAAGTTGAAAATGATGATGAGATCAAGAGATAAGACACTGAACACCCTTCAAATGGTGTTTCTCCTGGCATTTGAACCTTTTAAAATCTCACTATACTGAGACAATCCTCAAAAAAACACACAACTATTTTACTTTCAATGACTGACAGATGGCTATGAATTCCTCAAATGCACCATGTGATGGTTAATTTTATACATCAACTTACCTGTGTCTAGGAATAACCAGGTAGCTGGTAAAACATTATTTCTAGATGTGTCTGTGAGGGTGTCTCAGAAAAACATTAGCTTTACTTTAGTTACCTAAGGAAAGAAGGCCCACCTCCAGAAATGTGGGCGGGCATCCTCCAATCCATTGAGAATCTGAATAGAATGAAAAGGAAGAGGGAGGGCAAGTACTTGGCTCTCTCTTCTTGAGCTGGGACATTCATTTCTCTTGCTTTCAGACTTCAGAGCTCTGGTTCTTGGGCTTTGGAAACCCAGGACTTTCACCAGCCCCATCCAACCCCAATTCCCTCCCAGGGTATTCTCCAAGTAGACCCGATGCCCTGACTGGGAATGCTGGTAAGCCTCAAGGCAGCCCCAGGGTGGGGAGGGAATGTCTTGATGCCTCATCCCAGAGACACATGCACACAGGAGCTTGTATGATAACAACAGTTGGCCAACCCATGTCACGGACTTTGAGGCACAGTGGGGAGAAAGCAAGATCCCTGGGGAAGGAGAGGAGGTGGCTCAGCCCAGCACTTGTCTCCCCAGATTTCCCCTTTTGGGCCATCATCCTCTTCTGCTTGGCAGGACTCTTGGTAGTCACCACGTGCCTGATCTGCTGTTTCCTGGTAAGCGAGGAAGTGGTGCTTGTCTTCTTGCTATTGGGTTGTAAGAGTGTTTTATATGCAGTCATGCATCGCATAGCAACATGTTGGTCAAGGATGGGCCACATATATGATGGTTATAATGGAGCTGAAAAATTGCTACCAGCTAGTGACATCATAGCCTTAATAAGGTTCTGGCAAAGTACATTACTCTAGTGTTTGAGGCAAACACACCTACTGAGTTTCCAATTGAATCGAAGTATAAATTGTGTATAGGCCATAATACTTGATAATGATAATAAAGGACAATGTTACTGGTTAGGTTTTTACTATATCATACTTTTTATTATTATTTTAGAGTGAACTTTTCTACTTACAAAAATGTTGGCTGTAAAACAGTATGGTGTGTTACACCAGCAGCAGTCTCATACATCTCATGTTTCCTGCATCTCGTGATTGCAAGATTTTTGCTTGTGCTTGATTTAATTGTGTGTTTTATTAAGTAAAATGCCATGCAGGCAATCCCCTGAGGGCACCTTTCTCAGGTCATACCCCTGTTGTTACGTGGTATATGACAATATTAGAAATACAAGTCCTGTGATGGGCGCATGTTTGCAAATATTTTTCCCAGTCTGTGTGAGGCTTGCCTATTTCTTTTCTTAACAACAGTAGTCCTCAGGAAAATGTAACTGAAAATCTCAAATCTATCATGGTGGTAGAGTGACCACTACATGTGAGAATGGCTAAAATAGTATATAGACTGACCATAACAAGTGTTGGTGAGTATGTGCAGCAGCTGGAACTCTCATGTCATGCTTATAAAAAGTAGCTTAGTGATGTTGCTTCTGTAAGTTGCATACACCTACACAGCCATCCCACTCCTAGCAATTTATCGCAGGAAAATAAAACATACAAACAGATTTGTACACAGATGCCCATTAGAGATTTGTATGTACTAGCTCCCAAAGGGAAAACAACCAAGATGTCCACCAACAGGTGAAGGATAAACAAACCGTGACACATCCCACAATGTGATCTTCCTCCGCAACAAAAAGGAAAGAATTAATAATACGTGCAATGACATGTATAAATCTCAAATAGTTATGCTCAGTGAAAGAAGTTAGGTAAAGAAGATACTGTATGATCTCATTTAGAAACAACCTTTACAAAATACTAATGTATAGGGACAGAAATCAGGTCACCAGTTGCCTGGGAATAAGAATGTGTCTGCAAATGGTAGGTAAAGAGGAATTACAGAGAAGCCTGAGGACACTTTTGGGGTGATGGGTATTCCTTATCTTGATTGTGGTGATAGTTCAATACGTTATAATTTAAAATTATCAGATCATTCGCATTAAATGTATGCAGTTTATTGTACATCAATTATACCTCAACTAAGCTACAGTGTGGGAAGAGGAAGAAAGGGAAGGAGGAGGATTATAAATGGATACTAGAGGGAAAATGGTAGAACAAATGAGAGTGAAAAGGGGGCGAGACAAACAGAAGGAGATAACAGCGGGGAAAAGGGAAAGGGAAAAAAGACTGATGGAGGAAATTAAATTTAAAAAGGAGAGGAAGCCTGGCTGGTGTGGCTCAGTGGTTGAGGTTCGACCTATGAACCAGGAGGTCATGATTTGAATCCTGTCAGGGCACATGCCTCAGTTGCAGGCTTAGTTCCCAGTAGGGGGCATGCATGAGGCAGCAGATCAATGATTCTCTCTCAGCATCGATGTTTCTATCGCACTATCTCTCTCCCTTCGTCTCCCTGAAATCAATTTTTTTTAGAAATGTTTAAAGCAGAGGGACACATCTGCTCTGTGGCTTTGCCCATCTTCTTCCCTAGTATTCTCTCATACTTGGACAGCCAGATGGTCCATTCTGAGTCCCCGTCATCACCTTCACAGGTCACCGTGTGCCTGCAGAAGAAAGAGGGAGATTTTGAGATTCAGCAATGATGACTGGTACCTGCCACACCTAGACCTGAGGAAGCTGCAATGACTAGATCTGCCTGAGGCCCCTGTTCCCATCCAGGACCCAAAGAAGCTTGGCTGGACCAGAAATCAACCACCCTGATCTGTCACATTCTCTGGGCCCTTCTTAACATGGCCCCTGTCTGGTTCGCAGGAAACTAAGATAAAATTCTTCCCCTTCATTAAGTCCTGAAGGCAACTGGTAGTTCCGGCTTGTCTTGTGGTTTCCTATGCCTTTATCCCTCAGGAACTCCAGAGTTGGCTAAACTGGAGCAGAAATTGCCACAGTATAAAATCATACTCTTCAGCGCAAGGTTTCCCTTCTTAGGAAACTTTGCAGCACACCTCCCCTGACCTGTGTCAGCAACCACACTTATCTCTGTGCCTCCATTTTCCCACCCCCAAAGCCCAGGCATCTCAAGTGCCCTTTGCACTACTGCATTTCCTGAAGTTCAGACTCACCAGGACTTCCAGATCAACCTGCCTCTCTGGAGCCCCTTTCCTCATGGTTCTCCAAGAGGGAAAGTAGACCAGGATGGAAGGAATGGCTTAGATATGACTGCATTCAGCCCTGGGACTTGGAACCTGAGATGACTAGAAATCTAGGAAGACTGAATAGAGAGTAACACTCTAGTAGTATGACTGCATTCAGCAGAAAGATAGTGTCTACTTGGGAAGTACAGGTGAATAAAACTCAGGGGGAAAATATGAGAAAATGAGTCTTTTTTTTCATATTTCTCTGTACAGAATCCAACAAGACAGATATAGCAGGAGCTCCCCAAAAGAAGCTCAAAGCATCTCAGGCATGGGACTGGCTGTGCTGTCCTGCCCTGCATTTGTAAAAACAGACTCTGTGATTTCTATACCTTTTGCAGATGACCACAGCAGAAGATACCCAAGGGGTAAAAATTAAAGTCCAACTAATGCCAACCATTCCATTTTTTTTTGGTGTGAACTTTCTGTTCCTCCGTCTTAAGCTGTCATTCTCTGCGAATATACTTCCTGGAGATTATAATAATGATATAAGAACTACCATTATTGACAGCTTCATATCTGCTCAGCAACGTGATTGACAAGTTCAGAATGCATAGTCTCACTTATACTACCATCCTTGGGGCTTTATTCCCATGTTGCTCCCATAAAGATATGGAGGCTAAGAAATATTAAATAGTAAGGAAGGGAAAATAATTGCTAAGAAACTAAACACCTAGCCAAGCTACCCATCAAAGAAAGAGGTAAAGACATTTTCTGATATACAGTCTCAAAGTTGACCTCCCCTAGGCCTTTATTGAAAACACCAGTAAAGAATATGCATCACAAAGAAGAAAGGTGAACCCAGAAAACCATAGCAATGGTCATGAGAAAAACAAAGTATATGAAAATTAGCATGGTTTTAAAAATAAGACATTAAAAACACATTCTCCCAAAATTCCAGATGGTTACATGAAAGATCAGAGGAGAAAAGATTCTATTAAAAGTTACTAATGTTTAGGGAATATATAAATACCATAGATACTCTTATTGTGTTACACATTACTCTCAGAAACTAAATTATGGAACAACCACCCTTGAGCACCTCCTGAAGACTTCCTGGACAGAAGTCCTGTAACTACGGATTATAGAGGAAGCCACTTGGAGACTGGTCAGAGGGGCAGGAACAGGAAAGAGGCTATTCTCACAACCACATGTGGTGGTGATAAATCTGCTTTGGCGATCTCTCCTGTTGAGTGAGGGGTTCCAGCCCCACAATAGGCTCCCTATCCTGGAACACCATTGCCAGAAAGAGGAGTCCCCACAACATCCTGCTGTGAAAATCAATGGATATTCTGTGTGGATGAGGTGGAGGCTGCTAGAGATGCAACAAGTAAGGCGGTCCCTAACTCCAGGGCTCCCAAAGTATTGAGGTGTAAAACCACACTGAGCCCCAGTGTGCATCCCCCAGTCTATGCATTTCAAGACTAGAGGGCCATTTGCCTGGCTATGTCCCAGGTCCTTGCCAGCTTGTGGAAGCTAAGTCTTTTTTTCTTTTTAATTCTTTATTGTTTAAAGTATTACATAATCTCCTTTTTCCCCATTGACCTCTCCCCAGCTGCCCCCAGTCCCCAGCACGTGCCCTCCCCCCATCTATATCCATAGGTTTCTTACCCCACACCGTCCCTCATAGGTTGGACAGTCTATTTGATGCTTCTAGGACTCTGATTCTATTTTGGTTCCTCAGTTTATGTTGTTCATTATATCCCACAAATGAGTGATATCATGTAATATTTATCTTTCTCTGACTGGCTTATTTCACTTAGTATAATGCTCTCCAGATCCACCTATGCTGTTCCAAATGGTAAGATTGCTTCTTTTTTATAGCAGCATAGTGTTCCATTGTGTAGAAGTGCCACAGTTTTCTAATCCGCTCATCTGCTGATGGGCATTTAAGCTGTTTCCAAATCTTAGCTGTTGTAAATTGTGCTGCTATGAACATAGGGATGCATATATCCTTTCTGATTGTTTTCTGTTTTCTTGGGTTATAGTCCTAGAAGTGGGATTACTGTGTGAAATGGCAGTTCCATTTTTAATTTTTTGAGGAAACTTCATACTGTTCTCCACAGTGGCTGTACCTGTCTGCATTCCCACCAGCAGTGCATGAGGGTTCCTTTTTCTCTGCATCCTCTCCGGCACTTGTCATTTGTTGATTTGCTGATGATAACCATTCTGACAGGTGTGAGATGGTACCTCATTGTTGTTGATTTGCATCTCTCATTTGATTAGTAACTTTGAGCATGTTTTCATATGTCTCTCTGTCTTCTGTATGTCTTCCTTCGAAAAGTGTCTGTTTAGGCCTTTGACCATTTTTTGATTGGATTGTTTATCTTCTTTTTGTTAAGTTGTATGAGTTCCCTCTAAATTTTGGAGATTAAACCCTTATCGGAGATAATATTGTCAAATATGTTCTCCCATGCAGTGGGCTTTCTTGTTGTTTTGTTGATGGTTTCTTATGCTGTGCAGAAGCTTTTTATTTTGATGTAGTCCCATTTGTTTATTTCCTCCTTAGTTTCTATTGCCCTAGGAGCTGTATTGGTAAAGATATTGCTACAATAAATGTCTGCTATGGCTTCCTCTAGTATTTTTATGGTTTCCCATATTACGTTTAAGTCCTTTATTTATTTTGAATTTATTTTTGTGTATGGTGTAAGTTGGTGGTCTAGTTTTATTTTTTTACATATATCTGTCCAATTTTCCCAACACCATTTATTGAAGAGACTGTCTTGACTCCATTGTATGTTCATGCCTTCTTTGTGAAATATTAATTGAGCATAGTGTTTTGGGTCGATTTCTGGGTTCTCTGTTCTGTTCCATTGGTCTATATGTCTGTTCTTGTGCCAACACCAGGCAGTTTTCAGAACAGTGGCTTCGTAGTATAGCTTGATATGTGGTATTATGATCCCTCCAACTTTGTTCTTCTTTCTCAAGATTGCTGTGGCTATTCAGGGTCTTTTTTTTTATTCCAGATGAATTTTTGGAGAGTTTGTCCTATGTGTTTGAGGTATGTTGTTGGTATTTTAATGGGGATTGCATTGAATCTATAGATTATTTTGGGTAGTATGGACCTTTTAATGATTTGATTCTAAGGAATCAAATCCATGAACATGTTATATTCTTCCATTTGTTTATGTCTTCCTCTATCTCTTTTTTCAGTGTCCTGCAGTTTTCCGCATATAGGTTTTACCTCCTTCATTAAATTTATTCCTAGGTATCTTAATTTTTTTGTTGCAATGGTAAATGGGATTGGTTTTTTCAATTTCTCTTTCTGTGAGTTCATTATTGGTGCATAAAAAAAGCCATAGATTTCTGGGTGTTAATTTTTATCCTGCTACATTGCTGAATTCATTTATGAGTTCTAGTACTTTTTTGATGGAGTCTTTAGGGTTTTCTATGTAGAATATCATGTCATCTGCGAATAATGACAGTTTTATTTCTTCTTTTCCCATTTGGATGCCTTTTATTTCTTCTTGTCTGATTGCTATGGCTAGCATTTCCAGTACTATGTCGAACAGGAATGGTGAAAGTGGGCATCCCTGTCTTGTTCCTGTTCTTAGGGGAAATGGTTTTAGTTTTTGCCCATTGAGTATGATGTTGGCTGTGGGTTTGTTATATATGACTTTTATTATATTGAGGTATGATCCCTCTTTCCCACTTTGCTGAGAGTTTTTACCAGGAAAGGGTGTTAGATTTTGTAAAATGCCTTTTCTGCATCAATTAATATGATTATGTGATTTTTGTCTCTCAATTTGTTTATGTGATGTATCACATTTATTGATTTGCAGAGACTGTACCAGGCTTGCATCCCTGGAATAAATCCCATTTGGTCATGGTGTATGATCTGTCTAATGTAATGTTGGATCCAATTTGCTAGAATTTTGTTGAGGGTTTTAGCATCTATGTTCATTAGGGATATTGGCTTGTAATTCTCTTTCTTTATAGTGTCTTTATCTGGTTTTGGGATTAGGGTAATGCTGGCTTTATAAAGAGCTTGGAAGTGTGCCTTCCTCTTGAATTTTTTGGAATAGTCTGAGAAGGATAGGTTTCAGTTCTTGTTTGAATGTTTGGTAAAACTCTCCTGTGAAGCTGTCTGGCCCTGGGTATTTGTTTGCGGGAAGCTTTTGATGACTACTTCAATTTCCTCCTTAGTTATTGGCCTGTTGAGATTTTTTTATTCTTCTTGTTTGAGTTTTGTAAGGTGTATTTTTCTTGGAATATGTACATTTCCTCTAGGTCAGTGGTCAGCAAACTCATTCGTCAACAGAGCTAAATATCAACAGTACAACGATGGAAATTTCTTTTGAGAGCCAAAACCGACTTCTGCACATGGGTCACGAAGTTTCAATCACACTGTATGTGCGTGCCCACACGTAGTATTTTGTGGAAGAGCCACACTCAAGGGGCCAAAGAGCCCCATGTGGCTTGCAAGCCTCAGTTTGCCAACCACTGCTCTAGGTTGTTTATTTGCTGGAGTAGAGTTGTTCATAGTATTTTTTTTTTTACAATCTTTTGTATTTCTAAGGAGTCTGTTGTTATTTCGCCTCTTTCATTTCTAAATGTGTTTAATTGGGTCCTCTCTCTTTGCCTCTTGGTGAGCCTTGCTAGAGGTTTATCAATCTTGTGTACCCTTTCAAAAAACCAGCTCTTGGTTTCATTGATCTCTTGTGGGGTTTTTTGTGTTTTTGGGGTTGGGGGGTGGGTGGGCCTCTATTTCATTTATTTCTGCTCTGATCTTTATTATCTCCTTCCATTATCTCACTCTGGGTTTTTCTTGTTGCTCTCTTTCTCATTGTTTAAGTTGTAGAGTTAGATAATTTATTACCAGTTTCTCTTGTTTTTTTGAGGTAGGTCTGTAATGCTGTGAATTTCCCTCTTAGGACTGCTTTCACAGTTTCCCATAGGTTTTGGATTTTTGTGTTTTCATTGTCATTCATTTCCAGGATGTTTTTAATTTCTTCTTTGATCTCTTTGGTAATCCAGTCATTGTTTAATAGCATGCTATTCGGCCTCCAAGTGTTTGAATTTTGTTGATTGTTTTCATTGCAGTTGATTTCTAACTTTATGCCATTGTGATCTGAGAAGATGCTTTATATTATTTCTATCTTCTTGAATTTGGAGAGACTTTTCTTGTGACCCAATATGCATTCTATCTTTGAAAATGTCCCATGTGCACTTAAGAAGAATGTATGTTCTGTAGCTTTGGAGTGAAATGTTCTGAAGATGTCAATTAAGTCCATTTGATCTAGTGAGTCATTTAGGATTACTGATTTTTAGTCTAGAGAATTTATCCAGTGATGTCAGTAGGGTATTAAAGTCCCCTACCATGATCATATTGCTGTCAATCTCTCCCTTGATATCGTCCAGCAGTTTTTTATGTATTTGGGTGCTCCTGCATTGGGTGCATATATGTTTACCAGAGTTATATCCTCTTGTTGTATCAATCCCTTTAGTATTATGAAGTGGCCTTCCTTATCTCTTGTTATGGCCTTCTCTCTGAGGTCTATTTTGTCAGATATAACTATTGCTACCCCAGCTTTCTTTTCATTTCCATTTGCCTGAACAATATTTATCCATCCCTTCACGTTCAGTCTGTGTGAGTCTGTTGTTCTAAGGTGGGTCTCTTGTAGACAGCAAAAATATGGGTCATATTTTCTTATCCATTCAGCCACTCAATGTCTTTTGATTGGAGCATTTAGGCCATTAACTTTTAAAGTTATTATTGATAGGTACTTATTTGTAGCCATTTTTAATATTTGTGCCTGTGTTCCTTCTTCCCTTTCTGTTTCTTCTTTTTACAAAAGTCCCTTTAGCATTTCTTGCAATGCTAGCTTGGTAGTGATAAACTCCCTGAGCCTTTTTTGTCTGTGTAGCTCTGATTTCCCCTTCAATTTTGAATGATAGCCTTGCTGGATACAGTATTCTTGGATCCAGTCCCTTGCTTTGCATCTCTTTGTGTACTTCCTTCAATTCCTTTCTGGCCTGATGTGTTTTTATTGAGAAACCATTTGATTACCTAATGGAAAATCCCTTGTAGGTAACTTTCTGTCTCTTGCAGCCTTTAAGATTCTCTCCTTGTTGTTAACATTTGCCATGGTAATTATGACATGTCTTGCTGTGGGACTTTGGGATTCATCTTGTTTGGGGGACTCTGTGCGTGTGTGACTTTTTTTCACAAATCAGGGAAGATTTGTGACATTATTTCTTCAAATAGGTTTTCTAACCCTTGCTCCCCTTCTTGTCGTTCTGGCACCCCTATTATATGTATGTTGCTTCATTTCATGTTATCCCAAAGCTGCCTCAGGCTCTTCTCCTATCTTTTGATTTTTTCCCTCCAAAAGCAGTTCATATTGGGTGTGTTTTGCATCCCTGTCTTCTAATTTGCTAATTTGGTACTCTGCTTCTCCTAGTTTACTGTTGGAAGTTTCCACATTGTTTTTTTATTATAGCTATATCACTCCTTATTTCCTCCTGATTCTTAGATTTTCTTATCCATCCGGTTTATGAACTGTATGACCCTTATTCTGAATTCCTATCCTGACATAGTGCATGCCTCTATTTCATTTAGTTGCTTTTCTGGAGCTCTTTCCCTTAAGGGTTGTTCTTCTGTCTCCCCATTTTTGCTATCACCTAAGTATCTAGGTGTTGAGTTGTGCAGGGCCTGTGGCTGCAGTGATGAACTTGGTGGTGGGTTGCATGGTAACAGGTGGTGGCTGCTTCTTGGGGGGTCGCAGGGCAGCTGCTCCTCACATGGTTGCGGGCAGCGGCTGCTCCTCGGGTGGTTGTGGGTGGTGGCAGCTGGTGGGTTGGCTGCTCCTTGGGCAGTTGTGGATGGTGGTGAGCCTTTATTTCTTAGTCTGTTTCCTCAACAGTTTTCTAGCCAGTGATTCTCAAGCAGCAGGGCAAGGTAAGCAGCTCTTTCCTCCTGTGGTTTGAAAGAGCCATTGATACAGCGGTGTCTGTTGAGACAACTTCATAGAATTTGGAAGCTAAGTCTTTACAGGGCCAATTCTTCCACAGTGAGGCCTCCACCTTGTCCCCAGAAATTCACCTAAGCTACATACTGGGGCCACAGGAGCATCCCTAGATTTTGGAGTTCATATTTCAGGCCATCTTTTGCTCTCTTTTTACCCCAGGCCTCAGAAATCCACTATGACACAGCCTACAGATGACTAAACCAGGGGCCAGCTAGGCTGTAAATTCAGGGAACACAGGCCAGGAATTCTCTAAGTACAAGTCAAAATCATAGAATACATGAGGAATAATACCAAGTGTGGGCTGACAGTCAGATAGAGAAAGGACAAGCTCAGTCTCCCTGCCCGGGTCCCTCCTCTCTGTAACTTGGCCTGAGCTCTTCCTACCCACTACTCCCCATGCATCCACAGGACCCCAGGGGCAGATAGCACATTAGCTAGTTCTGCTGCTCAGGTTTCTTTAGAGAAGACATAGCAAGGGCTGGGCTAAACCTTCCTGTGCCCACAGAGGAAGCTCTAATCGACCAAGTTGAGATGGGGGCAAAAATCCTTGTGATATAGCTGGCAGGGGCTGAGGACACAGAAAAACAATCTGCCTCAGATACAGCCCAGACTGACTCAGCACCATCACCCCCATCAGCCTCTGTAGTCTCCTTGGCCAATGACAATCTCAGCTCTGCTTGGTTCCCATGAGTCACAGGGAGCTCAATCACTCCAGTCAGCCCCTTCAGGGTTGGGTGAGCTTTTAAGGTCAAGAAAGTTCTCCTGGAATGGAACTAATATCCAACTGCATAGGCCAATTCCTTTGGAATTCGTTCTCTCTTTGTGTCTGTGAAAATTGTGTCCTCCCTCCAGCCTCAGTGAGGGCACAAGTGTTTCACACATACAGTGTCTGGCACATAGAAGAGACTTAATGTTGAATGAAGGAAAATATATTTAAAAATCCACAACAGAAGAATTGTTCTTCCTTAACAACTTTCAGACATGTCACTTCCTCCCAAGTGTTACTTCTGCCATTATTTTCTGATAAGCATGAGTTAGTGCCTGCGGTGATCCACAGAATGTGGGATTAAATCCTGGCCTTGTCTTTGAATAATTGTGTGAACTTGAAAGTGTGGCTTTATTGCTGTGTCTCAATTTCTTTGGTAAAATGTGTAAACTAAGGATTGTTTTTGGACATTTAAATGAATACCTACCTTCCTTGAAATGGGGTTGGGCAAATGTTAACTATCATTACCATCATCTTCATCAAACTACGATTGTGGTACCCCTCTTTGTGGTTCTCAAATGTGTATGTGACAATTATGCTTTAAGCATTGTTACTGTGGAAGAGGGGGAGGAAAATCAGGAAACTCTTGCCATGAAAAGGGAAACCAGAGGTAGGAAAGCAAACTGGTGAACCCCTGTGTTTCTGAGCTGGGATGGATGAATTGACTCCTGTTTTACTTATGAGGAAGGAGAGGGGTGATGTTTCCTTGAGCCCCATTTCAGACACACAGTCATGGCTCTTTATTGAGAGTAGGACCAGGGCAAGGTGCAGGCAAAAGCTAACATGTAGATAGACAAGGAGAATTTAGTTACAAAAATGATCAACAATGAAGTTGTAACTAAGTCCAGAGAGCAATACATCAATGAGTCAGCTGTCAGATCTGGTGAAACCCAGGAGTTAATGACACTGGCCTGCTAGCACTAGCAAATGCCCACTGCACTTCCCTCAGGAATGGAGAGCCCCAGGATGCATGCAGTGAATGGAAACACAAGTCTAGGGAAAGGGATTGTAAATCCCTGACTTCTTTGTGGGTTCCAGCATGGTGGAACACTGGGTGTGATTGGTCCCTTGTAACCAGGTAACTGTGGAATGTGTTCTGATTGGCTGGCAGCCGCCAGGAGAACAGACTTCAGTTGAGAAGCAACTGTGGAAAGAGAAGGAGCTTTGGCTGTGCTCTCTTCCCACTGTGGTTGTAGCTCTCAGCGCTTGTCTGATCCCTATCCGTTTTCAACAAGTGGTGTTGGTTGCTGTTCTCACAAAGGAGTCACCCAAAGAGGTGCAGCTTCGGGGGTGTGGCTGGGCCCTGAGCCCCCCTAGGGCCCGGCAGCCCAGAGGCCAAGCAAACCGTGGGTGAGCCCTACCTGCTTGTGCGGTGAAGCCTTGGGGCTGCCAGCAGGTCTAGCCTTCCTTGGGGGGAAGGACTGCTGAGGGTTGTGGGGTGGGGGGAGGGAAGTGGGGTGTGAGTGAACCAGCAGTAGCAGTGAGGAGTGGAGGTGAGCCATGGGGAACTGGTGCACCTGCTGTCTGAAGCCCAGTGACAGCCCCAGCCCCACCCCCAAGCTGGATGGGGGCTCCAGCCATGTTAAGTCAAAGTGTGAGTCTGAGGTTCATGAAGAGGCTGCCAGGGACACAGGGGCAGTGGAAACAGTGCCTGCTACCCCGAAGTCTGAGAAGTTGAATTCTGAGAAGTTGAATTCCTTAGCCTTCAGGGGCTACCACCGGAAGAACATCAGTGCCCCAGTGACGCTCCAAGGTAAGAAGCAGCAAATGCCATCTGCTCTTTGGCGTACCTCTGGCCTCTGCTGCCTCCACAGTCCCCTGGGAGGACTCACTGCCTCAGGATCCTTCCATCTGGAGCCAGCTTTCCTAGGGATGGCCACCTGGGTTCCCCACCCCTGCTTCTTTCCCCCTTGCGGCCTATGTTTTTCCCTCTTTACTACCTGAGCAGCAAGGTAGGATTTTGACACTCCTGCTTGCCTGCTGACTTCCCTCACTGCTTTGTTCAATTGAGCTTACTTGCTGGAAAAGCCACACGTGGCCAGGTTTTTCAGTTGATTATGACAGAAGTACAAGGAATGAGGGTTCCATTATATTTGAAGTAATGCAGCAAAATAAAGCATGGGGTGTCCTATCCACATGTTCATGGTGTGTGTGTGTATTTTTCTTGTTTTAAGCTAATCGCTTTTCGTTAGGTTTGCTGTGTTTGTCAAGTTTCTTCCAGAGCCATGGGTAACTCACAGTAGAGTGGAGACAATAAAGGAAAAGCTACACCATGGCCCTCTCTGCCCTCATACGGGACTGTTTCTGTGGTGCCCATCCCACACAATAGGAGGCAGTGTGGGAAACGGTACAGCCCAAGATCCTATTCAGAGATTTTATTCTTCTTCTGGCCTTTGTGAGAGCAAAATGACATTGTGTGCTGTAGACAAGTGCAATTAAGGCTAACATGTTCATTTTCCTTTTTATTTTTTAAATATTTTTTAAATAGTTTATTGATTGTTGGAGAGAGAGGGAGAGGGAGAGAGAGAAACATGGATGTGAGAGTAACATCGACCTGCTGCATCCTGCACACCACCCCTTAGGGATTGAGCCCAAAACACAGGCGTGTGTCCTTGACCAGGAATGCAACTGGCAACCTTTTGGTGCAGGGGACGATGCCCCACAAACTGCGACTCCAAGCAGGGCTACTAAGCTAGCACTCATTTAAAATGTAAATTTAAAATGGTTACTTTCCAGCTGAGTAAAGACACTGACTTTTAGTGAGGCATTTTAGTTGATTACCAATGAGTAGTTGCGGTCATTTCCAGGGAACCTCATGAGCCTGGGTACTAGTGCCTGGCCAGAAACTGGTTCTCAGAGCGTCAAGTCTTAGATCCTGTTGGTTCAAATGAGGTGGGTATAACTGTACAGTCAGACGCCACTACTGGGTAGAGGTTCAGATATGCAACAGCTAAACTTTTTCATTAGCTATCGTGTCTCTCACCTGGTCTAATTTGCTTTGCCCTTTTCTTCTGTACATGGAGAGTCTTTCATTTGTACCTAATATAGGTGATATGTTAGGTCAAAAAGTAAAACTAAGTTTTTAGATTTTACTCAGGGGGCTCATCTTTCCACCTAATTCAAACTATAAATTTTGTTGTAAAGTATTTGAAATGGAACAAAATTTTGTCTCATTTTGTATGTGGTAGTTTCTCAGATAATGGGCCACTGTTATTTTTCTATGGCTTTTGTATCAGAATTGACCAGTTAATTTGTTTTATTCTTAGAACAAGACAAGAGGAAGAACAATGATGTAAGTAAACAGTTGAAGAGTTAAGAAATTAATAGTTTGATATAAAAGTTGTCTGCTGTGATTCCTAAAAACTATGATGGATGGATACTGATAGCATGGACTTTATTTGTAGGTTTCTCATTTGTAGGTTTTCTCAATCTCTTCTATTTTCCTAATTATTCTAGATTGAAGGAGAATTTGTTTCTTCAAATAGTGATACTTTTCAAAAAATATGTGGTCTGGAACTTCTGATTAATAAGGAAAAAATGGCTTTGCAGTGAAACAATTGAAACAAGCAAAATGTTTTTATATAACATATGGATGTTTCTGATTAGGCTGCTGGAAATTTTTAAATATTCTGTATTTTAAAAGGCGTCGAGTAGATTTTTCCCCTGGCGATCTCTTGTGCATTTGTGGTGGGTGCTGATGGGAAAGTATGACAGCATGAACAAAACTATTTTCTATGAAATGAGGAAGGACGGCTCATGTGAATTAGTTTTCAAAAAGAATAAAACCAAACATATTACAGTTATTAGTATTTTCTGATATTCAAAAATGCTACTGTTATTCTCAAATATTTACAATGATTAGTTTATTGGCCTTACTTTAAGGAAGAGAATTGTCAAAACAAAGTTCAGGCCATGTCAATATTTGATTATGGCTGGATTGTTGGGCTCTTTACAAATCAATGGGTACTTCTCAAATAAATGGGTACTTCCGAAGTGTGTTAAAGATAGTTTGTTCTCCAAAGGTTCTCAAACCTTTTATCGTCACCTCTCCAGTACCACTGCAGATAAATTCTAAATTGTATCTGCAGTAAGATTTACCGCCCAGATGTAAATGATTTAAAGAACTTGCCAAGCACTCACACTGCTGCTTTGTCCCAGGTTCTGTGCTCAGCAGCTAGAGGTAGGAGAGGAGTCAGAGTCCTCCCTTCCCTGGAGAAGCTTAGGTTTCTATGAGAGGGGTATCCTGTAAGCAGTTGATGCGTGTGACAAGTGGCCACTCGGATGTGGGAGTGTGCAGGAGAGAAGTTGGGTGGTGTGGCTGCTGGTGACGGTAGCCTGGAGGTAGGTGGGGAGGAGTTAAGCTTGCTGGACCAGGAAGAAGAGGGCTTGTAAGCAGAGCACGCAGCCTGCGTGAGGCAGGATGGAGGTGAGTGTCAGATGACCAAGAGAACAGAATTAACATTTAGAAATGAGTGGAAACTATTCTCTGAGGTTCTCACTTGAGTAGTGTAATGATAGTCTTCCTTAAACATGAAGTGAGAGTTGAGTTCTGAAAGTTGTTTTATCTAGTTTTGGGGAAAGTGAGGCTCAGAGAGACCTGTGGCCCCAGCTTGATAGCAAATGGGAAGCCCTGGCACACACACACCTCTGATCAAACATGCTTGTTTGTCTCTCTGTCTCCTGAGCTAATACTTATGATGGCCTTCCATTTACTGCAACAAATGGTCGTGAATTTTTATTCTAAACTTTTTACACTATTATAAAGGGGATTTATAATAGGGGTTTGCCAGGTTTGATTATAGGTTCTTATCAAAGGCAGCATTTTATAAGCCATTCCTTAAATCTTTGGAAGTTAGACTGTCTACTGGGTTTACAGAGAGCTGCACATGACATCACACTCAAGCAGTTCATGGACTGTAAGAAAAATCTTAATGCTTAATTGTTTGACATTTTAACCAAGAGAAAAAACAGACACTTTTATAGGTTTAGGAACGTACTATGACATTTGCTTCTCTTTCCCTCTACGTCAGGAATTTCCAGGGTGCCTTGCTAAAGGATACAGGTCATGCCCCACGGTGTTTCTCTCTGACGATGCCATCAGACAGCCGGATTTTAAAACCACCATCCAATCGTGAGTCCCACTAGGTTGCTGCAGGCTGAGTGACAGACCCCCTTCTACTGAAAGCACCCTACTTTTCCGTAGTTTCAGCCACTTCGTTGTCCTTCTCAGTGACCAGGTTAAGAAGCTGGTGTCAATTATCTATTGATTTCAAGGACCTAAACATGAATTTCAATTCCCATGTTACCATTAGAGTGAGTGGAAGAAGGGAAAGCCAGTTAGCAAATAAGAACCCGCCCCCGCCCCCAAGTCTTCTTCTTTTCTGTTTTTAAGACATTGTTCACCATAAGGAAAAGGAGATGTGCTTTTTATTGGGTGTTTCTATTAAAACATTTCTTTATGGGACATGGGCCTAAAACAGTGCACAGCACTTTGGAAGCTACTCTTGCAAGAAGAAGCAGCTTGTCCCCTACTGGCACCAGAGTGTATCTGCATTAAAAGTTAATTAGATTTTTAAAAAAATATATTATTTATTGATTTTCTACAGAGAGGAAGGGAGAGGGATAGAGTTAGAAACATCGATGAGAGAGAAACATTGATCAGCTGCCTCCTGCACACCCCCTACCAGGGATGTGCCCGCAACCAAGGTACATGCCCTTGACCAGAATCGAACCTGGGTCCCTTCAGTCCACAGGCCAACGCTCTATCCACTGAGCCAAACCGGTTAGGGCAAAAGTTAATTGGATTTTGTCAGATTTTTCTCATCGTACATTTTTCCCAGCGCTATTTCTGTATGAAAATTTACTTTTCCTTCCTACCCCCTAAAACACATCAGTCTTAAAGAACAACTTTTTAAGCTAATTCCTTTGTGAGTAAAATTTGTTCAACTGAAGTTTTAATTTCATAGGTATATTAAATTTAATTAAATATGTATAGCTTTAGGCAGGTTTATACTTAAGCAGCCATGAACAGTGTTATGATGATAAAAAGTATTTATTAATTTCCCCATCGTCTACCCTTGGAGGTGAACTTTAAAAACACCCTAAGATGACACTTCTAAGCTTATTTAAGAGAGAAAATACATATACTGTCCAGCTTCCGGGTTCTCATGGGGGTTGTCCAAAGTACATTATCAGTGCCTCTGGAATCTGAGTGCTGATTTTCCAGAACACAATTTGGGGAATGCTCATTGACAGTATTAATATATTCACCTTTAATTGTATTTTTCAGCCTTAAAGACATAATTAGCTTTAAAACATAATTTTTATAATGTACCAACTTTTTGTTAATTAAATTATTAGTAACGTCTACTTTAGTTAAAAATAGCAAGATCACAATTATAGTAATGTATCTTTTTTTCTCACACTTATAACAGTAGTTGAGATCAAATTGTGTTTCAGCAAAAACTGAGCCCCATCTCTCTAAACTCCTGAGCTTTGGGACCTATTGAGTAATCACTGAATGTTTTTATTCAGCCAAGACACTAAATCCTGGAGTAAAGAATAACAACACTCAACTTTGCATACATTCTGTAGCTTCTTTTGAATTCAAAAGACTCTGATGTTACAGAATAATTCAAAAGTAGTTGTAAAGGTTAGCCTTGCCCAGACAAGTAGGTTTCATGCTTCTTTCTCCAAATTAGTCTAATTCAGGAAGTGCAGTAAATTTTCATTTGCTGTCCTTCACTTTTGAAAATGGTCATTCAGCAGATTCACTATTGGTGAAACAAGGGTTTATTGAGGAAATTAATAGAGCTAACTGAGTTTTGAGAATGATTTTGAAAAATGTTCATCATGGTACATTGTTCCCAATGGCGTGCAGTCTTTATTAGAATCACTTACGAAACTTTTCTAAAAATGTATGTCTCTAAATGCATGCATTTCATGCCCCGCCCAACACAGTCTCAATGTCAAGCAGAGGAAAACTGTGAGGCATGATTACAAGGGCAAAAGCATCCAGGGAGGTTCTGCTCTCATTGCAGCTCCTGGGAGCTTTATAAACAACCCCATGTCTTCCCAAAGCCAGTGAAGGCTGCAAGTCTCTGGGTGGAGATGGGCAGTGTCTCCAGCTCCTCAGGGGATCCCAGGGAACAGCCAAGCTCGGGAGCCACTGCCTGGTTAGAGCGGAGGGGAGAGAGGGGCTCCTCGCTGTTGGCAGGACCTTGAGCAAGTCAGTTTCAGCCTTGGATTTCTTACCTGTAAAATAGGTTGTTGAATTAAATGTCAAGGTTCAGTGGTCCTTTTCCGCTTCTGTGCTTCGAATTCTGTGACTTTGACATCAACTTGAAGAGGAAGCTGTTCAAAGCCCAATAGAAGTATCCCTCTTGGATGCTCGCGGTGTTACAGGCCTTTTTACAGCGACTCATATTCCACAGCCCCAGTTATGACATTCAGATTTACCTTCTCTCAGTGAATTTGAGCTTCTTTAGACACGGAGATCAAAGGAAAAAAGCTTATCCCTTAACTCCGAGGACCCCGTTGTTGCCTATGACACCACTTCTGTGAATAACTTAAAAATCCAGTCACTTACACAGATCTGAGCACTTACATCTGATCATGAAAATTTCATGTAATCTCATTAGGAAATAAGTGTTATTAATATTACACTGTGAAGCATGATGCTGCGTTGTTAGCATTGCTTGTGTCAGGATAGCGAGACCTACTGATGTCGTGGGCTCTTACACTTGCCACTCAGTTTCCTAATAATTGTTTAAAAGTGATGTTAAACAACTTTTTGGTGCAGAGCATTTTATTTACTTGTAAGAAAATAATGGAAAATGGGTGTGTAGGTGGGTAGTGAAATAAATCAACTGAAATGCAGGGCCTAACAACTTTTTTAAAAGTACAATGACTACTGTATGGCTTAATCAAGCACGTGCACAAATACATATAACATGTACAGGATGAAATGTACCATGGGTACAAGGGCAAATGATGGGGGAGTGTGTATTAACATGTACAAGGTGGGGCCAAAGTAAGTGTACAGCCGTGAGTATGTGAAAGAGCAAAATAACTAAAACAAGGGGCAAAGTCCCATTATAGGATACTGATGGGAATGAGGATTCCAAGACCACCGGGCAGCTGGGATGGTCTTCCCGCTCCCCCCAACCCATTAACAATTGTTCGCAAACCTAACATAATAAAACCAATTGTTACAATTCCTTTTTCTTCCACAGTGTGACTTTGGCTATATATCACATCATAAACTACAGGTGAGTTTTAAAACCTGTATTGTTATTCTAGCTAATAAATGTATAACATATCAAATTGAGTGTTAGGTAGTAGACATTTTTGAAGCAAGCTGTAGAGTGCTTTTTATTATATTACTAGAGGCCCAGTGCACAAATTTGTGCACAGGTGGGGTCCAGCAGGCTGGCCCTGATCAGGGCCAATCAGGCTGGGCCGGCTGGGGGCCGGGACCCTGGGCATTTGGTGGGCCAGCCCTGCCCCCTGATGGAACTCAGGTCGAACTCCCGGTCCAGGGGCAATGTGCATATTACCCTTTTATTATAAGGGATTGAAGTGAATTAACTGTTTTTGTCTTAAGACCCATAACACTTGCGTTATTGAGGAACCCAAAGAGGATTTGTTTATGTGAGGTATCTTGATATTTACTGTATTAGAAATTAAAATGGAGCTTTAAAAAATAAATCCACTGTATTTTTAAACAGTTTTTATAGCATTACTGAAATTCTGAGCTAGATAATCCTTCGTTGTGGCGAATTGTCTTGCCCACTACAGGATATAATATGCAAGACAATATGAAAAATAATTATTTTCCACACCAAAATGTGAGTGGACATGTGTCATTAATTTACATTTTTGCAAATTTTATTAACCTCTGGCTTAATAGAAGACACTTGATTCTCATGTATATTCTGTCTTCAATCATTTGCCATTACTTCAATCATTTTAATCCTTTGCTTTGAAGGAGTATTGGGAAGACCCAGCCTCATGTAGCTATCTGCCTAGAAAAAGCTGTATTTACAAAGCCTCAGATAATTGTGATTATCCTTTGACACTGGACCAAAAGTCCACAACTGCTGGCATTTTAAAATTAGTGACAATGGAAATTTAAATCATAGCCATGAACTTGCAGGAGGTACTCTGTTAAGTTCATACGGATTGATCCATCTTGTAAACCAAATGGATCTTTCACTGGTTCGTCATGTGATGATAATGTTATGCGTTAGTCATTTGGAGAGTATTGGTGCACTTTCTTACCACAGTGTCCAAAACGCCCTTTTGTGAGTATCACCATCAATCCCGACAGAAAAACCTTTTAAGTATTGGAAAGCTGCCAAGCAGACAAAGCAAGCACACGTTTTTGCCCAGGTTGAATAGCTCAGGTGGTCTGAGCTTTGTCCCAATATGTCAAAATTATGGTTTTGATCCACGGTCAGGGCACATACAAGAAATAACCAATGAATGTGTAAAAGTAAGTGGATCAATAAATCGATGTGTCTCTTTCTCTCTCTCACCCCCCGCCCCACCTCTTACTCTGTTTCTCTGAAACAAACACAAAGAACAAAAAAGACAGCCCATGTTTTCCCAGATCCTGATTTTTAGCTTGATAGCTTGATAAATGTACAATTTATTTTCCCTGAAGTGACAGGCTCACTTTTTACTTTTGAGAGAATGGCAGTTGTATTCTCAAATAAAGATGTAATTGTAGGGGAAAAGTGGCTTTTTCTGCTCACAGCTAAGGCACAAGTGCTTGTCCTTAACACAACCACATTTCAGTGTGCAGAAGTGCTTGAAGCACACTCTCCCCCTATTGAGAATGTGAAAACAGGATCAACGTTTCATAATACTATTCCTTTTTATCAAGGATGTCCTTAAGTAAGGCAGAATTAGTTTCAACTGCAAGTGACAGTGAAGAATGCAATGACTGCTAGTGTTAGAGAGTGGGAATTTTTGAGCACTACTGAGGCCGTGGATATGCCCCAGATAGAGTTGTCAGTGCTGACACCAGGCCAGGCCTTGAGATACGGTCTCCTGGCCCCTTCCCAGCACGTAGGCCTTCTTTCATAGAACACTGTCAGCTTTCTGAAGAACAGGATGACCCTGTGAGTAACATGGTCGTCAATGGCATGACTCTGACGTTGCTTGGGAAAAACTGTTTTGTCTTGGGTTACTTGCTCTGCAAGAGCAGGATGTGGTTAATGTGCTTAAAAGTGGTCCTGCACAAAGGGTGGCGGCTGCTCTCCGGACTCCCTGAGTGGAGAATGGCAGAGCAGTCACCTGGCTAGCTCGAATAAAGGCTCTTTGCTATTGCATTGGACTCGGCTCCCTGGTGGTCTTTGGGGATCATGAAATCTGGGCATAACACTAGCACAGTGTGGTACCACTGCCTTCCTTCATGCTCACAAGCCAGTGTTGCTCATCTTTGCTTTGATACAACATTGCAAAGTTAGTGTAGACTCCGGCAATGCCTCAATGTTCTTATAACATTAGTGTTGACCGCAGGGGCCTCCTGAAAAGTGGCCTAGGGGAACCTACCCAGGTGGCCTGCAGAGCTCGCTGGTTCCAGTGAGCAGAGTGTTTTAGTGCGGGGGCATTTCAGTCAAAAGACTGCTCACTTTTAAATAGAAAGGCACCTTTTTAATTCAAACTTCTAACAGATACAAGAAAAAATACACACTAATAATATGATACAGGAAAATGATAAGTGGAAACACAGGAAAAAACATGAATGTCATATCCGCATGAATTAAAATTCTGAAGACATTGTTGCCCAGCACTACTGCTGTATGAAGTGTCCCTGTGTGTTCCAATGTGAGCTGGAGGGATGGAAATGTATTCGGTTTGCCAGCATTGCCTGTCAGGGAGGGTCAGTGTTTTGCCGGCACCTGTAGCTGCTCACTGCAGAAAACATCGCACAGAATTTGATGTACTGAGTACAAAGAAGTCAGGAAACCCTGTTACAGAGTCTAAGACAAGTTTGTAAAACTGCTTTGTTGAAAGTTAAGCTTCCCCCTGAACCCCCTCTCACTCCTAGATGATGTGTTACTAAGATACTAACATTTCCCGAATTAATTTTTAAATGCATTTTCTTGTTTTATAGAGTTGGAACTAAAATCTCTAAAATTTTCGATGAGAGAAGGCACCCCTTCAGAGTAAGTGTCAGTTTTATTGAGGTTCTATTTGTCTCTCATACTGTGGTGTTTATTTCATACTGATCTCCTTTGAAATGAATTATTAGAAGAAAATTACTTCCTCTGGCTTGAGGTCAAAATCATCTTCTTTTCAGTCTTCTTCCCCACTGCATGTTGTCCCTAATGATTTTACAAAAGGAGTCTTGTGTGAGGGACACGTCAGTGAGAACTGAGCCACAGCTTTGTATAGTCAGAGAGCTAAAGTGAGTAAATGTGCCCCAAGTAAGTAAATATACATTTATTAATGATATGTTTAGGAGCATCAAACAATATAAATGTCTGTAAATAAACCTAAAAGGTATGTTAAGGCTCTTTGAAAAAACTGAGACAACTATTCAAATTTTAAACCGATTAAAATGACAGGAATTTCCAAAGTGCCTCCCATGAGGCTCTGTAGCGACATGTTGCTGGTGCCTCCTGTGGAGCACGGAACAGCCAGAGTCTTGGGGTCACAGGAACGAGAACATGTGTTTTCAGAGCTGGTTGCAGAGAAGAGTGACATGGGGATCAACATGCCTTGTGAGCCTAAACATAGTTTACATTTAGGTAGACTTCTATAGGGAGGGTTGCGGGGGGGGTGGGGGGGTGAGAACATACATAACTGTCTTCAGGTTGTCCCTGTATTTGTGTTCAATAACTGGTGAGTAGAGAATCAGTGTTGTTTAAGATCCATTGTTTACATGTCAAAGACTAAAAGACATGTCACCCAATCAAAATTATTTAGGGCCAGGTGGGCACAGTGGAAGGCTGCTAGCATGCATCTTTTCTTCAGTGAGCACTTATATTCCCTTTTCTCTTTCAGCATGAAGTGATCATACAGGCCAACTTGTTGCATAACCCTGAACTGAACGTTGTCTACAGATTTGTCTGTGCCCTTTTCAGTGCTGAGCCCCTCACTGCTGAGTGTGCGATTGTGACTTTGGTAAGACAGCTCTTCCAGAGTCTGCTTGTCTGTCCTGTGCACAGGCTGTGGTCCTGCTTTGCAAACCAAAGTAGGTTCCTGAAATGACCCTCAGAACGTGATTAAGCGAAACTATTAAAGGAAGTAAACCACACACAGTGGGGCTAAATAATCATCGGGATTGAAAATGTTCCCATTGCTGTTTCCGTCACAAACAATTGCTATTGAAGACATGAGGGGAGATCTCCGTTTCTTTCCCCAACTCGCCATCCAACCCCACCCCCCGACCCACAGGAGACACAGGTGCATGCAGTGCACACGCACATACAAGGTGTGCTGGTCGGGTAGCATGGAGGCAGTAACAAACCAACCGGCCTTGGGACAAGCTGACTCAGTGTAGTACTAAGCTGAGCCCCAGGCTGTATTCCCCGAGCAGTTCTCATGTGTGTCCTGACTGGGAACTAGATCCCTAGGTTCTCTGTTCCTCCAATGATGGGTGCTAATCCATTCCCGCTGTCCTCCGGGCCTGCCTGCGAAGTCGCCCAGGAGAATAGAGCCAGTAGCACCTGGAAAGGCTTTGCTAGTTGCCAGCTAAGCTACAGCTGTGTAAGGACTTTTGCGTCATCCGTTCAGAATTCCTCTGTTAATATTTTGTCATTGGAAATAGGTGCTATTCTAGTGAGAAGTGGTGGGATTTGTTACTCCTCCCCACAGCAGACCTGAAGGGGAAAGTCAGCTGCATGGTGGGAGGAAAAGAATACTTAGGTCAGTGCCTCCCCATTGAGCATCCAGGTACAGCTTTGGAGAGGCAGCTTGTGCTTCTGAATAGAGACCTCAATGGGCACTGGGTGAGACACAGGCCTTTTCATGGAGCTGCCATCCCTCTGGAGAACTGAGCACCCGCAGGGGAAAGGCAGGAGCGGTGCTTCCGTGGGGAGAACTGAGTAACACAGGAGGGAGAGCCTCTGTGTTGGAAGAGAGGGAGTTTTTGTGGACACGTTAAGCTTTGCTCCTGGGAGCCAGCGGAGAAGCAGTGTCTCTTAATTGTTTAAATAGAGGGAATTAGAGCAAGAATCTGAGCTAGAGATGGGGAAGTAAGAGTAGGTGTTCACATGCAGAAAAAGCATGGGAACAAAAAGTGGCAGGAGAGAGAATGAGGCAAAGAGCAGGCATCCCGTGGATACTGATGGGCTGAGTATGCTCTTGGCAGCATTCAGCAGCTGGACCACACTCTCGAGAAGCTCCCTTGTCTGGGCTTCTCTGGTTGTTCTCTCCTGGTTTTCCCACCCCTCTAGCCACTTCCGGGGACGTGTCCCTTCTGTGCTCATAGTCCTTCCAGGTCTGTGCTGAGGTTAGAAGAGAGAACGGGTAGAACAACATTCATGAAGACAGAGCTTATATTCTAGTGAGGAAGACATACTAGCTTTTTAATGAGTGTTTTTAAAGAGATGAACACGTCAGGTGGTGTAAGCACCAAGAAAACAAAGCAGGATGAAGTGGTAAGGTGATCACAGGGATTTATTCTTTTAGGCAGAAAGGTCAGAAGAGCCTCTTTAAAGAGGAAACATTGGAGCCGTGCCCTGGCTGAGCTGAGGAAGATGAGGGGCTCTGGCATTGTAGGCAGGGCGGCCAAGGCACGCTTCTGAGACGGGCACATGCGTTGTGTGTTCAAGGAACAGTGAGGAATGGCCCGTGTGGACAGAGTGCGGAATGAGGAAAGAAGATGAGGTCACAGATGGACAATATCCTATCTTATAGGGCCTGGAGGCTTGCAGGCCACGGGAAGAAGTTACATTATATTTGACGGATGGGAAACCTTTGGCAGACATTGAGTTGCGGGTGAAGTGCTCTTAAGGAAAGAGGCTATTCTGGCTCCTTGGGGAGAAGAGACTGTTGTTGGAAGTCCGAGTGGAGGCAGTAAAGTCAGGAGTCAGTAAGAGTGATGCAGGTGAGAAGTGGCCAATGCACTGGAAAGCGGTCAGATTCCCACAGCTAAGGGGAGGCAAGAATTGCTAACAGATTGGAGCAAGCTAGCTCAAGTGGAGCCTTTTGGTCCCAGCAACTAGGCAAGAGGCAGTGCCCTCTATGCTGATAGGGCGGCTTGGGGAGTGGGCAGTGCGGATGAAGAGCTGTGGTTTGTATTGCGTAGGCTCCGATGCCCTTAGCAATAGCAGTTTCAGTGGAGGGATAGCGCCAGGGACAGACTAAAGTGGGTGAAGGAGGCAATGGGAGGTGAGAAGCAGCATCAGGCATTGACCCTGAGCAAGATGAGAGAAGCATTCTAGGGACTTGGTGTGGCAGCAGGGGACCTAGGTAAACACATTCACACTGGGGGCAGCTGGGCAGACAGGGAGGATTCTTCAAAAAGAGGCGAGGGTGGGAACAGTGTTCTGCAGAAGTGGGCTGGGACCGACTTCACTGATAGAAGGTCCGCTTCGGTGAGAAATCTCAGTTCCACTGCCACGGGAGGGCAGGTGGGGTGAATGGGCCAGTAATGGCGCACACTGAGTCTGCCAGTACAGGTGGCGGGAAGTCGGGAGGCTGTCGGTGTTGGACAAGGGCCTCTAATCATTCCCGTCAAGTAGAGTTAATCTGTAAGTAGCTCCTTCTTAGGACAGCTGCGAATGCTGAGTTTTGAGGAATGGGCGCAGCATTTCCCTGAGAACACATCATGTTCAATAAGCATTTGTTTTTGAAAACACAGTTGAGTTTGGCAAATCATCTGAGTTGTCAATCTGATAACCTTCAGACAGTAAACACACTATTTAAAATTGATCTTTTTGTCTCATGCACTCTTCTGAAAGGCATGCTCTGAGGTAACAAGAAATCACAGCTTAGCTCTATGACCTACTGGGCTGCTACCTCGCCCAGTTCTCTGTAGAGGAGACGCTGAGTGCATGTCAAAGGCATCATGAGCCTCCCCGGCTGCCTGACAGGGTTAGAGGAGCCCCAGGGACACAGAGCCTGGCAGCTCTGTCCCCCCCTTGAGACCAACAGCATTGCGTGCGCCTCAGATTATGTGAGACAGAGACGCTGTGCCCACAATGACCATGGAGATGTGAGCATGAGGGGCATGAGGAGGACTGCCTGGGTTTGCCGTGTTCCTTACAGAGGCACTAAGACAGGAACACGGGCAGTTGCACAGACCAGCCTGCAGCTCACCTGTTTGTACTGCCTGTCCTGCTGCCCCACACAGCAGCCCCTGCGAGGCGACGTGGGCTCCAGTTTTTATCTCCTGCTTGTCCCCCAAAAGGGCTAGTTACTGTGAAAAGATAGCAGTGTTTCCACTTTACCAGGGATTTACATATTCCAGTGTTATGTAAGATCACCGTAGAAATATGAGCCAGGTAGAATGCATTGCACCTGGCAGGCACTCAAGTGTTTGTTGAACAACTTGAATCGATACTGAGCCTCTATGTGCTCCCTTTACCAGAGGAAAGGTAATAATAGCCCCATGCATTGCTTCAGGACGTCCTTTGCTAACATGTCCATTCATTCCTCTGGCCAAAAATTGGGCTGAAAGTTCACATGGACAAAGTAGGTAACAGAAATGTCAGGTTTACAACTATGACTTGGCCTCTGGCTTTGGCTGGCCAAGCAGTGTCTAGAACCTAAGGATAGAAGGAATTTCATCCTTGCCAGGTGGCTCTGTGGATGGAGCAGTAGCCCACACACCAAAGGTGCATGGGCTCCATTCCTGGTCAAGGGCCCCCACCTGGGTTTCAGGTTCAATCCCCTCCCGAATCAGGCAAGTGTGGGAAGCAACTTATAGATGTGTGTCTGTCATATAGATGTTTTTCTCTCTGCCTATCTCTCTCTCCCCACCTCCCTTCCTTCCACTCTTTCTAAAAATCAATGAAAAAGTATCCTCCCGTTAAGATTAACAAAGAGAAAAAAAAGGAATTTCAAAAATGGATCAAATATGTCATTTCTAACACTTCTTTTTTGTATGTTTTTTAATATTTTAATTTTATTTTATTTTTAAATCCTCACCCGACGATATTTTTACCATTGATTATTTTTTAGGGAGAGTGCAAAGGACAAGGAGAGATAGAGAGAAATACTGATGTGAGAGAGACACATCCATTGGTTGCCTCCCACATGCCCCTGACCCAGGCCAGGAGTCTGCAACCAAGGTACAGGCCCTTGACCAGAATCGAACCCAGGACCCTTTAATCCACAGGCTGACGCGCTATCCACTGAGTCAAACCAACTAGGGCTTCTAACGCTTCTTCTCAAGCATTTACACTGATGGAACGTGAAAGACCGGTGCTCTACTTTTGCAGATTTTCATGGAAAGGCTTTTGGACTATACAGATATTGACATGTGTCCCACTAATTGGAGAAGAATACTTGTGGGATCCGCTCTTCTTGCCTATGAGTATTGGGACCAACAGGCTCTGTGGGGCATGAACTACTGCCAGCTCATCCATAACATCATTACAGTCGAGGACATGTGAGTTTGTAAGGTTTTGGTAAACCTCCTAACCCTTTTCCCATACCTCATTTGCACCCATAAAGTTTACATGTTAAGAAATATTTTTAAAGGTTACATTGTGCAGAGAACTGAAATAGGCATAAAATTATATACTTCTTTCTATCTACCTTTCGTGTACCAATTCATATTCCTCGTCATTAATTAGTAGGTCTTGATGTATTGTTGTAAAATGTGCCTGGTAATTTGAAATGTGTTTCTCCGGTGTTTTTTACATTTTACAAGCTAACTACAGAACAAGAGTACAGTAACTATCTTCGTGGCTTTCTTAAAGCCATCTCCCAGTTCCAGTCTAGTTTTAAGGGACAGACACTGGCTTTGAAATAAATGTTTGGCCACTGTTAGTGTCTTAGGGCCTCTAGACCAGTGGTTCTCAACCTTCCTAATGCCGTGACCCTTTAATACAGTTGCTCATGTTGTGGTGACCCCCAACCATAAAATTATTTTCGTTGCTACTTCATAACTGTAATTGTGCTACTGTTAATGAATCATAATGTAAATATCCGAGTTTCCTGAGCACTGAGCAACCACAGCAGTGCCTTGTGGGGGCCATAGGTTAACCATGCGGGGGCCCGTCTGAGATGGCATGTGCAGGAAAGTGAAACACCAGCGTCACGCAGGGCTTTCGGTCTGGCCACACTGACTGCTGTGGAGGGCTCTGGGGGTGGTCGGCGGGATGAGCCACAGAAGTACCCAGCAGACTCTCAGAGCGCCCACCTGGCTGACAGTGAGAGTGTCTTTGTGGGTGCCATTTAGAATCAGGTGAAGGCACACCTCTCAACTATGCTGAAGAGCACAGGAAGGTCAAGATCCTCATGGGCAGAGGCCAGAGTTTGGTTTTGAAACCTTTGCTCATGAATCTGGATGCCTCTCATGCAGAATCACCCAAGTGCATATTGACAGCTGTATGGAGGCTACTGGTGCCTCAGGGAAGGGACGGATGGCCACCAGCTGGCAAAGTGGCTTTTGGTGAAAACAACCCCTTTGATAACAGTGCAAACTGAGGAGTCCCGGTGACCTTGCTGGCAGCCCTCTTGGCAGCCAGTTTGACAGCAAATGATAACTGAAATAAATGGGAGCACTTTAGGAAGTTGCAGAAGCTAAAGTGACTTTGGTCAGCACTGTCGTCAGTCTTCAAAGCGGTCCCTTGAAGGTAGGAAATTTTATATTCGTGCCCCACGATGATGGCCGCTGACCTTTTCTCAACACCTGCAGCTCAGCTGCCTGGGCTCTGGTTAGAGGTACAGCATCAGGGAACTGCAGGGCAATGTGTGGGTTCTCACTCCTGGGAGCTCCGTGGGCAGTGGGGGAGGGTCTGGCGCCAGGATGGCTAGTTGTAAACAGTGCTTTTTGTGCATGAACAGAGGCACACGGGAGCTCTGTGTACACTAGGCTGCTTTTGTTTATGACCTTTGCAGGTTGGAAGGCTTTACACCAGTGTTTAGTGTACATTGGTTTCGTCCCCCTGCTGTTGACTACCATTTGGAATGGTCACATTTTGTATCTAAATTAAAAGTTCATGTCTATCAGCTTTTCTTAAAACTTCCCAACATCTATGTGTGTTTTTAGGTTATTAAAAACACAGTATTTCTCTCTGTCTCTCCTTATCCCTTCCACTCTCCCTAAAAAAAAAAAAAAAGAAAAGAAAAAAATATCGTTTGGTGAGGATTTCCCTTCAGAAGCATAAATAAAACGGAGCAGCTGATATTCAGAAAAATTTACTGTAAATAGTAGGCTGTTCAACTCACCATTTAAAAATAAATAAAAAATAGCCCCAGCTGGTTTCGCTCAGTAGATAGAGCATCGGCCTGCGAACTGAAAGATCATAGGTTTGATTCCGGTCAAGGGCACATGCCCGGGTTATGGGTTCGATCCCCAATGGGGAACCTGCAGGAGACAGCCAATCTATGATTCTCATCATGGATGTTTCTATCTCTCTCTCCCTCTTCCTTCCTCTCTGAAATCAATAAAAATATATTTTAAAAATAAAATAAATAAATAACCAGAAGATGCATATTCTGTAGTCATTCTTTTCTTCCATGATTAAACGTCTATTACTAGACCTCTGATAATCCTACGAAGGGGCTGTATTTGTACACAATTAAAAGATAGCACTGGAGAAAATATAGAAGCGATAGTAAAGTTTATTTCTTCCTGTAGGAAGTAAGTCCTGAATAGCTGGTTATCAAAACATAATCTGATTACGTGTCTATATGAATAGGAAAATAATTTTAGAAATAGGTTCTTTTTGGTTTAAAGTTAAACAAATAAGAAAACCTTCTATCAGCTCCTATTCTGACTGCTCTCCAGACAGGAGAACATCCACTTTCATTGAACTGTCCAGTGGGTAACATATTAAAGCCTTAAACTAAGAAAACAGGTTTGTTAGAATTTAAGCCTCTCTCATGATTGTTCTCGTGTTTGTCATTTTTATAGAATTAACTCTATCACAGGAGTGCTGTGCAAGTAGAACAATTTACTCTAATTTTATATTTATTTATTCAGCAAGTGACAGGAGTCCATCACATAGCAAACACTGCTCCCAAATTTCCTTTCACACTTTATTGGAGTCACCCCTGTGGGCAGGCTCCCCTTCTGCTCAGGCAGGGGCAGGGGTGCTGAGCAGGCAGGAGGCAGCCCCACGTGGGAGAACACGGTTGGAGTCTGACCATCAGAGGTCAAGTCCTAAAGAGGTCTTAATCCAGCCAGGTCATCTATCTTTCATGTTTCTGTCTCCATAGTTTAAAAAGTGCAGCCTGGACTGTCATAGGGACGATTTCTCATCCCAGTGGGGATGAGGTGAACAGAAACTTCCCTTTTGTTTTCTGCTGTTAGTCCCATGCACTGAGTGGGGGAGGGGTCCCCTTTCCCATAATATGTGGCTGATTTATTTATTTATGTATTTATGTATTTATGTATTTATACTTGAAGAAACCTTATTGCCTCAAGAGTGTTGCCCCCTCAGATAGTAGTGGTGGCTTCCGATGGATCCATTGTTGCCCTGGTGATGTGCCCGCTTCCTTTGTTGGTACTTCTATACTTCCACAAGCCCCTTCCTGTGATGGGCCTGGTGAAAATGCCTGCAAGTTTCTTAGGGCTAAGAAGCAGCACACATCATTCCTTTCCTCTGAACACGACAGCAGACCCTGGTCAGTGAGCCAGAAGCATGAATCCACAGCTGCACTCAAGGGACTCTGAGCCCCCCAGTCAGCAGCAGGAGAACAAAAGGGAGCGGTCACCTCTTCACACTTCTCCCAACTCCAAGTGCCGGGATGCAGGAAGGACCTCAAAGAGCTGTACCTTGCTTGATGGTTAGAGTCTTAGTACAGCTGGGTAACCTTGACTTGTTTCTAAACAAATTCAGAGTCATCCTAGTAGCTCAGAATGATACCTTTGAAGATAGCCCAGTTGACTAAAGTTGTTCTGTGCTGGTTTTGTCTCCTCCTCGCCCCTAGGAATGAGATAGAAAGATATTTTTTACGTTTCATTCGGTTTGATATTAAGATTACTGGCTATAAGTATGCCAGATATTACTTTGACCTTCTAACCTTAGCCGAAGAAAACAACATGGTCGATCTATTTGAACCTTTTTGCAAAGTAGAGCTCTGAACCCAGAGGTAAGGCTGTGGAATCACTAAGTGGGGTTTTCTGTCTGTCACCTAAACCAATATCTGTTGATAAAATCTATGAAACAACAATTCGGAAAATGGAAAGCTTTAAAAAATTAGCACATTAAATAAGAGCTTATTAACTCTTTCACATCATGTATCTTTTTTTTTTTTTTTTTAATATTGCAACTCCTCCTTTACTATGGTGCCATTCTCAGAATGTCCACAAGAGGGAACTATTGCATCTAATCCCTCACTAGGGTGCTGTTGTCAGAATGTCCAAAAGAGTCACCATTGCAACCCCTCTCTGCAGAGCAAGAGCCCTCTAGGTCGCTCAGTAGGGTTTTCTTTAAAAAAAAAGAAAAGAAAAGATTCACAACTGAAATGGACACATTTAAAATGGACGCTTTCTATAGTACCTTCGTGGCACTTTAGAATAAAATGTTATCTACAGTAATTAACGTGCAAGTGAAATAGTTCCTTATGATGCTTCAATCATTAGACCTCCCTACCTTCCAGTAAAGTACAGCACATGCCTATGTCATTAAAATTTGCTTAGAGTATGTAATAACTAATGAAAATTGGATACAATTTGAATAGCTCACAAAACATTGATTTTTGCCCAAGTGTATGTTTAGTATGTTTAAGGAAAATGTACAGGCAACAGATGATATTGTTGTTAGGAGCCTGTCACACCCTTGACACCATTGAGAACCCAGAATTTAAATAATTCTAAATTCCTTTGTTCTGGCAATCGAATTGTAGCCCTTCAGGGACTTCCCTTAGTGAGTTTGCAGAAAGAGGCATCCACAGGACCTGGCAATGTAGACCTCAGCTACCCAAAGGGACAGGAACTGTATGCTATGTAAAGGAGTGTGAACGGGTGGCTATCGATGCTTTTTTTAAAGGTTGGCACCCTTTTTTAAATTGTGCCTTCTTTGTATTTTGTTTCCTTTCCTAGGCTATTTCCAGATGCCATCGAGAAAAAGACCTGTGCAGAGCTGCTATAAAAAGATCTCTTAGTGCTGACAATGTTATTGGCGTGCAACGCACCAAAGCCATGCTCTCTAAAGAAATGAGGGGTTGTAACACCATGAGACCCTCATCTACAAAAACTACAGAAGTACCACCTCTCCTTCTAAAAAGCAGTGGTAACAAGCAGTTAAAGAAACAAAGGAGGGCCCTGACCAATTTGCCTCAGTGGTTAGAGCATCAGCCCACTCACCTCAGGGTCCTGGGTTCGATTCCCAGGCAAGGATGTGTAACTGGGTTGCAGGTTTGATCCCTGGCCCCAGTCCAGGCCCATGTAGGAGGCAACCAGTTGATGTCTCTCTCACATTGATGTTTCTCTCTCTCTGTCCCTCCTCTCCTCCCTGTCTTCTCCTGTCCCTCCCTTTCCCCATCCCTCCCTTCCACTCTTTCTAGAAATTAATGGGAAAAATATCCTAGTGTAAGGATTAGAAAAGGAAAAAAAAGACAGGTATAAACAGTAGGTTTCCCTCAAATCTTAGGGCAATTTAAACTTTGATATTGTGTGCTTCGGCATCCAAGGCACCCCTGCAGAAGTATAAATGCTACAAATTTATAAAACAAAATTTAAAATTTAATTAGAAATCTTAGCCAGAGAGATCCAAGATGGCTGTTAGGAAAATGTAGGTAATCACCGCCTCCCACAACTACATAAAAATTACAGCTAAAATACAGGACAACCATCATTCAGAATCGCCTGAAATTTAGCTGAATGGCAGTCCTACATCTAGAGAAGTAAAGAAGATTGACTCTGGTAGGAGGGGCGAAGGCATGGAACTGGATGGTCTGACACCCATCAGAAAAGCAAAAAGAAAACAGATTCCGAAAATATGAAGATTGTGTAAGGAGCCCCTGGGACAACTTCAAGGGTACCAATATTCACATCATGGGGTGGCTGGAGGAGGAGAGAGAGAGAGCAAGTTATTGAAAATCTGTTTGAAGAAATAATGACAGAAAACTTCCCCTACCTGGCACAGCGAGTCCAAAACAAGTGGAACCCAAAGAGGCCCACAGCAAGACACATCATAATTAAAACGCCAAGGATTGAAGACAAAGAATCTAAAGAGCAGCCAGAGAAAAGCAGTTAGTGACCTACAAGGGAGCACCCATATGACTGGCAGCTGATTTCTCAACAGAAACTTTGCCAGAAGGAGTTGCAAGAAATATTCAAAGTGATGAATAACAAGGACCTACAACTGAGATTATGCTACCCACCAAAGCCCTTTTAGATTTAAAGGTCAGATAAAGAGCTTCACAGACAAAAATAAAGCTAAAGGACTTCATCATCACCAAACCAGTATTACATGAAATGTTGAAGGGTATTCTTTAAGAAGAGGGAAGGGGGAGGGGGGGAGGAAGAGAGAGAAGGGGAAAAAGAGATAAAAAATATGAGCAATAAAATGGCAATAAATACATATCTACGAACAGTTGAATCTAAAAATCAAAATAAACAGGGAATATACTGAACAAGATAAACTGATGAATAAAATAGAACCGGAGGAGTGGGTGAAAGTTCTAGTGGGTTGAGGTATGGGCGGGGAGGGGAGAGGGCAGGGGGGGAGCCGTTATGGGAGCTGGAACTGCCAATTAATCCTGATCAAGATGACAACCTCCCAAAAGCACCAAGACTTCGTGGCAGAGCCCATGGGGCAAAGCCAGTGGGGAGCCTGGCGGGCATTGGTGAAGTCCTGGGCAAGAAGCTGCAGGAAAGGGCCTTTGACAAGGCTTCTGTGGTCCTCGGCCAGTTTCTGGTGCTAAAGAAAGATGAAGACCTCTTCCAGGAATGGCTAAAGGACACGTGGCGACAATGACAAGCAGTCCCGGGACTGCTTTGGGTGCCTTCCAGAGTGGTGTGGCGCCTTCTTGTGATGCTCTCTGAGGAGCCCCCAATCCCTGACACCAGCCTGGAGTCTCCAGGGTTTGCAGCTGAGTGGGGGCTGCTCCCTTGTCCTCTGCAAAGGCAACGATTGCTGTCTGCTCACCACCAATGTCCTCCGGGTCTTTGGGGGAGTTCTCTCCCCTCACCTTTTCACCTTTTTTGGAATTCTCACTCTTGCAGGCATCTCCCTTCTCTTTCCCCTGCCAGTTTCAGGTCAATAACTAGCTTTTCTGAGTGGATTTCTGGCCCCTACCCTCACCCCTGGTCTGTTTAATGACATTTGGCTTCTCTTTTGGCAAAACAGTCACTGTCCATAAGAAGTTTTTTAAATCAATAAAGTCAGTGGCCTTCCAAAAAAAAAAATAGAACCGGAGGCATGAAAACATGGAACAGACTGTAGAATCTGAGAGGGAGAGGGGGGAGTGGGGGTGGGAAGAGATGAACCAAAGATCTTACATGCCTATATGCATTACCCATGGACTCAGACAATAGGATAGTGAAGGCCTGGGGCAGGGTGGGAACCAGGTGGAGGGGGGCAATGGTGGTGGGGAGGGAACGTCTGTAATACTCTCAACAATAATAATTTAAAAAAATAATAAAAGTTTAATTATATTTCTCTTATTTAGTTTTGTAAGTTGTAACTATTAAGTTTTTAATTTTCTGTTTCAGCCCCCTCTTGAAGATGGCAGCAATTGGCTAAAACAAAGAAATTTAAATATTAAACATTATATTTGTTTCAGCTGTCATTGCATGAAACAAAATAGTTTAATATTTAAATATTAAAGATATCAAACATTTTTCATTCAGCCATCTTTGGCCGAAACAAAAACTTGGTTTTAAATATTAAATTTTTGTTTCAGCCACAATTGACGAAGAATATTAAAATTTTAATAGTAAACATTTTTGTTTCTACCAATAATTGCATCTTTAAAAGGGGTCCAAAATGATTAACATTAAAAGCTAAATATATAAAATTTATCAAACTAACTTTAAAAGAAATTTAAAACTTATATCATACACAAAAACAAACTCAAAATGGTTAAAGGACTTAAATGTAAGTCAGGAAACCATAAAAATCCTAAAAGACTCCATAGGTAGCAAAATAGCAGATATATGTCATAGCGATATCTTTATAGACATAGCTCCTGGGGCAATGGAGACTAAGGAGAAAATAAACAAATGTGACTACATCAAAATAAAAAGCTTCTGCACAGCAAAAGAAACCATCAACAAAACAATAAGACCGCCCACTGCATGGGAGAACATATTTGCCAATGATATTTCAAATAAAGGTTTAATCTCCAAAATTTACAGAGAACTCATACAACTTAACAAAAGGGAGATAAATGATCCAATAAAAAAAAATGGGCAAAGGATCTAAATGGACACTTTTCTAAAGAGGACATACAGAAGGCTGAGAGACTTATGAAAACAGGCTCAAAGTCACTGATCATCTGAGAGATGCAAATCAAAACGACAATGAGGTACCATCTCACACCTGTCAGAATGGCTATCATCAACAAATCAAGAAATGACAAGTGCTGGAGAGGATGCAGAGAAAAAGGAACCCTCGTGCACTGCTGGTGGGAATGCAGACTGGCGCAGCCACTGTGGAAGACAGTATGGAGTGTCCTCAAAAAGTTAAAAATGGAACGCCCATGTGACCCAGTGATCCCACTCCTAGGACTATAGCCCAAGAAACCAGAAATACCAATCAGGATATAAGCACCCCTATGTTCACAGCAGCACAATTTACTATAGCTGAGATTTGGAAACAGCCTAAGTGCCAATCAGCAGATGAGTGGATTAATAAACCATGGTACATTGACACAATGGAATACTACGCTGCTGTAGAAAAGAAGGAACTTTTACCATTTGCAACAGCATGGATGGACCTGGAGAGCATTATGCTAAGTGAAATAAGCCAGTCAGAGGAAGACAAATATCACATGATCTCACTCATACGTGGGATATAATTATCAACATAATTTGATGAACAAGAATAGATCCAGAGACAAATGGGAGGGGGGGGGCGCGGTTAGAGAGCAACCAAAGGACTTGAATGCATGCATATTAGCATAAACAATTAACACAGTCACTGGGGCAGTGGGGGCTTGCCTGGGGTGGCAATGGCTGGGGCGGGGGGGGGAGGCCAATTGGGGGAAAATGAGACATATGTAAAACTTTAGACAAAAATAAATAAGTAAATAATAAGAAATTTAAACTTTACAATGATGTTTCATAAATCTGTAGCATTTATACTTCTACAAGTGCCAAAGCTTAAATTGCACTAAGACTTTAAGGGAATACCTTGTCTTTTTATGGAAATGTCCTCTTCTTTTAAAATAGTTCTTTGAAGTGGAGATCTGAGGACCAAACTGGAATTACAGCTGAAATATACAGGAGCGATTTTCAAACATTTTCCTCTCATGGAATACTTAAACTAATTACCAAAATTCTGCACACACACCAAAAAGCATATTTCCTGCCTGTTTGACAAAGCTAATGTATATAATGTTTAGTCACTAATGCCAAACAGGTATTCGTCCGTTGGCTATTGCCTTTTTTTTTTTTCAATCTGAGGCAGTGCTTCTCAACCTTTCTACTACGGCGACCCTTTAATACAGTTCCTCATGTTATGGTGACCCCCAACCATAAAATTATTTTCGTTGCTACTTCATAACTGTAATTTTGCTACTGTTATGAATCATAATGTAAATATCTGCGTTTTCCGATGGTCTTAGGCAACGCTGCTAGCGGTTCTCAAACTGTTGGTCGTGCCCCACAGTCTGAGAACCGCTGCTGTAGAGCCAGTGCACTCCCACAGGGGGAGCGCACTCCCACAACTGACAATTGTGCACTCGTACAGGGGAGCGCCACTCAGCCAAAAGCCGGGCTCACAGCTGGTGAGTGCAGGGGCGGGAGCCTCTCCCACTTCAGGGGCAGCACTAAGGATGTCTGACTGCTGGCTTAGGCCCGCATCCCCTGAGGGCTCCTGGTCTGCAAGAGGGTGCACAGATTTTATGCACTGGGCCCCTGGTGTGTGTGTGTGTGTGTGTGTGTGTGTGTGTGTGTGCGTGTGTGTGTGTGTATGTATATATATATATATATATATATATATATATATATATATATATACACATATATATATAATTGGAATCCCCAAAGCAGGTTGGAGGAGGAGGAAATGGTGATACAAAATATTTCCCAAATATTAACCAAAATGAAGACACTGGAGCAACACCTATAAAGGGCTGAAAGAAAAATATTGTCAACATAGAAATCTTTTAATGATACAGACTTTTTCTGTCATATAAAACCTGAGAATATTCCTCCCCTGCAACGCTGCACTACAAAATTGTGACAAGTCCCTCCCACAGAAGAATGATGGGACCCAAAGAAATCTGATACTACTAGAGAGAACAAAGGTCTCTAGAAACAATAACTAGATGGGCAAATATAAAATCATTTTCTCATTTTAAAAATGGCACTAAAATAAGAAAAATAATAACATGATGAAAAGTTCTGGAAATGGATAGTGGTGGTGATGGCACGGCCTTGTAAATATACTTAGTGCCACTGAATTGTACACTTAAAAGGATTAAGTGGTAACCTTGTTTTACTTTAATTTTATTGTTGTCACTTTTATAGCTGTCCCCATTCTCCCCTCTTTGCCCACCTCCACCCAGCCCCCAGCCCCAGCCCCCATTCCTTCTGGCCATCTCCACACTGTTGTCTGTGTCAATGGGCTATGCATATATGATCTTTGGTTAATACCTTCCCCTTCTTTCATCCAGTCCCGCCTCCCCCAACCCCGCTGCCAGCTGTAGGTCTGTTCCCTGCACCCATGCCTCTGTTTCTATTTCGTTTATCAGTACATTTTGTTCATTAGATTCCACATATAAGTGAGATCATATGGTATTCGTCTTTCTCTAACTGGCTTATTTCACCTAGCATCCTAATCTCCAGGTCCACCCATGCTGTCACGTAAAGTAAGACATCCTTCTTTTTATGGCCATGTGTATCCCATTGTGTAAAGGTACCAAAACATTTTTTATCCACTCATCTACTGATGGGCACATGGGCTGTTCCCACATCTTGGTGTAGTAAACATCGCTGCTGTGAACAGAGGGTGCACGTATTCTTCCCAAGTGGTGTTTTAGGATTCTTAGGATATCTTCCCACAAGTGGGATCACTGGGTCAAAAGGTAGTTCCATTTTTAATCTCTCTCTCTCCCTCTCTCTCTCTCTCTCTCTCTCTCTCTCTCTCTCTCTCTCTCTCTATATATATATATATATATATATATATATATATATATATATATGTATATATCTGTGCCTAAGCGACCATTAGGACTGAATGATCAGAACGACCAGTTGCTATGATGCACACTGACCACCAGGGGGCAGATGCTCAATGCAGGAGCTGCCCCTGGTGCTCAGTGAGCTCGCACAGCCAACCTCCTGCAGCTGGTGGAGGCCTTCAGCATCTGTTCCTTCTGCGCCCGGCTGGCGACTGTCACCCCCTCTCCCGACGCAGCCAGGGCCTTCAGTCCCAGGCTGGGAGGGGAAACCAGGGGTGGGTGGCGGTGGACACGGCTCTTTCCCAGGGAGGCTGAGGGCCGGGGCCCTCCTCGGGCCAACCTCCCATGCCCTGTCCCTTCCCCTGGCCAGCAGTCCCCCATCAGCCCGGCTCTGATTGGCCCTGATCACTGTCCAGGCCTAGGGACCCCACCTGTGCACAAGCTCGTGCACCAGGCCTCTAGTTTTTTAAATAAAACTCCTTATGTTGTCCACAGTGACTGCATCAGTCTGCATTTCCTCCAACAGTTCACAAGGGTTCCCTCTTATCCACATCCTCGCCAACACTTGTTTATTGATTTATTGATGATAACCATTCTGGCAGGTGTAATGTGCTACATCCTTGTGGTTTTAATTTGCATCTCTCTGATAACTAGTGACTTGGAGTATTTTGTCATTTATATATTAAACATCTGTATGTCCTTTGTGGAGAAGTGTCTCTTCGGGTCTTTTCCTGTTTTTATTTGAATTGTTTGTCTTCCTGGTGTTAAGTTGCTTGAGTTCTTTATATATTTTAGAAATTAACCCTGTATCAGATATATTATTGGCAAATATGTTCTCCCCATACAATGTGTTTCCTTTTCATTTTATTGATGGTTTATTTTGCTGTGCAGATGTTTTTTAGTTTGATGTTTATTTGTTTTATTTGTCTATTTGTTTATTTTTCCCTAAGTTTCCCTGGCTCTAGGAGACATATAGGAAAAATGTTTTATTGCCTATGTAACAGGATTTTTACGGTTTTGTAACTTACATTTAAGCCTTTCATCCATTTTGAGTTTATTCTTGTGTAAATTGGAGATCTAGTTTGGTTTTTTTTTTGCCTGTACCTTTGCAATATTCCCAACACTAATTATTGAAGACACTCTTTTTACTCCATTGTATGCTTTTGCCTCCTTTGTCAAATACTAACTGCACATAAAGGAGTGGGCACTCTGTTCTGTTCAATTGATCTGTATGCCTGTTCTTGTGCCAATACTACAGTTGCTTTGTAGTATGGTTTGATACCCCCTATTATGATCCCTCCAACTTTGTTCTTCTTCCTCGAGGTTGATGAGGCTATCTGGGTCCTTTTTGTTCCAAATATAATTCTGGAATATTTGTTCTAGATCTGCAAAATCTGCCATTGATATTTTAATAGGAATGGCGTTGAATGTATAGATTCCTATGGATACTGTGGACATTTTAATGGTGTTAATTCTTCCAACCCATGAACGTGGTACGTGCTTCCACTTATTTGCATCTTCCTCTGTTTCTTTCTGCAGTGCCCTATAGTTTTCCAAGTGCAGGTCTTTTACCCGCTTGGTTAAATGTAATCCCAGGTGCCTTATTTTCTTGTTGCAATAGTAAGTGGGATTGCTTTCCAAGTTTCTCTTTATGACAGTTTATTATTGGTGTATGAAAATGCCACTGATTCTGAAGATTAATTTTGTATCCTGCTACTTTGCAGAATTTGTTAGTTAGATCTAGTAGCTTGGTGGTGGAGGCTTCAGTGTTATCTACGTACAGTAGCATGTCACCTGTGAATAATGGCAGTTTTACTTCCTCTTTTCTAATTTGATGCATTTTATTGCTTCTTCTACCGTGTTTGCTGTGACTAGAACTTGCAGTATTATGTTGAATGAGAGTGCTGAAAGCGCACATTCCTGTCTTGTTCTTGTTCTTAAGGGAAATGCTTGTAGTTTTTACCCATGAGTATGATGTTAGCTGTGTTTGTCACGTATGGCCATATTATATTGAAGTATGTTCCCTCTATTCCCACTTTGCTGAGAGTTTTTATCATAAGTGGGTACTAGGTTTTGTTAAATGCTTTTTCTGCATCTATTCATATTATTATGTGGTTATTATCCTTTGTTTTGTTTATATGGTGTATCACATTTATTAGTTTGTGGATATGGTACCACCCTTGCATCCCCAGAATAAATCCGAGTTGGTCATGGCGTATGATATATTTTTCTTTAACCCTTCCTCAAGTGTATATTTTTTTGTTGGTGAGAGAGAGAGAGAGAGAGAGAGGGGGAGAGAGAGAGAGAGAGAGAGAGAGAGAGAGAGAGAGAGAGAGAGAGAGAGAGAAACATTGATGTGAGACAGAAACAGGGATCAGTTGCCTCTTTTAGGAACCCCAACCAGGTACCAAACCCACAACCTGGATATGTGCCCTGACTGGGAATTGAACCAGTGACCCTTCGGTGCACAGGACAACCCTCCAACCAATGAGCCACACTGGCCAGTGATGTATTATCTTTTTAATGTATTGCTGGACTTGATTTGTTAACATTATATTAGACCTATGTTCTTTCTTTGTAGTGTCTTCATCTGCGTTTGGAATTAGGATAATGCTGGCCTCCTAGAATAGCTTGGGCATTTTCTCTCCTCTTAAATTTTTCAGAATAGTTTCAGGAGGGTTAAGTGTTAGTTCTTCTTTCAATGTTTGGTACAATTCACCTATGGAGACATCCAGTCCAGGACATTTACATGTTCGGAGTGTTTTTATTACTGCTTCAGTGTCACTGGTTGTAATCTATCTATTCAGATTTTCTGATTCATCCTGATTCAGTTTTGGAAGGTTGTATATTACTAGGAATTTACCCATTTCTTCCAGATTGGCTAATTTGTGGGCATATAGCTGTTCATAATATTTTCTTTCAATCCTTTGTATTTCTTTGGTGTCGGTTGTTATTTCTCCTATTTCATTACTTTTTTTAAAATTGATTTCAGAAAAGAAGGGAGAAAGAAAGAGAGAGAGATGATGATGAGAGAGAATCATTGATTGGTTGCCACTCTGGGGAATGAGCCTGCAACCGAGCATTTGCCCTGACCAGGAATCAAACCATGACCTCCTGATTCTTAGGTCCACACACGACACTGAGCCATGCTGGCAGGCATCCTCTTCCATTTCTGATTTTGTTTATTTGGGTTCTCTCTCTTTTTTTCTTGATGAGTTTGATTAAAGGTTTATCAATCTTGTTTATTTTTTAAAGAACCAGCTCTTGGTTTAATTGAACTTTCTTGTTACTTTTTTAGACTCTTTTTCATTTATTTCTCCCCTGATCTCTATTCCTTCCATCTACTCACTTTGGGTTTTGCTGTTATTTTATTTCCAGTTTTATTTAAGGGTAACATTAGATTGTTTATTTGAGATGTTTATTGTTTTCTGAGGTAGGCCTGCATTCTCTGTATCCCATAGATTATGGCTTGTTTTTCTGTTTTTTGATTTTTTTAAATAAATCTTTATTGTTCAGGTTATTACAGGTGTTCCTCTTTTTTTTCCCCCCATAGCTCCCCTCCACCTGATTCCCCACCCCACCCTACCCCATGCCCTTCCCCCCTGCCACTATCTTCATCTATAGGTGTAAGATTTTTGTCCAATCTCTTCCCCCTGAGAATTGTCAGTCCACTCCCTTTCTATGTCCCTGATTCTATTATATACACCAGTCCATTCTGTTCTTCAGATTTTTTTATTCACTTGATTTTTAGATTCACTTGTTGGTAGGTATGTATTTGATGTCATTTTGTTGTTCATAATTTTTATCTTTACATTTTTCTTCTTCTTTCTCTTCTTAAAGGATACCCTTCAGCATTTCGTGTAATCCTGGTTTGGTGGTGATGAACTCCTTTAGCTTTTCTTGTCTGTGAAGCTCTTTATCTGACCTTCAACTCTGAATGATAGCTTTGCTGGGTAGAGTAATCTTGGTTGTAGGTTCTTGCTGTTCATCACTTTGAATACTTCTTGCCACTCCCTTCTGGCCTGCATAGTTTCTGCTGAGAAATCAGCTGACAGTCGTATGGGTACTCCCTTGTAACTAACTAACCGTTTTTCTCTTGCTGCTTTCAAGATTCTCTCTTTGTCTTTTGCATTTGGCATTTTAATTATGATGTGCTTGGCTTGGTCCTCTTTGGATTCCTCTTGTATGGGGTTCCTGAACTTGTAAGTCTATTTCTTTCACCAGGTAGGGAAAGTTTTCTGTCATCATTTCTTCTAATAGGTTTTCAGTATTTTGCTCTCTCTCTTCTTCTGGCACCCAAAAAATTTGGATGTTGGTAAGCTTAAAGTTGTCCCAGAGGCTCCTTACACTATCTTCATATTTTTGGATTCTTTTTTCTTATTGTTTTTTGCTTGGGTGTTTTTTGTTTCCTCATATTTCAGATCTTTGGTTTGATTCTTGGGGTACGTTGATCTACAGTTGAGTTTCTTTATTTTAGACAGTGTATGCTTAATTTCTGACCGGTCCTTTTCCATTTTTCTGGCATTCTCATTAAGATCCTTAAAGGTCTCACTAAGTTCCTCAGAGGATTTTAGAAGATTCTTGAGTAACCTTATAAATGTGGTTCTGAACTCTATGTCATCCAGTAGTTTGCTTTCCTCCATTTCTTTCATTCATGACATGTTTCTTTGTCTCCGCATTTTGGCTGCTTCCCTGTGTTGATGGAGTGGCTGTGTGTGGTAGGCGACCTATAGGGGCCAGTAGCTGAGCCTCCCCAATCACCTGAGGTGGACGCTATTGGTACACCACTTTGTGGCCTGAGTGCAAAGTCTTGGTGTAGTTAAGCCTTGATTGCCGTTGGTACACTGGGAGGAATTGACCTCCATGCCAATTGTCTGTGAGGACCCTCTGTGTCTATAATGGAAGAACTGCTGCGCCGGGACACGCTTATGGTGCAGCACTTGTTTCAGTGGGGCTTTGGTGCTCACTGAGTCTGCCTCTTGAATGTGTCACTTATGGATGTGAGGAGTTGAAATCTGGTTTCTCACACTGACCACTAGGTATACTGGCTTCTGGATCTCCAATGGGGTGCAGGTGAGCTACTGTCTGAGGCCACCCAGCAGGAGCTACAGCGAGAACTACAGTTTTCTGCTTTTGCTTGGGGTTTGGAGGTTTTGGAGCTGTCTGACCCGGGCTGCAAATTTGCTAGGTTAAGCTGTGATAGGGCAGGCCATTCATATGCTAAAGCCGCTGCTTGGAGCTTGGGTGGGTTTGTAGGTTGTACGGGGCAGGGTCTCAAGGCGTCACTAGGCTAGGGCGTGGCAAACAGCAATGGCTGCCAGTTAGCTGCCTCTGCATCTCCAACCACATCCCTGCGTCCCGCACCCCAGGACAGTAAATAATTATTCCTGTGTGCAGCTCTGCAAGCAAGCCACCCTCACTTTCCAACCCGATGGCAGACAGTCCAGCTTCTCCCTGTAGGAGTTTGGGTCCCCCGCGTCTCCCCAGAAACTGGATTTCAGAGTAATCGGGGACTTGTCTCTCTTCGGGTTGAAAAAAGGAATGACTGCCACCAGCCGGATAACGCGCCTCCGTACCTCAGCTTTTCAGCGCTTGTGCACGTCTCAATGCTCTTTTCTCTTTCCCTCTAGTTGTAGAACTTCCACTCAGCCAGCTTTCCTGTGGTTCTGGGTGATAGACGTTTTGTCTTTTAGTTGTAGTTTTGAAATGGTTGTGCAAGGCAGCAGTGTAGGTGTTTACCTACGCCGCCATCTTGGATCCTCTGGTTCTCCGATTATGGCTTGTTGTGTGTTCATTTTCATTTGTTTCAAGGCAACTTTGGATTTCTCCCTTGATCTCATTGTTAACTCATTCATTGTTTACTAACATGTTATTTAACCTCCATGACTTTGTGTGCTTTTTACATTTTTTCCCTGTGGTCGCTTTCTTGTTTCATACAATTATGGTCAGAGAAGATATCTGATATAATCTTAACCTTCTTAAATTTATTAAGACTTGTTTTGTGGTCTATTCTAGAAAATCTTGCATGTGCACTTGAAAAAAATGTTCTGCTGCTTTGGGGTAAAATGCTCTGAAGCTATCAATTAACTCTATGCGGTCTAATGTGTCATTTAAGGCCATCAATTTGAAGTCACATAGCATGAATCCTCTGGATTCATTCTTTTTTATCAGTATTGCTTTGGCTATTCAGGAACTTTTTGTTCTATTTCTTTTAAAAATGACATTGGGATTTTAATGGGGATTGCATTAAATCTGTATATTGCTATAAGTAATATGGCCATTTTAACTATGTTAATTCTTCAAAATCATGAATATGAATTATCTTCCCATTTTGTTGTGTCTTTTTTAATCTTTTTAAATACTGCTTTGTAATTTTCATTTAATAACTGTCACATCCTTTGTTAAGTTTATTCTTAAGTATTTTATTCTTTTGCTTGCAATTGCAAAAGAATTGTTGTTTTGTGTTTTTATTTTTCATTTCTTTTCCTGAAGTTTCATTGTTAGTATACAGGAAAGCAGATACAGACAACAATATGGTTGTTACCAGAGGGAACAGAGTTGCAGTAGTAAAGGGGGTCAAACATATGTTGGTAAAAGGTGATTTGACTATAGGTGCTGGGCACACAATGAAATATACAGATCATGTTTCATAGAGATGTACACTTAAAATCTACATAACCCTATTTACCAATATCACCTTAATAAATATAATAAAAAATAAATCCCTAGATAAAGCCTAAGGACATAATCAACCCTGTAAAAATATGTGAAAGCATATTTCCTACATAGCTTTAAAAATTAAAGCGATCTACACATGCAATAGGAAATAAATGGTATATCCATAAAACAACTTAAATTTTAGGTACAACAAATTTTAATCTTATGGGGAGATAATTATGCCAAATTTTATAAAATAAAGAGTACACTACATAGTATTTCTCTATAAATTTGCCTCCAGAAGAACACAGTGTACAGCTAGAACTGAAAGGGTATGTACTAAAATGTTAATCATCGTTCAGGGTAGTGAGACTATGAACACTTTTTCTTCCTTTTCATATTTCAGAATTTGTCTCAAATAAATAAAGAGGTGTTATTTTGAGGATGAGAAGAAAGGAAAAACTACAGAAACATTTCTGTGGAAAAATGTATTCATATAGCTACTCATAAATCAACACGAAGTGTATGCATTTATGCTCTCAACTAAGTCCATCAGGTAGTTTCAAATATACTCTTATGAGAGTCAGATGATTCAGTTCCCATAATCCTGGCAGGTGATTTATTCCAAAGTATAACAATCAAAAAACTTGAAACTTAACTGCAACTTTTTGGTTTCTATTTGAATCCATTATGAATTAGTGAGTTGTACGAATACGTCTATTTATATCACATTCTAACTCTCTTTTACTGAGCAACCAATTCCTTTCATCTTTACCTTCTTGTGTTTTCTTATTTATTGTCTCTTGATTACTTTATTCTCTATCATCGCAAGTTCTTGGGGTGCTACTTTCCAATTTATTATATCCTGACTGTACCTCACAGTGGATCATTTCCTCATGCAGTCTATAGATTTAATTGTGAGCACATCTTTAGCAAGGTGCATTGGTTTTTTAGATGTTCCGTGTGTCTTGACTCATAAAAGTGTACCCTAGGGAGATTGTGTATTTGTTCTGTCAGAGCTCTTGGGAATTCCATGCCATTCAGGACCTATTTTTATACTAATATCTGGGCTTCAGAATTTCAAACAATGTGTATGACCAGTATTAGTTCAGATCTTATACCTTTGTGTGGGGTTTTAATTTCTCAGAGGAGTCCCCTTCTCATGCACAAGGCTCCTAACGCGCAAACTAGTTTGAGACTATGGATGTGGTCTGTCTAGTGCTCTTGTCACAGAGGAGTCAGCTCTCTAGGAAGCTGGTTTTAACCAGCTGTCTTAGTTTAGGCCACTTGCCTGGTGTGGGCCTTCATCAGGCCTCCATTCTGGTATGGATACTAAAATTCCAGTCCATGGTCATTCATACCTCTGTCTGGCATCAGTGCACTCGGAAATTCTTGGCCATGATTTCATAATGGCATAACTTTGTTTTTGAGTTCCATCTTCTGTTACGACCCCTAAATATTTCTTTTCAGAAAACAAACTTACTGCATTCTATACAGAATCCTGATATTTAGAGTGGGAACAGTTCTGCACAACTCTTTAAACATTTGGAGTGGGAAGCGTGGCCTCAGCTGCATTTTGAATTCAAAAAGTTTCCTAAACAAGACTCGCCCAGACCATATCTTTTGCACCATTGGTGCATTGCCATCTATTTTGAGGAGGTACTCAGACATTAGCCATTAACAACTCTTAGAGCATCAATGTTTTCAATTTTTTACCCTTTAAAGTAAATTCAAATCTCTTCCTATTTGATCAATGATTCACACTTTATGAAATTCTGTACGGTGGAAGTGTTCTAAATATGTCATCTTTCAGGTGTGGAGGCTGGAAAAAAAAAGCTAGGACGTTACTCTGCACTGTAATCATCACCCTCTTAGGTGTCATCTGAAGGCACCCTCCACAGCAAGTTATTATCAAATTAGTCTTTAAGAGTAATTACCGTGCTTTATAACAAGCAGAAAATGACATTTACTTTCTGTATCTTTTTCAAAATTTTCCTTTTCATTAATTCAAAAGTATAGTTTCTTCAAACACATAATTTCTATAGTACCTGAAATGGCTGCCTAGTTACCATAAGAGGAAAATGAATTGGATCTCTTCCTCACGACAAGTCCATTCCTAAGCGTAAACAAACAGCCCAATAAGCAAAACGGAAACCTACCTTATGGGGCATTCCTCACCGTGCCTCTTCTCCATGCCAGTGGCCACTCCTGCTCCTGAGATCTCTGGCATTGGCACCATGTTCTCCATATCGGTAGGAGAAATATGAAGTGTGGAGGGGTTGAATACCAGTAGGCACAACACGGGGGCAATACATTGGTAGGTTCTGATTTTTATCTACATCACTGAGATGCATTTTCTTCAATTATATGACACCTAAACAGAGTAATGGTAGGAATTATCTTTCAAAATCAAAATTTATTTCTGACTCTGTATGACATAATCAAGACTTTTGTAAGCTCTTTTTGTCATTTGTCACAGCATTGGCTTTAAGAGAGTTTTCTAAGGAAAGGGTAGAAAGTTATTGCTCATATTACAGCAGAAGCTGCCCAGTACTACAGGCCCTCAGGTGTACACAGGGCATACATGGAGCATCCAGGCTGGCATTGATCTGAGACCTTTCTTCATGCAAGTTTTCCCTTTTCATCAAGGATCTCAATTCAGTAATTATTTCTAAATAGTCCTTCTCTTTACCCAGTAAGTGAGTCTAACCCTCTTTTTCCATTTCCTTCATGTCTCACCTCCACCACTAATGAAATTCCCACATGTATCACCATCCTTTTGGAATTGTTTCTATAAATGCTGACTCTGACTAATGTGTAGCTGATTAACAGCATGCTTGTGTAAGATTCTTAGGAACTGCCCTGGCTGCTGCTGGTCAGTGGTTAGAGCATTGACCCTTGAGCCAAAGGGTCACAGGTTCATTTCCCAGTCAAGGGCATGTAACAGGGTTGCAGATTTGATCCCTATGTCAATTGGGGTGTGTGCAGGAGGCAATAAATGTGTCCCTCTAATCTTGCTTTTTTTTTTCTTTCTCCCTCTCCTTCCTTCTTTTGTGCTCTTTATAAAAATAAATGGAAAAATATATCCGTGGGTGAGGATGAAAAAAAAAAATCCTAGGAACTAACTTCAGAAGATACAGACTGTGACCTTCAATCATCCCAGTTTTAGGCGTTTTGCTGACCTTCAACTGCAGAACCAGGATGACCAAGACCAGGAGGACCAGGACCAGGAGGACCAAGACCAGGAGGACCAGGACCAGGAGGACCGAGATCAGGAGGACCAAGGCCAGGAGGACCAGGACCAGGAGGACCAGGACCAGGAGGACCAAGACCAGGAGGACCGGGACCTGGAGGACCGAGACCAGGAGGACCGAGACCAGGAGGACGCACGCAAGGCCATCACTTGACCAGTTTCAAGATGTATTGGAATGGAATGTGCACGGCTGGATGCAGAGAACTTTTCAGTCCCCTCCCCTTGATATCTTTGTTTGCTTTCCCTCTCCTTCCTCATGCAAAGCCCAGCCTGCACTGAGATGTTGGGATGGACTTTGTGACAAGAGCCTCCCCATCTTCTCGTCAAGCACTTGAATAAACCACCTTTCTTTTTTATCAACATCTGTCTCATGAGTTTGCTTTCATGGTCTCAGACTCCTGAACTTGGGTTGTGGCTAAAAGTGGTAAATACATGATATGCTGAGCCAGCCAGGATACATGGACCTTGGTAAGTCCCAGTGGGCCCAGCCTGTGTCCCAGAGGGTTGTGGCAGGCTGACTGCATGGCAGGGATGGCAGGAACTTCCTGGCATCTGCCAAGAGCTCTTCATGAAACTCATGGACGTCTTGCTCTCCCTCTCAAGGCATCAGCCACCTGAAACGCTTCACTGGTGAAAGGAAACGCGTGTCTGGGAGTCAGTGGACTCCAAAGCTGGGTAACGTCTGGTGTGCACACCAGCAGCCACTGCCCCGCAGTCTGGGATTCTTTGAACCCTTTTGGATTCCCTGGGAATCAATAGGCACTGCGTGGTGGCAGGCACGGCTCAGGGACTAAGAAAAATCCCAGTTCCCAGGTGTGGGATTTGGTCGGAGCACCCTTTTGGTTTTGATATTTGAATTTTGGTGTATTGTTTGCTTTTCTTCTTGCCTGCCTCTTGTGGGGTGTCTTACTAATTGTGTTCTTGATTTGAAATATTATTACTTGAAGAAACTTGCATAGGAACCATACTGCTATAGAGCTGCTTGCTCCTTCCTGTTTGTCTAGTTGTAATTTTGTGTGTAAACCTTGACTGTTAAACATGGGGGAGTCCACGGAGAGAACTGAGTGGCAGCCTCTTGGGTTTCATTCTGGCCACAAGTGGTCCACCTGTGGTTATGAGCCGATGGCCAAGAAAAATAATGATTTTTTTTTATTCTAATACAGCTTGGCCCGGGTTTATTTTGGGGTTTGAAAATCAATGGCAGAACTCCTATTTGACCCAGCGATCCCACTTCTAGGAATATATCCGAAGAAACTAGAAACACGAATCAGAAAGGATATATGCACCCCTATGTTCATAGCAGCACAATTCACCATAGCTAAGATTTGGAAACAGCCTAAATGCCCATCAGCAGAGGAGTGGATTAAAAAATTGTGGTATATCTACACAATGGAATACTATGCTGCAGTAAAAAAGGAGTTTCTACCATTTGCAAAAACATGGATGGAGATGGAGAATATTATGTTAAGTGAAATAAGCCAGGCAGAGAAAGATAAATATCACATGATCTCACTCGTTTGTGGAATATAATAAACGGCATAGACTGGTGAACAAGAACAGATCCAGAGGCTGAGAAACATCGATCAAAACGTCATACCTCAGGGAAGGTAAGGGAGGGTGGAGTTAAGGTGGAGAGATCAACCAAGGGACTTGTGTGCATGCATATGAACCTAATCAATGGCCACAGACAACAATGGGGTGGGGCATAATGGGGGTGGGGGGTTATGGGGGAATAAGGACACATATGTAAAAAATAAAAATTAAAAAAAAATTTTAAATTATAAAATAAAAATAAAATATTAAATCAATCCACAGTAGTGGTCACCATAACCTTAAGAGAAATTGTTTCATATGACAAAGATTTTTAAATGAAACTCTGTTAAAAATCAAAGGGGGCGATAGTAGGGTAATATCATGTAAGAAGAAATATCCTATAAGTAAATTACATCTAGAAAATTTTTACTTTAATAGCCTGAAAATTATTTGGAAGGAAACAAAGAGAAGTTTCCTTCAAAAGTCATAAGGATTGTAATTGAAAGTGAATATATTTGGCCTCTTGAATTAAAGTAAGTAATTTGTGTTTTTGCCTCCCTGACAAAGTTTATATAAAGTTACAAAAAGAAATTGACAGCCAGTTTGAAATGGAATTGCCATGGCCTGGAGCAAAGAGTATCCTCACATGATATTATTCTACAATGTCATTATAATTTTAGATATTTTACAATAGCATATTGTACAATTATCACAAACAAACTTACAAACTAATTCTTTGAATGTTTGGCAGCAATTTTAAAAGAGGACTTGAAAGGATTTAATCCCTTTCAGAAGGAATTAAGGCACTGGGAAGGCACTTGAGCATCCTATATGGCCCCTCTTGCCTTTTGTGCCAAGAGGGACCCTCATCTCACAATCCAATTACCCTCAGCTGTTGCCTGAGCTTTCTGTTCATACTGAGCTTGAAGCCTCGTGGTGGCTGGTACCATGGATCTGACTCTCGCCCAATCGTGTGAGCTGGACCCTCACTGGAGAAGAAACCCGGGTTCCCCGAGATATGTGACCCACCAGCATGCCAGGGGATCCCAAGGTAGGTGCTGGGCGTGGAGGCCATGGAGGCATAGGCTACCAAGGAGACAGAACTGAACCTCACATCACCCTGCTTGGCCCCGGAGGATGACTGGTTAGCCAGAGACAGGTAATATTCCTCAGGGAAGGAACAACCTAAGACAGGCACAGTCACAGAGGGGCCATCAGGACAGAACTTGGGGGTCAACAGAGGTGGGGCGCAGACCCTCACCCCCCCAACCCTGAAGGGGCCTGAACCCTCACCCCTTCTGAGGGAGGTCTCCTGCCCCCATGGCTGCTTTGTTTCCCACACCCAGCTCAGATTGGGACACAGGTGATAGACAGAGACTTGGCCGGCAGCAGCTGCCCTATATCTAAATTCAGCCTAGCATCAGGAATGCTCAGGGCCTACTCAAGAATGCAAATAATCCTTTCCACTAATATTTACAGGGTAAACTAAGATTGTTGGTAGACTATTAAATTTGACAGTAAAATAGTAATCAAGTTTTCAGATTAATTTAAATAAGCTAATTGAAATAAGTGAATATTGAAGTAAATTTAATTGTACTGGACAAAAAGCTGTTCCTAAAGTAATAACTAGAAATCAGAAATCAACCACCCTGATCTGTCACATTCTCTGGGCCCTTCTTAACATGGCCCCTGTCTGGTTCGCAGGAAACTAAGATAAAATTCTTCCCCTTCATTAAGTCCTGAAGGCAACTGGTAGTTCTGGCTTGTCTTGTGGTTTCATATGCCTTTATGCCTCAGGAACTCCAGAGTTGGCTAAACTGGAGCAGAAATTGCCACAGTATAAAATCATACTCTTCAGCGCAAGGTTTCCCTTCTTAGGAAACTTTGCAGCACACCTCTCCTGACCTGTGTCAGCAACCACACTTATCTCTGTGCCTCCATTTTCTCACCCCCAAAGCCCAGGCATCTCAAGTGCCCTTTGCACTACTTCATTCCTTGAAGTTCAGACTCACCAGGACTTCCAGATCAACCTGCCTCTCTGGAGCCCCTTTCCTCATGGTTCTCCAAGAGGGAAAGTAGACCAGGATGGAAGGAATGGCTTAGATATGACTGCATTCAGCCCTGGGACTTGGAACCTGAGATGACTAGAAATCTAGGAAGACTGAATACAGAATAACACTCAGACCTTAGAAATACAGTGTCTACTTTGGGAGTACAGGTGAATAAAACTCAGGGGGAAAATATGAGAAAATGAGTCTTTTTTTTCATATTTCTCTGCACAGAATCCAACAAGACAGATATAGCAGGAGCTCCCCAAAAGAAGCTCAAAGCATCTCAGGCATGGGACTGGCTGTGCTGTCCTGCCCTGCATTTGTAAAAACAGACTCTGTGATTTCTACACCTTTTGCAGATGACCACAGCTGAAGATACCCAAGGGGTAAAAATTAAAGTCCAACTAATGCCAACCATTCCATTTTTTTTGGTGTGAACTTTCTGTTCCTCCGTCTTAAGCTGTCATTCTCTGCGAATATACTTCCTGGAGATTATAATAATGATATAAGAACTACCATTATTGACAGCTTCATATCTGCTCAGCAACGTGATTGACAAGTTCAGAATGCATAGTCTCACTTATACTACCATCCTTGGGGCTTTATTCCCATGTTGCTCCCATAAAGATATGGAGGCTAAGAAATATTAAATAGTAAGGAAGGGAAAATAATTGCTAAGAAACTAAACACCTAGCCAAGCTACCCATCAAAGAAAGAGGTAAAGACATTTTCTGATATACAGTCTCAAAGTTGACCTCCCCTAGGCCTTTATTGAAAACACCAGTAAAGAATATGCATCACAAAGAAGAAAGGTGAACCCAGAAAACCATAGCAATGGTCATGAGAAAAACAAAGTATATGAAAATTAGCATGGTTTTAAAAATAAGACATTAAAAACACATTCTCCCAAAATTCCAGATGGTTACATGAAAGATCAGAGGAGAAAAGATTCTATTAAAAGTTACTAATGTTTAGGGAATATATAAATACCATAGATACTCTTATTATGTTACACATTACTCTCAGAAACTGATAAACTTGACAGAGAAATGTAGGTAAAGAGAGGACTTAACGGTCAAGACAGCAGAGTAACACCCAAGTAAATACTGTGCTTGCCTCCTCCCATAACAACATCAAAATTACAACTAAATTATGGAACAACCACCCTTAAGCACCTCCTAAAGACTTCCTGGACAGAAGTCCTGTAACTAAGGATTACAGAGGAAGCAACTTGGAGACTGGTCAGAAGGGCAGGAACAGGAAAGAGGCTATTCTCACAACCACATGTGGTGGTGATAAATCTGCTTTGGCGATCTCTCCTGTTGAGTGAGGGGTTCCAGCCCCACAATAGGCTCCCTATCCTGGAACACCATTGCCAGAAAGAGGAGTCCCCACAACATCCTGCTGTGAAAATCAATGGATATTCTGTGTGGATGAGGTGGAGGCTGCTAGAGATGCAGCAAGTAAGGCGGTCCCTAACTCCAGGGCTCCCAAAGTATTGAGGTGTAAAACCACACTGAGCCCCAGTGTGCATCCCCCAGTCCATGCATTTCAAGACTAGAGGGCCATTTGCAAGACTAGAGGGCCATTTGCCTGGCTATGTCCCGGGTCCTTGCCAGCTTGTGGAAGCTAAGTCTTTTTTTCTTTTTAATTCTTTATTGATAAAGTATTACATAATCTCCTTTTTCCCCCATTGACCTCTCCCCAGCTGCCCCCAGTCCCCAGCACGTGCCCTCCCCCCATCTATATCCATTGGTTTCTTACCCCACACCCTCCCTCATAGGTTGGACAGTCTTTTTGATGCTTCTATGACTCTGATTCTATTTTGGTTCCTCAGTTTATGTTGTTCATTATATCCCACAAATGAGTGATATCATGTAATATTTATCTTTCTCTGACTGGCTTATTTCACTTAGTATAATGCTCTCCAGATCCATCTATGCTGTTCCAAATGGTAAGAATTGCTTCTTTTTTATAGCAGCATAGTATTCCATTGTGTAGAAGTGCCACAGTTTTCTAATCCGCTCATCTGCTGATGGGCATTTAAGCTGTTTCCAAATCTTAGCTGTTGTAAATTGTGCTGCTATGAACATAGGGGTGTATATATCCTTTCTGATTGTTTTCTGTTTTCTTGGGTTATAGTCCTAGAAGTGGGATTACTGGGTGAAATGGCAGTTCCATTTTTAATTTTTTGAGGAAACTTCATACTGTTCTCCACAGCGGCTGCACCAGTCTGCATTCCCACCAGCAGTGCATGAGGGTTCCTTTTTCTCTGCATCCTCTCCGGCACTTGTCATTTGTTGATTTGCTGATGATAGCCATTCTGACAGGTGTGAGATGGTACCTCATTGTTGTTGATTTGCATCTCTCATTTGATTAGTAACTTTGAGCATGTTTTCATATGTCTCTCGGTCTTCTGTATGTCTTCCTTCGAAAAGTGTCTGTTTAGGCCTTTGCCCATTTTTTGATTGGATTGTTTATCTTCCTTTTGTTAAGTTGTATGAGTTCCCTCTAAATTTTGGAGATTAAACCCTTATCGGAGATAATATTGTCAAATATGTTCTCCCATGCAGTGGGCTTTCTTGTTGTTTTTTTGATGGTTTCTTATGCTGTGCAGAAGCTTTTTATTTTGATGTAGTCTCATTTGTTTATTTTATCCTTAGTTTCTATTGCCCTAGGAGCTGTATTGGTAAAGATATTGCTACAATAAATGTCTGCTATGGCTTCCTCTAGCATTTTTATGGTTTCCCATATTACGTTTAAGTCCTTTATTTATTTTGAATTTATTTTTGTGTATGGTGTAAGTTGGTGGTCTAGTTTTATTTTTTTACATATATCTGTCCAATTTTCCCAACACCATTTATTGAAGAGACTGTCTTGACTCCATTGTATGTTCATGCCTCCTTTGTGAAATATTAATTGAGCATAGTGTTTTGGGTCGATTTCTGGGTTCTCTGTTCTGTTCCATTGGTCTATATGTCTGTTCTTGTGCCAACACCAGGCAGTTTTCAGAACAGTGGCTTCGTAGTATAGCTTGATATGTGGTATTATGATCCCTCCAACTTTGTTCTTCTTTCTCAAGATTGCTGTGGCTATTCAGGGTCTTTTTTTTTATTCCAGATGAATTTTTGGAGAGTTTGTCCTATGTGTTTGAGGTATGTTGTTGGTATTTTAATGGGGATTGCATTGAATCTATAGATTATTTTGGGTAGTATGGACCTTTTAATGATTTGATTCTAAGGAATCAAATCCATGAACATGTTATATTCTTCCATTTGTTTATGTCTTCCTCTATCTCTTTTTTCAGTGTCCTGCAGTTTTCCGCATATAGGTTTTACCTCCTTCATTAAATTTATTCCTAGGTATCTTAATTTTTTGTTGCAATGGTAAATGGGATTGGTTTTTTCAATTTCTCTTTCTGTGAGTTCATTATTGGTGCATAAAAAAAGCCATAGATTTCTGGGTGTTAATTTTTATCCTGCTACATTGCTGAATTCATTTATGAGTTCTAGTACTTTTTTGATGGAGTCTTTAGGGTTTTCTATGTAGAATATCATGTCATCTGCGAATAATGACAGTTTTATTTCTTCTTTTCCCATTTGGATGCCTTTTATTTCTTCTTGTCTGATTGCTATGGCTAGCATTTCCAGTACTATGTCGAACAGGAATGGTGAAAGTGGGCATCCCTGTCTTGTTCCTGTTCTTAGGGGAAATGGTTTTAGTTTTTGCCCATTGAGTATGATGTTGGCTGTGGGTTTGTTATATATGACTTTTATTATATTGAGGTATGATCCCTCTTTCCCACTTTGCTGAGAGTTTTTACCAGGAAAGGGTGTTAGATTTTGTCAAATGCCTTTTCTGCATCAATTAATATGATTATGTGATTTTTGTCTCTCAATTTGTTTATGTGATGTATCACATTTATTGATTTGCAGAGACTGTACCAGGCTTGCATCCCTGGAATAAATCCCATTTGGTCATGGTGTATGATCTGTCTAATGTAATGTTGGATCCAATTTGCTAGAATTTTGTTGAGGGTTTTAGCATCTATGTTCATTAGGGATATTGGCTTGTAATTCTCTTTCTTTATAGTGTCTTTATCTGGTTTTGGGATTAGGGTAATGCTGGCTTTATAAAGAGCTTGGAAGTGTGCCTTCCTCTTGAATTTTTTGGAATAGTCTGAGAAGGATAGGTTTCAGTTCTTGTTTGAATGTTTGGTAAAACTCTCCTGTGAAGCTGTCTGGTCCTGGGTATTTGTTTGCGGGAAGCTTTTGATGACTGCTTCAATTTCCTCCTTAGTTATTGGCCTGTTGAGTTTTTTTATTCTTCTTGTTTGAGTTTTGTAAGGTGTATTTTTCTTGGAATATGTACATTTCCTCTAGGTCAGTGGTCAGCAGACTCATTTGTCAACAGAGCTAAATATCAACAGTACAACGATGGAAACTTCTTTTGAGAGCCAAAACCGACTTCTGCACATGGGTCACGAAGTTTCAATCACACTGTATGTGCGTGCCCACACGTAGTATTTTGTGGAAGAGCCACACTCAAGGGGCCAAAGAGCCCCATGTGGCTTGCAAGCCTCAGTTTGCCGACCACTGCTCTAGGTTGTTTATTTGCTGGAGTAGAGTTGTTCATAGTATTTTTTGTTTACAATCTTTTATATTTCTAAGGAGTCTGTTGTTATTTCGCCTCTTTCATTTCTAAATTTGTTTAATTGGGTCCTCTCTCTTTGCCTCTTGGTGAGCCTGGCTAGAGGTTTATCAATCTTGTGTACCCTTTCAAAAAACCAGCTCTTGGTTTCATTGATCTCTTGTGGGGTTTTTTGTGTTTTGGGGGGTGGGGGTGGGTGGGTCTCTATTTCATTTATTTCAGCTCTGATCTTTATTATCTCCTTCCATCTTCTCACTCTGGGTTTTTCTTGTTGCTCTCTTTCTCATTGTTTAAGTTGTAGAGTTAGATAATTTATTACCAGTTTCTCTTGTTTTTTTGAGGTAGGTCTGTAATGCTGTGAATTTCCCTCTTAGGACTGCTTTCACAGTGTCCCATAGGTTTTGGATTTTTGTGTTTTCATTGTCATTCATTTCCAGGATGTTTTTAATTTCTTCTTTGATCTCTTTGGTAATCCAGGTAATGTTTAATAGCATGCTATTCGGCCTCCAAGTGTTTGAATTTGGTTGATTGTTTTCATTGCAGTTGATTTCTAATTTTATGCCATTGTGATCTGAGAAGATGCTTTATATTATTTCTATCTTCTTGAATTTGGAGAGACTTTTCTTGTGACCCAATATGCATTCTATCTTTGAAAATGTCCCATGTGCACTTAAGAAGAATGTATGTTCTGTAGCTTTGGAGTGAAATGTTCTGAAGATGTCAATTAAGTCCATTTGATCTAGTGAGTCATTTAGGATTACTGATTTTTAGTCTAGAGAATTTATCCAGTGATGTCAGTAGGGTATTAAAGTCCCCTACCGTGATCATATTGCTGTCAATCTCTCCCTTGATATCATTCAGCAGTTTTTTATGTATTTGGGTGCTCCTGCATTGGGTGCATATATGTTTACCAGAGTTATATCCTCTTGTTGTATCAATCCCTTTAGTATTATGAAGTGGCCTTCCTTATCTCTTGTTATGGCCTTCTCTCTGAGGTCTATTTTGTCAGATATAACTATTGCTACCCCAGCTTTCTTTTCATTTCCATTTGCCTGAACAATATTTATCCATCCCTTCACGTTCAGTCTGTGTGAGTCTGTTGTTCTAAGGTGGGTCTCTTGTAGACAGCAAAAATATGGGTCATATTTTCTTATCCATTCAGCCACTCAATGTCTTTTGATTGGAGCATTTAGGCCATTAACTTTTAAAGTTATTATTGATAGGTACTTATTTGTAGCCATTTTTAATATTTGTGCCTGTGTTCCTTCTTCCCTTTCTGTTTCTTCTTTTTACAAAAGTCCCTTTAGCATTTCTTGCAATGCTAGCTTGGTAGTGATAAATTCCCTGAGCCTTTTTTGTCTGTGTAGCTCTGATTTTCCCCTTCAATTTTGAATGATAGCCTTGCTGGATAAAGTATTCTTGGATCCAGTCCCTTGCTTTGCATCACTTTGTATACTTCCTTCAATTCCTTTCTGGCCTGATGTGTTTCTGTTGAGAAATCATTTGATTACCTAATGGAAAATCCCTTGTAGGTAACTTTCTGTCTCTTGCAGCCTTTAAGATTCTCTCCTTGTTGTTAACATTTGCCATGGTAATTATGACATGTCCTGCTGTGGGACTTTGGGATTCATCTTGTTTGGGGGACTCTGTGCTTGTGTGACTTTTTTTTCACAAATCAGGGAAGATTTTTGACATTATTTCTTCAAATAGGTTTTCTAACCCTTGCTCCCCTTCTTGTCGTTCTGGCACCCCTATTATATGTATGTTGCTTCATTTCATGTTATCCCAAAGCTGCCTCAGGCTCTTCTCCTATCTTTTGATTTTTTCCCTCCAAATGCAGTTCATATTAGGTGTGTTTTGCATCCCTGTCTTCTAATTTGTTAATTTGGTACTCTGCTTCTCCTAGTTTACTGTTGGAAGTTTCCACATTGTTTTTTTTATTATAGCTATATCACTCCTTATTTCCTCCTGATTCTTAGATTTTCTTATCCATCCGGTTTATGAACTGTATGACCCTTATTCTGAATTCCTATCCTGACATAGTGCATGCCTCTATTTCATTTAGTTGCTTTTCTGGAGCTCTTTCCCTTAAGGGTTGTTCTTCTGTCTCCCCATTTTTGCTATCACCAAAGGGTCTAGGTGTTGAGTTGTGCAGGGCCTGTGGCTGCAGTGATGAACTTGGTGGTGGGTTGCATGGTAACAGGTGGTGGCTGCTTCTTGGGGGGTCGCAGGGCAGCTGCTCCTCACATGGTTGCGGGCAGCGGCTGCTCCTCGGGTGGTTGTGGGTGGTGGCAGCTGGTGGGTTGGCTGCTCCTTGGGCAGTTGTGGATGGTGGTGAGCCTTTATTTCTTAGTCTGTTTCCTCAACAGTTTTCTAGCCACTGATTCTCAAGCAGCAGGGCAAGGTAAGCAGCTCTTTCCTCCTGTGGTTTTAAAGAGCCATTGATACAGCGGTGTCTGTTGAGACAACTTCATAGAATTTGGAAGCTAAGTCTTTACAGGGCCAATTCTTCCACAGTGAGGCCTCCACCTTGTCCCCAGAAATTCACCTAAGCTACATACTGGGGCCACAGGAGCATCCCTAGATTTTGGAGTTCATATTTCAGGCCATCTTTTGCTCTCTTTTTACCCCAGGCCTCAGAAATCCACTATGACACAGACTACAGATGACTGAACCAGGGGCCAGCTAGGCTGTAAATTCAGGGAACACAGGCCAGGAATTCTCTACGTACAAGTCAAAATCATAGAATACACGAGGAATAATACCAAGTGTGGGCTGACAGTCAGATAGAGAAAGGACAAGCTCAGTCTCCCTGCCCGGGTCCCTCCTCTCTGTAACTTGGCCTGAGCTCTTCCTACCCACTACTCCCCATGCATCCACAGGACCCCAGGGGCAGATAGCACATTAGCTAGTTCTGCTGCTCAGGTTTCTTTAGAGAAGACATAGCAAAGGCTGGGCTAAACCTTCCTGTGCCCACAGAGGAAGCTCTAATCGACCAAGTTGAGATGGGAGCAAAAATCCTTGTGATATAGCTGGCAGGGGCTGAGGACACAGAAAGACAATCTGCCTCAGATACAGCCCAGACTGACTCAGCACCATCACCCCCATCAGCCTCTGCAGTCTCCTTGGCCAATGACAATCTCAGTTCTGCTTGGTTCCCATGAGTCACAGGGAGCTCACTCCAACATCAACCCCTGCAAGGTTGGGTGAGCTTTTAAGGTCAAGAAAGTTCTCCTGGAAGGTAGCTAATATCCAACTGCATAGGCCAATTCCTGTGGAATTCGTTCTCTCTTTGTGTCTGTGAAAATTGTGTCCTCCCTCCAGCCTCAGTGAGGGCACAAGTGTTTCACACATACAGTGTCTGGCACATAGAAGAGACTTAATGTTGAATGAAGGAAAATATATTTAAAAATCCACAACAAAAAAATTGTTCTTCCTTAACAACTTTCAGACATGTCACTTCCTCCCAAGTGTTACTTCTGCCATTATTTTCTGATAAGCATGAGTTAGTGCCTGCGGGGATCCACAGGATGTGGGATTAAATCCTGGCCTTGTCTTTGCATAAATGTGTGAACTTGAAAGTGTGGCTTTATTGCTGTGTCTCAATTTCTTTGGTAAAATCTGTAAACTAAGGATTGTTTCTGGACATTTAAATGAATACCTACCTTCCTTGAAATGGGTTTGGGCAAATGTTAACTATCATTGCCATCATCTTCATCAAACTAGGATTGTGGTACCCCTCTTTGTGGTTCTCAAATGTGTATGTGACAATTATGCTTTAAGCATTGTTATTGTGGAAGAGGGGGAGGAAAATCAGGAAACTCTTGCCATGAAAAGGGAAACCAGAGGTAGGAAAGCAAACTGGTGAACCCCTGTGTTTCTGAGCTGGGATGGATGAAATGGTTGCTATTTAACTTATGAGGAAGGAGAGGGGTGATGTTTCCTTGAGCCCCATTTCAGACACACAGTCATGGCTCTTTATTGAGAGTAGGACCAGGGCAAGGTGCAGGCAAAAGCTAACATGTAGATAGACAAGGAGAATTTAGTTACAAAAATGATCAACAATGAAGTTGTAACTAAGTCCAGAGAGCAATACATCAATGAGTCAGCTGTCAGATCTGGTGAAACCCAGGAGTTAATGACACTGGCCTCTTGCACTAGCAAATGCCTACTGCACTTCCCTCAGAAATGGAGAGCTCCAGGATGCATGCAATGAATGGAAACACAAGTCTAGGGAAAGGGATTGTAAATCCCTGACTTCTTTGTGGGTTCCAGCATGGTGGAAGGCTGGGTGTGATTGGTCCCTTGTAACCAGGTAACTGCAGAATGTGTTCTGATTGGCTGGCAGCCGCCAGGAGAACAGACTTCAGTTGAGAAGCAACTGTGGAAGGAGAAGGAGCTTTGGCTGTGCTCTCTTCCCACTGTGGTTGTAGCTCTCAGCGCTTGTCTGATCCCTATCCGTTTTCAACAAGTGGTGTTGGTTGTTGTTCTCACAAAGGAGTCACCCAAAGAGGTGCAGCTTCGGGGGTGTGGCTGGGCCCTGAGCCCCCCTAGGGCCCAGCAGCCCAGAGGCCAAGGAAACCGTGGGTGAGCCCTACCTGCTGTGCAGTGAAGCCCTGGGGCTTCTCTAGCAGGCCTAGCCTTCCTTGGGGGGGAGGGATTGCTGAGGGTTGTGGGGTGGGGGGAGGGAAGTGGGGTGTGAGTGAACCAGCAGTAGCAGTGAGGAGTGGAGGTGAGCCATGGGGAACTGGCTGACTTGCTGTCTGAAGGCCAGTCCCAGTCCCAGTGCCAGTTCCAGCCCCAAGCTGGATGGGGGCTCCAGGCATGTTAAGTCAAAGTGTGAGTCTGAGGTTCATGAGGAGGCTGCTAGGGACACAGGGCCAGTGGAAACAGTGCCTGCTACCCCAAAGTCTGAGAAGTTGAATTCCGGAGCTCTCAAGCGCCACCACCTGAAGAACATCAGCGCCCCAGTGACTGCCCAAGGTAAGAAGCAGGAAATGCCATCTGCTCTTTGGGGTACATCTGGCCTCTGCTGTCCCCAGAGTCCCCTGGGAGGGATTCCCTGCCTTGGGCTCCTTCCAGCTGGAGCCAGCTTTCCTAGGAATGGGCACCTGGGTTCCCCACCCCTGCTTCTTTCCCCCTTGCAGCCGATGTTTTTCCCTCTTTACTACCTGAGCAGCAAGGTAGGATTTTGACACTCCTGCTTGCCTGCTGACTTTCCTCACTGCTTTGTTCAGTTGAGCTTACTTGCTGGAAAAGCCACACGTGGCCAGGTTTTTCAGTTGATTATGACAGAAGTACAAGGAATGAGGGTTCCATTATATTTGAAGTAATGCAGCAAAATAAAGCATGGGGTGTCCTACCCACATGTTCATGGGGTGTGTGTGTATTTTTCTTGTTTTAAGCTAATCGCTTTTTGTTAGGTTTGCTGTGTTTCTCAAGTTTCTTCCGGAGCCATGGGTGACTCACAGTAGAGTGGAGACAATAAAGGAAAAGCTACACCATGGCCCTCTCTGCCCTCATACTGGACTGTTTCTGTGGTGCCCATCCCACACCATAGGAGGCAGTGTGGGAAACGGTACAGCCCAAGATCCTATTCAGAGCTTTTATTCTTCTTCCGGCCTTTGTGAGAGCAAAATGACCTTGTGTGCTGTAGACAAGTGCAATTAAGGCTAGCATGTTCATTTTCCTTTTTATTTTTTAAATATTTTTTTAAATAGTTTATTGATTGTTGGAGAGAGAGGGAGAGGGAGAGAGAGAAACATGGATGTGAGAGTAACATCGACCTGCTGCATCCTGCACACCACCCCTTAGGGACTGAGCCCAAAACACAGGCGTGTGCCCTTGACCAGGAATGCAACTGGCAACCTTTTGGTGCAGGGGACGATGCCCCACAAACTGCAACTCCAAGCAGGGCTACTAAGCTAGCACTCATTTAAAATGTAAATTTAAAATGGTTACTTTCCAGTTGAGTAAAGACACTTTGATTTTTAGTGAGGCATTTTAGTTGATTACCAATGAGTAGTTGCGGTCCTTTCCAGGGAACCTCATGAGCCTGGGTACTAGTGCCTGGCCAGAAACTGGTTCTCAGAGCATCAAGTCTTAGATCCTGTTGGTTCAAATGAGGTGGGTATAACTGTACAGTCAGACGCCTCTACTGGGTAGAGGTTCAGATATGCAACAGCTAAACTCTTTCATTAGCTATGTTTCTCTCTCACCTGGTCTAATTTGCTTTGCCCTTTTCTTCTGTACATGGAGAGTCGTTTATTTGTACCTAATATAGGTGATATGTTAGGTCAAAAAGTAAAACTAAGTTTTAGATTTTACTCAGGGGGCTCATCTTTCCAGCTAATTAAAACTATAAATTTTATTGTAAAGTGTTTAAAATGGAATAAAACTTTGTTCTCATTTGTATGTGATAGTTTCTCAGATAATCAGCCACTGTTATTTTTCTATGGCATTTGTATCAGAATTGACCAGTTAATATGTTTTATTCTTAGAACAAGGCAAGAGGAAGAACAATGATGTAAGTAAACAGTTGAAGAGTTAAGTAAGAAATTAATAGTTTGATATAAAAGTTGTCTGCCGTGATTCATAATAAAAGTAATGGGCCCAATAAAATTAGCACAGACCTCTTTTGTCCGTTTTCTAAATCTCTTCTATTTTCCTAATTACTCTAGATTGAAGGAGAATTTATTCCTCCAAATAGTGGTACTTTTAAAAACTATCCTGCCTGAAATTTCTGATTAATATGGAAAAGGTGGCTTTGCAGTGAAACAATTGAAACAAGCAAAATGATGTTTTATATAATATGTGGGTCTTTCTGATTATAGGCTACTGGCAATTTTAAAATGCTCTGTATTTTAAAAGGCATTCAGTAGATTTTCCCCCTGCCTAACCTTTCGTGTATTTGTAGGGGGTGCTGATGGGAAAGTATGACAGCATGTATAAAACTACTTTATATGAAATGGGGAAGGATGGCTCATGTGAATTAGTTTTCAAAAACAGCAAAACCAAGCATATTAAAATGATTGGTATTCTCTAATATTAAAAGATGCTACTATTTAAATTAATTATAGTGATTAGTTATAAGTATTACTTTAAGAAAGAAAATTATCAAAACATAGTTAAGGCTGTCAGTATTTGATTATGGCTGGATTGTTGGGCTCTTTACAAATCAATGGGTACTTCTCAAATAAATGGGTACTTCCGAAGTGTGTTAAAGATAGTTTGTTCTCTAAAGGTTCTCAAACCTTTTATCGTCACCTCTCCAGTACCACTGCAGATAAATTCTAAACTGTATCTGTAGTAAGATTTACCGCCCAGATGTAAATGATTTAAAGAACCTGCCAAGCACTCACACTGCTGCTTTGTCCCAGGTTCTGTGCTCAGCAGCTAGAGGTAGGAGAGGAGTCAGAGTCCTCCCTTCCCTGGAGAAGCTTAGGTTTCTATGAGAGGGGTATCCTGTAAGCAGTTGATGCGTGTGACAAGTGGCCACTCGGATGTGGGAGTGTGCAGGAGAGAAGTTGGGTGGTGTGGCTGCTGGTGACGGTATCCTGGAGGTAGGTGGGGAGGAGTTAAGCTTGCTGGACCAGGAAGAAGAAGAGGCCTTGTAAGCAGAGCACACAGCCTGCGTGAGGCAGGATGGAGGTGAGTGTCAGATGACCAAGAGAACAGAATTAACATTTAGAAATGAGTGGAAACTATTCTCTGAGGTTCTCACTTGAGTAGTGTAATGATAGTCTTCCTTAATCATGAAGTGAGAGTTGCCTTCTGAAAGTTGTTTTATCTAGTTTTGGGGAAAGTGAGGCTCAGAGAGACGTGTGGCCCCAGCTTGATAGCAAATGGGCAGCCCGGGCACACACACACCTCTGATCAAACATGCTTGTTTGTCTCTCTGTCTCCTGAGCTAATACTTATGACTGCCTTTCATTTATTGCAATAAAATGATCTTGATTTATTATTATATAATGCATTGCATTTATTTATAGTAAATGAACAATAGAAATATAAAATCTCAGCTGCTTTTCATCGCTTAAGGAAAAAAGAACAACAGCCCTGAAGTCTAATTCTAAACGTTTTACACTATTATAAAGGGGGTTTATAACAGGTGTTTGCCTGGTTTTATTATAGGTACTTATGAAAGCAGCATTTTATAAGCCATTCCTCAAATCTCCCCTGTGGAAGTTAGACTATCTACTGGGTTTACCATAGAGCTGCACATGATATCACACTCAAGCAGTTCATGGACTGTAAGAAAAATCTTAAAGCTTAATTGTTTGACATTTTAACCAAGAGAAAAACACACACTTTTATAGGTTTAGCATACATACTGTGACATTTCCTTGTCTTTCCCTCTTCGGTAGGACTTTCCAGGGCGCCTTACTAAGCGCTGCACGTCTTGCCCCACGGTGTTTCTCTATGATGACACAGTGAGCCAGCCGGATTTTAGCACCGTCATCCAAGCGTGAGTACAACTAGGATGCCACGGGCTGAGTGACAGACCACTTTGGTAGAAGAATCCTATTTATACATAATTACAGTCACTTGATTGTCCTTCTCAGTGGCCAAGTTAAGAAACCAGTGTCAATTATCTATTGATTTCAAGGACCTAAATATGAATTTTCAATTTCCACTATACTCTTAGGATGAATGGAAGAAGGGAAAGCCATTTAGGAAATAAGAACCACCCCCAAAATATTGATATTTCTTGATGCTTTTCTATTTTTAAGACATAGTTGATCATAATGAAAAGAAGAGCTGCTTTTTATTTGATGTTTCTATTAAAAATTATTTCTTGCCATAGGAAGAGAAACTAGAGGCACCATTTTCCTCTTGGCTTAGAAGGATCTATAAATATATAAATGAGTGTGGAAAAACAATAAAAATAAAAAGTATTTATTTATGGGACATAGGCCTAAAACAGTGCATAGCACTTTCGAAGCTACTCTTGAAAGAAGGAATAGTTTGTCACCTACTGGCACCAGAGTGTATCTGCATTACAATTTAATTGTGTTTTATCTGATTTTCCACATTGTACATTTTTCCAGCGCTACTTTTGTAAGAAAATTTACTTTTCCTACCCACCAAAGGGGGATGTATCACACCAGTCTTAGGAACAACTTTTCAAATAACTTTTTTGTGGGTAAAATGTGCTCAACTGAAGTTTTAATAGGTGTATTAAATTTAATTATATTTGTAAAGATATGTGTAGATACATAAATATGTCTTCAAGACATATATACATATGTCAATGCATGTATATATAAATCACAATAGAAAAAAATGAAAGAGGTAATGTTTTGGAAACATAGCCGTAGGCAGGTTTATACTTAAACAGCCATGAACAGTGTTATGATGATGAAAAGTATTTATTAATTTCCCCATAGTCTACCATTGGAGATGAACTTTAAAAACACCCTAAGATGACACTTCTAAGCTTATTTAAGAGAGAAAATACATATACTGTCCAGCTTCCTGGCTCCCATTGGGGTTGTCCAAGGTACATTATCAGTGTCCCTGGAATCTGAATGCTGATTTTCCAGAACACAATTTGGAAAATGCTCCCTGACAGTATTAATATATTCACTTTTAATTGTATTTTTCAGCCTTAAACACATAGTTAGCTTTAAAATGTAATTTTTATAATGTACCAACTTTTGCTAATTAAATTATTAGTAACTTTTTTAGTTGCAACACCAAGTTAACAATTTAATAATACTAGAGGCCCGGTGCACGAAATTCGTGCACGGGGAGGGGAGCGGTGGTGTCCCTCAGCCCACCCTGCACCCTCTCCAATCTGGGACCCCTCGAGGGATGTCCGACTGCCCGTTAGGGTAGGATCGGGCCTAAACGGGCAGTCGGACTTCCCTCTCACAATCCAGGACTGCTGGATCCCAACTGTTCACCTGACTGCCTTCCTGATTGCCCCTAACCACTTCTGCCTGCCAGCCTGATCACCCCCTAACCACTCCCCTGCCAGCCTGATTGCCCCTAACTGCCCTCCCCTGCAGGCCTGGTCACCCCTAACTGCCCTTGCCTGCAGGTCTGGTCACCCCTAACTTCCCTCCTCTGCTGGCCTGGTCACCCCTAACTGTCCTCCCCTGCAGGCTTGATCACCCCCAACTGCCCTCCCTTACAGGCCTGGTCCCTCCCAACTGCCCTCCCCTGCTGGCCATCTTGTGTCCACACAGGGACAGCCATCTTTGACCACATGGGGGCAGCCATCTTGTGTGTTGGAGTGATGGACAATTTGCATATTTCTCTTGTATTAGATAGGATAACTTTCTTCTCACACATATAACAATAGTTGACATCAAATTGTGTTTCAGCAAAAACTGAGCCCCATCTCTCTCTAAACTCCTGAGCTTTGGGACCTATTGAGTAATCACTGAATGTTTTTATTCAGCCAAGACACTAAATCCTGGAGTAAAGAATAACAACACTCAACTTTGCATATATTCTGTAGCTTCTTTTGAATTCAAAAGACTCTGATGTTACAGAATAATTGAAAAGTAGTTGTAAAGATTAGCCATGCCCAGACAAGTAGGTTTCATGCTTCTTTCTCCAAATTAGTCTAATTCAGGAAGTGCAGTAAATTTTCATTTGCTGTCCTTCACTTTTGAAAATGGTCATTCAGCAGATTCACTATTGGTGAAACAAGGGTTTATTGAGGAAATTAATAGAGCTAACTGAGTTTTGAGAATGATTTTGAAAAATGTTCATCATGGTACATTGTTCCCAATGGCGTGCAGTCTTTATTAGAATCACTTACGAAACTTTTTTAAAAATGTATGTCTCTAAATGCATGCATTTCATCCCCCGCCCAACACAGTCTCAATGTCAAGCAGAGGAAAACTGTGAGGCATGATTACAAGGGCAAAAGCATCCAGGGAGGTTCTGCTCTCATTGCAGCTCCTGGGAGCTTTATAAACAACCCCATGTCTTCCCAAAGCCAGTGAAGGCTGCAAGTCTCTGGGTGGAGACCGGCAGTGTCTCCAGCTCCTCAGGGGATCCCAGGGAACAGCCAAGCTCAGGAGCCACTGCCTCGTTAGGGCGGAGGGGAGAGAGGGGCTCCTCGCTGTTGGCAGGACCTTGAGCAAGTCAGTTTCAGCCTTGGTTTTCTTACCTGTAAAATAGGTTGTTGAATTAAATGTCAAATAAGGTTCAGTGGTCCTTTTCCGCTTCTGTGCTTTGAATTCTGTGACTTTGACATCAACTTGAAGATGAAGCTGTTCAAAGCCCAATAGAAGTATCCATCTTGGATGCTCGCGGTGTTACAGGCCTTTTTACAGTGACTCATATTCCACAGACCCAGTTATGAAATTCAGATTTACCTTCTCTCAGTTAGCTTGAGCTCCTTTTGGACACAGAGGGCAAAAGGAAGAAGCTTATCCCTTAACTATGAGGACCCCTTTGTTGCCTATGACACCACTTCTGTGAATAACTTAAAAATCCAGTCACTTACACAGGATCTGAGGACTTACATCTGTACATAAAAATTTCATGTAATCTAATCCTATCTAATAAAAGAGTAATATGCAAATTGACCATCACTCGAACACACAAGATGGCTGCCCCCATGTTCTCAAAGATGGCTGCCCCCATGTGGGCACATGATGGCCGCCACAAGATGGCCAGCAGGGGAGGGCAGTTGGGAGGGACCAGGCCTGCAAGGGAGGACATTGGGGGTGATCAAGCCTGCAGGGAAGGGCAGTTGGGGCGGGGGGAGACCCAGGCCTGCAAGGAAGGGAAGTTAGGGGTGACCAGGCCTGCAGGGGAGGGCAGTGAGGGGCAACCAGGCTGGCAGGGGAGTGGTTAGGGGGTGATCAGGTTAGCAGGCAGAAGCAGTTGGGGGTAATCAGGAAGACAGGGAGGCAAGCAGGTGGTAGCCAGCAGTTCTGGATTGTGAGAGGGAAGTCCTACCAGGGTCGGGCCTAAATAGGCAGTCAGACATCCCTCGAGGGTTCCCAGATTGGAGAGGGTGCAGGCTGGGCTGAAGGACACACTCCTTGTGCACGAATTTCATGCACCGGGCATCTAGTTAGCAAATAAGTGTTATTAATGTTACACTGTGAAGCATTATGTTTCGTTAAAAGCATTGCTTGTGTCAGGATTACTTAAACCTACTGTTGTTACAGGCTCTTACATTTGCTATTCAATTTTCTAATAATTATGTAAAAGTGATCTTAAAGCTTTTTTTGGTACAGAGCATTTCATTTACTTTTAGGGAAATGATGGAAAAGAGGTGGGTAGGTGAATAGTGAACTAAGTCTACTGAAATGCAGGGCCTAACAACTTTTTGAAAAAGCACAACTACTGTATGGCTTAAATTTAACCACGTGGACAAATACATATAACATGTACAAGATGAAAGCTCCTATGAGTACAAGGCAAATGATGGGGGAGTGTGTACTAACATGTACAGGGTGGAGCCAAAGTAGGTGTACAGCTGTGAGTATTTAAAATGGTTTGTTCTTGTATTCTTATTTATTAGTTACTATATCATTTTCCATACAAACAACTGTATACCTGCTTTGGCCTCACCCTGTATTATAATAATCAACAGACACATATCTTCTAAAAGCATGTTACTTAGCATTTTGGTTCACCTATTTTTGCTGAAAGCAAAATAACTAAAACAAGGGGCAAAGTGCCCATGTTGGGAATGAGGATTTCAAGGCCACTAGGCAGCTGGGATGGTCTCCCCCCTCCGACCCCTTTAAAAATTGTCCTCAAACATAATATAATAAAAACAGTTTTTACAATTCGTTTTTCTTCCACAGCATGACTATAGCCATATATGACAACATCAAGTACAGGTGAGTTTTAAAACCTGTACTGTTATTCTAGCTAACAAACGTATAATGTATCACGTTGAGTGTTAGATGATAACAGTGGATATTTTGGGGAACAAGCTGTAGGGTGATTTTTATTATATTACTAGAGGCCTGATGCATGAAATCCCTGCATGGGTAGGGTTCCTAGGCCTGGCTGGCAATCAGGGCCAATCTGTAGGGCAACCGGCAGGGCCAGTCACCTCTCGCCTGCCGCTGCCAGTCACCTCCCTCTGTGGGGCAATCATTGGGGCAATCGGGTGTCTCCCACTGGCATCCGCCTTGACTGGCCTGGGGCCTACAGGTGGGGGCAGCTCCTGCATTGAGTATCTGCCCCCTGGTGGTCAGTGTGCATGATAGCAACTGGTCATTCCACAGTTTGATCGATTTGCATATTAGGCTTTTATTATATCGGATTGAAGGGGGTTATTTGTTTATGTCTTAAGACCCATAACACTTGAGTTATTGAGGGTCCCAAAGAACATTTGTTTATGTGGGTTATATTTACTGTATTTGAAATTAAAATAGAGATTTAAAATATAAGTCTATTTTTAAAAAATTTTTTCTTTATTGATTAAGGTATTACAAATGTGTCCTTACCCCTCCCATTACTCCCCACCCTACCGCCCAACTCTTGCCCTCACACCCCTAGTGTCTGTGTCCAATGGTTATGCTTATTTGCATGCGTACAAGTCCTTTGGTTGATCTCTCCTTTGTGTTTAAACAGTTTTTATAGCATTACTGAAATTCTGAGCTAGATAATCCTTTGTTGTGGTGGATTGTCTTGCCCACTATCCTATCTAATAAAGAGGGAATATGCTAATTGACCATCATGCCCTCACAAGGATGGCAGCACCCACAGCCAATGAGGAGGAAATATGCTAACTGACTGTCACACCCTCAAAGATGGCAGTGCCCACAGCCACAAGATGGCAGCGCTCAGTCCCTCAGTCCGCCAGGGTGCCTGCCTCTGGAGTCCCCCAGTTCCCTTAGCCCCCCAGCTACCCAGGCCCTGCCCAAGGCGCAGGCAAGCCTCAGATGGTGGCTGCCCACCCGCCCAGGGCCGGCCCAAGGTGCAGTAACCATGGCAAGGCCGAGGCTTGTGCTGCTGGCAGTGGCAGCAGCAGAGGTATGATGGGGGCATTACTTTCCCCTAATCGCTGGGTTGCCTCCTGCCCCTGAGTACTAATGGACTGCGAGAGGGAGCAGGCCAGGCTTAGGGACCTCCCCCCCGCCCCCAATGCATGAATTTTCATGCACCGGGCATCTAGTAGGATATAATGCACAAGACAATATGAAAAATAATTATTTTGCACACCAAAATGTGAGTGGACAGTGTGTCATTAATGTACGTTTTTGTAAATTTCTTTAATGTCTAGCTTAATAGAAGATAACTGATTCTTATGTATATTCTGTCTTCAATCATTTGCAATTACTTGAATCATTTTAATCTTTGTTTTGAAGAAGTATTAGGAAGAACACCCAGCCTCATGTAGCTAGGTGGCTAGAAAAGGTACATTTCCAAAGCCTCAGATAATTGTAGATATTCATTTATATTGGACCAAAATCCACAAGTGCTGGTTTCTTTAATTGGTTACAATGGAAATATAAGTAATATCCATGAACTTGTAATCAGTTCTCTGTTAATACCCATTGATCTATCTTGTACACTGAATGGATCTTCCACTTGTACGTTATGTTATGATAATGTTATGTGTTAGTCATTTGGAGAGTATTGGTCCACTTTCTTACCACAGTGTCCAAAATGCCCTTTTGTGAGTATCACCATCAGTCCCGACAGAAAAATCTTTTAAGTATTGGAAAGCTGCCAAGCAGACAAAGCAAGCACACATTTTTGCCCAGGTTGAATAGCTCAGGTGGTCTGAGCTTTGTCCCAATATGTCAAAATTATGGTTTTGACCCACGGTCAGGGCACATACAAGAAATAACCAATGAATGTGTAAAAGTAAATGGATCAATAAATCGATGTGTCTCTTTCTCTCTCTCACTCCCCGCCCCACCTCTTACTCTGTTTCTCTGAAACAAACACAAAGAACAAAAAAGACAGCCCATGTTTTCCCAGATCCTGATTTTTAGCTTGATAGCTTGATAAATATACAATTTATTTTCCCTGAAGTGACAGGCTCACTTTTTACTTTTGAGAGAATGGCAGTTGTATTCTCAAATAAAGATGTAATTGTAGGGGAAAAGTGGCTTTTTCTGCTCACAGCTAAGGCACAAGCACTTGTCCTTAACACAACCACATTTCAGTGTGCAGAAGTGCTTGAAGCACACTCTCCCCCTATTGAGAATGTGAAAACAGGATCAATGTTTCATAATACTATTCCTTTTTATCAAGGATGTCCTTAAGTAAGGCAGAATTAGTTTCAACTGCAAGTGACAGTGAAGAATGCAATGACTGCTAGTGTTAGAGAGTGGGAATTTTTGAGCACTACTGAGGCCGTGGACTATGCCTCAGATAGAGCTGTCAGTGCTGACACCAGGCCAGGCCTTGAGATATGGTCTCATGGCCCCTTCCCAGCACGTAGGCCTTCTTTCATAGAACACTGTCAGCTTTCTGAAGAACAGGATGACCCTGTGAGTAACATGGTCGTCAATGGCATGACTCTGACGTTGCTTGGGAAAAACTGTTTTGTCTGGGTTACTTGCTCTGCAAGAGCAGGATGTGGTTAATGTGCTTAAAAGTGGTCCTGCACAAAGGGTGGCGGCTGCTCTCCCGACTCCCTGGGTGGAGAATGGCAGAGCAGTCACCTGGCTAGCTCGAATAAAGGCTCTTTGCTATTGCACTGGACTCGGCTCCCTGGTGGTCTTTGGGGATCAGGAAATCTGGACATAACACTAGCACAGTGTGGTACCACTGCCTTCCTTCATGCTCACAAGCCAGTGTTGCTCATCTTTGCTTTGATACAACATTGCAAAGTCAGTGTAGACTCCGGCAATGCCTCAATGATCCCATAACATTAGTGTTGACCGCAGGGGCCTCCTGAAAGGTGGCCTAGGGGAACCTACCCTGGTGGCCTGCAGAGCTCGCTGGTTCCAATGAGCAGAGTGTTTTAGTGCGAGGGCATTTCAGTCAAAAGACTGCTCACTTTTAAATAGAAAGGCACCTTTTTAATTCAAACTTCTAACAGATACAAGAAAAAATACACACTAATAATATGATACAGGAAAATGATAAGTGGAAACACAGGAAAAAACATGAATGTCATATCCGCATGAATTAAAATTATAAAGACATTGTTGCCCAGCACTACTGCTGTATGAAGTGTCCCTGTGTGTTCCAATGTGAGCTGGAGGGATGGAAATGTATTCGGTTTGCCAGCATTGCCTGTCAGGGAGGGTCAGTGTTTTGCCGGCACCTCTAGCTGCTCACTGCAGAAAACATCGCACAGAATTTGATGTACTGAGTACAAAGAAGTCAGGAAACCCTGTTACAGAGTCCAAGACAACAGTTTGTAAAACTGCTTTGTTGAAAGTTAACCTTCCCCCTGAACGCCCTCTCACTCCTAGATGATGTGTTACTAAGATACTAACATTTCCCGAATTAATTTTTAAATGCATTTTCTTGTTTTATAGAGTTGGAAATAGATCCTTCGATATTTTTGATGAGAGAAGGCACCCCTTCAGAGTAAGTGTCAGTTTTATTGAGGTTCTATTTGTCTCTCATAATGTGGTGTTTATTTCATACTGATCTGCTTTGAAATGAATTATTAGAAGAAAATTACTTCCTCTGGCTTGAGGTCAAAATCATCTTCTTTTCAGTCTTCTTCCCCACTGCATGTTGTCCCTAATGATTTTACAAAAGGAGTCTTGTGTGAGGGACACGTCAGTGAGAACTGAGCCACAGCTTTGTATAGTCAGAGAGCTAAAGTGAGTAAATGTGCCCCAAGTAAGTAAATATACATTTATTAATGATATGTTTAGGAGCATCAAACAATATAAATGTTTGTAAATACACCTAAAAGGTATGTTAAGACTCTTTGAAAAAACTGAGACAACTATTTAAATTTTAAACCAATTAAAATGACAGGAATTTCCAAATTGCCTCCTCTGAGGCTCTGTAGCGACATGTTGCTGGTGCCTCCTATGGAGCACGGAACAGCCAGAGTCTTGGGGTCACAGGAACGTGAACATGTGTTTTCAGAGCTGGTTGCAGAGAAGAGTGACATGGGGCTCAACATGCCTTGTGAGCCTAAACATAGTTTACATTTAGGTAGACTTCTATAGGGAGGGTTGCGGGGGGGGGGGTGAGAACATACATAACTATATTCAGGTTGTCCCTGTATTTGTGTCCAATAACTGGTGAGTAGAGAATCAGTTTTGTTTAAGATCCATTGTTTATATGTCAAAGACTAAAAGACATGTCACCCAATCAAAATTATTTAGGGCCAGGTGGGCACAGTGGAAGGCTGCTAGCATGCGAGTTCTTACATATTTTCTTCAGTGGGCACTTATATTGCCTGTTCTCTTTCAGCACGAAGTGATCATACAGGCCAACTTTTTTCATGACCCTGAACCGAACGTTGTCTACCGATTTGTCTGTGCCCTTTTCAGTGCTGAGCATCTCACTGCTGAGTGTGCGATTGTGACTTTGGTAAGACAGTTCTTCCAGAGGCTGCTTGTCTGTCCTGTGCACAGGCTGTGGTCCTGCTTTGCAAACCAAAGTAGGTTCCTGAAATGACCCTGAGAACTTGATTAAGAGAAGCTATTAAAGGAAGTAAACCACACACAGTGGGGCTAAATAATCATCGGGATTGAAAATGTTCCCATTGCTGTTTCCGTCACAAACAATTGCTATTGAAGACATGAGGGGAGATCTCTGTTTCTTCCCCCAACTCGCCATCCCGTGTCACCCCCTGACCCACAGGAGACACAGGCACATGCAGTGCACACGCACATACAAGGTGTGCTGGTTGGGTAGGATGGAGGCAGTAACAAACCATCCGGCCTTGAGACAAACTTAATCAAGGGGGAGAGCTAAGTAACACATTGGATTGGAGAGAACATCTGGGTTGGAAGAGAGCGAGTTTTTGTGGACACGTTAAGCTTTGCTCCTGGGAGCCAACGGAGAAGCAGTGTCTCTTAATTGTTTAAATAGAGGGAATTAGAGGAAGAATCTGAGCTACAGATGGGGAAGTAAGAGTAGCTGTTCACATGCAGAAAAAGCATGAGAATAAAAAGTGGCAGGAGAGAGAATGAGGCAAAGAGCAGGCATCCCGTGCATACTGATGGGCTGAGCACCCTCTTGGCAGCATTCATCAGCTGGACCACACTCTCGAGAAGCTCCCTTTTCTGGGCTTCTCTGGTTGTTCTCTCCTGGTTTTCCCACCCCTCTAGCCACTTCCGGGGACTTGTCCCTTCTGTGCTCATAGTCCTTCCAGGTCTGCGCTGAGGTTAGAAAAGAGAACGGGTAGAACAACATTCATGAAGACAGAGCTTATATTCTAGTGAGGAAGACATACTAGCTTTTTAATGAGTGTTTTTAAAGAGATGAACACGTCAGATGGTGTAAGCACCAAGAAAACAAAGCAGGATGAAGTGGTAAGGTGATCACAGGGATTTATTCTTTTAGGCAGAAAGGTCAGAAGAGCCTCTTTAAAGAGGAAACATTGGAGCCGTGCCCTGGCTGAGCTGAGGAAGATGAGGGGCTCTGGCATTGTAGGCAGGGCGGCCAAGGCACGCTTCTGAGACGGGCACATGCGTTGTGTGTTCAAGGAAGAGTGAGGAGTGGCCCGTGTGGACAGAGTGCGGAATGAGGAAAGAAGATGAGGTCACAGATGGACAATATCCTATCTTATAGGGCCTGGAGGCTTGCAGGCCACGGGAAGAAGTTACATTATATCTGATGGATGGGAAACCTTTGGCAGACATTGAGTTGCGGGTGAAGTGCTCTTAAGGAAAGAGGCTATTCTGGCTCCTTGGGGAGAAGAGACTGTTGTTGGAAGTCCGAGTGGAGGCAGTAAAGTCAGGAGTCAGTAAGAGTGATGCAGGTGAGAAGTGGCCAATGCACTGGAAAGCGGTCAGATTCCCACAGCTAAGGGGAGGCAAGAATTGCTAACAGATTGGAGCACGCTAGCTCAAGTGGAAACTTTTGGTCCCAGCAACTAGGCAAGTGGCAGTGCCCTCTATGCTGATAGGGCGGCTTGGGGAGTGGGCAGTGCGGATGAAGAGCTGTGGTTTGTATTGCGTAGGCTCCGATGCCCTTAGCAATAGCAGTTTCAGTGGAGGGATAGCGCCAGGGACAGACTAAAGTGGGTGAAGGAGGCAATGGGAGGTGAGAAGCAGCATCAAGCATTGACCCTGAGCAAGATGAGAGAAGCATTCTAGGGACTTGGTGTGGCAGCAGGGGACCTAGGTAAACACATTCACACTGGGGGCATCTGGGCAGACAGGGAGGATTCTTCAAAAAGAGGCGAGGGTGGGAACAGTGTTCTGCAGAAGTGGGCTGGGACCGACTTCACTGATAGAAGGTCCGCTTCGGTGAGAAATCTCAGTTCCACTGCCACGGGAGGGCAGGTGGGGTGAATGGGCGAGTAATGGCGCACACTGAGTCTGCCAGTACAGGTGGTGGGAAGTCGGGAGGCTGTCGGTGTTGGGCAAGGGCCTCTAATCATTCCCGTCAAGTAGAGTTAATCTGTAAGTAGCTCCTTCTTAGGACAGCTGCGAATGCTGAGTTTTGAGGAATGGGCGCAGCATTTCCCTGAGAACACATCATGTTCAATAAGCATTTGTTTTTGAAAACACAGTGGAGTTTGGCAAATCTCTGCTGTCAGAAACCTTCAGACAGTAAACATTTTTTAAAAATTGAACTTTTTTCTTTTTGTCAAATGGCATATACACTCTTCTGAAAGGCATGCTCTGAGGTAACAAGAAATCACAGCTTAGCTCTATGACCTACTGGGCTGCTACCTCACCCAGTTCTCTGTAGAGGAGACGCTGAGTACATGTCAAAGGCATCATGAGCCTCCCAGGCTGCCTGGCAGGGTTAGAGGAGCCCCAGGGACACAGAGCCTGGCAGCTCTGTCCCCCCCTTGAGACCAACAGCATTGCGTGCGCCTCAGATTATGTGAGACAGAGACGCTGTGCCCACAATGACCATGGAGATGTGAGCATGAGGGGCATGAGGAGGACTGCCTGGGTTTGCCGTGTTCCTCACAGAGGCACTAAGACAGGAACAAGGGCAGTTGCACAGGCCAGCCTTCAGCTCACCTGTTTGTACTGCCTGTCCTGCTGCCCCACACAGCAGCCACTGGGAGGCGACCTGGGCTCCAGTTTTTATCTCCTGCTTGTCCCCCCAAAGGGCTAGTTACTGTGAAAAGATAGCAGTGTTTCTGCTTTACCAGGGATTTACATATTCCACTGTTATGTAAGATCACCGTAGAAATATGAGCCAGGTAGGACGCACTGCACCTGGTAGGCACTCAAGTGTTTGTTGAACAACTTGAATCGAGACTGAGACTCTATGTGCTCCCTTTACCAGAGGAAAGGTAATAATAGCCCCATACATTGCTTCAGGACGTCCTTTGCTAACATGTCCATTCATTCCTCTGGCCAAAAATTGGGCTGAAAGTTCATATGGACAAAGTAGGTAACAGAAATGTCAGGTTTACAACTATGACTTGGCCTCTGGCTTTGGCTGGCCAAGCAGTGTCTGTAGAACCTAAGGATAAAAGGTCTTTAACACTGGCCTATGTGGCTCAGGGGTTAGAGTATCAGCCCTCTCACTAACGGGTCACAGGCTCCATTCCTGGTCAAGGGCACTTACCTGGGTGGCAGGTTCCATTCCCTGTCCCAGACAGGCAAGGGCAGTGGCAACCAATCATTGTGTCTGTCTCATATCAATGTTTTTCTCCCCCTGCCTATCTCTATCTCTGCCACCCACCACCTTCCTTCCACTCTCTCTAAAAATCAAAGGAAAAAATTTCCTCCAGTGAAGAGTAATCAAAAAAAAAAAAAAAAGGAATTTTAAAAATGGATCAAATCTGTCATTTCCCACAGTTGTTATCATGGCACTTACACAATCTACTTTTGCAGATTTACCTGGAAAGGGTTATGCGTTATGCAATTATTGACATGTGTCCCACTAATTGGAAAAGAATACTTTTGGGAGCTGCTATTGTTGCCTATGAGTTATGGGACAAACAGGCTCTGTGGGATGTGCCCTACTGCCAGCTCATCCATAACATCATTACAGTCGAGGACATGTGAGTTTGTAAGGTTTTGGTAAACCTCCTAACCCTTTTCCCATACCTATTTTGCCCCCATAAAGTTTACATGTTAAGAAATATTTTTAAAGTTTATATTGTGCAGAGAACTGAAATAGGCATAAAATTATATACTTCTTTCTATCTACCTTTCGTATACCAATTCATATTCCTGGTCATTAATTAGTAGGTCTTGATGTATTGTTGTAAAATGTGCATGGTATTTTGAAATGTGTTTCTCTGGGTTTTTTTTTACATTTTACAAGCTAACTACAGAACAACAGTACAGTAACTATCTTTGTGGCTTTCTTAAGCCATCTCCCAGTTCCAGTCTAGTTTTAAGGGACAGACACTGGCTTTGAAATAAATGTTTGATGCTAAATTTTAGGGCCTCTAGACTATTGAGGGGTTACAGCTTAAAGCTGACCCACACATTTCACTGGTCTTTCCCTCCTTTTCATCTGAAGTTCTGTTGTTCAGAAAACCATGGAAGAAAACTGGGCCCATTTAAAGGTTTCAGGCCTCTGTGCTCTCCTGCCCTTTTAAGAGAATTGCATGTGTTTACAAATAGGTCTGATGACTTTGGAAGCTCCTACCTCTCAGGCAGCAGAGAAGCCTCACTGGGCATCACCCAGGGCCCACCCCATGGGAGAGTTTCCCGGGCACTGAGCAACCACAGCAGTGCCTTGTGGGGGCCATAGGTTAACCATGCGGGGGCCCGTCTGAGATGGCATGTGCATGAAAAGTGAAACACTAGCGTCACGGAGGGTTTTCGGTCTGGCCACACTGACTGCTGTGGAGGGCTCTGGGGGTGGTCGGCGGGATGAGCCACAGAGGTATCTCCATCAGACTCTCAGAGCGCTCACTTGGCTGACAGTGAGAGTGTCTTTGTGGGTGGCATTTAGAATCGGGTGAAGGCACACCTCTCGACTATGCTGAAGAGCACAGGAAGGTCAAGATCCTCACGGGCAGAGGCAAGAGTTTGGTTTGGAACCTTTGCTCATAACTCTGGATGCCTCTCATGCAGAATCACCCAAGTGCATATTGACAGCTGTATGGAGGCTACTGGGGCCTCAGGGAAGGGACAGAGATGGCCACCAGCTGGCAAAGTGGCTTTTTGGTGAAGACGACCCCTTTGATAACAGTGCAAACTGAGGAGTCACGGTGCCCTTGCTGGCAGCCATCTTGGCAGCCAGTTTGACAGCAAATGATAACTGAAATAAATGGGAGCACTTTAGGAAGTTGCAGAAGCTAAAGGGACTTTGGTCAGCACTGTCGTCAGTCTTCAAAGCGGTCCCTTGAAGGTAGGAAATTTTATATTCGTGCCCCACGATGATGGCCGCTGACCTTTTCTCAACACCTGCAGCTCAGCTGCCTGGGCTCTGGTTAGAGGTACAGCATCAGGGAACTGCAGGGCAATGTGTGGGTTCTCACTCCTGGGAGCTCCGTGGGCAGTGGGGGCGGGTCTGGGGCCAGGATGGCTAGTTGTAAACAGTGCTTTTTGTGCATGAACAGAGGCACACGGGAGCTCTGTGTACACTAGGCTGCTTTTGTTTATGACCTTTGCAGGTTGGAAGGCTTGACACCAGTGTTGAGTGTACATTGGTTTCGTCCCCCTGCTGTTGACTACCATTTGGAATGCTCACATTTTGCATCTAAATTGAAACTTCATGTCTACCAGCTTTTCTTAAAACTTCCCAACATCTATGTGTGGTTTTAGAATATTATTTCCCTTCAGAAGTATAAATAAAACAGAGCAGCTGATATTCAGAAACTTTGACTGTAAATGGTAGTCTATTCAACTTCAACATTAAAAAAAAAGACAGAAGATGCATATTCTGTAGTCATGCTTTTCTTCCATGATTAAATGTCTATTAATAGACCTCTGTTAATCCTATGAAGGAGCTGTATTTGTATACAATTAAAAGATAGCACTGGCGAAAATATAGAAGGGATAGTAAAGTTTATTTCTTCCTATAAGAAATAAGTCCTATATAGCTGATTATCAAAACATAATCTGATTACGTGTCTATATGAATAGGAAAGTAATTTTGGAAATAGGTTCTTTTGGGTTTAAAGTTCAACAAATAAGAAAACCTTCTATCAGCTCCTATTCTGAACGCTCTCCATACAGGAGAACATCCACTTTCATTGAACTGTCCAGTGGGTAACATATTAAAGCCTTAAACTAAGAAAACAGGTTTGTTAGAATTTAAGCTTCTCTCATGATTGTTCTGGTGTTTGTCATTTTTATAGAATTAACTATCACAGGAGTGCTGTGCAAGTAGAACAATTTACTCTAATTTTATATTTATTTATTCAGCAAGTGACAGGAGTCCGTCACATAGCAAAGCACTGCTCCGAAATTTCCATTTCCACTTTATTGAACTCACCCCTGTGGGCAGGCTCCCCTTCTGCTCAGGCAGGGGCGGGGGTGCTGAGCAGGCAGGAGGCAGCCCCACGTGGGAGAACACGGTTGGAGTCTGACCATCAGAGGTCAAGTCCTAAAGAGGGCTTAATCCAGCCAGGTCATCTATCTTTCATGTTTCTGCTTTTCATAGTTTAAAAAGTACAGCCTGTCCTGTCAGGATTAAGGTGAACAGAAATTTCCATGCACTGGGTAGGGGAGAGATTTCCTTCCCTATAAAATGTGGCTTATTTATTCCTAGAGGCCCAGTGCACAAAAGTTGTGCACTCAGAGGGGGGATCCCTCAGCCCGGTCGGCGCCCTCTCGCAGTCCAGGAACCCCACGATCACTCTGCAGAGGGAGGCCCTGCCCACCTGCTGTAGCCCGCAGGTCGGTGGCCTGGGCCTTCCTCTGCAGGGCATTCATGGGGCAATAGTGGTGCCCCCTGACCAATCACATCAGTTGATTTGTATATTACACTTTTATTATTATGGATTTATTTATTTATCTATCTATTTTCAATGAATCCTTGTTGCCTCAAGAGTGTTGCCCCCTCAGATAGTAGTGGTGGCTTCCGATGGATCCATTGTTGCCCTGGTGATGTGCCCGCTTCCTTTGTTGGTACTTCTATACTTCCACAAGCCCCTTCCTGTGATGGGCCTGGTGAAAATGCCTGCAAGTTTTTTAGGGCTAAGAAGCAGCACACATCATTCCTTTCCTCTGAACACGACAGCAGACCCTGGTCAGTGAGCCAGAGGCATGAATCCACAGCTGCACTCAAGGGACTCTGAGCCCCCCAGTCAGCAGCAGGAGAACAAAAGGGAGCAGTCACCTCTTCACACTTCTCCCAACTCCAAGTGCCGGGATGCAGGAAGGACCTCAAAGAGCTGCACCTTGTTTGATGGTTAGAGTCTTGGTACAGCTGGGTAACCTTGACTTGTTTCTAAACAAATTCAGAGTCATCCTAGTAGCTCAGAATGATACCTTTGAAGATAGCCCAGTTGACTAAAGTTGTTCTGTGTTGGTTTTTTCTCCTCCACCCCCCCAGGAATGAGATAGAAATGCATTTTTTAAGTTACATTCAGTTTGATACTGCTATTCCTGCCAGTCTCTTTGCCAAATATTATTTTCACCTTCGATACGTGAGCCAGAGAAACAACCTGCTTGTTCTATTGTAACATCTTTGCAAAGAAAGATCACTGAACCCAGAGGTAAGGCTGTGGAATCACTAAGTGGGGTTTTGTGTCCGTCACCTAAGCCAACATCTGTTGATAAATTCTGTGAAGCAAGGATTGGGAAAATGGAAAGCTTTTTAAAATAAACACATTAAAGAAGAGCTTCTGAACCCTTTTGCATCATATTGCTGGTGCTTTATGGTGTATACAGGATCCCTCATTATTAAAAAATTCTAGATCTCTTTTGTGACCGTAATTCAGAATATTTTAAATCACATTTAATCTGTTAATGGTTTTCCATGTAGTCCTCTACCCTTTCTTATAACCATGTATTTATTATAATTGTATAACTAATCATATCTACAAACATAATCCACTTCCCACTCATAAATTAGTTTGCAAATTCATGTCATTCATTTATATATAATATATATATATATATATATATATATATATATATATATATATATATATATCACAGTTCAGTCCCATGAGTTTTTTAGACAGAATATTAGTGACTATCCTGAGGGACCTATATTTAGAATGTATAGTGTTTGTTTCAAATCCAGGCTGTAAGAAAGCACATGGTGTTTTAATGGAAATGGTAAAGTACATGGGATAAAGTAATATTTGTGGCTTATGAATTCTGATGAAAATAAAACAAAATTATTCACAACTGAAATGGACACTTTTAACTTGGACACTGTCTATAGTACCTTGGTGGAACTTTAGAATAAGATGTATTTCTACCACCCTATATAATAAAGAGGCAATATGCAAATTGACCCTCCCACCATCACAATATGGCTGCCTACAACCAGGCCAGCAGGGTGGTTAGTGAGGGATGACCAAATGACTGAGCAGCGGGCTGCGTGGGGCAACCAGGCTAGCGGGGGGGGACAGTTAGGGCCAACCAGGCTAACAGAGGGGGGCAGTTGGGGACAACCAGGCCAGCAGGAGGGGCAGTAAGAGACAACCAGGTCAGCCGGGGGGGAGGGGAAGGCAGTTAGGGGCGACCAGGCCAGCAGGGTGGGTACAGTTGGGGGGGACCATGCTGGCAGGAGCAGTTGGGGGAAATTAGGCTGGAAGGGGGGCAGTGAGGGGCAACTAGGCCAGCTGTGGGGGGGGGCAGTTGGGGGCTATCAGGCTGGCGGGGGTGTAGTTAGGGGCAATCAGGCCAGCACACAGGGGCAGTGAGGGGAGATCAGGCCAGCAGGGGTGTGGGCAGTTAGGGGTGACCAGGCAGGCAGGCAGGTGAGCAATTAGGAGCCAGGAGTCCAGGATTGTGAGAGGGATGTCTGACTGCTGGTTTAGGCCCAATCCCCAAGATCGGTCCTAAACCGGCAGTTGGACATCGCCTGAGGGGGACCCCTCCCATGCACAAATTTCATGCGCTGGGCCTCTAGTAATTAATGTGCAACTAGGTCCTTATGATGTTTCAGTCATTAGACCTTTCCTACCTTCCAGTAAAGTTCAGCACTTGCCCACTTCATTACAGTTTGCTTGGAGTAGATAGTAAGTAATGAAGATTGGATAGAATTTGAATAGCTCACAAAACACTGATTTTGCCCAAGTGTATGTTTAGTATGTTTAAGGAACAGATGTTCAGGCAACAGATGATATTGTTCCTTGCCACCATTGAGAACCCAGAATTTAAATAATTCTAAATTCCTTTGCTCTGGCAATCGAATTATCGCCCTTAAGGCACTTCCCTTAGTGAATTTGCAGAAAGAGGCATCCATAGAACCTGGCAGGGAAGACCTCAGCTACCCAAAGGGGCAGGAACTATACGCTATGTAAAGGAGTGTGAATGGGTGGCTATCGATGCTTTTTTTAAAGGTTGGCACCCTTTTTTAAATTGTGCCTTCTTTGTATTTGGTTTCCTTTCCTAGGCTATTTCCAGAGGCGGACAAGAAAAAGACCTGTGCAGAGCTGCTATAGAAAGATCTCTTCGCACTGACAATGTTATTGGCATGCAATGCACCAAAGCCATGCTCTCTAAAGAAATGAGGGGATGTAACACCATGAGACCCTCATCTACAAAAACTACAGAAGTACCACTTCTCCTTCTAAAAAGCAGTGGTAACAAGCAGTTAAAGAAACAAAGGGGGGCCCTGGCTGGTTTGCCTCAGGATTAGAGCATCAGCCCACTTACCTCAGAGATGTGGGTTTGATTCCCAGTCAAGGGCATGTACCTGGCTAGCAGGTTTGATCCCTGGCCCTACTTGGGGCCTGCATAGGAGGCAACCAGTTGATGTCTCTCTCATATAGATGTTTATCTCTCCCTCCCTCTCTCCATCTCTCCATCCCTCCCTTCCACTCTTTGTAGAAATTAATGGAAAAATATCCTAGGGTGAGGATTAGCGAAAGAAAGAAAGAAAGAAAGAAAGAAAGAAAGAAAGAAAGAAAAGAAAGAAAGAGGGAGAGGGAGGGAGGGACAAGAAAGAAAGAAAGAAAGAAAGAAAGAAAGAAAGAAAGAAAGAAAGAAAGAAAGGAAGAAAAAGAAAGAAAGAAACGAGGAGTGTCTTACATGTCTTAGTGTAATTTTAAGATTTGATATTGTGTGCTTGGGAATCCAGGGAACCCCTGCAGAAGTATAAATGCTAAAAATTTATAAAACACCATGGCTGAATAGAAGTCCTACAGCTAGAGAAGTAAAATAGAAAGTACATTGAGACTGGTAGGAGGGGCGAAGGCATGGAACTGGATGGTCTGACACCCATCAGAAGAGAAAAAAAAAAAGTATCTAAAAATGTGAACATAGTGTAAGGAGCCTCTGGGACAACTTCAAGGGTACCAACATTCACATCATGGGGTGGCTGTAAAAGGATAGAGAGACCAAGTTATTGAAAATCTGTTTGAAGAAATAATGACGGAAAACTTCCCCTACCTGGTAAAAAAATAGACTTACAAGTCCAGGAAGCACAGAGAGTCCCAAACAAGAGGAACCCAAAGAGGCCCACAGCAAGACACATCATAATTAAAATGCCAAGGGTTAAAGACAAAGAATCTTAAGAGCAGCAAGAGAAAAGCAATTAGTTATCTACAAGGGAGCGCCCACATAATTGTAAGCTGATTTCTTCACAGAAACTTTGCAGGCCCGAAGAGAGTGGCAAGAAATACTCAAAGTGAAGAATAGCAAGGACCTACAACTTAGATTACTCTATCCAGCAAAGTTCTCATTTAGAATTGAAGTCAGATAAATAAGTTCATAGACAAGAAAAAGCTAAAGTTCATAGACAAGAAAAAGCTAAACCACCAAGCCAATGTTACATGAAATGTTAAAGGGTATTCTTTAAGAACAAGAGAAAGAGGAGTGGAGGAGGAGAAGGGAGAAGAAGAGATTAAAAAAAATATTATGAACAATAAAATGGCAGTAAATACATATCTATAATTAATAAATTAAACTGATGAATAAAATAGAACCATTGGCATGGAAACATGGAACAACTGAAAAATCTCAGAGGCAAGTGGGTAGTGGGGGTGGGAAGAGATTAACCAAAGATCTTATATGCTTATATGCATTACCTTTGGACACAGACAATAGGATAGAGAAGGCCTGGGGCAGGGTGGGAAGGGGAGGGCAGTGGGGGAGGGGGAAAGAGGGACATCTGTAATACTCTCAACAGTAAAGATTTTTAAAAATAAAATAAAAATGTAATTACATTTCTCTTAAACTTACTTAGTTTTGTAAGTTGTAAAGAATAAGCTTTTCATTTTCTTGAAGCCCCCTCTTGAAGATGGCAAAGATTGGCTTAAACAAATGAGTTTAATATTTAAATATTAAGCATTATATTTGTTTCAGCCATCATTGGATGAAACAAAATAGCTTAATATTTAGATAGGAAACATATCAAACCTTTTTGATTCATCCCTCTTTCGCTGAAACAAAAAAAAAATCTGTTTTAAATATTAAATGTTTTGTTTCAGCCACAATTGACCAAAAAGTATTAAAATTTTAATAGTGAGCTGTTTTGTTTCAGCCAATATTTGCATCTTGAAGAGGGGTCTGAAACAAACAATTAAAATTAAAAGCTTAATATTTAAAATTTATGAAACTAAGTTTAAAAGAAATGAAAACTTTCAAATTATGTTTTCTAAATCAGTAGCATTTATACTTCTATAAGTGCCAAAGCTTAAACTGCACTAAGACTTTATACCTTGTATTTTTATAGAAATGTCGTCCTCTTTTAAAAACAGTTTTCTGAGGTGGAGATCCAAGGCGATGGCCCAGTGGGTAGAAATTACCTCACCTTTTCCCAGGAGCAAACTGGAATTACAATTAAAATATACAGCAGCAATTTTAAACCATTTTCATTTCATGGAACACATAAACTAATTACAAAAATTCTGCGGCACATGAAAAAATATATTTTCTGCCTATCTGACAAAAATCATAGATATAATCTTTATTCATTCACCCCAAACGGCTATTGGTCTGTTGGCTGTTGCCATTTTTTATTTGACAATCTAAGGGGAAAGAAGCCACTGCTCCTGACTAAACAGTCAGGTGTGGCATGTTTTAAAATTGTTTGCAGCACACCGGTTGAAAATAATTGACCTAGAAGAAAATTTAAGAACATATTAAACACACACACACACACACAGATATCCAGCACCAATAATATGAAATTCACAATATATTTCATCCAATAATAAAAAAAAATACCAGGCAGGGAGCAGGAGCAAGGTAGAGGGGATCAATGGAAGAAAAATGGGGACGTCTGTGATATTTTCAACAATAAAGATAAATTTTGAAGAATAAGCATCATGTTTATTTTGAAAGGAAGAAAGAAAGGGAAAGAAAAAAGGCAAAGAAAAAAGAAACTTATCAGACACATAAAGGAGCACGGAAAATATTATCTATAATGAGAAGAAAAATCAACCAATTGAACATGACCCAGAAATAAGATGACAGCACACAGAGACATTAAAAGAGTTATAACCATATAAGAAAGTATGGACATGTTAAGGTGGGACAGGGAAGGAATAAAAAGACATAAATCAAACTCCCAGAAATGAAAGAACACTTGAGATGAAAACACTGAATGGGATTAACAGTCGACTAAATAACATAGAAAGAAAAGATTAGTGAACTTAAATACATAACAGAAAACAATACAAAATAAGAAAGAAGACAAAAAGTAACAGTATCAGTGAGCTATGGGCCAACTTAGAGCATCCCAACATTATGTACAGTATATATATATGTATGTATATGTGTGTGTGTATATATGTATGTATATGTGTGTGTATATATATACATATAAACACATATATATACGTATATACATATATGTATACATATATATGTATATTAGAGGCCCAGTGCACAAATTCCTGCACGGGTGGGGTCCGGTTGGCCCGCCCCGATGGGGGCCCATGGGAGTCATTGGGAGGGAGGGGCAGTGGGAGATTGGTTGGCCCTGCCCCCGTTGGGGGGGCTGATCAGAGGTGTGGCCAGCGGGGGGCCGAGGGCAGTTGGCTGGCCAGTCCCACCCCCAATCAGGATTGGGGCTGCCAATCGGGGGCTGAGGAGCTGGGCCAGCCGGGGAAGGGGCTACGGGCGGTTGTGGAGGACCAATGGGGCCCCAATTGGGCCAGGTGGCTGCCGCAGTAGGCATTATAGTGACTGGTCATTCTGCCGTTCGATCACTGGGCTTTTTATATAAAGATATAGATATAGATATGTCATTGGAATCCCCAAAGCAGGGTGGAGGAGGAGGAAATGGTGATACAAAATATTTTTCAAAATATTAACCAAAATGAAGACACTGGAGCAACACCTATAAAAGGCTGAAGGAAAAATATTGTCAACACAGAAATCTTTTAATGATACAGACTTTTGCTGTTATATAAAACCTGAGAATATTCCTCCCCTGCAAAGCTGCACTACAAAATTGTGAAAAGAAGCCCCTCCCACAGAAGAATGATGGGACCCAAGGAAATCTGATACTACTAGAGAGAACGAAGGTCTCTAGAAACAATAACTAGATGGGTAAATATAAAATCATTTTTTCGTTTTTCAAATGGCACTAAAATAAAAATTAAAAAAGGTTCCCTTTATCCGCATCCTAGTCAATACTTGCATGATAAAAGTTCTGGAAATGGATAGTGGTAATGGTTACACAGTATTATAAATATATTTAGTGCCACTGAATTTTACACTTAACAAGGATTAAGTGGTAACTCTTTTTTAATTTTATTGTTGACACTTTTATACCTATCCCCATTCTCCTCCTCTTTGCCCACCTCCACCTCCACCTATCCCCAGCCTCCATTCCTTCTGGCCACCTCCACACTGTTGTCTGTGTCATGGGTTATGTATATACTAGAGGCCCAGTGCACAAAATTCGTGCACTCAGGAGGGGTGGGTCCTTCAGCTTGGCCTGTGCCCTCAGAGAATGTCTGACTGATTGCTTAGGCCCGCTCCTTGGGGAGCAGGCCTAAGCCATCATTTGGACATCCTTAGCGCTGCCTTGGAGGCAGGAGAGGCTCCTGCCACCACCGCTGTGCTTGCCAGCTTTGAGCCCAGCTTCTGGCCGAGCAGTGCTCCCCTGTGGGAGGGCACTGACCACCAGGGGGCAGCTACTGCATTGAGCATCTACCCCCTGGTGGTCAGTGCATGTCATAGCAACTGGCCGACCAGTCGACTTCCCCCTGGTGGTCAGTGCACATCATCGCGAGCAGTTGAGCAGCCTTAGCATATTACACTTTGATTGGTTGAATGGCCAACTGGACGACCAGACACGTAACATATTAGGCTTTTATTATATTATATAGGACTAGAGGCCCGGTGTATGAAATTCATGCACTGGAGGGTGGGTGTTCCTCAGCCCAGCTTGCACTCCTCTCCAATCTGGGACTCCTCGGTGGATGTCCAACTGCAGGCAGTCGAACATCCCTCTCACAATCTGGGACTGCTGGCTCCTAACCACTCGCCTGCCTGCCTGCCTGATTGCCCCTAACTGCTTCTGCCTGCCAGCCTGATCTCCCCATAACCACTTTCCTGCAGCCTGACTGATGCCTAACTGCTCTGCTGCCGGCCCAATTGCCCCAACTGCCCTCCCCTGCCAGCTCGATCGCCCCCACCTGCCCTCCCCTGCAGGCACAATCGCCCCCAACTGCCCTCCCCTGTTGGCCTGGTTGCCCCTAACTGTCCTCCCCTGCAGGTCTGGTCCCCCCCCCAACAGCCCTCCCCTGCAGGCCTGGTCTCCCCCAATAGCCCTCCCCTGCCAGCCATCTTGTGACAAGGTGGGGGTGACCATCTTGTGATGGCCATTTTGTAATGATGTGGGGGTGGCCATCTTGTGATGATGTGAGGGCGCAAGGGTTACCTAGGCTTTTATTAGTATAGATGTTCTTTGGTTAATACCTTCCCCTTCTTTCATCCAGTCCCACCTCCCCCAATCCCTCTGCCAGCTGTTGGTCTGTTCCCTGTACCCATGCCTCTGTTTCTATTTCGTTCATCAGTTCATTTTGTTCATTAGATTCCACATATATGTGAGATCATATGGTATTCGTCTTTCTCTAACTGGCTTATTTCACCTAGCATCCTAATCTCCAGGTCCACCCATGCTGTCACAAAAGGTAAGACATCCTTCTTTTTATGGCCATGTATATCCCATTGTGTAAAGGTACCAAAACATTTTTTATCCACTCCTCTACTGATGGGCACCTGGGCTATTCCCACATCTTGGGTGTAGTAAACATCGCTGCTGTGAACAGAGGGTGCACGTATTCTTTCCAAGTGGTGTTTCAGGATTCTTAGGATATCTTCCCACAAGTGGGATCACTGGGTCAAAAGGTAGTTCCATTTTTAAGTTTTGGAGGAAACTCCATATGTTTTCCACAGTGACTGCATCAGTCTACATTTCCTCCAACAGTTCACAAGGGTTCCCTCTTATCCACATCCTCACCAACACTTGTTTATTGATTTACTGATGATAGCCATCTGGCAGGTGTAATGTGGTACATCCTTGTGGTTTTAATTTGCATCTCTCTGATAATTAGTGACTTGGAGTATTTTTTCATATATCTATTAGACATCTGTATGTCTTTTTGAAGAAGTGTCTCTACAGGTGTTTTCCCATTTTTAAATTGAGTTGTCTGTCTTCCCGGTGTTGAGTTGCATGAATTCTTTATATTTTGGAAATTAACCCCATATCAGATACTGTATTGGCAAATACATTCTTTCATGCAGTGGGTTCACTTTTCATTTTGTTGATGGTTTCTTCTTCTGTGCCAAAGTTTTTTAGTCTGATGTTCCATTTGTTTATTTTTTCCTTTGTTTCCCTGGCCTTAGGAGCTATATCGGCAAAAATATTGGTACAAAAGATGTCTCAGATTTTACTGTCTATGTAACAGGATTTTTATGGTTTTGTAACTTACATTTAAGTCTTTTATCCATTTTGAGTTTATTCTTGTGTTGGTGTAAGTTAGTGGTCTAGTTTTATGTTGTGTTGTGTTTTGTTTTGTTTTGTTTTGTCTGTATCTGTGCAATATTCCCAACACTAATTATTGAAGACACTCTTTTTACTCAATTGTATGCTCTTTCCTCCGTTGTCAAATACTAATTGCCCATTAAAGCTTGGGCACCCTGTTCTGTTCCATTGATCTGTATGACTGTTCTTGTGCCAATACTAGGCTGTTTTGTGTACAGTTGCTTTGTAGTATGGTTTCATATCCGGTATTATGATCCCTCCATTTTTGTACTTCTCTCTCAAGGTTGTGGAGGCTATTTGGGGTCTTTTTCTGGTTCCAAATATAATTTTGGAATACTTGTTCTAGATCTGCAAAATGTGCCATTGATATTTTAATAGGAATAGCACTAAATTTATAGATTCCTTTGGATACTGTGGACATTTTAATGATGTTAATTCTTCCAACCCATGAACGTGGTACGTGCTTCCACTTATTTGCATCTTCCTCTGTTTCTTTCTGCAGTGCCCTATAGTTTTCCAAGTGCAGGTCTTTTACCCGCTTGGTTAAATGTAATCCCAGGTACCTTATTTTCTTGTTGCAATAGTAAGTGGGATTGCTTTCCACGTTTCTCTTTATGACAGTTTATTATTGGTGTATGAAAATGCCACTGATTCTGAAGATTAATTTTGTATCCTGCTACTTTGCAGAATTTGTTAGTTAGATCTAGTAGCTTGGTGGTGGAGTCTTCAGTGTTTTCTAGCTACAGTACCATGTCACCTGTGAATAATGGCAGTTTTACTTCCTCTTTTCTAATTTGATGCATTTTATTTCTTCTTCTCCCGTGTATGCTGTGACTAGAACTTGCAATATTATGTTCAATGAGAGTGCTGAAAGCTCACATTCCTGTCTTGTTCTTGTTCTTAAGGCAAATGCTTGTGGTTTTTACCCATGAGTATGATGTTAGCTGTGTGTTTGTTACATATGGCCTTATTATATTGAAGTATGTTCCCTCTATTCCCACTTTGCTGAGAGTTTTTATCATAAGTGGGTACTAGGTTTTGTTAAATACTTTTTCTGCATCTATTCATATTATTATGTGGTTATTATCCTTCGTTTTGTTTATGTGGTGTATCACATTTATTAATTTGTGGATATGGTACCACCCTTGAATCCCCAGAATAAATCCCAGTTGGTCATGGCATATGATATTTTTTTCTTTAACCCTTCCTCAAGTGTATATTTTTTTGTTGAAGAGAGAGAGAGAGAGAGAGAAACATTGATGTGAGACAGAAACAGGGATCAGTTGCCTCTTTTAGGAACCCCAACCAGGTACCAAACCCACAACCTGGATATGTGCCCTGACTGGGAATTGAACCAGTGACCCTTTGGTGCATAGGACAACCCTCCAACCAATGAGCCACACTGGCCAGTGATGTATTATTTTTTTAATGTATTGCTCGACCTGGTTTGTTAAGATTATATTAGACCTATGTTCTTTCTTTGTAGTGTCTTCATCTGGGTTTGGAATTAGAATAATGCTGGCCTCCTAGAATAGCTTGGGCATTTTCCCTACTCTTAAATTTTTCAGAATAGTTTCAGGAGGGGTAAGTGTTAGTTCTTCTTTCAGTGTTTGGTACAATTCACCTATGGAGCCATCTAGTCCAGGACATTTACATGTTGGGAGTGTTTTTATTACTGCTTCAGTGTCACTGGTTGTAATCTGTCTATTCAGATTTTCTGAGTCATCCTGATTCAGTTTTGGAAGGTTGTATGTTTCTAGGAATTTATCCATTTCTTCCAGATTGGCCAATTTGTGGGCATATAGCTGTTCATAATATTTTCTTTCAATCCTTTGTATTTCTTTGGTGTCGGTTGTTATTTCTCCTATTTCATTACTTTTTTTAAAATTGATTTCAGAAAAGAAGGGAGAAAGAAAGAGAGAGAGAGAAATGATGAGAGAGAATCATTGATTGGTTGCCACTCTGGGGAATGAGCCTGCAACCGAGCATTTGCCCTGACCAGTAATCAAACCATGACCTCCTGGTTCCTGGGTCCACACACGACACTGAGCCATGCTGGCAGGCATCCTCTTCCATTTCTGATTTTGTTTATTTGGGTTCTCTCTCTTTTATTCTTGATGAGTTTGATTAAAGGTTTATCAATCTTGTTTATTTTTTTTTCAAAGAACCAGCTCTTGGTTTAATTAATCTTTCTTGTTACTTTTTTAGACTCTTTTTCATTTATTTCTCCCCTGATCTCTATTCCTTCCATCTACTCACTTTGGGTTTTGTTGTTATTTTATTTCCAGTTTTATTAAAGGGTAACTTTAGATTGTTTATTTGAGATGTTTGTTGTTTTCTGAGGTAGGCCTGCTTTCTCTATATCCCATAGATTATGGCTTGTTTTTCTGTTTGATTTTTTTTTTTAAATCTTTATTGTTCAGATTATTACAGGTGTTCCTCTTTTTTTTCCCCCCATAGCTCCCCTCCACCTGATTCCCCACCCCACCCCACCCCATGCCCTTAGCCCCCGCCACTATCTTCATCTATAGGTGTAAGATTTTTGTCCAATCTCTTCCCCCTGAGAATTGTCAGTACACTCCCTTTCTATGTACCTGATTCTATTATATTCACCAGTCCATTCTGTTCTTCAGATTTTTTTATTCACTTGATTTTTAGATTCACTTGTTGGTAGGTATGTATTTGATGTCATTTTGTTGTTCATAATTTTTATCTTTACCTTTTTCTTCTTCTTTCTCTTCTTAAAGAATACCCTTCAGCATTTCATGTAATCCTGGTTTGGTGGTGATGAACTCCTTTAGCTTTTCTTGTCTGTGAAGCTCTTTATCTGACCTTCAACTCTGAATGATAGCTTTGCTGGGTAGAGTAATCTTGGTTGTAGGTTCTTGCTGTTCATCACTTTGAATATTTCTTGCCACTCCCTTCTGGCCTGCATAGTTTCTACTGAGAAATCAGCTGACAGTCGTATGGGTACTCCCTTGTAGGTAACTAACCATTTTTCTCTTGCTGCTTTCAAGATTCTCTCTTTGTCTTTTGCCCTTGGCATTTTAATTATGATGTGTCTTGGTGTGGTCCTCTTTGGATTCCTTTTGTTTGGGGTTCTGTGCGCTTTCTGGACTTGTAAGTCTATTTCTTTCACCAGGTAGGAAAAGTTTTCTGTCATCATTTCTTCTAATAGGTTTTCAGTATTTTGCTCTCTCTTCTTCTGGCACCCCAAAAATTCGGATGTTGGTACGCTTAAAGTTGTCCCAGAGGCTCCTTACACTATCTTCATATTTTTGGATTCTTTTTTCTTATTGTTTTTCTGCTTGGGTGTTTTTTGTTTCCTCATATTTCAGAACTTTGATTTGATTCTTGGGGTATGATGATCTACAGTTGAGTTTCTTTATTTTAGACAGTGTATGCTTAATTTCTGACTGGTCCTTTTCCATTTTTCTGGCATTCTCATTAAGATCCTTAAAGGTCTCACTAAGTTCCTCAGAGGATTTTAGAAGATTCTTGAGTAACCTTATAAATGTGGTTCTGAACTCTGTGTCATCCAGTAGTTTGCTTTCCTCCATTTCTTTCATTCATGACATGTTTCTTTGTCTCCGCATTTTGGCTGCTTCCCTGTGTTGATGGAGTGGCTTTGTGTGGTAGGTGACCTATAGGAGCCAGTAGCTCAGCCTCCCCAATCACCTGAGGTGGACGCTCTTGGTACACCCCTTTGTGGGCTGAGTGCAAAGGCTTGGTGTAGTTAAGCCTTGATTGCTGTTGGTACACTGGGAGGAATTGACCTCCACGCCAATTGTCTGTGAGGATCCTCTGTGTCTATAATGGAAGAACTGCTGCACCTGAGACACGCTTATGGTGCAGGACTTGTTTCAGTGGGGCTTTGGTGCTCACTGAGTTTGCCTCTTGAATGTGTCACTTATGGATGTGAGGAGTTGAAATCTGGTTTCTCACACTGACCACTAGGTATACTGGCTTCTGGATCTCCAATGGGGTGCAGGTCAGCTACTGTCTGAGGCCACCCAGCAGGAGCTACAGCGAGATCTATAGTTTTCTCCTCTTTGCTTGGGGTTTGGAGGATTTGGAGCTGTCTGACCCGGGCTGCAAGTTTGCTAGGTTAAGCTGTGATAGGGCAGGCCATTCATATGCTAAAGCCACTGCTTGAAGCTTGGGTGGGTTTGTAGGTTGTGCGGGGCGGGGTCTCAGGGCGTCACTAGGCTAGGGCGTGGCAAACAGCGATGGCTGCCAGTTAGCTGCCTCTGCATCTCCGACCGCGTCCCCGCGTCCCGCACCCCAGCGCAGTAAACAATTATTCCTGTGTACAGCTCTGCAAGCAAGCCACCCTCACTTTCCAACCCGATGGCAGACAGTCCAGCTTCTCCCTGTAGGAGTTTGGGTCCCCCACGTCTCCCCAGAAACTGGATTTAAGAGTAATCGGGGGCTGGTCTCCCTTCGGGTTTAAAAAAGCAATGCCTGCCAGCAGCCCGGATCGCGCACCTCCGTACCTCAACTTTTCAGGGCTTGTGCACGTCTCAATGCTCTTTTCTCTTTCCTTCTAGTTGTAGAACTTCCACTCAGCCAGCTTCCCTGTTGTTCTGAGTGATAGACGTTTTGTCTTTTAGTTGTAGTTTTGAAATGGTTGTGCGAGGCAGTAGTGTAGGTGTTTACCTACGCTGCCATCTTGGATCCTCTGGTTCTCCGATTATGGCTTGTTGTGTGTTCATTTTCATTTGTTTCAAGGCAACTTTGGATTTCTTCCTTGATCTCATTGTTAACTCATTCATTGTTTACTAACATGTTATTTAACCTCCATGACTTTGTGTGCTTTTTACATTTTTTCCCTGTGGTCGCTTTCTTGTTTCATACAATTATGGTCAGAGAAGATATCTGATATAATCTTAACCTTCTTAAATTTATTAAGACTTGTTTTGTCTTCTATTCTAGAAAATGTTACATGTGCACTTGAAAAAAATGTTCTGCTGCTTTGGGGTAAAATGCTCTGAAGCTATCAATTAACTCTATGCGGTCTAATGTGTCATTTAAGGCCATCAATTTGAAGTCACATAGCATGAATCCTCTGGATTCATTCTTTTTTATCAGTATTGCTTTGGCTATTCAGGAACTTTTTGTTCTATTTCTTTTAAAAATGACATTGGGATTTTAATGGGGATTGCATTAAATCTGTATATTGCTATAAGTAATATGGCCATTTTAACTATGTTAATTCTTCAAAATCATGAATATGAATTATCTTCCCATTTTGTTCTGTCTTTTTTAATCTTTTTAAATACTGCTTTGTAATTTTCATTTAATAACTGTCACATCCTTTGTTAAGTTTATTCTTAGGTATTTTATTCTTTTGCTTGCAATTGCAAAAGAATTGTTGTTTTGTGTTTTTATTTTTCATTTCTTTTCCTGAAGTTTCATTGTTAGTATACAGGAAAGCAGATACAGACAACAATATGGCTGTTACCAGAGGGAACAGAGTTGCAGTAGTAAAGGGGGTCAAACATATGTTGGTAAAAGGTGATTTGACTGTAGGTGCTGGGCACACAATGAAATATACAGATCATGTTTCATAGAGATGTACACATAAAATCTACATAACCCTATTTACCAATATCTCCCCAATAAATAAAATAAAAAATAAATCCCTAGATAAAGCCTAAGGACATAATCAACCCTGTAAACATATGTGCAAGCATATTTCCTACATAACTTTAAAAATTGAAGCAATCTAAACATGCAATATGAAATAAATGGTATATCCATGAAACAACTTAAATTTTAGGTACAATAAGTTTTAATCTTATGGGGAGATAATTATGCCAAATTTTATAAAATAAAGAGTACACTACATAGTATTTCTCTATAAATTTGCCTCCAGAAGAACACAGTGTACAGCTAGAACTGAAAGGGTATGTACTAAAATGTTAATCATCGTTCAGGGTAGTGAGACTATGAACATTTTTTCTTCCTTTTCATATTTCAGAATTTGTCTCAAATAAATAAAGAGGTGTTATTTTGAGGATGAGAAGAAAGGAAAAACTACAGAAACATTTCTGTGGAAAAATGTATTCATATAGCTGCTCATAAATCAACACAAAGTGTATGCATTTATGCTCTCAACTAAGTCCATCAGGTAGTTTTAAATATACTCTTATGAGAGTCAGATGATTCAGTTCCCATAATCCCGGCAGGTGATTTATTCCAAAGTATAACAATCAAAAAACTTGAAACTTAACTGCAACTTTTTGGTTTCTATTTGAATCCATTATGAATTAGTGAGTTATACGAATACGTCTATTTATATCACATTCTCACCCTCTTTTACTGAGCAACCAATTCCTTTCATCTTTACCTTCTTGTGTTTTCTTATTTATTGTCTCTTGATTATTTTATTCTCTATCATCGCAAGTTCTTGGGGTGCTACTTCCCAATTTATTGTATCCTGACTGTGCCTCACAGTGGATCATTTCCTCATGCAGTCTATAGATTTAATTGTGAGCACATCTTTAGCAAGGTGCATTGGTTTTTTAGATGTTCCGTGTGTCTTGACTCATAAAAGTGTACCCTAGGGAGATTGTGTATTTGTTCTGTCAGAGCTCTTGGGAATTCCATGCCATTCAGGACCTATTTTTATACTAATATCTGGGCTTCAGAATTTCAAACCATGTGTATGACCAGTATTAGTTCAGATCTTATACCTTTGCGTGGGGTTTTAATTTCTCAGAGGAGTCCCCTTCTCATGCACAAAGCTCCTAAGGCGCAAACTAGTTTGAGACTATGGATGTGGTCTGTCTACTGCTCTTGTCACAGAGGGGCCAGCTCTCTAGGAGGCTGGTCTTAGCCAGCTGTCTTAGTTCCGGCCACTTGCCTGGTGTGGGCCTTCATCAGGCCTCCATCCTGGTATGGATCCTAAAATTCCAGTCCATGGTCATTCATACCTCTGTCTGGCATCAGTGCACTCGGAAATTCTTGGCCATGATTTCTCAATGGCATAACTTTGTTTTTGAGTTCCATCTTCTGTTACGACCCCTAAATATTTCTTTTCAGAAAACAAACTTACTGCATTCTATACAGAATCCTGATGTTTAGAGTGGGAGCAGTTCTGCACAACTCTTTAAACATTTGGAGTGGGAAGCGTGGCCTCAGCTGCATTTTGAATTCAAAAAGTTTCCTAAACAAGACTCGCCCAGACCATATTATTTGCACCATTGGTCTATTGCCATCTATTGTAAGGAGGTACACAGACATTAGCCATTAACAACTCTTAGAGCATCAATGTTTTCAATTTTTTACCCTTTAAAGTAAATTCAAATCTCTTCCTATTTGATCAATGATTCACACTTTATGAAATTCTGTACGGTGGAAGTGTTCTAAATATGTCATCTTTCAGGTGTGGAGGTTGGAAAAAAAAAAAGCTAGGACGTTACTCTGGACTGTAATCATCACCCTCTTAGGTGTCATCTGAAGGCACCCTCCACAGCAAGTTATTATCAAATTAGTCTTTAAGAGTAATTACCGTGCTTTATAACAAGCAGAAAATGACATTTACTTTCTGTATCTTTTTCAAAATTTTCCTTTTCATTAATTCAAAAGTATAGTTTCTTCAAACACATAATTTCTAAAGTACCTGAAATGGCTGCCTAGTTACCATAAGAGGAAAATGAATTGGATCTCTTCCTCACGACAAGTCCATTCCTAAGCGTAAACAAACAGCCCAATAAGCAAAACGGAAACCTACCTTATGGGGCATTCCTTACCGTGCCTCTTCTCCATGCCAGTGGCCACTCCTGCTCCTGAGATCTCTGGCATTGGCACCATGTTCTCCATATCGGTAGGAGAAATATGAAGTGTGGAGGGGTTGGATACCAGTAGGCACAACATGGGGGCAATACATTGGTAGGTTCTGATTTTTATCTACATCACTGAGATGCATTTTCTTCAATTATATGACACCTAAACAGAGTAATGGTAGGAATTATCTTTCAAAATCAAAATTTATTTCTGACTCTGTATGACATAATCAAGACTTTTGTAAGCTCTTTTTGTCATTTGTCACAGCACTGGCTTTAAGAGAGTTTTCTAAGGAAAGGGTAGGGAGTTATTGCTCATTTTACAGCAGAAGCTGCCCAGTATTACAGGCCCTCAGGTGTACGCAGGGCATACATGGAGCATCCAGGCTGGCACTGATCTGAGACCTTTCTTCAGCAAGTTTTCCCTTTTTATCAAGGATCTCAACTCAGTAATTATTTCTAAATAGTCCTTCTCTTTGCCCAGTAAGTGAGTCTAACCCTCTTTTTCCATTTCCTTCATGTCTCACCTCCACCACTAATGAAATTCCCACATGTATCACCATCCTTTTGGCATTGTTTCTATAAATGCTGACTCTGACTAATGTGTAGCTGATTAACAGCATGCTTGTGTAAGATTCTTAGAAACTGCCCTGGCTGGTGCTGGTCAGTGGTTAGAGCATTGACCCTTGAGCCAAAGGGTCACGGGTTCATTTCCCAGTCAAGGGCAAGTAACAGGGTTGCAGATTTGAACCCTATGTCAATTGGGGTGTGTGCAGGAGGCAATAAATGTGTCCCTCTAATCTTGCTTTTTTTTTTCTTTCTCCCTCTCCTTCCTTCCTTTGTGCTCTTTATAAAAATAAATGGAAAAATATATCCGTGGGTGAGAATGAAAAAAAAAAAATCGTAGGAACTAACTTCAGAAGATACAGACTGTGACCTTCAATCATCCCAGTTTTAGGGGTTTTGCTGACCTTCAACTGCAGAACCAGGATGACCAAGACCAGGAGGACCAGGACCAGGAGGACCAAGACCAGGAGGACCAGGACCAGGAGGACCAGGACCAGGAGGACCAAGACCAGGAGGACCAGGACCAGGAGGACCGAGACCAGGAGGACCGAGACCAGGAGGACCAGGACCAGGAGGACCGAGACCAGGAGGACCGAGACCAGGAGGACGCACGCAAGGCCATCACTTGACCAGTTTCAGATGTATTGGAATGGACTGTGCAGGGCTGGATGCAGAGAACTTTTCAGTCCCCTCCCCTTGATATCTTTGTTTGCTTTCCCTCTCCTTCCTCATGCAATGCCCAGCCTGCACTGAGATGTTGGGATGGACTTTGTGACAAGAGCCTCCCCATCTTCTCGTCAAGCACTTGAATAAACCACCTTTCTTTTTTATCAACATCTGTCTCATGAGTTTGCTTTCATGGTCTCAGGCTCCTGAACTTGGGTTGTGGCTAAAAGTGGTAAATACATGATATGCTGAGCCAGCCAGGATACATGGACCTTGGTAAGTCCCAGTGGGCCCAGCCTGGGTCCCAGAGGGTTGTGGCAGGCTGACTGCATGGCAGGGATGGCAGGAACTTCCTGGCATCTGCCAAGAACTCTTCATGAAACTCATGGACGTCTTGCTCTCCCTCTCAAGGCATCAGCCACCTGAAACGCTTCACTGGTGAAAGGAAACGCATGTCGGGCAGTCAGTCACTCCAAAGCTGGGTAACGTCTGGTGTGCACACCAGCAGCCACTGCCCCGCAGTCTGGGATTCTTTGAATCCTTTTGGATTCCCTGGGAATCAATAGGCACTGGGTGGTGGCAGGCACGGCTCAGGGACTAAGAAAAATCCCAGTTCCCAGGTGTGGGATTTGGTCGGAGCACCCTTTTGGTTTTGATATTTGAATTTTGGTGTATTGTTTGCTTTTCTTCTTGCCTGCCTCTTGTGGGGTGTCTTACTAATTGTGTTCTTGATTTGAAATATTATTACTTGAAGAAACTTGCATAGGAACCATACTGCTATAGAGCTGCTTGCTCCTTCCTGTTTGTCTAGTTGTAATTTTGTGTGTAAACCTTGACTGTTAAACATGGGGGAGTCCACGGAGAGAACTGAGTGGCAGCCTCTTGGGTTTCATTCTGGCCACAAGTGGTCCACCTGTGGTTATGAGCCAATGGCCAAGAAAAATAATGATTTTTTTATTCTAACACAGCTTGGCCCGGGTTTATTTTGGGGTTTGAAAATCAATGGCAGAACTCCTATTTGACCCAGCGATCCCACTTCTAAGAATATATCCGAAGAAACTGGAAACACCAATCAGAAAGGATATATGCACCCCTATGTTCATAGGAGCACAATTCACCATAGCTAAGATTTGGAAACAGCCTAAATGCCCATCAGCAGATGAGTGGGTTAAAAAATTGTGGTATATCTACACAATGAAATACTATGCTGCGGTAAAAAAGGAGTTTCTACCATTTGCAACAACATGGATGGAGATGGAGAATATTATGTTAAGTGAAATAAGCCAGGCAGAGGAAGATAAATATCACATGATCTCACTCGTTTGTGGAATATAATAAACGGCATAGACTGATGAACAAGAGCAGATCCATAGGCTGAGAAACATCAATCAAAACGTCATACCTCAGGGAAGGTAGGGGAGGGTGGGGTTAAGGTGGAGAGATCAACCAAGGGACTTGTGTGCATGCATATGAACCTAATCAATGGACACAGACAACAATGGCGTGGGGCATAAGTGGGGGGTGGGGGGTTATGGGGGAATAAGGACACATATGTAAAAAATAAAAATTAAAAAAAATTTTAAAGTATAAAATAAAAATAAAATATTAAATCAATCCACAGTAGTGGTCACCATAACCTTAAGAGAAATTGTTTCATATGACAAAGATTTTTAAATGAAACTCTGTTAAAAATCAAAGGGGGGGATAGTAGGGTAATATCATGTAAGAAGAAATATCCTATAAGTAAATTACATCTAGAAAATTTTTACTTTAATAGCCTGAAAATTATTTGGAAGGAAACAAAGAGAAGTTTCCTTCAAAAGTCATAAGGATTGTAATTGAAAGTCAATATATTTGGCCTCTTGAATTAAAGTAAGTAATTTGTGTTTTTGCCTCCCTGACAAAGTTTATATAAAGTTACAAAAAGAAATTGACCGCCAGTTTGAAATGGAATTGCCATGGCCTGGAGCAAAGAGTATCCTCACATGATATTATTCTACGATGTCATTATAATTTTAGATATTTTATAATAGCATATTGTACAATTATCACAAACAAACTTACAAACTAATTCTTTGAATGTTTGGCAGCAATTTAAAAAAAGGACATGAAAGGATTTAATCCCTTTCAGAAGGAATTAAGGCACTGGGAAGGCACTTGAGCATCCTATATGGCCCCTCTTGCCTTTTGTGCCAAGAGGGACCCTCATCTCACAATCCAATTAACCTCAGCTGTTGCCTGAGCTTTCTGTTCATACTGAGCTTGAAGCCTCGTTGTGGCTGGTACCATGGATCTGACTCTCGCCCAATGTTTGAGCTGGACCCTCACTGGAGAAGAAACCCGGGTTCCCCGAGATATGTGACCCGCCAACAGGCCAGGGGATCCCAAGGTAGGTGCTGGGCGTGGAGGCCATGGGGACATAGGCTACCAAGGAGACAGAACTGAACCTCACATCACCCTGCTTGGCCCTGGAGGATGACTGGTTAGCCAGAGACAGGTAATATTCCTCAGGGAAGGAACTACCTAAGATAGGCACAGTCACAGAGGGGCCATCAGGACAGAACTTGGGGGTCAACAGAGGTGGGGCGCAGACCCTCACCCTCCCAACCCTGAAGGGGTCTGAACCCTCACCCCTTCTGAGGGAGGTCTCCTGCCCCCATGGCTGCTTTGCTTCCCACACCCAGTTCAGATTGGGACACAGGTGACAGACAGAGACTTGGCCAGCAGCATCTGCCCTATATCTAAATTCAGCCTAGAATCAGGAATGCTCAGGGCCTACTCAAGAATGCAAATAATACTTTCCACTAATATTTACAGGGTAAACTAAGATTGTTGGTAGAGTATTAAATTTGACAGTAAAATAGTAATCAAGTTTTCAGATTAATTTAAATAAGCTAATTGAAATAAATGAATATTCAAGTAAATTTAATTGTACTGGACAAAAAGCTGTTCCTAAAGTAATAACTAAAATTTCTATTGGTAGTTCATGTCATGGTAAAATTCCTGAACATGCAATGAACCTAAAGCAGTCATATTTTTGGGCAAAAAATTAAAATAAAATTTAAAGTTATCAAGACTGAATTATAAAATTTACAAAAGCCTCCATTAATCAAAAACAAAGGGGGGGATAGTAGGGTAATATCATGTAAGGAGAAATATCCTATAAGTAAATTACATCTAGAAAATTTTTACTTTACAAAATTAATTTTCATTTGTAATGCTAATTGCAAGACACCCATGAAAAACACACATGGTGTCTAAATAAGACAAAGGAAAATAGTTTGGGCAAAAATAAAAAGGATCCCAAATCAATTATATAGAAAAGATTCCTTTATTAACTTGTGGTCGAGAATATGTTTGTATATTTTCAGAAAACAACTCCAAGATCATGTGGACTCCTGCAACAGAGGAGAATTGACAGGTGTGCTCCATCCACGAAGACAAGAGGAGAAACAGTCCAGAGATGGAAGCCGCTGACAACGCCTTGCCACACTAGCAGTCAGCAGCTGTGCATCGCTGCAGGTTGTCTAGGACCAAACCAGAGAGGGTTGGACCTGCATTGCCACCATGTGCCCACCATCCAGATATCATTGCTGACATGTACACATAAGGAATTGTTTGACATTGAAACGGGGACTCAGAACTGTTGGACATTGAAATTGGGACTCAAACATTTTTTTTTGGTTTTGTTATTATGTTTATTTCTGCTCTGCAGAGGCAAGATTTTCTAAAGGAAAGAAATAGGGGGGGAGGGAATAGATACAGAGGCAAAGAAGCATTGAACAGACTGTCAAACTACAGTGGGAAGGCAGGGGAGATTGTGCAGGGGGGTCTGTAAGAAATCAACCAAAGGACTTGTAGGCATGCATATAAGCATAACCAATGGATACAAGACACTGAACCTCACATCACCAGGTGAAGGCATGTACGGGGTTGGGGGGTGGGGTGGGGAGGGGAGACCGGGTGGAGGTCAATGGGGGGAAAAAAGGAGACATATGTACTACTATTTGTAATACTTCAAACAATAAAAATAAAAAATCAATGGCCCCTAAATAGTTGTTCAAACTACTATACTATGTTGCAGTTGAAGTTGCTTTGCCAGAGGCCTCCTAAATGTGATATGGTCTGTTGTATGCAAGCTTTCATGTTGTTACCTCTTAAGAATTCTGCTCAGAAAGATGGAGATTAGTGGTTCAAAGTGGGTGGAAAGTACTTACTTCCCTCCCAGACAGTAAAACTCACAAAGAAAAGTGTGAGGAAAGAAGTCTTTTAAACACTCTAAATCTTCCTCCTTCAGGCGCAGTAAATCTTCCTCCTTCAGGCGCAGGAGCTGCATCAATCCAGGGAACAATGGGGAAATTAATGCCACCCCCAAACCCTCATGCCTGCTGTGCATGCAGCTGGAGTGTCTGCCCCACCCCCTGAATGTGAAGGGAATAAAATGGTACTTTTAAATGCAAGCTCCAGGGCCTGATATCCTCAACATGCAATGTTTCCCATCTTCCTGCCGTTTCCCATCTTCCTAGACGTTGTCAAGGTCATGTTATCTCTGTTATGCCTCTTTAAATATGTGAGTGTATCTGTCAGTGAAAAAAACCTGTTTCTGAAAATTATGAAATGTATTGTTTTTAGTTGTCACTAAAAATGAAAATGTCTAAGAACTTAGAATTCTAATTAAGTTGTAAAAATGTATATGCTTTTGATAATAAAAATATAAGTTATGGCAATATTTTTAATAGGAAGAAAATAAAATGTTTTTAAGTTAGTTATTTCTGAACGAGTTAAGAAGAAACAAACGGAAAATAACTAAGAGAGACACAGAGGTTTCGTCCAAGTTGCGTAGGTTCTTTTCGAGTTGAGGAAGGATTGTGTAGAGGTAAGAAGCAAATAGAGAAAGAATAGGGGAAGTTAAAAATGAAAAAGAATTTAAAAGGGTACATACATTTTACAGGTAGAAAGGACAATGAAGGAGGAATACTCTTGAAGAGAAATGGAAATGGGGGAAAATAAGAAACAACAAAAAAAGGTACTTAGATAGTAAAACTGAGTGGTAATTTTAATGACAAATGAAAAGACCAGGAAGCTCCCATTAATTTTTCAAAACCAATTGTAATTTCCCCATTGGAAACCCAGATACAGCTGACAATCAGGAACTAATTAATTGCTTTCTTAGTCTGTTATACTTTCATTTCTAATTCTAAATGTTATCTTAAAATGTTGTTGCAAAAAAAGCAAATTCCTTTGTCAATTGCATTATAATCAAATCTATAACCATGGCATTTTAAGTATTTTTTGCCATTTATAAACAGTTTTTATTTAACTCATGCATTTGCAAAAATGTTAAATCTTTTGACTTATTCTAAATATGAATTTCTAAGAATCAATTTTAAGATCATACCATTAAAATAAATAAAGATTTCTAGAACTCTAGGAAGTAACTGGAGTCATAGAAATTGTCAAATAATCAAGATAAATAAGAATTGATTATGGGACTGAATAAACTGAAAATAATTATTGTTATGGCTTTTTAAAAATATTTCTAATTTTTAAAATTTTTTCTTTGTTTTCTTAGAGCAATTTGGTGAATTGTACCTTAATAAGCAATATTAAAACATTCGTATTTTTCTCCAAACTTGATCCCTCCAGAATTTAAAAATTCTTACTAAGTGACTATTCTTATTTTCATGGCAATATGTTCATTTGCATGAATGCAGTAAGAATTTGATTCCTTCATAACAGACCAATTGTAGTTTTATTAACCAAGACTTGAACTGGAATGTTATGTTTGCAAAAGTCATGTCTAGACTCTAATTGTCAGTAAAAAACTTTAAAGAATAAAGATTGACTTTAAAGCCAAGAAAAGTCACTTGGAAAAATGCCCTGGTAACTTTCCTGGGAAATGACAAGGAAAGAACCTGAAGACATTTTGGTGAACTTGAAAACATGAGGAGTTTACCCAAACCTGTAGATAATCTACAGGCAAAGCCTGATGGTAACTGGGTGGCTTGGCTTTTTGCCCTGAGAGGAACAGCAAGAACCTACAACCAAGATTACTCTACCCAGCAAAGCTATCATTCAGAGTTGAAGATCAGATAAAGAGCTTCACAGACAAGAAAAAGCTAAAGGAGTTCATCACCACCAAACCAGGATTACATGAAATGCTGCAGGATATTCTTTAAGAAGAGGAAGAAGAAAAAGGTAAAGATAGAAATTATGAACAACAAAAGGACATCAAATACATACCTACCAACAAGTGAATCTAAAAATCAAGTGAATAAAAAATCTGAAGAACAGAATGGACTGGTGAATATAATAGAATCAGGGACATAGAAAGGGAGTGGACTGACGATTCTCAGGGGAAGCAGGTGTGAGGGGTGGGGGAAGAGATTGGACAAAAATCTTACTCCTATGGAGGAAGCCAGTGGCGGGGGGTAAGGGCATGGTGTGGGGTGGGGAATCAGGTGGAGGGGAGCTATGGGGAAGTAAAAAAAAGAGGAACACCTGTAATAATCTGAACAATAAAGATTTATTTTAAAAAAATTCCATCTGAATATTTCTAGTAAAATTATAGCAAAACAGATTTTTAAAAGCCTATATAATGAATTGTTCTTCCTATTGTGTTTATGCATATAATAAGGCTACATTGAAACAGGACTTAATACACTAAATGAATTGGTTTTAATTTGTTTAATGAAAATAAGAATAATTGTTTGAAAAATAAGTTTCAATAAATCTATAACACAATCTATATTTACAAAAGCCTAAGTGACCGTCGCAACCAAAAAACCAAACGGACGACCGAACACACTGCGTGGGGCAACCGGGCTGGAAGGGGGGCTAATGAGGGACGACCAAACGACTGAGCAGTGGGCTGCATGGGGCAACCAGGCCTTCGGGGGTTAGTGAGGGATGACCAAGCGACTGAGCAGTGAACTGCGTGGGGCAACCAGGCTGGCAAGGGGAGCAGTTAGGGGTAATCAGGCCAGCAGGGGTGGCAGTGAGGGGCAACCAGGCTGGCAGAGAGGCAGTGAGGGATGACCAGACTGGTGGGCAGGCAGTTTGGGCCGACCAGGCTGGCAGGGGGGCAGTTGGGGATGACCAGGCCATCATGGGGGACAGTTAGGGGTGATCAGGCAGGCAGGCAGGTGAGCAGTTAGGAGCCAGTGGTTCCGGATTGTGAGAGGGAAGTCTGACTTCTGGAAGTCGGACATCCCCCGAGGGGTCCCAGATTGGAGAGGGTGCAGGCTGGGCTGAGGGGACCCCTCCCCCCATGCACGAATTTCTTGCACCGGGCCTCTAGTCATAGATATTAGACTCTAATTCAGTTAATTGTCAGTAAAATGTTATTTTTTGCTTATAACCTAGACTAGATACTACATTTTTCTAGTTTTCTGAAATATTTTGGATACAACGCTCTAACTTCCATGGAAATGAAAGAAAACTTATTGTGGTGAATTGTAATTCATCCCACCATTATTTTGACATTGTTTCTATAAATGCTGACTCTGACTAATATGTGGTTTTCAGATAAGCAGCATGTTTGCATGGGAAACCTAGGAGCTAACTTCAGAAGATACAGACTCTGACCTTCAGTCATCCCAGTTCCAGGAGATTTGTTGATCTTCAGCCATAGAACAGGATGATGTAGAACCAAGATGACCAAGACCAGGATGACACATACCAGCCCATCACTTGTTCTGTTTCTAAGATCCTTATCGGAATGGACTGTGCTGGCCTGCACATAGAGAACTTTCAACCCCCTCACCTTGATATCTTTGTCCTGTTTGCCTTCTCCCTCCTTATGAAATCCATGCCTGCACTGAGACGTTAAGATGGGCTTTGCAACAAGAGTCCTCCATCTTCTCAAGTGTCTGGCACTTGAATAAACCACTTTCCTTTTTCATCAATATCTGTCTCACGAGTTTGACTTTCATGGTGGCAGGCAGCTGAAGGTGAGTTTCAGTTACATTATTAACCATAAATCTTCTCCCCGTTATTCATAAAATAAGTCTACCTAGGTTTCACATGAGCCAACTGCACACTTGGCTTGTGTTGACCCTTGGCCACAATCTTTTAAGTCATAACAGATGAACCAGTGTGATCCACGCAGGACTGTGACAAATCTTTAGAAAGTCAAACATGACTTGGTTTATCTCTTGTGATGGGAAAGGAACATATAAAAGGCATCTGAATTTATTACATTGGAATAGCTATAATATAACTACTAACACATGGGGCTTTTCTCACAGTCTAAAACAGCTTTACTGCATGTTGGCCCCTGTCATTTACTGCTTCCTATGTCTATAACAATGGAAAAGGGCATGCTCTGCTCTGACTGGCGGATTTGGAGTTGTGGTTTATTTGATCACAAATGTACCCTAGAGCCATGGCACTTCAATGGATCATCACAGTTGTTTGAGAGTACATTTAAAAAATAATTAGAGTGCACTTTGGACATCAAGCTGCTTCCCTAAATTCGATGTCCTAATTTTGTTATTATTTTAGACCAAAACTTTGCTTGAGTTTTGATTTTACTCTGTAACTCTACAAAAGTTACACAGGTAAGTCAAAAGGGCTAGCTAGGTAATTAACAGCAACAAAGTGTCTACCTGTTTCTCCAGCGCAAAGAGAAGGCTCTGTCCAGGATCACACTTCTGTGTGTGAAGAGCAGTGAACAACAGCAAGGAGATGAAAGCTAAGGGGGCACGCGGGAGCACAAGGCTATATGATACAAAGAGGAAAATACTTGTGGCAGCAACAAGGTGGCCAGAGGAGAGAGGACTGGACCTCGGCTCTGCCCCATGCAAACAGTGGTGCAGCAGCCGTCCAAAGAGAACATGAAACTAGATCTCCAGGGTCATGCCACCAAGGAGAGGCTGGCATGCAAGGCTGGTAGAGATGATCTGGGATAGACTCAAGGGGAGAACAACTGCACTTGGCAGAAAAATTAACAGTGAGTGAGATTGTTGATTGATTTGCAGTACTTCACTGTTGTAATAATTCTGTTTTAAATCCCCCACCCCACCGCTTTTAAAATAAAAGCATTGATTGAGGTAGGACAATGCTTGTTGTGAGAAAAGGTAAGAAATTTAGAGTTTGGGGCTAATTGTTTCTTATTCAGGAATCTCATAACAATTTTGAGTTGACACAGAGTAGAGAGATGAGAAGCATTAAAGTTGAAAATGATGATGAGATCAAGAGATAAGACACTGAACACCCTTCAAATGGTGTTTCTCCTGGCATTTGAACCTTTTAAAATCTCACTATACTGAGACAATCCTCAAAAAAACACACAACTATTTTACTTTCAATGACTGACAGATGGCTATGAATTCCTCAAATGCACCATGTGATGGTTAATTTTATACATCAACTTACCTGTGTCTAGGAATAACCAGGTAGCTGGTAAAACATTATTTCTAGATGTGTCTGTGAGGGTGTCTCAGAAAAACATTAGCTTTACTTTAGTTACCTAAGGAAAGAAGGCCCACCTCCAGAAATGTGGGCGGGCATCCTCCAATCCATTGAGAATCTGAATAGAATGAAAAGGAAGAGGGAGGGCAAGTACTTGGCTCTCTCTTCTTGAGCTGGGACATTCATTTCTCTTGCTTTCAGACTTCAGAGCTCTGGTTCTTGGGCTTTGGAAACCCAGGACTTTCACCAGCCCCATCCAACCCCAATTCCCTCCCAGGGTATTCTCCAAGTAGACCCGATGCCCTGACTGGGAATTCTGGTAAGCCTCAAGGCAGCCCCAGGGTGGGGAGGGAATGTCTTGATGCCTCATCCCAGAGACACATGCACACAGGAGCTTGTATGATAACAACAGTTGGCCAACCCATGTCACGGACTTTGAGGCACAGTGGGGAGAAAGCAAGATCCCTGGGGAAGGAGAGGAGGTGGCTCAGCCCAGCACTTGTCTCCCCAGATTTCCCCTTTTGGGCCATCATCCTCTTCTGCTTGGCAGGACTCTTGGTAGTCACCACGTGCCTGATCTGCTGTTTCCTGGTAAGCGAGGAAGTGGTGCTTGTCTTCTTGCTATTGGGTTGTAAGAGTGTTTTATATGCAGTCATGCATCGCATAGCAACATGTTGGTCAAGGATGGGCCACATATATGATGGTTATAATGGAGCTGAAAAATTGCTACCAGCTAGTGACATCATAGCCTTAATAAGGTTCTGGCAAAGTACATTACTCTAGTGTTTGAGGCAAACACACCTACTGAGTTTCCAATTGAATCGAAGTATAAATTGTGTATAGGCCATAATACTTGATAATGATAATAAAGGACAATGTTACTGGTTAGGTTTTTACTATATCATACTTTTTATTATTATTTTAGAGTGAACTTTTCTACTTACAAAAATGTTGGCTGTAAAACAGTATGGTGTGTTACACCAGCAGCAGTCTCATACATCTCATGTTTCCTGCATCTCGTGATTGCAAGATTTTTGCTTGTGCTTGATTTAATTGTGTGTTTTATTAAGTAAAATGCCATGCAGGCAATCCCCTGAGGGCACCTTTCTCAGGTCATACCCCTGTTGTTACGTGGTATATGACAATATTAGAAATACAAGTCCTGTGATGGGCGCATGTTTGCAAATATTTTTCCCAGTCTGTGTGAGGCTTGCCTATTTCTTTTCTTAACAACAGTAGTCCTTAGGAAAATGTAACTGAAAATCTCAAATCTATCATGGTGGTAGAGTGACCACTACATGTGAGAATGGCTAAAATAGTATATAGACTGACCATAACAAGTGTTGGTGAGTATGTGCAGCAGCTGGAACTCTCATGTCATGCTTATAAAAAGTAGCTTAGTGATGTTGCTTCTGTAAGTTGCATACACCTACACAGCCATCCCACTCTTAGCAATTTATCGCAGGAAAATAAAACATACAAACAGATTTGTACACAGATGCCCATTAGAGATTTGTATGTACTAGCTCCCAAAGGGAAAACAACCAAGATGTCCACCAACAGGTGAAGGATAAACAAACCGTGACACATCCCACAATGTGATCTTCCTCCGCAACAAAAAGGAAAGAATTAATAATACGTGCAATGACATGTATAAATCTCAAATAGTTATGCTCAGTGAAAGAAGTTAGGTAAAGAAGATACTGTATGATCTCATTTAGAAACAACCTTTACAAAATACTAATGTATAGGGACAGAAATCAGGTCACCAGTTGCCTGGGAATAAGAATGTGTCTGCAAATGGTAGGTAAAGAGGAATTACAGAGAAGCCTGAGGACACTTTTGGGGTGATGGGTATTCCTTATCTTGATTGTGGTGATAGTTCAATACATTATAATTTAAAATTATCAGATCATTCACATTAAATGTATGCAGTTTATTATACATCAATTATACCTCAACTAAGCTACAGTGTGGGAAGAAGAAGAAAGGGAAGGAGGAGGATTATAAATGGATACTAGAGGGAAAATGGTAGAACAAATGAGAGTGAAAAGGGGGCGAGACAAACAGAAGGAGATAACAGCGGGGAAAAGGGAAAGGGAAAAAAGACTGATGGAGGAAATTAAATTTAAAAAGGAGAGGAAGCCTGGCTGGTGTGGCTCAGTGGTTGAGGTTCGACCTATGAACCAGGAGGTCATGATTTGAATCCTGTCAGGGCACATGCCTCAGTTGCAGGCTTAGTTCCCAGTAGGGGGCATGCATGAGGCAGCAGATCAATGATTCTCTCTCAGCATCGATGTTTCTATCGCTCTATCTCTCTCCCTTCGTCTCCCTGAAATCAATTTTTTTTAGAAATGTTTAAAGCAGAGGGACACATCTGCTCTGTGGCTTTGCCCATCTTCTTCCCTAGTATTCTCTCATACTTGGACAGCCAGATGGTCCATTCTGAGTCCCCGTCATCACCTTCACAGGTCACCGTGTGCCTGCAGAAGAAAGAGGGAGATTTTGAGATTCAGCAATGATGACTGGTACCTGCCACACCTAGACCTGAGGAAGCTGCAATGACTAGATCTGCCTGAGGCCCCTGTTCCCATCCAGGACCCAAAGAAGCTTGGCTGGACCAGAAATCAACCACCCTGATCTGTCACATTCTCTGGGCCCTTCTTAACATGGCCCCTGTCTGGTTCGCAGGAAACTAAGATAAAATTCTTCCCCTTCATTAAGTCCTGAAGGCAACTGGTAGTTCCGGCTTGTCTTGTGGTTTCATATGCCTTTATCCCTCAGGAACTCCAGAGTTGGCTAAACTGGAGCAGAAATTGCCACAGTATAAAATCATACTCTTCAGCGCAAGGTTTCCCTTCTTAGGAAACTTTGCAGCACACCTCCCCTGACCTGTGTCAGCAACCACACTTATCTCTGTGCCTCCATTTTCCCACCCCCAAAGCCCAGGCATCTCAAGTGCCCTTTGCACTACTGCATTTCCTGAAGTTCAGACTCACCAGGACTTCCAGATCAACCTGCCTCTCTGGAGCCCCTTTCCTCATGGTTCTCCAAGAGGGAAAGTAGACCAGGATGGAAGGAATGGCTTAGATATGACTGCATTCAGCCCTGGGACTTGGAACCTGAGATGACTAGAAATCTAGGAAGACTGAATAGAGAGTAACACTCTAGTAGTATGACTGCATTCAGCAGAAAGATAGTGTCTACTTGGGAAGTACAGGTGAATAAAACTCAGGGGGAAAATATGAGAAAATGAGTCTTTTTTTTCATATTTCTCTGTACAGAATCCAACAAGACAGATATAGCAGGAGCTCCCCAAAAGAAGCTCAAAGCATCTCAGGCATGGGACTGGCTGTGCTGTCCTGCCCTGCATTTGTAAAAACAGACTCTGTGATTTCTACACCTTTTGCAGATGACCACAGCTGAAGATACCCAAGGGGTAAAAATTAAAGTCCAACTAATGCCAACCATTCCATTTTTTTTTGGTGTGAACTTTCTGTTCCTCCGTCTTAAGCTGTCATTCTCTGCGAATATACTTCCTGGAGATTATAATAATGATATAAGAACTACCATTATTGACAGCTTCATATCTGCTCAGCAACGTGATTGACAAGTTCAGAATGCATAGTCTCACTTATACTACCATCCTTGGGGCTTTATTCCCATGTTGCTCCCATAAAGATATGGAGGCTAAGAAATATTAAATAGTAAGGAAGGGAAAATAATTGCTAAGAAACTAAACACCTAGCCAAGCTACCCATCAAAGAAAGAAAGAAAGAAAGAAAGAAAGAAAGAAAGAAAGAAAGAAAGAAAGAAAAAGAAAGAAATTTTCTAACATACAGACAGTCTCAAAGTTGACCTCCCCTAGGACTTTATTGAGAGAACTAATAAAGAATGTGCATCAGGAATAAGAAATGTGAACCCAGAAAATCATAACAGTAGTCATGAGAAAAATAAAAACAGAGTATATGAAAATTAGTATTCATTTGAAAAAAAATACACATTCTACCAAAATTCAAGATGGTTAGTTAGATGACAGAATAGAGGAGAAAGGTTCAATGAAGAGTTTCTAATGTTAGGGAATATAGAAATGCCATAGATACTCAGTGATTGTGTAACACATCACTCTCAGAAACTGACAAACCCATCAGAGAATAGTAGGTAAGGAGAAGACTTGTGGTCAGGATGGCAAAGTAATAGCCAGGTATACATTGTGCTTGCCTCCTCCCATGACAACATTGAAATTACAACTATATTATGAAACAACCACCCTTGAAAGACTCCTGAAGACTTCCTGGACAGAAGTCCTGAAACTAAGGATATACAAAAGAAGCCACGCGGAAACTGGTAGTAGGGGCAGGGACATGAACCAGGCTGGTCCTACAACCACATGTGGTGCTGGGGAATCTGCTTCGGAGTTCTCTCCTGTTGAGTGAGGGGATCCAGCCCCACAATAGACTTCCCTATCCTGAAGCACCAATGCCAGGAAGAGGAGTCCCCACGACATCCTGCTGTGAAAATCAGCAGGGATTCTGTGTGGATGAGGTGGAGGCTGCTAGAGACTCAGGCATCCTCTTAAAGGGCCAGAGCACAGTCTCACTGGCTCACAACCCCTTCCCTAAGCAGCATTAAGGGGGCAGTAGATTGAAAAGAGTATCAGGGACAAACAGGGAGGAACGGAATTGTCTGGCTTCAGAGTGAGAGCTGGAGGGACGGCTCTGTCTGGGACAGAAGGGCTGGTGGAGGCCATGGTTTCTTTGTTGAGCTCTCCCCCCACCCTGCCTGCAGGCACAGGCAGTGCCAAGTCTGAGTCTCCATCAAACTGCTAATACCACTTGCCTCACCTGGTGATGCCCTGAGACTGGGCTCCATGCAACTCACTCAGGCCAGAACCTCCTTCACCAGCTCTTCCTCACACGCAGCTGGCCTCTGCCTGTGCTGTGGGTTTTCCTAAAATCTCTGAAAGGTCATAAAGCCTAAACAAGCAGCTGCTGGCCTCAGAGTGAACTGTATGTCCTGCTGAGTGGTCCCAAGCTCGGGGCACAAGTGGCAGCTGGCCTCGATTTGCAGCAGAGCCTCGCCCAGGCAACTCCGAGCCCAGCACAGGCAGATACCAACTATACATTGCTTTTTAGCTCCTACCATGAAGCCCCAGGCCAGGTACAGGAATCCGTTGACCTTGGCTTTTACCAGAGGCCTTCCCAAGAGGCCCAAATACCAACACACCTGGTGGCCAGCTTAGAGCACTCCAGAGCACCAGCCATTTAGCTCCACAGTGACACGTACAAGGGGTGGACTAGGCTGGCACCAGCGCCCCACTAAGGTGAATTCCAAGCCTTGGGGTTAGCCCTCCCACAACAGCACATCTACCGTAGTCACAGTCAGTCCTCACAACCAGTCAGCCTGAGGGTCAGTCCCATCTACTGACCTGCCAGCAACAATCATGGCTCAATTTCACACAGCACACACAAGAGCCTGGAGCACACAGCTCAGGAGAGCAGGGAAACTGTGCCACTGGGCCCCAGATCTGCCAATTCACAACCTGTCCAGCAGGCAGGAGGTATAGCAGGAGACCCAGAAATCTGGGGAACCCCTTTGGGAGAGGGCCATGTTTAGAAGAGCAAGCAGAGCTGGTCCTGCTGTGCTGTAGGAAACATGGTGGTGGGCAGCAAGTAAGGGGATCCCTAACTCCAGGGCTTCCAAGAAATTGAGGTATAAAACCACACTGAGCCTCAGTGTGCACTCTCTAGTCTATGCATTTCAAGACAAGAGGGCCCTTTGCTTGGCCAGGCCCAACCCCATGCCAGCTTGTGGAAGTGAGGTCTCTGGAGAGGAGGTCTGCACTGGGAGCTCTGTGTGCTCAGAGGTGCAGAGGCACAGCTGCCCCGTTCCCCTGCCCAGGCCCTTGGGCCCCATGGAGCCCCACTGCAGACCAAGAGCTGGGATGTGGGAAAGGCCAGCAGCTATAGGACACAAGCGCTGACCTGGCCAGGGTCTCCATCTATCCCTCTGTGTGCCTCTCTGTGCTCCCTAAGCTTGGCCCTGCACTGTCAGGCATTCACTCAGTCTCTGGCTCCAGCAGGTTCCAGGCCAAGTTTAGCTCAGCCTCTGATGCCTGCTCAGGAAAGTGCTGCATAGCTAAGAAAATAACAGCCCTTCTCCCTTAATTTACACCTGGGCTCTCCTCCAAGACCTGGATCTGACCCTCAAGGGGTCCAGACCACCATTTCTTGACCCACTCCCAACAAGGTGCTTCTGAGACAGGCCAAAGTGGGGGTCTCCCTCTCTGGGATCATCCTTGTGTCCTATACTAAGTGGAAATGCCTCTCAGATTTGAGCAACAGAAGTCAGGTGACCGGGAGGGATGCTTGGGAACAAGCTGATTTGGTTCCTACCCAGCAGGACACTCAGTGAGCGCTGAAGGCCTGGTGTGAATAGTTAGCTCAGGTGTTTGGCCTAGAGTGGTGCTGGGGTGGGGTACAGACACCATACAGGGTTCTTTCTTCCACAGTCAGGCCTCCACCTTGGCCCCAGCACCTCACCTCAGCTACAGACTGGGACCACAAGGGCCTCCCTGGATTCTGGAGTTCATATTTCAGGCCATCTTTCGCTCTCTTTTTACCCCAGGCCCAGGGAAACCCACTGTGACCCAGCCTAGAGATGACTGAACCAGGGGCCAGCTGGGCTGTAAATGCAGGGAACTCGGCCCAGGTGTCCTTCAAGACCAAGTCAAAATCAGAAAAATGCACCAGGAATAATACAGAGTGTGGTCTGAAGGTCAGATAGATAAGGGACAGGCTGAGTCTCCTTGCCCGGGTCCCTCCTCTCTGTAACTTGGCCTGAGCTCTTCCTACCCACTACTCTCCATGCATCCACAGGAACCCAGGGGCAGATAGCACATTAGCTAGTTCTGCTGCTTGAGTTTCTTTAGAGAAGACATAGCGAGGGCTGGGCTGAACCTTCCTGTGCCCACAGAGGAAGCTCTAATGGACCATGGTGAGATGGGGGCAAAAATCCTTGTGAAACAGCCAGCAGGGGATGAGGAAACAGAAAAACAATCTGCCTCAGATACAGCCCAGACTGACTCGGCCCCATCACCCCCATCAGCCTCTGCAGTCTCCTTGGCCAATGACAATCTCAGCTCTGCTTGGTTCCCATGAGTCACAGGGAGCTCAATCACTCCAGTCAGCCCCTGCAGGGTTGGGTGAGCTTTTAAGGTCAAGAAAGTTCTCCTGGAATGGAACTAATATCCAACTATATAGGACAATTCCTGTGGAACTGGTTCTCTCTTTGTGTCCATGAAAAATGTTTCCTCCTTCCGGCCTCAGTGAGGACACGAGTGTTTCACACATACAGTGTCTGGCGCATAGAAGAAACTTAATGTTGAATGAAGAAAAACATATTTTAAAATCCACAACAACAAAAAAATTGTTCTTCCTTAACAATTTCCTGTCATAATGTCACTACCTCCCATGTTTCACTTCTGCCATTATTTTCTGATAAGCATGAGGAAGTGCCTGCGGGGATCCACAGGATGTAGGATTAAATCCTGGCCTTGTCTTTGAATAATTGTGTGAACTTGAAAGTGTGGCTTTATTGCTGTGTCTCAATTTCTTTGGTAAAATCTGTAAACTAAGGATTGTTTTTGGACATTTAAATGAATACCTACCTTCCTTGATATGGGGTTGGGCAAATGTTAACTATCATTACCATCATTTTCATCAAACTACGATTGTGGTACCCCTCTTTGTGGTTCTCAACTGTGTATGTGACAATTGTGCTTTAAGCATTGTTATTGCGGAAGAGGGGGAGGAAAATCAGGAAACTCCTGCCATGAAAAGGAAAACCAGAGGTAGGAAAGCAAACTGGTGAACCCCTGTGTTTCTGAGCTGGGATGGATGAAATGGTTGCTATTTAACTTATGAGGAAGGAGAGGGGTGATGTTTCCTTGGGCCCCATTTCAGGCACACAGTCATGGCTCTTTATTGAGAGTAGGACCAGGGCAAGGTTCAAGCAAAAGCTAACATGTAGATAGACAAGGAGAATTTAGTTGCATAAATGGTCAACAATGAAGGTGTAACTAAGTCCAGAGAGCAATACATCAATGAGTCAGCTGTCAGACCTGGTGAAACCCAGGAGTTAATGACACTGGCCTAGCTTGCACTAGCAAATGCCCACTGCACTTCCCTCAGAAATGGAGAGCTCCAGGATGCATGCAATGAATGGAAACACAATTCTAGGGAAAGGGATTGTAAATCCCTGACTTCTTTGTGGGTTCCAGCATGGTGGAACGCTGGGTGTGATTGGTCCCTTGTAACCAGGTAACTGCGGAATGTGTTCTGATTGGGTGGCAGCCGCCAGGAGAACAGACTTCAGTTGAGAAGCAACTGTGGAAGGAGAAGGAGCTTTGGCTGTGCTCTCTTCCCACTGTGGTTGTAGCTCTCAGGGCTCTTCTGATCCCTATCCGTTTTCAACAAGTGGTGTTGGTTGCTGTCCTCACAAAGGAGTCATCCAAAGAGGTGCAGCTTCTGGGGTGTGGCTGGGCCCTGAGCCCCCCCGCCCCCGACCACCCTCACCCCAGAAGGCCGGGCAGCCCAGAGGCCAAGCAAACAGTGGGTGAGCCCCACCTGCTTGTGCGGTGAAGCCTTGGGGCTGCCAGCAGGTCTAGCCTTCCTTGGGGGGAGGGACTGCTGAGGGTTGTGGGGTGGGGGGAGGGAAGTGGGGTGTGAGTGAACCAGCAGTAGCAGTGAGGAGTGGAGGTGAGCCATGGGGAACTGGTGCACCTGCTGTCTGAAGCCCAGTGACAGCCCCAGCCCCACCCCCAAGCTGGATGTGGGCTCCAGCCATGTTAAGTCAAAGTGTGAGTCTGAGGTTCATGAAGAGGCTGCCACGGGCACAGGGGCAGTGGAAACAGTGCCTGCTACCCCGAAGTCTGAGAAGTTGAATTCTGAGAAGTTGAATTCCTTAGCCTTCAGGGGCTACCACCAGAAGAACATCAGCGCCCCAGTGACGCTCCAAGGTAAGAAGCAGGAAATGCCATCTGCTCTTTGGCGTACCTCTGGCCTCTGCTGCCTCCACAGTCCCCTGGGAGGACTCACTGCCTCAGGCTCCTTCCAGCTGGAGCCAGCTTTCCTAGGGATGGGCACCTGGGTTCCCCACCCCTGCTTCTTTCCCCCTTGCGGGCGATGTTTTTCCCTCTTTACTACCTGAGCAGCAAGGTAGGATTTTGACACTCCTGCTTGCCTGCTGACTTTCCTCACTGCTTTGTTCAGTTGAGCTTGCTTGCTGGAAAAGCCACACGTGGCCAGGTTTTTCAGTTGATTATGACAGAAGTACAAGGAATGAGGGTTCCATTATATTTGAAGTAATGCAGCAAAATAAAGCATGGGGTGTCCTACCCACATGTTCATGGGGTATGTGTGTATTTTTCTTGTTTTAAGCTAATCGCTTTTCGTTAGGTTTGCTGTGTTTCTCAAGTTTCTTCCAGAGCCATGGGTGACTCACAGTAGAGTGGAGACAATAAAGGAAAAGCTACACCATGGCCCTCTCTGCCCTCATACGGGACTGTTACTGTGGTGCCCATCCCACACCATAGGAGGCAGCGTGGGAAACGGTACAGCCCAAGACCCTATTCAGAGCTTTTATTCTTCTTCTGGCCTTTGTGAGAGCAAAATGACCTTGTGTGCTGTAGACAAGTGCAATTAAGGCTAACATGTTCATTTTCCTTTTTATTTTTTAAATATTTTTTAAAAATAGTTTATTGATTGTTGGAGAGAGAGGGAGAGGGAGAGAGAGAAACATGGATGTGAGAGTAACATCGACCTGCTGCATCCTGCATACCACCCCTTAGGGACTGAGCCCAAAACACAGGCGTGTGTCCTTGACCAGGAATGCAACTGGCAACCTTTTGGTGCAGGGGACGATGCCCCACAAACTGCAACTCCAAGCAGGGCTACTAAGCTAGCACTCACTTAAAATGTAAATTTAAAATGGTTACTTTCCAGTTGAGTAAAGACACTTTGATTTTTAGTGAGGCATTTTAGTTGATTACCAATGAGTAGTTGCGGTCATTTCCAGGGAACCTCATGAGCCTGGGTACTAGTGCCTGGCCAGAAACTGGTACTCAGAGCGTTAAGTCTTAGATCCTGTTGGTTCAAATGAGGTGGGTATAACTGTACAGCAGACGCCACTACTGGGTAGAGGTTCAGATATGCAACAGCTAAACTTTTTCATTAGCTATCGTGTCTCTCACCTGGTCTAATTTGCTTTGCCCTTTTCTTCTGTACATGGAGAGTCTTTCATTTGTACCTAATATAGGTGATATGTTAGGTCAAAAAGTAAAACTAAGTTTTTAGATTTTACTCAGGGGGCTCATCTTTCCACCTAATTCAAACTATAAATTTTGTTGTAAAGTATTTGAAATGGAACAAAATTTTGTCTCATTTTGTATGTGGTAGTTTCTCAGATAATGGGCCACTGTTATTTTTCTATGGCTTTTGTATCAGAATTGACCAGTTAATTTGTTTTATTCTTAGAACAAGACAAGAGGAAGAACAATGATGTAAGTAAACAGTTGAAGAGTTAAGAAATTAATAGTTTGATATAAAAGTTGTCTGCTGTGATTCCTAAAAACTATGATGGATGGATACTGATAGCATGGACTTTATTTGTAGGTTTCTCATTTGTAGGTTTTCTCAATCTCTTCTATTTTCCTAATTATTCTAGATTGAAGGAGAATTTGTTTCTTCAAATAGTGATACTTTTCAAAAAATATATGGTCTGGAACTTCTGATTAATAAGGAAAAAATGGCTTTGCAGTGAAACAATTGAAACAAGCAAAATGTTTTTATATAACATATGGATGTTTCTGATTAGGCTGCTGGAAATTTTTAAATATTCTGTATTTTAAAAGGCGTCGAGTAGATTTTTCCCCTGGCGATCTCTTGTGCATTTGTGGTGGGTGCTGATGGGAAAGTATGACAGCATGAACAAAACTATTTTCTATGAAATGAGGAAGGACGGCTCATGTGAATTAGTTTTCAAAAAGAATAAAACCAAACATATTACAGTTATTAGTATTTTCTGATATTCAAAAATGCTACTGTTATTCTCAAATATTTACAATGATTAGTTATTGGCCTTACTTTAAGGAAGAGAATTGTCAAAACAAAGTTCAGGCCATGTCAATATTTGATTATGGCTGGATTGTTGGGCTCTTTACAAATCAATGGGTACTTCTCAAATAAATGGGTACTTCTAACGTGTGTTAAGGATAGTTTGTTCTCTAAAGGTTCTCAAACCTTTTATCGTCACCTCTCCAATACCACTGCAGATAAATTCTAAATTGTATCTGCAGTAAGATTAACCGCCCAGATGTAAATTATTTAAAGAACCTGCCAAGTACTCACACTGCTGCTTTGTCCCAGGTTCTGTGCTCAGCAGCTAGAGGTAGGAGAGGAGTCAGAGTCCTCCCTTCCCTGGAGAAGCTTAGGTTTCTATGAGAGGGGTATCCTGTAAGCAGTTGATGCGTGTGACAAGTGGCCACTCGGATGTGGGAGTGTGCAGGAGAGAAGCTGGGTGGTGTGGCTGCTGGTGACGGTAGCCTGGAGGTAGGTGGGGAGGAGTTAAGCTTGCTGGACCAGGAAGAAGAGGGCTTGTAAGCAGAGCACACAGCCTGCGTGAGGCAGGATGGAGGTGAGTGTCAGATGACCAAGAGAACAGAATTAACATTTAGAAATGAGTGGAAACTATTCTCTGAGGTTCTCACTTGAGTAGTGTAATGATAGTCTTCCTTAAACATGAAGTGAGAGGTGACTTCTGAAAGTTGTTTTATCTAGTTTTGGGGAAAGTGAAGCTCAGAGAGACCTGTGGCCCCAGCTTGATAGCAAATGGGAAGCCCTGGCACACACACACCTCTGATCAAACATGCTTGTTTGTCTCTCTGTCTCCTGAGCTAATACTTATGAGAGCCTTTCATTTACTGCAAGAAATGGTCGTGGAGTTTTATTATTCTAAACTTTTTACACTATTATAAAGGGGATTTATAATAGGGGTTTGCCAGGTTTGATTATAGGTTCTTATCAAAGGCAGCATTTTATAAGCCATTCCTTAAATCTGTGGAAGTTAGACTATCTACTGGGTTTACAGAGAGCTGCACATGACATCACACTCAAAAAGTTCATGGACTGTGTAAGAAAAATCTTAATGCTTAATTGTTTGACATTTTAACCAAGAGAAAAAACAGACACTCTTATAGGTTTAGGATACATACTATGACATTTGCTTCTCTTTCCCTCTACGTCAGGAATTTCCAGGGTGCCTTGCTAAAGGATACAGGTCATGCCCCACGGTGTTTCTCTCTGACCATGCCATCAGACAGCCGGATTTTAAAACCACCATCCAATCGTGAGTCCCACTAGGTTGCTGCAGGCTGAGTGACAGACCCCCTTCTACTGAAAGCACCCTACTTTTCCGTAGTTTCAGCCACTTCGTTGTCCTTCTCAGTGACCAGGTTAAGAAGCTGGTGTCAATTACCTATTGATTTCAAGGACCTAAACATGAATTTCAATTCCCATGTTACCATTAGAGTGAGTGGAAGAAGGGAAAGCCAGTTAGCAAATAAGAACCCGTCCCCCGCCCCCAAGTCTTCTTCTTTTCTGTTTTTAAGACATTGTTCACCATAATGAAAAGGAGATGTGCTTTTTATTGGGTGTTTCTATTAAAACATTTCTTTATGGGACATGGGCCTAAAACAGTGCACAGCACTTTGGAAGCTACTCTTGCAAGAAGAAGCAGCTTGTCCCCTACTGGCACCAGAGTGTATCTGCATTAAAAGTTAATTGGATTTTTAAAAAAATATATTATTTATTGATTTTCTACAGAGAGGAAGGGAGAGGGATAGAGTTAGAAACATCGATGAGAGAGAAACATTGATCAGCTGCCTCCCGCCCACCCCCTACCAGGGATGTGCCCGCAACCAAGGTACATGCCCTTGACCGGAATCGAACCTGGGTCCCTTCAGTCCACAGGCCAACGCTCTATCCACTGAGCCAAACCGGTTAGGGCAAAAGTTAATTGGATTTTGTCAGATTTTTCTCATCGTACATTTTTCCCAGCGCTATTTCTGTATGAAAATTTACTTTTCCTTCCTACCCCCTAAAACACATCAGTCTTAAAGAACAACTTTTTAAGCTAATTCCTTTGTGAGTAAAATTTGTTCAACTGAAGTTTTAATTTCATAGGTATATTAAATTTAATTAAATATGTATAGCTTTAGGCAGGTTTATACTTAAGCAGCCATGAACAGTGTTATGATGATAAAAAGTATTTATTAATTTCCCCACAGTCTACCCTTGGAGGTGAACTTTAAAAAAACCCTAAGATGACACTTCTAAGCTTATTTAAGAGAGAAAATACATATACTGTCCAGCTTCCGGGTTCTCATGGGGGTTGTCCAAAGTACATTATCAGTGTCTCTGGAATCTGAGTGCTGATATTCCAGCACACAATTTGGGGAATGCTCATTGACAGTATTAATATATTCACCTTTAATTGTATTTTTCAGCCTTAAAGACATAATTAGATTTAAAACATAATTTTTATAATGTACCAACTTTTTGTTAATTAAATTATTAGTAACGTCTACTTTAGTTAAAAATAGCAAGTTCACAATTATAGTAATGTATCTTTTTTTCTCACACTTATAACAGTAGTTGAGATCAAATTGTGTTTCAGCAAAAACTGAGCCCCATCTCTCTAAACTCCTGAGCTTTGGGACCTATTGAGTAATCACTGAATGTTTTTATTCAGCCAAGACACTAAATCCTGGAGTAAAGAATAACAACACTCAACTTTGCATACATTCTGTAGCTTCTTTTGAATTCAAAAGACTCTGATGTTACAGAATAATTCAAAAGTAGTTGTAAAGGTTAGCCATGCCCAGACAAGTAGGTTTCATGCTTCTTTCTCCAGATTAGTCTAATTCAGGAAGTGCAGTAAATTTTCATTTGCTGTCCTTCACTTTTGAAAATGGTCATTCAGCAGATTCACTATTGGTGAAACAAGGGTTTATTGAGGAAATTAATAGAGCTAACTGAGTTTTGAGAATGATTTTGAAAAATGTTCATCATGGTACATTGTTCCCAATGGCGTGCAGTCTTTATTAGAATCACTTACGAAACTTTTCTAAAAATGTATGTCTCTAAATGCATGCATTTCATGCCCCGCCCAACACAGTCTCAATGTCAAGCAGAGGAAAACTGTGAGGCATGATTACAAGGGCAAAAGCATCCAGGGAGGTTCTGCTCTCATTGCAGCTCCTGGGAGCTTTATAAACAACCCCATGTCTTCCCAAAGCCAGTGAAGGCTGCAAGTCTCTGGGTGGAGATGGGCAGTGTCTCCAGCTCCTCAGGGGATCCCAGGGAACAGCCAAGCTCGGGAGCCACTGCCTGGTTAGAGCGTAGGGGAGAGAGGGCCTCCTCGCTGTTGGCAGGACCTTGAGCAAGTCAGTTTCAGCCTTGGATTTCTTACCTGTAAAATAGGTTGTTGAATTAAATGTCAAATAAGGTTCAGTGGTCCTTTTCCGCTTCTGTGCTTCGAATTCTGTGACTTTGACATCAACTTGAAGAGGAAGCTGTTCGAAGCCCAATAGAAGTATCCCTCTTGGATGCTCGCGGTGTTACAGGCCTTTTTACAGCGACTCATATTCCACAGCCCCAGTTATGACATTCAGATTTACCTTCTCTCAGTGAATTTGAGCTTCTTTAGACACGGAGATCAAAGGAAAAAAGCTTATCCCTTAACTCCGAGGACCCCGTTGTTGCCTATGACACCACTTCTGTGAATAACTTAAAAATCCAGTCACTTACACAGATCTGAGCACTTACATCTGATCATGAAAATTTCATGTAATCTCATTAGGAAATAAGTGTTATTAATATTACACTGTGAAGCATGATGCTGCGTTGTTAGCATTGCTTGTGTCAGGATAGCGAGACCTACTGATGTTGTGGCCTCTTACACTTGCCACTCAGTTTCCTAATAATTGTTTAAAAGTGATGTTAAACAACTTTTTGGTGCAGAGCATTTTATTTACTTGTAAGAAAATAATGGAAAATGGGTGTGTAGGTGGGTAGTGAAATAAATCAACTGAAATGCAGGGCCTAACAACTTTTCTAAAAGTACAATGACTACTGTATGGCTTAATCAAGCACGTGCACAAATCCATATAACATGTACAGGATGAAATGTACCATGGGTACAAGGGCAAATGATGGGGGAGTGTGTATTAACATGTACAAGGTGGGGCCAAAGTAAGTGTACAGCTGTGAGTATGTGAAAGAGCAAAATAACTAAAACAAGGGGCAAAGTCCCATTATAGGATACTGATGGGAATGAGGATTCCAAGACCACCGGGCAGCTGGGATGGTCTTCCTGCTCCCCCCAACCCATTAACAATTGTTCTCAAACCTAACATAATAAAACCAATTGTTACAATTCCTTTTTCTTCCACAGTGTGACTTTGGCTATATATCACATCATAAACTACAGGTGAGTTTTAAAACCTGTATTGTTATTCTAGCTAATAAATGTATAACATATCAAATTGAGTGTTAGGTAGTAGACATTTCTGAAGCAAGCTGTAGAGTGCTTTTTATTATATTACTAGAGGCCCAGTGCACAAATTTGTGCACAGGTAGGGTCCAGCAGGCTGGCCCTGATCAGGGCCAATCAGGCTGGGCCGGCTGGGGGCCGGGACCCTGGGCATTTGGTGGGCCAGCCCTGCCCCCTGATGGAACTCGGGTCGAACTCCCGGTCCGGAGAACAATGTGCATATTACCCTTTTATTATAAGGGATTGAAGTGAATTAACTGTTTTTGTCTTAAGACCCATAACACTTGCGTTATTGAGGATCCCAAAGAGGATTTGTTTATGTGGGGTATCTTGATATTTACTGTATTAGAAATTAAAATGGAGCTTTAAAAAATAAATCCACTGTATTTTTAAACAGTTTTTATAGCATTACTGAAATTCTGAGCTAGATAATCCTTTGTTGTGGCGAATTGTCTTGCCCACTACAGGATATAATATGCAAGACAATATGAAAAATAATTATTTTCCACACCAAAATGTGAGTGGACATGTGTCATTAATTTACATTTATACAAATTTTTTTAACCTCTGGCTTAATAGAAGACAAGTGATTCTCATGTATATTCTGTCTTCAATCATTTGCCATTACTTCAATCATTTTAATCCTTTCCTTTGAAGGAGTATTGGGAAGACCCAGCCTCATGTAGCTATCTGCCTAGAAAAAGCTGTATTTACAAAGCCTCAGATAATTGTGATTATCCTTTGACACTGAACCAAAAGTCCACAACTGCTGGCATTTTAAAATTAGTTACAATGGAAATTTAAATCATAGCCATGAACTTGCAGGAAGTACTCTGTTAAGTTCATACGGATTGATCCATCTTGTAAACCAAATGCATCTTTCGCTGGTTCGTCATGTGATGATAATGTTATGCGTTAGTCATTTGGAGAGTATTGACCCACTTTCTTACCATAGTGTCCAAAACGCCCTTTTGTGAGTATCACCATCAATCCCGATAGAAAAATCTTTTACGTATTGGAAAGCTGCCAAACAGACAAAGCAAGCACACGTTTTTGCCCAGGTTGAATAGCTCAGGTGGTCTGAGCTTTGTCCCAATATGTCAAAATTATGGTTTTGATCCACGGTCAGGACACATACAAGAAATAACCAATGAATGTGTAAAAGTAAGTGGATCAATAAATCGATGTGTCTCTTTCTCTCTCTCACCCCCCGCACCACCTCTTACTCTGTTTCTCTGAAACAAACACAAAGAACAAAAAAGACAGCCCATGTTTTCCCAGATCCTGATTTTTAGCTTGATAGCTTGATAAATATACAATTTATTTTCCCTGAAGTGACAGGCTCACTTTTTACTTTTGAGAGAATGGCAGTTGTATTCTCAAATAAAGATGTAATTGTAGGGGAAAAGTGGCTTTTTCTGCTCACAGCTAAGGCACAAGCGTTTGTCCTTAACACAACCACATTTCAGTGTGCAGCAGTGCTTGAAGCACACTCTCCCCCTATGGAGAATGTGAAAACAGGATCAACGTTTCATAATACTATTCCTTTTTATCAAGGATGTCCTTAAGTAAAGCAGAATTAGTTTCAACTGCAAGTGACAGTGAAGAATGCAATGACTGCTAGTGTTAGAGAGTGGGAATTTTTGAGCACTACTGAGGCCGTGGACTATGCCTCAGATAGAGTTGTCAGTGCTGACACCAGGCCAGGCCTTGAGATATGGTCTCATGGCCCCTTCCCAGCACGTAGGCCTTCTTTCATAGAACACTGTCAGCTTTCTGAAGAACAGGATGACCCTGTGAGTAACATGGTCGTCAATGGCATGACTCTGACATTGCTTGGGAAAAACTGTTTTGTCTGGGTTACTTGCTCTGCAAGAGCAGGATGTGGTTAATGTGCTTAAAAGTGGTCCTGCACAAAGGGTGGCGGCTGCTCTCCCGACTCCCTGAGTGGAGAATGGGAGAGCAGTCACCTGGCTAGCTCAAATAAAGGCTCTTTGCTATTGCATCGGACTCGGCTCCCTGGTGGTCTTTGGGGATCATGAAATCTGGGCATAACACTAGCACAGTGTGGTAGCACTGCCTTCCTTCATGCTCACAAGCCAGTGTTGCTCATCTTTGCTTTGATACAACATTGCAAAGTCAGTGTAGACTCCGGCAATGCCTCAATGTTCCTATAACATTAGTGTTGACCGCAGGGGCCTCCTGAAAAGTGGCCTAGGGGAACCTACCCCGGTGGCCTGCAGAGCTCGCTGGTTCCAATGAGCAGAGTGTTTTAGTGCGGGGACATTTCAGTCAAAAGACTGCTCACTTTTAAATAGAAAGGCACCTTTTTAATTCAAACTTCTAACAGATACAAGAAAAAATACACACTAATAATATGATACAGGAAAATGATAAGTGGAAACACAGGAAAAAACATGAATGTCATATCCGCATGAATTAAAATTCTAAAGACATTGTTGCCCAGCACTACTGCTGTATGAAGTGTCCCTGTGTGTTCCAATGTGAGCTGGAGGGATGGAAATGTATTCGGTTTGCCAGGATTGCCTGTCAGGGAGGGTCAGTGTTTTGCCGGCACCTCTAGCTGCTCACTACAGAAAACATTGCACAGAATTTGATGTACTGAGTAAAAAGAAGTCAGGAAACCCTGTTACAGAGTCCAAGACAAATTTCTAAAACTGCTTTGTTGAAAGTTAAGCTTCCCCCTGAACCCCCTCTCACTCCTAGATGATGTGTTACTAAGATACTAACATTTCCCGAATTAATTTTTAAATGCATTTTCTTGTTTTATAGAGTTGGAACTAAAATCTCTAAAATTTTCGATGAGAGAAGGCACCCCTTCAGAGTGTCAGTTTTATTGAGGTTCTATTTGTCTCTCATACTGTGGTGTTTATTTCATACTGATCTCCTTTGAAATGAATTATTAGAAGAAAATTACTTCCTCCGGCTTCTGGTCAAAGTCATCTTCTTTTCAGTCTTCTTCCCCACTGCATGTTGTCCCTAATGATTTTACAAAAGGAGTCTTGTGTGAGGGACACGTCAGTGAGAACTGAGCCACAGCTTTGTATAGTCAGAGAGCTAAAGTGAGTAAATGTGCCCCAAGTAAGTAAATATACATTTATTAATGATATGTTTAGGAGCATCAAACAATATAAATGTTTGTAAATAAACCTAAAAGGTATGTTAAGACTCTTCGAAAAAACTGAGACAACTATTTAAATTTTAAACCAATTAAAATGACAGGAATTTCCAAATTGCCTCCCATGAGGCTCTGTAGCGACATGTTGCTGGTGCCTCCTGTGGAGCGCGGCACAGACAGAGTCTCGGGGTCACGGGAACGAGAACATGTGTTTTCAGAGCTGGTTGCAGAGAAGAGTGACATGGGGCTCAACATGCCTTGTGAGCCTAAACATAGTTTACATTTAGGTAGAATTTATAGGGAGGGTTGCGGGGGGGGGGGTGAGAACATACATAACTATATTCAGGTTGTCCCTGTATTTGTGTTCAATAACTGGTGAGTAGAGAATCAGTGTTGTTTAAGATCCATTGTTTATATGTCAAAGAGTAAAAGACATGTCACCCAATCAAAATTATTTAGGGCCAGGTGGGCACAGTGGAAGGCTGCTAGCATGCATCTTTTCTTCAGTGGGCACTTATATTGCCTTTTCTCTTTCAGCATGAAGTGATCATACAGGCCAACTTGTTGCATAACCCTGAACTGAACGTTGTCTACAGATTTGTCTGTGCCCTTTTCAGTGCTGAGCATCTCACTGCTGAGTGCGCGATTGTGACTTTGGTAAGACAGCTCTTCCAGAGGCTGCTTGTCTGTCCTGTGCACAGGCTGTGGTCCTGCTTTGCAAACCAAAGTAGGTTCCTGAAATGACCCTCAGAACTTGATTAAGCGAAACTATTAAAGGAAGTAAAACACACAGTGGGGCTAAATAATCATCGGGATTGAAAATGTTCCCATTGCTGTTTCCGTCACAAACAATTGCTATTGAAGACATGAGGGGAGATCTCCGTTTCTTTCCCCCACTCCCCATCCAACCCCACCCCCCGACCCACAGGAGACACAGGTGCATGCAGTGCACACGCACACACAAGGTGTGCTGGTCGGGTAGGATGGAGGCAGTAACAAACCCACCGGCCTTGGGACAAGCTGACTCAGTGTAGGACTAAGCTGAGCCCCAGGCTGTATTCCCCGAGCAGTTCTCATGTGCGTCCTGACTGGGAACTAGAGCCCTAGGTTCTCTGTTCCTCCAATGATGGGTGCTAATCCATTCCCGCTCTCCTCAGGGCCTGCCTGCGAAGTCACCCAGGAGAATAGAGCCAGTAGCACCTGGAAAGGCTTTGCTAGTTGCCAGCTAAGCTACAGCTGTGTAAGGACTTTTGCGTCATCCGTTCAGAATTCCTCTGTTAATATTTTGTCATTGGAAATAGGTGCTATTCTAGTGAGAAGTGGTGGGATTTGTTACTCCTCCCCACAGCAGACCTGAAGGGGAAAGTCAGCTGCATGGTGGGAGGAAAAGAATACTTAGGTCAGTGCCTCCCCATTGAGCATCCAGGTACAGCTTTGGAGAGGCAGCTTGTGCTTCTGAATAGAGACCTCAATGGGCACTGGGTGAGACACAGGCCTTTTCATGGAGCTGCCATCCCTCTGGAGAACTGAGCACCCACAGGGGAAAGGCAGGAGCGGTGCCTCCGTGGGGAGAACTGAGTAACACAGGAGGGCGAGCCTCTGTGTTGGAAGAGAGGGAGTTTTTGTGGACACGTTAAGCTTTGCTCCTGGGAGCCAGCGGAGAAGCAGTGTCTCTTAATTGTTTAAATAGAGGGAATTAGAGCAAGAATGTGAGCTAGAGATGGGGAAGTAAGAGTAGGTGTTCACATGCAGAAAAAGCATGGGAATAAAAAGTGGCAGGAGAGAGAATGAGGCAAAGAGCAGGCATCCCGTGGATACTGATGGGCTGAGTATGCTCTTGGCAGCATTCAGCAGCTGGACCACACTCTCGAGAAGCTCCCTTGTCTGGGCTTCTCTGGTTGTTCTCTCCTGGTTTTCCCATCCCTCTAGCCACTTCCGGGGATGTGTCCCTTCTGTGCTCATAGTCCTTCCAGGTCTGTGCTGAGGTTAGAAGAGAGAACGGGTAGAACAACATTCATGAAGACAGAGCTTATATTCTAGTGAGGAAGACATACTAGCTTTTTAATGAGTGTTTTTAAAGAGATGAACACGTCAGATGGTGTAAGCACCAAGAAAACAAAGCAGGATGAAGTGGTAAGGTGATCACAGGGATTTATTCTTTTAGGCAGAAAGGTCAGAAGAGCCTCTTTAAAGAGGAAACATTGGAGCCGTGCCCTGGCTGAGCTGAGGAAGATGAGGGGCTCTGGCATTGTAGGCAGGGCGGCCAAGGCACGCTTCTGAGACGGGCACATGCGTTGTGTGTTCAAGGAACAGTGAGGAGTGGCCCGTGTGGACAGAGTGCGGAATGAGGAAAGAAGATGAGGTCACAGATGGACAATATCCTATCTTATAGGGCCTGGAGGCTTGCAGGCCACGGGAAGAAGTTACATTATATTTGATGGATGGGAAACCTTTGGCAGACATTGAGTTGCGGGTGAAGTGCTCTTAAGGAAAGAGGCTATTCTGGCTCCTTGGGGAGAAGAGACTGTTGTTGGAAGTCCGAGTGGAGGCAGTAAAGTCAGGAGTCAGTAAGAGTGATGCAGGTGAGAAGTGGCCAATGCACTGGAAAGCGATCAGATTCCCACAGCTAAGGGGAGGCAAGAATTGCTAACAGATTGGAGCACGCTAGCTCAAGTGGAGCCTTTTGGTCCCAGCAACTAGGCAAGTGGCAGTGCCCTCTATGCTGATAGGGCGGCTTGGGGAGTGGGCAGTGCGGATGAAGAGCTGTGGTTTGTATTGCGTAGGCTCCGATGCCCTTAGCAATAGCAGTTTCAGTGGAGGGATAGCGCCAGGGACAGACTAAAGTGGGTGAAGGAGGGAATGGGAGGTGAGAAGCAGCATCAGGCATTGACCCTGAGCAAGATGAGAGAAGCATTCTACGGACTTGGTGTGGCAGCAGGGGACCTAGGTAAACACATTCACACTGGGGGCAGCTGGGCAGACAGGGAGGATTCTTCAAAAAGAGGCGAGGGTGGGAACAGTGTTCTGCAGAAGTGGGCTGGGACCGACTTCACTGATAGAAGGTCCGCTTCGGTGAGAAATCTCAGTTCCACTGCCACGGGAGGGCAGGTGGGGTGAATGGGCGAGTAATGGCGCACACTGAGTCTGCCAGTACAGGTGGAGGGAAGTCGGGAGGCTGTCAGTGTTGGACAAGGGCCTCTAATCATTCCCGTCAAGTAGAGTTAATCTGTAAGTAGCTCCTTCTTAGGACAGCTGCGAATGCTGAGTTTTGAGGAATGGTCGCAGCATTTCCCTGAGAACACATCATGTTCAATAAGCATTTGTTTTTGAAAACACAGTTGAGTTTGGCAAATCATCTGAGTTGTCAATCTGATAACCATCAGACAGTAAACACACTATTTAAAATTGATCTTTTTGTCTCATGCACTCTTCTGAAAGGCATGCTCTGAGGTAACAAGAAATCACAGCTTAGCTCTACGACCTACTGGGCTGCTACCTCGCCCAGTTCTCTGTAGAGGAGACGCTGAGTGCATGTCAAAGGCATCATGAGCCTCCCCGGCTGCCTGGCAGGGTTAGAGGAGCCCCAGGGACACAGAGCCTGGCAGCTCTGTCCCCCCTTGAGACCAACAGCATTTCGTGCGCCTCAGATTATGTGAGACAGAGACGCTGTGCCCACAATGACCATGGAGATGTGAGCATGAGCGGCATGAGGGGGACTGCCTGGATTTGCCGTGTTCCTCACAGAGGCACTAAGACAGGAACACGGGCAGTTGCACACACCAGCCTGGGGCTCACCTGTTTGTACTGCCTGTCCTGCTGCCCACACAGCAGCCCCTGGGAGGCGACCTGGGCTCCAGTTTTTATCTCCAGCTTGTCCCCCAAAAGGGCTAGTTACTGTGAAAAGATAGCAGTGTTTCCACTTTACCAGGGATTTACATATTCCACTGTTATGTAAGATCACCGTAGAAATATGAGCCAGGTAGGATGCATTGCACCTGGCAGGCACTCAAGTGTTTGTTGAACAACTTGAATCGATACTGAGCCTCTATGTGCTCCCTTTACCAGAGGAAAGGTAATAATAGCCCCATGCATTGCTTCAGGACGTCCTTTGCTAACATGTCCATTCATTCCTCTGGCCAAAAATTGGGCTGAAAGTTCACATGGACAAAGTAGGCAACAGAAATGTCAGGTTTACAACTATGACTTGGCCTCTGGCTTTGGCTGGCCAAGCAGTGTCTAGAACCTAAGGATAGAAGGCATTTCATCCTTGCCAGGTGGCTCAGTGGATAGAGCAGTAGCCCACACACCAAAGGTGCATGGGCTCCATTCCTGGTCAAGGGCCCCCACCTGGGTTGCAGGTTTGATCCCCTCCCGAATCAGGCAAGTGTGGGAAGCAACTTATAGATGTGTGTCTGTCATATAGATGTTTTTCTCTCTGCCTATCTCTCTCTCCCCACCTCCCTTCCTTCCACTCTTTCTAAAAATCAATGAAAAAGTATCCTCCCGTTAAGATTAACAAAGAGAAAAAAAAGGAATTTCAAAAATGGATCAAATATGTCATTTCTAACACTTCTTTTTTATATGTTTTTTAAGATTTTAATTTTATTTTATTTTTAAATCCTCACCCGACGATATTTTTACCATTGATTTTTTTTTAGGGAGAGTGCAAAGGACAAGGAGAGACAGAGAGAAATACTGATGTGAGAGAGACACATCCATTGGTTGCCTCCCACATGCCCCTGACCCAGGCCAGGAGTCTGCAACCAAGGTACAGGCCCTTGACTGGAATCGAACCCAGGACCCTTTAATCCACAGGCTGACGCACTATCCACTGAGTCAAACCAACTAGGGCTTCTAACGCTTCTTCTCAAGCATTTACACTGATGGAACGTGAATGACCGGTGCTCTACTTTTGCAGATTTTCATGGAAAGGCTTTTGGACTATACAGATATTGACATGTGTCCCACTAATTGGAGAAGAATACTTGTGGGATCCGCTCTTCTTGCCTATGAGTATAGGGACCAACAGGCTCTGTGGGGCATGAACTACTGCCAGCTCATCCATAACATCGTTACAGTCGAGGACATGTGAGTTTGTAAGGTTTTGGTAAACCTCCTAACCCTTTTCCCATACCTCATTTGCACCCATAAAGTTTACATGTTAAGAAATATTTTTAAAGGTTACATTGTGCAGAGAACTGAAATAGGCATAAAATTATATACTTCTTTCTATCTACCTTTCGTGTACCAATTCATATTCCTCGTCATTAATTAGTAGGTCTTGATGTATTGTTGTAAAATGTGCCTGGTAATTTGAAATGTGTTTCTCCGGTGTTTTTTTACATTTTACAAGCTAACTACAGAACAAGAGTACAGTAACTATCTTCGTGGCTTTCTTAAAGCCATCTCCCAGTTCCAGTCTAGTTTTAAGGGACAGACACTGGCTTTGAAATAAATGTTTGGCCACTGTTAGTGTCTTAGGGCCTCTAGACCAGTGGTTCTCAACCTTCCTAATGCCGTGACCCTTTAATACAGTTGCTCATGTTGTGGTGACCCCCAACCATAAAATTATTTTCGTTGCTACTTCATAACTGTAATTGTGCTACTGTGAATGAATCATAATGTAAATATCCGAGTTTCCTGAGCACTGAGCAACCACAGCAGTGCCTTGTGGGGGCCATAGGTTAACCATGCGGGGGCCCTTCTGAGATGGCATGTGCAGGAAAGTGAAACACCAGCGTCACGGAGGGCTTTCGGTCTGGCCACACTGACTGCTGTGGAGGGCTCTGGGGGTGGTCGGCGGGATGAGCCACAGAAGTACCCAGCAGACTCTCAGAGTGCCCACCTGGCTGACAGTGAGAGTGTCTTTGTGGGTGGCATTTAGAATCAGGTGAAGGCACACTTCTCAACTATGCTGAAGAGCACAGGAAGGTCAAGATCCTCATGGGCAGAGGCCAGAGTTTGGTTTTGAAACCTTTGCTCATGAATCTGGATGCCTCTCATGCAGAATCACCCAAGTGCATATTGACAGCTGTATGGAGGCTACTGGTGCCTCAGGGAAGGGACAGAGATGGCCAGCAGCTGGCAAAGTGGCTTTTGGTGAAGACGACCCCTTTGATAACAGTGCAAACTGAGGAGTCCCGGTGCCCTTGCTGGCAGCCATCTTGGCAGCCAGTTTGACAGCAAATGATAACTGAAATAAATGGGAGCACTTTAGGAAGTTGCAGAAGCTAAAGTGACTTTGGTCAGCACTGTCATCAGTCTTCAAAGCGGTCCCTTGAAGGTAGGAAATTTTATATTCGTGCCCCACGATGATGGCCACTGACCTTTTCTCAACACCTGCAGCTCAGCTGCCTGGGCTCTGGTTAGAGGTACAGCATCAGGGAACTGCAGGGCAATGTGTGGGATCTCACTCCTGGGAGCTCCGTGGGCAGTGGGGGCGGGTCTGGGGCCAGGATGGCTAGTTGTAAACAATGCTTTTTGAGCATGAACAGAGGCACAAGGGAGCTCTGTGTACACTAGGCTGCTTTTGTTTATGACCTTTGCAGGTTGGAAGGCTTGACACCAGTGTTTAGTGTACATTGGTTTCGTCCCCCTGCTGTTGACTACCATTTGGAATGGTCACATTTTGTATCTAAATTGAAAGTTCATGTCTATCAGCTTTTCTTAAAACTTCCCAACATCTATGTGTGTTTTTAGGTTATTAAAAACACAGTATTTCTCTCTGTCTCTCCTTGTCTCTTCCACTCTCCCAAAAAAAAAAAAAAAAAAAAAACAATGAAAAAAATATCGTCAGGTGAGGATTTCCCTTAAGAAGCATAAATAAAACGGAGCAGCTGATATTCAGAAAATTTTATTGTAAATAGTAGGCTGTTCAACTCACCATTTAAAAATAAATAAAAAATAGCCCCAGCTGGTTTGGCTCAGTAGATAGAGCATCGGCCTGCGAACTGAAAGGTCATAGGTTTGATTCCAGTCAAGGGCACTTGCCCGGGTTATGGGTTCGAACCCCAGTGGGGAACTTGCAGGAGACAGCTGATCTATGATTCTCATCATGGATGTTTCTATCTCTCTCTCCCTCTTCCTTCCTCTCTGAAATCAATAAAAATATATTTTAAAAATAAAATAAATAAATAACCAGAAGATGCATATTCTGTAGTCATGCTTTTCTTCCATGATTAAACATCTATTAATAGACCTCTGATAATCCTACGAAGGGTCTGTATTTGTACACAATTAAAAGATAGCACTGGAGAAAATATAGAAGCGATAGTAAAGTTTATTTCTTCCTGTAGGAAGTAAGTCCTGAATAGCTGGTTATCAAAACATAATCTGATTACGTGTCTATATGAATAGGAAAATAATTTTAGAAATAGGTTCTTTTTGGTTTAAAGTTCAACAAATAATAAAACCTTCTATCAGCTCCTATTCTGACTGCTCTCCAGACAGGAGAACATCCACTTTCATTGAACTGTCCAGTGGGTAACATATTAAAGCCTTAAACTAAGAAAACAGGTTTGTTAGAATTTAAGCCTCTCTCATGATTGTTCTCGTGTTTGTCATTTTTATAGAATTAACTCTATCACAGGAGTGCTGTGCAAGTAGAACAATTTACTCTAATTTTATATTTATTTATTCAGCAAGTGAAAGGAGTCCATCACATAGCAAAGCACTGCTCCCAAATTTCCTTTCACACTTTATTGGAGTCACCCCTGTGGGCAGGCTCCCCTTCTGCTCAGGCAGGGGCAGGGGTGCTGAGCAGGCAGGAGGCAGCCCCACGTGGGAGAACACGGTTGGAGTCTGACCATCAGAGGTCAAGTCCTAAAGAGGGCTTAATCCAGCCAGGTCACCTATCTTTCATGTTTCTGTCTCCATAGTTTAAAAAGTGCAGCCTGGACTGTCATAGGGACGATTTCTCATCCCAGTGGGGATGAGGTGAACAGAAACTTCCCTTTTGTTTTCTGCTGTTAGTCCCATGCACTGAGTGGGGGAGGGGTCCCCTTTCCCATAATATGTGGCTGGTTTATTTCTTTATTTCTTTATTTATTTATTTATTTATTTATTTATTTATTTATTTATTTATTTATTTATTTATGTATTTATGTATTTATACTTGAAGAAACCTTATTGCCTCAAGAGTGTTGCCCCCTCAGATAGTAGTGGTGGCTTCCGATGGATCCATTGTTGCCCTGGTGATGTGCCCGCTTCCTTTGTTGGTACTTCTATACTTCCACAAGCCCCTTCCTGTGATGGGCCTGGTGAAAATGCCTGCAAGTTTCTTAGGGCTAAGAAGCAGCACACATCATTCCTTTCCTCTGAACACGACAGCAGACCCTGGTCAGTGAGCCAGAAGCATGAATCCACAGCTGCACTCAAGGGACTCTGAGCCCCCCAGTCAGCAGCAGGAGAACAAAAGGGAGCGGTCACCTCTTCACACTTCTCCCAACTCCAAGTGCCAGGATGCAGGAAGGACCTCAAAGAGCTGCACCTTGCTTGATGGTTAGAGTCTTAGTACAGCTGGGTAACCTTGACTTGTTTCTAAACAAATTCAGAGTCATCCTAGTAGCTCAGAATGATACCTTTGAAGATAGCCCAGTTGACTAAAGTTCTGTGCTGGTTTTGTCTCCTCCTCGCCCCTAGGAATGAGATAGAAAGATATTTTTTACGTTTCATTCGGTTTGATATTAAGATTACTTGCTATAAGTATGCCAGATATTACTTTGACCTTCTAACCTTAGCCGAAGAAAACAACATGGTCGATCTATTTGAACCTTTTTGCAAAGTAGAGCACTGAACCCAGAGGTAAGGCTGTGGAATCACTAAGTGGGGTTTTCTGTCTGTCACCTAAACCAATATCTGTTGATAAATTCTATGAAACAACAATTAGGAAAAAGGAAAGCTTTAAAAAATTAGCACATTAAATAAGACCTTATTAACTCTTTCACATCATATATCTTTTTTTTTTTTTTTAATATTGCAACTCCTCCTTTACTATGGTGCCATTCTCAGAATGTCCACAAGAGAGCATTAGTGCAACTTCTTCCTTACTAGGGTGCTGTACTCAGAATTATGGTGCCATTCTCAGAATGTCCACAAGAGGGAACTATTGCATCTAATCCCTCACTAGGGTGCTGTTGTCAGAATGTCCAAAAGAGTCACCATTGCAACCCCTCTCTGCAGAGCAAGAGCCCTCTAGGTCGCTCAGTAGGGTTTTCTTTAAAAAAAAGAAAAGAAAAGATTCACAACTGAAATGGACACATTTAAAATGGACGCTTTCTGTAGTACCTTCGTGGCACTTTAGAATAAAATGTTATCTACAGTAATTAACGTGCAAGTGAAATAGTTCCTTATGATGCTTCAATCATTAGACCTCCCTACCTTCCAGTAAAGTACAGCACATGCCTATGTCATTAAAATTTGCTTAGAGTATGTAATAACTAATGAAAATTGGATACAATTTGAATAGCTCACAAAACATTGATTTTTGCCCAAGTGTATGTTTAGTATGTTTAAGGAAAATGTACAGGCAACAGATGATATTGTTGTTAGGAGCCTGTCACACCCTTGACACCATTGAGAACCCAGAATTTAAATAATTCTAAATTCCTTTGTTCTGGCAATCGAATTGTAGCCCTTCAGGGACTTCCCTTAGTGAGTTTGCAGAAAGAGGCATCCACAGGACCTGGCAATGTAGACCTCAGCTACCCAAAGGGACAGGAACTGTATGCTATGTAAAGGAGTGTGAACGGGTGGCTATCGATGCTTTTTTTAAAGGTTGGCACCCTTTTTTAAATTGTGCCTTCTTTGTATTTTGTTTCCTTTCCTAGGCTATTTCCAGATGCCATCGAGAAAAAGACCTGTGCAGAGCTGCTATAAAAAGATCTCTTAGTGCTGACAATGTTATTGGCGTGCAACGCACCAAAGCCATGCCCTCTAAAGAAATGAGGGGTTGTAACACCATGAGACCCTCATCTACAAAAACTACAGAAGTACCACCTCTCCTTCTAAAAAGCAGTGGTAACAAGCAGTTAAAGAAACAAAGGAGGGCCCTGACCAATTTGCCTCAGTGGTTAGAGCATCAGCCCACTTCACCTCAGGGTCCTGGGTTCGATTCCCAGGCAAGGATGTGTAACTGGGTTGCAGGTTTGATCCCTGGCCTCAGTCCAGGCCCATTTAGGAGGCAACCAGTTGATGTCTCTCTCACATTGATGTTTCTCTCTCTCTGTCCCTCCTCTCCTCCCTGTCTTCTCCTGTCCCTCCCTCTCCCCATCCCTCCCTTCCACTCTTTCTAGAAATTAATGGGAAAAATATCCTAGTGTAAGGATTAGAAAAGAAAAAAAAAGACAGGTATAAACAGGTTCCCCTCAAATCTTAGGGCAATTTAAACTTTGATATTGTGTGCTTCGGCATCCAAGGCACCCCTGCAGAAGTATAAATGCTACAAATTTATAAAACAAAATTTAAAATTTAATTAGAAAACTTAGCCAGAGAGATCCAAGATGGCTGTTAGGAAAATGTAGGTAATCACCGCCTCCCACAACTACATAAAAATTACAGCTAAAATAAAGGACAACCATCATTCAGAATCACCTGAAATTTAGCTGAATGGCAGTCCTACATCTAGAGAAGTAAAGAAGATTGACTCTGGTAGGAGGGGCGAAGGCATGGAACTGGATGGTCTGACACCCATCAGAAAAGCAAAAAGAAAACAGATTCCAAAAATATGAAGATTGTGTAAGGAGCCCCTGGGACAACTTCAAGGGTACCAATATTCACATCATGGGGTGGCTGGAGGAGGAGAGAGAGAGCAAGTTATTGAAAATCTGTTTGAAGAAATAATGACAGAAAACTTCCCCTACCTGGCACAGCGAGTCCAAAACAAGAGGAACCCAAAGAGGCCCACAGCAAGACACATCATAATTAAAACGCCAAGGATTGAAGACAAAGAATCTAAAGAGCAGCCAGAGAAAAGCAGTTAGTGACCTACAAGGGAGCGCCCATATGACTGGCAGCTGATTTCTCAACAGAAACTTTGCCAGAAGGAGTTGCAAGAAATATTCAAAGTGATGAATAACAAGGACCTACAACTGAGATTATGCTACCCAACAAAGCTCTTTTAGATTTAAAGGTCAGATAAAGAGCTTCACAGACAAAAATAAAGCTAAAGGACTTCATCATCACCAAACCAGTATTACATGAAATGTTGAAGGGTATTCTTTAAGAAGAGGGCGGGGGGGAGGGGGGGGAGGAAGAGAGAGAAGGGGAAAAGAGATAAAAAATATGAGCAATAAAATGGCAATAAATACATATCTACGTACAGTTGAATCTAAAAATCAAAATAAACAAGGAATATACCGAACAAGATAAACTGATGAATAAAATAGAACCGGAGGAGTGGGTGAAAGTTCTAGTGGGTTGAGGTATGGGCAGGGAGGGGAGAGGGCAGGGGGGGAGCCGTTATGGGAGCTGGAACTGCCAATTAATCCTGATCAAGATGACAACCTCCCAAAAGCACCAAGACTTCGTGGCAGAGCCCATGGGGGAAAAGCCGGTGGGGAGCCTGGCGGGCATTGGTGAAGTCCTAGGCAAGAAGCTGGAGGAAAGGGGCTTTGACAAGGCTTCTGTGGTCCTCGGCCAGTTTCTGGTGCTAAAGAAAGATGAAGACCTTTTCCAGGAATGGCTAAAGGACACGTGGCGACAATGCCAAGCAGTCCCGGGACTGCTTTGGGTGCCTTCCAGAGTGGTGTGGCGCCTTCTTGTGATGCTCTCTGAGGAGCCCCCAATCCCTGACACCAGCCTGGAGTCTCCAGGGTTTGCAGCTGAGTGGGGGCTGCTCCCTTGTCCTCTGCAAAGGCAACGATTGCTGTCTGCTCACCACCAATGTCCTCCGGGTCTTTGGGGGAGTTCTCTCCCCTCACCTTTTCACCTTTTTTGGAATTCTCACTCTTGCAGGCATCTCCCTTCTCTTTCCCCTGCCAGTTTCAGGTCAATAACCAGCTTTTCTGAGTGGATTTCTGGCCCCTACCCTCACCCCTGGTCTTTTTAATGACATTTGGCTTCTCTTTTGGCAAAACAGTCTCTGTCCATATGAAGTTTTTTAAATCAATAAAGTCAGTGGCCTTCCAAAAAAAAAAAATAGAACCGGAGGCATGAAAACATGGAACAGACTGTAGAATCTGAGAGGGAGAGGGGGGAGTGGGGGTGGGAAGAGATGAACCAAAGATCTTACATGCCTATATGCATTACCCATGGACTCAGACAATAGGATAGTGAAGGCCTGGGGCAGGGTGGGAACCAGGTGGAGGGGGGCAATGGTGGTGGGGAGGGAACGTCTGTAATACTCTCAACAATAATAACTTAAAAAATAATAAAAGTTTAATTATATTTCTCTTATTTAGTTTTGTAAGTTGTAAATATTAAGTTTTTAATTTTCTGTTTCAGCCCCCTCTTGAAGATGGCAGCAATTGGCTAAAACAAAGAAATTTAAATATTAAACATTGTATTTGTTTCAGCTGTCATTGCATGAAGCAAAATAGTTTAATATTTAAATATTAAAGATATCAAACATTTTTCATTCAGCCATCTTTGGCCGAAACAAAAACTTGGTTTTAAATATTAAATTTTTATTTCAGCCACAATTGACGAAGAATATTAAAATTTTAATAGTAAACATTTTTGTTTCTACCAATAATTGCATCTTTAAAAGGGGTCCAAAACGATTAACATTAAAAGCTAAATATATAAAATTTATCAAACTAACTTTAAAAGAAATTTAAAACTTATATCATACACAAAAACAAACTCAAAATGGTTAAAGGACTTAAATGTAAGTCAGGAAACCATAAAAATCCTAAAAGACTCCATAGGTAGCAAAATAGCAGATATATGTCATAGCAATATCTTTATAGACATAGCTCCTGGGGCAATGGAGACTAAGGAGAAAATAAACAAATGTGACTACATCAAAATAAAAAGCTTCTGCACAGCAAAAGAAACCATCAACAAAATAACAAGACCGCCCACTGCATGGGAGAACATATTTGCCAATGATATTTCAAATAAAGGTTTAATCTCCAAAATTTACAGAGAATTCATACAACTTAACAAAAGGGAGATAAATGATCCAATAAAAAAAAATGGGCAAAGGATCTAAATGGACACTTTTCTAAGGAGGACATACAGAAGGCTGAGAGACTTATGAAAACAAGCTCAAAGTCACTGATCATCTGAGAGATGCAAATCAAAACGACAATGAGGTACCATCTCACACCTGTCAGAATGGCTATCATCAACAAATGAACAAAGGACAAGTGCTGGCGAGGATGCAGAGAAAAATGAACCCTCGTGCACTGCTGGTGGGAATGCAGACTGGCGCAGCCACTGTGGATGACAGTATGGAGTGTCCTCAAAAAGTTAAAAATGAAACGCCCATTTGACCCAGTGATCCCACTCCTAGGACTATAGCCCAAGAAACCAGAAACACCAATCAGGATATAAGCACCCCTATGTTCACAGCAGCACAATTTACTATAGCTAAGATTTGGAAACAGCTTAAGTGCCCATCAGCAGATGAGTGGATTAATAAACCATGGTACATTGACACAATGGAATACTACGCTGCTGTAGAAAAGAAGGAACTTTTACCATTTGCAACAGCATGGATGGATCTGGAGAGCATTATGCTAAGTGAAATAAGCCAGTCAGAGGCAGACAAATATCACATGATCTCACTCATACGTGGGATATAATGATCAACATAATTTGATGAACAAGAATAGATCCAGAGACAAATGGGGGGGGGGGGACGCGGTTAGAGAGCAACCAAAGGACTTGAATGCATGCATATTAGCATAAACAATTAACACAGTCACTGGGGCAGTGGGGGCTTGCCTGGGGTGGCAATGGCTGGGGCGGGGGGGAGGCCAATTGGGGGAAAATGAGACATATGTAAAACTTTAGACAAAAATAAATAAATAAGTAAATAATAAGAAATTTAAACTTTACAATGATGTTTCATAAATCTGTAGCATTTATACTTCTACAAGTGCCAAAGCTTAAATTGCACTAAGACTTTAAGGGAATACCTTGTCTTTTTATGGAAATGTCCTCTTCTTTTAAAATAGTTCTTTGAAGTGGAGATCTGAGGACCAAACTGGAATTACAGCTGAAATATACAGGAGCGATTTTCAAACATTTTCCTCTCATGGAATACTTAAACTAATTACCAAAATTCTGCACACACACCAAAAAGCATATTTCCTGCCAGTTTGACAAAGCTAATGTATATAATGTTTAGTCACTAATGCCAAACAGGTATTCGTCCGTTGGCTATTGCCTTTTTTTTTTTTCAATCTGAGGCAGTGCTTCTCAACCTTTCTACTACCGCGACCCTTTAATACAGTTCCTCATGTTATGGTGACCCCCAACCATAAAATTATTTTCATTGCTACTTCATAACTATAATTTTGCTACTGTTATGAATCATAATGTAAATATCTGCGTTTTCCGATGGTCTTAGGCAACCCTGCTAGCGGTTCTCAAACTGTGGGTCGTGCCCCACAGTCTGAGAACCACTGCTGTAGAGCCAGTGCACTCCCACAGGGGGAGCGCACTCCCACAACTGACAATTGTGCACTCGCACAGGGGAGCGCCACTCAGCCAAAAGCAGGGCTCACAGCTGGTGAGCGCAGGGGCGGGAGCCTCTCCCACTTCAGGGGCAGCACTAAGGATGTCTGACTGCTGGCTTAGGCCCGCATCCCCTGAGGGCTCCTGGTCTGCAAGAGGGTGCACAGATCTTATGCACTGGGTCTCTGGTGTGTGTGTGTGTGTGTGTGTGTGTGTGTGTGTGTGTGTGTGTGTGTATATAATTGGAATCCCCAAAGCAGGTTGGAGGAGGAGGAAATGGTGATACAAAATATTTCCCAAATATTAAACAAAATGAAGAGAGTGGAGCAACACCTATAAAGGGCTGAAAGAAAAATATTGTCAACATAGAAATCTTTTAATGATACAGACTTTTTCTGTTATATAAAACCTGAGAATATTCCTCCCCTGCAAAGCTGCACTACAAAATTGTGAGAAGTCCCTCCCACAGAAGAATGATGGGACCCAAAGAAATCTGATACTACTAGAGAGAACAAAGGTCTCTAGAAACAATAACTAGATGGGCAAATATAAAATCATTTTCTCATTTTAAAAATGGCACTAAAATAAGAAAAATAATAACATGATGAAAAGTTCTGGAAATGGATAGTGGTGGTGATGGCACGGCCTTGTAAATATACTTAGTGCCACTGAATTGTACACTTAAAAGGATTAAGTGGTAACCTTGTTATACTTTAATTTTATTGTTGACACTTTTATAGCTGTCCCCATTCTCCCCTCTTTGCCCACCTCCACCCAGCCCCAGCCCCAGCCCCCATTCCTTCTGGCCATCTCCACACTGTTGTCTGTGTCAATGGGCTATGCATATATGATCTTTGGTTAATACCTTCCCCTTCTTTCATCCAGTCCCGCCTCCCCCAACCCCGCTGCCAGCTGTAGGTCTGTTCCCTGCACCCATGCCTCTGTTTCTATTTCGTTTATCAGTTCATTTTGCTCATTAGATTCCACATATAAGTGAGATCATATGGTATTCGTCTTTCTCTAACTGGCTTATATCACCTAGCACCCTAATCTCCAGGTCCACCCATGCTGTCACGAAAAGTAACACATCCTTCTTTTTATGGCCATGTATATCCCATTGTGTAAAGGTACCAAAACATTTTTATCCACTCCTCTACTGATGGGCACCTGGGCTGTTCCCACATCTTGGCTGTAGTAAACATCGCGGCTGTGAACAGAGGGTGCACGTATTCTTCCCAAGTGGTGTTTCAGGATTCTTAGGATATCTTCCCACAAGTGGGATCACTGGGTCAAAAGGTAGTTCCATTTTTAATCTCTCTCTCTCTCTAAATATGTATATATATGTATATATATACACACATATATATACATATGTATACATATATATATATATATATATATATATATGTATATGTATATGTATATATATATGTGCCTAAGCGACCATTAGGACTGAATGACCAGAACGACCAGTTGCTATGATGCACACTGACCACCAGGGGGCAGATGCTCAATGCAGGAGCTGCCCCTGGTGCTCAGTGAGCTCGCACAGCCAACCTCCTGCAGCTGGTGGCGGCCTTCAGCGTCTGTTCCTTCTGCACCCGGCTGGCGACTGTCACCTCCTCTCCCGACCCAGCCAGGGCCTTCAGTCCCAGGCTGGGAGGGGAAACCAGGGGTGGGTGGCAGTGGACACGGCTCTTTCCCAGGGAGGCTGAGGGCCGGGGCCCTCCTCGGGGCCAACCTCCCATGCCCTGTCCCTTCCCCTGGCCAGCAGTCCCCCATCAGCCCGGCTCTGATTGGCCCTGATCACTGTCCAGGCCTAGGGATCCCACCTGTGCACAAGCTCGTGCACCAGGCCTCTAGTTTTTTAAATAAAACTCCTTATGTTGTCCACAGTGACTGCATCAGTCTGCATTTCCTCCAACAGTTCACAAGGGTTCCCTCTTATCCACATCCTCGCCAACACTTGTTTATTGATTTATTGATGATAACCATTCTGGCAGGTGTAATGTGCTACATCCTTGTGGTTTTAATTTGCATCTCTCTGATAACTAGTGACTTGGAGTATTTTGTCATTTATATATTAAACATCTGTATGTCCTTTGTGGAGAAGTGTCTCTTCGGGTCTTTTCCTGTTTTTATTTGAATTGTTTGTCTTCCTGGTGTTAAGTTGCATGAGTTCTTTATATATTTTAGAAATTAACCCTGTATCAGATATATTATTGTCAAATATGTTCTCCCCATACAATGTGTTTCCTTTTCATTTTATTGATGGTTTATTTTGCTGTGCAGATGTTTTTTAGTTTGATGTTTATTTGTTTTATTTGTCTATTTGTTTATTTTTCCCTAAGTTTCCCTGGCTCTAGGAGACATATAGGAAAAATGTTTTATTGCCTATGTAACAGGATTTTTACGGTTTTGTAACTTACATTTAAGCCTTTCATCCATTTTGAGTTTATTCTTTTGTAAATTGGAGATCTAGTTTGGGGTTTTTTTGCCCGTACCTTTGCAATATTCCCAACACTAATTATTGAAGACACTCTTTTTACTCCATTGTATGCTTTTGCCTCCTTTGTCAAATACTAACTGCACATAAAGGCGTGGGCACTCTGTTCTGTTCCATTGATCTGTATGCTTGTTCTTGTGCCAATACTACAGTTGCTTTGTAGTATGGTTTGATACCCCCTATTATGATCCCTCCAACTTTGTTCTTCTTCCTCGAGGTTGATGAGGCTATCTGGGTCCTTTTTGTTCCAAATATAATTCTGGAATATTTGTTCTAGATCTGCAAAATCTGCCATTGATATTTTAATAGGAATGGCATTGAATGTATAGATTCCTATGGATACTGTGGACATTTTAATGGTGTTAATTCTTCCAACCCATGAACGTGGTACGTGCTTCCACTTATTTGCATCTTCCTCCGTTTCTTTCTGCAGTGCCCTATAGTTTTCCAAGTGCAGGTCTTTTACCCGCTTGGTTAAATGTAATCCCAGGTACCTTATTTTCTTGTTGCAATAGTAAGTGGGATTGCTTTCCAAGTTTCTCTTTATGACAGTTTATTATTGGTGTATGAAAATGCCACTGATTCTGAAGATTAATTTTGTATCCTGCTACTTTGCAGAATTTGTTAGTTAGATCTAGTAGCTTGGTGGTGGAGTCTTCAGTGTTTTCTACGTACAGTACCATGTCACCTGTGAATAATGGCAGTTTTACCTCCTCTTTTCTAATTTGATGCATTTTATTTCTTCTTCTCCCGTGTTTGCTGTGACTAGAACTTGCAGTATTATGTTGAATGAGAGTGCTGAAAGCGCACATTCCTGTCTTGTTCTTGTTCTTAAGGCAAATGCTTGTAGTTTTTACCCATGAGTATGATGTTAGCTGTGTTTGTCACATATGGCCATATTATATTGAAGTATGTTCCCTGTATTCCCACTTTGCTGAGAGTTTTTATCATAAGTGGGTACTAGGTTTTGTTAAATGCTTTTTCTGCATCTATTCATATTATTATGTGGTTATTATCCTTTGTTTTGTTTATATGGTGTATCACATTTATTAGTTTGTGGATATGGTACCACCCTTGAATCCCCAGAATAAATCCGAGTTGGTCATGGCGTATGATATTTTTTTCTTTAACCCTTCCTCAAGTGTATAATTTTCATTGATGAGAGAAAGAGAGAGAGAGAGAGAGAGAGAGAGAGAGAGAGAGAGTGAGAGAGAGAGAGAGAGAGAGAGAGAGAGAGAGAGAGAGAGAGAGAGAGAAACATTGATGTGAGACAGAAACAGGGATCAGTTGCCTCTTTTAGGAACCCCAACCAGGTACCAAACCCACAACCTGGATATGTGCCCTGACTGGGAATTGAACCAGTGACCCTTCGGTGCACAGGACTACCCTCCAACCAATGAGCCACACTGGCCAGTGATGTATTATTTTTTTAATGTATTGCTGGACCTGGTTTGTTAAGATTATATTAGACCTATGTTCTTTCTTTGTAGTGTCTTCATCTGGGTTTGGAATTAGAATAATGCTGGCCTCCTAGAATAGCTTGGGCATTTTCCCTCTTAAATTTTTCAGAATAGTTTCAGGAGGGGTAAGTGTTAGTTCTTCTTTCAGTGTTTGGTACAATTCACCTATGGAGCCATCTAGTCCAGGACATTTACATGTTGGGAGTGTTTTTATTACTGCTTCAGTGTCACTGGTTGTAATCTGTCTATTCAGATTTTCTGAGTCATCCTGATTCAGTTTTGGAAGGTTGTATGTTTCTAGGAATTTATCCATTTCTTCCAGATTGGCCAATTTGTGGGCATATAGCTGTTCACAATATTTTCTTTCAATCCTTTGTATTTCTTTGGTGTCGGTTGTTATTTCTCCTATTTCATTACTTTTTTTAAAATTGATTTCAGAAAAGAAGGGAGAAAGAAAGAGAGAGAGAAATGATGAGAGAGAATCATTGATTGGTTGCCACTCTGGGGAATGGGCCTGCAACCAAGCATTTGCCCTGACCAGGAATCAAACCATGACCTCCTGGATCCTGGGTCCACACACGACACTGAGCCATGCTGGCAGGCATCTTCTTCCATTTCTGATTTTGTTTATTTGGGTTCTCTCTCTTTTATTCTTGATGAGTTTGATTAAAGGTTTATCAATCTTGTTTATTTTTTTTCAAAGAACCAGCTCTTGGTTTAATTAATATTTCTTGTTACTTTTTTAGACTCTTTTTCAATTATTTCTCCCCTGATCTCTATTCCTTCCATCTACTCACTTTGGGTTTTGTTGTTATTTTATTTCCAGTTTTATTTAAGGGTAACATTAGATTGTTTATTTGAGATGTTTATTGTTTTCTGAGGTAGGCCTGCATTCTCTGTATCCCATGGATTATGGCTTGTTTTTCTGTGTTTTGATTTTTTCAAATAAATCTTTATTGTTCAGGTTATTACAGGTGTTCCTCTTTTTTTTCCCCCATAGCTCCCCTTCATCTGATTCCCCACCCCACCCTACCCCATGCCCTTACCCTCTGCCACTATCTTCATCTATAGGTGTAAGATTTTTGTCCAATCTCTTCCCCCTGAGAATTGTCAGTCCACTCCCTTTCTATGTCCCTGATTCTATTATATTCACCAGTCCATTCTGTTCTTCAGATTTTTTTATTCACTTGATTTTTAGATTCACTTGTTGGTAGGTATGTATTTGATGTCATTTTGTTGTTCATAATTTTTATCTTTACATTTTTCTTCTTCTTTCTCTTCTTAAAAATACCCTTCAGCATTTCATGTAATCCTGGTTTGGTGGCGATGAACTCCTTTAGCTTTTTCTTGTCTGTGAAGCTCTTTATCTGACCTTCAACTCTGAATGATAGCTTTGCTGGGTAGAGTAATCTTGGTTGTAGGTTCTTGCTGTTCATCACTTTGAATACTTCTTGCCACTCCCTTCTGGCCTGCATAGTTTCTGCCGAGAAATCAGCTGACAGTCGTATGGGTACTCCCTTGTAACTAACTAACCGTTTTTCTCTTGCTGCTTTCAAGATTCTCTCTTTGTCTTTTGTATTTGGCATTTTAATTATGATGTGCTTGGCTTGGTCCTCTTTGGATTCCTCTTGTATGGGGTCCCTGAACTTGTAAGTCTATTTCTTTCATCAGGTAGGGTAAGTTTTCTGTCATCATTTCTTCTAATAGGTTTTCAGTATTTTGCTCTCTCTCTTCTTCTGGCACCCAAAAAATTTGGATGTTGGTAAGCTTAAAGTTGTCCCAGAGGCTCCTTACACTATCTTCATATTTTTGGATTCTTTTTTCTTATTGTTTTTTGCTTGGGTGTTTTTTGTTTCCTCATATTTCAGATCTTTGGTTTGATTCTTGGGGTACGTTGATCTACAGTTGAGTTTCTTTATTTTAGACAGTGTATGCTTAATTTCTGACTGGTCCTTTTCCATTTTTCTGGCATTCTCATTAAGATCCTTAAAGGTCTCACTAAGTTCCTCAGAGGATTTTAGAAGATTCTTAAGTAACCTTATAAATGTGGTTCTGAACTCTATGTCATCCAGTAGTTTGCTTTCCTCCATTTCTTTCATTCATGACATGTTTCTTTGTCTCCGCATTTTGGCTGCTTCCCTGTGTTGATGGAGTGGCTTTGTGTGGTAGGTGACCTATAGGGGCCAGTAGATCAGCCTCCCCAATCACCTGAGGTGGACGCTCTTGGTACACCCCTTTGTGGGCTGAGTGCAAAGTCTTGGTGTAGTTAAGCCTTGATTGCTGTTGGTACACTGGGAGGAATTGACCTCTATGCCAATTGTCTGTGAGGACCCTCTGTGTCTATAATGGAAGAACTGCTGCGCCGGAGACACGCTTATGGTGCAGGGCTTGTTTAGTGGGGCTTTGGTGCTCACTGAGTTTGCCTCTTGAATGTGTCACTTATAGATGTGAGGAGTTGAAATATGGTTTCTCACACTGACCACTAGGTATACTGGCTTCTGGATCTCCAAAGGGTGCAGGTCAGCTACGGTCTGAGGCCACCCAGCAGGAGCTACAGCGAGAACTACAGTTTTCTCCTTTTCCTTGGGGTTTGGAGGTTTTGGAGCTGTCTGACCCAGGCTGCAACTTTGCTAGGTTAAGCTGCGATAAGGCAGGCCATTCATATGCTAAAGCCGCTGCTTAGAGCTTGGGTGGGTTTGTAGGTTGTACGGGGCGGGTTCTCAAGGTGTCACTAGGCTAGGGCGTGGCAAACAGCAATGGCTGCCAGTTAGCTGCCTCTGCATCTCCAACCACATTCCTGCATCCCGCACCCCAGTGCAGTAAACAATTGTTCCTGCGCGCAGCTGTGCAAACAAGCCACCCTCACTTTCCAACCTGATGGCAGACAGTCCAGCTTCTCCCTGTAGGAGTTTGGGTCCCCCACGTCTCCCCAGAAACTGGATTTAAGAGTAATCGGGGGCTTGTTTCCCTTCGGGTTGAAAAAAGCAATGCCTGCCACCAGCTCGGATCGTGCGCCCCCGTACCTCAACTTTTCAGCGCTTGTGCACGTCTCAATGCTCTTTTTCTCTTTCCTTCTAGTTGTAGAACTTCCACTCACCAGCTTCCCTGTGGTTCTGGGTGATAGACCTTTTGTCTTTTAGTTGTAGTTTTGAAATGGTTTTGCGAGGCAGCAGTGTAGGTGTTTACCTACGCCGCCATCTTGGATCCTCCGGTTCTCCGATTATGGCTTGTTTTGTGTTCATTTTCACTTGTTTCAAGGCAACTTTGGATTTCTTCCTTGATCTCATTGTTAACTCATTCATTGTTTACTAACATGTTATTTAACCTCCATGACTTTGTGTGCTTTTTACATTTTTTCCCTGTGGTCGCTCTCTTGTTTCATACAATTATGGTCAGAGAAGATATCTGATATAATCTTAACCTTCTTAAATTTATTAAGACTTGTTTTGTCTTCTATTCTAGAAAATGTTGCATGTGCACTTGAAAAAAATGTTCTGCTGCTTTGGGGTAAAAATGCTCTGAAGCTATCAATTAACTCTATCCGGTCTAATGTGTCATTTAAGGCCATCAATTTGAAGTCACATAGCATGAATCCTCCGGATTCATTCTTTTTTATCAGTATTGCTTTGGCTATTCAGGAACTTTTTGTTCTATTTCTTTTAAAAATGACATTGGGATTTTAATGGGGATTGCATTAAATCTGTATATTGCTATAAGTAATATGGCCATTTTAACTATGTTAAGTCTTCAAAATCATGAATATGAATTATCTTCCCATTTTGTTGTGTCTTTTTTAATCTTTTTAAATACTGCTTTGTAATTTTCCTTTAATAACTGTCACATCCTTTGTTAAGTTTATTCTTAGGTATTTTATTCTTTTGCTTGCAATTGCAAAAGGAATTGTTGTTTTGTGTTTTTATTTTTCATTTCTTTTCCTGAAGTTTCATTGTTAGTATACAGGAAAGCAGATACAGACAACAATATGGCTGTTACCAGAGGGAACAGAGTTGCAGTAGTAAAGGGGGTCAAACATATGTTGTAAAAGGTGATTTGACTGTAGGTGCTGGGCACACAATGAAATATACAGATCATGTTTCATAGAGATGTACACTTAAAATCTACGTAATCCTATTTACCAATATCACCCCAATAAATATAATAAAAAATAAATCCGTAGATAAAGCCTAAGGACATAATCAACCCTGTAAAAATATGTGCAAGCATATTTCCTACATAGCTTAAAAAATTGAAGCGATCTAAAACTGCAATATGAAATAAATGGTATATCCATGAAACAACTTAAATTTTAGGTACAACAAGTTTTAATCTTATGGGGAGGTAGTTATGCCAAATTTTATAAAATAAAGAGTACACTACATAGTATTTCTCTATAAATTTGCCTCCAGAAGAACACACTGTACAGCTAGAACTGAAAGGGTGTGTACTAAAATGTTAATCATCGTTCAGGGTAGTGAGACTATGAACATTTTTTCTTCCTTTTCATATTTCAGAATTTGTCTCAAATAAATAAAGAGGTGTTATTTTGAGGTTGAGAAGAAAGGAAAAACTACAGAAACATTTCTGTGGGAAAATGTATTCATATAGCTGCTCATAAATCAACACGAAGTGTATGCATTTATGCTCTCAACTAAGTCCATCAGGTAGTTTTAAATATACTCTTATGAGAGTCAGATGATTCAGTTCCCATAATCCTGGCAGGTGATTTATTCCAAAGTATAACAATCAAAAAACTTGAAACTTAACTGCAACTTTTTGGTTTCTATTTGAATCCATTATGAATTAGTGAGTTGTACGAATACGTCTATTTATATCACATTCTAACTCTCTTTTACTGAGCAACCAATTCCTTTCATCTTTACCTTCTTGTGTTTTCTTATTTATTGTCTCTTGATTATTTTATTCTCTATCATCACAAGTTCTTGGGGTGCTACTTTCCAATTTATTATATCCTGACTGTACCTCACAGTGGATCATTTCCTCATGCAGTCTATAGATTTAATTGTGAGCACATCTTTAGCAAGGTGCATTGGTTTTTTAGATGTTCTGTGTGTCTTGACTCATAAAAGTGTACCCTAGGGAGATTGTGTATTTGTTCTGTCAGAGTTCTTGGGAATTCCATGCCATTCAGGACCTATTTTTATACTAATATCTGGGCTTCAGAATTTCAAACCATGTGTATGACCAGTATTAGTTCAGATCTTATACCTTTGCGTGGGGTTTTAATTTCTCAGAGGAGTCCCCTTCTCATGCACAAAGCTCCTAAGGCGCAAACTAGTTTGAGACTATGGATGTGGTCTGTCTAGTGCTCTTGTCACAGAGGGGCCAGCTCTCTAGGAGGCTGGTCTTAACCAGCTGTCTTAGTTCAGGCCACTTGCCTGGTGTGGGCCTTCATCAGGCCTCCATCCTGGTATGGGTACTAAAACTTCAGTCCATGGTCATTCATACCTCTGTCTGGCATCAGTGCACTCGGAAATTCTTGGCCATGATTTCATAATGGCATAACTTTGTTTTTGAGTTCCATCTTCTGTTACGACCCCTAAATATTTCTTTTCAGAAAACAAACTTACTGCATTCTATACAGAATCCTGATGTTTAGAGTGGGAACAGTTCTGCACAACTCTTTAAACATTTGGAGTGGGAAGCGTGGCCTCAGCTGCGTTTTGAATTCAAAAAGTTTCCTAAACAAGACTCTCCCAGACCATATCTTTTGCACCATTGGTCTATTGCCATCTATTTTGAGGAGGTACACAGACATTAGCCATTAACAACTCTTAGAGCATCAATGTTTTCAATTTTTTACCCTTTAAAGTAAATTCAAATCTCTTCCTATTTGATCAATGATTCACACTTTATGAAATTCTGTAGGGTGGAAGTGTTCTAAATATGTCATCTTTCAGGTGTGGAGTTGGAAAAAAAAGCTAGGACGTTACTCTGGACTGTAATCATCACCCTCTTAGGTGTCATCTGAAGGCACCCTCCACAGCAAGTTATTATCAAATTAGTCTTTAAGAGTAATTACTGTGCTTTATAACAAGCAGAAAATGACATTTACTTTCTGTATTTTTTTCAAAATTTTCCTTTTCATTAATTCAAAAGTATAGTTTCTTCAAACACATAATTTCTGAAGTACCTGAAATGGCTGCCTAGTTACCATAAGAGGAAAATGAATTGGATCTCTTCCTCACGACAATTCCATTCCTAAGCGTAAACAAACAGCCCAATAAGCAAAACGGAAACCTACCTTATGGGGCATTCCTTACCGTGCCTCTTCTCCATGCCAGTGGCCACTCCTGCTCCTGAGATCTCTGGCATTGGCACCATGTTCTCCATATCGGTAGGAGAAATATGAAGTGTGGAGGGGTTGGATACCAGTAGGCACAACACGGGAGCAATACATTGGTAGGTTCTGATTTTTATCTACATCACTGAGATGCATTTTCTTCAATTATATGACACCTAAACAGAGTAATGGTAGGAATTATCTTTCAAAATCAAAATTTATTTCTGACTCTGTATGACATAATCAAGACTTTTGTAAGCTCTTTTTGTCATTTGTCACAGCACTGGCTTTAAGAGAGTTTTCTAAGGAAAGGGTAGGGAGTTATTGCTCAATTTACAGCAGAAGCTGCCCAGTACTACAGACCCTCAGGTGTACGCAGGGCATACATGGAGCATCCAGGCTGGCACTGATCTGAGACCTTTCTTCATGCAAGTTTTCCCTTTTCATCAAGGATCTCAACTCAGTAATTATTTCTAAATAGTCCTTCTCTTTACCCAGTAAGTGAGTCTAACCCTCTTTTTCCATTTCCTTCATGTCTCACCTCCACCACTAATGAAATTCCCACATATATCACCATCCTTTTGGCATTGTTTCTATAAATGCTGACTCTGACTAATGTGTAGCTGATTAACAGCATGCTTGTGTAAGATTCTTAGGAACAGCCCTGGCTGGTGCTGGTCAGTGGTTAGAGCATTGACCCTTGAGGCAAAGGGTCACAGGTTCATTTCCCAGTCAAGGGCATGTAACAGGGTTGCAGATTTGAACCCTATGTCAATTGGGGTGTGTGCAGGAGGCAATAAATGTGTCCCTCTAATCTTGCTTTTTTTTTTCTTTCTCCCTGTCCTTCCTTCCTTTGTGCTCTTTATAAAAATAAATGGAAAAATATATCCGTGGGTGAGGATGAAAAAAAAAAATCCTAGGAACTAACTTCAGAAGATACAGACTGTGACCTTCAATCATCCTAGTTTTAGGAGTTTTTCTGACCTTCAACTGCAGAACCAGGATGACCAAGACCAGGAGGACCGGGACCAGGAGGACCAAGACCAGGAGGACCAGGACCAGGAGGACCGAGATCAGGAGGACCAAGACCAGGAGGACCAGGACCAGGAGGACCAGGACCAGGAGGACCAAGACCAGGAGGACCAGGACCACGAGGACCGAGACCAGGAGGACCGAGACCAGGAGGACGCACGCAAGGCCATTACTTGACCAGTTTCAGATGTATTGGAATGGACTGTGCAGGGCTGGATGCAGAGAACTTTTCAGTCCCCTCCCCTTGATATCTTTGTTTGCTTTCCCTCCCCTTCCTCATGCAAAGCCCAGCCTGCACTGAGATGTTGGGATGGACTTTGTGACAAGAGCCTCCCCATCTTCTCGTCAAGCACTTGAATAAACCAACTTTCTTTTTTATCAACATCTGTCTCATGAGTTTGCTTTCATGGTCTCAGGCTCCTGAACTTGGGTTGTGGCTAAAAGTGGTAAATACATGATATGCTCAGCCAGCCAGGATAAATGGACCTGGGTAAGTCCCAGTGGGCCCAGCCTGGGTCCCAGAGGATTGTGGCAGGCTGACTGCATGGCAGGGATGGCAGGAACTTCCTGGGATCTGCCAAGAACTCTTCATGAAACTCATGGACGTCTTGCTCTCCCTCTCAAGGCATCAGCCACCTGAAACACTTCACTGGTGAAAGGAAACGCGTGTCTGCTAGTCAGTGGACTCCAAAGCTGGGTAACGTCTGGTGTGCACACCAGCAGCCACTGCCCCGCAGTCTGGGATTCTTTGAACCCTTTTGGATTCCCTGGGAATCAATAGGCACTGCGTGGTGGCAGGCACGGCTCAGGGACTAAGAAAAATCCCAGTTCCCAGGTGTGGGATTTGGTCGGAGCACCCTTTTGGTTTTGGTATTTGAATTTTGGTGTATTGTTTGCTTTTCTTCTTGCCTGCCTCTTGTGGGGTATCTTACTAATTGTGTTCTTGATTTGAAATATTATTACTTGAAGAAACTTGCATAGGAACCATACTGCTATAGAGCTGCTTGCTCCTTCCTGTTTGTCTAGTTGTAATTTTGTGTGTAAACCTTGACTGTTAAACATGGGGGAGTCCACGGAGAGTACTGAGTGGCAGCCTCTTGGGTTTCATTCTGGCCACAAGTGGTCCACCTGTGGTTATGAGCCAATGGCCAAGAAAAATAATGATTTTTTTTTATTCTAACACAGCTTGGCCCGGGTTTATTTTGGGGTTTGAAAATCAATGGCAGAACTCCTATTTGACCCAGCGATCCCAATTCTAGGAATATATCCGAAGAAACTAGAAACACAAATCAGAAAGGATATATGCACCCCTATGTTCATAGCAGCACAATTCACCATAGCTAAGATTTGGAGACAGCCTAAATGCCCATCAGCAGATGAGTGGATTAAAAAATTGTGGTATATCTACACAATGAAATACTATGCTGCGGTAAAAAAGGAGTTTCTACCATTTGCAACAACATGGATGGAGATGGAGAATATTATGTTAAGTGAAATAAGCCAGGCAGAGAAAGATAAATATCACATGATCTCACTCGTTTGTGGAATATAATAAACGGCATAGACTGATGAACAAGAACAGATCCAGAGGCTGAGAAACATCGATCAAAACGTCATACCTCAGGGAAGGTAGGGGAGGGTGGGGTTAAGGTGGAGAGATCAACCAAGGGACTTGTGTGCATGCATATGAACCTAATCAATGGACACAGACAACAATGGGGTGGGGCATAAGTGGGGGTGGGGAGTTATGGGGGAATAAGGACACATATGTAAAAAATAAAAATTAAAAAAAAATTTAAATTATAAAATAAAAATAAAATATTAAATCAATCCACAGTAGTGGTCACCATAACCTTAAGAGAAATTGTTTCATATGACAAAGATTTTTAAATGAAACTCTGTTAAAAATCAAAGGGGGGGATAGTAGGGTAATATCATGTAAGAAGAAATATCCTATAAGTAAATTACATCTAGAAAATTTTTACTTTAATAGCCTGAAAATTATTTGGAAGGAAACAAAGAGAAGTTTCCTTCAAAAGTCATAAGGATTGTAATTGAAAGTTAATATATTTGGCCTCTTGAATTAAAGTAAGTAATTTGTGTTTTTGCCTCCCTGACAAAGTTTATATAAAGTTACAAAAAGAAATTGACAGCCAGTTTGAAATGGAATTGCCATGGCCTGGAGCAAAGAGTATCCTCACATGATATTATTCTACAATGTCATTATAATTTTAGGTATTTTACAATAGCATATTGTACAATTATCACAAACAAACTTACAAACTAATTCTTTGAATGTTTGGCAGCAATTTAAAAAAAGGACATGAAAGGATTTAATCCCTTTCAGAAGGAATTAAGGCACTGGGAAGGCACTTGAGCATCCTATATGGCCCCTCTTGCCTTTTGTGCCAAGAGGGACCCTCATCTCACAATCCAATTACCCTCAGCTGTTGCCTGAGCTTTCTGTTCATACTGAGCTTGAAGACTCGTGGTGGCTGATACCATGGATCTGAATCTCGCCCAATCGTTTGTTCTGGACCCTCACTGGAAAAGAAACCCGGGTTCCCCGAGATATGTGACCCACCAGCAGGCCAGGAGATCCCAAGGTAGGTGCTGGGCATGGAGGCCATGGAGGCATAGGCTACCAAGGAGACAGAACTGAACCTCACATCACCCTGCTTGGCCCCGGAGGATGACTGGTTAGCCAGAGACAGGTAATATTCCTCAGGGAAGGAACAACCTAAGACAGGCACAGTCACAGAGGGGCCATCAGGACAGAACTTGGGGGTCAACAGAGGTGGGGCGCAGACCCTCATCCCCCCAACCCTGAAGGGGCCTGAACCCTCACCCCTTCTGAGGGAGGTCTCCTGCCCCCGGCTGCTTTGCTTCCCACACCCAGCTCAGATTGGGACACAGGTGATAGACAGAGACTTGGCCGGCAGCAGCTGCCCTATATCTAAATTCAGCCTAGCATCAGGAATGCTCAGGGCCTACTCAAGAATGCAAATAATCCTTTCCACTAATATTTATAGGGTAAACTAAGATTGTTGGTAGACTATTAAATTTGACAGTAAAATAGTAATCAAGTTTTCAGATTAATTTAAATAAGCTAATTGAAATAAGTGAATATTGAAGTAAATTTAATTGTACTGGACAAAAAGCTGTTCCTAAAGTAATAACTAGAAATCAGAAATCAACCACCCTGATCTGTCACATTCTCTGGGCCCTTCTTAACATGGCCCCTGTCTGGTTCGCAGGAAACTAAGATAAAATTCTTCCCCTTCATTAAGTCCTGAAGGCAACTGGTAGTTCTGGCTTGTCTTGTGGTTTCAAATGCCTTTATGCCTCAGGAACTCCAGAGTTGGCTAAACTGGAGCAGAAATTGCCACAGTATAAAATCATACTCTTCAGCGCAAGGTTTCCCTTCTTAGGAAACTTTGCAGCACACCTCCCCTGACCTGTGTCAGCAACCACACTTATCTCTGTGCCTCCATTTTCCCACCCCCAAAGCCCAGGCATCTCAAGTGCCCTTTGCACTACTTCATTCCCTGAAGTTCAGACTCACCAGGACTTCCAGATCAACCTGCCTCTCTGGAGCCCCTTTCCTCATGGTTCTCCAAGAGGGAAAGTAGACCAGGATGGAAGGAATGGCTTAGATATGACTGCATTCAGCCCTGGGACTTGGAACCTGAGATGACTAGAAATCTAGGAAGACTGAATACAGAATAACACTCAGACCTTAGAAATACAGTGTCTACTTTGGGAGTACAGGTGAATAAAACTCAGGGGGAAAATATGAGAAAATGAGTCTTTTTTTTTTCATATTTCTCTGCACAGAATCCAACGAGACAGATATAGCAGGAGCTCCCCAAAAGAAGCTCAAAGCATCTCAGGCATGGGACTGGCTGTGCTGTCCTGCCCTGCATTTGTAAAAACAGACTCTGTGATTTCTACACCTTTTGCAGATGACCACAGCTGAAGATACCCAAGGGGTAAAAATTAAAGTCCAACTAATGCCAACCATTGCATTTTTTTGGTGTGAACTTTCTGTTCCTCCGTCTTAAGCTGTCATTCTCTGCGAATATACTTCCTGGAGATTATAATAATGATATAAGAACTACCATTATTGACAGCTTCATATCTGCTCAGCAACGTGATTGACAAGTTCAGAATGCATAGTCTCACTTATACTACCATCCTTGGGGCTTTATTCCCATGTTGCTCCCATAAAGATATGGAGGCTAAGAAATATTAAATAGTAAGGAAGGGAAAATAATTGCTAAGAAACTAAACACCTAGCCAAGCTACCCATCAAAGAAAGAGGTAAAGACATTTTCTGATATACAGTCTCAAAGTTGACCTCCCCTAGGCCTTTATTGAAAACACCAGTAAAGAATATGCATCACAAAGAAGAAAGGTGAACCCAGAAAACCATAGCAATGGTCATGAGAAAAACAAAGTATATGAAAATTAGCATGGTTTTAAAAATAAGACATTAAAAACACATTCTCCCAAAATTCCAGATGGTTACATGAAAGATCAGAGGAGAAAAGATTCTATTAAAAGTTACTAATGTTTAGGGAATATATAAATACCATAGATACTCTTATTGTGTTACACATTACTCTCAGAAACTGATAAACTTGACAGAGAAATGTAGGTAAAGAGAGGACTTACGGTCAAGACAGCAGAGTAACACCCAAGTAAATACTGTGCTTGCCTCCTCCCATAACAACATCAAAATTACAACTAAATTATGGAACAACCACCCTTGAGCACCTCCTGAAGACTTCCTGGACAGAAGTCCTGTAACTACGGATTATAGAGGAAGCCACTTGGAGACTGGTCAGAGGGGCAGGAACAGGAAAGAGGCTATTCTCACAACCACATGTGGTGGTGATAAATCTGCTTTGGCGATCTCTCCTGTTGAGTGAGGGGTTCCAGCCCCACAATAGGCTCCCTATCCTGGAACACCATTGCCAGAAAGAGGAGTCCCCACAACATCCTGCTGTGAAAATCAATGGATATTCTGTGTGGATGAGGTGGAGGCTGCTAGAGATGCAACAAGTAAGGCGGTCCCTAACTCCAGGGCTCCCAAAGTATTGAGGTGTAAAACCACACTGAGCCCCAGTGTGCATCCCCCAGTCTATGCATTTCAAGACTAGAGGGCCATTTGCCTGGCTATGTCCCAGGTCCTTGCCAGCTTGTGGAAGCTAAGTCTTTTTTTCTTTTTAATTCTTTATTGTTTAAAGTATTACATAATCTCCTTTTTCCCCATTGACCTCTCCCCAGCTGCCCCCAGTCCCCAGCATGAGCCCTCCCCCCATCTATATCCATTGGTTTCTTACCCCACACCGTCCCTCATAGGTTGGACAGTCTATTTGATGCTTCTAGGACTCTGATTCTATTTTGGTTCCTCAGTTTATGTTGTTCATTATATCCCACAAATGAGTGATATCATGTAATATTTATCTTTCTCTGACTGGCTTATTTCACTTAGTATAATGCTCTCCAGATCCACCTATGCTGTTCCAAATGGTAAGATTGCTTCTTTTTTATAGCAGCATAGTGTTCCATTGTGTAGAAGTGCCACAGTTTTCTAATCCGCTCATCTGCTGATGGGCATTTAAGCTGTTTCCAAATCTTAGCTGTTGTAAATTGTGCTGCTATGAACATAGGGATGCATATATCCTTTCTGATTGTTTTCTGTTTTCTTGGGTTATAGTCCTAGAAGTGGGATTACTGTGTGAAATGGCAGTTCCATTTTTAATTTTTTGAGGAAACTTCATACTGTTCTCCACAGTGGCTGTACCTGTCTGCATTCCCACCAGCAGTGCATGAGGGTTCCTTTTTCTCTGCATCCTCTCCGGCACTTGTCATTTGTTGATTTGCTGATGATAGCCATTCTGACAGGTGTGAGATGGTACCTCATTGTTGTTGATTTGCATCTCTCATTTGATTAGTAACTTTGAGCATGTTTTCATATGTCTCTCTGTCTTCTGTATGTCTTCCTTCGAAAAGTGTCTGTTTAGGCCTTTGCCCATTTTTTGATTGGATTGTTTATCTTCTTTTTGTTAAGTTGTATGAGTTCCCTCTAAATTTTGGAGATTAAACCCTTATCGGAGATAATATTGTCAAATATGTTCTCCCATGCAGTGGGCTTTCTTGTTGTTTTGTTGATGGTTTCTTATGCTGTGCAGAAGCTTTTTATTTTGATGTAGTCCCATTTGTTTATTTCCTCCTTAGTTTCTATTGCCCTAGGAGCTGTATTGGTAAAGATATTGCTACAATAAATGTCTGCTATGGCTTCCTCTAGTATTTTTATGGTTTCCCATATTACGTTTAAGTCCTTTATCCATTTTGAATTTATTTTTGTGTATGGTGTAAGTTGGTGGTCTAGTTTTATTTTTTTACATATATCTGTCCAATTTTCCCAACACCATTTATTGAAGAGACTGTCTTGACTCCATTGTATGTTCATGCCTCCTTTGTGAAATATTAATTGAGCATAGTGTTTTGGGTCGATTTCTGGGTTCTCTGTTCTGTTCCATTGGTCTATATGTCTGTTCTTGTGCCAACACCAGGCAGTTTTCAGAACAGTGGCTTCGTAGTATAGCTTGATATGTGGTATTATGATCCCTCCAACTTTGTTCTTCTTTCTCAAGATTGCTGTGGCTATTCAGGGTCTTTTTTTTTATTCCAGATGAATTTTTGGAGAGTTTGTCCTATGTGTTTGAGGTATGTTGTTGGTATTTTAATGGGGATTGCATTGAATCTATAGATTATTTTGGGTAGTATGGACCTTTTAATGATTTGATTCTAAGGAATCAAATCCATGAACATGTTATATTCTTCCATTTGTTTATGTCTTCCTCTATCTCTTTTTTCAGTGTCCTGCAGTTTTCCGCATATAGGTTTTACCTCCTTCATTAAATTTATTCCTAGGTATCTTAATTTTTTGTTGCAATGGTAAATGGGATTGGTTTTTTTAATTTCTCTTTCTGTGAGTTCATTATTGGTGCATAAAAAAAGCCATAGATTTCTGGGTGTTAATTTTTATCCTGCTACATTGCTGAATTCATTTATTAGTTGTAGTACTTTTTTGATGGAGTCTTTAGGGTTTTCTATGTAGAATATCATGTCATCTGCGAATAATGACAGTTTTACTTCTTCTTTTCCCATTTGGATGCCTTTTATTTCTTCTTGTCTGATTGCTATGGCTAGCATGTCCAGTACTATGTTGAACAGGAATGGTGAAAGTGGGCATCCCTGTCTTGTTCCTGTTCTTAGGGAAAATGGTTTTAGTTTTTGCCCATTGAGTATGATGTTGGCTGTGGGTTTGTTATATATGACTTTTATTATATTGAGGTATGATCCCTCTTTCCCACTTTGCTGAGAGTTTTTACCAGGAAAGGGTGTTAGATTTTGTCAAATGCCTTTTCTGCATCAATTAATATGATTATGTGATTTTTGTCTCTCAATTTGTTTATGTGATGTATCACATTTATTGATTTGCAGAGACTGTACCAGGCTTGCATCCCTGGAATAAATCCCATTTGGTCATGGTGTATGATCTGTCTAATGTAATGTTGGATCCAATTTGCTAGAATTTTGTTGAGGGTTTTAGCATCTATGTTCATTAGGGATATTGGCTTGTAATTCTCTTTCTTTATAGTGTCTTTATCTGGTTTTGGGATTAGGGTAATGCTGGCTTTATAAAGAGCTTGGAAGTGTGCCTTCCTCTTGAATTTTTTGGAATAGTCTGAGAAGGATAGGTTTCAGTTCTTGTTTGAATGTTTGGTAAAACTCTCCTGTGAAGCTGTCTGGCCCTGGGTATTTGTTTGCGGGAAGCTTTTGATGACTGCTTCAATTTCCTCCTTAGTTATTGGCCTGTTGAGTTTTTTTATTCTTCTTGTTTGAGTTTTGTAAGGTGTATTTTTCTTGGAATATGTACATTTCCTCTAGGTCAGTGGTCAGCAGACTCATTCGTCAACAGAGCTAAATATCAACAGTACAACGATGGAAATTTCTTTTGAGAGCCAAAACCGACTTCTGCACATGGGTCACGAAGTTTCAATCACACTGTATGTGCGTGCCCACACGTAGTATTTTGTGGAAGAGCCACACTCAAGGGGCCAAAGAGCCCCATGTGGCTTGCAAGCCTCAGTTTGCCGACCACTGCTCTAGGTTGTTTATTTGCTGGAGTAGAGTTGTTCATAGTATTTTTTGTTTACAATCTTTTATATTTCTAAGGAGTCTGTTGTTATTTCGCCTCTTTCATTTCTAAATTTGTTTAAGTGGGTCCTCTCTCTTTGCCTCTTGGTGAGCCTGGCTAGAGGTTTATCAATCTTGTGTACCCTTTCAAAAAACCAGCTCTTGGTTTCATTGATCTCTTGTGGGGTTTTTTGTGTTTTGGGGGGTGGGGGTGGGTGGGTCTCTATTTCATTTATTTCAGCTCTGATCTTTATTATCTCCTTCCATCTTCTCACTCTGGGTTTTTCTTGTTGCTCTCTTTCTCATTGTTTAAGTTGTAGAGTTAGATAATTTATTACCAGTTTCTCTTGTTTTTTTGAGGTAGGTCTGTAATGCTGTGAATTTCCCTCTTAGGACTGCTTTCACAGTGTCCCATAGGTTTTGGATTTTTGTGTTTTCATTGTCATTCATTTCCAGGATGTTTTTAATTTCTTCTTTGATCTCTTTGGTAATCCAGGTAATGTTTAATAGCATGCTATTCGGCCTCCAAGTGTTTGAATTTTGTTGATTGTTTTCATTGCAGTTGATTTCTAATTTTATGCCATTGTGATCTGAGAAGATGCTTTATATTATTTCTATCTACTTGAATTTGGAGAGACTTTTCTTGTGACCCAATATGCATTCTATCTTTGAAAATGTCCCATGTGCACTTAAGAAGAATGTATGTTCTGTAGCTTTGGAGTGAAATGTTCTGAAGATGTCAATTAAGTCCATTTGATCTAGTGAGTCATTTAGGATTACTGATTTTTAGTCTAGAGAATTTATCCAGTGATGTCAGTAGGGTATTAAAGTCCCCTACCGTGATCATATTGCTGTCAATCTCTCCCTTGATATCGTTCAGCAGGTTTTTATGTATTTGGGTGCTCCTGCATTGGGTGCATATATGTTTACCAGAGTTATATCCTCTTGTTGTATCAATCCCTTTAGTATTATGAAGTGGCCTTCCTTATCTCTTGTTATGGCCTTCTCTCTGAGGTCTATTTTGTCAGATATAACTATTGCTACCCCAGCTTTCTTTTCATTTCCATTTGCCTGAACAATATTTATCCATCCCTTCACGTTCAGTCTGTGTGAGTCTGTTGTTCTAAGGTGGGTCTCTTGTAGTAGCAAAAATATGGGTCATATTTTCTTATCCATTCAGCCACTCAATGTCTTTTGATTGGAGCATTTAGGCCATTAACTTTTAAAGTTATTATTGATAGGTACTTATTTGTAGCCATTTTTAATATTTGTGCCTGTGTTCCTTCTTCCCTTTCTGTTTCTTCTTTTTACAAAAGTCCCTTTAGCATTTCTTGCAATGCTAGCTTGGTAGTGATAAACTCCCTGAGCCTTTTTTGTCTGTGTAGCTCTGATTTCCCCTTCAATTTTGAATGATAGCCTTGCTGGATAAAGTATTCTTGGATCCAGTCCCTTGCTTTGCATCTCTTTGTATACTTCCTTCAATTCCTTTCGGGCCTGATGTGTTTCTGTTGAGAAATCATTTGATTACCTAATGGAAAATCCCTTGTAGGTAACTTTCTGTCTCTTGCAGCCTTTAAGATTCTCTCCTTGTTGTTAACATTTGCCATGGTAATTATGACATGTCCTGCTGTGGGACTTTGGGATTCATCTTGACTGGGGACTCTGTGCTTGTGTGACTTTTTTTTCACAAATCAGGGAAGATTTTTGACATTATTTCTTCAAATAGGTTTTCTAACCCTTGCTCCCCTTCTTGTCTTTCTGGCACCCCTATTATATGTATGTTGCTTCATTTCATGTTATCCCAAAGCTGCCTCAGGCTCTTCTCCTATCTTTTGATTTTTTCCCTCCAAATGCAGTTCATATTGGGTGTGTTTTGCGTCCCTGTCTTCTAATTTGCTAATTTGGTACTCTGCTTCTCCTAGTTTACTGTTGGAAGTTTCCACATTGTTTTTTTATTATAGCTATATCACTCCTTATTTCCTCCTGATTCTTAGATTTTCTTATCCATCCGGTTTATGAACTGTATGACCCTTATTCTGAATTCCTATCCTGACATAGTGCATGCCTCTATTTCATTTAGTTGCTTTTCTGGAGCTCTTTCCCTTAAGGGTTGTTCTTCTGTCTCCCCATTTTTGCTATCACCAAAGGATCTAGGTGTTGAGTTGTGCAGGGCCTGTGGCTGCAGTGATGAACTTGGTGGTGGGTTGCATGGTAACAGGTGGTGGCTGCTTCTTGGGGGTCGCAGGGCAGCTGCTCCTCACATGGTTGCGGGCAGCGGCTGCTCCTCGGGTGGTTGTGGGTGGTGGCAGCTGGTGGGTTGGCTGCTCCTTGGGCAGTTGCGGATGGTGGTGAGCCTTTATTTCTTAGTCTGTTTCCTCAACAGTTTTCTAGCCAGTGATTCTCAAGCAGCAGGGCAAGGTAAGCAGCTCTTTCCTCCTGTGGTTTGAAAGAGCCATTGATACAGCGGTGTCTGTTGAGACAACTTCATAGAATTTGGAAGCTAAGTCTTTACAGGGCCAATTCTTCCACAGTGAGGCCTCCACCTTGTCCCCAGAAATTCACCTAAGCTACATACTGGGGCCACAGGAGCATCCCTAGATTTTGGAGTTCATATTTCAGGCCATCTTTTGCTCTCTTTTTACCCCAGGCCTCAGAAATCCACTATGACACAGCCTACAGATGACTGAACCAGGGGCCAGCTAGGCTGTAAATTCAGGGAACACAGGCCAGGAATTCTCTAAGTACAAGTCAAAATCATAGAATACATGAGGAATAATACCAAGTGTGGGCTGACAGTCAGATAGAGAAAGGACAAGCTCAGTCTCCCTGCCCGGGTCCCTCCTCTCTGTAACTTGGCCTGAGCTCTTCCTACCCACTACTCCCCATGCATCCACAGGACCCCAGGGGCAGATAGCACATTAGCTAGTTCTGCTGCTCAGGTTTCTTTAGAGAAGACATAGCAAGGGCTGGGCTAAACCTTCCTGTGCCCACAGAGGAAGCTCTAATCGACCAAGTTGAGATGGGAGCAAAAATCCTTGTGATATAGCTGGCAGGGGCTGAGGACACAGAAAGACAATCTGCCTCAGATACAGCCCAGACTGACTCAGCACCATCACCCCCATCAGCCTCTGCAGTCTCCTTGGCCAATGACAATCTCAGCTCTGCTTGGTTCCCATGAGTCACAGGGAGCTCACTCCAACGTCAACCCCTGCAAGGTTGGGTGAGCTTTTAAGGTCAAGAAAGTTCTCCTGGAAGGTAGCTAATATCCAACTGCATAGGCCAATTCCTGTGGAATTCGTTCTCTCTTTGTGTCTGTGAAAATTGTGTCCTCCCTCCAGCCTCAGTGAGGGCACAAGTGTTTCACACATACAGTGTCTGGCACATAGAAGAGACTTAATGTTGAATGAAGGAAAATATATTTAAAAATCCACAACAAAAAAATTGTTCTTCCTAAACAACTTTCAGACATGTCACTTCCTCCGAAGTGTTACTTCTGCCATTATTTTCTGATAAGCATGAGTTAGTGCCTGCGGGGATCCACAGGATGTGGGATTAAATCCTGGCCTTGTCTTTGAATAATTGTGTGAACTTGAAAGTGTGGCTTTATTGCTGTGTCTCAATTTCTTTGGTAAAATCTGTAAACTAAGGATTGTTTCTGGACATTTAAATGAATACCTACCTTCCTTGAAATGGGGTTGGGCAAATGTTAACTATCATTACCATCATCTTCATCAAACTAGGATTGTGGTACCCCTCTTTGTGGTTCTCAAATGTGTATGTGACAATTATGCTTTAAGCATTGTTATTGTGGAAGAGGGGGAGGAAAATCAGGAAACTCTTGCCATGAAAAGGGAAACCAGAGGTAGGAAAGCAAACTGGTGAACCCCTGTGTTTCTGAGCTGGGATGGATGAAATGGTTGCTATTTAACTTATGAGGAAGGAGAGGGGTGATGTTTCCTTGAGCCCCATTTCAGACACACAGTCATGGCTCTTTATTGAGAGTAGGACCAGGGCAAGGTGCAGGCAAAAGCTAACATGTAGATAGACAAGGAGAATTTAGTTACAAAAATGATCAACAATGAAGTTGTAACTAAGTCCAGAGAGCAATACATCAATGAGTCAGCTGTCAGATCTGGTGAAACCCAGGAGTTAATGACACTGGCCTGCTTGCACTAGCAAATGCCTACTGCACTTCCCTCAGAAATGGAGAGATCCAGGATGCATGCAGTGAATGGAAACAAAAGTCTAGGGAAAGGGATTGTAAATCCCTGACTTCTTTGTGGGTTCCAGCATGGTGGAACGCTGGGTGTGATTGGTCCCTTGTAACCAGGTAACTGCAGAATGTGTTCTGATTGGCTGGCAGCCGCCAGGAGAACAGACTTCAGTTGAGAAGCAACTGTGGAAGGAGAAGGAGCTTTGGCTGTGCTCTCTTCCCACTGTGGTTGTAGCTCTCAGCGCTTGTCTGATCCCTATCCGTTTTCAACAAGTCGTGTTGGTTGCTGTTCTCACAAAGGAGTCAACCAAAGAAGTGCAGCTTCGGGGGTGTGGCTGGGCCCTAAGCCCCCCTAGGGCCCGGCAGCCCAGAGGCCAAGCAAACCGTGGGTGAGCCCTACCTGCTGTGCGGTGAAGCCCTGGGGCTTCTCTAGCAGGCCTAGCCTTCCTTGGGGGGGAGGGACTGCTGAGGGTTGTAGGGTGGGGGGAGGGAAGTGGAGTGTGAGTGAACCAGCAGTAGCAGTGAGGAGTGGAGGTGAGCCATGGGGAACTGGCTGACTTGCTGTCTGAAGGCCAGTCCCAGTCCCAGTGCCAGTTCCAGCCCCAAGCCGGATGGGGGCTCCAGGCATGTTAAGTCAAAGTGTGAGTCTGAGGTTCATGAGGAGGCTGCTAGGGACACAGGGCCAGTGGAAACAGTGCCTGCTACCCCAAAGTCTGAGAAGTTGAATTCTGGAGCTCTCAAGCGCCACCACCTGAAGAACATCAGCGCCCCAGTGACTGCCCAAGGTAAGAAGCAGGAAATGCCATCTGCTCTTTGGGGTACCTCTGGCCTCTGCTGTCCCCAGAGTCCCCTGGGAGGGACTCCCTGCCTTGGGCTCCTTCCAGCTGGAACCAGCTTTCCTAGGAATGGGCACCTGGGTTCCCCACCCCTGCTTCTTTCCCCCTTGCAGCCAATGTTTTTCCCTCTTTACTACCTGAGCAGCAAGGTAGGATTTTGACACTCCTGCTTGCCTGCTGACTTTCCTCACTGCTTTGTTCAGTTGAGCTTACTTGCTGGAAAAGCCACACGTGGCCAGGTTTTTCAGTTGATTATGACAGAAGTACAAGGAATGAGGGTTCCATTATATTTGAAGTAATGCAGCAAAATAAAGCATGGGGTGTCCTACCCACATGTTCATGGGGTGTGTGTGTATTTTTCTTGTTTTAAGCTAATCGCTTTTTGTTAGGTTTGCTGTGTTTCTCAAGTTTCTTCCAGAGCCATGGGTGACTCACAGTAGAGTGGAGACAATAAAGGAAAAGCTACACCATGGCCCTCTCTGCCCTCATACTGGACTGTTTCTGTGGTGCCCATCCCACACCATAGGAGGCAGTGTGGGAAACGGTACAGCCCAAGATCCTATTCAGAGCTTTTATTCTTCTTCCGGCCTTTGTGAGAGCAAAATGACCTTGTGTGCTGTAGACAAGTGCAATTAAGGCTAACATGTTCATTTTCCTTTTTATTTTTTAAATATTTTTTAAGTAGTTTATTGATTGTTGGAGAGAGAGGGAGAGGGAGAGAGAGAAACATGGATGTGAGAGTAACATCGACCTGCTGCATCCTGCACACCACCCCTTAGGGACTGAGCCCAAAACACAGGCGTGTGCCCTTGACCAGGAATGCAACTGGCAACCTTTTGGTGCAGGGGACGATGCCCCACAAACTGCAACTCCAAGCAGGGCTACTAAGCTAGCACTCATTTAAAATGTAAATTTAAAATGGTTACTTTCCAGCTGAGTAAAGACACTGACTTTTAGTGAGGCATTTTAGTTGATTACCAATGAGTAGTTCCGGTCGTTTCCAGGGAACCTCATGAGTCTGGGTACTAGTGCCTGGCCAGAAACTGGTTCTCAGAGCGTCAAGTCTTAGATCCTGTTGGTTCAAATGAGGTGGGTATAACTGTACAGCAGACGCCACTACTGGGTAGAGGTTCAGATATGCAACAGCTAAATTTTTTCATTAGCTATCGTGTCTCTCACCTGGTCTAATTTGCTTTGCCCTTTTCTTCTGTACATGGAGAGTCGTTTATTTGTACCTAATATAGGTGATATGTTAGGTCAAAAAGTAAAACTAAGTTTTAGATTTTACTCAGGGGGCTCATCTTTCCAGCTAATTAAAACTATAAATTTTATTGTAAAGTGTTTAAAATGGAATAAAACTTTGTTCTCATTTGTATGTGATAGTTTCTCAGATAATCAGCCACTGTTATTTTTCTATGGCATTTGTATCAGAATTGACCAGTTAATATGTTTTATTCTTAGAACAAGGCAAGAGGAAGAACAATGATGTAAGTAAACAGTTGAAGAGTTAAGTAAGAAATTAATAGTTTGATATAAAAGTTGTCTGCCGTGATTCATAATAAAAGTAATGGGCCCAATAAAATTAGCACAGACCTCTTTTGTCCGTTTTCTAAATCTCTTCTATTTTCCTAATTACTCTAGATTGAAGGAGAATTTATTCCTCCAAATAGTGGTACTTTTAAAAACTATCCTGCCTGAAATTTCTGATTAATATGGAAAAGGTGGCTTTGCAGTGAAACAATTGAAACAAGCAAAATGATGTTTTATATAATATGTGGGTCTTTCTGATTATAGGCTACTGGCAATTTTAAAATGCTCTGTATTTTGAAAGGCATTCAGTAGATTTTCCCCCTGCCTAACCTTTCGTGTATTTGTAGGGGGTGCTGATGGGAAAGTATGACAGCATGTATAAAACTACTTTATATGAAATGGGGAAGGATGGCTCATGTGAATTAGTTTTCAAAAACAGCAAAACCAAGCATATTAAAATGATTGGTATTCTCTAATATTAAAAGATGCTACTATTTAAATTAATTATAGTGATTAGTTATAAGTATTACTTTAAGAAAGAAAATTATCAAAACATAGTTAAGGCTGTCAGTATTTGATTATGGCTGGATTGTTGGGCTCTTTACAAATCAATGGGTACTTCTCAAATAAATGGGTACTTCCGAAGTGTGTTAAAGATAGTTTGTTCTCTAAAGGTTCTCAAACCTTTTATCGTCACCTCTCCGGTACCACTGCAGATAAATTCTAAATTGTATCTGCAGTAAGATTTACCGCCCAGATGTAAATGATTTAAAGAACCTGCCAAGCACTCACACTGCTGCTTTGTCCCAGGTTCTGTGCTCAGCAGCTAGAGGTAGGAGAGGAGTCAGAGTCCTCCCTTCCCTGGAGAAGCTTAGGTTTCTATGAGAGGGGTATCCTGTAAGCAGTTGATGCGTGTGACAAGTGGCCACTCGGATGTGGGAGTGTGCAGGAGAGAAGCTGGGTGGTGTGGCTGCTGGTGACGGTATCCTGGAGGTAGGTGGGGAGGAGTTAAGCTTGCTGGACCAGGAAGAAGAAGAGGCCTTGTAAGCAGAGCACACAGCCTGCGTGAGGCAGGATGGAGGTGAGTGTCAGATGACCAAGAGAACAGAATTAACATTTAGAAATGAGTGGAAACTATTCTCTGAGGTTCTCACTTGAGTAGTGTAATGATAGTCTTCCTTAAACATGAAGTGAGAGTTGCCTTCTGAAAGTTGTTTTATCTAGTTTTGGGGAAAGTGAGGCTCAGAGAGACGTGTGGCCCCAGCTTGATAGCAAATGGGCAGCCCGGGCACACACACACCTCTGATCAAACATGCTTGTTTGTCTCTCTGTCTCCTGAGCTAATACTTATGACTGCCTTTCATTTATTGCAATAAAATGATCTTGATTTATTATTATATAATGCATTGCATTTATTTATAGTAAATGAACAATAGAAATATAAAATCTCAGCTGCTTTTCATCGCTTAAGGAAAAAAGAACAACAGCCCTGAAGTCTAATTCTAAACGTTTTACACTATTATAAAGGGGGTTTATAACAGGTGTTTGCCTGGTTTTATTATAGGTACTTATGAAAGCAGCATTTTATAAGCCATTCCTCAAATCTCCCCTGTGGAAGTTAGACTATCTACTGGGTTTACCATAGAGCTGCACATGATATCACACTCAAGCAGTTCATGGACTGTAAGAAAAATCTTAAAGCTTAATTGTTTGACATTTTAACCAAGAGAAAAACACACACTTTTATAGGTTTAGCATACATACTGTGACATTTCCTTGTCTTTCCCTCTTCGGTAGGACTTTCCAGGGCGCCTTACTAAGCGCTGCACGTCTTGCCCCACGGTGTTTCTCTATGATGACACAGTGAGCCAGCCGGATTTTAGCACCGTCATCCAAGCGTGAGTACAACTAGGATGCCACGGGCTGAGTGACAGACCACTTTGGTAGAAGAATCCTATTTATACATAATTACAGTCACTTGATTGTCCTTCTCAGTGGCCAAGTTAAGAAACCAGTGTCAATTATCTATTGATTTCAAGGACCTAAATATGAATTTTCAATTTCCACTATACTCTTAGGATGAATGGAAGAAGGGAAAGCCATTTAGGAAATAAGAACCACCCCCAAAATATTGATATTTCTTGATGCTTTTCTATTTTTAAGACATAGTTGATCATAATGAAAAGAAGAGCTGCTTTTTATTTGATGTTTCTATTAAAAATTATTTCTTGCCATAGGAAGAGAAACTAGAGGCACCATTTTCCTCTTGGCTTAGAAGGATCTATAAATATATAAATGAGTGTGGAAAAACAATAAAAATAAAAAGTATTTATTTATGGGACATAGGCCTAAAACAGTGCATAGCACTTTCGAAGCTACTCTTGAAAGAAGGAATAGTTTGTCACCTACTGGCACCAGAGTGTATCTGCATTACAATTTAATTGTGTTTTATCTGATTTTCCACATTGTACATTTTTCCAGCGCTACTTTTGTAAGAAAATTTACTTTTCCTACCCACCAAAGGGGGATGTATCACACCAGTCTTAGGAACAACTTTTCAAATAACTTTTTTGTGGGTAAAATGTGCTCAACTGAAGTTTTAATAGGTGTATTAAATTTAATTATATTTGTAAAGATATGTGTAGATACATAAATATGTCTTCAAGACATATATACATATGTCAATGCATGTATATATAAATCACAATAGAAAAAAATGAAAGAGGTAATGTTTTGGAAACATAGCCGTAGGCAGGTTTATACTTAAACAGCCATGAACAGTGTTATGATGATGAAAAGTATTTATTAATTTCCCCATAGTCTACCATTGGAGATGAACTTTAAAAACACCCTAAGATGACACTTCTAAGCTTATTTAAGAGAGAAAATACATATACTGTCCAGCTTCCTGGCTCCCATTGGGGTTGTCCAAGGTACATTATCAGTGTCCCTGGAATCTGAATGCTGATTTTCCAGAACACAATTTGGAAAATGCTCCCTGACAGTATTAATATATTCACTTTTAATTGTATTTTTCAGCCTTAAACACATAGTTAGCTTTAAAATGTAATTTTTATAATGTACCAACTTTTGCTAATTAAATTATTAGTAACTTTTTTAGTTGCAACACCAAGTTAACAATTTAATAATACTAGAGGCCCGGTGCATGAAATTCGTGCACGGGGAGGGGAGCGGTGGTGTCCCTCAGCCCACCCTGCACCCTCTCCAATCTGGGACCCCTCGAGGGATGTCCGACTGCCCGTTAGGGTAGGATCGGGCCTAAACGGGCAGTCGGACTTCCCTCTCACAATCCAGGACTGCTGGATCCCAACTGTTCACCTGACTGCCTTCCTGATTGCCCCTAACCACTTCTGCCTGCCAGCCTGATCACCCCCTAACCACTCCCCTGCCAGCCTGATTGCCCCTAACTGCCCTCCCCTGCAGGCCTGGTCACCCCTAACTGCCCTTGCCTGCAGGTCTGGTCACCCCTAACTTCCCTCCTCTGCTGGCCTGGTCACCCCTAACTGTCCTCCCCTGCAGGCTTGATCACCCCCAACTGCCCTCCCTTACAGGCCTGGTCCCTCCCAACTGCCCTCCCCTGCTGGCCATCTTGTGTCCACACAGGGACAGCCATCTTTGACCACATGGGGGCAGCCATCTTGTGTGTTGGAGTGATGGACAATTTGCATATTTCTCTTGTATTAGATAGGATAACTTTCTTCTCACACATATAACAATAGTTGACATCAAATTGTGTTTCAGCAAAAACTGAGCCCCATCTCTCTCTAAACTCCTGAGCTTTGGGACCTATTGAGTAATCACTGAATGTTTTTATTCAGCCAAGACACTAAATCCTGGAGTAAAGAATAACAACACTCAACTTTGCATATATTCTGTAGCTTCTTTTGAATTCAAAAGACTCTGATGTTACAGAATAATTGAAAAGTAGTTGTAAAGATTAGCCATGCCCAGACAAGTAGGTTTCATGCTTCTTTCTCCAAATTAGTCTAATTCAGGAAGTGCAGTAAATTTTCATTTGCTGTCCTTCACTTTTGAAAATGGTCATTCAGCAGATTCACTATTGGTGAAACAAGGGTTTATTGAGGAAATTAATAGAGCTAACTGAGTTTTGAGAATGATTTTGAAAAATGTTCATCATGGTACATTGTTCCCAATGGCGTGCAGTCTTTATTAGAATCACTTACGAAACTTTTTTAAAAATGTATGTCTCTAAATGCATGCATTTCATCCCCCGCCCAACACAGTCTCAATGTCAAGCAGAGGAAAACTGTGAGGCATGATTACAAGGGCAAAAGCATCCAGGGAGGTTCTGCTCTCATTGCAGCTCCTGGGAGCTTTATAAACAACCCCATGTCTTCCCAAAGCCAGTGAAGGCTGCAAGTCTCTGGGTGGAGACCGGCAGTGTCTCCAGCTCCTCAGGGGATCCCAGGGAACAGCCAAGCTCAGGAGCCACTGCCTCGTTAGGGCGGAGGGGAGAGAGGGGCTCCTCGCTGTTGGCAGGACCTTGAGCAAGTCAGTTTCAGCCTTGGTTTTCTTACCTGTAAAATAGGTTGTTGAATTAAATGTCAAATAAGGTTCAGTGGTCCTTTTCCGCTTCTGTGCTTTGAATTCTGTGACTTTGACATCAACTTGAAGATGAAGCTGTTCAAAGCCCAATAGAAGTATCCATCTTGGATGCTCGCGGTGTTACAGGCCTTTTTACAGTGACTCATATTCCACAGACCCAGTTATGAAATTCAGATTTACCTTCTCTCAGTTAGCTTGAGCTCCTTTTGGACACAGAGGGCAAAAGGAAGAAGCTTATCCCTTAACTATGAGGACCCCTTTGTTGCCTATGACACCACTTCTGTGAATAACTTAAAAATCCAGTCACTTACACAGGATCTGAGGACTTACATCTGTACATAAAAATTTCATGTAATCTAATCCTATCTAATAAAAGAGTAATATGCAAATTGACCATCACTCGAACACACAAGATGGCTGCCCCCATGTTCTCAAAGATGGCTGCCCCCATGTGGGCACATGATGGCCGCCACAAGATGGCCAGCAGGGGAGGGCAGTTGGGAGGGACCAGGCCTGCAAGGGAGGACATTGGGGGTGATCAAGCCTGCAGGGAAGGGCAGTTGGGGCGGGGGGAGACCCAGGCCTGCAAGGAAGGGAAGTTAGGGGTGACCAGGCCTGCAGGGGAGGGCAGTGAGGGGCAACCAGGCTGGCAGGGGAGTGGTTAGGGGGTGATCAGGTTAGCAGGCAGAAGCAGTTGGGGGTAATCAGGAAGACAGGGAGGCAAGCAGGTGGTAGCCAGCAGTTCTGGATTGTGAGAGGGAAGTCCTACCAGGGTCGGGCCTAAATAGGCAGTCAGACATCCCTCGAGGGTTCCCAGATTGGAGAGGGTGCAGGCTGGGCTGAAGGACACACTCCTTGTGCACGAATTTCATGCACCGGGCATCTAGTTAGCAAATAAGTGTTATTAATGTTACACTGTGAAGCATTATGTTTCGTTAAAAGCATTGCTTGTGTCAGGATTACTTAAACCTACTGTTGTTACAGGCTCTTACATTTGCTATTCAATTTTCTAATAATTATGTAAAAGTGATCTTAAAGCTTTTTTTGGTACAGAGCATTTCATTTACTTTTAGGGAAATGATGGAAAAGGGGTGGGTAGGTGAATAGTGAACTAAGTCTACTGAAATGCAGGGCCTAACAACTTTTTGAAAAAGCACAACTACTGTATGGCTTAAATTTAACCACGTGGACAAATACATATAACATGTACAAGATGAAAGCTCCTATGAGTACAAGGCAAATGATGGGGGAGTGTGTACTAACATGTACAGGGTGGAGCCAAAGTAGGTGTACAGCTGTGAGTATTTAAAATGGTTTGTTCTTGTATTCTTATTTATTAGTTACTATATCATTTTCCATACAAACAACTGTATACCTGCTTTGGCCTCACCCTGTATTATAATAATCAACAGACACATATCTTCTAAAAGCATGTTACTTAGCATTTTGGTTCACCTATTTTTGCTGAAAGCAAAATAACTAAAACAAGGGGCAAAGTGCCCATGTTGGGAATGAGGATTTCAAGGCCACTAGGCAGCTGGGATGGTCTCCCCCCTCCGACCCCTTTAAAAATTGTCCTCAAACATAATATAATAAAAACAGTTTTTACAATTCGTTTTTCTTCCACAGCATGACTATAGCCATATATGACAACATCAAGTACAGGTGAGTTTTAAAACCTGTACTGTTATTCTAGCTAACAAACGTATAATGTATCACGTTGAGTGTTAGATGATAACAGTGGATATTTTGGGGAACAAGCTGTAGGGTGATTTTTATTATATTACTAGAGGCCTGATGCATGAAATCCCTGCATGGGTAGGGTTCCTAGGCCTGGCTGGCAATCAGGGCCAATCTGTAGGGCAACCGGCAGGGCCAGTCACCTCTCGCCTGCCGCTGCCAGTCACCTCCCTCTGTGGGGCAATCATTGGGGCGATCGGGTGTCTCCCACTGGCATCCGCCTTGACTGGCCTGGGGCCTACAGGTGGGGGCAGCTCCTGCATTGAGTATCTGCCCCCTGGTGGTCAGTGTGCATGATAGCAACTGGTCATTCCACAGTTTGATCGATTTGCATATTAGGCTTTTATTATATCGGATTGAAGGGGGTTATTTGTTTATGTCTTAAGACCCATAACACTTGAGTTATTGAGGGTCCCAAAGAACATTTGTTTATGTGGGTTATATTTACTGTATTTGAAATTAAAATAGAGATTTAAAATATAAGTCTATTTTTAAAAAATTTTTTCTTTATTGATTAAGGTATTACAAATGTGTCCTTACCCCTCCCATTACTCCCCACCCTACCGCCCAACTCTTGCCCTCACACCCCTAGTGTCTGTGTCCAATGGTTATGCTTATTTGCATGCGTACAAGTCCTTTGGTTGATCTCTCCTTTGTGTTTAAACAGTTTTTATAGCATTACTGAAATTCTGAGCTAGATAATCCTTTGTTGTGGTGGATTGTCTTGCCCACTATCCTATCTAATAAAGAGGGAATATGCTAATTGACCATCATGCCCTCACAAGGATGGCAGCACCCACAGCCAATGAGGAGGAAATATGCTAACTGACTGTCACACCCTCAAAGATGGCAGTGCCCACAGCCACAAGATGGCAGCGCTCAGTCCCTCAGTCCGCCAGGGTGCCTGCCTCTGGAGTCCCCCAGTTCCCTTAGCCCCCCAGCTACCCAGGCCCTGCCCAAGGCGCAGGCAAGCCTCAGATGGTGGCTGCCCACCCGCCCAGGGCCGGCCCAAGGTGCAGGTAACCATGGCCAGGCCGAGGCTTGTGCTGCTGGCAGTGGCAGCAGCAGAGGTATGATGGGGGCATTACTTTCCCCTAATCGCTGGGTTGCCTCCTGCCCCTGAGTACTAATGGACTGCGAGAGGGAGCAGGCCAGGCTTAGGGACCTCCCCCCCGCCCCCAATGCATGAATTTTCATGCACCGGGCATCTAGTAGGATATAATGCACAAGACAATATGAAAAATAATTATTTTGCACACCAAAATGTGAGTGGACAGTGTGTCATTAATGTACGTTTTTGTAAATTTCTTTAATGTCTAGCTTAATAGAAGATAACTGATTCTTATGTATATTCTGTCTTCAATCATTTGCAATTACTTGAATCATTTTAATCTTTGTTTTGAAGAAGTATTAGGAAGAACACCCAGCCTCATGTAGCTAGGTGGCTAGAAAAGGTACATTTCCAAAGCCTCAGATAATTGTAGATATTCATTTATATTGGACCAAAATCCACAAGTGCTGGTTTCTTTAATTGGTTACAATGGAAATATAAGTAATATCCATGAACTTGTAATCAGTTCTCTGTTAATACCAATTGATCTATCTTGTACACTGAATGGATCTTCCACTTGTACGTTATGTTATGATAATGTTATGTGTTAGTCATTTGGAGAGTATTGGTCCACTTTCTTACCACAGTGTCCAAAACGCCCTTTTGTGAGTATCACCATCAGTCCTGACAGAAAAATCTTTTAAGTATTGAAAAGCTTCCAAGCAGACAAAGCAAGCACACATTTTTGCCCAGGTTGAATAGCTCAGGTGGTCTGAGCTTTGTCCCAATATGTCAAAATTATGGTTTTGACCCACGGTCAGGGCACATACAAGAAATAACCAATGAATGTGTAAAAGTAAATGGATCAATAAATCGATGTGTCTCTTTCTCTCTCTCACTCCCCGCCCCACCTCTTACTCTGTTTCTCTGAAACAAACACAAAGAACAAAAAAGACAGCCCATGTTTTCCCAGATCCTGATTTTTAGCTTGATAGCTTGATAAATATACAATTTATTTTCCCTGAAGTGACAGGCTCACTTTTTACTTTTGAGAGAATGGCAGTTGTATTCTCAAAGAAAGATGTAATTGTAGGGGAAAAGTGGCTTTTTCTGCTCACAGCTAAGGCACAAGCGCTTGTCCTTAACACAACCACATTTCAGTGTGCAGAAGTGCTTGAAGCACACTCTCCCCCTATTGAGAATGTGAAAACAGGATCAATGTTTCATAATACTATTCCTTTTTATCAAGGATGTCCTTAAGTAAGGCAGAATTAGTTTCAACTGCAAGTGACAGTGAAGAATGCAATGACTGCTAGTGTTAGAGAGTGGGAATTTTTGAGCACTACTGAGGCCGTGGACTATGCCTCAGATAGAGCTGTCAGTGCTGACACCAGGCCAGGCCTTGAGATATGGTCTCATGGCCCCTTCCCACCACGTAGGCCTTCTTTCATAGAACACTGTCAGCTTTCTGAAGAACAGGATGACCCTGTGAGTAACATGGTCGTCAATGGCATGACTCTGACGTTGCTTGGGAAAAACTGTTTTGTCTGGGTTACTTGCTCTGCAAGAGCAGGATGTGGTTAATGTGCTTAAAAGTGGTCCTGCACAAAGGGTGGCGGCTGCTCTCCCAACTCCCTGGGTGGAGAATGGCAGAGCAGTCACCTGGCTAGCTCGAATAAAGGCTCTTTGCTATTGCACTGGACTCGGCTCCCTGGTGTTCTTTGGGGATCAGGAAATCTGGACATAACACAAGCACAGTGTGGTACCACTGCCTTCCTTCATGCTCACAAGCCAGTGTTGCTCATCTTTGCTTTGATACAACATTGCAAAGTCAGTGTAGACTCCGGCAATGCCTCAATGATCCCATAACATTAGTGTTGACCGCAGGGGCCTCCTGAAAGGTGGCCTAGGGGAACCTACCCTGGTGGCCTGCAGAGCTCGCTGGTTCCAATGAGCAGAGTGTTTTAGTGCGAGGGCATTTCAGTCAAAAGACTGCTCACTTTTAAATAGAAAGGCACCTTTTTAATTCAAACTTCTAACAGATACAAGAAAAAATACACACTAATAATATGATACAGGAAAATGATAAGTGGAAACACAGGAAAAAACATGAATGTCATATCCGCATGAATTAAAATTATAAAGACATTGTTGCCCAGCACTACTGCTGTATGAAGTGTCCCTGTGTGTTCCAATGTGAGCTGGAGGGATGGAAATGTATTCGGTTTGCCAGCATTGCCTGTCAGGGAGGGTCAGTGTTTTGCCGGCACCTCTAGCTGCTCACTGCAGAAAACATCGCACAGAATTTGATGTACTGAGTACAAAGAAGTCAGGAAACCCTGTTACAGAGTCCAAGACAACAGTTTGTAAAACTGCTTTGTTGAAAGTTAAGCTTCCCCCTGAACGCCCTCTCACTCCTAGATGATGTGTTACTAAGATACTAACATTTCCCGAATTAATTTTTAAATGCATTTTCTTGTTTATAGAGTTGGAAATAGATCCTTCGATATTTTTGATGAGAGAAGGCACCCCTTCAGAGTAAGTGTCAGTTTTATTGAGGTTCTATTTGTCTCTCATAATGTGGTGTTTATTTCATACTGATCTGCTTTGAAATGAATTATTAGAAGAAAATTACTTCCTCTGGCTTGAGGTCAAAATCATCTTCTTTTCAGTCTTCTTCCCCACTGCATGTTGTCCCTAATGATTTTACAAAAGGAGTCTTGTGTGAGGGACACGTCAGTGAGAACTGAGCCACAGCTTTGTATAGTCAGAGAGCTAAAGTGAATAAATGTGCCCCAAGTAAGTAAATATACATTTATTAATGATATGTTTAGGAGCATCAAACAATATAAATGTGTGTAAATACACCTAAAAGGTATGTTAAGACTCTTTGAAAAAACTGAGACAACTATTTAAATTTTAAACCAATTAAAATGACAGGAATTTCCAAATTGACTCCTCTGAGGCTCTGTAGCGACATGTTGCTGGTGCCTCCTATGGAGCACGGAACAGCCAGAGTCTTGGGGTCACAGGAACGTGAACATGTGTTTTCAGAGCTGGTTGCAGAGAAGAGTGACATGGGGCTCAACATGCCTTGTGAGCCTAAACATAGTTTACATTTAGGTAGACTTCTATAGGGAGGGTTGCGGGGGGGGGGGGGGCGGTGAGAACATACATAACTATATTCAGGTTGTCCCTGTATTTGTGTCCAATAACTGGTGAGTAGAGAATCAGTGTTGTTTAAGATCCATTGTTTATATGTCAAAGACTAAAAGACATGTCACCCAATCAAAATTATTTAGGGCCAGGTGGGCACAGTGGAAGGATGCTAGCATGCGAGTTCTTACATATTTTCTTCAGTGGGCACTTATATTGCCTTTTCTCTTTCAGCACGAAGTGATCATACAGGCCAACTTTTTTCATGACCCTGAACCGAACGTTGTCTACCGATTTGTCTGTGCCCTTTTCAGTGCTGAGCATCTCACTGCTGAGTGTGCGATTGTGACTTTGGTAAGACAGCTCTTCCAGAGGCTGCTTGTCTGTCCTGTGCACAGGCTGTGGTCCTGCTTTGCAAACCAAAGTAGGTTCCTGAAATGACCCTGAGAACTTGATTAAGAGAAGCTATTAAAGGAAGTAAACCACACACAGTGGGGCTAAATAATCATCGGGATTGAAAATGTTCCCATTGCTGTTTCCGTCACAAACAATTGCTATTGAAGACATGAGGGGAGATCTCTGTTTCTTCCCCCAACTCGCCATCCCGTGTCACCCCCTGACCCACAGGAGACACAGGCACATGCAGTGCACACGCACATACAAGGTGTGCTGGTTGGGTAGGATGGAGGCAGTATCAAACCATCCGGCCTTGAGACAAACTTAATCAAGGGGGAGAGCTAAGTAACACATTGGATTGGAGAGAACATCTGGGTTGGAAGAGAGCGAGTTTTTGTGGACACGTTAAGCTTTGCTCCTGGGAGCCAACGGAGAAGCAGTGTCTCTTAATTGTTTAAATAGAGGGAATTAGAGGAAGAATCTGAGCTACAGATGGGGAAGTAAGAGTAGCTGTTCACATGCAGAAAAAGCATGAGAATAAAAAGTGGCAGGAGAGAGAATGAGGCAAAGAGCAGGCATCCCGTGCATACTGATGGGCTGAGCACCCTCTTGGCAGCATTCATCAGCTGGACCACACTCTCGAGAAGCTCCCTTTTCTGGGCTTCTCTGGTTGTTCTCTCCTGGTTTTCCCACCCCTCTAGCCACTTCCGGGGACTTGTCCCTTCTGTGCTCATAGTCCTTCCAGGTCTGCGCTGAGGTTAGAAAAGAGAACGGGTAGAACAACATTCATGAAGACAGAGCTTATATTCTAGTGAGGAAGACATACTAGCTTTTTAATGAGTGTTTTTAAAGAGATGAACACGTCAGATGGTGTAAGCACCAAGAAAACAAAGCAGGATGAAGTGGTAAGGTGATCACAGGGATTTATTCTTTTAGGCAGAAAGGTCAGAAGAGCCTCTTTAAAGAGGAAACATTGGAGCCGTGCCCTGGCTGAGCTGAGGAAGATGAGGGGCTCTGGCATTGTAGGCAGGGCGGCCAAGGCACGCTTCTGAGACGGGCACATGCGTTGTGTGTTCAAGGAAGAGTGAGGAGTGGCCCGTGTGGACAGAGTGCGGAATGAGGAAAGAAGATGAGGTCACAGATGGACAATATCCTATCTTATAGGGCCTGGAGGCTTGCAGGCCACGGGAAGAAGTTACATTATATCTGATGGATGGGAAACCTTTGGCAGACATTGAGTTGCGGGTGAAGTGCTCTTAAGGAAAGAGGCTATTCTGGCTCCTTGGGGAGAAGAGACTGTTGTTGGAAGTCCGAGTGGAGGCAGTAAAGTCAGGAGTCAGTAAGAGTGATGCAGGTGAGAAGTGGCCAATGCACTGGAAAGCGGTCAGATTCCCACAGCTAATGGGAGGCAAGAATTGCTAACAGATTGGAGCACGCTAGCTCAAGTGGAACCTTTTGGTCCCAGCAACTAGGCAAGTGGCAGTGCCCTCTATGCTGATAGGGCGGCTTGGGGAGTGGGCAGTGCGGATGAAGAGCTGTGGTTTGTATTGCGTAGGCTCCGATGCCCTTAGCAATAGCAGTTTCAGTGGAGGGATAGCGCCAGGGACAGACTAAAGTGGGTGAAGGAGGCAATGGGAGGTGAGAAGCAGCATCAAGCATTGACCCTGAGCAAGATGAGAGAAGCATTCTAGGGACTTGGTGTGGCAGCAGGGGACCTAGGTAAACACATTCACACTGGGGGCATCTGGGCAGACAGGGAGGATTCTTCAAAAAGAGGCGAGGGTGGGAACAGTGTTCTGCAGAAGTGGGCTGGGACCGACTTCACTGATAGAAGGTCCGCTTCGGTGAGAAATCTCAGTTCCACTGCCACGGGAGGGCAGGTGGGGTGAATGGGCGAGTAATGGCGCACACTGAGTCTGCCAGTACAGGTGGTGCGAAGTCGGGAGGCTGTCGGTGTTGGGCAAGGGCCTCTAATCATTCCCGTCAAGTAGAGTTAATCTGTAAGTAGCTCCTTCTTAGGACAGCTGCGAATGCTGAGTTTTGAGGAATGGGCGCAGCATTTCCCTGAGAACACATCATGTTCAATAAGCATTTGTTTTTGAAAACACAGTGGAGTTTGGCAAATCTCTGCTGTCAGAAACCTTCAGACAGTAAACATTTTTTAAAAATTGAACTTTTTTCTTTTTGTCAAATGGCATATACACTCTTCTGAAAGGCATGCTCTGAGGTAACAAGAAATCACAGCTTAGCTCTATGACCTACTGGGCTGCTACCTCGCCCAGTTCTCTGTAGAGGAGACGCTGAGTACATGTCAAAGGCATCATGAGCCTCCCCGGCTGCCTGGCAGGGTTAGAGGAGCCCCAGGGACACAGAGCCTGGCAGCTCTGTCCCCCCCTTGAGACCAACAGCATTGCGTGCGCCTCAGATTATGTGAGACAGAGTCGCTGTGCCCACAATGACCATGGAGATGTGAGCATGAGGGGCATGAGGAGGACTGCCTGGGTTTGCCGTGTTCCTCACAGAGGCACTAAGACAGGAACAAGGGCAGTTGCACAGGCCAGCCTGCAGCTCACCTGTTTGTACTGCCTGTCCTGCTGCCCCACACAGCAGCCACTGGGAGGCGACCTGGGCTCCAGTTTTTATCTCCTGCTTGTCCCCCCAAAGGGCTAGTTACTGTGAAAAGATAGCAGTGTTTCTGCTTTACCAGGGATTTACATATTCCACTGTTATGTAAGATCACCGTAGAAATATGAGCCAGGTAGGACGCATTGCACCTGGTAGGCACTCAAGTGTTTGTTGAACAACTTGAATCGATACTGAGCCTCTATGTGCTCCCTTTACCAGAGGAAAGGTAATAATAGCCCCATACATTGCTTCAGGACGTCCTTTGCTAACATGTCCATTCATTCCTCTGGCCAAAAATTGGGCTGAAAGTTCATATGGACAAAGTAGGTAACAGAAATGTCAGGTTTACAACTATGACTTGGCCTCTGGCTTTGGCTGGCCAAGCAGTGTCTGTAGAACCTAAGGATAAAAGGTCTTTAACACTGGCCTATGTGGCTCAGGGGTTAGAGTATCAGCCCTCTCACTAACGGGTCACAGGCTCCATTCCTGGTCAAGGGCACTTACCTGGGTGGCAGGTTCCATTCCCTGTCCCAGACAGGCAAGGGCAGTGGCAACCAATCATTGTGTCTGTCTCATATCAATGTTTTTCTCCCCCTGCCTATCTCTATCTCTGCCACCCACCACCTTCCTTCCACTCTCTCTAAAAATCAAAGGAAAAAATTTCCTCCAGTGAAGAGTAATCAAAAAAAAAAAAAAAAAAGGAATTTTAAAAATGGATCAAATCTGTCATTTCCCACAGTTGTTATCATGGCACTTACACAATCTACTTTTGCAGATTTACCTGGAAAGAGTTATGCGTTATGCAATTATTGACATGTGTCCCACTAATTGGAAAAGAATACTTTTGGGAGCTGCTATTGTTGCCTATGAGTTATGGGACAAACAGGCTCTGTGGGATGTGCCCTACTGCCAGCTCATCCATAACATCATTACAGTCGAGGACATGTGAGTTTGTAAGGTTTTGGTAAACCTCCTAACCCTTTTCCCATACCTATTTTGCCCCCATAAAGTTTACATGTTAAGAAATATTTTTAAAGTTTATATTGTGCAGAGAACTGAAATAGGCATAAAATTATATACTTCTTTCTATCTACCTTTCGTATACCAATTCATATTCCTGGTCATTAATTAGTAGGTCTTGATGTATTGTTGTAAAATGTGCATGGTATTTTAAAATGTGTTTCTCTGGGGTTTTTTTTACATTTTACAAGCTAACTACAGAACAACAGTACAGTAACTATCTTTGTGGCTTTCTTAAAGCCATCTCCCAGTTCCAGTCTAGTTTTAAGGGACAGACACTGGCTTTGAAATAAATGTTTGATGCTAAATTTTAGGGCCTCTAGACTATTGAGGGGTTACAGCTTAAAGCTGACCCACACATTTCACTGGTCTTTCCCTCCTTTTCATCTGAAGTTCTGTTGTTCAGAAAACCATGGAAGAAAACTGGGCCCATTTAAAGGTTTCAGGCCTCTGTGCTCTCCTGCCCTTTTAAGAGAATTGCATGTGTTTACAAATAGGTCTGATGACTTTGGAAGCTCCTACCTCTCAGGCAGCAGAGAAGCCTCACTGGGCATCACCCAGGGCCCACCCCATGGGAGAGTTTCCCGGGCACTGAGCAACCACAGCAGTGCCTTGTGGGGGCCATAGGTTAACCATGCGGGGGCCCGTCTGAGATGGCATGTGCATGAAAAGTGAAACACTAGCGTCACGGAGGGCTTTCGGTCTGGCCACACTGACTGCTGTGGAGGGCTCTGGGGGTGGTCGGCGGGATGAGCCACAGAGGTATCTCCATCAGACTCTCAGAGCGCTCACTTGGCTGACAGTGAGAGTGTCTTTGTGGATGGCATTTAGAATCAGGTGAAGGCACACCTCTCGACTATGCTGAAGAGCACAGGAAGGTCAAGATCCTCACGGGCAGAGGCAAGAGTTTGGTTTGGAACCTTTGCTCATAACTCTGGATGCCTCTCATGCAGAATCACCCAAGTGCATATTGACAGCTGTATGGAGGCTACTGGGGCCTCAGGGAAGGGACAGAGATGGCCACCAGCTGGCAAAGTGGCTTTTTGGTGAAGACGACCCCTTTGATAACAGTGCAAACTGAGGAGTCACGGTGCCCTTGCTGGCAGCCATCTTGGCAGCCAGTTTGACAGCAAATGATAACTGAAATAAATGGGAGCACTTTAGGAAGTTGCACAAGCTAAAGTGACTTTGGTCAGCACTGTCGTCAGTCTTCAAAGCGGTCCCTTGAAGGTAGGAAATTTTATATTCGTGCCCCACGATGATGGCCGCTGACCTTTTCTCAACACCTGCAGCTCAGCTGCCTGGGCTCTGGTTAGAGGTACAGCATCAGGGAACTGCAGGGCAATGTGTGGGTTCTCACTCCTGGGAGCTCCGTGGGCAGTGGGGGCGGGTCTGGGGCCAGGATGGCTAGTTGTAAACAGTGCTTTTTGTGCATGAACAGAGGCACACGGGAGCTCTGTGTACACTAGGCTGCTTTTGTTTATGACCTTTGCAGGTTGGAAGGCTTGACACCAGTGTTGAGTGTACATTGGTTTCGTCCCCCTGCTGTTGACTACCATTTGGAATGCTCACATTTTGCATCTAAATTGAAACTTCATGTCTACCAGCTTTTCTTAAAACTTCCCAACATCTATGTGTGGTTTTAGAATATTATTTCCCTTCAGAAGTATAAATAAAACAGAGCAGCTGATATTCAGAAACTTTGACTGTAAATGGTAGTCTATTCAACTTCAACATTAAAAAAAAAGACAGAAGATGCATATTCTGTAGTCATGCTTTTCTTCCATGATTAAATGTCTATTAATAGACCTCTGTTAATCCTATGAAGGAGCTGTATTTGTATACAATTAAAAGATAGCACTGGCGAAAATATAGAAGGGATAGTAAAGTTTATTTCTTCCTATAAGAAATAAGTCCTATATAGCTGATTATCAAAACATAATCTGATTATGTGTCTATATGAATAGGAAAGTAATTTTGGAAATAGGTTCTTTTGGGTTTAAAGTTCAACAAATAAGAAAACCTTCTATCAGCTCCTATTCTGAACGCTCTCCATACAGGAGAACATCCACTTTCATTGAACTGTCCAGTGGGTAACATATTAAAGCCTTAAACTAAGAAAACAGGTTTTTTAGAATTTAAGCTTCTCTCATGATTGTTCTGGTGTTTGTCATTTTTATAGAATTAACTATCACAGGAGTGCTGTGCAAGTAGAACAATTTACTCTAATTTTATATTTATTTATTCAGCAAGTGACAGGAGTCCGTCACATAGCAAAGCACTGCTCCCAAATTTCCATTTGCACTTTATTGAACTCACCCCTGTGGGCAGGCTCCCCTTCTGCTCAGGCAGGGGCGGGGGTGCTGAGCAGGCAGGAGGCAGCCCCACGTGGGAGAACACGGTTGGAGTCTGACCATCAGAGGTCAAGTCCTAAAGAGGGCTTAATCCAGCCAGGTCATCTATCTTTCATGTTTCTGCTTTTCATAGTTTAAAAAGTACAGCCTGTCCTGTCAGGATTAAGGTGAACAGAAATTTCCATGCACTGGGTAGGGGAGAGATTTCCTTCCCTATAAAATGTGGCTTATTTATTCCTAGAGGCCCAGTGCACAAAAGTTGTGCACTCAGAGGGGGGATCCCTCAGCCCGGTCGGCGCCCTCTCGCAGTCCAGGAACCCCACGATCACTCTGCAGAGGGAGGCCCTGCCCACCTGCTGTAGCCCGCAGGTCGGTGGCCTGGGCCTTCCTCTGCAGGGCATTCATGGGGCAATAGTGGTGCCCCCTGACCAATCACATCAGTTGATTTGTATATTACACTTTTATTATTATGGATTTATTTATTTATCTATCTATTTTCAATGAATCCTTGTTGCCTCAAGAGTGTTGCCCCCTCAGATAGTAGTGGTGGCTTCCGATGGATCCATTGTTGCCCTGGTGATGTGCCCGCTTCCTTTGTTGGTACTTCTATACTTCCACAAGCCCCTTCCTGTGATGGGCCTGGTGAAAATGCCTGCAAGTTTTTTAGGGCTAAGAAGCAGCACACATCATTCCTTTCCTCTGAACACGACAGCAGACCCTGGTCAGTGAGCCAGAGGCATGAATCCACAGCTGCACTCAAGGGACTCTGAGCCCCCCAGTCAGCAGCAGGAGAACAAAAGGGAGCAGTCACCTCTTCACACTTCTCCCAACTCCAAGTGCCGGGATGCAGCAAGGACCTCAAAGAGCTGCACCTTGTTTGATGGTTAGAGTCTTAGTACAGCTGGGTAACCTTGACTTGTTTCAAAACAAAATTTAGAGTCGTCCTAGCAACTCAGAATGATACCTTTGAAGATAGCCCAGTTGACTAAAGTTGTTCTGTGTTGGTTTTTTCTCCTCCACCCCCCCAGGAATGAGATAGAAATGCATTTTTTAAGTTACATTCAGTTTGATACTGCTATTCCTGCCAGTCTCTTTGCCAAATATTACTTTCACCTTCGATACGTGAGCCAGAGAAACAACCTGCTTGTTCTATTGTAACATCTTTGCAAAGAAAGATCACTGAACCCAGAGGTAAGGCTGTGGAATCACTAAGTGGGGTTTTGTGTCCGTCACCTAAGCCAACATCTGTTGATAAATTCTGTGAAGCAAGGATTGGGAAAATGGAAAGCTTTTTAAAATAAACACATTAAAGAAGAGCTTCTGAACCCTTTTGCATCATATTGCTGGTGCTTTATGGTATATACAGGATCCCTCATTATTAAAAAATTCTAGATCTCTTTTGTGACCGTAATTCAGAATATTTTAAATCACATTTAATCTGTTAATGGTTTTGCATGTAGTCCTCTACCCTTTCTTATAACCATGTATTTATTATAATTGTATAACTAATCATATCTACAAACATAATCCACTTCCCACTCATAAATTAGTTTGCAAATTCATGTCATTCATTTATATATAATATATATATATATATATATATATATATATATATATATCACAGTTCAGTCCCATGAGTTTTTTAGACAGAATATTAGTGACTAACCTGAGGGACCTATATTTAGAATGTATAGTGTTTGTTTCAAATCCAGGCTGTAAGAAAGCACATGGTGTTTTAATGGAAATGGTAACTTACATGGGATAAAGTAATATTTGTGGCTTATGAATTCTGATGAAAATAAAACAAAATTATTCACAACTGAAATGGACACTTTTAACTTGGACACTGTCTATAGTACCTTGGTGGAACTTTAGAATAAGATGTATTTCTACAACCCTATATAATAAAGAGGCAATATGCAAATTGACCCTCCCACCATCACAATATGGCTGCCTACAACCAGGCCAGCAGGGTGGTTAGTGAGGGATGACCAAATGACTGAGCAGCGGGCTGCGTGGGGCAACCAGGCTAGCGGGGGGGGACAGTTAGGGCCAACCAGGCTAACAGAGGGGGGCAGTTGGGGACAACCAGGCCAGCAGGAGGGGCAGTAAGAGACAACCAGGTCAGCCGGGGGGGAGGGGAAGGCAGTTAGGGGCGACCAGGCCAGCAGCGTGGGTACAGTTGGGGGGGACCATGCTGGCAGGAGCAGTTGGGGGAAATTAGGCTGGAAGGGGGGCAGTGAGGGGCAACTAGGCCAGCTGTGGGGGGGGGCAGTTGGGGGCTATCAGGCTGGCGGGGGTGTAGTTAGGGGCAATCAGGCCAGCACACAGGGGCAGTGAGGGGAGATCAGGCCAGCAGGGGTGTGGGCAGTTAGGGGTGACCAGGCAGGCAGGCAGGTGAGCAATTAGGAGCCAGGAGTCCAGGATTGTGAGAGGGATGTCTGACTGCTGGTTTAGGCCCAATCCCCAAGATCGGTCCTAAACCGGCAGTTGGACATCCCCTGAGGGGGACCCCTCCCATGCACAAATTTCATGCGCTGGGCCTCTAGTAATTAATGTGCAACTAGGTCCTTATGATGTTTCAGTCATTAGACCTTTCCTACCTTCCAGTAAAGTTCAGCACTTGCCCACTTCATTACAGTTTGCTTGGAGTAGATAGTAAGTAATGAAGATTGGATAGAATTTGAATAGCTCACAAAACACTGATTTTGCCCAAGTGTATGTTTAGTATGTTTAAGGAACAGATATTCAGGCAACAGATGATATTGTTCCTTGCCACCATTGAGAACCCAGAATTTAAATAATTCTAAATTCCTTTGCTCTGGCAATCGAATTATAGCCCTTAAGGCACTTCCCTTAGTGAATTTGCAGAAAGAGGCATCCATAGAACCTGGCAGGGAAGACCTCAGCTACCCAAAGGGGCAGGAACTATACGCTACGTAAAGGAGTGTGAATGGGTGGCTATCGATGCTTTTTTTAAAGGTTGGCACCCTTTTTTAAATTGTGCCTTCTTTGTATTTGGTTTCCTTTCCTAGGCTATTTCCAGAGGCGGACAAGAAAAAGACCTGTGCAGAGCTGCTATAGAAAGATCTCTTCGCACTGACAATGTTATTGGCATGCAATGCACCAAAGCCATGCTCTCTAAAGAAATGAGGGGATGTAACACCATGAGACCCTCATCTACAAAAACTACAGAAGTACCACTTCTCCTTCTAAAAAGCAGTGGTAACAAGCAGTTAAAGAAACAAAGGGGGGCCCTGGCTGGTTTGCCTCAGGATTAGAGCATCAGCCCACTTACCTCAGAGATGTGGGTTTGATTCCCAGTCAAGGGCATGTACCTGGCTAGCAGGTTTGATCCCTGGCCCTACTTGGGGCCTGTATAGGAGGCAACCAGTTGATGTCTCTCTCATATAGATGTTTATCTCTCCCTCCCTCTCTCCATCTCTCCATCCCTCCCTTCCACTCTTTGTAGAAATTAATGGAAAAAATATCCTAGGGTGAGGATTAGTGAAAGAAAGAAAGAAAGAAAGAAAGAAAGAAAGAAAGAAAGAAAGAAAGAAAGAGGGAGAGGGTGGGAGGGACAAAAAAGAAAGGAAGGAAGGAAGGAAGGAAGGAAGGAAGGAAGGAAGGAAGGAAGAAAAAGAAAGAAAGAAACGAGGAGTGTCTTACCTGTCTTAGTGTAATTTTAAGATTTGATATTGTGTGCTTGGGAATCCAGGGAACCCCTGCAGAAGTATAAATGCTAAAAATTTATAAAACACCATGGCTGAATAGAAGTCCTACAGCTAGAGAAGTAAAATAGAAAGTATATTGAGACTGGTAGGAGGGGCGAAGGCATGGAACTGGATGGTCTGACACCCATCAGAAGAGAAAAAAAAAAAAGTATCTAAAAATGTGAACATAGTGTAAGGAGCCTCTGGGACAACTTCAAGGGTACCAACATTCACATCATGGGGTGGCTGTAAAAGGATAGAGAGACCAAGTTATTGAAAATCTGTTTGAAGAAATAATGACGGAAAACTTCCCCTACCTGGTAAAAAAATAGACTTACAAGTCCAGGAAGCACAGAGAGTCCCAAACAAGAGGAACCCAAAGAGGCCCACAGCAAGACACATCATAATTAAAATGCCAAGGGTTAAAGACAAAGAATCTTAAGAGCAGCAAGATAAAAGCAATTAGTTATCTACAAGGGAGCGCCCACATAATTGTAAGCTGATTTCTTCACAGAAACTTTGCAGGCCCGAAGAGAGTGGCAAGAAATACTCAAAGTGAAGAATAGCAAGGACCTACAACTTAGATTACTCTATCCAGCAAAGTTCTCATTTAGAATTGAAGTCAGATAAATAAGTTCATAGACAAGAAAAAGCTAAAGTTCATAGACAAGAAAAAGCTAAACCACCAAGCCAATGTTACATGAAATGTTAAAGGGTATTCTGTAAGAACAAGAGAAAGAGGAGTGGAGGAGGAGAAGGGAGAAGAAGAGATTAAAAAAAATATTATGAACAATAAAATGGCAGTAAATACATATCTATAATTAATAAATTAAACTGATGAATAAAATAGAACCATTGGCATGGAAACATGGAACAACTGAAAAATCTCAGAGGCAAGTGGGTAGTGGGGGTGGGAAGAGATTAACCAAAGATCTTATATGCTTATATGCATTACCTTTGGACACAGACAATAGGATAGAGAAGGCCTGGGGCAGGGTGGGAAGGGGAGGGCAGTGGGGGAGGGGGAAAGAGGGACATCTGTAATACTCTCAACAGTAAAGATTTTTAAAAATAAAATAAAAATGTAATTACATTTCTCTTAAACTTACTTAGTTTTGTAAGTTGTAAAGAATAAGCTTTTCATTTTCTTGAAGCCCCCTCTTGAAGATGGCAAAGATTGGCTTAAACAAATGAGTTTAATATTTAAATATTAAGCATTATATTTGTTTCAGCCATCATTGGATGAAACAAAATAGCTTAATATTTAGATAGGAAACATATCAAACCTTTTTGATTCATCCCTCTTTCGCTGAAACAAAAAAAAAAATCTGTTTTAAATATTAAATGTTTTGTTTCAGCCACAATTGACCAAAAAGTATTAAAATTTTAATAGTGAGCTGTTTTGTTTCAGCCAATATTTGCATCTTGAAGAGGGGTCTGAAACAAACAATTAAAATTAAAAGCTTAATATTTAATATTTATGAAACTAAGTTTAAAAGAAATGAAAACTTTCAAATTATGTTTTCTAAATCAGTAGCATTTATACTTCTATAAGTGCCAAAGCTTAAACTGCACTAAGACTTTATACCTTGTATTTTTATAGAAATGTCGTCCTCTTTTAAAAACAGTTTTCTGAGGTGGAGATCCAAGGCGATGGCCCAGTTGGTAGAAATTACCTCACCTTTTCCCAGGAGCAAACTGGAATTACAATTAAAATATACAGCAGCAATTTTAAACCATTTTCATTTCATGGAACACATAAACTAATTACAAAAATTCTGCGGCACATGAAAAAATATATTTTCTGCCTATCTGACAAAAATCATAGATATAATCTTTATTCATTCACCCCAAACGGCTATTGGTCTGTTGGCTGTTGCCATTTTTTATTTGACAATCTAAGGGGAAAGAAGCCACTGCTCCTGACTAAACAGTCAGGTGTGGCATGTTTTAAAATTGTTTGCAGCACACCGGTTGAAAATAATTGACCTAGAAGAAAATTTAAGAACATATTAAACACACACACACACACAGATATCCAGCACCAATAATATGAAATTCACAATATATTTCATCCAATAATAAAAAAAAATACCAGGCAGGGAGCAGGAGCAAGGTAGAGGGGATCAATGGAAGAAAAATGGGGACGTCTGTGATATTTTCAACAATAAAGATAAATTTTGAAGAATAAGCATCATGTTTATTTTGAAAGGAAGAAAGAAAGGGAAAGAAAAAAGGGAAAGAAAAAAGAAACTTATCAGACACATAAAGGAGCACGGAAAATATTATCTATAATGAGAAGAAAAATCAACCAATTGAACATGACCCAGAAATAAGATGACAGCACACAGAGACATTAAAAGAGTTATAACCATATAAGAAAGTATGGACATGTTAAGGTGGGACAGGGAAGGAATAAAAAGACATAAATCAAACTCCCAGAAATGAAAGAACACTTGAGATGAAAACACTGAATGGGATTAACAGTCGACTAAATAACATAGAAAGAAAAGATTAGTGAACTTAAATACATAACAGAAAACAATACAAAATAAGAGAGAAGACAAAAAGTAACAGTATCAGTGAGCTATGGGCCAACTTAGAGCATCCCAACATTATGTACAGTATATATATATGTATGTATATGTGTGTGTGTATATATGTATGTATATGTGTGTGTATATATACATATATACACATATATATACGTATATACATATATGTATACATATATATGTATATTAGAGGCCCAGTGCACAAATTCCTGCACGGGTGGGGTCCGGTTGGCCCGCCCCGATGGGGGCCCATGGGAGTCATTGGGAGGGAGGGGCAGTGGGAGATTGGTTGGCCCTGCCCCCGTTGGGGGGGCTGATCAGAGGTGTGGCCAGCGGGGGGCCGAGGGCAGTTGGCTGGCCAGCCCCACCCCCAATAAGGATGGGGGCTGGCAATCGGGGGCTGAGGAGCTGGGCCAGCCGGGGAAGGGGCTACGGGCGGTTGTGGAGGACCAATGGGGCCCCAATTGGGCCAGGTGGCTGCCGCAGTAGGCATTATAGTGACTGGTCATTCTGCCGTTCGATCACTGGGCTTTTTATATAAAGATATAGATATAGATATGTCATTGGAATCCCCAAAGCAGGGTGGAGGAGGAGGAAATGGTGATACAAAATATTTTTCAAAATATTAACCAAAATGAAGACACTGGAGCAACACCTATAAAAGGCTGAAGGAAAAATATTGTCAACACAGAAATCTTTTAATGATACAGACTTTTGCTGTTATATAAAACCTGAGAATATTCCTCCCCTGCAAAGCTGCACTACAAAATTGTGAAAAGAAGCCCCTCCCACAGAAGAATGATGGGACCCAAGGAAATCTGATACTACTAGAGAGAACGAAGGTCTCTAGAAACAATAACTAGATGGGTAAATATAAAATCATTTTCTCGTTTTTCAAATGGCACTAAAATAAAAATTAAAAAAGGTTCCCTTTATCCGCATCCTAGTCAATACTTGCATGATAAGAAGTTCTGGAAATGGATAGTGGTAATGGTTACACAGTATTATAAATATATTTAGTGCCACTGAATTTTACACTTAACAAGGATTAAGTGGTAACTCTTTTTTAATTTTATTGTTGACACTTTTATACCTATCCCCATTCTCCTCCTCTTTGCCCACCTCCACCTCCACCTATCCCCAGCCTCCATTCCTTCTGGCCACCTCCACACTGTTGTCTGTGTCATGGGTTATGTATATACTAGAGGCCCAGTGCACAAAATTCGTGCACTCAGGAGGGGTGGGTCCTTCAGCTTGGCCTGTGCCCTCAGAGAATGTCTGACTGATGGCTTAGGCCCGCTCCTTGGGGAGCGGGCCTAAGCCATCATTTGGACATCCTTAGCGCTGCCTTGGAGGCAGGAGAGGCTCCTGCCACCACCGCTGTGCTTGCCAGCTTTGAGCCCAGCTTCTGGCCGAGCAGTGCTCCCCTGTGGGAGGGCACTGACCACCAGGGGGCAGCTATTGCATTGAGCATCTACCCCCTGGTGGTCAGTGCATGTCATAGCAACTGGCCGACCAGTCGACTTACCCCTGGTGGTCAATGCACATCATCGCGAGCAGTTGAGCAGCCTTAGCATATTACACTTTGATTGGTTGAATGGCCAATTGGACGACCAGACACGTAACATATTAGCCTTTTATTATATTATATAGGACTAGAGGCCCGGTGTATGAAATTCATGCACTGGAGGGTGGGTGTTCCTCAGCCCAGCTTGCACTCCTCTCCAATCTGGGACTCCTCGGTGGATGTCCAACTGCAGGCAGTCGAACATCCCTCTCACAATCTGGGACTGCTGGCTCCTAACCACTCGCCTGCCTGCCTGCCTGATTGCCCCTAACTGCTTCTGCCTGCCAGCCTGATCTCCACATAACCACTTTCCTGCAGCCTGACTGATGCCTAACTGCTCTGCTGCCGGCCCAATTGCCCCAACTGCCCTCCCCTGCCAGCTCGATCGCCCCCACCTGCCCTCCCCTGCAGGCACAATCGCCCCCAACTGCCCTCCCCTGTTGGCCTGGTTGCCCCTAACTGTCCTCCCCTGCAGGTCTGGTCCCCCCCCCCAACAGCCCTCCCCTGCAGGCCTGGTCTCCCCCAATAGCCCTCCCCTGCCAGCCATCTTGTGACAAGGTGGGGGTGACCATCTTGTGGTGGCCATTTTGTAATGATGTGGGGGTGGCCATCTTGTGATGATGTGAGGGCACAAGGGTTACCTAGGCTTTTATTAGTATAGATGTTCTTTGGTTAATACCTTCCCCTTCTTTCATCCAGTCCCACCTCCCCCAATCCCTCTGCCAGCTGTTGGTCTGTTACCTGTACCCATGCCTCTGTTTCTATATCGTTCATCAGTTCATTTTGTTCATTAGATTCCACATATATGTGAGATCATATGGTATTCGTCTTTCTCTAACTTGCTTATTTCACCTAGCATCCTAATCTCCAGGTCCACCCATGCTGTCACAAAAGGTAAGACATCCTTCTTTTTATGGCCATGTATATCCCATTGTGTAAAGGTACCAAAACATTTTTTATCCACTCCTCTACTGATGGGCACCTGGGCTGTTCCCACATCTTGGCTGTAGTAAACATCGCTGCTGTGAACAGAGGGTGCACGTATTCTTTCCAAGTGGTGTTTCAGGATTCTTAGGATATCTTCCCACAAGTGGGATCACTGGGTCAAAAGGTAGTTCCATTTTTAAGTTTTGGAGGAAACTCCATATGTTTTCCACAGTGACTGCATCAGTCTACATTTCCTCCAACAGTTCACAAGGGTTCCCTCTTATCCACATCCTCACCAACACTTGTTTATTGATTTACTGATGATAGCCATCTGGCAGGTGTAATGTGGTACATCCTTGTGGTTTTAATTTGCATCTCTCTGATAATTAGTGACTTGGAGTATTTTTTCATACATCTATTAGACATCTGTATGTCTTTTTGAAGAAGTGTCTCTACAGGTGTTTTCCCATTTTTAAATTGAGTTGTCTGTCTTCCCGGTGTTGAGTTGCATGAATTCTTTGTATTTGGAAATTAACCCCATATCAGATACTGTATTGGCAAATACATTCTTTCATGCAGTGGGTTCCCTTTTCATTTTGTTGATGGTTTCTTCTTCTGTGCCAAAGTTTTTTAGTCTGATGTTCCATTTGTTTATTTTTTCCTTTGTTTCCCTGGCCTTAGGAGCTATATCGGCAAAAATATTGGTACAAAAGATGTCTCAGATTTTACTGTCTATGTAACAGGATTTTTATGGTTTTGTAACTTACATTTAAGTCTTTTATCCATTTTGAGTTTATTCTTGTGTTGGTGTAAGTTAGTGGTCTAGTTTTATGTTGTGTTGTGTTGTGTTTTGTTTTGTTTTGTCTGTATCTGTGCAATATTCCCAACACTAATTATTGAAGACACTCTTTTTACTCAATTGTATGCTCTTTCCTCCGTTGTCAAATACTAATTGCCCATTAAAGCTTGGGCACCCTGTTCTGTTCCATTGATCTGTATGACTGTTCTTGTGCCAATACTAGGCTGTTTTGTTTACAGTTGCTTTGTAGTATGGTTACATATCCGGTATTATGATCCCTCCATTTTTGTACTTCTCTCTCAAGGTTGTGGAGGCTATTTGGGGTCTTTTTCTGGTTCCAAATATAATTTTGGAATACTTGTTCTAGATCTGCAAAATGTGCCATTGATATTTTAATAGGAATAGCACTAAATTTATAGATTCCTTTGGATACTGTGGACATTTTAATGATGTTAATTCTTCCAACCCATGAACGCGGTACTTGCTTCCACTTATTTGCATCTTCCTCTGTTTCTTTCTGCAGTGCCCTATAGTTTTCCAAGTGCAGGTCTTTTACCCGCTTGGTTAAATGTAATCCCAGGTACCTTATTTTCTTGTTGCAATAGTAAGTGGGATTGCTTTCCACGTTTCTCTTTATGACAGTTTATTATTGGTGTATGAAAATGCCACTGATTCTGAAGATTAATTTTGTATCCTGCTACTTTGCAGAATTTGTTAGTTAGATCTAGTAGCTTGGTGGTGGAGTCTTCAGTGTTTTCTAGCTACAGTACCATGTCACCTGTGAATAATGGCAGTTTTACCTCCTCTTTTCTAATTCGATGCATTTTATTTCTTCTTCTCCCGTGTATGCTGTGACTAGAACTTGCAATATTATGTTCAATGAGAGTGCTGAAAGCTCACATTCCTGTCTTGTTCTTGTTCTTAAGGCAAATGCTTGTGGTTTTTACCCATGAGTATGATGTTAGCTGTGTGTTTGTTACATATGGCCTTATTATATTGAAGTATGTTCCCTCTATTCCCACTTTGCTGAGAGTTTTTATCATAAGTGGGTACTAGGTTTTGTTAAATGCTTTTTCTGCATCTATTCATATTATTATGTGGTTATTATCCTTCGTTTTGTTTATATGGTGTATCACATTTATTAGTTTGTGGATATGGTACCACCCTTGAATCCCCAGAATAAATCCCAGTTGGTCATGGCATATGATATTTTTTTCTTTAACCCTTCCTCAAGTGTATATTTTTTTGTTGAAGAGAGAGAGAGAGAGAGAGAGAGAGAGAGAGAGAGAGAGAGAGAGAGAGAGAGAGAGAGAGAGAGAGAGAAACATTGATGTGAGACAGAAACAGGGATCAGTTGCCTCTTTTAGGAACCCCAACCAGGTACCAAACCCACAACCTAGATATGTGCCCTGACTGGGAATTGAACCAGTGACCCTTCGGTGCATAGGACAACCCTCCAACCAATGAGCCACACTGGCCAGTGATGTATTATTTTTTTAATGTATTGCTGGACCTGGTTTGTTAAGATTATATTAGACCTATGTTCTTTCTTTGTAGTGTCTTCATCTGGGTTTGGAATTAGAATAATGCTGGCCTCCTAGAATAGCTTGGGCATTTTCCCTCCTCTTAAATTTTTCAGAATAGTTTCAGGAGGGGTAAGTGTTAGTTCTTCTTTCAGTGTTTGGTACAATTCACCTATGGAGCCATCTAGTCCAGGACATTTACATGTTGGGAGTGTTTTTATTACTGCTTCAGTGTCACTGGTTGTAATCTGTCTATTCAGATTTTCTGAGTCATCCTGATTCAGTTTTGGAAGGTTGTATGTTTCTAGGAATTTATCCATTTCTTCCAGATTGGCCAATTTGTGGGCATATAGCTGTTCATAATATTTTCTTTCAATCCTTTGTATTTCTTTGGTGTCGGTTGTTATTTCTCCTATTTCATTACTTTTTTTAAAATTGATTTCAGAAAAGAAGGGAGAAAGAAAGAGAGAGAGAAATGATGAGAGAGAATCATTGATTGGTTGCCACTCTGGGGAATGAGCCTGCAACCGAGCATTTGCCCTGACCAGGAATCAAACCATGACCTCCTGGTTCCTGGGTCCACACACGACACTGAGCCATGCTGGCAGGCATCTTCTTCCATTTCTGATTTTGTTTATTTGGGTTCTCTCTCTTTTATTCTTGATGAGTTTGATTAAAGGTTTATCAATCTTTTTTATTTTTTTTCAAAGAACCAGCTCTTGGTTTAATTAATCTTTCTTGTTACTTTTTTAGACTCTTTTTCATTTATTTCTCCCCTGATCTCTATTCCTTCCATCTACTCACTTTGGGTTTTGTTGTTATTTTATTTCCAGTTTTATTTAAGGGTAACATTAGATTGTTTATTTGAGATGTTTGTTGTTTTCTGAGGTAGGCCTGCTTTCTCTGTATCCCATAGATTATGGCTTGTTTTTCTGTTTGATTTTTTTTTTAATAAATCTTTATTGTTCAGATTATTACAGGTGTTGCTCTTTTTTTTCCCCCATAGCTCCCCTCCACCTGATTCCCCACCCCACCCCACCCCATGCCCTTACCCCCCGCCACTATCTTCATCTATAGTTGTAAGATTTTTGTCCAATCTCTTCCCCCTGAGAATTGTCAGTCCACTCCCTTTCTATGTCCCTGATTCTATTATATTCACCAGTCCATTCTGTTCTTCAGATTTTTTTATTCACTTGATTTTTAGATTCACTTGTTGGTAGGTATGTATTTGATGTCATTTTGTTGTTCATAATTTTTATCTTTACCTTTTTCTTCTTCTTCCTCTTCTTAAAGAATACCCTTCAGCATTTCATGTAATCCTGGTTTGGTGGTGATGAAATCCTTTAGCTTTTCTTGTCTGTGAAGCTCTTTATCTGACCTTCAACTCTGAATGATAGCTTTGCTGGGTAGAGTAATCTTGGTTGTAGGTTCTTGCTGTTCATCACTTTGAATACTTCTTGCCACTCTCTTCTGGCCTGCATAGTTTCTACCGAGAAATCAGCTGACAGTCGTATGGGTACTCCCTTGTAACTAACTAACCGTTTTTCTCTTGCTGCTTTCAAGATTCTCTCTTTGTCTTTTGCCCTTGGCATTTTAATTATGATGTGTCTTGGTGTGGTCCTCTTTGGATTCCTTTTGTTTGGGGTTCTGTGCACTTCCGGGACTTGTAAGTCTATTTCTTTCACCAGGTCGGAAAAGTTTTCTGTCATCATTTCTTCTAATAGGTTTTCAGTATTTTGCTCTCTCTCTTCTTCTGGCACCCCAAAAATTCGGATGTTGGTACGCTTAAAGTTATCCCAGAGGCTCCTTACACTATCTTCATATTTTTGGATTCTTTTTTTCTTATTGTTTTTCTGGTTGGGTGTTTTTTGTTTCCTCATATTTCAGATCTTTGATTTGATTCTTGGGGTATGTTGATCTACAGTTGAGTTTCTTTATTTTAGACAGTGTATGCTTAATTTCTGACTGGTCCTTTTCCATTTTTCTGGCATTCTCATTAAGATCCTTAAAGGTCTCACTAAGTTCCTCAGAGGATTTTAGAAGATTCTTGAGTAACCTTATAAATGTGGTTCTGAACTCTGTGTCATCCAGTAGTTTGCTTTCCTCCATTTCTTTCATTCATGACATGTTTCTTTGTCTCCGCATTTTGGCTGCTTCCCTGTGTTGATGGAGTGGCTTTGTGTGGTAGGTGACCTATAGGAGCCAGTAGCTCAGCCTCCCCAATCACCTGAGGTGGACGCTCTTTGTACACCCCTTTGTGGGCTGAGTGCAAAGGCTTGGTGTAGTTAAGCCTTGATTGCTGTTGGTACACTGGGAGGAATTGACCTCCACGCCAATTTTCTGTGAGGACCCTCTGTGTCTATAATGGAAGAACTGCTGCGCCGGAGACACGCTTATGGTGCAGGACTTGTTTCAGTGGGGCTTTGGTGCTCACTGAGTTTGCCTCTTGAATGTGTCACTTATGGATGTGAGGAGTTGAAATCTGGTTTCTCACACTGACCACTAGGTATACTGGCTTCTGGATCTCCAATGGGGTGCAGGTCAGCTACTGTCTGAGGCCACCCAGCAGGAGCTACAGCGAGAGCTATAGTTTTCTCCTCTTTGCTTGGGGTTTGGAGGTTTTGGAGCTGTCTGACCCGGGCTGCAAGTTTGCTAGGTTAAGCTGCAATTGGGGCAGGCCATTCATATGCTAAAGCCACTGCTTGAAGCTTGGGTGGGTTTGTAGGTTGTGCGGGGCGGGGTCTCAGGGCGTCACTAGGCTAGGGCGTGGCAAACAGCGATGGCTGCCAGTTAGCTGCCTCTGCATCTCCGACCGCGTCCCCACGTCCCGCACCCCAGCGCAGTAAACAATTATTCCTGTGTACAGCTCTGCAAGCAAGCCACCCTCACTTTCCAACCCGATGGCAGACAGTCCAGCTTCTCCCTGTAGGAGTTTGGGTCCCCCACGTCTCCCCAGAAACTGGATTTAAGAGTAATCGGGGGCTGGTCTCCCTTCGGGTTCAAAAAAGCAATGCCTGCCAGCAGCCCGGATCGCGCACCTCCGTACCTCAACTTTTCAGCGCTTGTGCACGTCTCAATGCTCTTTTCTCTTTCCTTCTAGTTGTAGAACTTCCACTCAGCCAGCTTCCCTGTTGTTCTGAATGATAGACGTTTTGTCTTTTAGTTGTAGTTTTGAAATGGTTGTGTGAGGCAGTAGTGTAGGTGTTTACCTACGTTGCCATTTTGGATCCTCCGGTTCTCCGATTATGGCTTGTTGTGTGTTCATTTTCATTTGTTTCAAGGCAACTTTGGATTTCTTCCTTGATCTCATTGTTAACTCATTCATTGTTTACTAACATGTTATTTAACCTCCATGACTTTGTGTGCTTTTTACATTTTTTCCCTGTGGTCGCTTTCTTGTGTCATACAATTATGGTCAGAGAAGATATCTGATATAATCTTAACCTTCTTAAATTTATTAAGACTTGTTTTGTCTTCTATTCTAGAAAATGTTACATGTGCACTTGAAAAAAATGTTCTGCTGCTTTGGGGTAAAATGCTCTGAAGCTATCAATTAACTCTATGCGGTCTAATGTGTCATTTAAGGCCATCAATTTGAAGTCACATAGCATGAATCCTCTGGATTCATTCTTTTTTATCAGTATTGCTTTGGCTATTCAGGAACTTTTTGTTCTATTTCTTTTAAAAATGACATTGGGATTTTAATGGGGATTGCATTAAATCTGTATATTGCTATAAGTAATATGGCCATTTTAACTATGTTAATTCTTCAAAATCATGAATATGAATTATCTTCCCATTTTGTTGTGTCTTTTTTAATCTTTTTAAATACTGCTTTGTAATTTTCATTTAATAACTGTCACATCCTTTGTTAAGTTTATTCTTAGGTATTTTATTCTTTTGCTTGCAATTGCAAAAGAATTGTTGTTTTGTGTTTTTATTTTTCATTTCTTTTCCTGAAGTTTCATTGTTAGTATACAGGAAAGCAGATACAGACAACAATATGGCTGTTACCAGAGGGAACAGAGTTGCAGTAGTAAAGGGGGTCAAACATATGTTGGTAAAAGGTGATTTGACTGTAGGTGCTGGGCACACAATGAAATATACAGATCATGTTTCATAGAGATGTACACTTAAAATCTACATAACCCTATTTACCAATATCTCCCCAATAAATATAATAAAAAATAAATCCCTAGATAAAGCCTAAGGACATAATCAACCCTGTAAAAATATGTGCAAGCATATTTCCTACATAACTTTAAAAATTGAAGCAATCTAAACATGCAATATGAAATAAATGGTATATCCATGAAACAACTTAAATTTTAGGTACAATAAGTTTTAATCTTATGGGGAGATAATTATGCCAAATTTTATAAAATAAAGAGTACACTACATAGTATTTCTCTATAAATTTGCCTCCAGAAGAACACAGTGTACAGCTAGAACTGAAAGGGTATGTACTAAAATGTTAATCATCGTTCAGGGTAGTGAGACTATGAACATTTTTTCTTCCTTTTCATATTTCAGAATTTGTCTCAAATAAATAAAGAGGTGTTATTTTGAGGATGAGAAGAAAGGAAAAACTACAGAAACATTTCTGTGGAAAAATGTATTCATATAGCTGCTCATAAATCAACACAAAGTGTATGCATTTATGCTCTCAACTAAGTCCATCAGGTAGTTTTAAATATACTCTTATGAGAGTCAGATGATTCAGTTCCCATAATCCCGGCAGGTGATTTATTCCAAAGTATAACAATCAAAAAACTTGAAACTTAACTGCAACTTTTTGGTTTCTATTTGAATCCATTATGAATTAGTGAGTTATACGAATACGTCTATTTATATCACATTCTCACTCTCTTTTACTGAGCAACCAATTCCTTTCATCTTTACCGTCTTGTGTTTTCTTATTTATTGTCTCTTGATTATTTTATTCTCTATCATCGCAAGTTCTTGGGGTGCTACTTTCCAATTTATTGTATCCTGACTGTGCCTCACAGTGGATCATTTCCTCATGCAGTCTATAGATTTAATTGTGAGCACATCTTTAGCAAGGTGCATTGGTTTTTTAGATGTTCCGTGTGTCTTGACTCATAAAAGTGTACCCTAGGGAGATTGTGTATTTGTTCTGTCAGAGCTCTTGGGAATTCCATGCCATTCAGGACCTATTTTTATACTAATATCTGGGCTTCAGAATTTCAAACCATGTGTATGACCAGTATTAGTTCAGATCTTATACCTTTGCGTGGGGTTTTAATTTCTCAGAGGAGTCCCCTTCTCATGCACAAGGCTCCTAAGGCGCAAACTAGTTTGAGACTATGGATTTGGTCTGTCTAGTGCTCTTGTCACAGAGGGGCCAGCCCTCTAGGAGGCTGGTCTTAGCCAGCTGTCTTAGTTCCGGCCACTTGCCTGGTGTGGGCCTTCATCAGGCCTCCATCCTGGTATGGATACTAAAATTCCAGTCCATGGTCATTCATACCTCTGTCTGGCATCAGTGCACTCGGAAATTCTTGGCCATGATTTCTCAATGGCATAACTTTGTTTTTGAGTTCCATCTTCTGTTACGACCCCTAAATATTTCTTTTCAGAAAACAAACTTACTGCATTCTATACAGAATCCTGATGTTTAGAGTGGGAGCAGTTCTGCACAACTCTTTAAACATTTGGAGTGGGAAGCATGGCCTCAGCTGCGTTTTGAACTCAAAAAGTTTCCTAAACAAGACTCGCCCAGACCATATTATTTGCACCATTGGTCTATTGCCATCTATTGTAAGGAGGTACACAGACATTAGCCATTAACAACTCTTAGAGCATCAATGTTTTTCAATTTTTTACACATTAAAGTAAATTCAAATCTCTTCCTATTTGATCAATGATTCACACTTTATGAAATTCTGTACGGTGGAAGTGTTCTAAATATGTCATCTTTCAGGTGTGGAGGTTGGAAAAAAAAAAGCTAGGACGTTACTCTGGACTGTAATCATCACCCTCTTAGGTGTCATCTGAAGGCACCCTCCACAGCAAGTTATTATCAAATTAGTCTTTAAGAGTAATTACCGTGCTTTATAACAAGCAGAAAATGACATTTACTTTCTGTATCTTTTTCAAAATTTTCCTTTTCATTAATTCAAAAGTATAGTTTCTTCAAACACATAATTTCTAAAGTACCTGAAATGGCTGCCTAGTTACCATAAGAGGAAAATGAATTGGATCTCTTCCTCACGACAAGTCCATTCCTAAGCGTAAACAAACAGCCCAATAAGCAAAACGGAAACCTACCTTATGGGGCATTCCTTACCGTGCCTCTTCTCCATGCCAGTGGCCACTCCTGCTCCTGAGATCTCTGGCATTGGCACCATGTTCTCCATATCGGTAGGAGAAATATGAAGTGTGGAGGGGTTGGATACCAGTAGGCACAACACGGGGGCAATGCATTGGTAGGTTCTGATTTTTATCTACATCACTGAGATGCATTTTCTTCAATTATATGACACCTAAACAGAGTAATGGTAGGAATTATCTTTCAAAATCAAAATTTATTTCTGACTCTGTATGACATAATCAAGACTTTTGTAAGCTCTTTTTGTCATTTGTCACAGCATTGGCTTTAAGAGAGTTTTCTAAGGAAAGGGTAGGGAGTTATTGCTCATTTTACAGCAGAAGCTGCCCAGTATTACAGGCCCTCAGGTGTACGCAGGGCATACATGGAGCATCCAGGCTGGCACTGATCTGAGACCTTTCTTCATGCAAGTTTTCCCTTTTCATCAAGGATCTCAACTCAGTAATTATTTCTAAATAGTCCTTCTCTTTGCCCAGTAAGTGAGTCTAACCCTCTTTTTCCATTTCCTTCATGTCTCACCTCCACCACTAATGAAATTCCCACATGTATCACCATCCTTTTGGCAATGTTTCTATAAATGCTGACTCTGACTAATGTGTAGCTGATTAACAGCATGCTTGTGTAAGATTCTTAGAAACTGCCCTGGCTGGTGCTGGTCAGTGGTTAGAGCATTGACCCTTGAGCCAAAGGGTCACGGGTTCATTTCCCAGTCAAGGGCAAGTAACAGGGTTGCAGATTTGAACCCTATGTCAATTGGGGTGTGTGCAGGAGGCAATAAATGTGTCCCTCTAATCTTGCTTTTTTTTTTTTCTTTCTCCCTCTCCTTCCTTCCTTTGTGCTCTTTATAAAAATAAATGGAAAAATATATCCGTGGGTGAGGATGAAAAAAAAAATCCTAGGAACTAACTTCAGAAGGTACAGACTGTGACCTTCAATCATCCCAGTTTTAGGCGTTTTGCTCACCTTCAACTGCAGAACCAGGATGACCAAGACCTGGAGGACCAGGACCAGGAGGACCAAGACCAGGAGGACCAGGACCAGGAGGACCAGTACCAGGAGGACCAAGACCAGGAGGACCAGGACCAGGAGGACCGAGACCAGGAGGACTGAGACCAGGAGGACCGAGACCAGGAGGACGCACTCAAGGCCATCACTTGACCAGTTTCAGATGTATTGGAATGGACTGTGCAGGGCTGGATGCAGACAACTTTTCAGTCCCCTCCCCTTGATATCTTTGTTTGCTTTCCCTCTCCTTCCTCATGCAATGCCCAGCCTGCACTGAGATGTTGGGATGGACTTTGTGACAAGAGCCTCCCCATCTTCTCGTCAAGCACTTGAATAAACCACCTTTCTTTTTTATCAACATCTGTCTCATGAGTTTGCTTTCATGGTCTCAGGCTCCTGAACTTGGGTTGTGGCTAAAAGTGGTAAATACATGATATGCTGAGCCAGCCAGGATACATGGACCTTGGTAAGTCCCAGTGGGCCCAGCCTGGGTCCCAGAGGGTTGTGGCAGGCTGACTGCATGGCAGGGATGGCAGGAACTTCCTGGCATCTGCCAAGAACTCTTCATGAAACTCATGGACGTCTTGCTCTCCCTCTCAAGGCATCAGCCACCTGAAATGCTTCACTGGTGAAAGGAAACGCGTGTCTGGGAGTCAGTGGACTCCAAAGCTGGGTAACGTCTGGTGTGCACACCAGCAGCCACTGCCCCGCAGTCTGGGATTCTTTGAATCCTTTTGGATTCCCTGGGAATCAATAGGCACTGGGTGGTGGCAGGCACGGCTCAGGGACTAAGAAAAATCCCAGTTCCCAGGTGTGGGATTTGGTCGGAGCACCCTTTTGGTTTTGATATTTGAATTTTGGTGTATTGTTTGCTACAATAAACTAGAAACACCAATCAGAAAGGATATATGCACCCCTATGTTCATAGCAGCACAATTCACCATAGCTAAGATTTGGAAACAGCCTAAATGCCCATCAGCAGATGAGTGGATTAAAAAATTGTGGTATATCTACACAATGAAATACTATGCTGCGGTAAAAAAGGAGTTTCTACCATTTGCAACAACATGGATGGAGATGGAGAATATTATGTTAAGTGAAATAAGCCAGGCAGAGAAAGATAAATATCACATGATCTCACTCGTTTGTGGAATATAATAAACGGCATAGACTGATGAACAAGAGCAGATCCATAGGCTGAGAAACATCAATCAAAACGTCATACCTCAGGGAAGGTAGGGGAGGGTGGAGTTAAGGTGGAGAGATCAACCAAGGGACTTGTGTGCATGCATATGAACCTAATCAATGGACACAGACAACAATGGCGTGGGGCATAAGTGGGGGGTGGGGGGTTATGGGGGAATAAGGACACATAAGTAAAAAATAAAAATTAAAAAAAATTTTTAAAGTATAAAATAAAAATAAAATATTAAATCAATCCACAGTAGTGGTCACCATAACCTTAAGAGAAATTGTTTCATATGACAAAGATTTTTAAATGAAACTCTGTTAAAAATCAAAGGGGGCGATAGTAGGGTAATATCATGTAAGAAGAAATATCCTATAAGTAAATTACATCTAGAAAATTTTTACTTTAATAGCCTGAAAATTATTTGGAAGGAAACAAAGAGAAGTTTCCTTCAAAAGTCATAAGGATTGTAATTGAAAGTCAATATATTTGGCCTCTTGAATTAAAGTAAGTAATTTGTGTTTTTGCCTCCCTGACAAAGTTTATATAAAGTTACAAAAAGAAATTGACCGCCAGTTTGAAATGGAATTGCCATGGCCTGGAGCAAAGAGTATCCTCACATGATATTATTCTACAATGTCATTATAATTTTAGATATTTTATAATAGCATATTGTACAATTATCACAAACAAACTTACAAACTAATTCTTTGAATGTTTGGCAGCAATTTAAAAAAAGGACATGAAAGGATTTAATCCCTTTCAGAAGGAATTAAGGCACTGGGAAGGCACTTGAGCATCCTATATGGCCCCTCTTGCCTTTTGTGCCAAGAGGGACCCTCATCTCACAATCCAATTAACCTCAGCTGTTGCCTGAGCTTTCTGTTCATACTGAGCTTGAAGCCTCGTGGTGGCTGATACCATGGATCTGACTCTCGCCCTATGTTTGAGCTGGACCCTCACTGGAGAAGAAACCCGGGTTCCCCGAGATATGTGACCCGCCAGCAGGCCAGGGGATCCCAAGGTAGGTGCTGGGCGTGGAGGCCATGTGGGCATAGGCTACCAAGGAGACAGAACTGAACCTCACATCACCCTGCTTGGCCCTGGAGGATGACTGGTTAGCCAGAGACAGGTAATATTCCTCAGGGAAGGAACAACTTAAGATAGGCACAGTCACAGAGGGGCCATCAGGACAGAACTTGGGGGTCAACAGAGGTGGGGCGCAGACCCTCACCCCCCCAACCCTGAAGGGGTCTGAACCCTCACCCCTTCTGAGGGAGGTCTCCTGCCCCCATGGCTGCTTTGCTTCCCACACCCAGCTCAGATTGGGACACAGGTGACAGACAGAGACTTGGCCAGCAGCAGCTGCCCTATATCTAAATTCAGCCTAGAATCAGGAATGCTCAGGGCCTACTCAAGAATGCAAATAATACTTTCCACTAATATTTACAGGGTAAACTAAGATTGTTGGTAGAGTATTAAATTTGACAGTAAAATAGTAATCAAGTTTTCAGATTAATTTAAATAAGCTAATTGAAATAAGTGAATATTCAAGTAAATTTAATTGTACTGGACAAAAAGCTGTTCCTAAAGTAATAACTAAAATTTCTATTGGTAGTTCATGTCATGGTAAAATTCCTGAACATGCAATGAACCTAAAGTAGTCATATTTTTGGGCAAAAAAATAAAATAAAATTTAAAGTTATCAAGACTGAATTATAAAATTTACAAAAGCCTCCATTAATCAAAAAAAAAGGGGGGGATAGTAGGGTAATATCATGTAAGGAGAAATATCCTATAAGTAAATTACATCTAGAAAATTTTTACTTTACAGAATTAATTTTCATTTGTAATGCTAATTGCAAGACACCCATGAAAAACACACATGGTGTCTAAATAACACAAAGGAAAATAGTTTGGGCAAAAATAAAAAGGATCCCAAATCAATTATATAGAAAAGATTCCTTTATTAACTTGTGGTCGAGAATATGTTTGTATATTTTCAGAAAACAACTCCAAGATCATGTGGACTCCTGCAACAGAGGAGAATTGACAGGTGTGCTCCATCCACAAAGACAAGAGGAGAAACAGTCCAGAGATGGAAGACGCTGACAACGCCTTGCCACGCTAGCAGTCAGCAGCTGTGCATCGCTGCAGGTTGTCTAGGACCAAACCAGAGAGGGTTGGACCTGCATTGCCACCATGTGCCCACCATCCAGATGTCATTGCTGACATGTACACATAAGGAATTGTTTGACATTGAAACGGGGACTCAGAACTGTTGGACATTGAAATTGGGACTCAAACATTTTTTTTGGTTTTGTTATTATGTTTATTTCTGCTCTGCAGAGGCAAGATTTTCTAAAGGAAAGAAATGGGGGGGAGGGAATAGATACAGAGGCAAAGAAGCATTGAACAGACTGTCAAACTACAGTGGGAAGGCAGGGGAGGTTGTGCAGGAGGGTCTGTAAGAAATCAACCAAAGGACTTGTAGGCATGCATATAAGCATAACCAATGGATACAAGACACTGAACCTCACATCACCAGGTGAAGGCATGTATGGGGTGTGGGGGGGGGGGGAGGGGAGACCGGGTGGAGGTCAATGGGGGGAAAAAAGGAGACATATGTACTACTATTTGTAATACTTCAAACAATAAAAATAAAAAATCAATGGCCCCTAAATAGTTCTTCAAACTACTATACTATGTTGCAGTTGAAGTTCCTTTGCCAAAGGCCTCCTAAATGTGATATGGTCTGTTGTATGCAAGCTTTCATGTTGTTACCTCTTAAGAATTCTGCTCAGAAAGATGGAGATTAGTGGTTCAAAGTGGGTGGAAAGTACTTACTTCCCTCCCAGACAGTAAAACTCACAAAGAAAAGTGTGAGGAAAGAAGTCTTTTAAACACTCTAAATCTTCCTCCTTCAGGCGCAGGAGCTGCATCAGTCCAGGGAACAATGGGGAAATTAATGCCACCCCCAAACCCTCATGCCTGCTGTGCATGCAGCTGGAGTGACTGCCCCACCCCCTGAATGTGAAGGGAATAAAATGGTACTTTTAAATGCAAGCTGCAGGGCCTGATATCCTCAACATGCAATGTTTCCCATCTTCCTGCCTTTTCCCATCTTCCTAGACATTGTCAAGGTCATGTTATCTCTGTTATGCCTCTTTAAATATGTGAGTGTATCTGTCAGTGAAAAAAACCTGTTTCTGAAAATTATGAAATGTATTGTTTTTAGTTGTCACTAAAAATGAAAATGTCTAAGAACTTAGAATTCTAATTAAGTTGTAAAAATGTATATGCTTTTGATAATAAAAATATAAGTTATGGCAATATTTTTAATAGGAAGAAAATAAAATGTTTTTAAGTTAGTTATTTCTGAACGAGTTAAGAAGAAACAAACGGAAAATAACTAAGAGAGACACAGAGGTTTCGTCCAAGTTGCGTAGGTTCTTTTCGAGTTGAGGAAGGATTGTGTAGAGGTAAGAAGCAAATAGAGAAAGAATAGGGGAAGTTAAAAATGAAAAAGAATTTAAAAGGGTACATACATTTTACAGGTAGAAAGGACAATGAAGGAGGAATACTCTTGAAGAGAAATGGAAATGGGGGAAAATAAGAAACAACAAAAAAAGGTACTTAGATAGTAAAACTGAGTGGTAATTTTAATGACAAATGAAAAGACCAGGAAGCTCCCATTAATTTTTCAAAACCAATTGTAATTTCCCCATTGGAAACCCAGATACAGCTGACAATCAGGAACTAATTAATTGCTTTCTTAGTCTGTTATACTTTCATTTCTAATTCTAAATGTTATCTTAAAATGTTGTTGCAAAAAAAGCAAATTCCTTTGTCAATTGCATTATAATCAAATCTATAACCATGGCATTTTAAGTATTTTTTGCCATTTATAAACAGTTTTTATTTAACTCATGCATTTGCAAAAATGTTAAATCTTTTGACTTATTCTAAATATGAATTTCTAAGAATCAATTTTAAGATCATACCATTAAAATAAATAAAGATTTCTAGAACTCTAAGAAGTAACTGGAGTCATAGAAATTGTCAAATAATCAAGATAAATAAGAATTGATTATGGGACTGAATAAACTGAAAATAATTATTGTTATGGCTTTTTAAAAATATTTCTAATTTTTAAAATTTTTTCTTTGTTTTCTTAGAGCAATTTGGTGAATTGTACCTTAATAAGCAATATTAAAACATTCGTATTTTTCTCCAAACTTGATCCCTCCAGAATTTAAAAATTCTTACTAAGTGACTATTCTTATTTTCATGGCAATATGTTCATTTGCATGAATGCAGTAAGAATTTGATTCCTTCATAACAGACCAATTGTAGTTTTATTAACCAAGACTTGAACTGGAATGTTATGTTTGCAAAAGTCATGTCTAGACTCTAATTGTCAGTAAAAAACTTTAAAGAATAAAGATTGACTTTAAAGCCAAGAAAAGTCACTTGGAAAAATGCCCTGGTAACTTTACTGGGAAATGACAAGGAAAGAACCTGAAGACATTTTGGTGAACTTGAAAACATGAGGAGTTTACCCAAACCTGTAGATAATCTACAGGCAAAGCCTGATGGTAACTGGGTGGCTTGGCGTTTTGCCCTGAGAGGAACAGCAAGAACCTACAACCAAGATTACTCTACCCAGCAAAGCTATCATTCAGAGTTGAAGATCAGATAAAGAGCTTCACAGACAAGAAAAAGCTAAAGGAGTTCATCACCACCAAACCAGGATTACATGAAATGCTGCAGGATATTCTTTAAGAAGAGGAAGAAGAAAAAGGTAAAGATAGAAATTATGAACAACAAAAGGACATCAAATACATACCTACCAACAAGTGAATCTAAAAATCAAGTGAATAAAAAATCTGAAGAACAGAATGGACTGGTGAATATAATAGAATCAGGGACATAGAAAGGGAGTGGACTGACGATTCTCAGGGGAAGCAGGTGTGAGGGGTGGGGGAAGAGATTGGACAAAAATCTTACTCCTATGGAGGAAGCCAGTGGCGGGGGGTAAGGGCATGGTGTGGGGTGGGGAATCAGGTGGAGGGGAGCTATGGGGAAGTAAAAAAAAGAGGAACACCTGTAATAATCTGAACAATAAAGATTTATTTGAAAAAAATTCCATCTGAATATTTCTAGTAAAATTATAGCAAGACAGATTTTTAAAAGCCTATATAATGAATTGTTCTTCCTATTGTGTTTATGCATATAATAAGGCTACATTGAAACAGGACTTAATACACTAAATGAATTGGTTTTAATTTGTTTAATGAAAATAAGAATAATTGTTTGAAAAATAAGTTTCAATAAATCTATAACACAATCTATATTTACAAAAGCCTAAGTGACCGTCGCAACCAAAAAACCAAACGGACGACCGAACACACTGCGTGGGGCAACCGGGCTGGAAGGGGGGCTAATGAGGGACGACCAAACGACTGAGCAGTGGGCTGCATGGGGCAACCAGGCCTTCGGGGGTTAGTGAGGGATGACCAAGCGACTGAGCAGTGAACTGCGTGGGGCAACCAGGCTGGCAAGGGGAGCAGTTAGGGGTAATCAGGCCAGCAGGGGTGGCAGTGAGGGGCAACCAGGCTGGCAGAGAGGCAGTGAGGGATGACCAGACTGGTGGGCAGGCAGTTTGGGCCGACCAGGCTGGCAGGGGGGCAGTTGGGGATGACCAGGCCATCATGGGGGACAGTTAGGGGTGATCAGGCAGGCAGGCAGGTGAGCAGTTAGGAGCCAGTGGTTCCGGATTGTGAGAGGGAAGTCTGACTTCTGGAAGTCGGACATCCCCCGAGGGGTCCCAGATTGGAGAGGGTGCAGGCTGGGCTGAGGGGACCCCTCCCCCCATGCACGAATTTCTTGCACCGGGCCTCTAGTCATAGATATTAGACTCTAATTCAGTTAATTGTCAGTAAAATGTTATTTTTTGCTTATAACCTAGACTAGATACTACATTTTTCTAGTTTTCTGAAATATTTTGGATACAACGCTCTAACTTCCATGGAAATGAAAGAAAACTTATTGTGGTGAATTGTAATTCATCCCACCATTATTTTGACATTGTTTCTATAAATGCTGACTCTGACTAATATGTGGTTTTCAGATAAGCAGCATGTTTGCATGGGAAACCTAGGAGCTAACTTCAGAAGATACAGACTCTGACCTTCAGTCATCCCAGTTCCAGGAGATTTGTTGATCTTCAGCCATAGAACAGGATGATGTAGAACCAAGATGACCAAGACCAGGATGACACATACCAGCCCATCACTTGTTCTGTTTCTAAGATCCTTATCGGAATGGACTGTGCTGGCCTGCACATAGAGAACTTTCAACCCCCTCACCTTGATATCTTTGTCCTGTTTGCCTTCTCCCTCCTTATAAAATCCATGCCTGCACTGAGACGTTAAGATGGGCTTTGCAACAAGAGTCCTCCATCTTCTCAAGTGTCTGGCACTTGAATAAACCACTTTCCTTTTTCATCAATATCTGTCTCACGAGTTTGACTTTCATGGTGGCAGGCAGCTGAAGGTGAGTTTCAGTTACATTATTAACCATAAATCTTCTCCCTGTTATTCATAAAATAAGTCTACCTAGGTTTCACATGAGCCAACTGCACACTTGGCTTGTGTTGACCCTTGGCCACAATCTTTTAAGTCATAACAGATGAACCAGTGTGATCCACGCAGGACTGTGACAAATCTTTAGAAAGTCAAACATGACTTGGTTTATCTCTTGTGATGGGAAAGGAACATATAAAAGGCATCTGAATTTATTACATTGGAATAGCTATAATATAACTACTAACACATGGGGCTTTTCTCACAGTCTAAAACAGCTTTACTGCATGTTGGCCCCTGTCATTTACTGCTTCCTATGTCTATAACAATGGAAAAGGGCATGCTCTGCTCTGACTGGCGGATTTGGAGTTGTGGTTTATTTGATCACAAATGTACCCTAGAGCCATGGCACTTCAATGGATCATCACAGTTGTTTGAGAGTACATTTAAAAAATAATTAGAGTGCACTTTGGACATCAAGCTGCTTCCCTAAATTCAATGTCCTAATTTTGTTATTATTTTAGACCAAAACTTTGCTTGAGTTTTGATTTTACTCTGTAACTCTACCAAAGTTACACAGGTAAGTCAAAAGGGCTAGCTAGGTAATTAACAGCAACAAAGTGTCTACCTGTTTCTCCAGCGCAAAGAGAAGGCTCTGTCCAGGATCACACTTCTGTGTGTGAAGAGCAGTGAACAACAGCAAGGAGATGAAAGCTAAGGGAGCACGCGGGAGCACAAGGCTATATGAGACAAGGAGGAAAATACTTGTGGCAGCAACAAGGTGGCCAGAGGAGAGAGGACTGGACCTCGGCTCTGCCCCATGCAAACAGTGGTGCAGCAGCCGTCCAAAGAGAACATGAAACTAGATCTCCAGGGTCATGCCACCAAGGAGAGGCTGGCATGCAAGGCTGGTAGAGATGATCTGGGATAGACTCAAGGGGAGAACAACTGCACTTGGCAGAAAAATTAACAGTGAGTGAGATTGTTGATTGATTTGCAGTACTTCACTGTTGTAATAATTCTGTTTTAAATCCCCCACCCCACCGCTTTTAAAATAAAAGCATTGATTGAGGTAGGACAATGCTTGTTGTGAGAAAAGGTAAGAAATTTAGAGTTTGGGGCTAATTGTTTCTTATTCAGGAATCTCATAACAATTTTGAGTTGACACAGAGTAGAGAGATGAGAAGCATTAAAGTTGAAAATGATGATGAGATCAAGAGATAAGACACTGAACACCCTTCAAATGGTGTTTCTCCTGGCATTTGAACCTTTTAAAATCTCACTATACTGAGACAATCCTCAAAAAAACACGCAACTATTTTACTTTCAATGACTGACAGACGGCTATGAATTCCTCAAATGCACCATGTGATGGTTAATTTTATACATCAACTTACCTGTGTCTAGGAATAACCAGGTAGCTGGTAAAACATTATTTCTAGATGTGTCTGTGAGGGTGTCTCAGAAAAACATTAGCTTTACTTTAGTTACCTAAGGAAAGAAGGCCCACCTCCAGAAATGTGGGCGGGCATCCTCCAATCCATTGAGAATCTGAATAGAATGAAAAGGAAGAGGGAGGGCAAGTACTTGGCTCTCTCTTCTTGAGCTGGGACGTTCATTTCTCTTGCTTTCAGACTTCAGAGCTCTGGTTCTTGGGCTTTGGAAACCCAGGACTTTCACCAGCCCCATCCAACCCCAATTCCCTCCCAGGGTATTCTCCAAGTAGACCCGATGCCCTGACTGGGAATTCTGGTAAGCCTCAAGGCAGCCCCAGGGTGGGGAGGGAATGTCTTGATGCCTCATCCCAGAGACACATGCACACAGGAGCTTGTATGATAACAACAGTTGGCCAACCCATGTCACGGACTTTGAGGCACAGTGGGGAGAAAGCAAGATCCCTGGGGAAGGAGAGGAGGTGGCTCAGCCCAGCACTTGTCTCCCCAGATTTCCCCTTTTGGGCCATCATCCTCTTCTGCTTGGCAGGACTCTTGGTAGTCACCACGTGCCTGATCTGCTGTTTCCTGGTAAGCGAGGAAGTGGTGCTTGTCTTCTTGCTATTGGGTTGTAAGAGTGTTTTATATGCAGTCATGCATCGCATAGCAACATGTTGGTCAAGGATGGGCCACATATATGATGGTTATAATGGAGCTGAAAAATTGCTACCAGCTAGTGACATCATAGCCTTAATAAGGTTCTGGCAAAGTACATTACTCTAGTGTTTGAGGCAAACACACCTACTGCGTTTCCAATTGAATCGAAGTATAAATTGTGTATAGGCCATAATACTTGATAATGATAATAAAGGACAATGTTACTGGTTAGGTTTTTACTATATCATACTTTTTATTATTATTTTAGAGTGAACTTTTCTACTTACAAAAATGTTGGCTGTAAAACAGTATGGTGTGTTACACCAGCAGCAGTCTCATACATCTCATGTTTCCTGCATCTCGTGATTGCAAGATTTTTGCTTGTGCTTGATTTAATTGTGTGTTTTATTAAGTAAAATGCCATGCAGGCAATCCCCTGAGGGCACCTTTCTCAGGTCATACCCCTGTTGTTACGTGGTATATGACAATATTAGAAATACAAGTCCTGTGATGGGCGCATGTTTGCAAATATTTTTCCCAGTCTGTGTGAGGCTTGCCTATTTCTTTTCTTAACAACAGTAGTCCTCAGGAAAATGTAACTGAAAATCTCAAATCTATCATGGTGGTAGAGTGACCACTACATGTGAGAATGGCTAAAATAGTATATAGACTGACCATAACAAGTGTTGGTGAGTATGTGCAGCAGCTGGAACTCTCATGTCATGCTTATAAAAAGTAGCTTAGTGATGTTGCTTCTGTAAGTTGCATACACCTACACAGCCATCCCACTCCTAGCAATTTATCGCAGGAAAATAAAACATACAAAGAGATTTGTACACAGATGCCCATTAGAGATTTGTATGTACTAACTCCCAAAGGGAAAACAATCAAGATGTCCACCAACAGGTGAAGGATAAACAAACCGTGACACATCCCACAATGTGATCTTCCTCCGCAACAAAAAGGAAAGAATTAATAATACGTGCAATGACATGTATAAATCTCAAATAGTTATGCTCAGTGAAAGAAGTTAGGTAAAGAAGATACTGTATGATCTCATTTAGAAACAACCTTTACAAAATACTAATGTATAGGGACAGAAATCAGGTCACCAGTTGCCTGGGAATAAGAATGTGTCTGCAAATGGTAGGTAAAGAGGAATTACAGAGAAGCCTGAGGACACTTTTGGGGTGATGGGTATTCCTTATCTTGATTGTGGTGATAGTTCAATACGTTATAATTTAAAATTATCAGATCATTCACATTAAATGTATGCAGTTTATTGTACATCAATTATACCTCAACTAAGCTACAGTGTGGGAAGAAGAAGAAAGGGAAGGAGGAGGATTATAAATGGATACTAGAGGGAAAATGGTAGAACAATTGAGAGTGAAAAGGGGGCGAGAAAAACAGAAGGAGATAACAGCGGTGAAAAGGGAAAGGGAAAAAAGACTGATGGAGGAAATTAAATTTAAAAAGGAGAGGAAGCCTGGCTGGTGTGGCTCAGTGGTTGAGGTTCGACCTATGAACCAGGAGGTCATGATTTGAATCCTGTCAGGGCACATGCCTCAGTTGCAGGCTTAGTTCCCAGTAGGGGGCATGCATGAGGCAGCAGATCAATGATTCTCTCTCAGCATCGATGTTTCTATCGCTCTATCTCTCTCCCTTCGTCTCCCTGAAATCAATTTTTTTTAGAAATGTTTAAAGCAGAGGGACACATCTGCTCTGTGGCTTTGCCCATCTTCTTCCCTAGTATTCTCTCATACTTGGACAGCCAGATGGTCCATTCTGAGTCTCCGTCATCACCTTCACAGGTCACCGTGTGCCTGCAGAAGAAAGAGGGAGATTTTGAGATTCAGCAATGATGACTGGTACCTGCCACACCTAGACCTGAGGAAGCTGCAATGACTAGATCTGCCTGAGGCCCCTGTTCCCATCCAGGACCCAAAGAAGCTTGGCTGGACCAGAAATCAACCACCCTGATCTGTCACATTCTCTGGGCCCTTCTTAACATGGCCCCTGTCTGGTTCGCAGGAAACTAAGATAAAATTCTTCCCCTTCATTAAGTCCTGAAGGCAACTGGTAGTTCCGGCTTGTCTTGTGGTTTCATATGCCTTTATCCCTCAGGAACTCCAGAGTTGGCTAAACTGGAGCAGAAATTGCCACAGTATAAAATTATACTCTTCAGCGCAAGGTTTCCCTTCTTAGGAAACTTTGCAGCACACCTCCCCTGACCTGTGTCAGCAACCACACTTATCTCTGTGCCTCCATTTTCCCACCCCCAAAGCCCAGGCATCTCAAGTGCCCTTTGCACTACTGCATTTCCTGAAGTTCAGACTCACCAGGACTTCCAGATCAACCTGCCTCTCTGGAGCCCCTTTCCTCATGGTTCTCCAAGAGGGAAAGTAGACCAGGATGGAAGGAATGGCTTAGATATGACTGCATTCAGCCCTGGGACTTGGAACCTGAGATGACTAGAAATCTAGGAAGACTGAATAGAGAGTAATGCTCTAGTAGTATGACTGCATTCAGCAGAAAGATAGTGTCTACTTGGGAAGTACAGGTGAATAAAACTCAGGGGGAAAATATGAGAAAATGAGTCTTTTTTTTCATATTTCTCTGTACAGAATCCAACAAGACAGATATAGCAGGAGCTCCCCAAAAGAAGCTCAAAGCATCTCAGGCATGGGACTGGCTGTGCTGTCCTGCCCTGCATTTGTAAAAACAGACTCTGTGATTTCTACACCTTTTGCAGATGACCACAGCTGAAGATACCCAAGGGGTAAAAATTAAAGTCCAACTAATGCCAACCATTCCATTTTTTTTTGGTGTGAACTTTCTGTTCCTCCGTCTTAAGCTGTCATTCTCTGCGAATATACTTCCTGGAGATTATAATAATGATATAAGAACTACCATTATTGACAGCTTCATATCTGCTCAGCAACGTGATTGACAAGTTCAGAATGCATAGTCTCACTTATACTACCATCCTTGGGGCTTTATTCCCATGTTGCTCCCATAAAGATATGGAGGCTAAGAAATATTAAATAGTAAGGAAGGGAAAATAATTGCTAAGAAACTAAACACCTAGCCAAGCTACCCATCAAAGAAAGAGGTAAAGACATTTTCTGATATACAGTCTCAAAGTTGACCTCCCCTAGGCCTTTATTGAAAACACCAGTAAAGAATATGCATCACAAAGAAGAAAGGTGAACCCAGAAAACCATAGCAATGGTCATGAGAAAAACAAAGTATATGAAAATTAGCATGGTTTTAAAAATAAGACATTAAAAACACATTCTCCCAAAATTCCAGATGGTTACATGAAAGATCAGAGGAGAAAAGATTCTATTAAAAGTTACTAATGTTTAGGGAATATATAAATACCATAGATACTCTTATTGTGTTACACATTACTCTCAGAAACTAAATTATGGAACAACCACCCTTGAGCACCTCCTGAAGACTTCCTGGACAGAAGTCCTGTAACTAAGGATTATAGAGGAAGCCACTTGGAGACTGGTCAGAGGGGCAGGAACAGGAAAGAGGCTATTCTCACAACCACATGTGGTGGTGATAAATCTGCTTTGGCGATCTCTCCTGTTGAGTGAGGGGTTCCAGCCCCACAATAAGCTCCCTATCCTGGAACACCATTGCCAGAAAGAGGAGTCCCCACAACATCCTGCTGTGAAAATCAATGGATATTCTGTGTGGATGAGGTGGAGGCTGCTAGAGATGCAGCAAGTAAGGCGGTCCCTAACTCCAGGGCTCCCAAAGTATTGAGGTGTAAAACCACACTGAGCCCCAGTGTGCATCCCCCAGTCTATGCATTTCAAGACTAGAGGGCCATTTGCCTGGCTATGTCCCGGGTCCTTGCCAGCTTGTGGAAGCTAAGTCTTTTTTTCTTTTTAATTCTTTATTGATAAAGTATTACATAATCACCTTTTTCCCCATTGACCTCTCCCCAGCTGCCCCCAGTCCCCAGCACGTGCCCTCCCCCCATCTATATCCATTGGTTTCTTACCCCACACCGTCCCTCATAGGTTGGACAGTCTGTTTGATGCTTCTAGGACTCTGATTCTATTTTGGTTCCTCAGTTTATGTTGTTCATTATATCCCACAAATGAGTGATATCATGTAATATTTATCTTTCTCTGACTGGCTTATTTCACTTAGTATAATGCTCTCCAGATCCACCTATGCTGTTCCAAATGGTAAGATTGCTTCTTTTTTATAGCAGCATAGTATTCCATTGTGTAGAAGTGCCACAGTTTTCTAATCCGCTCATCTGCTGATGGGCATTTAAGGTGTTTCCAAATCTTAGCTGTTGTAAATTGTGCTGCTATGAACATAGGGATGCATATATCCTTTCTGATTGTTTTCTGTTTTCTTGGGTTATAGTCCTAGAAGTGGGATTACTGGGTGAAATGGCAGTTCCATTTTTAATTTTTTGAGGAAACTTCATACTGTTCTCCACAGTGGCTGTACCTGTCTGCATTCCCACCAGCAGTGCATGAGGGTTCCTTTTTCTCTGCATCCTCTCCGGCACTTGTCATTTGTTGATTTGCTGATGATAGGCATTCTGACAGGTGTGAGATGGTACCTCATTGTTGTTGATTTGCATCTCTCATTTGATTAGTAACTTTGAGCATGTTTTCATATGTCTCTCTGTCTTCTGTATGTCTTCCTTCGAAAAGTGTCTGTTTAGGCCTTTGCCCATTTTTTGATTGGATTGTTTATCTTCTTTTTGTTAAGTTGTATGAGTTCCCTCTAAATTTTGGAGATTAAACCCTTATCGGAGATAATATTGTCAAATATGTTCTCCCATGCAGTGGGCTTTCTTGTTGTTTTGTTGATGGTTTCTTATGCTGTGCAGAAGCTTTTTATTTTGATGTAGTCCCATTTGTTTATTTTCTCCTTAGTTTCTATTGCCCTAGGAGCTGTATTGGTAAAGATATTGCTACAATAAATGTCTGCTATGGCTTCCTCTAGTATTTTTATGGTTTCCCATATTACGTTTAAGTCCTTTATCCATTTTGAATTTATTTTTGTGTATGGTGTAAGTTGGTGGTCTAGTTTTATTTTTTTACATATATCTGTCCAATTTTCCCAACACCATTTATTGAAGAGACTGTCTTGACTCCATTGTATGTTCATGCCTCCTTTGTGAAATATTAATTGAGCATAGTGTTTTGGGTCGATTTCTGGGTTCTCTGTTCTGTTCCATTGGTCTATATGTCTGTTCTTGTGCCAACACCAGGCAGTTTTCAGAACAGTGGCTTCGTAGTATAGCTTGATATGTGGTATTATGATCCCTCCAACTTTGTTCTTCTTTCTCAAGATTGCTGTGGCTATTCAGGGTCTTTTTTTTTATTCCAGATGAATTTTTAGAGAGTTTGTCCTATGTGTTTGAGGTATGTTGTTGGTATTTTAATGGGGATTGCATTGAATCTATAGATTATTTTGGGTAGTATGGACCTTTTAATGATTTGATTCTAAGGAATCAAATCCATGAACATGTTATATTCTTCCATTTGTTTATGTCTTCCTCTATCTCTTTTTTCACTGTCCTGCAGTTTTCCGCATATAGGTCCTTTACCTCCTTCATTAAATTTATTCCTAGGTATCTTAATTTTTTGTTGCAATGGTAAATGGGATTGGTTTTTTCAATTTCTCTTTCTGTGAGTTCATTATTGGTGCATAAAAAAAGCCATAGATTTCTGGGTGTTAATTTTTATCCTGCTACATTGCTGAATTCATTTATGAGTTCTAGTACTTTTTTGATGGAGTCTTTAGGGTTTTCTATGTAGAATATCATGTCATCTGCGAATAATGACAGTTTTACTTCTTCTTTTCCCATTTGGATGCCTTTTATTTCTTCTTGTCTGATTGCTATGGCTAGCATTTCCAGTACTATGTCGAACAGGAATGGTGAAAGTGGGCATCCCTGTCTTGTTCCTGTTCTTAGGGGAAATGGTTTTAGTTTTTGCCCATTGAGTATGATGTTGGCTGTGGGTTTGTTATATATGACTTTTATTATATTGAGATATGATCCCTCTTTCCCACTTTGCTGAGAGTTTTTACCAGGAAAGGGTGTTAGATTTTGTCAAATGCCTTTTCTGCATCAATTAATATGATTATGTGATTTTTGTCTCTCAATTTGTTTATGTGATGTATCACATTTATTGATTTGCAGAGACTGTACCAGGCTTGCATCCCTGGAATAAATCCCATTTGGTCATGGTGTATGATCTGTCTAATGTAATGTTGGATCCAATTTGCTAGAATTTTGTTGAGGGTTTTAGCATCTATGTTCATTAGGGATATTGGCTTGTAATTCTCTTTCTTTATAGTGTCTTTATCTGGTTTTGGGATTAGGGTAATGCTGGCTTTATAAAGAGCTTGGAAGTGTGCCTTCCTCTTGAATTTTTTGGAATAGTCTGACAAGGATAGGTTTCAGTTCTTCTTTGAATGTTTGGTAAAACTCTCCTGTGAAGCTGTCTGGCCCTGGGTATTTGTTTGCGGGAAGCTTTTGATGACTACTTCAATTTCCTCCTTAGTTATTGGCCTGTTGAGATTTTTTTATTCTTCTTGTTTGAGTTTTGTAAGGTGTATTTTTCTTGGAATATGTACATTTCCTCTAGGTCAGTGGTCAGCAAACTCATTCGTCAACAGAGCTAAATATCAACAGTACAATGATTGAAATTTCTTTTGAGAGCCAAAACCGACTTCTGCACGTGGGTCACGAAGTTTCAATCACACTGTATGTGCGTGCCCACACGTAGTATTTTGTGGAAGAGCCACACTCAAGGGGCCAAAGAGCCCCATGTGGCTTGCAAGCCTCAGTTTGCCAAACACTGCTCTAGGTTGTTTATTTGCTGGAGTAGAGTTGTTCATAGTATTTTTTTTTTTTACAATCCTTTGTATTTCTAAGGAGTCTGTTGTTATTTCGCCTCTTTCATTTCTAAATTTGTTTAATTGGGTCCTCTCTCTTTGCCTCTTGGTGAGCCTTGCTAGAGGTTTATCAATCTTGTGTACCCTTTCAAAAAAACCAGCTCTTGGTTTCATTGATCTCTTGTGGGGTTTTTTGTGTTTTTGGTGTTGGGGGGTGGGTGGGTCTCTATTTCATTTATTTCTGCTCTGATCTTTATTATCTCCTTCCATTATCTCACTCTGGGTTTTTCTTGTTGCTCTCTTTCTCATTGTTTAAGTTGTAGAGTTAGATAATTTATTACCAGTTTCTCTTGTTTTTTTGAGGTAGGTCTGTAATGCTGTGAATTTCCCTCTTAGGACTGCTTTCACAGTTTCCCATAGGTTTTGGATTTTTGTGTTTTCATTGTCATTCATTTCCAGGATGTTTTTAATTTCTTCTTTGATCTCTTTGGTAATCCAGTCATTGTTTAATAGCATGCTATTCGGCCTCCAAGTGTTTGAATTTTGTTGATTGTTTTCATTGCAGTTGATTTCTAACTTTATGCCATTGTGATCTGAGAAGATGCTTTATATTATTTCTATCTTCTTGAATTTGGAGAGACTTTTCTTGTGACCCAATATGTATTCTATCTTTGAAAATGTCCCATATGCACTTAAGAAGAATATATGTTCTGTAGCTTTGGAGTGAAATGTTCTGAAGATGTCAATTAAGTCCATTTGATCTAGTGAGTCATTTAGGATTACTGATTTTTAGTCTAGAGAATTTATCCAGTGATGTCAGTAGGGTATTAAAGTCCCCTACCATGATCATATTGCTGTCAATCTCTCCCTTGATATCGTCCAGCAGTTTTTTATGTATTTGGGTGCTCCTGCATTGGGTGCATATATGTTTACCAGAGTTATATCCTCTTGTTGTATCAATCCCTTTAGTATTATGAAGTGGCCTTCCTTATCTCTTGTTATGGCCTTCTCTCTGAGGTCTATTTTGTCAGATATAACTATTGCTACCCCAGCTTTCTTTTCATTTCCATTTGCCTGAACAATATTTATCCATCCCTTCATGTTCAGTCTGTGTGAGTCTGTTGTTCTAAGGTGGGTCTCTTGTAGACAGCAAAAATATGGGTCATATTTTCTTATCCATTCAGCCACTCAATGTCTTTTGATTGGAGCATTTAGGCCATTAACTTTTAAAGTTATTATTGATAGGTACTTATTTGTAGCCATTTTTAATATTTGTGCCTGTGTTCCTTCTTCCCTTTCTGTTTCTTCTTTTTACAAAAGTCCCTTTAGCATTTCTTGCAATGCTAGCTTGGTAGTGATAAACTCCCTGAGCCTTTTTTGTCTGTGTAGCTCTGATTTCCCCTTCAATTTTGAATGATAGCCTTGCTGGATAAAGTATTCTTGGATCCAGTCCCTTGCTTTGCATCTCTTTGTATACTTCCTTCAATTCCTTTCTGGCCTGATGTGTTTCTATTGAGAAACCATTTGATTACCTAATGGAAAATCCCTTGTAGGTAACTTTCTGTCTCTTGCAGCCTTTAAGATTCTCTCCTTGTTGTTAACATTTGCCATGGTAATTATGACATGTCTTGCTGTGGGACTTTGGGATTCATCTTGTTTGGGGGACTCTGTGCGTGTGTGACTTTTTTTCACAAATCAGGGAAGATTTGTGACATTATTTCTTCAAATAGGTTTTCTAACCCTTGCTCCCCTTCTTGTCGTTCTGGCACCCCTATTATATGTATGTTGCTTCATATCATGTTATCCCAAAGCTGCCTCAGGCTCTTCTCCTATCTTTTGATTTTTTCCCTCCAAATGCAGTTCATATTGGGTGTGTTTTGCATCCCTGTCTTCTAATTTGCTAATTTGGTACTCTGCTTCTCCTAGTTTACTGTTGGAAGTTTCCACATTGTTTTTTTATTATAGCTATATCACTCCTTATTTCCTCCTGATTCTTAGATTTTCTTATCCATCCGGTTTATGAACTGTATGACCCTTATTCTGAATTCCTATCCTGACATAGTGCATGCCTCTATTTCATTTAGTTGCTTTTCTGGAGCTCTTTCCCTTAAGGGTTGTTCTTCTGTCTCCCCATTTTTGCTATCACCAAAGGATCTAGGTGTTGAGTTGTGCAGGGCCTGTGGCTGCAGTGATGAACTTGGTGGTGGGTTGCATGGTAACAGGTGGTGGCTGCTTCTTGGGGGTCGCAGGGCAGCTGCTCCTCACATGGTTGAGGGCAGCGGCTGCTCCTCGGGTGGTTGTGGGTGGTGGCAGCTGGTGGGTTGGCTGCTCCTTGGGCAGTTGCGGATGGTGGTGAGCCTTTATTTCTTAGTCTGTTTCCTCAACAGTTTTCTAGCCACTGATTCTCAAGCAGCAGGGCAAGGTAAGCAGCTCTTTCCTCCTGTGGTTTGAAAGAGCCATTGATACAGCGGTGTCTGTTGAGACAACTTCATAGAATTTGGAAGCTAAGTCTTTACAGGGCCAATTCTTCCACAGTGAGGCCTCCACCTTGTCCCCAGAAATTCACCTAAGCTACATACTGGGGCCACAGGAGCATCCCTAGATTTTGGAGTTCATATTTCAGGCCATCTTTTGCTCTCTTTTTACCCCAGGCCTCAGAAATCCACTATGACACAGCCTACAGATGACTGAACCAGGGGCCAGCTAGGCTGTAAATTCAGGGAACACAGGCCAGGAATTCTCTAAGTACAAGTCAAAATCATAGAATACATGAGGAATAATACCAAGTGTGGGCTGATAGTCAGATAGAGAAAGGACAAGCTCAGTCTCCCTGCCCGGGTCCCTCCTCTCTGTAACTTGGCCTGAGCTCTTCCTACCCACTACTCCCCATGCATCCACAGGACCCCAGGGGCAGATAGCACATTAGCTAGTTCTGCTGCTCAGGTTTCTTTAGAGAAGACATAGCAAGGGCTGGGCTAAACCTTCCTGTGCCCACAGAGGAAGCTCTAATCGACCAAGTTGAGATGGGGGCAAAAATCCTTGTGATATAGCTGGCAGGGGCTGAGGACACAGAAAAACAATCTGCCTCAGATACAGCCCAGACTGACTCAGCACCATCACCCCCATCAGCCTCTGCAGTCTCCTTGGCCAATGACAATCTCAGCTCTGCTTGGTTCCCATGAGTCACAGGGAGCTCAATCACTCCAGTCAGCCCCTTCAGGGTTGGGTGAGCTTTTAAGGTCAAGAAAGTTCTCCTGGAATGGAACTAATATCCAACTGCATAGGCCAATTCCTGTGGAATTCGTTCTCTCTTTGTGTCTGTGAAAATTGTGTCCTCCCTCCAGCCTCAGTGAGGGCACAAGTGTTTCACACATACAGTGTCTGGCACATAGAATAGACTTAATGTTGAATGAAGAAAAATATATTTAAAAATCCACAACAGAAGAATTGTTCTTCCTTAACAACTTTCAGACATGTCACTTCCTCCCAAGTGTTACTTCTGCCATTATTTTCTGAAAAGCATGAGTTAGTGCCTGCAGGGATCCACAGAATGTGGGATTAAATCCTGGCCTTGTCTTTGAATAATTGTGTGAACTTGAAAGTGTGGCTTTATTGCTGTGTCTCAATTTCTTTGGTAAAATCTGTAAACTAAGGATTGTTTTTGGACATTTAAATGAATACCTACCTTCCTTGAAATGGGTTTGGGCAAATGTTAACTATCATTACCATCATCTTCATCAAACTACGATTGTGGTACCCCTCTTTGTGGTTTTCAAATGTGTATGTGACAATTATGCTTTAAGCATTGTTACTGTGGAAGAGGGGGAGGAAAATCAGGAAACTCTTGCCATGAACAGGGAAACCAGAGGTAGGAAAGCAAACTGGTGAACCCCTGTGTTTCTGAGCTGGGATGGATGAATTGGCTCCTATTTTACTTATGAGGAAGGAGAGGGGTGATGTTTCCTTGAGCCCCATTTCAGACACACAGTCATGGCTCTTTATTGAGAGTAGGACCAGGGCAAGGTGCAGGCAAAAGCTAACATGTAGATAGACAAGGAGAATTTAGTTACAAAAATGATCAACAATGAAGGTGTAACTAAGTCCAGAGAGCAATACATCAATGAGTCAGCTGTCAGATCTGGTGAAACCCAGGAGTTAATGACACTGGCCTGCTAGCACTAGCAAATGCCCACTGCACTTCCCTCAGGAATGGAGAGCCCCAGGATGCATGCAGTGAATGGAAACACAAGTCTAGGGAAAGGGATTGTAAATCCCTGACTTCTTTGTGGGTTCCAGCATGGTGGAACACTGGGTGTGATTGGTCCCTTGTAACCAGGTAACTGCAGAATGTGTTCTGATTGGCTGGCAGCCGCCAGGAGAACAGACTTCAGTTGAGAAGCAACTGTGGAAGGAGAAGGAGCTTTGGCTGTGCTCTCTTCCCACTGTGGTTGTAGCTCTCAGCGCTTGTCTGATCCCTATCCGTTTTCAACAAGTCGTGTTGGTTGCTGTTCTCACAAAGAAGTCACCCAAAGAGGTGCAGCTTCGGGGGTGTGGCTGGGCCCTGAGCCCCCCTAGGGCCCAGCCGCCCAGAGGCCAAGCAAACCGTGGGTGAGCCCTACCTGCTTGTGTGGTGAAGCCTTGGGGCTGCCAGCAGGTCTAGCCTTCCTTGGGGGGAAGGACTGCTGAGGGTTGTGGGGTGGGGGGAGGGAAGTGGGGTGTGAGTGAACCAGCAGTAGCAGTGAGGAGTGGAGGTGAGCCATGGGGAACTGGTGCACCTGCTGTCTGAAGCCCAGTGACAGCCCCAGCCCCACCCCCAAGCTGGATGGGGGCTCCAGCCATGTTAAGTCAAAGTGTGAGTCTGAGGTTCATGAAGAGGCTGCCAGGGACACAGGGGCAGTGGAAACAGTGCCTGCTACCTCGAAGTCTGAGAAGTTGAATTCTGAGAAGTTGAATTCCTTAGCCTTCAGGGGCTACCACCGGAAGAACATCAGCGCCCCAGTGACGCTCCAAGGTAAGAAGCAGCAAATGCCATCTGCTCTTTGGCGTACCTCTGGCCTCTGCTGCCTCCACAGTCCCCTGGGAGGACTCACTGCCTCGGGATCCTTCCATCTGGAGCCAGCTTTCCTAGGGATGGCCACCTGGGTTCCCCATCCCTGCTTCTTTCCCCCTTGCGGCCTATGTTTTTCCCTCTTTACTACCTGAGCAGCAAGGTAGGATTTTGACACTCCTGCTTGCCTGCTGACTTTCCTCACTGCTTTGTTCAATTGAGCTTACTTGCTGGAAAAGCCACACGTGGCCAGGTTTTTCAGTTGATTATGACAGAAGTACAAGGAATGAGGGTTCCATTATATTTGAAGTAATGCAGCAAAATAAAGCATGGGGTGTCCTATCCACATGTTCATGGTGTGTGTGTGTATTTTTCTTGTTTTAAGCTAATCGCTTTTCATTAGGTTTGCTGTGTTTCTCAAGTTTCTTCCAGAGCCATGGGTGACTCACAGTAGAGTGGAGACAATAAAGGAAAAGCTACACCATGGCCCTCTCTGCCCTCATACGGGATTGTTTCTGTGGTGCCCATCCCACACCATAGGAGGCAGTGTGGGAAACGGTACAGCCCAAGATCCTATTCAGAGATTTTATTCTTCTTCTGGCCTTTGTGAGAGCAAAATGACATTGTGTGCTGTAGACAAGTGCAATTAAGGCTAACATGTTCATTTTCCTTTTTATTTTTTAAATATTTTTTAAGTAGTTTATTGATTGTTGGAGAGAGAGGGAGAGGGAGAGAGAGAAACATGGATGTGAGAGTAACATCGACCTGTTGCATCCTGCACACCACCCCTTAGGGACTGAGCTCAAAACACAGGTGTGTGCCCTTGACCAGGAATGCAACTGGCAACCTTTTGGTGTAGGGGACGATGCTCCACAAACTGCAACTCCAAGCAGGGCTACTAAGCTAGCACTCACTTAAAATGTAAATTTAAAATGGTTACTTTCCAGTTGACTAAAGACACTGACTTTTAGTGAGGCATTTTAGTTGATTACCAATGAGTAGTTCCGGTCGTTTCCAGGGAACCTCATGAGCCTGGGTACTAGTGCCTGGCCAGAAACTGGTTCTCAGAGCGTCAAGTCTTAGATCCTGTTGGTTCAAATGAGGTGGGTATAACTGTACAGTCAGACGCCACTACTGGGTAGAGGTTCAGATATGCAACAGCTAAACTTTTTCATTAGCTATCGTGTCTCTCACCTGGTCTAATTTGCTTTGCCCTTTTCTTCTGTACATGGAGAGTCTTTCATTTGTACCTAATATAGGTGATATGTTAGGTCAAAAAGTAAAACTAAGTTTTTAGATTTAATCAGGGGGCTCATCTTTCCAGCTAATTCAAACTATAAATTTTGTTGTAAAGTATTTGAACTGGAACAAAATTTTGTCTTATTTTGTATGTGGTAGTTTCTCAGATAATGGGCCACTGTTATTTTTCTATGGCTTTTGTATCAGAATTGACCAGTTAATTTGTTTTATTCTTAGAACAAGACAAGAGGAAGAACAATGATGTAAGTAAACAGTTGAAGAGTTAAGAAATTAATAGTTTGATATAAAAGTTGTCTGCTGTGATTCCTAAAAACTATGATGGATGGATTCTGATAGCATGGACTTTATTTGTAGGTTTCTCATTTGTAGGTTTTCTCAATCTCTTCTATTTTCCTAATTATTCTAGATTGAAGGAGAATTTGTTTCTTCAAATAGTGATACTTTTCAAAAAATATATGGTCTGGAACTTCTGATTAATAAGGAAAAAATGGCTTTGCAGTGAAACAATTGAAACAAGCAAAATGTTTTTATATAACATATGGATGTTTCTGATTAGGCTGCTGGAAATTTTTAAATATTCTGTATTTTAAAAGGCGTCGAGTAGATTTTTCCCCTGGCGATCTCTTGTGCATTTGTGGTGGGTGCTGATGGGAAAGTATGACAGCATGAACAAAACTATTTTCTATGAAATGAGGAAGGACGGCTCATGTGAATTAGTTTTCAAAAAGAATAAAACCAAACATATTACAGTTATTAGTATTTTCTGATATTCAAAAATGCTACTGTTATTCTCAAATATTTACAATGATTAGTTATTGGCCTTACTTTAAGGAAGAGAATTGTCAAAACAAAGTTCAGGCCATGTCAATATTTGATTATGGCTGGATTGTTGGGCTCTTTACAAATCAATGGGTACTTCTCAAATAAATGGGTACTTCCAAAGTGTGTTAAAGATAGTTTGTTCTCCAAAGGTTCTCAAACCTTTTATCGTCACCTCTCCGGTACCACTGCAGATAAATTCTAAATTATATCTGCAGTAAGATTTACCGCCCAGATGTAAATGATTTAAAGAACTTGCCAAGCACTCACACTGCTGCTTTGTCCCAGGTTCTGTGCTCAGCAGCTAAAGGTAGGAGAGGAGTCAGAGTCCTCCCTTCCCTGGAGAAGCTTAGGTTTCTATGAGAGGGGTATCCTGTAAGCAGTTGATGCGTGTGACAAGTGGCCACTCGGATGTGGGAGTGTGCAGGAGAGAAGTTGGGTGGTGTGGCTGCTGGTGACGGTAGCCTGGAGGTAGGTGGGGAGGAGTTAAGCTTGCTGGACCAGGAAGAAGAGGGCTTGTAAGCAGAGCACACAGCCTGCGTGAGGCAGGATGGAGGTGAGTGTCAGATGACCAAGAGAACAGAATTAACATTTAGAAATGAGTGGAAACTATTCTCTGAGGTTCTCACTTGAGTAGTGTAATGATAGTCTTCCTTAAACATGAAGTGAGAGTTGACTTCTGAAAGTTGTTTTATCTAGTTTTGGGGAAAGTGAGGCTCAGAGAGACCTGTGGCCCCAGCTTGATAGCAAATGGGAAGCCCTGGCACACACATACCTCTGATCAAACATGCTTGTTTGTCTCTCTGTCTCCTGAGCTAATACTTATGACGGCCTTCCATTTACTGCAACAAATGGTCGTGAATTTTTATTCTAAACTTTTTACAATATTATAAAGAGGATTTATAATAGGGGTTTGCCAGGTTTGATTACAGGTTCTTATCAAAGGCAGCATTTTATAAGCCATTCCTTAAATCTTTGGAAGTTAGACTATCTACTGGGTTTACAGAGAGCTGCACATGACATCACACTCAAGCAGTTCATGGACTGTAAGAAAAATCTTAATGCTTTTAATTGTTTGACATTTTAACCAAGAGAAAAAACAGACACTTTTATAGGTTTAGGAACGTACTATGACATTTGCTTCTCTTTCCCTCTACGTCAGGAATTTCCAGGGTGCCTTGCTAAAGGATACAGGTCATGCCCCACGGTGTTTCTCTCTGACGATGCCATCAGACAGCCAGATTTTAAAACCACCATCCAATCGTGAGTCCCACTAGGTTGCTGCAGGCTGAGTGACAGACCCCCTTCTACTGAAAGCACCCTAGTTTTCCGTAGTTTCAGCCACTTCGTTGTCCTTCTCAGTGACCAGGTTAAGAAGCTGGTGTCAATTATCTATTGATTTCAAGGACCTAAACATGAATTTCAATTCCCATGTTACCATTAGAGTGAGTGGAAGAAGGGAAAGCCAGTTAGCAAATAAGAACCCGCCCCCCGCCCCCAAGTCTTCTTCTTTTCTGTTTTTAAGACATTGTTCACCATAATGAAAAGGAGATGTGCTTTTTATTGGGTGTTTCTATTAAAACATTTCTTTATGGGACATGGGCCTAAAACAGTGCACAGCACTTTGGAAGCTACTCTTGCAAGAAGAAGCAGCTTGTCCCCTACTGGCACCAGAGTGTATCTGCATTAAAAGTTAATTGGATTTTTTTTTAAATATATTATTTATTGATTTTCTACAGAGAGGAAGGGAGAGGGATAGAGTTAGAAACATCGATGAGAGAGAAACATTGATCAGCTGCCTCCTGCCCACCCCCTACCAGGGATGTGCCCGCAACCAAGGTACATGCCCTTGACCAGAATCGAACCTGGGTCCCTTCAGTCCACAGGCCGACACTCTATCCACTGAGCCAAACCAGTTAGGGCAAAAGTTAATTGGATTTTGTCAGATTTTTCTCATCGTACATTTTTCCCAGCGCTATTTCTGTATGAAAATTTACTTTTCCTTCCTACCCCCTAAAACACATCAGTCTTAAAGAACAACTTTTTAAGCTAATTCCTTTGTGAGTAAAATTTGTTCAACTGAAGTTTTAATTTCATAGGTATATTAAATTTAATTAAATATGTATAGCTTTAGGCAGGTTTATACTTAAGCAGCCATGAGCAGTGTTATGATGATAAAAAGTATTTATTAATTTCCCCATCGTCTACCCTTGGAGGTGAACTTTAAAAACACCCTAAGATGACACTTCTAAGCTTATTTAAGAGAGCAAATACATATACTGTCCAGCTTCCGGGTTCTCATGGGGGTTGTCCAAAGTACATTATCAGTGCCTCTGGAATCTGAGTGCTGATTTTCCAGAACACAATTTGGGGAATGCTCATTGACAGTATTAATATATTCACCTTTAATTGTATTTTTCAGCCTTAAAGACATAATTAGCTTTAAAACATAATTTTTATAATGTACCAACTTTTTGTTAATTAAATTATTAGTAACGTCTACTTTAGTTAAAAATAGCAAGTTCACAATTATAGTAATGTATCTTTTTTTCTCACACTTATAACAGTAGTTGAGATCAAATGGTGTTTCAGCAAAAACTGATCCCCATGTCTCTAAACTCCTGAGCTTTGGGACCTATTGAGTAATCACTGAATGTTTTTATTCAGCCAAGACACTAAATCCTGGAGTAAAGAATAACAACACTCAACTTTGCATACATTCTGTAGCTTCTTTTGAATTCAAAAGACTCTGATGTTACAGAATAATTCAAAAGTAGTTGTAAAGGTTAGCCTTGCCCAGACAAGTAGGTTTCATGCTTCTTTCTCCAAATTAGTCTAATTCAGGAAGTGCAGTAAATTTTCATTTGCTGTCCTTCACTTTTGAAAATGGTCATTCAGCAGATTCACTATTGGTGAAACAAGGGTTTATTGAGGAAATTAATAGAGCTAACTGAGTTTTGAGAATGATTTTGAAAAATGTTCATCATGGTACATTGTTCCCAATGGCGTGCAGTCTTTATTAGAATCACTTACGAAACTTTTCTTAAAATGTATGTCTCTAAATGCATGCATTTCATCCCCCGCCCAACACAGTCTCAATGTCAAGCAGAGAAAAACTGTGAGGCATGATTACAAGGGCAAAAGCATCCAGGGAGGTTCTGCTCTCATTGCAGCTCCTGGGAGCTTTATAAACAACCCCATGTCTTCCCAAAGCCAGTGAAGGCTGCAAGTCTCTGGGTGGAGACCTGCAGTGTCTCCAGCTCCTCAGGGGATCCTAGGGAACAGCCAAGCTCGGGAGCCACTGCCTGGTTAGAGCATAGGAGAGAGAGGGGCTCCTCGCTGTTGGCAGGACCTTGAGCAAGTCAGTTTCAGCCTTGGTTTTCTTACCTGTAAAATAGGTTGTTGAATTAAATGTCAAATAAGGTTCAGTGGTCCTTTTCCGCTTCCGTGCTTCGAATTCTGTGACTTGAAAATCAATTTGAAGATGAAGCTGTTCAAAGCCCAATAGAAGTATCCCTCTTGGATGCTCGCGGTGTTACAGGCCTTTTTACAGCGACTCATATTCCACAGCCCCAGTTATGACATTCAGATTTACCTTCTCTCAGTGAATTTGAGCTTCTTTAGACACGGAGATCAAAGGAAAAAAGCTTATCCCTTAACTCCGAGGACCCCGTTGTTGCCTATGACACCACTTCTGTGAATACCTTAAAAATCCAGTCACTTACACAGATCTGAGGACTTACATCTGATCATGAAAATTTCATGTAATCTCATTAGGAAATAAGTGTTATTAATATTACACTGTGAAGCATGATGCTGCGTTGTTAGCATTGCTTGTGTCAGGATAGCGAGACCTACTGATGTCGTGGGCTCTTACACTTGCCACTCAGTTTCCTAATAATTGTTTAAAAGTGATGTTAAACAACTTTTTGGTGCAGAGCATTTTATTTACTTGTAAGAAAATAATGGAAAATGGGTGTGTAGGTGGGTAGTGAAATAAATCAACTGAAATGCAGGGCCTAACAACTTTTCTAAAAGTACAATGACTACTGTATGGCTTAATCAAGCACGTGCACAAATACATATAACATGTACAGGATGAAATGTACTATGGGTACAAGGGCAAATGATGGGGGAGTGTGTATTAACATGTACAAGGTGGGGCCAAAGTAAGTGTACAGCTGTGAGTATGTGAAAGAGCAAAATAACTAAAACAAGGGGCAAAGTCCCATTATAGGATACTGATGGGAATGAGGATTCCAAGACCACCGGGCAGCTGGGATGGTCTTCCCGCTCCCCCCAACCCATTAACAATTGTTCTCAAACCTAACATAATAAAACCAATTGTTACAATTCCTTTTTCTTCCACAGTGTGACTTTGGCTATATATCACATCATAAACTACAGGTGAGTTTTAAAACCTGTATTGTTATTCTAGCTAATGAATGTATAACATATCAAATTGAGTGTTAGGTAGTACACATTTTTGAAGCAAGCTGTAGAGTGCTTTTTATTATATTACTAGAGGCCCAGTGCACAAATTTGTGCACAGGTGGCGTCCAGCAGGCTGGCCCTGATCAGGGCCAATCAGGCTGGGCCGGCTGGGGGCCGGGACCCTGGGCATTTGGTGGGCCAGCCCTGCCCCCTGATGGAACTTGGGTCGAACTCCTGGTCCAGGGGAAATGTGCATATTACCCTTTTATTATAAGGGATTGAAGTGAATTAACTGTTTTTGTCTTAAGACCCATAACACTTGCGTTATTTAGGAACCCAAAGAGGATTTGTTTATGTGGGGTATCTTGATATTTACTGTATTAGAAATTAAAATGGAGCTTTAAAAAATAAATCCACTGTATTTTTAAACAGTTTTTATAGCATTACTGAAATTCTGAGCTAGATAATCCTTTGTTGTGGCGAATTGTCTTGCCCACTACAGGATATAATATGCAAGACAATATGAAAAATAATTATTTTCCACACCAAAATGTGAGTGGACATGTGTCATTAATTTACATTTTTGCAAATTTTATTAACCTCTGGCTTAATAGAAGACACTTGATTCTCATGTATATTCTGTCTTCAATCATTTGCCATTACTTCAATCATTTTAATCCTTTGCTTTGAAGGAGTATTGGGAAGACCCAGCCTCATGTAGCTATCTGCCTAGAAAAAGCTGTATTTACAAAGCCTCAGATAATTGTGATTATCCTTTGACACTGGACCAAAAGTCCACAACTGCTGGCATTTTAAAATTAGTTACAATGGAAATTTAAATCATAGCCATGAACTTGCAGGAGGTACTCTGTTAAGTTCATACGGATTGATCCATCTTGTAAACCAAATGGATCTTTCGCTGGTTCGTCATGTGATGATAATGTTATGCGTTAGTCATTTGGAGAGTATTGGTGCACTTTCTTACCACAGTGTCCAAAACGCCCTTTTGTGAGTATCACCATCAATCCCGACAGAAAAATCTTTTAAGTATTGGAAAGCTGCCAAGCAGACAAAGCAAGCACACGTTTTTGCCCAGGTTGAATAGCTCAGGTGGTCTGAGCTTTGTCCCAATATGTCAAAATTATGGTTTTCATCCATGGTCAGGGCACATACAAGAAATAACCAATGAATGTGTAAAAGTAAGTGGATCAATAAATCGATGTGTCTCTTTCTCTCTCTCACCCCCCCGCCCCACCTCTTACTCTGTTTCTCTGAAACAAACACAAAGAACAAAAAAGACAGCCCATGTTTTCCCAGATCCTGATTTTTAGCTTGATAGCTTGATAAATATACAATTTATTTTCCCTGAAGTGACAGGCTCACTTTTTACTTTTGAGAGAATGGCAGTTGTATTCTCAAATAAAGATGTAATTGTAGGGGAAAAGTGGCTTTTTCTGCTCACAGCTAAGGCACAAGCGCTTGTCCTTAACACAACCACATTTCAGTGTGCAGAAGTGCTTGAAGCACACTCTCCCCCTATTGAGAATGTGAAAACAGGATCAACGTTTCATAATACTATTCCTTTTTATCAAGGATGTCCTTAAGTAAGGCAGAATTAGTTTCAACTGCAAGTGACAGTGAAGAATGCAATGACTGCTAGTGTTAGAGAGTGGGAATTTTTGAGCACTACTGAGGCCGTGGATATGCCCCAGATAGAGTTGTCAGTGCTGACACCAGGCCAGGCCTTGAGATACGGTCTCATGGCCCCTTCCCACCACGTAGGCCTTCTTTCATAGAACACTGTCAGCTTTCTGAAGAACAGGATGACCCTGTGAGTAACATGGTCGTCAATGGCATGACTCTGACGTTGCTTGGGAAAAACTGTTTTGTCTTGGGTTACTTGCTCTGCAAGAGCAGGATGTGGTTAATGTGCTTAAAAGTGGTCCTGCACAAAGGGTGGCGGCTGCTCTCCGGACTCCCTGAGTGGAGAATGGCAGAGCAGTCACCTGGCTAGCTCGAATAAAGGCTCTTTGCTATTGCATTGGACTCGGCTCCCTGGTGGTCTTTGGGGATCAGGAAATCTGGGCATAACACTAGCACAGTGTGGTACCACTGCCTTCCTTCATGCTCACAAGCCAGTGTTGCTCATCTTTGCTTTGATACAACATTGCAAAGTCAGTGTAGACTCCGGCAATGCCTCAATGTTCCTATAACATTAGTGTTGACCGCAGGGGCCTCCTGAAAAGTGGCCTAGGGGAACCTACCCCGGTGGCCTGCAGAGCTCGCTGGTTCCAATGAGCAGAGTGTTTTAGTGCGGGGACATTTCAGTCAAAAGACTGCTCACTTTTAAATAGAAAGGCACCTTTTTAATTCAAACTTCTAACAGATACAAGAAAAAATACACACTAATAATATGATACAGGAAAATGATAAGTGGAAACACAGGAAAAAACATGAATGTCATATCCGCATGAATTAAAATTCTGAAGACATTGTTGCCCAGTACTACTGCTGTATGAAGTGTCCCTGTGTGTTCCAATGTGAGCTGGAGGGATGGAAATGTATTCGGTTTGGCAGCATTGCCTGTCAGGGAGGATCCGTGTTTTGCCGGCACCTCTAGCTGCTCACTGCAGAAAACATCGCACAGAATTTGATGTACTGAGTAAAAAGAAGTCAGGAAACCCTGTTACAGAGTCCAAGACAAGTTTGTAAAACTGCTTTGGTGAAAGTTAACCTTCCCCCTGAACCCCCTCTCACTCCTAGATGATGTGTTACTAAGATACTAACATTTCCCGAATTAATTTTTAAATGCATTTTCTTGTTTTATAGAGTTGGAAATAGATCCTTCGATATTTTTGATGAGAGAAGGCACCCCTTCAGAGTAAGTGTCACTTTTATTGAGGTTCTATTTGTCTCTCATAATGTGGTGTTTATTTCATACTGATCTCCTTTGAAATGAATTATTAGAAGAAAATTACTTCCTCTGGCTTGAGGTCAAAATCATCTTCTTTTCAGTCTTCTTCCCCACTGCATGTTGTCCCTAATGATTTTACAAAAGGAGTCTTGTGTGAGGGACACGTCAGTGAGAACTGAGCCACAGCTTTGTATAGTCAGAGAGCTAAAGTGAGTAAATGTGCCCCAAGTAAGTAAATATACATTTATTAATGATATGTTTAGGAGCATCAAACAATATAAATGTCTGTAAATAAACCTAAAAGGTATGTTAAGGCTCTTTGAAAAAACTGAGACAACTATTTAAATTTTAAACCGATTAAAATGACAGGAATTTCCAAATTGACTCCTCTGAGGCTCTGTAGCGACATGTTGCTGGTGCCTCCTATGGAGCACGGAACAGCCAGAGTCTTGGGGTCACAGGAACGTGAACATGTGTTTTCAGAGCTGGTTGCAGAGAAGAGTGACATGGGGCTCAACATGCCTTGTGAGCCTAAACATAGTTTACATTTAGGTAGAATTTATAGGGAGGGTTGCGGGGGGTGGGGGAGTGAGAACATACATAACTGTCTTCAGGTTGTCCCTGTATTCGTGTTCAATAACTGGTGAGTAGAGAATCAGTGTTGTTTAAGATCCATTGTTTATATGTCAAAGACTAAAAGACATGTCACCCAATCAAAATTATTTAGGGCCAGGTGGGCACAGTGGAAGGCTGCTAGCATGCATCTTTTCTTCACTGGGCACTTATATTGCCTTTTCTCTTTCAGCATGAAGTGATCATACAGGCCAACTTGTTGCATAACCCTGAACTGAACGTTGTCTACAGATTTGTCTGTGCCCTTTTCAGTGCTGAGCCCCTCACTGCTGAGTGTGCGATTGTGACTTTGGTAAGACAGCTCTTCCAGAGGCTGCTTGTCTGTCCTGTGCACAGGCTGTGGTCCTGCTTTGCAAACCAAAGTAGGTTCCTGAAATGACCCTCAGAACTTGATTAAGAGAAGCTATTAAAGGAAGTAAACCACACACAGTGGGGCTAAATAATCATCGGGATTGAAAATGTTCCCATTGCTGTTTCCGTCACAAACAATTGCTATTGAAGACATGAGGGGAGATCTCTGTTTCTTCCCCCAACTCGCCATCCCGTGCCACCCCCTGACCCACAGGAGACACAGGTGCATGCAGTGCACACGCACATACAAGGTGTGCTAGTCGGGTAGGATGGAGGCAGTAACAAACCAACCGGCCTTGGGACAAGCTGACTCAGTGTAGTACTAAGCTGAGCCCCAGGCTGTATTCCCCGAGCAGTTCTCATGTGCGTCCTGACTGGGAACTAGAGCCCTAGGTTCTCTGTTCCTCCAATGATGGGTGCTAATCCATTCCCGCTGTCCTCCGGGCCTGCCTGCGAAGTCGCCCAGGAGAATAGAGCCAGTAGCACCTGGAAAGGCTTTGCTAGTTGCCAGCTAAGCTACAGCTGCGTAAGGACTTTTGCGTCATCCGTTCAGAATTCCTCTGTTAATATTTTGTCATTGGAAATAGGTGCTATTCTAGTGAGAAGTGGTGGGATTTGTTACTCCTCCCCACAGCAGACCTGAAGGGGAAAGTCAGCTGCATGGTGGGAGGAAAAGAATACTTAGGTCAGTGCCTCCCCATTGAGCATGCAGGTACAGCTTTGGAGAGGCAGCTTGTGCTTCTGAATAGAGACCTCAATGGGCACTGGGTGAGACACAGGCCTTTTCATGGAGCTGCCATCCCTCTGGAGAACTGAGCACCCGCAGGGGAAAGGCAGGAGCGGTGCTTCCGTGGGGAGAACTGAGTAACACAGGAGGGAGAGCCTCTGTGTTGGAAGAGAGGGAGTTTTTGTGGACACGTTAAGCTTTGCTCCTGGGAGCCAGCGGAGAAGCAGTGTCTCTTAATTGTTTAAATAGAGGGAATTAGAGCAAGAATCTGAGCTAGAGATGGGGAAGTAAGAGTAGGTGTTCACATGCAGAAAAAGCATGGGAACAAAAAGTGGCAGGAGAGAGAATGAGGCAAAGAGCAGGCATCCCGTGGATACTGATGGGCTGAGTATGCTCTTGGCAGCATTCAGCAGCTGGACCACACTCTCGAGAAGCTCCCTTGTCTGGGCTTCTCTGGTTGTTCTCTCCTGGTTTTCCCACCCCTCTAGCCACTTCCGGGGACGTGTCCCTTCTGTGCTCATAGTCCTTCCAGGTCTGTGCTGAGGTTAGAAGAGAGAACGGGTAGAACAACATTCATGAAGACAGAGCTTATATTCTAGTGAGGAAGACATACTAGCTTTTTAATGAGTGTTTTTAAAGAGATGAACACGTCAGATGGTGTAAGCACCAAGAAAACAAAGCAGGATGAAGTGGTAAGGTGATCACAGGGATTTATTCTTTTAGGCAGAAAGGTCAGAAGAGCCTCTTTAAAGAGGAAACATTGGAGCCGTGCCCTGGCTGAGCTGAGGAAGATGAGGGGCTCTGGCATTGTAGGCAGGGCGGCCAAGGCACGCTTCTGAGACGGGCACATGCGTTGTGTGTTCAAGGAACAGTGAGGAGTGGCCCGTGTGGACAGAGTGCGGAATGAGGAAAGAAGATGAGGTCACAGATGGACAATATCCTATCTTATAGGGCCTGGAGGCTTGCAGGCCACGGGAAGAAGTTACATTATATTTGATGGATGGGAAACCTTTGGCAGACATTGAGTTGCGGGTGAAGTGCTCTTAAGGAAAGAGGCTATTCTGGCTCCTTGGGGAGAAGAGACTGTTGTTGGAAGTCCGAGTGGAGGCAGTAAAGTCAGGAGTCAGTAAGAGTGATGCAGGTGAGAAGTGGCCAATGCACTGGAAAGCGGTCAGATTCCCACAGCTAAGGGGAGGCAAGAATTGCTAACAGATTGGAGCACGCTAGCTCAAGTGGAGCCTTTTGGTCCCAGCAGCTAGGCAAGAGGCAGTGCACTCTATGCTGATAGGGCGGCTTGGGGAGTGGGCAGTGCGGATGAAGAGCTGTGGTTTGTATTGCGTAGGCTCCGATGCCCTTAGCAATAGCAGTTTCAGTGGAGGGATAGCGCCAGGGACAGACTAAAGTGGGTGAAGGAGGCAATGGGAGGTGAGAAGCAGCATCAGGCATTGACCCTGAGCAAGATGAGAGAAGCATTCTAGGGACTTGGTGTGGCAGCAGGGGACCTAGGTAAACACATTCACACTGGGGGCAGCTGGGCAGACAGGGAGGATTCTTCAAAAAGAAGCGAGGGTGGGAACAGTGTTCTGCAGAAGTGGGCTGGGACCGACTTCACTGATAGAAGGTCCGCTTCGGTGAGAAATCTCAGTTCCACTGCCACGGGAGGGCAGGTGGGGTGAATGGGCGAGTAATGGCGCACACTGAGTCTGCCAGTACAGGTGGCGGGAAGTCGGGAGGCTGTCGGTGTTGGGCAAGGGCCTCTAATCATTCCCATCAAGTAGAGTTGATCTGTAAGTAGCTCCTTATTAGGACAGCTGCGAATGCTGAGTTTTGAGGAATGGGCGCAGCATTTCCCTGAGAACACATCATGTTCAATAAGCATTTGTTTTTGAAAACACAGTGGAGTTTGGCAAATCATCTGAGTTGTCAATCTGATAACCTTCAGACAGTAAACACACTATTTAAAATTGATCTTTTTGTCTCATGCACTCTTCTGAAAGGCATGCTCTGAGGTAACAAGAAATCACAGCTTAGCTCTATGAGCTACTGGGCTGCTACCTCGCCCAGTTCTCTGTAGAGGAGACGCTGAGTGCATGTCAAAGGCATCATGAGCCTCCCCGGCTGCCTGGCTGGGTTAGAGGAGCCCCAGGGACACAGAGCCTGGCAGCTCTGTCCCCCCCTTGAGACCAACAGCATTGCGTGCGCCTCAGATTATGTGAGACAGAGACGCTGTGCCCACAATGACCATGGAGATGTGAGCATGAGGGGCATGAGGAGGACTGCGTGGATTTGCCGTGTTCCTCACAGAGGTACTAAGACAGGAACACGGGCAGTTGCACAGGCCAGCCTGCAGCTCACCTGTTTGTACTGCCTGTCCTGCTGCCCCACACAGCAGCCCCTGGGAGGCGACGTGGGCTCCAGTTTTTATCTCCAGCTTGTCCCCCAAAAGGGCTAGTTACTGTGAAAAGATAGCAGTGTTTCCGCTTTACCAGGGATTTACATATTCCAGTGTTATGTAAGATCACCGTAGAAATATGAGCCAGGTAGGATGCATTGCACCTGGCAGGCACTCAAGTGTTTGTTGAACAACTTGAATCGATACTGAGCCTCTATGTGCTCCCTTTACCAGAGGAAAGGTAATAATAGCCCCATGCATTGCTTCAGGACGTCCTTTGCTAACATGTCCATTCATTCCTCTGGCCAAAAATTGGGCTGAAAGTTCACATGGACAAAGTAGGCAACAGAAATGTCAGGTTGACAACTATGACTTGGCCTCTGGCTTTGGCTGGCCAAGCAGTGTCTAGAACCTATGGATAGAAGGAATTTCATCCTTGTCAGGTGGCTCAGTGGATGGAGCAGTAGCCCACACACCAAAGGTGCATGGGCTCCATTCCTGGTCAAGGGCCCCCACCTGGGTTTCAGGTTCGATCCCCTCCCGAATCAGGCAAGTGTGGGAAGCAACTTATAGATGTGTGTCTGTCATATAGATGTTTTTCTCTCTGCCTATCTCTCTCTCCCCACCTCCCTTCCTTCCACTCTTTCTAAAAATCAATGAAAAAGTATCCTCCCGTTAAGATTAACAAAGAGAAAAAAAAGGAATTTCAAAAATGGATCAAATATGTCATTTCTAACACTTCTTTTTTATATGTTTTTTAATATTTTAATTTTATTTTATTTTTAAATCCTCACCCGAGGATATTTTTACCATTGATTTTTTTTTAGGGAGAGTGCAAAGGACAAGGAGAGAGAGAGAGAAATACTGATGTGAGAGAGACACATCCATTGGTTGCCTCCCACATGCCCCTGACCCAGGCCAGGAGTCTGCAACCAAGGTACAGGCCCTTGACCAGAATTGAACCCAGGACCCTTTAATCCACAGGCTGACGCGCTATCCACTGAGTCAAAGCAACTAGGGCTTCTAACGCTTCTTCTCAAGCATTTACACTGATGGAACGTGAAAGACCGGTGCTCTACTTTTGCAGATTTTCATGGAAAGGCTTTTGGACTATACAGATATTGACATATGTCCCATTAATTGGAGAAGAATACTTGTGGGATCCGCTCTTCTTGCCTATGAGTATTGGGACCAACAGGCTCTGTGGGGCATGAACTACTGCCAGCTCATCCATAACATCATTACAGTCGAGGACATGTGAGTTTGTAAGGTTTTGGTAAACCTCCTAACCCTTTTCCCATACCTCATTTGCACCCATAAAGTTTACATGTTAAGAAATATTTTTAAAGGTTACATTGTGCAGAGAACTGAAATAGGCATAAAATTATATACTTCTTTCTATCTACCTTTCGTATACCAATTCATATTCCTCGTCATTAATTAGTAGGTCTTGATGTATTGTTGTAAAATGTGCCTGGTAATTTGAAATGTGTTTCTCCGATGTTTTTTACATTTTACAAGCTAACTACAGAACAACAGTACAGTAACTATCTTCGTGGCTTTCTTAAAGCCATCTCCCAGTTCCAGTCTAGTTTTAAGGGACAGACACTGGCTTTGAAATAAATGTTTGGCCACTGTTAGTGTCTTAGGGCCTCTAGACCAGTGGTTCTCAACCTTCCTAATGCCGCGACCCTTTAATACAGTTGCTCATGTTGTGGTGACCCCCAACCATAAAATTATTTTCGTTGCTACTTCATAACTGTAATTGTGCTACTGTGAATGAATCATAATGTAAATATCCGAGTTTCCTGAGCACTGAGCAACCACAGCAGTGCCTTGTGGGGGCCATAGGTTAACCATTCGGGGGCCCGTCTGAGATGGCATGTGCAGGAAAGTGAAACACCAGCGTCACGGAGGGCTTTCGGTCTGGCCACACTGACTGCTGTGGAGGGCTCTGGGGGTGGTCGGCAGGATGAGCCACAGAAGTACCCAGCAGACTCTCAGAGCGCCCACCTGGCTGACAGTGAGAGTGTCTTTGTGGGTGGCATTTAGAATCAGGTGAAGGCACACCTCTCAACTATGCTGAAGAGCACAGGAAGGTCAAGATCCTCATGGGCAGAGGCCAGAGTTTGGTTTTGAAACCTTTGCTCATGAATCTGGATGCCTCTCACACAGAATCACCCAAGTGCATATTGACAACTGTATGGAGGCTACTGGTGCCTCAGGGAAGGGATGGATGGACACCAGCTGGCAAAGTGGCTTTTGGTGAAAACAACCCCTTTGATAACAGTGCAAACTGAGGAGTCCAGGTGACCTTGCTGGCAGCCATCTTGGCAGCCAGTTTGACAGCAAATGATAACTGAAATAAATGGGAGCACTTTAGGAAGTTGCAGAAGCTAAAGTGACTTTGGTCAGCACTGTCATCAGTCTTCAAAGCGGTCCCTTGAAGGTAGGAAATTTTATATTCGTGCCCCACGATGATGGCCGCTGACCTTTTCTCAACACCTGCAGCTCAGCTGCCTGGGCTCTGGTTAGAGGTACAGCATCAGGGAACTGCAGGGCAATGTGTGGGATCTCACTCCTGGGAGCTCCGTGGGCAGTGGGGGCGGGTCTGGGGCCAGGATGGCTAGTTGTAAACAATGCTTTTTGTGCATGAACAGAGGCACACGGGAGCTCTGTGTACACTAGGCTGCTTTTGTTTATGACCTTTGCAGGTTGGAAGGCTTTACACCAGTGTTTAGTGTACATTGGTTTCGTCCCCCTGCTGTTGACTACCATTTGGAATGCTCACATTTTGTATCTAAATTAAAAGTTCATGTCTATCAGCTTTTCTTAAAACTTCCCAACATCTATGTGTGTTTTTAGGTTATTAAAAACACAGTATTTCTCTCTGTCTCTCCTTGTCCCTTCCACTCTCCCTAAAAAAAAAAAAAAAATGAAAAAAATATCGTCGGGTGAGGATTTCCCTTCAGAAGCATAAATAAAACGGAGCAGCTGATATTCAGAAAAATTTACTGTAAATAGTAGGCTGTTCAACTCACCATTTAAAAATAAATAAAAAATAGCCCCAGCTGGTTTGCTCAGTAGATAGAGCATCGGCCTGCGAACTGAAAGATCATAGGTTTGATTCCGGTCAAGGGCACATGCCCGGGTTATGGGTTCGATCCCCAATGGGGAACCTGCAGGAGACAGCCAATCTATGATTCTCATCATGGATGTTTCTATCTCTCTCTCCCTCTTCCTTCCTCTCTGAAATCAATAAAAATATATTTTAAAAATAAAATAAATAAATAACCAGAAGATGCATATTCTGTAGTCATGCTTTTCTTCCATGATTAAACATCTATTAATAGACCTCTGATAATCCTACGAAGGGTCTGTATTTGTACACAATTAAAAGATAGCACTGGAGAAAATATAGAAGCGATAGTAAAGTTTATTTCTTCCTGTAGGAAGTAAGTCCTGAATAGCTGGTTATCAAAACATAATCTGATTACGTGTCTATATGAATAGGAAAATAATTTTAGAAATAGGTTCTTTTTGGTTTAAAGTTCAACAAATAATAAAACCTTCTATCAGCTCCTATTCTGACTGCTCTCCAGACAGGAGAACATCCACTTTCATTGAACTGTCCAGTGGGTAACATATTAAAGCCTTAAACTAAGAAAACAGGTTTGTTAGAATTTAAGCCTCTCTCATGATTGTTCTCGTGTTTGTCATTTTTATAGAATTAACTCTATCACAGGAGTGCTGTGCAAGTAGAACAATTTACTCTAATTTTATATTTATTTATTCAGCAAGTGACAGGAGTCCATCACATAGCAAACACTGCTCCCAAATTTCCTTTCACACTTTATTGGAGTCACCCCTGTGGGCAGGCTCCCCTTCTGCTCAGGCAGGGGCAGGGGTGCTGAGCAGGCAGGAGGCAGCCCCATGTGGGAGAACACGGTTGGAGTCTGACCATCAGAGGTCAAGTCCTAAAGAGGGCTTAATCCAGCCAGGTCATCTATCTTTCATGTTTCTGTCTCCATAGTTTAAAAAGTACAGCCTGTCCTGTCATAGGGACGATTTCTCATCCCAGTGGGGATGAGGTGAACAGAAACTTCCCTTTTGTTTTCTGCTGTTAGTCCCATGCACTGAGTGGGGGAGGGGTCCCCTTTCCCATAATATGTGGCTGATTTATTTATTTATTTATTTATTTATTTATGTATTTATGTATTTATACTTGAAGAAACCTTATTGCCTCAAGAGTGTTGCCCCCTCAGATAATAGTGGTGGCTTCCGATGGATCCATTGTTGCCCTGGTGATGTGCCCGCTTGCTTTGTTGGTACTTCTATACTTCCACAAGCCCCTTCCTGTGATGGGCCTGGTGAAAATGCCTGCAAGTTTTTTAGGGCTAAGAAGCAGCACACATCATTCCTTTCCTCTGAACACGACAGCAGACCCTGGTCACTGAGCCAGAAGCATGAATCCACAGCTGCACTCAAGGGACTCTGAGCCCCCCAGTCACCAGCAGGAGAACAAAAGGGGGCGGTCACCTCTTCACACTTCTCCCAACTCCAAGTGCCAGGATGCAGGAAGGACCTCAAAGAGCTGCACCTTGCTTGATGGTTAGAGTCTTAGTACAGCTGGGTAACCTTGACTTGTTTCTAAACAAATTCAGAGTCATCCTAGTAGCTCAGAATGATACCTTTGAAGATAGCCCAGTTGACTAAAGTTGTTCTGTGCTGGTTTTGTCTCCTCCTCGCCCCTAGGAATGAGATAGAAAGATATTTTTTACGTTTCATTCGGTTTGATATTAAGATTACTGGCTATAAGTATGCCAGATATTACTTTGACCTTCTAACCTTAGCCGAAGAAAACAACATGGTCGATCTATTTGAACCTTTTTGCAAAGTAGAGCACTGAACCCAGAGGTAAGGCTGTGGAATCACTAAGTGGGGTTTTCTATCTGTCACCTAAGCCAATATCTGTTGATAAATTCTATGAAACAACAATTCGGAAAATGGAAAGCTTTAAAAAATTAGCACATTAAATAAGAGCTTATTAACTCTTTCACATCATATATCTTTTTTTTTTTTAATATTGCAACTCCTCCTTTACTATGGTGCCATTCTCAGAATGTCCACAAGAGAGCATTAGTGCAACTTCCTTCTTACTAGGGTGCTGTACTCAGAATTATGGTGCCATTCTCAGAATGTCCACAAGAGGGAACTATTGCATCTAATCCCTCACTAGGGTGCTGTTGTCAGAATGTCCAAAAGAGTCACCATTGCAACCCCTCTCTGCAGAGCAAGAGCCCTCTAGGTCGCTCAGTAGGGTTTTCTTTAAAAAAAAAAAAAAAAAGAAAAGATTCACAACTGAAATGGACACATTTAAAATGGACGCTTTCTGTAGTACCTTCGTGGCACTTTAGAATAAAATGTTATCTACAATAATTAACGTTCAAGTGAAATAGTTCCTTATGATGCTTCAATCATTAGACCTCCCTACCTTCCAATAAAGTACAGCACATGCCTATGTCATTAAAATTTGCTTAGAGTATGTAATAACTAATGAAAATTGGATACAATTTGAATAGCTCACAAAACATTGATTTTTGCCCAAGTGTATGTTTAGTATGTTTAAGGAAAATGTACAGGCAACAGATGATATTGTTGTTAGGAGCCTGTCACACCCTTGACACCATTGAGAACCCAGAATTTAAATAATTCTAAATTCCTTTGTTCTGGCAATCGAATTGTAGCCCTTCAGGGACTTCCCTTAGTGAGTTTGCAGAAAGAGGCATCCACAGGACCTGGCAATGTAGACCTCAGCTACCCAAAGGGACAGGAACTGTATGCTATGTAAAGGAGTGTGAACGGGTGGCTATCGATGCTTTTTTTAAAGGTTGGCACCCTTTTTTAAATTGTGCCTTCTTTGTATTTTGTTTCCTTTCCTAGGCTATTTCCAGATGCCATCGAGTAAAAGACCTGTGCAGAGCTGCTATAAAAAGATCTCTTAGTGCTGACAATGTTATTGGCGTGCAACGCACCAAAGCCATGCTCTCTAAAGAAATGAGGGGTTGTAACACCATGAGACCCTCATCTACAAAAACTACAGAAGTACCACCTCTCCTTCTAAAAAGCAGTGGTAACAAGCAGTTAAAGAAACAAAGGAGGGCCCTGACCAATTTGCCTCAGTGGTTAGAGCATCAGCCCACTCACCTCAGGGTCCTGGGTTCGATTCCCAGGCAAGGATGTGTAACTGGGTTGCAGGTTTGATCCCTGGCCCCAGTCCAGGCCCATGTAGGAGGCAACCAGTTGATGTCTCTCTCACATTGATGTTTCTCTCTCTCTGTCCCTCCTCTCCTCCCTGTCTTCTCCTGTCCCTCCCTCTCCCCATCCCTCCCTTCCACTCTTTCTAGAAATTAATGGGAAAAATATCCTAGTGTAAGGATTAGAAAAGAAAAAAAAAGACAGGTATAAACAGTAGGTTTCCCTCAAATCTTAGGGCAATTTAAACTTTGATATTGTGTGCTTCGGCATCCAAGGCACCCCTGCAGAAGTATAAATGCTACAAATTTATAAAACAAAATTTAAAATTTAATTAGAAAACTTAGCCAGAGAGATCCAAGATGGCTGTTAGGAAAATGTAGGTAATCACCGCCTCCCACAACTACATAAAAATTACAGCTAAAATACAGGACAACCATCATTCAGAATCACCTGAAATTTAGCTGAATGGCAGTCCTACATCTAGAGAAGTAAAGAAGATTGACTCTGGTAGGAGGGGCGAAGGCATGGAACTGGATGGTCTGACACCCATCAGAAAAGCAAAAAGAAAACAGATTCCGAAAATATGAAGATTGTGTAAGGAGCCCCTGGGACAACTTCAAGGTTACCAATATTCACATCATGGGGTGGCTGGAGGAGGAGAGAGAGAGCAAGTTATTGAAAATCTGTTTGAAGAAATAATGACAGAAAACTTCCCCTACCTGGCACAGCGAGTCCAAAACAAGAGGAACCCAAAGAGGCCCACAGCAAGACACATCATAATTAAAACGCCAAGGATTAAAGACAAAGAATCTAAAGAGCAGCCAGAGAAAAGCAGTTAGTGACCTACAAGGGAGCGCCCATATGACTGGCAGCTGATTTCTCAACAGAAACTTTGCCAGAAGGAGTTGCAAGAAATATTCAAAATGATGAATAACAAGGACCTACAACTGAGATTATGCTACCCAACAAAGCTCTTTTAGATTTAAAGGTCAGATAAAGAGCTTCACAGACAAAAATAAAGCTAAAGGACTTCATCATCACCAAACCAGTATTACATGAAATGTTGAAGGGTATTCTTTAAGAAGAGGGCGGGGGGGGGGGGGGGGGCGGGAGGAAGAGAGAGAAGGGGAAAAAGAGATAAAAAATATGAGCAATAAAATGGCAATAAATACATATCTACGAACAGTTGAATCTAAAAATCAAAATAAACAGGGAATATACTGAACAAGATAAACTGATGAATAAAATAGAACCGGAGGAGTGGGTGAAAGTTCTAGTGGGTTGAGGTATGGGCGGGGAGGGGAGAGGGCTGGGGGGGAGCCGTTACGGGAGCTGGAACTGCCAATTAATCCTGATCAAAATGACAACCTCCCAAAAGCACCAAGACTTCGTGGCAGAGCCCATGGGGGAAAAGCCAGTGGGGAGCCTGGCGGGCATTGGTGAAGTCCTGGGCAAGAAGCTGGAGGAAAGGGGCTTTGACAAGGCTTCTGTGGTCCTAGGCCAGTTTCTGGTGCTAAAGAAAGATGAAGACCTCTTCCAGGAATGGCTAAAGGACACGTGGCGACAATGCCAAGCAGTCCCGGGACTGCTTTGGGTGCCTTCCAGAGTGGTGTGGCGCCTTCTTGTGATGCTCTCTGAGGAGCCCCCAATCCCTGACACCAGCCTGGAGTCTCCAGGGTTTGCAGCTGAGTGGGGGCTGCTCCCTTGTCCTCTGCAAAGGCAACGATTGCTGTCTGCTCACCACCAATGTCCTCCGGGTCTTTGGGGGAGTTCTCTCCCCTCACCTTTTCACCTTTTTTAGAATTCTCACTCTTGCAGGCATCTCCCTTCTCTTTCCCCTGCCAGTTTCAGGTCAATAACCAGCTTTTCTGAGTGGATTTCTGGCCCCTACCCTCACCCCTGGTCTGTTTAATGACATTTGGCTTCTCTTTTGGCAAAACAGTCACTGTCCATAAGAAGTTTTTTAAATCAATAAAGTCAGTGGCCTTCCAAAAAAAAAAAATAGAACCGGAGGCATGAATACATGGAACAGACTGTAGAATCTGAGAGGGAGAGGGGGGAGTGGGGGTGGGAAGAGATGAACCAAAGATCTTACATGCCTATATGCATTACCCATGGACTCAGACAATAGGATAGTGAAGGCCTGGGGCAGGGTGGGAACCAGGTGGAGGGGGGCAATGGTGGTGGGGAGGGAACGTCTGTAATACTCTCAACAATAATAATTTAAAAAAATAATAAAAGTTTAATTATATTTCTCTTATTTAGTTTTGTAAGTTGTAACTATTAAGTTTTTAATTTTCTGTTTCAGCCCCCTCTTGAAGATGGCAGCAATTGGCTAAAACAAAGAAATTTAAATATTAAACATTATATTTGTTTCAGCTGTCATTGCATGAAACAAAATAGTTTAATATTTAAATATTAAACATATCAAACATTTTTCATTCAGCCATCTTTGGCCGAAACAAAAACTTGGTTTTAAATATTAAATTTTTGTTTCAGCCACAATTGACGAAGAATATTAAAATTTTAATAGTAAACATTTTTGTTTCTACCAATAATTGCATCTTTAAAAGGGGTCCAAAATGATTAACATTAAAAGCTAAATATATAAAATTTATCAAACTAACTTTAAAAGAAATTTAAAACTTATATCATACACAAAAACAAACTCAAAATGGTTAAAGGACTTAAATGTAAGTCAGGAAACCATAAAAATCCTAAAAGACTCCATAGGTAGCAAAATAGCAGATATATGTCATAGCGATATCTTTATAGACATAGCTCCTGGGGCAATGGAGACTAAGGAGAAAATAAACAAATGTGACTACATCAAAATAAAAAGCTTCTGCACAGCAAAAGAAACCATCAACAAAACAATAAGACCGCCCACTGCATGGGAGAACATATTTGCCAATGATATTTCAAATAAAGGTTTAATCTCCAAAATTTACAGAGAACTCATACAACTTAACAAAAGGGAGATAAATGATCCAATAAAAAAAAATGGGCAAAGGATCTAAATGGACACTTTTCTAAAGAGGACATACAGAAGGCTGAGAGACTTATGAAAACAGGCTCAAAGTCACTGATCATCTGAGAGATGCAAATCAAAACGACAATGAGGTACCATCTCACACCTGTCAGAATGGCTATCATCAACAAATCAACAAATGACAAGTGCTGGAGAGGATGCAGAGAAAAAGGAACCCTCGTGCACTGCTGGTGGGAATGCAGACTGGCGCAGCCACTGTGGAAGACAGTATGGAGTGTCCTCAAAAAGTTAAAAATGGAACGCCCATTTGACCCAGTGATCCCACTCCTAGGACTATAGCCCAAGAAACCAGAAACACCAATCAGGATATAAGCACCCCTATGTTCACAGCAGCACAATTTACTATAGCTGAGATTTGGAAACAGCCTAAGTGCCAATCAGCAGATGAGTGGATTAATAAACCATGGTACATTGACACAATGGAATACTACGCTGCTGTAGAAAAGAAGGAACTTTTACCATTTGCAACAGCATGGATGGACCTGGAGAGCATTATGCTAAGTGAAATAAGCCAGTCAGAGGAAGACAAATATCACATGATCTCACTCATACGTGGGATATAATTATCAACATAATTTGATGAACAAGAATAGATCCAGAGACAAATGCGAGGGGGGGGGGCGCGGTTAGAGAGCAACCAAAGGACTTGAATGCATGCATATTAGCATAAACAATTAACACAGTCACTGGGGCAGTGGGGGCTTGCCTGGGGTGGCAATGGCTGGGGCGGGGGGGGAGGCCAATTGGGGGAAAATGAGACATATGTAAAACTTTAGACAAAAATAAATAAGTAAATAATAAGAAATTTAAACTTTACAATGATGTTTCATAAATCTGTAGCATTTATACTTCTACAAGTGCCAAAGCTTAAATTGCACTAAGACTTTAAGGGAATACCTTGTCTTTTTATGGAAATGTCCTCTTCTTTTAAAATAGTTCTTTGAAGTGGAGATCTGAGGACCAAACTGGAATTACAGCTGAAATATACAGGAGCGATTTTCAAACATTTTCCTCTCATGGAATACTTAAACTAATTACCAAAATTCTGCACACACACCAAAAAGCATATTTCCTGCCTGTTTGACAAAGCTAATGTATATAATGTTTAGTCACTAATGCCAAACAGGTATTCGTCCGTTGGCTATTGCCTTTTTTTTTTTCAATCTGAGGCAGTGCTTCTCAACCTTTCTAGTACCCGCGACCCTTTAATACAGTTCCTCATGTTATGGTGACCCCCAACCATAAAATTATTTTCGTTGCTACTTCATAACTGTAATTTTGCTACTGTTATGAATCATAATGTAAATATCTGCGTTTTCCGATGGTCTTAGGCAACCCTGCTAGCGGTTCTCAAACTGTTGGTCGTGCCCCACAGTCTGAGAACCGCTGCTGTAGAGCCAGTGCACTCCCACAGGGGGAGCGCACTCCCACAACTGACAATTGTGCACTGGCACAGGGGAGCGCCACTCAGCCAAAAGCCGGGCTCACAGCTGGTGAGTGCAGGGGCGGGAGCCTCTCCCACTTCAGGGGCAGCACTAAGGATGTCTGACTGCTGGCTTAGGCCCGCATCCCCTGAGGGCTCCTGGTCTGCAAGAGGGTGCACAGATCTTATGCACTGGGCCCCTGGTGTGTGTGTGTGTGTGTGTGTGTGTGTGTGTGTGTGCGTGTGTGTGTGTATATATATATATATATATATATATATATATATATATATATATATACACACACATATATATATAATTGGAATCCCCAAAGCAGGTTGGAGGAGGAGGAAATGGTGATACAAAATATTTCCCAAATATTAACCAAAATGAAGACACTGGAGCAACACCTATAAAGGGCTGAAAGAAAAATATTGTCAACATAGAAATCTTTTAATGATACAGACTTTTTCTGTCATATAAAACCTGAGAATATTCCTCCCCTGCAACGCTGCACTACAAAATTGTGACAAGTCCCTCCCACAGAAGAATGATGGGACCCAAAGAAATCTGATACTACTAGAGAGAACAAAGGTCTCTAGAAACAATAACTAGATGGGCAAATATAAAATCATTTTCTCATTTTAAAAATGGCACTAAAATAAGAAAAATAATAACATGATGAAAAGTTCTGGAAATGGATAGTGGTGGTGATGGCACGGCCTTGTAAATATACTTAGTGCCACTGAATTGTACACTTAAAAGGATTAAGTGGTAACCTTGTTTTACTTTAATTTTATTGTTGTCACTTTTATAGCTGTCCCCATTCTCCCCTCTTTGCCCACCTCCACCCAGCCCCCAGCCCCAGCCCCCATTCCTTCTGGCCATCTCCACACTGTTGTCTGTGTCAATGGGCTATGCATATATGATCTTTGGTTAATACCTTCCCCTTCTTTCATCCAGTCCCGCCTCCCCCAACCCCGCTGCCAGCTGTAGGTCTGTTCCCTGCACCCATGCCTCTGTTTCTATTTCGTATATCAGTACATTTTGTTCATTAGATTCCACATATAAGTGAGATCATATGGTATTCGTCTTTCTCTAACTGGCTTATTTCACCTAGCATCCTAATCTCCAGGTCCACCCATGCTGTCACGAAAAGTAAGACATCCTTCTTTTTATGGCCATGTATATCCCATTGTGTAAAGGTACCAAAACATTTTTTATCCACTCATCTACTGATGGGCACATGGGCTGTTCCCACATCTTGGTGTAGTAAACATCGCTGCTGTGAACAGAGGGTGCACGTATTCTTCCCAAGTGGTGTTTTAGGATTCTTAGGATATCTTCCCACAAGTGGGATCACTGGGTCAAAAGGTAGTTCCATTTTTAATCTCTCTCTCTCTCTCTCTCTCTCTCTCTCTCTATATATATATATATATATATATATATATATATATATATATATATGTATATATCTGTGCCTAAGCGACCATTAGGACTGAATGACCAGAACGACCAGTTGCTATGATGCACACTGACCACCAGGGGGCAGATGCTCAATGCAGGAGCTGCCCCTGGTGCTCAGTGAGCTCGCACAGCCAACCTCCTGCAGCTGGTGGAGGCCTTCAGCATCTGTTCCTTCTGCGCCCGGCTGGCGACTGTCACCCCCTCTCCCGACCCAGCCAGGGCCTTCAGTCCCAGGCTGGGAGGGGAAACCAGGGGTGGGTGGCGGTGGACACGGCTCTTTCCCAGGGAGGCTGAGGGCCGGGGCCCTCCTCGGGCCAACCTCCCATGCCCTGTCCCTTCCCCTGGCCAGCAGTCCCCCATCAGCCCGGCTCTGATTGGCCCTGATCACTGTCCAGGCCTAGGGACCCCACCTGTGCACAAGCTCGTGCACCAGGCCTCTAGTTTTTTAAATAAAACTCCTTATGTTGTCCACAGTGACTGCATCAGTCTGCATTTCCTCCAACAGTTCACAAGGGTTCCCTCTTATCCACATCCTCGCCAACACTTGTTTATTGATTTATTGATGATAACCATTCTGGCAGGTGTAATGTGCTACATCCTTGTGGTTTTAATTTGCATCTCTCTGATAACTAGTGACTTGGAGTATTTTGTCATTTATATATTAAACATCTGTATGTCCTTTGTGGAGAAGTGTCTCTTCGGGTCTTTTCCTGTTTTTATTTGAATTGTTTGTCTTCCTGGTGTTAAGTTGCATGAGTTCTTTATATATTTTAGAAATTAACCCTGTATCAGATATATTATTGGCAAATATGTTCTCCCCATACAATGTGTTTCCTTTTCATTTTATTGATGGTTTATTTTGCTGTGCAGATGTTTTTTAGTTTGATGTTTATTTGTTTTATTTGTCTATTTGTTTATTTTTCCCTAAGTTTCCCTGGCTCTAGGAGACATATAGGAAAAATGTTTTATTGCCTATGTAACAGGATTTTTACGGTTTTGTAACTTACATTTAAGCCTTTCATCCATTTTGAGTTTATTCTTGTGTAAATTGGAGATCTAGTTTGGTTTTTTTTTTGCCTGTACCTTTGCAATATTCCCAACACTAATTATTGAAGACACTCTTTTTACTCCATTGTATGCTTTTGCCTCCTTTGTCAAATACTAACTGCACATAAAGGAGTGGGCACTCTGTTCTGTTCAATTGATCTGTATGCCTGTTCTTGTGCCAATACTACAGTTGCTTTGTAGTATGGTTTGATACCCCCTATTATGATCCCTCCAACTTTGTTCTTCTTCCTCGAGGTTGATGAGGCTATCTGGGTCCTTTTTGTTCCAAATATAATTCTGGAATATTTGTTCTAGATCTGCAAAATCTGCCATTGATATTTTAATAGGAATGGCGTTGAATGTATAGATTCCTATGGATACTGTGGACATTTTAATGGTGTTAATTCTTCCAACCCATGAACGTGGTACGTGCTTCCACTTATTTGCATCTTCCTCCGTTTCTTTCTGCAGTGCCCTATAGTTTTCCAAGTGCAGGTCTTTTACCCGCTTGGTTAAATGTAATCCCAGGTGCCTTATTTTCTTGTTGCAATAGTAAGTGGGATTGCTTTCCAAGTTTCTCTTTATGACAGTTTATTATTGGTGTATGAAAATGCCACTGATTCTGAAGATTAATTTTGTATCCTGCTACTTTGCAGAATTTGTTAGTTAGATCTAGTAGCTTGGTGGTGGAGGCTTCAGTGTTATCTACGTACAGTAGCATGTCACCTGTGAATAATGGCAGTTTTACTTCCTCTTTTCTAATTTGATGCATTTTATTGCTTCTTCTACCGTGTTTGCTGTGACTAGAACTTGCAGTATTATGTTGAATGAGAGTGCTGAAAGCGCACATTCCTGTCTTGTTCTTGTTCTTAAGGGAAATGCTTGTAGTTTTTACCCATGAGTATGATGTTAGCTGTGTTTGTCACGTATGGCCATATTATATTGAAGTATGTTCCCTCTATTCCGACTTTGCTGAGAGTTTTTATCATAAGTGGGTACTAGGTTTTGTTAAATGCTTTTTCTGCATCTATTCATATTATTATGTGGTTATTATCCTTTGTTTTGTTTATATGGTGTATCACATTTATTAGTTTGTGGATATGGTACCACCCTTGCATCCCCAGAATAAATCCGAGTTGGTCATGGCGTATGATATATTTTTCTTTAACCCTTCCTCAAGTGTATATTTTTTTGTTGGTGAGAGAGAGAGAGAGAGAGAGAGAGAGAGAGGGAGAGAGAGAGAGAGAGAGAGAGAGAGAGAGAGAGAGAGAGAGAGAGAGAGAGAAACAGTGATGTGAGACAGAAACAGGGATCAGTTGCCTCTTTTAGGAACCCCAATTATGTACCAAACCTCCCACAACCTGGATATGTGCCCTGACTGGGAATTGAACCAGTGACCCTTCGGTGCACAGGACAACCCTCCAACCAATGAGCCACACTGGCCAGTGATGTATTATCTTTTTAATGTATTGCTGGACTTGATTTGTTAAGATTATATTAGACCTATGTTCTTTCTTTGTAGTGTCTTCATCTGCGTTTGGAATTAGGATAATGCTGGCCTCCTAGAATAGCTTGGGCATTTTCTCTCCTCTTAAATTTTTCAGAATAGTTTCAGGAGGGTTAAGTGTTAGTTCTTCTTTCAATGTTTGGTACAATTCACCTATGGAGCCATCCAGTCCAGGACATTTACATGTTCGGAGTGTTTTTATTACTGCTTCAGTGTCACTGGTTGTAATCTATCTATTCAGATTTTCTGATTCATCCTGATTCAGTTTTGGAAGGTTGTATGTTACTAGGAATTTACCCATTTCTTCCAGATTGGCCAATTTGTGGGCATATAGCTGTTCATAATATTTTCTTTCAATCCTTTGTATTTCTTTGGTGTCGGTTGTTATTTCTCCTATTTCATTACTTTTTTTAAAATTGATTTCAGAAAAGAAGGGAGAAAGAAAGAGAGAGAGATGATGATGAGAGAGAATCATTGATTGGTTGCCACTCTGGGGAATGAGCCTGCAACCGAGCATTTGCCCTGACCAGGAATCAAACCATGACCTCCTGATTCTTAGGTCCACACACGACACTGAGCCATGCTGGCAGGCATCCTCTTCCATTTCTGATTTTGTTTATTTGGGTTCTCTCTCTTTTTTTCTTGATGAGTTTGATTAAAGGTTTATCAATCTTGTTTATTTTTTAAAGAACCAGCTCTTGGTTTAATTGAACTTTCTTGTTACTTTTTTAGACTCTTTTTCATTTATTTCTCCCCTGATCTCTATTCCTTCCATCTACTCACTTTGGGTTTTGCTGTTATTTTATTTCCAGTTTTATTTAAGGGTAACATTAGATTGTTTATTTGAGATGTTTATTGTTTTCTGAGGTAGGCCTGCATTCTCTGTATCCCATAGATTATGGCTTGTTTTTCTGTTTTTTGATTTTTTTAAATAAATCTTTATTGTTCAGGTTATTACAGGTGTTCCTCTTTTTTTTCCCCCCATAGCTCCCCTCCACCTGATTCCCCACCCCACCCTACCCCATGCCCTTACCCCCCGCCACTATCTTCATCTATAGGTGTAAGATTTTTGTCCAATCTCTTCCCCCTGAGAATTGTCAGTCCATTCCCTTTCTATGTCCCTGATTCTATTATATTCACCAGTCCATTCTGTTCTTCAGATTTTTTTATTCACTTGATTTTTAGATTCACTTGTTGGTAGGTATGTATTTGATGTCATTTTGTTGTTCATAATTTTTATCTTTACATTTTTCTTCTTCTTTCTCTTCTTAAAGGATACCCTTCAGCATTTCGTGTAATCCTGGTTTGGTGGTGATGAACTCCTTTAGCTTTTCTTGTCTGTGAAGCTCTTTATCTGACCTTCAACTCTGAATGATAGCTTTGCTGGGTAGAGTAATCTTGGTTGTAGGTTCTTGCTGTTCATCACTTTGAATACTTCTTGCCACTCCCTTCTGGCCTGCATAGTTTCTGCCGAGAAATCAGCTGACAGTCGTATGGGTACTCCCTTGTAACTAACTAACCGTTTTTCTCTTGCTGCTTTAAAGATTCTCTCTTTGTCTTTTGCATTTGGCATTTTAATTATGATGTGCTTGGCTTGGTCCTCTTTGGATTCCTCTTGTATGGGGTTCCTGAACTTGTAAGTCTATTTCTTTCACCAGGTAGGGAAAGTTTTCTGTCATCATTTCTTCTAATAGGTTTTCAGTATTTTGCTCTCTCTCTTCTTCTGGCACCCAAAAAATTTGGATGTTGGTAAGCTTAAAGTTGTCCCAGAGGCTCCTTACACTATCTTCATATTTTTGGATTCTTTTTTCTTATTGTTTTTTGCTTGGGTGTTTTTTGTTTCCTCATATTTCAGATCTTTGGTTTGATTCTTGGGGTACGTTGATCTACAGTTGAGTTTCTTTATTTTAGACAGTGTATGCTTAATTTCTGACTGGTCCTTTTCCATTTTTCTGGCATTCTCATTAAGATCCTTAAAGGTCTCACTAAGTTCCTCAGAGGATTTTAGAAGATTCTTGAGTAACCTTATAAATGTGGTTCTGAACTCTATGTCATCCAGTAGTTTGCTTTCCTCCATTTCTTTCATTCATGACATGTTTCTTTGTCTCCGCATTTTGGCTGCTTCCCTGTGTTGATGGAGTGGCTGTGTGTGGTAGGCGACCTATAGGGGCCAGTAGCTGAGCCTCCCCAATCACCTGAGGTGGACGCTATTGGTACACCACTTTGTGGCCTGAGTGCAAAGTCTTGGTGTAGTTAAGCCTTGATTGCCGTTGGTACACTGGGAGGAATTGACCTCCATGCCAATTGTCTGTGAGGACCCTCTGTGTCTATAATGGAAGAACTGCTGCGCCGGGACACGCTTATGGTGCAGCACTTGTTTCAGTGGGGCTTTGGTGCTCACTGAGTCTGCCTCTTGAATGTGTCACTTATGGATGTGAGGAGTTGAAATCTGGTTTCTCACACTGACCACTAGGTATACTGGCTTCTGGATCTCCAATGGGGTGCAGGTGAGCTACTGTCTGAGGCCACCCAGCAGGAGCTACAGCGAGAACTACAGTTTTCTGCTTTTGCTTGGGGTTTGGAGGTTTTGGAGCTGTCTGACCCGGGCTGCAAGTTTGCTAGGTTAAGCTGCGATAGGGCAGGCCATTCATATGCTAAAGCCGCTGCTTGGAGCTTGGGTGGGTTTGTAGGTTGTACGGGGCAGGGTCTCAAGGCGTCACTAGGCTAGGGCGTGGCAAACAGCAATGGCTGCGAGTTAGCTGCCTCTGCATCTCCAACCACATCCCTGCGTCCCGCACCCCAGGACAGTAAATAATTATTCCTGTGTGCAGCTCTGCAAGCAAGCCACCCTCACTTTCCAACCCGATGGCAGACAGTCCAGCTTCTCCCTGTAGGAGTTTGGGTCCCCCGCGTCTCCCCAGAAACTGGATTTCAGAGTAATCGGGGACTTGTCTCTCTTCGGGTTGAAAAAAGGAATGACTGCCACCAGCCGGATAACGCGCCTCCGTACCTCAGCTTTTCAGCGCTTGTGCACGTCTCAATGCTCTTTTCTCTTTCCCTCTAGTTGTAGAACTTCCACTCAGCCAGCTTTCCTGTGGTTCTGGGTGATAGACGTTTTGTCTTTTAGTTGTAGTTTTGAAATGGTTGTGCAAGGCAGCAGTGTAGGTGTTTACCTACGCCGCCATCTTGGATCCTCTGGTTCTCCGATTATGGCTTGTTGTGTGTTCATTTTCATTTGTTTCAAGGCAACTTTGGATTTCTCCCTTGATCTCATTGTTAACTCATTCATTGTTTACTAACATGTTATTTAACCTCCATGACTTTGTGTGCTTTTTACATTTTTTCCCTGTGGTTGCTTTCTTGTTTCATACAATTATGGTCAGAGAAGATATCTGATATAATCTTAACCTTCTTAAATTTATTAAGACTTGTTTTGTGGTCTATTCTAGAAAATCTTGCATGTGCACTTGAAAAAAATGTTCTGCTGCTTTGGGGTAAAATGCTCTGAAGCTATCAATTAACTCTATGCGGTCTAATGTGTCATTTAAGGCCATCAATTTGAAGTCACATAGCATGAATCCTCTGGATTCATTCTTTTTTATCAGTATTGCTTTGGCTATTCAGGAACTTTTTGTTCTATTTCTTTTAAAAATGACATTGGGATTTTAATGGGGATTGCATTAAATCTGTATATTGCTATAAGTAATATGGCCATTTTAACTATGTTAATTCTTCAAAATCATGAATATGAATTATCTTCCCATTTTGTTGAGTCTTTTTTAATCTTTTTAAATACTGCTTTGTAATTTTCATTTAATAACTGTCACATCCTTTGTTAAGTTTATTCTTAAGTATTTTATTCTTTTGCTTGCAATTGCAAAAGAATTGTTGTTTTGTGTTTTTATTTTTCATTTCTTTTCCTGAAGTTTCATTGTTAGTATACAGGAAAGCAGATACAGACAACAATATGTTTGTTACCAGAGGGAACAGAGTTGCAGTAGTAAAGGGGGTCAAACATATGTTGGTAAAAGGTGATTTGACTGTAGGTGCTGGGCACACAATGAAATATACAGATCATGTTTCATAGAGATGTACACTTAAAATCTACATAACCCTATTTACCAATATCACCTTAATATATATAATAAAAAATAAATCCCTAGATAAAGCCTAAGGACATAATCAACCCTGTAAAAATATGTGAAAGCATATTTCCTACATAGCTTTAAAAATTAAAGCGATCTACACATGCAATAGGAAATAAATGGTATATCCATAAAACAACTTAAATTTTAGGTACAACAAATTTTAATCTTATGGGGAGATAATTATGCCAAATTTTATAAAATAAAGAGTACACTACATAGTATTTCTCTATAAATTTGCCTCCAGAAGAACACAGTGTACAGCTAGAACTGAAAGGGTATGTACTAAAATGTTAATCATCGTTCAGGGTAGTGAGACTATGAACACTTTTTCTTCCTTTTCATATTTCAGAATTTGTCTCAAATAAATAAAGAGGTGTTATTTTGAGGATGAGAAGAAAGGAAAAACTACAGAAACATTTCTGTGGAAAAATGTATTCATATAGCTACTCATAAATCAACACGAAGTGTATGCATTTATGCTCTCAACTAAGTCCATCAGGTAGTTTTAAATATACTCTTATGAGAGTCAGATGATTCAGTTCCCATAATCCTGGCAGGTGATTTATTCCAAAGTATAACAATCAAAAAACTTGAAACTTAACTGCAACTTTTTGGTTTCTATTTGAATCCATTATGAATTAGTGAGTTGTACGAATACGTCTATTTATATCACATTCTAACTCTCTTTTACTGAGCAACCAATTCCTTTCATCTTTACCTTCTTGTGTTTTCTTATTTATTGTCTCTTGATTACTTTATTCTCTATCATCGCAAGTTCTTGGGGTGCTACTTTCCAATTTATTATATCCTGACTGTACCTCACAGTGGATCATTTCCTCATGCAATCTATAGATTTAATTGTGAGCACATCTTTAGCAAGGTGCATTGGTTTTTTAGATGTTCCGTGTGTCTTGACTCATAAAAGTGTACCCTAGGGAGATTGTGTATTTGTTCTGTCAGAGCTCTTGGGAATTCCATGCCATTCAGGACCTATTTTTATACTAATATCTGGGCTTCAGAATTTCAAACAATGTGTATGACCAGTATTAGTTCAGATCTTATACCTTTGTGTGGGGTTTTAATTTCTCAGAGGAGTCCCCTTCTCATGCACAAGGCTCCTAAGGCGCAAACTAGTTTGAGACTATGGATGTGGTCTGTCTAGTGCTCTTGTCACAGAGGAGTCAGCTCTCTAGGAAGCTGGTCTTAACCAGCTGTCTTAGTTTAGGCCACTTGCCTGGTGTGGGCCTTCATCAGGCCTCCATCCTGGTATGGATACTAAAATTCCAGTCCATGGTCATTCATACCTCTGTCTGGCATCAGTGCACTCGGAAATTCTTGGCCATGATTTCATAATGGCATAACTTTGTTTTTGAGTTCCATCTTCTGTTACGACCCCTAAATATTTCTTTTCAGAAAACAAACTTACTGCATTCTATACAGAATCCTGATATTTAGAGTGGGAACAGTTCTGCACAACTCTTTAAACATTTGGAGTGGGAATCGTGGCCTCAGCTGCGTTTTGAATTCAAAAAGTTTCCTAAACAAGACTCGCCCAGACCATATCTTTTGCACCATTGGTGTATTGCCATCTATTTTGAGGAGGTACACAGACATTAGCCATTAACAACTCTTAGAGCATCAATGTTTTCAATTTTTTACCCTTTAAAGTAAATTCAAATCTCTTCCTATTTGATCAATGATTCACACTTTATGAAATTCTTTAGGGTGGAAGTGTTCTAAATATGTCATCTTTCAGGTGTGGAGGCTGGAAAAAAAAAGCTAGGACGTTACTCTGCACTGTAATCATCACCCTCTTAGGTGTCATCTGAAGGCACCCTCCACAGCAAGTTATTATCAAATTAGTCTTTAAGAGTAATTACCGTGCTTTATAACAAGCAGAAAATGACATTTACTTTCTGTATCTTTTTCAAAATTTTCCTTTTCATTAATTCAAAAGTATAGTTTCTTCAAACACATAATTTCTATAGTACCTGAAATGGCTGCCTAGTTACCATAAGAGGAAAATGAATTGGATCTCTTCCTCACGACAAGTCCATTCCTAAGCGTAAACAAACAGCCCAATAAGCAAAACGGAAACCTACCTTATGGGGCATTCCTTACCGTGCCTCTTCTCCATGCCAGTGGCCACTCCTGCTCCTGAGATCTCTGGCATTGGCACCATGTTCTCCATATCGGTAGGAGAAATATGAAGTGTGGAGGGGTTGAATACCAGTAGGCACAACACGGGGGCAATACATTGGTAGGTTCTGATTTTTATCTACATCACTGAGATGCATTTTCTTCAATTATATGACACCTAAACAGAGTAATGGTAGGAATTATCTTTCAAAATCAAAATTTATTTCTGACTCTGTATGACATAATCAAGACTTTTGTAAGCTCTTTTTGTCATTTGTCACAGCATTGGCTTTAAGAGAGTTTTCTAAGGAAAGGGTAAAAAGTTATTGCTCATATTACAGCAGAAGCTGCCCAGTATTACAGGCCCTCAGGTGTACGCAGGGCATACATGGAGCATCCAGGCTGGCATTGATCTGAGACCTTTCTTCATGCAAGTTTTCCCTTTTCATCAAGGATCTCAATTCAGTAATTATTTCTAAATAGTCCTTCTCTTTACCCAGTAAGTGAGTCTAACCCTCTTTTTCCATTTCCTTCATGTCTCACCTCCACCACTAATGAAATTCCCACATGTATCACCATCCTTTTGGCATTGTTTCTATAAATGCTGACTCTGACTAATGTGTAGCTGATTAACAGCATGCTTGTGTAAGATTCTTAGGAACTGCCCTGGCTGCTGCTGGTCAGTGGTTAGAGCATTGACCCTTGAGCCAAAGGGTCACAGGTTCATTTCCCAGTCAAGGGCATGTAACAGGGTTGCAGATTTGATCCCTATGTCAATTGGGGTGTGTGCAGGAGGCAATAAATGTGTCCCTCTAATCTTGCTTTTTTTTTTCTTTCTCCCTCTCCTTCCTTCTTTTGTGCTCTTTATAAAAATAAATGGAAAAATATATCCGTGGGTGAGGATGAAAAAAAAAAATCCTAGCAACTAACTTCAGAAGATACAGACTGTGACCTTCAATCATCCCAGTTTTAGGCGTTTTGCTGACCTTCAACTGCAGAACCAGGATGACCAAGACCAGGAGGACCAGGACCAGGAGGACCAAGACCAGGAGGACCAGGACCAGGAGGACCGAGATCAGGAGGACCAAGGCCAGGAGGACCAGGACCAGGAGGACCAGGACCAGGAGGACCAAGACCAGGAGGACCGGGACCTGGAGGACCGAGACCAGGAGGACCGAGACCAGGAGGACGCACGCAAGGCCATCACTTGACCAGTTTCAAGATGTATTGGAATGGAATGTGCACGGCTGGATGCAGAGAACTTTTCAGTCCCCTCCCCTTGATATCTTTGTTTGCTTTCCCTCTCCTTCCTCATGCAAAGCCCAGCCTGCACTGAGATGTTGGGATGGACTTTGTGACAAGAGCCTCCCCATCTTCTCGTCAAGCACTTGAATAAACCATCTTTCTTTTTTATCAACATCTGTCTCATGAGTTTGCTTTCATGGTCTCAGGCTCCTGAACTTGGGTTGTGGCTAAAAGTGGTAAATACATGATATGCTGAGCCAGCCAGGATACATGGACCTTGGTAAGTCCCAGTGGGCCCAGCCTGGGTCCCAGAGGGTTGTGGCAGGCTGACTGCATGGCAGGGATGGCAGGAACTTCCTGGCATCTGCCAAGAGCTCTTCATGAAACTCATGGACGTCTTGCTCTCCCTCTCAAGGCATCAGCCACCTGAAACGCTTCACTGGTGAAAGGAAACGCGTGTCTGGGAGTCAGTGGACTCCAAAGCTGGGTAACGTCTGGTGTGCACACCAGCAGCCACTGCCCCGCAGTCTGGGATTCTTTGAACCCTTTTGGATTCCCTGGGAATCAATAGGCACTGCGTGGTGGCAGGCACGGCTCAGGGACTAAGAAAAATCCCAGTTCCCAGGTGTGGGATTTGGTCGGAGCACCCTTTTGGTTTTGATATTTGAATTTTGGTGTATTGTTTGCTTTTCTTCTTGCCTGCCTCTTGTGGGGTGTCTTACTAATTGTGTTCTTGATTTGAAATATTATTACTTGAAGAAACTTGCATAGGAACCATACTGCTATAGAGCTGCTTGCTCCTTCCTGTTTGTCTAGTTGTAATTTTGTGTGTAAACCTTGACTGTTAAACATGGGGGAGTCCACGGAGAGAACTGAGTGGCAGCCTCTTGGGTTTCATTCTGGCCACAAGTGGTCCACCTGTGGTTATGAGCCGATGGCCAAGAAAAATAATGATTTTTTTTTATTCTAATACAGCTTGGCCCGGGTTTATTTTGGGGTTTGAAAATCAATGGCAGAACTCCTATTTGACCCAGCGATCCCACTTCTAGGAATATATCCGAAGAAACTAGAAACACGAATCAGAAAGGATATATGCACCCCTATGTTCATAGCAGCACAATTCACCATAGCTAAGATTTGGAAACAGCCTAAATGCCCATCAGCAGAGGAGTGGATTAAAAAATTGTGGTATATCTACACAATGGAATACTATGCTGCGGTAAAAAAGGAGTTTCTACCATTTGCAAAAACATGGATGGAGATGGAGAATATTATGTTAAGTGAAATAAGCCAGGCAGAGAAAGATAAATATCACATGATCTCACTCGTTGTGGAATATAATAAACGGCATAGACTGGTGAACAAGAACAGATCCAGAGGCTGAGAAACATCGATCAAAACGTCATACCTCAGGGAAGGTAAGGGAGGGTGGAGTTAAGGTGGAGAGATCAACCAAGGGACTTGTGTGCATGCATATGAACCTAATCAATGGACACAGACAACAATGGGGTGGGGCATAATGGGGGTGGGGGGTTATGGGGGAATAAGGACACATATGTAAAAAATAAAAATTAAAAAAAATTTTAAATTATAAAATAAAAATAAAATATTAAATCAATCCACAGTAGTGGTCACCATAACCTTAAGAGAAATTGTTTCATATGACAAAGATTTTTAAATGAAACTCTGTTAAAAATCAAAGGGGGCGATAGTAGGGTAATATCATGTAAGAAGAAATATCCTATAAGTAAATTACATCTAGAAAATTTTTACTTTAATAGCCTGAAAATTATTTGGAAGGAAACAAAGAGAAGTTTCCTTCAAAAGTCATAAGGATTGTAATTGAAAGTGAATATATTTGGCCTCTTGAATTAAAGTAAGTAATTTGTGTTTTTGCCTCCCTGACAAAGTTTATATAAAGTTACAAAAAGAAATTGACAGCCAGTTTGAAATGGAATTGCCATGGCCTGGAGCAAAGAGTATCCTCACATGATATTATTCTACAATGTCATTATAATTTTAGATATTTTACAATAGCATATTGTACAATTATCACAAACAAACTTACAAACTAATTCTTTGAATGTTTGGCAGCAATTTTAAAAAAGGACTTGAAAGGATTTAATCCCTTTCAGAAGGAATTAAGGCACTGGGAAGGCACTTGAGCATCCTATATGGCCCCTCTTGCCTTTTGTGCCAAGAGGGACCCTCATCTCACAATCCAATTACCCTCACCTGTTGCCTGAGCTTTCTGTTCATACTGAGCTTGAAGCCTCGTGGTGGCTGGTACCATGGATCTGACTCTCGCCCAATCATTTGAGCTGGACCCTCACTGGAGAAGAAACCCAGGTTCCCCGAGATATGTGACCCACCAGCATGCCAAGGGATCCCAAGGTAGGTGCTGGGCGTGGAGGCCATGGAGGCATAGGCTACCAAGGAGACAGAACTGAACCTCACATCACCCTGCTTGGCCCCGGAGGATGACTGGTTAGCCAGAGACAGGTAATATTCCTCAGGGAAGGAACAACCTAAGACAGGCACAGTCACAGAGGGGCCATCAGGACAGAACTTGGGGGTCAACAGAGGTGGGGCGCAGACCCTCACCCCCCCAACCCTGAAGGGGCCTGAACCCTCACCCCTTCTGAGGGAGGTCTCCTGCCCCCATGGCTGCTTTGTTTCCCACACCCAGCTCAGATTGGGACACAGGTGATAGACAGAGACTTGGCCGGCAGCAGCTGCCCTATATCTAAATTCAGCCTAGCATCAGGAATGCTCAGGGCCTACTCAAGAATGCAAATAATCCTTTCCACTAATATTTTCAGGGTAAACTAAGATTGTTGGTAGACTATTAAATTTGACAGTAAAATAGTAATCAAGTTTTCAGATTAATTTAAATAAGCTAATTGAAATAAGTGAATATTGAAGTAAATTTAATTGTACTGGACAAAAAGCTGTTCCTAAAGTAATAACTAGAAATCAGAAATCAACCACCCTGATCTGTCACATTCTCTGGGCCCTTCTTAACATGGCCCCTGTCTGGTTCGCAGGAAACTAAGATAAAATTCTTCCCCTTCATTAAGTCCTGAAGGCAACTGGTAGTTCTGGCTTGTCTTGTGGTTTCATATGCCTTTATGCCTCAGGAACTCCAGAGTTGGCTAAACTGGAGCAGAAATTGCCACAGTATAAAATCATACTCTTCAGCGCAAGGTTTCCCTTCTTAGGAAACTTTGCAGCACACCTCTCCTGACCTGTGTCAGCAACCACACTTATCTCTGTGCCTCCATTTTCCCACCCCCAAAGCCCAGGCATCTCAAGTGCCCTTTGCACTACTTCATTCCTTGAAGTTCAGACTCACCAGGACTTCCAGATCAACCTGCCTCTCTGGAGCCCCTTTCCTCATGGTTCTCCAAGAGGGAAAGTAGACCAGGATGGAAGGAATGGCTTAGATATGACTGCATTCAGCCCTGGGACTTGGAACCTGAGATGACTAGAAATCTAGGAAGACTGAATACAGAATAACACTCAGACCTTAGAAATACAGTGTCTACTTTGGGAGTACAGGTGAATAAAACTCAGGGGGAAAATATGAGAAAATGAGTCTTTTTTTTCATATTTCTCTGCACAGAATCCAACAAGACAGATATAGCAGAAGCTCCCCAAAAGAAGCTCAAAGCATCTCAGGCATGGGACTGGCTGTGCTGTCCTGCCCTGCATTTGTAAAAACAGACTCTGTGATTTCTACACCTTTTGCAGATGACCACAGCTGAAGATACCCAAGGGGTAAAAATTAAAGTCCAACTAATGCCAACCATTCCATTTTTTTTGGTGTGAACTTTCTGTTCCTCCGTCTTAAGCTGTCATTCTCTGCGAATATACTTCCTGGAGATTATAATAATGATATAAGAACTACCATTATTGACAGCTTCATATCTGCTCAGCAACGTGATTGACAAGTTCAGAATGCATAGTCTCACTTATACTACCATCCTTGGGGCTTTATTCCCATGTTGCTCCCATAAAGATATGGAGGCTAAGAAATATTAAATAGTAAGGAAGGGAAAATAATTGCTAAGAAACTAAACACCTAGCCAAGCTACCCATCAAAGAAAGAGGTAAAGACATTTTCTGATATACAGTCTCAAAGTTGACCTCCCCTAGGCCTTTATTGAAAACACCAGTAAAGAATATGCATCACAAAGAAGAAAGGTGAACCCAGAAAACCATAGCAATGGTCATGAGAAAAACAAAGTATATGAAAATTAACATGGTTTTAAAAATAAGACATTAAAAACACATTCTCCCAAAATTCCAGATGGTTACATGAAAGATCAGAGGAGAAAAGATTCTATTAAAAGTTACTAATGTTTAGGGAATATATAAATACCATAGATACTCTTATTGTGTTACACATTACTCTCAGAAACTGATAAACTTGACAGAGAAATGTAGGTAAAGAGAGGACTTAATGGTCAAGACAGCAGAGTAACACCCAAGTAAATACTGTGCTTGCCTCCTCCCATAACAACATCAAAATTACAACTAAATTATGGAACAACCACCCTTAAGCACCTCCTAAAGACTTCCTGGACAGAAGTCCTGTAACTAAGGATTACAGAGGAAGCAACTTGGAGACTGGTCAGAAGGGCAGGAACAGGAAAGAGGCTATTCTCACAACCACATGTGGTGGTGATAAATCTGCTTTGGCGATCTCTCCTGTTGAGTGAGGGGTTCCAGCCCCACAATAGGCTCCCTATCCTGGAACACCATTGCCAGAAAGAGGAGTCCCCACAACATCCTGCTGTGAAAATCAATGGATATTCTGTGTGGATGAGGTGGAGGCTGCTAGAGATGCAGCAAGTAAGGCGGTCCCTAACTCCAGGGCTCCCAAAGTATTGAGGTGTAAAACCACACTGAGCCCCAGTGTGCATCCCCCAGTCCATGCATTTCAAGACTAGAGGGCCATTTGCAAGACTAGAGGGCCATTTGCCTGGCTATGTCCCGGGTCCTTGCCAGCTTGTGGAAGCTAAGTCTTTTTTTCTTTTTAATTCTTTATTGATAAAGTATTACATAATCTCCTTTTTCCCCATTGACCTCTCCCCAGCTGCCCCCAGTCCCCAGCACGTGCCCTCCCCCCATCTATATCCATTGGTTTCTTACCCCACACCGTCCCTCATAGGTTGGACAGTCTGTTTGATGCTTCTATGACTCTGATTCTATTTTGGTTCCTCAGTTTATGTTGTTCATTATATCCCACAAATGAGTGATATCATGTAATATTTATCTTTCTCTGACTGGCTTATTTCACTTAGTATAATGCTCTCCAGATCCATCTATGCTGTTCCAAATGGTAAGAATTGCTTCTTTTTTATAGCAGCATAGTATTCCATTGTGTACAAGTGCCACAGTTTTCTAATCCGCTCATCTGCTGATGGGCATTTAAGCTGTTTCCAAATCTTAGCTGTTGTAAATTGTGCTGCTATGAACATAGGGGTTTATATATCCTTTCTGATTGTTTTCTGTTTTCTTGGGTTATAGTCCTAGAAGTGGGATTACTGGGTGAAATGGCAGTTCCATTTTTAATTTTTTGAGGAAACTTCATACTGTTCTCCACAGCGGCTGCACCAGTCTGCATTCCCACCAGCAGTGCATGAGGGTTCCTTTTTCTCTGCATCCTCTCCGGCACTTGTCATTTGTTGATTTGCTGATGATAGCCATTCTGACAGGTGTGAGATAGTACCTCATTGTTGTTGATTTGCATCTCTCATTTGATTAGTAACTTTGAGCATGTTTTCATATGTCTCTCGGTCTTCTGTATGTCTTCCTTCGAAAAGTGTCTGTTTAGGCCTTTGCCCATTTTTTGATTGGATTGTTTATCTTCCTTTTGTTAAGTTGTATGAGTTCCCTCTAAATTTTGGAGATTAAACCCTTATCGGAGATAATATTGTCAAATATGTTCTCCCATGCAGTGGGCTTTCTTGTTGTTTTATTGATGGTTTCTTATGATGTGCAGAAGCTTTTTATTTTGATGTAGTCTCATTTGTTTATTTTATCCTTAGTTTCTATTGCCCTAGGAGCTGTATTGGTAAAGATATTGCTACAATAAATGTCTGCTATGGCTTCCTCTAGTATTTTTATGGTTTCCCATATTACGTTTAAGTCCTTTATTTATTTTGAATTTATTTTTGTGTATGGTGTAAGTTGGTGGTCTAGTTTTATTTTTTTACATATATCTGTCCAATTTTCCCAACACCATTTATTGAAGAGACTGTCTTGACTCCATTGTATGTTCATGCCTCCTTTGTGAAATATTAATTGAGCATAGTGTTTTGGGTCGATTTCTGGGTTCTCTGTTCTGTTCCATTGGTCTATATGTCTGTTCTTATGCCATCACCAGGCAGTTTTCAGAACAGTGGCTTCGTAGTATAGCTTGATATCTGGTATTATGATCCCTCCAACTTTGTTCTTCTTTCTCAAGATTGCTGTGGCTATTCAGGGTCTTTTTTTTTATTCCAGATGAATTTTTGGAGAGTTTGTCCTATGTGTTTGAGGTATGCTGTTGGTATTTTAATGGGGATTGCATTGAATCTATAGATTATTTTGGGTAGTATGGACCTTTTAATGATTTGATTCTAAGGAATCAAATCCATGAACGTGTTATATTCTTCCATTTGTTTATGTCTTCCTCTATCTCTTTTTTCAGTGTCCTGCAGTTTTCTGCATATAGGTCCTTTACCTCCTTCATTAAATTTATTCCTAGGTATCTTAATTTTTTGTTGCAATGGTAAATGGGATTGGTTTTTTTAATTTCTCTTTCTGTGAGTTCATTATTGGTGCATAAAAAAAGCCATAGATTTCTGGGTGTTAATTTTTATCCTGCTACATTGCTGAATTCATTTATTAGTTCTAGTACTTTTTTGATGGAGTCTTTAGGGTTTTCTATGTAGAATATTATGTCATCTGCGAATAATGACAGTTTTACTTCTTCTTTTCCCATTTGGATGCCTTTTATTTCTTCTTGTCTGATTGCTATGGCTAGCATTTCCAGTACTATGTTGAACAGGAATGGTGAAAGTGGGCATCCCTGTCTTGTTCCTGTTCTTAGGGGAAATGGTTTTAGTTTTTGCCCATTGAGTATGATGTTGGCTGTGGGTTTGTTATATATGACTTTTATTATATTGAGGTATGATCCCTCTTTCCCACTTTGCTGAGAGTTTTTACCAGGAAAGGGTGTTAGATTTTGTCAAATGCCTTTTCTGCATCAATTAATATGATTATGTGATTTTTGTCTCTCAATTTGTTTATGTGATGTATCACATTTATTGATTTGCAGAGACTGTACCAGGCTTGCATCCCTGGAATAAATCCCATTTGGTCATGGTGTATGATCTGTCTAATGTAATGTTGGATCCAATTTGCTAGAATTTTGTTGAGGGTTTTAGCATCTATGTTCATTAGGGATATTGGCTTGTAATTCTCTTTCTTTATAGTGTCTTTATCTGGTTTTGGGATTAGGGTAATGCTGGCTTTATAAAGAGCTTGGAAGTGTGCCTTCCTCTTGAATTTTTTGGAATAGTCTGAGAAGGATAGGTTTCAGTTCTTGTTTGAATGTTTGGTAAAACTCTCCTGTGAAGCTGTCTGGTCCTGGGTATTTGTTTGCGGGAAGCTTTTGATGACTGCTTCAATTTCCTCCTTAGTTATTGGCCTGTTGAGTTTTTTTATTCTTCTTGTTTGAGTTTTGTAAGGTGTATTTTTCTTGGAATATGTACATTTCCTCTAGGTCAGTGGTCAGCAGACTCATTTGTCAACAGAGCTAAATATCAACAGTACAACGATGGAAATTTCTTTTGAGAGCCAAAACCGACTTCTGCACATGGGTCATGAAGTTTCAATCACACTGTATGTGCGTGCCCACACGTAGTATTTTGTGGAAGAGCCACACTCAAGGGGCCAAAGAGCCCCATGTGGCTTGCAAGCCTCAGTTTGCCGACCACTGCTCTAGGTTGTTTATTTGCTGGAGTAGAGTTGTTCATAGTATTTTTTGTTTACAATCTTTTATATTTCTAAGGAGTCTGTTGTTATTTCGCCTCTTTCATTTCTAAATTTGTTTAATTGGGTCCTCTCTCTTTGCCTCTTGGTGAGCCTGGCTAGAGGTTTATCAATCTTGTGTACCCTTTCAAAAAACCAGCTCTTGGTTTCATTGATCTCTTGTGGGGTTTTTTGTGTTTTGGGGGGTGGGGGTGGGTGGGTCTCTATTTCATTTATTTCAGCTCTGATCTTTATTATCTCCTTCCATCTTCTCACTCTGGGTTTTTCTTGTTGCTCTCTTTCTCATTGTTTAAGTTGTAGAGTTAGATAATTTATTACCAGTTTCTCTTGTTTTTTTGAGGTAGGTCTGTAATGCTGTGAATTTCCCTCTTAGGACTGCTTTCACAGTGTCCCATAGGTTTTGGATTTTTGTGTTTTCATTGTCATTCATTTCCAGGATGTTTTTAATTTCTTCTTTGATCTCTTTGGTAATCCAGGTAATGTTTAATAGCATGCTATTCGGCCTCCAAGTGTTTGAATTTGGTTGATTGTTTTCATTGCAGTTGATTTCTAACTTTATGCCATTGTGATCTGAGAAGATGCTTTATATTATTTCTATCTTCTTGAATTTGGAGAGACTTTTCTTGTGACCCAATATGCATTCTATCTTTGAAAATGTCCCATGTGCACTTAAGAAGAATGTATGTTCTGTAGCTTTGGAGTGAAATGTTCTGAAGATGTCAATTAAGTCCATTTGATCTAGTGAGTCATTTAGGATTACTGATTTTTAGTCTAGAGAATTTATCCAGTGATGTCAGTAGGGTATTAAAGTCCCCTACCGTGATCATATTGCTGTCAATCTCTCCCTTGATATCATTCAGCAGTTTTTTATGTATTTGGGTGCTCCTGCATTGGGTGCATATATGTTTACCAGAGTTATATCCTCTTGTTGTATCAATCCCTTTAGTATTATGAAGTGGCCTTCCTTATCTCTTGTTATGGCCTTCTCTCTGAGGTCTATTTTGTCAGATATAACTATTGCTACCCCAGCTTTCTTTTCATTTCCATTTGCCTGAACAATATTTATCCATCCCTTCACGTTCAGTCTGTGTGAGTCTGTTGTTCTAAGGTGGGTCTCTTGTAGACAGCAAAAATATGGGTCATATTTTCTTATCCATTCAGCCACTCAATGTCTTTTGATTGGAGCATTTAGGCCATTAACTTTTAAAGTTATTATTGATAGGTACTTATTTGTAGCCATTTTTAATATTTGTGCCTGTGTTCCTTCTTCCCTTTCTGTTTCTTCTTTTTACAAAAGTCCCTTTAGCATTTCTTGCAATGCTAGCTTGGTAGTGATAAATTCCCTGAGCCTTTTTTGTCTGTGTAGCTCTGATTTCCCCTTCAATTTTGAATGATAGCCTTGCTGGATAAAGTATTCTTGGATCCAGTCCCTTGCTTTGCATCACTTTGTATACTTCCTTCAATTCCTTTCTGGCCTGATGTGTTTCTGTTGAGAAATCATTTGATTACCTAATGGAAAATCCCTTGTAGGTAACTTTCTGTCTCTTGCAGCCTTTAAGATTCTCTCCTTGTTGTTAACATTTGCCATGGTAATTATGACATGTCCTGCTGTGGGACTTTGGGATTCATCTTGTTTGGGGGACTCTGTGCTTGTGTGACTTTTTTTTCACAAATCAGGGAAGATTTTTGACATTATTTCTTCAAATAGGTTTTCTACCCTTGCTCCCCTTCTTGTCGTTCTGGCACCCCTATTATATGTATGTTGCTTCATTTCATGTTATCCCAAAGCTGCCTCAGGCTCTTCTCCTATCTTTTGATTTTTTCCCTCCAAATGCAGTTCATATTGGGTGTGTTTTGCGTCCCTGTCTTCTAATTTGCTAATTTGGTACTCTGCTTCTCCTAGTTTACTGTTGGAAGTTTCCACATTGTTTTTATTATTATAGCTATATCACTCCTTATTTCCTCCTGATTCTTAGATTTTCTTATCCATCCGGTTTATGAACTGTATGACCCTTATTCTGAATTCCTATCCTGACATAGTGCATGCCTCTATTTCATTTAGTTGCTTTTCTGGAGCTCTTTCCCTTAAGGGTTGTTCTTCTGTCTCCCCATTTTTGCTATCACCAAAGGGTCTAGGTGTTGAGTTGTGCAGGGCCTGTGGCTGCAGTGATGAACTTGGTGGTGGGTTGCATGGTAACAGGTGGTGGCTGCTTCTTGGGGGGTCGCAGGGCAGCTGCTCCTCACATGGTTGCGGGCAGCGGCTGCTCCTCGGGTGGTTGTGGGTGTTGGCAGCTGGTGGGTTGGCTGCTCCTTGGGCAGTTGTGGATGGTGGTGAGCCTTTATTTCTTAGTCTGTTTCCTCAACAGTTTTCTAGCCAGTGATTCTCAAGCAGCAGGGCAAGGTAAGCAGCTCTTTCCTCCTGTGGTTTGAAAGAGCCATTGATACAGCGGTGTCTGTTGAGCCAACTTCATAGAATTTGGAAGCTAAGTCTTTACAGGGCCAATTCTTCCACAGTGAGGCCTCCACCTTGTCCCCAGAAATTCACCTAAGCTACATACTGGGGCCACAGGAGCATCCCTAGATTTTGGAGTTCATATTTCAGGCCATCTTTTGCTCTCTTTTTACCCCAGGCCTCAGAAATCCACTATGACACAGACTACAGATGACTGAACCAGGGGCCAGCTAGGCTGTAAATTCAGGGAACACAGGCCAGGAATTCTCTAAGTACAAGTCAAAATCATAGAATACACGAGGAATAATACCAAGTGTGGGCTGACAGTCAGATAGAGAAAGGACAAGCTCAGTCTCCCTGCCCGGGTCCCTCCTCTCTGTAACTTGGCCTGAGCTCTTCCTACCCACTACTCCCCATGCATCCACAGGACCCCAGGGGCAGATAGCACATTAGCTAGTTCTGCTGCTCAGGTTTCTTTAGAGAAGACATAGCAAGGGCTGGGCTAAACCTTCCTGTGCCCACAGAGGAAGCTCTAATCGACCAAGTTGAGATGGGAGCAAAAATCCTTGTGATATAGCTGGCAGGGGCTGAGGACACAGAAAGACAATCTGCCTCAGATACAGCCCAGACTGACTCAGCACCATCACCCCCATCAGCCTCTGCAGTCTCCTTGGCCAATGACAATCTCAGCTCTGCTTGGTTCCCATGAGTCACAGGGAGCTCACTCCAACGTCAACCCCTGCAAGGTTGGGTGAGCTTTTAAGGTCAAGAAAGTTCTCCTGGAAGGTAGCTAATATCCAACTGCATAGGCCAATTCCTGTGGAATTCGTTCTCTCTTTGTGTCTGTGAAAATTGTGTCCTCCCTCCAGCCTCAGTGAGGGCACAAGTGTTTCACACATACAGTGTCTGGCACATAGAAGAGACTTAATGTTGAATGAAGGAAAATATATTTAAAAATCCACAACAAAAAAATTGTTCTTCCTTAACAACTTTCAGACATGTCACTTCCTCCCAAGTGTTACTTCTGCCATTATTTTCTGATAAGCATGAGTTAGTGCCTGCGGGGATCCACAGGATGTGGGATTAAATCCTGGCCTTGTCTTTGCATAAATGTGTGAACTTGAAAGTGTGGCTTTATTGCTGTGTCTCAATTTCTTTGGTAAAATCTGTAAACTAAGGATTGTTTCTGGACATTTAAATGAATACCTACCTTCCTTGAAATGGGTTTGGGCAAATGTTAACTATCATTGCCATCATCTTCATCAAACTAGGATTGTGGTACCCCTCTTTGTGGTTCTCAAATGTGTATGTGACAATTATGCTTTAAGCATTGTTATTGTGGAAGAGGGGGAGGAAAATCAGGAAACTCTTGCCATGAACAGGGAAACCAGAGGTAGGAAAGCAAACTGGTGAACCCCTGTGTTTCTGAGCTGGGATGGATGAAATGGTTGCTATTTAACTTATGAGGAAGGAGAGGGGTGATGTTTCCTTGAGCCCCATTTCAGACACACAGTCATGGCTGTTTATTGAGAGTAATACCAGGGCAAGGTGCAGGCAAAAGCTAACATGTAGATAGACAAGGAGAATTTAGTTACAAAAATGATCAACAATGAAGTTGTAACTAAGTCCAGAGAGCAATACATCAATGAGTCAGCTGTCAGATCTGGTGAAACCCAGGAGTTAATGACACTGGCCTGCTTGCACTAGCAAATGCCTACTGCACTTCCCTCAGAAATGGAGAGATCCAGGATGCATGCAGTGAATGGAAACACAAGTCTAGGGAAAGGGATTGTAAATCCCTGACTTCTTTGTGGGTTCCAGCATGGTGGAAGGCTGGGTGTGATTGGTCCCTTGTAACCAGGTAACTGCAGAATGTGTTCTGATTGGCTGGCAGCCGCCAGGAGAACAGACTTCAGATGAGAAGCAACTGTGGAAGGAGAAAGAGCTTTGGCTGTGCTCTCTTCCCACTGTGGTTGTAGCTCTCAGCGCTTGTCTGATCCCTATCCGTTTTCAACAAGTCGTGTTGGTTGTTGTTCTCACAAAGGAGTCACCCAAAGAGGTGCAGCTTCGGGGGTGTGGCTGGGCCCTGAGCCCCCCTAGGGCCCAGCAGCCCAGAGGCCAAGGAAACCGTGGGTGAGCCCTACCTGCTGTGCAGTGAAGCCCTGGGGCTTCTCTAGCAGGCCTAGCCTTCCTTGGGGGGGAGGGATTGCTGAGGGTTGTGGGGTGGGGGGAGGGAAGTGGGGTGTGAGTGAACCAGCAGTAGCAGTGAGGAGTGGAGGTGAGCCATGGGGAACTGGCTGACTTGCTGTCTGAAGGCCAGTCCCAGTCCCAGTGCCAGTTCCAGCCCCAAGCTGGATGGGGGCTCCAGGCATGTTAAGTCAAAGTGTGAGTCTGAGGTTCATGAGGAGGCTGCTAGGGACACAGGGCCAGTGGAAACAGTGCCTGCTACCCCAAAGTCTGAGAAGTTGAATTCCGGAGCTCTCAAGCGCCACCACCTGAAGAACATCAGCGCCCCAGTGACTGCCCAAGGTAAGAAGCAGGAAATGCCATCTGCTCTTTGGGGTACCTCTGGCCTCTGCTGTCCCCAGAGTCCCCTGGGAGGGACTCCCTGCCTTGGGCTCCTTCCAGCTGGAGCCAGCTTTCCTAGGAATGGGCACCTGGGTTCCCCACCCCTGCTTCTTTCCCCCTTGCAGCCGATGTTTTTCCCTCTTTACTACCTGAGCAGCAAGGTAGGATTTTGACACTCCTGCTTGCCTGCTGACTTTCCTCACTGCTTTGTTCAGTTGAGCTTACTTGCTGGAAAAGCCACACGTGGCCAGGTTTTTCAGTTGATTATGACAGAAGTACAAGGAATGAGGGTTCCATTATATTTGAAGTAATGCAGCAAAATAAAGCATGGGGTGTCCTACCCACATGTTCATGGGGTGTGTGTGTATTTTTCTTGTTTTAAGCTAATCGCTTTTTGTTAGGTTTGCTGTGTTTCTCAAGTTTCTTCCGGAGCCATGGGTGACTCACAGTAGAGTGGAGACAATAAAGGAAAAGCTACACCATGGCCCTCTCTGCCCTCATACGGGACTGTTTCTGTGGTGCCCATCCCACACCATAGGAGGCAGTGTGGGAAACGGTACAGCCCAAGATCCTATTCAGAGCTTTTATTCTTCTTCCGGCCTTTGTGAGAGCAAAATGACCTTGTGTGCTGTAGACAAGTGCAATTAAGTCTAGCATGTTCATTTTCCTTTTTATTTTTTAAATATTTTTTTAAATAGTTTATTGATTGTTGGAGAGAGAGGGAGAGGGAGAGAGAGAAACATGGATGTGAGAGTAACATCGACCTGCTGCATCCTGCACACCACCCCTTAGGGACTGAGCCCAAAACACAGGCGTGTGCCCTTGACCAGGAATGCAACTGGCAACCTTTTGGTGCAGGGGACGATGCCCCACAAACTGCAACTCCAAGCAGGGCTACTAAGCTAGCACTCATTTAAAATGTAAATTTAAAATGGTTACTTTCCAGTTGAGTAAAGACACTTTGATTTTTAGTGAGGCATTTTAGTTGATTACCAATGAGTAGTTCCGGTCCTTTCCAGGGAACCTCATGAGCCTGGGTACTAGTGCCTGGCCAGAAACTGGTTCTCAGAGCATCAAGTCTTAGATCCTGTTGGTTCAAATGAGGTGGGTATAACTGTACAGTCAGACGCCACTACTGGGTAGAGGTTCAGATATGCAACAGCTAAACTCTTTCATTAGCTATGTTTCTCTCTCACCTGGTCTAATTTGCTTTGCCCTTTTCTTCTGTACATGGAGAGTCGTTTATTTGTACCTAATATAGGTGATATGTTAGGTCAAAAAGTAAAACTAAGTTTTAGATTTTACTCAGGGGGCTCATCTTTCCAACTAATTAAAACTATAAATTTTATTGTAAAGTGTTTAAAATGGAATAAAACTTTGTTCTCATTTGTATGTGATAGTTTCTCAGATAATCAGCCACTGTTATTTTTCTATGGCATTTGTATCAGAATTGACCAGTTAATATGTTTTATTCTTAGAACAAGGCAAGAGGAAGAACAATGATGTAAGTAAACAGTTGAAGAGTTAAGTAAGAAATTAATAGTTTGATATAAAAGTTGTCTGCCGTGATTCATAATAAAAGTAATGGGCCCAATAAAATTAGCACAGACCTCTTTTGTCCGTTTTCTAAATCTCTTCTATTTTCCTAATTACTCTAGATTGAAGGAGAATTTATTCCTCCAAATAGTGGTACTTTTAAAAACTATCCTGCCTGAAATTTCTGATTAATATGGAAAAGGTGGCTTTGCAGTGAAACAATTGAAACAAGCAAAATGATGTTTTATATAATATGTGGGTCTTTCTGATTATAGGCTACTGGCAATTTTAAAATGCTCTGTATTTTAAAAGGCATTCAGTAGATTGTCCCCCTGCCTAACCTTTCGTGTATTTGTAGGGGGTGCTGATGGGAAAGTATGACAGCATGTATAAAACTACTTTATATGAAATGGGGAAGGATGGCTCATGTGAATTAGTTTTCAAAAACAGCAAAACCAAGCATATTAAAATGATTGGTATTCTCTAATATTAAAAGATGCTACTATTTAAATTAATTATAGTGATTAGTTATAAGTATTACTTTAAGAAAGAAAATTATCAAAACATAGTTAAGGCTGTCAGTATTTGATTATGGCTGGATTGTTGGGCTCTTTACAAATCAATGGGTACTTCTCAAATAAATGGGTACTTCCGAAGTGTGTTAAAGATAGTTTGTTCTCTAAAGGTTCTCAAACCTTTTATCGTCACCTCTCCAGTACCACTGCAGATAAATTCTAAACTGTATCTGTAGTAAGATTTACCGCCCAGATGTAAATTATTTAAAGAACCTGCCAAGCACTCACACTGCTGCTTTGTCCCAGGTTCTGTGCTCAGCAGCTAAAGGTAGGTGAGGAGTCAGAGTCCTCCCTTCCCTGGAGAAGCTTAGGTTTCTATGAGAGGGGTATCCTGTAAGCAGTTGATGCGTGTGACAAGTGGCCACTCGGATGTGGGAGTGTGCAGGAGAGAAGTTGGGTGGTGTGGCTGCTGGTGACGGTAGCCTGGAGGTAGGTGGGGAGGAGTTAAGCTTGCTGGACCAGGAAGAAGAAGAGGCCTTGTAAGCAGAGCACACAGCCTGCGTGAGGCAGGATGGAGGTGAGTGTCAGATGACCAAGAGAACAGAATTAACATTTAGAAATGAGTGGAAACTATTCTCTGAGGTTCTCACTTGAGTAGTGTAATGATAGTCTTCCTTAATCATGAAGTGAGAGTTTCCTTCTGAAAGTTGTTTTATCTAGTTTTGGGGAAAGTGAGGCTCAGAGAGACGTGTGGCCCCAGCTTGCTAGCAAATGGGCAGCCCTGGCACACACACACCTCTGATCAAACATGCTTGTTTGTCTCTCTGTCTCCTGAGCTAATACTTATGACTGCCTTTCATTTATTGCAATAAAATGATCTTGATTTATTATTATATAATGCATTGCATTTATTTATAGAAAATGAACAATAGAAATATAAAATCTCAGCTGCTTTTCATCGCTTAAGGAAAAAAGAACAACAGCCCTGAAGTCTAATTCTAAACGTTTTACACTATTATAAAGGGGGTTTATAACAGGTGTTTGCCTGGTTTTATTATAGGTACTTATGAAAGCAGCATTTTATAAGCCATTCCTCAAATCTCCCCTGTGGAAGTTAGACTATCTACTGGGTTTACCATAGAGCTGCACATGATATCACACTCAAGCAGTTCATGGACTGTAAGAAAAATCTTAAAGCTTAATTGTTTGACATTTTAACCAAGAGAAAAACACACACTTTTATAGGTTTAGCATACATACTGTGACATTTCCTTGTCTTTCCCTCTTCGGTAGGACTTTCCGGGGCGCCTTACTAAGCGCTGCACGTCTTGCCCCACGGTGTTTCTCTATGATGACACAGTGAGCCAGCCGGATTTTAGCACCATCATCCAAGCGTGAGTACAACTAGGATGCCACGGGCTGAGTGACAGACCACTTTGGTAGAAGAATCCTATTTATACATAATTACAGTCACTTGATTGTCCTTCTCAGTGGCCAAGTTAAGAAACCAGTGTCAATTATCTATTGATTTCAAGGACCTAAATATGAATTTTCAATTTCCACTATACTCTTAGGATGAATGGAAGAAGGGAAAGCCATTTAGGAAATAAGAACCACCCCCAAAATATTGATATTTCTTGATGCTTTTCTATTTTTAAGACATAGTTGATCATAATGAAAAGAAGAGCTGCTTTTTATTTGATGTTTCTATTAAAAATTATTTCTTGCCATAGGAAGAGAAACTAGAGGCACCATTTTCCTCTTGGCTTAGAAGGATCTATAAATATATAAATGAGTGTGGAAAAACAATAAAAATAAAAAGTATTTATTTATGGGACATAGGCCTAAAACAGTGCATAGCACTTTCGAAGCTACTCTTGAAAGAAGGAATAGTTTGTCACCTACTGGCACCAGAGTGTATCTGCATTACAATTTAATTGTGTTTTATCTGATTTTCCACATTGTACATTTTTCCAGCGCTACTTTTGTAAGAAAATTTACTTTTCCTACCCACCAAAGGGGGATGTATCACACCAGTCTTAGGAACAACTTTTCAAATAACTTTTTTGTGGGTAAAATGTGCTCAACTGAAGTTTTAATAGGTGTATTAAATTTAATTATATTTGTAAAGATATGTGTAGATACATAAATATGTCTTCAAGACATATATACATATGTCAATGCATGTATATATAAATCACAATAGAAAAAAATGAAAGAGGTAATGTTTTGGAAACATAGCCGTAGGCAGGTTTATACTTAAACAGCCATGAACAGTGTTATGATGATGAAAAGTATTTATTAATTTCCCCATAGTCTACCATTGGAGATGAACTTTAAAAACACCCTAAGATGACACTTCTAAGCTTATTTAAGAGAGAAAATACATATACTGTCCAGCTTCCTGGCTCCCATTGGGGTTGTCCAAGGTACATTATCAGTGTCCCTGGAATCTGAATGCTGATTTTCCAGAACACAATTTGGAAAATGCTCCCTGACAGTATTAATATATTCACTTTTAATTGTATTTTTCAGCCTTAAACACATAGTTAGCTTTAAAATGTAATTTTTATAATGTACCAACTTTTTCTAATTAAATTATTAGTAACTTTTTTAGTTGCAACACCAAGTTAACAATTTAATAATACTAGAGGCCCGGTGCACGAAATTCGTGCACAGGGAGGGGAGCGGTGGTGTCCCTCAGCCCACCCTGCACCCTCTCCAATCTGGGACCCCTCGAGGGATGTCCGACTGCCCGTTAGGGTAGGATCGGGCCTAAACGGGCAGTTGGACTTCCCTCTCACAATCCAGGACTGCTGGATCCCAACTGCTCACCTGACTGCCTTCCTGATTGCCCCTAACCACTTCTGCCTGCCAGCCTGATCACCCCCTAACCACTCCCCTGCCAGCCTGATTGCCCCTAACTGCCCTCCCCTGCAGGCCTGGTCACCCCTAACTGCCCTTGCCTGCAGGTCTGGTCACCCCTAACTTCCCTCCTCTGCTGGCCTGGTCACCCCTAACTGTCCTCCCCTGCAGGCTTGATCACCCCCAACTGCCCTCCCTTACAGGCCTGGTCCCTCCCAACTGCCCTCCCCTGCTGGCCATCTTGTGTCCACACAGGGACAGCCATCTTTGACCACATGGGGGCAGCCATCTTGTGTGTTGGAGTGATGGACAATTTGCATATTTCTCTTGTATTAGATAGGATAACTTTCTTCTCACACATATAACAATAGTTGACATCAAATTGTGTTTCAGCAAAAACTGAGCCCCATCTCTCTCTAAACTCCTGAGCTTTGGGACCTATTGAGTAATCACTGAATGTTTTTATTCAGCCAAGACACTAAATCCTGGAGTAAAGAATAACAACACTCAACTTTGCATATATTCTGTAGCTTCTTTTGAATTCAAAAGACTCTGATGTTACAGAATAATTGAAAAGTAGTTGTAAAGATTAGCCATGCCCAGACAAGTAGGTTTCATGCTTCTTTCTCCAAATTAGTCTAATTCAGGAAGTGCAGTAAATTTTCATTTGCTGTCCTTCACTTTTGAAAATGGTCATTCAGCAGATTCACTATTGGTGAAACAAGGGTTTATTGAGGAAATTAATAGAGCTAACTGAGTTTTGAGAATGATTTTGAAAAATGTTCATCATGGTACATTGTTCCCAATGGCGTGCAGTCTTTATTAGAATCACTTACGAAACTTTTCTAAAAATGTATGTCTCTAAATGCATGCATTTCATCCCCCGCCCAACACAGTCTCAATGTCAAGCAGAGGAAAACTGTGAGGCATGATTACAAGGGCAAAAGCATCCAGGGAGGTTCTGCTCTCATTGCAGCTCCTGGGAGCTTTATAAACAACCCCATGTCTTCCCAAAGCCAGTGAAGGCTGCAAGTCTCTGGGTGGAGACCGGCAGTGTCTCCAGCTCCTCAGGGGATCCCAGGGAACAGCCAAGCTCAGGAGCCACTGCCTCGTTAGGGCGGAGGGGAGAGAGGGGCTCCTCGCTGTTGGCAGGACCTTGAGCAAGTCAGTTTCAGCCTTGGTTTTCTTACCTGTAAAATAGGTTGTTGAATTAAATGTCAAATAAGGTTCAGTGGTCCTTTTCCGCTTCTGTGCTTTGAATTCTGTGACTTTGACATCAACTTGAAGATGAAGCTGTTCAAAGCCCAATAGAAGTATCCATCTTGGATGCTCGCGGTGTTACAGGCCTTTTTACAGTGACTCATATTCCACAGACCCAGTTATGAAATTCAGATTTACCTTCTCTCAGTTAGCTTGAGCTCCTTTTGGACACAGAGGGCAAAAGGAAGAAGCTTATCCCTTAACTATGAGGACCCCTTTGTTGCCTATGACACCACTTCTGTGAATAACTTAAAAATCCAGTCACTTACACAGGATCTGAGGACTTACATCTGTACATAAAAATTTCATGTAATCTAATCCTATCTAATAAAAGAGTAATATGCAAATTGACCATCACTCTAACACACAAGATGGCTGCCCCCATGTTCTCAAAGATGGCTGCCCCCATGTGGGCACATGATGGCCGCCACAAGATGGCCAGCAGGGGAGGGCAGTTGGGAGGGACCAGGCCTGCAAGGGAGGACATTGGGGGTGATCAAGCCTGCAGGGAAGGGCAGTTGGGGCGGGGGGAGACCCAGGCCTGCAAGGAAGGGAAGTTAGGGGTGACCAGGCCTGCAGGGGAGGGCAGTGAGGGGCAACCAGGCTGGCAGGGGAGTGGTTAGGGGGTGATCAGGTTAGCAGGCAGAAGCAGTTGGGGGTAATCAGGAAGACAGGGAGGCAAGCAGGTGGTAGCCAGCAGTTCTGGATTGTGAGAGGGAAGTCCTACCAGGGTCGGGCCTAAATAGGCAGTCAGACATCCCTCGAGGGTTCCCAGATTGGAGAGGGTGCAGGCTGGGCTGAAGGACACACTCCTTGTGCACGAATTTCATGCACCGGGCATCTAGTTAGCAAATAAGTGTTATTAATGTTACACTGTGAAGCATTATGTTTCGTTAAAAGCATTGCTTGTGTCAGGATTACTTAAACCTACTGTTGTTACAGGCTCTTACATTTGCTATTCAATTTTCTAATAATTATGTAAAAGTGATCTTAAAGCTTTTTTTGGTACAGAGCATTTCATTTACTTTTAGGGAAATGATGGAAAAGGGGTGGGTAGGTGAATAGTGAACTAAGTCTACTGAAATGCAGGGCCTAACAACTTTTTGAAAAAGCACAACTACTGTATGGCTTAAATTTAACCACGTGGACAAATACATATAACATGTACAAGATGAAAGCTCCTATGAGTACAAGGCAAATGATGGGGGAGTGTGTACTAACATGTACAGGGTGGAGCCAAAGTAGGTGTACAGCTGTGAGTAGTTAAAATGGTTTGTTCTTGTATTCTTATTTATTAGTTACTATATCATTTTCCATACAAACAACTGTATACCTGCTTTGGCCTCACCCTGTATTATAATAATCAACAGACACATATCTTCTAAAAGCATGTTACTTAGCATTTTGGTTCACCTATTTTTGCTGAAAGCAAAATAACTAAAACAAGGGGCAAAGTGCCCATGTTGGGAATGAGGATTTCAAGGCCACTAGGCAGCTGGGATGGTCTCCCCCCTCCGACCCCTTTAAAAATTGTCCTCAAACATAATATGATAAAAACAGTTTTTACAATTCGTTTTTCTTCCACAGCATGACTATAGCCATATATGACAACATCAAGTACAGGTGAGTTTTAAAACCTGTACTGTTATTCTAGCTAACAAACGTATAATGTATCACGTTGAGTGTTAGATGATAACAGTGGATATTTTGGGGAACAAGCTGTAGCGTGATTTTTATTATATTACTAGAGGCCTGATGCATGAAATCCCTGCATGGGTAGGGTTCCTAGGCCTGGCTGGCAATCAGGGCCAATCTGTAGGGCAACCGGCAGGGCCAGTCACCTCTCGCCTGCCGCTGCCAGTCACCTCCCTCTGTGGGGCAATCATTGGGGCGATCGGGTGTCTCCCACTGGCATCCGCCTTGACTGGCCTGGGGCCTACAGGTGGGGGCAGCTCCTGCATTGAGTATCTGCCCCCTGGTGGTCAGTGTGCATGATAGCAACTGGTCATTCCACAGTTTGATCGATTTGCATATTAGGCTTTTATTATATCGGATTGAAGGGGGTTATTTGTTTATGTCTTAAGACCCATAACACTTGAGTTATTGAGGGTCCCAAAGAACATTTGTTTATGTGGGTTATATTTACTGTATTTGAAATTAAAATAGAGATTTAAAATATAAGTCTATTTTTAAAAAATTTTTTCTTTATTGATTAAGGTATTACAAATGTGTCCTTACCCCTCCCATTACTCCCCACCCTACCGCCCAACTCTTGCCCTCACACCCCTAGTGTCTGTGTCCAATGGTTATGCTTATTTGCATGCGTACAAGTCCTTTGGTTGATCTCTCCTTTGTGTTTAAACAGTTTTTATAGCATTACTGAAATTCTGAGCTAGATAATCCTTTGTTGTGGTGGATTGTCTTGCCCACTATCCTATCTAATAAAGAGGGAATATGCTAATTGACCATCATGCCCTCACAAGGATGGCAGCACCCACAGCCAATGAGGAGGAAATATGCTAACTGACTGTCACACCCTCAAAGATGGCAGTGCCCACAGCCACAAGATGGCAGCGCTCAGTCCCTCAGTCCGCCAGGGTGCCTGCCTCTGGAGTCCCCCAGTTCCCTTAGCCCCCCAGCTACCCAGGCCCCGCCCAAGGCGCAGGCAAGCCTCAGATGGTGGCTGCCCACCCGCCCAGGGCCGGCCCAAGGTGCAGGTAACCATGGCCAGGCCGAGGCTTGTGCTGCTGGCAGTGGCAGCAGCAGAGGTATGATGGGGGCATTACTTTCCCCTAATCGCTGGGTTGCCTCCTGCCCCTGAGTACTAATGGACTGCGAGAGGGAGCAGGCCAGGCTTAGGGACCTCCCCCCCGCCCCCAATGCATGAATTTTCATGCACCGGGCATCTAGTAGGATATAATGCACAAGACAATATGAAAAATAATTATTTTGCACACCAAAATGTGAGTGGACAGTGTGTCATTAATGTACGTTTTTGTAAATTTCTTTAATGTCTAGCTTAATAGAAGATAACTGATTCTTATGTATATTCTGTCTTCAATCATTTGCAATTACTTGAATCATTTTAATCTTTGTTTTGAAGAAGTATTAGGAAGAACACCCAGCCTCATGTAGCTAGGTGGCTAGAAAAGGTACATTTCCAAAGCCTCAGATAATTGTAGATATTCATTTATATTGGACCCAAATCCACAAGTGTTGGTTTCTTTAATTGGTTACAATGGAAATATAAGTAATATCCATGAACTTGTAATCAGTTCTCTGTTAATACCAATTGATCTATCTTGTACACTGAATGGATCTTCCACTTGTACGTTATGTTATGATAATGTTATGTGTTAGTCATTTGGAGAGTATTGGTCCACTTTCTTACCACAGTGTCCAAAACGCCCTTTTGTGAGTATCACCATCAGTCCCGACAGAAAAATCTTTTAAGTATTGCAAAGCTGCCAAGCAGACAAAGCAAGCACACATTTTTGCCCAGGTTGAATAGCTCAGGTGGTCTGAGCTTTGTCCCAATATGTCAAAATTATGGTTTTGACCCACGGTCAGGGCACATACAAGAAATAACCAATGAATGTGTAAAAGTAAATGGATCAATAAATCGATGTGTCTCTTTCTCTCTCTCACTCCCCGCCCCACCTCTTACTCTGTTTCTCTGAAACAAACACAAAGAACAAAAAAGACAGCCCATGTTTTCCCAGATCCTGATTTTTAGCTTGATAGCTTGATAAATATACAATTTATTTTCCCTGAAGTGACAGGCTCACTTTTTACTTTTGAGAGAATGGCAGTTGTATTCTCAAATAAAGATGTAATTGTAGGGGAAAAGTGGCTTTTTCTGCTCACAGCTAAGGCACAAGCGCTTGTCCTTAACACAACCACATTTCAGTGTGCAGAAGTGCTTGAAGCACACTCTCCCCCTATTGAGAATGTGAAAACAGGATCAATGTTTCATAATACTATTCCTTTTTATCAAGGATGTCCTTAAGTAAGGCAGAATTAGTTTCAACTGCAAGTGACAGTGAAGAATGCAATGACTGCTAGTGTTAGAGAGTGGGAATTTTTGAGCACTACTGAGGCCGTGGACTATGCCTCAGATAGAGCTGTCAGTGCTGACACCAGGCCAGGCCTTGAGATATGGTCTCATGGCCCCTTCCCACCACGTAGGCCTTCTTTCATAGAACACTGTCAGCTTTCTGAAGAACAGGATGACCCTGTGAGTAACATGGTCGTCAATGGCATGACTCTGACGTTGCTTGGGAAAAACTGTTTTGTCTGGGTTACTTGCTCTGCAAGAGCAGGATGTGGTTAATGTGCTTAAAAGTGGTCCTGCACAAAGGGTGGCGGCTGCTCTCCCGACTCCCTGGGTGGAGAATGGCAGAGCAGTCACCTGGCTAGCTCGAATAAAGGCTCTTTGCTATTGCACTGGACTCGGCTCCCTGGTGGTCTTTGGGGATCAGGAAATCTGGACATAACACTAGCACAGTGTGGTACCACTGCCTTCCTTCATGCTCACAAGCCAGTGTTGCTCATCTTTGCTTTGATACAACATTGCAAAGTCAGTGTAGACTCCGGCAATGCCTCAATGATCCCATAACATTAGTGTTGACCGCAGGGGCTTCCTGAAAGGTGGCCTAGGGGAACCTACCCTGGTGGCCTGCAGAGCTCGCTGGTTCCAATGAGCAGAGTGTTTTAGTGCGAGGGCATTTCAGTCAAAAGACTGCTCACTTTTAAATAGAAAGGCACCTTTTTAATTCAAACTTCTAACAGATACAAGAAAAAATACACACTAATAATATGATACAGGAAAATGATAAGTGGAAACACAGGAAAAAACATGAATGTCATATCCGCATGAATTAAAATTATAAAGACATTGTTGCCCAGCACTACTGCTGTATGAAGTGTCCCTGTGTGTTCCAATGTGAGCTGGAGGGATGGAAATGTATTCGGTTTGCCAGCATTGCCTGTCAGGGAGGGTCAGTGTTTTGCCGGCACCTCTAGCTGCTCACTGCAGAAAACATCGCACAGAATTTGATGTACTGAGTACAAAGAAGTCAGGAAACCCTGTTACAGAGTCCAAGACAACAGTTTGTAAAACTGCTTTGTTGAAAGTTAAGCTTCCCCCTGAACGCCCTCTCACTCCTAGATGATGTGTTACTAAGATACTAACATTTCCCGAATTAATTTTTAAATGCATTTTCTTGTTTTATAGAGTTGGAAATAGATCCTTCGATATTTTTGATGAGAGAAGGCACCCCTTCAGAGTAAGTGTCAGTTTTATTGAGGTTCTATTTGTCTCTCATAATGTGGTGTTTATTTCATACTGATCTGCTTTGAAATGAATTATTAGAAGAAAATTACTTCCTCTGGCTTGAGGTCAAAATCATCTTCTTTTCAGTCTTCTTCCCCACTGCATGTTGTCCCTAATGATTTTACAAAAGGAGTCTTGTGTGAGGGACACGTCAGTGAGAACTGAGCCACAGCTTTGTATAGTCAGAGAGCTAAAGTGAGTAAATGTGCCCCAAGTAAGTAAATATACATTTATTAATGATATGTTTAGGAGCATCAAACAATATAAATGTTTGTAAATACACCTAAAAGGTATGTTAAGACTCTTTGAAAAAACTGAGACAACTATTTAAATTTTAAACCAATTAAAATGACAGGAATTTCCAAATTGACTCCTCTGAGGCTCTGTAGCGACATGTTGCTGGTGCCTCCTATGGAGCACGGAACAGCCAGAGTCTTGGGGTCACAGGAACGTGAACATGTGTTTTCAGAGCTGGTTGCAGAGAAGAGTGACATGGGGCTCAACATGCCTTGTGAGCCTAAACATAGTTTACATTTAGGTAGAATTTATAGGGAGGGTTGCGGGGGGGGGGGGTGAGAACATACATAACTATATTCAGGTTGTCCCTGTATTTGTGTCCAATAACTGGTGAGTAGAGAATCAGTGTTGTTTAAGATCCATTGTTTATATGTCAAAGACTAAAAGACATGTCACCCAATCAAAATTATTTAGGGCCAGGTGGGCACAGTGGAAGGCTGCTAGCATGCGAGTTCTTACATATTTTCTTCAGTGGGCACTTATATTGCCTGTTCTCTTTCAGCACGAAGTGATCATACAGGCCAACTTTTTTCATGACCCTGAACCGAACGTTGTCTACCGATTTGTCTGTGCCCTTTTCAGTGCTGAGCATCTCACTGCTGAGTGTGCGATTGTGACTTTGGTAAGACAGCTCTTCCAGAGGCTGCTTGTCTGTCCTGTGCACAGGCTGTGGTCCTGCTTTGCAAACCAAAGTAGGTTCCTGAAATGACCCTCAGAACTTGATTAAGAGAAGCTATTAAAGGAAGTAAACCACACACAGCGGGGCTAAATAATCATCGGGATTGAAAATGTTCCCATTGCTGTTTCCGTCACAAACAATTGCTATTGAAGACATGAGGGGAGATCTCCGTTTCTTCCCCCAACTCGCCATCCCGTGTCACCCCCTGACCCACAGGAGACACAGGCACATGCAGTGCACACGCACATACAAGGTGTGCTGGTTGGGTAGGATGGAGGCAGTAACAAACCATCCGGCCTTGAGACAAACTTAATCAAGGGGGAGAGCTAAGTAACACATTGGATTGGAGAGAACATCTGGGTTGGAAGAGAGCGAGTTTTTGTGGACACGTTAAGCTTTGCTCCTGGGAGCCAACGGAGAAGCAGTGTCTCTTAATTGTTTAAATAGAGGGAATTAGAGGAAGAATCTGAGCTACAGATGGGGAAGTAAGAGTAGCTGTTCACATGCAGAAAAAGCATGAGAATAAAAAGTGGCAGGAGAGAGAATGAGGCAAAGAGCAGGCATCCCGTGCATACTGATGGGCTGAGCACCCTCTTGGCAGCATTCATCAGCTGGACCACACTCTCGAGAAGCTCCCTTTTCTGGGCTTCTCTGGTTGTTCTCTCCTGGTTTTCCCACCCCTCTAGCCACTTCCGGGGACTTGTCCCTTCTGTGCTCATAGTCCTTCCAGGTCTGCGCTGAGGTTAGAAAAGAGAACGGGTAGAACAACATTCATGAAGACAGAGCTTATATTCTAGTGAGGAAGACATACTAGCTTTTTAATGAGTGTTTTTAAAGAGATGAACACGTCAGATGGTGTAAGCACCAAGAAAACAAAGCAGGATGAAGTGGTAAGGTGATCACAGGGATTTATTCTTTTAGGCAGAAAGGTCAGAAGAGCCTCTTTAAAGAGGAAACATTGGAGCCGTGCCCTGGCTGAGCTGAGGAAGATGAGGGGCTCTGGCATTGTAGGCAGGGCGGCCAAGGCACGCTTCTGAGACGGGCACATGCGTTGTGTGTTCAAGGAAGAGTGAGGAGTGGCCCGTGTGGACAGAGTGCGGAATGAGGAAAGAAGATGAGGTCACAGATGGACAATATCCTATCTTATAGGGCCTGGAGGCTTGCAGGCCACGGGAAGAAGTTACATTATATCTGATGGATGGGAAACCTTTGGCAGACATTGAGTTGCGGGTGAAGTGCTCTTAAGGAAAGAGGCTATTCTGGCTCCTTGGGGAGAAGAGACTGTTGTTGGAAGTCCGAGTGGAGGCAGTAAAGTCAGGAGTCAGTAAGAGTGATGCAGGTGAGAAGTGGCCAATGCACTGGAAAGCGGTCAGATTCCCACAGCTAAGGGGAGGCAAGAATTGCTAACAGATTGGAGCACGCTAGCTCAAGTGGAACCTTTTGGTCCCAGCAACTAGGCAAGTGGCAGTGCCCTCTATGCTGATAGGGCGGCTTGGGGAGTGGGCAGTGCGGATGAAGAGCTGTGGTTTGTATTGCGTAGGCTCCGATGCCCTTAGCAATAGCAGTTTCAGTGGAGGGATAGCGCCAGGGACAGACTAAAGTGGGTGAAGGAGGCAATGGGAGGTGAGAAGCAGCATCAAGCATTGACCCTGAGCAAGATGAGAGAAGCATTCTAGGGACTTGGTGTGGCAGCAGGGGACCTAGGTAAACACATTCACACTGGGGGCATCTGGGCAGACAGGGAGGATTCTTCAAAAAGAGGCGAGGGTGGGAACAGTGTTCTGCAGAAGTGGGCTGGGACCGACTTCACTGATAGAAGGTCCGCTTCGGTGAGAAATCTCAGTTCCACTGCCACGGGAGGGCAGGTGGGGTGAATGGGCGAGTAATGGCGCACACTGAGTCTGCCAGTACAGGTGGCGGGAAGTCGGGAGGCTGTCGGTGTTGTGCAAGGTACTCTAATCATTCCCGTCAAGTAGAGTTAATCTGTAAGTAGCTCCTTCTTAGGACAGCTGCGAATGCTGAGTTTTGAGGAATGGGCGCAGCATTTCCCTGAGAACACATCAGGTTCAATAAGCATTTGTTTTTGAAAACACAGTGGAGTTTGGCAAATCTCTGCTGTCAGAAACCTTCAGACAGTAAACATTTTTTAAAAATTGAACTTTTTTCTTTTTGTCAAATGGCATATACACTCTTCTGAAAGGCATGCTCTGAGGTAACAAGAAATCACAGCTTAGCTCTATGACCTACTGGGCTGCTACCTCGCCCAGTTCTCTGTAGAGGAGACGCTGAGTACATGTCAAAGGCATCATGAGCCTCCCAGGCTGCCTGGCAGGGTTAGAGGAGCCCCAGGGACACAGAGCCTGGCAGCTCTGTCCCCCCCTTGAGACCAACAGCATTGCGTGCGCCTCAGATTATGTGAGACAGAGACGCTGTGCCCACAATGACCATGGAGATGTGAGCATGAGGGGCATGAGGAGGACTGCCTGGGTTTGCCGTGTTCCTCACAGAGGCACTAAGACAGGAACAAGGGCAGTTGCACAGGCCAGCCTGCAGCTCACCTGTTTGTACTGCCTGTCCTGCTGCCCCACACAGCAGCCACTGGGAGGCGACCTGGGCTCCAGTTTTTATCTCCTGCTTGTCCCCCCAAAGGGCTAGTTACTGTGAAAAGATAGCAGTGTTTCTGCTTTACCAGGGATTTACATATTCCACTGTTATGTAAGATCACCGTAGAAATATGAGCCAGGTAGGACGCATTGCACCTGGTAGGCACTCAAGTGTTTGTTGAACAACTTGAATCGATACTGAGCCTCTATGTGCTCCCTTTACCAGAGGAAAGGTAATAATAGCCCCATACATTGCTTCAGTATGTCCATTCATTCCTCTGGCCAAAAATTGGGCTGAAAGTTCATATGGACAAAGTAGGTAACAGAAATGTCAGGTTTACAACTATGACTTGGCCTCTGGCTTTGGCTGGCCAAGCAGTGTCTGTAGAACCTAAGGATAAAAGGTCTTTAACACTGGCCTATGTGGCTCAGGGGTTAGAGTATCAGCCCTCTCACTAACGGGTCACAGGCTCCATTCCTGGTCAAGGGCACTTACCTGGGTGGCAGGTTCCATTCCCTGTCCCAGACAGGCAAGGGCAGTGGCAACCAATCATTGTGTCTGTCTCATATCAATGTTTTTCTCCCCCTGCCTATCTCTATCTCTGCCACCCACCACCTTCCTTCCACTCTCTCTAAAAATCAAAGGAAAAAATTTCCTCCAGTGAAGAGTAATCAAAAAAAAAAAAAAAAAGGAATTTTAAAAATGGATCAAATCTGTCATTTCCCACAGTTGTTATCATGGCACTTACACAATCTACTTTTGCAGATTTACCTGGAAAGGGTTATGTGTTATGCAATTATTGACATGTGTCCCACTAATTGGAAAAGAATACTTTTGGGAGCTGCTATTGTTGCCTATGAGTTATGGGACAAACAGGCTCTGTGGGATGTGCCCTACTGCCAGCTCATCCATAACATCATTACAGTCGAGGACATGTGAGTTTGTAAGGTTTTGGTAAACCTCCTAACCCTTTTCCCATACCTATTTTGCCCCCATAAAGTTTACATGTTAAGAAATATTTTTAAAGTTTATATTGTGCAGAGAACTGAAATAGGCATAAAATTATATACTTCTTTCTATCTACCTTTCCTATACCAATTCATATTCCTGGTCATTAATTAGTAGGTCTTGATGTATTGTTGTAAAATGTGCATGGTATTTTGAAATGTGTTTCTCTGGGTTTTTTTTTACATTTTACAAGCTAACTACAGAACAACAGTACAGTAACTATCTTTGTGGCTTTCTTAAAGCCATCTCCCAGTTCCAGTCTAGTTTTAAGGGACAGACACTGGCTTTGAAATAAATGTTTGATGCTAAATTTTAGGGCCTCTAGACTATTGAGGGGTTACAGCTTAAAGCTGACCCACACATTTCACTGGTCTTTCCCTCCTTTTCATCTGAAGTTCTGTTGTTCAGAAAACCATGGAAGAAAACTGGGCCCATTTAAAGGTTTCAGGCCTCTGTGCTCTCCTGCCCTTTTAAGAGAATTGCATGTGTTTACAAATAGGTCTGATGACTTTGGAAGCTCCTACCTCTCAGGCAGCAGAGAAGCCTCACTGGGCATCACCCAGGGCCCACCCCATGCGAGAGTTTCCCGGGCACTGAGCAACCACAGCAGTGCCTTGTGGGGGCCATAGGTTAACCATGCGGGGGCCCGTCTGAGATGGCATGTGCATGAAAAGTGAAACACTAGCGTCACGGAGGGCTTTCGGTCTGGCCACACTGACTGCTGTGGAGGGCTCTGGGGGTGGTCGGCGGCATGAGCCACAGAGGTATCTCCATCAGACTCTCAGAGCGCTCACTTGGCTGACAGTGAGAGTGTCTTTGTGGGTGGCATTTAGAATCAGGTGAAGGCACACCTCTCGACTATGCTGAAGAGCACAGGAAGGTCAAGATCCTCACGGGCAGAGGCAAGAGTTTGGTTTGGAACCTTTGCTCATAACTCTGGATGCCTCTCATGCAGAATCACCCAAGTGCATATTGACAGCTGTATGGAGGCTACTGGGGCCTCAGGGAAGAGACAGAGATGGCCACCAGCTGGCAAAGTGGCTTTTTGGTGAAGACGACCCCTTTGATAACAGTGCAAACTGAGGAGTCACGGTGCCCTTGCTGGCAGCCATCTTGGCAGCCAGTTTGACAGCAAATGATAACTGAAATAAATGGGAGCACTTTAGGAAGTTGCAGAAGCTAAAGTGACTTTGGTCAGCACTGTCGTCAGTCTTCAAAGCGGTCCCTTGAAGGTAGGAAATTTTATATTCGTGCCCCACGATGATGGCCGCTGACCTTTTCTCAACACCTGCAGCTCAGCTGCCTGGGCTCTGGTTAGAGGTACAGCATCAGGGAACTGCAGGGCAATGTGTGGGTTCTCACTCCTGGGAGCTCCGTGGGCAGTGGGGGCGGGTCTGGGGCCAGGATGGCTAGTTGTAAACAATGCTTTTTGTGCATGAACAGAGGCACACGGGAGCTCTGTGTACACTAGGCTGCTTTTGTTTATGACCTTTGCAGGTTGGAAGGCTTTACACCAGTGTTGAGTGTACATTGGTTTCGTCCCCCTGCTGTTGACTACCATTTGGAATGGTCACATTTTGTATCTAAATTGAAAGTTCATGTCTATCAGCTTTTCTTAAAACTTCCCAACATCTATGTGTGTTTTTAGGTTATTAAAAACACAGTATTTCTCTCTGTCTCTCCTTGTCTCTTCCACTCTCCCCAAAAAAAAAAAAAAAAAACAATGAAAAAAATATCGTCGGGTGAGGATTTCCCTTCAGAAGCATAAATAAAACGGAGCAGCTGATATTCAGAAAATTTTACTGTAAATAGTAGGCTGTTCAACTCACCATTTAAAAATAAATAAAAAATACCCCCAGCTGGTTTGGCTCAGTAGATAGAGCATAGAGAAAGGTCATAGGTTTGATTCCGGTCAAGGGCATATGCCCGGGTTATGGGTTCGATCCTCAGTGGGGAACTTGCAGGAGACAGCCGATCTATGATTCTCATCATGGATGTTTCTTTCTCTCTCTCCCTCTTCCTTCCTTTCTGAAATCAATAAAAATATATTTTAAAAATAAAATAAATAAATAACCAGAAGATGCATATTCTGTAGTCATGCTTTCCTTCCATGATTAAACGCCTATTAATAGACCTCTGATAATCCTATGAAGGGGCTGTATTTGTACACAATTAAAAGATAGCACTGGAGAAAATATAGCAGCAATAGTAAAGTTTATTTCTTCCTGTAGGAAGTAAGTACTGAATAGCTGGTTATCGAAACATAATCTGATTACGTGTCTATATGAATAGGAAAAATTTTAGAAATAGGTTCTTTTTGGTTGAAAGTTAAACAAATAAGAAAACCTTCTATCAGCTCCTATTCTACTGCTCTCCAGACAGGAGAACATCCGCTTTCATTGAACTGTCCAGTGGGTAGCATATTAAAGCCTTAAACTAAGAAAACAGGTTTGTCAGAATTTAAGCCTCTCTCATGACTGTTCTGGTGTTTGTCATTTTTATAGAATTAACTCTATCACAGGAGTGCTGTGCAAGTAGAACAATTACTCTAATTTTATATTTATTTATTCAGCAAGTGACAGGAGTCCATCACATAGCAAACACTGCTCCCAAATTTCCTTTCACACTTTATTGGAGTCACCCCTGTGGGCAGGCTCGCCTTCTGCTCAGGCAGGGGCAGGGGTGCTGAGCAGGCAGGAGGCAGCCCCACGTGGGAGAGCACGGTTGCAGTCTGACCATCAGAGGTCAAGTCCTAAAGAGGGCTTAATCCAGCCAGGTCACCTATCTTTCATGTTTCTGTCTCCATAGTTTAAAAAGTGCAGCCTGGACTGTCATAGGGACGATTTCTCATCCCAGTGGGGATGAGGTGAACAGAAACTTCCCTTTTGTTTTCTGCTGTTAGTCCCATGCACTGAGTGGGGGAGGGGTCCCCTTTCCCATAATATGTGGCCGATTTATTTATTTATGTATGTATGTATGTATGTATTTATACTTGAAGAAACCTTATTGCCTCAAGAGTGTTGCCCCCTCAGATAGTAGTGGTGGCTTCCGATGGATCCATTGTTGCCCTGGTGATGTGCCCGCTTCCTTTGTTGGTACTTCTATACTTCCACAAGCCCCTTCCTGTGATGGGCCTGGTGAAAATGCCTGCAAGTTTTTTAGGGCTAAGAAGCAGCACACATCATTCCTTTCCTCTGAACACGACAGCAGACCCTGGTCAGTGAGCCAGAAGCATGAATCCACAGCTGCACTCAAGGGACTCTGAGCCCCCCAGTCAGCAGCAGGAGAACAAAAGGGAGCGGTCACCTCTTCACACTTCTCCCAACTCCAAGTGCCGGGATGCAGGAAGGACCTCAAAGAGCTGCACCTTGTTTGATGGTTAGAGTCTTAGTACAGCTGGGTAACCTTGACTTGTTTCTAAACAAATTCAGAGTCATCCTAGTAGCTCAGAATGATACCTTTGAAGATAGCCCAGTTGACTAAAGTTGTTCTGTGTTGGTTTTGTCTCCTCCTCGCCCCTAGGAATGAGATAGAAAGATATTTTTTACGTTTCATTCGGTTTGATATTAAGATTACTTACTATAAGTATGCCAGATATTACTTTGACCTTCTAACCTTAGCCGAAGAAAACAACATGGTCGATCTATTTGAACCTTTTTGCAAAGTAGAGCACTGAACCCAGAGGTAAGGCTGTGGAATCACTAAGTGGGGTTTTCTATCTGTCACCTAAGCCAATATCTGTTGATAAATTCTATGAAACAACAATTCGGAAAATGGAAAGCTTTAAAAAATTAGCACATTAAATAAGAGCTTATTAACTCTTTCACATCATATATCTTTTTTTTTTTTAATATTGCAACTCCTCCTTTACTATGGTGCCATTCTCAGAATGTCCACAAGAGAGCATTAGTGCAACTTCTTCCTTACTAGGGTGCTGTACTCAGAATTATGGTGCCATTCTCAGAATGTCCACAAGAGGGAACTATTGCATCTAATCCCTCACTAGGGTGCTGTTGTCAGAATGTCCAAAAGAGTCACCATTGCAACCCCTCTCTGCAGAGCAAGAGCCCTCTAGGTCGCTCAGTAGGGTTTTCTTTAAAAAAAAAAAAAAAGAAAAGATTCACAACTGAAATGGACACATTTAAAATGGACGCTTTCTGTAGTACCTTCGTGGCACTTTAGAATAAAATGTTATCTACAGTAATTAACGTGCAAGTGAAATAGTTCCTTATGATGCTTCAATCATTAGACCTCCCTACCTTCCAATAAAGTACAGCATATGCCTATGTCATTAAAATATGCTTAGAGTATGTAATAACTAATGAAAATTGGATACAATTTGAATAGCTCACAAAACATTGATTTTTACCCAAGTGTATGTTTAGTATGTTTAAGGAAAATGTACAGGCAACAGATGATATTGTTGTTAGGAGCCTGTCACACCCTTGACACCATTGAGAACCCAGAATTTAAATAATTCTAAATTCCTTTGTTCTGGCAATCGAATTGTAGCCCTTCAGGGACTTCCCTTAGTGAGTTTGCAGAAAGAGGCATCCACAGGACCTGGCAATGTAGACCTCAGCTACCCAAAGGGACAGGAACTGTATGCTATGTAAAGGAGTGTGAACGGGTGGCTATCGATGCTTTTTTTAAAGGTTGGCACCCTTTTTTAAATTGTGCCTTCTTTGTATTTTGTTTCCTTTCCTAGGCTATTTCCAGATGCCATCGAGAAAAAGACCTGTGCAGAGCTGCTATAAAAAGATCTCTTAGTGCTGACAATGTTATTGGCGTGCAACGCACCAAAGCCATGCTCTCTAAAGAAATGAGGGGTTGTAACACCATGAGACCCTCATCTACAAAAACTACAGAAGTACCACCTCTCCTTCTAAAAAGCAGTGGTAACAAGCAGTTAAAGAAACAAAGGAGGGCCCTGACCAATTTGCCTCAGTGGTTAGAGCATCAGCCCACTTCACCTCAGAGTCCTGGGTTCGATTCCCAGGCAAGGATGTGTAACTGGGTTGCAGGTTTGATTCCTGGCCTCAGTCCAGGCCCATGTAGGAGGCAACCAGTTGATGTCTCTCTCACATTGATGTTTCTCTCTCTCTGTCCCTCCTCTCCTCCCTGTCTTCTCCTGTCCCTCCCTTTCCCCATCCCTCCCTTCCACTCTTTCTAGAAAGTAATGGGAAAAATATCCTAGTGTAAGGATTAGAAAAGAAAAAAAAAGACAGGTATAAACAGGTTTCCCTCAAATCTTAGGGCAATTTAAACTTTGATATTGTGTGCTTCGGCATCCAAGGCACCCCTGCAGAAGTATAAATGCTACAAATTTATAAAACAAAATTTAAAATTTAATTAGAAAACTTAGCCAGAGAGATCCAAGATGGCTGTTAGGAAAATGTAGGTAATCACCGCCTCCCACAACTACATAAAAATTACAGCTAAAATACAGGACAACCATCATTCAGAATCACCTGAAATTTAGCTGAATGGCAGTCCTACATCTAGAGAAGTAAAGAAGATTGACTCTGGTAGGAGGGGCGAAGGCATGGAACTGGATGGTCTGACACCCATCAGAAAAGCAAAAAGAAAACAGATTCCAAAAATATGAAGATTGTGTAAGGAGCCCCTGGGACAACTTCAAGGGTACCAATATTCACATCATGGGGTGGCTGGAGGAGGAGAGAGAGAGCAAGTTATTGAAAATCTGTTTTAAGAAATAATGACAGAAAACTTCCCCTACCTGGCACAGCAAGTCCAAAACAAGAGGAACCCAAAGAGGCCCACAGCAAGACACATCATAATTAAAACGCCAAGGATTGAAGACAAAGAATCTAAAGAGCAGCCAGAGAAAAGCAGTTAGTGACCTACAAGGGAGCGCCCATATGACTGGCAGCTGATTTCTCAACAGAAACTTTGCCAGAAGGAGTTGCAAGAAATATTCAAAGTGATGAATAACAAGGACCTACAACTGAGATTACGCTACCCAACAAAGCTCTTTTAGATTTAAAGGTCAGATAAAGAGCTTCACAGACAAAAATAAAGCTAAAGGACTTCATCATCACCAAACCAGTATTACATGAAATGTTGAAGGGTATTCTTTAAGAAGAGGGCGGGGGGGGGGGGGAGGAAGAGAGAGAAGGGGAAAAGAGATAAAAAATATGAGCAATAAAATGGCAATAAATACATATCTACGAACAGTTGAATCTAAAAATCAAAATAAACAGGGAATATACTGAACAAGATAAACTGATGAATAAAATAGAACCGGAGGAGTGGGTGAAAGTTCTAGTGGGTTGAGGTATGGGCGGGGAGGGGGGGGGCAGAGGGGGGGAGCCGTTATGGGAGCTGGAACTGCCGATTAATCCTGATCAAGATGACAACCTCCCAAAAGCACCAAGACTTCGTGGCAGAGCCCATGGGGGAAAAGCCAGTGGGGAGCCTGGCGGGCATTGGTGAAGTCCTGGGCAAGAAGCTGGAGGAAAGGGGCTTTGACAAGGCTTCTGTGATCCTCGGCCAGTTTCTGGTGCTAAAGAAAGATGAAGACCTCTTCCAGGAATGGCTAAAGGACACGTGGCGACAATGCCAAGCAGTCCCGGGACTGCTTTGGGTGCCTTCCAGAGTGGTGTGGCGCCTTCTTGTGATTCTCTCTGAGGAGCCCCCAATCCCTGACACCAGCCTGGAGTCTCCAGGGTTTGCAGCTGAGTGGGGGCTGCTCCCTTGTCCTCTGCAAAGGCAACGATTGCTGTCTGCTCACCACCAATGTCCTCCGGGTCTTTGGGGGAGTTCTCTCCCCTCACCTTTTCACCTTTTTTGGAATTCTCACTCTTGCACACATCTCCCTTCTCTTTCCCCTGCCAGTTTCAGGTCAATAACCAGCTTTTCTGAGTGGATTTCTGGCCCCTACCCTCACCCCTGGTCTTTTTAATGACATTTGGCTTCTCTTTTGGCAAAACAGTCTCTGTCCATATGAAGTTTTTTAAATCAATAAAGTCAGTGGCCTTCCAAAAAAAAAAATAGAACCGGAGGCATGAATACATGGAACAGACTGTAGAATCTTAGAGGGAGAGGGGGGAGTGGGGCTGGGAAGAGATGAACCAAAGATCTTACATGCCTATATGCATTACCCATGGACTCAGACAATAGGATAGTGAAGGCCTGGGGCAGGGTGGGAACCAGGTGGAGGTGGGCAATGGTGGTGGGGAGGGAACGTCTGTAATACTCTCAACAATAATAACTTAAAAAATTATAAAAGTTTAATTATATTTCTCTTATTTAGTTTTGTAAGTTGTAACTATTAAGTTTTTAATTTTCTGTTTCAGCCCCCTCTTGAAGATGGCAGCAATTGGCTAAAACAAAGAAATTTAAATATTAAACATTATATTTGTTTCAGCTGTCATTGCATGAAACAAAATAGTTTAATATTTAAATATTAAAGATATCAAACATTTTTCATTCAGCCATCTTTGGCCGAAACAAAAACTTGGTTTTAAATATTAAATTTTTGTTTCAGCCACAATTGACAAAGAATATTAAAATTTTAATAGTAAACATTTTTGTTTCTACCAATAATTGCATCTTTAAAAGGGGTCCAAAACGATTAACATTAAAAGCTAAATATATAAAATTTATCAAACTAAGTTTAAAAGAAATTTAAAACATATCATACACAAAAACAAACTCAAAATGGTTAAAGGACTTAAATGTAAGTCAGGAAACCATAAAAATCCTAAAAGACTCTATAGGTAGCAAAATAGCAGATATATGTCATAGCAATATCTTTATAGACATAGCTCCTGGGGCAATGGAGACTAAGGAGAAAATAAACAAATGTGACTACATCAAAATAAAAAGCTTCTGCACAGCAAAAGAAACAATCAACAAAACAACAAGACCGCCCACTGCATGGGAGAACATATTTGCCAATGATATTTCAAATAAAGGTTTAATCTCCAAAATTTACAGAGAATTCATACAACTTAACAAAAGGGAGATAAATGATCCAATAAAAAAAAAATGGGCAAAGGATCTAAATGGACACTTTTCTAAGGAGGACATACAGAAGGCTGAGAGACTTATGAAAACAAGCGCAAAGTCACTGATCATCTGAGAGATGCAAATCAAAACGACAATGAGGTACCATCTCACACCTGTCAGAATGGCTATCATCAACAAATGAACAAAGGACAAGTGCTGGCGAGGATGCAGAGAAAAAGGAACCCTCGTGCACTGCTGGTGGGAATGCAGACTGGCGCAGCCACTGTGGATGACAGTATGGAGTGTCCTCAAAAAGTTAAAAATGGAACGCCCATTTGACCCAGTGATCCCACTCCTAGGACTATAGCCCAAGAAACCAGAAACACCAATCAGGATATAAGCACCCCTATGTTCACAGCAGCACAATTTACTATAGCTAAGATTTGGAAACAGCTTAAGTGCCCATCAGCAGATGAGTGGATTAATAAACCATGGTACATTGACACAATGGAATACTACGCTGCTGTAGAAAAGAAGGAACTTTTACCATTTGCAACAGCATGGATGGACCTGGAGAGCATTATGCTAAGTGAAATAAGCCAGTCAGAGGAAGACAAATATCACATGATCTCACTCATACGTGGGATATAATGATCAACATAATTTGATGAACAAGAATAGATCCAGAGACAAATGGGAGGGGGGGGGGAGACGCGGTTAGAGAGCAACCAAAGGACTTGAATGCATGCATATTAGCATAAACAATTAACACAGTCACTGGGGCAGTGGGGGCTTGCCTGGGGTGGCAATGGCTGGGGCGGGGGGGAGGCCAATTGGGGGAAAATGAGACATATGTAAAACTTTAGACAAAAATAAATAAATAAGTAAATAATAAGAAATTTAAACTTTACAATGATGTTTCATAAATCTGTAGCATTTATACTTCTACAAGTGCCAAAGCTTAAATTGCACTAAGACTTTAAGGGAATACCTTGTCTTTTTATGGAAATGTCCTCTTCTTTTAAAATAGTTCTTTGAAGTGGAGATCTGAGGACCAAACTGGAATTACAGCTGAAATATACAGGAGCGATTTTCAAACATTTTCCTCTCATGGAATACTTAAACTAAATACCAAAATTCTGCACACACACCAAAAAGCATATTTCCTGCCTGTTTGACAAAGCTAATGTATATAATGTTTAGTCACTAATGCCAAACAGGTATTCGTCCGTTGGCTATTGCCTTTTTTTTTTTCAATCTGAGGCAGTGCTTCTCAACCTTTCTAGTACCGCGACCCTTTAATACAGTTCCTCATGTTATGGTGACCCCCAACCATAAAATTATTTTCGTTGCTACTTCATAACTATAATTTTGCTACTGTTATGAATCATAATGTAAATATCTGCGTTTTCCGATGGTCTTAGGCAACCCTGCTAGCGGTTCTCAAACTGTAGGTTGTGCCCCACAGTTTGAGAACCGCTGCTGTAGAGCCAGTGCACTCCCACAGGGGGAGCGCACTCCCACAACTGACAATTGTGCACTCGCACAGGGGAGCGCCACTCAGCCAAAAGCCGGGCTCACAGCTGGTGAGCGCAGGGGCGGGAGCCTCTCCCACTTCAGCAGCAGCACTAAGGATGTCTGACTGCTGGCTTAGGCCCGCATCCCCTGAGGGCTCCTGGTCTGCAAGAGGGTGCACAGATCTTATGCACTGGGTCTCTGGTGTGTGTGTGTGTGTGTTGTGTGTGTGTGTGTGTGTGTGTGTATATATATATAATTGGAATCCCCAAAGCAGGTTGGAGGAGGAGGAAATGGTGATACAAAATATTTCCCAAATATTAAACAAAATGAAGAGAGTGGAGCAACACCTATAAAGGGCTGAAAGAAAAATATTGTCAACATAGAAATCTTTTAATGATACAGACTTTTTCTGTTATATAAAACCTGAGAATATTCCTCCCCTGCAAAGCTGCACTACAAAATTGTGAGAAGTCCCTCCCACAGAAGAATGATGGGACCCAAAGAAATCTGATACTACTAGAGAGAACAAAGGTCTCTAGAAACAATAACTAGATGGGCAAATATAAAATCATTTTCTCATTTTAAAAATGGCACTAAAATAAGAAAAATAATAACATGATGAAAAGTTCTGGAAATGGATAGTGGTGGTGATGGCACGGCCTTGTAAATATACTTAGTGCCACTGAATTGTACACTTAAAAGGATTAAGTGGTAACCTTGTTATACTTTAATTTTATTGTTGACACTTTTATAGCTGTCCCCATTCTCCCCTCTTTGCCCACCTCTACCCAGCCCCCATTCCTTCTGGCCATCTCCACACTGTTGTCTGTGTCACAGGGCTATGCATATATGATCTTTGGTTAATACCTTCCCCTTCTTTCATCCAGTCCCGCCTCCCCCAACCCCGCTGCCAGCTGTAGGTCTGTTCCCTGCACCCATGCCTCTGTTTCTATTTCGTTTATCAGTTCATTTTGCTCATTAGATTCCACATATAAGTGAGATCATATGGTATTCGTCTTTCTCTAACTGGCTTATATCACCTAGCACCCTAATCTCCAGGTCCACCCATGCTGTCACGAAAAGTAAGACATCCTTCTTTTTATGGCCATGTATATCCCATTGTGTAAAGGTACCAAAACATTTTTTATCCACTCCTCTACTGATGTGCACCTGGGCTGTTCCCACATCTTGGCTGTAGTAAACATCGCGGCTGTGAACAGAGGGTGCACGTATTCTTCCCAAGTGGTGTTTCAGGATTCTTAGGATATCTTCCCACAAGTGGGATCACTGGGTCAAAAGGTAGTTCCATTTTTAATCTCTCTCTCTCTCTCTCTCTCTCTCTCTCTAAATATATATATATATATGTATATATATATATATATACATATATATATACATATATATATATATACATATATATGTATATATATATGTATATGTATATATATGTGCCTAAGCGACCATTAGGACTGAATGACCAGAACGAGCAGTTGCTATGATGCACACTGACCACCAGGGGGCAGATGCTCAATGCAGGAGCTGCCCCTGGTGCTCAGTGAGCTCGCACAGCCAACCTCCTGCAGCTGGTGGCGGCCTTCAGCGTCTGTTCCTTCTGCACCCGGCTGGCGACTGTCACCTCCTCTCCCGACCCAGCCAGGGCCTTCAGTCCCAGGCTGGGAGGGGAAACCAGGGGTGGGTGGCAGTGGACACGGCTCTTTCCCAGGGAGGCTGAGGGCCGGGGCCCTCCTCGGGGCCAACCTCCCATGCCCTGTCCCTTCCCCTGGCCAGCAGTCCCCCATCAGCCCGGCTCTGATTGGCCCTGATCACTGTCCAGGCCTAGGGACCCCACCTGTGCACAAGCTCGTGCACCAGGCCTCTAGTTTTTTAAATAAAACTCCTTATGTTGTCCACAGTGACTGCATCAGTCTGCATTTCCTCCAACAGTTCACAAGGGTTCCCTCTTATCCACATCCTCGCCAACACTTGTTTATTGATTTATTGATGATAACCATTCTGGCAGGTGTAATGTGCTACATCCTTGTGGTTTTAATTTGCATCTCTCTGATAACTAGTGACTTGGAGTATTTTGTCATTTATATATTAAACATCTGTATGTCCTTTGTGGAGAAGTGTCTCTTCGGGTCTTTTCCTGTTTTTATTTGAATTGTTTGTCTTCCTGGTGTTAAGTTGCATGAGTTCTTTATATATTTTAGAAATTAACCCTGTATCAGATATATTATTGGCAAATATGTTCTCCCCATACAATGTGTTTCCTTTTCATTTTATTGATGGTTTATTTTGCTGTGCAGATGTTTTTTAGTTTGATGTTTATTTGTTTTATTTGTCTATTTTTTTATTTTTCCCTAAGTTTCCCTGGCTCTAGGAGACATATAGGAAAAATGTTTTATTGCCTATGTAACAGGATTTTTACGGTTTTGTAACTTACATTTAAGCCTTTCATCCATTTTGAGTTTATTCTTTTGTAAATTGGAGATCTCGTTTGGGGTTTTTTTGCCTGTACCTTTGCAATATTCCCAACACTAATTATTGAAGACACTCTTTTTACTCCATTGTATGCTTTTGCCTCCTTTGTCAAATACTAACTGCACATAAAGGCGTGGGCACTCTGTTCTGTTCAATTGATCTGTATGCCTGTTCTTGTGCCAATACTACAGTTGCTTTGTAGTATGGTTTGATACCCCCTATTATGATCCCTCCAACTTGGTTCTTCTTCCTCGAGGTTGATGAGGCTATCTGGGTCCTTTTTGTTCCAAATATAATTCTGGAATATTTGTTCTAGATCTGCAAAATCTGCCATTGATATTTTAATAGGAATGGCGTTGAATGTATAGATTCCTATGGATACTGTGGACATTTTAATGGTGTTAATTCTTCCAACCCATGAACGTGGTACGTGCTTCCACTTATTTGCATCTTCCTCCGTTTCTTTCTGCAGTGCCCTATAGTTTTCCAAGTGCAGGTCTTTTACCCACTTGGTTAAATGTAATCCCAGGTACCTTATTTTCTTGTTGCAATAGTAAGTGGGATTGCTTTCCAAGTTTCTCTTTATGACAGTTTATTATTGGTGTATGAAAATGCCACTGATTCTGAAGATTAATTTTGTATCCTGCTACTTTGCAGAATTTGTTAGTTAGATCTAGTAGCTTGGTGGTGGAGTCTTCAGTGTTTTCTAGCTACAGTACCATGTCACCTGTGAATAATGGCAGTTTTACCTCCTCTTTTCTAATTCGATGCATTTTATTTCTTCTTCTCCCGTGTTTGCTGTGACTAGAACTTGCATATTATGTTGAATGAGAGTGCTGAAAGCGCACATTCCTGCCTTGTTCTTGTTCTTAAGGCAAATGCTTGTAGTTTTTACCCATGAGTATGATGTTAGCTGTGTTTGTCACATATGGCCATATTATATTGAAGTATGTTCCCTGTATTCCCACTTTGCTGAGAGTTTTTATCATAAGTGGGTACTAGGTTTTGTTAAATGCTTTTTCTGCATCTATTCATATTATTATGCGGTTATTATCCTTTGTTTTGTTTATATGGTGTATCACATTTATTAGTTTGTGGATATGGTACCACCCTTGTATCCCCAGAATAAATCCGAGTTGGTCATGGCGTATGATATTTTTTTCTTTAACCCTTCCTCAAGTGTATAATTTTCATTGATGAGAGAAAGAGAGAGAGATAGAGTGAAAGGGAGAGAGAGAGAGAGAGAGAGAGAGAGAGAGAGAGAGAGAGAGAGAGAACATTGATGTGAGACAGAAACAGGGATCAGTTGCTTCTTTTAGGAACCCCAACCAGGTACCAAACCCACAACCTGGATATGTGCCCTGACTGGGAATTGAACCAGTGACCCTTCGGTGCACAGGACAACCCTCCAACCAATGAGCCACACTGGCCAGTGATGTATTATCTTTTTAATGTATTGCTGGACTTGATTTGTTAAGATTATATTAGACCTATGTTCTTTCTTTGTAGTGTCTTCATCTGCGTTTGGAATTAGGATAATGCTGGCCTCCTAGAATAGCTTGGGCATTTTCTCTCCTCTTAAATTTTTCAGAATAGTTTCAGGAGGGTTAAGTGTTAGTTCTTCTTTCAATGTTTGGTACAATTCACCTATGGAGCCATCCAGTCCAGGACATTTACATGTTCGGAGTGTTTTTATTACTGCTTCAGTGTCACTGGTTGTAATCTATCTATTCAGATTTTCTGATTCATCCTGATTCAGTTTTGGAAGGTTGTATGTTACTAGGAATTTACCCATTTCTTCCAGATTGGCCAATTTGTGGGCATATAGCTGTTCATAATATTTTCTTTCAATCCTTTGTATTTCTTTGGTGTCGGTTGTTATTTCTCCTATTTCATTACTTTTTTTAAAATTGATTTCAGAAAAGAAGGGAGAAAGAAAGAGAGAGAGATGATGATGAGAGAGAATCATTGATTGGTTGCCACTCTGGGGAATGAGCCTGCAACCGAGCATTTGCCCTGACCAGGAATCAAACCATGACCTCCTGATTCTTAGGTCCACACACGACACTGAGCCATGCTGGCAGGCATCCTCTTCCATTTCTGATTTTGTTTATTTGGGTTCTCTCTCTTTTTTTCTTGATGAGTTTGATTAAAGGTTTATCAATCTTGTTTATTTTTTAAAGAACCAGCTCTTGGTTTAATTGAACTTTCTTGTTACTTTTTTAGACTCTTTTTCATTTATTTCTCCCCTGATCTCTATTCCTTCCATCTACTCACTTTGGGTTTTGCTGTTATTTTATTTCCAGTTTTATTTAAGGGTAACATTAGATTGTTTATTTGAGATGTTTATTGTTTTCTGAGGTAGGCCTGCATTCTCTGTATCCCATAGATTATGGCTTGTTTTTCTGTTTTTTGATTTTTTTAAATAAATCTTTATTGTTCAGGTTATTACAGGTGTTCCTCTTTTTTTCCCCCCCATAGCTCCCCTCCACCTGATTCCCCACCCCACCCTACCCCATGCCCTTACCCCCCGCCACTATCTTCATCTATAGGTGTAAGATTTTTGTCCAATCTCTTCCCCCTGAGAATTGTCAGTCCATTCCCTTTCTATGTCCCTGATTCTATTATATTCACCAGTCCATTCTGTTCTTCAGATTTTTTTATTCACTTGATTTTTAGATTCACTTGTTGGTAGGTATGTATTTGATGTCATTTTGTTGTTCATAATTTTTATCTTTACATTTTTCTTCTTCTTTCTCTTCTTAAAGGATACCCTTCAGCATTTCGTGTAATCCTGGTTTGGTGGTGATGAACTCCTTTAGCTTTTCTTGTCTGTGAAGCTCTTTATCTGACCTTCAACTCTGAATGATAGCTTTGCTGGGTAGAGTAATCTTGGTTGTAGGTTCTTGCTGTTCATCACTTTGAATACTTCTTGCCACTCCCTTCTGGCCTGCATAGTTTCTGCCGAGAAATCAGCTGACAGTCGTATGGGTACTCCCTTGTAACTAACTAACCGTTTTTCTCTTGCTGCTTTCAAGATTCTCTCTTTGTCTTTTGCATTTGGCATTTTAATTATGATGTGCTTGGCTTGGTCCTCTTTGGATTCCTCTTGTATGGGGTTCCTGAACTTGTAAGTCTATTTCTTTCACCAGGTAGGGAAAGTTTTCTGTCATCATTTCTTCTAATAGGTTTTCAGTATTTTGCTCTCTCTCTTCTTCTGGCACCCCAAAAATTCGGATGTTGGTACGCTTAAAGTTGTCCCAGAGGCTCCTTACACTATCTTCATATTTTTGGATTCTTTTTTCTTATTGTTTTTTGCTTGGGTGTTTTTTGTTTCCTCATATTTCAGATCTTTGGTTTGATTCTTGGGGTACGTTGATCTACAGTTGAGTTTCTTTATTTTAGACAGTGTATGCTTAATTTCTGACTGGTCCTTTTCCATTTTTCTGGCATTCTCATTAAGATCCTTAAAGGTCTCACTAAGTTCCTCAGAGGATTTTAGAAGATTCTTGAGTAACCTTATAAATGTGGTTCTTAACTCTATGTCATCCAGTAGTTTGCTTTCCTCCATTTCTTTCATTCATGACATGTTTCTTTGTCTCCGCATTTTGGCTGCTTCCCTGTGTTGATGGAGTGGCTTTGTGTGGTAGGTGACCTATAGGGGCTAGTAGATCAGCCTCCCCAATCACCTGAGGTGGACGCTCTTGGTACACCCCTTTGTGGGCTGAGTGCAAAGTCTTGGTGTAGTTAAGCCTTGATTGCTGTTGGTACACTGGGAGGAATTGACCTCCATGCCAATTGTCTGTGAGGACCCTCTGTGTCTATAATGGAAGAACTGCTGCGCCGGAGACACGCTTATGGTGCAGGGCTTGTTTAGTGGGGCTTTGGTGCTCACTGAGTTTGCCTCTTGAATGTGTCACTTATAGATGTGAGGAGTTGAAATATGGTTTCTCACACTGACCACTAGGTATACTGGCTTCTGGATCTCCCATGGGGTGCAGGTCAGCTACTGTCTGAGGCCACCCAGCAGGAGCTACAGCGAGAACTACATTTTTCTCATTTTCCTTGGGGATTGGAGGTTTTGGAGCTGTCTGACCCGGGCTGCAACTTTGCTAGGTTAAGCTGCGATAGGGCAGGCCATTCATATGCTAAAGCCGCTGCTTAGAGCTTGGGTGGGTTTGTAGGTTGTACGGGGCGGGGTCTCAAGGTGTCACTAGGCTAGGGCGTGGCAAACAGCAATGGCTGCCAGTTAGCTGCCTCTGCATCTCCAACCACATTCCTGCATCCCACACCCCAGTGCAGTAAACAATTATTCCTGCGCGCAACTCTGCAAACAAGCCACCCTCACTTTCCAACCCGAGGGCGGGCAGACCAGCTTCTCCCTGTAGGAGTTTGGGTCCCCCACGTCTCCCCAGAAACTGGATTTCAGAGTAATCGGGGGCTTGTTTCCCTTCGGGTTGAAAAAAGCAATGCCTGCCACCAGCTCGGATCGTGCGCCCCCGTACCTCAACTTTTCAGCGCTTGTGCACGTCTCAATGCTCTTTTTCTCTTTCCTTCTAGTTGTAGAACTTCCACTCACCAGCTTCCCTGTGGTTCTGGGTGATAGACCTTTTGTCTTTTAGTTGTAGTTTTGAAATGGTTTTGCCAGGCAGCAGTGTAGGTGTTTACCTACGCCGCCATCTTGGATCCTCCTGTTCTCCGATTATGGCTTGTTGTGTGTTCATTTTCACTTGTTTCAAGGCAACTTTGGATTTCTTCCTTGATCTCATTGTTAACTCATTCATTGTTTACTAACATGTTATTTAACCTCCATGACTTTGTGTGCTTTTTACATTTTTTCCCTGTGGTTGCTTTCTTGTTTCATACAATTATGGTCAGAGAAGATATCTGATATAATCTTAACCTTCTTAAATTTATTAAGACTTGTTTTGTCTTCTATTCTAGAAAATGTTGCATGTGCACTTGAAAAAAATGTTCTCCTGCTTTGGGGTAAAATGCTCTGAAGCTATCAATTAACTCTATCCGGTCTAATGTGTCATTTAAGGCCATCAATTTGAAGTCACATAGCATGAATCCTCTGGATTCATTCTTTTTTATCAGTATTGCTTTGGCTATTCAGGAACTTTTTGTTCTATTTCTTTTAAAAATGACATTGGGATTTTAATGGGGATTGCATTAAATCTGTATATTGCTATAAGTAATATGGCCATTTTAACTATGTTAAGTCTTCAAAATCATGAATATGAATTATCTTCCCATTTTTTTGTGTCTTTTTTAATCTTTTTAAATACTGCTTTGTAATTTTCATTTAATAACTGTCACATCCTTTGTTAAGTTTATTCTTAGGTATTTTATTCTTTTGTTTGCAATTGCAAAAGGAATTGTTGTTTTGTGTTTTTATTTTTCATTTCTTTTCCTGAAGTTTCATTGTTAGTATAAAGGAAAGCAGATACAGACAACAATATGGTTGTTACCAGAGGGAACAGAGTTGCAGTAGTAAAGGGGGTCAAACATATGTTGGTAAAAGGTGATTTGACTGTAGGTGCTGGGCACACAATGAAATATACAGATCATGTTTCATAGAGATGTACACTTAAAATCTACCTAATCCTATTTACCAATATCACCCCAATAAATATAATAAAAAATAAATCCGTAGATAAAGCCTAAGGACATAATCAACCCTGTAAAAATATGTGCAAGCATATTTCCTACATAGCTTAAAAAATTGAAGCGATCTAAACATGCAATATGAAATAAATGGTATATCCATGAAACAACTTAAATTTTAGGTACAACAAGTTTTAATCTTATGGGGAGGTAATTATGCCAAATTTTATAAAATAAAGAGTACACTACATAGTATTTCTCTATAAATTTGCCTCCAGAAGAACACAGTGTACAGCTAGAACTGAAAGGGTATGTACTAAAATGTTAATCATCGTTCAGGGTAGTGAGACTATGAACATTTTTTCTTCCTTTTCATATTTCAGAATTTGTCTCAAATAAATAAAGAGGTGTTATTCTGAGGATGAGAAGAAAGGAAAAACTACAGAAACATTTCTGTGGAAAAATGTATTCATATAGCTGCTCATAAATCAACACGAAGTGTATGCATTTATGCTCTCAACTAAGTCCATCAGGTAGTTTTAAATATACTCTTATGAGAGTCAGATGATTCAGTTCCCATAATCCTGGCAGGTGATTTATTCCAAAGTATAACAATCAAAAAACTTGAAACTTAACTGCAACTTTTTGGTTTCTATTTGAATCCATTATGAATTAGTGAGTTGTACGAATACGTCTATTTATATCACATTCTAACTCTCTTTTACTGAGCAACCAATTCCTTTCATCTTTACCTTCTTGTGTTTTCTTATTTATTGTCTCTTGATTATTTTATTCTCTATCATCACAAGTTCTTGGGGTGCTACTTTCCAATTTATTATATCCTGACTGTACCTCACAGTGGATCATTTCCTCATGCAGTCTATAGATTTAATTGTGAGCACATCTTTAGCAAGGTGCATTGGTTTTTTAGATGTTCTGTGTGTCTTTACTCATAAAAGTGTACCCTAGGGAGATTGTGTATTTGTTCTGTCAGAGCTCTTGGGAATTCCATGCCATTCAGGACCTATTTTTATACTAATATCTGGGCTTCAGAATTTCAAACCATGTGTATGACCAGTATTAGTTCAGATCTTATACCTTTGTGTGGGGTTTTAATTTCTCAGAGGAGTCCCCTTCTCATGCACAAAGCTCCTAAGGCGCAAACTAGTTTGAGACTATGGATGTGGTCTGTCTAGTGCTCTTGTCACAGAGGGGCCAGGTCTCTAGGAGGCTGGTCTTAACCAGCTGTCTTAGTTCAGGCCACTTGCCTGGTGTGGGCCTTCATCAGGCCTCCATCCTGGTATGGGTACTAAAACTTCAGTCCATGGTCATTCATACCTCTGTCTGGCATCAGTGCACTCGGGAATGCTTGGCCATGATTTCATAGTGGCATAACTTTGTTTTTGAGTTCCATCTTCTGTTACGACCCCTAAATATTTCTTTTCAGAAAACAAACTTACTGCATTCTATACAGAATCCTGATGTTTAGAGTGGGAACAGTTCTGCACAACTCTTTAAACATTTGGAGTGGGAAGCGTGGCCTCAGCTGCGTTTTGAATTCAAAAAGTTTCCTAAACAAGACTCTCCCAGACCATATTATTTGCACCACTGGTGTATTGCCATCTATTTTGAGGAGGTACACAGACATTAGCCATTAACAACTCTTAGAGCATCAATGTTTTCAATTTTTTACCCTTTAAAGTAAATTCAAATCTCTTCCTATTTGATCAATGATTCACACTTTATGAAATTCTGTACGGTGGAAGTGTTCTAAATATGTCATCTTTCAGGTGTGGAGGTTGGAAAAAAAAAGCTAGGACGTTACTCTGGACTGTAATCATCACCCTCTTTGGTGTCATCTGAAGGCACCCTCCACAGCAAGTTATTATCAAATTAGTCTTTAAGAGTAATTACCGTGCTTTATAACAAGCAGAAAATGACATTTACTTTCTGTATCTTTCTCAAAATTTTCCTTTTCATTAATTCAAAAGTATAGTTTCTTCAAACACATAATTTCTAAAGTACCTGAAATGGCTGCCTAGTTACCATAAGAGGAAAATGAATTGGATCTCTTCCTCACGACAAGTCCATTCCTAAGCGTAAACAAACAGCCCAATAAGCAAAACGGAAACCTACCTTATGGGGCATTCCTTACCGTGCCTCTTCTCCATGCCAGTGGCCACTCCTGCTCCTGAGATCTCTGGCATTGGCACCATGTTCTCCATATCGGTAGGAGAAATATGAAGTGTGGAGGGGTTGGATACCAGTAGGCACAACACGGGGGCAATACATTGGTAGGTTCTGATTTTTATCTACATCACTGAGATGCATTTTCTTCAATTATATGACACCTAAACAGAGTAATGGTAGGAATTATCTTTCAAAATCAAAATTTATTTCTGACTCTGTATGACATAATCAAGACTTTTGTAAGCTCTTTTTGTCATTTGTCACAGCACTGGCTTTAAGAGAGTTTTCTAAGGAAAGGGTAGGGAGTTATTGCTCATTTTGCAGCAGAAGCTGCCCAGTACTACAGACCCTCAGGTGTACGCAGGGCATACATGGAGCATCCAGGCTGGCACTGATCTGAGACCTTTCTTCATGCAAGTTTTCCCTTTTCATCAAGGATCTCAATTCAGTAATTATTTCTAAATAGTCCTTCTCTTTGCCCAGTAAGTGAGTCCTACCCTCTTTTTCCATTTCCTTCATGTCTCACCTCCACCACTAATGAAATTCCCACATGTATCACCATCCTTTTGGCATTGTTTCTATAAATGCTGACTCTGACTAATGTGTAGCTGATTAACAGCATGCTTGTGTAAGATTCTTAGGAACAGCCCTGGCTGGTGCTGGTCAGTGGTTAGAGCATTGACCCTTGAGGCAAAGGGTCACAGGTTCATTTCCCAGTCAAGGGCATGTAACAGGGTTGCAGATTTGAACCCTATGTCAATTGGGGTGTGTGCAGGAGGCAATAAATGTGTCCCTCTAATCTTGCTTTTTTTTTTTTCTGTCTCCCTCTCCTTCCTTCCTTTGTGCTCTTTATAAAAATAAATGGAAAAATATATCCGTGGGTGAGGATGAAAAAAAAAAATCCTAGGAACTAACTTCAGAAGATACAGACTGTGACCTTCAATCATCCCAGTTTTAGGCGTTTTTCTGACCTTCAACTGCAGAACCAGGATGACCAAGTCCAGGAGGACCGGGACCAGGAGGACCAAGACCAGGAGGACCAGGACCAGGAGGACCGAGATCAGGAGGACCAAGACCAGGAGGACCAGGACCAGGAGGACCAGGACCAGGAGGACCAAGACCAGGAGGACCAGGACCACGAGGACCGAGACCAGGAGGACCGAGACCAGGAGGACGCACGCAAGGCCATCACTTGACCAGTTTCAAGATGTATTGGAATGGACTGTGCAGGGCTGGATGCAGAGAACTTTTCAGTCCCCTCCCCTTGATATCTTTGTTTGCTTTCCCTCTCCTTCCTCATGCAAAGCCCAGCCTGCACTGAGATGTTGGGATGGACTTTGTGACAAGAGCCTCCCCATCTTCTCGTCTAGCACTTGAATAAACCACCTTTCTTTTTTATCAACATCTGTCTCATGAGTTTGCTTTCATGGTCTCAGGCTCCTGAACTTGGGTTGTGGCTAAAAGTGGTAAATACATGATATGCTGAGCCAGCCAGGATACATGGACCTTGGTAAGTCCCAGTGGGCCCAGCCTGGGTCCCAGAGGATTGTGGCAGGCTGACTGCATGGCAGGGATGGCAGGAACTTCCTGGCATCTGCCAAGAGCTCTTCATGAAACTCATCGACGTCTTGCTCTCCCTCTCAAAGCATCAGCCACCTGAAACACTTCACTGGTGAAAGGAAAAGCGTGTCTGGGAGTCAGTGGACTCCAAAGCTGGGTAACTTCTGGTGTGCACACCAGCAGCCACTGCCCCGCAGTCTGGGATTCTTTGAATCCTTTTGGATTCCCTGGGAATCAATAGGCACTGCGTGGTGGCAGGCACGGCTCAGGGACTAAGAAAAATCCCAGTTCCCAGGTGTGGAATTTGGTCGCAGCACCTTTTGGTTTTGGTATTTGAATTTTGGTGTATTGTTTGCTTTTCTTCTTGCCTGCCTCTTGTGGGGTGTCTTACTAATTGTGTTCTTGATTTGAAATATTATTACTTGAAGAAACTTGCATAGGAACCATACTGCTATAGAGCTGCTTGCTCCTTCCTGTTTGTCTAGTTGTAATTTTGTGTGTAAACCTTGACTGTTAAACATGGGGGAGTCCACGGAGAGAACTGAGTGGCAGCCTCTTGGGTTTCATTCTGGCCACAAGTGGTCCACCTGTGGTTATGAGCCAATGGCCACGAAAAATAATGATTTATTTTATTCTAACACAGCTTGGCCCGGATTTATTTTGGGTTTTGAAAATCAATGGCAGAACTCCTATTTGACCCAGAGATCCCAATTCTAGGAATATATCCGAAGAAACTAGAAACACGAATCAGAAAGGATATATTCACCCCTATGTTCATAGCAGCACAATTCACCATAGCTAAGATTTGGAAACAGCCTAAATGCCCATCAGCAGATGAGTGGATTAAAAAATTGTGGTATATCTACACAATGGAATACTATGCTGCGGTAAAAAAGGAGTTTCTACCATTTGCAACAACATGGATGAAGATGGAGAATATTATGTTAAGTGAAATAAGCCAGGCAGAGAAAGATAAATATCACATGATCTCACTCGTTTGTGGAATATAATAAACGGCATAGACTGATGAACAAGAACAGATCCAGAGGCTGAGAAACATCGATCAAAACATCATACCTCAGGGAAGGTAGGGGAGGGTGGGGTTAAGGTGGAGAGATCAACCAAGGGACTTGTGTGCATGCATATGAACCTAATCAATGGACACAGACAACAATGGGGTGGGGCATAAGTGGGGGGTGGGGGGTTATGGGGGAATAAGGACACATATGTAAAAAATAAAAATTAAAAAAAAATTTAAATTATAAAATAAAAATAAAATATTAAATCAATCCACAGTAGTGGTCACCATAACCTTAAGAGAAATTGTTTCATATGACAAAGATTTTTAAATGAAACTCTGTTAAAAATCAAAGGGGGGGATAGTAGGGTAATATCATGTAAGAAGAAATATCCTATAAGTAAATTACATCTAGAAAATTTTTACTTTAATAGCCTGAAAATTATTTGGAAGGAAACAAAGAGAAGTTTCCTTCAAAAGTCATAAGGATTGTAATTGAAAGTCAATATATTTGGCCTCTTGAATTAAAGTAAGTAATTTGTGTTTTTGCCTCCCTGACAAAGTTTATATAAAGTTACAAAAAGAAATTGACAGCCAGTTTGAAATGGAATTGCCATGGCCTGGAGCAAAGAGTATCCTCACATGATATTATTCTACAATGTCATTATAATTTTAGATATTTTACAATAGCATATTGTACAATTATCACAAACAAACTTACAAACTAATTCTTTGAATGTTTGGCAGCAATTTAAAAAAAGGACATGAAAGGATTTAATCCCTTTCAGAAGGAATTAAGGCACTGGGAAGGCACTTGAGCATCCTATATGGCCCCTCTTGCCTTTTGTGCCAAGAGGGACCCTCATCTCACAATCCAATTACCCTCACCTGTTGCCTGAGCTTTCTGTTCATACTGAGCTTGAAGCCTCGTGGTGGCTGGTACCATGGATCTGACTCTCGCCCAATCGTTTGAGCTGGACCCTCACTGGAGAGGAAACCCGGGTTCCCCGAGATATGTGACCCACCAATAGGCCAGGGGATCCCAAGGTAGGTGCTGGGCATGGAGGCCATGGAGACATAGGCTACCAAGGAGACAGAACTGAACCTCACATCACCCTGCTTGGCCCCGGAGGATGACTGGTTAGCCAGAGACAGGTAATATTCCTCAGGGAAGGAACAACCTAAGACAGGCACAGTCACAGAGGGGCCATCAGGACAGAACTTGGGGGTCAACAGAGGTGGGGCGCAGACCCTCATCCCCCCAACCCTGAAGGGGCCTGAACCCTCACCCCTTCTGAGGGAAGTCTCCTGCCCCCGGCTGCTTTGCTTCCCACACCCAGCTCAGATTGGGACACAGGTGATAGACAGAGACTTGGCCGGCAGCAGCTGCCCTATATCTAAATTCAGGCTAGCATCAGGAATGCTCAGGGCCTACTCAAGAATGCAAATAATCCTTTCCACTAATATTTACAGGGTAAACTAAGATTGTTGGTAGACTATTAAATTTGACAGTAAAATAGTAATCAAGTTTTCAGATTAATTTAAATAAGCTAATGGAATAAGTGAATATTGAAGTAAATTTAATTGTACTGGACAAAAACTGTTCCTAAAGTAATAACTAGAAATCAGAAATCAACCACCCTGATCTGTCACATTCTCTGGGCCCTTCTTAACATGGCCCCTGTCTGGTTCGCAGGAAACTAAGATAAAATTCTTCCCCTTCATTAAGTCCTGAAGGCAACTGGTAGTTCTGGCTTGTCTTGTGGTTTCAAATGCCTTTATGCCTCAGGAACTCCAGAGTTGGCTAAACTGGAGCAGAAATTGCCACAGTATAAAATCATACTCTTCAGCGCAAGGTTTCCCTTCTTAGGAAACTTTGCAGCACACCTCTCCTGACCTGTGTCAGCAACCACACTTATCTCTGTGCCTCCATTTTCCCACCCCCAAAGCCCAGGCATCTCAAGTGCCCTTTGCACTACTTCATTCCCTGAAGTTCAGACTCACCAGGACTTCCAGATCAACCTGCCTCTCTGGAGCCCCTTTCCTCATGGTTCTCCAAGAGGGAAAGTAGACCTGGATGGAAGGAATGGCTTAGATATGACTGCATTCAGCCCTGGGACTTGGAACCTGAGATGACTAGAAATCTAGGAAGACTGAATACAGAATAACACTCAGACCTTAGAAATACAGTGTCTACTTTGGGAGTACAGGTGAATAAAACTCAGGGGGAAAATATGAGAAAATGAGTCTTTTTTTTCATATTTCTCTGCACAGAATCCAACAAGACAGATATAGCAGGAGCTCCCCAAAAGAAGCTCAAAGCATCTCAGGCATGGGACTGGCTGTGCTGTCCTGCCCTGCATTTGTAAAAACAGACTCTGTGATTTCTACACCTTTTGCAGATGACCACAGCTGAAGATACCCAAGGGGTAAAAATTAAAGTCCAACTAATGCCAACCATTCCATTTTTTTGGTGTGAACTTTCTGTTCCTCCGTCTTAAGCTGTCATTCTCTGCGAATATACTTCCTGGAGATTATAATAATGATATAAGAACTACCATTATTGACAGCTTCATATCTGCTAAGCAACATGATTGACAAGTTCAGAATGCATAGTCTCACTTATACTACCATCCTTGGGGCTTTATTCCCATGTTGCTCCCATAAAGATATGGAGGCTAAGAAATATTAAATAGTAAGGAAGGAAAAATAATTGCTAAGAAACTAAACACCTAGCCAAGCTACCCATCAAAGAAAGAGGTAAAGACATTTTCTGATATACAGTCTCAAAGTTGACCTCCCCTAGGCCTTTATTGAAAACGCCAGTAAAGAATATGCATCACAAAGAAGAAAGGTGAACCCAGAAAACCATAGCAATGGTCATGAGAAAAACAAAGTATATGAAAATTAGCATGGTTTTAAAAATAAGACATTAAAAACACATTCTCCCAAAATTCAAGATGGTTACATGAAAGATCAGAGGAGAAAAGATTCTATTAAAAGTTACTAATGTTTAGGGAATATATAAATACCATAGATACTCTTATTGTGTTACACATTACTCTCAGAAACTGATAAACTTGACAGAGAAATGTGGGTAAAGAGAGGACTTAACGGTCAAGACAGCAGAGTAACACCCAAGTAAATACTGTGCTTGCCTCCTCCCATAACAACATCAAAATTACAACTAAATTGTGGAACAACAACCCTTGAGCACCTCCTGAAGACTTCCTGGACAGAAGTCCTGTAACTAAGGATTACAGAGGAAGCAACTTGGAGACTGGTCAGAAGGGCAGGAACAGGAAAGAGGCTATTCTCACAACCACATGTGGTGGTGATAAATCTGCTTTGGCGATCTCTCCTGTTGAGTGAGGGGTTCCAGCCCCACAATAGGCTCCCTATCCTGGAACACCATTGCCAGAAAGAGGAGTCCCCACAACATCCTGCTGTGAAAATCAATGGATATTCTGTGTGGATGAGGTGGAGGCTGCTAGAGATGCAGCAAGTAAGGGGGTCCCTAACTCCAGGGCTCCCAAAGTATTGAGGTGTAAAACCACACTGAGCCCCAGTGTGCATCCCCCAGTCCATGCATTTCAACACTAGAGGGCCATTTGCAAGACTAGAGGGCCATTTGCCTGGCTATGTCCCGGGTCCTTGCCAGCTTGTGGAAGCTAAGTCTTTTTTTCTTTTTAATTCTTTATTGATAAAGTATTACATAATCTCCTTTTTCCCCATTGACCTCTCCCCAGCTGCCCCCAGTCCCCAGCACGTGCCCTCCCCCCATCTATATCCATTGGTTTCTTACCCCACACCGTCCCTCATAGGTTGGACAGTCTGTTTGATGCTTCTATGACTCTGATTCTATTTTGGTTCCTCAGTTTATGTTGTTCATTATATCCCACAAATGAGTGATATCATGTAATATTTATCTTTCTCTGACTGGCTTATTTCACTTAGTATAATGCTCTCCAGATCCATCTATGCTGTTCCAAATGGTAAGAATTGCTTCTTTTTTATAGCAGCATAGTATTCCATTGTGTACAAGTGCCACAGTTTTCTAATCCGCTCATCTGCTGATGGGCATTTAAGCTGTTTCCAAATCTTAGCTGTTGTAAATTGTGCTGCTATGAACATAGGGGTGTATATATCCTTTCTGATTGTTTTCTGTTTTCTTGGGTTATAGTCCTAGAAGTGGGATTACTGGGTGAAATGGCAGTTCCATTTTTAATTTTTTGAGGAAACTTCATACTGTTCTCCACAGCGGCTGCACCAGTCTGCATTCCCACCAGCAGTGCATGAGGGTTCCTTTTTCTCTGCATCCTCTCCGGCACTTGTCATTTGTTGATTTGCTGATGATAGCCATTCTGACAGGTGTGAGATAGTACCTCATTGTTGTTGATTTGCATCTCTCATTTGATTAGTAACTTTGAGCATGTTTTCATATGTCTCTCGGTCTTCTGTATGTCTTCCTTCGAAAAGTGTCTGTTTAGGCCTTTGCCCATTTTTTGATTGGATTGTTTATCTTCCTTTTGTTAAGTTGTATGAGTTCCCTCTAAATTTTGGAGATTAAACCCTTATCGGAGATAATATTGTCAAATATGTTCTCCCATGCAGTGGGCTTTCTTGTTGTTTTATTGATGGTTTCTTATGCTGTGCAGAAGCTTTTTATTTTGATGTAGTCTCATTTGTTTATTTTATCCTTAGTTTCTATTGCCCTAGGAGCTGTATTGGTAAAGATATTGCTACAATAAATGTCTGCTATGGCTTCCTCTAGTATTTTTATGGTTTCCCATATTACGTTTAAGTCCTTTATTTATTTTGAATTTATTTTTGTGTATGGTGTAAGTTGGTGGTCTAGTTTTATTTTTTTACATATATCTGTCCAATTTTCCCAACACCATTTATTGAAGAGACTGTCTTGACTCCATTGTATGTTCATGCCTCCTTTGTGAAATATTAATTGAGCATAGTGTTTTGGGTCGATTTCTGGGTTCTCTGTTCTCTTCCATTGGTCTATATGTCTGTTCTTATGCCAACACCAGGCAGTTTTCAGACAGTGGCTTCGTAGTATAGCTTGATATCTGGTATTATGATCCCTCCAACTTTGTTCTTCTTTCTCAAGATTGCTGTGGCTATTCAGGGTCTTTTTTTTTATTCCAGATGAATTTTTGGAGAGTTTGTCCTATGTGTTTGAGGTATGCTGTTGGTATTTTAATGGGGATTGCATTGAATCTAGAGATTATTTTGGGTAGTATGGACCTTTTAATGATTTGATTCTAAGGAATCAAATCCATGAACATGTTATATTCTTCCATTAGTTTATGTCTTCCTCTATCTCTTTTTTCAGTGTCCTGCAGTTTTCTGCATATAGGTCCTTTACCTCCTTCATTAAATTTATTCCTAGGTATCTTTATTTTTTGTTGCAATGGTAAATGGGATTGGTTTTTTTAATTTCTCTTTCTGTGAGTTCATTATTGGTGCATAAAAAAAGCCATCGATTTCTGGGTGTTAATTTTTATCCTGCTACATTGCTGAATTCATTTATTAGTTGTAGTACTTTTTTGATGGAGTCTTTAGGGTTTTCTATGTAGAATATCATGTCATCTGCGAATAATGACAGTTTTACTTCTTCTTTTCCCATTTGGATGCCTTTTATTTCTTCTTGTGTGATTGCTATGGCTAGCATTTCCAGTACTATGTCGAACAGGAATGGTGAAAGTGGGCATCCCTGTCTTGTTCCTGTTCTTAGGGGAAATGGTTTTAGTTTTTGCCCGTTGAGTATGATGTTGGCTGTGGGTTTGTTATATATGACTTTTATTATATTGAGGTATGATCCCTCTTTCCCACTTTGCTGAGAGTTTTTACCAGGAAAGGGTGTTAGATTTTGTCAAATGCCTTTTCTGCATCAATTAATATGATTATGTGATTTTTGTCTCTCAATTTGTTTATGTGATGTATCACATTTATTGATTTGCAGAGACTGTACCAGGCTTGCATCCCTGGAATAAATCCCATTTGGTCATGGTGTATGATCTGTCTAATGTAATGTTGGATCCAAATTGCTAGAATTTTGTTGAGGGTTTTAGCATCTATGTTCATTAGGGATATTGGCTTGTAATTCTCTTTCTTTATAGTGTCTTTATCTGGTTTTGGGATTAGGGTAATGCTGGCTTTATAAAGAGCTTGGAAGTGTGCCTTCCTCTTGAATTTTTTGGAATAGTCTGAGAAGGATAGGTTTCAGTTCTTGTTTGAATGTTTGGTAAAACTCTCCTGTGAAGCTGTCTGGTCCTGGGTATTTGTTTGCGGGAAGCTTTTGATGACTGCTTCAATTTCCTCCTTAGTTATTGGCCTGTTGAGTTTTTTTATTCTTCTTGTTTGAGTTTTGTAAGGTGTATTTTTCTTGGAATATGTACATTTCCTCTAGGTCAGTGGTCAGCAGACTCATTTGTCAACAGAGCTAAATATCAACAGTACAACGATGGAAATTTCTTTTGAGAGCCAAAACCGACTTCTGCACATGGGTCACGAAGTTTCAATCACACTGTATGTGCGTGCCCACACGTAGTATTTTGTGGAAGAGCCACACTCAAGGGGCCAAAGAGCCCCATGTGGCTTGCAAGCCTCAGTTTGCCGACCACTGCTTTAGGTTGTTTATTTGCTGGAGTAGAGTTGTTCATAGTATTTTTTGTTTACAATCCTTTATATTTCTAAGGAGTCTGTTGTTATTTCGCCTCTTTCATTTCTAAATTTGTTTAATTGGGTCCTCTCTCTTTGCCTCTTGGTGAGCCTGGCTAGAGGTTTATCAATCTTGTGTACCCTTTCAAAAAACCAGCTCTTGGTTTCATTGATCTCTTGTGGGGTTTTTTGTGTTTTGGCGGGGGGGGTGGTGGGTGGGTCTCTATTTCATTTATTTCAGCTCTGATCTTTATTAACTCCTTCCATCTTCTCACTCTGGGTTTTTCTTGTTGCTCTCTTTCTCATTGTTTAAGTTGTAGAGTTAGATAATTTATTACCAGTTTCTCTTGTTTTTTTGAGGTAGGTCTGTAATGCTGTGAATTTCCCTCTTAGGACTGCTTTCACAGTGTCCCATAGGTTTTGGATTTTTGTGTTTTCATTGTCATTCATTTCCAGGATGTTTTTAATTTCTTCTTTGATCTCTTTGGTAATCCAGGTAATGTTTAATAGCATGCTATTCGGCCTCCAAGTGTTTGAATTTGGTTGATTGTTTTCATTGCAGTTGATTTCTAATTTTATGCCATTGTGATCTGAGAAGATGCTTTATATTATTTCTATCTTCTTGAATTTGGAGAGACTTTTCTTGTGACCCAATATGCATTCTATCTTTGAAAATGTCCCATGTGCACTTAAGAAGAATGTATGTTCTGTAGCTTTGGAGTGAAATGTTCTGAAGATGTCAATTAAGTCCATTTGATCTAGTGAGTCATTTAGGATTACTGATTTTTAGTCTAGAGAATTTATCTAGTGATGTCAGTAGGGTATTAAAGTCCCCTACCGTGATCATATTGCTGTCAATCTCTCCCTTGATATCGTTCAGCAGTTTTTTATGTATTTGGGTGCTCCTGCATTGGGTGCATATATGTTTACCAGAGTTATATCCTCTTGTTGTATCAATCCCTTTAGTATTACGAAGTGGCCTTCCTTATCTTTTGTTATGGCCTTCTCTCTGAGGTCTATTTTGTCAGATATAACTATTGCTACCCCAGCTTTCTTTTCATTTCCATTTGCCTGAACAATATTTATCCATCCCTTCACATTCAGTCTGTGTGAGTCTGTTGTTCTAAGGTGGGTCTCTTGTAGACAGCAAAAATATGGGTCATATTTTCTTATCCATTCAGCCACTCAATGTCTTTTGATTGGAGCATTTAGGCCATTAACTTTTAAAGTTATTATTGATAGGTACTTATTTGTAGCCATTTTTAATATTTGTGCCTGTGTTCCTTCTTCCCTTTCTGTTTCTTCTTTTTACAAAAGTCCCTTTAGCATTTCTTGCAATGCTAGCTTGGTAGTGATAAATTCCCTGAGCCTTTTTTGTCTGTGTAGCTCTGATTTCCCCTTCAATTTTGAATGATAGCCTTGCTGGATAAAGTATTCTTGGATCCAGTCCCTTGCTTTGCATCACTTTGTATACTTCCTTCAATTCCTTTCTGGCCTGATGTGTTTCTGTTGAGAAATCATTTGATTACCTAATGGAAAATCCCTTGTAGGTAACTTTCTGTCTCTTGCAGCCTTTAAGATTCTCTCCTTGTTGTTAACATTTGCCATGGTAATTATGACATGTCCTGCTGTGGGACTTTGGGATACATCTTGTTTGGGGGACTCTGTGCTTGTGTGACTTTTTTTTCACAAATCAGGGAAGATTTTTGACATTATTTCTTCAAATAGGTTTTCTAACCCTTGCTCCCCTTCTTGTCGTTCTGGCACCCCTATTATATGTATGTTGCTTCATTTCATGTTATCCCAAAGCTACCTCAGGCTCTTCTCCTATCTTTTGATTTTTTCCCTCCAAATGCAGTTCATATTGGGTGTGTTTTGCGTCCCTGTCTTCTAATTTGCTAATTTGGTACTCTGCTTCTCCTAGTTTACTGTTGGAAGTTTCCACATTGTTTTTTTTATTATAGCTATATCACTCCTTATTTCCTCCTGATTCTTAGATTTTCTTATCCATCCGGTTTATGAACTGTATGACCCTTATTCTGAATTCCTATCCTGACATAGTGCATGCCTCTATTTCATTTAGTTGCTTTTCTGGAGCTCTTTCCCTTAAGGGTTGTTCTTCTGTCTCCCCATTTTTGCTATCACCAAAGGGTCTAGGTGTTGAGTTGTGCAGGGCCTGTGGCTGCAGTGATGAACTTGGTGGTGGGTTGCATGGTAACAGGTGGTGGCTGCTTCTTGGGGGGTCGCAGGGCAGCTGCTCCTCACATGGTTGCGGGCAGCGGCTGCTCCTCGGGTGGTTGTGGGTGGTGGCAGCTGGTGGGTTGGCTGCTCCTTGGGCAGTTGTGGATGGTGGTGAGCCTTTATTTCTTAGTCTGTTTCCTCAACAGTTTTCTAGCCAGTGATTCTCAAGCAGCAGGGCAAGGTAAGCAGCTCTTTCCTCCTGTGGTTTGAAAGAGCCATTGATACAGCGGTGTCTGTTGAGCCTACTTCATAGAATTTGGAAGCTAAGTCTTCACAGGGCCAATTCTTCCACAGTGAGGCCTCCACCTTGTCCCCAGAAATTCACCTAAGCTACATACTGGGGCCACAGGAGCATCCCTAGATTTTGGAGTTCATATTTCAGGCCATCTTTTGCTCTCTTTTTACCCCAGGCCTCAGAAATCCACTAAGACACAGCCTACAGATGACTGAACCAGGGGCCAGCTAGGCTGTAAATTCAGGGAACACAGGCCTGGAATTGTCTAAGTACAAGTCAAAATCATAGAATACATGAGGAATAATACCAAGTGTGGGCTGACAGTCAGCTAGAGAAAGGACAAGCTCAGTCTCCCTGCCCGGGTCCCTCCTCTCTGTAACTTGGCCTGAGCTCTTCCTACCCACTACTCCCCATGCATCCACAGGACCCCAGGGGCAGATAGCACATTAGCTAGTTCTGCTGCTCAGGTTTCTTTAGAGAAGACATAGCAAGGGCTGGGCTAAACATTCCTGTGCCCACAGAGGAAGCTCTAATCGACCAAGTTGAGATGGGAGCAAAAATCCTTGTGATATAGCTGGCAGGGGCTGAGGACACAGAAAAACAATCTGCCTCAGATACAGCCCAGACTGACTCAGCACCATCACCCCCATCAGCCTCTGCAGTCTCCTTGGCCAATGACAATCTCAGCTCTGCTTGGTTCCCATGAGTCACAGGGAGCTCACTCCAACGTCAACCCCTGCAAGGTTGGGTGAGCTTTTAAGGTCAAGAAAGTTCTCCTGGAAGGTAGCTAATATCCAACTGCATAGGCCAATTCCTGTGGAATTCGTTCTCTCTTTGTGTCTGTGAAAATTGTGTCCTCCCTCCAGCCTCAGTGAGGGCACAAGTGTTTCACACATACAGTGTCTGGCACATAGAAGAGACTTAATGTTGAATGAAGGAAAATATATTTAAAAATCCACAACAAAAAAATTGTTCTTCCTTAACAACTTTCAGACATGTCACTTCCTCCCAAGTGTTACTTCTGCCATTATTTTCTGATAAGCATGAGTTAGTGCCTGCGGGGATCCACAGGATGTGGGATTAAATCCTGGCCTTGTCTTTGAATAATTGTGTGAACTTGAAAGTGTGGCTTTATTGCTGTGTCTCAATTTCTTTGGTAAAATCTGTAAACTAAGGATTGTTTCTGGACATTTAAATGAATACCTACCTTCCTTGAAATGGGTTTGGGCAAATGTTAACTATCATTGCCATCATCTTCATCAAACTAGGATTGTGGTACCCCTCTTTGTGGTTCTCAAATGTGTATGTGACAATTATGCTTTAAGCATTGTTATTGTGGAAGAGGGGGAGGAAAATCAGGAAACTCTTGCCATGAAAAGGGAAACCAGAGGTAGGAAAGGAAACTGGTGAACCCCTGTGTTTCTGAGCTGGGATGGATGAAATGGTTGCTATTTAACTTATGAGGAAGGAGAGGGGTGATGTTTCCTTGAGCCCCATTTCAGACACACAGTCATGGCTCTTTATTGAGAGTAGGACCAGGGCAAGGTGCAGGCAAAAGCTAACATGTAGATAGACAAGGAGAATTTAGTTACAAAAATGATCAACAATGAAGTTGTAACTAAGTCCAGAGAGCAATACATCAATGAGTCAGCTGTCAGATCTGGTGAAACCCAGGAGTTAATGACACTGGCCTGCTTGCACTAGCAAATGCCTACTGCACTTCCCTCAGAAATGGAGAGATCCAGGATGCATGCAGTGAATGGAAACACAAGTCTAGGGAAAGGGATTGTAAATCCCTGACTTCTTTGTGGGTTCCAGCATGGTGGAAGGCTGGGTGTGATTGGTCCCTTGTAACCAGGTAACTGCAGAATGTGTTCTGATTGGCTGGCTGCCGCCAGGAGAACAGACTTCAGTTGAGAAGCAACTGTGGAAGGAGAAGGAGCTTTGGCTGTGCTCTCTTCCCACTGTGGTTGTAGCTCTCAGCGCTTGTCTGATCCTTATCCGTTTTCAACAAGTCGTGTTGGTTGCTGTTCTCACAAAGGAGTCACCCAAAGAGGTGCAGCTTCGGGGGTGTGGCTGGGCCCTGAGCCCCCCTAGGGCCCGGCAGCCCAGAGGCCAAGCAAACCGTGGGTGAGCCCTACCTGCTGTGCAGTGAAGCCCTGGGGCTTCTCTAGCAGGCCTAGCCTTCCTTGGGGGGGAGGGACTGCTGAGGGTTGTGGGGTGGGGGGAGGGAAGTGGGGTGTGAGTGAACCAGCAGTAGCAGTGAGGAGTGGAGGTGAGCCATGGGGAACTGGCTGACTTGCTGTCTGAAGGCCAGTCCCAGTCCCAGTGCCAGTTCCAGCCCCAAGCTGGATGGGGGCTCCAGGCATGTTAAGTCAAAGTGTGAGTCTGAGGTTCATGAGGAGGCTGCTAGGGACACAGGGCCAGTGGAAACAGTGCCTGCTACCCCAAAGTCTGAGAAGTTGAATTCCGGAGCTCTCAAGCGCCACCACCTGAAGAACATCAGCGCCCCAGTGACTGCCCAAGGTAAGAAGCAGGAAATGCCATCTGCTCTTTGGGGTACCTCTGGCCTCTGCTGTCCCCAGAGTCCCCTGGGAGGGACTCCCTGCCTTGGGCTCCTTCCAGCTGGAACCAGCTTTCCTAGGAATGGGCACCTGGGTTCCCCACCCCTGCTTCTTTCCCCCTTGCAGCCGATGTTTTTCCCTCTTTACTACCTGAGCAGCAAGGTAGGATTTTGACACTCCTGCTTGCCTGCTGACTTTCCTCACTGCTTTGTTCAGTTGAGCTTACTTGCTGGAAAAGCCACACGTGGCCAGGTTTTTCAGTTGATTATGACAGAAGTACAAGGAATGAGGGTTCCATTATATTTGAAGTAATGCAGCAAAATAAAGCATGGGGTGTCCTACCCACATGTTCATGGGGTGTGTGTGTATTTTTCTTGTTTTAAGCTAATCGCTTTTTGTTAGGTTTGCTGTGTTTCTCAAGTTTCTTCCGGAGCCATGGGTGACTCACAGTAGAGTGGAGACAATAAAGGAAAAGCTACACCATGGCCCTCTCTGCCCTCATACGGGACTGTTTCTGTGGTGCCCATCCCACACCATAGGAGGCAGTGTGGGAAACGGTACAGCCCAAGATCCTATTCAGAGCTTTTATTCTTCTTCCGGCCTTTGTGAGAGCAAAATGACCTTGTGTGCTGTAGACAAGTGCAATTAAGGCTAGCATGTTCAGTTTCCTTTTTATTTTTTAAATATTTTTTTCAAATAGTTTATTGATTGTTGGAGAGAGAGGGAGAGGGAGAGAGAGAAACATGGATGTGAGAGTAACATCGACCTGCTGCATCCTGCACACCACCCCTTAGGGACTGAGCCCAAAACACAGGCGTGTGCCCTTGACCAGGAATGCAACTGGCAACCTTTTGGTGCAGGGGACGATGCCCCACAAACTGCAACTCCAAGCAGGGCTACTAAGCTAGCACTCATTTAAAATGTAAATTTAAAATGGTTACTTTCCAGTTGAGTAAAGACACTTTGATTTTTAGTGAGGCATTTTAGTTGATTACCAATGAGTAGTTGCGGTCCTTTCCAGGGAACCTCATGAGCCTGGGTACTAGTGCCTGGCCAGAAACTGGTTCTCAGAGCATCAAGTCTTAGATCCTGTTGGTTCAAATGAGGTGGGTATAACTGTACAGTCAGACGCCTCTACTGGGTAAAGGTTCAGATATGCAACAGCTAAACTCTTTCATTAGCTATGTTTCTCTCTCACCTGGTCTAATTTGCTTTGCCCTTTTCTTCTGTACATGGAGAGTCGTTTATTTGTACCTAATATAGGTGATATGTTAGGTCAAAAAGTAAAACTAAGTTTTAGATTTTACTCAGGGGGCTCATCTTTCCAGCTAATTAAAACTATAAATTTTATTGTAAAGTGTTTAAAATGGAATAAAACTTTGTTCTCATTTGTATGTGATAGTTTCTCAGATAATCAGCCACTGTTATTTTTCTATGGCATTTGTATCAGAATTGACCAGTTAATATGTTTTATTCTTAGAACAAGGCAAGAGGAAGAACAATGAGGTAAGTAAACAGTTGAAGAGTTAAGTAAGAAATTAATAGTTTGATATAAAAGTTGTCTGCCGTGATTCATAATAAAAGTAATGGGCCCAATAAAATTAGCACAGACCTCTTTTGTCCGTTTTCTAAATCTCTTCTATTTTCCTAATTACTCTAGATTGAAGGAGAATTTATTCCTCCAAATAGTGGTACTTTTAAAAACTATCCTGCCTGAAATTTCTGATTAATATGGAAAAGGTGGCTTTGCAGTGAAACAATTGAAACAAGCAAAATGATGTTTTATATAATATGTGGGTCTTTCTGATTATAGGCTACTGGCAATTTTAAAATGCTCTGTATTTTAAAAGGCATCAGTAGATTTTCCCCCTGCCTAACCTTTCGTGTATTTGTAGGGGGTGCTGATGGGAAAGTATGACAGCATGTATAAAACTACTTTATATGAAATGGGGAAGGATGGCTCATGTGAATTAGTTTTCAAAAACAGCAAAACCAAGCATATTAAAATGATTGGTATTCTCTAATATTAAAAGATGCTACTATTTAAATTAATTATAGTGGTTAGTTATAAGTATTACTTTAAGAAAGAAAATTATCAAAACATAGTTAAGGCTGTCAGTATTTGATTATGGCTGGATTGTTGGGCTCTTTACAAATCAATGGGTACTTCTCAAATAAATGGGTACTTCCGAAGTGTGTTAAAGATAGTTTGTTCTCAAGGTTCTCAAACCTTTTATCGTCACCTCTCCAGTACCACTGCAGATAAATTCTAAACTGTATCTGTAGTAAGATTTACCGCCCAGATGTAAATGATTTAAAGAACCTGCCAAGCACTCACACTGCTGCTTTGTCCCAGGTTCTGTGCTCAGCAGCTAAAGGTAGGTGAGGAGTCAGAGTCCTCCCTTCCCTGGAGAAGCTTAGGTTTCTATGAGAGGGGTATCCTGTAAGCAGTTGATGCGTGTGACAAGTGGCCACTCGGATGTGGGAGTGTGCAGGAGAGAAGTTGGGTGGTGTGGCTGCTGGTGACTGTATCCTGGAGGTAGGTGGGGAGGAGTTAAGCTTGCTGGACCAGGAAGAAGAGGGCTTGTAAGCAGAGCACACAGCCTGCGTGAGGCAGGATGGAGGTGAGTGTCAGATGACCAAGAGAACAGAATTAACATTTAGAAATGAGTGGAAACTATTCTCTGAGGTTCTCACTTGAGTAGTGTAATGATAGTTTTCCTTAAACATGAAGTGAGAGTTGCCTTCTGAAAGTTGTTTTATCTAGTTTTGGGGAAAGTGAGGCTCAGAGAGACCTGTGGCCCCAGCTTGCTAGCAAATGGGCAGCCCTGGCACACACACACCTCTGATCAAACATGCTTGTTTGTCTCTCTGTCTCCTGAGCTAATACTTATGACTGCCTTTCATTTATTGCAATAAAATGATCTTGATTTATTATTATATAATGCATTGCATTTATTTATAGTAAATGAACAATAGAAATATAAAATCTCAGCTGCTTTTCATCGCTTAAGGAAAAAAGAACAACAGCCCTGAAGTCTAATTCTAAACGTTTTACACTATTATAAAGGGGGTTTATAACAGGTGTTTGCCTGGTTTTATTATAGGTACTTATGAAAGCAGCATTTTATAAGCCATTCCTCAAATCTCCCCTGTGGAAGTTAGACTATCTACTGGGTTTACCATAGAGCTGCACATGATATCACACTCAAGCAGTTCATGGACTGTAAGAAAAATCTTAAAGCTTAATTGTTTGACATTTTAACCAAGAGAAAAACACACACTTTTATAGGTTTAGCATACATACTGTGACATTTCCTTGTCTTTCCCTCTTCGGTAGGACTTTCCAGGGCGCCTTACTAAGCGCTGCACGTCTTGCCCCACGGTGTTTCTCTATGATGACACAGTGAGCCAGCCGGATTTTAGCACCATCATCCAAGCGTGAGTACAACTAGGATGCCACGGGCTGAGTGACAGACCACTTTGGTAGAAGAATCCTATTTATACATAATTACAGTCACTTGATTGTCCTTCTCAGTGGCCAAGTTAAGAAACCAGTGTCAATTATCTATTGATTTCAAGGACCTAAATATGAATTTTCAATTTCCACTATACTCTTAGGATGAATGGAAGAAGGGAAAGCCATTTAGGAAATAAGAACCACCCCCAAAATATTGATATTTCTTGATGCTTTTCTATTTTTAAGACATAGTTGATCATAATGAAAAGAAGAGCTGCTTTTTATTTGATGTTTCTATTAAAAATTATTTCTTGCCATAGGAAGAGAAACTAGAGGCACCATTTTCCTCTTGGCTTAGAAGGATCTATAAATATATAAATGAGTGTGGAAAAACAATAAAAATAAAAAGTATTTATTTATGGGACATAGGCCTAAAACAGTGCATAGCACTTTCGAAGTTACTCTTGAAAGAAGGAATAGTTTGTCACCTACTGGCACCAGAGTGTATCTGCATTACAATTTAATTGTGTTTTATCTGATTTTCCACATTGTACATTTTTCCAGCGCTACTTTTGTAACAAAATTTACTTTTCCTACCCACCAAAGGGGGATGTATCACACCAGTCTTAGGAACAACTTTTCAAATAACTTTTTTGTGGGTAAAATGTGCTCAACTGAAGTTTTAATAGGTGTATTAAATTTAATTATATTTGTAAAGATATGTGTAGATACATAAATATGTCTTCAAGACATATATACATATGTCAATGCATGTATATATAAATCACAATAGAAAAAAATGAAAGAGGTAATGTTTTGGAAACATAGCCGTAGGCAGGTTTATACTTAAACAGCCATGAACAGTGTTATGATGATGAAAAGTATTTATTAATTTCCCCATAGTCTACCATTGGAGATGAACTTTAAAAACACCCTAAGATGACACTTCTAAGCTTATTTAAGAGAGAAAATACATATACTGTCCAGCTTCCTGGCTCCCATTGGGGTTGTCCAAGGTACATTATCAGTGTCCCTGGAATCTGAATGCTGATTTTCCAGAACACAATTTGGAAAATGCTCCCTGACAGTATTAATATATTCACTTTTAATTGTATTTTTCAGCCTTAAACACATAGTTAGCTTTAAAATGTAATTTTTATAATGTACCAACTTTTGCTAATTAAATTATTAGTAACTTTTTTAGTTGCAACACCAAGTTAACAATTTAATAATACTAGAGGCCCGGTGCACGAAATTCATGCACGGGGAGGGGAGCGGTGGTGTCCCTCAGCCCACCCTGCACCCTCTCCAATCTGGGACCCCTCCAGGGATGTCCGACTGCTCGTTAGGGTAGGATCGGGCCTAAACGGGCAGTCAGACTTCCCTCTCACAATCCAGGACTGCTGGATCCCAAATGCTCACCTGACTGCCTTCCTGATTGCCCCTAACCACTTCTGCCTGCCAGCCTGATCACCCCCTAACCACTCCCCTGCCAGCCTGATTGCCCCTAACTGCCCTCCCCTGCAGGCCTGGTCACCCCTAACTGCCCTTGCCTGCAGGTCTGGTCACCCCTAACTTCCCTCCTCTGCTGGCCTGATCACCCCTAACTGTCCTCCCCTGCAGGCTTGATCACCCCCAACTGCCCTCCCTTACAGGCCTGGTCCCTCCCAACTGCCCTCCCCTGCTGGCCATCTTGTGTCCACACAGGGACAGCCATCTTTGACCACATGGGGGCAGCCATCTTGTGTGTTGGAGTGATGGACAATTTCAATATTTCTCTTGTATTAGATAGGATAACTTTCTTCTCACACATATAACAATAGTTGACATCAAATTGTGTTTCAGCAAAAACTGAGCCCCATCTCTCTCTAAACTCCTGAGCTTTGGGACCTATTGAGTAATCACTGAATGTTTTTATTCAGCCAAGACACTAAATCCTGGAGTAAGGAATAACAACACTCAACTTTGCATATATTCTGTAGCTTCTTTTGAATTCAAAAGACTCTGATGTTACAGAATAATTGAAAAGTAGTTGTAAAGATTAGCCATGCCCAGACAAGTAGGTTTCATGCTTCTTTCTCCAAATTAGTCTAATTCAGGAAGTGCAGTAAATTTTCATTTGCTGTCCTTCACTTTTGAAAATGGTCATTCAGCAGATTCACTATAGGTGAAACAAGGGTTTATTGAGGAAATTAATAGAGCTAACTGAGTTTTGAGAATGATTTTGAAAAATGTTCATCATGGTACATTGTTCCCAATGGCGTGCAGTCTTTATTAGAATCACTTACAAAACTTTTCTAAAAATGTATGTCTCTGAATGCATGCATTTCATCCCCCGCCCAACACAGTCTCAATGTCAAGCAGAGGAAAACTGTGAGGCATGATTACAAGGGCAAAAGCATCCAGGGAGGTTCTGCTCTCATTGCAGCTCCTGGGAGCTTTATAAACAACCCCATGTCTTCCCAAAGCCAGTGAAGTCTGCAAGTCTCTGGGTGGAGACGGGCAGTGTCTCCAGCTCCTCAGGGGATCCCAGGGAAAGGCCAAGCTCAGGAGCCACTGCCTCGTTAGGGCGGAGGGGAGAGAGGGGCTCCTCGCTGTTGGCAGGACCTTGAGCAAGTCAGTTTCAGCCTTGGTTTTCTTACCTGTAAAATAGGTTGTTGAATTAAATGTCAAATAAGGTTCAGTGGTCCTTTTCCGCTTCTGTGCTTTGAATTCTGTGACTTTGACATCAACTTGAAGATGAAGCTGTTCAAAGCCCAATAGAAGTATCCATCTTGGATGCTCGCGGTGTTACAGGCCTTTTTACAGTGACTCATATTCCACAGACCCAGTTATGAAATTCAGATTTACCTTCTCTCAGTTAGCTTGAGCTCCTTTTGGACACAGAGGGCAAAAGGAAGAAGCTTATCCCTTAACTATGAGGACCCCTTTGTTGCCTATGACACCGCTTCTGTGAATAACTTAAAAATCCAGTCACTTTCACAGGATCTGAGGACTTACATCTGTACATAAAAATTTCATGTAATCTAATCCTATCTAATAAAAGAGTAATATGCAAATTGACCATCACTCGAACACACAAGATGGCTGCCCCCATGTTCTCAAAGATGGCTGCCCCCATGTGGGCACATGATGGCCGCCACAAGATGGCCAGCAGGGGAGGGCAGTTGGGAGGGACCAGGCCTGCAAGGGAGGACATTGGGGGTGATCAAGCCTCCAGGGAAGGGCAGTTGGGGCAGGGGGAGACCCAGGCCTGCAAGGAAGGGAAGTTAGGGGTGACCAGGCCTGCAGGGGAGGGCAGTGAGGGGCAACCAGGCTGGCAGGGGAGTGGTTAGGGGGTGATCAGGTTAGCAGGCAGAAGCAGTTTGGGGTAATCAGGAAGACAGGGAGGCAAGCAGGTGGTAGCCAGCAGTTCTGGATTGTGAGAGGGAAGTCCTACCAGGGTCGGGCCTAAATAGGCAGTCAGACATCCCTCGAGGGTTCCCAGATTGGAGAGGGTGCAGGCTGGGCTGAAGGACACACTCCTTGTGCACGAATTTCATGCACCGGGCATCTAGTTAGCAAATAAGTGTTATTAATGTTACACTGTGAAGCATTATGTTTCGTTAAAAGCATTGCTTGTGTCAGGATTACTTAAACCTACTGTTGTTACAGGCTCTTACATTTGCTATTCAATTTTCTAATAATTATGTAAAAGTGATCTTAAAGCTTTTTTTGGTACAGAGCATTTCATTTACTTTTAGGGAAATGATGGAAAAGGGGTGGGTAGGTGAATAGTGAACTAAGTCTACTGAAATGCAGGGCCTAACAACTTTTTGAAAAAGCACAACTACTGTATGGCTTAAATTTAACCACGTGGACAAATACATATAACATGTACAAGATGAAAGCTCCTATGAGTACAAGGCAAATGATGGGGGAGTGTGTACTAACATGTACAGGGTGGAGCCAAAGTAGGTGTACAGCTGTGAGTATTTAAAATGGTTTGTTCTTGTATTCTTATTTATTAGTTACTATATCATTTTCCATACAAACAACTGTATACCTGCTTTGGCCTCACCCTGTATTATAATAATCAACAGACACATATCTTCTAAAAGCATGTTACTTAGCATTTTGGTTCACCTATTTTTGCTGAAAGCAAAATAACTAAAACAAGGGGCAAAGTGCCCATGTTGGGAATGAGGATTTCAAGGCCACTAGGCAGCTGGGATGGTCTCCCCCCTCCGACCCCTTTAAAAATTGTCCTCAAACATAATATGATAAAAACAGTTTTTACAATTCGTTTTTCTTCCACAGCATGACTATAGCCATATATGACAACATCAAGTACAGGTGAGTTTTAAAACCTGTACTGTTATTCTAGCTAACAAACGTATAATGTATCACGTTGAGTGTTAGATGATAACAGTGGATATTTTGGGGAACAAGCTGTAGGGTGATTTTTATTATATTACTAGAGGCCTGATGCATGAAATCCCTGCATGGGTAGGGTTCCTAGGCCTGGCTGGCAATCAGGGCCAATCTGTAGGGCAACCGGCAGGGCCAGTCACCTCTCGCCTGCCGCTGCCAGTCACCTCCCTCTGTGGGGCAATCATTGGGGCGATCGGGTGTCTCCCACTGGCATCCGCCTTGACTGGCCTGGGGCCTGCAGGTGGAGGCAGCTCCTGCATTGAGTATCTGCCCCCTGGTGGTCAGTGTGCATGATAGCAACTGGTCATTCCACAGTTTGATCGATTTGCATATTAGGCTTTTATTATATCGGATTGAAGGGGGTTATTTGTTTATGTCTTAAGACCCATAACACTTGAGTTATTGAGGGTCCCAAAGAACATTTGTTTATGTGGGTTATATTTACTGTATTTGAAATTAAAATAGAGATTTAAAATATAAGTCTATTTTTAAAAATTTTTTTCTTTATTGATTAAGGTATTACAAATGTGTCCTTACCCCTCCCATTACTCCCCACCCTACCGCCCAACTCTTGCCCTCACACCCCTAGTGTCTGTGTCCAATGGTTATGCTTATTTGCATGCGTACAAGTCCTTTGGTTGATCTCTCCTTTGTGTTTAAACAGTTTTTATAGCATTACTGAAATTCTGAGCTAGATAATCCTTTGTTGTGGTGGATTGTCTTGCCCACTATCCTATCTAATAAAGAGGGAATATGCTAATTGACCATCATGCCCTCACAAGGATGGCAGCACCCACAGCCAATGAGGAGGAAATATGCTAACTGACTGTCACACCCTCAAAGATGGCAGTGCCCACAGCCACAAGATGGCAGCGCTCAGTCCCTCAGTCCGCCAGGGTGCCTGCCTCTGGAGTCCCCCAGTTCCCTTAGCCCCCCAGCTACCCAGGCCCCGCCCAAGGCGCAGGCAAGCCTCAGATGGTGGCTGCCCACCCGCCCAGGGCCGGCCCAAGGTGCAGGTAACCATGGCCAGGCCGAGGCTTGTGCTGCTGGCAGTGGCAGCAGCAGAGGTATGATGGGGGCATTACTTTCCCCTAATCGCTGGGTTGCCTCCTGCCCCTGAGTACTAATGGACTGCGAGAGGGAGCAGGCCAGGCTTAGGGACCTCCCCCCGCCCCCAATGCATGAATTTTCATGCACCGGGCATCTAGTAGGATATAATGCACAAGACAATATGAAAAATAATTATTTTGCACACCAAAATGTGAGTGGACAGTGTGTCATTAATGTACGTTTTTGTAAATTTCTTTAATGTCTAGCTTAATAGAAGATAACTGATTCTTATGTATATTCTGTCTTCAATCATTTGCAATTACTTGAATCATTTTAATCTTTGTTTTGAAGAAGTATTAGGAAGAACACCCAGCCTCATGTAGCTAGGTGGCTAGAAAAGGTACATTTCCAAAGCCTCAGATAATTGTAGATATTCATTTATATTGGACCCAAATCCACAAGTGCTGGTTTCTTTAATTGGTTACAATGGAAATATAAGTAATATCCATGAACTTGTAATCAGTTCTCTGTTAATACCAATTGATCTATCTTGTACACTGAATGGATCTTCCACTTGTACGTTATGTTATGATAATGTTATGTGTTAGTCATTTGGAGAGTATTGGTCCACTTTCTTACCACAGTGTCCAAAACGCCCTTTTGTGAGTATCACCATCAGTCCCGACAGAAAAATCTTTTAAGTATTGGAAAGCTGCCAAGCAGACAAAGCAAGCACACATTTTTGCCCAGGTTGAATAGCTCAGGTGGTCTGAGCTTTGTCCCAATATGTCAAAATTATGGTTTTGACCCACGGTCAGGGCACATACAAGAAATAACCAATGAATGTGTAAAAGTAAATGGATCAATAAATCGATGTGTCTCTTTCTCTCTCTCACTCCCCGCCCCACCTCTTACTCTGTTTCTCTGAAACAAACACAAAGAACAAAAAAGACAGCCCATGTTTTCCCAGATCCTGATTTTTAGCTTGATAGCTTGATAAATATACAATTTATTTTCCCTGAAGTGACAGGCTCACTTTTTACTTTTGAGAGAATGGCAGTTGTATTCTCAAATAAAGATGTAATTGTAGGGGAAAAGTGGCTTTTTCTGCTCACAGCTAAGGCACAAGCGCTTGTCCTTAACACAACCACATTTCAGTGTGCAGAAGTGCTTGAAGCACACTCTCCCCCTATTGAGAATGTGAAAACAGGATCAATGTTTCATAATACTATTCCTTTTTATCAAGGATGTCCTTAAGTAAGGCAGAATTAGTTTCAACTGCAAGTGACAGTGAAGAATGCAATGACTGCTAGTGTTAGAGAGTGGGAATTTTTGAGCACTACTGAGGCCGTGGACTATGCCTCAGATAGAGCTGTCAGTGCTGACACCAGGCCAGGCCTTGAGATACGGTCTCATGGCCCCTTCCCAGCACGTAGGCCTTCTTTCATAGAACACTGTCAGCTTTCTGAAGAACAGGATGACCCTGTGAGTAACATGGTCGTCAATGGCATGACTCTGACGTTGCTTGGGAAAAACTGTTTTGTCTGGGTTACTTGCTCTGCAAGAGCAGGATGTGGTTAATGTGCTTAAAAGTGGTCCTGCACAAAGGGTGGCGGCTGCTCTCCCGACTCCCTGGGTGGAGAATGGCAGAGCAGTCACCTGGCTAGCTCGAATAAAGGCTCTTTACTATTGCACTGGACTCGGCTCCCTGGTGGTCTTTGGGGATCAGGAAATCTGGACATAACACTAGCACAGTGTGGTACCACTGCCTTCCTTCATGCTCACAAGCCAGTGTTGCTCATCTTTGCTTTGATACAACATTGCAAAGTCAGTGTAGACTCCGGCAATGCCTCAATGATCCCATAACATTAGTGTTGACCGCAGGGGCCTCCTGAAAAGTGGCCTAGGGGAACCTACCCTGGTGGCCTGCAGAGCTCGCTTGTTCCAATGAGCAGAGTGTTTTAGTGCGAGGGCATTTCAGTCAAAAGACTGCTCACTTTTAAATAGAAAGGCACCTTTTTAATTCAAACTTCTAACAGATACAAGAAAAAATACACACTAATAATATAATACAGGAAAATGATAAGTGGAAACACAGGAAAAAACATGAATGTCATATCCGCATGAATTAAAATTATAAAGACATTGTTGCCCAGCACTACTGCTGTATGAAGTGTCCCTGTGTGTTCCAATGTGAGCTGGAGGGATGGAAATGTATTCGGTTTGCCAGCATTGCCTGTCAGGGAGGGTCAGTGTTTTGCCGGCACCTCTAGCTGCTCACTGCAGAAAACATCGCACAGAATTTGATGTACTGAGTACAAAGAAGTCAGGAAACCCTGTTACAGAGTCCAAGACAACAGTTTGTAAAACTGCTTTGTTGAAAGTTAAGCTTCCCCCTGAATCCCCTCTCACTCCTAGATGATGTGTTACTAAGATACTAACATTTCCCGAATTAATTTTTAAATGCATTTTCTTGTTTTATAGAGTTGGAAATAGATCCTTCGATATTTTCGATGAGAGAAGGCACCCCTTCAGAGTAAGTGTCAGTTTTATTGAGGTTCTATTTGTCTCTCATAATGTGGTGTTTATTTCATACTGATCTGCTTTGAAATGAATTATTAGAAGAAAATTACTTCCTCTGGCTTGAGGTCAAAATCATCTTCTTTTCAGTCTTCTTCCCCACTGCATGTTGTCCCTAATGATTTTACAAAAGGAGTCTTGTGTGAGGGACACGTCAGTGAGAACTGAGCCACAGCTTTGTATAGTCAGAGAGCTAAAGTGAGTAAATGTGCCCCAAGTAAGTAAATATACATTTATTAATGATATGTTTAGGAGCATCAAACAATATAAATGTTTGTAAATACACCTAAAAGGTATGTTAAGACTCTTTGAAAAAACTGAGACAACTATTTAAATTTTAAACCGATTAAAATGACAGGAATTTCCAAATTGCCTCCTCTGAGGCTCTGTAGCGACATGTTGCTGGTGCCTCCTGTGGAGCACGGAACAGCCAGAGTCTTGGGGTCACAGGAACGTGAACATGTGTTTTCAGAGCTGGTTGCAGAGAAGAGTGACATGGGGCTCAACATGCCTTGTGAGCCTAAACATAGTTTACATTTAGGTAGAATTTCTAGGGAGGGTTGCGGGGGGGGGGGGGTGAGAACATACATAACTATATTCAGGTTGTCCCTGTATTTGTGTCCAATAACTGGTGAGTAGAGAATCAGTGTTGTTTAAGATCCATTGTTTATATGTCAAAGACTAAAAGACATGTCACCCAATCAAAATTATTTAGGGCCAGGTGGGCACAGTGGAAGGCTGCTAGCATGCGAGTTCTTACATATTTTCTTCAGTGGGCACTTATATTGCCTGTTCTCTTTCAGCACGAAGTGATCATACAGGCCAACTTTTTTCATGACCCTGAACCGAACGTTGTCTACCGATTTGTCTGTGCCCTTTTCAGTGCTGAGCATCTCACTGCTGAGTGTGCGATTGTGACTTTGGTAAGACAGCTCTTCCAGAGGCTGCTTGTCTGTCCTGTGCACAGGCTGTGGTCCTGCTTTGCAAACCAAAGTAGGTTCCTGAAATGACCCTCAGAACTTGATTAAGAGAAGCTATTAAAGGAAGTAAACCACACACAGTGGGGCTAAATAATCATCGGGATTGAAAATGTTCCCATTGCTGTTTCCGTCACAAACAATTGCTATTGAAGACATGAGGGGAGATCTCTGTTTCTTCCCCCAACTCGCCATCCCGTGCCACCCCCTGACCCACAGGAGACACAGGCGCATGCAGTGCACACGCACATACAAGGTGTGCTGGTTGGGTAGGATGGAGGCAGTAACAAACCATCCGGCCTTGAGACAAACTTAATCAAGGGGGAGAGCTAAGTAACACATTGGATTGGAGAGAACATCTGGGTTGGAAGAGAGCGAGTTTTTGTGGACACGTTAAGCTTTGCTCCTGGGAGCCAACGGAGAAGCAGTGTCTCTTAATTGTTTAAATAGAGGGAATTAGAGGAAGAATCTGAGCTACAGATGGGGAAGTAAGAGTAGCTGTTCACATGCAGAAAAAGCATGAGAATAAAAAGTGGCAGGAGAGAGAATGAGGCAAAGAGCAGGCATCCCGTGGATACTGATGGGCTGAGCACCCTCTTGGCAGCATTCAGCAGCTGGACCACACTCTCGAGAAGCTCCCTTGTCTGGGCTTCTCTGGTTGTTCTCTCCTGGTTTTCCCACCCCTCTAGCCACTTCCGGGGACTTGTCCCTTCTGTGCTCATAGTCCTTCCAGGTCTGCGCTGAGGTTAGAAAAGAGAACGGGTAGAACAACATTCATGAAGACAGAGCTTATATTCTAGTGAGGAAGACATACTAGTTTTTAATGAGTGTTTTTAAAGAGATGAACACGTCAGATGGTGTAAGCAGCAAGAAAACAAAGCAGGATGAAGTGGTAAGGTGATCACAGGGATTTATTCTTTTAGGCAGAAAGGTCAGAAGAGCCTCTTTAAAGAGGAAACATTGGAGCCGTGCCCTGGCTGAGCTGAAGAAGATGAGGGGCTCTGGCATTGTAGGCAGGGCGGCCAAGGCACGCTTCTGAGACGGGCACATGCGTTGTGTGTTCAAGGAAGAGTGAGGAGTGGCCCGTGTGGACAGAGTGCGGAATGAGGAAAGAAGATGAGGTCACAGATGGACAATATCCTATCTTATAGGGCCTGGAGGCTTGCAGGCCACGGGAAGAAGTTACATTATATCTGATGGATGGGAAACCTTTGGCAGACATTGAGTTGCGGGTGAAGTGCTCTTAAGGAAAGAGGCTATTCTGGCTCCTTGGGGAGAAGAGACTGTTGTTGGAAGTCCGAGTGGAGGCAGTAAAGTCAGGAGTCAGTAAGAGTGATGCAGGTGAGAAGTGGCCAATGCACTGGAAAGCGGTCAGATTCCCACAGCTAAGGGGAGGCAAGAATTGCTAACAGATTGGAGCACGCTAGCTCAAGTGGAACCTTTTGGTCCCAGCAACTAGGCAAGTGGCAGTGCCCTCTATGCTGATAGGGCGGCTTGGGGAGTGGGCAGTGCGGATGAAGAGCTGTGGTTTGTATTGCGTAGGCTCCGATGCCCTTAGCAATAGCAGTTTCAGTGGAGGGATAGCGCCAGGGACAGACTAAAGTGGGTGAAGGAGGCAATGGGAGGTGAGAAGCAGCATCAGGCATTGACCCTGAGCAAGATGAGAGAAGCATTCTAGGGACTTGGTGTGGCAGCAGGGGACCTAGGTAAACACATTCACACTGGGGGCATCTGGGCAGACAGGGAGGATTCTTCAAAAAGAGGCGAGGGTGGGAACAGTGTTCTGCAGAAGTGGGCTGGGACCGACTTCACTGATAGAAGGTCCGCTTCGGTGAGAAATCTCAGTTCCACTGCCACGGGAGGGCAGGTGGGGTGAATGGGCGAGTAATGGCGCACACTGAGTCTGCCAGTACAGGTGGTGGGAAGTCGGGAGGCTGTCGGTGTTGGGCAAGGGCCTCTAATCATTCCCGTCAAGTAGAGTTAATCTGTAAGTAGCTCCTTCTTAGGACAGCTGCGAATGCTGAGTTTTGAGGAATGGGCGCAGCATTTCCCTGAGAACACATCATGTTCAATAAGCATTTGTTTTTGAAAACACAGTGGAGCTTGGCAAATCTCTGCTGTCAGAAACCTTCAGACAGTAAACATTTTTTTTAAATTGAACTTTTTTCTTTTTGTCAAATGGCATATACACTCTTCTGAAAGGCATGCTCTGAGGTAACAAGAAATCACAGCTTAGCTCTATGACCTACTGGGCTGCTACCTCGCCCAGTTCTCTGTAGAGGAGACGCTGAGTGCATGTCAAAGGCATCATGAGCCTCCCCGGCTGCCTGGCAGGGTTAGAGGAGCCCCAGGGACACAGAGCCTGGCAGCTCTGTCCCCCCCTTGAGAACAACAGCATTGCGTGTGCCTCAGATTATGTGAGACAGAGACGCTGTGCCCACAATGACCATGGAGATGTGAGCATGAGGGGCATGAGGAGGACTGCCTGGGTTTGCCGTGTTCCTCACAGAGGCACTAAGACAGGAACAAGGGCAGTTGCACAGGCCAGCCTGCAGCTCACCTGTTTGTACTGCCTGTCCTGCTGCCCCACACAGCAGCCACTGGGAGGCGACCTGGGCTCCAGTTTTTATCTCCTGCTTGTCCCCCCAAAGGGCTAGTTACTGTGAAAAGATAGCAGTGTTTCTGCTTTACCAGGGATTTACATATTCCACTGTTATGTAAGATCACCGTAGAAATATGAGCCAGGTAGGACGCATTGCACCTGGTAGGCACTCAAGTGTTTGTTGAACAACTTGAATCGATACTGAGCCTCTATGTGCTCCCTTTACTAGAGGAAAGGTAATAATAGCCCCATACATTGCTTCAGGACGTCCTTTGCTAACATGTCCATTCATTCCTCTGGCCAAAAATTGGGCTGAAAGTTCATATGGACAAAGTAGGTAACAGAAATGTCAGGTTTACAACTATGACTTGGCCTCTGTCTTTGGCTGGCCAAGCAGTGTCTGTAGAACCTAAGGATAAAAGGTCTTTAACACTGGCCTATGTGGCTCAGGGGTTAGAGTATCAGCCCTCTCACTAACGGGTCACAGGCTCCATTCCTGGTCAAGGGCACTTACCTGGGTGGCAGGTTCCATTCCCTGTCCCAGACAGGCAAGGGCAGTGGTAACCAATCATTGTGTCTGTCTCATATCAATGTTTTTCTCCCCCTGCCTATCTCTATCTCTGCCACCCACCACCTTCCTTCCACTCTCTCTAAAAATCAAAGGGAAAAATTTCCTCCAGTGAAGAGTAATCAAAAAAAAAAAAAAAAAGGAATTTTAAAAATGGATCAAATCTGTCATTTCCCACAGTTGTTATCATGGCACTTACACAATCTACTTTTGCAGATTTACCTGGAAAGGGTTATGCGTTATGCAATTATTGACATGTGTCCCACTAATTGGAAAAGAATACTTTTGGGAGCTGCTATTGTTGCCTATGAGTTATGGGACAAACAGGCTCTGTGGGATGTGCCCTACTGCCAGCTCATCCATAACATCATTACAGTCGAGGACATGTGAGTTTGTAAGGTTTTGGTAAACCTCCTAACCCTTTTCCCATACCTATTTTGCCCCCATAAAGTTTACATGTTAAGAAATATTTTTAAAGTTTATATTGTGCAGAGATCTGAAATAGGCATAAAATTATATACTTCTTTCTATCTACCTTTCGTATACCAATTCATATTCCTGGTCATTAATTAGTAGGTCTTGACGTATTGTTGTAAAATGTGCATGGTATTTTGAAATGTGTTTCTCTGGGGTTTTTTTTACATTTTACAAGCTAACTACAGAACAACAGTACAGTAACTATCTTTGTGGCTTTCTTAAAGCCATCTCCCAGTTCCAGTCTAGTTTTAAGGGACAGACACTGGCTTTGAAATAAATGTTTGATGCTAAATTTTAGGGCCTCTAGACTATTGAGGGGTTACAGCTTAAAGCTGACCCACACATTTCACTGGTCTTTCCGTCCTTTTCATCTGAAGTTCTGTTGTTCAGAAAACCATGGAAGAAAACTGGGCCCATTTAAAGGTTTCAGGCCTCTGTGCTCTCCTGCCCTTTTAAGAGAATTGCATGTGTTTACAAATAGGTCTGATGACTTTGGAAGCTCCTACCTCTCAGGCAGCAGAGAAGCCTCACTGGGCATCGCCCAGGGCCCACCCCATGGGAGAGTTTCCCGGGCACTGAGCAACCACAGCAGTGCCTTGTGGGGGCCATAGGATAACCATGCGGGGCCCGTCTGAGATGGCATGTGCATGTAAAGTGAAACATTAGCGTCACGGAGGGCTTTCGGTCTGGCCACACTGACTGCTGTGGAGGGCTCTGGGGGTGGTCGGCGGGATGAGCCACAGAGGTATCTCCATCAGACTCTCAGAGCACTCACTTGGCTGACAGTGAGAGTGTCTTTGTGGGTGGCATTTAGAATCAGGTGAAGGCACACCTCTCGACTATGCTGAAGAGCACAGGAAGGTCAAGATCCTCACGGGCAGAGGCAAGAGTTTGGTTTTGGAACCTTTGCTCATAACTCTGGATGCCTCTCATGCAGAATCACCCAACTGCATATTGACAGCTGTATGGAGGCTACTGGGGCCTCAGGGAAGGGACAGAGATGGCCACCAGCTGGCAAAGTGGCTTTTTGGTGAAGACGACCCCTTTGATAACAGTGCAAACTGAGGAGTCACGGTGCCCTTGCTGGCAGCCATCTTGGCAGCCAGTTTGACAGCAAATGATAACTGAAATAAATGGGAGCACTTTAGGAAGTTGCAGAAGCTAAAGTGACTTTGGTCAGCACTGTCATCAGTCTTCAAAGCGGTCCCTTGAAGGTAGGAAATTTTATATTCGTGCCCCACGATGATGGCCACTGACCTTTTCTCAACACCTGCAGCTCAGCTGCCTGGGCTCTGGTTAGAGGTACAGCATCAGGGAACTGCAGGGCAATGTGTGGGTTCTCACTCCTGGGAGCTCCGTGGGCAGTGGGGGCGGGTCTGGGGCCAGGATGGCTAGTTGTAAACAATGCTTTTTGTGCATGAACAGAGGCACACGGGAGCTCTCTGTACACTAGGCTGCTTTTGTTTATGACCTTTGCAGGTTGGAAGGCCTTACACCAGTGTTGAGTGTACATTGGTTTCGTCCCCCTGCTGTTGACTACCATTTGGAATGCTCACATTTTGCATCTAAATTGAAACTTCATGTCTACCAGCTTTTCTTAAAACTTCCCAACATCTATGTGTGGTTTTAGAATATTATTTCCCTTCAGAAGTATAAATAAAACAGAGCAGCTGATATTCAGAAAATTTGACTGTAAATGGTAGTCTATTCAACTTCAACATTAAAAAAAAAGACAGAAGATGCATATTCTGTAGTCATGCTTTTCTTCCATGATTAAATGTCTATTAATAGACCTCTGTTAATCCTATGAAGGAGCTGTATTTGTATACAATTAAAAGATAGCACTGGCGAAAATATAGAAGGGATAGTAAAGTTTATTTCTTCCTATAAGAAATAAGTCCTATATAGCTGATTATCAAAACATAATCTGATTACGTGTCTATATGAATAGGAAAGTAATTTTGGAAATAGGTTCTTTTGGGTTTAAAGTTCAACAAATAAGAAAACCTTCTATCAGCTCCTATTCTGAACGCTCTCCATACAGGAGAACATCCACTTTCATTGAACTGTCCAGTGGGTAACATATTAAAGCCTTAAACTAAGAAAACAGGTTTTTTAGAATTTAAGCTTCTCTCATGATTGTTCTGGTGTTTGTCATTTTTATAGAATTAACTATCACAGGAGTGCTGTGCAAGTAGAACAATTTACTCTAATTTTATATTTATTTATTCAGCAAGTGACAGGAGTCCGTCACATAGCAAAGCACTGCTCCCAAATTTCCATTTGCACTTTATTGAACTCACCCCTGTGGGCAGGCTCCCCTTCTGCTCAGGCAGGGGCGGGGGTGCTGAGCAGGCAGGAGGCAGCCCCACGTGGGAGAACACGGTTGGAGTCCGACCATCAGAGGTCAAGTCCTAAAGAGGGCTTAATCCAGCCAGGTCATCTATCTTTCATGTTTCTGCTTTTCATAGTTTAAAAAGTACAGCCTGTCCTGTCAGGATTAAGGTGAACAGAAATCTCCATGCACTGGGTAGGGGAGAGATTTCCTTCCCTATAAAATGTGGCTTATTTATTCCTAGAGGCCCAGTGCACAAAATTTGTGCACTCAGAGGGGGGATCCCTCAGCCCGGTTGGCGCCCTCTTGCAGTCCAGGAACCCCACGATCACTCTGCAGAGGGAGGCCCTGCCAACCTGCTGTAGCCCGCAGGTCAGTGGCCTGGGCCTTCCTCTGCAGGGCATTCATGGGACAACAGTGGTGCCCCCTGACCAATCACATCAGTTGATTTGTATATTACACTTTTATTATTATGGATTTATTTATTTATCTATCTATTTTCAATGAATCCTTGTTGCCTCAAGAGTGTTGCCCCCTCAGATAGTAGTGGTGGCTTCCGATGGATCCATTGTTGCCCTGGTGATGTGCCCGCTTGCTTTGTTGGTACTTCTATTCTTCCACAAGCCCCTTCCTGTGATGGGCCTGGTGAAAATGCCTGCAAGTTTTTTAGGGCTAAGAAGCAGCACACATCATTCCTTTCCTCTGAACACGACAGCAGACCCTGGTCAGTGAGCCAGAAGCATGAATCCACAGCTGCACTCAAGGGACTCTGAGCCCCCCAGTCAGCAGCAGGAGAACAAAAGAGAGCGGTCACCTCTTCACACTTCTCCCAACTCCAAGTGCCGGGATGCAGGAAGGACCTCAAAGAGCTGCACCTTGTTTGATGGTTAGAGTCTTAGTACAGCTGGGTAACCTTGACTTGTTTCAAAACAAAATTTAGAGTCGTCCTAGCAACTCAGAATGATACCTTTGAAGATAGCCCAGTTGACTAAAGTTGTTCTGTGATGGTTTTTTCTCCTCCACCCCCCCAGGAATGAGATAGAAATGCATTTTTTAAGTTACATTCAGTTTGATACTGCTATTCCTGCCAGTCTCTTTGCCAAATATTACTTTCACCTTCGATACGTGAGCCAGAGAAACAACCTGCTTGTTCTATTGTAACATCTTTGCAAAGAAAGATCACTGAACCCAGAGGTAAGGCTGTGGAATCACTAAGTGGGGTTTTGTGTCCGTCACCTAAGCCAACATCTGTTGATAAATTCTGTGAAGCAAGGATTGGGAAAATGGAAAGCTTTTTAAAATAAACACATTAAAGAAGAGCTTCTGAACCCTTTTGCATCATATTGCTGGTGCTTTATGGTGTATACAGGATCCCTCATTATTAAAAAATTCTAGATCTCTTTTGTGACCGTAATTCAGAATATTTTAAATCACATTCAATCTGTTAATGGTTTTTCATGTAGTCCTCTACCCTTTCTTATAACCATGTATTTATTATAATTGTATAACTAATCATATCTACAAACATAATCCACTTCCCACTCATAAATTAGTTTGCAAATTCATGTCATTCATTTATATATAATATATATATATATATCACAGTTCAGTCCCATGAGTTTTTTAGACAGAATATTAGTGACTAACCTGAGGGACCTATATTTAAAATGTATAGTGTTTGTTTCAAATCCAGGCTGTAAGAAAGCACATGGTGTTTTAATGGAAATGGTAAAGTACATGGGATAAAGTAATATTTGTGGCTTATGAATTCTGATGAAAATAAAACAAAATTATTCACAACTGAAATGGACACTTTTAACATGGACACTGTCTATAGTACCTTGGTGGAACTTTAGAATAAGATGTATTTCTACCACCCTATATAATAAAGAGGCAATATGCAAATTGACCCTCCCACCATCACAATATGGCTGCCTACAACCAGGCCAGCAGGGTGGTTAGTGAGGGATGACCAAATGACTGAGCAGCGGGCTGCGTGGGGCAACCAGGCTAGCGGGGGGGGGGGGGACAGTTAGGGCCAACCAGGCTAACAGAGGGGGGCAGTTGGGGACAACCAGGCCAGCAGGAGGGGCAGTAAGAGACAACCAGGTCAGCCGGGGGGGAGGGGAAGGCAGTTAGGGGCGACCAGGCCAGCAGGGTGGGTACAGTTGGGGGGGACCATGCTGGCAGGAGCAGTTGGGGGAAATTAGGCTGGAAGGGGGGCAGTGAGGGGCAACTAGGCCAGCTGTGGGGGGGGGCAGTTGGGGGCTATCAGGCTGGCGGGGGTGTAGTTAGGGGCAATCAGGCCAGCACACAGGGGCAGTGAGGGGAGATCAGGCCAGCAGGGGTGTGGGCAGTTAGGGGTGACCAGGCAGGCAGGCAGGTGAGCAATTAGGAGCCAGGAGTCCAGGATTGTGAGAGGGATGTCTGACTGCTGGTTTAGGCCCAATCCCCAAGATCGGTCCTAAACCGGCAGTTGGACATCCCCTGAGGGGGACCCCTCCCATGCACAAATTTCGTGCGCTGGGCCTCTAGTAATTAATGTGCAACTAGGTCCTTATGATGTTTCAGTCATTAGACCTTTCCTACCTTCCAGTAAAGTTCAGCACTTGCCCACTTCATTACAGTTTGCTTGGAGTAGATAGTAAGTAATGAAGATTGGATAGAATTTGAATAGCTCACAAAACACTGATTTTGCCCAAGTGTATGTTTAGTATGTTTAAGGAACAGATGTTCAGGCAACAGATGATATTGTTCCTTGCCACCATTGAGAACCCAGAATTTAAATAATTCTAAATTCCTTTGCTCTGGCAATCGAATTATCGCCCTTAAGGCACTTCCCTTAGTGAATTTGCAGAAAGAGGCATCCATAGAACCTGGCAGGGAAGACCTCAGCTACCCAAAGGGGCAGGAACTATACGCTACGTAAAGGAGTGTGAATGGGTGGCTATCGATGCTTTTTTTAAAGGTTGGCACCCTTTTTTAAATTGTGCCTTCTTTGTATTTGGTTTCCTTTCCTAGGCTATTTCCAGAGGCGGACAAGAAAAAAACCTGTGCAGAGCTGCTATAGAAAGATCTCTTCGCACTGACAATGTTATTGGCATGCAATGCACCAAAGCCATGCTCTCTAAAGAAGTGAGGGGATGTAACACCATGAGACCCTCATCTACAAAAACTACAGAAGTACCACTTCTCCTTCTAAAAAGCAGTGGTAACAAGCAGTTAAAGAAACAAAGGGGGGCCCTGGCTGGTTTGCCTCAGGATTAGAGCATCAGCCCACTTACCTCAGAGATGTGGGTTTGATTCCCAGTCAAGGGCATGTACCTGGCTAGCAGGTTTGATCCATGGCCCTACTTGGGGCCTGTATAGGAGGCAACCAGTTGATGTCTCTCTCATATAGATGTTTATCTCTCCCTCCCTCTCTCCATCTCTCCATCCCTCCCTTCCACTCTTTGTAGAAATTAATGGAAAAAATATCCTAGGGTGAGGATTAGCGAAAGAAAGAAAGAAAGAAAGAAAGAAAGAAAGAAAGAAAGAAAGAAGAAAGAAAGAAAGAGGGAGAGGGAGGGAGGGACAAGAAAGGAAGGAAGGAAGGAAGGAAGGAAGGAAGGAAGGAAGGAAGGAAAGAAGAAAAAGAAAGAAAGAAATGAGGAGTGTCTTACATGTCTTAGTGTAATTTTGAGATTTGATATTGTGTGCTTGGGAATCCAGGGAACCCCTGCAGAAGTATAAATGCTAAAAATTTATAAAACACCATGGCTGAATAGAAGTCCTACAGCTAGAGAAGTAAAATAGAAAGTATATTGAGACTGGTAGGAGGGGCGAAGGCATGGAACTGGATGGTCTGACACCCATCAGAAGAGAAAAAAAAAAAGTATCTAAAAATGTGAACATAGTGTAAGGAGCCTCTGGGACAACTTCAAGGGTACCAACATTCACATCATGGGGTGGCTGTAAAAGGATAGAGAGACCAAGTTATTGAAAATCTGTTTGAAGAAATAATGACGGAAAACTTCCCCTACCTGGTAAAAAAATAGACTTACAAGTCCAGGAAGCACAGAGAGTCCCAAACAAGAGGAACCCAAAGAGGCCCACAGCAAGACACATCATAATTAAAATGCCAAGGGTTAAAGACAAAGAATCTTAAGAGCAGCAAGAGAAAAGCAATTAGTTATCTACAAGGGAGCGCCCACATAATTGTAAGCTGAATTCTTCACAGAAACTTTGCAGGCCTGAAGAGAGTGGCAAGAAATACTCAAAGTGAAGAATAGCAAGGACCTACAACTTAGATTACTCTATCCAGCAAAGTTCTCATTTAGAATTGAAGTCAGATAAATAAGTTCATAGACAAGAAAAAGCTAAAGTTCATAGACAAGAAAAAGCTAAACCACCAAGCCAATGTTACATGAAATGTTAAAGGGTATTCTTTAAGAACAAGAGAAAGAGGAGTGGAGGAGGAGAAGGGAGAAGAAGAGATTAAAAAAAATATTATGAACAATAAAATGGCAGTAAATACATATCTATAATTAATAAATTAAACTGATGAATAAAATAGAACCATTGGCATGGAAACATGGAACAACTGAAAAATCTCAGAGGCAAGTGGGTAGTGGGGGTGGGAAGAGATTAACCAAAGATCTTATATGCTTATATGCATTACCTTTGGACACAGACAATAGGATAGAGAAGGCCTGGGGCAGGGTGGGAAGGGGAGGGCAGTGGGGGAGGGGGAAAGAGGGACATCTGTAATACTCTCAACAGTAAAGGTTTTTAAAAATAAAATAAAAATGTAATTACATTTCTCTTAAACTTACTTAGTTTTGTAAGTTGTAAAGAATAAGCTTTTCATTTTCTTGAAGCCCCCTCTTGAAGATGGCAAAGATTGGCTTAAACAAATGAGTTTAATATTTAAATATTAAGCATTATATTTGTTTCAGCCATCATTGGATGAAACAAAATAGCTTAATATTTAGATAGGAAACATATCAAACCTTTTTGATTCATCCCTCTTTCGCTGAAACAAAAAAAAATCTGTTTTAAATATTAAATGTTTTGTTTCAGCCACAATTGACCAAAAAGTATTAAAATTTTAATAGTGAGCTGTTTTGTTTCAGCCAATATTTGCATCTTGAAGAGGGGTCTGAAACAAACAATTAAAATTAAAAGCTTAATATTTAAAATTTATGAAACTATGTTTAAAAGAAATGAAAACTTTCAAATTATGTTTTCTAAATCAGTAGCATTTATACTTCTATAAGTGCCAAAGCTTAAACTGCACTAAGACTTTATACCTTGTATTTTTATAGAAATGTCGTCCTCTTTTAAAAACAGTTTTCTGAGGTGGAGATCCAAGGCGATGGCCCAGTTGGTAGAAATTACCTCACCTTTTCCCAGGAGCAAACTGGAATTACAATTAAAATATACAGCAGCAATTTTAAACCATTTTCATTTCATGGAACACATAAACTGATTACAAAAATTCTGCGGCACATGAAAAAATATATTTTCTGCCTATCTGACAAAAATCATAGATATAATCTTTATTCATTCACCCCAAACGGCTATTGGTCTGTTGGCTGTTGCCATTTTTTATTTGACAATCTAAGGGGAAAGAAGCCACCGCTCCTGACTAAACAGTCAGGTGTGGCATGTTTTAAAATTGTTTGCAGCACACCGGTTGAAAATAATTGACCTAGAAGAAAATTTAAGAACATATTAAACACACACACACAGAGATATCCAGCACCAATAATAAGAAATTCACAATATATTTCATCCAATAAAAAAAAAATACCAGGCAGGGAGCAGGAGCAAGGTAGAGGGGATCAATGGAAGAAAAATGGGGACGTCTGTGATATTTTCAACAATAAAGATAAATTTTGAAGAATAAGCATCATGTTTATTTTGAAAGGAAGAAAGAAAGGGAAAGAAAAAAGGGAAAGAAAAAAGAAACTTATCAGACACATAAAGGAGCACGGAAAATATTATCTATAATGAGAAGAAAAATCAACCAATTGAACATGACCCAGAAATAAGATGACAGCACACAGAGATATTAAAAGAGTTATAACCATATAAGAAAGTATGGACATGTTAAGGTGGGACAGGGAAGGAATAAAAAGACATAAATCAAACTCCCAGAAATGAAAGAACACTTGAGATGAAAACACTGAATGGGATTAACAGTCGACTAAATAACATAGAAAGAAAAGATTAGTGAACTTAAATACATAACAGAAAACAATACAAAATAAGAGAGAAGACAAAACGTAACAGTATCAGTGAGCTATGGGCCAACTTAGAGCATCCCAACATTATGTACAGTATATATATATGTATGTATATGTGTGTGTGTATATATGTATGTATATGTGTGTGTATATATATACATATATACACATATATATACGTATATACATATATGTATACATATATATGTATATTAGAGGCCCAGTGCACAAATTCCTGCACGGGTGGGGTCCGGTTGGCCCGCCCCGATGGGGGCCCATGGGAGTCATTGGGAGGGAGGGGCAGTGGGAGATTGGTTGGCCCTGCCCCCGTTGGGGGGGCTGATCAGAGGTGTGGCCAGCGGGGGGCCGAGGGCAGTTGGCTGGCCAGTCCCACCCCCAATCAGGATTGGGGCTGCCAATCGGGGGCTGAGGAGCTGGGCCAGCCGGGGAAGGGGCTACGGGCGGTTGTGGAGGACCAATGGGGCCCCAATTGGGCCAGGTGGCTGCCGCAGTAGGCATTATAGTGACTGGTCATTCTGCCGTTCGATCACTGGGCTTTTTATATAAAGATATAGATATAGATATGTCATTGGAATCCCCAAAGCAGGGTGGAGGAGGAGGAAATGGTGATACAAAATATTTTTCAAAATATTAACCAAAATGAAGACACTGGAGCAACACCTATAAAAGGCTGAAGGAAAAATATTGTCAACACAGAAATCTTTTAATGATACAGACTTTTGCTGTTATATAAAACCTGAGAATATTCCTCCCCTGCAAAGCTGCACTACAAAATTGTGAAAAGAAGCCCCTCCCACAGAAGAATGATGGGACCCAAGGAAATCTGATACTACTAGAGAGAACGAAGGTCTCTAGAAACAATAACTAGATGGGTAAATATAAAATCATTTTCTCGTTTTTCAAATGGCACTAAAATAAAAATTAAAAAAGGTTCCCTTTATCCGCATCCTAGTCAATACTTGCATGATAAAAAGTTCTGGAAATGGATAGTGGTAATGGTTACACAGTATTATAAATATATTTAGTGCCACTGAATTTTACACTTAACAAGGATTAAGTGGTAACTCTTTTTTAATTTTATTGTTGACACTTTTATACCTATCCCCATTCTCCTCCTCTTTGCCCACCTCCACCTCCACCTATCCCCAGCCTCCATTCCTTCTGGCCACCTCCACACTGTTGTCTGTGTCATGGGTTATGTATATACTAGAGGCCCAGTGCACAAAATTCGTGCACTCAGGAGGGGTGGGTCCTTCAGCTTGGCCTGTGCCCTCAGAGAATGTCTGACTGATGGCTTAGGCCCGCTCCTTGGGGAGCGGGCCTAAGCCATCATTTGGACATCCTTAGCGCTGCCTTGGAGGCAGGAGAGGCTCCTGCCACCACCGCTGTGCTTGCCAGCTTTGAGCCCAGCTTCTGGCTGAGCAGTGCTCCCCTGTGGGAGGGCATTGACCACCAGGGGGCAGCTACTGCATTGAGCATCTACCCCCTGGTGGTCAGTGCATGTCATAGCAACTGGCCGACCAGTCGACTTCCCCCTGGTGGTCAGTGCACATCATCGCGAGCAGTTGAGCAGCCTTAGCATATTACACTTTGATTGGTTGAATGGCCAACTGGACGACCAGACACGTAACATATTAGGCTTTTATTATATTATATAGGACTAGAGGCCCGGTGTATGAAATTCATGCACTGGAGGGTGGGTGCTCCTCAGCCCAGCTTGCACTCCTCTCCAATCTGGGACTCCTCGGTGGATGTCCAACTGCAGGCAGTCGAACATCCCTCTCACAATCTGGGACTGCTGGCTCCTAACCACTCGCCTGCCTGCCTGCCTGATTGCCCCTAACTGCTTCTGCCTGCCAGCCTGATCTCCCCATAACCACTTTCCTGCAGCCTGACTGATGCCTAACTGCTCTGCTGCCGGCCCAATTGCCCCAACTGCCCTCCCCTGCCAGCTCGATCGCCCCCACCTGCCCTCCCCTGCAGGCACAATCGCCCCCAACTGCCCTCCCCTGTTGGCCTGTCTCCCCCAATAGCCCTCCCCTGCCAGCCATCTTGTGACAAGGTGGGGGTGACCATCTTGTGGTGGCCATTTTGTAATGATGTGGGGGTGGCCATCTTGTGATGATGTGAGGGCGCAAGGGTTACCTAGGCTTTTATTAGTATAGATGTTCTTTGGTTAATACCTTCCCCTTCTTTCATCCAGTCCCACCTCCCCCAATCCCTCTGCCAGCTGTTGGTCTGTTACCTGTACCCATGCCTCTGTTTCTATTTCGTTCATCAGTTCATTTTGTTCATTAGATTCCACATATATGTGAGATCATATGGTATTCGTCTTTCTCTAACTGGCTTATTTCACCTAGCATCCTAATCTCCAGGTCCACCCATGCTGTCACAAAAGGTAAGACATCCTTCTTTTTATGGCCATGTATATCCCATTGTGTAAAGGTACCAAAACATTTTTTATCCACTCCTCTACTGATGGGCACCTGGGCTGTTCCCACATCTTGGCTGTAGTAAACATCGCTGCTGTGAACAGATGGTGCACGTATTCTTTCCAAGTGGTGTTTCAGGATTCTTAGGATATCTTCCCACAAGTGGGATCACTGGGTCAAAAGGTAGTTCCATTTTTAAGTTTTGGAGGAAACTCCATATGTTTTCCACAGTGACTGCATCAGTCTACATTTCCTCCAACAGTTCACAAGGGTTCCCCCTTATCCACATCCTCTCCAACACTTGTTTATTGATTTACTGATGATAGCCATCTGGCAGGTGTAATGTGGTACATCCTTGTGGTTTTAATTTGCATCTCTCTGATAATTAGTGACTTGGAGTATTTTTTCATATATCTATTAGACATCTGTATGTCTTTTTAAAGAAGTGTCTCTACAGGTGTTTTCCCATTTTTAAATTGAGTTGTCTGTCTTCCCGGTGTTGAGTTGCATGGATTCTTTATATTTTGGAAATTAACCCCATATCAGATACTGTATTGGCAAATACGTTCTTTCATGCAGTGGGTTCCCTTTTCATTTTGTTGATGGTTTCTTTTTCTGTGCCAAAGTTTTTTAGTCTGATGTTCCATTTGTTTATTTTTTCCTTTGTTTCCCTGGCCTTAGGAGCTATATCGGCAAAAATATTGGTACAAAAGATGTCTCAGATTTTACTGTCTATGTAACAGGATTTTTATGGTTTTGTAACTTACATTTAAGTCTTTTATCCATTTTGAGTTTATTCTTGTGTTGGTGTAAGTTAGTGGTCTAGTTTTATGTTGTGTTGTGTTTTGTTTTGTTTTGTTTTGTCTGTATCTGTGCAATATTCCCAACACTAATTATTGAAGACACTCTTTTTACTCAATTGTATGCTCTTTCCTCCGTTGTCAAATACTAATTGCCCATTAAAGCTTGGGCACCCTGTTCTGTTCCATTGATCTGTATGACTGTTCTTGTGCCAATACTAGGCTGTTTTGTTTACAGTTGCTTTGTAGTATGGTTTCATATCCGGTATTATGATCCCTCCATTTTTGTACTTCTCTCTCAAGGTTGTGGAGGCTATTTGGGGTCTTTTTCTGGTTCCAAATATAATTTTGGAATACTTGTTCTAGATCTGCAAAATGTGCCATTGATATTTTAATAGGAATAGCACTAAATTTATAGATTCCTTTGGATACTGTGGACATTTTAATGATGTTAATTCTTCCAACCCATGAACGTGGTACGTGCTTCCACTTATTTGCATCTTCCTCTGTTTCTTTCTGCAGTGCCCTATAGTTTTCCAAGTGCAGGTCTTTTACCCGCTTGGTTAAATGTAATCCCAGGTACCTTATTTTCTTGTTGCAATAGTAAGTGGGATTGCTTTCCACGTTTCTCTTTATGACAGTTTATTATTGGTGTATGAAAATGCCACTGATTCTGAAGATTAATTTTGTATCCTGCTACTTTGCAGAATTTGTTAGTTAGATCTAGTAGCTTGGTGGTGGAGTCTTCAGTGTTTTCTAGCTACAGTACCATGTCACCTGTGAATAATGGCAGTTTTACCTCCTCTTTTCTAATTCGATGCATTTTATTTCTTCTTCTCCCGTGTATGCTGTGACTAGAACTTGCAATATTATGTTGAATGAGAGTGCTGAAAGCTCACATTCCTGTCTTGTTCTTGTTCTTAAGGCAAATGCTTGTGGTTTTTACCCATGAGTATGATGTTAGCTGTGTGTTTGTTACATATGGCCTTATTATATTGAAGTATGTTCCCTCTATTCCCACTTTGCTGAGAGTTTTTATCACAAGTGGGTACTAGGTTTTGTTAAATGCTTTTTCTGCATCTATTCATATTCTTATGTGGTTATTATCCTTCGTTTTGTTTATGTGGTGTATCACATTTATTAGTTTGTGGATATGGTACCACCCTTGAATCCCCAGAATAAATCCCAGTTGGTCATGGCATATGATATTTTTTTCTTTAACCCTTCCTCAAGTGTATATTTTTTTGTTGAAGAGAGAGAGAGAGAGAGAGAGAGAGAGAGAGAGAGAGAGAGAGAGAGAGAGAGAGAGAGAGAGAAACATTTATGTGAGACAGAAACAGGGATCAGTTGCCTCTTTTAGGAACCCCAACCAGGTACCAAACCCACAACCTGGATATGTGCCCTGACTGGGAATTGAACCAGTGACCCTTTGGTGCATAGGACAACCCTCCAACCAATGAGCCACACTGGCCAGTGATGTATTATTTTTTTAATGTATTGCTGGACCTCGTTTGTTAAGATTATATTAGACCTATGTTCTTTCTTTGTAGTGTCTTCATCTGGGTTTGGAATTAGAATAATGCTGGCCTCCTAGAATAGCTTGGGCATTTTCCCTCCTCTTAAATTTTTCAGAATAGTTTCAGGAGGGGTAAGTGTTAGTTCTTCTTTCAGTGTTTGGTACATTCACCTATGGAGCCATCTAGTCCAGGACATTTACATGTTGGGAGTGTTTTTATTACTGCTTCAGTGTCACTGGTTGTAATCTGTCTATTCAGATTTTCTGAGTCATCCTGATTCAGTTTTGGAAGGTTGTATGTTTCTAGGAATTTATCCATTTCTTCCAGATTGGCCAATTTGTGGGCATATAGCTGTTCATAATATTTTCTTTCAATCCTTTGTATTTCTTTGGTGTCGGTTGTTATTTCTCCTATTTCATTACTTTTTTTAAAATTGATTTCAGAAAAGAAGGGAGAAAGAAAGAGAGAGAGAAATGATGAGAGAGAATCATTGATTGGTTGCCACTCTGGGGAATGAGCCTGCAACCGAGCATTTGCCCTGACCAGTAATCAAACCATGACCTCCTGGTTCCTGGGTCCACACACGACACTGAGCCATGCTGGCAGGCATCCTCTTCCATTTCTGATTTTGTTTATTTGGGTTCTCTCTCTTTTATTCTTGATGAGTTTGATTAAAGGTTTATCAATCTTGTTTATTTTTTTTTCAAAGAACCAGCTCTTGGTTTAATTAATCTTTCTTGTTACTTTTTTAGACTCTTTTTCATTTATTTCTCCCCTGATCTCTATTCCTTCCATCTACTCACTTTGGGTTTTGTTGTTATTTTATTTCCAGTTTTATTAAAGGGTAACATTAGATTGTTTATTTGAGATGTTTGTTGTTTTCTGAGGTAGGCCTGCTTTCTCTGTATCCCATAGATTATGGCTTGTTTTTCTGTTTGATTTTTTTTTAATAAATCTTTATTGTTCAGATTATTACAGGTGTTCCTCTTTTTTTTCCCCCCATAGCTCCCCTCCACCTGATTCCCCACCCCACCCCACCCCATGCCCTTAGCCCCCGCCACTATCTTCATCTATAGGTGTAAGATTTTTGCCCAATCTCTTCCCCCTGAGAATTGTCAGTACACTCCCTTTCTATGTACCTGATTCTATTATATTCACCAGTCCATTCTATTCTTCAGATTTTTTTATTCACTTGATTTTTAGATTCACTTGTTGGTAGGTATGTATTTGATGTCATTTTGTTGTTCATAATTTTTATCTTTACCTTTTTCTTCTTCTTTCTCTTCTTAAAGAATACCCTTCAGCATTTCATGTAATCCCGGTTTGGTGGTGATGAACTCCTTTAGCTTTTCTTGTCTGTGAAGCTCTTTATCTGACCTTCAACTCTGAATGATAGCTTTGCTGGGTAGAGTAATCTTGGTTGTAGGTTCTTGCTGTTCATCACTTTGAATATTTCTTGCCACTCCCTTCTGGCCTGCATAGTTTCTACCGAGAAATCAGCTGACAGTCGTATGGGTACTCCCTTGTAGGTAACTAACCATTTTTCTCTTGCTGCTTTCAAGATTCTCTCTTTGTCTTTTGCCCTTGGCATTTTAATTATGATGTGTCTTGGTGTGGTCCTCTTTGGATTCCTTTTGTTTGGGGTTCTGTGCGCTTTCTGGACTTGTAAGTCTATTTCTTTCACCAGGTAGGAAAAGTTTTCTGTCATCATTTCTTCTAATAGGTTTTCAGTATTTTGCTCTCTCTCTTCTTCTGGCACCCCAAAAATTCGGATGTTGGTACGCTTAAAGTTGTCCCAGAGGCTCCTTACACTTTCTTCATATTTTTGGATTCTTTTTTCTTATTGTTTTTCTGCTTGGGTGTTTTTTGTTTCCTCATATTTCAGATCTTTGATTTGATTCTTGGGGTATGTTGATCTATAGTTGAGTTTCTTTATTTTAGACAGTGTATGCTTAATTTCTGACTGGTCCTTTTCCATTTTTCTGGCATTCTCATTAAGATCCTTAAAGGTCTCACTAAGTTCCTCAGAGGATTTTAGAAGATTCTTGAGTAACCTTATAAATGTGGTTCTGAACTCTGTGTCATCCAGTAGTTTGCTTTCCTCCATTTCTTTCATTCATGACATGTTTCTTTGTCTCCGCATTTTGGCTGCTTCCCTGTGTTGATGGAGTGGCTTTGTGTGGTAGGTGACCTATAGGGGGCAGTAGCTCAGCCTCCCCAATCACCTGAGGTGGACGCTCTTGGTACACCCCTTTGTGGGCTGAGTGCAAAGGCTTGGTGTAGTTAAGCCTTGATTGCTATTGGTACACTGGGAGGAATTGACCTCCACGCCAATTGTCTGTGAGGACCCTCTGTGTCTATAATGGAAGAACTGCTGCGCCGGATACACGCTTATGGTGCAGGACTTCTTTCAGTGGGGCTTTGGTGCTCACTGAGTTTGCCTCTTGAATGTGTCACTTATGGATGTGAGGAGTTGAAATCTGGTTTCTCACACTGACCACTAGGTATACTGGCTTCTGGATCTCCAATGGGGTGCAGGTGAGCTACTGTCTGAGGCCACCCAGCAGGAGCTACAGCGAGAGCTATAGTTTTCTCATCTTTGCTTGGGGTTTGGAGGTTTTGGAGCTGTCTGACACTGGCTGCAAGTTTGCTAGGTTAAGCTGCAATAGGGCAGGCCATTCATATGCTAAAGCCACTGCTTGAAGCTTGGGTGGGTTTGTAGGTTGTGCGGGGCGGGGTCTCAGGGCGTCACTAGGCTAGGGCGTGGCAAACAGCGCTGGCTGCCAGTTAGCTGCCTCTGCATCTCCGACCGCGTCCCCGCGTCCCGCACCCCAGCGCAGTAAACAATTATTCCTGTGTACAGCTCTGCAAGCAAGCCACCCTCACTTTCCAACCCGATGGCAGACAGTCCAGCTTCTCCCTGTAGGAGTTTGGGTCCCCCACGTCTCCCCAGAAACTGGATTTAAGAGTAATCGGGGGCTGGTCTTTCTTCGGGTTGAAAAAAGCAATGCCTGCCAGCAGCCCGGATCGCGCACCTCCGTACCTCAACTTTTCAGCGCTTGTGCACGTCTCAATGCTCTCTTCTCTTTCCTTCTAGTTGTAGAACTTCCACTCAGCCAGCTTCCCTGTTGTTCTGAATGATAGACGTTTTGTCTTTTAGTTGTAGTTTTGAAATGGTTGTGCGAGGCAGTAGTGTAGGTGTTTACCTACGCTGCCATCTTGGATCCTCCGGTTCTCCGATTATGGCTTGTTGTGTGTTCATTTTCATTTGTTTCATGGCAACTTTGGATTTCTTCCTTGATCTCATTGTTAACTCATTCATTGTTTACTAACATGTTATTTAACCTCCATGACTTTGTGTGCTTTTTACATTTTTTCCCTGTGGTCGCTTTCTTGTTTCATACAATTATGGTCAGAGAAGATATCTGATATAATCTTAACCTTCTTAAATTTATTAAGACTTGTTTTGTCTTCTATTCTAGAAAATGTTACATGTGCACTTGAAAAAAATGTTCTGCTGCTTTGGGGTAAAATGCTCTGAAGCTATCAATTAACTCTATGCGGTCTAATGTGTCATTTAAGGCCATCAATTTGAAGTCACATAGCATGAATCCTCTGGATTCATTCTTTTTTATCAGTATTGCTTTGGCTATTCAGGAACCTTTTGTTCTATTTCTTTTAAAAATGACATTGGGATTTTAATGGGGATTGCATTAAATCTGTATATTGCTATAAGTAATATGGCCATTTTAACTATGTTAATTCTTCAAAATCATGAATATGAATTATCTTCCCATTTTGTTGTGTCTTTTTTAATCTTTTTAAATACTGCTTTGTAATTTTCATTTAATAACTGTCACATCCTTTGTTAAGTTTATTCTTAGGTATTTTATTCTTTTGCTTGCAATTGCAAAAGAATTGTTGTTTTGTGTTTTTATTTTTCATTTCTTTTCCTGAAGTTTCATTGTTAGTATACAGGAAAGCAGATTCAGACAACAATATGGCTGTTACCAGAGGGAACAGAGTTGCAGTAGTAAAGGGGGTCAAACATATGTTGGTAAAAGGTGATTTGACTGTAGGTGCTGGGCACACAATGAAATATACAGATCATGTTTCATAGAGATGTACACTTAAAATCTACATAACCCTATTTACCAATATCTCCCCAATAAATATAATAAAAAATAAATCCCTAGATAAAGCCTAAGGACATAATCAACCCTGTAAAAATATGTGCAACCATATTTCCTACATAACTTTAAAAATTGAAGCGATCTAAACATGCAATATGAAATAAATGGTATATCCATGAAACAACTTAAATTTTAGGTACAATAAGTTTTAATCTTATGGGGAGATAATTATGCCAAATTTTATAAAATAAAGAGTACAGTACATAGTATTTCTCTATAAATTTGCCTCCAGAAGAACACAGTGTACAGCTAGAACTGAAAGGGTATGTACTAAAATGTTAATCATCGTTCAGGGTAGTGAGACTATGAACATTTTTTCTTCCTTTTCATATTTCAGAATTTGTCTCAAATAAATAAAGAGGTGTTATTTTGAGGATGAGAAGAAAGGAAAAACTACAGAAACATTTCTGTGGAAAAATGTATTCATATAGCTGCTCATAAATCAACACAAAGTGTATGCATTTATGCTCTCAACTAAGTCCATCAGGTAGTTTTAAATATACTCTTATGAGAGTCAGATGATTCAGTTCCCATAATCCCGGCAGGTGATTTATTCCAAAGTATAACAATCAAAAAACTTGAAACTTAACTGCAACTTTTTGGTTTCTATTTGAATCCATTATGAATTAGTGAGTTATACGAATACGTCTATTTATATCACATTCTCACTCTCTTTTACTGAGCAACCAATTCCTTTCATCTTTACCTTCTTGTGTTTTCTTATTTATTGTCTCTTGATTATTTTATTCTCTATCATCGCAAGTTCTTGGGGTGCTACTTTCCAATTTATTGTATCCTGACTGTGCCTCACAGTGGATCATTTCCTCATGCAGTCTATAGATTTAATTGTGAGCACATCTTTAGCAAGGTGCATTGGTTTTTTAGATGTTCCGTGTGTCTTGACTCATAAAAGTGTACCCTAGGGAGATTGTGTATTTGTTCTGTCAGAGCTCTTGGGAATTCCATGCCATTCAGGACCTATTTTTATACTAATATCTGGGCTTCAGAATTTCAAACCATGTGTATGACCAGTATTAGTTCAGATCTTATACCTTTGCGTGGGGTTTTAATTTCTCAGAGGAGTCCCCTTCTCATGCACAAAGCTCCTAAGGGGCAAACTAGTTTGAGACTATGGATGTGGTCTGTCTAGTGCTCTTGTCACAGAGGGGCCAGCTCTCTAGGAGGCTGGTCTTAGCCAGCTGTCTTAGTTCCGGCCACTAGCCTGGTGTGGGCCTTCATCAGGCCTCCATCCTGGTATGGATACTAAAATTCCAGTCCATGGTCATTCATACCTCTGTCTGGCATCAGTGCACTCGGAAATTCTTGGCCATGATTTCTCAATGGCATAACTTTGTTTTTGAGTTCCATCTTCTGTTACGACCCCTAAATATTTCTTTTCAGAAAACAAACTTACTGCATTCTATACAGAATCCTGATGTTTAGAGTGGGAGCAGTTCTGCACAACTCTTTAAACATTTGGAGTGGGAAGCGTGGCCTCAGCTGCGTTTTGAATTCAAAAAGTTTCCTAAACAAGACTCGCCCAGACCATATTATTTGCACCATTGGTCTATTGCCATCTATTGTAAGGAGGTACACAGACATTAGCCATTAACAACTCTTAGAGCATCAATGTTTTTCAAGTTTTTACCCTTTAAAGTAAATTCAAATCTCTTCCTATTTGATCAATGATTCACACTTTATGAAATTCTGTACGGTGGAAGTGTTCTAAATATGTCATCTTTCAGGTGTGGAGGTTGGAAAAAAAAAAGCTAGGACGTTACTCTGGACTGTAATCATCACCCTCTTAGGTGTCATCTGAAGGCACCCTCCACAGCAAGTTATTATCAAATTAGTCTTTAAGAGTAATTACCGTGCTTTATAACAAGCAGAAAATGACATTTACTTTCTGTATCTTTTTCAAAATTTTCCTTTTCATTAATTCAAAAGTATAGTTTCTTCAAACACATAATTTCTAAAGTACCTGAAATGGCTGCCTAGTTACCATAAGAGGAAAATGAATTGGATCTCTTCCTCACGACAAGTCCATTCCTAAGCGTAAACAAACAGCCCAATAAGCAAAACGGAAACCTACCTTATGGGGCATTCCTTACCGTGCCTCTTCTCCATGCCAGTGGCCACTCCTGCTCCTGAGATCTCTGGCATTGGCACCATGTTCTCCATATCGGTAGGAGAAATATGAAGTGTGGAGGGGTTGGATACCAGTAGGCACAACACGGGGGCAATACATTGGTAGGTTCTGATTTTTATCTACATCACTGAGATGCATTTTCTTCAATTATATGACACCTAAACAGAGTAATGGTAGGAATTATCTTTCAAAATCAAAATTTATTTCTGACTCTGTATGACATAATCAAGACTTTTGTAAGCTCTTTTTGTCATTTGTCACAGCACTGGCTTTAAGAGAGTTTTCTAAGGAAAGGGTAGGGAGTTATTGCTCATTTTACAGCAGAAGCTGCCCAGTATTACAGGCCCTCAGGTGTACGCAGGGCATACATGGAGCATCCAGGGTGGCACTGATCTGAGACCTTTCTTCCTGCAAGTTTTCCCTTTTCATCAAGGATCTCAACTCAGTAATTATTTCTAAATAGTCCTTCTCTTTGCCCAGTAAGTGAGTCTAACCCTCTTTTTCCATTTCCTTCATGTCTCACCTCCACCACTAATGAAATTCCCACATGTATCACCATCCTTTTGGCATTGTTTCTATAAATGCTGACTCTGACTAATGTGTAGCTGATTAACAGCATGCTTGTGTAAGATTCTTAGAAACTGCCCTGGCTGGTGCTGGTCAGTGGTTAGAGCATTGACCCTTGAGCCAAAGGGTCACGGGTTCATTTCCCAGTCAAGGGCAAGTAACAGGGTTGCAGATTTGAACCCTATGTCAATTGGGGTGTGTGCAGGAGGCAATAAATGTGTCCCTCTAATCTTGCTTTTTTTTTCTTTCTCCCTCTCCTTCCTTCCTTTGTGCTCTTTATAAAAATAAATGGAAAAATATATCCGTGGGTGAGGATGAAAAAAAAAAATCCTAGGAACTAACTTCAGAAGATACAGACTGTGACCTTCAATCATCCCAGTTTTAGGCGTTTTGCTGACCTTCAACTGCAGAACCAGGATGACCAAGACCAGGAGGACCAGGACCAGGAGGACCAAGACCAAGAGGACCAGGACCAGGAGGACCAGGACCAGGAGGACCAAGACCAGGAGGACCAGGACCAGGAGGACCGAAACCAGGAGGACCGAGACCAGGAGGACCAGGACCAGGAGGACCGAGACCAGGAGGACCGAGACCAGGAGGACGCACTCAAGGCCATCACTTGACCAGTTTCAGATGTATTGGAATGGACTGTGCAGGGCTGGATGCAGAGAACTTTTCAGTCCCCTCCCCTTGATATCTTTGTTTGCTTTCCCTCTCCTTCCTCATGCAATGCCCAGCCTGCACTGAGATGTTCGGATGGACTTTGTGACAAGAGCCTCCCCATCTTCTCGTCAAGCACCTGAATAAACCACCTTTCTATTTTATCAACATCTGTCTCATGAGTTTGCTTTCATGGTCTCAGGCTCCTGAACTTGGGTTGTGGCTAAAAGTGGTAAATACATGATATGCTGAGCCAGCCAGGATACATGGACCTTGGTAAGTCCCAGTCGGCCCAGCCTGGGTCCCAGAGGGTTGTGGCAGGCTGACTGCATGGCAGGGATGGCAGGAACTTCCTGGCATCTGCCAAGAACTCTTCATGAAACTCATGGACGTCTTGCTCTCCCTCTCAAGGCATCAGCCACCTGAAACACTTCACTGGTGAAAGGAAACGCGTGTCTGGGAGTCAGTGGACTCCAAAGCTGGGTAACGTCTGGTGTGCACACCAGCAGCCACTGCCCCGTAGTCTGGGATTCTTTGAATCCTTTTGGATTCCCTGGGAATCAATAGGCACTGGGTGGTGGCAGGCACGGGTCAGGGACTAAAAAAAATCCCAGTTCCCAGGTGTGGGATTTGGTCGGAGCACCCTTTTGGTTTTGATATTTGAATTTTGGTGTATTGTTTGCTTTTCTTTTGCTTGCCTCTTGTGGGGTGTCTTACTAATTGTGTTCTTGATTTGAAATATTATTACTTGAAGAAACTTGCATAGGAACCATACTGCTATAGAGCTGCTTGCTCCTTCCTGTTTGTCTAGTTGTAATTTTGTGTGTAAACCTTGACTGTTAAACATGGGGGAGTCCACGGAGAGAACTGAGTGGCAGCCTCTTGGGTTTCATTCTGGCCACAAGTGGTCCACCTGTGGTTATGAGCCAATGGCCAAGAAAAATAACGATTTTTTTATTCTAACACAGCTTGGCCCGGGTTTATTTTGGGGTTTGAAAATCAATGGCAGAACTCCTATTTGACCCAGCGATCCCACTTCTAAGAATATATCCGAAGAAACTAGAAACACCAATCAGAAAGGATATATGCACCCCTATGTTCATAGCAGCACAATTCACCATAGCTAAGATTTGGAAACAGCCTAAATGCCCATCAGAAGATGAGTGGATTAAAAAATTGTGGTATATCTACACAATGGAATACTATGCTGTGGTAAAAAAGGAGTTTCTACCATTTGCAACAACATGGATGGAGATGGAGAATATTATGTTAAGTGAAATAAGCCAGGCAGAGAAAGATAAATATCACATGATCTCACTCGTTTGTGGAATATAATAAACGGCATAGACTGATGAACAAGAGCAGATCCATAGGCTGAGAAACATCAATCAAAACGTCATACCTCAGGGAAGGTAGGGGAGGGTGGAGTTAAGGTGGAGAGATCAACCAAGGGACTTGTGTGCATGCATATGAACCTAATCAATGGACACAGACAACAATGGCGTGGGGCATAAGTGGGGGGTGGGGGGTTATGGGGGAATAAGGACACATATGTAAAAAATAAAAATTAAAAAAAATTTTAAAGTATAAAATAAAAATAAAATATTAAATCAATCCACAGTAGTGGTCACCATAACCTTAAGAGAAATTGTTTCATATGACAAAGATTTTTAAATGAAACTCTGTTAAAAATCAAAGGGGGGGATAGTAGGGTAATATCATGTAAGAAGAAATATCCTATAAATAAATTACATCTAGAAAATTTTTACTTTAAGAGCCTGAAAATTATTTGGAAGGAAACAAAGAGAAGTTTCCTTCAAAAGTCATAAGGATTGTAATTGAAAGTCAATATATTTGGCCTCTTGAATTAAAGTAAGTAATTTGTGTTTTTGCCTCCCTGACAAAGTTTATATAAAGTTACAAAAAGAAATTGACAGCCAGTTTGAAATGGAATTGCCATGGCCTGGAACAAAGAATATCCTCACATGATATTATTCTACAATGTCATTATAATTTTAGATATTTTACAATAGCATATTGTACAATTATCACAAACAAACTTACAAACTAATTCTTTGAATGTTTGGCAGCAATTTAAAAAAAGGACATGAAAGGATTTAATCCCTTTCAGAAGGAATTAAGGCACTGGGAAGGCACTTGAGCATCCTATATGGCCCCTCTTGCCTTTTGTGCCAAGAGGGACCCTCATCTCACAATCCAATTACCCTCACCTGTTGCCTGAGCTTTCTGTTCATACTGAGCTTGAAGCCTCGTGGTGGCTGGTACCATGGATCTGACTCTCGCCCAATCGTTTGAGCTGGACCCTCACTGGAGAAGAAACCCGGGTTCCCCGAGATATGTGACCCGCCAGCAGGCCAGGGGATCCCAAGGTAGGTGCTGGGCGTGGAGGCCATGGGGGCATAGGCTACCAAGGAGACAGAACTGAACCTCACATCACCCTGCTTGGCCCTGGAGGATGACTGGTTAGCCAGAGACAGGTAATATTCCTCAGGGAAGGAACAACCTAAGATAGGCACAGTCACAGAGGGGCCATCAGGACAGAACTTGGGGGTCGACAGAGGTGGGGCGCAGACCCTCACCCCCCCAACCCTGAAGGGGTCTGAACCCTCACCCATTCTGAGGGAGGTCTCCTGCCCCCATGGCTGCTTTGCTTCCCACACCCAGCTCAGATTGGGACACAGGTGACAGACAGAGACTTGGCCAGCAGCAGCTGCCCTATATCTAAATTCAGCCTAGAATCAGGAATGCTCAGGGCCTACTCAAGAATGCAAATAATACTTTCCACTAATATTTACAGGGTAAACTAAGATTGTTGGTAGAGTATTAAATTTGACAGTAAAATAGTAATCAAGTTTTCAGATTAATTTAAATAAGCTAATTGAAATAAGTGAATATTCAAGTAAATTTAATTGTACTGGACAAAAAGCTGTTCCTAAAGTAATAACTAAAATTTCTATTGGTAGTTCATGTCATGGTAAAATTCCTGAACATGCAATGAACCTAAAGCAGTCATATTTTTGGGCAAAAAAATAAAATAAAATTTAAAGTTATCAAGACTGAATTATAAAATTTACAAAAGCCTCCATTAATCAAAAAAAAAGGGGGGGATAGTAGGGTAATATCATGTAAGGAGAAATATCCTATAAGTAAATTACATCTAGAAAATTTTTACTTTACAAAATTAATTTTCATTTGTAATGCTAATTGCAAGACACCCATGAAAAACACACATGGTGTCTAAATAAGAAAAAGGAAAATATTTTGGGCAAAAATAAAAAGGATCCCAAATCAATTATATAGAAAAGATTCCTTTATTAACTTGTGGTCGAGAATATGTTTGTATATTTTCAGAAAACAACTCCAAGATCATGTGGACTCCTGCAACAGAGGAGAATTGACAGGTGTGCTCCAACCACAAAGACAAGAGGAGAAACAGTCCAGAGATGGAAGACGCTGACAACGCCTTGCCACGCTAGCAGTCAGCAGCTGTGCATCGCTGCAGGTTGTCTAGGACCAAACCAGAGAGGGTTGGACCTGCATTGCCACCATGTGCCCACCATCCAGATGTCATTGCTGACATGTACACATAAGGAATTGTTTGACATTGAAACGAGGACTCAGAACTGTTGGACATTGAAATTGGGACTCAAACATTTTTTTTGGTTTTGTTATAATGTTTATTTCTGCTCTGCAGAGGCAAGATTTTCTAAAGGAAAGAAATGGGGGGGGAGGGAATAGATACAGAGGCAAAGAAGCATTGAACAGACTGTCAAACTACAGTGGGAAGGCAGGGGAGGTTGTGCAGGGGGGTCTGTAAGAAATCAACCAAAGGACTTGTAGGCATGCATATAAGCATAACCAATGGATACAAGACACTGAACCTCACATCACCAGGTGAAGGCATGTACAGGGTGGGGGGGGGGGATGGGAGACCGGGTGGAGGTCAATGGGGGGAAAAAAGGAGACATATGTACTACTATTTGTAATACTTCAAACAATAAAAATAAAAAATCAATGGCCCCTAAATAGTTGTTCAAACTACTATTCTATGTTGCAGTTGAAGTTGCTTTGCCAGAGGCCTCCTAAATGTGATATGGTCTGTTGTATGCAAGCTTTCATGTTGTTACCTCTTAAGAATTCTGCTCAGAAAGATGGAGATTAGTGGTTCAAAGTGGGTGGAAAGTACTTACTTCCCTCCCAGACAGTAAAACTCACAAAGAAAAGTGTGAGGAAAGAAGTCTTTTAAACACTCTAAATCTTCCTCCTTCAGGCGCAGGAGCTGCATCAGTCCAGGGAACAATGGGGAAATTAATGCCACCCCCAAACCCTCATGCCTGCTGTGCATGCAGCTGGAGTGACTGCCCCACCCCCTGAATGTGAAGGGAATAAAATGGTACTTTTAAATGCAAGCTCCAGGGCCTGATATCCTCAACATGCAATGTTTCCCATCTTCCTGCCTTTTCCCATCTTCCTAGACGTTGTCAAGGTCATGTTATCTCTGTTATGCCTCTTTAAATATGTGAGTGTATCTGTCAGTGAAAAAAACCTGTTTCTGAAAATTATGAAATGTATTGTTTTTAGTTGTCACTAAAAATGAAAATGTCTAAGAACTTAGAATTCTAATTAAGTTGTAAAAATGTATATGCTTTTGATAATAAAAATATAAGTTATGGCAATATTTTTAATAGAAAGAAAATAAAATGTTTTTAAGTTAGTTATTTCTGAACGAGTTAAGAAGAAACAAACGGAAAATAACTAAGAGAGACACAGAGGTTTCGTCCAAGTTGCGTAGGTTCTTTTCGAGTTGAGGAAGGATTGTGTAGAGGTAAGAAGCAAATAGAGAAAGAATAGGGGAAGTTAAAAATGAAAAAGAATTTAAAAGGGTACATACATTTTACAGGTAGAAAGGACAATGAAGGAGGAATACTCTTGAAGAGAAATGGAAATGGGGGAAAATAAGAAACAACAAAAAAAGGTACTTAGATAGTAAAACTGAGTGGTAATTTTAATGACAAATGAAAAGACCAGGAAGCTCCCATTAATTTTTCAAAACCAATTGTAATTTCCCCATTGGAAACCCAGATACAGCTGACAATCAGGAACTAATTAATTGCTTTCTTAGTCTGTTATACTTTCATTTCTAATTCTAAATGTTATCTTAAAATGTTGTTGCAAAAAAAGCAAATTCCTTTGTCAATTGCATTATAATCAAATCTATAACCATGGCATTTTAAGTATTTTTTGCCATTTATAAACAGTTTTTATTTAACTCATGCATTTGCAAAAATGTTAAATCTTTTGACTTATTCTAAATATGAATTTCTAAGAATCAATTTTAAGATCATACCATTAAAATAAATAAAGATTTCTAGAACTCTAAGAAGTAACTGGAGTCATAGAAATTGTCAAATAATCAAGATAAATAAGAATTGATTATGGGACTGAATAAACTGAAAATAATTATTGTTATGGCTTTTTAAAAATATTTCTAATTTTTAAAATTTTTTCTTTGTTTTCTTAGAGCAATTTGGTGAATTGTACCTTAATAAGCAATATTAAAACATTCGTATTTTTCTCCAAACTTGATCCCTCCAGAATTTAAAAATTCTTACTAAGTGACTATTCTTATTTTCATGGCAATATGTTCATTTGCATGAATGCAGTAAGAATTTGATTCCTTCATAACAGACCAATTGTAGTTTTATTAACCAAGACTTGAACTGGAATGTTATGTTTGCAAAAGTCATGTCTAGACTCTAATTGTCAGTAAAAAACTTTAAAGAATAAAGATTGACTTTAAAGCCAAGAAAAGTCACTTGGAAAAATGCCCTGGTAACTTTCCTGGGAAATGACAAGGAAAGAACCTGAAGACATTTTGGTGAACTTGAAAACATGAGGAGTTTACCCAAACCTGTAGATAATCTACAGGCAAAGCCTGATGGTAACTGGGTGGCTTGGCTTTTTGCCCTGAGAGGAACAGCAAGAACCTACAACCAAGATTACTCTACCCAGCAAAGCTATCATTCAGAGTTGAAGATCAGATAAAGAGCTTCACAGACAAGAAAAAGCTAAAGGAGTTCATCACCACCAAACCAGGATTACATGAAATGCTGCAGGATATTCTTTAAGAAGAGGAAGAAGAAAAAGGTAAAGATAGAAATTATGAACAACAAAAGGACATCAAATACATACCTACCAACAAGTGAATCTAAAAATCAAGTGAATAAAAAATCTGAAGAACAGAATGGACTGGTGAATATAATAGAATCAGGGACATAGAAAGGGAGTGGACTGACGATTCTCAGGGGAAGCAGGTGTGAGGGGTGGGGGAAGAGATTGGACAAAAATCTTACTCCTATGGAGGAAGCCAGTGGCGGGGGGTAAGGGCATGGTGTGGGGTGGGGAATCAGGTGGAGGGGAGCTATGGGGAAGTAAAAAAAAGAGGAACACCTGTAATAATCTGAACAATAAAGATTTATTTTTAAAAAATTCCATCTGAATATTTCTAGTAAAATTATAGCAAAACAGATTTTTAAAAGCCTATATAATGAATTGTTCTTACTATTGTGTTTATGCATATAATAAGGCTACATTGAAACAGGACTTAATACACTAAATGAATTGGTTTTAATTTGTTTAATGAAAATAAGAATAATTGTTTGAAAAATAAGTTTCAATAAATCTATAACACAATCTATATTTACAAAAGCCTAAGTGACCGTCGCAACCAAAAAACCAAACGGACGACTGAACACACTGCGTGGGGCAACCGGGCTGGAAGGGGTCTAATGAGGGACGACCAAACGACTGAGCAGTGGGCTGCATGGGGCAACCAGGCCTTCGGGGGTTAGTGAGGGATGACCAAGCGACTGAGCAGTGAACTGCGTGGGGCAACCAGGCTGGCAAGGGGAGCAGTTAGGGGTAATCAGGCCAGCAGGGGTGGCAGTGAGGGGCAACCAGGCTGACAGAGAGGCAGTGAGGGATGACCAGACTGGTGGGCAGGCAGTTTGGGCCGACCAGGCTGGCAGGGGGCCAGTTGGGGATGACCAGGCCATCATGGGGGACAGTTAGGAGTGATCAGGCAGGCAGGCAGGTGAGCAGTTAGGAGCCAGTGGTTCCGGATTGTGAGAGGGAAGTCTGACTTCTGGAAGTCAGACATCCCCCGAGGGGTCCCAGATTGGAGAGGGTGCAGGCTGGGCTGAGGGGACCCCTCCCCCCATGCACGAATTTCTTGCACCAGGCCTCTAGTCATAGATATTAGACTCTAATTCAGTTAAGTGTCAGTAAAATGTTATTTTTTGCTTATAACCTAGACTAGATACTACATTTTTCTAGTTTTCTGAAATATTTTGGATACAACGCTCTAACTTCCATGGAAATGAAAGAAAACTTATTGTGGTGAATTGTAATTCATCCCACCATTATTTTGACATTGTTTCTATAAATGCTGACTCTGACTAATATGTGGTTTTCAGATAAGCAGCATGTTTGCATGGGAAACCTAGGCGCTAACTTCAGAAGATACAGACTCTGACCTTCAGTCATCCCAGTTCCAGGAGATTTGTTGATCTTCAGCCATAGAACAGGATGATGTAGAACCAAGATGACCAAGACCAGGATGACACATACCAGCCCATCACTTGTTCTGTTTCTAAGATCCTTATCAGAATGGACTGTGCTGGCCTGCACATAGAGAACTTTCAACCCCCTCACCTTGATATCTTTGTCCTGTTTGCCTTCTCCCTCCTTATAAAATCCATGCCTGCACTGAGACGTTAAGATGGGCTTTGCAACAAGAGTCCTCCATCTTCTCAAGTGTCTGGCACTTGAATAAACCACTTTCCTTTTTCATCAATATCTGTCTCACGAGTTTGACTTTCATGGTGGCAGGCAGCTGCAGGTGGGTTTCAGTTACATTATTAACCATAAATCTTCTCCCTGTTATTCATAAAATAAGTCTACCTAGGTTTCACATGAGCCAACTGCACACTTGGCTTGTGTTGACCCTTGGCCACAATCTTTTAAGTCATAACAGATGAACCAGTGTGATCCACGCAGGACTGTGACAAATCTTTAGAAAGTCAAACATGACTTGGTTTATCTCTTGTGATGGGAAAGGAACATATAAAAGGCATCTGAATTTTTTACATTGGAATAGCTATAATATAACTACTAACACATGGGGCTTTTCTCACAGTCTAAAACAGCTTTACTGCATGTTGGCCCCTGTCATTTACTGCTTCCTATGTCTATAACAATGGAAAAGGGCATGCTCTGCTCTGACTGGCGGATTTGGAGTTGTGGTTTATTTGATCACAAATGTACCCTAGAGCCATGGCACTTCAATGGATCATCACAGTTGTTTGAGAGTACATTTAAAAAATAATTAGAGTGCACTTTGGACATCAAGCTGCTTCCCTAAATTTGATGTCCTAATTTTGTTATTATTTTAGACCAAAACTTTGCTTGAGTTTTGATTTTACTCTGTAACTCTACAAAAGTTACACAGGTAAGTCAAAAGGGCTAGCTAGGTAATTAACAGCAACAAAGTGTCTACCTGTTTCTCCAGCGCAAAGAGAAGGCTCTGTCCAGGATCACACTTCTGTGTGTGAAGAGCAGTGAACAACAGCAAGGAGATGAAAGCTAAGGGGGCACGCGGGAGCACAAGGCTATATGATACAAAGAGGAAAATACTTGTGGCAGCAACAAGGTGGCCAGAGGAGAGAGGACTGGACCTCGGCTCTGCCCCATGCAAACAGTGGTGCAGCAGCTGTCCAAAGAGAACATGAAACTAGATCTCCAGGGTCATGCCACCAAGGAGAGGCTGGCATGCAAGGCTGGTAGAGATGATCTGGGATAGACTCAAGGGGAGAACAACTGCACTTGGCAGAAAAATTAACAGTGAGTGAGATTGTTGATTGATTTGCAGTACTTCACCGTTGTAATAATTCTGTTTTAAATCCCCCACCCCACCGCTATTAAAATAAAAGCATTGATTGAGGTAGGACAATGATTGCTGTGAGAAAAGGTGAGAAATTTAGAGTTTGGGGCTAATTGTTTCTTATTCAGAAATCTCATAACAATTTTGAGTTGACACAGAGTAGAGAGATGAGAAGCATTAAAGTTGAAAATGATGATGAGATCAAGAGATAAGACACTGAACACCCTTCAAATGGTGTTTCTCCTGGCATTTGAACCTTTTAAAATCTCACTATACTGAGACAATCCTCAAAAAAACACACAACTATTTTACTTTCAATGACTGACAGACGGCTATGAATTCCTCAAATGCACCATGTGATGGTTAATTTTATACATCAACTTACCTGTGTCTAGGAATAACCAGGTAGCTGGTAAAACATTATTTCTAGATGTGTCTGTGAGGGTGTCTCAGAAAAACATTAGCTTTACTTTAGTTACCTAAGGAAAGAAGGCCCACCTCCAGAAATGTGGGCGGGCATCCTCCAATCCATTGAGAATCTGAATAGAATGAAAAGGAAGAGGGAGGGCAAGTACTTGGCTCTCTCTTCTTGAGCTGGGACGTTCATTTCTCTTGCTTTCAGACTTCAGAGCTCCTGGTTCTTGGGCTTTGGAAACCCAGGACTTTCACCAGCCCCATCCAACCCCAATTCCCTCCCAGGGTATTCTCCAAGTAGACCCGATGCCCTGACTGGGAATGCTGGTAAGCCTCAAGGCAGCCCCAGGGTGGGGAGGGAATGTCTTGATGCCTCATCCCAGAGACACATGCACACAGGAGCTTGTATGATAACAACAGTTGGCCAACCCATGTCACGGACTTTGAGGCACAGTGGGGAGAAAGCAAGATCCCTGGGGAAGGAGAGGAGGTGGCTCAGCCCAGCACTTGTCTCCCCAGATTTCCCCGTTTGGGCCATCATCCTCTTCTGCTTGGCAGGACTCTTGGTAGTCACCACGTGCCTGATCTGCTGTTTCCTGGTAAGCGAGGAAGTGGTGCTTGTCTTCTTGCTATTGGGTTGTAAGAGTGTTTTATATGCAGTCATGCATCGCATAGCAACATGTTGGTCAAGGATGGGCCACATATATGATGGTTATAATGGAGCTGAAAAATTGCTACCAGCTAGTGACATCATAGCCTTAATAAGGTTCTGGCAAAGTACATTACTCTAGTGTTTGAGGCAAACACACCTACTGCGTTTCCAATTGAATCGAAGTATAAATTGTGTATAGGCCATAATACTTGATAATGATAATAAAGGGCAATGTTACTGGTTAGGTTTTTACTATATCATACTTTTTATTATTATTTTAGAGTGAACTTTTCTACTTACAAAAATGTTGGCTGTAAAACAGTATGGTGTGTTACACCAGCAGCAGTCTCATACATCTCATGTTTCCTGCATCTCGTGATTGCAAGATTTTTGCTTGTGCTTGATTTAATTGTGTGTTTTATTAAGTAAAATGCCATGCAGGCAATCCCCTAAGGGCACCTTTCTCAGGTCATACCCCTGTTGTTACGTGGTATATGACAATATTAGAAATACAAGTCCTGTGATGGGCGCATGTTTGCAAATATTTTTCCCAGTCTGTGTGAGGCTTGCCTATTTCTTTTCTTAACAACAGTAGTCCTCAGGAAAATGTAACTGAAAATCTCAAATCTATCATGGTGGTAGAGTGACCACTACATGTGAGAATGGCTAAAATAGTATATAGACTGACCATAACAAGTGTTGGTGAGTATGTGCAGCAGCTGGAACTCTCATGTCATGCTTATAAAAAGTAGCTTAGTGATGTTGCTTCTGTAAGTTGCATACACCTACACAGCCATCCCACTCCTAGCAATTTATCGCAGGAAAATAAAACATACAAAGAGATTTGTACACAGATGCCCATTAGAGATTTGTATGTACTAACTCCCAAAGGGAAAACAATCAAGATGTCCACCAACAGGTGAAGGATAAACAAACCGTGACACATCCCACAATGTGATCTTCCTCCGCAACAAAAAGGAAAGAATTAATAATACGTGCAATGACATGTATAAATCTCAAATAGTTATGCTCAGTGAAAGAAGTTAGGTAAAGAAGATACTGTATGATCTCATTTAGAAACAACCTTTACAAAATACTAATGTATAGGGACAGAAATCAGGTCACCAGTTGCCTGGGAATAAGAATGTGTCTGCAAATGGTAGGTAAAGAGGAATTACAGAGAAGCCTGAGGACACTTTTGGGGTGATGGGTATTCCTTATCTTGATTGTGGTGATAGTTCAATACGTTATAATTTAAAATTATCAGATCATTCGCATTAAATGTATGCAGTTTATTGTACATCAATTATACCTCAACTAAGCTACAGTGTGGGAAGAAGGAGAAAGGGAAGGAGGAGGATTATAAATGGATACTAGAGGGAAAATGGTAGAACAAATGAGAGTGAAAAGGGGGCGAGACAAACAGAAGGAGATAACAGCGGGGAAAAGGGAAAGGGAAAAAAGACTGATGGAGGAAATTAAATTTAAAAAGGAGAGGAAGCCTGGCTGGTGTGGCTCAGTGGTTGAGGTTCGACCTATGAACCAGGAGGTCATGATTTGAATCCTGTCAGGCCACATGCCTCAGTTGCAGGCTTAGTTCCCAGTAGGGGGCATGCATGAGGCAGCAGATCAATGATTCTCTCTCAGCATCGATGTTTCTATCGCTCTATCTCTCTCCCTTCGTCTCCCTGAAATCAATTTTTTTTAGAAATGTTTAAAGCAGAGGGACACATCTGCTCTGTGGCTTTGCCCATCTTCTTCCCTAGTATTCCCTCATACTTGGACAGCCAGATGGTCCATTCTGAGTCCCCGTCATCACCTTCACAGGTCACCGTGTGCCTGCAGAAGAAAGAGGGAGATTTTGAGATTCAGCAATGATGACTGGTACCTGCCACACCTAGACCTGAGGAAGCTGCAATGACTAGATCTGCCTGAGGCCCCTGTTCCCATCCAGGACCCAAAGAAGCTTGGCTGGACCAGAAATCAACCACCCTGATCTGTCACATTCTCTGGGCCCTTCTTAACATGGCCCCTGTCTGGTTCGCAGGAAACTAAGATAAAATTCTTCCCCTTCATTAAGTCCTGAAGGCAACTGGTAGTTCCGGCTTGTCTTGTGGTTTCATATGCCTTTATCCCTCAGGAACTGCAGAGTTGGCTAAACTGGAGCAGAAATTGCCACAGTATAAAGTCATACTCTTCAGCGCAAGGTTTCCCTTCTTAGGAAACTTTGCAGCACACCTCCCCTGACCTGTGTCAGCAACCACACTTATCTCTGTGCCTCCATTTTCCCACCCCCAAAGCCCAGGCATCTCAAGTGCCCTTTGCACTACTGCATTTCCTGAAGTTCAGACTCACCAGGACTTCCAGATCAACCTGCCTCTCTGGAGCCCCTTTCCTCATGGTTCTCCAAGAGGGAAAGTAGACCAGGATGGAAGGAATGGCTTAGATATGACTGCATTCAGCCCTGGGACTTGGAACCTGAGATGACTAGAAATCTAGGAAGACTGAATAGAGAGTAACACTCTAGTAGTATGACTGCATTCAGCAGAAAGATAGTGTCTACTTGGGAAGTACAGGTGAATAAAACTCAGGGGGAAAATATGAGAAAATGAGTCTTTTTTTTCATATTTCTCTGTACAGAATCCAACAAGACAGATATAGCAGGAGCTCCCCAAAAGAAGCTCAAAGCATCTCAGGCATGGGACTGGCTGTGCTGTCCTGCCCTGCATTTGTAAAAACAGACTCTGTGATTTCTATACCTTTTGCAGATGACCACAGCTGAAGATACCCAAGGGGTAAAAATTAAAGTCCAACTAATGCCAACCATTCCATTTTTTTTTTTGGTGTGAACTTTCTGTTCCTCCCTCTTAAGCTGTCATTCTCTGCGAATATACTTCCTGGAGATTATAATAATGATATAAGAACTACCATTATTGACAGCTTCATATCTGCTAAGCAACGTGATTGACAAGTTCAGAATGCATAGTCTCACTTATACTACCATCCTTGGGGCTTTATTCCCATGTTGCTCCCATAAAGATATGGAGGCTAAGAAATATTAAATAGTAAGGAAGGGAAAATAATTGCTAAGAAACTAAACACCTAGCCAAGCTACCCATCAAAGAAAGAGGTAAAGACATTTTCTGATATACAGTCTCAAAGTTGACCTCCCCTAGGCCTTTATTGAAAACACCAGTAAAGAATATGCATCACAAAGAAGAAAGGTGAACCCAGAAAACCATAGCAATGGTCATGAGAAAAACAAAGTATATGAAAATTAGCATGGTTTTAAAAATAAGACATTAAAAACACATTCTCCCAAAATTCAAGATGGTTACATGAAAGATCAGAGGAGAAAAGATTCTATTAAAAGTTACTAATGTTTAGGGAATATATAAATACCATAGATACTCTTATTGTGTTACACATTACTCTCAGAAACTAAATTATGGAACAACCACCCTTGAGCACCTCCTGAAGACTTCCTGGACAGAAGTCCTGTAACTAAGGATTATAGAGGAAGCCACTTGGAGACTGGTCAGAGGGGCAGGAACAGGAAAGAGGCTATTCTCACAACCACATGTGGTGGTGATAAATCTGCTTTGGCGATCTCTCCTGTTGAGTGAGGGGTTCCAGCCCCACAATAAGCTCCCTATCCTGGAACACCATTGCCAGAAAGAGGAGTCCCCACAACATCCTGCTGTGAAAATCAATGGATATTCTGTGTGGATGAGGTGGAGGCTGCTAGAGATGCAGCAAGTAAGGCGGTCCCTAACTCCAGGGCTCCCAAAGTATTGAGGTGTAAAACCACACTGAGCCCCAGTGTGCATCCCCCAGTCCATGCATTTCAAGACTAGAGGGCCATTTGCCTGGCTATGTCCCGGGTCCTTGCCAGCTTGTGGAAGCTAAGTCTTTTTTTCTTTTTAATTCTTTATTGTTTAAAGTATTACATAATCTCCTTTTTCCCCATTGACCTCTCCCCAGCTGCCCCCAGTCCCCAGCACGTGCCCTCCCCCCATCTATATCCATTGGTTTCTTACCCCACACCGTCCCTCATAGGTTGGACAGTCTATTTGATGCTTCTATGACTCTGATTCTATTTTGGTTCCTCAGTTTATGTTGTTCATTATATCCCACAAATGAGTGATATCATGTAATATTTATCTTTCTCTGACTGGCTTATTTCACTTAGTATAATGCTCTCCAGATCCACCTATGCTGTTCCAAATGGTAAGATTGCTTCTTTTTTATAGCAGCATAGTATTCCATTGTGTAGAAGTGCCACAGTTTTCTAATCCGCTCATCTGCTGATGGGCATTTAAGCTGTTTCCAAATCTTAGCTGTTGTAAATTGTGCTGCTATGAACATAGGGATGCATATATCCTTTCTGATTGTTTTCTGTTTTCTTGGGTTATAGTCCTAGAAGTGGGATTACTGGGTGAAATGGCAGTTCCATTTTTAATTTTTTGAGGAAACTTCATACTGTTCTCCACAGTGGCTGCACCTGTCTGCATTCCCACCAGCAGTGCATGAGGGTTCCTTTTTCTCTGCATCCTCTCCGGCACTTGTCATTTGTTGATTTGCTGATGATAGCCATTCTGACAGGTGTGAGATGGTACCTCATTGTTGTTGATTTGCATCTCTCATTTGATTAGTAACTTTGAGCATGTTTTCATATGTCTCTCTGTTTTCTGTATGTCTTCCTTCGAAAAGTGTCTGTTTAGGCCTTTGCCGATTTTTTGATTGGATTGTTTATCTTCTTTTTGTTAAGTTGTATGAGTTCCCTCTAAATTTTGGAGATTAAACCCTTATCGGAGATAATATTGTCAAATATGTTCTCCCATGCAGTGGGCTTTCTTGTTGTTTTGTTGATGGTTTCTTATGCTGTGCAGAAGCTTTTTATTTTGATGTAGTCCCATTTGTTTATTTTCTCCTTAGTTTCTATTGCCCTAGGAGCTGTATTGGTAAAGATATTGCTACAATAAATGTCTGCTATGGCTTCCTCTAGTATTTTTATGGTTTCCCATATTACGTTTAAGTCCTTTATCCATTTTGAATTTATTTTTGTGTATGGTGTAAGTTGGTGGTCTAGTTTTATTTTTTTACATATATCTGTCCAATTTTCCCAACACCATTTATTGAAGAGACTGTCTTGACTCCATTGTATGTTCACGCCTCCTTTGTGAAATATTAATTGAGTATAGTGTTTTGGGTAAATTTCTGGGTTCTCTGTTCTGTTCCATTGGTCTATATGTCTGTTCTTGTGCCAACACCAGGCAGTTTTCAGAACAGTGGCTTCGTAGTATAGCTTGATATCTGGTATTATGATCCCTCCAACTTTGTTCTTCTTTCTCAAGATTGCTGTGGCTATTCAGGGTCTTTTTTTTTATTCCAGATGAATTTTTGGAGAGTTTGTCCTATGTGTTTGAGGTATGCTGTTGGTATTTTAATGGGGATTGCATTGAATCTAGAGATTATTTTGGGTAGTATGGACCTTTTAATGATTTGATTCTAAGGAATCAAATCCATGAACATGTTATATTCTTCCATTAGTTTATGTCTTCCTCTATCTCTTTTTTCAGTGTCCTGCAGTTTTCTGCATATAGGTCCTTTACCTCCTTCATTAAATTTATTCCTAGGTATCTTAATTTTTTGTTGCAATGGTAAATGGGATTGGTTTTTTTAATTTCTCTTTCTGTGAGTTCATTATTGGTGCATAAAAAAAGCCATAGATTTCTGGGTGTTAATTTTTATCCTGCTACATTGCTGAATTCATTTATTAGTTGTAGTACTTTTTTGATGGAGTCTTTAGGGTTTTCTATGTAGAATATCATGTCATCTGCGAATAATGACAGTTTTACTTCTTCTTTTCCCATTTGGATGCCTTTTATTTCTTCTTGTCTGATTGCTATGGCTAGCATTTCCAGTACTATGTTGAACAGGAATGGTGAAAGTGGGCATCCCTGTCTTGTTCCTGTTCTTAGGGGAAATGGTTTTAGTTTTTGCCCATTGAGTATGATGTTGGCTGTGGGTTTGTTATATATGACTTTTATTATATTGAGGTATGATCCCTCTTTCCCACTTTGCTGAGAGTTTTTACCAGGAAAGGGTGTTAGATTTTGTCAAATGCCTTTTCTGCATCAATTAATATGATTATGTGATTTTTGTCTCTCAATTTGTTTATGTGATGTATCACATTTATTGATTTGCAGAGACTGTACCAGGCTTGCATCCCTGGAATAAATCCCATTTGGTCATGGTGTATGATCTGTCTAATGTAATGTTGGATCCAATTTGCTAGAATTTTGTTGAGGGTTTTAGCATCTATGTTCATTAGGGATATTGGCTTGTAATTCTCTTTCTTTATAGTGTCTTTATCTGGTTTTGGGATTAGGGTAATGCTGGCTTTATAAAGAGCTTGGAAGTGTGCCTTCCTCTTGAATTTTTTGGAATAGTCTGAGAAGGATAGGTTTCAGTTCTTGTTTGAATGTTTGGTAAAACTCTCCTGTGAAGCTGTCTGGTCCTGGGTATTTGTTTGCGGGAAGCTTTTGATGACTGCTTCAATTTCCTCCTTAGTTATTGGCCTGTTGAGTTTTTTTATTCTTCTTGTTTGAGTTTTGTAAGGTGTATTTTTCTTGGAATATGTACATTTCCTCTAGGTCAGTGGTCAGCAGACTCATTTGTCAACAGAGCTAAATATCAACAGTACAACGATGGAAATTTCTTTTGAGAGCCAAAACCGACTTCTGCACATGGGTCACGAAGTTTCAATCACACTGTATGTGCGTGCCCACACGTAGTATTTTGTGGAAGAGCCACACTCAAGGGGCCAAAGAGCCCCATGTGGCTTGCAAGCCTCAGTTTGCCGACCACTGCTCTAGGTTGTTTATTTGCTGGAGTAGAGTTGTTCGTAGTATTTTTTGTTTACAATCTTTTATATTTCTAAGGAGTCTGTTGTTATTTCGCCTCTTTCATTTCTAAATTTGTTTAATTGGGTCCTCTCTCTTTGCCTCTTGGTGAGCCTGGCTAGAGGTTTATCAATCTTGTGTACCCTTTCAAAAAACCAGCTCTTGGTTTCATTGATCTCTTGTGGGGTTTTTTGTGTTTTGGGGGGGGGGGTGGGTGGGTCTCTATTTCATTTATTTCAGCTCTGATCTTTATTATCTCCTTCCATCTTCTCACTCTGGGTTTTTCTTGTTGCTCTCTTTCTCATTGTTTAAGTTGTAGAGTTAGATAATTTATTACCAGTTTCTCTTGTTTTTTTGAGGTAGGTCTGTAATGCTGTGAATTTCCCTCTTAGGACTGCTTTCACAGTGTCCCATACGTTTTGGATTTTTGTGTTTTCATTGTCATTCATTTCCAGGATGTTTTTAATTTCTTCTTTGATCTCTTTGGTAATCCAGTCATTGTTTAATAGCATGCTATTCGGCCTCCAAGTGTTTGAATTTTGTTGATTGTTTTCATTGCAGTTGATTTCTAATTTTATGCCATTGTGATCTGAGAAGATGCTTTATATTATTTCTATCTTCTTGAATTTGGAGAGACTTTTCTTGTGACCCAGTATGCATTCTATCTTTGAAAATGTCCCATGTGCACTTAAGAAGAATGTATGTTCTGTAGCTTTGGAGTGAAATGTTCTGAAGATGTCAATTAAGTCCATTTGATCTAGTGAGTCATTTAGGATTACTGATTTTTAGTCTAGAGAATTTATCCAGTGATGTCAGTAGGGTATTAAAGTCCCCTACCGTGATCATATTGCTGTCAATCTCTCCCTTGATATCATTCAGCAGTTTTTTATGTATTTGGGTGCTCCTGCATTGGGTGCATATATGTTTACCAGAGTTATATCCTCTTGTTGTATCAATCCCTTTAGTATTATGAAGTGGCCTTCCTTATCTCTTGTTATGGCCTTCTCTCTGAGGTCTATTTTGTCAGATATAACTATTGCTACCCCAGCTTTCTTTTCATTTCCATTTGCCTGAACAATATTTATCCATCCCTTCACGTTCAGTCTGTGTGAGTCTGTTGTTCTAAGGTGGGTCTCTTGTAGACAGCAAAAATATGGGTCATATTTTCTTATCCATTCAGCCACTCAATGTCTTTTGATTGGAGCATTTAGGCCATTAACTTTTAAAGTTATTATTGATAGGTACTTATTTGTAGCCATTTTTAATATTTGTGCCTGTGTTCCTTCTTCCCTTTCTGTTTCTTCTTTTTACAAAAGTCCCTTTAGCATTTCTTGCAATGCTAGCTTGGTAGTGATAAATTCCCTGAGCCTTTTTTGTCTGTGTAGCTCTGATTTCCCCTTCAATTTTGAATGATAGCCTTGCTGGATAAAGTATTCTTGGATCCAGTCCCTTGCTTTGCATCACTTTGTATACTTCCTTCAATTCCTTTCTGGCCTGATGTGTTTCTGTTGAGAAATCATTTGATTACCTAATGGAAAATCCCTTGTAGGTAACTTTCTGTCTCTTGCAGCCTTTAAGATTCTCTCCTTGTTGTTAACATTTGCCATGGTAATTATGACATGTCCTGCTGTGGGACTTTGGGATTCATCTTGTTTGGGGGACTCTGTGCTTGTGTGACTTTTTTTTCACAAATCAGGGAAGATTTTTGACATTATTTCTTCAAATAGGTTTTCTACCCTTGCTCCCCTTCTTGTCGTTCTGGCACCCCTATTATATGTATGTTGCTTCATTTCATGTTATCCCAAAGCTGCCTCAGGCTCTTCTCCTATCTTTTGATTTTTTCCCTCCAAATGCAGTTCATATTGGGTGTGTTTTGCGTCCCTGTCTTCTAATTTGCTAATTTGGTACTCTGCTTCTCCTAGTTTACTGTTGGAAGTTTCCACATTGTTTTTATTATTATAGCTATATCACTCCTTATTTCCTCCTGATTCTTAGATTTTCTTATCCATCCGGTTTATGAACTGTATGACCCTTATTCTGAATTCCTATCCTGACATAGTGCATGCCTCTATTTCATTTAGTTGCTTTTCTGGAGCTCTTTCCCTTAAGGGTTGTTCTTCTGTCTCCCCATTTTTGCTATCACCAAAGGGTCTAGGTGTTGAGTTGTGCAGGGCCTGTGGCTGCAGTGATGAACTTGGTGGTGGGTTGCATGGTAACAGGTGGTGGCTGCTTCTTGGGGGGTCGCAGGGCAGCTGCTCCTCACATGGTTGCGGGCAGCGGCTGCTCCTCGGGTGGTTGTGGGTGTTGGCAGCTGGTGGGTTGGCTGCTCCTTGGGCAGTTGTGGATGGTGGTGAGCCTTTATTTCTTAGTCTGTTTCCTCAACAGTTTTCTAGCCAGTGATTCTCAAGCAGCAGGGCAAGGTAAGCAGCTCTTTCCTCCTGTGGTTTGAAAGAGCCATTGATACAGCGGTGTCTGTTGAGCCAACTTCATAGAATTTGGAAGCTAAGTCTTTACAGGGCCAATTCTTCCACAGTGAGGCCTCCACCTTGTCCCCAGAAATTCACCTAAGCTACATACTGGGGCCACAGGAGCATCCCTAGATTTTGGAGTTCATATTTCAGGCCATCTTTTGCTCTCTTTTTACCCCAGGCCTCAGAAATCCACTATGACACAGACTACAGATGACTGAACCAGGGGCCAGCTAGGCTGTAAATTCAGGGAACACAGGCCAGGAATTCTCTAAGTACAAGTCAAAATCATAGAATACACGAGGAATAATACCAAGTGTGGGCTGACAGTCAGATAGAGAAAGGACAAGCTCAGTCTCCCTGCCCGGGTCCCTCCTCTCTGTAACTTGGCCTGAGCTCTTCCTACCCACTACTCCCCATGCATCCACAGGACCCCAGGGGCAGATAGCACATTAGCTAGTTCTGCTGCTCAGGTTTCTTTAGAGAAGACATAGCAAGGGCTGGGCTAAACCTTCCTGTGCCCACAGAGGAAGCTCTAATCGACCAAGTTGAGATGGGAGCAAAAATCCTTGTGATATAGCTGGCAGGGGCTGAGGACACAGAAAGACAATCTGCCTCAGATACAGCCCAGACTGACTCAGCACCATCACCCCCATCAGCCTCTGCAGTCTCCTTGGCCAATGACAATCTCAGCTCTGCTTGGTTCCCATGAGTCACAGGGAGCTCACTCCAACATCAACCCCTGCAAGGTTGGGTGAGCTTTTAAGGTCAAGAAAGTTCTCCTGGAAGGTAGCTAATATCCAACTGCATAGGCCAATTCCTGTGGAATTCGTTCTCTCTTTGTGTCTGTGAAAATTGTGTCCTCCCTCCAGCCTCAGTGAGGGCACAAGTGTTTCACACATACAGTGTCTGGCACATAGAAGAGACTTAATGTTGAATGAAGGAAAATATATTTAAAAATCCACAACAAAAAAATTGTTCTTCCTTAACAACTTTCAGACATGTCACTTCCTCCCAAGTGTTACTTCTGCCATTATTTTCTGATAAGCATGAGTTAGTGCCTGCGGGGATCCACAGGATGTGGGATTAAATCCTGGCCTTGTCTTTGCATAAATGTGTGAACTTGAAAGTGTGGCTTTATTGCTGTGTCTCAATTTCTTTGGTAAAATCTGTAAACTAAGGATTGTTTCTGGACATTTAAATGAATACCTACCTTCCTTGAAATGGGTTTGGGCAAATGTTAACTATCATTGCCATCATCTTCATCAAACTAGGATTGTGGTACCCCTCTTTGTGGTTCTCAAATGTGTATGTGACAATTATGCTTTAAGCATTGTTATTGTGGAAGAGGGGGAGGAAAATCAGGAAACTCTTGCCATGAAAAGGGAAACCAGAGGTAGGAAAGCAAACTGGTGAACCCCTGTGTTTCTGAGCTGGGATGGATGAAATGGTTGCTATTTAACTTATGAGGAAGGAGAGGGGTGATGTTTCCTTGAGCCCCATTTCAGACACACAGTCATGGCTCTTTATTGAGAGTAGGACCAGGGCAAGGTGCAGGCAAAAGCTAACATGTAGATAGACAAGGAGAATTTAGTTACAAAAATGATCAACAATGAAGTTGTAACTAAGTCCAGAGAGCAATACATCAATGAGTCAGCTGTCAGATCTGGTGAAACCCAGGAGTTAATGACACTGGCCTGCTTGCACTAGCAAATGCCTACTGCACTTCCCTCAGAAATGGAGAGATCCAGGATGCATGCAGTGAATGGAAACACAAGTCTAGGGAAAGGGATTGTAAATCCCTGACTTCTTTGTGGGTTCCAGCATGGTGGAAGGCTGGGTGTGATTGGTCCCTTGTAACCAGGTAACTGCAGAATGTGTTCTGATTGGCTGGCTGCCGCCAGGAGAACAGACTTCAGTTGAGAAGCAACTGTGGAAGGAGAAGGAGCTTTGGCTGTGCTCTCTTCCCACTGTGGTTGTAGCTCTCAGCGCTTGTCTGATCCTTATCCGTTTTCAACAAGTCGTGTTGGTTGTTGTTCTCACAAAGGAGTCACCCAAAGAGGTGCAGCTTCGGGGGTGTGGCTGGGCCCTGAGCCCCCCTAGGGACCGGCAGCCCAGAGGCCAAGGAAACCGTGGGTGAGCACTACCTGCTGTGCAGTGAAGCCCTGGGGCTTCTCTAACAGGCCTAGCCTTCCTTGGGGGGGAGGGATTGCTGAGGGTTGTGGGGTGGGGGGAGGGAAGTGGGGTGTGAGTGAACCAGCAGTAGCAGTGAGGAGTGGAGGTGAGCCATGGGGAACTGGCTGACTTGCTGTCTGAAGGCCAGTCCCAGTCCCAGTGCCAGTTCCAGCCCCAAGCTGGATGGGGGCTCCAGGCATGTTAAGTCAAAGTGTGAGTCTGAGGTTCATGAGGAGGCTGCTAGGGACACAGGGCCAGTGGAAACAGTGCCTGCTACCCCAAAGTCTGAGAAGTTGAATTCCGGAGCTCTCAAGCGCCACCACCTGAAGAACATCAGCGCCCCAGTGACTGCCCAAGGTAAGAAGCAGGAAATGCCATCTGCTCTTTGGGGTACCTCTGGCCTCTGCTGTCCCCAGAGTACCCTGGGAGGGACTCCCTGCCTTGGGCTCCTTCCAGCTGGAACCAGCTTTCCTAGGAATGGGCACCTGGGTTCCCCACCCCTGCTTCTTTCCCCCTTGCAGCCGATGTTTTTCCCTCTTTACTACCTGAGCAGCAAGGTAGGATTTTGACACTCCTGCTTGCCTGCTGACTTTCCTCACTGCTTTGTTCAGTTGAGCTTACTTGCTGGAAAAGCCACACGTGGCCAGGTTTTTCAGTTGATTATGACAGAAGTACAAGGAATGAGGGTTCCATTATATTTGAAGTAATGCAGCAAAATAAAGCATGGGGTGTCCTACCCACATGTTCATGGGGTGTGTGTGTATTTTTCTTGTTTTAAGCTAATCGCTTTTTGTTAGGTTTGCTGTGTTTCTCAAGTTTCTTCCGGAGCCATGGGTGACTCACAGTAGAGTGGAGACAATAAAGGAAAAGCTACACCATGGCCCTCTCTGCCCTCATACGGGACTGTTTCTGTGGTGCCCATCCCACACCATAGGAGGCAGTGTGGGAAACGGTACAGCCCAAGATCCTATTCAGAGCTTTTATTCTTCTTCCGGCCTTTGTGAGAGCAAAATGACCTTGTGTGCTGTAGACAAGTGCAATTAAGGCTAGCATGTTCATTTTCCTTTTTATTTTTTAAATATTTTTTTAAATAGTTTATTGATTGTTGGAGAGAGAGGGAGAGGGAGAGAGAGAAACATGGATGTGAGAGTAACATCGACCTGCTGCATCCTGCACACCACCCCTTAGGGACTGAGCCCAAAACACAGGCGTGTGCCCTTGACCAGGAATGCAACTGGCAACCTTTTGGTGCAGGGGACGATGCCCCACAAACTGCAACTCCAAGCAGGGCTACTAAGCTAGCACTCATTTAAAATGTAAATTTAAAATGGTTACTTTCCAGTTGAGTAAAGACACTTTGATTTTTAGTGAGGCATTTTAGTTGATTACCAATGAGTAGTTGCGGTCCTTTCCAGGGAACCTCATGAGCCTGGGTACTAGTGCCTGGCCAGAAACTGGTTCTCAGAGCATCAAGTCTTAGATCCTGTTGGTTCAAATGAGGTGGGTATAACTGTACAGTCAGACGCCTCTACTGGGTAGAGGTTCAGATATGCAACAGCTAAACTCTTTCATTAGCTATGTTTCTCTCTCACCTGGTCTAATTTGCTTTGCCCTTTTCTTCTGTACATGGAGAGTCGTTTATTTGTACCTAATATAGGTGATATGTTAGGTCAAAAAGTAAAACTAAGTTTTAGATTTTACTCAGGGGGCTCATCTTTCCAGCTAATTAAAACTATAAATTTTATTGTAAAGTGTTTAAAATGGAATAAAACTTTGTTCTCATTTGTATGTGATAGTTTCTCAGATAATCAGCCACTGTTATTTTTCTATGGCATTTGTATCAGAATTGACCAGTTAATATGTTTTATTCTTAGAACAAGGCAAGAGGAAGAACAATGATGTAAGTAAACAGTTGAAGAGTTAAGTAAGAAATTAATAGTTTGATATAAAAGTTGTCTGCCGTGATTCATAATAAAAGTAATGGGCCCAATAAAATTAGCACAGACCTCTTTTGTCCGTTTTCTAAATCTCTTCTATTTTCCTAATTACTCTAGATTGAAGGAGAATTTATTCCTCCAAATAGTGGTACTTTTAAAAACTATCTTGCCTGAAATTTCTGATTAATATGGAAAAGGTGGCTTTGCAGTGAAACAATTGAAACAAGCAAAATGATGTTTTATATAATATGTGGGTCTTTCTGATTATAGGCTACTGGCAATTTTAAAATGCTCTGTATTTTAAAAGGCATTCAGTAGATTTTCCCCCTGCCTAACCTTTCGTGTATTTGTAGGGGGTGCTGATGGGAAAGTATGACAGCATGTATAAAACTACTTTATATGAAATGGGGAAGGATGGCTCATGTGAATTAGTTTTCAAAAACAGCAAAACCAAGCATATTAAAATGATTGGTATTCTCTAATATTAAAAGATGCTACTATTTAAATTAATTATAGTGATTAGTTATAAGTATTACTTTAAGAAAGAAAATTATGAAAACATAGTTAAGGCTGTCAGTATTTGATTATGGCTGGATTGTTGGGCTCTTTACAAATCAATGGGTACTTCTCAAATAAATGGGTACTTCTGAAGTGTGTTAAAGATAGTTTGTTCTCTAAAGGTTCTCAAACCTTTTATCGTCACCTCTCCAGTACCACTGCAGATAAATTCTAAATTGTATCTGCAGTAAGATTTACCGCCCAGATGTAAATGATTTAAAGAACCTGCCAAGCACTCACACTGCTGCTTTGTCCCAGGTTCTGTGCTTAGCAGCTAGAGGTAGGAGAGGAGTCAGAGTCCTCCCTTCCCTGGAGAAGCTTAGGTTTCTATGAGAGGGGTATCCTGTAAGCAGTTGATGCGTGTGACAAGTGGCCACTCGGATGTGGGAGTGTGCAGGAGAGAAGTTGGGTGGTGTGGCTGCTGGTGACGGTAGCCTGGAGGTAGGTGGGGAGGAGTTAAGCTTGCTGGACCAGGAAGAAGAAGAGGGCTTGTAAGCAGAGCACATAGCCTGCGTGAGGCAGGATGGAGGTGAGTGTCAGATGACCAAGAGAACAGAATTAACATTTAGAAATGAGTGGAAACTATTCTCTGAGGTTCTCACTTGAGTAGTGTAATGATAGTCTTCCTTAATCATGAAGTGAGAGTTGCCTTCTGAAAGTTGTTTTATCTAGTTTTGGGGAAAGTGAGGCTCAGAGAGACGTGTGGCCCCAGCTTGATAGCAAATGGGCAGCCCGGGCACACACACAACTCTGATCAAACATGCTTGTTTGTCTCTCTGTCTCCTGAGCTAATACTTATGACTGCCTTTCATTTATTGCAATAAAATGATCTTGATTTATTATTATATAATGCATTGCATTTATTTATAGTAAATGAACAATGGAAATATAAAATCTCAGCTGCTTTTCATCGCTTAAGGAAAAAAGAACAACAGCCCTGAAGTCTAATTCTAAACGTTTTACACTATTATAAAGGGGGTTTATAACAGGTGTTTGCCTGGTTTTATTATAGGTACTTATGAAAGCAGCATTTTATAAGCCATTCCTCAAATCTCCCCTGTGGAAGTTAGACTATCTACTGGGTTTACCATAGAGCTGCACATGATATCACACTCAAGCAGTTCATGGACTGTAAGAAAAATCTTAAAGCTTAATTGTTTGACATTTTAACCAAGAGAAAAACACACACTTTTATAGGTTTAGCATACATACTGTGACATTTCCTTGTCTTTCCCTCTTCGGTAGGACTTTCCAGGGCGCCTTACTAAGCGCTGCACGTCTTGCCCCACGGTGTTTCTCTATGATGACACAGTGAGCCAGCCGGATTTTAGCACCATCATCCAAGCGTGAGTACCACTAGGATGCCACGGGCTGAGTGACAGACCACTTTGGTAGAAGAATCCTATTTATACATAATTACAGTCACTTGATTGTCCTTCTCAGTGGCCAAGTTAAGAAACCAGTGTCAATTGTCTATTGATTTCAAGGACCTAAATATGAATTTTCAATTTCCACTATACCCTTAGGATGAATGGAAGAAGGGAAAGCCATTTAGGAAATAAGAACCACCCCCAAAATATTGATATTTCTTGATGCTTTTCTATTTTTAAGACATAGTTGATCATAATGAAAAGAAGAGCTGCTTTTTATTTGATGTTTCTATTAAAAATTATTTCTTGCCATAGGAAGAGAAACTAGAGGCACCATTTTCCTCTTGGCTTAGAAGGATCTATAAATATATAAATGAGTGTGGAAAAACAATAAAAATAAAAAGTATTTATTTATGGGACATAGGCCTAAAACAGTGCATAGCACTTTCGAAGCTACTCTTGAAAGAAGGAATAGTTTGTCACCTACTGGCACCAGAGTGTATCTGCATTACAATTTAATTGTGTTTTATCTGATTTTCCACATTGTACATTTTTCCAGCGCTACTTTTGTAAGAAAATTTACTTTTCCTACCCACCAAAGGGGGATGTATCACACCAGTCTTAGGAACAACTTTTCAAATAACTTTTTTGTGGGTAAAATGTGCTCAACTGAAGTTTTAATAGGTGTATTAAATTTAATTATATTTGTAAAGATATGTGTAGATACATAAATATGTCTTCAAGACATATATACATATGTCAATGCATGTATATATAAATCACAATAGAAAAAAATGAAAGAGGTAATGTTTTGGAAACATAGCCGTAGGCAGGCTTATACTTAAACAGCCATGAACAGTGTTATGATGATGAAAAGTATTTATTAATTTCCCCATAGTCTACCATTGGAGATGAACTTTAAAAACACCCTAAGATGACACTTCTAAGCTTATTTAAGAGAGAAAATACATATACTGTCCAGCTTCCTGGCTCCCATTGGGGTTGTCCAAGGTACATTATCAGTGTCCCTGGAATCTGAATGCTGATTTTCCAGAACACAATTTGGAAAATGCTCCCTGACAGTATTAATATATTCACTTTTAATTGTATTTTTCAGCCTTAAACACATAGTTAGCTTTAAAATGTAATTTTTATAATGTACCAACTTTTTCTAATTAAATTATTAGTAACTTTTTTAGTTGCAACACCAAGTTAACAATTTAATAATACTAGAGGCCCGGTGCACGAAATTCGTGCACGGGGAGGGGAGCGGTGGTGTCCCTCAGCCCACCCTGCACCCTCTCCAATCTGGGACCCCTCGAGGGATGTCCGACTGCCCGTTAGGGTAGGATCGGGCCTAAACGGGCAGTCGGACTTCCCTCTCACAATCCAGGACTGCTGGATCCCAACTGCTCACCTGACTGCCTTCCTGATTGCCCCTAACCACTTCTGCCTGCCAGCCTGATCACCCCCTAACCACTCCCCTGCCAGCCTGATTGCCCCTAACTGCCCTCCCCTGCAGGCCTGGGCACCCCTAACTGCCCTTGCCTGCAGGTCTGGTCACCCCTAACTTCCCTCCTCTGCTGGCCTGGTCACCCCTAACTGTCCTCCCCTGCAGGCTTGATCACCCCCAACTGCCCTCCCTTACAGGCCTGGTCCCTCCCAACTGCCCTCCCCTACTGGCCATCTTGTGTCCACACAGGGACAGCCATCTTTGACCACATGGGGGCAGCCATCTTGTGTGTTGGAGTGATGGACAATTTGCATATTTCTCTTGTATTAGATAGGATAACTTTCTTCTCACACATATAACAATAGTTGACATCAAATTGTGTTTCAGCAAAAACTGAGCCCCATCTCTCTCTAAACTCCTGAGCTTTGGGACCTATTGAGTAATCACTGAATGTTTTTATTCAGCCAAGACACTAAATCCTGGAGTAAAGAATAACAACACTCAACTTTGCATATATTCTGTAGCTTCTTTTGAATTCAAAAGACTCTGATGTTACAGAATAATTGAAAAGTAGTTGTAAAGATTAGCCATGCCCAGACAAGTAGGTTTCATGCTTCTTTCTCCAAATTAGTCTAATTCAGGAAGTGCAGTAAATTTTCATTTGCTGTCCTTCACTTTTGAAAATGGTCATTCAGCAGATTCACTATTGGTGAAACAAGGGTTTATTGAGGAAATTAATAGAGCTAACTGAGTTTTGAGAATGATTTTGAAAAATGTTCATCATGGTACATTGTTCCCAATGGCGTGCAGTCTTTATTAGAATCACTTACGAAACTTTTCTAAAAATGTATGTCTCTAAATGCATGCATTTAATCCCCCGCCCAACACAGTCTCAATGTCAAGCAGAGGAAAACTGTGAGGCATGATTACAAGGGCAAAAGCATCCAGGGAGGTTCTGCTCTCATTGCAGCTCCTGGGAGCTTTATAAACAACCACATGTCTTCCCAAAGCCAGTGAAGGCTGCAAGTCTCTGGGTGGAGACCGGCAGTGTCTCCAGCTCCTCAGGGGATCCCAGGGAACAGCCAAGCTCAGGAGCCACTGCCTCGTTAGGGCGGAGGGGAGAGAGGGGCTCCTCGCTGTTGGCAGGACCTTGAGCAAGTCAGTTTCAGCCTTGGTTTTCTTACCTGTAAAATAGGTTGTTGAATTAAATGTCAAATAAGGTTCAGTGGTCCTTTTCCCCTTCTGTGCTTTGAATTCTGTGACTTTGACATCAACTTGAAGATGAAGCTGTTCAAAGCCCAATAGAAGTATCCATCTTGGATGCTCGCGGTGTTACAGGCCTTTTTACAGTGACTCATATTCCACAGACCCAGTTATGAAATTCAGATTTACCTTTTCTCAGTTAGCTTGAGCTCCTTTTGGACACAGAGGGCAAAAGGAAGAAGCTTATCCCTTAACTATGAGGACCCCTTTGTTGCCTATGACACCACTTCTGTGAATAACTTAAAAATCCAGTCACTTACACAGGATCTGAGGACTTACATCTGTACATAAAAATTTCATGTAATCTAATCCTATCTAATAAAAGAGTAATATGCAAATTGACCATCACTCGAACACACAAGATGGCTGCCCCCATGTTCTCAAAGATGGCTGCCCCCATGTGGGCACATGATGGCCGCCACAAGATGGCCAGCAGGGGAGGGCAGTTGGGAGGGACCAGGCCTGCAAGGGAGGACATTGGGGGTGATCAAGCCTGCAGGGAAGGGCAGTTGGGGCGGGGGGAGACCCAGGCCTGCAAGGAAGGGAAATTAGGGGTGACCAGGCCTGCAGGGGAGGCCAGTGAGGGGCAACCAGGCTGGCAGGGGAGTGGTTAGGGGGTGATCAGGTTAGCAGGCAGAAGCAGTTTGGGGTAATCAGGAAGACAGGGAGGCAAGCAGGTGGTAGCCAGCAGTTCTGGATTGTGAGAGGGAAGTCCTACCAGGGTCGGGCCTAAATAGGCAGTCAGACATCCCTCGAGGGTTCCCAGATTGGAGAGGGTGCAGGCTGGGCTGAAGGACACACTCCTTGTGCACGAATTTCATGCACTGGGCATCTAGTTAGCAAATAAGTGTTATTAATGTTACACTGTGAAGCATTATGTTTCGTTAAAAGCATTGCTTGTGTCAGGATTACTTAAACCTACTGTTGTTACAGGCTCTTACATTTGCTATTCAATTTTCTAATAATTATGTAAAAGTGATCTTAAAGCTTTTTTTGGTACAGAGCATTTCATTTACTTTTAGGGAAATGATGGAAAAGGGGTGGGTAGGTGAATAGTGAACTAAGTCCACTGAAATGCAGGGCCTAACAACTTTTTGAAAAAGCACAACTACTGTATGGCTTAAATTTAACCACGTGGACAAATACATATAACATGTACAAGATGAAAGGTCCTATTAGTACAAGGCAAATGATGGGGGAGTGTGTACTAACATGTACAGGGTGGAGCCAAAGTAGGTGTACAGCTGTGAATATTTAAAATGGTTTGTTCTTGTATTCTTATTTATTAGTTACTATATCATTTTCCATACAAACAACTGTATACCTGCTTTGGCCTCACCCTGTATTATAATAATCAACAGACACATATCTTCTAAAAGCATGTTACTTAGCATTTTGGTTCACCTATTTTTGCTGAAAGCAAAATAACTAAAACAAGGGGCAAAGTGCCCATGTTGGGAATGAGGATTTCAAGGCCACTAGGCAGCTGGGATGGTCTCCCCCCTCCGACCCCTTTAAAAATTGTCCTCAAACATAATATAATAAAAACAGTTTTTACAATTCGTTTTTCTTCCACAGCATGACTATAGCCATATATGACAACATCAAGTACAGGTGAGTTTTAAAACCTGTACTGTTATTCTAGCTAACAAACGTATAATGTATCACGTTGAGTGTTAGATGATAACAGTGGATATTTTGGGGAACAAGCTGTAGGGTGATTTTTATTATATTACTAGAGGCCTGATGCATGAAATCCCTGCATGGGTAGGGTTCCTAAGCCTGGCTGGCAATCAGGGCCAATCTGTAGGGCAACCGGCAGGGCCAGTCACCTCTCGCCTGCCGCTGCCAGTCACCTCCCTCTGTGGGGCAATCATTGGGGCGATCGGGTGTCTCCCACTGGCATCCGCCTTGACTGGCCTGGGGCTTACAGGTGGGGGCAGCTCCTGCATTGAGTATCTGCCCCCTGGTGGTCAGTGTGCATGATAGCAACTGGTCATTCCACAGTTTGATCGATTTGCATATTAGGCTTTTATTATATCGGATTGAAGGGGGTTATTTGTTTATGTCTTAAGACCCATAACACTTGAGTTATTGAGGGTCCCAAAGAACATTTGTTTATGTGGGTTATATTTACTGTATTTGAAATTAAAATAGAGATTTAAAATATAAGTCTATTTTTAAAAAATTTTTTCTTTATTGATTAAGGTATTACAAATGTGTCCTTACCCCTCCCATTACTCCCCACCCTACCGCCCAACTCTTGCCCTCACACCCCTAGTGTCTGTGTCCAGTGGTTATGCTTATTTGCATGCGTACAAGTCCTTTGGTTGATCTCTCCTTTGTGTTTAAACAGTTTTTATAGCATTACTGAAATTCTGAGCTAGATAATCCTTTGTTGTGGTGGATTGTCTTGCCCACTATCCTATCTAATAAAGAGGGAATATGCTAATTGACCATCATGCCCTCACAAGGATGGCAGCACCCACAGCCAATGAGGAGGAAATATGCTAACTGACTGTCACACCCTCAAAGATGGCAGTGCCCACAGCCACAAGATGGCAGCGCTCAGTCCCTCAGTCCGCCAGGGTGCCTGCCTCTGGAGTCCCCCAGTTCCCTTAGCCCCCCAGCTACCCAGGCCCCGCCCAAGGCGCAGGCAAGCCTCAGATGGTGGCTGCCCACCCGCCCAGGGCCGACCCAAGGTGCAGGTAACCATGGCCAGGCCGAGGCTTGTGCTGCTGGCAGTGGCAGCAGCAGAGGTATGATGGGGGCATTACTTTCCCCTAATCGCTGGGTTGCCTCCTGCCCCTGAGTACTAATGGACTGCGAGAGGGAGCAGGCCAGGCTTAGGGACCTCCCCCCGCCCCCAATGCATGAATTTTCATGCACCGGGCATCTAGTAGGATATAATGCACAAGACAATATGAAAAATAATTATTTTGCACACCAAAATGTGAGTGGACAGTGTGTCATTAATGTACGTTTTTGTAAATTTCTTTAATGTCTAGCTTAATAGAAGATAACTGATTCTTATGTATATTCTGTCTTCAATCATTTGCAATTACTTGAATCATTTTAATCTTTGTTTTGAAGAAGTATTAGGAAGAACACCCAGCCTCATGTAGCTAGGTGGCTAGAAAAGGTACATTTCCAAAGCCTCAGATAATTGTAGATATTCATTTATATTGGACCCAAATCTACAAGTGCTGGTTTCTTTAATTAGTTACAATGGAAATATAAGTAATATCCATGAACTTGTAATCAGTTCTCTGTTAATACCAATTGATCTATCTTGTACACTGAATGGATCTTCCACTTGTACGTTATGTTATGATAATGTTATGTGTTAGTCATTTGGAGAGTATTGGTCCACTTTCTTACCACAGTGTCCAAAACGCCCTTTTGTGAGTATCACCATCAGTCCCGACAGAAAAATCTTTTAAGTATTGGAAAGCTGCCAAGCAGACAAAGCAAGCACACATTTTTGCCCAGGTTGAATAGCTCAGGTGGTCTGAGCTTTGTCCCAATATGTCAAAATTATGGTTTTGACCCACGGTCAGGGCACATACAAGAAATAACCAATGAATGTGTAAAAGTAAATGGATCAATAAATCGATGTGTCTCTTTCTCTCTCTCACTCCCCGCCCCACCTCTTACTCTGTTTCTCTGAAACAAACACAAAGAACAAAAAAAGACAGCCCATGTTTTCCCAGATCCTGATTTTTAGCTTGATAGCTTGATAAATATACAATTTATTTTCCCTGAAGTGACAGGCTCACTTTTTACTTTTGAGAGAATGGCAGTTGTATTCTCAAATAAAGATGTAATTGTAGGGGAAAAGTGGCTTTTTCTGCTCACAGCTAAGGCACAAGCGCTTGTCCTTAACACAACCACATTTCAGTGTGCAGAAGTGCTTGAAGCACACTCTCCCCCTATTGAGAATGTGAAAACAGGATCAATGTTTCATAATACTATTCCTTTTTATCAAGGATGTCCTTAAGTAAGGCAGAATTAGTTTCAACTGCAAGTGACAGTGAAGAATGCAATGACTGCTAGTGTTAGAGAGTGGGAATTTTTGAGCACTACTGAGGCCGTGGACTATGCCTCAGATAGAGCTGTCAGTGCTGACACCAGGCCAGGCCTTGAGATACGGTCTCATGGCCCCTTCCCAGCACGTAGGCCTTCTTTCATAGAACACTGTCAGCTTTCTGAAGAACAGGATGACCCTGTGAGTAACATGGTCGTCAATGGCATGACTCTGACGTTGCTTGGGAAAAACTGTTTTGTCTGGGTTACTTGCTCTGCAAGAGCAGGATGTGGTTAATGTGCTTAAAAGTGGTCCTGCACAAAGGGTGGCGGCTGCTCTCCCGACTCCCTGGGTGGAGAATGGCAGAGCAGTCACCTGGCTAGCTCGAATAAAGGCTCTTTGCTATTGCACTGGACTCGGCTCCCTGGTGGTCTTTGGGGATCAGGAAATCTGGACATAACACTAGCACAGTGTGGTACCACTGCCTTCCTTCATGCTCACAAGCCAGTGTTGCTCATCTTTGCTTTGATACAACATTGCAAAGTCAGTGTAGACTCCGGCAATGCCTCAATGATCCCATAACATTAGTGTTGACCGCAGGGGCCTCCTGAAAGGTGGCCTAGGGGAACCTACCCTGGTGGCCTGCAGAGCTCGCTGGTTCCAATGAGCAGAGTGTTTTAGTGCGAGGGCATTTCAGTCAAAAGACTGCTCACTTTTAAATAGAAAGGCACCTTTTTAATTCAAACTTCTAACAGATACAAGAAAAAATACACACTAATAATATGATACAGGAAAATGATAAGTGGAAACACAGGAAAAAACATGAATGTCATATCCGCATAAATTAAAATTCTAAAGACATTGTTGCCCAGAACTACTGCTGTATGAAGTGTCCCTGTGTGTTCCAATGTGAGCTGGAGGGATGGAAATGTATTCGGTTTGCCAGCATTGCCTGTCAGGGAGGGTCAGTGTTTTGCCGGCACCTCTAGCTGCTCACTGCAGAAAACATCGCACAGAATTTGATGTACTGAGTACAAAGAAGTCAGGAAACCCTGTTACAGAGTCCAAGACAACAGTTTGTAAAACTGCTTTGTTGAAAGTTAAGCTTCCCCCTGAATCCCCTCTCACTCCTAGATGATGTGTTACTAAGATACTAACATTTCCCGAATTAATTTTTAAATGCATTTTCTTGTTTTATAGAGTTGGAAATAGATCCTTCGATATTTTTGATGAGAGAAGGCACCCCTTCAGAGTAAGTGTCAGTTTTATTGAGGTTCTATTTGTCTCTCATAATGTGGTGTTTATTTCATACTGATCTGCTTTGAAATGAATTATTAGAAGAAAATTACTTCCTCTGGCTTGAGGTCAAAATCATCTTCTTTTCAGTCTTCTTCCCCACTGCATGTTGTCCCTAATGATTTTACAAAAGGAGTCTTGTGTGAGGGACACGTCAGTGAGAACTGAGCCACAGCTTTGTATAGTCAGAGAGCTAAAGTGAGTAAATGTGCCCCAAGTAAGTAAATATACATTTATTAATGATATGTTTAGGAGCATCAAACAATATAAATGTTTGTAAATACACCTAAAAGGTATGTTAAGACTCTTTGAAAAAACTGAGACAACTATTTAAATTTTAAACCAATTAAAATGACAGGAATTTCCAAATTGACTCCTCTGAGGCTCTGTAGCGACATGTTGCTGGTGCCTCCTATGGAGCACGGAACAGCCAGAGTCTTGGGGTCACAGGAACGTGAACATGTGTTTTCAGAGCTGGTTGCAGAGAAGAGTGACATGGGGCTCAACATGCCTTGTGAGCCTAAACATAGTTTACATTTAGGTAGAATTTATAGGGAGGGTTGCGGGGGGGGGGGTGAGAACATACATAACTATATTCAGGTTGTCCCTGTATTTGTGTCCAATAACTGGTGAGTAGAGAATCAGTGTTGTTTAAGATCCATTGTTTATATGTCAAAGACTAAAAGACATGTCACCCAATCAAAATTATTTAGGGCCAGGTGGGCACAGTGGAAGGCTGCTAGCATGCGAGTTCTTACATATTTTCTTCAGTGGGCACTTATATTGCCTGTTCTCTTTCAGCACGAAGTGATCATACAGGCCAACTTTTTGCATGACCCTGAACCGAACGTTGTCTACCGATTTGTCTGTGCCCTTTTCAGTGCTGAGCATCTCACTGCTGAGTGTGCGATTGTGACTTTGGTAAGACAGCTCTTCCAGAGGCTGCTTGTCTGTCCTGTGCACAGGCTGTGGTCCTGCTTTGCAAACCAAAGTAGGTTCCTGAAATGACCCTCAGAACTTGATTAAGAGAAGCTATTAAAGGAAGTAAACCACACACAGTGGGGCTAAATAATCATCGGGATTGAAAATGTTCCCATTGCTGTTTCCGTCACAAACAATTGCTATTGAAGACATGAGGGGATATCTCCGTTTCTTCCCCCAACTCGCCATCCCGTGCCACCCCCTGACCCACAGGAGACACAGGCGCATGCAGTGCACACGCACATACAAGGTGTGCTGGTTGGGTAGGATGGAGGCAGTAACAAACCATCCGGCCTTGAGACAAACTTAATCAAGGGGGAGAGCTAAGTAACACATTGGATTGGAGAGAACATCTGGGTTGGAAGAGAGCGAGTTTTTGTGGACACGTTAAGCTTTGCTCCTGGGAGCCAACGGAGAAGCAGTGTCTCTTAATTGTTTAAATAGAGGGAATTAGAGGAAGAATCTGAGCTACAGATGGGGAAGTAAGAGTAGCTGTTCACATGCAGAAAAAGCATGAGAATAAAAAGTGGCAGGAGAGAGAATGAGGCAAAGAGCAGGCATCCCGTGGATACTGATGGGCTGAGCACCCTCTTGGCAGCATTCAGCAGCTGGACCACACTCTCGAGAAGCTCCCTTTTCTGGGCTTCTCTGGTTGTTCTCTCCTGGTTTTCCCACCCCTCTAGCCACTTCCGGGGACTTGTCCCTTCTGTGCTCATAGTCCTTCCAGGTCTGCGCTGAGGTTAGAAAAGAGAACGGGTAGAACAACATTCATGAAGACAGAGCTTATATTCTAGTGAGGAAGACATACTAGCTTTTTAATGAGTGTTTTTAAAGAGATGAACACGTCAGATGGTGTAAGCACCAAGAAAACAAAGCAGGATGAAGTGGTAAGGTGATCACAGGGATTTATTCTTTTAGGCAGAAAGGTCAGAAGAGCCTCTTTAAAGAGGAAACATTGGAGCCGTGCCCTGGCTGAGCTGAGGAAGATGAGGGGCTCTGGCATTGTAGGCAGGGCGGCCAAGGCACGCTTCTGAGACGGGCACATGCGTTGTGTGTTCAAGGAACAGTGAGGAGTGGCCCGTGTGGACAGAGTGTGGAATGAGGAAAGAAGATGAGGTCACAGATGGACAATATCCTATCTTATAGGGCCTGGAGGCTTGCAGGCCACGGGAAGAAGTTACATTATATCTGATGGATGGGAAACCTTTGGCAGACATTGAGTTGCGGGTGAAGTGCTCTTAAGGAAAGAGGCTATTCTGGCTCCTTGGGGAGAAGAGACTGTTGTTGGAAGTCCGAGTTGAGGCAGTAAAGTCAGGAGTCAGTAAGAGTGATGCAGGTGAGAAGTGGCCAATGCACTGGAAAGCGGTCAGATTCCCACAGCTAAGGGGAGGCAAGAATTGCTAACAGATTGGAGCATGCTAGCTCAAGTGGAACCTTTTGGTCCCAGCAACTAGGCAAGTGGCAGTGCCCTCTATGCTGATAGGGCGGCTTGGGGAGTGGGCAGTGCGGATGAAGAGCTGTGGTTTGTATTGCGTAGGCTCCGATGCCCTTAGCAATAGCAGTTTCAGTGGAGGGATAGCGCCAGGGACAGACTAAAGTGGGTGAAGGAGGCAATGGGAGGTGAGAAGCAGCATCAGGCATTGACCCTGAGCAAGATGAGAGAAGCATTCTAGGGACTTGGTGTGGCAGCAGGGGACCTAGGTAAACACATTCACACTGGGGGCATCTGGGCAGACAGGGAGGATTCTTCAAAAAGAGGCGAGGGTGGGAACAGTGTTCTGCAGAAGTGGGCTGGGACCGACTTCACTGATAGAAGGTCCGCTTCGGTGAGAAATCTCAGTTCCACTGCCACGGGAGGGCAGGTGGGGTGAATGGGCGAGTAATGGCGCACACTGAGTCTGCCAGTACAGGTGGTGGGAAGTCGGGAGGCTGTCGGTGTTGGGCAAGGGCCTCTAATCATTCCCGTCAAGTAGAGTTAATCTGTAAGTAGCTCCTTCTTAGGACAGCTGCGAATGCTGAGTTTTGAGGAATGGGCGCAGCATTTCCCTGAGAACACATCATGTTCAATAAGCATTTGTTTTTGAAAACACAGTGGACTTTGGCAAATCTCTGCTGTCAGAAACCTTCAGACAGTAAACATTTTTTTAAAATTGAACTTTTTTCTTTTTGTCAAATGGCATATACACTCTTCTGAAAGGGATGCTCTGAGGTAACAAGAAATCACAGCTTAGCTCTATGACCTACTGGGCTGCTACCTCGCCCAGTTCTCTGTAGAGGAGACGCTGAGTGCATGTCAAAGGCATCATGAGCCTCCCCGGCTGCCTGGCAGGGTTAGAGGAGCCCCAGGGACACAGAGCCTGGCAGCTCTGTCCCCCCCTTGAGACCAACAGCATTGCGTGCGCCTCAGATTATGTGAGACAGAGACGCTGTGCCCACAATGACCATGGAGATGTGAGCATGAGGGGCATGAGGAGGACTGCCTGGGTTTGCCGTGTTCCTCACAGAGGCACTAAGACAGGAACAAGGGCAGTTGCACAGACCAGCCTGCAGCTCACCTGTTTGTACTGCCTGTCCTGCTGCCCCACACAGCAGCCACTGGGAGGCGACCTGGGCTCCAGTTTTTATCTCCTGCTTGTCCCCCCAAAGGGCTAGTTACTGTGCAAAGATAGCAGTGTTTCTGTTTTACCAGGGATTTACATATTCCACTGTTATGTAAGATCACCGTAGAAATATGAGCCAGGTAGGACGCATTGCACCTGGTAGGCACTCAAGTGTTTGTTGAACAACTTGAATCGATACTGAGCCTCTATGTGCTCCCTTTACCAGAGGAAAGGTAATAATAGCCCCATACATTGCTTCAGGACGTCCTTTGCTAACATGTCCATTCATTCCTCTGGCCAAAAATTGGGCTGAAAGTTCATATGGACAAAGTAGGTAACAGAAATGTCAGGTTTACAACTATGACTTGGCCTCTGGCTTTGGCTGGCCAAGCAGTGTCTGTAGAACCTAAGGATAAAAGGTCTTTAACACTGGCCTACGTGGCTCAGGGGTTAGAGTATCAGCCCTCTCACTAACGGGTCACAGGCTCCATTCCTGGTCAAGGGCACTTACCTGGGTGGCAGGTTCCATTCCCTGTCCCAGACAGGCAAGGGCAGTGGTAACCAATCATTGTGTCTGTCTCATATCAATGTTTTTCTCCCCCTGCCTATCTCTATCTCTGCCACCCACCACCTTCCTTCCACTCTCTCTAAAAATCAAAGGGAAAAATTTCCTCCAGTGAAGAGTAATCAAAAAAAAAAAAAAAAAGGAATTTTAAAAATGGATCAAATCTGTCATTTCCCACAGTTGTTATCATGGCACTTACACAATCTACTTTTGCAGATTTACCTGGAAAGGGTTATGCGTTATGCAATTATTGACATGTGTCCCACTAATTGGAAAAGAATACTTTTGGGAGCTGCTATTGTTGCCTATGAGTTATGGGACAAACAGGCTCTGTGGGATGTGCCCTACTGCCAGCTCATCCATAACATCATTACAGTCGAGGACATGTGAGTTTGTAAGGTTTTGGTAAACCTCCTAACCCTTTTCCCATACCTATTTTGCCCCCATAAAGTTTACATGTTAAGAAATATTTTTAAAGTTTATATTGTGCAGAGAACTGAAATAGGCATAAAATTATATACTTCTTTCTATCTACCTTTCCTATACCAATTCATATTCCTGGTCATTAATTAGTAGGTCTTGATGTATTGTTGTAAAATGTGCATGGTATTTTGAAATGTGTTTCTCTGGGGTTTTTTTTACATTTTACAAGCTAACTACAGAACAACAGTACAGTAACTATCTTTGTGGCTTTCTTAAAGCCATCTCCCAGTTCCAGTCTAGTTTTAAGGGACAGACACTGGCTTTGAAATAAATGTTTGATGCTAAATTTTAGGGCCTCTAGACTATTGAGGGGTTACAGCTTAAAGCTGACCCACACATTTCACTGGTCTTTCCCTCCTTTTCATCTGAAGTTCTGTTGTTCAGAAAACCATGGAAGAAAACTGGGCCCATTTAAAGGTTTCAGGCCTCTGTGCTCTCCTGCCCTTTTAAGAGAATTGCATGTGTTTACAAATAGGTCTGATGACTTTGGAAGCTCCTACCTCTCAGGCAGCAGAGAAGCCACACTGGGCATCACCCAGGGCCCACCCCATGGGAGAGTTTCCCGGGCACTGAGCAACCACAGCAGTGCCTTGTGGGGGCCATAGGTTAACCATGCGGGGGCCCGTCTGAGATGGCATGTGCATGAAAAGTGAAACACTAGCGTCACGGAGGGCTTTCGGTCTGGCCACACTGACTGCTGTGGAGGGCTCTGGGGGTGGTCGGCGGGATGAGCCACAGAGGTATCTCCATCAGACTCTCAGAGCGCTCACTTGGCTGACAGTGAGAGTGTCTTTGTGGGTGGCATTTAGAATCAGGTGAAGGCACAACTCTCGACTATGCTGAAGAGCACAGGAAGGTCAAGATCCTCACGGGCAGAGGCAAGAGTTTGGTTTGGAACCTTTGCTCATAACTCTGGATGCCTCTCATGCAGAATCACCCAAGTGCATATTGACAGCTGTATGGAGGCTACTGGGGCCTCAGGGAAGGGACAGAGATGGCCACCAGCTGGCAAAGAGGCTTTTTGGTGAAGACGACCCCTTTGATAACGGTGCAAACTGAGGAGTCACGGTGCCCTTGCTGGCAGCCATCTTGGCAGCCAGTTTGACAGCAAATGATAACTGAAATAAATGGGAGCACTTTAGGAAGTTGCAGAAGCTAAAGTGACTTTGGTCAGCACTGTCATCAGTCTTCAAAGCGGTCCCTTGAAGGTAGGAAATTTTATATTCGTGCCCCACGATGATGGCCGCTGACCTTTTCTCAACACCTGCAGCTCAGCTGCCTGGGCTCTGGTTAGAGGTACAGCATCAGGGAACTGCAGGGCAATGTGTGGGTTCTCACTCCTGGGAGCTCCGTGGGCAGTGGGGGAGGTTCTGGGGCCAGGATGGCTAGTTGTAAACAATGCTTTTTGTGCATGAACAGAGGCACACGGGAGCTCTGTGTACTCTAGGCTGCTTTTGTTTATGACCTTTGCAGGTTGGAAGGCTTTACACCAGTGTTGAGTGTACATTGGTTTCGTCCCCCTGCTGTTGACTACCATTTGGAATGCTCACATTTTGCATCTAAATTGAAACTTCATGTCTACCAGCTTTTCTTAAAACTTCCCAACATCTATGTGTGGTTTTAGAATATTATTTCCCTTCAGAAGTATAAATAAAACAGAGCAGCTGATATTCAGAAAATTTGACTGTAAATGGTAGTCTATTCAACTTCAACATTAAAAAAAAAGACAGGAGATGCATATTCTGTAGTCATGCTTTTCTTCCATGATTAAATGTCTATTAATAGACCTCTGTTAATCCTATGAAGGAGCTGTATTTGTATACAATTAAAAGATAGCACTGGCGAAAATATAGAAGGGATAGTAAAGTTTATTTCTTCCTATAAGAAATAAGTCCTATATAGCTGATTATCAAAACATAATCTGATTACGTGTCTATATGAATAGGAAAGTAATTTTGGAAATAGGTTCTTTTGGGTTTAAAGTTCAACAAATAAGAAAACCTTCTATCAGCTCCTATTCTGAACGCTCTCCATACAGGAGAACATCCACTTTCATTGAACTGTCCAGTGGGTAACATATTAAAGCCTTAAACTAAGAAAACAGGTTTTTTAGAATTTAAGCTTCTCTCATGATTGTTCTGGTGTTTGTCATTTTTATAGAATTAACTATCACAGGAGTGCTGTGCAAGTAGAACAATTTACTCTAATTTTATATTTATTTATTCAGCAAGTGACAGGAGTCCGTCACATAGCAAAGCACTGCTCCCAAATTTCCATTTGCACTTTATTGAACTCACCCCTGTGGGCAGGCTCCCCTTCTGCTCAGGCAGGGGCGGGGGTGCTGAGCAGGCAGGAGGCAGCCCCACGTGGGAGAACACGGTTGGAGTCTGACCATCAGAGGTCAAGTCCTAAAGAGGGCTTAATCCAGCCAGGTCATCTATCTTTCATGTTTCTGCTTTTCATAGTTTAAAAAGTACAGCCTGTCCTGTCAGGATTAAGGTGAACAGAAATTTCCATGCACTGGGTAGGGGAGAGATTTCCTTCCCTATAAAATGTGGCTTATTTATTCCTAGAGGCCCAGTGAACAAAATTTGTGCACTCAGAGGGGGGATCCCTCAGCCCGGTTGGCGCCCTCTCGCAGTCCAGGAACCCCACGATCACTCTGCAGAGGGAGGCCCTGCCCACCTGCTGTAGCCCGCAGGTCGGTGGCCTGAGCCTTCCTCTGCAGGGCATTCATGGGGCAATAGTGGTGCCCCCTGACCAATCACATCAGTTGATTTGTATATTACACTTTTATTATTATGGATTTATTTATTTATCTATCTATTTTCAATGAATCCTTGTTGCCTCAAGAGTGTTGCCCCCTCAGATAGTAGTGGTGGCTTCCGATGGATCCATTGTTGCCCTGGTGATGTGCCCGCTTGCTTTGTTGGTACTTCTATACTTCCACAAGCCCCTTCCTGTGATGGGCCTGGTGAAAATGCCTGCAAGTTTTTTAGGGCTAAGAAGCAGCACACATCATTCCTTTCCTCTGAACACGACAGCAGACCCTGGTCATTGAGCCAGAGGCATGAATCCACAGCTGCACTCAAGGGACTCTGAGCCCCCCAGTCAGCAGCAGGAGAACAAAAGGGAGCGGTCACCTCTTCACACTTCTCCCAACTCCAAGTGCCGGGATGCAGGAAGGACCTCAAAGAGCTGCACCTTGTTTGATGGTTAGAGTCTTAGTACAGCTGGGTAACCTTGACTTGTTTCAAAACAAAATTTAGAGTCGTCCTAGCAACTCAGAATGATACCTTTGAAGATAGCCCAGTTGACTAAAGTTGTTCTGTGTTGGTTTTTTCTCCTCCACCCCCCCAGGAATGAGATAGAAATGCATTTTTTAAGTTACATTCAGTTTGATACTGCTATTCCTGCCAGTCTCTTTGCCAAATATTACTTTCACCTTCGATACGTGAGCCAGAGAAACAACCTGCTTGTTCTATTGTAACATCTTTGCAAAGAAAGATCACTGAACCCAGAGGTAAGGCTGTGGAATCACTAAGTGGGGTTTTGTGTCCGTCACCTAAGCCAACATCTGTTGATAAATTCTGTGAAGCAAGGATTGGGAAAATGGAAAGCTTTTTAAAATAAACACATTAAAGAAGAGCTTCTGAACCCTTTTGCATCATATTGCTGGTGCTTTATGGTGTATACAGGATCCCTCATTATTAAAAAAATTCTAGATCTCTTTTGTGACCGTAATTCAGAATATTTTAAATCACATTTAATCTGTTAATGGTTTTCCATGTAGTCCTCTACCCTTTCTTATAACCATGTATTTATTATAATTGTATAACTAATCATATCTACAAACATAATCCACTTCCCACTCATAAATTAGTTTGCAAATTCATGTCATTCATTTATATATAATATATATATATATATATATATATATCACAGTTCAGTCCCATGAGTTTTTTAGACAGAATATTAGTGACTAACCTGAGGGACCTATATTTAGAATGTATAGTGTTTGTTTCAAATCCAGGCTGTAAGAAAGCACATGGTGTTTTAATGGAAATGGTAAAGTACATGGGATAAAGTAATATTTGTGGCTTATGAATTCTGATGAAAATAAAACAAAATTATTCACAACTGAAATGGACACTTTTAACTTGGACACTGTCTATAGTACCTTGGTGGAACTTTAGAATAAGATGTATTTCTACCACCCTATATAATAAAGAGGCAATATGCAAATTGACCCTCCCACCATCACAATATGGCTGCCTACAACCAGGCCAGCAGGGTGGTTAGTGAGGGATGACCAAATGACTGAGCAGTGGGCTGCGTGGGGCAACCAGGCTAGCGGGGGGGGGACAGTTAGGGCCAACCAGGCTAACAGAGGGGGGCAGTTGGGGACAACCAGGCCAGCAGGAGGGGCAGTAAGAGACAACCAGGTCAGCCGGGGGGGAGGGTAAGGCAGTTAGGGGCGACCAGGCCAGCAGGGTGGGTACAGTTGGGGGGGACCATGCTGGCAGGAGCAGTTGGGGGAAATTAGGCTGGAAGGGGGGCAGTGAGGGGCAACTAGGCCAGCTGTGGGGGGGGGCAGTTGGGGGCTATCAGGCTGGCGGGGGTGTAGTTAGGGGCAATCAGGCCAGCACACAGGGGCAGTGAGGGGAGATCAGGCCAGCAGGGGTGTGGGCAGTTAGGGGTGACCAGGCAGGCAGGCAGGTGAGCAATTAGGAGCCAGGAGTCCAGGATTGTGAGAGGGATGTCTGACTGCTGGTTTAGGCCCAATCCCCAAGATCGGTCCTAAACCGGCAGTTGGACATCCCCTGAGGGGGACCCCTCCCATGCACAAATTTCGTGCGCTGGGCCTCTAGTAATTAATGTGCAACTAGGTCCTTATGATGTTTCAGTCATTAGACCTTTCCTACCTTCCAGTAAAGTTCAGCACTTGCCCACTTCATTACAGTTTGCTTGGAGTAGATAGTAAGTAATGAAGATTGGATAGAATTTGAATAGCTCACAAAACACTGATTTTGCCCAAGTGTATGTTTAGTATGTTTAAGGAACAGATGTTCAGGCAACAGATGATATTGTTCCTTGCCACCATTGAGAACCCAGAATTTAAATAATTCTAAATTCCTTTGCTCTGGCAATCGAATTATAGCCCTTAAGGCACTTCCCTTAGTGAATTTGCAGAAAGAGGCATCCATAGAACCTGGCAGGGAAGACCTCAGCTACCCAAAGGGGCAGGAACTATACGCTACGTAAAGGAGTGTGAATGGGTGGCTATCGATGCTTTTTTTAAAGGTTGGCACCCTTTTTTAAATTGTGCCTTCTTTGTATTTGGTTTCCTTTCCTAGGCTATTTCCAGAGGCGGACAAGAAAAAGACCTGTGCAGAGCTGATATAGAAAGATCTCTTCGCACTGACAATGTTATTGGCATGCAATGCACCAAAGCCATGCTCTCTAAAGAAATGAGGGGATGTAACACCATGAGACCCTCATCTACAAAAACTACAGAAGTACCACTTCTCCTTCTAAAAAGCAGTGGTAACAAGCAGTTAAAGAAACAAAGGGGGGCCCTGGCTGGTTTGCCTCAGGATTAGAGCATCAGCCCACTTACCTCAGAGATGTGGGTTTGATTCCCAGTCAAGGGCATGTACCTGGCTAGCAGGTTTGATCCCTGGCCCTACTTGGGGCCTGTATAGGAGGCAACCAGTTGATGTCTCTCTCATATAGATGTTTATCTCTCCCTCCCTCTCTCCATCTCTCCATCCCTCCCTTCCACTCTTTGTAGAAATTAATGGAAAAAATATCCTAGGGTGAGGATTAGCGAAAGAAAGAAAGAAAGAAAGAAAGAAAGAAAGAAAGAAAGAAAGAAAGAAAGAAAGAAAGAAAGAAAAGAAAGAAAGAGGGAGAGGGAGGGAGGGACAAAAAAGAAAGAAAGAAAGAAAGAAAGAAAGAAAGAAAGAAAGAAAGAAAGAAAGAAAGGAAGGAAGGAAGAAAAAGAAAGAAAGAAACGAGGAGTGTCTTACATGTCTTAGTGTAATTTTAAGATTTGATATTGTGTGCTTGGGAATCCAGGGAACCCCTGCAGAAGTATAAATGCTAAAAATTTATAAAACACCATGGCTGAATAGAAGTCCTACAGCTAGAGAAGTAAAATAGAAAGTATATTGAGACTGGTAGGAGGGGCGAAGGCATGGAACTGGATGGTCTGACACCCATCAGAAGAGAAAAAAAAAAAGTATCTAAAAATGTGAACATAGTGTAAGGAGCCTCTGGGACAACTTCAAGGGTACCAACATTCACATCATGGGGTGGCTGTAAAAGGATAGAGAGACCAAGTTATTGAAAATCTGTTTGAAGAAATAATGACGGAAAACTTCCCCTACCTGGTAAAAAAATAGACTTACAAGTCCAGGAAGCACAGAGAGTCCCAAACAAGAGGAACCCAAAGAGGCCCACAGCAAGACACATCATAATTAAAATGCCAAGGGTTAAAGACAAAGAATCTTAAGAGCAGCAAGAGAAAAGCAATTAGTTATCTACAAGGGAGCGCCCACATAATTGTAAGCTGATTTCTTCACAGAAACTTTGCAGGCCCGAAGAGAGTGGCAAGAAATACTCAAAGTGAAGAATAGCAAGGACCTACAACTTAGATTACTCTATCCAGCAAAGTTCTCATTTAGAATTGAAGTCAGATAAATAAGTTCATAGACAAGAAAAAGCTAAAGTTCATAGACAAGAAAAAGCTAAACCACCAAGCCAATGTTACATGAAATGTTAAAGGGTATTCTTTAAGAACAAGAGAAAGAGGAGTGGAGGAGGAGAAGGGAGAAGAAGAGATTAAAAAAAATATTATGAACAATAAAATGGCAGTAAATACATATCTATAATTAATAAATTAAACTGATGAATAAAATAGAACCATTGGCATGGAAACATGGAACAACTGAAAAATCTCAGAGGCAAGTGGGTAGTGGGGGTGGGAAGAGATTAACCAAAGATCTTATATGCTTATATGCATTACCTTTGGACACAGACAATAGGATAGAGAAGGCCTGGGGCAGGGTGGGAAGGGGAGGGCAGTGGGGGAGGGGGAAAGAGGGACATCTGTAATACTCTCAACAGTAAAGATTTTTAAAAATAAAATAAAAATGTAATTACATTTCTCTTAAACTTACTTAGTTTTGTAAGTTGTAAAGAATAAGCTTTTCATTTTCTTGAAGCCCCCTCTTGAAGATGGCAAAGATTGGCTTAAACAAATGAGTTTAATATTTAAATATTAAGCATTATATTTGTTTCAGCCATCATTGGATGAAACAAAATAGCTTAATATTTAGATAGGAAACATATCAAACCTTTTTGATTCATCCCTCTTTCGCTGAAACAAAAAAAAAAATCTGTTTTAAATATTAAATGTTTTGTTTCAGCCACAATTGACCAAAAAGTATTAAAATTTTAATAGTGAGCTGTTTTGTTTCAGCCAATATTTGCATCTTGAAGAGGGGTCTGAAACAAACAATTAAAATTAAAAGCATAATATTTAAAATTTATGAAACTAAGTTTAAAAGAAATTAAAACTTTCAAATTATGTTTTCTAAATCAGTAGCATTTATACTTCTATAAGTGCCAAAGCTTAAACTGCACTAAGACTTTATACCTTGTATTTTTATAGAAATGTCGTCCTCTTTTAAAAACAGTTTTCTGAGGTGGAGATCCAAGGCGATGGCCCAGTTGGTAGAAATTACCTCACCTTTTCCCAGGAGCAAACTGGAATTACAATTAAAATATACAGCAGCAATTTTAAACCATTTTCATTTCATGGAACACATAAACTAATTACAAAAATTCTGCGGCACATGAAAAAATATATTTTCTGCCTATCTGACAAAAATCATAGATATAATCTTTATTCATTCACCCCAAACGGCTATTGGTCTGTTGGCTGTTGCCATTTTTTATTTGACAATCTAAGGGGAAAGAAGCCACTGCTCCTGACTAAACAGTCAGGTGTGGCATGTTTTGAAATTGTTTGCAGCACACCGGTTGAAAATAATTGACCTAGAAGAAAATTTAAGAACATATTAAACACACACACACACAGATATCCAGCACCAATAATATGAAATTCACAATATATTTCATCCAATAATAAAAAAAAATACCAGGCAGGGAGCAGGAGCAAGGTAGAGGGGATCAATGGAAGAAAAATGGGGACGTCTGTGATATTTTCAACAATAAAGATAAATTTTGAAGAATAAGCATCATGTTTATTTTGAAAGGAAGAAAGAAAGGGAAAGAAAAAAGAAACTTATCAGACACATAAAGGACCACGGAAAATATTATCTATAATGAGAAGAAAAATCAACCAATTGAACATGACCCAGAAATAAGATGACAGCACACAGAGACATTAAAAGAGTTATAACCATATAAGAAAGTATGGACATGTTAAGGTGGGACAGGGAAGGAATAAAAAGACATAAATCAAACTCCCAGAAATGAAAGAACACTTGAGATGAAAACACTGAATGGGATTAACAGTCGACTAAATAACATAGAAAGAAAAGATTAGTGAACTTAAATACATAACAGAAAACAATACAAAATAAGAGAGAAGACAAAAAGTAACAGTATCAGTGAGCTATGGGCCAACTTAGAGCATCCCAACATTATGTACAGTATATATATATGTATGTATATGTGTGTGTGTATATATGTATGTATATGTGTGTGTATATATATACATATATACACATATATATACGTATATACATATATGTATACATATATATGTATATTAGAGGCCCAGTGCACAAATTCCTGCACGGGTGGGGTCCGGTTGGCCCGCCCCGATGGGGGCCCATGGGAGTCATTGGGAGGGAGGGGCAGTGGGAGATTGGTTGGCCCTGCCCCCGTTGGGGGGGCTGATCAGAGGTGTGGCCAGCGGGGGGCCGAGGGCAGTTGGCTGGCCAGCCCCACCCCCAATCAGGATTGGGGCTGCCAATCGGGGCCTGAGGAGCTGGGCCAGCCGTGGAAGGGGCTACGGGCGGTTGTGGAGGACCAATGGGGCCCCAATTGGGCCAGGTGGCTGCCGCAGTAGGCATTATAGTGACTGGTCATTCTGCCGTTCGATCACTGGGCTTTTTATATAAAGATATAGATATAGATATGTCATTGGAATCCCCAAAGCAGGGTGGAGGAGGAGGAAATGGTGATACAAAATATTTTTCAAAATATTAACCAAAATGAAGACACTGGAGCAACACCTATAAAAGGCTGAAGGAAAAATATTGTCAACACAGAAATCTTTTAATGATACAGACTTTTGCTGTTATATAAAACCTGAGAATATTCCTCCCCTGCAAAGCTGCACTACAAAATTGTGAAAAGAAGCCCCTCCCACAGAAGAATGATGGGACCCAAGGAAATCTGATACTACTAGAGAGAACGAAGGTCTCTAGAAACAATAACTAGATGGGTAAATATAAAATCATTTTCTCGTTTTTCAAATGGCACTAAAATAAAAATTAAAAAAGGTTCCCTTTATCCGCATCCTAGTCAATACTTGCATGATAAAAAGTTCTGGAAATGGATAGTGGTAATGGTTACACAGTATTATAAATATATTTAGTGCCACTGAATTTTACACTTAACAAGGATTAAGTGGTAACTCTTTTTTAATTTTATTGTTGACACTTTTATACCTATCCCCATTCTCCTCCTCTTTGCCCACCTCCACCTCCACCTATCCCCAGCCTCCATTCCTTCTGGCCACCTCCACACTGTTGTCTGTGTCATGGGTTATGTATATACTAGAGGCCCAGTGCACAAAATTCGTGCACTCAGGAGGGGTGGGTCCTTCAGCTTGGCCTGTGCCCTCAGAGAATGTCTGACTGATGGCTTAGGCCCGCTCCTTGGGGAGCGGGCCTAAGCCATCATTTGGACATCCTTAGCGCTGCCTTGGAGGCAGGAGAGGCTCCTGCCACCACCGCTGTGCTTGCCAGCTTTGAGCCCAGCTTCTGGCCGAGCAGTGCTCCCCTGTGGGAGGGCACTGACCACCAGGGGGCAGCTACTGCATTGAGCATCTACCCCCTGGTGGTCAGTGCATGTCATAGCAACTGGCTGACCAGTCGACTTCCCCCTGGTGGTCAGTGCACATCATCGCGAGCAGTTGAGCAGCCTTAGCATATTACACTTTGACTGGCTGAATGGCCAACTGGACGACCAGACATGTAACATATTAGGCTTTTATTATATTATATAGGACTAGAGGCCCGGTGTATGAAATTCATGCACTGGAGGGTGGGTGTTCCTCAGCCCAGCTTGCACTCCTCTCCAATCTGGGACTCCTCGGTGGATGTCCAACTGCAGGCAGTCGAACATCCCTCTCACAATCTGGGACTGCTGGCTCCTAACCACTCGCCTGCCTGCCTGCCTGATTGCCCCTAACTGCTTCTGCCTGCCAGCCTGATCTCCCCATAACCACTTTCCTGCAGCCTGACTGATGCCTAACTGCTCTGCTGCCGGCCCAATTGCCCCAACTGCCCTCCCCTGCCAGCTCGATCGCCCCCACCTGCCCTCCCCTGCAGGCACAATCGCCCCCAACTGCCCTCCCCTGTTGGCCTGGTTGCCCATAACTGTCCTCCCCTGCAGGTCTGGTCCCCCCCCCCCACAACAGCCCTCCCCTGCAGGCCTGGTCTCCCCCAATAGCCCTCCCCTGCCAGCCATCTTGTGACAAGGTGGGGGTGACCATCTTGTGGTGGCCATTTTGTAATGATGTGGGGGTGGCCATCTTGTGATGATGTGAGGGCGCAAGGGTTACCTAGGCTTTTATTAGTATAGATGTTCTTTGGTTAATACCTTCCCCTTCTTTCATCCAGTCCCACCTCCCCCAATCCCTCTGCCAGCTGTTGGTCTGTTCCCTGTACCCATGCCTCTGTTTCTATTTCGTTCATCAGTTCATTTTGTTCATTAGATTCCACATATATGTGAGATCATATGGTATTCGTCTTTCTCTAACTGGCTTATTTCACCTAGCATCCTAATCTCCAGGTCCACCCATGCTGTCACAAAAGGTAAGACATCCTTCTTTTTATGGCCATGTATATCCCATTGTGTAAAGGTACCAAAACATTTTTTATCCACTCCTCTACTGATGGGCACCTGGGCTGTTTCCACATCTTGGCTGTAGTAAACATCGCTGCTGTGAACAGAGGGTGCATGTATTCTTTCCAAGTGGTGTTTCAGGATTCTTAGGATATCTTCCCACAAGTGGGATCACTGGGTCAAAAGGTAGTTCCATTTTTAAGTTTTGGAGGAAACTCCATATGTTTTCCACAGTGACTGCATCAGTCTACATTTCCTCCAACAGTTCACAAGGGTTCCCTCTTATCCACATCCTCACCAACACTTGTTTATTGATTTACTGATGATAGCCATCTGGCAGGTGTAATTTGGTACATCCTTGTGGTTTTAATTTGCATCTCTCTGATAATTAGTGACTTGGAGTATTTTTTCATATATCTATTAGACATCTGTATGTCTTTTTGAAGAAGTGTCTCTACAGGTGTTTTCCCATTTTTAAATTGAGTTGTCTGTCTTCCCGGTGCTGAGTTGCATGAATTCTTTATATTTTGGAAATTAACCCCATATCAGATACTGTATTGGCAAATACATTCTTTCATGCAGTGGGTTCACTTTTCATTTTGTTGATGGTTTCTTTTTCTGTGCCAAAGTTTTTTAGTCTGATGTTCCATTTGTTTATTTTTTCCTTTGTTTCCCTGGCCTTAGGAGCTATATCGGCAAAAATATTGGTACAAAAGATGTCTCAGATTTTACTGTCTATGTAACAGGATTTTTATGGTTTTGTAACTTACATTTAAGTCTTTTATCCATTTTGAGTTTATTCTTGTGTTGGTGTAAGTTAGTGGTGTAGTTTTATGTTGTGTTGTGTTTTGTTTTGTCTGTATCTGTGCAATATTCCCAACACTAATTATTGAAGACACTCTTTTTACTCAATTGTATGCTCTTTCCTCCGTTGTCAAATACTAATTGCAAATTAAAGCTTGGGCACCCTGTTCTGTTCCATTGATCTGTATGACTGTTCTTGTGCCAATACTAGGCTGTTTTGTTTACAGTTGCTTTGTAGTATGGTTTCATATCCGGTATTATGATCCCTCCATTTTTGTACTTCTCTCTCAAGGTTGTGGAGGCTATTTGGGGTCTTTTTCTGGTTCCAAATATAATTTTGGAATACTTGTTCTAGATCTGCAATATGTGCCATTGATATTTTAATAGGAATAGCACTAAATTTATAGATTCCTTTGGATACTGTGGACATTTTAATGATGTTAATTCTTCCAACCCATGAACGTGGTACGTGCTTCCACTTATTTGCATCTTCCTCTGTTTCTTTCTGCAGTGCCCTATAGTTTTCCAAGTGCAGGTCTTTTACCCGCTTGGTTAAATGTAATCCCAGGTACCTTATTTTCTTGTTGCAATAGTAAGTGGGATTGCTTTCCACGTTTCTCTTTATGACAGTTTATTATTGGTGTATGAAAATGCCACTGATTCTGAAGATTAATTTTGTATCCTGCTACTTTGCAGAATTTTTTAGTTAGATCTAGTAGCTTGGTGGTGGAGTCTTCAGTGTTTTCTAGCTACAGTACCATGTCACCTGTGAATAATGGCAGTTTTACTTCCTCTTTTCTAATTCGATGCATTTTATTTCTTCTTCTCCCGTGTATGCTGTGACTAGAACTTGCAATATTATGTTCAATGAGAGTGCTGAAAGCTCACATTCCTGTCTTGTTCTTGTTCTTAAGGCAAATGCTTGTGGTTTTTACCCATGAGTATGATGTTAGCTGTGTGTTTGTTACATATGGCCTTATTATATTGAAGTATGTTCCCTGTATTCCCACTTTGCTGAGAGTTTTTATCATAAGTGGGTACTAGGTTTTGTTAAATGCTTTTTCTGCATCTATTCATATTCTTATGTGGTTATTATCCTTCGTTTTGTTTATGTGGTGTATCACATTTATTAGTTTGTGGATATGGTACCACCCTTGAATCCCCAGAATAAATCCCAGTTGGTCATGGCATATGATATATTTTTCTTTAACCCTTCCTCAAGTGTATATTTTTTTGTTGAAGAGAGAGAGAGAGAGAGAGAGAGAGAGAGAGAGAGAGAGAGAGAGAGAGAGAGAGAGAGAGAGAGAGAGAAACATTGATGTGAGACAGAAACAGGGATCAGTTGCCTCTTTTAGGAACCCCAACCAGGTACCAAACCCACAACCTGGATATGTGCCCTGACTGGGAATTGAACCAGTGACCCTTTGGTGCATAGGACAACCCTCCAACCAATGAGCCACACTGGCCAGTGATGTATTATTTTTTTAATGTATTGCTGGACCTGGTTTGTTAAGATTATATTAGACCTATGTTCTTTCTTTGTAGTGTCTTCATCTGGGTTTGGAATTAGAATAATGCCGGCCTCCTAGAATAGCTTGGGCATTTTCCCTCCTCTTAAATTTTTCAGAATAGTTTCAGGAGGGGTAAGTGTTAGTTCTTCTTTCAGTGTTTGGTACAATTCACCTATGGAGCCATCTAGTCCAGGACATTTACATGTTGGGAGTGTTTTTATTACTGCTTCAGTGTCACTGGTTGTAATCTGTCTATTCAGATTTTCTGAGTCATCCTGATTCAGTTTTGGAAGGTTGTATGTTTCTAGGAATTTATCCATTTCTTCCAGATTGGCCAATTTGTGGGCATATAGCTGTTCATAATATTTTCTTTCAATCCTTTGTATTTCTTTGGTGTCGGTTGTTATTTCTCCTATTTCATTACTTTTTTTAAAATTGATTTCAGAAAAGAAGGGAGAAAGAAAGAGAGAGACAGAAATGATGAGAGAGAATCATTGATTGGTTGCCACTCTGGGGAATGAGCCTGCAACCGAGCATTTGCCCTGACCAGTAATCAAACCATGACCTCCTGGTTCCTGGGTCCACACACGACACTGAGCCATGCTGGCAGGCATCCTCTTCCATTTCTGATTTTGTTTATTTGGGTTCTCTCTCTTTTATTCTTGATGAGTTTGATTAAAGGTTTATCAATCTTGTTTATTTTTTTTTTCAAAGAACCAGCTCTTGGTTTAATTAATCTTTCTTGTTACTTTTTTAGACTCTTTTTCATTTATTTCTCCCCTGATCTCTATTCCTTCCATCTACTCACTTTGGGTTTTGTTGTTATTTTATTTCCAGTTTTATTAAAGGGTAACTTTAGATTGTTTATTTGAGATGTTTGTTGTTTTCTGAGGTAGGCCTGCTTTCTCTATATCCCATAGATTATGGCTTGTTTTTCTGTTTGATTTTTTTTTTATAAATCTTTATTTTTCAGATTATTACAGGTGTTCCTCTTTTTTTTTTCCCCATAGCTCCCCTCCACCTGATTCCCCACCCCACCCCACCCCATGCCCTTAGCCCCCGCCACTATCTTCATCTATAGGTGTAAGATTTTTGTCCAATCTCTTCCCCCTGAGAATTGTCAGTACACTCCCTTTCTATGTACCTGATTCTATTATATTCACCAGTCCATTCTGTTCTTCAGATTTTTTTATTCACTTGATTTTTAGATTCACTTGTTGGTAGGTATGTATTTGATGTCATTTTGTTGTTCATAATTTTTATCTTTACCTTTTTCTTCTTCTTTCTCTTCTTAAAGAATACCCTTCAGCATTTCATGTAATCCTGGTTTGGTGGTGATGAACTCCTTTAGCTTTTCTTGTCTGTGAAGCTCTTTATCTGACCTTCAACTCTGAATGATAGCTTTGCTGGGTAGAGTAATCTTGGTTGTAGGTTCTTGCTGTTCATCACTTTGAATATTTCTTGCCACTCCCTTTTGGCCTGCATAGTTTCTACTGAGAAATCAGCTGACAGTCGTATGAGTACTCCCTTGTAGGTAACTAACCATTTTTCTCTTGCTGCTTTCAAGATTCTCTCTTTGTCTTTTGCCCTTGGCATTTTAATTATGATGTGTCTTGGTGTGGTCTTCTTTGGATTCCTTTTGTTTGGGGTTCTGTGCCCTTTCTGGACTTGTAAGTCTATTTCTTTCACCAGGTAGGAAAAGTTTTCTGTCATCATTTCTTCTAATAGGTTTTCAGTATTTTGCTCTGTCTCTTCTTCTGGCACCCCAAAAATTCGGATGTTGGTACGCTTAAAGTTGTCCCAGAGGCTCCTTACACTATCTTCATATTTTTGGATTCTTTTTCCTTATTGTTTTTCTGCTTGGGTGTTTTTTGTTTCCTCATATTTCAGATCTTTGATTTGATTCTTGGGGTATGTTGATCTACAGTTGAGTTTCTTTATTTTAGACAGTGTATGCTTAATTTCTGACTGGTCCTTTTCCATTTTTCTGGCATTCTCATTAAGACCCTTAAAGGTCTCACTAAGTTCCTCAGAGGATTTTACAAGATTCTTGAGTAACCTTATAAATGTGGTTCTGAACTCTGTGTCATCCAGTAGTTTGCTTTCCTCCATTTCTTTCATTCATGACATGTTTCTTTGTCTCCGCATTTTGGCTGCTTCCCTGTGTTGATGGAGTTGCTTTGTGTGGTAGGTGACCTATAGGAGCCAGTAGCTCAGCCTCCCCAATCACCTGAGGTGGACGATCTTGGTACACCCCTTTGTGGGCTGAGTGCAAAGGCTTGGTGTAGTTAAGCCTTGATTGCTGTTGGTACACTGGGAGGAATTGACCTCCACGCAAATTGTCTGTGAGGATCCTCTGTGTCTATAATGGAAGAACTGCTGCACCGGAGACACGCTTATGGTGCAGGACTTGTTTCAGTGGGGCTTTGGTGCTCACTGAGTTTGCCTCTTGAATGTGTCACTTATGGATGTGAGGAGTTGAAATCTGGTTTCTCACACTGACCACTAGGTATACTGGCTTCTGGATCTCCAATGGGGTGCAGGTCAGCTACTGTCTGAGGCCACCCAGCAGGAGCTACAGCGAGAGCTATAGTTTTCTCCTCTTTGCTTGGGGTTTGGAGGTTTTGGAGCTGTCTGACCCGGGCTGCAAGTTTGCTAGGTTAAGCTGTGATAGGGCAGGCCATTCATATGCTAAAGCCACTGCTTGAAGCTTGGGTGGGTTTGTAGGTTGTGCGGGGCGGGGTCTCAGGGCATCACTAGGCTAGGGCGTGGAAACAGCAATGGCTGCCAGTTAGCTGCCTCTGCATCTCCGACCGCGTCCCGCACCCCAGTGCAGTAAACAATTATTCCTGTGTACAGCTCTGCAAGCTAGCCACCCTCACTTTCCAACCCGATGGCAGACAGTCCAGCTTCTCCCTGTAGGAGTTTGGGTCCCCGACGTCTCCCCAGAAACTGGATTTAAGAGTAATCGGGGGCTGGTCTCCCTTCAGGTTGAAAAAAGCAATGCCTGCCAGCAGCCCGGATCGCACACCTCCGTACCTCAACTTTTCAGCGCTTGTGCACGTCTCAATGCTCTTTTCTCTTTCCTTCTAGTTGTAGAACTTCCACTCAGCCAGCTTCCCTGTTGTTCTGAGTGATAGACGTTTTGTCTTTTAGTTGTAGTTTTGAAATGGTTGTGCGAGGCAGTAGTGTAGGTGTTTACCTACGCTGCCATCTTGGACCCTCCGGTTCTCCGATTATGGCTTGTTGTGTGTTCATTTTCATTTGTTTCGAGGCAACTTTGGATTTCTTCCTTGATCTCATTGTTAACTCATTTATTGTTTACTAACATGTTATTTAACCTCCATGACTTTGTGTGCTTTTTACATTTTTTCCCTGTGGTTGCTTTCTTGTTTCATACAATTATGGTCAGAGAAGATATCTGATATAATCTTAACCTTCTTAAATTTATTAAGACTTGTTTTGTCTTCTATTCTAGAAAATGTTACATGTGCACGTGAAAAAAATGTTCTGCTGCTTTGGGGTAAAATGCTCTGAAGCTATCAATTAACTCTATCCGGTCTAATGTGTCATTTAAGGCCATCAATTTGAAGTCACATAGCATGAATCCTCTGGATTCATTCTTTTTTATCAGTATTGCTTTGGCTATTCAGGAACTTTTTGTTCTATTTCTTTTAAAAATGACATTGGGATTTTAATGGGGATTGCATTAAATCTGTATATTGCTATAAGTAATATGGCCATTTTAACTATGTTAAGTCTTCAAAATCATGAATATGAATTGTCTTCCCATTTTGTTGTGTCTTTTTTAATCTTTTTAAATACTGCTTTGTAATTTTCATTTAATAACTGTCACATCCTTTGTTAAGTTTATTCTTAGGCATTTTATTCTTTTGCTTGCAATTGCAAAAGAATTGTTGTTTTGTGTTTTTATTTTTCATTTCTTTTCCTGAATTTTCATTGTTAGTATACAGGAAAGCAGATACAGACAACAATATGGCTGTTACCAGAGGGAACAGAGTTGCAGTAGTAAAGGGGGTCAAACATATGTTGGTAAAAGGTGATTTGACTGTAGGTGCTGGGCACACAATGAAATATACAGATCATGTTTCATAGAGATGTACACTTAAAATCTACGTAATCCTATTTACCAATATCTCCCCAATAAATATAATAAAAAATAAATCCCTAGATAAAGCCTAAGGACATAATCAACCGTGTAAAAATATGTGCAAGCATATTTCCTATATAACTTTAAAAATTGAAGCGATCTAAACATGCAATATGAAATAAATGGTATATCCATGAAACAACTTAAATTTTAGGTACAATAAGTTTTAATCTTATGGGGAGATAATTATGCCAAATTTTATAAAATAAAGAGTACACTACATAGTATTTCTCTATAAATTTGCCTCCAGAAGAACACAGTGTACAGCTAGAACTGAAAGGGTATGTACTAAAATGTTAATCATCATTCAGGGTAGTGAGACTATGAACATTTTTTCTTCCTTTTCATATTTCAGAATTTGTCTCAAATAAATAAAGAGGTGTTATTTTGAGGATGAGAAGAAAGGAAAAACTACAGAAACATTTCTGTGGAAAAATGTATTCATATAGCTGCTCATAAATCAACACAAAGTGTATGCATTTATGCTCTCAACTAAGTCCATCAGGTAGTTTTAAATATACTCTTATGAGAGTCAGATGATTCAGTTCCCATAATCCCGGCAGGTGATTTATTCCAAAGTATAACAATCAAAAAACTTGAAACTTAACTGCAACTTTTTGGTTTCTATTTGAATCCATTATGAATTAGTGAGTTATACGAATACGTCTATTTATATCACATTCTCACTCTCTTTTACTGAGCAACCAATTCCTTTCATCTTTACCTTCTTGTGTTTTCTTATTTATTGTCTCTTGATTATTTTATTCTCTATCATCGCAAGTTCTTGGGGTGCTACTTTCCAATTTATTGTATCCTGACTGTGCCTCACAGTGGATCATTTCCTCATGCAGTCTATAGATTTAATTGTGAGCACATCTTTAGCAAGGTGCATTGGTGTTTTAGATGTTCCGTGTGTCTTGACTCATAAAAGTGTACCCTAGGGAGATTGTGTATTTGTTCTGTCTGAGCTCTTGGGAATTCCATGCCATTCAGGACCCATTTTTATACTAATATCTGGGCTTCAGAATTTCAAACCATGTGTATGACCAGTATTAGTTCAGATCTTATACCTTTGCGTGGGGTTTTAATTTCTCAGAGGAGTCCCCTTCTCATGCACAAAGCTCCTAAGGCGCAAACTAGTTTGAGACTATGGATGTGGTCTGTCTAGTGCTCTTGTCACAGAGGGGCCAGCTCTCTAGGAGGCTGGTCTTAGCCAGCTGTCTTAGTTCCGGCCACTTGCCTGGTGTGGGCCTTCATCAGGCCTCCATCCTGGTATGGATCCTAAAATTCCAGTCCATGGTCATTCATACCTCTGTCTGGCATCAGTGCACTCGGAAATTCTTGGCCATGATTTCTCAATGGCATAACTTTGTTTTTGAGTTCCATCTTCTGTTACGACCCCTAAATATTTCTTTTCAGAAAACAAAATTACTGCATTCTATACAGAATCCTGATGTTTAGAGTGGGAGCAGTTCTGCACAACTCTTTAAACATTTGGAGTGGGAAGCGTGGCCTCAGCTGCGTTTTGAATTCAAAAAGCTTCCTAAACAAGACTCGCCCAGACCATATTATTTGCACCATTGGTCTATTGCCATCTATTGTAAGGAGGTACACAGACATTAGCCATTAACAACTCTTAGAGCATCAATGTTTTTCAATTTTTTACCCTTTAAAGTAAATTCAAATCTCTTCCTATTTGATCAATGATTCACACTTTATGAAATTCTGTAGGGTGGAAGTGTTCTAAATATGTCATCTTTCAGGTGTGGAGGTTGGAAAAAAAAAGCTAGGACGTTACTCTGGACTGTAACCATCACCCTCTTAGGTGTCATCTGAAGGCACCCTCCACAGCAATTTATTATCAAATTAGTCTTTAAGAGTAATTACCGTGCTTTATAACAAGCAGAAAATGACATTTACTTTCTGTATCTTTTTCAAAATTTTCCTTTTCATTAATTCAAAAGTATAGTTTCTTCAAACACATAATTTCTAACTTACCTGAAATGGCTGCCTAGTTACCATAAGAGGAAAATGAATTGGATGTCTTCCTCACGACAAGTCCATTCCTAAGAGTAAACAAACAGCCCAATAAGCAAAACGGAAACCTATCTTATGGGACATTCCTTACCGTGCCTCTTCTCCATGCCAGTGGCCACTCCTGCTCCTGAGATCTCTGGCATTGGCACCATGTTCTCCATATCGGTAGGAGAAATATGAAGTGTGGAGGGGTTGGATACCAGTAGGCACAACACGGGGGCAATACATTGGTAGGTTCTGATTTTTATCTACATCACTGAGATGCATTTTCTTCAATTATATGACACCTAAACCGAGTAATGGTAGGAATTATCTTTCAAAATCAAAATTTATTTCTGACTCTGTATGACATAATCAAGACTTTTGTAAGCTCTTTTTGTCATTTGTCACAGCACTGGCTTTAAGAGAGTATTCTAAGGAAAGGGTAGGGAGTTATTGCTCATTTTACAGCAGAAGCTGCCCAGTATTACAGGCCCTCAGGTGTACGCAGGGCATACATGGAGCATCCAGGCTGGCACTGATCTGAGACCTTTCTTCAGCAAGTTTTCCCTTTTCATCAAGGATCTCAACTCAGTAATTATTTCTAAATAGTCCTTCTCTTTGCCCAGTAAGTGAGTCTAACCCTCTTTTTCCATTTCCTTCATGTCTCACTTCCACCACTAATGAAATTCCCACATGTATCACCATCCTTTTGGCATTGTTTCTATAAATGCTGGCTCTGACTAATGTGTAGCTGATTAACAGCATGCTTGTGTAAGATTCTTAGAAACTGCCCTGGCTGTGCTGGTCAGTGGTTAGAGCATTGACCCTTGAGCCAAAGGGTCACGGGTTCATTTCCCAGTCAAGGGCAAGTAACAGGGTTGCAGATTTGAACCCTATGTCAATTGGGGTGTGTGCAGGAGGCAATAAATGTGTCCCTCTAATCTTGCTTTTTTTTTTCTTTCTCCCTCTCCTTCCTTCCTTTGTGCTCTTTATAAAAATAAATGGAAAAATATATCCGTGGCTGAGGATGAAAAAAAAAAAATCCTAGGAACTAACTTCAGAAGATACAGACTGTGACCTTCAATCATCCCAGTTTTAGGCGTTTTGCTGACCTTCAACTGCAGAACCAGGATGACCAAGACCAGGAGGACCAGGACTAGGAGGACCAAGACCAGGAGGACCAGGACCAGGAGGACCAGGACCAGGAGGACCGAGACCAGGAGGACCAGGACCAGGAGGACCGAGACCAGGAGGACTGAGACCAGGAGGACCAGGACCAGGAGGACCGAGACCAGGAGGACGCACTCAAGGCCATCACTTGACCAGTTTCAGATGTATTGGAATGGACTGTGCAGGGCTGGATGCAGAGAACTTTTCAGTCCCCTCCCCTTGATATCTTTGTTTGCTTTCCCTCTCCTTCCTCATGCAATGCCCAGCCTGCACTGAGATGTTGGGATGGACTTTGTGACAAGAGCCTCCCCATCTTCTCGTCAAGCACTTGAATAAACCACCTTTCTTTTTTATCAACATCTGTCTCATGAGTTTGCTTTCATGGTCTCAGGCTCCTGAACTTGGGTTGTGGCTAAAAGTGGTAAATACATGATATGCTGAGCCAGCCAGGATACATGGACCTTGGTAAGTCCCAGTGGGCCCAGCCTGGGTCCCAGAGGGTTGTGGCAGGCTTACTGCATGGCAGGGATGGCAGGAACTTCCTGGCATCTGCCAAGAACTCTTCATGAAACTCATGGACGTCTTGCTCTCCCTCTCAAGGCATCAGCCACCTGAAACGCTTCACTGGTGAAAGGAAATGCATGTCGGGGAGTCAGTGACTCCAAAGCTGGGTAACGTCTGGTGTGCACACCAGCAGCCACTGCCCCGCAGTCTGGGATTCTTTGAATCCTTTTGGATTCCCTGGGAATCAATAGGCACTGGGTGGTGGCAGGCACGGCTCAGAGACTAAGAAAAATCCCAGTTCCCAGATGTTGGATTTGTTCGGAGCACCCTTTTGGTTTTGATATTTGAATTTTGGTGTATTGTTTGCTTTTCTTCTTGCCTGCCTCTTGTGGGGTGTCTTACTAATTGTGTTCTTGATTTGAAATATTATTACTTGAAGAAACTTGCATAGGAACCATACTGCTATAGAGCTGCTTGCTCCTTCCTGTTTGTCTAGTTGTAATTTTGTGTGTAAACCTTGACTGTTAAACATGGGGGAGTCCACGGAGAGAACAGAGTGGCAGCATCTTGGGTTTCATTCTGGCCACAAGTGGTCCACCTGTGGTTATGAGCCGATGGCCAAGAAAAATAATGATTTTTTTATTCTAACACAGCTTGGCCCGGGTTTATTTTGGGGTTTGAAAATCAATGGCAGAACTCCTATTTGACCCAGCGATCCCACTTCTAAGAATATATCCGAAGAAACTAGAAACACCAATCAGAAAGGATATATGCACCCCTATGTTCATAGCAGCACAATTCACCATAGCTAAGATTTGGAAACAGCCTAAATGCCCATCAGCAGATGAGTGGATTAAAAAATTGTGGTATATCTACACAATGGAATACTATGCTGCGGTAAAAAAGGAGTTTCTACCATTTGCAACAACATGGATGGAGATGGAGAATATTATGTTAAGTGAAATAAGCCAGGCAGAGGAAGATAAATATCACATGATCTCACTCGTTTGTGGAATATAATAAACGGCATAGACTGATGAACAAGAGCAGATCCATAGGCTGAGAAACATCAATCAAAACGTCATACCTCAGGGAAGGTAGGGGAGGGTGGGGTTAAGGTGGAGAGATCAACCAAGGGACTTGTGTGCATGCATATGAACCTAATCAATGGACACAGACAACAATGGCGTGGGGCATAAGTGGGGGGTGGGGGGTTATGGGGGAATAAGGACACATATGTAAAAAATAAAAATTAAAAAAAATTTTAAAGTATAAAATAAAAATAAAATATTAAATCAATCCACAGTAGTGGTCACCATAACCTTAAGAGAAATTGTTTCATATGACAAAGATTTTTAAATGAAACTCTGTTAAAAATCAAAGGGGGGGATAGTAGGGTAATATCATGTAAGAAGAAATATCCTATAAGTAAATTACATCTAGAAAATTTTTACTTTAAGAGCCTGAAAATTATTTGGAAGGAAACAAAGAGAAGTTTCCTTCAAAAGTCATAAGGATTGTAATTGAAAGTCAATATATTTGGCCTCTTGAATTAAAGTAAGTAATTTGTGTTTTTGCCTCCCTGACAAAGTTTATATAAAGTTACAAAAAGAAATTGACCGCCAGTTTGAAATGGAATTGCCATGGCCTGGAGCAAAGAGTATCCTTACATGATATTATTCTACAATGTCATTATAATTTTAGATATTTTACAATAGCATATTGTACAATTATCACAAACAAACTTACAAACTAATTCTTTGAATGTTTGGCAGCAATTTAAAAAAAGGACATGAAAGGATTTAATCCCTTTCAGAAGGAATTAAGGCACTGGGAAGGCACTTGAGCATCCTATATGGCCCCTCTTGCCTTTTGTGCCAAGAGGGACCCTCATCTCACAATCCAATTACCCTCAGCTGTTGCCTGAGCTTTCTGTTCATACTGAGCTTGAAGCCTCGTGGTGGCTGGTACCATGGATCTGACTCTCGCCCAATGTTTGAGCTGGACCCTCACTGGAGAAGAAACCCGGGTTCCCCGAGATATGTGACCCGCCAGCAGGCCAGGGGATCCCAAGGTAGGTGCTGGGCGTGGAGGCCATGGGGGCATAGGCTACCAAGGAGACAGAACTAAACCTCACATCACCCTGCTTGGCCCCGGAGGATGACTGGTTAGCCAGAGACAGGTAATATTCCTCAGGGAAGGAACGACCTAAGATAGGCACAGTCACAGAGGGGCCATCAGGACAGAACTTGGGGGTCAACAGAGGTGGGACGCAGACCCTCAACCCCCCAACCCTGAAGGGGTCTGAACCCTCACCCCTTCTGAGGGAGGTCTCCTGCCCCCATGGCTGCTTTGCTTCCCACACCCAGCTCAGATTGGGACACAGGTGACAGACAGAGACTTGGCCAGCAGCAGCTGCCCTATATCTAAATTCAGCCTAGAATCAGGAATGCTCAGGGCCTACTCAAGAATGCAAATAATACTTTCCACTAATATTTACAGGGTAAACTAAGATTGTTGGTAGAGTATTAAATTTGACAGTAAAATAGTAATCAAGTTTTCAGATTAATTTAAATAAGCTAATTGAAATAAGTGAATATTCAAGTAAATTTAATTGTACTGGACAAAAAGCTGTTCCTAAAGTAATAACTAAAATTTCTATTGGTAGTTCATGTCATGGTAAAATTCCTGAACATGCAATGAACCTAAAGCAGTCATATTTTTGGGCAAAAAAATAAAATAAAATTTAAAGTTATCAAGACTGAATTATAAAATTTACAAAAGCCTCCATTAATCAAAAAAAAAGGGGGGGATAGTAGGGTAATATCATGTAAGGAGAAATATCCTATAAGTAAATTACATCTAGAAAATTTTTACTTTACAAAATTAATTTTCATTTGTAATGCTAATTGCAAGACACCCATGAAAAACACACATGGTGTCTAAATAAGACAAAGGAAAATAGTTTGGGCAAAAATAAAAAGGATCCCAAATCAATTATATAGAAAAGATTCCTTTATTAACTTGTGGTCGAGAATATGTTTGTATATTTTCAGAAAACAACTCCAAGATCATGTGGACTCCTGCAACAGAGGAGAATTGACAGGTGTGCTCCAACCACGAAGACAAGAGGAGAAACAGTCCAGAGATGGAAGCCGCTGACAACGCCTTGCCACGCTAGCAGTCAGCAGCTGTGCATCGCTGCAGGTTGTCTAGGACCAAACCAGAGAGGGTTGGACCTGCATTGCCACCATGTGCCCACCATCCAGATATCATTGCTGACATGTACACATAAGGAATTGTTTGACATTGAAACGGGGACTCAGAACTGTTGGACATTGAAATTGGGACTCAAACATTTTTTTTGGTTTTGTTATTATGTTTATTTCTGCTCTGCAGAGGCAAGATTTTCTAAAGGAAAGAAATGGGGGGGGAGGGAATAGATACAGAGGCAAAGAAGCATTGAACAGACTGTCAAACTAGTGGGAAGGCAGGGGAGATTGTGCAGGGGGGTCTGTAAGAAATCAACCAAAGGACTTGTAGGCATGCATATAAGCATAACCAATGGATACAAGACACTGAACCTCACATCACCAGGTGAAGGCATGTACGGGGTGGGGGGGTGGGGGGGCGTGGGGAGGGGAGACCGGGTGGAAGTCAATGGGGGGAAAAAAGGAGACATATGTACTACTATTTGTAATACTTCAAACAACAAAAATAAAAAATCAATGGCCCCTAAATAGTTCTTCAAACTACTATACTATGTTGCAGTTGAAGTTGCTTTGCCAAAGGCCTCCTAAATGTGATATGGTCTGTTGTATGCAAGCTTTCATGTTGTTACCTCTTAAGAATTCTGCTCAGAAAGATGGAGATTAGTGGTTCAAAGAGGGTGGAAAGTACTTACTTCCCTCCCAGACAGTAAAACTCACAAAGAAAAGTGTGAGGAAAGAAGTCTTTTAAACACTCTAAATCTTCCTCCTTCAGGCGCAGTAAATCTTCCTCCTTCAGGCGCAGGAGCTGCATCAGTCCAGGGAACAATGGGGAAATTAATGCCACCCCCAAACCCTCATGCCTGCTGTGCATGCAGCTGGAGTGACTGCCCCACCCCCTGAATGTGAAGGGAATAAAATGGTACTTTTAAATGCAAGCTCCAGGGCCTGATATCCTCAACATGCAATGTTTCCCATCTTCCTGCCGTTTCCCATCTTCCTAGACGTTGTCAAGGTCATGTTATCTCTGTTATGCCTCTTTAAATATGTGAGTGTATCTGTCAGTGAAAAAAACCTGTTTCTGAAAATTATGAAATGTATTGTTTTTAGTTGTCACTAAAAATGAAAATGTCTAAGAACTTAGAATTCTAATTAAGTTGTAAAAATGTATATGCTTTTGATAATAAAAATATAAGTTATGGCAATATTTTTAATAGGAAGAAAATAAAATGTTTTTAAGTTAGTTATTTCTGAACGAGTTAAGAAGAAACAAACGGAAAATAACTAAGAGAGACACAGAGGTTTCGTCCAAGTTGCGTAGGTTCTTTTCGAGTTGAGGAAGGATTGTGTAGAGGTAAGAAGCAAATAGAGAAAGAATAGGGGAAGTTAAAAATGAAAAAGAATTTAAAAGGGTACATACATTTTACAGGTAGAAAGGACAATGAAGGAGGAATACTCTTGAAGAGAAATGGAAATGGGGGAAAATAAGAAACAACAAAAAAAGGTACTTAGATAGTAAAACTGAGTGGTAATTTTAATGACAAATGAAAAGACCAGGAAGCTCCCATTAATTTTTCAAAACCAATTGTAATTTCCCCATTGGAAACCCAGATACAGCTGACAATCAGGAACTAATTAATTGCTTTCTTAGTCTGTTATACTTTCATTTCTAATTCTAAATGTTATCTTAAAATGTTGTTGCAAAAAAAGCAAATTCCTTTGTCAATTGCATTATAATCAAATCTATAACCATGGCATTTTAAGTATTTTTTGCCATTTATAAACAGTTTTTATTTAACTCATGCATTTGCAAAAATGTTAAATCTTTTGACTTATTCTAAATATGAATTTCTAAGAATCAATTTTAAGATCATACCATTAAAATAAATAAAGATTTCTAGAACTCTAAGAAGTAACTGGAGTCATAGAAATTGTCAAATAATCAAGATAAATAAGAATTGATTATGGGACTGAATAAACTGAAAATAATTATTGTTATGGCTTTTTAAAAATATTTCTAATTTTTAAAATTTTTTCTTTGTTTTCTTAGAGCAATTTGGTGAATTGTACCTTAATAAGCAATATTAAAACATTCGTATTTTTCTCCAAACTTGATCCCTCCAGAATTTAAAAATTCTTACTAAGTGACTATTCTTATTTTCATGGCAATATGTTCATTTGCATGAATGCAGTAAGAATTTGATTCCTTCATAACAGACCAATTGTAGTTTTATTAACCAAGACTTGAACTGGAATGTTATGTTTGCAAAAGTCATGTCTAGACTCTAATTGTCAGTAAAAAACTTTGAAGAATAAAGATTGACTTTAAAGCCAAGAAAAGTCACTTGGAAAAATGCCCTGGTAACTTTCCTGGGAAATGACAAGGAAAGAACCTGAAGACATTTTGGTGAACTTGAAAACATGAGGAGTTTACCCAAACCTGTAGATAATCTACAGGCAAAGCCTGATGGTAACTGGGTGGCTTGGCTTTTTGCCCTGAGAGGAACAGCAAGAACCTACAACCAAGATTACTCTACCCAGCAAAGCTATCATTCAGAGTTGAAGATCAGATAAAGAGCTTCACAGACAAGAAAAAGCTAAAGGAGTTCATCACCACCAAACCAGGATTACATGAAATGCTGCAGGATATTCTTTAAGAAGAGGAAGAAGAAAAAGGTAAAGATAGAAATTATGAACAACAAAAGGACATCAAATACATACCTACCAACAAGTGAATCTAAAAATCAAGTGAATAAAAAATCTGAAGAACAGAATGGACTGGTGAATATAATAGAATCAGGGACATAGAAAGGGAGTGGACTGACGATTCTCAGGGGAAGCAGGTGTGAGGGGTGGGGGAAGAGATTGGACAAAAATCTTACTCCTATGGAGGAAGCCAGTGGCGGGGGGTAAGGGCATGGTGTGGGGTGGGGAATCAGGTGGAGGGGAGCTATGGGGAAGTAAAAAAAAGAGGAACACCTGTAATAATCTGAACAATAAAGATTTATTTTTAAAAAATTCCATCTGAATATTTCTAGTAAAATTATAGCAAAACAGATTTTTAAAAGCCTATATAATGAATTGTTCTTCCTATTGTGTTTATGCATATAATAAGGCTACATTGAAACAGGACTTAATACACTAAATGAATTGGTTTTAATTTGTTTAATGAAAATAAGAATAATTGTTTGAAAAATAAGTTTCAATAAATCTATAACACAATCTATATTTACAACAGCCTAAGTGACCGTCGCAACCAAAAAACCAAACGGACGACCGAACACACTGCGTGGGGCAACCGGGCTGGAAGGGGGGCTAATGAGGGATGACCAAACGACTGAGCAGTGGGCTGCATGGGGCAACCAGGCCTTCGGGGGTTAGTGAGGGATGACCAAGCGACTGAGCAGTGAACTGCGTGGGGCAACCAGGCTGGCAAGGGGAGCAGTTAGGGGTAATCAGGCCAGCAGGGGTGGCAGTGAGGGGCAACCAGGCTGGCAGAGAGGCAGTGAGGGATGACCAGACTGGTGGGCAGGCAGTTTGGGCCGACCAGGCTGGCAGGGGGGCAGTTGGGGATGACCAGGCCATCATGGGGGACAGTTAGGGGTGATCAGGCAGGCAGGCAGGTGAGCAGTTAGGAGCCAGTGGTTCCGGATTGTGAGAGGGAAGTCTGACTTCTGGAAGTCGGACATCCCCCGAGGGGTCCCAGATTGGAGAGGGTGCAGGCTGGGCTGAGGGGACCCCTCCCCCCATGCACGAATTTCTTGCACCGGGCCTCTAGTCATAGATATTAGACTCTAATTCAGTTAATTGTCAGTAAAATGTTATTTTTTGCTTATAACCTAGACTAGATACTACATTTTTCTAGTTTTCTGAAATATTTTGGATACAACGCTCTAACTTCCATGGAAATGAAAGAAAACTTATTGTGGTGAATTGTAATTCATCCCACCATTATTTTGACATTGTTTCTATAAATGCTGACTCTGACTAATATGTGGTTTTCAGATAAGCAGCATGTTTGCATGGGAAACCTAGGAGCTAACTTCAGAAGATACAGACTCTGACCTTCAGTCATCCCAGTTCCAGGAGATTTGTTGATCTTCAGCCATAGAACAGGATGATGTAGAACCAAGATGACCAAGACCAGGATGACACATACCAGCCCATCACTTGTTCTGTTTCTAAGATCCTTATCGGAATGGACTGTGCTGGCCTGCACATAGAGAACTTTCAACCCCCTCACCTTGATATCTTTGTCCTGTTTGCCTTCTCCCTCCTTATGAAATCCATGCCTGCACTGAGACGTTAAGATGGGCTTTGCAACAAGAGTCCTCCATCTTCTCAAGTGTCTGGCACTTGAATAAACCACTTTCCTTTTTCATCAATATCTGTCTCACGAGTTTGACTTTCATGGTGGCAGGCAGCTGAAGGTGAGTTTCAGTTACATTATTAACCATAAATCTTCTCCCCGTTATTCATAAAATAAGTCTACCTAGGTTTCACATGAGCCAACTGCACACTTGGCTTGTGTTGACCCTTGGCCACAATCTTTTAAGTCATAACAGATGAACCAGTGTGATCCACGCAGGACTGTGACAAATCTTTAGAAAGTCAAACATGACTTGGTTTATCTCTTGTGATGGGAAAGGAACATATAAAAGGCATCTGAATTTTTTACATTGGAATAGCTATAATATAACTACTAACACATGGGTCTTTTCTCACAGTCTAAAACAGCTTTACTGCATGTTGGCCCCTGTCATTTACTGCTTCCTATGTCTATAACAATGGAAAAGGGCATGCTCTGCTCTGACTGGCGGATTTGGAGTTGTGGTTTATTTGATCACAAATGTACCCTAGAGCCATGGCACTTCAATGGATCATCACAGTTGTTTGAGAGTACATTTAAAAAATAATTAGAGTGCACTTTGGACATCAAGCTGCTTCCCTAAATTCGATGTCCTAATTTTGTTATTATTTTAGACCAAAACTTTGCTTGAGTTTTGATTTTACTCTGTAACTCTACAAAAGTTACACAGGTAAGTCAAAAGGGCTAGCTAGGTAATTAACAGCAACAAAGTGTCTACCTGTTTCTCCAGCGCAAAGAGAAGGCTCTGTCCAGGATCACACTTCTGTGTGTGAAGAGCAGTGAACAACAGCAAGGAGATGAAAGCTAAGGGGGCACGCGGGAGCACAAGGCTATATGATACAAAGAGGAAAATACTTGTGGCAGCAACAAGGTGGCCAGAGGAGAGAGGACTGGACCTCGGCTCTGCCCCATGCAAACAGTGGTGCAGCAGCCGTCCAAAGAGAACATGAAACTAGATCTCCAGGGTCATGCCACCAAGGAGAGGCTGGCATGCAAGGCTGGTAGAGATGATCTGGGATAGACTCAAGGGGAGAACAACTGCACTTGGCAGAAAAATTAACAGTGAGTGAGATTGTTGATTGATTTGCAGTACTTCACTGTTGTAATAATTCTGTTTTAAATCCCCCACCCCACCGCTTTTAAAATAAAAGCATTGATTGAGGTAGGACAATGCTTGTTGTGAGAAAAGGTAAGAAATTTAGAGTTTGGGGCTAATTGTTTCTTATTCAGGAATCTCATAACAATTTTGAGTTGACACAGAGTAGAGAGATGAGAAGCATTAAAGTTGAAAATGATGATGAGATCAAGAGATAAAACACTGAACACCCTTCAAATGGTGTTTCTCCTGGCATTTGAACCTTTTAAAATCTCACTATACTGAGACAATCCTCAAAAAAACACACAACTATTTTACTTTCAATGACTGACAGACGGCTATGAATTCCTCAAATGCACCATGTGATGGTTAATTTTATACATCAACTTACCTGTGTCTAGGAATAACCAGGTAGCTGGTAAAACATTATTTCTAGATGTGTCTGTGAGGGTGTCTCAGAAAAACATTAGCTTTACTTTAGTTACCTAAGGAAAGAAGGCCCACCTCCAGAAATGTGGGCGGGCATCCTCCAATCCATTGAGAATCTGAATAGAATGAAAAGGAAGAGGGAGGGCAAGTACTTGGCTCTCTCTTCTTGAGCTGGGACGTTCATTTCTCTTGCTTTCAGACTTCAGAGCTCTGGTTCTTGGGCTTTGGAAACCCAGGACTTTCACCAGCCCCATCCAACCCCAATTCCCTCCCAGGGTATTCTCCAAGTAGACCCGATGCCCTGACTGGGAATTCTGGTAAGCCTCAAGGCAGCCCCAGGGTGGGGAGGGAATGTCTTGATGCCTCATCCCAGAGACACATGCACACAGGAGCTTGTATGATAACAACAGTTGGCCAACCCATGTCACGGACTTTGAGGCACAGTGGGGAGAAAGCAAGATCCCTGGGGAAGGAGAGGAGGTGGCTCAGCCCAGCACTTGTCTCCCCAGATTTCCCCTTTTGGGCCATCATCCTCTTCTGCTTGGCAGGACTCTTGGTAGTCACCACGTGCCTGATCTGCTGTTTCCTGGTAAGCGAGGAAGTGGTGCTTGTCTTCTTGCTATTGGGTTGTAAGAGTGTTTTATATGCAGTCATGCATCGCATAGCAACATGTTGGTCAAGGATGGGCCACATATATGATGGTTATAATGGAGCTGAAAAATTGCTACCAGCTAGTGACATCATAGCCTTAATAAGGTTCTGGCAAAGTACATTACTCTAGTGTTTGAGGCAAACACACCTACTGCGTTTCCAATTGAATCGAAGTATAAATTGTGTATAGGCCATAATACTTGATAATGATAATAAAGGACTATGTTACTGGTTAGGTTTTTACTATATCATACTTTTTATTATTATTTTAGAGTGAACTTTTCTACTTACAAAAATGTTGGCTGTAAAACAGTATGGTGTGTTACACCAGCAGCAGTCTCATACATCTCATGTTTCCTGCATCTCGTGATTGCAAGATTTTTGCTTGTGCTTGATTTAATTGTGTGTTTTATTAAGTAAAATGCCATGCAGGCAATCCCCTGAGGGCACCTTTCTCAGGTCATACCCCTGTTGTTACGTGGTATATGACAATATTAGAAATACAAGTCCTGTGATGGGCGCATGTTTGCAAATATTTTTCCCAGTCTGTGTGAGACTTGCCTATTTCTTTTCTTAACAACAGTAGTCCTTAGGAAAATGTAACTGAAAATCTCAAATCTATCATGGTGGTAGAGTGACCACTACATGTGAGAATGGCTAAAATAGTATATAGACTGACCATAACAAGTGTTGGTGAGTATGTGCAGCAGCTGGAACTCTCATGTCATGCTTATAAAAAGTAGCTTAGTGATGTTGCTTCTGTAAGTTGCATACACCTACACAGCCATCCCACTCCTAGCAATTTATCGCAGGAAAATAAAACATACAAACAGATTTGTACACAGATGCCCATTAGAGATTTGTATGTACTAGCTCCCAAAGGGAAAACAACCAAGATGTCCACCAACAGGTGAAGGATAAACAAACCGTGACACATCCCACAATGTGATCTTCCTCCGCAACAAAAAGGAAAGAATTAATAATACGTGCAATGACATGTATAAATCTCAAATAGTTATGCTCAGTGAAAGAAGTTAGGTAAAGAAGATACTGTATGATCTCATTTAGAAACAACCTTTACAAAATACTAATGTATAGGGACAGAAATCAGGTCACCAGTTGCCTGGGAATAAGAATGTGTCTGCAAATGGTAGGTAAAGAGGAATTACAGAGAAGCCTGAGGACACTTTTGGGGTGATGGGTATTCCTTATCTTGATTGTGGTGATAGTTCAATACGTTATAATTTAAAATTATCAGATCATTCGCATTAAATGTATGCAGTTTATTGTACATCAATTATACCTCAACTAAGCTACAGTGTGGGAAGAAGAAGAAAGGGAAGGAGGAGGATTATAAATGGATACTAGAGGGAAAACGGTAGAACAAATGAGAGTGAAAAGGGGGCGAGACAAACAGAAGGAGATAACAGCGGGGAAAAGGGAAAGGGAAAAAAGACTGATGGAGGAAATTAAATTTAAAAAGGAGAGGAAGCCTGGCTGGTGTGGCTCAGTGGTTGAGGTTCGACCTATGAACCAGGAGGTCATGATTTGAATCCTGTCAGGCCACATGCCTCAGTTGCAGGCTTAGTTCCCAGTAGGGGGCATGCATGAGGCAGCAGATCAATGATTCTCTCTCAGCATCGATGTTTCTATCGCTCTATCTCTCTCCCTTCATCTCCCTGAAATCAATTTTTTTTAGAAATGTTTAAAGCAGAGGGACACATCTGCTCTGTGGCTTTGCCCATCTTCTTCCCTAGTATTCTCTCATACTTGGACAGCCAGATGGTCCATTCTGAGTCCCCGTCATCACCTTCACAGGTCACCGTGTGCCTGCAGAAGAAAGAGGGAGATTTTGAGATTCAGCAATGATGACTGGTACCTGCCACACCTAGACCTGAGGAAGCTGCAATGACTAGATCTGCCTGAGGCCCCTGTTCCCATCCAGGACCCAAAGAAGCTTGGCTGGACCAGAAATCAACCACCCTGATCTGTCACATTCTCTGGGCCCTTCTTAACATGGCCCCTGTCTGGTTCGCAGGAAACTAAGATAAAATTCTTCCCCTTCATTAAGTCCTGAAGGCAACTGGTAGTTCCGGCTTGTCTTGTGGTTTCATATGCCTTTATTCCTCAGGAACTCCAGAGTTCGCTAAACTGGAGCAGAAATTGCCACAGTATAAAATCATACTCTTCAGCGCAAGGTTTCCCTTCTTAGGAAACTTTGCAGCACACCTCCCCTGACCTGTGTCAGCAACCACACTTATCTCTGTGCCTCCATTTTCCCACCCCCAAAGCCCAGGCATCTCAAGTGCCCTTTGCACTACTGCATTTCCTGAAGTTCAGACTCACCAGGACTTCCAGATCAACCTGCCTCTCTGGAGCCCCTTTCCTCATGGTTCTCCAAGAGGGAAAGTAGACCAGGATGGAAGGAATGGCTTAGATATGACTGCATTCAGCCCTGGGACTTGGAACCTGAGATGACTAGAAATCTAGGAAGACTGAATACAGAGTAACACTCTAGTAGTATGACTGCATTCAACAGAAAGATAGTGTCTACTTGGGAAGTACAGGTGAATAAAACTCAGGGGGAAAATATGAGAAAATGAGTCTTTTTTTTCATATTTCTCTGTACAGAATCCAACAAGACAGATATAGCAGGAGCTCCCCAAAAGAAGCTCAAAGCATCTCAGGCATGGGACTGGCTGTGCTGTCCTGCCCTGCATTTGTAAAAACAGACTCTGTGATTTCTATACCTTTTGCAGATGACCACAGCTGAAGATACCCAAGGGGTAAAAATTAAAGTCCAACTAATGCCAACCATTCCATTTTTTTTTGGTGTGAACTTTCTGTTCCTCCGTCTTAAGCTGTCATTCTCTGCGAATATACTTCCTGGAGATTATAATAATGATATAAGAACTACCATTATTGACAGCTTCATATCTGCTCAGCAACGTGATTGACAAGTTCAGAATGCATAGTCTCACTTATACTACCATCCTTGGGGCTTTATTCCCATGTTGCTCCCATAAAGATATGGAGGCTAAGAAATATTAAATAGTAAGGAAGGGAAAATAATTGCTAAGAAACTAAACACCTAGCCAAGCTACCCATCAAAGAAAGAAAGAAAGAAAGAAAGAAAGAAAGAAAGAAAGAAAGAAAGAAAGAAAGAAAGAAAAAGAAAGAAATTTTCTAACATACACACAGTCTCAAAGTTGACCTCCCCTAGGACTTTATTGAGAGAACTAATAAAGAATGTGCATCAGGAATAAGAAATGTGAACCCAGAAAATCATAACAGTAGTCATGAGGAAAATAAAAACAGAGTATATGAAAATTAGTATTCATTTGAAAAAAAATACACATTCTACCAAAATTCAAGATGGCTAGTTAGATGACAGAATAGAGGAGAAAGGTTCAATGAAGAGTTTCTAATGTTAGGGAATATAGAAATGCCATAGATACTCAGTGATTGTGTAACACATCACTCTCAGAAACTGACAAACCCATCAGAGAATAGTAGGTAAGGAGAAGACTTGTGGTCAGGATGGCAAAGTAATAGCCAGGTATACATTGTGCTTGCCTCCTCCCATGACAACATTGAAATTACAACTATATTATGAAACAACCACCCTTGAAAGACTCCTGAAGACTTCCTGGACAGAAGTCCTGAAACTAAGGATATACAAAAGAAGCCACGCGGAAACTGGTAGTAGGGGCAGGGACATGAACCAGGCTGTCCTACAACCACATGTGGTGCTGGGGAATCTGCTTCGGAGTTCTCTCCTGTTGAGTGAGGGGATCCAGCCCCACAATAGACTTCCCTATCCTGAAGCACCAATGCCAGGAAGAGGAGTCCCCACGACATCCTGCTGTGAAAATCAGCAGGGATTCTGTGTGGATGAGGTGGAGGCTGCTAGAGACTCAGGCATCCTCTTAAAGGGCCAGAGCACAGTCTCACTGGCTCACAACCCCTTCCCTAAGCAGCATCAAGGGGGCAGTAGATTGAAAAGAGTATCAGGGACAAACAGGGAGGAACGGAATTGTCTGGCTTCAGAGTGAGAGCTGGAGGGACGGCTCTGTCTGGGACAGATGGGCTGGTGGAGGCCATGGTTTCTTTGTTGAGCTCTCCCCCCACCCTGCCTGCAGGCACAGGCAGTGCCAAGTCTGAGTCTCCATCAAACTGCTAATACCACTTGCCTCACCTGGTGATGCCCTGAGACTGGGCTCCATGCAACTCACTCAGGCCAGAACCTCCTTCACCAGCTCTTCCTCACACGCAGTGCTGTGGGTTTTCCTAAAATCTCTGAAAGGTCATAAAGCCTAAACAAGCAGCTGCTGGCCTCAGAGTGAACTGTATGTCCTGCTGAGTGGTCCCAAGCTCGGGGCACAAGTGGCAGCTGGCCTCGATTTGCAGCAGAGCCTCTCCCAGGCAACTCCGAGCCCAGCACAGGCAGATACCAACTATACATTGCTTTTTAGCTCCTACCATGAAGCCCCAGGCCAGGTACAGGAATCCGTTGACCTTGGCTTTTACCAGAGGCCTTCCCAAGAGGCCCAAATACCAACACACCTGGTGGCCAGCTTAGAGCACTCCAGAGCACCAGCCATTTAGCTCCACAGTGACACGTACAAGGGGTGGACTAGGCTGGCACCAGCGCCCCACTAAGGTGAATTCCAAGCCTTGGGGTTAGCCCTCCCACAACAGCACATCTACCGTAGTCACAGTCAGTCCTCACAACCAGTCAGCCTGAGGGTCAGTCCCATCTACTGACCTGCCAGCAACAATCATGGCTCAATTTCACACAGCACACACAAGAGCCTGGAGCACACAGCTCAGGAGAGCAGGGAAACTGTGCCACTGGGCCCCAGATCTGCCAATTCACAACCTGTCCAGCAGGCAGGAGGTATAGCAGGAGACCCAGAAATCTGGGGAACCCCTTTAGGAGAGGGCCATGTTTAGAAGAGCAAGCAGAGCTGGTCCTGCTGTGCTGTAGGAAACATGGTGGTGGGCAGCAAGTAAGGGGATCCCTAACTCCAGGGCTTCCAAGAAATTGAGGTATAAAACCACACTGAGCCTCAGTGTGCACTCTCTAGTCTATGCATTTCAAGACAAGAGGGCCCTTTGCTTGGCCAGGCCCAACCCCATGCCAGCTTGTGGAAGTGAGGTCTCTGGAGAGGAGGTCTGCACTGGGAGCTCTGTGTGCTCAGAGGTGCAGAGGCACAGCTGGCCCAGTTCCCCTGCCCAGGCCCTTGGGCCCCATGGACCCCCACTGCAGACCAAGAGCTGGGATGTGGGGAAGGCCAGCAGCTATAGGACACAAGCGCTGACCTGGCCAGGGTCTCCATCTATCCCTCTGTGTGCCTCTCTGTGCTCCCTAAGCTTGGCCCTGCACTGTCAGGCATTCACTCAGTCTCTGGCTCCAGCAGGTTCCAGGCCAAGTTTAGCTCAGCCTCTGATGCCTGCTCAGGAAAGTGCTGCATAGCTAAGAAAATAACAGCCCTTCTCCCTTAGTTTACACCTGGGCTCTCCTCCAAGACCTGGATCTGACCCTCAAGGGGTCCAGACCACCATTTCTTGACCCACTCCCAACAAGGTGCTTCTGAGACAGGCCAAAGTGGGGGTCTCCCTCTCTGGGCTCATCCTTGTGTCCTATACTAAGTGGAAATGCCTCTCAGATTTGAGCAACAGAAGTCAGGTGACCGGGAGGGATGCTTGGGAACAAGGTGGTTCCTACCCAGCAGGACACTCAGTGAGCGCTGAAGGCCTGGTGTGAATAGTTAGCTCAGGTGTTTGGCCTAGAGTGGTGCTGGGGTGGGGTACAGACACAATACAGGGTTCTTTCTTCCACAGTCAGGCCTCCACCTTGGCCCCAACACCTCACCTCAGCTATAGACTGGGACCACAAGGGCCTCCCTGGATTCTGGAGTTCATATTTCAGGCCATCTTTTGCTCTCTTTTTACCCCAGGCCCAGGGAAACCCACTGTGACCCAGCCTAGAGATGACTGAACCAGGGGCCAGCTGGGCTGTAAATGCAGGGAACTCGGCCCAGGTGTCCTTCAAGACCAAGTCAAAATCAGAAAAATGCACCAGGAATAATACAGAGTGTGGTCTGAAGGTCAGATAGATAAGGGACAGGCTGAGTCTCCTTGCCCGGGTCCCTCCTCTCTGTAACTTGGCCTGAGCTCTTCCTACCCACTACTCCCCATGCATCCACAGGAACCCAGGGGCAGATAGCACATTAGCTAGTTCTGCTGCTCGAGTTTCTTTAGAGAAGACATAGCGAGGGCTGGGCTGAACCTTCCTGTGCCCACAGAGGAAGCTCTAATGGACCATGGTGAGATGGGGGCAAAAATCCTTGTGAAACAGCCAGCAGGGGATGAGGAAACAGAAAAACAATCTGCCTCAGATACAGCCCAGACTGACTAGGCCCCATCACCCCCATCAGCCTCTACAGTCTTCTTGGCCAATGACAATCTCAGCTCTGCTTGGTTCCCATGAGTCACAGGGAGCTCAATCACTCCAGTCAGCCCCAGCAGGGTTGGGTGAGCATTTAAGGTCAAGAAAGTTCTCTTGGAATGGAACTAATATCCAACTGCATAGGGCAATTCCTCTGGAACTGGTTCTCTCTTTGTGTCCATGAAAAATGTGGTTCTCAACTGTGTATGTGACAATTGTGCTTTAAGCATTGTTATTGCAGAAGAGGGCGAGGAAAATCAGGAAACTCCTGCCATGAAAAGGAAAACCAGAGGTAGGAAAGCAAACTGGTGAACCCCTGTGTTTCTGAGCTGGGGATGAAATGGTTGCTATTTAACTTATGATGAAGGAGAGGGGTGATGTTTCCTTGAGCCCCATTTCAGACACACAATCATAGCTCTTTATTGAGAGTAGGACCAGGGCAAGGTTCAGGCAAAAGCTAACCTGTAGATAGACAAGGAGAATTTAGTTTCAAAAATGGTCAACAATGAAGGTGTAGCTAAGTCCAGAGAGCAATACATCAATGAGTCAGCTGTCAGACCTGGTGAAACCCAGGAGTTAATGACACTGGCCTGCTTGCACTAGCAAATGTACACTGCACTTCCCTCAGAAATGGAGAGATCCAGGATGCATGCAGTGAATGGAAACACAAATCTGGGGAAAGGGATTGTAAATCCCTGACTTCTTTGTGGGTTCCAGCATGGTGGAACGCTGGGTGTGATTGGTCCCTTGTAACCAGGTAACTGTGGAATGTGTTCTGATTGGCTGGCAGCCGCCAGGAGAACAGACTTCAGTTGAGAAGCAACTGTGGAAGGAGAAGGAGCTTTGGCTGTGCTCTCTTCCCACTGTGTTTGTAGCTCTCAGCGCTCTTCTGATCCCTATCCGTTTTCAACAAGTCCTGTTGGTTGCTGTTCTCACAAAGGAGTCACCCAAAGAGGTGAAGCTTCGGGGGTGTGGCTGGCCCTGAGCGCCACCCCCCGCCCTCCCAGGGCCTGGCAGCCCAGAGGCCAAGAAAACAGTGGGTGAGGCCTACCTGCTTGTGCAGTGAAGCCTTAGGGCTGCCAGCAGGTCTAGCCTTCCTTGGGGGGAGGGACTGCTGAGGGTTGTGGGGTGGGGAGAGGGAAGTGGGGTGTGAGTGAACCAGCAGTAGCAGTGAGGAGTGGAGCTGAGCCATGGGGAACTGGTGCACCTGCTGCCTGAAGCCCAGTGACAGCCCCAGACGCACCCCCAAGCTGGATAGGGGCTCCAGCCATGTTAAGTCAAAGTGTGAGTCTGAGGTTCATGAAGAGGCTGCCAGGGACACAGGGCCAGTGGAAACAGTGCCTGCTACCCCGAAGTCTGAGAAGTTGAATTCTGAGAAGTTGAATTCCTTAGCCTTCAGGGGCTACCACTGGAGGAACATCAGTGCCCCAGTGACGCTCCAAGGTAAGAAGCAGCAAACGCCATCTGCTCTTTGGAGTACCTCTGGCCTCTGCTGCCACCACAGTCCCCTGGGAGGACTCACTGCCTTGGACTCCTTCCAGCTGGAACCAGCTTTCCTAGGGATGGGCACCTGGGTTCCCCACCCCTGCTTCTTTCCCCCTTGCGGCCGATGTTTTTCCCTCTTTACTACCTGAGTAGCAAGGTAGGATTTTGACACTCCTGCTTGCCTGCTGACTTTCCTCACTGCTTTGTTCAGTTGAGCTTACTTGCTGGAAAAGCCACACGTGGCCAGGTTTTTCAGTTGATTATGACAGAAGTACAAGGAATGAGGGTTCCATTATATTTGAAGTAATGCAGCAAAATAAAGCATGGGGTGTCCTACCCACATGTTCATGGGGTGTGTGTGTATTTTTCTTGTTTTAAGCTAATCGCTTTTTGTTAGGTTTGCTGTGTTTCTCAAGTTTCTTCCAGAGCCATGGGTGACTCACAGTAGAGTGGAGACAATAAAGGAAAAGCTACACCATGGCCCTCTCTGTCCTCATACAGGACTGTTTCTGTGGTGCCCATCCCACACCATAGGAGGCAGTGTGGGAAACGGTACAGCCCAAGATCCTATTCAGAGCTTTTATTCTTCTTCCGGCCTTTGTGAGAGCAAAATGACCTTGTGTGCTGTAGACAAGTGCAATTAAGGCTAGCATGTTCATTTTCCTTTTTATTTTTTAAATATTTTTTTAACTGGTTTATTGATTGTTGGAGAGAGAGGGAGAGGGAGAGAGAGAAACATGGATGTGAGAGTAACATCGACCTGCTGCATCCTGCACACCACCCCTTAGGGACTGAGCCCAAAACACAGGCGTGTGTCCTTGACCAGGAATGCAACTGGCAACCTTTTGGTGCAGGGGACGATGCCCCACAAACTGCAACTCCAAGCAGGGCTACTAAGCTAGCGCTCATTTAAAATGTAAATTTAAAATGGTTACTTTCCAGTTGAGTAAAGACACTTTGATTTTTAGTGAGGCATTTTAGTTGATTACCAATGAGTAGTTGCGGTCCTTTCCAGGGAACCTCATGAGCCTGGGTACTAGTGCCTGGCCAGAAACTGGTTCTCAGAGCATCAAGTCTTAGATCCTGTTGGTTCAAATGAGGTGGGTATAACTGTACAGTCAGACGCCTCTACTGGGTAGAGGTTCAGATATGCAACAGCTAAACTCTTTCATTAGCTATGTTTCTCTCTCACCTGGTCTAATTTGCTTTGCCCTTTTCTTCTGTACATGGAGAGTCGTTTATTTGTACCTAATATAGGTGATATGTTAGGTCAAAAAGTAAAACTAAGTTTTAGATTTTACTCAGGGGGCTCATCTTTCCAGCTAATTAAAACTATAAATTTTATTGTAAAGTGTTTAAAATGGAATAAAACTTTGTTCTCATTTGTATGTGATAGTTTCTCAGATAATCAGCCACTGTTATTTTTCTATGGCATTTGTATCAGAATTGACCAGTTAATATGTTTTATTCTTAGAACAAGGCAAGAGGAAGAACAATGAGGTAAGTAAACAGTTGAAGAGTTAAGTAAGAAATTAATAGTTTGATATAAAAGTTGTCTGCCGTGATTCATAATAAAAGTAATGGGCCCAATAAAATTAGCACAGACCTCTTTTGTCCGTTTTCTAAATCTCTTCTATTTTCCTAATTACTCTAGATTGAAGGAGAATTTATTCCTCCAAATAGTGGTACTTTTAAAAACTATCCTGCCTGAAATTTCTGATTAATATGGAAAAGGTGGCTTTGCAGTGAAACAATTGAAACAAGCAAAATGATGTTTTATATAATATGTGGGTCTTTCTGATTATAGGCTACTGGCAATTTTAAAATGCTCTGTATTTTAAAAGGCATCAGTAGATTTTCCCCCTGCCTAACCTTTCGTGTATTTGTAGGGGGTGCTGATGGGAAAGTATGACAGCATGAACAAAACTATTTTCTATGAAATGAGGAAGGACGGCTCATGTGAATTAGTTTTCAAAAAGAATAAAACCAAACATATTACAGTTATTAGTATTTTCTGATATTCAAAAATGCTACTGTTATTCTCAAATATTTACAATGATTAGTTATTGGCCTTACTTTAAGGAAGAGAATTGTCAAAACATAGTTAAGGCTGTCAGTATTTGATTATTGCTGGATTGTTGGGCTCTTTACAAATCAATGGGTACTTCTCAAATAAATGGGTACTTCCGAAGTGTGTTAAAGATAGTTTGTTCTCCAAAGGTTCTCAAACCTTTTATCATCACCTCTCCAGTACCACTGCAGATAAATTCTAAATTGTATCTGCAGTAAGATTTACCGCCCATATGTAAATGATTTAAAGAACCTGCCAAGCACTCACACTGCTGCTTTGTCCCAGGTTCTGTGCTCAGCAGTTAGAGGTAGGAGAGGAGTCAGAGTCCTCCCTTCCCTGGAGAAGCTTAGGTTTCTATGAGAGGGGTATCCTGTAAGCAGTTGATGCGTGTGACAAGTGGCCACTCGGATGTGGGAGTGTGCAGGAGAGAAGTTGGGTGCTGTGGCTGCTGGTGACGGTAGCCTGGAGGTAGGTGGGGAGGAGTTAAGCTTGCTGGACCAGGAAGAAGAAGAGGCCTTGTAAGCAGAGCACACAGCCTGCGTGAAGCAGGATGGAGGTGAGTGTCAGATGACCAAGAGAACAGAATTAACATTTAGAAATGAGTGGAAACTATTCTCTGAGGTTCTCACTTGAGTAGTGTAATGATAGTCTTCCTTAAACATGAAGTGAGAGTTGACTTCTGAAAGTTGTTTTATCTAGTTTTGGGGAAAGTGAGGCTCAGAGAGACCTGTGGCCCCAGCTTGATAGCAAATGGGCAGCCCTGGCACACACACACCTCTGACCAAACATGCTTGTTTGTCTCTCTGTCTCCTGAGCTAATACTTATGACGGCCTTCCATTTTCTGCAACAAAGGGTCGTGAATTTTTATTCTAAACTTTTTACACTATTATAAAGGGGATTTATAATAGGGGTTTGCCAGGTTTGATTATAGGTTCTTATCAAAGGCATCATTTTATAAGCCATTCCTTAAATCTTTGGAAGTTAGACTATCTACTGGGTTTACAGAGAGCTGCACATGACATCACACTCAAGCAGTTCATGGACTGTAAGAAAAACCTTAATGCTTAATTGTTTGACATTTTAACCAAGAGAAAAAACAGACACTTTTATAGGTTTAGGATACGTACTATGACATTTGCTTCTCTTTCCCTCTACGTCAGGAATTTCCAGGGTGCCTTGCTAAAGGATACAGGTCATGCCCCACGGTGTTTCTCTCTGACGATGCCATCAGACAGCCGGATTTTAAAACCACCATCCAATCGTGAGTCCCACTAGGTTGCTGCAGGCTGAGTGACAGACCCCCTTCTACTGAAAGCACCCTAGTTTTCTGTAGTTTCAGCCACTTCGTTGTCCTTCTCAGTGACCAAGTTAAGAAGCTGGTGTCAATTATCTATTGATTTCAAGGACCTAAACATGAATTTCAATTCCCATATTACCATTAGAGTGAGTGGAAGAAGGGAAAGCCAGTTAGCAAATAAGAACCCGCCCCCCCCCCGCCCCTCCCAAGTCTTCTTCTTTTCTGTTTTTAAGACATTGTTCACCATAATGAAAAGGAGATGTGCTTTTTATTGGGTGTTTCTATTAAAACATTTCTTTATGGGACATGGGCCTAAAACAGTGCACAGCACTTTGGAAGCTACTCTTGCAAGAAGAAGCAGCTTGTCCCCTACTGGCACCAGAGTGTATCTGCATTAAAAGTTAATTGGATTTTTTTTTAAATATATTATTTATTGATTTTCTACAGAGAGGAAGGGAGAGGGATAGAGTTAGAAACATCGATGAGAGAGAAACATTGATCAGCTACCTCCTGCACACCCACTACCAGGGATGTGCCCGCAACCAAGGTACATGCCCTTGACCGGAATCGAACCTGGGTCCCTTCAGTCCACAGGCCAACGCTCTATCCACTGAGCCAAACCGGTTAGGGCAAAAGTTAATTGGATTTTATCAGATTTTTCTCATCGTACATTTTTCCCAGCGCTATTTCTGTATGAAAATTTACTTTTCCTTCCTACCCCCTAAAACACATCAGTCTTAAAGAACAACTTTTTAAGCTAATACCTTTGTGAGTAAAATTTGTTCAACTGAAGTTTTAATTTCATAGGTATATTAAATTTAATTAAATATGTATAGCTTTAGGCAGGTTTATACTTAAGCAGCCATGAACAGTGTTATGATGATAAAAAGTATTTATTAATTTCCCCACAGTCTACCCTTGGAGGTGAACTTTAAAAACACCCTAAGATGACACTTCTAAGCTTATTTAAGAGAGAAAATACATATACTGTCCAGCTTCCAGGTTCTCATGGGGGTTATCCAAGGTACATTATCAGTGTCTCTGGAATCTGAGTGCTGATTTTCCAGCACACAATTTGGGAAATGCTCATTGATAGTATTAATATATTCACCTTTAATTGTATTTTTCATCCTTAAAGACATAATTAGCTTTAAAACATAATTTTTATAATGTACCAACTTTTTGTTAATTAAATTATTAGTAACGTCTACTTTAGTTAAAAATAGCAAGTTCACAATTATAGTAATGTATCTTTTTTTCTCACACTTATAACAGTAGTTGAGATCAAATGGTGTTTCAGCAAAAACTGAGCCCCATCTCTCTAAACTCCTGAGCTTTGGGACCTATTGAGTAATCACTGAATGTTTTTATTCAGCCAAGACACTAAATCCTGGAGTAAAGAATAACAACACTCAACTTTGCATACATTCTGTAGCTTCTTTTGAATTCAAAAGACTCTGATGTTACAGAATAATTCAAAAGTAGTTGTAAAGGTTAGCCTTGCCCAGACAAGTAGGTTTCATGCTTCTTTCTCCAAATTAGTCTAATTCAGGAAGTGCAGTAAATTTTCATTTGCTGTCCTTCACTTTTGAAAATGGTCATCCAGCAGATTCACTGTTGGTGAAACAAGGGTTTATTGAGGAAATTAATAGAGCTAATTGAGTTTTGAGAATGATTTTGAAAAATGTTCATCATGGTACATTGTTCCCAATGGCGTGCAGTCTTTATTAGAATCACTTACAAAACTTTTCTAAAAATGTATGTCTCTGAATGCATGCATTTCATTCCCCGCCCAACACAGTCTCAGTGTCAAGCAGAGGAAAACTGTGAGGCATGATTACAAGGGCAAAAGCATCCAGGGAGGTTCTGCTCTCATTGCAGCTCCTGGGAGCTTTATAAACAACCCCATGTCTTCCCAAAGCCAGTGAAGGCTGCACGTCTCTGGGTGGAGACCGGCAGTGTCTCCAGCTCCTCAGGGGATCCCAGGGAACAGCCAAGCTCGGGAGCCACTGCCTGGTTAGAGCGGAGGGGAGAGAGGGCCTCCTTGCTGTTGGCAGGACCTTGAGCAAGTCAGTTTCAGCCTTGGTTTTTTTACCTGTAAAATAGGTTGTTGAATTAAATGTCAAGGTTCAGTGGTCCTTTTCCGCTTCTGTGCTTCGAATTCTGTGACTTTGACATCAACTTGAAGAGGAAGCTGTTCGAAGCCCAATAGAAGTATCCCTCTTGGATGCTCGCGGTGTTACAGGCCTTTTTACAGCGACTCATATTCCACAGCCCCAGTTATGACATTCAGATTTAACTTCTCTCAGTGAATTTGAGCTTCTTTAGACACGGAGATCAAAGGAAAAAAGCTTATCCCTTAACTCCGAGGACCCCGTTGTTGCCTATGACACCACTTCTGTGAATAACTTAAAAATCCAGTCACTTACACAGATCTGAGGACTTACATCTGATCATGAAAATTTCATGTAATCTCATTAGGAAATAAGTGTTATTAATATTACACTGTGAAGCATGATGCTGCGTTGTTAGCATTGCTTGTGTCAGGATAGCGAGACCTACTGATGTCGTGGGCTCTTACACTTGCCACTCAGTTTCCTAATAATTGTTTAAAAGTGATGTTAAACAACTTTTTGGTGCAGAGCATTTTATTTACTTGTAAGAAAATAATGGAAAATGGGTGTGTAGGTGGGTAGTGAAATAAATCAACTGAAATGCAGGGCCTAACAACTTTTCTAAAAGTACAATGACTACTGTATGGCTTAATCAAGCACGTGCACAAATCCATATAACATGTACAGGATGAAATGTACCATGGGTACAAGGGCAAATGATGGGGGAGTGTGTATTAACATGTACAAGGTGGGGCCAAAGTAAGTGTACAGCTGTGAGTATGTGAAAGAGCAAAATAACTAAAACAAGGGGCAAAGTCCCATTATAGGATACTGATGGGAATGAGGATTCCAAGACCACCGGGCAGCTGGGATGGTCTTCCCGCTCCCCCCAACCCATTAACAATTGTTCTCAAACCTAACATAATAAAACCAATTGTTACAATTCCTTTTTCTTCCACAGTGTGACTTTGGCTATATATCACATCATAAACTACAGGTGAGTTTTAAAACCTGTATTGTTATTCTAGCTAATAAATGTATAACATATCAAATTGAGTGTTAGGTACTAGACATTTTTGAAGCAAGCTGTAGAGTGCTATTTATTATATTACTAGAGGCCCAGTGCACAAATTTGTGCACAGGTGGGGTCCAGCAGGCTGGCCCTGATCAGGGCCAATCAGGCTGGGCCGGCTGGGGGCCGGGACCCTGAGCATTTGGTGGGCCAGCCCTGCCCCCTGATGGAACTCGGGTTGAACTTCCGGTCCAGGGGCAATGTGCATATTACCCTTTTATTATAAGGGATTGAAGTGAATTAACTGTTTTTGTCTTAAGACCCATAACACTTGCATTATTGAGGATCCCAAAGAGGATTTGTTTATGTGGGGTATCTTGATATTTACTGTATTAGAAATTAAAATGGAGCTTTAAAAAATAAATCCACTGTATTTTTAAACAGTTTTTATAGCTTACTGAAATTCTGAGCTAGATAATCCTTTGTTGTGGCGAATTGTCTTGCTCACTACAGGATATAATATGCAAGACAATATGAAAAATAATTATTTTCCACACCAAAATGTGAGTGGACATGTGCCATTAATTTACATTTTTGCAAATTTTATTAACCTCTGGCTTAATAGAAGACACTTGATTCTCATGTATATTCTGTCTTCAATCATTTGCCATTACTTCAATCATTTTAATCCTTTGCTTTGAAGGAGTATTGGGAAGACCCAGCCTCATGTAGCTATCTGCCTAGAAAAAGCTGTATTTACAAAGCCTCAGATAATTGTGATTATCCTTTGACACTGGACCAAAAGTCCACAACTGCTGGCATTTTAAAATTAGTTACAATGGAAATTTAAATCATAGCCATGAACTTGCAGGAGGTACTCTGTTAAGTTCATACGGATTGATCCATCTTGTAAACCAAATGCATCTTTCGCTGGTTCGTCATGTGATAATGTTATGCGTTAGTCATTTGGAGAGTATTGGTGCACTTTCTTACCATAGTGTCCAAAACGCCCTTTTGTGAGTATCACCATCAATCCCAACAGAAAAATCTTTTAAGTATTGGAAAGCTGCCAAGCAGACAAAGCAAGCACACGTTTTTGCCCAGGTTGAATACCTCAGGTGGTCTGAGCTTTGTCCCAATATGTCAAAATTATGGTTTTGATCCACAGTCAGGGCACATACAAGAAATAACCAATGAATGTGTAAAAGTAAGTGGATCAATAAATCGATGTGTCTCTTTCTCTCTCTCACACCCCGCCCCACCTCTTACTCTGTTTCTCTGAAACAAACACAAAGAACAAAAAAGACAGCCCATGTTTTCCCAGATCCTGATTTTTAGCTTGATAGCTTGATAAATATACAATTTATTTTCCCTGAAGTGACAGGCTCACTTTTTACTTTTGAGAGAATGGCAGTTGTATTCTCAAATAAAGATGTAATTGTAGGGGAAAAGTGGCTTTTTCTGTTCACAGCTAAGGCACAAGTGCTTGTCCTTAACACAACCACATTTCAGTGTGCAGCAGTGCTTGAAGCACACTCTCCCCCTATTGAGAATGTGAAAACAGGATCAACGTTTCATAATACTATTCCTTTTTATCAAGGATGTCCTTAAGTAAGGCAGAATTAGTTTCAACTGCAAGTGACAGTGAAGAATGCAATGACTGCTAGTGTTAGAGAGTGGGAATTTTTGAGCACTACTGAGGCCGTGGATATGCCCCAGATAGAGTTGTCAGTGCTGACACCAGGCCAGGCCTTGAGATATGGTCTCATGGCCCCTTCCCAGCACGTAGGCCTTCTTTCATAGAACACTGTCAGCTTTCTGAAGAACAGGATGACCCTGTGAGTAACATGGTCGTCAATGGCATGACTCTGACGTTGCTTGGGAAAAACTGTTTTGTCTGGGTTACTTGCTCTGCAAGAGCAGGATGTGGTTAATGTGCTTAAAAGTGGTCCTGCACAAAGGGTGGCGGCTGCTCTCCGGACTCCCTGAGTGGAGAATGGCAGAGCAGTCACCTGGCTAGCTTGAATAAAGGCTCTTTGCTATTGCATCGGACTCGGCTCCCTGGTGGTCTTTGGGGATCATGAAATCTGGGCATAACACTAGCACAGTGTGGTACCACTGCCTTCCTTCATGCTCACAAGACAGTGTTGCTCATCTTTGCTTTGATACAACATTGCAAAGTCAGTGTAGATTCCGGCAATGCCTCAATGTTCCTATAACATTAGTGTTGACTGCAGGGGCCTCCTGAAAAGTGGCCTAGGGGAACCTACCCCGGTGGCCTGCAGAGCTCACTGGTTCCAATCAGCAGAGTGTTTTAGTGCGGGTGCATTTCAGTCAAAAGACTGCTCACTTTTAAATAGAAAGGCACCTTTTTGATTCAAACTTCTAACAGATACAAGAAAAAATACACACTAATAATATGATACAGGAAAATGATAAGTGGAAACACAGGAAAAAACATGAATGTCATATCCGCATGAATTAAAATTCTAAAGACATTGTTGCCGAGCACTACTGCTGTATGAAGTGTCCCTGTGTGTTCCAATGTGAGCTGGAGGGATGGAAATGTATTCGGTTTGCCAGCATTGCCTGTCAGGGAGGGTCAGTGTTTTGCCGGCACCTGTAGCTGCTCACTGCAGAAAACATCGCACAGAATTTGATGTACTGAGTACAAAGAAGTCAGGAAACCCTGTTACAGAGTTCAAGACAAGTTTGTAAAACTGCTTTGTTGAAAGTTAAGCTTCCCCCTGAACCCCCTCTCACTCCTAGATGATGTGTTACTAAGATACTAACATTTCCCGAATTAATTTTTAAATGCATTTTCTTGTTTTATAGAGTTGGAACTAAAATCTCTAAAATTTTCGATGAGAGAAGGCACCCCTTCAGAGTAAGTGTCAGTTTTATTGAGGTTCTATTTGTCTCTCATACTGTGGTTTTTATTTCATACTGATCTCCTTTGAAATGAATTATTAGAAGAAAATTACTTCCTCTGGCTTGAGGTCAAAATCATCTTCTTTTCAGTCTTCTTCCCCACTGCATGTTGTCCCTAATGATTTTACAAAAGGAGTCTTGTGTGAGGGACACGTCAGTGAGAACTGAGCCACAGCTTTGTATAGTCAGAGAGCTAAAGTGAGTAAATGTGCCCCAAATAAGTAAATATACATTTATTAATGATATGTTTAGGAGCATCAAACAATATAAATGTCTGTAAATACACCTAAAAGGTATGTTAAGACTCTTTGAAAAAACTGAGACAACTATTTAAATTTTAAACCGATTAAAATGACAGGAATTTCCAAAGTGCCTCCCATGAGGCTCTGTAGCAACATGTTGCTGGTGCCTCCTGTGGAGCACGGAACAGCCAGAGTCTTGGGGTCACAGGAACGAGAACATGTGTTTTCAGAGCTGGTTGCTGAGAAGAGTGACATGGGGATCAACATGCCTTGTGAGCCTAAACATAGTTTACATTTAGGTAGACTTCTATAGGGAGGGTTGGGGGGGGGGGGTGAGAACATACATAACTATATTCAGGTTGTCCCTGTATTTGTGTCCAATAACTGGTGAGTAGAGAATCAGTGTTGTTTAAGATCCATTGTTTATATGTCAAAGACTAAAAGACATGTCACCCAATCAAAATTATTTAGGGCCAGGTGGGCACAGTGGAAGGCTGCTAGCATGCGAGTTCTTACATATTTTCTTCAGTGGGCACTTATATTGCCTTTTCTCTTTCAGCACGAAGTGATCATACAGGCCAACTTATTGCATAACCCTGAACTAAACGTTGTCTACAGATTTGTCTGTGCCCTTTTCAGTGCTGAGACCCTCACTGCTGAGTGTGCGATTGTGACTTTGGTAAGACAGCTCTTCCAGAGGCTGCTTGTATGTCCTGTGCACAGGCTGTGGTCCTGCTTTGCAAACCAAAGTAGGTTCCTGAAATGACCCTCAGAACTTGATTAAGCGAAACTATTAAAGGAAGTAAAACACACAGTGGGGCTAAATAATCATCGGGATTGAAAATGTTCCCATTGCTGTTTCCGTCACAAACAATTGCTATTGAAGACATGAGGGGAGATCTCCGTTTCTTCCCCCAACTCCCCATCCAACCCCACCCCCTGACCCACAGGAGACACAGGCACATGCAGTGCACACGCATACACAAGGTGTGCTGGTCGGGTAGGATGGATGCAGTAACAAACCAACCGGCCTTGGGACAAGCTGACTCAGTGTAGTACTAAGCTGAGCCCCAGGCTGTATTCCCCGAGCAGTTCTCATGTGCGTCCTGACTGGGAACTAGAGCCCTAGGTTCTCTGTTCCTCCCATGATGGGTGCTAATCCATTCCCTCTGTCCTCCGTGCCTGCCTGCGAAGTCGCCCAGGAGAATAGAGCCAGTAGCACCTGGAAAGGATTTGCTAGTTGCCAGCTAAGCTACAGCTGCGTAAGGACTTTTGCGTCATCCGTTCAGAATTCCTCTGTTAATATTTTGTCATTGGAAATAGGTGCTATTCTAGTGAGAAGTGGTGGGATTTGTTACTCCGCCCCACAGCAGACCTGAAGGGGAAAGTCAGCTGCATGGTGGGAGGAAAAGAATACTTAGGTCAGTGCCTCCCCATTGAGCATCCAGGTACAGCTTTGGAGAGGCAGCTTGTGCTTCTGAATAGAGACCTCAATGGGCACTGGGTGAGACACAGGCCTTTTCATGGAGCTGCCATCCCTCTGGAGAACTGAGCACCCGCAGGGGAAAGGCAGGAGCGGTGCTTCCGTGGGGAGAACTGAGTAACACAGGAGGGAGAGCCTCTGTGTTGGAAGAGAGGGAGTTTTTGTGGACACGTTAAGCTTTGCTCCTGGGAGCCAGCGGAGAAGCAGTGTCTCTTAATTGTTTAAATAGAGGGAATTAGAGCAAGAATCTGAGCTAGAGATGGGGAAGTAAGAGTAGGTGTTCACATGCAGAAAAAGCATGGGAATAAAAAGTGGCAGGAGAGAGAATGAGGCAAAGAGCAGGCATCCCATGGATACTGATGGGCTGAGTATGCTCTTGGCAGCATTCAGCAGCTGGACCACACTCTCGAGAAGCTCCCTTGTCTGGGCTTCTCTGGTTGTTCTCTCCTGGTTTTCCCACCCCTCTAGCCACTTCCGGGGACGTGTCCCTTCTGTGCTCATAGTCCTTCCAGGTCTGTGCTGAGGTTAGAAGAGAGAACGGGTAGAACAACATTCATGAAGACAGAGCTTATATTCTAGTGAGGAAGACATACTAGCTTTTTAATGAGTGTTTTTAAAGAGATGAACATGTCAGGTGGTGTAAGCACCAAGAAAACAAAGCAGGATGAAGTGGTAAGGTGATCACAGGGATTTATTCTTTTAGGCAGAAAGATCAGAAGAGCTTTAAAGAGGAAACATTGGAGCCGTGCCCTGGCTGAGCTGAGGAAGATGAGGGGTTCTGGCATTGTAGGCAGGGCGGCCAAGGCACGATTCTGAGACAGGCACATGCGTTGTGTGTTCAAGGAACAGTGAGGAGTGGCCCGTGTGGACAGAGTGCGGAATGAGGAAAGAAGATGAGGTCACAGATGGACAATATCCTATCTTATAGGGCCTGGAGGCTTGCAGGCCACGGGAAGAAGTTACATTATATCTGATGGATGGGAAACCTTTGGCAGACATTGAGTTGCGGGTGAAGTGCTCTTAAGGAAAGAGGCTATTCTGGCTCCTTGGGGAGAAGAGACTGTTGTTGGAAGTCCGAGTGGAGGCAGTAAAGTCAGGAGTCAGTAAGAGTGATGCAGGTGAGAAGTGGCCAATGCACTGGAAAGCGGTCAGATTCCCACAGCTAAGGGGAGGCAAGAATTGCTAACAGATTGGAGCACGCTAGCTCAAGTGGAGCCTTTTGGTCCCAGCAACTAGGCAAGAGGCAGTGCCCTCTATGCTGATAGGGCGGCTTGGGGAGTGGGCAGTGCGGATGAAGAGCTGTGGTTTGTATTGCGTAGGCTCCGATGCCCTTAGCAATAGCAGTTTCAGTGGAGGGATAGCGCCAGGGACAGACTAAAGTGGGTGAAGGAGGGAATGGGAGGTGAGAAGCAGCATCAGGCATTGACCCTGAGCAAGATGAGAGAAGCATTCTAGGGACTTGGTGTGGCAGCAGGGGACCTAGGTAAACACATTCACACTGGGGGCAGCTGGGCAGACAGGGAGGATTCTTCAAAAAGAGGCGAGGGTGGGAACAGTGTTCTGCAGAAGTGGGCTGGGACCGACTTCACTGATAGAAGGTCCACTTCGGTGAGAAATCTCAGTTCCACTGCCACGGGAGGGCAGGTGGGGTGAATGGGCGAGTAATGGCGCACACTGAGTCTGCCAGTACAGGTGGAGGGATGTCGGGAGGCTGTCGGTGTTGGAGAAGGGCCTCTAATCATTCCCGTCAAGTAGAGTTAATCTGTAAGTAGCTCCTTCTTAGGACAGCTGCGAATGCTGAGTTTTGAGGAATGGTCGCAGCATTTTCCTGAGAACACATCATGTTCAATAAGCATTTGTTTTTGAAAACACAGTTGAGTTTGGCAAATCATCTGAGTTGTCAATCTCATAACCATCAGACAGTAAACACACTATTTAAAATTGATCTTTTTGTCTCATGCACTCTTCTGAAAGGCATGCTCTGAGGTAACAAGAAATCACAGCTTAGCTCTACGACCTACTGGGCTGCTACCTCGCCCAGTTCTCTGTAGAGGAGACGCTGAGTGCATGTCAAAGGCATCATGAGCTTCCCCGGCTGCCTGGCAGGGTTAGAGGAGCCCCAGGGACACAGAGCCTGGCAGCTCTGTCCCCCCCTTGAGACCAACAGCATTGCGTGCGCCTCAGATTATGTGAGACAGAGACGCTGTGCCCACAATGACCATGGAGATGTGAGCATGAGGGGCATGAGGGGGACTGCCTGGATTTGCCGTGTTCCTCACAGAGGCACTAAGACAGGAACACGGGCAGTTGCACACACCAGCCTGGGGCTCACCTGTTTGTACTGCCTGTCCTGCTGCCCACACAGCAGCCCCTGGGAGGTGACGTGGGCTCCAGTTTTTATCTCCAGCTTGTCCCCCAAAAGGGCTAGTTACTGTGAAAAGATAGCAGTGTTTCCGCTTTACCAGGGATTTACATATTCCACTGTTATGTAAGATCACCGTAGAAATATGAGCCAGGTAGGATGCATTGCACCTGGCAGGCACTCAAGTGTTTGTTGAACAACTTGAATCGATACTGAGCCTCTATGTGCTCCCTTTACCAGAGGAAAGGTAATAATAGCCCCATGCATTGCTTCAGGACGTCCTTTGCTAACATGTCCATTCATTCTTCTGGCCAAAAATTGGGCTGAAAGTTCACATGGACAAAGTAGGCAACAGAAATGTCAGGTTTACAGCTATGACTTGGCCTCTGGCTTTGGCTGGCCAAGCAGTGTCTAGAACCTAAGGATAGAAGGCATTTCATCCTTGCCAGGTGGCTCAGTGGATAGAGCATTAGCCCACACACCAAAGGTGCATGGGCTCCATTCCTGGTCAAGGGCCCCCACCTGGGTTGCAGGTTCGATCCCCTCCCGAATCAGTCAAGTGTGGGAAGCAACTTATAGATGTGTGTCTGTCATATAGATGTTTTTCTCTCTGCCTATCTCTCTCTCCCCACCTCCCTTCCTTCCACTCTTTCTAAAAATCAATGAAAAAGTATCCTCCCGTTAAGATTAACAAAGAGAAAAAAAAGGAATTTCAAAAATGGATCAAATATGTCATTTCTAACACTTCTTTTTTATATGTTTTTTAATATTTTAATTTTATTTTATTTTTAAATCCTCTCCCGAGGATATTTTTACCATTCATTTTTTTTTAGGGAGAGTGCAAAGGACAAGGAGAGACAGAGAGAAATACTGATGTGAGAGAGACACATCCATTGGTTGCCTCCCACATGCCCCTGACCCAGGCCAGGAGTCTGCAACCAAGGTACAGGCCCTTGACTGGAATCGAACCCAGGACCCTTTAATCCACAGGCTGACGCTCTATCCACTGAGTCAAACCAACTAGGGCTTCTAACGCTTCTTCTCAAGCATTTACACTGATGGAACGTGAATGACCGGTGCTCTACTTTTGCAGATTTTCATTGAAAGGCTTTTGGACTATACAGATATTGACATGTGTCCCACTAATTGGAGAAGAATACTTGTGGGATCCGCTCTTCTTGCCTATGAGTATTGGGACCAACAGGCTCTGTGGGGCATGAACTACTGCCAGCTCATCCATAACATCGTTACAGTCGAGGACATGTGAGTTTGTAAGGTTTTGGTAAACCTCCTAACCCTTTTCCCATACCTCATTTGCACCCATAAAGTTTACATGTTAAGAAATATTTTTAAAGGTTACATTGTGCAGAGAACTGAAATAGGCATAAAATTATATACTTCTTTCTATCTACCTTTCGTATACCAATTCATATTCCTCCTCATTAATTAGTAGGTCTTGATGTATTGTTGTAAAATGTGCATGGTAATTTGAAATGTGTTTCTCCGGTGTTTTTTACATTTTACAAGCTAACTACAGAACAACAGTACAGTAACTATCTTCGTGGCTTTCTTAAAGCCATCTCCCAGTTCCAGTCTAGTTTTAAGGGACAGACACAGGCTTTGAAATAAATGTTTGGCCACTGTTAGTGTCTTAGGGCCTCTAGACCAGTGGTTCTCAACCTTCCTAATGCCGTGACCCTTTAATACAGTTGCTCATGTTGTGGTGACCCCCAACCATAAAATTATTTTCGTTGCTACTTCATAACTGTAATTGTGCTACTGTGAATGAATCATAATGTAAATATCTGAGTTTCCTGAGCACTGAGCAACCACAGCAGTGCCTTGCGGGGGCCATAGGTTAACCACGCGGGGGCCCTTCTGAGATGGCATGTGCAGGAAAGTGAAACACCAGCGTCACGGAGGGCTTTCGGTCTGGCCACACTGACTGCTGTGGAGGGCTCTGGGGGTGGTCGGCGGGATGAGCCACAGAAGTACCCAGCAGACTCTCAGAGCGCCCACCTGGCTGACAGTGAGAGTGTCTTTGTGGGTGGCATTTAGAATCAGGTGAAGGCACACTTCTCAACTATGCTGAAGAGCACAGGAAGGTCAAGATCCTCATGGGCAGAGGCCAGAGTTTGGTTTTGAAACCTTTGCTCATGAATCTGGATGCCTCTCATGCAGAATCACCCAAGTGCATATTGACAGCTGTATGGAGGCTACTGGTGCCTCAGGGAAGGGACAGAGATGGCCAGCAGCTGGCAAAGTGGCTTTTGGTGAAGACGACCCCTTTGATAACAGTGCAAACTGAGGAGTCACGGTGACCTTGCTGGCAGCCATCTTGGCAGCCAGTTTGACAGCAAATGATAACTGAAATAAATGGGAGCACTTTAGGAAGTTGCAGAAGCTAAAGTGACTTTGGTCAGCACTGTCGTCAGTCTTCAAAGCGGTCCCTTGAAGGTAGGAAATTTTATATTCGTGCCCCACGATGATGGCCACTGACCTTTTCTCAACACCTGCAGCTCAGCTGCCTGGGCTCTGGTTAGAGGTACAGCATCAGGGAACTGCAGGGCAATGTGTGGGTTCTCACTCCTGGGAGCTCCGTGGGCAGTGGGGGAGGGTCTGGGGCCAGGATGGCTAGTTGTAAACAATGCTTTTTGTGTATGAACAGAGGCACACGGGAGCTCTGTGTACACTAGGCTGCTTTTTTTTATGACCTTTGCAGGTTGGAAGGATTTACACCAGTGTTTAGTGTACATTGGTTTCGTCCCCCTGCTGTTGACTACCATTTGGAATGCTCACATTTTGTATCTAAATTGAAAGTTCATGTCTATCAGCTTTTCTTAAAACTTCCCAACATCTATGTGTGTTTTTAGGTTATTAAAAACACAGTATTTCTCTCTGTCTCTCCTTGTCTCTTCCACTCTCCCAAAAAAAAAAAAAAAAAAAAAAAACAATGAAAAAAATATCGTCGGGTGAGGATTTCCCTTCAGAAGCATAAATAAAACGGAGCAGCTGATATTCAGAAAATTTTACTGTAAATAGTAGGCTGTTCAACTCACCATTTAAAAATAAATAAAAAATAGCCCCAGCTGGTTTGGCTCAGTAGATAGAGCATCAGCCTGCGAACTGAAAGAAAGGTCATAGGTTTGATTCCGGTCAAGGGCACATGCCCGGGTTATGGGTTCGATCCCCAATGGGGAACCTGCAGGAGACAGCCAATCTATGATTCTCATCATGGATGTTTCTTTCTCTCTCTCCCTCTTCCTTCCTCTCTGAAATCAATAAAAATATATTTTAAAAATAAAATAAATAAATAACCAGAAGATGCATATTCTGTAGTCATGCTTTTCTTCCATGATTAAACGTCTATTAATAGACCTCTGATAATCCTACGAAGGGGCTGTATTTGTACACTATTAAAAGAAAGCACTGGAGAAAATATAGAAGCGATAGTAAAGTTTATTTCTTCCTGTAGGAAGTAAGTACTGAATAGCTGGTTATCAAAACATAATCTGATTACGTGTCTATATGAATAGGAAAATAATTTTAGAAATAGGTTCTTTTTGGTTTAAAGTTAAACAAATAAGAAAACCTTCTATCAGCGCCTATTCTACTGCTCTCCAGACAGGAGAACATCCACTTTCATTGAACTGTCCAGTGGGTAGCATATTAAAGCCTTAAACTAAGAAAACAGGTTTGTTAGAATTTAAGCCTCTCTCATGACTGTTCTGGTGTTTGTCATTTTTATAGAATTAACTCTATCACAGGAGTGCTGTGCAAGTAGAACAATTACTCTGATTTTATATTTATTTATTCAGCAAGTGACAGGAGTCAGTCACATAGCAAAGCACTGCTCCCAAATTTCCTTTCACACTTTATTGGAGTCACCACTGTGGGCAGGCTCCCCTTCTCCTCAGGCAGGGGCAGGGGTGCTGAGCAGGCAGGAGGCAGCCCCACCTGGGAGAACACCGTTGGAGTCTGACCTTCAGAGGTCAAGTCCTAAAGAGGGCTTAATCCAGCCAGGTCACCTATCTTTCATGTTTCTGTCTCCATAGTTTAAAAAGTGCAGCCTGGACTGTCATAGGGACGATTTCTCATCCCAGTGGGGATGAGGTGAACAGAAACTTCCCTTTGTTTTCTGCTGATAGTCCCATGCACTGAGTGGGGGAGGGGTCCCCTTTCCCATAATATGTGGCTGATTTATTTATTTATGTATGTATGTATGTATGTATTTATACTTGAAGAAACCTTATTGCCTCAAGAGTGTTGCCCCCTCAGATAGTAGTGGTGGCTTCCGATGGATCCATTGTTGCCCTGGTGATGTGCCCGCTTGCTTTGTTGGTACTTCTATACTTCCACAAGCCCCTTCCTGTGATGGGCCTGGTGAAAATGCCTGCAAGTTTTTTAGGGCTAAGAAGCAGCACACATCATTCCTTTCCTCTGAACACGACAGCAGACCCTGGTCAGTGAGCCAGAAGCATGAATCCACAGCTGCACTCAAGGGACTCTGAGCCACCCAGTCAGCAGCAGGAGAGCAAAAGGGGGCGGTCACCTCTTCACACTTCTCCCAACTCCAAGTGCCGGGATGCAGGAAGGACCTCAAAGAGCTGCACCTTGCTTGATGGTTAGAGTCTTAGTACAGCTGGGTAACCTTGACTTGTTTCTAAATAAATTCAGAGTCATCCTAGTAGCTCAGAATGATACCTTTGAAGATAGCCCAGTTGACTAAAGTTGTTCTGTGTTGGTTTTGTCTCCTCCTCGCCCCTAGGAATGAGATAGAAAGATATTTTTTACGTTTCATTCGGTTTGATATTAAGATTACTTACTATAAGTATGCCAGATATTACTTTGACCTTCTAACCTTAGCCGAAGAAAACAACATGGTCGATCTATTTGAACCTTTTTGCAAAGTAGAGCACTGAACCCAGAGGTAAGGCTGTGGAATCACTAAGTGGGGTTTTCTGTCCGTCACCTAAGCCAATATCTGTTGATAAATTCTATGAAACAACCATTAGGAAAATGGAAAGCTTTAAAAAATTAGCACATTAAATAAGAGCTTATTAACTCTTTCACATCATATATCTTTTTTTTTTTTTTTTTAATATTGCAACTCCTCCTTTACTATGGTGCCATTCTCAGAATGTCCACAAGAGGGAACTATTGCATCTAATCCCTCACTAGGTTGCTGTTGTCAGAATGTCCAAAAGAGTCACCATTGCAACCCCTCTCTGCAGAGCAAGAGCCCTCTAGGTCGCTCAGTAGGATTTTCTTTAAAAAAAAAAAAAAGAAAGAAAGAAAAGATTCACAACTGAAATGGACACATTTAAAATGGACGCTTTCTGTAGTACCTTCGTGGCACTTTAGAATAAAATGTTATCTACAATAATTAACGTGCAAGTGAAATAGTTCCTTATGATGCTTCAATCATTAGACCTCCCTACCTTCCAATAAAGTACAGCACATGCCTATGTCATTAAAATTTGCTTAGAGTATGTAATAACTAATGAAAATTGGATACAATTTGAATAGCTCACAAAACATTGATTTTTGCCCAAGTGTATGTTTAGTATGTTTAAGGAAAATGTACAGGCAACAGATGATATTGTTGTTAGGAGCCTGTCACACCCTTGACACCATTGAGAACCCAGAATTTAAATAATTCTAAATTCCTTTGTTCTGGCAATCGAATTGTAGCCCTTCAGGGACTTCCCTTAGTGAGTTTGCAGAAAGAGGCATCCACAGGACCTGGCAATGTAGACCTCAGCTACCCAAAGGGACAGGAACTGTATGCTATGTAAAGGAGTGTGAACGGGTGGCTATCGATGCTTTTTTTAAAGGTTGGCACCCTTTTTTAAATTGTGCCTTCTTTGTATTTTGTTTCCTTTCCTAGGCTATTTCCAGATGCCATCGAGAAAAAGACCTGTGCAGAGCTGCTATAAAAAGATCTCTTAGTGCTGACAATGTTTTTGGCGTGCAACGCACCAAAGCCATGCTCTCTAAAGAAATGAGGGGTTGTAACACCATGAGACCCTCATCTACAAAAACTACAGAAGTACCACCTCTCCTTCTAAAAAGCAGTGGTAACAAGCAGTTAAAGAAACAAAGGAGGGCCCTGACCAATTTGCCTCAGTGGTTAGAGCATCAGCCCACTCACCTCAGGGTCCTGGGTTCGATTCCCATGCAAGGATGTGTAACTGGGTTGCAGGTTTGATCCCTGGCCCCAGTCCAGGCCCATGTAGGAGGCAACCAGTTGATGTCTCTCTCACATTGATGTTTCTCTCTCTCTGTCCCTCCTCTCCTCCCTGTCTTCTCCTGTCCCTCCCTCTCCCCATCCCTCCCTTCCACTCTTTCTAGAAATTAATGGGAAAAATATCCTAGTGTAAGGATTAGAAAAGAAAAAAAAAAGACAGGTATAAACAGTAGGTTTCCCTCAAATCTTAGGGCAATTTAAACTTTGATATTGTGTGCTTCGGCATCCAAGGCACCCCTGCAGAAGTATAAATGCTACAAATTTATAAAACAAAATTTAAAATTTAATTAGAAAACTTAGCCAGAGAGATCCAAGATGGCTGTTAGGAAAATGTAGGTAATCACCGCCTCCCACAACTACATAAAAATTACAGCTAAAATACAGGACAACCATCATTCAGAATCGCCTGAAATTTAGCTGAATGGCAGTCCTACATCTAGAGAAGTAAAGAAGATTGACTCTGGTAGGAGGGGCGAAGGCATGGAACTGGATGGTCTGACACCCATCAGAAAAGCAAAAAGAAAACAGATTCCGAAAATATGAAGATTGTGTAAGGAGCCCCTGGGACAATTTCAAGGGTACCAATATTCACATCATGGGGTGGCTGGAGGAGGAGAGAGAGAGCAAGTTATTGAAAATCTGTTTGAAGAAATAATGACAGAAAACTTCCCCTACCTGGCACAGCGAGTCCAAAACAAGAGGAACCCAAAGAGGCCCACAGCAAGACACATCATAATTAAAACGCCAAGGATTAAAGACAAAGAATCTAAAGAGCAGCCAGAGAAAAGCAGTTAGTGACCTACAAGGGAGCGCCCATATGACTGGCAGCTGATTTCTCAACAGAAACTTTGCCAGAAGGAGTTGCAAGAAATATTCAAAGTGATGAATAACAAGGACCTACAACTGAGATTATGCTACCCAACAAAGCGCTTTTAGATTTAAAGGTCAGATAAAGAGCTTCACAGACAAAAATAAAGCTAAAGGACTTCATCATCACCAAACCAGTATTACATGAAATGTTGAAGGGTATTCTTTAAGAAGAGGGCGGGGGGGGGGGGGAGGAAGAGAGAGAAGGGGAAAAAGAGATAAAAAATATGAGCAATAAAATGGCAATAAATACATATCTACGAACAGTTGAATCTAAAAATCAAAATAAACAGGGAATATACTGAACAAGATAAACTGATGAATAAAATAGAACCGGAGGAGTGGGTGAAAGTTCTAGTGGGTTGAGGTATGGGCGGGGAGGGGAGAGGGCAGGGGGGGAGCCGTTACGGGAGCTGGAACTGCCCATTAATCCTGATCAAGATGACAACCTCCCAAAAGCACCAAGACTTCGTGGCAGAGCCCATGGGGGAAAAGCCAGTGGGGAGCCTGGCGGGCATTGGTGAAGTCCTGGGCAAGAAGCTGGAGGAAAGGGGCTTTGACAAGGCTTCTGTGGTCCTCGGCCAGTTTTTGGTGCTAAAGAAAGATGAAGACCTCTTCCAGGAATGGCTAAAGGACACGTGGCGACAATGACAAGCAGTCCCGGGACTGCTTTGGGTGCCTTCCAGAGTGGTGTGGCGCCTTCTTGTGATGCTCTCTGAGGAGCCCCCAATCCCTGACACCAGCCTGGAGTCTCCAGGGTTTGCAGCTGAGTGGGGGCTGCTCCCTTGTCCTCTGCAAAGGGCAACGATTGCTGTCTGCTCACCACCAATGTCCTCCGGGTCTTTGGGGGAGTTCTCTCCCCTCACCTTTTCACCTTTTTTGGAATTCTCACTCTTGCACACATCTCCCTTCTCTTTCCCCTGCCAGTTTCAGGTCAATAACCAGCTTTTCTGAGTGGATTTCTGGCCCCTACTCTCACCCCTGGTCTGTTTAATGACATTTGGCTTCTCTTTTGGCAATACAGTCACTGTCCATAAGAAGTTTTTTAAATCAATAAAGTCAGTGGCCTTCCAAAAAAAAAAAAATAGAACCGGAGGCATGAATACATGGAACAGACTGTAGAATCTGAGAGGGAGATGGGGGAGTGGGGGTGGGAAGAGATGAACCAAAGATCTTACATGCCTATATGCATTACCCATGGACTCAGACAATAGGATAGTGAAGGCCTGGGGCAGGGTGGGAACCAGGTGGAGGTGGGCAATGGTGGTGGGGAGGGAACGTCTGTAATACTCTCAACAATAATAATTTAAAAAAATAATAAAAGTTTAATTATATTTCTCTTATTTAGTTTTGTAAGTTGTAACTATTAAGTTTTTAATTTTCTGTTTCAGCCCCCTCTTGAAGATGGCAGCAATTGGCTAAAACAAAGAAATTTAAATATTAAACATTGTATTTGTTTCAGCTGTCATTGCATGAAACAAAATAGTTTAATATTTAAATATTAAAGATATCAAACATTTTTCATTCAGCCATCTTTGGCCGAAACAAAAACTTGGTTTTAAATATTAAATTTTTGTTTCAGCCACAATTGACAAAGAATATTAAAATTTTAATAGTAAACATTTTTGTTTCTACCAATAATTGCATCTTTAAAAGGGGTCCAAAACGATTAACATTAAAAGCTAAATATATAAAATTTATCAAACTAAGTTTAAAAGAAATTTAAAACTTATATCATACACAAAAAAAAAAACTCAAAATGGTTAAAGGACTTAAATGTAAGTCAGGAAACCATAAAAATCCTAAAAGACTCCATAGGTAGCAAAATAGCAGATACATGTCATAGCAATATCTTTATAGACATAGCTCCTGGGGCAATGGAGACTAAGGAGAAAATAAACAAATGTGACTACATCAAAATAAAAAGCTTCTGCACAGCAAAAGAAACAATCAACAAAACAACAAGACCGCCCACTGCATGGGAGAACATATTTGCCAATGATATTTCAAATAAAGGTTTAATCTCCAAAATTTACAAAGAATTCATACAACTTAACAAAAGGGAGATAAATGATCCAATAAAAAAAAATGGGCAAAGGATCTAAATGGACACTTTTCTAAGGAGGACATACAGAAGGCTGAGAGACTTATGAAAACAAGCTCAAAGTCACTGATCATCTGAGAGATGCAAATCAAAACGACAATGAGGTACCATCTCACACCTGTCAGCATGGCTATCATCAACAAATCAACAAATGACAAGTGCTGGAGAGGATGCAGAGAAAAAGGAACCCTCGTGCACTGCTGGTGGGAATGCAGACTGGCGCAGCCACTGTGGAAGACAGTATGGAGTGTCCTCAAAAAGTTAAAAATGGAACGCCCATTTGACCCAGTGATCCCACTCCTAGGACTATAGCCCAAGAAACCAGAAACACCAATCAGGATATAAGCACCCCTATGTTCACAGCAGCACAATTTACCATAGCTAAGATTTGGAAACAGCTTAAGTGCCCATCAGCAGATGAGTGGATTAATAAACCATGGTACATTGACACAATGGAATACTACGCTGCTGTAGAAAAGAAGGAACTTTTACCATTTGCAACAGCATGGATGGACCTGGAGAGCATTATGCTAAGTGAAATAAGCCAGTCAGAGGAAGACAAATATCACATGATCTCACTCATACGTGGGATATAATGATCAACATAATTTGATGAACAAGAATAGATCCAGAGACAAATGGCAGGGCGGCGGGGGGGGGGGGGGTGGCGCGGTTAGAGAGCAACCAAAGGACTTGAATGCATGCATATTAGCATAAACAATTAACACAGTCACTGGGGCAGTGGGGGCTTGCCTGGGGTGGCAATGGCTGTGGCGGGGGGGAGGCCAATTGGGGGAAAATGAGACATATGTAAAACTTTAGACAAAATTAAATAAGTAAATAATAAGAAATTTAAACTTTACAATGATGTTTCATAAATCTGTAGCATTTATACTTCTACAAGTGCCAAAGCTTAAATTGCACTAAGACTTTAAGGGAATACCTTGTCTTTTTATGGAAATGTCCTCTTCTTTTAAAATAGTTCTTTGAAGTGGAGATCTGAGGACCAAACTGGAATTACAGCTGAAATATACAGGAGCGATTTTCAAACATTTTCCTCTCATGGAATACTTAAACTAATTACCAAAATTCTGCACACACACCAAAAAGCATATTTCCTGCCAGTTTGACAAAGCTAATGTATATAATGTTTAGTCACTAATGCCAAACAGGTATTCGTCCGTTGGCTATTGCCTTTTTTTTTTTCAATCTGAGGCAGTGCTTCTCAACCTTTCTACTACCGCGACCCTTTAATACAGTTCCTCATGTTATGGTGACCCCCAACCATAAAATTATTTTCGTTGCTACTTCATAACTGTAATTTTGCTACTGTTATGAATCATAATGTAAATATCTGCGTTTTCCGATGGTCTTAGGCAACCCTGCTAGCGGTTCTCAAACTGTGGGTCGTGCCCCACAGTCTGAGAACCGCTGCTGTAGAGCCAGTGCACTCCCACAGGGGGAGCACACTCCCACAACTGACAATTGTGCACTGGCACAGGGGAGCGCCACTCAGCCAAAAGCCGGGCTCACAGCTGGTGAGCGCAGGGGCGGGAGCCTCTCCCACTTCAGCAGCAGCACTAAGGATGTCTGACTGCTGGCTTAGGCCCGCATCCCCTGAGGGCTCCTGGTCTGCAAGAGGGTGCACAGATCTTATGCACTGAGTCTCTGGTGTGTGTGTGTGTGTGTGTGTGTGTGTGTGTGTGTGTGTGTGTGTATAATTGGAATCCCCAAAGCAGGTTGGAGGAGGAGGAAATGGTGATACAAAATATTTCCCAAATATTAAACAAAATGAAGAGAGTGGAGCAACACCTATAAAGGGCTGAAAGAAAAATATTGTCAACATAGAAATCTTTTAATGATACAGACTTTTTCTGTTATATAAAACCTGAGAATATTCCTCCCCTGCAAAGCTGCACTACAAAATTGTGAGAAGTCCCTCCCACAGAAGAATGATGGGACCCAAAGAAATCTGATACTACTAGAGAGAACAAAGGTCTCTAGAAACAATAACTAGATGGGCAAATATAAAATCATTTCCTCATTTTAAAAATGGCACTAAAATAAGAAAAATAATAACATGATGAAAAGTTCTGGAAATGGATAGTGGTGGTGATGGCACGGCCTTGTAAATATACTTAGTGCCACTGAATTGTACACTTAAAAGGATTAAGTGGTAACCTTGTTATACTTTAATTTTATTGTTGACACTTTTATAGCTGTCCCCATTCTCCCCTCTTTGCCCACCTCCACCCAGCCCCCAGCCCCAGCCCCCATTCCTTCTGGCCATCTCCACACTGTTGTCTGTGTCAATGGGCTATGCATATATGATCTTTGGTTAATACCTTCCCCTTCTTTCATCCAGTCCCACCTCCCCCAACCCCGCTGCCAGCTGTAGGTCTGTTCCCTGCACCCATGCCTCTGTTTCTATTTCGTTTATCAGTTCATTTTGCTCATTAGATTCCACATATAAGTGAGATCATATGGTATTCGTCTTTCTCTAACTGGCTTATATCACCTAGCACCCTAATCTCCAGGTCCACCCATGCTGTCACGAAAAGTAAGACATCCTTCTTTTTATGGCCATGTATATCCCATTGTGTAAAGGTACCAAAACATTTTTTATCCACTCCTCTACTGATGGGCACCTGGGCTGTTCCCACATCTTGGCTGTAGTAAACATCGCGGCTGTGAAAAGAGGGTGCACGTATTCTTCCCAAGTGGTGTTTCAGGATTCTTAGGATATCTTCCCACAAGTGGGATCACTGGGTCAAAAGGTAGTTCCATTTTTAATCTCTCTCTCTCTCTCTCTCTCTCTAAATATATATATATATGTATATATATGTATATATATATACATATATATATACATATATATACATATACATATACATATATATATATATATGTATATGTATATATATGTTTCTAAGCGACCATTAGGACTGAATGACCAGAACGACCAGTTGCTATGATGCACACTGACCACCAGGGAGCAGATGCTCAGTGCAGGAGCTGCCCCTGGTGCTCAGTGAGCTCGCACAGCCAACCTCCTGCAGCTGGTGGCGGCCTTCAGCGTCTCTTCCTTCTGCACCCGGCTGGCGACTGTCACTTCCTCTCCCGACCCAGCCAGGGCCTTCAGTCCCAGGCTGGGAGGGGAAACCAGGGGTGGGTGGCAGTAGACACGGCTCTTTCCCAGGGAGGCTGAGGGCCGGGGCCCTCCTCGGGGCCAACCTCCCATGCCCTGTCCCTTCCCCTGGCCAGCAGTTCCCCATCAGCCCGGCTCTGATTGGCCCTGATCACTGTCCAGGCCTAGGGATCCCACCTGTGCACAAGCTCGTGCACCAGGCCTCTAGTTTTTTAAATAAAACTCCTTATGTTGTCCACAGTGACTGCATCAGTCTGCATTTCCTCCAACAGTTCACAAGGGTTCCCTCTTATCCACATCCTCGCCAACACTTGTTTATTGATTTATTGATGATAACCATTCTGGCAGGTGTAATGTGCTACATCCTTGTGGTTTTAATTTGCATCTCTCTGATAACTAGTGACTTGGAGTATTTTGTCATTTATATATTAAACATCTGTATGTCCTTTGTGGAGAAGTGTCTCTTCGGGTCTTTTCCTGTTTTTATTTGAATTGCTTGTCTTCCTGGTGTTAAGTTGCATGAGTTCTTTATATCTTTTAGAAATTAACCCTGTATCAGATATATTATTGGCAAATATGTTCTCCCCATACAATGTGTTTCCTTTTCATTTTATTGATGGTTTATTTTGCTGTGCAGATGTCTTTTAGTTTGATGTTTATTTGTTTTATTTGTCTATTTTTTTATTTTTCCCTAAGTTTCCCTGGCTCTAGGAGACATATAGGAAAAATGTTTTATTGCCTATGTAACAGGATTTTTACGGTTTTGTAACTTACATTTAAGCCTTTCATCCATTTTGAGTTTATTCTTTTGTAAATTGGAGATCTCATTTGGGGTTTTTTTGCCTGTACCTTTGCAATATTCCCAACACTAATTATTGAAGACACTCTTTTTACTCCATTGTATGCTTTTGCCTCCTTTGTCAAATACTAACTGCACATAAAGGCGTGGGCACTCTGTTCTGTTCAATTGATCTGTATGCCTGTTCTTGTGCCAATACTACAGTTGCTTTGTAGTATGGTTTGATACCCCCTATTATGATCCCTCCAACTTGGTTCTTCTTCCTCGAGGTTGCTGAGGCTATCTGGGTCCTTTTTGTTCCAAATATAATTCTGGAATATTTGTTCTAGATCTGCAACATCTGCCATTGATATTTTAATAGGAATGTATAGATTCCTATGGATACTGTGGACATTTTAATGGTGTTAATTCTTCCACCCCATGAACGTGGTACGTGCTTCCACTTATTTGCATCTTCCTCCGTTTCTTTCTGCAGTGCCCTATAGTTTTCCAAGTGCAGGTCTTTTACCCGCTTGGTTAAATGTAATCCCAGGTACCTTATTTTCTTGTTGCAATAGTAAGTGGGATTGCTTTCCAAGTTTCTGTTTATGACAGTTTATTATTGGTGTATGAAAATGCCACTGATTCTGAAGATTAATTTTGTATCCTGCTACTTTGCAGAATTTGTTAGTTAGATCTAGTAGCTTGGTGGTGGAGTCTTCAGTGTTTTCTAGCTACAGTACCATGTCACCTGTGAATAATGGCAGTTTTACCTCCTCTTTTCTAATTCGATGCATTTTATTTCTTCTTCTCCCGTGTTTGCTGTGACTAGAACTTGCATATTATGTTGAATGAGAGTGCTGAAAGCGCACATTCCTGCCTTGTTCTTGTTCTTAAGGCAAATGCTTGTAGTTTTTACCCATGAGTATGATGTTAGCTGTGTTTGTCACATATGGCCATATTATATTGAAGTATGTTCCCTGTATTCCCACTTTGCTGGGAGTTTTTATCATAAGTGGGTACTAGGTTTTGTTAAATGCTTTTTCTGCATCTATTCATATTATTATGTGGTTATTATCCTTTGTTTTGTTTATATGGTGTATCACATTTATTAGTTTGTGGATATGGTACCACCCTTGTATCCCCAGAATAAATCCGAGTTGGTCATGGCGTATGATATTTTTTTCTTTAACCCTTCCTCAAGTGTATAATTTTCATTGATGAGAGAAAGAGAGAGAGATAGAGAGAGTGAAAGGGAGAGAGAGAGAGAGAGAGAGAGAGAGAGAGAGAGAGAGAGAGAGAGAGAGAGAAACATTGATGTGAGACAGAAACAGGGATCAGTTGCTTCTTTTAGGAACCCCAACCAGGTACCAAACCCACAACCTGGATATGTGCCCTGACTGGGAATTGAACCAGTGACCCTTCGGTGCACAGGACAACCCTCCAACCAATGAGCCACACTGGCCAGTGATGTATTATCTTTTTAATGTATTGCTGGACCTGGTTTGTTAAGATTATATTAGACCTATGTTCTTTCTTTGTAGTGTCTTCATCTGGGTTTGGAATTAGAATAATGCTGGCCTCCTAGAATAGCTTGGGCATTTTCCCTCTTAAATTTTTCAGAATAGTTTCAGGAGGGGTAAGTGTTAGTTCTTCTTTCAGTGTTTGGTACAATTCACCTATGGAGCCATCTAGTCCAGGACATTTACATGTTGGGAGTGTTTTTATTACTGCTTCAGTGTCACTGGTTGTAATCTGTCTATTCAGATTTTCTGAGTCATCCTGATTCAGTTTTGGAAGGTTGTATGTTTCTAGGAATTTATCCATTTCTTTCAGATTGGCCAATTTGTGGGCATATAGCTGTTCATAATATTTTCTTTCAATCCTTTGTATTTCTTTGGTGTCGGTTGTTATTTCTCTTATTTCATTACTTTTTTTTAAAATTGATTTCAGAAAAGAAGGGAGAAAGAAAGAGAGAGAGAAATGATGAGAGAGAATCATTGATTGGTTGCCACTCTGGGGAATGAGCCTGCACCCAAGCATTTGCCCTGACCAGGAATCAAACCATGACCTCCTGGATCCTGGGTCCACACACGACACTGAGCCATGCTGGCAGGCATCTTCTTCCATTTCTGATTTTGTTTATTTGGGTTCTCTCTCTTTTATTCTTGATGAGTTTGATTAAAGGTTTATCAATCTTGTTTATTTTTTTTCAATGAACCAGCTCTTGGTTTAATTAATCTTTCTTGTTACTTTTTTAGACTCTTTTCAATTATTTCTCCCCTGATCTCTATTCCTTCCATCTACTCACTTTGGGTTTTGTTGTTATTTTATTTCCAGTTTTATTTAAGGGTAACATTAGATTGTTTATTTGAGATGTTTATTGTTTTCTGAGGTAGGCCTGCATTCTCTGTATCCCATGGATTATGGCTTGTTTTTCTGTGTTTTGATTTTTTTAAATAAATCTTTATTGTTCAGATTATTACAGGTGTTCCTCTTTTTTTTCCCCCATAGCTCCCCTTCACCTGATTCCCCACCCCACCCTACCCCATGCCCTTACCCCCCGCCACTATCTTCATCTATAGGTGTAAGATTTTTGTCCAATCTCTTACCCCTGAGAATTGTCAGTCCACTCCCTTTCTATGTCCCTGATTCTATTATATTCACCAGTCCATTCTGTTCTTCAGATTTTTTTATTCACTTGATTTTTAGATTCACTTGTTGGTAGGTATGTATTTGATGTCATTTTGTTGTTCATAATTTTTATCTTTACATTTTTCTTCTTCTTTCTCTTCTTAAAAATATCCTTCAGCATTTCATGTAATCCTGGTTTGGTGGTGATGAACTCCTTTAGCTTTTCTTGTCTGTGAAGCTCTTTATCTGACCTTCAACTCTGAATGATAGCTTTGCTGGGTAGAGTAATCTTGGTTGTAGGTTCTTGCTGTTCATCACTTTGAATACTTCTTGCCACTCCCTTCTGGCCTGCATAGTTTCTGCTGAGAAATCAGCTGATAGTCGTATGGGTACTCCCTTGTAGGTAACTAACCGTTTTTCTCTTGCTGCTTTCAAGATTCTCTCTTTGTCTTTTGCATTTGGCATTTTAATTATGATGTGCTTGGCTTGGTCCTCTTTGGATTCCTCTTGTATGGGGTCCCTGAACTTGTAAGTCTATTTCTTTCATTAGGTAGGGTAAGTTTTCTGTCATCATTTCTTCTAATAGGTTTTCAGTATTTTGCTCTCTCTCTTCTTCTGGCACCCAAAAAGTTTGGATGTTGGTAAGCTTAAAGTTGTCCCAGAGGCTCCTTACACTATCTTCATATTTTTGGATTCTTTTTCTTATTGGTTTTCTGCTTGGGTGTTTTTTGTTTCCTCATATTTCAGATCTTTGGTTTGATTCTTGGGGTACGTTGATCTACAGTTGAGTTTCTTTATTTTAGAACGTGTATGCTTAATTTCTGACTGGTCCTTTTCCATTTTTCTGGCATTCTCATTAAGATCCTTAAAGGTCTCACTAAGTTCCTCAGAGGATTTTAGAAGATTCTTGAGTAACCTTATAAATGTGGTTCTTAACTCTATGTCATCCAGTAGTTTGCTTTCCTCCATTTCTTTCATTCATGACATGTTTCTTTGTCTCTGCATTTTGGCTGCTTCCCTGTGTTGATGGAGTGGCTTTGTGTGGTAGGTGACCTATAGGGGCTAGTAGATCAGCCTCCCCAATCACCTGAGGTGGACGCTCTTGGTACACCCCTTTGTGGGCTGAGTGCAAAGTCTTGGTGTAGTTAAGCCTTGATTGCTGTTGGTACACTGGGAGGAATTGACCTCTATGCCAATTGTCTGTGAGGACCCTCTGTGTCTATAATGGAAGAACTGCTGTGCCGGAGACACGCTTATGGTGCAGGGCTTGTTTAGTGGGGCTTTGGTGCTCACTGAGTTTGCCTCTTGAATGTGTCACTTATAGATGTGAGGAGTTGAAATATGGTTTCTCACACTGACCACTAGGTATACTGGCTTCTGGATCTCCCATGGGGTGCAGGTTAGCTACTGTCTGAGGCCACCCAGCAGGAGCTACAGCGAGAACTACAGTTTTCTCCTTTTCCTTGGGGATTGGAGGTTTTGGAGCTGTCTGACCCGGGCTGCAACTTTGCTAGGTTAAGCTGCGATAGGGCAGGCCATTCATATGCTAAAGCCGCTGCTTAGAGCTTGGGTGGGTTTGTAGGTTGTACGGGGCGGGGTCTCAAGGTGTCACTAGGCTAGGGCGTGGCAAACAGCAATGGCTGCCAGTTAGCTGCCTCTGCATCTCCAACCACATTACTGCATCCCACACCCCAGTGCAGTAAACAATTATTCCTGCGCGCAACTCTGCAAACAAGCCACCCTCACTTTCCAACCCGAGGGCGGGCAGAGCAGCTTCTCCCTGTAGGAGTTTGGGTCCCCCACGTCTCCCCAGAAACTGGATTTCAGAGTAATCGGGGGCTTGTTTCCCTTCGGGTTGAAAAAAGCAATGCCTGCCACCAGCTCGGATAGTGCGCCCCCGTACCTCAACTTTTCAGCGCTTGTGCACGTCTCAATGCTCTTTTTCTCTTTCCTTCTAGTTGTAGAACTTCCACTCACCAGCTTCCCTGTGGTTCTGGGTGATAGACCTTTTGTCTTTTAGTTGTAGTTTTGAAATGGTTTTGCCAGGCAGCAGTGTAGGTGTTTACCTACGCCGCCATCTTGGATCCTCCGGTTCTCCGATTATGGCTTGTTGTGTGTTCATTTTCACTTGTTTCAAGGCAACTTTGGATTTCTTCCTTGATCTCATTGTTAACTCATTCATTGTTTACTAACATGTTATTTAACCTCCATGACTTTGTGTGCTTTTTACATTTTTTCCCTGTGGTTGCTTTCTTGTTTCATACAATTATGGTCAGAGAAGATATCTGATATAATCTTAACCTTCTTAAATTTATTAAGACTTGTTTTGTCTTCTATTCTAGAAAATGTTGCATGTGCACTTGAAAAAAATGTTCTCCTGCTTTGGGGTAAAATGCTCTGAAGCTATCAATTAACTCTATCCGGTCTAATGTGTCATTTAAGGCCATCAATTTGAAGTCACATAGCATGAATCCTCTGGATTCATTCTTTTTTATCAGTATTGCTTTGGCTATTCAGTAACTTTTTGTTCTATTTCTTTTAAAAATGACATTGGGATTTTAATGGGGATTGCATTAAATCTGTATATTGCTATAAGTAATATGGCCATTTTAACTATGTTAAGTCTTCAAAATCATGAATATGAATTATCTTCCCATTTTTTTGTGTCTTTTTTAATCTTTTTAAATACTGCTTTGTAATTTTCATTTAATAACTGTCACATCCTTTGTTAAGTTTATTCTTAGGTATTTTATTCTTTTGTTTGCAATTGCAAAAGGAATTGTTGTTTTGTGTTTTTATTTTTCATTTCTTTTCCTGAAGTTTCATTGTTAGTATACAGGAAAGCAGATACAGACAACAATATGGTTGTTACCAGAGGGAACAGAGTTGCAGTAGTAAAGGGGGTCAAACATATGTTGGTAAAAGGTGATTTGACTGTAGGTGCTGGGCACACAATGAAATATACAGATCATGTTTCATAGAGATGTACACTTAAAATCTACGTAATCCTATTTACCAATATCACCCCAATAAATATAATAAAAAATAAATCCGTAGATAAAGCCTAAGGACATAATCAACCCTGTAAAAATATGTGCAAGCATATTTCCTACATAGCTTAAAAAATTGAAGCGATCTAAACATGCAATATGAAATAAATGGTATATCCATGAAACAACTTAAATTTTAGGTACAACAAGTTTTAATCTTATGGGGAGGTAATTATGCCAAATTTTATAAAATAAAGAGTACACTACATAGTATTTCTCTATAAATTTGCCTCCAGAAGAACACACTGTACAGCTAGAACTGAAAGGGTATGTACTAAAATGTTAATCATCGTTCAGGGTAGTGAGACTATGAACATTTTTTCTTCCTTTTCATATTTCAGAATTTGTCTCAAATAAATAAAGAGGTGTTATTCTGAGGATGAGAAGAAAGGAAAAACTACAGAAACATTTCTGTGGAAAAATGTATTCATATAGCTGCTCATAAATCAACACGAAGTGTATGCATTTATGCTCTCAACTAAGTCCATCAGGTAGTTTTAAATATACTCTTATGAGAGTCAGATGATTCAGTTCCCATAATCCTGGCAGGTGATTTATTCCAAAGTATAACAATCAAAAAACTTGAAACTTAACTGCAACTTTTTGGTTTCTATTTGAATCCATTATGAATTAGTGAGTTGTACGAATACGTCTATTTATATCACATTCTAACTCTCTTTTACTGAGCAACCAATTCCTTTCATCTTTACCTTCTTGTGTTTTCTTATTTATTGTCTCTTGATTATTTTATTCTCTATCATCACAAGTTCTTGGGGTGCTACTTTCCAATTTATTATATCCTGACTGTACCTCACAGTGGATCATTTCCTCATGCAGTCTATAGATTTAATTGTGAGCACATCTTTAGCAAGGTGCATTGGTTTTTTAGATGTTCTGTGTGTCTTGACTCATAAAAGTGTACCCTAGGGAGATTGTGTATTTGTTCTGTCAGAGCTCTTGGGAATTCCATGCCATTCAGGACCTATTTTTATACTAATATCTGGGCTTCAGAATTTCAAACCATGTGTATGACCAGTATTAGTTCAGATCTTATACCTTTGCGTGGGGTTTTAATTTCTCAGAGGAGTCCCCTTCTCATGCACAAAGCTCCTAAGGCACAAACTAGTTTGAGACTATGGATGTGGTCTGTCTAGTGCTCTTGTCACAGAGGGGCCAGCTCTCTAGGAGGCTGGTCTTAACCAGCTGTCTTAGTTCAGGCCACTTGCCTGGTGTGGGCCTTCATCAGGCCTCCATCCTGGTATGGGTACTAAAACTTCAGTCCATGGTCATTCATACCTCTGTCTGGCATCAGTGCACTCGGAAATTCTTGGCCATGATTTCATAGTGGCATAACTTTGTTTTTGAGTTCCATCTTCTGTTACGACCCCTAAATATTTCTTTTCAGAAAACAAACTTACTGCATTCTATACAGAATCCTGATGTTTAGAGTGGGAACAGTTCTGCACAACTCTTTAAACATTTGGAGTGGGAAGCGTGGCCTCAGCTGCGTTTTGAATTCAAAAAGTTTCCTAAACAAGACTCTCCCAGACCATATTATTTGCACCACTGGTGTATTGCCATCTATTTTGAGGAGGTACACAGACATTAGCCATTAACAACTCTTAGAGCATCAATGTTTTCAATTTTTTACCCTTTAAAGTAAATTCAAATCTCTTCCTATTTGATTAATGATTCACACTTTATGAAATTCTGTAGGGTGGAAGTGTTCTAAATATGTCATCTTTCAGGTGTGGAGGTTGGAAAAAAAAAGCTAGGACGTTACTCTGGACTGTAATCATCACCCTCTTTGGTGTCATATGAAGGCACCCTCCACAGCAAGTTATTATCAAATTAGTCTTTAAGAGTAATTACCGTGCTTTATAACAAGCAGAAAATGACATTTACTTTCTGTATCTTTCTCAAAATTTTCCTTTTCATTAATTCAAAAGTATAGTTTCTTCAAACACATAATTTCTAAAGTACCTGAAATGGCTGCCTAGTTACCATAAGAGGAAAATGAATTGGATCTCTTCCTCAGGACAAGTCCATTCCTAAGCGTAAACAAACAGCCCAATAAGCAAAACGGAAACCTACCTTATGGGGCATTCCTTACCGTGCCTCTTCTCCATGCCAGTGGCCACTCCTGCTCCTGAGATCTCTGGCATTGGCACCATGTTCTCCATATCGGTAGGAGACATATGAAGTGTGGAGGGGTTGGATACCAGTAGGCACAACACGGGGGCAATACATTGGTAGGTTCTGATTTTTATCTACATCACTGAGATGCATTTTCTTCAATTATATGACACTTAAACAGAGTAATGGTAGGAATTATCTTTCAAAATCAAAATTTATTTCTGACTCTGTATGACATAATCAAGACTTTTGTAAGCTCTTTTTGTCATTTGTCACAGCATTGGCTTTAAGAGAGTTTTCTAAGGAAAGGGTAGGGAGTTATTGCTCATTTTGCAGCAGAAGCTGCCCAGTACTACAGACCCTCAGGTGTACGCAGGGCATACATGGAGCATCCAGGCTGGCACTGATCTGAGACCTTTCTTCATGCAAGTTTTCCCTTTTCATCAAGGATCTCAATTCAGTAATTATTTCTAAATAGTCCTTCTCTTTGCCCAGTAAGTGAGTCCTACCCTCTTTTTCCATTTCCTTCATGTCTCACCTCCACCACTAATGAAATTCCCACATGTATCACCATCCTTTTGGCATTGTTTCTATAAATGCTGACTCTGACTAATGTGTAGCTGATTAACAGCATGCTTGTGTAAGATTCTTAGGAACTGCCCTGGCTGGTGCTGGTCAGTGGTTAGAGCATTGACCCTTGAGGCAAAGGGTCAGAGGTTCATTTCCCAGTCAAGGGCATGTAACAGGGTTGCAGATTTGAACCCTATGTCAATTGGGGTGTGTGCAGGAGGCAATAAATGTGTCCCTCTAATCTTGCTTTTTTTTTTTCTTTCTCCCTCTCCTTCCTTCCTTTGTGCTCTTTATAAAAATAAATGGAAAAATATATCCGTGGGTGAGGATGAAAAAAAAAAATCCTAGGAACTACCTTCAGAAGATACAGACTGTGACCTTCAATCATCCCAGTTTTAGGCGTTTTTCTGACCTTCAACTGCAGAACCAGGATGACCAAGACCAGGAGGACCGGGACCAGGAGGACCAAGACCAGGAGGACCAGGACCAGGAGGACCGAGATCAGGAGGACCAAGACCAGGAGGACCAGGACCAGGAGGACCAGGACCAGGAGGACCAAGACCAGGAGGACCAGGACCACGAGGACCGAGACCAGGAGGACCGAGACCAGGAGGACGCACGCAAGGCCATCACTTGACCAGTTTCAAGATGTATTGGAATGGACTGTGCAGGGCTGGATGCAGAGAACTTTTCAGTCCCCTCCCCTTGATATCTTTGTTTGCTTTCCCTCTCCTTCCTCATGCAAAGCCCAGCCTGCACTGAGATGTTGGGATGGACTTTGTGACAAGAGCCTCCCCATCTTCTCGTCTAGCACTTGAATAAACCACCTTTCTTTTTTATCAACATCTGTCTCATGAGTTTGCTTTCATGGTCTCAGGCTCCTGAACTTGGGTTGTGGCTAAAAGTGGTAAATACATGATATGCTGAGCCAGCCAGGATAAATGGACGTTGGTAAGTCCCAGTGGGCCCAGCCTGGGTCCCAGAGGGTTGTGGCAGGCTGACTGCATGGCAGGGATGGCAGGAACTTCCTGGCATCTGCCAAGAGCTCTTCATGAAACTCATGGACGTCTTGCTCTCCCTCTCAAGGCATCAGCCACCTGAAACACTTCACTGGTGAAAGGAAAAGCGTGTCTGGGAGTCAGTGGACTCCAAAGCTGGGTAACATCTGGTGTGCACACCAGCAGCCACTGCCCCGCAGTCTGGAATTCTTTGAATCCTTTTGGATTCCCTGGGAATCAATAGGCACTGCGTGGTGGCAGGCACGGCTCAGGGACTAAGAAAAATCCCAGTTCCCAGGTGTGGGATTTGGTCGGAGCACCTTTTGGTTTTGGTATTTGAATTTTGGTGTATTGTTTGCTTTTCTTCTTGCCTGCCTCTTGTGGGGTGTCTTACTAATTGTGTTCTTGATTTGAAATATTATTACTTGAAGAAACTTGCATAGGAACCATACTGCTATAGAGCTGCTTGCTCCTTCCTGTTTGTCTAGTTGTAATTTTGTGTGTAAACCTTGACTCTTAAACATGGGGGAGTCCACGGAGAGAACTGAGTGGCAGCCTCTTGGGTTTCATTCTGGCCACAAGTGGTCCACCTGTGGTTATGAGCCAATGGCCAAGAAAAATAATGATTTTTTTTTTATTCTAACACAGCTTGGCCCGGATTTATTTTGGGTTTTGAAAATCAATGGCAGAACTCCTATTTGACCCAGAGATCCCAATTCTAGGAATATATCCGAAGAAACTAGAAACACGAATCAGAAAGGATATATTCACCCCTATGTTCATAGCAGCACAATTCACCATAGCTAAGATTTGGAAACAGCCTAAATGCCCATCAGCAGATGAGTGGATTAAAAAATTGTGGTATATCTACACAATGGAATACTATGCTGCGGTAAAAAGGAGTTTCTACCATTTGCAACAACATGGATGAAGATGGAGAATATTATGTTAAGTGAAATAAGCCAGGCAGAGAAAGATAAATATCACATGATCTCACTCGTTTGTGGAATATAATAAACGGCATAGACTGATGAACAAGTACAGATCCAGAGGCTGAGAAACATCGATCAAAACGTCATACCTCAGGGAAGGTAGGGGAGGGTGGGGTTAAGGTGGAGAGATCAACCAAGGGACTTGTGTGCATGCATATGAACCTAATCAATGGACACAGACAACAATGGGGTGGGGCATAAGTGGGGGGTGGGGGGTTATGGGGGAATAAGGACACATATGTAAAAAATAAAAATTAAAAAAAATTTTAAATTATAAAATAAAAATAAAATATTAAATCAATCCACAGTAGTGGTCACCATAACCTTAAGAGAAATTGTTTCATATGACAAAGATTTTTAAATGAAACTCTGTTAAAAATCAAAGGGGGGGATAGTAGGGTAATATTATGTAAGAAGAAATATCCTATAAGTAAATTACATCTAGAAAATTTTTACTTTAATAGCCTGAAAATTATTTGGAAGGAAACAAAGAGAAGTTTCCTTCAAAAGTCATAAGGATTGTAATTGAAAGTCAATATATTTGGCCTCTTGAATTAAAGTAAGTAATTTGTGTTTTTGCCTCCCTGACAAAGTTTATATAAAGTTACAAAAAGAAATTGACAGCCAGTTTGAAATGGAATTGCCATGGCCTGGAGCAAAGAGTATCCTCACATGATATTATTCTACAATGTCATTATAATTTTAGATATTTTACAATAGCATATTGTACAATTATCACAAACAAACTTACAAACTAATTCTTTGAATGTTTGGCAGCAATTTAAAAAAAGGACATGAAAGGATTTAATCCCTTTCAGAAGGAATTAAGGCACTGGGAAGGCACTTGAGCATCCTATATGGCCCCTCTTGCCTTTTGTGCCAAGAGGGACCCTCATCTCACAATCCAATTACCCTCAGCTGTTGCCTGAGTTTTCTGTTCATAATGAGCTTGAAGCCTCGTGGTGGCTGGTACCATGGATCTGACTCTCGCCCAATCGTTTGAGCTGGACCCTCACTGGAGAAGAAACCCGGGTTCCCCGAGATATGTGACCCACCAGCAGGCCAGGGGATCCCAAGGTAGATGCTGGGCATGGAGGCCATGGAGGCATAGGCTACCAAGGAGACAGAACTGAACCTCACATCACCCTGCTTGGCCCCGGAGGATGACTGGTTAGCCAGAGACAGGTAATATTCCTCAGGGAAGTAACAACCTAAGACAGGCACAGTCACAGAGGGGCCATCAGGACAGAACTTGGGGGTCAACAGAGGTGGGGCGCAGACCCTCATCCCCCCAACCCTGAAGGGGCCTGAACCCTCACCCCTTCTGAGGGAGGTCTCCTGCCCCCGGCTGCTTTGCTTCCCACACCCAGCTCAGATTGGGACACAGGTGATAGACAGAGACTTGGCCGGCAGCAGCTGCCCTATATCTAAATTCAGCCTAGCATCAGGAATGCTCAGGGCCTACTCAAGAATGCAAATAATCCTTTCCACTAATATTTACAGGGTAAACTAAGATTGTTGGTAGACTATTAAATTTGACAGTAAAATAGTAATCAAGTTTTCAGATTAATTTAAATGAGCTAATTGAAATAAGTGAATATTGAAGTAAATTTAATTGTACTGGACAAAAAGCTGTTCCTAAAGTAATAACTAGAAATCAGAAATCAACCACCCTGATCTGTCACATTCTCTGGGCCCTTCTTAACATGGCCCCTGTCTGGTTCGCAGGAAACTAAGATAAAATTCTTCCCCTTCATTAAGTCCTGAAGACAACTGGTAGTTCTGGCTTGTCTTGTGGTTTCAAATGCCTTTATGCCTCAGGAACTCCAGAGTTGGCTAAACTGGAGCAGAAATTGCCACAGTATAAAATCATACTCTTCAGCGCAAGGTTTCCCTTCTTAGGAAACTTTGCAGCACACCTCTCCTGACCTGTGTCAGCAACCACACTTATCTCTGTGCCTCCATTTTCCCACCCCCAAAGCCCAGGCATCTCAAGTGCCCTTTGCACTACTTCATTCCCTGAAGTTCAGACTCACCAGGACTTCCAGATCAACCTGCCTCTCTGGAGCCCCTTTCCTCATGGTTCTCCAAGAGGGAAAGTAGACCAGGATGGAAGGAATGGCTTAGATATGACTGCATTCAGCCCTGGGACTTGGAACCTGAGATGACTAGAAATCTAGGAAGACTGAATACAGAATAACACTCAGACCTTAGAAATACAGTGTCTACTTTGGGAGTACAGGTGAATAAAACTCAGGGGGAAAATATGAGAAAATGAGTCTTTTTTTTCATATTTCTCTGCACAGAATCCAACAAGACAGATATAGCAGGAGCTCCCCAAAAGAAGCTCAAAGCATCTCAGGCATGGGACTGGCTGTGCTGTCCTGCCCTGCATTTGTAAAAACAGACTCTGTGATTTCTACACCTTTTGTAGATGACCACAGCTGAAGATACCCAAGGGGTAAAAATTAAAGTCCAACTAATGCCAACCATTCCATTTTGTTGGTGTGAACTTTCTGTTCCTCCGTCTTAAGCTGTCATTCTCTGCGAATATACTTCCTGGAGATTATAATAATGATATAAGAACTACCATTATTGACAGCTTCATATCTGCTAAGCAACATGATTGACAAGTTCAGAATGCATAGTCTCACTTATACTACCATCCTTGGGGCTTTATTCCCATGTTGCTCCCATAAAGATATGGAGGCTAAGAAATATTAAATAGTAAGGAAGCAAAAATAATTGCTAAGAAACTAAACACCTAGCCAAGCTACCCATCAAAGAAAGAGGTAAAGACATTTTCTGATATACAGTCTCAAAGTTGACCTCCCCTAGGCCTTTATTGAAAACGCCAGTAAAGAATATGCATCACAAAGAAGAAAGGTGAACCCAGAAAACCATAGCAATGGTCATGAGAAAAACAAAGTATATGAAAATTAGCATGGTTTTAAAAATAAGACATTAAAAACACATTCTCCCAAAATTCAAGATGGTTACATGAAAGATCAGAGGAGAAAAGATTCTATTAAAAGTTACTAATGTTTAGGGAATATATAAATACCATAGATACTCTTATTGTGTTACACATTACTCTCAGAAACTGATAAACTTGACAGAGAAATGTGGGTAAAGAGAGGACTTAACGGTCAAGACAGCAGAGTAACACCCAAGTAAATACTGTGCTTGCCTCCTCCCATAACAACATCAAAATTACAACTAAATTGTGGAACAACAACCCTTGAGCACCTCCTGAAGACTTCCTGGACAGAAGTCCTGTAACTACGGATTATAGAGGAAGCCACTTGGAGACTGGTCAGAAGGGCAGGAACAGGAAAGAGGCTATTCTAACAACCACATGTGGTGGTGATAAATCTGCTTTGGCGATCTCTCCTGTTGAGTGAGGGGTTCCAGCCCCACAATAGGCTCCCTATCCTGGAACACCATTGCCAGAAAGAGGAGTCCCCACAACATCCTGCTGTGAAAATCAATGGATATTCTGTGTGGATGAGGTGGAGGCTGCTAGAGATGCAGCAAGTAAGGGGGTCCCTAACTCCAGGGCTCCCAAAGTATTGAGGTGTAAAACCACACTGAGCCCCAGTGTGCATCCCCCAGTCCATGCATTTCAACACTAGAGGGCCATTTGCAAGACTAGAGGGCCATTTGCCTGGCTATGTCCCGGGTCCTTGCCAGCTTGTGGAAGCTAAGTCTTTTTTTCTTTTTAATTCTTTATTGATAAAGTATTACATAATCTCCTTTTTCCCCATTGACCTCTCCCCAGCTGCCCCCAGTCCCCAGCACGTGCCCTCCCCCCATCTATATCCATTGGTTTCTTACCCCACACCGTCCCTCATAGGTTGGACAGTCTGTTTGATGCTTCTATGACTCTGATTCTATTTTGGTTCCTCAGTTTATGTTGTTCATTATATCCCACAAATGAGTGATATCATGTAATATTTATCTTTCTCTGACTGGCTTATTTCACTTAGTATAATGCTCTCCAGATCCATCTATGCTGTTCCAAATGGTAAGAATTGCTTCTTTTTTATAGCAGCATAGTATTCCATTGTGTAGAAGTGCCACAGTTTTCTAATCCGCTCATCTGCTGATGGGCATTTAAGCTGTTTCCAAATCTTAGCTGTTGTAAATTGTGCTGCTATGAACATAGGGGTGTATATATCCTTTCTGATTGTTTTCTGTTTTCTTGGGTTATAGTCCTAGAAGTGGGATTACTGGGTGAAATGGCAGTTCCATTTTTAATTTTTTGAGGAAACTTCATACTGTTCTCCACAGCGGCTGCACCAGTCTGCATTCCCACCAGCAGTGCATGAGGGTTCCTTTTTCTCTGCATCCTCTCCGGCACTTGTCATTTGTTGATTTGCTGATGATAGCCATTCTGACAGGTGTGAGATAGTACCTCATTGTTGTTGATTTGCATCTCTCATTTGATTAGTAACTTTGAGCATGTTTTCATATGTCTCTCGGTCTTCTGTATGTCTTCCTTCGAAAAGTGTCTGTTTAGGCCTTTGCCCATTTTTTGATTGGATTGTTTATCTTCCTTTTGTTAAGTTGTATGAGTTCCCTCTAAATTTTGGAGATTAAACCCTTATCGGAGATAATATTGTCAAATATGTTCTCCCATGCAGTGGGCTTTCTTGTTGTTTTATTGATGGTTTCTTATGCTGTGCAGAAGCTTTTTATTTTGATGTAGTCTCATTTGTTTATTTTATCCTTAGTTTCTATTGCCCTAGGAGCTGTATTGGTAAAGATATTGCTACAATAAATGTCTGCTATGGCTTCCTCTAGTATTTTTATGGTTTCCCATATTACGTTTAAGTCCTTTATTTATTTTGAATTTATTTTTGTGTATGGTGTAAGTTGGTGGTCTAGTTTTATTTTTTTACATATATCTGTCCAATTTTCCCAACACCATTTATTGAAGAGACTGTCTTGACTCCATTGTATGTTCATGCCTCCTTTGTGAAATATTAATTGAGCATAGTGTTTTGGGTCGATTTCTGGGTTCTCTGTTCTGTTCCATTGGTCTATATGTCTGTTCTTATGCCAACACCAGGCAGTTTTCAGAACAGTGGCTTCGTAGTATAGCTTGATATCTGGTATTATGATCCCTCCAACTTTGTTCTTCTTTCTCAAGATTGCTGTGGCTATTCAGGGTCTTTTTTTTTATTCCAGATGAATTTTTGGAGAGTTTGTCCTATGTGTTTGAGGTATGCTGTTGGTATTTTAATGGGGATTGCATTGAATCTATAGATTATTTTGGGTAGTATGGACCTTTTAATGATTTGATTCTAAGGAATCAAATCCATGAACATGTTATATTCTTCCATTAGTTTATGTCTTCCTCTATCTCTTTTTTCAGTGTCCTGCAGTTTTCTGCATATAGGTCCTTTACCTCCTTCATTAAATTTATTCCTAGGTATCTTTATTTTTTGTTGCAATGGTAAATGGGATTGGTTTTTTTAATTTCTCTTTCTGTGAGTTCATTATTGGTGCATAAAAAAAGCCATCGATTTCTGGGTGTTAATTTTTATCCTGCTACATTGCTGAATTCATTTATTAGTTGTAGTACTTTTTTGATGGAGTCTTTAGGGTTTTCTATGTAGAATATCATGTCATCTGCGAATAATGACAGTTTTACTTCTTCTTTTCCCATTTGGATGCCTTTTATTTCTTCTTGTGTGATTGCTATGGCTAGCATTTCTAGTACTATGTTGAACAGTAATGGTGAAAGTGGGCATCCCTGTCTTGTTCCTGTTCTTAGGGGAAATGGTTTTAGTTTTTGCCCGTTGAGTATGATGTTGGCTGTGGGTTTGTTATATATGACTTTTATTATATTGAGGTATGATCCCTCTTTCCCACTTTGCTGAGAGTTTTTACCAGGAAAGGGTGTTAGATTTTGTCAAATGCCTTTTCTGCATCAATTAATATGATTATGTGATTTTTGTCTCTCAATTTGTTTATGTGATGTATCACATTTATTGATTTGCAGAGACTGTACCAGGCTTGCATCCCTGGAATAAATCCCATTTGGTCATGGTGTATGATCTGTCTAATGTAATGTTGGATCCAATTTGCTAGAATTTTGTTGAGGGTTTTAGCATCTATGTTCATTAGGGATATTGGCTTGTAATTCTCTTTCTTTATAGTGTCTTTATCTGGTTTTGGGATTAGGGTAATGCTGGCTTTATAAAGAGCTTGGAAGTGTGCCTTCCTCTTGAATTTTTTGGAATAGTCTGAGAAGGATAGGTTTCAGTTCTTGTTTGAATGTTTGGTAAAACTCTCCTGTGAAGCTGTCTGGTCCTGGGTATTTGTTTGCGGGAAGCTTTTGATGACTGCTTCAATTTCCTCCTTAGTTATTGGCCTGTTGAGTTTTTTTATTCTTCTTGTTTGAGTTTTGTAAGGTGTATTTTTCTTGGAATATGTACATTTCCTCTAGGTCAGTGGTCAGCAGACTCATTTGTCAACAGAGCTAAATATCAACAGTACAACGATGGAAATTTCTTTTGAGAGCCAAAACCGACTTCTGCACATGGGTCACGAAGTTTCAATCACACTGTATGTGCGTGCCCACACGTAGTATTTTGTGGAAGAGCCACACTCAAGGGGCCAAAGAGCCCCATGTGGCTTGCAAGCCTCAGTTTGCCGACCACTGCTTTAGGTTGTTTATTTGCTGGAGTAGAGTTGTTCATAGTATTTTTTGTTTACAATCTTTTATATTTCTAAGGAGTCTGTTGTTATTTCGCCTCTTTCATTTCTAAATTTGTTTAATTGGGTCCTCTCTCTTTGCCTCTTGGTGAGCCTGTCTAGAGGTTTATCAATCTTGTGTACCCTTTCAAAAAACCAGCTCTTGGTTTCATTGATCTCTTGTGGGGTTTTTTGTGTTTTGGGGGGGGGGGTGGGTGGGTCTCTATTTCATTTATTTCAGCTCTGATCTTTATAAACTCCTTCCATCTTCTCACTCTGGGTTTTTCTTGTTGCTCTCTTTCTCATTGTTTAAGTTGTAGAGTTAGATAATTTATTACCAGTTTCTCTTGTTTTTTTGAGGTAGGTCTGTAATGCTGTGAATTTCCCTCTTAGGACTGCTTTCACAGTGTCCCATAGGTTTTGGATTTTTGTGTTTTCATTGTCATTCATTTCCAGGATGTTTTTAATTTCTTCTTTGATCTCTTTGGTAATCCAGGTAATGTTTAATAGCATGCTATTCGGCCTCCAAGTGTTTGAATTTGGTTGATTGTTTTCATTGCAGTTGATTTCTAATTTTATGCCATTGTGATCTGAGAAGATGCTTTATATTATTTCTATCTTCTTGAATTTGGAGAGACTTTTCTTGTGACCCAATATGCATTCTATCTTTGAAAATGTCCCATGTGCACTTAAGAAGAATGTATGTTCTGTACCTTTGGAGTGAGATGTTCTGAAGATGTCAATTAAGTCCATTTGATCTAGTGAGTCATTTAGGATTACTGATTTTTAGTCTAGAGAATTTATCCAGTGATGTCAGTAGGGTATTAAAGTCCCCTACCGCGATCATATTGCTGTCAATTTCTTCCTTGATATCGTCCAGCAGTTTTTTATGTATTTGGGTGCTCCTGCATTGGGTGCATATATGTTTACCAGAGTTATATCCTCTTGTTGTATCAATCCCTTTAGTATTACGAAGTGGCCTTCCTTATCTTTTGTTATGGCCTTCTCTCTGAGGTCTATTTTGTCAGATATAACTATTGCTACCCCAGCTTTCTTTTCATTTCCATTTGCCTGAACAATATTTATCCATCCCTTCACGTTCAGTCTGTGTGAGTCTGTTGTTCTAAGGTGGGTCTCTTGTAGACAGCAAAAATATGGGTCATATTTTCTTATCCATTCAGCCACTCAATGTCTTTTGATTGGAGCATTTAGGCCATTAACTTTTAAAGTTATTATTGATAGGTACTTATTTGTAGCCATTTTTAATATTTGTGCCTGTGTTCCTTCTTCCCTTTCTGTTTCTTCTTTTTACAAAAGTCCCTTTAGCATTTCTTGCAATGCTAGCTTGGTAGTGATAAATTCCCTGAGCCTTTTTTGTCTGTGTAGCTCTGATTTCCCCTTCAATTTTGAATGATAGCCTTGCTGGATAAAGTATTCTTGGATCCAGTCCCTTGCTTTGCATCACTTTGTATACTTCCTTCAATTCCTTTCTGGCCTGATGTGTTTCTGTTGAGAAATCATTTGATTACCTAATGGAAAATCCCTTGTAGGTAACTTTCTGTCTCTTGCAGCCTTTAAGATTCTCTCCTTGTTGTTAACATTTGCCATGGTAATTATGACATGTCCTGCTGTGGGACTTTGGGATTCATCTTGTTTGGGGGACTCTGTGCTTGTGTGACTTTTTTTTTCACAAATCAGGGAAGATTTTTGACATTATTTCTTCAAATAGGTTTTCTAACCCTTGCTCCCCTTCTTGTCATTCTGGCACCCCTATTATATGTATGTTGCTTCATTTCATGTTATCCCAAAGCTGCCTCAGGCTCTTCTCCTATCTTTTGATTTTTTCCCTCCAAATGCAGTTCATATTGGGTGTGTTTTGCGTCCCTGTCTTCTAATTTGCTAATTTGGTACTCTGCTTCTCCTAGTTTACTGTTGGAAGTTTCCACATTGTTTTTTTTATTATAGCTATATCACTCCTTATTTCCTCCTGATTCTTAGATTTTCTTATCCATCCGGTTTATGAACTGTATGACCCTTATTCTGAATTCCTATCCTGACATAGTGCATGCCTCTATTTCATTTAGTTGCTTTTCTGGAGCTCTTTCCCTTAAGGGTTGTTCTTCTGTCTCCCCATTTTTGCTATCACCAAAGGGTCTAGGTGTTGAGTTGTGCAGGGCCTGTGGCTGCAGTGATGAACTTGGTGGTGGGTTGCATGGTAACAGGTGGTGGCTGCTTCTTGGGGGGTCGCAGGGCAGCTGCTCCTCACATGGTTGCGGGCAGCGGCTGCTCCTCGGGTGGTTGTGGGTGGTGGCAGCTGGTGGGTTGGCTGCTCCTTGGGCAGTTGTGGATGGTGGTGAGCCTTTATTTCTTAGTCTGTTTCCTCAACAGTTTTCTAGCCAGTGATTCTCAAGCAGCAGGGCACGGTAAGCAGCTCTTTCCTCCTGTGGTTTGAAAGAGCCATTGATACAGCGGTGTCTGTTGAGCCACCTTCATAGAATTTGGAAGCTAAGTCTTTACAGGGCCAATTCTTCCACAGTGAGGCCTCCACCTTGTCCCCAGAAATTCACCTAAGCTACATACTGGGGCCACAGGAGCATCCCTAGATTTTGGAGTTCATATTTCAGGCCATCTTTTGCTCTCTTTTTACCCCAGGCCTCAGAAATCCACTATGACACAGCCTACAGATGACTGAACCAGGGGCCAGCTAGGCTGTAAATTCAGGGAACACAGGCCTGGAATTGTCTAAGTACAAGTCAAAATCATAGAATACATGAGGAATAATACCAAGTGTGGGCTGACAGTCAGATAGAGAAAGGACAAGCTCAGTCTCCCTGCCCGGGTCCCTCCTCTCTGTAACTTGGCCTGAGCTCTTCCTACCCACTACTCCCCATGCATCCACAGGACCCCAGGGGCAGATAGCACATTAGCTAGTTCTGCTGCTCAGGTTTCTTTAGAGAAGACATAGCAAGGGCTGGGCTAAACCTTCCTGTGCCCACAGAGGAAGCTCTAATCGACCAAGTTGAGATGGGAGCAAAAATCCTTGTGATATAGCTGCCAGGGGCTGAGGACACAGAAAAACAATCTGCCTCAGATACAGCCCAGACTGACTCAGCACCATCACCCCCATCAGCCTCTGCAGTCTCCTTGGCCAATGACAATCTCAGCTCTGCTTGGTTCCCATGAGTCACAGGGAGCTCACTCCAACGTCAACCCCTGCAAGGTTGGGTGAGCTTTTAAGGTCAAGAAAGTTCTCCTGGAAGGTAGCTAATATCCAACTGCATAGGCCAATTCCTGTGGAATTCGTTCTCTCTTTGTGTCTGTGAAAATTGTGTCCTCCCTCCAGCCTCAGTGAGGGCACAAGTGTTTCACACATACAGTGTCTGGCACATAGAAGAGACTTAATGTTGAATGAAGGAAAATATATTTAAAAATCCACAACAAAAAAATTGTTCTTCCTTAACAACTTTCAGACATGTCACTTCCTCCCAAGTGTTACTTCTGCCATTATTTTCTGATAAGCATGAGTTAGTGCCTGCGGGGATCCACAGGATGTGGGATTAAATCCTGGCCTTGTCTTTGAATAATTGTGTGAACTTGAAAGTGTGGCTTTATTGCTGTGTCTCAATTTCTTTGGTAAAATCTGTAAACTAAGGATTGTTTCTGGACATTTAAATGAATACCTACCTTCCTTGAAATGGGTTTGGGCAAATGTTAACTATCATTGCCATCATCTTCATCAAACTAGGATTGTGGTACCCCTCTTTGTGGTTCTCAAATGTGTATGTGACAATTATGCTTTAAGCATTGTTATTGTGGAAGAGGGGGAGGAAAATCAGGAAACTCTTGCCATGAAAAGGGAAACCAGAGGTAGGAAAGCAAACTGGTGAACCCCTGTGTTTCTGAGCTGGGATGGATGAAATGGTTGCTATTTAACTTATGAGGAAGGAGAGGGGTGATGTTTCCTTGAGCCCCATTTCAGACACACAGTCATGGCTCTTTATTGAGAGTAGGACCAGGGCAAGGTGCAGGCAAAAGCTAACATGTAGATAGACAAGGAGAATTTAGTTACAAAAATGATCAACAATGAAGTTGTAACTAAGTCCAGAGAGCAATACATCAATGAGTCAGCTGTCAGATCTGGTGAAACCCAGGAGTTAATGACACTGGCCTGCTTGCACTAGCAAATGCCTACTGCACTTCCCTCAGAAATGGAGAGATCCAGGATGCATGCAGTGAATGGAAACACAAGTCCAGGGAAAGGGATTGTAAATCCCTGACTTCTTTGTGGGTTCCAGCATGGTGGAAGGCTGGGTGTGATTGGTCCCTTGTAACCAGGTAACTGCGGAATGTGTTCTGATTGGCTGGCTGCCGCCAGGAGAACAGACTTCAGTTGAGAAGCAACTGTGGAAGGAGAAGGAGCTTTGGCTGTGCTCTCTTCCCACTGTGGTTGTAGCTCTCAGCGCTTGTCTGATCCTTATCCGTTTTCAACAAGTCGTGTTGGTTGCTGTTCTCACAAAGGAGTCACCCAAAGAGGTGCAGCTTCGGGGGTGTGGCTGGGCCCTGAGCCCCCCTAGGGCCCGGCAGCCCAGAGGCCAAGCAAACCGTGGGTGAGCCCTACCTGCTGTGCAGTGAAGCCCTGGGGCTTCTCTAGCAGGCCTAGCCTTCCTTGGGGGGGAGGGACTGCTGAGGGTTGTGGGGTGGGGGGAGGGAAGTGGGGTGTGAGTGAACCAGCAGTAGCAGTGAGGAGTGGAGGTGAGCCATGGGGAACTGGCTGACTTGCTGTCTGAAGGCCAGTCCCAGTTCCAGTGCCAGTTCCAGCCCCAAGCTGGATGGGGGCTCCAGGCATGTTAAGTCAAAGTGTGAGTCTGAGGTTCATGAGGAGGCTGCTAGGGACACAGGGCCAGTGGAAACAGTGCCTGCTACCCCAAAGTCTGAGAAGTTGAATTCCGGAGCTCTCAAGCGCCACCACCTGAAGAACATCAGCGCCCCAGTGACTGCCCAAGGTAAGAAGCAGGAAATGCCATCTGCTCTTTGGGGTACCTCTGGCCTCTGCTGTCCCCAGAGTCCCCTGGGAGGGACTCCCTGCCTTGGGCTCCTTCCAGCTGGAACCAGCTTTCCTAGGAATGGGCACCTGGGTTCCCCACCCCTGCTTCTTTCCCCCTTGCAGCCGATGTTTTTCCCTCTTTACTACCTGAGCAGCAAGGTAGGATTTTGACACTCCTGCTTGCCTGCTGACTTTCCTCACTGCTTTGTTCAGTTGAGCTTACTTGCTGGAAAAGCCACACGTGGCCAGGTTTTTCAGTTGATTATGACAGAAGTACAAGGAATGAGGGTTCCATTATATTTGAAGTAATGCAGCAAAATAAAGCATGGGGTGTCCTACCCACATGTTCATGGGGTGTGTGTGTATTTTTCTTGTTTTAAGCTAATCGCTTTTTGTTAGGTTTGCTGTGTTTCTCAAGTTTCTTCCGGAGCCATGGGTGACTCACAGTAGAGTGGAGACAATAAAGGAAAAGCTACACCATGGCCCTCTCTGCCCTCATACAGGACTGTTTCTGTGGTGCCCATCCCACACCATAGGAGGCAGTGTGGGAAACGGTACAGCCCAAGATCCTATTCAGAGCTTTTATTCTTCTTCCGGCCTTTGTGAGAGCAAAATGACCTTGTGTGCTGTAGACAAGTGCAATTAAGGCTAGCATGTTCAGTTTCCTTTTTATTTTTTAAATATTTTTTTCAAATAGTTTATTGATTGTTGGAGAGAGAGGGAGAGGGAGAGAGAGAAACATGGATGTGAGAGTAACATCGACCTGCTGCATCCTGCACACCACCCCTTAGGGACTGAGCCCAAAACACAGGCGTGTGCCCTTGACCAGGAATGCAACTGGCAACCTTTTGGTGCAGGGGACGATGCCCCACAAACTGCAACTCCAAGCAGGGCTACTAAGCTAGCACTCATTTAAAATGTAAATTTAAAATGGTTACTTTCCAGTTGAGTAAAGACACTTTGATTTTTAGTGAGGCATTTTAGTTGATTACCAATGAGTAGTTGCGGTCCTTTCCAGGGAACCTCATGAGCCTGGGTACTAGTGCCTGGCCAGAAACTGGTTCTCAGAGCATCAAGTCTTAGATCCTGTTGGTTCAAATGAGGTGGGTATAACTGTACAGTCAGACGCCTCTACTGGGTAGAGGTTCAGATATGCAACAGCTAAACTCTTTCATTAGCTATGTTTCTCTCTCACCTGGTCTAATTTGCTTTGCCCTTTTCTTCTGTACATGGAGAGTCGTTTATTTGTACCTAATATAGGTGATATGTTAGGTCAAAAAGTAAAACTAAGTTTTAGATTTTACTCAGGGGGCTCATCTTTCCAGCTAATTAAAACTATAAATTTTATTGTAAAGTGTTTAAAATGGAATAAAACTTTGTTCTCATTTGTATGTGATAGTTTCTCAGATAATCAGCCACTGTTATTTTTCTATGGCATTTGTATCAGAATTGACCAGTTAATATGTTTTATTCTTAGAACAAGGCAAGAGGAAGAACAATGAGGTAAGTAAACAGTTGAAGAGTTAAGTAAGAAATTAATAGTTTGATATAAAAGTTGTCTGCCGTGATTCATAATAAAAGTAATGGGCCCAATAAAATTAGCACAGACCTCTTTTGTCCGTTTTCTAAATCTCTTCTATTTTCCTAATTACTCTAGATTGAAGGAGAATTGTTTCCTCCAAATAGTGGTACTTTTAAAAACTATCCTGCCTGAAATTTCTGATTAATATGGAAAAGGTGGCTTTGCAGTGAAACAATTGAAACAAGCAAAATGATGTTTTATATAATATGTGGGTCTTTCTGATTATAGGCTACTGGCAATTTTAAAATGCTCTGTATTTTAAAAGGCATCAGTAGATTTTCCCCCTGCCTAACCTTTCGTGTATTTGTAGGGGGTGCTGATGGGAAAGTATGACAGCATGTATAAAACTACTTTATATGAAATGGGGAAGGATGGCTCATGTGAATTAGTTTTCAAAAACAGCAAAACCAAGCATATTAAAATGATTGGTATTCTCTAATATTAAAAGATGCTACTATTTAAATTAATTATAGTGATTAGTTATAAGTATTACTTTAAGAAAGAAAATTATCAAAACATAGTTAAGGCTGTCAGTATTTGATTATGGCTGGATTGTTGGGCTCTTTACAAATCAATGGGTACTTCTCAAATAAATGGGTACTTCCGAAGTGTGTTAAAGATAGTTTGTTCTCAAGGTTCTCAAACCTTTTATCGTCACCTCTCCAGTACCACTGCAGATAAATTCTAAACTGTATCTGTAGTAAGATTTACCTCCCAGATGTAAATGATTTAAAGAACCTGCCAAGCACTCACACTGCTGCTTTGTCCCAGGTTCTGTGCTCAGCAGCTAAAGGTAGGTGAGGAGTCAGAGTCCTCCCTTCCCTGGAGAAGCTTAGGTTTCTATGAGAGGGGTATCCTGTAAGCAGTTGATGCGTGTGACAAGTGGCCACTCGGATGTGGGAGTGTGCAGGAGAGAAGTTGGGTGGTGTGGCTGCTGGTGACTGTATCCTGGAGGTAGGTGGGGAGGAGTTAAGCTTGCTGGACCAGGAAGAAGAGGGCTTGTAAGCAGAGCACACAGCCTGCGTGAGGCAGGATGGAGGTGAGTGTCAGATGACCAAGAGAACAGAATTAACATTTAGAAATGAGTGGAAACTATTCTCTGAGGTTCTCACTTGAGTAGTGTAATGATAGTCTTCCTTAAACATGAAGTGAGAGTTGCCTTCTGAAAGTTGTTTTATCTAGTTTTGGGGAAAGTGAGGCTCAGAGAGACCTGTGGCCCCAGCTTGCTAGCAAATGGGCAGCCCTGGCACACACACACCTCTGATCAAACATGCTTGTTTGTCTCTCTGTCTCCTGAGCTAATACTTATGACTGCCTTTCATTTATTGCAATAAAATGATCTTGATTTATTATTATATAATGCATTGCATTTATTTATAGAAAATGAACAATAGAAATATAAAATCTCAGCTGCTTTTCATCGCTTAAGGAAAAAAGAACAACAGCCCTGAAGTCTAATTCTAAACGTTTTACACTATTATAAAGGGGGTTTATAACAGGTGTTTGCCTGGTTTTATTATAGGTACTTATGAAAGCAGCATTTTATAAGCCATTCCTCAAATCTCCCCTGTGGAAGTTAGACTATCTACTGGGTTTACCATAGAGCTGCACATGATATCACACTCAAGCAGTTCATGGACTGTAAGAAAAATCTTAAAGCTTAATTGTTTGACATTTTAACCAAGAGAAAAACACACACTTTTATAGGTTTAGCATACATACTGTGACATTTCCTTGTCTTTCCCTCTTCGGTAGGACTTTACAGGGCGCCTTACTAAGCGCTGCACGTCTTGCCCCACGGTGTTTCTCTATGATGACACAGTGAGCCAGCCGGATTTTAGCACCGTCATCCAAGCGTGAGTACAACTAGGATGCCACGGGCTGAGTGACAGACCACTTTGGTAGAAGAATCCTATTTATACATAATTACAGTCACTTGATTGTCCTTCTCAGTGGCCAAGTTAAGAAACCAGCGTCAATTATCTATTGATTTCAAGGACCTAAATATGAATTTTCAATTTCCACTATACTCTTAGGATGAATGGAAGAAGGGAAAGCCATTTAGGAAATAAGAACCACCCCCAAAATATTGATATTTCTTGATGCTTTTCTATTTTTAAGACATAGTTGATCATAATGAAAAGAAGAGCTGCTTTTTATTTGATGTTTCTATTAAAAATTATTTCTTGCCATAGGAAGAGAAACTAGAGGCACCATTTTCCTCTTGGCTTAGAAGGATCTATAAATATATAAATGAGTGTGGAAAAACAATAAAAATAAAAAGTATTTATTTATGGGACATAGGCCTAAAACAGTGCATAGCACTTTCGAAGCTACTCTTGAAAGAAGGAATAGTTTGTCACCTACTGGCACCAGAGTGTATCTGCATTACAATTTAATTGTGTTTTATCTGATTTTCCACATTGTACATTTTTCCAGCGCTACTTTTGTAAGAAAATTTACTTTTCCTACCCACCAAAGGGGGATGTATCACACCAGTCTTAGGAACAACTTTTCAAATAACTTTTTTGTGGGTAAAATGTGCTCAACTGAAGTTTTAATAGGTGTATTAAATTTAATTATATTTGTAAAGATATGTGTAGATACATAAATATGTCTTCAAGACATATATACATATGTCAATGCATGTATATATAAATCACAATAGAAAAAAATGAAAGAGGTAATGTTTTGGAAACATAGCCGTAGGCAGGTTTATACTTAAACAGCCATGAACAGTGTTATGATGATGAAAAGTATTTATTAATTTCCCCATAGTCTACCATTGGAGATGAACTTTAAAAACACCCTAAGATGACACTTCTAAGCTTATTTAAGAGAGAAAATACATATACTGTCCAGCTTCCTGGCTCCCATTGGGGTTGTCCAAGGTACATTATCAGTGTCCCTGGAATCTGAATGCTGATTTTCCAGAACACAATTTGGAAAATGCTCCCTGACAGTATTAATATATTCACTTTTAATTGTATTTTTCAGCCTTAAACACATAGTTAGCTTTAAAATGTAATTTTTATAATGTACCAACTTTTGCTAATTAAATTATTAGTAACTTTTTTAGTTGCAACACCAAGTTAACAATTTAATAATACTAGAGGCCCGGTGCACGAAATTCATGCACGGGGAGGGGAGCGGTGGTGTCCCTCAGCCCACCCTGCACCCTCTCCAATCTGGGACCCCTCCAGGGATGTCCGACTGCTCGTTAGGGTAGGATCGGGCCTAAACGGGCAGTCGGACTTCCCTCTCACAATCCAGGACTGCTGGATCCCAAATGCTCACCTGACTGCCTTCCTGATTGCCCCTAACCACTTCTGCCTGCCAGCCTGATCACCCCCTAACCACTCCCCTGCCAGCCTGATTGCCCCTAACTGCCCTCCCCTGCAGGCCTGGTCACCCCTAACTGCCCTTGCCTGCAGGTCTGGTCACCCCTAACTTCCCTCCTCTGCTGGCCTGATCACCCCTAACTGTCCTCCCCTGCAGGCTTGATCACCCCCAACTGCCCTCCCTTACAGGCCTGGTCCCTCCCAACTGCCCTCCCCTGCTGGCCATCTTGTGTCCACACAGGGACAGCCATCTTTGACCACATGGGGGCAGCCATCTTGTGTGTTGGAGTGATGGACAATTTCAATATTTCTCTTGTATTAGATAGGATAACTTTCTTCTCACACATATAACAATAGTTGACATCAAATTGTGTTTCAGCAAAAACTGAGCCCCATCTCTCTCTAAACTCCTGAGCTTTGGGACCTATTGAGTAATCACTGAATGTTTTTATTCAGCCAAGACACTAAATCCTGGAGTAAAGAATAACAACACTCAACTTTGCATATATTCTGTAGCTTCTTTTGAATTCAAAAGACTCTGATGTTACAGAATAATTGAAAAGTAGTTGTAAAGATTAGCCATGCCCAGACAAGTAGGTTTCATGCTTCTTTCTCCAAATTAGTCTAATTCAGGAAGTGCAGTAAATTTTCATTTGCTGTCCTTCACTTTTGAAAATGGTCATTCAGCAGATTCACTATTGGTGAAACAAGGGTTTATTGAGGAAATTAATAGAGCTAACTGAGTTTTGAGAATGATTTTGAAAAATGTTCATCATGGTACATTGTTCCCAATGGCGTGCAGTCTTTATTAGAATCACTTACAAAACTTTTCTAAAAATGTATGTCTCTGAATGCATGCATTTCATCCCCCGCCCAACACAGTCTCAATGTCAAGCAGAGGAAAACTGTGAGGCATGATTACAAGGGCAAAAGCATCCAGGGAGGTTCTGCTCTCATTGCAGCTCCTGGGAGCTTTATAAACAACCCCATGTCTTCCCAAAGCCAGTGAAGTCTGCAAGTCTCTGGGTGGAGACGGGCAGTGTCTCCAGCTCCTCAGGGGATCCCAGGGAAAGGCCAAGCTCAGGAGCCACTGCCTCGTTAGGGCGGAGGGGAGAGAGGGGCTCCTCGCTGTTGGCAGGACCTTGAGCAAGTCAGTTTCAGCCTTGGTTTTCTTACCTGTAAAATAGGTTGTTGAATTAAATGTCAAATAAGGTTCAGTGGTCCTTTTCCGCTTCTGTGCTTTGAATTCTGTGACTTTGACATCAACTTGAAGATGAAGCTGTTCAAAGCCCAATAGAAGTATCCATCTTGGATGCTCGCGGTGTTACAGGCCTTTTTACAGTGACTCATATTCCACAGACCCAGTTATGAAATTCAGATTTACCTTCTCTCAGTTAGCTTGAGCTCCTTTTGGACACAGAGGGCAAAAGGAAGAAGCTTATCCCTTAACTATGAGGACCCCTTTGTTGCCTATGACACCGCTTCTGTGAATAACTTAAAAATCCAGTCACTTTCACAGGATCTGAGGACTTACATCTGTACATAAAAATTTCATGTAATCTAATCCTATCTAATAAAAGAGTAATATGCAAATTGACCATCACTCGAACACACAAGATGGCTGCCCCCATGTTCTCAAAGATGGCTGCCCCCATGTGGGCACATGATGGCCGCCACAAGATGGCCAGCAGGGGAGGGCAGTTGGGAGGGACCAGGCCTGCAAGGGAGGACATTGGGGGTGATCAAGCCTGCAGGGAAGGGCAGTTGGGGCAGGGGGAGACCCAGGCCTGCAAGGAAGGGAAGTTAGGGGTGACCAGGCCTGCAGGGGAGGGCAGTGAGGGGCAACCAGGCTGGCAGGGGAGTGGTTAGGGGGTGATCAGGTTAGCAGGCAGAAGCAGTTTGGGGTAATCAGGAAGACAGGGAGGCAAGCAGGTGGTAGCCAGCAGTTCTGGATTGTGAGAGGGAAGTCCTACCAGGGTCGGGCCTAAATAGGCAGTCAGACATCCCTCGAGGGTTCCCAGATTGGAGAGGGTGCAGGCTGGGCTGAAGGACACACTCCTTGTGCACGAATTTCATGCACCGGGCATCTAGTTAGCAAATAAGTGTTATTAATGTTACACTGTGAAGCATTATGTTTCGTTAAAAGCATTGCTTGTGTCAGGATTACTTAAACCTACTGTTGTTACAGGCTCTTACATTTGCTATTCAATTTTCTAATAATTATGTAAAAGTGATCTTAAAGATTTTTTTGGTACAGAGCATTTCATTTACTTTTAGGGAAATGATGGAAAAGGGGTGGGTAGGTGAATAGTGAACTAAGTCTACTGAAATGCAGGGCCTAACAACTTTTTGAAAAAGCACAACTACTGTATGGCTTAAATTTAACCACGTGGACAAATACATATAACATGTACAAGATGAAAGCTCCTATGAGTACAAGGCAAATGATGGGGGAGTGTGTACTAACATGTACAGGGTGGAGCCAAAGTAGGTGTACAGCTGTGAGTATTTAAAATGGTTTGTTCTTGTATTCTTATTTATTAGTTACTATATCATTTTCCATACAAACAACTGTATACCTGCTTTGGCCTCACCCTGTATTATAATAATCAACAGACACATATCTTCTAAAAGCATGTTACTTAGCATTTTGGTTCACCTATTTTTGCTGAAAGCAAAATAACTAAAACAAGGGGCAAAGTGCCCATGTTGGGAATGAGGATTTCAAGGCCACTAGGCAGCTGGGATGGTCTCCCACCTCCGACCCCTTTAAAAATTGTCCTCAAACATAATATGATAAAAACAGTTTTTACAATTCGTTTTTCTTCCACAGCATGACTATAGCCATATATGACAACATCAAGTACAGGTGAGTTTTAAAACCTGTACTGTTATTCTAGCTAACAAACGTATAATGTATCACGTTGAGTGTTAGATGATAACAGTGGATATTTTGGGGAACAAGCTGTAGGGTGATTTTTATTATATTACTAGAGGCCTGATGCATGAAATCCCTGCATGGGTAGGGTTCCTAGGCCTGGCTGGCAATCAGGGCCAATCTGTAGGGCAACCGGCAGGGCCAGTCACCTCTCGCCTGCCGCTGCCAGTCACCTCCCTCTGTGGGGCAATCATTGGGGCGATCGGGTGTCTCCCACTGGCATCCGCCTTGACTGGCCTGGGGCCTGCAGGTGGAGGCAGCTCCTGCATTGAGTATCTGCCCCCTGGTGGTCAGTGTGCATGATAGCAACTGGTCATTCCACAGTTTGATCGATTTGCATATTAGGCTTTTATTATATCGGATTGAAGGGGGTTATTTGTTTATGTCTTAAGACCCATAACACTTGAGTTATTGAGGGTCCCAAAGAACATTTGTTTATGTGGGTTATATTTACTGTATTTGAAATTAAAATAGAGATTTAAAATATAAGTCTATTTTAAAAAATTTTTTTCTTTATTGATTAAGGTATTACAAATGTGTCCTTACCCCTCCCATTACTCCCCACCCTACCGTCCAACTCTTGCCCTCACACCCCTAGTGTCTGTGTCCAATGGTTATGCTTATTTGCATGCGTACAAGTCCTTTGGTTGATCTCTCCTTTGTGTTTAAACAGTTTTTATAGCATTACTGAAATTCTGAGCTAGATAATCCTTTGTTGTGGTGGATTGTCTTGCCCACTATCCTATCTAATAAAGAGGGAATATGCTAATTGACCATCATGCCCTCACAAGGATGGCAGCACCCACAGCCAATGAGGAGGAAATATGCTAACTGACTGTCACACCCTCAAAGATGGCAGTGCCCACAGCCACAAGATGGCAGCGCTCAGTCCCTCAGTCCGCCAGGGTGCCTGCCTCTGGAGTCCCCCAGTTCCCTTAGCCCACCAGCTACCCAGGCCCTGCCCAAGGCGCAGGCAAGCCTCAGATGGTGGCTGCCCACCCGCCCAGGGCCGGCCCAAGGTGCAGGTAACCATGGCCAGGCCGAGGCTTGTGCTGCTGGCAGTGGCAGCAGCAGAGGTATGATGGGGGCATTACTTTCCCCTAATCGCTGGGTTGCCTCCTGCCCCTGAGTACTAATGGACTGCGAGAGGGAGCAGGCCAGGCTTAGGGACCTCCCCCCCGCCCCCAATGCATGAATTTTCATGCACCGGGCATCTAGTAGGATATAATGCACAAGACAATATGAAAAATAATTATTTTGCACACCAAAATGTGAGTGGACAGTGTGTCATTAATGTACGTTTTTGTAAATTTCTTTAATGTCTAGCTTAATAGAAGATAACTGATTCTTATGTATATTCTGTCTTCAATCATTTGCAATTACTTGAATCATTTTAATCTTTGTTTTGAAGAAGTATTAGGAAGAACACCCAGCCTCATGTAGCTAGGTGGCTAGAAAAGGTACATTTCCAAAGCCTCAGATAATTGGAGATATTCATTTATATTGGACCCAAATCTACAAGTGCTGGTTTCTTTAATTAGTTACAATGGAAATATAAGTAATATCCATGAACTTGTAATCAGTTCTCTGTTAATACCAATTGATCTATCTTGTACACTGAATGGATCTTCCACTTGTACGTTATGTTATGATAATGTTATGTGTTAGTCATTTGGAGAGTATTGGTCCACTTTCTTACCACAGTGTCCAAAACGCCCTTTTGTGAGTATCACCATCAGTCCCGACAGAAAAATCTTTTAAGTATTGGAAAGCTGCCAAGCAGACAAAGCAAGCACACATTTTTGCCCAGGTTGAATAGCTCAGGTGGTCTGAGCTTTGTCCCAATATGTCAAAATTATGGTTTTGACCCACGGTCAGGGCACATACAAGAAATAACCAATGAATGTGTAAAAGTAAATGGATCAATAAATCGATGTGTCTCTTTCTCTCTCTCACTCCCCGCCCCACCTCTTACTCTGTTTCTCTGAAACAAACACAAAGAACAAAAAAGACAGCCCATGTTTTCCCAGATCCTGATTTTTAGCTTGATAGCTTGATAAATATACAATTTATTTTCCCTGAAGTGACAGGCTCACTTTTTACTTTTGAGAGAATGGCAGTTGTATTCTCAAATAAAGATGTAATTGTAGGGGAAAAGTGGCTTTTTCTGCTCACAGCTAAGGCACAAGCGCTTGTCCTTAACACAACCACATTTCAGTGTGCAGAAGTGCTTGAAGCACACTCTCCCCCTATTGAGAATGTGAAAACAGGATCAATGTTTCATAATACTATTCCTTTTTATCAAGGATGTCCTTAAGTAAGGCAGAATTAGTTTCAACTGCAAGTGACAGTGAAGAATGCAATGACTGCTAGTGTTAGAGAGTGGGAATTTTTGAGCACTACTGAGGCCGTGGACTATGCCTCAGATAGAGCTGTCAGTGCTGACACCAGGCCAGGCCTTGAGATACGGTCTCATGGCCCCTTCCCACCACGTAGGCCTTCTTTCATAGAACACTGTCAGCTTTCTGAAGAACAGGATGACCCTGTGAGTAACATGGTCGTCAATGGCATGACTCTGACGTTGCTTGGGAAAAACTGTTTTCTGGGTTACTTGCTCTGCAAGAGCAGGATGTGGTTAATGTGCTTAAAAGTGGTCCTGCACAAAGGGTGGCGTCTGCTCTCCAGACTCCCTGAGTGGAGAATGGCAGAGCAGTCACCTGGCTAGCTCGAATAAAGGCTCTTTGCTATTGCACTGGACTCGGCTCCCTGGTGGTCTTTGGGGATCAGGAAATCTGGACATAACACTAGCACAGTGTGGTACCACTGCCTTCCTTCATGCTCACAAGCCAGTGTTGCTCATCTTTGCTTTGATACAACATTGCAAAGTCAGTGTAGACTCCGGCAATGCCTCAATGATCCCATAACATTAGTGTTGACCGCAGGGGCCTCCTGAAAAGTGGCCTAGGGGAACCTACCCCGGTGGCCTGCAGAGCTCGCTTGTTCCAATGAGCAGAGTGTTTTAGTGCGAGGGCATTTCAGTCAAAAGACTGCTCACTTTTAAATAGAAAGGAACCTTTTTAATTCAAACTTCTAACAGATACAAGAAAAAATACACACTAATAATATAATACAGGAAAATGATAAGTGGAAACACAGGAAAAAACATGAATGTCATATCCGCATGAATTAAAATTCTAAAGACATTGTTGCCCAGCACTACTGCTGTATGAAGTGTCCCTGTGTGTTCTAATGTGAGCTGGAGGGATGGAAATGTATTCGGTTTGCCAGCATTGCCTGTCAGGGAGGGTCAGTGTTTTGCCGGCACCTCTAGCTGCTCACTGCAGAAAACATCGCACAGAATTTGATGTACTGAGTACAAGGAAGTCAGGAAACCCTGTTACAGAGTCCAAGACAACAGTTTGTAAAACTGCTTTGTTGAAAGTTAAGCTTCCCCCTGAATCCCCTCTCACTCCTAGATGATGTGTTACTAAGATACTAACATTTCCCGAATTAATTTTTAAATGCATTTTCTTGTTTTATAGAGTTGGAAATAGATCCTTCGATATTTTTGATGAGAGAAGGCACCCCTTCAGAGTAAGTGTCAGTTTTATTGAGGTTCTATTTGTCTCTCATACTGTGGTGTTTATTTCATACTGATCTGCTTTGAAATGAATTATTAGAAGAAAATTACTTCCTCTGGCTTGAGGTCAAAATCATCTTCTTTTCAGTCTTCTTCCCCACTGCATGTTGTCCCTAATGATTTTACAAAAGGAGTCTTGTGTGAGGGACACGTCAGTGAGAACTGAGCCACAGCTTTGTATAGTCAGAGAGCTAAAGTGAGTAAATGTGCCCCAAGTAAGTAAATATACATTTATTAATGATATGTTTAGGAGCATGAAACAATATAAATGTTTGTAAATACACCTAAAAGGTATGTTAAGACTCTTTGAAAAAACTGAGACAACTATTTAAATTTTAAACCAATTAAAATGACAGGAATTTCCAAATTGCCTCCTCTGAGGCTCTGTAGCGACATGTTGCTGGTGCCTCCTATGGAGCACGGAACAGCCAGAGTCTTGGGGTCACAGGAACGTGAACATGTGTTTTCAGAGCTGGTTGCAGAGAAGAGTGACATGGGGCTCAACATGCCTTGTGAGCCTAAACATAATTTACATTTAGGTAGAATTTATAGGGAGGGTTGCGGGGGGGGGGGTGAGAACATACATAACTATATTCAGGTTGTCCCTGTATTTGTGTCCAATAACTGGTGAGTAGAGAATCAGTGTTGTTTAAGATCCATTGTTTATATGTCAAAGACTAAAAGACATGTCACCCAATCAAAATTATTTAGGGCCAGGTGGGCACAGTGGAAGGCTGCTAGCATGCGAGTTCTTACATATTTTCTTCAGTGGGCACTTATATTGCCTTTTCTCTTTCAGCACGAAGTGATCATACAGGCCAACTTTTTGCATGACCCTGAACCGAACGTTGTCTACCGATTTGTCTGTGCCCTTTTCAGTGCTGAGCATCTCACTGCTGAGTGTGCGATTGTGACTTTGGTAAGACAGCTCTTCCAGAGGCTGCTTGTCTGTCCTGTGCACAGGCTGTGGTCCTGCTTTGCAAACCAAAGTAGGTTCCTGAAATGACCCTCAGAACTTGATTAAGAGAAGCTATTAAAGGAAGTAAACCACACACAGTGGGGCTAAATAATCATCGGGATTGAAAATGTTCCCATTGCTGTTTCCGTCACAAACAATTGCTATTGAAGACATGAGGGGAGATTTCTGTTTCTTCCCCCAACTCGCCATCCCGTGCCACCCCCTGACCCACAGGAGACACAGGCGCATGCAGTGCACACGCACATACAAGGTGTGCTGGTTGGGTAGGATGGAGGCAGTAACAAACCATCCGGCCTTGAGACAAACTTAATCAAGGGGGAGAGCTAAGTAACACATTGGATTGGAGAGAACATCTGGGTTGGAAGAGAGCGAGTTTTTGTGGACACGTTAAGCTTTGCTCCTGGGAGCCAACGGAGAAGCAGTGTCTCTTAATTGTTTAAATAGAGGGAATTAGAGGAAGAATCTGAGCTACAGATGGGGAAGTAAGAGTAGCTGTTCACATGCAGAAAAAGCATGAGAATAAAAAGTGGCAGGAGAGAGAATGAGGCAAAGAGCAGGCATCCCGTGGATACTGATGGGCTGAGCACCCTCTTGGCAGCATTCAGCAGCTGGACCACACTCTCGAGAAGCTCCCTTGTCTGGGCTTCTCTGGTTGTTCTCTCCTGGTTTTCCCACCCCTCTAGCCACTTCCGGGGACTTGTCCCTTCTGTGCTCATAGTCCTTCCAGGTCTGCGCTGAGGTTAGAAAAGAGAACGGGTAGAACAACATTCATGAAGACAGAGCTTATATTCTAGTGAGGAAGACATACTAGCTTTTTAATGAGTGTTTTTAAAGAGATGAACACGTCAGATGGTGTAAGCACCAAGAAAACAAAGCAGGATGAAGTGGTAAGGTGATCACAGGGATTTATTCTTTTAGGCAGAAAGGTCAGAAGAGCCTCTTTAAAGAGGAAACATTGGAGCCGTGCCCTGGCTGAGCTGAGGAAGTTGAGGGGCTCTGGCATTGTAGGCAGGGCGGCCAAGGCACGCTTCTGAGACGGGCACATGCGTTGTGTGTTCAAGGAACAGTGAGGAGTGGCCCGTGTGGACAGAGTGCGGAATGAGGAAAGAAGATGAGGTCACAGATGGACAATATCCTTTCTTATAGGGCCTGGAGGCTTGCAGGCCACGGGAAGAAGTTACATTATATCTGATGGATGGGAAACCTTTGGCAGACATTGAGTTGCGGGTGAAATGCTCTTAAGGAAAGAGGCTATTCTGGCTCCTTGGGGAGAAGAGACTGTTGTTGGAAGTCCGAGTTGAGGCAGTAAAGTCAGGAGTCAGTAAGAGTGATGCAGGTGAGAAGTGGCCAATGCACTGGAAAGCGGTCAGATTCCCACAGCTAAGGGGAGGCAAGAATTGCTAACAGATTGGAGCACGCTAGCTCAAGTGGAGCCTTTTGGTCCCAGTAACTAGGCAAGTGGCAGTGCCCTCTATGCTGATAGGGCGGCTTGGGGAGTGGGCAGTGCAGATGAAGAGCTGTGGTTTGTATTGCATAGGCTCTGATGCCCTTAGCAATAGCAGTTTCAGTGGAGGGATAGCGCCAGGGACAGACTAAAGTGGGTGAAGGAGGGAATGGGAGGTGAGAAGCAGCATCAGGCATTGACCCTGAGCAAGATGAGAGAAGCATTCTAGGGACTTGGTGTGGCAGCAGGGGACCTAGGTAAACACATTCACACTGGGGGCATCTGGGCAGACAGGGAGGATTCTTCAAAAACAGGCCAGGGTGGGAACAGTGTTCTGCAGAAGTGGGCTGGGACCGACTTCACTGATAGAAGGTCCGCTTCGGTGAGAAATCTCAGTTCCACTGCCACGGGAGGGCAGGTGGGGTGAATGGGCGAGTAATGGCGCACACTGAGTCTGCCAGTACAGGTGGCGGGAAGTCAGGAGGCTGTGGGTGTTGGGCAAGGGCCTCTAATCATTCCCATCAAGTAGAGTTAATCTGTAAGTAGCTCCTTCTTAGGACAGCTGCGAATGCTGAGTTTTGAGGAATGGGCGCAGCATTTCCCTGAGAACACATCATGTTCAATAAGCATTTGTTTTTGAAAACGCAGTTGAGTTTGGCAAATCATCTGAGTTGTCAATCTGATAACCTTCAGACAGTAAACACACTATTTAAAATTGATCTTTTTGTCTCATGCACTCTTCTGAAAGGCATGCTCTGAGGTAACAAGAAATCACAGCTTAGCTCTATGACCTACTGGGCTGCTACCTCGCCCAGTTCTCTGTAGAGGAGACGCTGAGTGCATGTCAAAGGCATCATGAGCCTCCCCGGCTGCCTGGCAGGGTTAGAGGAGCCCCAGGGACACAGAGCCTGGCAGCTCTTTCCCCCCCTTGAGACCAACAGCATTGCGTGCGCCTCAGATTATGTGAGACAGAGACGCTGTGCCCACAATGACCATGGAGATGTGAGCATGAGGGGCATGAGGAGGACTGCCTGGGTTTGCCGTGTTCCTCACAGAGGCACTAAGACAGGAACAAGGGCAGTTGCACAGGCCAGCCTGCAGCTCACCTGTTTGTACTGCCTGTCCTGCTGCCCCACACAGCAGCCACTGGGAGGCGACCTGGGCTCCAGTTTTTATCTCCTGCTTGTCCCCCCAAAGGGCTAGTTACTGTGAAAAGATAGCAGTGTTTCTGCTTTACCAGGGATTTACATATTCCACTGTTATGTAAGATCACCGTAGAAATATGAGCCAGGTAGGACGCATTGCACCTGGTAGGCACTCAAGTGTTTGTTGAACAACTTGAATCGATACTGAGCCTCTATGTGCTCCCTTTACCAGAGGAAAGGTAATAATAGCCCCATACATTGCTTCAGGACGTCCTTTGCTAACATGTCCATTCATTCCTCTGGCCAAAAATTGGGCTGAAAGTTCATATGGACAAAGTAGGTAACAGAAATGTCAGGTTAACAACTATGACTTGGCCTCTGGCTTTGGCTGGCCAAGCAGTGTCTGTAGAACCTAAGGATAAAAGGTCTTTAACACTGGCCTATGTGGCTCAGGGGTTAGAGTATCAGCCCTCTCACTAACGGGTCACAGGCTCCATTCCTGGTCAAGGGCACTTACCTGGGTGGCAGGTTCCATTCCCTGTCCCAGACAGGCAAGGGCAGTGGCAACCAATCATTGTGTCTGTCTCATATCAATGTTTTTCTCCCCCTGCCTATCTCTATCTCCGCCACCCACCACCTTCCTTCCACTCTCTCTAAAAATCAAAGGGAAAAATTTCCTCCAGTGAAGAGTAATCAAAAAAAAAAAAAAAAAGGAATTTTAAAAATGGATCAAATCTGTCATTTCCCACAGTTGTTATCATGGCACTTACACAATCTACTTTTGCAGATTTACCTGGAAAGGGTTATGCGTTATGCAATTATTGACATGTGTCCCACTAATTGGAAAAGAATACTTTTGGGAGCTGCTATTGTTGCCTATGAGTTATGGGACAAACAGGCTCTGTGGGATGTGCCCTACTGCCAGCTCATCCATAACATCATTACAGTCGAGGACATGTGAGTTTGTAAGGTTTTGGTAAACCTCCTAACCCTTTTCCCATACCTATTTTGCCCCCATAAAGTTTACATGTTAAGAAATATTTTTAAAGTTTATATTGTGCAGAGAACTGAAATAGGCATAAAATTATATACTTCTTTCTATCTACCTTTCCTATACCAATTCATATTCCTGGTCATTAATTAGTAGGTCTTGATGTATTGTTGTAAAATGTGCATGGTATTTTGAAATGTGTTTCTCTGGGTTTTTTTTTACATTTTACAAGCTAACTACAGAACAACAGTACAGTAACTATCTTTGTGGCTTTCTTAAAGCCATCTCCCAGTTCCAGTCTAGTTTTAAGGGACAGACACTGGCTTTGAAATAAATGTTTGATGCTAAATTTTAGGGCCTCTAGACTATTGAGGGGTTACAGCTTAAAGGTGACCCACACATTTCACTGGTCTTTCCCTCCTTTTCATCTGAAGTTCTGTTGTTCAGAAAACCATGGAAGAAAACTGGGCCCATTTAAAGGTTTCAGGCCTCTGTGCTCTCCTGCCCTTTTAAGAGAATTGCATGTGTTTACAAATAGGTCTGATGACTTTGGAAGCTCCTACCTCTCAGGCAGCAGAGAAGCCTCACTGGGCATCACCCAGGGCCCACCCCATGGGAGAGTTTCCCGGGCACTGAGCAACCACAGCAGTGCCTTGTGGGGGCCATAGGTTAACCATGCGGGGGCCCGTCTGAGATGGCATGTGCATGAAAAGTGAAACACTAGCGTCACGGAGGGCTTTCGGTCTGGCCACACTGACTGCTGTGGAGGGCTCTGGGGGTGGTCGGCGGGATGAGCCACAGAGGTATCTCCATCAGACTCTCAGAGCGCTCACTTGGCTGACAGTGAGAGTGTCTTTGTGGGTGGCATTTAGAATCAGGTGAAGGCACACCTCTCGACTATGCTGAAGAGCACAGGAAGGTCAAGATCCTCACGGGCAGAGGCAAGAGTTTGGTTTGGAACCTTTGCTCATAACTCTGGATGCCTCTCATGCAGAATCACCCAAGTGCATATTGACAGCTGTATGGAGGCTACTGGGGCCTCAGGGAAGGGACAGAGATGGCCACCAGCTGGCAAAGTGGCTTTTTGGTGAAGACGACCCCTTTGATAACGGTGCAAACTGAGGAGTCACGGTGCCCTTGCTGGCAGCCATCTTGGCAGCCAGTTTGACAGCAAATGATAACTGAAATAAATGGGAGCACTTTAGGAAGTTGCAGAAGCTAAAGTGACTTTGGTCAGCACTGTCATCAGTCTTCAAAGCGGTCCCTTGAAGGTAGGAAATTTTATATTCGTGCCCCACGATGATGGCCGCTGACCTTTTCTCAACACCTGCAGCTCAGCTGCCTGGGCTCTGGTTAGAGGTACAGCATCAGGGAACTGCAGGGCAATGTGTGGGTTCTCACTCCTGGGAGCTCCGTGGGCAGTGGGGGAGGTTCTGGGGCCAGGATGGCTAGTTGTAAACAATGCTTTTTGTGCATGAACAGAGGCACACGGGAGCTCTGTGTACTCTAGGCTGCTTTTGTTTATGACCTTTGCAGGTTGGAAGGCTTTACACCAGTGTTGAGTGTACATTGGTTTCGTCCCCCTGCTGTTGACTACCATTTGGAATGCTCACATTTTGCATCTAAATTGAAACTTCATGTCTACCAGCTTTTCTTAAAACTTCCCAACATCTATGTGTGGTTTTAGAATATTATTTCCCTTCAGAAGTATAAATAAAACAGAGCAGCTGATATTCAGAAAATTTGACTGTAAATGGTAGTCTATTCAACTTCAACATTAAAAAAAAAGACAGGAGATGCATATTCTGTAGTCATGCTTTTCTTCCATGATTAAATGTCTATTAATAGACCTCTGTTAATCCTATGAAGGAGCTGTATTTGTATACAATTAAAAGATAGCACTGGCGAAAATATAGAAGGGATAGTAAAGTTTATTTCTTCCTATAAGAAATAAGTCCTATATAGCTGATTATCAAAACATAATCTGATTACGTGTCTATATGAATAGGAAAGTAATTTTGGAAATAGGTTCTTTTGGGTTTAAAGTTCAACAAATAAGAAAACCTTCTATCAGCTCCTATTCTGAACGCTCTCCATACAGGAGAACATCCACTTTCATTGAACTGTCCTGTGGGTAACATATTAAAGCCTTAAACTAAGAAAACAGGTTTTTTAGAATTTAAGCTTCTCTCATGATTGTTCTGGTGTTTGTCATTTTTATAGAATTAACTATCACAGGAGTGCTGTGCAAGTAGAACAATTTACTCTAATTTTATATTTATTTATTCAGCAAGTGACAGGAGTCCGTCACATAGCAAAGCACTGCTCCCAAATTTCCATTTGCACTTTATTGAACTCACCCCTGTGGGCAGGCTCCCCTTCTGCTCAGGCAGGGGCGGGGGTGCTGAGCAGGCAGGAGGCAGCCCCACGTGGGAGAACACGGTTGGAGTCTGACCATCAGAGGTCAAGTCCTAAAGAGGGCTTAATCCAGCCAGGTCATCTATCTTTCATGTTTCTGCTTTTCATAGTTTAAAAAGTACAGCCTGTCCTGTCAGGATTAAGGTGAACAGAAATTTCCATGCACTGGGTAGGGGAGAGATTTCCTTCCCTATAAAATGTGGCTTATTTATTCCTAGAGGCCCAGTGAACAAAATTTGTGCACTCAGAGGGGGGATCCCTCAGCCCGGTTGGCGCCCTCTCGCAGTCCAGGAACCCCACGATCACTCTGCAGAGGGAGGCCCTGCCCACCTGCTGTAGCCCGCAGGTCGGTGGCCTGAGCCTTCCTCTGCAGGGCATTCATGGGGCAATAGTGGTGCCCCCTGACCAATCACATCAGTTGATTTGTATATTACACTTTTATTATTATGGATTTATTTATTTATCTATCTATTTTCAATGAATCCTTGTTGCCTCAAGAGTGTTGCCCCCTCAGATAGTAGTGGTGGCTTCCGATGGATCCATTGTTGCCCTGGTGATGTGCCCGCTTGCTTTGTTGGTACTTCTATACTTCCACAAGCCCCTTCCTGTGATGGGCCTGGTGAAAATGCCTGCAAGTTTTTTAGGGCTAAGAAGCAGCACACATCATTCCTTTCCTCTGAACACGACAGCAGACCCTGGTCAGTGAGCCAGAGGCATGAATCCACAGCTGCACTCAAGGGACTCTGAGCCCCCCAGTCAGCAGCAGGAGAACAAAAGGGAGCGGTCACCTCTTCACACTTCTCCCAACTCCAAGTGCCGGGATGCAGGAAGGACCTCAAAGAGCTGCACCTTGTTTGATGGTTAGAGTCTTAGTACAGCTGGGTAACCTTGACTTGTTTCAAAACAAAATTTAGAGTCGTCCTAGCAACTCAGAATGATACCTTTGAAGATAGCCCAGTTGACTAAAGTTGTTCTGTGTTGGTTTTTTCTCCTCCACCCCCCCAGGAATGAGATAGAAATGCATTTTTTAAGTTACATTCAGTTTGATACTGCTATTCCTGCCAGTCTCTTTGCCAAATATTACTTTCACCTTCGATACGTGAGCCAGAGAAACAACCTGCTTGTTCTATTGTAACATCTTTGCAAAGAAAGATCACTGAACCCAGAGGTAAGGCTGTGGAATCACTAAGTGGGGTTTTGTGTCCGTCACCTAAGCCAACATCTGTTGATAAATTCTGTGAAGCAAGGATTGGGAAAATGGAAAGCTTTTTAAAATAAACACATTAAAGAAGAGCTTCTGAACCCTTTTGCATCATATTGCTGGTGCTTTATGGTGTATACAGGATCCCTCATTATTAAAAAAATTCTAGATCTCTTTTGTGACCGTAATTCAGAATATTTTAAATCACATTTAATCTGTTAATGGTTTTCCATGTAGTCCTCTACCCTTTCTTATAACCATGTATTTATTATAATTGTATAACTAATCATATCTACAAACATAATCCACTTCCCACTCATAAATTAGTTTGCAAATTCATGTCATTCATTTATATATAATATATATATATATATATATATATCACAGTTCAGTCCCATGAGTTTTTTAGACAGAATATTAGTGACTAACCTGAGGGACCTATATTTAGAATGTATAGTGTTTGTTTCAAATCCAGGCTGTAAGAAAGCACATGGTGTTTTAATGGAAATGGTAAAGTACATGGGATAAAGTAATATTTGTGGCTTATGAATTCTGATGAAAATAAAACAAAATTATTCACAACTGAAATGGACACTTTTAACTTGGACACTGTCTATAGTACCTTGGTGGAACTTTAGAATAAGATGTATTTCTACCACCCTATATAATAAAGAGGCAATATGCAAATTGACCCTCCCACCATCACAATATGGCTGCCTACAACCAGGCCAGCAGGGTGGTTAGTGAGGGATGACCAAATGACTGAGCAGTGGGCTGCGTGGGGCAACCAGGCTAGCGGGGGGGGGACAGTTAGGGCCAACCAGGCTAACAGAGGGGGGCAGTTGGGGACAACCAGGCCAGCAGGAGGGGCAGTAAGAGACAACCAGGTCAGCCGGGGGGGAGGGTAAGGCAGTTAGGGGCGACCAGGCCAGCAGGGTGGGTACAGTTGGGGGGGACCATGCTGGCAGGAGCAGTTGGGGGAAATTAGGCTGGAAGGGGGGCAGTGAGGGGCAACTAGGCCAGCTGTGGGGGGGGGCAGTTGGGGGCTATCAGGCTGGCGGGGGTGTAGTTAGGGGCAATCAGGCCAGCACACAGGGGCAGTGAGGGGAGATCAGGCCAGCAGGGGTGTGGGCAGTTAGGGGTGACCAGGCAGGCAGGCAGGTGAGCAATTAGGAGCCAGGAGTCCAGGATTGTGAGAGGGATGTCTGACTGCTGGTTTAGGCCCAATCCCCAAGATCGGTCCTAAACCGGCAGTTGGACATCCCCTGAGGGGGACCCCTCCCATGCACAAATTTCGTGCGCTGGGCCTCTAGTAATTAATGTGCAACTAGGTCCTTATGATGTTTCAGTCATTAGACCTTTCCTACCTTCCAGTAAAGTTCAGCACTTGCCCACTTCATTACAGTTTGCTTGGAGTAGATAGTAAGTAATGAAGATTGGATAGAATTTGAATAGCTCACAAAACACTGATTTTGCCCAAGTGTATGTTTAGTATGTTTAAGGAACAGATGTTCAGGCAACAGATGATATTGTTCCTTGCCACCATTGAGAACCCAGAATTTAAATAATTCTAAATACCTTTGCTCTGGCAATCGAATTATAGCCCTTAAGGCACTTCCCTTAGTGAATTTGCAGAAAGAGGCATCCATAGAACCTGGCAGGGAAGACCTCAGCTACCCAAAGGGGCAGGAACTATACGCTACGTAAAGGAGTGTGAATGGGTGGCTATCGATGCTTTTTTTAAAGGTTGGCACCCTTTTTTAAATTGTGCCTTCTTTGTATTTGGTTTCCTTTCCTAGGCTATTTCCAGAGGCAGACAAGAAAAAGACCTGTGCAGAGCTGCTATAGAAAGATCTCTTCGCACTGACAATGTTATTGGCATGCAATGCACCAAAGCCATGCTCTCTAAAGAAATGAGGGGATGTAACACCATGAGACCCTCATCTACAAAAACTACAGAAGTACCACTTCTCCTTCTAAAAAGCAGTGGTAACAAGCAGTTAAAGAAACAAAGGGGGGCCCTGGCTGGTTTGCCTCAGGATTAGAGCATCAGCCCACTTACCTCAGAGATGTGGGTTTGATTCCCAGTCAAGGGCATGTACCTGGCTAGCAGGTTTGATCCCTGGCCCTACTTGGGGCCTGTATAGGAGGCAACCAGTTGATGTCTCTCTCATATAGATGTTTATCTCTCCCTCCCTCTCTCCATCTCTCCATCCCTCCCTTCCACTCTTTGTAGAAATTAATGGAAAAAATATCCTAGGGTGAGGATTAGCGAAAGAAAGAAAGAAAGAAAGAAAGAAAGAAAGAAAGAAAGAAAGAAAGAAAGAAAGAAAAGAAAGAAAGAGGGAGAGGGAGGGAGGGACAAGAAAGAAAGAAAGAAAGAAAGAAAGAAAGAAAGAAAGAAAGAAAGAAAGAAAGGAAGGAAGGAAGAAAAAGAAAGAAAGAAACGAGGAGTGTCTTACATGTCTTAGTGTAATTTTAAGATTTGATATTGTGTGCTTGGGAATCCAGGGAACCCCTGCAGAAGTATAAATGCTAAAAATTTATAAAACACCATGGCTGAATAGAAGTCCTACAGCTAGAGAAGTAAAATAGAAAGTATATTGAGACTGGTAGGAGGGGCGAAGGCATGGAACTGGATGGTCTGACACCCATCAGAAGAGAAAAAAAAAAAAGTATCTAAAAATGTGAACATAGTGTAAGGAGCCTCTGGGACAACTTCAAGGGTACCAACATTCACATCATGGGGTGGCTGTAAAAGGATAGAGAGACCAAGTTATTGAAAATCTGTTTGAAGAAATAATGACGGAAAACTTCCCCTACCTGGTAAAAAAATAGACTTACAAGTCCAGGAAGCACAGAGAGTCCCAAACAAGAGGAACCCAAAGAGGCCCACAGCAAGACACATCATAATTAAAATGCCAAGGGTTAAAGACAAAGAATCTTAAGAGCAGCAAGAGAAAAGCAATTAGTTATCTACAAGGGAGCGCCCACATAATTGTAAGCTGATTTCTTCACAGAAACTTTGCAGGCCCGAAGAGAGTGGCAAGAAATACTCAAAGTGAAGAATAGCAAGGACCTACAACTTAGATTACTCTATCCAGCAAAGTTCTCATTTAGAATTGAAGTCAGATAAATAAGTTCATAGACAAGAAAAAGCTAAAGTTCATAGACAAGAAAAAGCTAAACCACCAAGCCAATGTTACATGAAATGTTAAAGGGTATTCTGTAAGAACAAGAGAAAGAGGAGTGGAGGAGGAGAAGGGAGAAGAAGAGATTAAAAAAAATATTATGAACAATAAAATGGCAGTAAATACATATCTATAATTAATAAATTAAACTGATGAATAAAATAGAACCATTGGCATGGAAACATGGAACAACTGAAAAATCTCAGAGGCAAGTGGGTAGTGGGGGTGGGAAGAGATTAACCAAAGATCTTATATGCTTATATGCATTACCTTTGGACACAGACAATAGGATAGAGAAGGCCTGGGGCAGGGTGGGAAGGGGAGGGCAGTGGGGGAGGGGGAAAGAGGGACATCTGTAATACTCTCAACAGTAAAGATTTTTAAAAATAAAATAAAAATGTAATTACATTTCTCTTAAACTTACTTAGTTTTGTAAGTTGTAAAGAATAAGCTTTTCATTTTCTTGAAGCCCCCTCTTGAAGATGGCAAAGATTGGCTTAAACAAATGAGTTTAATATTTAAATATTAAGCATTATATTTGTTTCAGCCATCATTGGATGAAACAAAATAGTTTAATATTTAGATAGGAAACATATCAAACCTTTTTGATTCATCCCTCTTTCGCTGAAACAAAAAAAAAAAATCTGTTTTAAATATTAAATGTTTTGTTTCAGCCACAATTGACCAAAAAGTATTAAAATTTTAATAGTGAGCTGTTTTGTTTCAGCCAATATTTGCATCTTGAAGAGGGGTCTGAAACAAACAATTAAAATTAAAAGCTTAATATTTAAAATTTATGAAACTAAGTTTAAAAGAAATGAAAACTTTCAAATTATGTTTTCTAAATCAGTAGCATTTATACTTCTGTAAGTGCCAAAGCTTAAACTGCACTAAGACTTTATACCTTGTATTTTTATAGAAATGTCGTCGTCTTTTAAAAACAGTTTTCTGAGGTGGAGATCCAAGGCGATGGCCCAGTTGGTAGAAATTACCTCACCTTTTCCCAGGAGCAAACTGGAATTACAATTAAAATATACAGCAGCAATTTTAAACCATTTTCATTTCATGGAACACATAAACTAATTACAAAAATTCTGCGGCACATGAAAAAATATATTTTCTGCCTATCTGACAAAAATCATAGATATAATCTTTATTCATTCACCCCAAACGGCTATTGGTCTGTTGGCTGTTGCCATTTTTTATTTGACAATCTAAGGGGAAAGAAGCCACTGCTCCTGACTAAACAGTCAGGTGTGGCATGTTTTAAAATTGTTTGCAGCACACCGGTTGAAAATAATTGACCTAGAAGAAAATTTAAGAACATATTAAACACACACACACACACAGATATCCAGCACCAATAATATGAAATTCACAATATATTTCATCCAATAATAAAAAAAAATACCAGGCAGGGAGCAGGAGCAAGGTAGAGGGGATCAATGGAAGAAAAATGGGGACGTCTGTGATATTTTCAACAATAAAGATAAATTTTGAAGAATAAGCATCATGTTTATTTTGAAAGGAAGAAAGAAAGGGAAAGAAAAAAGGCAAAGAAAAAAGAAACTTATCAGACACATAAAGGAGCACGGAAAATATTATCTATAATGAGAAGAAAAATCAACCAATTGAACATGACCCAGAAATAAGATGACAGCACACAGAGACATTAAAAGAGTTATAACCATATAAGAAAGTATGGACATGTTAAGGTGGGACAGGGAAGGAATAAAAAGACGTAAATCAAACTCCCAGAAATGAAAGAACACTTGAGATGAAAACACTGAATGGGATTAACAGTCGACTAAATAACATAGAAAGAAAAGATTAGTGAACTTAAATACATAACAGAAAACAATACAAAATAAGAGAGAAGACAAAAAGTAACAGTATCAGTGAGCTATGGGCCAACTTAGAGCATCCCAACATTATGTACAGTATATATATATGTATGTATATGTGTGTGTGTATATATGTATGTATATGTGTGTGTATATATATACATATATACACATATATATACGTATATACATATATGTATACACATATATGTATATTAGAGGCCCAGTGCACAAATTCCTGCACGGGTGGGGTCCGGTTGGCCCGCCCCGATGGGGGCCCATGGGAGTCATTGGGAGGGAGGGGCAGTGGGAGATTGGTTGGCCCTACCCCCGTTGGGGGGGCTGATCAGAGGTGTGGCCAGCGGGGGGCCGAGGGCAGTTGGCTGGCCAGCCCCACCCCCAATCAGGATTGGGGCTGCCAATCGGGGGCTGAGGAGCTGGGCCAGCCGGGGAAGGGGCTACGGGCGGTTGTGGAGGACCAATGGGGCCCCAGTTGGGCCAGGTGGCTGCCGCAGTAGGCATTATAGTGACTGGTCATTCTGCCGTTCGATCACTGGGCTTTTTATATAAAGATATAGATATAGATATGTCATTGGAATCCCCAATGCAGGGTGGAGGAGGAGGAAATGGTGATACAAAATATTTTTCAAAATATTAACCAAAATGAAGACACTGGAGCAACACCTATAAAAGGCTGAAGGAAAAATATTGTCAACACAGAAATCTTTTAATGATACAGACTTTTGCTGTTATATAAAACCTGAGAATATTCCTCCCCTGCAAAGCTGCACTACAAAATTGTGAAAAGAAGCCCCTCCCACAGAAGAATGATGGGACCCAAGGAAATCTGATACTACTAGAGAGAACGAAGGTCTCTAGAAACAATAACTAGATGGGTAAATATAAAATCATTTTCTCGTTTTTCAAATGGCACTAAAATAAAAATTAAAAAAGGTTCCCTTTATCCGCATCCTAGTCAATACTTGCATGATAAAAAGTTCTGGAAATGGATAGTGGTAATGGTTACACAGTATTATAAATATATTTACTGCCACTGAATTTTACACTTAACAAGGATTAAGTGGTAACTCTTTTTTAATTTTATTGTTGACACTTTTATACCTATCCCCATTCTCCTCCTCTTTGCCCACCTCCACCTCCACCTATCCCCAGCCTCCATTCCTTCTGGCCAACTCCACACTGTTGTCTGTGTCATGGGTTATGTATATACTAGAGGCCCAGTGCACAAAATTCGTGCACTCAGGAGGGGTGGGTCCTTCAGCTTGGCCTGTGCCCTCAGAGAATGTCTGACTGATGGCTTAGGCCCGCTCCTTGGGGAGCGGGCCTAAGCCATCATTTGGACATCCTTAGCGCTGCCTTGGAGGCAGGAGAGGCTCCTGCCACCACCGCTGTGCTTGCCAGCTTTGAGCCCAGCTTCTGGCCGAGCAGTGCTCCCCTGTGGGAGGGCACTGACCACCAGGGGGCAGCTACTGCATTGAGCATCTACCCCCTGGTGGTCAGTGCATGTCATAGCAACTGGCCGACCAGTCGACTTCCCCCTGGTGGTCAGTGCACATCATCGCGAGCAGTTGAGCAGCCTTAGCATATTACACTTTGATTGGTTGAATGGCCAACTGGACGACCAGACACGTAACATATTAGGCTTTTATTATATTATATAGGACTAGAGGCCCGGTGTATGAAATTCATGCACTGGAGGGTGGGTGTTCCTCAGCCCAGCTTGCACTCCTCTCCAATCTGGGACTCCTCGGTGGATGTCCAACTGCAGGCAGTCGAACATCCCTCTCACAATCTGGGACTGCTGGCTCCTAACCACTCGCCTGCCTGCCTGCCTGATTGCCCCTAACTGCTACTGCCTGACAGCCTGATCTCCCCATAACCACTTTCCTGCAGCCTGACTGATGCCTAACTGCTCTGCTGCCGGCCCAATTGCCCCAACTGCCCTCCCCTGCCAGCTCGATCACCCCCACCTGCCCTCCCCTGCAGGCACAATCGCCCCCAACTGCCCTCCCCTGTTGGCCTGGTTGCCCCTAAGCACGTACCACGTGCCCTATAGTTTCCCTAAACTGTCCTCCCCTGCAGGCCTGGTCTCCCCCAATAGCCCTCCCCTGCCAGCCATCTTGTGACAAGGTGGGGGTGATCATCTTGTGGTGGCCATTTTGTAATGATGTGGGGGTGGCCATCTTGTGATGATGTGAGGGCACAAGGGTTACCTAGGCTTTTATTAGTATAGATGTTCTTTGGTTAATACCTTCCCCTTCTTTCATCCAGTCCCACCTCCCCCAATCCCTCTGCCAGCTGTTGGTCTGTTACCTGTACCCATGCCTCTGTTTCTATTTCGTTCATCAGTTCATTTTGTTCATTAGATTCCACATATATGTGAGATCATATGGTATTCGTCTTTCTCTAACTGGCTTATTTCACCTAGCATCCTAATCTCCAGGTCCACCCATGCTGTCACAAAAGGTAAGACATCCTTCTTTTTATGGCCATGTATATCCCATTGTGTAAAGGTACCAAAACATTTTTTATCCACTCCTCTACTGATGGGCACCTGGGCTGTTCCCACATCTTGGCTGTAGTAAACATCGCTGCTGTGAACAGAGGGTGCACGTATTCTTTCCAAGTGGTGTTTCAGGATTCTTAGGATATCTTCCCACAAGTGGGATCACTGTGTCAAAAGGTAGTTCCATTTTTAAGTTTTGGAGGACACTCCATATGTTTTCCACAGTGACTGCATCAGTCTACATTTCCTCCAACAGTTCACAAGGGTTCCCTCTTATCCACATCCTCACCAACACTTGTTTATTGATTTACTGATGATAGCCATCTGGCAGGTGTAATGTTGTACATCCTTGTGGTTTTAATTTGCATCTCTCTGGTAATTAGTGACTTGGAGTATTTTTTCATATATCTATTAGACATCTGTATGTCTTTTTGAAGAAGTGTCTCTGCAGGTGTTTTCCCATTTTTAAATTGAGTTGTCTGTCTTCCCGGTGTTGAGTTGCATGAATTCTTTATATTTTGGAAATTAACCCCATATCAGATACTGTATTGGCAAATACATTCTTTCATGCAGTGGGTTCACTTTTCATTTTGTTGATGGTTTCTTTTTCTGTGCCAAAGTTTTTTAGTCTGATGTTCCATTTGTTTATTTTTTCCTTTGTTTCCCTGGCCTTAGGAGCTATATCGGCAAAAATATTGGTACAAAAGATGTCTCAGATTTTACTGTCTATGTAACAGGATTTTTATGGTTTTGTAACTTACATTTAAGTCTTTTATCCATTTTGAGTTTATTCTTGTGTTGGTGTAAGTTAGTGGTCTAGTTTTATGTTGTGTTGTGTTTTGTTTTGTTTTGTTTTGTCTGTATCTGTGCAATATTCCCAACACTAATTATTGAAGACACTCTTTTTACTCAATTGTATGCTCTTTCCTCCGCTGTCAAATACTAATTGCCCATTAAAGCTTGGGCACCCTGTTCTGTTCCATTCATCTGTATGACTGTTCTTGTGCCAATACTAGGCTGTTTTGTTTACAGTTGCTTTGTAGTATGGTTTCATATCTGGTATTATGATCCCTCCATTTTTGTACTTCTCTCTCAAGGTTGTGGAGGCTATTTGGGGTCTTTTTCTGGTTCCAAATATAATTTTGGAATACTTGTTCTAGATCTGCAAAATGTGCCATTGATCTTTTAATAGGAATAGCACTAAATTTATAGATTCCTTTGGATACTGTGGACATTTTAATGATGTTAATTCTTCCAACCCATGAACGTGGTACGTGCTTCCACTTATTTGCATCTTCCTCTGTTTCTTTCTGCAGTGCCCTATAGTTTTCCAAGTGCAGGTCTTTTACCCGCTTGGTTAAATGTAATCCCAGGTACCTTATTTTCTTGTTGCAATAGTAAGTGGGATTGCTTTCCACGTTTCTCTTTATGACAGTTTATTATTGGTGTATGAAAATGCCACTGATTCTGAAGATTAATTTTGTATCCTGCTACTTTGCAGAATTTGTTAGTTAGATCTAGTAGCTTGGTGGTGGAGTCTTCAGTGTTTTCTAGCTACAGTACCATGTCACCTGTGAATAATGGCAGTTTTACTTCCTCTTTTCTAATTTGATGCATTTTATTTCTTCTTCTCCCGTGTATGCTGTGACTAGAACTTGCAATATTATGTTCAATGAGAGTGCTGAAAGCTCACATTCCTGTCTTGTTCTTGTTCTTAAGGCAAATGCTTGTGGTTTTTACCCATGAGTATGATGTTAGCTGTGTGTTTGTTACATATGGCCTTATTATATTGAAGTATGTTCCCTGTATTCCCACTTTGCTGAGAGTTTTTATCATAAGTGGGTACTAGGTTTTGTTAAATGCTTTTTCTGCATCTATTCATATTCTTATGTGGTTATTATCCTTCGTTTTGTTTATGTGGTGTATCACATTTATTAGTTTGTGGATATGGTACCACCCTTGAATCCCCAGAATAAATCCCAGTTGGTCATGGCATATGATATTTTTTTCTTTAACCCTTCCTCAAGTGTATATTTTTTTGTTGAAGAGAGAGAGAGAGAGAGAGAGAGAGAGAGAGAGAGAGAGAGAGAGAGAGAGAGAGAGAGAGAGAGAAACATTGATGTGAGACAGAAACAGGGATCAGTTGCCTCTTTTAGGAACCCCAACCAGGTACCAAACCCACAACCTGGATATGTGCCCTGACTGGGAATTGAACCAGTGACCCTTTGGTGCATAGGACAACCCTCCAACCAATGAGCCACACTGGCCAGTGATGTATTATTTTTTTAATGTATTGCTGGACCTGGTTTGTTAAGATTATATTAGACCTATGTTCTTTCTTTGTAGTGTCTTCATCTGGGTTTGGAATTAGAATAATGCTGGCCTCCTAGAATAGCTTGGGCATTTTCCCTCCTCTTAAATTTTTCAGAATAGTTTCAGGAGGGGTAAGTGTTAGTTCTTCTTTCAGTGTTTGGTACAATTCACCTATGGAGCCATCTAGTCCAGGACATTTACATGTTGGGAGTGTTTTTATTACTGCTTCAGTGTCACTGGTTGTAATCTGTCTATTCAGATTTTCTGAGTCATCCTGATTCAGTTTTGGAAGGTTGTATGTTTCTAGGAATTTATCCATTTCTTCCAGATTGGCCAATTTGTGGGCATATAGCTGTTCATAATATTTTCTTTCAATCCTTTGTATTTCTTTGGTGTCGGTTGTTATTTCTCCTATTTCATTACTTTTTTTAAAATTGATTTCAGAAAAGAAGGGAGAAAGAAAGAGAGAGAGAAATGATGAGAGAGAATCATTGATTGGTTGCCACTCTGGGGAATGAGCCTGCAACCGAGCATTTGCCCTGACCAGTAATCAAACCATGACCTCCTGGTTCCTGGGTCCACACACGACACTGAGCCATGCTGGCAGGCATCCTCTTCCATTTCTGATTTTGTTTATTTGGGTTCTCTCTCTTTTATTCTTGATGAGTTTGATTAAAGGTTTATCAATCTTGTTTATTTTTTTTTCAAAGAACCAGCTCTTGGTTTAATTAATCTTTCTTGTTACTTTTTTAGACTCTTTTTCATTTATTTCTCCCCTGATCTCTATTCCTTCCATCTACTCACTTTGGGTTTTGTTGTTATTTTATTTCCAGTTTTATTAAAGGGTAACTTTAGATTGTTTATTTGAGATGTTTGTTGTTTTCTGAGGTAGGCCTGCTTTCTCTATATCCCATAGATTATGGCTTGTTTTTCTGTTTGATTTTTTTTTTATAAATCTTTATTGTTCAGATTATTACAGGTGTTCCTCTTTTTTTTCCCCCCATAGCTCCCCTCCACCTGATTCCCCACCCCACCCCACCCCATGCCCTTAGCCCCCGCCACTATCTTCATCTATAGGTGTAAGATTTTTGTCCAATCTCTTCCCCCTGAGAATTGTCAGTACACTCCCTTTCTATGTACCTGATTCTATTATATTCACCATTCCATTCTGTTCTTCAGATTTTTTTATTCACTTGATTTTTAGATTCACTTGTTGGTAGGTATGTATTTGATGTCATTTTGTTGTTCATAATTTTTATCTTTACCTTTTTCTTCTTCTTTCTCTTCTTAAAGAATACCCTTCAGCATTTCATGTAATCCTGGTTTGGTGGTGATGAACTCCTTTAGCTTTTCTTGTCTGTGAAGCTCTTTATCTGACCTTCAACTCTGAATGATAGCTTTGCTGGGTAGGGTAATCTTGGTTGTAGGTTCTTGCTGTTCATCACTTTGAATATTTCTTGCCACTCCCTTCTGGCCTGCATAGTTTCTACTGAGAAATCAGCTGACAGTCGTATGGGTACTCCCTTGTAGGTAACTAACCATTTTTCTCTTGCTGCTTTCAAGATTCTCTCTTTGTCTTTTGCCCTTGGTATTTTAATTATGATGTGTTTTGGTGTGGTCCTCTTTGGATTCCTTTTGTTTGGGGTTCTGTGCGCTTTCTGGACTTGTAAGTCTATTTCTTTCACCAGGTAGGAAAAGTTTTCTGTCATCATTTCTTCTAATAGGTTTTCAGTATTTTGCTCTCTCTCTTCTTCTGGCACCCCAAAAATTCGGATGTTGGTACGCTTAAAGTTGTCCCAGAGGCTCCTTACACTATCTTCATATTTTTGGATTCTTTTTTCTTATTGTTTTTCTGCTTGGGTGTTTTTTGTTTCCTCATATTTCAGATCTTTGATTTGATTCTTGGGGTATGTTGATCTACAGTTGAGTTTCTTTATTTTAGACAGTGTATGCTTAATTTCTGACTGGTCCTTTTCCATTTTTCTGGCATTCTCATTAAGATCCTTAAAGGTCTCACTAAGTTCCTCAGAGGATTTTAGAAGATTCTTGAGTAACCTTATAAATGTGGTTCTGAACTCTGTGTCATCCAGTAGTTTGCTTTCCTCCATTTCTTTCATTCATGACATGTTTCTTTGTCTCCGCATTTTGGCTGCTTCCCTGTGTTGATGGAGTGGCTTTGTGTGGTAGGTGACCTATAGGAGCCAGTAGCTCAGCCTCCCCAATCACCTGAGGTGGACGCTCTTGGTACACCCCTTTGTGGGCTGAGTGCAAAGGGTTGGTGTAGTTAAGCCTTGATTGCTGTTGGTACACTGGGAGGAATTGACCTCCACGCCAATTGTCTGTGAGGATCCTCTGTGTCTATAATGGAAGAACTGCTGCACCGGAGACACGCTTATGGTGCAGGACTTGTTTCAGTGGGGCTTTGGTGCTCACTGAGTTTGCCTCTTGAATGTGTCACTTATGGATGTGAGGAGTTGAAATCTGGTTTCTCACACTGACCACTAGGTATACTGGCTTCTGGATCTCCAATGGGGTGCAGGTCAGCTACTGTCTGAGGCCACCCAGCAGGAGCTACAGCGAGAGCTATAGTTTTCTCCTCTTTGCTTGGGGTTTGGAGGTTTTGGAGCTGTCTGACCCGGGCTGCAAGTTTGCTAGGTTAAGCTGTGATAGGGCAGGCCATTCATATGCTAAAGCCACTGCTTGAAGCTTGGGTGGGTTTGTAGGTTGTGCGGGGCGGGGTCTCAGGGCGTCACTAGGCTAGGGCGTGGCAAACAGCGATGGCTGCCAGTTAGCTGCCTCTGCATCTCCGACCGCGTCCCCGCGTCCCGCACCCCAGCGCAGTAAACAATTATTCCTGCGTACAGCTCTGCAAGCAAGCCACCCTCATTTTCCAACCCGATGGCAGACAGTCCAGCTTCTCCCTGTAGGAGTTTGGGTCCCCCACGTCTCCCCAGAAACTGGATTTAAGAGTAATCGGGGGCTGGTCTCCCTTCGGGTTGAAAAAAGCAATGCCTGCCAGCAGCCCGGATCGCGCACCTCCGTACCTCAACTTTTCAGCGCTTGTGCACGTCTCAATGCTCTTTTCTCTTTCCTTCTAGTTGTAGAACTTCCACTCAGCCAGCTTCCCTGTTGTTCTGAGTGATAGACGTTTTGTCTTTTAGTTGTAGTTTTGAAATGGTTGTGCGAGGCAGTAGTGTAGGTGTTTACCTACGCTGCCATCTTGGATCCTCCGGTTCTCCGATTATGGCTTGTTGTGTGTTCATTTTCATTTGTTTCAAGGCAACTTTGGATTTCTCCCTTGATCTCATTGTTAACTCATTCATTGTTTACTAACATGTTATTTAACCTCCATGACTTTGTGTGCTTTTTACATTTTTTCCCTGTGGTCGCTTTCTTGTTTCATACAATTATGGTCAGAGAAGATATCTGATATAATCTTAACCTTCTTAAATTTATTAAGACTTGTTTTGTCTTCTATTCTAGAAAATGTTACATGTGCACTTGAAAAAAATGTTCTGCTGCTTTGGGATAAAATGCTCTGAAGCTATCAATTAACTCTATGTGGTCTAATGTGTCATTTAAGGCCATCAATTTGAAGTCACATAGCATGAATCCTCTGGATTCATTCTTTTTTATCAGTATTGCTTTGGTTATTCAGGAACTTTTTGTTCTATTTCTTTTAAAAATGACATTGGGATTTTAATGGGGATTGCATTAAATCTGTATATTGCTATAAGTAATATGGCCATTTTAACTATGTTAATACTTCAAAATCATGAATATGAATTATCTTCCCATTTTGTTGTGTCTTTTTTAATATTTTTAAATACTGCTTTGTAATTTTCATTTAATAACTGTCACATCCTTTGTTAAGTTTATTCTTAGGTATTTTATTCTTTTGCTTGCAATTGCAAAAGAATTGTTGTTTTGTGTTTTTATTTTTCATTTCTTTTCCTGAAGTTTCATTGTTAGTATACAGGAAAGCAGATACAGACAACAATATGGCTGTTACCAGAGGGAACAGAGTTGCAGTAGTAAAGGGGGTCAAACATATGTTGGTAAAAGGTGATTTGACTGTAGGTGCTGGGCACACAATGAAATATACAGATCATGTTTCATAGAGATGTACACTTAAAATCTATATAACCATATTTACCAATATCTCCCCAATAAATATAATAAAAAATAAATCCCTAGATAAAGCCTAAGGACATAATCAACCCTGTAAAAATATGTGCAAGCATATTTCCTACATAACTTTAAAAATTGAAGCGATCTAAACATGCAATATGAAATAAATGGTATATCCATGAAACAACTTAAATTTTAGGTACAATAAGTTTTAATCTTATGGGGAGATAATTATGCCAAATTTTATAAAATAAAGAGTACACTACATAGTATTTCTCTATAAATTTGCCTCCAGAAGAACACAGTGTACAGCTAGAACTGAAAGGGTATGTACTAAAATGTTAATCATCGTTCAGGGTAGTGAGACTATGAACATTTTTTCTTCCTTTTCATATTTCAGAATTTGTCTCAAATAAATAAAGAGGTGTTATTTTGAGGATGAGAAGAAAGGAAAAACTACAGAAACATTTCTGTGGAAAAATGTATTCATATAGCTGCTCATAAATCAACACAAAGTGTATGCATTTATGCTCTCAACTAAGTCCATCAGGTAGTTTTAAATATACTCTTATGAGAGTCAGATGATTCAGTTCCCATAATCCCGGCAGGTGATATATTCCAAAGTATAACAATCAAAAAACTTGAAACTTAACTGCAACTTTTTGGTTTCTATTTGAATCCATTATGAATTAGTGAGTTATACGAATACATCTATTTATATCACATTCTCACTCTCTTTTACTGAGCAACCAATTCCTTTCATCTTACCTTCTTGTGTTTTCTTATTTATTGTCTCTTGATTATTTTATTCTCTATCATCGCAAGTTCTTGGGGTGCTACTTTCCAATTTATTGTATCCTGACTGTGCCTCACAGTGGATCATTTCCTCATGCAGTCTATAGATTTAATTGTGAGCACATCTTTAGCAAGGTGCATTGGTTTTTTAGATGTTCCGTGTGTCTTGACTCATAAAAGTGTACCCTAGGGAGATTGTGTATTTGTTCTGTCAGAGCTCTTGGGAATTCCATGCCATTCAGGACCTATTTTTATACTAATATCTGGGCTTCAGAATTTCAAACCATGTGTATGACCAGTATTAGTTCAGATCTTATACCTTTGCGTGGGGTTTTAATTTCTCAGAGGAGTCCCCTTCTCATGCACAAAGCTCCTAAGGCGCAAACTAGTTTGAGACTATGGATGTGGTCTGTCTAGTGCTCTTGTCACAGAGGGGCCAGCTCTCTAGGAGGCTGGTCTTAGCCAGCTGTCTTAGTTCCGGCCACTTGCCTGGTGTGGGCCTTCATCAGGCCTCCATCCTTGTATGGATCCTAAAATTCCAGTCCATGGTCATTCATACCTCTGTCTGGCATCAGTGCACTCGGAAATTCTTGGCCATGATTTCTCAATGGCATAACTTTGTTTTTGAGTTCCATCTTCTGTTACGACCCCTAAATATTTCTTTTCAGAAAACAAACTTACTGCATTCTATACAGAATCCTGATGTTTAGAGTGGGAGCAGTTCTGCACAACTCTTTAAACATTTGGAGTGGGAAGCGTGGCCTCAGCTGCGTTTTGAATTCAAAAAGTTTCCTAAACAAGACTCGCCCAGACCATATTATTTGCACCATTGGTCTATTGCCATCTATTGTAAGGAGGTACACAGACATTAGCCATTAACAACTCTTAGAGCATCAATGTTTTTCAATTTTTTACCCTTTAAAGTAAATTCAAATCTCTTCCTATTTGATCAATGATTCACACTTTATGAAATTCTGTATGGTGGAAGTGTTCTAAATATGTCATCTTTCAGGTGTGGAGGTTGGAAAAAAAAAAGCTAGGACGTTACTCTGGACTGTAAGCATCACCCTCTTAGGTGTCATCTGAAGGCACCCTCCACAGCAAGTTATTATCAAATTAGTCTTTAAGAGTAATTACCGTGCTTTATAACAAGCAGAAAATGACATTTACTTTCTGTATCTTTTTCAAAATTTTCCTTTTCATTAATTCAAAAGTATAGTTTCTTCAAACACATAATTTCTAACTTACCTGAAATGGCTGCCTAATTACCATAAGAGGAAAATGAATTGGATCTCTTCCTCAGGACAAGTCCATTCCTAAGCGTAAACAAACAGCCCAATAAGCAAAACGGAAAGCTACCTTATGGGGCATTCCTTACCGTGCCTCTTCTCCATGCCAGTGGCCACTCCTGCTCCTGAGATCTCTGGCATTGGCACCATGTTCTCCATATCGGTAGGAGAAATATGAAGTGTGGAGGGGTTGGATACCAATAGGCACAACACGGGGGCAATACATTGGTAGGTTCTGATTTTTATCTACATCACTGAGATGCATTTTCTTCAATTATATGACACCTAAACAGAGTAATGGTAGGAATTATCTTTCAAAATCAAAATTTATTTCTGACTCTGTATGACATAATCAAGACTTTTGTAAGCTCTTTTTGTCATTTGTCACAGCACTGGCTTTAAGAGAGTTTTCTAAGGAAAGGGTAGGGAGTTATTGCTCATTTTACAGCAGAAGCTGCCCAGTATTACAGGCCCTCAGGTGTACGCAGGGCATACATGGAGCATCCAGGCTGGCACTGATCTGAGACCTTTCTTCATGCAAGTTTTCCCTTTTCATCAAGGATCTCAACTCAGTAATTATTTCTAAATAGTCCTTCTCTTTGCCCAGTAAGTGAGTCTAACCCTCTTTTTCCATTTCCTTCATGTCTCACCTCCACCACTAATGAAATTCCCACATGTATCACCATCCTTTTGGCATTGTTTCTATAAATGCTGACTCTGACTAATGTGTTGCTGATTAACAGCATGCTTGTGTAACATTCTTAGAAACTGCCCTGGCTGGTGCTGGTCAGTGGTTAGAGCATTGACCCTTGAGCCAAAGGGTCACGGGTTCATTTCCCAGTCAAGGGCAGGTAACAGGGTTGCAGATTTGATCCCTATGTCAATTGGGGTGTGTGCAGGAGGCAATAAATGTGTCCCTCTAAACTTGCTTTTTTTTTTCTTTCTCCCTCTCCTTCCTTCCTTTGTGCTCTTTATAAAAATAAATGGAAAAATATATCCGTGGGTGAGGATGAAAAAAAAAAATCCTAGGAACTAACTTCAGAAGATACAGACTGTGACCTTCAATCATCCCAGTTTTAGGCGTTTTGCTGACATTCAACTGCAGAACCAGGATGACCAAGACCAGGAGGACCAGGACCAGGAGGACCAAGACCAGGAGGACCAGGACCAGGAGGACCAGGACCAGGAGGACCAAGACCAGGAGGACCAGGACCAGGAGGACCGAGACCAGGAGGACCGAGACCAGGAGGACCAGGACCAGGAGGACCGAGACCAGGAGGACCGAGACCAGGAGGACGCACTCAAGGCCATCACTTGACCAGTTTCAGATGTATTGGAATGGACTGTGCAGGGCTGGATGCAGAGAACTTTTCAGTCCCCTCCCCTTGATATCTTTGTTTGCTTTCCCTCTCCTTCCTCATGCAATGCCCAGCCTGCACTGAGATGTTCGGATGGACTTTGTGACAAGAGCCTCCCCATCTTCTCGTCAAGCACTTGAATAAACCACCTTTCTTTTTTATCAACATCTGTCTCATGAGTTTGCTTTCATGGTCTCAGGCTCCTGAACTTGGGTTGTGGCTAAAAGTGGTAAATACATGATATGCTGAGCCAGCCAGGATACATGGACCTTGGTAAGTCCCAGTGGGCCCAGCCTGGGTCCCAGAGGGTTGTGGCAGGCTGACTGCATGGCAGGGATGGCAGGAACTTCCTGGCATCTGCCAAGAACTCTTCATGAAACTCATGGACGTCTTGCTCTCCCTCTCAAGGCATCAGCCACCTGAAACGCTTCACTGGTGAAAGGAAACGCATGTCGGGGAGTCAGTGACTCCAAAGCTGGGTAACGTCTGGTGTGCACACCAGCAGCCACTGCCCCGCAGTCTGGGATTCTTTGAATCCTTTTGGATTCCCTGGGAATCAATAGGCACTGCGTGGTGGCAGGCACGGCTCAGAGACTAAGAAAAATCCCAGTTCCCAGGTGTGGGATTTGGTCGGAGCACCCTTTTGGTTTTGATATTTGAATTTTGGTGTATTGTTTGCTTTTCTTCCTGCCTGCCTCTTGTGGGGTGTCTTACTAATTGTGTTCTTGATTTGAAATATTATTACTTGAAGAAACTTGCATAGGAACCATACTGCTATAGAGCTGCTTGCTCCTTCCTGTTTGTCTAGTTGTAATTTTGTGTGTAAACCTTGACTGTTAAACATGGGGGAGTCCACGGAGAGAACTGAGTGGCAGCCTCTTGGGTTTCATTCTGGCCACAAGTGGTCCACCTGTGGTTATGAGCCAATGGCCAAGAAAAGTAATGATTTTTTTATTCTAACACAGCTTGGCCCGGGTTTATTTTGGGGTTTGAAAATCAATGGCAGAACTCCTATTTGACCCAGCGATCCCACTTCTAAGAATATATCCGAAGAAACTAGAAACACCAATCAGAAAGGATATATGCACCCCTATGTTCATAGCAGCACAATTCACCATAGCTAAGATTTGGAAACAGCCTAAATGCCCATCAACAGATGAGTGGATTAAAAAATTGTGGTATATCTACACAATGAAATACTATGCTGCGGTAAAAAAGGAGTTTCTACCATTTGCAACAACATGGATGGAGATGGAGAATATTATGTTAAGTGAAATAAGCCAGGCAGAGGAAGATAAATATCACATGATCTCACTCGTTTGTGGAATATAATAAACGGCATAGACTGATGAACAAGAGCAGATCCATAGGCTGAGAAACATCAATCAAAACGTCATACCTCAGGGAAGGTAGGGGAGGGTGGGGTTAAGGTGGAGAGATCAACCAAGGGACTTGTGTGCATGCATATGAACCTAATCAATGGACACAGACAACAATGGCGTGGGGCATAAGTGGGGGGTGGGGGGTTATGGGGGAATAAGGACACATATGTAAAAAATAAAAATTAAAAAAAATTTTAAAGTATAAAATAAAAATAAAATATTAAATCAATCCACAGTAGTGGTCACCATAACCTTAAGAGAAATTGTTTCATATGACAAAGATTTTTAAATGAAACTCTGTTAAAAATCAAAGGGGGGGATAGTAGGGTAATATCATGTAAGAAGAAATATCCTATAAGTAAATTACATCTAGAAAATTTTTACTTTAATAGCCTGAAAATTATTTGGAAGGAAACAAAGAGAAGTTTCCTTCAAAAGTCATAAGGATTGTAATTGAAAGTCAATATATTTGGCCTCTTGAATTAAAGTAAGTAATTTGTGTTTTTGCCTCCCTGACAAAGTTTATATAAAGTTACAAAAAGAAATTGACCGCCAGTTTGAAATGGAATTGCCATGGCCTGGAGCAAAGAGTATCCTCACATGATATTATTCTACAATGTCATTATAATTTTAGATATTTTATAATAGCATATTGTACAATTATCACAAACAAACTTACAAACTAATTCTTTGAATGTTTGGCAGCAATTTAAGAAAAGGACATGAAAGGATTTAATCCCTTTCAGAAGGAATTAAGGCACTGGGAAGGCACTTGAGCATCCTATATGGCCCCTCTTGCCTTTTGTGCCAAGAGGGACCCTCATCTCACAATCCAATTACCCTCAGCTGTTGCCTGAGCTTTCTGTTCATACTGAGCTTGAAGCCTCGTGGTGGCTGGTACCATGGATCTGACTCTCGCCCAATGTTTGAGCTGGACCCTCACTGGAGAAGAAACCCGGGTTCCCCGAGATATGTGACCCGCCAGCAGGCCAGGGGATCCCAAGGTAGGTGCTGGGCGTGGAGGCCATGGGGGCATAGGCTACCAAGGAGACAGAACTAAACCTCACATCACCCTGCTTGGCCCCGGAGGATGACTGGTTAGCCAGAGACAGGTAATATTCCTCAGGGAAGGAACAACCTAAGATAGGCACAGTCACAGAGGGGCCATCAGGACAGAACTTGGGGGTCAACAGAGGTGGGACGCAGACCCTCAACCCCCCAACCCTGAAGGGGTCTGAACCCTCACCCCTTCTGAGGGAGGTCTCCTGCCCCCATGGCTGCTTTGCTTCCCACACCCAGCTCAGATTGGGACACAGGTGACAGACAGAGACTTGGCCAGCAGCAGCTGCCCTATATCTAAATTCAGCCTAGAATCAGGAATGCTCAGGGCCTACTCAAGAATGCAAATAATACTTTCCACTAATATTTACAGGGTAAACTAAGATTGTTGGTAGAGTATTACATTTGACAGTAAAATAGTAATCAAGTTTTCAGATTAATTTAAATAAGCTAATTGAAATAAGTGAATATTCAAGTAAATTTAATTGTACTGGACAAAAAGCTGTTCCTAAAGTAATAACTAAAATTTCTATTGGTAGTTCATGTCATGGTAAAATTCCTGAACATGCAATGAACCTAAAGCAGTCATATTTTTGGGCAAAAAATTAAAATAAAATTTAAAGTTATCAAGACTGAATTATAAAATTTACAAAAGCCTCCATTAATCAAAAAAAAAGGGGGGATAGTAGGGTAATATCATGTAAGGAGAAATATCCTATAAGTAAATTACATCTAGAAAATTTTTACTTTACAAAATTAATTTTCATTTGTAATGCTAATTGCAAGACACCCATGAAAAACACACATGGTGTCTAAATAAGACAAAGGAAAATAGTTTGGGCAAAAATAAAAAGGATCCCAAATCAATTATATAGAAAAGATTCCTTTATTAACTTGTGGTCGAGAATATGTTTGTATATTTTCAGAAAACAACTCCAAGATCATGTGGACTCCTGCAACAGAGGAGAATTGACAGGTCTGCTCCAACCACGAAGACAAGAGGAGAAACAGTCCAGAGATGGAAGACGCTGACAACGCCTTGCCACGCTAGCAGTCAGCAGCTGTGCATCGCTGCAGGTTGTCTAGGACCAAACCAGAGAGGGTTGGACCTGCATTGCCACCATGTGCCCACCATCCAGATATCATTGCTGACATGTACACATAAGGAATTGTTTGACATTGAAACGGGGACTCAGAACTGTTGGACATTGAAATTGGGACTCAAACATTTTTTTTGGTTTTGTTATTATGTTTATTTCTGCTCTGCAGAGGCAAGATTTTCTAAAGGAAAGAAATGGGGGGGGGAGGGAATAGATACAGAGGCAAAGAAGCATTGAACAGACTGTCAAACTAGTGGGAAGGCAGGGGAGATTGTGCAGGGGGGTCTGTAAGAAATCAACCAAAGGACTTGTAGGCATGCATATAAGCATAACCAATGGATACAAGACACTGAACCTCACATCACCAGGTGAAGGCATGTACGGGGTGGGGGGGTGGGGTGGGGAGGGGAGACCGGGTGGAGGTCAATGGGGGGAAAAAAGGAGACATATGTACTACTATTTGTAATACTTCAAACAATAAAAATAAAAAATCAATGGCCCCTAAATAGTTGTTCAAACTACTATACTATGTTGCAGTTGAAGTTGCTTTGCCAGAGGCCTCCTAAATGTGATATGGTCTGTTGTATGCAAGCTTTCATGTTGTTACCTCTTAAGAATTCTGCTCAGAAAGATGGAGATTAGTGGTTCAAAGTGGGTGGAAAGTACTTACTTCCCTCCCAGACAGTAAAACTCACAAAGAAAAGTGTGAGGAAGTCTTTTAAACACTCTAAATCTTCCTCCTTCAGGCACAGGAGCTGCATCAGTCCAGGGAACAATGGGGAAATTAATGCCACCGCCAAACCCTCATGCCTGCTGTGCATGCAGCTGGAGTGACTGCCCCACCCCCTGAATGTGAAGGGAATAAAATGGTACTTTTAAATGCAAGCTGCAGGGCCTGATATCCTCAACATGCAATGTTTCCCATCTTCCTGCCTTTTCCCATCTTCCTAGACGTTGTCAAGGTCATGTTATCTCTGTTATGCCTCTTTAAATATGTGAGTGTATCTGTCAGTGAAAAAAACCTGTTTCTGAAAATTATGAAATGTATTGTTTTTAGTTGTCACTAAAAATGAAAATGTCTAAGAACTTAGAATTCTAATTAAGTTGTAAAAATGTATATGCTTTTGATAATAAAAATATAAGTTATGGCAATATTTTTAATAGGAAGAAAATAAAATGTTTTTAAGTTAGTTATTTCTGAACGAGTTAAGAAGAAACAAACGGAAAATAACTAAGAGAGACACAGAGGTTTCGTCCAAGTTGCGTAGGTTCTTTTCGAGTTGAGGAAGGATTGTGTAGAGGTAAGAAGCAAATAGAGAAAGAATAGGGGAAGTTAAAAATGAAAAAGAATTTAAAAGGGTACATACATTTTACAGGTAGAAAGGACAATGAAGGAGGAATACTCTTGAAGAGAAATGGAAATGGGGGAAAATAAGAAACAACAAAAAAAGGTACTTAGATAGTAAAACTGAGTGGTAATTTTAATGACAAATGAAAAGACCAGGAAGCTCCCATTAATTTTTCAAAACCAATTGTAATTTCCCCATTGGAAACCCAGATACAGCTGACAATCAGGAACTAATTAATTGCTTTCTTAGTCTGTTATACTTTCATTTCTAATTCTAAATGTTATCTTAAAATGTTGTTGCAAAAAAAGCAAATTCCTTTGTCAATTGCATTATAATCAAATCTATAACCATGGCATTTTAAGTATTTTTTGCCATTTATAAACAGTTTTTATTTAACTCATGCATTTGCAAAAATGTTAAATCTTTTGACTTATTCTAAATATGAATTTCTAAGAATCAATTTTAAGATCATACCATTAAAATAAATAAAGATTTCTAGAACTCTAAGAAGTAACTGGAGTCATAGAAATTGTCAAATAATCAAGATAAATAAGAATTGATTATGGGACTGAATAAACTGAAAATAATTATTGTTATGGCTTTTTAAAAATATTTCTAATTTTTAAAATTTTTTCTTTGTTTTCTTAGAGCAATTTGGTGAATTGTACCTTAATAAGCAATATTAAAACATTCGTATTTTTCTCCAAACTTGATCCCTCCAGAATTTAAAAATTCTTACTAAGTGACTATTCTTATTTTCATGGCAATATGTTCATTTGCATGAATGCAGTAAGAATTTGATTCCTTCATAACAGACCAATTGTAGTTTTATTAACCAAGACTTGGACTGGAATGTTATGTTTGCAAAAGTCATGTCTAGACTCTAATTGTCAGCAAAAAACTTTAAAGAATAAAAATTGACTTTAAAGCCAAGAAAAGTCACTTGGAAAAATGCCCTGGTAACTTTCCTGGGAAATGACAAGGAAAGAACCTGAAGACATTTTGGTGAACTTGAAAACATGAGGAGTTTACCCAAACCTGTAGGTAATCTACAGGCAAAGCCTGATGGTAACTGGGTGGCTTGGCTTTTTGCCCTGAGAGGAACAGCAAGAACCTACAACCAAGATTACTCTACCCAGCAAAGCTATCATTCAGAGTTGAAGATCAGATAAAGAGCTTCACAGACAAGAAAAAGCTAAAGGAGTTCATCACCACCAAACCAGGATTACATGAAATGTTGCAAGATATTCTTTAAGAAGAGGAAGAAGAAAAAGGTAAAGATAAAAATTATGAACAACAAAAGGACATCAAATACATACCTACCAACAAGTGAATCTAAAAATCAAGTGAATAAAAAATCTGAAGAACAGAATGGACTGGTGAATATAATAGAATCAGGGACATAGAAAGGGAGTGGACTGACGATTCTCAGGGGAAGCAGGTGTGAGGGGTGGGGGAAGAGATTGGACAAAAATCTTACTCCTATGGAGGAAGCCAGTGGCGGGGGGTAAGGGCATGGGGTGGGGTGGGGAATCAGGTGGAGGGGAGCTATGGGAGAGAAAAAAAAAAAGAGGAACACCTGTAATAATCTGAACAATAAAGATTTATTTTAAAAAAATTCAATCTGAATATTTCTAGTAAAATTATAGCAAAAGAGATTTTTAAAAGCCTATATAATGAATTGTTCTTCCTATTTTGTTTATGCATATAATAAAGCTACATTGAAACGGGACTTAATACACTAAATGAATTGGTTTTAATTTGTTTAATGAAAATAAGAATAATTGTTTGAAAAATAAGTTTCAATAAATCTATAACACAATCTATATTTACAAAAGCCTAATTGACCGTCACAACCAAAAAACCGAATGGACGACCCAACAGACTGCGTGGGGCAACCAGGCTGGAAGGGGGGCTAATGAGGGACGACCAAACGACTGAGCAGTGAACTGCGTGGGGCAACCAGGCTGGCAAGGGGAGCAGTTAGGGGTAATCAGGCCAGCAGGGGTGGCAGTGAGGGGCAACCAGGCTGGCAGAGAGGCAGTGAGGGATGACCAGACTGGTGGGCGGGCAGTTTGGGGCGACCAGGCTGGCAGGGGGGCAGTTGGGGATGACCAGGCCATCATGGGGGACAGTTAGGGGTGATCAGGCAGGAGGGCAGGTGAGCAGTTAGGAGCCAGTGGTTCCGGATTGTGAGAGGGAAGTCTGACTTCTGGAAGTCGGACATCCCCCGAGGGGTCCCAGATTGGAGAGGGTGCAGGCTGGGCTGAGGGGACCCCTCCCCCCATGCACGAATTTCTTGCACCGGGCCTCTAGTCATAGATATTAGACTCTAATTCAGTTAATTGTCAGTAAAATGTTATTTTTTGCTTATAACCTAGACTAGATACTACATTTTTCTAGTTTTCTGAAATATTTTGGATACAATGCTCTAACTTCCATGGAAATGAAAGAAAACTTATTGTGGTGAATTGTAATTCATCCCACCATTATTTTGACATTGTTTCTATAAATGCTGACTCTGACTAATATGTGGTATTCAGATAAGTACCATGTTTGCATGAGAAACCTAGGAGCTAACTTCAGAAGATACAGACTCTGACCTTCAGTCATCCCAGTTCCAGGAGATTTGTTGATCTTCAGCCATAGAACAGGATGATGTAGAACCAAGATGACCAAGACCAGGATGACACATACCAGCCCATCACTTGTTCTGTTTCTAAGATCCTTATCGGAATGGACTGTGCTGGCCTGCACATAGAGAACTTTCAACCCCCTCACCTTGATATCTTTGTCCTGTTTGCCTTCTCCCTCCTTATGAAATCCATGCCTGCACTGAGACGTTAAGATGTGCTTTGCAACAAGAGTCCTCCATCTTCTCAAGTGTCTGGCACTTGAATAAACCACTTTCCTTTTTCATCAATATCTGTCTCACGAGTTTGACTTTCATGGTGGCAGGCAGCTGAAGGTGAGTTTCAGTTACATTATTAACCATAAATCTTCTCCCTGTTATTCATAAAATAAGTCTACCTAGGTTTCACATGAGCCAACTGCACACTTGGCTTGTGTTGACCCTTGGCCACAATCTTTTAAGTCATAACAGATGAACCAGTGTGATCCACGCAGGACTGTGACAAATCTTTAGAAAGTCAAACATGACTTGGTTTATCTCTTGTGATGGGAAAGGAACATATAAAAGGCATCTGAATTTATTACATTGGAATAGCTATAATATAACTACTAACATATGGGGCTTTTCTCACAGTCTAAAACAGCTTTACTGCATGTTGGCCCCTGTCATTTACTGCTTCCTATGTCTATAACAATGGAAAAGGGCATGCTTTGCTCTGACTGGCGGATTTGGAGTTCTGGTTTATTTGATCACAAATGTACCCTAGAGGCATGGCACTTCAATGGATCATCACAGTTGTTTGAGAGTACATTTAAAAAATAATTAGAGTGCACTTTGGACATCGAGCTGCTTCCCTAAATTCGATGTCCTAATTTTGTTATTATTTTAGATCAAAACTTTGCTTGAGTTTTGATTTTACTCTGTAACTCTACAAAAGTTACACAGGTAAGTCAAAAGGGCTAGCTAGGTAATTAACAGCAACAAAGTGTCTACCTGTTTCTCCAGCGCAAAGAGAAGGCTCTGTCCAGGATCACACTTCTGTGTGTGAAGAGCAGTGAACAACAGCAAGGAGATGAAAGCTAAGGGGGCACGCGGGAGCACAAGGCTATATGATACAAAGAGGAAAATACTTGTGGCAGCAACAAGGTGGCCAGAGGAGAGAGGACTGGACCTCGGCTCTGCCCCATGCAAACAGTGGTGCAGCAGCCGTCCAAAGAGAACATGAAACTAGATCTCCAGGGTCATGCCACCAAGGAGAGGCTGGCATGCAAGGCTGGTAGAGATGATCTGGGATAGACTCAAGGGGAGAACAACTGCACTTGGCAGAAAAATTAACAGTGAGTGAGATTGTTGATTGATTTGCAGTATTTCACCATTGTAATAATTCTGTTTTAAATCCCCCACCCCACCGCTTTTAAAATAAAAGCATTGATTGAGGTAGGACAATGCTTGTTGTGAGTAAAGGTAAGAAATTTAGAGTTTGGGGCTAATTGTTTCTTATTCAGGAATCTCATAACAATTTTGAGTCGACACAGAGTAGAGAGATGAGAAGCATTAAACTTGAAAATGATGATGAGATCAAGAGATAAGACACTGAACACCCTTCAAATGGTGTTTCTCCTGGCATTTGAACCTTTTAAAATCTCACTATACTGAGACAATCCTCAAAAAAACACACAACTATTTTACTTTCAATGACTGACAGATGGCTATGAATTCCTCAAATGCACCATGTGATGGTTAATTTTATACATCAACTTACCTGTGTCTAGGAATAACCAGGTAGCTGGTAAAACATTATTTCTAGATGTGTCTGTGAGGGTGTCTCAGAAAAACATTAGCTTTACTTTAGTTACCTAAGGAAAGAAGGCCCACCTCCAGAAATGTGGGCGGGCATCCTGCAATCCATTGAGAATCTGAATAGAATGAAAAGGAAGAGGGAGGGCAAGTACTTGGCTCTCTCTTCTTGAGCTGGGACGTTCATTTCTCTTGCTTTCAGACTTCAGAGCTCCTGGTTCTTGGGCTTTGGAAACCCAGGACTTTCACCAGCCCCATCCAACCCCAATTCCCTCCCAGGGTATTCTCCAAGTAGACCCGATGCCCTGACTGGGAATTCTGGTAAGCCTCAAGGCAGCCCCAGGGTGGGGAGGGAATGTCTTGATGCCTCATCCCAGAGACACATGCACACAGGAGCTTGTATGATAACAACAGTTGGCCAACCCATGTCACGGACTTTGAGGCACAGTGGGGAGAAAGCAAGATCCCTGGGGAAGGAGAGGAGGTGGCTCAGCCCAGCACTTGTCTCCCCAGATTTCCCCGTTTGGGCCATCATCCTCTTCTGCTTGGCAGGACTCTTGGTAGTCACCACGTGCCTGATCTGCTGTTTCCCGGTAAGCGAGGAAGTGGTGCTTGTCTTCTTGCTATTGGGTTGTAAGAGTGTTTTATATGCAGTCATGCATCGCATAGCAACATGTTGGTCAAGGATGGGCCACATATATGATGGTTATAATGGAGCTGAAAAATTGCTACCAGCTAGTGACATCATAGCCTTAATAAGGTTCTGGCAAAGTACATTACTCTAGTGTTTGAGGCAAACACACCTACTGCGTTTCCAATTGAATCAAAGTATAAATTGTGTATAGGCCATAATACTTGATAATGATAATAAAGGACAATGTTACTGGTTAGGTTTTTACTATATCATACTTTTTATTATTATTTTAGAGTGAACTTTTCTACTTACAAAAATGTTGGCTGTAAAACAGTATGGTGTGTTACACCAGCAGCAGTCTCATACATCTCATGTTTACTGCATCTCGTGATTGCATTATTTTTGCTTGTGCTTGATTTAACTGTGTGTTGTTTTATAAAGTAACATGCTGTGTGGGCAATCCCCTAAGGGCACCTTTCTCAGGTCATACCCCTGTTGTTACGTGGTATATGACAATATTAGAAATACAAGTCCTGTGATGGACGCATGTTTGCAAATATTTTTCCCAGTCTGTGTGAGACTTGCCTATTTCTTTTCTTAACAACAGTAGTCCTCAGGAAAATGTAACTGAAAATCTCAAATCTATCATGGTGGTAGAGTGACCACTACATGTGAGAATGGCTAAAATAGTATATAGACTGACCATAACAAGTGTTGGTGAGTATGTGCAGCAGCTGGAACTCTCATGTCGTGCTTATAAAAAGTAGCTTAGTGATGTTGCTTCTGTAAGTTGCATACACCTACACAGCCATCCCACTCCTAGCAATTTATCGCAGGAAAGTAAAACATACAAACAGATTTGTACACAGATGCCCATTAGAGATTTGTATGTACTAGCTCCCAAAGGGAAAACAACCAAGATGTCCACCAACAGGTGAAGGATAAACAAACCGTGACACATCCCACAATGTGATTTTCCTCCACAACAAAAAGGAAAGAATTAATAATACATGCAATGACATGTATAAATCTCAAATAGTTATGCTCAGTGAAAGAAGTTAGGTAAAGAAGCTACTGTATGATCTCATTTAGAAACAACCTTTACAAAATACTAATGCATAAGGACAGAAATCAGGTCACCAGTTGCCTGGGAATAAGAATGTGTCTGCAAATGGTAGGTAAAGAGGAATTACAGAGAAGCCTGAGGACACTTTTGGGGTGATGGGTATACCTTATCTTGATTGTGGTGATAGTTCAATACGTTATAATTTAAAATTATCAGATCATTCACATTAAATGTATGCAGTTGATTGTATATCAATTATACCTCAATTAAGCTACAGTGTGGGAAGAAGGAGAAAGGGAAGGAGGAGGATTATAAATGGATACTAGAGGGAAAATGGTAGAACAAATGAGAGTGAAAAGGGGGCGAGACAAACAGAAGGAGATAACAGCGGGGAAAAGGGAAAGGGAAAAAAGACTGATGGAGGAAATTAAATTTAAAAAGGAGAGGAAGCCTGGCTGGTGTGGCTCAGTGGTTGAGGTTCGACCTATGAACCAGGAGGTCATGATTTGAATCCTGTCAGGGCACATGCCTCAGTTGCAGGCTTAGTTCCCAGTAGGGGGCATGCATGAGGCAGCAGATCAATGATTCTCTCTCATCATCAATGTTTCTATCGCTCTATCTCTCTCCCTTCGTCTCCCTGAAATCAATTTTTTTAGAAATGTTTAAAGCAGAGGGACACATCTGCTCTGTGGCTTTGGCCATCTTCTTCCCTAGTATTCTCTCATACTTGGAAAGCCAGACAGTCCATTCTGAGTCCCCGTCATCACCTTCATAAGTCACCGTGTGCCTGCAGAAGAAAGAGGGAGATTTTGAGATTCAGCAATGATGACTGGTACCTGCCACACCTAGACCTGAGGAAGCTGCAATGACTAGATCTGCCTGAGGCCCCTGTTCCCATCCAGGACCCAAAGGAGCTTGGCTGGACCAGAAATCAACCACCCTGATCTGTCACATTCTCTGGGACCTTCTTAACATGGCCCCTTTCTGGTTCGCAGGAAACTAAGATAAAATTCTTCCCCTTCATTAAGTCCTGAAGGCAACTGGTAGTTCCGGCTTGTCTTGTGGTTTCATATGCCTTTATCCCTCAGGAACTCCAGAGTTGGTAAACTGGAGCAGAAATTGCCACAGTATAAAATCATACTCTTCAGCGCAAGGTTTCCCTTCTTAGGAAACTTTGCAGCACACCTCCCCTGACCTGTGTCAGCAACCACACGTATCTCTGTGCCTCCATTTTCCCACCCCCAAAGCCCAGGCATCTCAAGTGCCCTTTGCACTACTGCATTCCCTGAAGTTCAGACTCACCAGGACTTCCAGATTAACCTGCCTCTCTGGAGCCCCTTTCCTCATGGTTCTCCAAGAGGGAAAGTAGACCAGGATGGAAGGAATGGCTTAGATATGACTGCATTCAGCCCTGGGACTTGGAACCTGAGATGACTAGAAATCTAGGAAGACTGAATACAGAGTAACACTCTAGTAGTATGACTGCATTCAGCAGAAAGATAGTGTCTACTTGGGAAGTACAGGTGAATAAAACTCAGGGGGAAATATGAGAGAATGAGTCTTTTTTTCATATTTCTCTGCACAGAATCCAACAAGACAGATATAGCAGGAGCTCCCCAATAAGCAGCTCAAAGCATCTCAGGCATGGGGCCACCTGTGCTGTCCTGTCCTGCATTTGTAAAAACAGATTGTGTGATCTCTACACCTTTTGCAGATGACCACAGCTGAAGATACCCAAGGGCTAAAAATTAAAGTCCAACTAATACCAACCATTCCATTTTTATTTATTTATTTATGTATGTATGTATGTATGTATGTATGTCTGTCTGTCTGTCTGTATTTGGAGTGAACTTCTGCTTCTCAGTCTTATAGCAGTCATCCTCAGAGAATGTATTTCTATAAATTATAATAATGATAATAAGAGCTATCATTATTGATAACTTAATATCTGCTAAGCAACATGATTGACAAGTTCAGAATGCATTGTCTCAGTTATACTACCATCCTTGGGGCTTTATTCCCATGTTGCTCCCATAAAGTTATGGAGGCTAAGAATTATTAAATAGTAAGGAAGGAAAAATAATTGCTAAGAAACTAAACACCTAGCCAAGCTACCCATCAAAGAAAGAAAGAAAGAAAAAGAAAGAAATTTTCTAACATACAGACAGTCTCAAAGTTGACCTCCCCTAGGACTTTATTGAGAGAACTAATAAAGAATGTGCATCAGGAATAAGAAATGTGAACCCAGAAAATCATAACAGTAGTCATGAGAAAAATAAAAACAAAGTATATGAAAATTAGTATTCATTTGAAAAAAAAATACACATTCTACCAAAATTCAAGATGGTTAGTTAGATGACAGAATAGAGGAGAAAGGTTCAATGAAGAGTTTCTAATGTTAGGGAATATAGAAATGCCATAGATACTCAGTGATTGTGTAACACATCACTCTCAGAAACTGACAAACCCATCAGAGAATAGTAGGTAAGGAGAAGACTTGTGGTCAGGATGGCAAAGTAATAGCCAGGTATACATTGTGCTTGCCTCCTCCCATGACAACATTGAAATTACAACTATATTATGAAACAACCACCCTTGAAAGACTCCTGAAGACTTCCTGGACAGAAGTCCTGAAACTAAGGATATACAAAAGAAGCCACGTGGAAACTGGTAGTAGGGGCAGGGACATGAACCAGGCTGTCCTACAACCACATGTGGTGCTGGGGAATCTGCTTCGGAGTTCTCTCCTGTTGAGTGAGGGGATCCAGCCCCACAATAGACTTCCCTATCCTGAAGCACCAATGCCAGGAAGAGGAGTCCCCACGACATCCTGCTGTGAAAATCAGCAGGGATTCTGTGTGGATGAGGTGGAGGCTGCTAGAGACTCAGGCATCCTGTTAAAGGGCCAGAGCACAGTCTCACTGGCTCACAACCCCTTCCCTAAGCAGCATCAAGGGGGCAGTAGATTGAAAAGAGTATCAGGGACAAACAGGGAGGAATGGAATTGTTTGGCTTCAGAGTGAGAGCTGGAGGGACGGCTCTGTCTGGGACAGAAGGGCTGGTGGAAGCCATGGTTTCTTTGTTGAGCTCTCCCCCCACCCTGCCTGTAGGCACAGGCAGTGCCAAGTCTGAGTCTCCATCAAACTGCTAATACCACTTACCTCACCTGGTGATGCCCTGAGACTGGGCTCCATGCAACTCACTCAGGCCAGAACCTCCTTCACCAGCTCTTCCTCACACGCAGCTGGCCTCTGCCTGTGCTGTGGGCTTTCCTAAAATCTCTGAATGGTCATAAAGCCCAAACAAGCAGCTGCTGGCCTCAGAGTGAACTGTATGTCCTGCTGAGTGGTCCCAAGCTCGGGGCACAAGTGGCAGCTGGACTCGATTTGCAGCAGAGCCTCGCCCAGGCAACTCCGAGCCCAGCACAGGCAGATACCAACTATACATTGCTTTTTAGCTCCTACCATGAAGCCCCAGGCCAGGTACAGGAATCCGTTGACCTTGGCTTTTACCAGAGGCCTTCCCAAGAGGCCCAAATACCAACACACCTGGTGGCCAGCTTAGAGCACTCCAGAGCACCAGCCATTTAGCTCCACAGTGACACGTACAAGGGGTGGACTAGGCTGGCACCAGCGCCCCACTAAGGTGAATCCCAAGCCTTGGGGTTAGCCCTCCCACAACAGCACATCTACCGTAGTCACAGTCAGTCCTCACAACCAGTCAGCCTGAGGGTCAGTCCCATCTACTGACCTGCCAGCAACAATCATGGCTCAATTTCACACAGTACACACAAGAGCCTGGAGCACACAGCTCAGGAGAGCAGGGAAACTGTGCCACTGGGCCCCAGATCTGCCAATTCACAACCTATCCAGCAGGCAGGAGGTATAGCAGGAGACCCAGAAATCTGGGGAACCCCTTTGGGAGAGGGCCATGTTTAGAAGAGCAAGCAGAGCTGGTCCTGCTGTGCTGTAGGAAACATGGTGGTGGGCAGCAAGTAAGGGGATCCCTAACTCCAGGGCTTCCAAGAAATTGAGGTATAAAACCACACTGAGCCTCAGTGTGCACTCTCTAGTCTATGCATTTCAAGACAAGAGGGCCCTTTGCTTGGCCAGGCCCAACCCCATGCCAGCTTGTGGAAGTGAGGTCTCTGGAGAGGAGGTCTGCACTGGGAGCTCTGTGTGCTCAGAGGTGCAGAGGCACAGCTGGCCCAGTTCCCCTGCCCAGGCCCTTGGGCCCCATGGAGCCCCACTGCAGACCAAGAGCTGGGATGTGGGAAAGGCCAGCAGCTATAGGACACAAGCGCTGACCTGGCCAGGGTCTCCATCTATCCCTCTGTGTGCCTCTCTGTGCTCCCTAAGCTTGGCCCTGCACTGTCAGGCATTCACTCAGTCTCTGGCTCCAGCAGGTTCCAGGCCAAGTTTAGCTCAGCCTCTGATGCCTGCTCAGGAAAGTGCTGCATAGCTAAGAAAATAACAGCCCTTCTCCCTTAGTTTACACCTGGGCTCTCCTCCAAGACCTGGATCTGACCCTCAAGGGGTCCAGACCACCATTTCTTGACCCACTCCCAACAAGGTGCTTCTGAGACAGGCCAAAGTGGGGGTCTCCCTCTCTGGGCTCATCCTTGTGTCCTATACTAAGTGGAAATGCCTCTCAGATTTGAGCAACAGAAGTCAGGTGACTGGGAGGGATGCTTGGGAACAAGCTGATTTGGTTCCTACCCAGCAGGACACTCAGTGAGCGCTGAAGGCCTGGTGTGAATAGTTAGCTCAGGTGTTTGGCCTAGAGTGGTGCTGGGGTGGGGTACAGACACCATACAGGGTTCTTTCTTCCACAGTCAGGCCTCCACCTTGGCCCCAACACCTCACCTCAGCTATAGACTGGGACCACAAGGGCCTCCCTGGATTCTGGAGTTCATATTTCAGGCCATCTTTTGCTCTCTTTTTACCCCAGGCCCAGGGAAACCCACTGTGACCCAGCCTAGAGATGACTGAACCAGGGGCCAGCTGGGCTGTAAATGCAGGGAACTCGGCCCAGGTGTCCTTCAAGACCAAGTCAAAATCAGAAAGTGCACCAGGAATAATACAGAGTGTGGTCTGAAGGTCAGATAGATAAGGGACAGGCTGAGTCTCCTTGCCCGGGTCCCTCCTCTCTGTAGCTTGGCCTGAGCTCTTCCTACCCACTACTCCCCATGCATCCACAGGAACCCAGGGGCAGATAGCACATTAGCTAGTTCTGCTGCTCGAGTTTCTTTAGAGAAGACATAGCGAGGGCTGGGCTGAACCTTCCTGTGCCCACAGAGGAAGCTCTAATGGACCATGGTGAGATGGGGGCAAAAATCCTTGTGAAACAGCCAGCAGGGGATGAGGAAACAGAAAAACAATCTGCCTCAGATACAGCCCAGACTGACTCAGCCCCATCACCCCCATCAGCCTCTGCAGTCTCCTTGGCCAATGTCAATCTCAGCTCTGCTTGGTTCCCATGAGTCACAGGGAGCTCACTCACTCCAGTCAGCCCCTACAGGGTTGGGTGAGCTTTTAAGGTCAAGAAAGTTCTCCTGGAATGGAACTAATATCCAACTGCATAGGACAATTCCTGTGGAACTGGTTCTCTCTTTGTGTCCATGAAAAATGTTTCCTCCTTCCGGCCTCAGTGAGGACACGAGTGTTTCACACATACAGTGTCTGGCGCATAGAAGAAACTTAATGTTGAATGAAGAAAAACATATTTTAAAATCCACAACAAAAAAAAAATTGTTCTTTTTTAACAATTTCCTGACATAATGTCACTACCTCCCATGTTTCACTTCTGCCATTATTTTCTGATAAGCATGAGGAAGTGCCTGTGGGGATCCACAGGATGTGGGATTAAATCCTGGCCTTGTCTTTGAATAATTGCGTGAACTTGAAAGTGTGGCTTTATTGCTGTGCCTCAATTTCTTTGGTAAAATCTGTAAACAAAGGATTGTTTTTGGACATTTAAATGAATACCTACCTTCCTTGAAATGGGGTTGGGCAAATGTTAACTATCATTACCATCATCTTCATCAAACTACGATTGTGGTACCCCTCTTTGTGGTTCTCAACTGTGTATGTGACAATTGTGCTTTAAGCATTGTTATTGCGGAAGAGGGGGAGGAAAACCAGAGGTAGGAAAGCAAACTGGTGAACCCCTGTGTCTCTGAGCTGGGATGGATGAAATGGTTGCTATTTAACTTATGATGAAGGAAAGGGGTGATGTTTCCTTGATCCCCATTTCAGACACACAGTCATGGCTCTTTATTGAGAGTAGGACCAGGGCAAGGTTCAGGCAAAAGCTAACATGTAGATAGACAAGGAGAATTTAGTTACAAAAATGGTCAACAATAAAGGTGTAACTAAGTCCAGAGAGCAATACATTAATGAGTCAGCTGTCAGACCTGGTGAAACCCAGGAGTTAATGACACTGGCCTGCTTGCACTAGCAAATGCCCACTGCACTTCCCTCAGGAATGGAGAGCTCCAGGATGCATGCAGTGAATGGAAACACAAATCTAGGGAAAGGGATTGTAAATCCCTGACTTCTTTGTGGGTTCCAGCATGGTGGAACACTGGGTGTGATTGGTCCCTTGTAACCAGGTAACTGTGGAATGTGTTCTGATTGGCTGGCAGCCGCCAGGAGAACAGACTTCAGTTGAGAAGCAACTGTGGAAGGAGAAGGGGCTTTGGCTGTGCTCTCTTCCCACTGTGGTTGTAGCTCTCAGCGCTCTTCTGATCCCTATCCGTTTTCAACAAGTCGTGTTGGTTGCTGTCCTCACAAAGGAGTCACCCAAAGAGGTGAAGCTTCGGGGGTGTGGCTGGCCCTGAGCGCCACCCCCCCCCCCCCCCCCCGCCCTCCCAGGGCCCGGCAGCCCAGAGGCCAAGCAAACAGTGGGTGAGGCCTACCTGCTTGTGCGGTGAAGCCTTGGGGCTGCCAGCAGGTCTAGCCTTCCTTGGGGGGAGGGACTGCTGAGGGTTGTGGGGTGGGGGGAGGGAAGTGGGGTGTGAGTGAACCAGCAGTAGCAGTGAGGAGTGGAGGTGAGCCATGGGGAACTGGTGCACCTGCTGTCTGAAGCCCCGTGACAGCCCCAGACGCACCCCCAAGCTGGATGGGGGCTCCAGCCATGTTAAGTCAAAGTGTGAGTCTGAGGTTCATGAAGAGGCTGCCAGGGACACAGGGCCAGTGGAAACAGTGCCTGCTACCCCGAAGTCTGAGAAGTTGAATTCTGAGAAGTTGAATTCCTTAGCCTTCAGGGGCTACCACCGGAGGAACATCAGCGCCCCAGTGACGTTCCAAGGTAAGAAGCAGCAAATGCCATCTGCTCTTTGGCGTACCTCTGGCCTCTGCTGCCTCCACAGTCCCCTGGGAGGACTCACTGCCTTGGACTCCTTCCAGCTGGAACCAGCTTTCCTAGGGATGGGCACCTGGGTTCCCCACCCCTGCTTCTTTCCCCCTTGCGGCCGATGTTTTTCCCTCTTTACTACCTGAGTAGCAAGGTAGGATTTTGACACTCCTGCTTGCCTGCTGACTTTCCTCACTGCTTTGTTCAGTTGAGCTTACTTGCTGGAAAAGCCACACGTGGCCAGGTTTTTCAGTTGATTATGACAGAAGTACAAGGAATGAGGGTCCCATTATATTTGAAGTAATGCAGCAAAATAAAGCATGGGGTGTCCGACCCACATGTTCATGGTGTGTGTGTGTATTTTTCTTGTTTTAAGCTAATCGCTTTTCGTTAGGTTTGCTGTGTTTCTCAAGTTTCTTCCAAAGCCATGGGTGACTCACAGTAGAGTGGAGACAATAAAGGAAAAGCTACACCATGGCCCTCTCTGCCCTCATACGGGACTGTTTCTGTGGTGCCCATCCCACACCATAGGAGGCAGTGTGGGAAACGGTACAACCCAAGACCCTCTTCAGAGCTTTTATTCTTCTTCTGGCCTTTGTGAGAGCAAAATGACCTTGTGAGCTGTAGACATGTGCAATTAAGGCTAACATGTTCATTTTCCTTTTTATTTTTTAAATATTTTTTTAATAGTTTATTGATTGTTGGAGAGAGAGGGAGAGGGAGAGAGAGAAACATGGATGTGAGAGTAACATCGACCTGCTGCATCCTGCACACCACCCCTTAGGGACTGAGCCCAAAACACAGGCGTGTGTCCTTGACCAGGAATGCAACTGGCAACCTTTTGGTGCAGGGGACGATGCCCCACAAACTGCAACTCCAAGCAGGGCTACTAAGCTAGCACTCACTTAAAATGTAAATTTAAAATGGTTACTTTCCAGTTGAGTAAAGACACTGATTTTTATTTTTAGTGAGGCATTTTAGTTGATTACCAATGAGTAGTTGCGGTCGTTTCCAGGGAACCTCATGAGCCTGGGTACTAGTGCCTGGCCAGAAACTGGTTCTCAGAGCGTCAAGTCTTAGATCATGTTGGTTCAAATGAGGTGGGTATAACTGTACAGTCAGACGCCACTACTGGGTAGAGGTTCAGATATGCAACAGCTAAACTTTTTCATTAGCTATCGTGTCTCTCACCTGGTCTAATTTGCTTTGCCCTTTTCTTCTGTACATGGAGAGTCTTTCATTTGTACCTAATATAGGTGATATGTTAGGTCAAAAAGTAAAACTTAAGTTTTTAGATTTTACTCAGGGGGCTCATCTTTCCAGCTAATTCAAACTATAAATTTTGTTGTAAAGTATTTAAAATGGAACAAAATTTTGTCTCATTTTGTATGTGGTAGTTTCTCAGATAATGGACCACTGTTATTTTTATATGGCTTTTGTATCAGAATTGACCAGTTAATTTTTTTATTCTTAGAACAAGACAAGAGGAAGAACAATGATGTAAGTAAACAGTTGAAGAGTTAAGAAATTAATAGTTTGATATAAAAGTTGTCTGCTGTGATTCCTAAAAACTATGATGGATGGATTCTGATAGCATGGACTTTATTTGTAGGTTTCTCATTTGTAGGTTTTCTCAATCTCTTCTATTTTCCTAATTATTCTAGATTGAAGGAGAATTTGTTTCTTCAAATAGTGATACTTTTCAAAAAGTATATTGTCTGGAACTTCTGATTAATAAGGAAAAAATGGCTTTGCAGTGAAACAATTGAAACAAGCAAAATGTTTTTATATAACATATGGATGTTTCTGATTATAGGCTGCTGGCAATTTTTAAATGCTCTGTATTTTAAAAGGCGTCGAGTAGATTTTTCCCCTGGCGATCTCTTGTGCATTTGTGGTGGGTGCTGATGGGAAAGTATGACAGCATGAATAAAACTATTTTCTATGAAATGAGGAAGGACGGCTCATGTGAATTAGTTTTCAAAAAGAACAAAACCAAACATATTACAGTTATTAGTATTTTCTGATATTCAAAAATGCTACTGTTATTCTCAAATATTTACAATGATTAGTTATTGGCCTTACTTTAAGGAAGAGAATTGTCAAAACATAGTTAAGGCTGTCAGTATTTGATTATTGCTGGATTGTTGGGCTCTTTACAAATCAATGGGTACTTCTCAAATAAATGGGTACTTCCGAAGTGTGTTAAAGATAGTTTGTTCTCCAAAGGTTCTCAAACCTTTTATCGTCACCTCTCCGGTACCACTGCAGATAAATTCTAAATTGTATCTGCAGTAAGATTTACCGCCCAGATGTAAATGATTTAAAGAACTTGCCAAGCACTCACACTGCTGCTTTGTCCCAGGTTCTGTGCTCAGCAGCTAGAGGTAGGAGAGGAGTCAGAGTCCTCCCTTCCCTGGAGAAGCTTAGGTTTCTATGAGAGGGGTATCCTGTAAGCAGTTGATGCGTGTGACAAGTGGCCACTCGGATGTGGGAGTGTGCAGGAGAGAAGTTGGGTGGTGTGGCTGCTGGTGACGGTATCCTGGAGGTAGGTGGGGAGGAGTTAAGCTTGCTGGACCAGGAAGAAGAAGAGGGCTTGTAAGCAGAGCACACAGCCTGCGTGAGGCAGGATGGAGGTCAGTGTCAGATGACCAAGAGAACAGAATTAACATTTAGAAATGAGTGGAAACTATTCTCTGAGGTTCTCACTTGAGTAGTGTAATGATAGTCTTCCTTAAACATGAAGTGAGAGTTGCCTTCTGAAAGTTGTTTTATCTAGTTTTGGGGAAAGTGAGGCTCAGAGAGACCTGTGGCCCCAGCTTGATAGCAAATGCGCAGCCCGGGCACACACACAACTCTGATCAAACATGCTTGTTTGTCTCTCTGTCTCCTGAGCTAATACTTATGACGGCCTTCCATTTACTGCAACAAATGGTCGTGAATTTTAATTGTTCACATTGCATTTAAGTGTAATAAATGAACAAGAAAGTAGGAAATCTTAGCTACGTTTGCTCTCTTAAGGAAAAAAAAACACACAGAAATCTCATTCTAAACTTTTTACACTATTTTAAAGGGGATTTATAATAGGGGTTTGCCAGGTTTGATTATAGGTTCTTATCAAAGGCAGCATTTTATAAGCCATTCCTTAAATCTTTGGAAGTTGGACTATCTACTGGGTTTACGAAGAGCTGCACATGACATCACACTCAAGCAGTTCATGGACTGTAAGAAAAACCTTAATGCTTAATTGTTTGACATTTTAACCAAGAGAAAAAACAGACACTTTTATAGGTTTAGGATACGTACTATGACATTTGCTTCTCTTTCCCTCTACGTCAGGAATTTCCAGGGTGCCTTGCTAAAGGATACAGGTCATGCCCCACGGTGTTTCTCTCTGACGATGCCATCAGACAGCCGGATTTTAAAACCACCATCCAATCGTGAGTCCCACTAGGTTGCTGCAGGCTGAGTGACAGACCCCCTTCTACTGAAAGCACCCTAGTTTTCCGTAGTTTCAGCCACTTCGTTGTCCTTCTCAGTGACCAGGTTAAGAAGCTGGTGTCAATTATCTATTGATTTCAAGGACCTAAACATGAATTTCAATTCCCATGTTACCATTAGAGTGAGTGGAAGAAGGGAAAGCCAGTTAGCAAATAAGAACCCGCCCCCCCCCCCGCCCCTCCCAAGTCTTCTTCTTTTCTGTTTTTAAGACATTGTTCACCATAATGAAAAGGAGATGTGCTTTTTATTGGGTGTTTCTATTAAAACATTTCTTTATGGGACATGGGCCTAAAACAGTGCACAGCACTTTGGAAGCTACTCTTGCAAGAAGAAGCAGCTTGTCCCCTACTGGCACCAGAGTGTATATGCATAAAAAGTTAATTGGATTTTTAAAAAAATATATTATTTATTGATTTTCTACAGAGAGGAAGGGAGAGGAATAGAGTTAGAAACATCGATGAGAGAGAAACATTGATCAGCTACCTCCTGCACACCCACTACCAGGGATGTGCCCGCAACCAAGGTACATGCCCTTGACCGGAATCGAACCTGGGTCCCTTCAGTCCACAGGCCAACGCTCTATCCACTGAGCCAAACCGGTTAGGGCAAAAGTTAATTGGATTTTGTCAGATTTTTCTCATCGTACATTTTTCCCAGCGCTATTTCTGTATGAAAATTTACTTTTCCTTCCTACCCCCTAAAACACATCAGTCTTAAAGAACAACTTTTTAAGCTAATTCCTTTGTGAGTAAAATTTGTTCAACTGAAGTTTTAATTCCATAGGTATATTAAATTTAATTAAATATGTATAGCTTTAGGCAGGTTTATACTTAAGCAGCCATGAGCAGTGTTATGATGATAAAAAGTATTTATTAATTTCCCCACAGTCTACCCTTGGAGGTGAACTTTAAAAACACCCTAAGATGACACTTCTAAGCTTATTTAAGAGAGAAAATACATATACTGTCCAGCTTCCGGGTTCTCATGGGGGTTATCCAAGGTACATTATCAGTGTCTCTGGAATCTGAGTGCTGATTTTCCAGCACACAATTTGGGAAATGCTCATTGACAGTATTAATATATTCACCTTTAATTGTATTTTTCAGCCTTAAAGACATAATTAGCTTTAAAACATAATTTTTATAATGTACCAACTTTTTGTTAATTAAATTATTAGTAACGTCTACTTTAGTTAAAAATAGCAAGTTCACAATTATAGTAATGTATCTTTTTTTTCTCACACTTATAACAGTAGTTGAGATCAAATTGTGTTTCAGCAAAAACTGAGCCCCATCTCTCTAAACTCCTGAGCTTTGGGACCTATTGAGTAATCACTGAATGTTTTTATTCAGCCAAGACACTAAATCCTGGAGTAAAGAATAACAACACTCAACTTTGCATACATTCTGTAGCTTCTTTTGAATTCAAAAGACTCTGATGTTACAGAATAATTCAAAAGTAGTTGTAAAGGTTAGCCTTGCCCAGACAAGTAGGTTTCATGCTTCTTTCTCCAAATTAGTCTAATTCAGGAGGTGCAGTAAATTTTCACTTGCTGTCCTTCACTTTTGAAAATGGTCATTCAGCAGATTCACTATTGGTGAAACAAGGGTTTATTGAGGAAATTAATAGAGCTAACTGAGTTTTGAGAATGATTTTGAAAAATGTTCATCATGGTACATTGTTCCCAATGGCGTGCAGTCTTTATTAGAATCACTTACGAAACTTTTCTAAAAATGTGTGTCTCTAAATGCATGCATTTCATCCCCCGCCCAACACAGTCTCAGTGTCAAGCAGAGGAAAACTGTGAGGCATGATTACAAGGGCAAAAGCATCCAGGGAGGTTCTGCTCTCATTGCAGCTCCTGGGAGCTTTATAAACAACCCCATGTCTTCCCAAAGCCAGTGAAGGCTGCACGTCTCTAGGTGGAGACGGGCAGTGTCTCCAGCTCCTCAGGGGATCCCAGGGAACAGCCAAGCTCGGGAGCCACTGCCTGGTTAGAACGGAGGGGAGAGAGGGCCTCCTCGCTGTTGGCAGGACCTTGAGCAAGTCAGTTTCAGCCTTGGTTTTCTTACCTGTAAAATAGGTTGTTGAATTAAATGTCAAGGTTCAGTGGTCCTTTTCCGCTTCTGTGCTTCGAATTCTGTGACTTTGACATCAACTTGAAGAGGAAGCTGTTCGAAGCCCAATAGAAGTATCCCTCTTGGATGCTCGCGGTGTTACAGGCCTTTTTACAGCGACTCATATTCCACAGCCCCAGTTATGACATTCAGATTTACCTTCTCTCAGTGAATTTGAGCTTCTTTAGACACGGAGATCAAAGGAAAAAAGCTTATCCCTTAACTCCGAGGACCCCGTTGTTGCCTATGACACCACTTCTGTGAATACCTTAAAAATCCAGTCACTTACACAGATCTGAGGACTTACATCTGATCATGAAAATTTCATGTAATCTCATTAGGAAATAAGTGTTATTAATATTACACTGTGAAGCATGATGCTGCGTTGTTAGCATTGCTTGTGTCCGGATAGCGAGACCTACTGATGTTGTGGGCTCTTACACTTGCCACTCAATTTCCTAATAATTGTTTAAAAGTGATGTTAAACAACTTTTTGGTGCAGAGCATTTTATTTACTTGTAAGAAAATAATGGAAAATGGGTGTGTAAGTAGGTAGTGAAATAAATCAACTGAAATGCAGGGCCTAACAACTTTTCTAAAAGTACAATGACTACTGTATGGCTTAATCAAGCACGTGCACAAATCCATATAACATGTACAGGATGAAATGTACCATGGGTACAAGGGCAAATGATGGGGGAGTGTGTATTAACATGTACAAGGTGGGGCCAAAGTAAGTGTACAGCCGTGAGTATGTGAAAGAGCAAAATAACTAAAACAAGGGGCAAAGTCCCATTATAGGATACTGATGGGAATGAGGATTCCAAGACCACCGGGCAGCTGGGATGGTCTTCCCGCTCCCCCCAACCCATTAACAATTGTTCTCAAACCTAACATAATAAAACCAATTGTTACAATTCCTTTGTCTTCCACAGTGTGACTTTGGCTATATATCACATCATAAACTACAGGTGAGTTTTAAAACCTGTATTGTTATTCTAGCTAATAAATGTATAACATATCAAATTGAGTGTTAGGTAGTAGACATTTTTGAAGCAAGCTGTAGAGTGCTTTTTATTATATTACTAGAGGCCCAGTGCACAAATTTGTGCACAGGTGGGGTCCAGCAGGCTGGCCCTGATCAGGGCCAATCAGGCTGGGCCGGCTGGGGGCCGGGACCCTGGGCATTTGGTGGGCCAGCCCTGCCCCCTGATGGAACTCGGGTCGAACTCCCGGTCCAGGGAACAATGTGCATATTACCCTTTTATTATAAGGGATTGAAGTGAATTAACTGTTTTTGTCTTAAGACCCATAACACTTGCGTTATTGAGGATCCCAAAGAGGATTTGTTTATGTGGGGTATCTTGATATTTACTGTATTAGAAATTAAAATGAAGCTTTAAAAAATAAATCCACTGTATTTTTAAGCAATTTTTATAGCATTACTGAAATTGTGAGCTAGATAATCCTTTGTTGTGGCGAATTGTCTTGCCCACTACAGGATATAATATGCAAGACAATATGAAAAATAATTATTTTCCACACCAAAATGTGAGTGGACATGTGTCATTAATTTACATTTTTGCAAAATTTTTTAACCTCTGGCTTAATAGAAGACACCTGATTCTCATGTATATTCTGTCTTCAATCATTTGCCATTACTTCAATCATTTTAATCCTTTGCTTTGAAGGAGTATTGGGAAGACCCAGCCTCATGTAGCTATCTGCCTAGAAAAAGCTGTATTTACAAAGCCTCAGATAATTGTGATTATCCTTGGACACTGAACCAAAAGTCCACAACTGCTGGCATTTTAAAATTAGTTACAATGGAAATTTAAATCATAGCCATGAACTTGCAGGAGGTACTCTGTTAAGTTCATACGGATTGATCCATCTTGTAAACCAAATGGATCTTTCGCTGGTTCGTCATGTGATGATAATGTTATGCGTTAGTCATTTGGAGAGTATTGGTGCACTTTCTTACCACAGTGTCCAAAACGCCCTTTTGTGAGTATCACCATCAATCCCGACAGAAAAATCTTTTAAGTATTGGAAAGCTGCCAAGCAGACAAAGCAAGCACATGTTTTTGCCCAGGTTGAATAGCTCAGGTGGTCTGAGCTTTGTCCCAATATGTCAAAATTATGGTTTTGATCCACGGTCAGGGCACATACAAGAAATAACCAATGAATGTGTAAAAGTAAATGGATCAATAAATCGATGTGTCTCTTTCTCTCTCTCACCCCCCGCCCCACCTCTTACTCTGTTTCTCTGAAACAAACACAAAGAACAAAAAAGACAGCCCATGTTTTCCCAGATCCTGATTTTTAGCTTGATAGCTTGATAAATATACAATTTATTTTCCCTGAAGTGACAGGCTCACTTTTTACTTTTGAGAGAATGGCAGTTGTATTCTCAAATAAAGATGTAATTGTAGGGGAAAAGTCGCTTTTTCTGCTCACAGCTAAGGCACAAGTGCTTGTCCTTAACACAACCACATTTCAGTGTGCAGCAGTGCTTGAAGCACACTCTCCCCCTATTGAGAATGTGAAAACAGCATCAACGTTTCATAATACTATTCCTTTTTATCAAGGATGTCCTTAAGTAAGGCAGAATTAGTTTCAACTGCAAGTGACAGTGAAGAATGCAATGACTGCTAGTGTTAGAGAGTGGGAATTTTTGAGCACTATTGAGGCCGTGGATATACCCCAGATAGAGTTGTCAGTGCTGACACCAGGCCAGGCCTTGAGATACGGTCTCATGGCCCCTTCCCAGCACGTAGGCCTTCTTTCATAGAACACTGTCAGCTTTCTGAAGAACAGGATGACCCTGTGAGTAACATGGTCGTCAATGGCATGACTCTGACGTTGCTTGGGAAAAACTGTTTTGTCTGGGTTACTTGCTCTGCAAGAGCAGGATGTGGTTAATGTGCTTAAAAGTGGTCCTGCACAAAGGGTGGCGGCTGCTCTCCAGACTCCCTGAGTGGAGAATGGCAGAGCAGTCACCTGGCTAGCTCGAATAAAGGCTCTTTGCTATTGCATTGGACTTGGCTCCCTGGTGGTCTTTGGGGATCATGAAATCTGGGCATAACACTAGCACAGTGTGGTACCACTGCCTTCCTTCATGCTCACAAGCCAGTGTTGCTCATCTTTGCTTTGATACAACATTGCAAAGTCAGTGTAGACTCCGGCAATGCCTCAATGTTCCTATAACATTAGTGTTGACCGCAGGGGCCTCCTGAAAAGTGGCCTAGGGGAACCTAACTCGGTGGCCTGCAGAGCTCGCTGGTTCCAATGAGCAGAGTGTTTTAGTGCGAGGGCATTTCAGTCAAAAGACTGCTCACTTTTAAATAGAAAAGCACCTTTTTAATTCAAACTTCTAACAGATACAAGAAAAAATACACACTAATAATATGATACAGGAAAATGATAAGTGGAAACACAGGAAAAAACATGAATGTCATATCCACATGAATTAAAATTCTAAAGACATTGTTGCCCAGCACTACTGCTGTATGAAGTGTCCCTGTGTGTTCCAATGTGAGCTGGAGGGATGGAAATGTATTCGGTTTGCCAGCATTGCCTGTCAGGGAGGGTCAGTGTTTTGCCGGCACCTCTAGCTGCTCACTGCAGAAAACATCGCACAGAATTTGATGTACTGAGTACAAAGAAGTCAGGAAACCCTGTTACAGAGTCCAAGACAAGTTTGTAAAACTGCTTTGTTGAAAGTTAAGCTTCCCCCTGAATCCCCTCTCACTCCTAGATGATGTGTTACTAAGATACTAACATTTCCCGAATTAATTTTTAAATGCATTTTCTTGTTTTATAGAGTTGGAAATAGATCCTTCGATATTTTTGATGAGAGAAGGCACCCCTTCAGAGTAAGTGTCAGTTTTATTGAGGTTCTATTTGTCTCTCATACTGTGGTGTTTATTCATACTGATCTGCTTTGAAATGAATTATTAGAAGAAAATTACTTCCTCTGGCTTCTGGTCAAAGTCATCTTCTTTTCAGTCTTCTTCCCCACTGCATGTTGTCCCTAATGATTTTACAAAGGGAGTCTTGTGTGACGGACACGTCAGTGAGAACTGAGCCACAGCTTTGTATAGTCAGAGAGCTAAAGTGAGTAAATGTGCCCCAAGTAAGTAAATATACATTTATTAATGATATGTTTAGGAGCATCAAACAATATAAATGTCTGTAAATAAACCTAAAAGGTATGTTAAGGCTCTTTGAAAAAACTGAGACAACTATTTAAATTTTAAACCGATTAAAATGACAGGAATTTCCAAAGTGCCTCCCATGAGGCTCTGTAGCGACATGTTGCTGGTGCCTCCTATGGAGCACGGAACAGCCAGAGTCTTGGGGTCACAGGAACGTGAACATGTGTTTTCAGAGCTGGTTGCAGAGAAGAGTGACATGGGGCTCAACATGCCTTGTGAGCCTAAACATAGTTTACATTTAGGTAGACTTCTATAGGGAGGGTTACGGGGGGAGGGGGGTGAGAACATACATAACTATATTCAGGTTGTCCCTGTATTTGTGTTCAATAACTGGTGCGTAGAGAATCAGTGTTGTTTAAGATCCATTGTTTACATGTCAAAGACTAAAAGACATGTCACCCAATCAAAATTATTTAGGGCCAGGTGGGCACAGTGGAAGGCTGCTAGCATGCATCTTTTCTTCAGTGGGCACTTATATTGCCTTTTCTCTTTCAGCACGAAGTGATCATACAGGCCAACTTGTTGCATAACCCTGAACTGAACGTTGTCTACAGATTTGTCTGTGCCCTTTTCAGTGCTGAGCCCCTCACTGCTGAGTGCGCGATTGTGACTTTGGTAAGACAGCTCTTCCAGAGGCTGCTTGTCTGTCCTGTGCACAGGCTGTGGTCCTGCTTTGCAAACCAAAGTAGGTTCCTGAAATGACCCTCAGAACTTGATTAAGAGAAGCTATGAAAGGAAGTAAAACACACAGTGGGGCTAAATAATCATCGGGATTGAAAATGTTCCCATTGCTGTTTCCGTCACAAACAATTGCTATTGAAGACATGAGGGGAGATCTCCGTTTCTTCCCCCAACTCCCCATCCAACTCCACCCCCCAGCCCACAGGAGACACAGGCACATGCAGTGCACATGCACACACAAGGTGTGCTGGTCGGGTAGGATGGATGCAGTAACAAACCAACCGGCCTTGGGACAAGCTGACTCAGTGTAGGACTAAGCTGAGCCCCAGGCTGTATTCCCCGAGCAGTTCTCATGTGCGTCCTGACTGGGAACTAGAGCCCTAGGTTCTCTGTTCCTCCAATGATGGTTGCTAATCCATTCCCGCTGTCCTCTGGGCCTGCCTGCGAAGTCGCCCTGGAGCATAGAGCCAGTAGCACCTGGAAAGGCTTTGCTAGTTGCCAGCTAAGCTACAGCTGCGTAAGGACTTTTGCGTCATCCGTTCAGAATTCCTCTGTTAATATTTTGTCATTGGAAATAGGTGCTATTCTAGTGAGAAGTGGTGGGATTTGTTACTCCTCCCCACAGCAGACCTGAAGGGGAAAGTCAGCTGCATGGTGGGAGGAAAAGAATACTTAGGTCAGTGCCTCTCCATTGAGCATGCAGGTACAGCTTTGGAGAGGCAGCTTGTGCTTCTGAATAGAGACCTCAATGGGCACTGGGTGAGACACAGGCCTTTTCATGGAGCTGCCATCCCTCTGGAGAACAGAACACCCGCAGGGGAAAGGCAGGAGCGGTGCTTCCGTGGGGAGAACTGAGTAACACAGGAAGGAGAGCCTCTGTGTTGGAAGAGAGGGAGTTTTTGTGGACACGTTAAGCTTTGCTCCTGGGAGCCAGCGGAGAAGCAGTGTCTCTTAATTGTTTAAATAGAATTAGAGCAAGAATCTGAGCTACAGATGGGGAAGTAAGAGTAGCTGTTCACATGCAGAAAAAGCATGAGAATAAAAAGTGGCAGGAGAGAGAATGAGGCAAAGAGCAGGCATCCCGTGGATACTGATGGGCTGAGCACCCTCTTGGCAGCATTCAGCAGCTGGACCACACTCTCGAGAAGCTCTCTTGTGTGAGCTTCTCTGGTCGTTCCCTCCTGGTTTTCCCACGTCTCTAGCCACTTCCGGGGACGTGTCCCTTCTGTGCTCATAGTCCTTCCAGGTCTGCGCTGAGGTTAGAAAAGAGAACGGGTAGAACAACATTCATGAAGACAGAGCTTATATTCTAGTGAGGAAGACATACTAGCTTTTTAATGAGTGTTTTTAAAGAGATGAACACGTCAGATGGTGTAAGCATCAAGAAAACAAAGCAGGATGAAGTGGTAAGGTGATCACAGGGATTTATTCTTTTAGGCAGAAAGGTCAGAAGAGCCTCTTTAAAGAGGAAACATTGGAGCCGTGCCCTGGCTGAGCTGAGGAAGATGAGGGGCTCTGGCATTGTAGGCAGGGCGGCCAAGGCACGCTTCTGAGACGGGCACATGCGTTGTGTGTTCAAGGAACAGTGAGGAGTGGCCCGTGTGGACAGAGTGCGGAATGAGGAAAGAAGATGAGGTCACAGATGGACAATATCCTATCTTATAGGGCCTGGAGGCTTGCAGGCCACGGGAAGAAGTTACATTATATCTGATGGATGGGAAACCTTTGGAAGACATTGAGTTGCGGGTGAAGTGCTCTTAAGGAAAGAGGCTAGTCTGGCTCCTTGGGGAGAAGAGACTGTTGTTGGAAGTCCGAGTGGAGGCAGTAAAGTCAGGAGTCAGTAAGAGTGATGCAGGTGAGAAGTGGCCAATGCACTGGAAAGCGATCAGATTCCCACAGCTAAGGGGAGGCAAGAATTGCTAACAGATTGGAGCACGCTAGCTCAAGTGGAACCTTTTGGTCCCAGCAACTAGGCAAGTGGCAGTGCCCTCTATGCTGATAGGGCGGCTTGGGGAGTGGGCAGTGCGGATGAAGAGCTGTGGTTTGTATTGCGTAGGCTCCGATGCCCTTAGCAATAGCAGTTTCAGTGGAGGGATAGCGCCAGGGACAGACTAAAGTGGGTGAAGGAGGCAATGGGAGGTGAGAAGCAGCATCAGGCATTGACCCTGAGCAAGATGAGAGAAGCATTCTAGGGACTTGGTGTGGCAGCAGGGGACCTAGGTAAACACATTCACACTGGGGGCATCTGGGCAGACAGGGAGGATTCTTCAAAAAGAGGCGAGGGTGGGAACAGTGTTCTGCAGAAGTGGGCTGGGACCGACTTCACTGATAGAAGGTCCGCTTCGGTGAGAAATCTCAGTTCCACTGCCACGGGAGGGCAGGTGGGGTGAATGGGCGAGTAATGGCGCACACTGAGTCTGCCAGTACAGGTGGCGGGAAGTCGGGAGGCTGTGGGTGTTGGGCAAGGGCCTCTAATCATACCTGTCAAGTAGAGTTAATCTGAAAGTAGCTCCTTCTTAGGACAGCTGCGAATGCTGAGTTTTGAGGAATGGGCGCAGCATTTCCCTGAGAACACATCAGGTTCAATAAGCATTTGTTTTTGAAAACGCAGTTGAGTTTGGCAAATCATCTGAGTTGTCAATCTGATAACCTTCAGACAGTAAACACACTATTTAAAATTGATCTTTTTGTCTCATGCACTCTTCTGAAAGGCATGCTCTGAGGTAACAAGAAATCACAGCTTAGCTCTATGACCTACTGGGCTGCTACCTCGCCCAGTTCTCTGTAGAGGAGACGCTGAGTGCATGTCAAAGGCATCATGAGCCTCCCCGGCTGCCTGGCAGGGTTAGAGGAGCCCCAGGGACACAGAGCCTGGCAGCTCTGTCCCCCCCTTGAGACCAACAGCATTGCGTGCGCCTCAGATTATGTGAGACAGAGACGCTGTGCCCACAATGACCATGGATGTGTGAGCATGAGGGGCATGAGGGGGACTGCCTGGATTTGCCGTGTTCCTCACAGAGGCACTAAGACAGGAACACGGGCAGTTGCACACACCAGCCTGCGGCTCACCTGTTTGTACTGCCTGTCCTGCTGCCCCACACAGCAGCCCCTGGGAGGCGACGTGGGCTCCAGTTTTTATCTCCAGCTTGTCCCCCAAAAGGGCTAGTTACTGTGAAAAGATAGCAGTGTTTCTGCTTTACCAGGGATTTACATATTCCAGTGTTATGTAAGATCACCGTAGAAATATGAGCCAGGTAGGATGCATTGCACCTGGCAGGCACTCAAGTGTTTGTTGAACAACTTGAATCGATACTGAGCCTCTATGTGCTCCCTTTACCAGAGGAAAGGTAATAATAGCCCCATGCATTGCTTCAGGACGTCCTTTGCTAACATGTCCATTCATTCCTCTGGCCAAAAATTGGGCTGAAAGTTCACATGGACAAAGTAGGCAACAGAAATGTCAGGTTTACAACTATGACTTGGCCTCTGGCTTTGGCTGGCCAAGCAGTGTCTAGAACCTAAGGATAGAAGGCATTTCATCCTTGCCCGGTGGCTCAGTGGATAGAGCAGTAGCCCACACACCAAAGGTGCATGGGCGCCATTCCTGGTCAAGGGCCCCCACCTGGGTTGCAGGTTCGATCCCCTCCCGAATCAGGCAAGTGTGGGAAGCAACTTATAGATGTGTGTCTGTCATATAGATGTTTTTCTCTCTGCCTATCTCTCTCTCCCCACCTCCCTTCCTTCCACTCTTTCTAAAAATCCATGAAAAATATCCTCCCGTTAAGATTAACAAAGAGAAAAAAAAGGAATTTCAAAAATGGATCAAATATGTCATTTCTAACACTTCTTTTTTATATGTTTTTTAATATTTTAATTTTATTTTATTTTTAAATCCTCACCCGAGGATATTTTTACCATTCATTTTTTTTTAGGGAGAGTGCAAAGGACAAGGAGAGACAGAGAGCAATACTGATGTGAGAGAGACACATCCATTGGTTGCCTCCCACATGCCCCTGACCCAGGCCAGGAGTCTGCAACCAAGGTACAGGCCCTTGATTGGAATCAAACCCAGGACCCTTTAATCCACAGGCTGACGCGCTATCCACTGAGTCAAACCAACTAGGGCTTCTAACGCTTCTTCTCAAGCATTTACACTGATGGAACGTGAAAGACCGGTGCTCTACTTTTGCAGATTTTCATGGAAAGGCTTTTGGACTATACAGATATTGACATGTGTCCCATTAATTGGAGAAGAATACTTGTGGGATCCGCTCTTCTTGCCTATGAGTATTGGGACCAACAGGCTCTGTGGGGCATGAACTACTGCCAGCTCATCCATAACATCGTTACAGTCGAGGACATGTGAGTTTGTAAGGTTTTGGTAAACCTCCTAACCCTTTTCCCATACCTCATTTGCACCCATAAAGTTTACATGTTAAGAAATATTTTTAAAGGTTACATTGTGCAGAGAACTGAAATAGGCATAAAATTATATACTTCTTTCTATCTACCTTTCGTATACCAATTCATATTCCTCCTCATTAATTAGTAGGTCTTGATGTATTGTTGTAAAATGTGCATGGTATTTTGAAATGTGTTTCTCCGGTGCTTTTTACATTTTACAAGCTAACTACAGAACAACAGTACAGTAACTATCTTCGTGGCTTTCTTAAAGCCATCTCCCAGTTCCAGTCTAGTTTTAAGGGACAGACACTGGCTTTGAAATAAATGTTTGGCCACTGTTAGTGTCTTAGGGCCTCTAGACCAGTGGTTCTCAACCTTCCTAATGCCGTGACCCTTTAATACAGTTGCTCATGTTGTGGTGACCCCCAACCATAAAATTATTTTCGTTGCTACTTCATAACTGTAATTGTGCTACTGTTAATAAATCATAATGTAAATATCCGAGTTTCCTGAGCACTGAGCAACCACAGCAGTGCTTGTGGGGGCCGTAGGTTAACCATGCGGGGGCCCCTCAGAGATGGCATGTGCGGGAAAGTGAAACACCAGCGTCACGGAGGGCTTTCGGTCTGGCCACACTGACTGCTGTGGAGGGCTCTGGGGGTGGTCGGCAGGATGAGCCACAGAGGTACCCAACAGACTCTCAGAGCGCCGACCTGGCTGACAGTGAGAGTGTCTTTGTGGGTGGCATTTAGAATCAGGTGAAGGCACACCTCTCAACTATGCTGAAGAGCACAGGAAGGTCAAGATCCTCACGGGCAGAGGCCAGAGTTTGGTTTTGGAACCTTTGCTCATAACTCTGGATGCCTCTCATGCAGAATCACCCAAGTGCATATTGAGAGCTGTATGGAGGCTACTGGTGCCTCAGGGAAGGGACAGAGATGGCCAGCAGCTGGCAAAGTGGCTTTTGGTGAAAACGACCCCTTTGATAACAGTGCAAACTGAGGAGTCACGGTGACCTTGCTGGCAGCCATCTTGGCAGCCAGTTTGACAGCAAATGATAACTGAAATAAATGGGAGCACTTTAGGAAGTTGCAGAAGCTAAAGTGACTTTGGTCAGCACTGTCGTCAGTCTTCAAAGCGGTCCCTTGAAGGTAGGAAATTTTATATTCGTGCCCCACGATGATGGCCGCTGACCTTTTCTCAACACCTGCAGCTCAGCTGCCTGGGCTCTGGTTAGAGGTACAGCATCAGGGAACTGCAGGGCAATGTGTGGGTTCTCACTCCTGGGAGCTCCGTGGGCAGTGGGGGCGGGTCTGGGGCCAGGATGGCTAGTTGTAAACAATGCTTTTTGTGCATGAACAGAGGCACACGGGAGCTCTGTGTACACTAGGCTGCTTTTGTTTATGACCTTTGCAGGTTGGAAGGCTTTACACCAGTGTTGAGTGTACATTGGTTTCTTCCCCCTGCTGTTGACTACCATTTGGAATGGTCACATTTTGTATCTAAATTGAAAGTTCATGTCTATCAGCTTTTCTTAAAACTTCCCAACATCTATGTGTGTTTTTAGGTTATTAAAAACACAGTATTTCTCTCTGTCTCTCCTTGTCTCTTCCACTCTCCCCCAAAAAAAAAAAAAAAAAACAATGAAAAAAATATCGTCAGGTGAGGATTTCCCTTCAGAAGCATAAATAAAACGGAGCAGCTGATATTCAGAAAATTTTACTGTAAATAGTAGGCTGTTCACCTCACCATTTAAAAATAAATAAAAAATAGCCCCAGCTGGTTTGGCTCAGTAGATAGAGCATAGAGAAAGGTCATAGGTTTGATTCCGGTCAAGGGCATATGCTCGGGTTATGGGTTCGATCCTCAGTGGGGAACTTGCAGGAGACAGCCGATCTATGATTCTCATCATGGATGTTTCTTTCTCTCTCTCCCTCTTCCTTCCTTTCTGAAATCAATAAAAATATATTTTAAAAATAAAATAAATAAATAACCAGAAGATGCATATTCTGTAGTCATGCTTTTCTTCCATGATTAAACGCCTATTAATAGACCTCTGATAATCCTATGAAGGGGCTGTATTTGTACACAATTAAAAGATAGCACTGGAGAAAATATAGCAGCAATAGTAAAGTTTATTTCTTCCTGTAGGAAGTAAGTACTGAATAGCTGGTTATCGAAACATAATCTGATTACGTGTCTATATGAATAGGAAAAATTTTAGAAATAGGTTCTTTTTGGTTGAAAGTTAAACAAATAAGAAAACCTTCTATCAGCTCCTATTCTACTGCTCTCCAGACAGGAGAACATCCGCTTTCATTGAACTGTCCAGTGGGTAGCATATTAAAGCCTTAAACTAAGAAAACAGGTTGTTCAGAATTTAAGCCTCTCTCATGACTGTTCTGGTGTTTGTCATTTTTATAGAATTAACTCTATCACAGGAGTGCTGTGCAAGTAGAACAATTACTCTAATTTTATATTTATTTATTCAGCAAGTGACAGGAGTCCATCACATAGCAAACACTGCTCCCAAATTTCCTTTCACACTTTATTGGAGTCACCCCTGTGGGCAGGCTCGCCTTCTGCTCAGGCAGGGGCAGGGGTGCTGAGCAGGCAGGAGGCAGCCCCACGTGGGAGAGCACGGTTGCAGTCTGACCATCAGAGGTCTAGTCCTAAAGAGGGCTTAATCCAGCCAGGTCACCTATCTTTCATGTTTCTGTCTCCATAGTTTAAAAAGTGCAGCCTGGACTGTCATAGGGACGATTTCTCATCCCAGTGGGGATGAGGTGAACAGAAACTTCCCTTTTGTTTTCTGCTGTTAGTCCCATGCACTGAGTGGGGGAGGGGTCCCCTTTCCCATAATATGTGGCCGATTTATTTATGTATGTATGTATGTATGTATGTATTTATACTTGAAGAAACCTTATTGCCTCAAGAGTGTTGCCCCCTCAGATAGTAGTGGTGGCTTCCGATGGATCCATTGTTGCCCTGGTGATGTGCCCGCTTCCTTTGTTGGTACTTCTATACTTCCACAAGCCCCTTCCTGTGATGGGCCTGGTGAAAATGCCTGCAAGTTTTTTAGGGCTAAGAAGCAGCACACATCATTCCTTTCCTCTGAACACGACAGCAGACCCTGGTCAGTGAGCCAGAAGCATGAATCCACAGCTGCACTCAAGGGACTCTGAGCCCCCCAGTCAGCAGCAGGAGAACAAAAGGGAGCGGTCACCTCTTCACACTTCTCCCAACTCCAAGTGCCGGGATGCAGGAAGGACCTCAAAGAGCTGCACCTTGTTTGATGGTTAGAGTCTTAGTACAGCTGGGTAACCTTGACTTGTTTCTAAACAAATTCAGAGTCATCCTAGTAGCTCAGAATGATACCTTTGAAGATAGCCCAGTTGACTAAAGTTGTTCTGTGTTGGTTTTGTCTCCTCCTCGCCCCTAGGAATGAGATAGAAAGATATTTTTTACGTTTCATTCGGTTTGATATTAAGATTACTTGCTATAAGTATGCCAGATATTACTTTGACCTTCTAACCTTAGCCGAAGAAAACAACATGGTCGATCTATTTGAACCTTTTTGCAAAGTAGAGCACTGAACCCAGAGGTAAGGCTGTGGAATCACTAAGTGGGGTTTTCTGTCTGTCACCTAAACCAATATCTGTTGATAAATTCTATGAAACAACAATTAGGAAAAAGGAAAGCTTTAAAAAATTAGCACATTAAATAAGACCTTATTAACTCTTTCACATCATGTATCTTTTTTTTTTTTTAATATTGCAACTCCTCCTTTACTATGGTGCCATTCTCAGAATGTCCACAAGAGAGCATTAGTGCAACTTCTTCCTTACTAGGGTGCTGTACTCAGAATTATGGTGCCATTCTCAGAATGTCCACAAGAGGGAACTATTGCATCTAATCCCTCACTAGGGTGCTGTTGTCAGAATGTCCAAAAGAGTCACCATTGCAACCCCTCTCTGCAGAGCAAGAGCCCTCTAGGTCGCTCAGTAGGGTTTTCTTTAAAAAAAAAAAAAAAGAAAAGATTCACAACTGAAATGGACACATTTAAAATGGACGCTTTCTGTAGTACCTTCGTGGCACTTTAGAATAAAATGTTATCTACAGTAATTAACGTGCAAGTGAAATAGCTCCTTATGATGCTTCAATCATTAGACCTCCCTACCTTCCAATAAAGTACAGCATATGCCTATGTCATTAAAATATGCTTAGAGTATGTAATAACTAATGAAAATTGGATACAATTTGAATAGCTCACAAAACATTGATTTTTACCCAAGTGTATGTTTAGTATGTTTAAGGAAAATGTACAGGCAACAGATGATATTGTTGTTAGGAGCCTGTCACACCCTTGACACCATTGAGAACCCAGAATTTAAATAATTCTAAATTCCTTTGTTCTGGCAATCGAATTGTAGCCCTTCAGGGACTTCCCTTAGTGAGTTTGCAGAAAGAGGCATCCACAGGACCTGGCAATGTAGACCTCAGCTACCCAAAGGGACAGGAACTGTATGCTATGTAAAGGAGTGTGAACGGGTGGCTATCGATGCTTTTTTTAAAGGTTGGCACCCTTTTTTAAATTGTGCCTTCTTTGTATTTTGTTTCCTTTCCTAGGCTATTTCCAGATGCCATCGAGAAAAAGACCTGTGCAGAGCTGCTATAAAAAGATCTCTTAGTGCTGACAATGTTATTGGCGTGCAACTCACCAAAGCCATGCTCTCTAAAGAAATGAGGGGTTGTAACACCATGAGACCCTCATCTACAAAAACTACAGAAGTACCACCTCTCCTTCTAAAAAGCAGTGGTAACAAGCAGTTAAAGAAACAAAGGAGGGCCCTGACCAATTTGCCTCAGTGGTTAGAGCATCAGCCCACTTCACCTCAGTGTCCTGGGTTCGATTCCCAGGCAAGGATGTGTAACTGGGTTGCAGGTTTGATTCCTGGCCTCAGTCCAGGCCCATGTAGGAGGCAACCAGTTGATGTCTCTCTCACATTGATGTTTCTCTCTCTCTGTCCCTCCTCTCCTCCCTGTCTTCTCCTGTCCCTCCCTCTCCCCATCCCTCCCTTCCACTCTTTCTAGAAAGTAATGGGAAAAATATCCTAGTGTAAGGATTAGAAAAGAAAAAAAAAGACAGGTATAAACAGGTTTCCCTCAAATCTTAGGGCAATTTAAACTTTGATATTGTGTGCTTCGGCATCCAAGGCACCCCTGCAGAAGTATAAATGCTACAAATTTATAAAACAAAATTTAAAATTTAATTAGAAAACTTAGCCAGAGAGATCCAAGATGGCTGTTAGGAAAATGTAGGTAATCACCGCCTCCCACAACTACATAAAAATTACAGCTAAAATACAGGACAACCATCATTCAGAATCACCTGAAATTTAGCTGAATGGCAGTCCTACATCTAGAGAAGTAAAGAAGATTGACTCTGGTAGGAGGGGCGAAGGCATGGAACTGGATGGTCTGAAACCCATTAGAAAAGCAAAAAGAAAACAGATTCCAAAAATATGAAGATTGTGTAAGGAGCCCCTGGGACAACTTCAAGGGTACCAATATTCACATCATGGGGTGGCTGGAGGAGGAGAGAGAGAGCAAGTTATTGAAAATCTGTTTGAAGAAATAATGACAGAAAACTTCCCCTACCTGGCACAGCGAGTCCAAAACAAGAGGAACCCAAAGAGGCCCACAGCAAGACACATCATAATTAAAACGCCAAGGATTGAAGACAAAGAATCTAAAGAGCAGCCAGAGAAAAGCAGTTAGTGACCTACAAGGGAGCGCCCATATGACTGGCAGCTGATTTCTCAACAGAAACTTTGCCAGAAGGAGTTGCAAGAAATATTCAAAGTGATGAATAACAAGGACCTACAACTGAGATTACGCTACCCAACAAAGCTCTTTTAGATTTAAAGGTCAGATAAAGAGCTTCACAGACAAAAATAAAGCTAAAGGACTTCATCATCACCAAACCAGTATTACATGAAATGTTGAAGGGTATTCTTTAAGAAGAGGGCGGGGGGGGGGGGGGGAGGAAGAGAGAGAAGGGGAAAAGAGATAAAAAATATGAGCAATAAAATGGCAATAAATACATATCTACGAACAGTTGAATCTAAAAATCAAAATAAACAGGGAATATACTGAACAAGATAAACTGATGAATAAAATAGAACCGGAGGAGTGGGTGAAAGTTCTAGTGGGTTGAGGTATGGGCGGGGAGGGGGGGGGCAGAGGGGGGGAGCCGTTACAGGAGCTGGAACTGCCGATTAATCCTGATCAAGATGACAACCTCCCAAAAGCACCAAGACTTCGTGGCAGAGCCCATGGGGGAAAAGCCAGTGGGGAGCCTGGCGGGCATTGGTGAAGTCCTGGGCAAGAAGCTGGAGGAAAGGGGCTTTGACAAGGCTTCTGTGATCCTCGGCCAGTTTCTGGTGCTAAAGAAAGATGAAGACCTCTTCCAGGAATGGCTAAAGGACACGTGGCGACAATGCCAAGCAGTCCTGGGACTGCTTTGGGTGCCTTCCAGAGTGGTGTGGCGCCTTCTTGTGATTCTCTCTGAGGAGCCCCCAATCCCTGACACCAGCCTGGAGTCTCCAGGGTTTGCAGCTGAGTGGGGGCTGCTCCCTTGTCCTCTGCAAAGGCAACGATTGCTGTCTGCTCACCACCAATGTCCTCCGGGTCTTTGGGGGAGTTCTCTCCCCTCACCTTTTCACCTTTTTTGGAATTCTCACTCTTGCACACATCTCCCTTCTCTTTCCCCTGCCAGTTTCAGGTCAATAACCAGCTTTTCTGAGTGGATTTCTGGCCCCTACCCTCACCCCTGGTCTTTTTAATGACATTTGGCTTCTCTTTTGGCAAAACAGTCTCTGTCCATATGAAGTTTTTTAAATCAATAAAGTCAGTGGCCTTCCAAAAAAAAAATAGAACCGGAGGCATGAATACATGGAACAGACTGTAGAATCTTAGAGGGAGAGGGGGGAGTGGGGCTGGGAAGAGATGAACCAAAGATCTTACATGCCTATATGCATTACCCATGGACTCAGACAATAGGATAGTGAAGGCCTGGGGCAGGGTGGGAACCAGGTGGAGGTGGGCAATGGTGGTGGGGAGGGAACGTCTGTAATACTCTCAACAATAATAACTTAAAAAATAATAAAAGTTTAATTATATTTCTCTTATTTAGTTTTGTAAGTTGTAACTATTAAGTTTTTAATTTTCTGTTTCAGCCCCCTCTTGAAGATGGCAGCAATTGGCTAAAACAAAGAAATTTAAATATTAAACATTGTATTTGTTTCAGCTGTCATTGCATGAAACAAAATAGTTTAATATTTAAATATTAAAGATATCAAACATTTTTCATTCAGCCATCTTTGGCCGAAACAAAAACTTGGTTTTAAATATTAAATTTTTGTTTCAGCCACAATTGACGAAGAATATTAAAATTTTAATAGTAAACATTTTTGTTTCTACCAATAATTGCATCTTTAAAAGGGGTCCAAAACGATTAACATTAAAAGCTAAATATATAAAATTTATCAAACTAAGTTTAAAAGAAATTTAAAACTTATATCATACACAAAAACAAACTCAAAATGGTTAAAGGACTTAAATGTAAGTCAGGAAACCATAAAAATCCTAAAAGACTCTATAGGTAGCAAAATAGCAGATATATGTCATAGCAATATCTTTATAGACATAGCTCCTGGGGCAATGGAGACTAAGGAGAAAATAAACAAATGTGACTACATCAAAATAAAAAGCTTCTGCACAGCAAAAGAAACAATCAACAAAACAACAAGACCGCCCACTGCATGGGAGAACATATTTGCCAATGATATTTCAAATAAAGGTTTAATCTCCAAAATTTACAGAGAATTCATACAACTTAACAAAAGGGAGATAAATGATCCAATAAAAAAAAAATGGGCAAAGGATCTAAATGGACACTTTTCTAAGGAGGACATACAGAAGGCTGAGAGACTTATGAAAACAAGCTCAAAGTCACTGATCATCTGAGAGATGCAAATCAAAACGACAATGAGGTACCATCTCACACCTGTCAGAATGGCTATCATCAACAAATGAACAAAGGACAAGTGCTGGCGAGGATGCAGAGAAAAAGGAACCCTCGTGCACTGCTGGTGGGAATGCAGACTGGCGCAGCCACTGTGGATGACAGTATGGAGTGTCCTCAAAAAGTTAAAAATGGAACGCCCATTTGACCCAGTGATCCCACTCCTAGGACTATAGCCCAAGAAACCAGAAACACCAATCAGGATATAAGCACCACTATGTTCAGAGCAGCACAATTTACTATAGCTAAGATTTGGAAACAGCTTAAGTGCCCATCAGCAGATGAGTGGATTAATAAACCATGGTACATTGTCACAATGGAATACTACGCTGCTGTAGAAAAGAAGGAACTTTTACCATTTGCAACAGCATGGATGGACCTGGAGAGCATTATGCTAAGTGAAATAAGCCAGTCAGAGGAAGACAAATATCACATGATCTCACTCATACGTGGGATATAATGATCAACATAATTTGATGAACAAGAATAGATCCAGAGACAAATGGGAGGGGGGGGGGGAGACGCGGTTAGAGAGCAACCAAAGGACTTGAATGCATGCATATTAGCATAAACAATTAACACAGTCACTGGGGCAGTGGGGGCTTGCCTGGGGTGGCAATGGCTGGGGCGGGGGGGAGGCCAATTGGGGGAAAATGAGACATATGTAAAACTTTAGACAAAAATAAATAAATAAGTAAATAATAAGAAATTTAAACTTTACAATGATGTTTCATAAATCTGTAGCATTTATACTTCTACAAGGGCCAAAGCTTAAATTGCACTAAGACTTTAAGGGAATACCTTGTCTTTTTATGGAAATGTCCTCTTCTTTTAAAATAGTTCTTTGAAGTGGAGATCTGAGGACCAAACTGGAATTACAGCTGAAATATACAGGAGCGATTTTCAAACATTTTCCTCTCATGGAATACTTAAACTAATTACCAAAATTCTGCACACACACCAAAAAGCATATTTCCTGCCTGTTTGACAAAGCTAATGTATATAATGTTTAGTCACTAATGCCAAACAGGTATTCGTCTGTTGGCTATTGCCTTTTTTTTTTTCAATCTGAGGCAGTGCTTCTCAACCTTTCTAGTACCGCGACCCTTTAATACAGTTCCTCATGTTATGGTGACCCCCAACCATAAAATTATTTTCGTTGCTACTTCATAACTATAATTTTGCTACTGTTATGAATCATAATGTAAATATCTGCGTTTTCCGATGGTCTTAGGCAACCCTGCTAGCGGTTCTCAAACTGTAGGTTGTGCCCCACAGTTTGAGAACCGCTGCTGTAGAGCCAGTGCACTCCCACAGGGGGAGCGCACTCCCACAACTGACAATTGTGCACTGGCACAGGGGAGCGCCACTCAGCCAAAAGCCGGGCTCACAGCTGGTGAGCGCAGGGGCGGGAGCCTCTCCCACTTCAGCAGCAGCACTAAGGATGTCTGACTGCTGGCTTAGGCCCGCATCCCCTGAGGGCTCCTGGTTTGCAAGAGGGTGCACAGATCTTATGCACTGGGTCTCTGGTGTGTGTGTGTGTGTGTTGTGTGTGTGTGTGTGTGTGTGTGTATATATATAATTGGAATCCCCAAAGCAGGTTGGAGGAGGAGGAAATGGTGATACAAAATATTTCCCAAATATTAAACAAAATGAAGACAGTGGAGCAACACCTATAAAGGGCTGAAAGAAAAATATTGTCAACATAGAAATCTTTTAATGATACAGACTTTTTCTGTTATATAAAACCTGAGAATATTCCTCCCCTGCAAAGCTGCACTACAAAATTGTGAGAAGTCCCTCCCACAGAAGAATGATGGGACCCAAAGAAATCTGATACTACTAGAGAGAACAAAGGTCTCTAGAAACAATAACTAGATGGGCAAATATAAAATCATTTTCTCATTTTAAAAATGGCACTAAAATAAGAAAAATAATAACATGATGAAAAGTTCTGAAAATGGATAGTGGTGGTGATGGCACGGCCTTGTAAATATACTTAGTGCCACTGAATTGTACACTTAAAAGGATTAAGTGGTAACCTTGTTATACTTTAATTTTATTGTTGACACTTTTATAGCTGTCCCCATTCTCCCCTCTTTGCCCACCTCTACCCAGCCCCCAGCCCCAGCCCCCATTCCTTCTGGCCATCTCCACACTGTTGTCTGTGTCACAGGGCTATGCATATATGATCTTTGGTTAATACCTTCCCCTTCTTTCATCCAGTCCCGCCTCCCCCAACCCCGCTGCCAGCTGTAGGTCTGTTCCCTGCACCCATGCCTCTGTTTCTATTTCGTTTATCAGTTCATTTTGCTCATTAGATTCCACATATAAGTGAGATCATATGGTATTCGTCTTTCTCTAACTGGCTTATATCACCTAGCACCCTAATCTCCAGGTCCACCCATGCTGTCACGAAAAGTAAGACATCCTTCTTTTTATGGCCATGTATATCCCATTGTGTAAAGGTACCAAAACATTTTTTATCCACTCCTCTACTGATGGGCACCTGGGCTGTTCCCACATCTTGGCTGTAGTAAACATCGCTGCTGTGAACAGAGGGTGCACGTATTCTTCCCAAGTGGTGTTTCAGGATTCTTAGGATATCTTCCCACAAGTGGGATCACTGGGTCAAAAGGTAGTTCCATTTTTAATCTCTCTCTCTCTCTCTCTCTCTCTAAATATATATACATATATATGTATATATATATATACATATATATACATATATATACATATACATATATATATACATATATATGTATATATATATGTATATGTATATATATGTGCCTAAGCGACCATTAGGACTGAATGACCAGAACGAGCAGTTGCTATGATGCACACTGACCACCAGGGGGCAGATGCTCAATGCAGGAGCTGCCCCTGGTGCTCAGTGAGCTCGCACAGCCAACCTCCTGCAGCTGGTGGCGGCCTTCAGCGTCTGTTCCTTCTGCACCCGGCTGGCGACTGTCACCTCCTCTCCCGACCCAGCCAGGGCCTTCAGTCCCAGGCTGGGAGGGGAAACCAGGGGTGGGTGGCAGTGGACACGGCTCTTTCCCACGGAGGCTGAGGGCCGGGGCCCTCCTCGGGGCCAACCTCCCATGCCCTGTCCCTTCCCCTGGCCAGCAGTCCCCCATCAGCCCGGCTCTGATTGGCCCTGATCACTGTCCAGGCCTAGGGACCCCACCTGTGCACAAGCTCGTGCACCAGGCCTCTAGTTTTTTAAATAAAACTCCTTATGTTGTCCACAGTGACTGCATCAGTCTGCATTTCCTCCAACAGTTCACAAGGGTTCCCTCTTATCCACATCCTCGCCAACACTTGTTTATTGATTTATTGATGATAACCATTCTGGCAGGTGTAATGTGCTACATCCTTGTGGTTTTAATTTGCATCTCTCTGATAACTAGTGACTTGGAGTATTTTGTCATTTATATATTAAACATCTGTATGTCCTTTGTGGAGAAGTGTCTCTTCGGGTCTTTTCCTGTTTTTATTTGAATTCTTTGTCTTCCTGGTGTTAAGTTGCATGAGTTCTTTATATATTTTAGAAATTAACCCTGTATCAGATATATTATTGGCAAATATGTTCTCCCCATACAATGTGTTTCCTTTTCATTTTATTGATGGTTTATTTTGCTGTGCAGATGTTTTTTAGTTTGATGTTTATTTGTTTTATTTGTCTATTTTTTTATTTTTCCCTAAGTTTCCCTGGCTCTAGGAGACATATAGGAAAAATGTTTTATTGCCTATGTAACAGGATTTTTACGGTTTTGTAACTTACATTTAAGCCTTTCATCCATTTTGAGTTTATTCTTTTGTAAATTGGAGATCTCGTTTGGGGTTTTTTTGCCTGTACCTTTGCAATATTCCCAACACTAATTATTGAAGACACTCTTTTTACTCCATTGTATGCTTTTGCCTCCTTTGTCAAATACTAACTGCACATAAAGGCGTGGGACTCTGTTCTGTTCAATTGATCTGTATGCCTGTTCTTGTGCCAATACTACAGTTGCTTTGTAGTATGGTTTGATACCCCCTATTATGATCCCTCCAACTTGGTTCTTCTTCCTCGAGGTTGATGAGGCTATCTGGGTCCTTCTTGTTCCAAATATAATTCTGGAATATTTGTTCTAGATCTGCAAAATGTGCCATTGATATTTTAATAGGAATGGCGTTGAATGTATAGATTCCTATGGATACTGTGGACATTTTAATGGTGTTAATTCTTCCAACCCATGAACGTGGTACATGCTTCCACTTATTTGCATCTTCCTCCATTTCTTTCTGCAGTGCCCTATAGTTTTCCAAGTGCAGGTCTTTTACCCGCTTGGTTAAATGTAATCCCAGGTACCTTATTTTCTTGTTGCAATAGTAAGTGGGATTGCTTTCCAAGTTTCTCTTTATGACACTTTATTATTGGTGTATGAAAATGCCACTGATTCTGAAGATTAATTTTGTATCCTGCTACTTTGCAGAATTTGTTAGTTAGATCTAGTAGCTTGGTGGTGGAGTCTTCAGTGTTTTCTAGCTACAGTACCATGTCACCTGTGAATAATGGCAGTTTTACCTCCTCTTTTCTAATTCGATGCATTTTATTTCTTCTTCTCCCGTGTTTGCTGTGACTAGAACTTGCATATTATGTTGAATGAGAGTGCTGAAAGCGCACATTCCTGCCTTGTTCTTGTTCTTAAGGCAAATGCTTGTAGTTTTTACCCATGAGTATGATGTTAGCTGTGTTTGTCACATATGGCCATATTATATTGAAGTATGTTCCCTGTATTCCCACTTTGCTGAGAGCTTTTATCATAAGTGGGTACTAGGTTTTGTTAAATACTTTTTCTGCATCTATTCATATTATTATGTGGTTATTATCCTTTGTTTTGTTTATATGGTGTATCACATTTATTAGTTTGTGGATATGGTACCACCCTTGTATCCCCAGAATAAATCCGAGTTGGTCATGGCGTATGATATTTTTTTCTTTAACCCTTCCTCAAGTGTATAATTTTCATTGATGAGAGAAAGAGAGAGAGAGAGAGAGAGAGAGAGTGAAAGGGAGAGAGAGAGAGAGAGAGAGAGAGAGAGAGAGAGAGAGAGAGAGAGAGAAACATTGATGTGAGACAGAAACAGGGATCAGTTGCTTCTTTTAGGAACCCCAACCAGGTACCAAACCCACAACCTGGATATGTGCCCTGACTGGGAATTGAACCAGTGACCCTTTGGTGCATAGGACAACCCTCCAACCAATGAGCCACACTGGCCAGTGATGTATTATTTTTTTAATGTATTGCTGGACCTGGTTTGTTAAGATTATATTAGACCTATGTTCTTTCTTTGTAGTGTCTTCATCTGGGTTTGGAATTAGAATAATGCTGGCCTCCTAGAATAGCTTGGGCATTTTCCCTCCTCTTAAATTTTTCAGAATAGTTTCAGGAGGGGTAAGTGTTAGTTCTTCTTTCAGTGTTTGGTACAATTCACCTATGGAGCCATCTAGTCCAGGACATTTACATGTTGGGAGTGTTTTTATTACTGCTTCAGTGTCACTGGTTGTAATCTGTCTATTCAGATTTTCTGAGTCATCCTGATTCAGTTTTGGAAGGTTGTATGTTTCTAGGAATTTATCCATTTCTTCCAGATTGGCCAATTTGTGGGCATATAGCTGTTCATAATATTTTCTTTCAATCCTTTGTATTTCTTTGGTGTCGGTTGTTATTTCTCCTATTTCATTACTTTTTTTAAAATTGATTTCAGAAAAGAAGGGAGAAAGAAAGAGAGAGAGAAATGATGAGAGAGAATCATTGATTGGTTGCCACTCTGGGGAATGAGCCTGCAACCGAGCATTTGCCCTGACCAGTAATCAAACCATGACCTCCTGGTTCCTGGGTCCACACACGACACTGAGCCATGCTGGCAGGCATCCTCTTCCATTTCTGATTTTGTTTATTTGGGTTCTCTCTCTTTTATTCTTGATGAGTTTGATTAAAGGTTTATCAATCTTGTTTATTTTTTTTTCAAAGAACCAGCTCTTGGTTTAATTAATCTTTCTTGTTACTTTTTTAGACTCTTTTTCATTTATTTCTCCCCTGATCTCTATTCCTTCCATCTACTCACTTTGGGTTTTGTTGTTATTTTATTTCCAGTTTTATTAAAGGGTAACATTAGATTGTTTATTTGAGATGTTTGTTGTTTTCTGAGGTAGGCCTGCTTTCTCTGTATCCCATAGATTATGGCTTGTTTTTCTGTTTGATTTTTTTTTAATAAATCTTTATTGTTCAGATTATTACAGGTGTTCCTCTTTTTTTTCCCCCCATAGCTCCCCTCCACCTGATTCCCCACCCCACCCCACCCCATGCCCTTAGCCCCCGCCACTATCTTCATCTATAGGTGTAAGATTTTTGTCCAATCTCTTCCCCCTGAGAATTGTCAGTACACTCCCTTTCTATGTACCTGATTCTATTATATTCACCAGTCCATTCTATTCTTCAGATTTTTTTATTCACTTGATTTTTAGATTCACTTGTTGGTAGGTATGTATTTGATGTCATTTTGTTGTTCATAATTTTTATCTTTACCTTTTTCTTCTTCTTTCTCTTCTTAAAGAATACCCTTCAGCATTTCATGTAATCCCGGTTTGGTGGTGATGAACTCCTTTAGCTTTTCTTGTCTGTGAAGCTCTTTATCTGACCTTCAACTCTGAATGATAGCTTTGCTGGGTAGAGTAATCTTGGTTGTAGGTTCTTGCTGTTCATCACTTTGAATATTTCTTGCCACTCCCTTCTGGCCTGCATAGTTTCTACCGAGAAATCAGCTGACATTCGTATGGGTACTCCCTTGTAGGTAACTAACCATTTTTCTCTTGCTGCTTTCAAGATTCTCTCTTTGTCTTTTGCCCTTGGCATTTTAATTATGATGTGTCTTGGTGTGGTCCTCTTTGGATTCCTTTTGTTTGGGATTCTGTGCGCTTTCTGGACTTGTCAGTCTATTTCTTTCACCAGGTAGGAAAAGTTTTCTGTCATCATTTCTTCTAATAGGTTTTCAGTATTTTGCTCTCTCTCTTCTTCTGGCACCCCAAAAATTCGGATGTTGGTACGCTTAAAGTTGTCCCAGAGGCTCCTTACACTTTCTTCATATTTTTGGATTCTTTTTTCTTATTGTTTTTCTGCTTGGGTGTTTTTTGTTTCCTCATATTTCAGATCTTTGATTTGATTCTTGGGGTATGTTGATCTATAGTTGAGTTTCTTTATTTTAGACAGTGTATGCTTAATTTCTGACTGGTCCTTTTCCATTTTTCTGGCATTCTCATTAAGATCCTTAAAGGTCTCACTAAGTTCCTCAGAGGATTTTAGAAGATTCTTGAGTAACCTTATAAATGTGGTTCTGAACTCTGTGTCATCCAGTAGTTTGCTTTCCTCCATTTCTTTCATTCATGACATGTTTCTTTGTCTCCGCATTTTGGCTGCTTCCCTGTGTTGATGGAGTGGCTTTGTGTGGTAGGTGAACTATAGGAGCCAGTAGCTCAGCCTCCCCAATCACCTGAGGTGGACGCTCTTGGTACACCCCCTTGTGGGCTGAGTGCAAAGGCTTGGTGTAGTTAAGCCTTGATTGCTATTGGTACACTGGGAGGAATTGACCTCCACGCCAATTGTCTGTGAGGACCCTCTGTGTCTATAATGGAAGAACTGCTGCGCCGGATACACGCTTATGGTGCAGGACTTGTTTCAGTGGGGCTTTGGTGCTCACTGAGTTTGCCTCTTGAATGTGTCACTTATGGATGTGAGGAGTTGAAATCTGGTTTCTCACACTGACCACTAGGTATACTGGCTTCTGGATCTCCAATGGGGTGCAGGTGAGCTACTGTCTGAGGCCACCCAGCAGGAGCTACAGCGAGAGCTATAGTTTTCTCATCTTTGCTTGGGGTTTGGAGGTTTGGGAGCTGTCTGACACGGGCTGCAAGTTTGCTAGGTTAAGCTGCAATAGGGCAGGCCATTCATATGCTAAAGCCACTGCTTGAAGCTTGGGTGGGTTTGTAGGTTGTGCGGGGCGGGGTCTCGGGGCGTCACTAGGCTAGGGCGTGGCAAACAGCGATGGCTGCCAGTTAGCTGCCTCTGCATCTCCGACCGAGTCCCCGTGTCCCGCACCCCAGCGCAGTAAACAATTATTCCTGTGTACAGCTCTGCAAGCAAGCCACCCTCACTTTCCAACCCGATGGCAGACAGTCCAGCTTCTCCCTGTAGGAGTTTGGGTCCCCCACGTCTCCCCAGAAACTGGATTTAAGAGTAATCGGGGGCTGGTCTTTCTTCGGGTTGAAAAAAGCAATGCCTGCCAGCAGCCCGGATCGCGCACCTCCGTACCTCAACTTTTCAGCGCTTGTGCACGTCTCAATGCTCTCTTCTCTTTCCTTCTAGTTGTAGAACTTCCACTCAGCCAGCTTCCCTGTTGTTCTGAATGATAGACGTTTTGTCTTTTAGTTGTAGTTTTGAAATGGTTGTGCGAGGCAGTAGTGTAGGTGTTTACCTACGCTGCCATCTTGGATCCTCCGGTTCTCCGATTATGGCTTGTTGTGTGTTCATTTTCATTTGTTTCATGGCAACTTTGGATTTCTTCCTTGATCTCATTGTTAACTCATTCATTGTTTACTAACATGTTATTTAACCTCCATGACTTTGTGTGCTTTTTACATTTTTTCCCTGTGGTCGCTTTCTTGTTTCATACAATTATGGTCAGAGAAGATATCTGATATAATCTTAACCTTCTTAAATTTATTAAGACTTGTTTTGTCTTCTATTCTAGAAAATGTTACATGTGCACTTGAAAAAAATGTTCTGCTGCTTTGGGGTAAAATGCTCTGAAGCTATCAATTAACTCTATGCGGTCTAATGTGTCATTTAAGGCCATCAATTTGAAGTCACATAGCATGAATCCTCTGGATTCATTCTTTTTTATCAGTATTGCTTTGGCTATTCAGGAACTTTTTGTTCTATTTCTTTTAAAAATGACATTGGGATTTTAATGGGGATTGCATTAAATCTGTATATTGCTATAAGTAATATGGCCATTTTAACTATGTTAATTCTTCAAAATCATGAATATGAATTATCTTCCCATTTTGTTGTGTCTTTTTTAATCTTTTTAAATACTGCTTTGTAATTTTCATTTAATAACTGTCACATCCTTTGTTAAGTTTATTCTTAGGTATTTTATTCTTTTGCTTGCAATTGCAAAGGAATTGTTGTTTTGTGTTTTTATTTCTCATTTCTTTTCCTGAAGTTTCATTGTTAGTATACAGGAAAGCAGATTCAGACAACAATATGGCTGTTACCAGAGGGAACAGAGTTGCAGTAGTAAAGGGGATCAAACATATGTTGGTAAAAGGTGATTTGACTGTAGGTGCTGGGCACACAATGAAATATACAGATCATGTTTCATAGAGATGTACACTTAAAATCTATATAACCATATTTACCAATATCTCCCCAATAAATATAATAAAAAATAAATCCCTAGATAAAGCCTAAGGACATAATCAACCCTGTAAAAATATGTGCAACCATATTTCCTACATAACTTTAAAAATTGAAGCAATCTAAACATGCAATATGAAATAAATGGTATATCCATGAAACAACTTAAATTTTAGGTACAATAAGTTTTAATCTTATGGGGAGATAATTATGCCAAATTTTATAAAATAAAGAGTACACTACATAGTATTTCTCTATAAATTTGCCTCCAGAAGAACACAGTGTACAGCTAGAACTGAAAGGGTATGTACTAAAATGTTAATCATCGTTCAGGGTAGTGAGACTATGAACATTTTTTCTTCCTTTTAATATTTCAGAATTTGTCTCAAATAAATAAAGAGGTGTTATTTTGAGGATGAGAAGAAAGGAAAAACTACAGAAACATTTCTGTGGAAAAATGTATTCATATAGCTGCTCATAAATCAACACAAAGTGTATGCATTTATGCTCTCAACTAAGTCCATCAGGTAGTTTTAAATATACTCTTATGAGAGTCAGATGATTCAGTTCCCATAATCCCGGCAGGTGATATATTCCAAAGTATAACAATCAAAAAACTTGAAACTTAACTGCAACTTTTTGGTTTCTATTTGAATCCATTATGAATTAGTGAGTTATACGAATACGTCTATTTATATCACATTCTCACTCTCTTTTACTGAGCAACCAATTCCTTTCATCTTTACCTTCTTGTGTTTTCTTATTTATTGTCTCTTGATTATTTTATTCTCTATCATCGCAAGTTCTTGGGGTGCTACTTTCCAATTTATTGTATCCTGACTGTGCCTCACAGTGGATCATTTCCTCATGCAGTCTATAGATTTAATTGTGAGCACATCTTTAGCAAGGTGCATTGGTTTTTTAGATGTTCCGTGTGTCTTGACTCATAAAAGTGTACCCTAGGGAGATTGTGTATTTGTTCTGTCAGAGCTCTTGGGAATTCCATGCCATTCAGGACCTATTTTTATACTAATATCTGGGCTTCAGAATTTCAAACCATGTGTATGACCAGTATTAGTTCAGATCTTATACCTTTGCGTGGGGTTTTAATTTCTCAGAGGAGTCCCCTTCTCATGCACAAAGCTCCTAAGGGGCAAACTAGTTTGAGACTATGGATGTGGTCTTTCTAGTGCTCTTGTCACAGAGGGGCCAGCTCTCTAGGAGGCTGGTCTTAGCCAGCTGTCTTAGTTCCGGCCACTAGCCTGGTGTGGGCCTTCATCAGGCCTCCATCCTGGTATGGATCCTAAAATTCCAGTCCATGGTCATTCATACCTCTGTCTGGCATCAGTGCACTCGGAAATTCTTGGCCATGATTTCTCAATGGCATAACTTTGTTTTTGAGTTCCATCTTCTGTTACGACCCCTAAATATTTCTTTTCAGAAAACAAACTTACTGCATTCTATACAGAATCCTGATGTTTAGAGTGGGAGCAGTTCTGCACAACTCTTTAAACATTTGGAGTGGGAAGCGTGGCCTCAGCTGCGTTTTGAATTCAAAAAGTTTCCTAAACAAGACTCGCCCAGACCATATTATTTGCACCATTGGTCTATTGCCATCTATTGTAAGGAGGTACACAGACATTAGCCATTAACAACTCTTAGAGCATCAATGTTTTTCAATTTTTTACCCTTTAAAGTAAATTCAAATCTCTTCCTATTTGATCAATGATTCACACTTTATGAAATTCTGTACGGTGGAAGTGTTCTAAATATGTCATCTTTCAGGTGTGGAGGTTGGAAAAAAAAAAGCTAGGACGTTACTCTGGACTGTAAGCATCACCCTCTTAGGTGTCATCTGAAGGCACCCTCCACAGCAAGTTATTATCAAATTAGTCTTTAAGAGTAATTACCGTGCTATATAACAAGCAGAAAATGACATTTACTTTCTGTATCTTTTTCAAAATTTTCCTTTTCATTAATTCAAAAGTATAGTTTCTTCAAACACATAATTTCTAAAGTACCTGAAATGGCTGCCTAGTTACCATAAGAGGAAAATGAATTGGATCTCTTCCTCATGACAAGTCCATTCCTAAGCCTAAACAAACAGCCCAATAAGCAAAACGGAAACCTACCTTATGGGGCATTCCTTACCGTGCCTCTTCTCCATGCCAGTAGCCACTCCTGTTCCTGAGATCTCTGGCATTGGCACCATGTTCTCCATATCGGTAGGAGAAATATGAAGTGTGGAGGGGTTGGATACCAGTAGGCACAACACGGGGGCAATACATTGGTAGGTTCTGATTTTTATCTACATCACTGAGATGCATTTTCTTCAATTATATGACACCTAAACAGAGTAATGGTAGGAATTATCTTTCAAAATCAAAATTTATTTCTGACTCTGTATGACATAATCAAGACTTTTGTAAGCTCTTTTTGTCATTTGTCACAGCACTGGCTTTAAGAGAGTTTTCTAAGGAAAGGGTAGGGAGTTATTGCTCATTTTACAGCAGAAGCTGCCCAGTATTACAGGCCCTCAGGTGTACGCAGGGCATACATGGAGCATCCAGGGTGGCACTGATCTGAGACCTTTCTTCCTGCAAGTTTTCCCTTTTCATCAAGGATCTCAACTCAGTAATTATTTCTAAATAGTCCTTCTCTTTGCACAGTAAGTGAGTCTAACCCTCTTTTTCCATTTCCTTCATGTCTCACCTCCACCACTAATGAAATTCCCACATGTATCACCATCCTTTTGGCATTGTTTCTATAAATGCTGACTCTGACTAATGTGTAGCTGATTAACAGCATGCTTGTGTAAGATTCTTAGAAACTGCCCTGGCTGGTGCTGGTCAGTGGTTAGAGCATTGACCCTTGAGCCAAAGGGTCACAGGTTCATTTCCCAGTCAAGGGCAAGTAACAGGGTTGCAGATTTGAACCCTATGTCAATTGGGGTGTGTGCAGGAGGCAATAAATGTGTCCCTCTAATCTTGCTTTTTTTTTCTTTCTCCCTCTCCTTCCTTCCTTTGTGCTCTTTATAAAAATAAATGGAAAAATATATCCGTGGCTGAGGATGAAAAAAAAAAAATCGTAGGAACTAACTTCAGAAGATACAGACTGTGACCTTCAATCATCCCAGTTTTAGGCGTTTTGCTGACCTTCAACTGCAGAACCAGGATGACCAAGACCAGGAGGACCAGGACCAGGAGGACCAAGACCAGGAGGACCAGGACCAGGAGGACCAGGACCAGGAGGACCAAGACCAGGAGGACCAGGACCAGGAGGACCGAGACCAGGAGGACCGAGACCAGGAGGACCAGGACCAGGAGGACCGAGACCAGGAGGACCGAGACCAGGAGGACGCACTCAAGGCCATCACTTGACCAGTTTCAGATGTATTGGAATGGACTGTGCAGGGCTGGATGCAGAGAACTTTTCAGTCCCCTCCCCTTGATATCTTTGTTTGCTTTCCCTCTCCTTCCTCATGCAATGCCCAGCCTGCACTGAGATGTTCGGATGGACTTTGTGATAAGAGCCTCCCCATCTTCTCGTCAAGCACCTGAATAAACCACCTTTCTATTTTATCAACATCTGTCTCATGAGTTTGCTTTCATGGTCTCAGGCTCCTGAACTTGGGTTGTGGCTAAAAGTGGTAAATACATGATATGCTGAGCCAGCCAGGATACATGGACCTTGGTAAGTCCCAGTGGGCCCAGCCTGGGTCCCAGAGGGTTGTGGCAGGCTGACTGCATGGCAGGGATGGCAGGAACTTCCTGGCATCTGCCAAGAACTCTTCATGAAACTCATGGACGTCTTGCTCTCCCTCTCAAGGCATCAGCCACCTGAAACACTTCACTGGTGAAAGGAAAAGCGTGTCTGGGAGTCAGTGGACTCCAAAGCTGGGTAACGTCTGGTGTGCACACCAGCAGCCACTGCCCCGTAGTCTGGGATTCTTTGAATCCTTTTGGATTCCCTGGAATCAATAGGCACTGGGTGGTGGCAGGCACGGGTCAGGGACTAAGAAAAATCCCAGTTCCCAGGTGTGGGATTTGGTCGGAGCACCCTTTTGGTTTTGATATTTGAATTTTGGTGTATTGTTTGCTTTTCTTTTGCTTGCCTCTTGTGGGGTGTCTTACTAATTGTGTTCTTGATTTGAAATATTATTACTTGAAGAAACTTGCATAGGAACCATACTGCTATAGAGCTGCTTGCTCCTTCCTGTTTGTCTAGTTGTAATTTTGTGTGTAAACCTTGACTGTTAAACATGGGGGAGTCCACGGAGAGAACTGAGTGGCAGCCTCTTGGGTTTCATTCTGGCCACAAGTGGTCCACCTGTGGTTATGAGCCAATGGCCAAGAAAAATAACGATTTTTTTATTCTAACACAGCTTGGCCCGGGTTTATTTTGGGGTTTGAAAATCAATGGCAGAACTCCTATTTGACCCAGCGATCCCACTTCTAAGAATATATCCGAAGAAACTAGAAACACCAATCAGAAAGGATATATGCACCCCTATGTTCATAGCAGCACAATTCACCATAGCTAAGATTTGGAAACAGCCTAAATGCCCATCAGCAGATGAGTGGATTAAAAAATTGTGGTATATCTACACAATGGAATACTATGCTGCGGTAAAAAAGGAGTTTCTACCATTTGCAACAACATGGATGGAGATGGAGAATATTATGTTAAGTGAAATAAGACAGGCAGAGAAAGATAAATATCACATGATCTCACTCGTTTGTGGAATATAATAAACGGCATAGACTGATGAACAAGAGCAGATCCATAGGCTGAGAAACATCAATCAAAACGTCATACCTCAGGGAAGGTAGGGGAGGGTGGAGTTAAGGTGGAGAGATCAACCAAGGGACTTGTGTGCATGCATATGAACCTAATCAATGGACACAGACAACAATGGCGTGGGGCATAAGTGGGGGGTGGGGGGTTATGGGGGAATAAGGACACATATGTAAAAAATAAAAATTAAAAAAAATTTTAAAGTATAAAATAAAAATAAAATATTAAATCAATCCACAGTAGTGGTCACCATAACCTTAAGAGAAATTGTTTCATATGACAAAGATTTTTAAATGAAACTCTGTTAAAAATCAAAGGGGGGGATAGTAGGGTAATATCATGTAAGAAGAAATATCCTATAAATAAATTACATCTAGAAAATTTTTACTTTAAGAGCCTGAAAATTATTTGGAAGGAAACAAAGAGAAGTTTCCTTCAAAAGTCATAAGGATTGTAATTGAAAGTCAATATATTTGGCCTCTTGAATTAAAGTAAGTAATTTGTGTTTTTGCCTCCCTGACAAAGTTTATATAAAGTTACAAAAAGAAATTGACAGCCAGTTTGAAATGGAATTGCCATGGCCTGGAACAAAGAATATCCTCACATGATATTATTCTACAATGTCATTATAATTTTAGATATTTTACAATAGCATATTGTACAATTATCACAAACAAACTTACAAACTAATTCTTTGAATGTTTGGCAGCAATTTAAAAAAAGGACATGAAAGGATTTAATCCCTTTCAGAAGGAATTAAGGCACTGGGAAGGCACTTGAGCATCCTATATGGCCCCTCTTGCCTTTTGTGCCAAGAGGGACCCTCATCTCACAATCCAATTACCCTCACCTGTTGCCTGAGCTTTCTGTTCATACTGAGCTTGAAGCCTCGTGGTGGCTGGTACCATGGATCTGACTCTCGCCCAATCATTTGAGCTGGACCCTCACTGGAGAAGAAACCCGGGTTCCCCGAGATATGTGACCCGCCAGCAAGCCAGGGGATCCCAAGGTAGGTGCTGGGCGTGGAGGCCATGGGGGCATAGGCTACCAAGGAGACAGAACTGAACCTCACATCACCCTGCTTGGCCCTGGAGGATGACTGGTTAGCCAGAGACAGGTAATATTCCTCAGGGAAGGAACAACCTAAGATAGGCACAGTCACAAAGGGGCCATCAGGACAGAACTTGGGGGTCGACAGAGGTGGGGCGCAGACCCTCACCCCCCCAACCCTGAAGGGGTCTGAACCCTCACCCATTCTGAGGGAGGTCTCCTGCCCCCATGGCTGCTTTGCTTCCCACACCCAGCTCAGATTGGGACACAGGTGACAGACAGAGACTTGGCCAGCAGCAGCTGCCCTATATCTAAATTCAGCCTAGTATCAGGAATGCTCAGGGCCTACTCAAGAATGCAAATAATACTTTCCACTAATATTTACAGGGTAAACTAAGATTGTTGGTAGAGTATTAAATTTGACAGTAAAATAGTAATCAAGTTTTCAGATTAATTTAAATAAGCTAATTGAAATAAGTGAATATTCAAGTAAATTTAATTGTACTGGACAAAAAGCTGTTCCTAAAGTAATAACTAAAATTTCTATTGGTAGTTCATGTCATGGTAAAATTCCTGAACATGCAATGAACCTAAAGCAGTCATATTTTTGGGCAAAAAAATAAAATAAAATTTAAAGTTATCAAGACTGAATTATAAAATTTACAAAAGCCTCCATTAATCAAAACAAAAGGGGGGGATAGTAGGGTAATATCATGTAAGGAGAAATATCCTATAAGTAAATTACATCTAGAAAATTTTTACTTTACAAAATTAATTTTCATTTGTAATGCTAATTGCAAGACACCCATGAAAAACACACATGGTGTCTAAATAAGACAAAGGAAAATAGTTTGGGCAAAAATAAAAAGGATCCCAAATCAATTATATAGAAAAGATTCCTTTATTAACTTGTGGTCGAGAATATGTTTGTATATTTTCAGAAAACAACTCCAAGATCATGTGGACTCCTGCAACAGAGGAGAATTGACAGGTGTGCTCCAACCACGAAGACAAGAGGAGAAACAGTCCAGAGATGGAAGACGCTGACAACGCCTTGCCACGCTAGCAGTCAGCAGCTGTGCATCGCTGCAGGTTGTCTAGGACCAAACCAGAGAGGGTTGGACCTGCATTGCCACCATGTGCCCACCATCCAGATGTCATTGCTGACATGTACACATAAGGAATTGTTTGACATTGAAACGAGGACTCAGAACTGTTGGACATTGAAATTGGGACTCAAACATTTTTTTTGGTTTTGTTATAATGTTTATTTCTGCTCTGCAGAGGCAAGATTTTCTAAAGGAAAGAAATGGGGGGGGAGGGAATAGATACAGAGGCAAAGAAGCATTGAACAGACTGTCAAACTACAGTGGGAAGGCAGGGGAGGTTGTGCAGGGGGGTCTGTAAGAAATCAACCAAAGGACTTGTAGGCATGCATATAAGCATAACCAATGGATACAAGACACTGAACCTCACATCACCAGGTGAAGGCATGTACGGGGGGGGGGGGGGGGGATGGGAGACCGGGTGGAGGTCAATGGGGGGAAAAAAGGAGACATATGTACTACTATTTGTAATACTTCAAACAATAAAAATAAAAAATCAATGGCCCCTAAATAGTTCTTCAAACTACTATACTATGTTGCAGTTGAAGTTGCTTTGCCAGAGGCCTCCTAAATGTGATATGGTCTGTTGTATGCAAGCTTTCATGTTGTTACCTCTTAAGAATTCTGCTCAGAAAGATGGAGATTAGTGGTTCAAAGTGGGTGGAAAGTACTTACTTCCCTCCCAGACAGTAAAACTCACAAAGAAAAGTGTGAGGAAAGAAGTCTTTTAAACACTCTAAATCTTCCTCCTTCAGGCGCAGGAGCTGCATCAGTCCAGGGAACAATGGGGAAATTAATGCCACCCCCAAACCCTCATGCCTGCTGTGCATGCAGCTGGAGTGACTGCCCCACCCCCTGAATGTGAAGGGAATAAAATGGTACTTTTAAATGCAAGCTCCAGGGCCTGATATCCTCAACATGCAATGTTTCCCACCTTCCTGCCTTTTCCCATCTTCCTAGACGTTGTCAAGGTCATGTTATCTCTGTTATGCCTCTTTAAATATGTGAGTGTATCTGTCAGTGAAAAAAACCTGTTTCTGAAAATTATGAAATGTATTGTTTTTAGTTGTCACTAAAAATGAAAATGTCTAAGAACTTAGAATTCTAATTAAGTTGTAAAAATGTATATGCTTTTGATAATAAAAATATAAGTTATGGCAATATTTTTAATAGAAAGAAAATAAAATGTTTTTAAGTTAGTTATTTCTGAACGAGTTAAGAAGAAACAAACGGAAAATAACTAAGAGAGACACAGAGGTTTCGTCCAAGTTGCGTAGGTTCTTTTCGAGTTGAGGAAGGATTGTGTAGAGGTAAGAAGCAAATAGAGAAAGAATAGGGGAAGTTAAAAATGAAAAAGAATTTAAAAGGGTACATACATTTTACAGGTAGAAAGGACAATGAAGGAGGAATACTCTTGAAGAGAAATGGAAATGGGGGAAAATAAGAAACAACAAAAAAAGGTACTTAGATAGTAAAACTGAGTGGTAATTTTAATGACAAATGAAAAGACCAGGAAGCTCCCATTAATTTTTCAAAACCAATTGTAATTTCCCCATTGGAAACCCAGATACAGCTGACAATCAGGAACTAATTAATTGCTTTCTTAGTCTGTTATACTTTCATTTCTAATTCTAAATGTTATCTTAAAATGTTGTTGCAAAAAAAGCAAATTCCTTTGTCAATTGCATTATAATCAAATCTATAACCATGGCATTTTAAGTATTTTTTGCCATTTATAAACAGTTTTTATTTAACTCATGCATTTGCAAAAATGTTAAATCTTTTGACTTATTCTAAATATGAATTTCTAAGAATCAATTTTAAGATCATACCATTAAAATAAATAAAGATTTCTAGAACTCTAAGAAGTAACTGGAGTCATAGAAATTGTCAAATAATCAAGATAAATAAGAATTGATTATGGGACTGAATAAACTGAAAATAATTATTGTTATGGCTTTTTAAAAATATTTCTAATTTTTAAAATTTTTTCTTTGTTTTCTTAGAGCAATTTGGTGAATTGTACCTTAATAAGCAATATTAAAACATTCGTACTTTTCTCCAAACTTGATCCCTCCAGAATTTAAAAATTCTTACTAAGTGACTATTCTTATTTTCATGGCAATATGTTCATTTGCATGAATGCAGTAAGAATTTGATTCCTTCATAACAGACCAATTGTAGTTTTATTAACCAAGACTTGAACTGGAATGTTATGTTTGCAAAAGTCATGTCTAGACTCTAATTGTCAGTAAAAAACTTTAAAGAATAAAGATTGACTTTAAAGCCAAGAAAAGTCACTTGGAAAAATGCCCTGGTAACTTTCCTGGGAAATGACAAGGAAAGAACCTGAAGACATTTTGGTGAACTTGAAAACATGAGGAGTTTACCCAAACCTGTAGATAATCTACAGGCAAAGCCTGATGGTAACTGGGTGGCTTGGCTTTTTGCCCTGAGAGGAACAGCAAGAACCTACAACCAAGATTACTCTACCCAGCAAAGCTATCATTCAGAGTTGAAGATCAGATAAAGAGCTTCACAGACAAGAAAAAGCTAAAGGAGTTCATCACCACCAAACCAGGATTACATGAAATGCTGCAGGATATTCTTTAAGAAGAGGAAGAAGAAAAAGGTAAAGATAGAAATTATGAACAACAAAAGGACATCAAATACATACCTACCAACAAGTGAATCTAAAAATCAAGTGAATAAAAAATCTGAAGAACAGAATGGACTGGTGAATATAATAGAATCAGGGACATAGAAAGGGAGTGGACTGACGATTCTCAGGGGAAGCAGGTGTGAGGGGTGGGGGAAGAGATTGGACAAAAATCTTACTCCTATGGAGGAAGCCAGTGGCGGGGGGTAAGGGCATGGTGTGGGGTGGGGAATCAGGTGGAGGGGAGCTATGGGGAAGTAAAAAAAAGAGGAACACCTGTAATAATCTGAACAATAAAGATTTATTTTTAAAAAATTCCATCTGAATATTTCTAGTAAAATTATAGCAAAACAGATTTTTAAAAGCCTATATAATGAATTGTTCTTCCTATTGTGTTTATGCATATAATAAGGCTACATTGAAACAGGACTTAATACACTAAATGAATTGGTTTTAATTTGTTTAATGAAAATAAGAATAATTGTTTGAAAAATAAGTTTCAATAAATCTATAACACAATCTATATTTACAAAAGCCTAAGTGACCGTCGCAACCAAAAAACCAAACGGACGACCGAACACACTGCGTGGGGCAACCGGGCTGGAAGGGAGGCTAATGAGGGACGACCAAACGACTGAGCAGTGGGCTGCATGGGGCAACCAGGCCTTCGGGGGTTAGTGAGGGATGACCAAGCGACTGAGCAGTGAACTGCGTGGGGCAACCAGGCTGGCAAGGGGAGCAGTTAGGGGTAATCAGGCCAGCAGGGGTGGCAGTGAGGGGCAACCAGGCTGGCAGAGAGGCAGTGAGGGATGACCAGACTGGTGGGCAGGCAGTTTGGGCCGACCAGGCTGGCAAGGGGGCAGTTGGGGATGACCAGGCCATCATGGGGGACAGTTAGGAGTGATCAGGCAGGCAGGCAGGTGAGCAGTTAGGAGCCAGTGGTTCCGGATTGTGAGAGGGAAGTCTGACTTCTGGAAGTCAGACATCCCCCGAGGGGTCCCAGATTGGAGAGGGTGCAGGCTGGGCTGAGGGGACCCCTCCCCCCATGCACGAATTTCTTGCACCAGGCCTCTAGTCATAGATATTAGACTCTAATTCAGTTAATTGTCAGTAAAATGTTATTTTTTGCTTATAACCTAGACTAGATACTACATTTTTCTAGTTTTCTGAAATATTTTGGATACAACGCTCTAACTTCCATGGAAATGAAAGAAAACTTACTGTGGTGAATTGTAATTCATCCCACCATTATTTTGACATTGTTTCTATAAATGCTGACTCTGACTAATATGTGGTTTTCAGATAAGCACCATGTTTGCATGGGAAACCTAGGCGCTAACTTCAGAAGATACAGACTCTGACCTTCAGTCATCCCAGTTCCAGGAGATTTGTTGATCTTCAGCCATAGAACAGGATGATGTAGAACCAAGATGACCAAGACCAGGATGACACATACCAGCCCATCACTTGTTCTGTTTCTAAGATCCTTATCGGAATGGACTGTGCTGGCCTGCACATAGAGAACTTTCAACCCCTCACCTTGATATCTTTGTCCTGTTTGCCTTCTCCCTCCTTATGAAATCCATGCCTGCACTGAGACGTTAAGATGGGCTTTGCAACAAGAGTCCTCCATCTTCTCAAGTGTCTGGCACTTGAATAAACCACTTTCCTTTTTCATCAATATCTGTCTCACGAGTTTGACTTTCATGGTGGCAGGCAGCTGCAGGTGGGTTTCAGTTACATTATTAACCATAAATCTTCTCCCTGTTATTCATAAAATAAGTCTACCTAGGTTTCACATGAGCCAACTGCACACTTGGCTTGTGTTGACCCTTGGCCACAATCTTTTAAGTCATAACAGATGAACCAGTGTGATCCACGCAGGACTGTGACAAATCTTTAGAAAGTCAAACATGACTTGGTTTATCTCTTGTGACGGGAAAGGAACATATAAAAGGCATCTGAATTTATTACATTGGAATAGCTATAATATAACTACTAACACATGGGGCTTTTCTCACAGTCTAAAACAGCTTTACTGCATGTTGGCCCCTGTCATTTACTGCTTCCTATGTCTATAACAATGGAAAAGGGCATGCTCTGCTCTGACTGGCGGATTTGGAGTTGCGGTTTATTTGATCACAAATGTACCCTAGAGCCATGGCACTTCAATGGATCATCACAGTTGTTTGAGAGTACATTTAAAAAATAATTAGAGTGCACTTTGGACATCAAGCTGCTTCCCTAAATTCGATGTCCTAATTTTGTTATTATTTTAGACCAAAACTTTGCTTGAGTTTTGATTTTACTCTGTAACTCTACAAAAGTTACACAGGTAAGTCAAAAGGGCTAGCTAGGTAATTAACAGCAACAAAGTGTCTACCTGTTTCTCCAGCGCAAAGAGAAGGCTCTGTCCAGGATCACACTTCTGTGTGTGAAGAGCAGTGAACAACAGCAAGGAGATGAAAGCTAAGGGGGCACGCGGGAGCACAAGGCTATATGATACAAAGAGGAAAATACTTGTGGCAGCAACAAGGTGGCCAGAGGAGAGAGGACTGGACCTCGGCTCTGCCCCATGCAAACAGTGGTGCAGCAGCTGTCCAAAGAGAACATGAAACTAGATCTCCAGGGTCATGCCACCAAGGAGAGGCTGGCATGCAAGGCTGGTAGAGATGATCTGGGATAGACTCAAGGGGAGAACAACTGCACTTGGCAGAAAAATTAACAGTGAGTGCGATTGTTGATTGATTTGCAGTACTTCACCGTTGTAATAATTCTGTTTTAAATCCCCCACCCCACCGCTTTTAAAATAAAAGCATTGATTGAGGTAGGACAATGATTGCTGTGAGAAAAGGTGAGAAATTTAGAGTTTGGGGCTAATTGTTTCTTATTCAGAAATCTCATAACAATTTTGAGTTGACACAGAGTAGAGAGATGAGAAGCATTAAAGTTGAAAATGATGATGAGATCAAGAGATAAGACACTGAACACCCTTCAAATGGTGTTTCTCCTGGCATTTGAACCTTTTAAAATCTCACTATACTGAGACAATCCTCAAAAAAACACGCAACTATTTTACTTTCAATGACTGACAGACGGCTATGAATTCCTCAAATGCACCATGTGATGGTTAATTTTATACATCAACTTACCTGTGTCTAGGAATAACCAGGTAGCTGGTAAAACATTATTTCTAGATGTGTCTGTGAGGGTGTCTCAGAAAAACATTAGCTTTACTTTAGTTACCTAAGGAAAGAAGGCCCACCTCCAGAAATGTGGGCGGGCATCCTCCAATCCATTGAGAATCTGAATAGAATGAAAAGGAAGAGGGAGGGCAAGTACTTGGCTCTCTCTTCTTGAGCTGGGACGTTCATTTCTCTTGCTTTCAGACTTCAGAGCTCTGGTTCTTGGGCTTTGGAAACCCAGGACTTTCACCAGCCCCATCCAACCCCAATTCCCTCCCAGGGTATTCTCCAAGTAGACCCGATGCCCTGACTGGGAATGCTGGTAAGCCTCAAGGCAGCCCCAGGGTGGGGAGGGAATGTCTTGATGCCTCATCCCAGAGACACATGCACACAGGAGCTTGTATGATAACAACAGTTGGCCAACCCATGTCACGGACTTTGAGGCACAGTGGGGAGAAAGCAAGATCCCTGGGGAAGGAGAGGAGGTGGCTCAGCCCAGCACTTGTCTCCCCAGATTTCCCCTTTTGGGCCATCATCCTCTTCTGCTTGGCAGGACTCTTGGTAGTCACCACGTGCCTGATCTGCTGTTTCCTGGTAAGCGAGGAAGTGGTGCTTGTCTTCTTGCTATTGGGTTGTAAGAGTGTTTTATATGCAGTCATGCATCGCATAGCAACATGTTGGTCAAGGATGGGCCACATATATGATGGTTATAATGGAGCTGAAAAATTGCTACCAGCTAGTGACATCATAGCCTTAATAAGGTTCTGGCAAAGTACATTACTCTAGTGTTTGAGGCAAACACACCTACTGCGTTTCCAATTGAATCGAAGTATAAATTGTGTATAGGCCATAATACTTGATAATGATAATAAAGGGCAATGTTACTGGTTAGGTTTTTACTATATCATACTTTTTATTATTATTTTAGAGTGAACTTTTCTACTTACAAAAATGTTGGCTGTAAAACAGTATGGTGTGTTACACCAGCAGCAGTCTCATACATCTCATGTTTCCTGCATCTCGTGATTGCAAGATTTTTGCTTGTGCTTGATTTAATTGTGTGTTTTATTAAGTAAAATGCCATGCAGGCAATCCCCTAAGGGCACCTTTCTCAGGTCATACCCCTGTTGTTACGTGGTATATGACAATATTAGAAATACAAGTCCTGTGATGGGCGCATGTTTGCAAATATTTTTCCCAGTCTGTGTGAGGCTTGCCTATTTCTTTTCTTAACAACAGTAGTCCTCAGGAAAATGTAACTGAAAATCTCAAATCTATCATGGTGGTAGAGTGACCACTACATGTGAGAATGGCTAAAATAGTATATAGACTGACCATAACAAGTGTTGGTGAGTATGTGCAGCAGCTGGAACTCTCATGTCATGCTTATAAAAAGTAGCTTAGTGATGTTGCTTCTGTAAGTTGCATACACCTACACAGCCATCCCACTCCTAGCAATTTATCGCAGGAAAATAAAACATACAAAGAGATTTGTACACAGATGCCCATTAGAGATTTGTATGTACTAACTCCCAAAGGGAAAACAATCAAGATGTCCACCAACAGGTGAAGGATAAACAAACCGTGACACATCCCACAATGTGATCTTCCTCCGCAACAAAAAGGAAAGAATTAATAATACGTGCAATGACATGTATAAATCTCAAATAGTTATGCTCAGTGAAAGAAGTTAGGTAAAGAAGATACTGTATGATCTCATTTAGAAACAACCTTTACAAAATACTAATGTATAGGGACAGAAATCAGGTCACCAGTTGCCTGGGAATAAGAATGTGTCTGCAAATGGTAGGTAAAGAGGAATTACAGAGAAGCCTGAGGACACTTTTGGGGTGATGGGTATTCCTTATCTTGATTGTGGTGATAGTTCAATACGTTATAATTTAAAATTATCAGATCATTCGCATTAAATGTATGCAGTTTATTGTACATCAATTATACCTCAACTAAGCTACAGTGTGGGAAGAAGAAGAAAGGGAAGGAGGAGGATTATAAATGGATACTAGAGGGAAAATGGTAGAACAAATGAGAGTGAAAAGGGGGCGAGACAAACAGAAGGAGATAACTGCGGGGAAAAGGGAAAGGGAAAAAAGACTGATGGAGGAAATTAAATTTAAAAAGGAGAGGAAGCCTGGCTGGTGTGGCTCAGTGGTTGAGGTTCGACCTATGAACCAGGAGGTCATGATTTGAATCCTGTCAGGGCACATGCCTCAGTTGCAGGCTTAGTTCCCAGTAGGGGGCATGCATGAGGCAGCAGATCAATGATTCTCTCTCAGCATCGATGTTTCTATCGCTCTATCTCTCTCCCTTCGTCTCCCTGAAATCAATTTTTTTTAGAAATGTTTAAAGCAGAGGGACACATCTGCTCTGTGGCTTTGCCCATCTTCTTCCCTAGTATTCTCTCATACTTGGACAGCCAGATGGTCCATTCTGAGTCCCCGTCATCACCTTCACAGGTCACCGTGTGCCTGCAGAAGAAAGAGGGAGATTTTGAGATTCAGCAATGATGACTGGTACCTGTCACACGTAGACCTGGGGAAGCTGCAATGACTAGATCTGCCTGAGGCCCCTGTTCCCATCCAGGACCCAAAGAAGCTTGGCTGGACCAGAAATCAACCACCCTGATCTGTCACATTCTCTGGGCCCTTCTTAACATGGCCCCTGTCTGGTTCGAAGGAAACTAAGATAAAATTCTTCCCCTTCATTAAGTCCTGAAGGCAACTGGTAGTTCCGGCTTGTCTTGTGGTTTCATATGCCTTTATGCCTCAGGAACTCCAGAGTTGGCTAAACTGGAGCAGAAATTGCCACAGTATAAAATCATACTCTTCAGCGCAAGGTTTCCCTTCCTAGGAAACTTTGCAGCACACCTCCCCTGACCTGTGTCAGCAACCACACTTATCTCTGTGCCTCCATTTTCCCACCCCCAAAGCCCAGGCATCTCAAGTGCCCTTTGCACTACTGCATTTCCTGAAGTTCAGACTCACCAGGACTTCCAGATCAACCTGCCTCTCTGGAGCCCCTTTCCTCATGGTTCTCCAAGAGGGAAAGTAGACCAGGATGGAAGGAATGGCTTAGATATGACTGCATTCAGCCCTGGGACTTGGAACCTGAGATGACTAGAAATCTAGGAAGACTGAATACAGAGTAACACTCTAGTAGTATGACTGCATTCAGCAGAAAGATAGTGTCTACTTGGGAAGTACAGGTGAATAAAACTCAGGGGGAAAATATGAGAAAATGAGTCTTTTTTTCATATTTCTCTGCACAGAATCCAACAAGACAGATATAGCAGGAGCTCCCCAAAAGAAGCTCAAAGCATCTCAGGCATGGGACTGGCTGTGCTGTCCTGCCCTGCATTTGTAAAAACAGACTCTGTGATTTCTATACCTTTTGCAGATGACCACAGCTGAAGATACCCAAGGGGTAAAAATTAAAGTCCAACTAATGCCAACCATTCCATTTTTTTTTTGGTGTGAACTTTCTGTTCCTCCGTCTTAAGCTGTCATTCTCTGCGAATATACTTCCTGGAGATTATAATAATGATATAAGAACTACCATTATTGACAGCTTCATATCTGCTCAGCAACGTGATTGACAAGTTCAGAATGCATAGTCTCACTTATACTACCATCCTTGGGGCTTTATTCCCATGTTGCTCCCATAAAGATATGGAGGCTAAGAAATATTAAATAGTAAGGAAGGGAAAATAATTGCTAAGAAATTAAACACCTAGCCAAGCTACCCATCAAAGAAAGAGGTAAAGACATTTTCTGATATACAGTCTCAAAGTTGACCTCCCCTAGGCCTTTATTGAAAACACCAGTAAAGAATATGCATCACAAAGAAGAAAGGTGAACCCAGAAAACCATAGCAATGGTCATGAGAAAAACAAAGTATATGAAAATTAGCATGGTTTTAAAAATAAGACATTAAAAACACATTCTCCCAAAATTCCAGATGGTTACATGAAAGATCAGAGGAGAAAAGATTCTATTAAAAGTTACTAATGTTTAGGGAATATATAAATACCATAGATACTCTTATTGTGTTACACATTACTCTCAGAAACTGATAAACTTGACAGAGAAATGTAGGTAAAGAGAGGACTTACGGTCAAGACAGCAGAGTAACACCCAAGTAAATACTGTGCTTGCCTCCTCCCATAACAACATCAAAATTACAACTAAATTATGGAACAACCACCCTTGAGCACCTCCTGAAGACTTCCTGGACAGAAGTCCTGTAACTAAGGATTATAGAGGAAGCCACTTGGAGACTGGTCAGAGGGGCAGGAACAGGAAAGAGGCTATTCTCACAACCACATGTGGTGGTGATAAATCTGCTTTGGCGATCTCTCCTGTTGAGTGAGGGGTTCCAGCCCCACAATAGGCTCCCTATCCTGGAACACCATTGCCAGAAAGAGGAGTCCCCACAACATCCTGCTGTGAAAATCAATGGATATTCTGTGTGGATGAGGTGGAGGCTGCTAGAGATGCAGCAAGTAAGGGGGTCCCTAACTCCAGGGCTCCCAAAGTATTGAGGTGTAAAACCACACTGAGCCCCAGTGTGCATCCCCCAGTCCATGCATTTCAAGACTAGAGGGCCATTTGCCTGGCTATGTCCCGGGTCCTTGCCAGCTTGTGGAAGCTAAGTCTTTTTTTCTTTTTAATTCTTTATTGATAAAGTATTACATAATCTCCTTTTTCCCCATTGACCTCTCCCCAGCTGCGCCCAGTCCCCAGCACGTGCCCTCCCCCCATCTATATCCATTGGTTTCTTACCCCACACCGTCCCTCATAGGTTGGACAGTCTATTTGATGCTTCTATGACTCTGATTCTATTTTGGTTCCTCAGTTTATGTTGTTCATTATATCCCACAAATGAGTGATATCATGTAATATTTATCTTTCTCTGACTGGCTTATTTCACTTAGTATAATGCTCTCCAGATCCATCTATGCTGTTCCAAATGGTAAGAATTGCTTCTTTTTTATAGCAGCATAGTATTCCATTGTGTAGAAGTGCCACAGTTTTCTAATCCGCTCATCTGCTGATGGGCATTTAAGCTGTTTCCAAATCTTAGCTGTTGTAAATTGTGCTGCTATGAACATAGGGATGCATATATCCTTTCTGATTGTTTTCTGTTTTCTTGGGTTATAGTCCTAGAAGTGGGATTACTGGGTGAAATGGCAGTTCCATTTTTAATTTTTTGAGGAAACTTCATACTGTTCTCCACAGTGGCTGCACCTGTCTGTGTTCCCACCAGCAGTGCATGAGGGTTCCTTTTTCTCTGCATCCTCTCCGGCACTTGTCATTTGTTGATTTGCTGATGATAGCCATTCTGACAGGTGTGAGATGGTACCTCATTGATGTTGATTTGCATCTCTCATTTGATTAGTAACTTTGAGCATGTTTTCATATGTCTCTCTGTCTTCTGTATGTCTTCCTTCGAAAAGTGTCTGTTTAGGCCTTTGCCCATTTTTTGATTGGATTGTTTATCTTCCTTTTGTTAAGTTGTATGAGTTCCCTCTAAATTTTGGAGATTAAACCCTTATCGGAGATAATATTGTCAAATATGTTCTCCCATGCAGTGGGCTTTCTTGTTGTTTTGTTGATGGTTTCTTATGCTGTGCAGAAGCTTTTTATTTTGATGTAGTCCCATTTGTTTATTTTCTCCATAGTTTCTATTGCCCTAGGAGCTGTATTGGTAAAGATATTGCTACAATAAATGTCTGCTATGGCTTCCTCTAGTATTTTTATGGTTTCCCATATCACGTTTAAGTCCTTTATCCATTTTGAATTTATTTTTGTGTATGGTGTAAGTTGGTGGTCTAGTTTTATTTTTTTACATATATCTGTCCAATTTTCCCAACACCATTTATTGAGGAGACTGTCTTGACTCCATTGTATGTTCATGCCTCCTTTGTGAAATATTAATTGAGCATAGTGTTTTGGGTCGATTTCTGGGTTCTCTGTTCTGTTCCATTGGTCTATATGTCTGTTCTTGTGCCAACATCAGGCAGTTTTCAGAACAGTGGCTTCATAGTATAGCTTGATATGTGGTATTATGATCCCTCCAACTTTGTTCTTCTTTCTCAAGATTGCTGTGGCTATTCAGGGTCTTTTTTTTTATTCCAGATGAATTTTTGGAGAGTTTGTCCTATGTGTTTGAGGTATGCTGTTGGTATTTTAATGGGGATTGCATTGAATCTATAGATTATTTTGGGTAGTATGGACCTTTTAATGATTTGATTCTAAGGAATCAAATCCATGAACATGTTATATTCTTCCATTTGTTTATGTCTTCCTCTATCTCTTTTTTCAGTGTCCTGCAGTTTTCCACATATAGGTCCTTTACCTCCTTCATTAAATTTATTCCTAGGTATCTTAATTTTTTGTTGCAATGGTAAATGGGATTGGTTTTTTTAATTTCTCTTTCTGTGAGTTCATTATTGGTGCATAAAAAAAGCCATAGATTTCTGGGTGTTAATTTTGATCCTGCTACATTGCTGAATTCATTTATGAGTTCTAGTACTTTTTTGATGGAGTCTTTAGGGTTTTCTATGTAGAATATCATGTCATCTGCGAATAATGACAGTTTTACTTCTTCTTTTCCCATTTGGATGCCTTTTATTTCTTCTTGTCTGATTGCTATGGCTAGCATTTCCAGTACTATGTCGAACAGGAATGGTGAAAGTGGGCATCCCTGTCTTGTTCCTGTTCTTAGGGGAAATGGTTTTAGTTTTTGCCCATTGAGTATGATGTTGGCTGTGAGTTTGTTATATATGACTTTTATTATATTGAGGTATGATCCCTCTTTCCCACTTTGCTGAGAGTTTTTACCAGGAAAGGGTGTTAGATTTTGTCAAATGCCTTTTCTGCATCAATTAATATGATTATGTGATTTTTGTCTCTCAATTTGTTTATGTGATGTATCACATTTATTGATTTGCAGAGACTGTACCAGGCTTGCATCCCTGGAATAAATCCCATTTGGTCATGGTGTATGATCTGTCTAATGTAATGTTGGATCCAATTTGCTAGAATTTTGTTGAGGGTTTTAGCATCTATGTTCATTAGGGATATTGGCTTGTAATTCTCTTTCTTTATAGTGTCTTTATCTGGTTTTGGGATTAGGGTAATGCTGGCTTTATAAAGAGCTTGGAAGTGTGCCTTCCTCTTGAATTTTTTGGAATAGTCTGAGAAGGATAGGTTTCAGTTCTTCCTTGAATGTTTGATAAAACTCTCCTGTGAAGCTGTCTGGCCCTGGGTATTTGTTTGCGGGAAGCTTTTGATGACTGCTTCAATTTCCTCCTTAGTTATTGGCCTGTTGAGATTTTTTTATTCTTCTTGTTTGAGTTTTGTAAGGTGTATTTTTCTTGGAATATGTACATTTCCTCTAGGTCAGTGGTCAGCAGACTCACTCATCAACAGAGCTAAATATCAACAGTACAATGATTGAAATTTCTTTTGAGAGCCAAAACCGACTTCTGCACATGGGTCACGAAGTTTCAATCACACTGTATGTGCGTGCCCACACGTAGTATTTTGTGGAAGAGCCACACTCAAGGGGCCAAAGAGCCCCATGTGGCTTGCAAGGCTCAGTTTGCCGACCACTGCTCTAGGTTGTTTATTTGCTGGAGTAGAGTTGTTCATAGTATTTTTTGTTTACAATCTTTTGTATTTCTAAGGAGTCTGTTGTTATTTCGCCTCTTTCATTTCTAAATTTGTTTAATTGGGTCCTCTCTCTTTGCCTCTTGGTGAGCCTTGCTAGAGGTTTATCAATCTTGTGTACCCTTTCAAAAAACCAGCTCTTGGTTTCATTGATCTCTTGTGGGGTTTTTGTGTTTTTGGGGTTGGGGGGTGGGTGGGTCTCTATTTCATTTATTTCTGCTCTGATCTTTATTATCTCCTTCCATTATCTCACTCTGGGTTTTTCTTGTTGCTCTCTTTCTCATTGTTTAAGTTGTAGAGTTAGATAATTTATTACCAGTTTCTCTTGTTTTTTTGAGGTAGGTCTGTAATGCTGTGAATTTCCCTCTTAGGACTGCTTTCACAGTTTCCCATAGGTTTTGGATTTTTGTGTTTTCATTGTCATTCATTTCCAGGATGTTTTTAATTTCTTCTTTGATCTCTTTGGTAATCCAGTCATTGTTTAATAGCATGCTATTCGGCCTCCAAGTGTTTGAATTTTGTTGATTGTTTTCATTGCAGTTGATTTCTAACTTTATGCCATTGTGATCTGAGAAGATGCTTTATATTATTTCTATCTTCTTGAATTTGTAGAGACTTTTCTTGTGACCCAATATGTATTCTATCTTTGAAAATGTCCCATGTGCACTTAAGAAGAATGTATGTTCTGTAGCTTTGGAGTGAAATGTTCTGAAGATGTCAATTAAGTCCATTTGATCTAGTGAGTCATTTAGGATTACTGATTTTTAGTCTAGAGACTTTATCCAGTGATGTCAGTAGGGTATTAAAGTCCCCTACCATGATCATATTGCTGTCAATCTCTCCCTTGATATCGTCCAGCAGTTTTTTATGTATTTGGGTGCTCCTGCATTGGGTGCATATATGTTTACCAGAGTTATATCCTCTTGTTGTATCAATCCCTTTAGTATTATGAAGTGGCCTTCCTTATCTCTTGTTATGGCCTTCTCTCTGAGGTCTATTTTGTCAGATATAACTATTGCTACCCCAGCTTTCTTTTCATTTCCATTTGCCTGAACAATATTTATCCATCCCTTCACGTTCAGTCTGTGTGAGTCTGTTGTTCTAAGGTGGGTCTCTTGTAGACAGCAAAAATATGGGTCATATTTTCTTATCCATTCAGCCACTCAATGTCTTTTGATTGGAGCATTTAGGCCATTAACTTTTAAAGTTATTATTGATCGGTACTTATTTGTAGCCATTTTTAATATTTGTGCCTGTGTTCCTTCTTCCCTTTCTGTTTCTTCTTTTTACAAAAGTCCCTTTAGCATTTCTTGCAATGCTAGCTTGGTAGTGATAAACTCCCTGAGCCTTTTTTGTCTGTGTAGCTCTGATTTCCCCTTCAATTTTGAATGATAGCCTTGCTGGATAAAGTATTCTTGGATCCAGTCCCTTGCTTTGCATCTCTTTGTATACTTCCTTCAATTCCTTTCTGGCCTGATGTGTTTCTATTGAGAAACCATTTGATTACCTAATGGAAAATCCCTTGTAGGTAACTTTCTGTCTCTTGCAGCCTTTAAGATTCTCTCCTTGTTGTTAACATTTGCCATGGTAATTATGACATGTCTTGCTGTGGGACTTTGGGATTCATCTTGTTTGGGGGACTCTGTGCTTGTGTGACTTTTTTTCACAAATCAGGGAAGATTTTTGACATTATTTCTTCAAATAGGTTTTCTAACCCTTGCTCCCCTTCTTGTCGTTCTGGCACCCCTATTATATGTATGTTGCTTCATTTCATGTTATCCCAAAGCTGCCTCAGGCTCTTCTCCTATCTTTTGATTTTTTCCCTCCAAATGCAGTTCATATTGGGTGTGTTTTGCATCCCTGTCTTCTAATTTGCTAATTTGGTACTCTGCTTCTCCTAGTTTACTGTTGGAAGTTTCCACATTGTTTTTTTATTATAGCTATATCACTCCTTATTTCCTCCTGATTCTTAGATTTTCTTATCCATCCGGTTTATGAACTGTATGACCCTTATTCTGAATTCCTATCCTGACATAGTGCATGCCTCTATTTCATTTAGTTGCTTTTCTGGAGCTCTTTCCCTTAAGGGTTGTTCTTCTGTCTCCCCATTTTTGCTATCACCAAAGGATCGAGGTGTTGAGTTGTGCAGGGCCTGTGGCTGCAGTGATGAACTTGGTGGTGGGTTGCATGGTAACAGGTGGTGGCTGCTTCTTGGGGGTCGCAGGGCAGCTGCTCCTCACATGGTTGCGGGCAGGGGCTGCTCCTCGGGTGGTTGTGGGTGGTGGCAGCTGGTGGGTTGGCTGCTCCTTGGGCAGTTGCGGATGGTGGTGAGCCTTTATTTCTTAGTCTGTTTCCTCAACAGTTTTCTAGCCAGTGATTCTCAAGCAGCAGGGCAAGGTAAGCAGCTCTTTCCTCCTGTGGTTTGAAAGAGCCATTGATACAGCGGTGTCTGTTGAGACAACTTCATAGAATTTGGAAGCTAAGTCTTTCCAGGGCCAATTCTTACCACAGTGAGGCCTCCACCTTGTCGCCAGAAATTCACCTAAGCTACATACTGGGGCCACAGGAGCATCCCTAGATTTTGGAGTTCATATTTCAGGCCATCTTTTGCTCTCTTTTTACCCCAGGCCTCAGAAATCCACTATGACACAGCCTACAGATGACTGAACCAGGGGCCAGCTAGGCTGTAAATTCAGGGAACACAGGCCAGGAATTCTCTAAGTACAAGTCAAAATCATAGAATACATGAGGAATAATACCAAGTGTGGGCTGACAGTCAGATAGAGAAAGGACAAGCTCAGTCTCCCTGCCCGGGTCCCTCCTCTCTGTAACTTGGCCTGAGCTCTTCCTACCCACTACTCCCCATGCATCCACAGGACCCCAGGGGCAGATAGCACATTAGCTAGTTCTGCTGCTCAGGTTTCTTTAGAGAAGACATAGCAAGGGCTGGGCTAAACCTTCCTGTGCCCACAGAGGAAGCTCTAATCGACCAAGTTGAGATGGGGGCAAAAATCCTTGTGATATAGCTGGCAGGGGCTGAGGACACAGAAAAACAATCTGCCTCAGATACAGCCCAGACTGACTCAGCACCATCACCCCCATCAGCCTCTGCAGTCTCCTTGGCCAATGACAATCTCAGCTCTGCTTGGTTCCCATGAGTCACAGGGAGCTCAATCACTCCAGTCAGCCCCTGCAGGGTTGGGTGAGCTTTTAAGGTCAAGAAAGTTCTCCTGGAATGGAACTAATATCCAACTGCATAGGCCAATTCCTGTGGAATTCGTTCTCTCTTTGTGTCTGTGAAAATTGTGTCCTCCCTCCAGCCTCAGTGAGGGCACAAGTGTTTCACACATACAGTGTCTGGCACATAGAATAGACTTAATGTTGAATGAAGGAAAATATATTTAAAAATCCACAACAGAAGAATTGTTCTTCCTTAACAACTTTCAGACATGTCACTTCCTCCCAAGTGTTACTTCTGCCATTATTTTCTGATAAGCATGAGTTAGTGCCTGCGGGGATCCACAGAATGTGGGCTTAAATCCTGGCCTTGTCTTTGAATAATTGTGTGAACTTGAAAGTGTGGCTTTATTGCTGTGTCTCAATTTCTTTGGTAAAATCTGTAAACTAAGGATTGTTTTTGGACATTTAAATGAATACCTACCTTCCTTGAAATGGGGTTGGGCAAATGTTAACTATCATTACCATCATCTTCATCAAACTAGGATTGTGGTACCCCTCTTTGTGGTTCTCAAATGTGTATGTGACAATTATGCTTTAAGCATTGTTACTGTGGAAGGGGGGGAGGAAAATCAGGAAACTCTTGCCATGAAAAGGGAAACCAGAGGTAGGAAAGCAAACTGGTGAACCCCTGTGTTTCTGAGCTGGGATGGATGTATTGGCTCCTATTTTACTTATGAGGAAGGAGAGGGGTGATGTTTCCTTGAGCCCCATTTCAGACACACAGTCATGGCTCTTTATTGAGAGTAGGACCAGCGCAAGGTGCAGGCAAAAGCTAACATGTAGATAGACAAGGAGAATTTAGTTACAAAAATGATCAACAATGAAGTTGTAACTAAGTCCAGAGAGCAATACATCAATGAGTCAGCTGTCAGATCTGGTGAAACCCAGGAGTTAATGACACTGGCCTGCTAGCACTAGCAAATGCCCACTGCACTTCCCTCAGGAATGGAGAGCCCCAGGATGCATGCAGTGAATGGAAACACAAGTCTAGGGAAAGGGATTGTAAATCCCTGACTTCTTTGTGGGTTCCAGCATGGTGGAACGCTGGGTGTGATTGGTCCCTTGTAACCAGGTAACTGCAGAATGTGTTCTGATTGGCTGGCAGCCGCCAGGAGAACAGACTTCAGTTGAGAAGCAACTGTGGAAGGAGAAGGAGCTTTGGCTGTGCTCTCTTCCCACTGTGGTTGTAGCTCTCAGCGCTTGTCTGATCCCTATCCGTTTTCAACAAGTCGTGTTGGTTGCTGTTCTCACAAAGGAGTCACCCAAAGAGGTGCAGCTTCGGGGGTGTGGCTGGGCCCTGAGCCCCCCTAGGGCCCGGCAGCCCAGAGGCCAAGCAAACCGTGGGTGAGCCCTACCTGCTTGTGCGGTGAAGCCTTGGGGCTGCCAGCGGGTCTAGCCTTCCTTGGGGGGAGGGACTGCTGAGGGTTGTGGGGTGGGGGGAGGGAAGTGGGGTGTGAGTGAACCAGCAGTAGCAGTGAGGAGTGGAGGTGAGCCATGGGGAACTGGTGCACCTGCTGTCTGAAGCCCAGTGACAGCCCCAGCCCCACCCCCAAGCTGGATGGGGGCTCCAGCCATGTTAAGTCAAAGTGTGAGTCTGAGGTTCATGAAGAGGCTGCCAGGGACACAGGGGCAGTGGAAACAGTGCCTGCTACCCCGAAGTCTGAGAAGTTGAATTCTGAGAAGTTGAATTCCTTAGCCTTCAGGGGCTACCACCGGAAGAACATCAGCGCCCCAGTGACGCTCCAAGGTAAGAAGCAGCAAATGCCATCTGCTCTTTGGCGTACCTCTGGCCTCTGCTGCCTCCACAGTCCCCTGGGAGGACTCACTGCCTCGGGATCCTTCCATCTGGAGCCAGCTTTCCTAGGGATGGCCACCTGGGTTCCCCACCCCTGCTTCTTTCCCCCTTGCAGCCTATGTTTTTCCCTCTTTACTACCTGAGCAGCAAGGTAGGATTTTGACACTCCTGCTTGCCTGCTGACTTTCCTCACTGCTTTGTTCAATTGAGCTTACTTGCTGGAAAAGCCACACGTGGCCAGGTTTTTCAGTTGATTATGACAGAAGTACAAGGAATGAGGGTTCCATTATATTTGAAGTAATGCAGCAAAATAAAGCATGGGGTGTCCTATCCACATGTTCATGGTGTGTGTGTGTATTTTTCTTGTTTTAAGCTAATCGCTTTTCGTTAGGTTTGCTGTGTTTCTCAAGTTTCTTCCAGAGCCATGGGTAACTCACAGTAGAGTGGAGACAATAAAGGGAAAGCTACACCATGGCCCTCTCTGCCCTCATACGGGACTGTTTCTGTGGTGCCCATCCCACACCATAGGAGGCAGTGTGGGAAACGGTACAGCCCAAGATCCTATTCAGAGATTTTATTCTTCTTCTGGCCTTTGTGAGAGCAAAATGACATTGTGTGCTGTAGACAAGTGCAATTAAGGCTAACATGTTCATTTTCCTTTTTATTTTTTAAATATTTTTTTTAATAGTTTATTGATTGTTGGAGAGAGAGGGAGAGGGAGAGAGAGAAACATGGATGTGAGAGTAACATCGACCTGCTGCATCCTGCACACCACCCCTTAGGGACTGAGCCCAAAACACAGGTGTGTGCCCTTGACCAGGAATGCAACTGGCAACCTTTTGGTGCAGGGGACGATGCCCCACAAACTGCAACTCCAAGCAGGGCTACTAAGCTAGCACTCATTTAAAATGTAAATTTAAAATGGTTACTTTCCAGTTGAGTAAAGACACTGACTTTTAGTGAGGCATTTTAGTTTATTACCAATGAGTAGTTCCGGTCGTTTCCAGGGAACCTCATGAGCCTGGGTACTAGTGCCTGGCCAGAAACTGGTTCTCAGAGCATCAAGTCTTAGATCCTGTTGGTTCAAATGAGGTGGGTATAACTGTACAGTCAGACGCCACTACTGGGTAGAGGTTCAGATATGCAACAGCTAAACTTTTTCATTAGCTATCGTGTCTCTCACCTGGTCTAATTTGCTTTGCCCTTTTCTTCTGTACATGGAGAGTCTTTCATTTGTACCTAATATAGGTGATATGTTAGGTCAAAAAGTAAAACTAAGTTTTTAGATTTTACTCAGGGGGCTCATCTTTCCAGCTAATTCAAACTATAAATTTTGTTGTAAAGTATTTGAAATGGAACAAAATTTTGTCTCATTTTGTATGTGGTAGTTTCTCAGATAATGGGCCACTGTTATTTTTCTATGGCTTTTGTATCAGAATTGACCAGTTAATTTGTTTTATTCTTAGAACAAGACAAGAGGAAGAACAATGATGTAAGTAAACAGTTGAAGAGTTAAGAAATTAATAGTTTGATATAAATGTTGTCTGCTGTGATTCCTAAAAACTATGATGGATGGATACTGATAGCATGGACTTTATTTGTAGGTTTCTCATTTGTAGGTTTTCTCAATCTCTTCTATTTTCCTAATTATTCTAGATTGAAGGAGAATTTGTTTCTTCAAATAGTGATACTTTTCAAAAAATATATGGTCTGGAACTTCTGATTAATAAGGAAAAAATGGCTTTGCAGTGAAACAATTGAAACAAGCAAAATGTTTTTATATAACATATGGATGTTTCTGATTAGGCTGCTGGAAATTTTTAAATATTCTGTATTTTAAAAGGCGTCGAGTAGATTTTTCCCCTGGCGATCTCTTGTGCATTTGTGGTGGGTGCTGATGGGAAAGTATGACAGCATGAACAAAACTATTTTCTATGAAATGAGGAAGGACGGCTCATGTGAATTAGTTTTCAAAAAGAATAAAACCAAACATATTACAGTTATTAGTATTTTCTGATATTCAAAAATGCTACTGTTATTCTCAAATATTTACAATGATTAGTTATTGGCCTTACTTTAAGGAAGAGAATTGTCAAAACAAAGTTCAGGCCATGTCAGTATTTGATTATGGCTGGATTGTTGGGCTCTTTACAAATCAATGGGTACTTCTCAAATAAATGGGTACTTCCGAAGTGTGTTAAAGATAGTTTGTTCTCTAAAGGTTCTCAAACCTTTTATCGTCACCTCTCCGGTACCACTGCAGATAAATTCTAAATTGTATCTGCAGTAAGATTTACCGCCCAGATGTAAATGATTTAAAGAACCTGCCAAGCACTCACACTGCTGCTTTGTCCCAGGTTCTGTGCTCAGCAGCTAGAGGTAGGAGAGGAGTCAGAGTCCTCCCTTCCCTGGAGAAGCTTAGGTTTCTATGAGAGGGGTATCCTGTAAGCAGTTGATGCGTGTGACAAGTGGCCACTCGGATGTGGGAGTGTGCAGGAGAGAAGTTGGGTGGTGTGGCTGCTGGTGATGGTAGCCTGGAGGTAGGTGGGGAGGAGTTAAGCTTGCTGGACCAGGAAGAAGAGGGCTTGTAAGCAGAGCACACAGCCTGCGTGAGGCAGGATGGAGGTGAGTGTCAGATGACCAAGAGAACAGAATTAACATTTAGAAATGAGTGGAAACTATTCTCTGAGGTTCTCACTTGAGTAGTGTAATGATAGTCTTCCTTAAACATGAAGTGAGAGTTGACTTCTGAAAGTTGTTTTATCTAGTTTTGGGGAAAGTGAGGCTCAGAGAGACCTGTGGCCCCAGCTTGATAGCAAATGGGCAGCCCTGGCACACACACACCTCTGATCAAACATGCTTGTTTGTCTCTCTGTCTCCTGAGCTAATACTTATGATGGCCTTCCATTTACTGCAACAAATGGTCGTGAATTTTTATTCTAAACTTTTTACACTATTATAAAGGGGATTTATAATAGGGGTTTGCCAGGTTTGATTATAGGTTCTTATCAAAGGCAGCATTTTATAAGCCATTCCTTAAATCTTTGGAAGTTAGACTATCTACTGGGTTTACAGAGAGCTGCACATGACATCACACTCAAGCAGTTCATGGACTGTAAGAAAAATCTTAATGCTTTTAATTGTTTGACATTTTAACCAAGAGAAAAAACAGACACTTTTATAGGTTTAGGAACGTACTATGACATTTGCTTCTCTTTCCCTCTACGTCAGGAATTTCCAGGGTGCCTTGCTAAAGGATACAGGTCATGCCCCACGGTGTTTCTCTCTGACGATGCCATCAGACAGCCGGATTTTAAAACCACCATCCAATCGTGAGTCCCACGAGGTTGCTGCAGGCTGAGTGACAGACCCCCTTCTACTGAAAGCACCCTACTTTTCCGTAGTTTCAGCCACTTCGTTGTCCTTCTCAGTGACCAGGTTAAGAAGCTGGTGTCAATTATCTATTGATTTCAAGGACCTAAACATGAATTTCAATTCCCATGTTACCATTAGAGTGAGTGGAAGAAGGGAAAGCCAGTTAGCAAATAAGAACCCGCCCCCCCCCTCGCCCCTCCCAAGTCTTCTTCTTTTCTGTTTTTAAGACATTGTTCACCATAATGAAAAGGAGATGTGCTTTTTATTGGGTGTTTCTATTAAAACATTTCTTTATGGGACATGGGCCTAAAACAGTGCACAGCACTTTGGAAGCTACTCTTGCAAGAAGAAGCAGCTTGTCCCCTACTGGCAACAGAGTGTATCTGCATTAAAAGTTAATTGGATTTTTTTTTTAATATATTATTTATTGATTTTCTACAGAGAGGAAGGGAGAGGGATAGAGTTAGAAACATCGATGAGAGAGAAACATTGATCAGCTGCCTCCTGCCCACCCCCTACCAGGGATGTGCCCGCAACCAAGGTACATGCCCTTGACCAGAATCGAACCTGGGTCCCTTCAGTCCACAGGCCGACACTCTATCCACTGAGCCAAACCGGTTAGGGCAAAAGTTAATTGGATTTTGTCAGATTTTTCTCATCGTACATTTTTCCCAGCGCTATTTCTGTATGAAAATTTACTTTTCCTTCCTACCCCCTAAAACACATCAGTCTTAAAGAACAACTTTTTAAGCTAATTCCTTTGTGAGTAAAATTTGTTCAACTGAAGTTTTAATTTCATAGGTATATTAAATTTAATTAAATATGTATAGCTTTAGGCAGGTTTATACTTAAGTAGCCATGAACAGTGTTATGATGATAAAAAGTATTTATTAATTTCCCCATCGTCTACCCTTGGAGGTGAACTTTAAAAACACCCTAAGATGACACTTCTAAGCTTATTTAAGAGAGAAAATACATATACTGTCCAGCTTCCGGGTTCTCATGGGGGTTGTCCAAAGTACATTATCAGTGCCTCTGGAATCTGAGTGCTGATTTTCCAGAACACAATTTGGGGAATGCTCATTGACAGTATTAATATATTCACCTTTAATTGTATTTTTCAGCCTTAAAGACATAATTAGCTTTAAAACATAATTTTTATAATGTACCAACTTTTTGTTAATTAAATTATTAGTAACGTCTACTTTAGTTAAAAATAGCAAGATCACAATTATAGTAATGTATCTTTTTTTCTCACACTTATAACAGTAGTTGAGATCAAATTGTGTTTCAGCAAAAACTGAGCCCCATCTCTCTAAACTCCTGAGCTTTGGGACCTATTGAGTAATCACTGAATGTTTTTATTCAGCCAAGACACTAAATCCTGGAGTAAAGAATAACAACACTCAACTTTGCATACATTCTGTAGCTTCTTTTGAATTCAAAAGACTCTGATGTTACAGAATAATTCAAAAGTAGTTGTAAAGGTTAGCCTTGCCCAGACAAGTAGGTTTCATGCTTCTTTCTCCAAATTAGTCTAATTCAGGAGGTGCAGTAAATTTTCATTTGCTGTCCTTCACTTTTGAAAATGGTCATTCAGCAGATTCACTATTGGTGAAACAAGGGTTTATTGAGGAAATTAATAGAGCTAACTGAGTTTTGAGAATGATTTTGAAAAATGTTCATCATGGTACATTGTTCCCAATGGCGTGCAGTCTTTATTAGAATCACTTACGAAACTTTTCTTAAAATGTATGTCTCTAAATGCATGCATTTCATCCCCCGCCCAACACAGTCTCAATGTCAAGCAGAGGAAAACTGTGAGGCATGATTACAAGGGCAAAAGCATCCAGGGAGGTTCTGCTCTCATTGCAGCTCCTGGGAGCTTTATAAACAACCCCATGTCTTCCCAAAGCCAGTGAAGGCTGCACGTCTCTGGGTGGAGACAGGCAGTGTCTCCAGCTCCTCAGGGGATCCCAGGGAACAGCCAAGCTCGGGAGCCACTGCCTGGTTAGAGCATAGGAGAGAGAGGGGCTCCTCGCTGTTGGCAGGACCTTGAGCAAGTCAGTTTCAGCCTTGGTTTTCTTACCTGTAAAATAGGTTGTTGAATTAAATGTCAAATAAGGTTCAGTGGTCCTTTTCCGCTTCCGTGCTTCGAATTCTGTGACTTGAAAATCAATTTGAAGATGAAGCTGTTCAAAGCCCAATAGAAGTATCCCTCTTGGATGCTCGCGTGGTAACAGGCCTTTTTACAGCGACTCATATTCCACAGCCCCAGTTATGACATTCAGATTTACCTTCTCTCAGTGAATTTGAGCTTCTTTAGACACGGAGATCAAAGGAAAAAAGCTTATCCCTTAACTCCGAGGACCCCGTTGTTGCCTATGACACCACTTCTGTGAATAACTTAAAAATCCAGTCACTTACACAGATCTGAGGACTTACATCTGATCATGAAAATTTCATGTAATCTCATTAGGAAATAAGTGTTATTAATATTACACTGTGAAGCATGATGCTGCGTTGTTAGCATTGCTTGTGTCAGGATAGCGAGACCTACTGATGTCGTGGGCTCTTACACTTGCCACTCAGTTTCCTAATAATTGTTTAAAAGTGATGTTAAACAACTTTTTGGTGCAGAGCATTTTATTTACTTGTAAGAAAATAATGGAAAATGGGTGTGTAGGTGGGTAGTGAAATAAATCAACTGAAATGCAGGGCCTAACAACTTTTCTAAAAGTACAATGACTACTGTATGGCTTAATCAAGCACGTGCACAAATACATAAAACACGTACAGGATGAAATGTACCATGGGTACAAGGGCAAATGATGGGGGAGTGTGTATTAACATGTACAAGGTGGGGCCAAAGTAAGTGTACAGCTGTGAGTATGTGAAAGAGCAAAATAACTAAAACAAGGGGCAAAGTCCCATTATAGGATACTGATGGGAATGAGGATTCCAAGACCACCGGGCAGCTGGGATGGTCTTCCCACTCCCCCCAACCCATTAACAATTGTTCTCAAACCTAACATAATAAAACCAATTGTTACAATTCCTTTGTCTTCCACAGTGTGACTTTGGCTATATATCACATCATAAACTACAGGTGAGTTTTAAAACCTGTATTGTTATTCTAGCTAATAAATGTATAACATATCAAATTGAGTGTTAGGTAGTAGACATTTTTGAAGCAAGCTGTAGAGTGCTTTTTATTATATTACTAGAGGCCCAGTGCACAAATTTGTGCACAGGTGGGGTCCAGCAGGCTGGCCCTGATCAGGGCCAATCAGGCTGGGCCGGCTGGGGGCCGGGACCCTGGGCATTTGGTGGGCCAGCCCTGCCCCCTGATGGAACTCAGGTCGAACTCCCGGTCCAGGGGCAATGTGCATATTACCCTTTTATTATAAGGGATTGAAGTGAATTAACTGTTTTTGTCTTAAGACCCATAACACTTGCGTTATTGAGGAACCCAAAGAGGATTTGTTTATGTGGGGTATCTTGATATTTACTGTATTAGAAATTAAAATGGAGCTTTAAAAAATAAATCCACTGTATTTTTAAACAGTTTTTATAGCATTACTGAAATTCTGAGCTAGATAATCCTTTGTTGTGGCTAATTGTCTTGCCCACTACAGGATATAATATGCAAGACAATATGAAAAATAATTATTTTCCACATCAAAATGTGAGTGGACATGTGTCATTAATTTACATTTTTGCAAATTTTATTAACCTCTGGCTTAATAGAAGACACTTGATTCTCATGTATATTCTGTCTTCAATCATTTGCCATTACTTCAATCATTTTAATCCTTTGCTTTGAAGGAGTATTGGGAAGACCCAGCCTCATGTAGCTATCTGGCTAGAAAAAGCTGTATTTACAAAGCCTCAGATAATTGTGATTATCCTTTGACACTGGACCAAAAGTCCACAACTGTTGGCATTTTAAAATTAGTTACAATGGAAATTTAAATCATAGCCATGAACTTGCAGGAGGTACTCTGTTAAGTTCATACGGATTGATCCATCTTGTAAACCAAATGGATCTTTCGCTGGTTCGTCATGTGATGATAATGTTATGCGTTAGTCATTTGGAGAGTATTGGTGCACTTTCTTACCACAGTGTCCAAAACGCCCTTTTGTGAGTATCACCATCAATCCCGACAGAAATATCTTTTAAGTATTGGAAAGCTGCCAAGCAGACAAAGCAAGCACACGTTTTTGCCCAGGTTGAATAGCTCAGGTGGTCTGAGCTTTGTCCCAATATGTGAAAATTATGGTTTTCATCCACGGTCAGGGCACATACAAGAAATAACCAATGAATGTGTAAAAGTAAGTGGATCAATAAATCGATGTGTCTCTTTCTCTCTCTCACCCCCCGCCCCACCTCTTACTCTGTTTCTCTGAAACAAACACAAAGAACAAAAAAGACAGCCCATGTTTTCCCAGATCCTGATTTTTAGCTTGATAGCTTGATAAATATACAATTTATTTTCCCTGAAGTGACAGGCTCACTTTTTACTTTTGAGAGAATGGCAGTTGTATTCTCAAATAAAGATGTAATTGTAGGGGAAAAGTGGCTTTTTCTGCTCACAGCTAAGGCACAAGTGCTTGTCCTTAACACAACCACATTTCAGTGTGCAGAAGTGCTTGAAGCACACTCTCCTCCTATTGAGAATGTGAAAACAGGATCAACGTTTCATAATACTATTCCTTTTTATCAAGGATGTCCTTAAGTAAGGCAGAGTTAGTTTCAACTGCAAGTGACAGTGAAGAATGCAATGACTGCTAGTGTTAGAGAGTGGGAATTTTTGAGCACTACTGAGGCCGTGGATATGCCCCAGATAGAGTTGTCAGTGCTGACACCAGGCCAGGCCTTGAGATACGGTCTCATGGCCCCTTCCAACCACGTAGGCCTTCTTTCATAGAACACTGTCAGCTTTCTGAAGAACAGGATGACCCTGTGAGTAACATGGTCGCCAATGGCATGACTCTGACGTTGCTTGGGAAAAACTGTTTTGTCTGGGTTACTTGCTCTGCAAGAGCAGGATGTGGTTAATGTGCTTAAAAGGGGTCCTGCACAAAGGGTGGCGGCTGCTCTCCGGACTCCCTGAGTGGAGAAAGGCAGAGCAGTCACCTGGCTAGCTCGAATAAAGGCTCTTTGCTATTGCATCGGACTCGGCTCCCTGGTGGTCTTTGGGCATCAGGAAATCTGGGCATAACACTAGCACAGTGTGGTACCACTGCCTTCCTTCATGCTCACAAGCCAGTGTTGCTCATCTTTGCTTTGATACAACATTGCAAAGTCAGTGTAGACTCCAGCAATGCCTCAATGTTCCTATAACATTAGTGTTGACCGCAGGGGCCTCCTGAAAAGTGGCCTAGGGGAACCTACCCCGGTGGCCTGCAGAGCTCGCTGGTTCCAATGAGCAGAGTGTTTTAGTGCGGGGGCATTTCAGTCAAAAGACTGCTCACTTTTAAATAGAAAGGCACCTTTTTAATTCAAACTTCTAACAGATACAAGAAAAAATACACACTAATAATATGATACAGGGAAATGATAAGTGGAAACACAGGAAAAAACATGAATGTCATATCCGCATGAATTAAAATTCTGAAGACATTGTTGCCCAGCACTACTGCTGTATGAAGTGTCCCTGTGTGTTCCAATGTGAGATGGAGGGATGGAAATGTATTCGGTTTGCCAGCATTGCCTGTCAGGGAGGGTCAGTGTTTTGCCGGCACCTGTAGCTGCTCACTGCAGAAAACATCGCACAGAATTTGATGTACTGAGTACAAAGAAGTCAGGAAACCCTGTTACAGAGTCCAAGACAAGTTTGTAAAACTGCTTTGTTGAAAGTTAAGCTTACCCCTGAACCCCCTCTCACTCCTAGATGATGTGTTACTAAGATACTAACATTTCCCAAATTAATTTTTAAATGCATTTTCTTGCTTTATAGAGTTGGAACTAAAATCTCTAAAATTTTCGATGAGAGAAGGCACCCCTTCAGAGTAAGTGTCAGTTTTATTGAGGTTCTATTTGTCTCTCATACTGTGGTGTTTATTTCATACTGATCTGCTTTGAAATGAATTATTAGAAGAAAATTACTTCCTCTGGCTTGAGGTCAAAATCATCTTCTTTTCAGTCTTCTTCCCCACTGCATGTTGTCCCTAATGATTTTACAAAAGGAGTCTTGTGTAAGGGACACGTCAGTGAGAACTGAGCCACAGCTTTGTATAGTCAGAGAGCTAAAGTGAGTAAATGTGCCCCAAGTAAGTAAATATACATTTATTAATGATATGTTTAGGAGCATCAAACAATATAAATGTCTGTAAATAAACCTAAAAGGTATGTTAAGACTCTTTGAAAAAACTGAGACAACTATTTAAATTTTAAACCGATTAAAATGACAGGAATTTCCAAATTGCCTCCTCTGAGGCTCTGTAGCGACATGTTGCTGGTGCCTCCTGTGGAGCACGGAACAGCCAGAGTCTTGGGGTCACAGGAACAAGAACATGTGTTTTCAGAGCTGGTTGCAGAGAAGAGTGACATGGGGCTCAACATGCCTTGTGAGCCTAAACATAGTTTACATTTAGGTAGACTTTATAGGGAGGGTTGCGGGGGGTAGGGGGGTGAGAACATACATAACTGTCTTCAGGTTGTCCCTGTATTTGTGTTCAATAACTGGTGAGTAGAGAATCAGTGTTGTTTAAGATCCATTGTTTACATGTCAAAGACTAAAAGACATGTCACCCAATCAAAATTATTTAGGGCCAGGTGGGCACAGTGGAAGGCTGCTAGCATGCATCTTTTCTTCAGTGGGCACTTATATTGCCTTTTCTCTTTCAGCACGAAGTGATCATACAGGCCAACTTGTTGCATAACCCTGAACTGAACGTTGTCTACAGATTTGTCTGTGCCCTTTTCAGTGCTGAGCCCCTCACTGCTGAGTGCGCGATTGTGACTTTGGTAAGACAGCTCTTCCAGAGGCTCCTTGTCTGTCCTGTGCACAGGCTGTGGTCCTGCTTTGCAAACCAAAGTAGGTTCCTGAAATGACCCTCAGAACTTGATTAAGAGAAGCTATTAAAGGAAGTAAACCACACACAGTGGGGCTAAATAATCATCGGGATTGAAAATGTTCCCATTGCTGTTTCCGTCACAAACAATTGCTATTGAAGACATGAGGGGAGATCTCCGTTTCTTCCCCCAACTCGCCATCCCGTGCCACCCCCTGACCCACAGGAGACACAGGTGCATGCAGTGCACACGCACATACAAGGTGTGCTGGTCGGGTAGGATGGAGGCTGTAACAAACCATCCGGACTTGAGACAAGCTGACTCAGTGTAGTACTAAGCTGAGCCCCAGGCTGTATTCCCCGAGCCGTTCTCATGTGCGTCCTGACTGGGAACTAGAGCCCTAGGTTCTCTGTTCCTCCAATGATGGGTGCTAATCCATTCCCGCTGTCCTCCGGGCCTGCCTGCGAAGTCGCCCAGGAGAATAGAGCCAGTAGCACCTGGAAAGGCTTTGCTAGTTGCCAGCTAAGCTACAGCTGCGTAAGGACTTTTGCGTCATCCGTTCAGAATTCCTCTGTTAATATTTTGTCATTGGAAATAGGTGCTATTCTAGTGAGAAGTGGTGGGATTTGTTACTCCTCCCCACAGCAGACCTGAAGGGGAAAGTCAGCTGCATGGTGGGAGGAAAAGAATACTTAGGTCAGTGCCTCCCCATTGAGCATGCAGGTACAGCTTTGGAGAGGCAGCTTGTGCTTCTGAACAGAGACCTCAATGGGCACTGGGTGAGACACCGGCCTTTTCATGGAGCTGCCATCCCTCTGGAGAACTGAGCACCCGCAGGGGAAAGGCAGGAGCGGTGCTTCCGTGGGGAGAACTGAGTAACACAGGAGGGAGAGCCTCTGTGTTGGAAGAGAGGGAGTTTTTGTGGACACGTTAAGCTTTGCTCCTGGGAGCCAGCGGAGAAGCAGTGTCTCTTAATTGTTTAAATAGAGGGAATTAGAGCAAGAATCTGAGCTAGAGATGGGGAAGTAATGTAGGTGTTCACATGCAGAAAAAGCATGGGAATAAAAAGTGGCAGGAGAGAGAATGAGGCAAAGAGCAGGCATCCCGTGGATACTGATGGGCTGAGTATGCTCTTGGCAGCATTCAGCAGCTGGACCACACTCTCGAGAAGCTCCCTTGTCTGGGCTTCTCTGGTTGTTCTCTCCTGGTTTTCCCACCCCTCTAGCCACTTCCGGGGACGTGTCCCTTCTGTGCTCATAGTCCTTCCAGGTCTGTGCTGAGGTTAGAAGAGAGAACGGGTAGAACAACATTCATGAAGACAGAGCTTATATTCTAGTGAGGAAGACATACTAGCTTTTTAATGAGTGTTTTTAAAGAGATGAACATGTCAGGTGGTGTAAGCACCAAGAAAACAAAGCAGGATGAAGTGGTAAGGTGATCACAGGGATTTATTCTTTTAGGCAGAAAGGTCAGAAGAGCCTCTTTAAAGAGGAAACATTGGAGCCGTGCCCTGGCTGAGCTGAGGAAGTTGAGGGGCTCTGGCATTGTAGGCAGGGCGGCCAAGGCACGCTTCTGAGACGGGCACATGCGTTGTGTGTTCAAGGAACAGTGAGGAGTGGCCCGTGTGGACAGAGTGCGGAATGAGGAAAGAAGATGAGGTCACAGATGGACAATATCCTATCTTATAGGGCCTGGAGGCTTGCAGGCCACGGGAAGAAGTTACATTATATCTGATGGATGGGAAACCTTTGGCAGACATTGAGTTGCGGGTGAAATGCTCTTAAGGAAAGAGGCTATTCTGGCTCCTTGGGGAGAAGAGACTGTTGTTGGAAGTCCGAGTGGAGGCAGTAAAGTCAGGAGTCAGTAAGAGTGATGCAGGTGAGAAGTGGCCAATGCACTGGAAAGCGGTCAGATTCCCACAGCTAAGGGGAGGCAAGAATTGCTAACAGATTGGAGCACCCTAGCTCAAGTGGAGCCTTTTGGTCCCAGCAACTAGGCAAGAGGCAGTGCCCTCTATGCTGATAGGGCGGCTTGGGGAGTGGGCAGTGCGGATGAAGAGCTGTGGTTTGTATTGCGTAGGCTCCGATGCCCTTAGCAATAACAGTTTCAGTGGAGGGATAGCGCCAGGGACAGACTAAAGTGGGTGAAGGAGGGAATGGGAGGTGAGAAGCAGCATCAGGCATTGACCCTGAGCAAGATGAGAGAAGCATTCTAGGGACTTGGTGTGGCAGCAGGGGACCTAGGTAAACACATTCACACTGGGGGCAGCTGGGCAGACAGGGAGGATTCTTCAAAAAGAGGCGAGGGTGGGAACAGTGTTCTGCAGAAGTGGGCTGGGACCGACTTCACTGATAGAAGGTCCGCTTCGGTGAGAAATCTCAGTTCCACTGCCACGGGAGGGCAGGTGGGGTGAATGGGCGAGTAATGGCGCACACTGAGTCTGCCAGTACAGGTGGCGGGAAGTCGGGAGGCTGTCGGTGTTGGACAAGGGCCTCTAATCATTCCCATCAAGTAGAGTTGATCTGTAAGTAGCTCCTTCTTAGGACAGCTGCGAATGCTGAGTTTTGAGGAATGGGCGCAGCATTTCCCTGAGAACACATCATGTTCAATAAGCATTTGTTTTTGAAAACACAGTTGAGTTTGGCAAATCATCTGAGTTGTCAATCTGATAACCTTCAGACAGTAAACACACTATTTAAAATTGATCTTTTTGTCTCATGCACTCTTCTGAAAGGCATGCTCTGAGGTAAGAAATCACAGCTTAGCTCTATGACCTACTGGGCTGCTACCTCGCCCAGTTCTCTGTAGAGGAGACGCTGAGTGCATGTCAAAGGCATCATGAGCCTCCCAGGCTGCCTGGCAGGGTTAGAGGAGCCCCAGGGACACAGAGCCTGGCAGCTCTGTCGCCCCCTTGAGACCAACAGCATTGCGTGCGCCTCAGATTATGTGAGACAGAGACGCTGTGCCCACAATGACCATGGAGATGTGAGCATGAGGGGCATGAGGAGGACTGCGTGGATTTGCCGTGTTCCTCACAGAGGTACTAAGACAGGAACACGGGCAGTTGCACAGGCCAGCCTGCGGCTCACCTGTTTGTACTGCCTGTCCTGCTGCCCCACACAGCAGCCCCTGGGAGGCGACGTGGGCTCCAGTTTTTATCTCCAGCTTGTCCCCCAAAAGGGCTAGTTACTGTGAAAAGATAGCAGTGTTTCCACTTTACCAGGGATTTACATATTCCAGTGTTATGTAAGATCACCGTAGAAATATGAGCCAGGTAGGATGCATTGCACCTGGCAGGCACTCAAGTGTTTGTTGAACAACTTGAATCGATACTGAGCCTCTATGTGCTCCCTTTACCAGAGGAAAGGTAATAATAGCCCCATGCATTGCTTCAGGACGTCCTTTGCTAACATGTCCATTCATTCCTCTGGCCAAAAATTGGGCTGAAAGTTCACATGGACAAAGTAGGCAACAGAAATGTCAGGTTGACAACTATGACTTGGCCTCTGGCTTTGGCTGGCCAAGCAGTGTCTAGAACCTATGGATAGAAGGAATTTCATCCTTGCCAGGTGGCTCAGTGGATGGAGCAGTAGCCCACACACCAAAGGTGCATGGGCTCCATTCCTGGTCAAGGGCCCCCACCTGGGTTGCAGGTTCGATCCCCTCCCGAATCAGGCAAGTGTGGGAAGCAACTTATAGATGTGTGTCTGTCATATAGATGTTTTTCTCTCTGCCTATCTCTCTCTCCCCACCTCCCTTCCTTCCACTCTTTCTAAAAATCAATGAAAAAGTATCCTCCCGTTAAGATTAACAAAGAGAAAAAAAAGGAATTTCAAAAATGGATCAAATATGTCATTTCTAACACTTCTTTTTTATATGTTTTTTAATATTTTAATTTTATTTCATTTTTAAATCCTCACCCGAGGATATTTTTACCATTGATTTTTTTTTAGGGAGAGTGCAAAGGACAAGGAGAGACAGAGAGAAATACTGATGTCAGAGAGACACATCCATTGGTTGCCTCCCACATGCCCCTGACCCAGGCCAGGAGTCTGCAACCAAGGTACAGGCCCTTGACCAGAATTGAACCCAGGACCCTTTAATCCACAGGCTGACGCACTATCCACTGAATCAAAACAACTAGGGCTTCTAACGCTTCTTCTCAAGCATTTAGACTGATGGAACGTGAAAGACCGGTGCTCTACTTTTGCAGATTTTCATGGAAAGGCTTTTGGACTATACAGATATTGACATGTGTCCCACTAATTGGAGAAGAATACTTGTGGGATCCGCTCTTCTTGCCTATGAGTATTGGGACCAACAGGCTCTGTGGGGCATGAACTACTGCCAGCTCATCCATAACATCGTTACAGTCGAGGACATGTGAGTTTGTAAGGTTTTGGTAAACCTCCTAACCCTTTTCCCATACCTCATTTGCACCCATAAAGTTTACATGTTAAGAAATATTTTTAAAGGTTACATTGTGCAGAGAACTGAAATAGGCATAAAATTATATACTTCTTTCTATCTACCTTTCGTATACCAATTCATATTCCTCGTCATTAATTAGTAGGTCTTGATGTATTGTTGTAAAATGTGCCTGGTAATTTGAAATGTGTTTCTCCGATGTTTTTTACATTTTACAAGCTAACTACAGAACAACAGTACAGTAACTATCTTCGTGGCTTTCTTAAAGCCATCTCCCAGTTCCAGTCTAGTTTTAAGGGACAGACACTGGCTTTGAAATAAATGTTTGGCCACTGTTAGTGTCTTAGGGCCTCTAGACCAGTGGTTCTCAACCTTCCTAATGCCGTGACCCTTTAATACAGTTGCTCATGTTGTGGTGACCCCCAACCATAAAATTATTTTCGTTGCTACTTCATAACTGTAATTGTGCTACTGTTAATGAATCATAATGTAAATATCCGAGTTTCCTGAGCACTGAGCAACCACAGCAGTGCCTTGTGGGGGCCATAGGTTAACCATTCGGGGGCCCGTCTGAGATGGCATGTGCAGGAAAGTGAAACACCAGCATCACGGAGGGCTTTCGGTCTGGCCACACTGACTGCTGTGGAGGGCTCTGGGGGTGGTCGGCAGGATGAGCCACAGAAGTACCCAGCAGACTCTCAGAGAGCCCACCTGGCTGACAGTGAGAGTGTCTTTGTGGGTGGCATTTAGAATCAGGTGAAGGCACACCTCTCAACTATGCTGAAGAGCACAGGAAGGTCAAGATCCTCATGGGCAGAGGCCAGAGTTTGGTTTTGAAACCTTTGCTCATGAATCTGGATGCCTCTCACGCAGAATCACCCAAGTGCATATTGACAACTGTATGGAGGCTACTGGTGCCTCAGGGAAGGGACGGATGGACACCAGCTGGCAAAGTGGCTTTTGGTGAAAACAACCCCTTTGATAACAGTGCAAACTGAGGAGTCCCGGTGACCTTGCTGGCAGCCATCTTGGCAGCCAGTTTGACAGCAAATGATAACTGAAATAAATGGGAGCACTTTAGGAAGTTGCAGAAGCTAAAGTGACTTTGGTCAGCACTGTCGTCAGTCTTCAAAGCGGTCCCTTGAAGGTAGGAAATTTTATATTCGTGCCCCACGATGATGGCCGCTGACCTTTTCTCAACACCTGCAGCTCAGCTGCCTGGGCTCTGGTTAGAGGTACAGCATCAGGGAACTGCAGGGCAATGTGTGGGTTCTCACTCCTGGGAGCTCCGTGGGCAGTGGGGGCGGGTCTGGGGCCAGGATGGCTAGTTGTAAACAATGCTTTTTGTGCATGAACAGAGGCACACGGGAGCTCTGTGTACACTAGGCTGCTTTTGTTTATGACCTTTGCAGGTTGGAAGGATTTACACCAGTGTTTAGTGTACATTGGTTTCGTCCCCCTGCTGTTGACTACCATTTGGAATGGTCACATTTTGTATCTAAATTAAAAGTTCATGTCTATCAGCTTTTCTTAAAACTTCCCAACATCTATGTGTGTTTTTAGGTTATTAAAAACACAGTATTTCTCTCTGTCTCTCCTTGTCCCTTCCACTCTCCCTAAAAAAATAAAAAATAAAAAAAAAATATCGTCGGGTGAGGATTTCCCTTCAGAAGCATAAATAAAACGGAGCAGCTGATATTCAGAAAAATTTACTGTAAATAGTAGGCTGTTCAACTCACCATTTAAAAATAAATAAAAAATAGCCCCAGCTGGTTTGCTCAGTAGATAGAGCATCGGCCTGCGAACTGAAAGGTCATAGGTTTGATTCCGGTCAAGGGCACATGCCCGGGTTATGGGTTCGATCCCCAATGGGGAACCTGCAGGAGACAGCCAATCTATGATTCTCATCATGGATGTTTCTATCTCTCTCTCCCTCTTCCTTCCTCTCTGAAATCAATAAAAATATATTTTAAAAATAAAATAAATAAATAACCAGAAGATGCATATTCTGTAGTCATGCTTTTCTTCCATGATTAAATGTCTATTAATAGACCTCTGATAATCCTACGAAGGGGCTGTATTTGTACACAATTAAAAGATAGCACTGGAGAAAATATAGAAGCGGTAGTAAAGTTTATTTCTTCCTGTAGGAAGTAAGTCCTGAATAGCTGGTTATCAAAACATAATCTGATTACGTGTCTATATGAATAGGAAAATAATTTTAGAAATAGGTTCTTTTTGGTTTAAAGTTCAACAAATAAGAAAACCTTCTATCAGCTCCTATTCTGACTGCTCTCCAGACAGGAGAACATCCACTTTCATTGAACTGTCCAGTGGGTAACATATTAAAGCCTTAAACTAAGAAAACAGGTTTGTTAGAATTTAAGCCTCTCTCATGATTGTTCTCCTGTTTGTCATTTTTATAGAATTAACTCTATCACAGGAGTGCTGTGCAAGTAGAACAATTTACTCTAATTTTATATTTATTTATTCAGCAAGTGACAGGAGTCCATCACATAGCAAACACTGCTCCCAAATTTCCTTTCACACTTTATTGGAGTCACCCCTGTGGGCAGGCTCCCCTTCTGCTCAGGCAAGGGCAGGGGTGCTGAGCAGGCAGGAGGCAGCCCCACGTGGGAGAACACGGTTGCAGTCTGACCATCAGAGGTCAAGTCCTAAAGAGGGCTTAATCCAGCCAGGTCACCTATCTTTCATGTTTCTGTCTCCATAGTTTAAAAAGTACAGCCTGTCCTGTCATAGGGACGATTTCTCATCCCAGTGGGGATGAGGTGAACAGAAACTTCCCTTTTGTTTTCTGCTGTTAGTCCCATGCACTGAGTGGGGGAGGGGTCCCCTTTCCCATAATATGTGGCTGATTTATTTATTTATTTATTTATGTATTTATGTATTTATACTTGAAGAAACCTTATTGCCTCAAGAGTGTTGCCCCCTCAGATAATAGTGGTGGCTTCCGATGGATCCATTGTTGCCCTGGTGATGTGCCCGCTTCCTTTGTTGGTACTTCTATACTTCCACAAGCCCCTTCCTGTGATGGGCCTGGTGAAAATGCCTGCAAGTTTTTTAGGGCTAAGAAGCAGCACACATCATTCCTTTCCTCTGAACACGACAGCAGACCCTGGTCAGTGAGCCAGAAGCATGAATCCACAGCTGCACTCAAGGGACTCTGAGCCCCCCAGTCAGCAGCAGGAGAGCAAAAGGGAGCAGTCACCTCTTCACACTTCTCCCAACTCCAAGTGCCGGGATGCAGGAAGGACCTCAAAGAGCTGCACCTTGCTTGATGGTTAGAGTCTTAGTACAGCTGGGTAACCTTGACTTGTTTCTAAACAAATTCAGAGTCATCCTAGTAGCTCAGAATGATACCTTTGAAGATAGCCCAGTTGACTAAAGTTGTTCTGTGTTGGTTTTGTCTCCTCCTCGCCCCTAGGAATGAGATAGAAAGATATTTTTTACGTTTCATTCGGTTTGATATTAAGATTACTTGCTATAAGTATGCCGGATATTACTTTGACCTTCTAACCTTAGCCGAAGAAAACAACATGGTCGATCTATTTGAACCTTTTTGCAAAGTAGAGCTCTGAACCCAGAGGTAAGGCTGTGGAATCACTAAGTGGGGTTTTCTGTCTGTCACCTAAACCAATATCTGTTGATAAAATCTATGAAACAACAATTCGGAAAATGGAAAGCTTTAAAAAATTAGCACATTAAATAAGAGCTTATTAACTCTTTCACATCATATATCTTTTTTTTTTTTTTTAATATTGCAACTCCTCCTTTACTATGGTGTCATTCTCAGAATGTCCACAAGAGAGCATTAGTGCAACTTCTTCCTTACTAGGGTGCTGTACTCAGAATTATGGTGCCATTCTCAGAATGTCCACAAGAGGGAACTATTGCATCTAATCCCTCACTAGGGTGCTGTTGTCAGAATGTCCAAAAGAGTCACCATTGCAACCCCTCTCTGCAGAGCAAGAGCCCTCTAGGTCGCTCAGTAGGGTTTTCTTTAAAAAAAAGAAAAGAAAAGATTCACAACTGAAATGGACACATTTAAAATGGACGCTTTCTGTAGTACCTTCGTGGCACTTTAGAATAAAATGTTATCTACAGTAATTAACGTGCAAGTGAAATAGTTCCTTATGATGCTTCAATCATTAGACCTCCCTACCTTCCAGTAAAGTACAGCACATGCCTATGTCATTAAAATTTGCTTAGAGTATGTAATAACTAATGAAAATTGGATACAATTTGAATAGCTCACAAAACATTGATTTTTGCCCAAGTGTATATTTAGTATGTTTAAGGAAAATGTACAGGCAACAGATGATATTGTTGTTAGGAGCCTGTCACACCCTTGACACCATTGAGAACCCAGAATTTAAATAATTCTAAATTCCTTTGTTCTGGCAATCGAATTGTAGCCCTTCAGGGACTTCCCTTAGTGAGTTTGCAGAAAGAGGCATCCACAGGACCTGGCAATGTAGACCTCAGCTACCCAAAGGGACAGGAACTGTATGCTATGTAAAGGAGTGTGAACGGGTGGCTATCGATGCTTTTTTTAAAGGTTGGCACCCTTTTTTAAATTGTGCCTTCTTTGTATTTTGTTTCCTTTCCTAGGCTATTTCCAGATGCCATCGAGAAAAAGACCTGTGCAGAGCTGCTATAAAAAGATCTCTTAGTGCTGACAATGTTATTGGCGTGCAACGCACCAAAGCCATGCTCTCTAAAGAAATGAGGGGTTGTAACACCATGAGACCCTCATCTACAAAAACTACAGAAGTACCACCTCTCCTTCTAAAAAGCAGTGGTAACAAGCAGTTAAAGAAACAAAGGAGGGCCCTGACCAATTTGCCTCAGTGGTTAGAGCATCAGCCCACTCACCTCAGGGTCCTGGGTTCGATTCCCAGGCAAGGATGTGTAACTGGGTTGCAGGTTTGATCCCTGGCCCCAGTCCAGGCCCATGTAGGAGGCAACCAGTTGATGTCTCTCTCACATTGATGTTTCTCTCTCTCTGTCCCTCCTCTCCTCCCTGTCTTCTCCTGTCCCTCCCTTTCCCCATCCCTCCCTTCCACTCTTTCTAGAAATTAATGGGAAAAATATCCTAGTGTAAGGATTAGAAAAGGAAAAAAAAGACAGGTATAAACAGTAGGTTTCCCTCAAATCTTAGGGCAATTTAAACTTTGATATTGTGTGCTTCGGCATCCAAGGCACCCCTGCAGAAGTATAAATGCTACAAATTTATAAAACAAAATTTAAAATTTAATTAGAAATCTTAGCCAGAGAGATCCAAGATGGCTGTTAGGAAAATGTAGGTAATCACCGCCTCCCACAACTACATAAAAATTACAGCTAAAATACAGGACAACCATCATTCAGAATCGCCTGAAATTTAGCTGAATGGCAGTCCTACATCTAGAGAAGTAAAGAAGATTGACTCTGGTAGGAGGGGCGAAGGCATGGAACTGGATGGTCTGACACCCATCAGAAAAGCAAAAAGAAAACAGATTCCGAAAATATGAAGATTGTGTAAGGAGCCCCTGGGACAACTTCAAGGGTACCAATATTCACATCATGGGGTGGCTGGAGGAGGAGAGAGAGAGAGCAAGTTATTGAAAATCTGTTTGAAGAAATAATGACAGAAAACTTCCCCTACCTGGCACAGCGAGTCCAAAACAAGTGGAACCCAAAGAGGCCCACAGCAAGACACATCATAATTAAAACGCCAAGGATTGAAGACAAAGAATCTAAAGAGCAGCCAGAGAAAAGCAGTTAGTGACCTACAAGGGAGCACCCATATGACTGGCAGCTGATTTCTCAACAGAAACTTTGCCAGAAGGAGTTGCAAGAAATATTCAAAGTGATGAATAACAAGGACCTACAACTGAGATTATGCTACCCACCAAAGCCCTTTTAGATTTAAAGGTCAGATAAAGAGCTTCACAGACAAAAATAAAGCTAAAGGACTTCATCATCACCAAACCAGTATTACATGAAATGTTGAAGGGTATTCTTTAAGAAGAGGGAGGGGGGGAGGGGGGGAGGAAGAGAGAGAAGGGGAAAAAGAGATAAAAAATATGAGCAATAAAATGGCAATAAATACATATCTACGAACAGTTGAATCTAAAAATCAAAATAAACAGGGAATATACTGAACAAGATAAACTGATGAATAAAATAGAACCGGAGGAGTGGGTGAAAGTTCTAGTGGGTTGAGGTATGGGCGGGGAGGGGAGAGGGCAGGGGGGGAGCCGTTATGGGAGCTGGAACTGCCAATTAATCCTGATCAAGATGACAACCTCCCAAAAGCACCAAGACTTCGTGGCAGAGCCCATGGGGCAAAGCCAGTGGGGAGCCTGGCGGGCATTGGTGAAGTCCTGGGCAAGAAGCTGGAGGAAAGGGCCTTTGACAAGGCTTCTGTGGTCCTCGGCCAGTTTCTGGTGCTAAAGAAAGATGAAGACCTCTTCCAGGAATGGCTAAAGGACACGTGGCGACAATGCCAAGCAGTCCCGGGACTGCTTTGGGTGCCTTCCAGAGTGGTGTGGCGCCTTCTTGTGATGCTCTCTGAGGAGCCCCCAATCCCTGACACCAGCCTGGAGTCTCCAGGGTTTGCAGCTGAGTGGGGGCTGCTCCCTTGTCCTCTGCAAAGGCAACGATTGCTGTCTGCTCACCACCAATGTCCTCCGGGTCTTTGGGGGAGTTCTCTCCCCTCACCTTTTCACCTTTTTTGGAATTCTCACTCTTGCAGGCATCTCCCTTCTCTTTCCCCTGCCAGTTTCAGGTCAATAACCAGCTTTTCTGAGTGGATTTCTGGCCCCTACCCTCACCCCTGGTCTGTTTAATGACATTTGGCTTCTCTTTTGGCAAAACAGTCACTGTCCATAAGAAGTTTTTTAAATCAATAAAGTCAGTGGCCTTCCAAAAAAAAAAATAGAACCGGAGGCATGAAAACATGGAACAGACTGTAGAATCTGAGAGGGAGAGGGGGGAGTGGGGGTGGGAAGAGATGAACCAAAGATCTTACATGCCTATATGCATTACCCATGGACTCAGACAATAGGATAGTGAAGGCCTGGGGCAGGGTGGGAACCAGGTGGAGGGGGGCAATGATGGTGGGGAGGGAACGTCTGTAATACTCTCAACAATAATAATTTAAAAAAATAATAAAAGTTTAATTATATTTCTCTTATTTAGTTTTGTAAGTTGTAACTATTAAGTTTTTAATTTTCTGTTTCAGCCCCCTCTTGAAGATGGCAGCAATTGGCTAAAACAAAGAAATTTAAATATTAAACATTATATTTGTTTCAGCTGTCATTGCATGAAACAAAATAGTTTAATATTTAAATATTAAAGATATCAAACATTTTTCATTCAGCCATCTTTGGCCGAAACAAAAACTTGGTTTTAAATATTAAATTTTTGTTTCAGCCACAATTGACGAAGAATATTAAAATTTTAATAGTAAACATTTTTGTTTCTACCAATAATTGCATCTTTAAAAGGGGTCCAAAATGATTAACATTAAAAGCTAAATATATAAAATTTATCAAACTAACTTTAAAAGAAATTTAAAACTTATATCATACACAAAAACAAACTCAAAATGGTTAAAGGACTTAAATGTAAGTCAGGAAACCATAAAAATCCTAAAAGACTCCATAGGTAGCAAAATAGCAGATATATGTCATAGCGATATCTTTATAGACATAGCTCCTGGGGCAATGGAGACTAAGGAGAAAATAAACAAATGTGACTACATCAAAATAAAAAGCTTCTGCACAGCAAAAGAAACCATCAACAAAACAATAAGACCGCCCACTGCATGGGAGAACATATTTGCCAATGATATTTCAAATAAAGGTTTAATCTCCAAAATTTACAGAGAACTCATACAACTTAACAAAAGGGAGATAAATGATCCAATAAAAAAAAATGGGCAAAGGATCTAAATGGACACTTTTCTAAAGAGGACATACAGAAGGCTGAGAGACTTATGAAAACAGGCTCAAAGTCACTGATCATCTGAGAGATGCAAATCAAAACGACAATGAGGTACCATCTCACACCTGTCAGAATGGCTATCATCAACAAATCAAGAAATGACAAGTGCTGGAGAGGATGCAGAGAAAAAGGAACCCTCGTGCACTGCTGGTGGGAATGCAGACTGGCGCAGCCACTGTGGAAGACAGTATGGAGTGTCCTCAAAAAGTTAAAAATGGAACGCCCATGTGACCCAGTGATCCCACTCCTAGGACTATAGCCCAAGAAACCAGAAACACCAATCAGGATATAAGCACCCCTATGTTCACAGCAGCACAATTTACTATAGCTGAGATTTGGAAACAGCCTAAGTGCCAATCAGCAGATGAGTGGATTAATAAACCATGGTACATTGACACAATGGAATACTACGCTGCTGTAGAAAAGAAGGAACTTTTACCATTTGCAACAGCATGGATGGACCTGGAGAGCATTATGCTAAGTGAAATAAGCCAGTCAGAGGAAGACAAATATCACATGATCTCACTCATACGTGGGATATAATTATCAACATAATTTGATGAACAAGAATAGATCCAGAGACAAATGGGAGGGGGGGGGGCGCGGTTAGAGAGCAACCAAAGGACTTGAATGCATGCATATTAGCATAAACAATTAACACAGTCACTGGGGCAGTGGGGGCTTGCCTGGGGTGGCAATGGCTGGGGCGGGGGGGGAGGCCAATTGGGGGAAAATGAGACATATGTAAAACTTTAGACAAAAATAAATAAGTAAATAATAAGAAATTTAAACTTTACAATGATGTTTCATAAATCTGTAGCATTTATACTTCTACAAGTGCCAAAGCTTAAATTGCACTAAGACTTTAAGGGAATACCTTGTCTTTTTATGGAAATGTCCTCTTCTTTTAAAATAGTTCTTTGAAGTGGAGATCTGAGGACCAAACTGGAATTACAGCTGAAATATACAGGAGCGATTTTCAAACATTTTCCTCTCATGGAATACTTAAACTAATTACCAAAATTCTGCACACACACCAAAAAGCATATTTCCTGCCTGTTTGACAAAGCTAATGTATATAATGTTTAGTCACTAATGCCAAACAGGTATTCGTCCGTTGGCTATTGCCTTTTTTTTTTTCAATCTGAGGCAGTGCTTCTCAACCTTTCTACTACCGCGACCCTTTAATACAGTTCCTCATGTTATGGTGACCCCCAACCATAAAATTATTTTCGTTGCTACTTCATAACTGTAATTTTGCTACTGTTATGAATCATAATGTAAATATCTGCGTTTTCCGATGGTCTTAGGCAACCCTGCTAGCGGTTCTCAAACTGTTGGTCGTGCCCCACAGTCTGAGAACCGCTGCTGTAGAGCCAGTGCACTCCCACAGGGGGAGCGCACTCCCACAACTGACAATTGTGCACTCGCACAGGGGAGCGCCATTCAGCCAAAAGCCGGGCTCACAGCTGGTGAGCGCAGGGGCAGGAGCCTCTCCCACTTCAGGGGCAGCACTAAGGATGTCTGACTGCTGGCTTAGGCCCGCATCCCCTGAGGGCTCCTGGTCTGCAAGAGGGTGCACAGATCTTATGCACTGGGCCCCTGGTGTGTGTGTGTGTGTGTGTGTGTGTGTGTGTGTGTGTGTGTGTGTGTATATATATATATATATATATATATATATATATATATATATATACACACACATATATATATAATTGGAATCCCCAAAGCAGGTTGGAGGAGGAGGAAATGGTGATACAAAATATTTCCCAAATATTAACCAAAATGAAGACACTGGAGCAACACCTATAAAGGGCTGAAAGAAAAATATTGTCAACATAGAAATCTTTTAATGATACAGACTTTTTCTGTCATATAAAACCTGAGAATATTCCTCCCCTGCAACGCTGCACTACAAAATTGTGACAAGTCCCTCCCACAGAAGAATGATGGGACCCATAGAAATCTGATACTACTAGAGAGAACAAAGGTCTCTAGAAACAATAACTAGATGGGCAAATATAAAATCATTTTCTCATTTTAAAAATGGCACTAAAATAAGAAAAATAATAACATGATGAAAAGTTCTGGAAATGGATAGTGGTGGTGATGGCACGGCCTTGTAAATATACTTAGTGCCACTGAATTGTACACTTAAAAGGATTAAGTGGTAACCTTGTTATACTTTAATTTTATTGTTGACACTTTTATAGCTGTCCCCATTCTCCCCTCTTTGCCCACCTCCACCCAGCCCCCAGCCCCAGCCCCCATTCCTTCTGGCCATCTCCACACTGTTGTCTGTGTCAATGGGCTATGCATATATGATCTTTGGTTAATACCATGTCTGTACCCATGGCTCTGTTTCTATTTGGTTTATCAGTTCATTTTGCTCATTAGATTCCACATATAAGTGAGATCATATGGTATTCGTCTTTCTCTAACTGGCTTATTTCACCTAGCATCCTAATCTCCAGGTCCACCCATGCTGTCACGAAAAGTAAGACATCCTTCTTTTTATGGCCATGTATATCCCATTATGTAAAGGTACCAAAACATTTTTTATCCACTCATCTACTGATGGGCACATGGGCTGTTCCCACATCTTGGTGTAGTAAACATCGCTGCTGTGAACAGAGGGTGCACGTATTCTTCCCAAGTGGTGTTTTAGGATTCTTAGGATATCTTCCCACAAGTGGGATCACTGGGTCAAAAGGTAGTTCCATTTTTAATCTCTCTCTCTCTCTCTCTCTCTCTCTCTCTCTCTCTCTCTCTCTCTCTCTCTCTCTCTCTATATATATATATATATATATATATATATATATATATATATATGTATATGTATATATCTGTGCCTAAGCGACCATTAGGACTGAATGACCAGAACGAGCAGTTGCTATGATGCACACTGACCACCAGGGAGCAGATGCTCAGTGCAGGAGCTGCCCCTGGTGCTCAGTGAGCTCGCACAGCCAACCTCCTGCAGCTGGTGGAGGCCTTCAGCATCTGTTCCTTCTGCGCCCGGCTGGCGACTGTCACCCCCTCTCCCGACCCAGCCAGGGCCTTCAGTCCCAGGCTGGGAGGGGAAACCAGGGGTGGGTGGCGGTGGACACGGCTCTTTCCCAGGGAGGCTGAGGGCCGGGGCCCTCCTCGGGCCAACCTCCCATGCCCTGTCCCTTCCCCTGGCCAGCAGTCCCCCATCAGCCCGGCTCTGATTGGCCCTGATCACTGTCCAGGCCTAGGGACCCCACCTGTGCACAAGCTCGTGCACCAGGCCTCTAGTTTTTTAAATAAAACTCCTTATGTTGTCCACAGTGACTGCATCAGTCTGCATTTCCTCCAACAGTTCACAAGGGTTCCCTCTTATCCACATCCTCGCCAACACTTGTTTATTGATTTATTGATGATAACCATTCTGGCAGGTGTAATGTGCTACATCCTTGTGGTTTTAATTTGCATCTCTCTGATAACTAGTGACTTGGAGTATTTTGTCATTTATATATTAAACATCTGTATGTCCTTTGTGGAGAAGTGTCTCTTCGGGTCTTTTCCTGTTTTTATTTGAATTGTTTGTCTTCCTGGTGTTAAGTTGCATGAGTTCTTTATATATTTTAGAAATTAACCCTGTATCAGATATATTATTGGCAAATATGTTCTCCCCATACAATGTGTTTCCTTTTCATTTTATTGATGGTTTATTTTGCTGTGCAGATGTCTTTTAGTTTGATGTTTATTTGTTTTATTTGTCTATTTGTTTATTTTTCCCTAAGTTTCCCTGGCTCTAGGAGACATATAGGAAAAATGTTTTATTGCCTATGTAACAGGATTTTTACGGTTTTGTAACTTACATTTAAGCCTTTCATCCATTTTGAGTTTATTCTTGTGTAAATTGGAGATCTAGTTTGGTTTTTTTTTTGCCTGTACCTTTGCAATATTCCCAACACTAATTATTGAAGACACTCTTTTTACTCCATTGTATGCTTTTGCCTCCTTTGTCAAATACTAACTGCACATAAAGGAGTGGGCACTCTGTTCTGTTCAATTGATCTGTATGCCTGTTCTTGTGCCAATACTACAGTTGCTTTGTAGTATGGTTTGATACCCCCTATTATGATCCCTCCAACTTTGTTCTTCTTCCTCGAGGTTGATGAGGCTATCTGGGTCCTTTTTGTTCCAAATATAATTCTGGAATATTTGTTCTAGATCTGCAAAATCTGCCATTGATATTTTAATAGGAATGGCGTTGAATGTATAGATTCCTATGGATACTGTGGACATTTTAATGGTGTTAATTCTTCCAACCCATGAACGTGGTACGTGCTTCCACTTATTTGCATCTTCCTCCGTTTCTTTCTGCAGTGCCCTATAGTTTTCCAAGTGCAGGTCTTTTACCCGCTTGGTTAAATGTAATCCCAGGTGCCTTATTTTCTTGTTGCAATAGTAAGTGGGATTGCTTTCCAAGTTTCTCTTTATGACAGTTTATTATTGGTGTATGAAAATGCCACTGATTCTGAAGATTAATTTTGTATCCTGCTACTTTGCAGAATTTGTTAGTTAGATCTAGTAGCTTGGTGGTGGAGTCTTCAGTGTTATCTACGTACAGTAGCATGTCACCTGTGAATAATGGCAGTTTTACTTCCTCTTTTCTAATTTGATGCATTTTATTGCTTCTTCTACCGTGTTTGCTGTGACTAGAACTTGCAGTATTATGTTGAATGAGAGTGCTGAAAGCGCACATTCCTGTCTTGTTCTTGTTCTTAAGGGAAATGCTTGTAGTTTTTACCCATGAGTATGATGTTAGCTGTGTTTGTCACGTATGGCCATATTATATTGAAGTATGTTCCCTCTATTCCCACTTTGCTGAGAGTTTTTATCATAAGTGGGTACTAGGTTTTGTTAAATGCTTTTTCTGCATCTATTCATATTATTATGTGGTTATTATCCTTTGTTTTGTTTATATGGTGTATCACATTTATTAGTTTGTGGATATGGTACCACCCTTGCATCCCCAGAATAAATCCGAGTTGGTCATGGCGTATGATATATTTTTCTTTAACCCTTCCTCAAGTGTATATTTTTTTGTTGGTGAGAGAGAGAGAGAGGGGGGGAGAGAGAGAGAGAGAGAGAGAGAGAGAGAGAGAGAGAGAGAGAGAGAGAGAGAAACAGTGATGTGAGACAGAAACAGGGATCAGTTGCCTCTTTTAGGAACCCCAATTATGTACCAAACCCCCCACAACCTGGATATGTGCCCTGACTGGGAATTGAACCAGTGACCCTTCGGTGCACAGGACAACCCTCCAACCAATGAGCCACACTGGCCAGTGATGTATTATCTTTTTAATGTATTGCTGGACTTGATTTGTTAAGATTATATTAGACCTATGTTCTTTCTTTGTAGTGTCTTCATCTGCGTTTGGAATTAGGATAATGCTGGCCTCCTAGAATAGCTTGGGCATTTTCTCTCCTCTTAAATTTTTCAGAATAGTTTCAGGAGGGTTAAGTGTTAGTTCTTCTTTCAATGTTTGGTACAATTCACCTATGGAGCCATCCAGTCCAGGACATTTACATGTTCGGAGTGTTTTTATTACTGCTTCAGTGTCACTGGTTGTAATCTATCTATTCAGATTTTCTGATTCATCCTGATTCAGTTTTGGAAGGTTGTATGTTACTAGGAATTTACCCATTTCTTCCAGATTGGCCAATTTGTGGGCATATAGCTGTTCATAATATTTTCTTTCAATCCTTTGTATTTCTTTGGTGTCGGTTGTTATTTCTCCTATTTCATTACTTTTTTTAAAATTGATTTCAGAAAAGAAGGGAGAAAGAAAGAGAGAGAGATGATGATGAGAGAGAATCATTGATTGGTTGCCACTCTGGGGAATGAGCCTGCAACCGAGCATTTGCCCTGACCAGGAATCAAACCATGACCTCCTGATTCTTAGGTCCACACACGACACTGAGCCATGCTGGCAGGCATCCTCTTCCATTTCTGATTTTGTTTATTTGGGTTCTCTCTCTTTTTTTCTTGATGAGTTTGATTAAAGGTTTATCAATCTTGTTTATTTTTTAAAGAACCAGCTCTTGGTTTAATTGAACTTTCTTGTTACTTTTTTAGACTCTTTTTCATTTATTTCTCCCCTGATCTCTATTCCTTCCATCTACTCACTTTGGGTTTTGCTGTTATTTTATTTCCAGTTTTATTTAAGGGTAACATTAGATTGTTTATTTGAGATGTTTATTGTTTTCTGAGGTAGGCCTGCATTCTCTGTATCCCATAGATTATGGCTTGTTTTTCTGTTTTTTGATTTTTTTAAATAAATCTTTATTGTTCAGGTTATTACAGGTGTTCCTCTTTTTTTTTCCCCCCATAGGTCCCCTCCACCTGATTCCCCACCCCACCCTACCCCATGCCCTTACCCCCCGCCACTATCTTCATCTATAGGTGTAAGATTTTTGTCCAATCTCTTCCCCCTGAGAATTGTCAGTCCACTCCCTTTCTATGTCCCTGATTCTATTATATTCACCAGTCCATTCTGTTCTTCAGATTTTTTTATTCACTTGATTTTTAGATTCACTTGTTGGTAGGTATGTCTTTGATGTCATTTTGTTGTTCATAATTTTTATCTTTACATTTTTCTTCTTCTTTCTCTTCTTAAAGGATACCCTTCAGCATTTCGTGTAATCCTGGTTTGGTGGTGATGAACTCCTTTAGCTTTTCTTGTCTGTGAAGCTCTTTATCTGACCTTCAACTCTGAATGATAGCTTTGCTGGGTAGAGTAATCTTGGTTGTAGGTTCTTGCTGTTCATCACTTTGAATACTTCTTGCCACTCCCTTCTGGCCTGCATAGTTTCTGCCGAGAAATCAGCTGACAGTCGTATGGGTACTCCCTTGTAACTAACTAACCGTTTTTCTCTTGCTGCTTTCAAGATTCTCTCTTTGTCTTTTGCATTTGGCATTTTAATTATGATGTGCTTGGCTTGGTCCTCTTTGGATTCCTCTTGTATGGGGTTCCTGAACTTGTAAGTCTATTTCTTTCACCAGGTAGGGAAAGTTTTCTGTCATCATTTCTTCTAATAGGTTTTCAGTATTTTGCTCTCTCTCTTCTTCTGGCACCCAAAAAATTTGGATGTTGGTAAGCTTAAAGTTGTCCCAGAGGCTCCTTACACTATCTTCATATTTTTGGATTCTTTTTTCTTATTGTTTTTTGCTTGGGTGTTTTTTGTTTCCTCATATTTCAGATCTTTGGTTTGATTCTTGGGGTACGTTGATCTACAGTTGAGTTTCTTTATTTTAGACAGTGTATGCTTAATTTCTGACTGGTCCTTTTCCATTTTTCTGGCATTCTCATTAAGATCCTTAAAGGTCTCACTAAGTTCCTCAGAGGATTTTAGAAGATTCTTGAGTAACCTTATAAATGTGGTTCTGAACTCTATGTCATCCAGTAGTTTGCTTTCCTCCATTTCTTTCATTCATGACATGTTTCTTTGTCTCCGCATTTTGGCTGCTTCCCTGTGTTGATGGAGTGGCTGTGTGTGGTAGGCGACCTATAGGGGCCAGTAGCTGAGCCTCCCCAATCACCTGAGGTGGACGCTATTGGTACACCACTTTGTGGCCTGAGTGCAAAGTCTTGGTGTAGTTAAGCCTTGATTGCCGTTGGTACACTGGGAGGAATTGACCTCCATGCCAATTGTCTGTGAGGACCCTCTGTGTCTATAATGGAAGAACTGCTGCGCCGGGACACGCTTATGGTGCAGCACTTGTTTCAGTGGGGCTTTGGTGCTCACTGAGTCTGCCTCTTGAATGTGTCACTTATGGATGTGAGGAGTTGAAATCTGGTTTCTCACACTGACCACTAGGTATACTGGCTTCTGGATCTCCAATGGGGTGCAGGTGAGCTACTGTCTGAGGCCACCCAGCAGGAGCTACAGCGAGAACTACAGTTTTCTGCTTTTGCTTGGGGTTTGGAGGTTTTGGAGCTGTCTGACCCGGGCTGCAAATTTGCTAGGTTAAGCTGCGATAGGGCAGGCCATTCATATGCTAAAGCCGCTGCTTGGAGCTTGGGTGGGTTTGTAGGTTGTACGGGGCAGGGTCTCAAGGAGTCACTAGGCTAGGGCGTGGCAAACAGCAATGGCTGCCAGTTAGCTGCCTCTGCATCTCCAACCACATCCCTGCGTCCCGCACCCCAGGACAGTAAATAATTATTCCTGTGTGCAGCTCTGCAAGCAAGCCACCCTCACTTTCCAACCCGATGGCAGACAGTCCAGCTTCTCCCTGTAGGAGTTTGGGTCCCCCGCGTCTCCCCAGAAACTGGATTTCAGAGTAATCGGGGACTTGTCTCTCTTCGGGTTGAAAAAAGGAATGACTGCCACCAGCCGGATAACGCGCCTCCGTACCTCAGCTTTTCAGCGCTTGTGCACGTCTCAATGCTCTTTTCTCTTTCCCTCCAGTTGTAGAACTTCCACTCAGCCAGCTTTCCTGTGGTTCTGGGTGATAGACGTTTTGTCTTTTAGTTGTAGTTTTGAAATGGTTGTGCAAGGCAGCAGTGTAGGTGTTTACCTACGCCGCCATCTTGGATCCTCTGGTTCTCCGATTATGGCTTGTTGTGTGTTCATTTTCATTTGTTTCAAGGCAACTTTGGATTTCTCCCTTGATCTCATTGTTAACTCATTCATTGTTTACTAACATGTTATTTAACCTCCATGACTTTGTGTGCTTTTTACATTTTTTCCCTGTGGTCGCTTTCTTGTTTCATACAATTATGGTCAGAGAAGATATCTGATATAATCTTAACCTTCTTAAATTTATTAAGACTTGTTTTGTGGTCTATTCTAGAAAATCTTGCATGTGCACTTGAAAAAAATGTTCTGCTGCTTTGGGGTAAAATGCTCTGAAGCTATCAATTAACTCTATCCGGTCTAATGTGTCATTTAAGGCCATCAATTTGAAGTCACATAGCATGAATCCTCTGGATTCATTCTTTTTTATCAGTATTGCTTTGGCTATTCAGGAACTTTTTGTTCTATTTCTTTTAAAAATGACATTGGGATTTTAATGGGGATTGCATTAAATCTGTATATTGCTATAAGTAATATGGCCATTTTAACTATGTTAATTCTTCAAAATCATGAATATGAATTATCTTCCCATTTTGTTGTGTCTTTTTTAATCTTTTTAAATACTGCTTTGTAATTTTCATTTAATAACTGTCACATCCTTTGTTAAGTTTATTCTTAAGTATTTTATTCTTTTGCTTGCAATTGCGAAAGAATTGTTGTTTTGTGTTTTTATTTTTCATTTCTTTTCCTGAAGTTTCATTGTTAGTATACAGGAAAGCAGATACAGACAACAATATGGCTGTTACCAGAGGGAACAGAGTTGCAGTAGTAAAGGGGGTCAAACATATGTTGGTAAAAGGTGATTTGACTGTAGGTGCTGGGCACACAATGAAATATACAGATCATGTTTCATAGAGATGTACACTTAAAATCTACATAACCCTATTTACCAATATCACCTTAATAAATATAATAAAAAATAAATCCCTAGATAAAGCCTAAGGACATAATCAACCCTGTAAAAATGTGTGAAAGCATATTTCCTACATAGCTTTAAAAATTAAAGCGATCTACACATGCAATAGGAAATAAATGGTATATCCATAAAACAACTTAAATTTTAGGTACAACAAATTTTAATCTTATGGGGAGATAATTATGCCAAATTTTATAAAATAAAGAGTACACTACATAGTATTTCTCTATAAATTTGCCTCCAGAAGAACACAGTGTACAGCTAGAACTGAAAGGGTATGTACTAAAATGTTAATCATCGTTCAGGGTAGTGAGACTATGAACACTTTTTCTTCCTTTTCATATTTCAGAATTTGTCTCAAATAAATAAAGAGGTGTTATTTTGAGGATGAGAAGAAAGGAAAAACTACAGAAACATTTCTGTGGAAAAATGTATTCATATAGCTACTCATAAATCAACACGAAGTGTATGCATTTATGCTCTCAACTAAGTCCATCAGGTAGTTTTAAATATACTCTTATGAGAGTCAGATGATTCAGTTCCCATAATCCTGGCAGGTGATTTATTCCAAAGTATAACAATCAAAAAACTTGAAACTTAACTGCAACTTTTTGGTTTCTATTTGAATCCATTATGAATTAGTGAGTTGTACGAATACGTCTATTTATATCACATTCTAACTCTCTTTTACTGAGCAACCAATTCCTTTCATCTTTACCTTCTTGTGTTTTCTTATTTATTGTCTCTTGATTACTTTATTCTCTATCATCGCAAGTTCTTGGGGTGCTACTTTCCAATTTATTATATCCTGACTGTACCTCACAGTGGATCATTTCCTCATGCAGTCTATAGATTTAATTGTGAGCACATCTTTAGCAAGGTGCATTGGTTTTTTAGATGTTCCGTGTGTCTTGACTCATAAAAGTGTACCCTAGGGAGATTGTGTATTTGTTCTGTCAGAGCTCTTGGGAATTCCATGCCATTCAGGACCTATTTTTATACTAATATCTGGGCTTCAGAATTTCAAACAATGTGTATGACCAGTATTAGTTCAGATCTTATACCTTTGTGTGGGGTTTTAATTTCTCAGAGGAGTCCCCTTCTCATGCACAAGGCTCCTAAGGCGCAAACTAGTTTGAGACTATGGATGTGGTCTGTCTAGTGCTCTTGTCACAGAGGAGTCAGCTCTCTAGGAAGCTGGTCTTAACCAGCTGTCTTAGTTTAGGCCACTTGCCTGGTGTGGGCCTTCATCAGGCCTCCATCCTGGTATGGATACTAAAATTCCAGTCCATGGTCATTCATACCTCTGTCTGGCATCAGTGCACTCGGAAATTCTTGGCCATGATTTCATAATGGCATAACTTTGTTTTTGAGTTCCATCTTCTGTTACGACCCCTAAATATTTCTTTTCAGAAAACAAACTTACTGCATTCTATACAGAATCCTGATATTTAGAGTGGGAACAGTTCTGCACAACTCTTTAAACATTTGGAGTGGGAAGCGTGGCCTCAGCTGCGTTTTGAATTCAAAAAGTTTCCTAAACAAGACTCGCCCAGACCATATCTTTTGCACCATTGGTGTATTGCCATCTATTTTGAGGAGGTACACAGACATTAGCCATTAACAACTCTTAGAGCATCAATGTTTTCAATTTTTTACCCTTTAAAGTAAATTCAAATCTCTTCCTATTTGATCAATGATTCACACTTTATGAAATTCTTTAGGGTGGAAGTGTTCTAAATATGTCATCTTTCAGGTGTGGAGGCTGGAAAAAAAAAGCTAGGACGTTACTCTGCACTGTAATCATCACCCTCTTAGGTGTCATCTGAAGGCACCCTCCACAGCAAGTTATTATCAAATTAGTCTTTAAGAGTAATTACCGTGCTTTATAACAAGCAGAAAATGACATTTACTTTCTGTATCTTTTTCAAAATTTTCCTTTTCATTAATTCAAAAGTATAGTTTCTTCAAACACATAATTTCTATAGTACCTGAAATGGCTGCCTAGTTACCATAAGAGGAAAATGAATTGGATCTCTTCCTCACGACAAGTCCATTCCTAAGCGTAAACAAACAGCCCAATAAGCAAAACGGAAACCTACCTTATGGGGCATTCCTTACCGTGCCTCTTCTCCATGCCAGTGGCCACTCCTGCTCCTGAGATCTCTGGCATTGGCACCATGTTCTCCATATCGGTAGGAGAAATATGAAGTGTGGAGGGGTTGAATACCAGTAGGCACAACACGGGGGCAATACATTGGTAGGTTCTGATTTTTATCTACATCACTGAGATGCATTTTCTTCAATTATATGACACCTAAACAGAGTAATGGTAGGAATTATCTTTCAAAATCAAAATTTATTACTGACTCTGTATGACATAATCAAGACTTTTGTAAGCTCTTTTTGTCATTTGTCACAGCATTGGCTTTAAGAGAGTTTTCTAAGGAAAGGGTAGAAAGTTATTGCTCATATTACAGCAGAAGCTGCCCAGTACTACAGGCCCTCAGGTGTACGCAGGGCATACATGGAGCATCCAGGCTGGCATTGATCTGAGACCTTTCTTCATGCAAGTTTTCCCTTTTCATCAAGGATCTCAATTCAGTAATTATTTCTAAATAGTCCTTCTCTTTACCCAGTAAGTGAGTCTAACCCTCTTTTTCCATTTCCTTCATGTCTCACCTCCACCACTAATGAAATTCCCACATGTATCACCATCCTTTTGGCATTGTTTCTATAAATGCTGACTCTGACTAATGTGTAGCTGATTAACAGCATGCTTGTGTAAGATTCTTAGGAACTGCCCTGGCTGCTGCTGGTCAGTGGTTAGAGCATTGACCCTTGAGCCAAAGGGTCACAGGTTCATTTCCCAGTCAAGGGCATGTAACAGGGTTGCAGATTTGATCCCTATGTCAATTGGGGTGTGTGCAGGAGGCAATAAATATGTCCCTCTAATCTTGCTTTTTTTTTTCTTTCTCCCTCTCCTTCCTTCTTTTGTGCTCTTTATAAAAATAAATGGAAAAATATATCCGTGGGTGAGGATGAAAAAAAAAAATCCTAGGAACTAACTTCAGAAGATACAGACTGTGACCTTCAATCATCCCAGTTTTAGGCGTTTTGCTGACCTTCAACTGCAGAACCAGGATGACCAAGACCAGGAGGACCAGGACCAGGAGGACCAAGACCAGGAGGACCAGGACCAGGAGGACCGAGATCAGGAGGACCAAGGCCAGGAGGACCAGGACCAGGAGGACCAGGACCAGGAGGACCAAGACCAGGAGGACCGGGACCTGGAGGACCGAGACCAGGAGGACCGAGACCAGGAGGACGCACGCAAGGCCATCACTTGACCAGTTTCAAGATGTATTGGAATGGAATGTGCACGGCTGGATGCAGAGAACTTTTCAGTCCCCTCCCCTTGATATCTTTGTTTGCTTTCCCTCTCCTTCCTCATGCAAAGCCCAGCCTGCACTGAGATGTTGGGATGGACTTTGTGACAAGAGCCTCCCCATCTTCTCATCAAGCACTTGAATAAACCATCTTTCTTTTTTATCAACATCTGTCTCATGAGTTTGCTTTCATGGTCTCAGGCTCCTGAACTTGGGTTGTGGCTAAAAGTGGTAAATACATGATATGCTGAGCCAGCCAGGATACATGGACCTTGGTAAGTCCCAGTGGGCCCAGCCTGGGTCCCAGAGGGTTGTGGCAGGCTGACTGCATGGCAGGGATGGCAGGAACTTCCTGGCATCTGCCAAGAGCTCTTCATGAAACTCATGGACGTCTTGCTCTCCCTCTCAAGGCATCAGCCACCTGAAACGCTTCACTGGTGAAAGGAAACGCGTGTCTGGGAGTCAGTGGACTCCAAAGCTGGGTAACGTCTGGTGTGCACACCAGCAGCCACTGCCCCGCAGTCTGGGATTCTTTGAACCCTTTTGGATTCCCTGGGAATCAATAGGCACTGCGTGGTGGCAGGCACGGCTCAGGGACTAAGAAAAATCCCAGTTCCCAGGTGTGGGATTTGGTCGGAGCACCCTTTTGGTTTTGATATTTGAATTTTGGTGTATTGTTTGCTTTTCTTCTTGCCTGCCTCTTGTGGGGTGTCTTACTAATTGTGTTCTTGATTTGAAATATTATTACTTGAAGAAACTTGCATAGGAACCATACTGCTATAGAGCTGCTTGCTCCTTCCTGTTTGTCTAGTTGTAATTTTGTGTGTAAACCTTGACTGTTAAACATGGGGGAGTCCACGGAGAGAACTGAGTGGCAGCCTCTTGGGTTTCATTCTGGCCACAAGTGGTCCACCTGTGGTTATGAGCCGATGGCCAAGAAAAATAATGATTTTTTTTTATTCTAATACAGCTTGGCCCGGGTTTATTTTGGGGTTTGAAAATCAATGGCAGAACTCCTATTTGACCCAGCGATCCCACTTCTAGGAATATATCCGAAGAAACTAGAAACACGAATCAGAAAGGATATATGCACCCCTATGTTCATAGCAGCACAATTCACCATAGCTAAGATTTGCAAACAGCCTAAATGCCCATCAGCAGAGGAGTGGATTAAAAAATTGTGGTATATCTACACAATGGAATACTATGCTGCGGTAAAAAAGGAGTTTCTACCATTTGCAAAAACATGGATGGAGATGGAGAATATTATGTTAAGTGAAATAAGCCAGGCAGAGAAAGATAAATATCACATGATCTCACTCGTTTGTGGAATATAATAAACGGCATAGACTGGTGAACAAGAACAGATCCAGAGGCTGAGAAACATCGATCAAAACGTCATACCTCAGGGAAGGTAAGGGAGGGTGGAGTTAAGGTGGAGAGATCAACCAAGGGACTTGTGTGCATGCATATGAACCTAATCAATGGCCACAGACAACAATGGGGTGGGGCATAATGGGGGTGGGGGGTTATGGGGGAATAAGGACACATATGTAAAAAATAAAAATTAAAAAAAAATTTTAAATTATAAAATAAAAATAAAATATTAAATCAATCCACAGTAGTGGTCACCATAACCTTAAGAGAAATTGTTTCATATGACAAAGATTTTTAAATGAAACTCTGTTAAAAATCAAAGGGGGCGATAGTAGGGTAATATCATGTAAGAAGAAATATCCTATAAGTAAATTACATCTAGAAAATTTTTACTTTAATAGCCTGAAAATTATTTGGAAGGAAACAAAGAGAAGTTTCCTTCAAAAGTCATAAGGATTGTAATTGAAAGTGAATATATTTGGCCTCTTGAATTAAAGTAAGTAATTTGTGTTTTTGCCTCCCTGACAAAGTTTATATAAAGTTACAAAAAGAAATTGACAGCCAGTTTGAAATGGAATTGCCATGGCCTGGAGCAAAGAGTATCCTCACATGATATTATTCTACAATGTCATTATAATTTTAGATATTTTACAATAGCATATTGTACAATTATCACAAACAAACTTACAAACTAATTCTTTGAATGTTTGGCAGCAATTTTAAAAAAGGACTTGAAAGGATTTAATCCCTTTCAGAAGGAATTAAGGCACTGGGAAGGCACTTGAGCATCCTATATGGCCCCTCTTGCCTTTTGTGCCAAGAGGGACCCTCATCTCACAATCCAATTACCCTCAGCTGTTGCCTGAGCTTTCTGTTCATACTGAGCTTGAAGCCTCGTGGTGGCTGGTACCATGGATCTGACTCTCGCCCAATCATTTGAGCTGGACCCTCACTGGAGAAGAAACCCGGGTTCCCCGAGATATGTGACCCACCAGCATGCCAGGGGATCCCAAGGTAGGTGCTGGGCGTGGAGGCCATGGAGGCATAGGCTACCAAGGAGACAGAACTGAACCTCACATCACCCTGCTTGGCCCCGGAGGATGACTGGTTAGCCAGAGACAGGTAATATTCCTCAGGGAAGGAACAACCTAAGACAGGCACAGTCACAGAGGGGCCATCAGGACAGAACTTGGGGGTCAACAGAGGTTGGGCGCAGACCCTCACCCCCCCAACCCTGAAGGGGCCTGAACCCTCACCCCTTCTGAGGGAGGTCTCCTGCTCCCATGGCTGCTTTGTTTCCCACACCCAGCTCAGATTGGGACACAGTTGATAGACAGAGACTTGGCCGGCAGCAGCTGCCCTATATCTAAATTCAGCCTAGCATCAGGAATGCTCAGGGCCTACTCAAGAATGCAAATAATCCTTTCCACTAATATTTTCAGGGTAAACTAAGATTGTTGGTAGACTATTAAATTTGACAGTAAAATAGTAATCAAGTTTTCAGATTAATTTAAATAAGCTAATTGAAATAAGTGAATATTGAAGTAAATTTAATTGTACTGGACAAAAAGCTGTTCCTAAAGTAATAACTAGAAATCAGAAATCAACCACCCTGATCTGTCACATTCTCTGGGCCCTTCTTAACATGGCCCCTGTCTGGTTCGCAGGAAACTAAGATAAAATTCTTCCCCTTCATTAAGTCCTGAAGGCAACTGGTAGTTCTGGCTTGTCTTGTGGTTTCATATGCCTTTATGCCTCAGGAACTCCAGAGTTGGCTAAACTGGAGCAGAAATTGCCACAGTATAAAATCATACTCTTCAGCGCAAGGTTTCCCTTCTTAGGAAACTTTGCAGCACACCTCTCCTGACCTGTGTCAGCAACCACACTTATCTCTGTGCCTCCATTTTCCCACCCCCAAAGCCCAGGCATCTCAAGTGCCCTTTGCACTACTTCATTCCTTGAAGTTCAGACTCACCAGGACTTCCAGATCAACCTGCCTCTCTGGAGCCCCTTTCCTCATGGTTCTCCAAGAGGGAAAGTAGACCAGGATGGAAGGAATGGCTTAGATATGACTGCATTCAGCCCTGGGACTTGGAACCTGAGATGACTAGAAATCTAGGAAGACTGAATACAGAATAACACTCAGACCTTAGAAATACAGTGTCTACTTTGGGAGTACAGGTGAATAAAACTCAGGGGGAAAATATGAGAAAATGAGTCTTTTTTTTCATATTTCTCTGCACAGAATCCAACAAGACAGATATAGCAGGAGCTCCCCAAAAGAAGCTCAAAGCATCTCAGGCATGGGACTGGCTGTGCTGTCCTGCCCTGCATTTGTAAAAACAGACTCTGTGATTTCTACACCTTTTGCAGATGACCACAGCTGAAGATACCCAAGGGGTAAAAATTAAAGTCCAACTAATGCCAACCATTCCATTTTTTTTGGTGTGAACTTTCTGTTCCTCCGTCTTAAGCTGTCATTCTCTGCGAATATACTTCCTGGAGATTATAATAATGATATAAGAGCTACCATTATTGACAGCTTCATATCTGCTCAGCAACGTGATTGACAAGTTCAGAATGCATAGTCTCACTTATACTACCATCCTTGGGGCTTTATTCCCATGTTGCTCCCATAAAGATATGGAGGCTAAGAAATATTAAATAGTAAGGAAGGGAAAATAATTGCTAAGAAACTAAACACCTAGCCAAGCTACCCATCAAAGAAAGAGGTAAAGACATTTTCTGATATACAGTCTCAAAGTTGACCTCCCCTAGGCCTTTATTGAAAACACCAGTAAAGAATATGCATCACAAAGAAGAAAGGTGAACCCAGAAAACCATAGCAATGGTCATGAGAAAAACAAAGTATATGAAAATTAGCATGGTTTTAAAAATAAGACATTAAAAACACATTCTCCCAAAATTCCAGATGGTTACATGAAAGATCAGAGGAGAAAAGATTCTATTAAAAGTTACTAATGTTTAGGGAATATATAAATACCATAGATACTCTTATTGTGTTACACATTACTCTCAGAAACTGATAAACTTGACAGAGAAATGTAGGTAAAGAGAGGACTTAACGGTCAAGACAGCAGAGTAACACCCAAGTAAATACTGTGCTTGCCTCCTCCCATAACAACATCAAAATTACAACTAAATTATGGAACAACCACCCTTAAGCACCTCCTGAAGACTTCCTGGACAGAAGTCCTGTAACTAAGGATTACAGAGGAAGCAACTTGGAGACTGGTCAGAAGGGCAGGAACAGGAAAGAGGCTATTCTCACAACCACATGTGGTGGTGATAAATCTGCTTTGGCGATCTCTCCTGTTGAGTGAGGGGTTCCAGCCCCACAATAGGCTCCCTATCCTGGAACACCATTGCCAGAAAGAGGAGTCCCCACAACATCCTGCTGTGAAAATCAATGGATATTCTGTGTGGATGAGGTGGAGGCTGCTAGAGATGCAGCAAGTAAGGCGGTCCCTAACTCCAGGGCTCCCAAAGTATTGAGGTGTAAAACCACACTGAGCCCCAGTGTGCATCCCCCAGTCCATGCATTTCAAGACTAGAGGGCCATTTGCAAGACTAGAGGGCCATTTGCCTGGCTATGTCCCGGGTCCTTGCCAGCTTGTGGAAGCTAAGTCTTTTTTTCTTTTTAATTCTTTATTGATAAAGTATTACATAATCTCCTTTTTCCCCATTGACCTCTCCCCAGCTGCCCCCAGTCCCCAGCACGTGCCCTCCCCCCATCTATATCCATTGGTTTCTTACCCCACACCGTCCCTCATAGGTTGGACAGTCTGTTTGATGCTTCTATGACTCTGATTCTATTTTGGTTCCTCAGTTTATGTTGTTCATTATATCCCACAAATGAGTGATATCATGTAATATTTATCTTTCTCTGACTGGCTTATTTCACTTAGTATAATGCTCTCCAGATCCACCTATGCTGTTCCAAATGGTAAGATTGCTTCTTTTTTATAGCAGCATAGTGTTCCATTGTGTAGAAGTGCCACAGTTTTCTAATCCGCTCATCTGCTGATGGGCATTTAAGCTGTTTCCAAATCTTAGCTGTTGTAAATTGTGCTGCTATGAACATAGGGGTGTATATATTCTTTCTGATTGTTTTCTGTTTTCTTGGGTTATAGTCCTAGAAGTGGGATTACTGGGTGAAATGGCAGTTCCATTTTTAATTTTTTGAGGAAACTTCATACTGTTCTCCACAGCGGCTGCAGCAGTCTGCATTCCCACCAGCAGTGCATGAGGGTTCCTTTTTCTCTGCATCCTCTCCGGCACTTGTCATTTGTTGATTTGCTGATGATAGCCATTCTGACAGGTGTGAGATAGTACCTCATTGTTGTTGATTTGCATCTCTCATTTGATTAGTAACTTTGAGCATGTTTTCATATGTCTCTCGGTCTTCTGTATGTCTTCCTTCGAAAAGTGTCTGTTTAGGCCTTTGCCCATTTTTTGATTGGATTGTTTATCTTCCTTTTGTTAAGTTGTATGAGTTCCCTCTAAATTTTGGAGATTAAACCCTTATCGGAGATAATATTGTCAAATATGTTCTCCCATGCAGTGGGCTTTCTTGTTGTTTTATTGATGGTTTCTTATGCTGTGCAGAAGCTTTTTATTTTGATGTAGTCTCATTTGTTTATTTTATCCTTAGTTTCTATTGCCCTAGGAGCTGTATTGGTAAAGATATTGCTACAATAAATGTCTGCTATGGCTTCCTCTAGTATTTTTATGGTTTCCCATATTACGTTTAAGTACTTTATTTATTTTGAATTTATTTTTGTGTATGGTGTAAGTTGGTGGTCTAGTTTTGTTTTTTTACATATATCTGTCCAATTTTCCCAACACCATTTATTGAAGAGACTGTCTTGACTCCATTGTATGTTCATGCCTCCTTTGTGAAATATTAATTGAGCATAGTGTTTTGGGTCGATTTCTGGGTTCTCTGTTCTGTTCCATTGGTCTATATGTCTGTTCTTATGCCAACACCAGGCAGTTTTCAGAACAGTGGCTTCGTAGTATAGCTTGATATCTGGTATTATGATCCCTCCAACTTTGTTCTTCTTTCTCAAGATTGCTGTGGCTATTCAGGGTCTTTTTTTTTATTGCAGATGAATTTTTGGAGAGTTTGTCCTATGTGTTTGAGGTATGCTGTTGGTATTTTAATGGGGATTGCATTGAATCTATAGATTATTTTGGGTAGTATGGACCTTTTAATGATTTGATTCTAAGGAATCAAATCCATGAACGTGTTATATTCTTCCATTTGTTTATGTCTTCCTCTATCTCTTTTTTCAGTGTCCTGCAGTTTTCTGCATATAGGTCCTTTACCTCCTTCATTAAATTTATTCCTAGGTATCTTAATTTTTTGTTGCAATGGTAAATGGGATTGGTTTTTTTAATTTCTCTTTCTGTGAGTTCATTATTGGTGCATAAAAAAAGCCATAGATTTCTGGGTGTTAATTTTTATCCTGCTACATTGCTGAATTCATTTATTAGTTCTAGTACTTTTTTGATGGAGTCTTTAGGGTTTTCTATGTAGAATATTATGTCATCTGCGAATAATGACAGTTTTACTTCTTCTTTTCCCATTTGGATGCCTTTTATTTCTTCTTGTCTGATTGCTATGGCTAGCATTTCCAGTACTATGTTGAACAGGAATGGTGAAAGTGGGCATCCCTGTCTTGTTCCTGTTCTTAGGGGAAATGGTTTTAGTTTTTGCCCATTGAGTATGATGTTGGCTGTGGGTTTGTTATATATGACTTTTATTATATTGAGGTATGATCCCTCTTTCCCACTTTGCTGAGAGTTTTTACCAGGAAAGGGTGTTAGATTTTGTCAAATGCCTTTTCTGCATCAATTAATATGATTATGTGATTTTTGTCTCTCAATTTGTTTATGTGATGTATCACATTTATTGATTTGCAGAGACTGTACCAGGCTTGCATCCCTGGAATAAATCCCATTTGGTCATGGTGTATGATCTGTCTAATGTAATGTTGGATCCAATTTGCTAGAATTTTGTTGAGGGTTTTAGCATCTATGTTCATTAGGGATATTGGCTTGTAATTTTCTTTCTTTATAGTGTCTTTATCTGGTTTTGGGATTAGGGTAATGCTGGCTTTATAAAGAGCTTGGAAGTGTGCTTTCCTCTTGAATTTTTTGGAATAGTCTGAGAAGGATAGGTTTCAGTTCTTGTTTGAATGTTTGGTAAAACTCTCCTGTGAAGCTGTGTGGTCCTGGGTATTTGTTTGCGGGAAGCTTTTGATGACTGCTTCAATTTCCTCCTTAGTTATTGGCCTGTTGAGTTTTTTTATTCTTCTTGTTTGAGTTTTGTAAGGTGTATTTTTCTTGGAATATGTACATTTCCTCTAGGTCAGTGGTCAGCAGACTCATTTGTCAACAGAGCTAAATATCAACAGTACAACGATGGAAATTTCTTTTGAGAGCCAAAACCGACTTCTGCACATGGGTCATGAAGTTTCAATCACACTGTATGTGCGTGCCCACACGTAGTATTTTGTGGAAGAGCCACACTCAAGGGGCCAAAGAGCCCCATGTGGCTTGCAAGCCTCAGTTTGCCGACCACTGCTCTAGGTTGTTTATTTGCTGGAGTAGAGTTGTTCATAGTATTTTTTGTTTACAATCTTTTATATTTCTAAGGAGTCTGTTGTTATTTCGCCTCTTTCATTTCTAAATTTGTTTAATTGGGTCCTCTCTCTTTGCCTCTTGGTGAGCCTGGCTAGAGGTTTATCAATCTTGTGTACCCTTTCAAAAAACCAGCTCTTGGTTTCATTGATCTCTTGTGGGGTTTTTTGTGTTTTGGGGGGTGGGGGTGGGTGGGTCTCTATTTCATTTATTTCAGCTCTGATCTTTATTATCTCCTTCCATCTTCTCACTCTGGGTTTTTCTTGTTGCTCTCTTTCTCATTTTTTAAGTTGTAGAGTTAGATAATTTATTACCAGTTTCTCTTGTTTTTTTGAGGTAGGTCTGTAATGCTGTGAATTTCCCTCTTAGGACTGCTTTCACAGTGTCCCATAGGTTTTGGATTTTTGTGTTTTCATTGTCATTCATTTCCAGGATGTTTTTAATTTCTTCTTTGATCTCTTTGGTAATCCAGGTAATGTTTAATAGCATGCTATTTGGCCTCCAAGTGTTTGAATTTGGTTGATTGTTTTCATTGCAGTTGATTTCTAATTTTATGCCATTGTGATCTGAGAAGATGCTTTATATTATTTCTATCTTCTTGAATTTGGAGAGACTTTTCTTGTGACCCACTATGCATTCTATCTTTGAAAATGTCCCATGTGCACTTAAGAAGAATGTATGTTCTGTAGCTTTGGAGTGAAATGTTCTGAAGATGTCAATTAAGTCCATTTGATCTAGTGAGTCATTTAGGATTACTGATTTTTAGTCTAGAGAATTTATCCAGTGATGTCAGTAGGGTATTAAAGTCCCCTACCGTGATCATATTGCTGTCAATCTCTCCCTTGATATCATTCAGCAGTTTTTTATGTATTTGGGTGCTCCTGCATTGGGTGCATATATGTTTACCAGAGTTATATCCTCTTGTTGTATCAATCCCTTTAGTATTATGAAGTGGCCTTCCTTATCTCTTGTTATGGCCTTCTCTCTGAGGTCTATTTTGTCAGATATAACTATTGCTACCCCAGCTTTCTTTTCATTTCCATTTGCCTGAACAATATTTATCCATCCCTTCACGTTCAGTCTGTGTGAGTCTGTTGTTCTAAGGTGGGTCTCTTGTAGACAGCAAAAATATGGGTCATATTTTCTTATCCATTCAGCCACTCAATGTCTTTTGATTGGAGCATTTAGGCCATTAACTTTTAAAGTTATTATTGATAGGTACTTATTTGTAGCCATTTTTAATATTTGTGCCTGTGTTCCTTCTTCCCTTTCTGTTTCTTCTTTTTACAAAAGTCCCTTTAGCATTTCTTGCAATGCTAGTTTGGTAGTGATAAATTCCCTGAGCCTTTTTTGTCTGTGTAGCTCTGATTTCCCCTTCAATTTTGAATGATAGCCTTGCTGGATAAAGTATTCTTGGATCCAGTCCCTTGCTTTGCATCACTTTGTATACTTCCTTCAATTCCTTTCTGGCCTGATGTGTTTCTGTTGAGAAATCATTTGATTACCTAATGGAAAATCCCTTGTAGGTAACTTTCTGTCTCTTGCAGCCTTTAAGATTCTCTCCTTGTTGTTAACATTTGCCATGGTAATTATGACATGTCCTGCTGTGGGACTTTGGGATTCATCTTGTTTGGGGGGCTCTGTGCTTGTGTGACTTTTTTTTCACAAATCAGGGAAGATTTTTGACATTATTTCTTCAAATAGGTTTTCTAACCCTTGCTCCCCTTCTTGTCGTTCTGGCACCCCTATTATATGTATGTTGCTTCATTTCATGTTATCCCAAAGCTGCCTCAGGCTCTTCTCCTATCTTTTGATTTTTTCCCTCCAAATGCAGTTCATATTAGGTGTGTTTTGCGTCCCTGTCTTCTAATTTGCTAATTTGGTACTCTGCTTCTCCTAGTTTACTGTTGGAAGTTTCCACATTGTTTTTTTTATTATAGCTATATCACTCCTTATTTCCTCCTGATTCTTAGATTTTCTTATCCATCCGGTTTATGAACTGTATGACCCTTATTCTGAATTCCTATCCTGACATAGTGCATGCCTCTATTTTATTTAGTTGCTTTTCTGGAGCTCTTTCCCTTAAGGGTTGTTCTTCTGTCTCCCCATTTTTGCTATCACCAAAGGGTCTAGGTGTTGAGTTGTGCAGGGCCTGTGGCTGCAGTGATGAACTTGGTGGTGGGTTGCATGGTAACAGGTGGTGGCTGCTTCTTGGGGGGTTGCAGGGCAGCTGCTCCTCACATGGTTGCGGGCAGCGGCTGCTCCTCGGGTGGTTGTGGGTGGTGGCAGCCGGTGGGTTGGCTGCTCCTTGGGCAGTTGTGGATGGTGGTGAGCCTTTATTTCTTAGTCTGTTTCCTCAACAGTTTTCTAGCCAGTGATTCTCAAGCAGCAGGGCAAGGTAAGCAGCTCTTTCCTCCTGTGGTTTGAAAGAGCCATTGATACAGCGGTGTCTGTTGAGACAACTTCATAGAATTTGGAAGCTAAGTCTTTACAGGGACAATTCTTCCACAGTGAGGCCTCCACCTTGTCCCCAGAAATTCACCTAAGCTACATACTGGGGCCACAGGAGCATCCCTAGATTTTGGAGTTCATATTTCAGGCCATCTTTTGCTCTCTTTTTACCCCAGGCCTCAGAAATCCACTATGACACAGACTACAGATTACTGAACCAGGGGCCAGCTAGGCTGTAAATTCAGGGAACACAGGCCAGGAATTCTCTAAGTACAAGTCAAAATCATAGAATACACGAGGAATAATACCAAGTGTGGGCTGACAGTCAGATAGAGAAAGGACAAGCTCAGTCTCCCTGCCCGGGTCCCTCCTCTCTGTAACTTGGCCTGAGCTCTTCCTACCCACTACTCCCCATGTATCCACAGGACCCCAGGGGCAGATAGCACATTAGCTAGTTCTGCTGCTCAGGTTTCTTTAGAGAAGACATAGCAAGGGCTGGGCTAAACCTTCCTGTGCCCACAGAGGAAGCTCTAATCGACCAAGTTGAGATGGGAGCAAAAATCCTTGTGATATAGCTGGCAGGGGCTGAGGACACAGAAAGACAATCTGCCTCAGATACAGCCCAGACTGACTCAGCACCATCACCCCCATCAGCCTCTGCAGTCTCCTTGGCCAATGACAATCTCAGCTCTGCTTGGTTCCCATGAGTCACAGGGAGCTCACTCCAACATCAACCCCTGCAAGGTTGGGTGAGCTTTTAAGGTCAAGAAAGTTCTCCTGGAAGGTAGCTAATATCCAACTGCATAGGCCAATTCCTGTGGAATTCGTTCTCTCTTTGTGTCTGTGAAAATTGTGTCCTCCCTCCAGCCTCAGTGAGGGCACAAGTGTTTCACACATACAGTGTCTGGCACATAGAAGAGACTTAATGTTGAATGAAGGAAAATATATTTAAAAATCCACAACAAAAAAATTGTTCTTCCTTAACAACTTTCAGACATGTCACTTCCTCCCAAGTGTTACTTCTGCCATTATTTTCTGATAAGCATGAGTTAGTGCCTGCGGGGATCCACAGGATGTGGGATTAAATCCTGGCCTTGTCTTTGCATAAATGTGTGAACTTGAAAGTGTGGCTTTATTGCTGTGTCTCAATTTCTTTGGTAAAATCTGTAAACTAAGGATTGTTTCTGGACATTTAAATGAATACCTACCTTCCTTGAAATGGGTTTGGGCAAATGTTAACTATCATTGCCATCATCTTCATCAAACTAGGATTGTGGTACCCCTCTTTGTGGTTCTCAAATGTGTATGTGACAATTATGCTTTAAGCATTGTTATTGTGGAAGAGGGGGAGGAAAATCAGGAAACTCTTGCCATGAAAAGGGAAACCAGAGGTAGGAAAGCAAACTGGTGAACCCCTGTGTTTCTGAGCTGGGATGGATGAAATGGTTGCTATTTAACTTATGAGGAAGGAGAGGGGTGATGTTTCCTTGAGCCCCATTTCAGACACACAGTCATGGCTCTTTATTGAGAGTAGGACCAGGGCAAGGTGCAGGCAAAAGCTAACATGTAGATAGACAAGGAGAATTTAGTTACAAAAATGATCAACAATGAAGTTGTAACTAAGTCCAGAGAGCAATACATCAATGAGTCAGCTGTCAGATCTGGTGAAACCCAGGAGTTAATGACACTGGCCTGCTTGCACTAGCAAATGCCTACTGCACTTCCCTCAGAAATGGAGAGATCCAGGATGCATGCAGTGAATGGAAACACAAGTCTAGGGAAAGGGATTGTAAATCCCTGACTTCTTTGTGGGTTCCAGCATGGTGGAAGGCTGGGTGTGATTGGTCCCTTGTAACCAGGTAACTGCAGAATGTGTTCTGATTGGCTGGCAGCCGCCAGGAGAACAGACTTCAGTTGAGAAGCAACTGTGGAAGGAGAAGGAGCTTTGGCTGTGCTCTCTTCCCACTGTGGTTGTAGCTCTCAGCGCTTGTCTGATCCCTATCCGTTTTCAACAAGTCGTGTTGGTTGTTGTTCTCACAAAGGAGTCACCCAAAGAGGTGCAGCTTCGGGGGTGTGGCTGGGCCCTGAGCCCCCCTAGGGCCCAGCAGCCCAGAGGCCAAGGAAACCGTGGGTGAGCCCTACCTGCTGTGCAGTGAAGCCCTGGGGCTTCTCTAGCAGGCCTAGCCTTCCTTGGGGGGGAGGGATTGCTGAGGGTTGTGGGGTGGGGGGAGGGAAGTGGGGTGTGAGTGAACCAGCAGTAGCAGTGAGGAGTGGAGGTGAGCCATGGGGAACTGGCTGACTTGCTGTCTGAAGGCCAGTCCCAGTCCCAGTGCCAGTTCCAGCCCCAAGCTGGATGGGGGCTCCAGGCATGTTAAGTCAAAGTGTGAGTCTGAGGTTCATGAGGAGGCTGCTAGGGACACAGGGCCAGTGGAAACAGTGCCTGCTACCCCAAAGTCTGAGAAGTTGAATTCCGGAGCTCTCAAGCGCCACCACCTGAAGAACATCAGCGCCCCAGTGACTGCCCAAGGTAAGAAGCAGGAAATGCCATCTGCTCTTTGGGGTACCTCTGGCCTCTGCTGTCCCCAGAGTCCCCTGGGAGGGACTCCCTGCCTTGGGCTCCTTCCAGCTGGAGCCAGCTTTCCTAGGAATGGGCACCTGGGTTCCCCACCCCTGCTTCTTTCCCCCTTGCAGCCGATGTTTTTCCCTCTTTACTACCTGAGCAGCAAGGTAGGATTTTGACACTCCTGCTTGCCTGCTGACTTTCCTCACTGCTTTGTTCAGTTGAGCTTACTTGCTGGAAAAGCCACACGTGGCCAGGTTTTTCAGTTGATTATGACAGAAGTACAAGGAATGAGGGTTCCATTATATTTGAAGTAATGCAGCAAAATAAAGCATGGGGTGTCCTACCCACATGTTCATGGGGTGTGTGTGTATTTTTCTTGTTTTAAGCTAATCGCTTTTTGTTAGGTTTGCTGTGTTTCTCAAGTTTCTTCCGGAGCCATGGGTGACTCACAGTAGAGTGGAGACAATAAAGGAAAAGCTACACCATGGCCCTCTCTGCCCTCATACGGGACTGTTTCTGTGGTGCCCATCCCACACCATAGGAGGCAGTGTGGGAAACGGTACAGCCCAAGATCCTATTCAGAGCTTTTATTCTTCTTCCGGCCTTTGTGAGAGCAAAATGACCTTGTGTGCTGTAGACAAGTGCAATTAAGGCTAGCATGTTCATTTTCCTTTTTATTTTTTAAATATTTTTTTAAATAGTTTATTGATTGTTGGAGAGAGAGGGAGAGGGAGAGAGAGAAACATGGATGTGAGAGTAACATCGACCTGCTGCATCCTGCACACCACCCCTTAGGGACTGAGCCCAAAACACAGGCGTGTGCCCTTGACCAGGAATGCAACTGGCAACCTTTTGGTGCAGGGGACGATGCCCCACAAACTGCAACTCCAAGCAGGGCTACTAAGCTAGCACTCATTTAAAATGTAAATTTAAAATGGTTACTTTCCAGTTGAGTAAAGACACTTTGATTTTTAGTGAGGCATTTTAGTTGATTACCAATGAGTAGTTGCGGTCCTTTCCAGGGAACCTCATGAGCCTGGGCACTAGTGCCTGGCCAGAAACTGGTTCTCAGAGCATCAAGTCTTAGATCCTGTTGGTTCAAATGAGGTGGGTATAACTGTACAGTCAGACGCCTCTACTGGGTAGAGGTTCAGATATGCAACAGCTAAACTCTTTCATTAGCTATGTTTCTCTCTCACCTGGTCTAATTTGCTTTGCCCTTTTCTTCTGTACATGGAGAGTCGTTTATTTGTACCTAATATAGGTGATATGTTAGGTCAAAAAGTAAAACTAAGTTTTAGATTTTACTCAGGGGGCTCATCTTTCCAGCTAATTAAAACTATAAATTTTATTGTAAAGTGTTTAAAATGGAATAAAACTTTGTTCTCATTTGTATGTGATAGTTTCTCAGATAATCAGCCACTGTTATTTTTCTATGGCATTTGTATCAGAATTGACCAGTTAATATGTTTTATTCTTAGAACAAGGCAAGAGGAAGAACAATGATGTAAGTAAACAGTTGAAGAGTTAAGTAAGAAATTAATAGTTTGATATAAAAGTTGTCTGCCGTGATTCATAATAAAAGTAATGGGCCCAATAAAATTAGGACAGACCTCTTTTGTCCGTTTTCTAAATCTCTTCTATTTTCCTAATTACTCTAGATTGAAGGAGAATTTATTCCTCCAAATAGTGGTACTTTTAAAAACTATCCTGCCTGAAATTTCTGATTAATATGGAAAAGGTGGCTTTGCAGTGAAACAATTGAAACAAGCAAAATGATGTTTTATATAATATGTGGGTCTTTCTGATTATAGGCTACTGGCAATTTTAAAATGCTCTGTATTTTAAAAGGCATTCAGTAGATTTTCCCCCTGCCTAACCTTTCGTGTATTTGTAGGGGGTGCTGATGGGAAAGTATGACAGCATGTATAAAACTACTTTATATGAAATGGGGAAGGATGGCTCATGTGAATTAGTTTTCAAAAACAGCAAAACCAAGCATATTAAAATGATTGGTATTCTCTAATATTAAAAGATGCTACTATTTAAATTAATTATAGTGATTAGTTATAAGTATTACTTTAAGAAAGAAAATTATCAAAACATAGTTAAGGCTGTCAGTATTTGATTATGGCTGGATTGTTGGGCTCTTTACAAATCAATGGGTACTTCTCAAATAAATGGGTACTTCCGAAGTGTGTTAAAGATAGTTTGTTCTCTAAAGGTTCTCAAACCTTTTATCGTCACCTCTCCAGTACCACTGCAGATAAATTCTAAACTGTATCTGCAGTAGGATTTACCGCCCAGATGTAAATGATTTAAAGAACCTGCCAAGCACTCACACTGCTGCTTTGTCCCAGGTTCTGTGCTCAGCAGCTAAAGGTAGGTGAGGAGTCAGAGTCCTCCCTTCCCTGGAGAAGCTTAGGTTTCTATGAGAGGGGTATCCTGTAAGCAGTTGATGCGTGTGACAAGTGGCCACTCGGATGTGGGAGTGTGCAGGAGAGAAGTTGGGTGGTGTGGCTGCTGGTGACAGTAGCCTGGAGGTAGGTGGGGAGGAGTTAAGCTTGCTGGACCAGGAAGAAGAGGGCTTGTAAGCAGAGCACACAGCCTGCGTGAGGCAGGATGGAGGTGAGTGTCAGATGACCAAGAGAACAGAATTAACATTTAGAAATGAGTGGAAACTATTCTCTGAGGTTCTCACTTGAGTAGTGTAATGATAGTCTTCCTTAATCATGAAGTGAGAGTTGCCTTCTGAAAGTTGTTTTATCTAGTTTTGGGGAAAGTGAGGCTCAGAGAGACGTGTGGCCCCAGCTTGATAGCAAATGGGCAGCCCGGGCACACACACACCTCTGATCAAACATGCTTGTTTGTCTCTCTGTCTCCTGAGCTAATACTTATGACTGCCTTTCATTTATTGCAATAAAATGATCTTGATTTATTATTATATAATGCATTGCATTTATTTATAGTAAATGAACAATAGAAATATAAAATCTCAGCTGCTTTTCATCGCTTAAGGAAAAAAGAACAACAGCCCTGAAGTTTAATTCTAAACGTTTTACACTATTATAAAGGGGGTTTATAACAGGTGTTTGCCTGGTTTTATTATAGGTACTTATGAAAGCAGCATTTTATAAGCCATTCCTCAAATCTCCCCTGTGGAAGTTAGACTATCTACTGGGTTTACCATAGAGCTGCACATGATATCACACTCAAGCAGTTCATGGACTGTAAGAAAAATCTTAAAGCTTAATTGTTTGACATTTTAACCAAGAGAAAAACACACACTTTTATAGGTTTAGCATACATACTGTGACATTTCCTTGTCTTTCCCTCTTCGGTAGGACTTTCCAGGGCGCCTTACTAAGCGCTGCACGTCTTGCCCCACGGTGTTTCTCTATGATGACACAGTGAGCCAGCCGGATTTTAGCACCATCATCCAAGCGTGAGTACAACTAGGATGCCACGGGCTGAGTGACAGACCACTTTGGTAGAAGAATCCTATTTATACATAATTACAGTCACTTGATTGTCCTTCTCAGTGGCCAAGTTAAGAAACCAGTGTCAATTATCTATTGATTTCAAGGACCTAAATATGAATTTTCAATTTCCACTATACTCTTAGGATGAATGGAAGAAGGGAAAGCCATTTAGGAAATAAGAACCACCCCCAAAATATTGATATTTCTTGATGCTTTTCTATTTTTAAGACATAGTTGATCATAATGAAAAGAAGAGCTGCTTTTTATTTGATGTTTCTATTAAAAATTATTTCTTGCCATAGGAAGAGAAACTAGAGGCACCATTTTCCTCTTGGCTTAGAAGGATCTATAAATATATAAATGAGTGTGGAAAAACAATAAAAATAAAAAGTATTTATTTATGGGACATAGGCCTAAAACAGTGCATAGCACTTTCGAAGCTACTCTTGAAAGAAGGAATAGTTTGTCACCTACTGGCACCAGAGTGTATCTGCATTACAATTTAATTGTGTTTTATCTGATTTTCCACATTGTACATTTTTCCAGCGCTACTTTTGTAAGAAAATTTACTTTTCCTACCCACCAAAGGGGGATGTATCACACCAGTCTTAGGAACAACTTTTCAAATAACTTTTTTGTGGGTAAAATGTGCTCAACTGAAGTTTTAATAGGTGTATTAAATTTAATTATATTTGTAAAGATATGTGTAGATACATAAATATGTCTTCAAGACATATATACATATGTCAATGCATGTATATATAAATCACAATAGAGAAAAATGAAAGAGGTAATGTTTTGGAAACATAGCCGTAGGCAGGTTTATACTTAAACAGCCATGAACAGTGTTATGATGATGAAAAGTATTTATTAATTTCCCCATAGTCTACCATTGGAGATGAACTTTAAAAACACCCTAAGATGACACTTCTAAGCTTATTTAAGAGAGAAAATACATATACTGTCCAGCTTCCTGGCTCCCATTGGGGTTGTCCAAGGTACATTATCAGTGTCCCTGGAATCTGAATGCTGATTTTCCAGAACACAATTTGGAAAATGCTCCCTGACAGTATTAATATATTCACTTTTAATTGTATTTTTCAGCCTTAAACACATAGTTAGCTTTAAAATGTAATTTTTATAATGTACCAACTTTTTCTAATTAAATTATTAGTAACTTTTTTAGTTGCAACACCAAGTTAACAATTTAATAATACTAGAGGCCCGGTGCACGAAATTCGTGCACGGGGAGGGGAGCGGTGGTGTCCCTCAGCCCACCCTGCACCCTCTCCAATCTGGGACCCCTCGAGGGATGTCCGACTGCCCGTTAGGGTAGGATCGGGCCTAAACGGGCAGTCGGACTTCCCTCTCACAATCCAGGACTGCTGGATCCCAACTGCTCACCTGACTGCCTTCCTGATTGCCCCTAACCACTTCTGCCTGCCAGCCTGATCACCCCCTAACCACTCCCCTGCCAGCCTGATTGCCCCTAACTGCCCTCCCCTGCAGGCCTGGTCACCCCTAACTGCCCTTGCCTGCAGGTCTGGTCACCCCTAACTTCCCTCCTCTGCTGGCCTGGTCACCCCTAACTGTCCTCCCCTGCAGGCTTGATCACCCCCAACTGCCCTCCCTTACAGGCCTGGTCCCTCCCAACTGCCCTCCCCTGCTGGCCATCTTGTGTCCACACAGGGACAGCCATCTTTGACCACATGGGGGCAGCCATCTTGTGTGTTGGAGTGATGGACAATTTGCATATTTCTCTTGTATTAGATAGGATAACTTTCTTCTCACACATATAACAATAGTTGACATCAAATTGTGTTTCAGCAAAAACTGAGCCCCATCTCTCTCTAAACTCCTGAGCTTTGGGACCTATTGAGTAATCACTGAATGTTTTTATTCAGCCAAGACACTAAATCCTGGAGTAAAGAATAACAACACTCAACTTTGCATATATTCTGTAGCTTCTTTTGAATTCAAAAGACTCTGATGTTACAGAATAATTGAAAAGTAGTTGTAAAGATTAGCCATGCCCAGACAAGTAGGTTTCATGCTTCTTTCTCCAAATTAGTCTAATTCAGGAAGTGCAGTAAATTTTCATTTGCTGTCCTTCACTTTTGAAAATGGTCATTCAGCAGATTCACTATTGGTGAAACAAGGGTTTATTGAGGAAATTAATAGAGCTAACTGAGTTTTGAGAATGATTTTGAAAAATGTTCATCATGGTACATTGTTCCCAATGGCGTGCAGTCTTTATTAGAATCACTTACGAAACTTTTCTAAAAATGTATGTCTCTAAATGCATGCATTTCATCCCCCGCCCAACACAGTCTCAGTGTCAAGCAGAGGAAAACTGTGAGGCATGATTACAAGGGCAAAAGCATCCAGGGAGGTTCTGCTCTCATTGCAGCTCCTGGGAGCTTTATAAACAACCCCATGTCTTCCCAAAGCCAGTGAAGGCTGCAAGTCTCTGGGTGGAGACCGGCAGTGTCTCCAGCTCCTCAGGGGATCCCAGGGAACAGCCAAGCTCAGGAGCCACTGCCTCGTTAGGGCGGAGGGGAGAGAGGGGCTCCTCGCTGTTGGCAGGACCTTGAGCAAGTCAGTTTCAGCCTTGGTTTTCTTACCTGTAAAATAGGTTGTTGAATTAAATGTCAAATAAGGTTCAGTGGTCCTTTTCCGCTTCTGTGCTTTGAATTCTGTGACTTTGACATCAACTTGAAGATGAAGCTGTTCAAAGCCCAATAGAAGTATCCATCTTGGATGCTCGCGGTGTTACAGGCCTTTTTACAGTGACTCATATTCCACAGACCCAGTTATGAAATTCAGATTTACCTTCTCTCAGTTAGCTTGAGCTCCTTTTGGACACAGAGGGCAAAAGGAAGAAGCTTATCCCTTAACTATGAAGACCCCTTTGTTGCCTATGACACCACTTCTGTGAATAACTTAAAAATCCAGTCACTTACACAGGATCTGAGGACTTACATCTGTACATAAAAATTTCATGTAATCTAATCCTATCTAATAAAAGAGTAATATGCAAATTGACCATCACTCGAACACACAAGATGGCTGCCCCCATGTTCTCAAAGATGGCTGCCCCCATGTGGGCACATGATGGCCGCCACAAGATGGCCAGCAGGGGAGGGCAGTTGGGAGGGACCAGGCCTGCAAGGGAGGACATTGGGGGTGATCAAGCCTGCAGGGAAGGGCAGTTGGGGCGGGGGGAGACCCAGGCCTGCAAGGAAGGGAAGTTAGGGGTGACCAGGCCTGCAGGGGAGGGCAGTGAGGGGCAACCAGGCTGGCAGGGGAGTGGTTAGGGGGTGATCAGGTTAGCAGGCAGAAGCAGTTGGGGGTAATCAGGAAGACAGGGAGGCAAGCAGGTGGTAGCCAGCAGTTCTGGATTGTGAGAGGGAAGTCCTACCAGGGTCGGGCCTAAATAGGCAGTCAGACATCCCTCGAGGGTTCCCAGATTGGAGAGGGTGCAGGCTGGGCTGAAGGACACACTCCTTGCGAATTTCATGCACCGGGCATCTAGTTAGCAAATAAGTGTTATTAATGTTACACTGTGAAGCATTATGTTTCGTTAAAAGCATTGCTTGTGTCAGGATTACTTAAACCTACTGTTGTTACAGGCTCTTACATTTGCTATTCAATTTTCTAATAATTATGTAAAAGTGATCTTAAAGCTTTTTTTGGTACAGAGCATTTCATTTACTTTTAGGGAAATGATGGAAAAGGGGTGGGTAGGTGAATAGTGAACTAAGTCTACTGAAATGCAGGGCCTAACAACTTTTTGAAAAAGCACAACTACTGTATGGCTTAAATTTAACCACGTGGACAAATACATATAACATGTACAAGATGAAAGCTCCTATGAGTACAAGGCAAATGATGGGGGAGTGTGTACTAACATGTACAGGGTGGAGCCAAAGTAGGTGTACAGCTGTGAGTATTTAAAATGGTTTGTTCTTGTATTCTTATTTATTAGTTACTATATCATTTTCCATACAAACAACTGTATACCTGCTTTGGCCTCACCCTGTATTATAATAATCAACAGACACATATCTTCTAAAAGCATGTTACTTAGCATTTTGGTTCACCTATTTTTGCTGAAAGCAAAATAACTAAAACAAGGGGCAAAGTGCCCATGTTGGGAATGAGGATTTCAAGGCCACTAGGCAGCTGGGATGGTCTCCCCCCTCCGACCCCTTTAAAAATTGTCCTCAAACATAATATAATAAAAACAGTTTTTACAATTCGTTTTTCTTCCACAGCATGACTATAGCCATATATGACAACATCAAGTACAGGTGAGTTTTAAAACCTGTACTGTTATTCTAGCTAACAAACGTATAATGTATCACGTTGAGTGTTAGATGATAACAGTGGATATTTTGGGGAACAAGCTGTAGGGTGATTTTTATTATATTACTAGAGGCCTGATGCATGAAATCCCTGCATGGGTAGGGTTCCTAGGCCTGGCTGGCAATCAGGGCCAATCTGTAGGGCAACCGGCAGGGCCAGTCACCTCTCGCCTGCCGCTGCCAGTCACCTCCCTCTGTGGGGCAATCATTGGGGCGATCGGGTGTCTCCCACTGGCATCCGCCTTGACTGGCCTGGGTCCTGCAGGTGGGGGCAGCTCCTGCATTGAGTATCTGCCCCCTGGTGGTCAGTGTGCATGATAGCAACTGGTCATTCCACAGTTTGATCGATTTGCATATTAGGCTTTTATTATATCGGATTGAAGGGGGTTATTTGTTTATGTCTTAAGACCCATAACACTTGAGTTATTGAGGGTCCCAAAGAACATTTGTTTATGTGGGTTATATTTACTGTATTTGAAATTAAAATAGAGATTTAAAATATAAGTCTATTTTTAAAAATTTTTTTCTTTATTGATTAAGGTATTACAAATGTGTCCTTACCCCTCCCATTACTCCCCACCCTACCGCCCAACTCTTGCCCTCACACCCCTAGTGTCTGTGTCCAATGGTTATGCTTATTTGCATGCGTACAAGTCCTTTGGTTGATCTCTCCTTTGTGTTTAAACAGTTTTTATAGCATTACTGAAATTCTGAGCTAGATAATCCTTTGTTGTGGTGGATTGTCTTGCCCACTATCCTATCTAATAAAGAGGGAATATGCTAATTGACCATCATGCCCTCACAAGGATGGCAGCACCCACAGCCAATGAGGAGGAAATATGCTAACTGACTGTCACACCCTCAAAGATGGCAGTGCCCACAGCCACAAGATGGCAGCGCTCAGTCCCTCAGTCCGCCAGGGTGCCTGCCTCTGGAGTCCCCCAGTTCCCTTAGCCCCCCAGCTACCCAGGCCCTGCCCAAGGCGCAGGCAAGCCTCAGATGGTGGCTGCCCACCCGCCCAGGGCCGGCCCAAGGTGCAGGTAACCATGGCCAGGCCGAGGCTTGTGCTGCTGGCAGTGGCAGCAGCAGAGGTATGATGGGGGCATTACTTTCCCCTAATCGCTGGGTTGCCTCCTGCCCCTGAGTACTAATGGACTGCGAGAGGGAGCAGGCCAGGCTTAGGGACCTCCCCCCCGCCCCCAATGCATGAATTTTCATGCACCGGGCATCTAGTAGGATATAATGCACAAGACAATATGAAAAATAATTATTTTGCACACCAAAATGTGAGTGGACAGTGTGTCATTAATGTACGTTTTTGTAAATTTCTTTAATGTCTAGCTTAATAGAAGATAACTGATTCTTATGTATATTCTGTCTTCAATCATTTGCAATTACTTGAATCATTTTAATCTTTGTTTTGAAGAAGTATTAGGAAGAACACCCAGCCTCATGTAGCTAGGTGGCTAGAAAAGGTACATTTCCAAAGCCTCAGATAATTGTAGATATTCATTTATATTGGACCAAAATCCACAAGTGCTGGTTTCTTTAATTGGTTACAATGGAAATATAAGTAATATCCATGAACTTGTAATCAGTTCTCTGTTAATACCAATTGATCTATCTTGTACACTGAATGGATCTTCCACTTGTACGTTATGTTATGATAATGTTATGTGTTAGTCATTTGGAGAGTATTGGTCCACTTTCTTACCACAGTGTCCAAAACGCCCTTTTGTGAGTATCACCATCAGTCCCGACAGAAAAATCTTTTAAGTATTGGAAAGCTGCCAAGCAGACAAAGCAAGCACACATTTTTGCCCAGGTTGAATAGCTCAGGTGGTCTGAGCTTTGTCCCAATATGTCAAAATTATGGTTTTGACCCACGGTCAGGGCACATACAAGAAATAACCAATGAATGTGTAAAAGTAAATGGATCAATAAATCGATGTGTCTCTTTCTCTCTCTCACTCCCCGCCCCACCTCTTACTCTGTTTCTCTGAAACAAACACAAAGAACAAAAAAGACAGCCCATGTTTTCCCAGATCCTGATTTTTAGCTTGATAGCTTGATAAATATACAATTTATTTTCCCTGAAGTGACAGGCTCACTTTTTACTTTTGAGAGAATGGCAGTTGTATTCTCAAATAAAGATGTAATTGTAGGGGAAAAGTGGCTTTTTCTGCTCACAGCTAAGGCACAAGTGCTTGTCCTTAACACAACCACATTTCAGTGTGCAGAAGTGCTTGAAGCACACTCTCCCCCTATTGAGAATGTGAAAACAGGATCAATGTTTCATAATACTATTCCTTTTTATCAAGGATGTCCTTAAGTAAGGCAGAATTAGTTTCAACTGCAAGTGACAGTGAAGAATGCAATGACTGCTAGTGTTAGAGAGTGGGAATTTTTGAGCACTACTGAGGCCGTGGACTATGCCTCAGATAGAGCTTTCAGTGCTGACACCAGGCCAGGCCTTGAGATATGGTCTCATGGCCCCTTCCCACCACGTAGGCCTTCTTTCATAGAACACTGTCAGCTTTCTGAAGAACAGGATGACCCTGTGAGTAACATGGTCGTCAATGGCATGACTCTGACGTTGCTTGGGAAAAACTGTTTTGTCTGGGTTACTTGCTCTGCAAGAGCAGGATGTGGTTAATGTGCTTAAAAGTGGTCCTGCACAAAGGGTGGCGGCTGCTCTCCCGACTCCCTGGGTGGAGAATGGCAGAGCAGTCACCTGGCTAGCTCGAATAAAGGCTCTTTGCTATTGCACTGGACTCGGCTCCCTGGTGGTCTTTGGGGATCAGGAAATCTGGACATAACACTAGCACAGTGTGGTACCAATGCCTTCCTTCATGCTCACAAGCCAGTGTTGCTCATCTTTGCTTTGATACAACATTGCAAAGTCAGTGTAGACTCCGGCAATGCCTCAATGATCCCATAACATTAATGTTGACCGCAGGGGCCTCCTGAAAGGTGGCCTAGGGGAACCTACCCTGGTGGCCTGCAGAGCTCGCTGGTTCCAATGAGCAGAGTGTTTTAGTGCGAGGGCATTTCAGTCAAAAGACTGCTCACTTTTAAATAGAAAGGCACCTTTTTAATTCAAACTTCTAACAGATACAAGAAAAAATACACACTAATAATATGATACAGGAAAATGATAAGTGGAAACACAGGAAAAAACATGAATGTCATATCCGCATGAATTAAAATTATAAAGACATTGTTGCCCAGCACTACTGCTGTATGAAGTGTCCCTGTGTGTTCCAATGTGAGCTGGAGGGATGGAAATGTATTCGGTTTGCCAGCATTGCCTGTCAGGGAGGGTCAGTGTTTTGCCGGCACCTCTAGCTGCTCACTGCAGAAAACATCGCACAGAATTTGATGTACTGAGTACAAAGAAGTCAGGAAACCCTGTTACAGAGTCCAAGACAACAGTTTGTAAAACTGCTTTGTTGAAAGTTAAGCTTCCCCCTGAACGCCCTCTCACTCCTAGATGATGTGTTACTAAGATACTAACATTTCCCGAATTAATTTTTAAATGCATTTTCTTGTTTTATAGAGTTGGAAATAGATCCTTCGATATTTTTGATGAGAGAAGGCACCCCTTCAGAGTAAGTGTCAGTTTTATTGAGGTTCTATTTGTCTCTCATAATGTGGTGTTTATTTCATACTGATCTGCTTTGAAATGAATTATTAGAAGAAAATTACTTCCTCTGGCTTGAGGTCAAAATCATCTTCTTTTCAGTCTTCTTCCCCACTGCATGTTGTCCCTAATGATTTTACAAAAGGAGTCTTGTGTGAGGGACACGTCAGTGAGAACTGAGCCACAGCTTTGTATAGTCAGAGAGCTAAAGTGAGTAAATGTGCCCCAAGTAAGTAAATATACATTTATTAATGATATGTTTAGGAGCATCAAACAATATAAATGTTTGTAAATACACCTAAAAGGTATGTTAAGACTCTTTGAAAAAACTGAGACAACTATTTAAATTTTAAACCAATTAAAATGACAGGAATTTCCAAATTGACTCCTCTGAGGCTCTGTAGCGACATGTTGCTGGTGCCTCCTATGGAGCACGGAACAGCCAGAGTCTTGGGGTCACAGGAACGTGAACATGTGTTTTCAGAGCTGGTTGCAGAGAAGAGTGACATGGGGCTCAACATGCCTTGTGAGCCTAAACATAGTTTACATTTAGGTAGAATTTATAGGGAGGGTTGCGGGGGAGGGGGTGAGAACATACATAACTATATTCAGGTTGTCCCTGTATTTGTGTCCAATAACTGGTGAGTAGAGAATCAGTGTTGTTTAAGATCCATTGTTTATATGTCAAAGACTAAAAGACATGTCACCCAATCAAAATTATTTAGGGCCAGGTGGGCACAGTGGAAGGCTGCTAGCATGCGAGTTCTTACATATTTTCTTCAGTGGGCACTTATATTGCCTGTTCTCTTTCAGCACGAAGTGATCATACAGGCCAACTTTTTTCATGACCCTGAACCGAACGTTGTCTACCGATTTGTCTGTGCCCTTTTCAGTGCTGAGCATCTCACTGCTGAGTGTGCGATTGTGACTTTGGTAAGACAGCTCTTCCAGAGGCTGCTTGTCTGTCCTGTGCACAGGCTGTGGTCCTGCTTTGCAAACCAAAGTAGGTTCCTGAAATGACCCTCAGAACTTGATTAAGAGAAGCTATTAAAGGAAGTAAACCACACACAGTGGGGCTAAATAATCATCGGGATTGAAAATGTTCCCATTGCTGTTTCCGTCACAAACAATTGCTATTGAAGACATGAGGGGAGATCTCCGTTTCTTCCCCCAACTCGCCATCCCGTGTCACCCCCTGACCCACAGGAGACACAGGCACATGCAGTGCACACGCACATACAAGGTGTGCTGGTTGGGTAGGATGGAGGCAGTAACAAACCAACCGGCCTTGAGACAAACTTAATCAAGGGGGAGAGCTAAGTAACACATTGGATTGGAGAGAACATCTGGGTTGGAAGAGAGCGAGTTTTTGTGGACACGTTAAGCTTTGCTCCTGGGAGCCAACGGAGAAGCAGTGTCTCTTAATTGTTTAAATAGAGGGAATTAGAGGAAGAATCTGAGCTACAGATGGGGAAGTAAGAGTAGCTGTTCACATGCAGAAAAAGCATGAGAATAAAAAGTGGCAGGAGAGAGAATGAGGCAAAGAGCAGGCATCCCGTGCATACTGATGGGCTGAGCACCCTCTTGGCAGCATTCATCAGCTGGACCACACTCTCGAGAAGCTCCCTTTTCTGGGCTTCTCTGGTTGTTCTCTCCTGGTTTTCCCACCCCTCTAGCCACTTCCGGGGACTTGTCCCTTCTGTGCTCATAGTCCTTCCAGGTCTGCGCTGAGGTTAGAAAAGAGAACGGGTAGAACAACATTCATGAAGACAGAGCTTATATTCTAGTGAGGAAGACATACTAGCTTTTTAATGAGTGTTTTTAAAGAGATGAACACGTCAGATGGTGTAAGCACCAAGAAAACAAAGCAGGATGAAGTGGTAAGGTGATCACAGGGATTTATTCTTTTAGGCAGAGAGGTCAGAAGAGCCTCTTTAAAGAGGAAACATTGGAGCCGTGCCCTGGCTGAGCTGAGGAAGATGAGGGGCTCTGGCATTGTAGGCAGGGCGGCCAAGGCACGCTTCTGAGACGGGCACATGCGTTGTGTGTTCAAGGAAGAGTGAGGAGTGGCCCGTGTGGACAGAGTGCGGAATGAGGAAAGAAGATGAGGTCACAGATGGACAATATCCTATCTTATAGGGCCTGGAGGCTTGCAGGCCACGGGAAGAAGTTACATTATATCTGATGGATGGGAAACCTTTGGCAGACATTGAGTTGCGGGTGAAGTGCTCTTAAGGAAAGAGGCTATTCTGGCTCCTTGGGGAGAAGAGACTGTTGTTGGAAGTCCGAGTGGAGGCAGTAAAGTCAGGAGTCAGTAAGAGTGATGCAGGTGAGAAGTGGCCAATGCACTGGAAAGCGGTCAGATTCCCACAGCTAAGGGGAGGCAAGAATTGCTAACAGATTGGAGCACGCTAGCTCAAGTGGAACCTTTTGGTCCCAGCAACTAGGCAAGTGGCAGTGCCCTCTATGCTGATAGGGCGGCTTGGGGAGTGGGCAGTGCGGATGAAGAGCTGTGGTTTGTATTGCGTAGGCTCCGATGCCCTTAGCAATAGCAGTTTCAGTGGAGGGATAGCGCCAGGGACAGACTAAAGTGGGTGAAGGAGGCAATGGGAGGTGAGAAGCAGCATCAAGCATTGACCCTGAGCAAGATGAGAGAAGCATTCTAGGGACTTGGTGTGGCAGCAGGGGACCTAGGTAAACACATTCACACTGGGGGCATCTGGGCAGACAGGGAGGATTCTTCAAAAAGAGGCGAGGGTGGGAACAGTGTTCTGCAGAAGTGGGCTGGGACCGACTTCACTGATAGAAGGTCCGCTTCGGTGAGAAATCTCAGTTCCACTGCCACGGGAGGGCAGGTGGGGTGAATGGGCGAGTAATGGCGCACACTGAGTCTGCCAGTACAGGTGGTGGGAAGTCGGGAGGCTGTCGGTGTTGGGCAAGGGCCTCTAATCATTCCCGTCAAGTAGAGTTAATCTGTAAGTAGCTCCTTCTTAGGACAGCTGCGAATGCTGAGTTTTGAGGAATGGGCGCAGCATTTCCCTGAGAACACATCATGTTCAATAAGCATTTGTTTTTGAAAACACAGTGGAGTTTGGCAAATCTCTGCTGTCAGAAACCTTCAGACAGTAAACATTTTTTAAAAATTGAACTTTTTTCTTTTTGTCAAATGGCATATACACTCTTCTGAAAGGCATGCTCTGAGGTAACAAGAAATCACAGCTTAGCTCTATGACCTACTGGGCTGCTACCTTGCCCAGTTCTCTGTAGAGGAGACGCTGAGTACATGTCAAAGGCATCATGAGCCTCCCAGGCTGCCTGGCAGGGTTAGAGGAGCCCCAGGGACACAGAGCCTGGCAGCTCTGTCCCCCCCTTGAGACCAACAGCATTGCGTGCGCCTCAGATTATGTGAGACAGAGACGCTGTGCCCACAATGACCATGGAGATGTGAGCATGAGGGGCATGAGGAGGACTGCCTGGGTTTGCCGTGTTCCTCACAGAGGCACTAAGACAGGAACAAGGGCAGTTGCACAGGCCAGCCTGCAGCTCACCTGTTTGTACTGCCTGTCCTGCTGCCCCACACAGCAGCCACTGGGAGGCGACCTGGGCTCCAGTTTTTATCTCCTGCTTGTCCCCCCAAAGGGCTAGTTACTGTGAAAAGATAGCAGTGTTTCTGCTTTACCAGGGATTTACATATTCCACTGTTATGTAAGATCACCGTAGAAATATGAGCCAGGTAGGACGCATTGCACCTGGTAGGCACTCAAGTGTTTGTTGAACAACTTGAATCGATACTGAGCCTCTATGTGCTCCCTTTACCAGAGGAAAGGTAATAATAGCCCCATACATTGCTTCAGGACGTCCTTTGCTAACATGTCCATTCATTCCTCTGGCCAAAAATTGGGCTGAAAGTTCATATGGACAAAGTAGGTAACAGAAATGTCAGGTTTACAACTATGACTTGGCCTCTGGCTTTGGCTGGCCAAGCAGTGTCTGTAGAACCTAAGGATAAAAGGTCTTTAACACTGGCCTATGTGGCTCGGGGGTTAGAGTATCAGCCCTCTCACTAACGGGTCACAGGCTCCATTCCTGGTCAAGGGCACTTACCTGGGTGGCAGGTTCCATTCCCTGTCCCAGACAGGCAAGGGCAGTGGCAACCAATCATTGTGTCTGTCTCATATCAATGTTTTTCTCCCCCTGCCTATCTCTATCTCTGCCACCCACCACCTTCCTTCCACTCTCTCTAAAAATCAAAGGAAAAAATTTCCTCCAGTGAAGAGTAATCAAAAAAAAAAAAAAAAAGGAATTTTAAAAATGGATCAAATCTGTCATTTCCCACAGTTGTTATCATGGCACTTACACAATCTACTTTTGCAGATTTACCTGGAAAGGGTTATGCGTTATGCAATTATTGACATGTGTCCCACTAATTGGAAAAGAATACTTTTGGGAGCTGCTATTGTTGCCTATGAGTTATGGGACAAACAGGCTCTGTGGGATGTGCCCTACTGCCAGCTCATCCATAACATCATTACAGTCGAGGACATGTGAGTTTGTAAGGTTTTGGTAAACCTCCTAACCCTTTTCCCATACCTATTTTGCCCCCATAAAGTTTACATGTTAAGAAATATTTTTAAAGTTTATATTGTGCAGAGAACTGAAATAGGCATAAAATTATATACTTCTTTCTATCTACCTTTCGTATACCAATTCATATTCCTGGTCATTATTTAGTAGGTCTTGATGTATTGTTGTAAAATGTGCATGGTATTTTGAAATGTGTTTCTCTGGGGTTTTTTTTTACATTTTACAAGCTAACTACAGAACAACAGTACAGTAACTATCTTTGTGGCTTTCTTAAAGCCATCTCCCAGTTCCAGTCTAGTTTTAAGGGACAGACACTGGCTTTGAAATAAATGTTTGATGCTAAATTTTAGGGCCTCTAGACTATTGAGGGGTTACAGCTTAAAGCTGACCCACACATTTCACTGGTCTTTCCCTCCTTTTCATCTGAAGTTCTGTTGTTCAGAAAACCATGGAAGAAAACTGGGCCCATTTAAAGGTTTCAGGCCTCTGTGCTCTCCTGCCCTTTTAAGAGAATTGCATGTGTTTACAAATAGGTCTGATGACTTTGGAAGCTCCTACCTCTCAGGCAGCAGAGAAGCCTCACTGGGCATCACCCAGGGCCCACCCCATGGGAGAGTTTCCCGGGCACTGAGCAACCACAGCAGTGCCTTGTGGGGGCCATAGGTTAACCATGCGGGGGCCCGTCTGAGATGGCATGTGCATGAAAAGTGAAACACTAGCGTCACGGAGGGCTTTCGGTCTGGCCACACTGACTGCTGTGGAGGGCTCTGGGGGTGGTCGGCGGGATGAGCCACAGAGGTATCTCCATCAGACTCTCAGAGCGCTCACTTGGCTGACAGTGAGAGTGTCTTTGTGGGTGGCATTTAGAATCAGGTGAAGGCACACCTCTCGACTATGCTGAAGAGCACAGGAAGGTCAAGATCCTCACGGGCAGAGGCAAGAGTTTGGTTTGGAACCTTTGCTCATAACTCTGGATGCCTCTCATGCAGAATCACCCAAGTGCATATTGACAGCTGTATGGAGGCTACTGGGGCCTCAGGGAAGGGACAGAGATGGCCACCAGCTGGCAAAGTGGCTTTTTGGTGAAGACGACCCCTTTGATAACAGTGCAAACTGAGGAGTCACGGTGCCCTTGCTGGCAGCCATCTTGGCAGCCAGTTTGACAGCAAATGATAACTGAAATAAATGGGAGCACTTTAGGAAGTTGCAGAAGCTAAAGTGACTTTGGTCAGCACTGTCGTCAGTCTTCAAAGCGGTCCCTTGAAGGTAGGAAATTTTATATTCGTGCCCCACGATGATGGCCGCTGACCTTTTCTCAACACCTGCAGCTCAGCTGCCTGGGCTCTGGTTAGAGGTACAGCATCAGGGAACTGCAGGGCAATGTGTGGGTTCTCACTCCTGGGAGCTCCGTGGGCAGTGGGGGAGGGTCTGGGGCCAGGATGGCTAGTTGTAAACAATGCTTTTTGTGCATGAACAGAGGCACACGGGAGCTCTGTGTACACTAGGCTGCTTTTGTTTATGACCTTTGCAGGTTGGAAGGCTTTACACCAGTGTTGAGTGTACATTGGTTTCGTCCCCCTGCTGTTGACTACCATTTGGAATGCTCACATTTTGCATCTAAATTGAAACTTCATGTCTACCAGCTTTTCTTAAAACTTCCCAACATCTATGTGTGGTTTTAGAATATTATTTCCCTTCAGAAGTATAAATAAAACAGAGCAGCTGATATTCAGAAACTTTGACTGTAAATGGTAGTCTATTCAACTTCAACATTAAAAAAAAAGACAGAAGATGCATATTCTGTAGTCATGCTTTTCTTCCATGATTAAATGTCTATTAATAGACCTCTGTTAATCCTATGAAGGAGCTGTATTTGTATACAATTAAAAGATAGCACTGGCGAAAATATAGAAGGGATAGTAAAGTTTATTTCTTCCTATAAGAAATAAGTCCTATATAGCTGATTATCAAAACATAATCTGATTACGTGTCTATATGAATAGGAAAGTAATTTTGGAAATAGGTTCTTTTGGGTTTAAAGTTCAACAAATAAGAAAACCTTCTATCAGCTCCTATTCTGAACGCTCTCCATACAGGAGAACATCCACTTTCATTGAACTGTCCAGTGGGTAACATATTAAAGCCTTAAACTAAGAAAACAGGTTTTTTAGAATTTAAGCTTCTCTCATGATTGTTCTGGTGTTTGTCATTTTTATAGAATTAACTATCACAGGAGTGCTGTGCAAGTAGAACAATTTACTCTAATTTTATATTTATTTATTCAGCAAGTGACAGGAGTCCGTCACATAGCAAAGCACTGCTCCCAAATTTCCATTTGCACTTTATTGAACTCACCCCTGTGGGCAGGCTCCCCTTCTGCTCAGGCAGGGGCGGGGGTGCTGAGCAGGCAGGAGGCAGCCCCACGTGGGAGAACACGGTTGGAGTCTGACCATCAGAGGTCAAGTCCTAAAGAGGGCTTAATCCAGCCAGGTCATCTATCTTTCATGTTTCTGCTTTTCATAGTTTAAAAAGTACAGCCTGTCCTGTCAGGATTAAGGTGAACAGAAATTTCCATGCACTGGGTAGGGGAGAGATTTCCTTCCCTATAAAATGTGGCTTATTTATTCCTAGAGGCCCAGTGCACAAAATTTGTGCACTCAGAGGGGGGATCCCTCAGCCCGGTTGGCGCCCTCTCGCAGTCCAGGAACCCCACGATCACTCTGCAGAGGGAGGCCCTGCCCACCTGCTGTAGCCCGCAGGTCGGTGGCCTGGGCCTTCCTCTGCAGGGCATTCATGGGGCAATAGTGGTGCCCCCTGACCAATCACATCAGTTGATTTGTATATTACACTTTTATTATTATGGATTTATTTATTTATCTATCTATTTTCAATGAATCCTTGTTGCCTCAAGAGTGTTGCCCCCTCAGATAGTAGTGGTGGCTTCCGATGGATCCATTGTTGCCCTGGTGATGTGCCCGCTTCCTTTGTTGGTACTTCTATACTTCCACAAGCCCCTTCCTGTGATGGGCCTGGTGAAAATGCCTGCAAGTTTTTTAGGGCTAAGAAGCAGCACACATCATTCCTTTCCTCTGAACACGACAGCAGACCCTGGTCAGTGAGCCAGAAGCATGAATCCACAGCTGCTCTCAAGGGACTCTGAGCCCCCCAGTCAGCAGCAGGAGAACAAAAGGGAGCAGTCACCTCTTCACACTTCTCCCAACTCCAAGTGCCGGGATGCAGGAAGGACCTCAAAGAGCTGCACCTTGTTTGATGGTTAGAGTCTTAGTACAGCTGGGTAACCTTGACTTGTTTCAAAACAAAATTTAGAGTCGTCCTAGCAACTCAGAATGATACCTTTGAAGATAGCCCAGTTGACTAAAGTTGTTCTGTGTTGGTTTTTTCTCCTCCACCCCCCCAGGAATGAGATAGAAATGCATTTTTTAAGTTACATTCAGTTTGATACTGCTATTCCTGCCAGTCTCTTTGCCAAATATTACTTTCACCTTCGATACGTGAGCCAGAGAAACAACCTGCTTGTTCTATTGTAACATCTTTGCAAAGAAAGATCACTGAACCCAGAGGTAAGGCTGTGGAATCACTAAGTGGGGTTTTGTGTCCGTCACCTAAGCCAACATCTGTTGATAAATTCTGTGAAGCAAGGATTGGGAAAATGGAAAGCTTTTTAAAATAAACACATTAAAGAAGAGCTTCTAAACCCTTTTGCATCATATTGCTGGTGCTTTATGGTGTATACAGGATCCCTCATTATTAAAAAATTCTAGATCTCTTTTGTGACCGTAATTCAGAATATTTTAAATCACATTTAATCTGTTAATGGTTTTCCATGTAGTCCTCTACCCTTTCTTATAACCATGTATTTATTATAATTGTATAACTAATCATATCTACAAACATAATCCACTTCCCACTCATAAATTAGTTTGCAAATTCATGTCATTCATTTATATATATATATATATATATATATATATATATATATATATATATATATATCACAGTTCAGTCCCATGAGTTTTTTAGACAGAATATTAGTGACTAACCTGAGGGACCTATATTTAGAATGTATAGTGTTTGTTTCAAATCCAGGCTGTAAGAAAGCACATGGTGTTTTAATGGAAATGGTAAAGTACATGGGATAAAGTAATATTTGTGGCTTATGAATTCTGATGAAAATAAAACAAAATTATTCACAACTGAAATGGACACTTTTAACTTGGACACTGTCTATAGTACCTTGGTGGAACTTTAGAATAAGATGTATTTCTACCACCCTATATAATAAAGAGGCAATATGCAAATTGACCCTCCCACCATCACAATATGGCTGCCTACAACCAGGCCAGCAGGGTGGTTAGTGAGGGATGACCAAATGACTGAGCAGCGGGCTGCGTGGGGCAACCAGGCTAGCGGGGGGGGACAGTTAGGGCCAACCAGGCTAACAGAGGGGGGCAGTTGGGGAAAACCAGGCCAGCAGGAGGGGCAGTAAGAGACAACCAGGTCAGCCGGGGGGGAGGGGAAGGCAGTTAGGGGCGACCAGGCCAGCAGGGTGGGTACAGTTGGGGGGGACCATGCTGGCAGGGGCAGTTGGGGGAAATTAGGCTGGAAGGGGGGCAGTGAGGGGCAACTAGGCCAGCTGTGGGGGGGGGGCAGTTGGGGGCTATCAGGCTGGCGGGGGTGTAGTTAGGGGCAATCAGGCCAGCACACAGGGGCAGTGAGGGGAGATCAGGCCAGCAGGGGTGTGGGCAGTTAGGGGTGACCAGGCAGGCAGGCAGGTGAGCAATTAGGAGCCAGGAGTCCAGGATTGTGAGAGGGATGTCTGACTGCTGGTTTAGGCCCAATCCCCAAGATCGGTCCTAAACCGGCAGTTGGACATCCCCTGAGGGGGACCCCTCCCATGCACAAATTTCATGCCCTGGGCCTCTAGTAATTAATGTGCAACTAGGTCCTTATGATGTTTCAGTCATTAGACCTTTCCTACCTTCCAGTAAAGTTCAGCACTTGCCCACTTCATTACAGTTTGCTTGGAGTAGATAGTAAGTAATGAAGATTGGATAGAATTTGAATAGCTCACAAAACACTGATTTTGCCCAAGTGTATGTTTAGTATGTTTAAGGAACAGATGTTCAGGCAACAGATGATATTGTTCCTTGCCACCATTGAGAACCCAGAATTTAAATAATTCTAAATTCCTTTGCTCTGGCAATCGAATTATAGCCCTTAAGGCACTTCCCTTAGTGAATTTGCAGAAAGAGGCATCCATAGAACCTGGCAGGGAAGACCTCAGCTACCCAAAGGGGCAGGAACTATACGCTACGTAAAGGAGTGTGAATGGGTGGCTATCGATGCTTTTTTTAAAGGTTGGCACCCTTTTTTAAATTGTGCCTTCTTTGTATTTGGTTTCCTTTCCTAGGCTATTTCCAGAGGCGGACAAGAAAAAGACCTGTGCAGAGCTGCTATAGAAAGATCTCTTCGCACTGACAATGTTATTGGCATGCAATGCACCAAAGCCATGCTCTCTAAAGAAATGAGGGGATGTAACACCATGAGACCCTCATCTACAAAAACTACAGAAGTACCACTTCTCCTTCTAAAAAGCAGTGGTAACAAGCAGTTAAAGAAACAAAGGGGGGCCCTGGCTGGTTTGCCTCAGGATTAGAGCATCAGCCCACTTACCTCAGAGATGTGGGTTTGATTCCCAGTCAAGGGCATGTACCTGGCTAGCAGGTTTGATCCCTGGCCCTACTTGGGGCCTGTATAGGAGGCAACCAGTTGATGTCTCTCTCATATAGATGTTTATCTCTCCCTCCCTCTCTCCATCTCTCCATCCCTCCCTTCCACTCTTTGTAGAAATTAATGGAAAAAATATCCTAGGGTGAGGATTAGCGAAAGAAAGAAAGAAAGAAAGAAAGAAAGAAAGAAAGAAAGAAAGAAAGAAAGAAAGAAAGAGAGGGAGAGGGTGGGAGGGACAAAAAAGAAAGGAAGGAAGGAAGGAAGGAAGGAAGGAAGGAAGGAAGGAAGGAAGGAAGAAAAAGAAAGAAAGAAACGAGGAGTGTCTTACATGTCTTAGTGTAATTTTAAGATTTGATATTGTGTGCTTGGGAATCCAGGGAACCCCTGCAGAAGTATAAATGCTAAAAATTTATAAAACACCATGGCTGAATAGAAGTCCTACAGCTAGAGAAGTAAAATAGAAAGTATATTGAGACTGGTAGGAGGGGCGAAGGCATGGAACTGGATGGTCTGACACCCATCAGAAGAGAAAAAAAAAAAAGTATCTAAAAATGTGAACATAGTGTAAGGAGCCTCTGGGACAACTTCAAGGGTACCAACATTCACATCATGGGGTGGCTGTAAAAGGATAGAGAGACCAAGTTATTGAAAATCTGTTTGAAGAAATAATGACGGAAAACTTCCCCTACCTGGTAAAAAAATAGACTTACAAGTCCAGGAAGCACAGAGAGTCCCAAACAAGAGGAACCCAAAGAGGCCCACAGCAAGACACATCATAATTAAAATGCCAAGGGTTAAAGACAAAGAATCTTAAGAGCAGCAAGAGAAAAGCAATTAGTTATCTACAAGGGAGCGCCCACATAATTGTAAGCTGATTTCTTCACAGAAACTTTGCAGGCCCGAAGAGAGTGGCAAGAAATACTCAAAGTGAAGAATAGCAAGGACCTACAACTTAGATTACTCTATCCAGCAAAGTTCTCATTTAGAATTGAAGTCAGATAAATAAGTTCATAGACAAGAAAAAGCTAAAGTTCATAGACAAGAAAAAGCTAAACCACCAAGCCAATGTTACATGAAATGTTAAAGGGTATTCTGTAAGAACAAGAGAAAGAGGAGTGGAGGAGGAGAAGGGAGAAGAAGAGATTAAAAAAAATATTATGAACAATAAAATGGCAGTAAATACATATCTATAATTAATAAATTAAACTGATGAATAAAATAGAACCATTGGCATGGAAACATGGAACAACTGAAAAATCTCAGAGGCAAGTGGGTAGTGGGGGTGGGAAGAGATTAACCAAAGATCTTATATGCTTATATGCATTACCTTTGGACACAGACAATAGGATAGAGAAGGCCTGGGGCAGGGTGGGAAGGGGAGGGCAGTGGGGGAGGGGGAAAGAGGGACATCTGTAATACTCTCAACAGTAAAGATTTTTAAAAATAAAATAAAAATGTAATTACATTTCTCTTAAACTTACTTAGTTTTGTAAGTTGTAAAGAATAAGCTTTTCATTTTCTTGAAGCCCCCTCTTGAAGATGGCAAAGATTGGCTTAAACAAATGAGTTTAATATTTAAATATTAAGCATTATATTTGTTTCAGCCATCATTGGATGAAACAAAATAGCTTAATATTTAGATAGGAAACATATCAAACCTTTTTGATTCATCCCTCTTTCGCTGAAACAAAAAAAAAAAATCTGTTTTAAATATTAAATGTTTTGTTTCAGCCACAATTGACCAAAAAGTATTAAAATTTTAATAGTGAGCTGTTTTGTTTCAGCCAATATTTGCATCTTGAAGAGGGGTCTGAAACAAACAATTAAAATTAAAAGCTTAATATTTAAAATTTATGAAACTAAGTTTAAAAGAAATGAAAACTTTCAAATTATGTTTTCTAAATCAGTAGCATTTATACTTCTATAAGTGCCAAAGCTTAAACTGCACTAAGACTTTATACCTTGTATTTTTATAGAAATGTCGTCCTCTTTTAAAAACAGTTTTCTGAGGTGGAGATCCAAGGCGATGGCCCAGTTGGTAGAAATTACCTCACCTTTTCCCAGGAGCAAACTGGAATTACAATTAAAATATACAGCAGCAATTTTAAACCATTTTCATTTCATGGAACACATAAACTAATTACAAAAATTCTGCGGCACATGAAAAAATATATTTTCTGCCTATCTGACAAAAATCATAGATATAATCTTTATTCATTCACCCCAAACGGCTATTGGTCTGTTGGCTGTTGCCATTTTTTATTTGACAATCTAAGGGGAAAGAAGCCACTGCTCCTGACTAAACAGTCAGGTGTGGCATGTTTTAAAATTGTTTGCAGCACACCGGTTGAAAATAATTGACCTAGAAGAAAATTTAAGAACATATTAAACACACACACACACACAGATATCCAGCACCAATAATATGAAATTCACAATATATTTCATCCAATAATAAAAAAAAATACCAGGCAGGGAGCAGGAGCAAGGTAGAGGGGATCAATGGAAGAAAAATGGGGACGTCTGTGATATTTTCAACAATAAAGATAAATTTTGAAGAATAAGCATCATGTTTATTTTGAAAGGAAGAAAGAAAGGGAAAGAAAAAAGAAACTTATCAGACACATAAAGGAGCACGGAAAATATTATCTATAATGAGAAGAAAAATCAACCAATTGAACATGACCCAGAAATAAGATGACAGCACACAGAGACATTAAAAGAGTTATAACCATATAAGAAAGTATGGACATGTTAAGGTGGGACAGGGAAGGAATAAAAAGACATAAATCAAACTCCCAGAAATGAAAGAACACTTGAGATGAAAACACTGAATGGGATTAACAGTTGACTAAATAACATAGAAAGAAAAGATTAGTGAACTTAAATACATAACAGAAAACAATACAAAATAAGAGAGAAGACAAAAAGTAACAGTATCAGTGAGCTATGGGCCAACTTAGAGCATCCCAACATTATGTACAGTATATATATATGTATGTATATGTGTGTGTGTATATATGTATGTATATGTGTGTGTGTATATATACATATATACACATATATATACGTATATACATATATGTATACATATATATGTATATTAGAGGCCCAGTGCACAAATTCCTGCACGGGTGGGGTCCGGTTGGCCCACCCCGATGGGGGCCCATGGGAGTCATTGGGAGGGAGGGGCAGTGGGAGATTGGTTGGCCCTGCCCCCGTTGGGGGGGCTGATCAGAGGTGTGGCCAGCGGGGGGCCGAGGGCAGTTGGCTGGCCAGTCCCACCCCCAATCAGGATTGGGGCTGCCAATCGGGGGCTGAGGAGCTGGGCCAGCTGGGGAAGGGGCTACGGGCGGTTGTGGAGGACCAATGGGGCCCCAATTGGGCCAGGTGGCTGCCGCAGTAGGCATTATAGTGACTGGTCATTCTGCCGTTCGATCACTGGGCTTTTTATATAAAGATATAGATATAGATATGTCATTGGAATCCCCAAAGCAGGGTGGAGGAGGAGGAAATGGTGATACAAAATATTAACCAAAATGAAGACACTGGAGCAACACCTATAAAAGGCTGAAGGAAAAATATTGTCAACACAGAAATCTTTTAATGATACAGACTTTGGCTGTTATATAAAACCTGAGAATATTCCTCCCCTGCAAAGCTGCACTACAAAATTGTGAAAAGAAGCCCCTCCCACAGAAGAATGATGGGACCCAAGGAAATCTGATACTACTAGAGAGAACGAAGGTCTCTAGAAACAATAACTAGATGGGTAAATATAAAATCATTTTCTCGTTTTTCAAATGGCACTAAAATAAAAATTAAAAAAGGTTCCCTTTATCCGCATCCTAGTCAATACTTGCATGATAAAAAGTTCTGGAAATGGATAGTGGTAATGGTTACACAGTATTATAAATATATTTAGTGCCACTGAATTTTACACTTAACAAGGATTAAGTGGTAACTCTTTTTTAATTTTATTGTTGACATTTTTATACCTATCCCCATTCTCCTCCTCTTTGCCCACCTCCACCTCCACCTATCCCCAGCCTCCATTCCTTCTGGCCACCTCCACACTGTTGTCTGTGTCATGGGTTATGTATATACTAGAGGCCCAGTGCACAAAATTCGTGCACTCAGGAGGGGTGGGTCCTTCAGCTTGGCCTGTGCCCTCAGAGAATGTCTGACTGATGGCTTAGGCCCGCTCCTTGGGGAGCGGGCCTAAGCCATCATTTGGACATCCTTAGCGCTGCCTTGGAGGCAGGAGAGGCTCCTGCCACCACCGCTGTGCTTGCCAGCTTTGAGCCCAGCTTCTGGCCGAGCAGTGCTCCCCTGTGGGAGGGCACTGACCACCAGGGGGCAGCTACTGCATTGAGCATCTACCCCCTGGTGGTCAGTGCATGTCATAGCAACTGGCCGACCAGTCGACTTCCCCCTGGTGGTCAGTGCACATCATCGCGAGCAGTTGAGCAGCCTTAGCATATTACACTTTGATTGGTTGAATGGCCAACTGGACGACCAGACACGTAACATATTAGGCTTTTATTATATTATATAGGACTAGAGGCCCGGTGTATGAAATTCATGCACTGGAGGGTGGGTGTTCCTCAGCCCAGCTTGCACTCCTCTCCAATCTGGGACTCCTCGGTGGATGTCCAACTGCAGGCAGTCGAACATCCCTCTCACAATCTGGGACTGCTGGCTCCTAACCACTCGCCTGCCTGCCTGCCTGATTGCCCCTAACTGCTTCTGCCTGCCAGCCTGATCTCCCCATAACCACTTTCCTGCAGCCTGACTGATGCCTAACTGCTCTGCTGCCGGCCCAATTGCCCCAACTGCCCTCCCCTGCCAGCTCGATCGCCCCCACCTGCCCTCCCCTGCAGGCACAATCGCCCCCAACTGCCCTCCCCTGTTGGCCTGGTTGCCCCTAACTGTCCTACCCTGCAGGTCTGGTCCCCCCCCCGCAACAGCCCTCCCCTGCAGGCCTGGTCTCCCCCAATAGCCCTCCCCTGCCAGCCATCTTGTGACAAGGTGGGGGTGACCATCTTGTGGTGGCCATTTTGTAACGATGTGGGGGTGGCCATCTTGTGATGATGTGAGGGCGCAAGGGTTACCTAGGCTTTTATTAGTATAGATGTTCTTTGGTTAATACCTTCCCCTTCTTTCATCCAGTCCCACCTCCCCCAATCCCTCTGCCAGCTGTTGGTCTGTTCCCTGTACCCATGCCTCTGTTTCTATTTCGTTCATCAGTTCATTTTGTTCATTAGATTCCACATATATGTGAGATCATATGGTATTCGTCTTTCTCTAACTGGCTTATTTCACCTAGCATCCTAATCTCCAGGTCCACCCATGCTGTCACAAAAGGTAAGACATCCTTCTTTTTATGGCCATGTATATCCCATTGTGTAAAGGTACCAAAACATTTTTTATCCACTCCTCTACTGATGGGCATCTGGGCTGTTCCCACATCTTGGCTGTAGTAAACATCGCTGCTGTGAACAGAGGGTGCACATATTCTTTCCAAGTGGTGTTTCAGGATTCTTAGGATATCTTCCCACAAGTGGGATCACTGGGTCAAAAGGTAGTTCCATTTTTAAGTTTTGGAGGAAACTCCATATGTTTTCCACAGTGACTGCATCAGTCTACATTTCCTCCAACAGTTCACAAGGGTTCCCTCTTATCCACATCCTCACCAACACTTGTTTATTGATTTACTGATGATAGCCATCTGGCAGGTGTAATGTGGTACATCCTTGTGGTTTTAATTTGCATCTCTCTGATAATTAGTGACTTGGAGTATTTTTTCATATATCTATTAGACATCTGTATGTCTTTTTGAAGAAGTGTCTCTACAGGTGTTTTCCCATTTTTAAATTGAGTTGTCTGTCTTCCCGGTGTTGAGTTGCATGAATTCTTTATATTTTGGAAATTAACCCCATATCAGATACTGTATTGGCAAATACATTCTTTCATGCAGTGGGTTCACTTTTCATTTTGTTGATGGTTTCTTTTTCTGTGCCAAAGTTTTTTAGTCTGATGTTCCATTTGTTTATTTTTTCCTTTGTTTCCCTGGCCTTAGGAGCTATATCGGCAAAAATATTGGTACAAAAGATGTCTCAGATTTTACTGTCTATGTAACAGGATTTTTATGGTTTTGTAACTTACATTTAAGTCTTTTATCCATTTTGAGTTTATTCTTGTGTTGGTGTAAGTTAGTGGTCTAGTTTTATGTTGTGTTGTGTTTTGTTTTGTTTTGTTTTGTCTGTATCTGTGCAATATTCCCAACACTAATTATTGAAGACACTCTTTTTACTCAATTGTATGCTCTTTCCTCCGTTGTCAAATACTAATTGCCCATTAAAGCTTGGGCACCCTGTTCTGTTCCATTGATCTGTATGACTGTTCTTGTGCCAATACTAGGCTGTTTTGTGTACAGTTGCTTTGTAGTATGGTTTCATATCCGGTATTATGATCCCTCCATTTTTGTACTTCTCTCTCAAGGTTGTGGAGGCTATTTGGGGTCTTTTTCTGGTTCCAAATATAATTTTGGAATACTTGTTCTAGATCTGCAAAATGTGCCATTGATATTTTAATAGGAATAGCACTAAATTTATAGATTCCTTTGGATACTGTGGACATTTTAATGATGTTAATTCTTCCAACCCATGAACGTGGTACGTGCTTCCACTTATTTGCATCTTCCTCTGTTTCTTTCTGCAGTGCCCTATAGTTTTCCAAGTGCAGGTCTTTTACCCGCTTGGTTAAATGTAATCCCAGGTACCTTATTTTCTTGTTGCAATAGTAAGTGGGATTGCTTTCCACGTTTCTCTTTATGACAGTTTATTATTGGTGTATGAAAATGCCACTGATTCTGAAGATTAATTTTGTATCCTGCTACTTTGCAGAATTTGTTAGTTAGATCTAGTAGCTTGGTGGTGGAGTCTTCAGTGTTTTCTAGCTACAGTACCATGTCACCTGTGAATAATGGCAGTTTTACTTCCTCTTTTCTAATTTGATGCATTTTATTTCTTCTTCTCCCGTGTATGCTGTGACTAGAACTTGCAATATTATGTTCAATGAGAGTGCTGAAAGCTCACATTCCTGTCTTGTTCTTGTTCTTAAGGCAAATGCTTGTGGTTTTTACCCACTAGTATGATGTTAGCTGTGTGTTTGTTACATATGGCCTTATTATATTGAAGTATGTTCCCTCTATTCCCACTTTGCTGAGAGTTTTTATCATAAGTGGGTACTAGGTTTTGTTAAATGCTTTTTCTGCATCTATTCATATTATTATGTGGTTATTATCCTTCGTTTTGTTTATGTGGTGTATCACATTTATTAGTTTGTGGATATGGTACCACCCTTGAATCCCGAGAATAAATCCCAGTTGGTCATGGCATATGATATTTTTTTCTTTAACCCTTCCTCAAGTGTATATTTTTTTGTTGAAGAGAGAGAGAGAGAGAGAGAGAGAGAGAGAGAGAGAGAGAGAGAGAGAGAGAGAGAGAGAGAGAGAGAAACATTGATGTGAGACAGAAACAGGGATCAGTTGCCTCTTTTAGGAACCCCAACCAGGTACCAAACCCACAACCTGGATATGTGCCCTGACTGGGAATTGAACCAGTGACCCTTTGGTGCATAGGACAACCCTCCAACCAATGAGCCACACTGGCCAGTGATGTATTATTTTTTTAATGTATTGCTGGACCTGGTTTGTTAAGATTATATTAGACCTATGTTCTTTCTTTGTAGTGTCTTCATCTGGGTTTGGAATTAGAATAATGCTGGCCTCCTAGAATAGCTTGGGCATTTTCCCTCCTCTTAAATTTTTCAGAATAGTTTCAGGAGGGGTAAGTGTTAGTTCTTCTTTCAGTGTTTGGTACAATTCACCTATGGAGCCATCTAGTCCAGGACATTTACATGTTGGGAGTGTTTTTATTACTGCTTCAGTGTCACTGGTTGTAATCTGTCTATTCAGATTTTCTGAGTCATCCTGATTCAGTTTTGGAAGGTTGTATGTTTCTAGGAATTTATCCATTTCTTCCAGATTGGCCAATTTGTGGGCATATAGCTGTTCATAATATTTTCTTTCAATCCTTTGTATTTCTTTGGTGTCGGTTGTTATTTCTCTTATTTCATTACTTTTTTAAAAATTGATTTCAGAAAAGAAGGGAGAAAGAAAGAGAGAGAGAGAAATGATGAGAGAGAATCATTGATTGGTTGCCACTCTGGGGAATGAGCCTGCAACCGAGCATTTGCCCTGACCAGTAATCAAACCATGACCTCCTGGTTCCTGGGTCCACACACGACACTGAGCCATGCTGGCAGGCATCCTCTTCCATTTCTGATTTTGTTTATTTGGGTTCTCTCTCTTTTATTCTTGATGAGTTTGATTAAAGGTTTATCAATCTTGTTTATTTTTTTTTTCAAAGAACCAGCTCTTGGTTTAATTAATCTTTCTTGTTACTTTTTTAGACTCTTTTTCATTTATTTCTCCCCTGATCTCTATTCCTTCCATCTACTCACTTTGGGTTTTGTTGTTATTTTATTTCCAGTTTTATTAAAGGGTAACTTTAGATTGTTTATTTGAGATGTTTGTTGTTTTCTGAGGTAGGCCTGCTTTCTCTATATCCCATAGATTATGGCTTGTTTTTCTGTTTGATTTTTTTTTTATAAATCTTTATTGTTCAGATTATTACAGGTGTTCCTCTATTTTTCCCCCCATAGCTCCCCTCCACCTGATTCCCCACCCCACCCCACCCCATGCCCTTAGCCCCCGCCACTATCTTCATCTATAGGTGTAAGATTTTTGTCCAATCTCTTCCCCCTGAGAATTGTCAGTACACTCCCTTTCTATGTACCTGATTCTATTATATTCACCAGTCCATTCTGTTCTTCAGATTTTTTTATTCACTTGATTTTTAGATTCACTTGTTGGTAGGTATGTATTTGATGTCATTTTGTTGTTCATAATTTTTATCTTTACCTTTTTCTTCTTCTTTCTCTTCTTAAAGAATACCCTTCAGCATTTCATGTAATCCTGGTTTGGTGGTGATGAACTCCTTTAGCTTTTCTTGTCTGTGAAGCTCTTTATCTGACCTTCAACTCTGAATGATAGCTTTGCTGGGTAGGGTAATCTTGGTTGTAGGTTCTTGCTGTTCATCACTTTGAATATTTCTTGCCACTCCCTTCTGGCCTGCATAGTTTCTACTGAGAAATCAGCTGACAGTCGTATGGGTACTCCCTTGTAGGTAACTAACCATTTTTCTCTTGCTGCTTTCAAGATTTTCTCTTTGTCTTTTGCCCTTGGCATTTTAATTATGATGTGTCTTGGTGTGGTCCTCTTTGGATTTCTTTTGTTTGGGGTTCTGTGCGCTTTCTGGACTTGTAAGTCTATTTCTTTCACCAGGTAGGAAAAGTTTTCTGTCATCATTTCTTCTAATAGGTTTTCAGTATTTTGCTCTCTCTCTTCTTCTGGCACCCCAAAAATTCGGATGTTGGTATGCTTAAAGTTGTCCCAGAGGCTCCTTACACTATCTTCATATTTTTGGATTCTTTTTTCTTATTGTTTTTCTGGTTGGGTGTTTTTTGTTTCCTCATATTTCAGATCTTTGATTTGATTCTTGGGGTATGTTGATCTACAGTTGAGTTTCTTTATTTTAGACAGTGTATGCTTAATTTCTGACTGGTCCTTTTCCATTTTTCTGGCATTCTCATTAAGATCCTTAAAGGTCTCACTAAGTTCCTCAGAGGATTTTAGAAGATTCTTGAGTAACCTTATAAATGTGGTTCTGAACTCTGTGTCATCCAGTAGTTTGCTTTCCTCCATTTCTTTCATTCATGACATGTTTCTTTGTCTCCGCATTTTGGCTGCTTCCCTGTGTTGATGGAGTGGCTTTGTGTGGTAGGTGACCTATAGGAGCCAGTAGCTCAGCCTCCCCAATCACCTGAGGTGGACGCTCTTGGTACACCCCTTTGTGGGCTGAGTGCAAAGGCTTGGTGTAGTTAAGCCTTGATTGCTGTTGGTACACTGGGAGGAATTGACCTCCACGCCAATTGTCTGTGAGGATCCTCTGTGTCTATAATGGAAGAACTGCTGCACCGGAGACACGCTTATGGTGCAGGACTTGTTTCAGTGGGGCTTTGGTGCTCACTGAGTTTGCCTCTTGAATGTGAAACTTATGGATGTGAGGAGTTGAAATCTGGTTTCTCACACTGACCACTAGGTATACTGGCTTCTGGATCTCCAATGGGGTGCAGGTCAGCTACTGTCTGAGGCCACCCAGCAGGAGCTACAGCGAGAGCTATAGTTTTCTCCTCTTTGCTTGGGGTTTGGAGGTTTTGGAGCTGTCTGACCCGGGCTGCAAGTTTGCTAGGTTAAGCTGTGATAGGGCAGGCCATTCATATGCTAAAGCCACTGCTTGAAGCTTGGGTGGGTTTGTAGGTTGTGCGGGGCGGGGTCTCAGGGCGTCACTAGGCTAGGGCGTGGCAAACAGCGATGGCTGCCAGTTAGCTGCCTCTGCATCTCCGACCGCGTCCCCGCGTCCCGCACCCCAGCGCAGTAAACAATTATTCCTGTGTACAGCTCTGCAAGCAAGCCACCCTCACTTTCCAACCCGATGGCAGACAGTCCAGCTTCTCCCTGTAGGAGTTTGGGTCCCCCACGTCTCCCCAGAAACTGGATTTAAGAGTAATCGGGGGCTGGTCTCCCTTCGGGTTGAAAAAAGCAATGCCTGCCAGCAACCCGGATCGCGCACCTCCGTACCTCAACTTTTCAGCGCTTGTGCACGTCTCAATGCTCTTTTCTCTTTCCTTCTAGTTGTAGAACTTCCACTCAGCCAGCTTCCCTGTTGTTCTGAGTGATAGACGTTTTGTCTTTTAGTTGTAGTTTTGAAATGGTTGTGCGAGGCAGTAGTGTAGGTGTTTACCTACGCTGCCATCTTGGATCCTCCGGTTCTCCGATTATGGCTTGTTGTGTGTTCATTTTCATTTGTTTCAAGGCAACTTTGGATTTCTTCCTTGATCTCATTGTTAACTCATTCATTGTTTACTAACATGTTATTTAACCTCCATGACTTTGTGTGCTTTTTACATTTTTTCCCTGTGGTCGCTTTCTTGTTTCATACAATTATGGTCAGAGAAGATATCTGATATAATCTTAACCTTCTTAAATTTATTAAGACTTGTTTTGTCTTCTATTCTAGAAAATGTTACATGTGCACTTGAAAAAAATGTTCTGCTGCTTTGGGGTAAAATGCTCTGAAGCTATCAATTAACTCTATGCGGTCTAATGTGTCATTTAAGGCCATCAATTTGAAGTCACATAGCATGAATCCTCTGGATTCATTCTTTTTTTATCAGTATTGCTTTGGCTATTCAGGAACTTTTTGTTCTATTTCTTTTAAAAATGACATTGGGATTTTAAGGGGGATTGCATTAAATCTGTATATTGCTATAAGTAATATGGCCATTTTAACTATGTTAATACTTCAAAATCATGAATATGAATTATCTTCCCATTTTGTTGTGTCTTTTTTAATCTTTTTAAATACTGCTTTGTAATTTTCATTTAATAACTGTCACATCCTTTGTTAAGTTTATTCTTAGGTATTTTATTCTTTTGCTTGCAATTGCAAAAGAATTGTTGTTTTGTGTTTTTATTTTTCATTTCTTTTCCTGAAGTTTCATTGTTAGTATACAGGAAAGCAGATACAGACAACAATATGGCTGTTACCAGAGGGAACAGAGTTGCAGTAGTAAAGGGGGTCAAACATATGTTGGTAAAAGGTGATTTGACTGTAGGTGCTGGGCACACAATGAAATATACAGATCATGTTTCATAGAGATGTACACTTAAAATCTACATAACCCTATTTACCAATATCTCCCCAATAAATATAATAAAAAATAAATCCCTAGATAAAGCCTAAGGACATAATCAACCCTGTAAAAATATGTGCAAGCATATTTCCTACATAACTTTAAAAATTGAAGCGATCTAAACATGCAATATGAAATAAAAGGTATATCCATGAAACAACTTAAATTTTAGGTACAATAAGTTTTAATCTTATGGGGAGATAATTATGCCAAATTTTATAAAACAAAGAGTACACTACATAGTATTTCTCTATAAATTTGCCTCCAGAAGAACACAGTGTACAGCTAGAACTGAAAGGGTATGTACTAAAATGTTAATCATCGTTCAGGGTAGTGAGACTATGAACATTTTTTCTTCCTTTTCATATTTCAGAATTTGTCTCAAATAAATAAAGAGGTGTTATTTTGAGGATGAGAAGAAAGGAAAAACTACAGAAACATTTCTGTGGAAAAATGTATTCATATAGCTGCTCATAAATCAACACAAAGTGTATGCATTTATGCTCTCAACTAAGTCCATCAGGTAGTTTTAAATATACTCTTATGAGAGTCAGATGATTCAGTTCCCATAATCCCGGCAGGTGATTTATTCCAAAGTATAACAATCAAAAAACTTGAAACTTAACTGCAACTTTTTGGTTTCTATTTGAATCCATTATGAATTAGTGAGTTATACGAATACGTCTATTTATATCACATTCTCACTCTCTTTTACTGAGCAACCAATTCCTTTCATCTTTACCTTCTTGTGTTTTCTTATTTATTGTCTCTTGATTACTTTATTCTCTATCATCGCAAGTTCTTGGGGTGCTACTTTCCAATTTATTGTATCCTGACTGTGCCTCACAGTGGATCATTTCCTCATGCAGTCTATAGATTTAATTGTGAGCACATCTTTAGCAAGGTGCATTGGTTTTTTAGATGTTCCGTGTGTCTTGACTCATAAAAGTGTACCCTAGGGAGATTGTGTATTTGTTCTGTCAGAGCTCTTGGGAATTCCATGCCATTCAGGACCTATTTTTATACTAATATCTGGGCTTCAGAATTTCAAACCATGTGTATGACCAGTATTAGTTCAGATCTTATACCTTTGCATGGGGTTTTAATTTCTCAGAGGAGTCCCCTTCTCATGCACAAAGCTCCTAAGGCGCAAACTAGTTTGAGACTATGGATGTGGTCTGTCTAGTGCTCTTGTCACAGAGGGGCCAGCTCTCTAGTAGGCTGGTCTTAGCCAGCTGTCTTAGTTCCGGCCACTTGCCTGGTGTGGGCCTTCATCAGGCTTCCATCCTGGTATGGATCCTAAAATTCCAGTCCATGGTCATTCATACCTCTGTCTGGCATCAGTGCACTCGGAAATTCTTGGCCATGATTTCTCAATGGCATAACTTTGTTTTTGAGTTCCATCTTCTGTTACGACCCCTAAATATTTCTTTTCAGAAAACAAACTTACTGCATTCTATACAGAATCCTGATGTTTAGAGTGGGAGCAGTTCTGCACAACTCTTTAAACATTTGGAGTGGGAAGCGTGGCCTCAGCTGCGTTTGAATTCAAAAAGTTTCCTAAACAAGACTCGCCCAGACCATATCTTTTGCACCATTGGTGTATTGCCATCTATTTTGAGGAGGTACACAGACATTAGCCATTAACAACTCTTAGAGCATCAATGTTTTCAATTTTTTACCCTTTAAAGTAAATTCAAATCTCTTCCTATTTGATCAATGATTCACACTTTATGAAATTCTGTACGGTGGAAGTGTTCTAAATATGTCATCTTTCAGGTGTGGAGGTTGGAAAAAAAAAAAGCTAGGACGTTACTCTGGACTGTAATCATCACCCTCTTAGGTGTCATCTGAAGGCACCCTCCACAGCAAGTTATTATCAAATTAGTCTTTAAGAGTAATTACCGTGCTTTATAACAAGCAGAAAATGACATTTACTTTCTGTATCTTTTTCAAAATTTTCCTTTTCATTAATTCAAAAGTATAGTTTCTTCAAACACATAATTTCTAAAGTACCTGAAATGGCTGCCTAGTTACCATAAGAGGAAAATGAATTGGATCTCTTCCTCACGACAAGTCCATTCCTAAGCGTAAACAAACAGCCCAATAAGCAAAACGGAAACCTACCTTATGGGGCATTCCTTACCGTGCCTCTTCTCCATGCCAGTGGCCACTCCTGCTCCTGAGATCTCTGGCATTGGCACCATGTTCTCCATATCGGTAGGAGACATATGAAGTGTGGAGGGGTTGGATACCAGTAGGCACAACACGGGGGCAATACATTGGTAGGTTCTGATTTTTATCTACATCACTGAGATGCATTTTCTTCAATTATATGACACCTAAACAGAGTAATGGTAGGAATTATCTTTCAAAATCGAAATTTATTTCTGACTCTGTATGACATAATCAAGACTTTTGTAAGCTCTTTTTGTCATTTGTCACAGCACTGGCTTTAAGAGAGTTTTCAAAGGAAAGGGTAGGGAGTTATTGCTCATTTTACAGCAGGAGCTGCCCAGTATTACAGGCCCTCAGGTGTACGCAGGGCATACATGGAGCATCCAGGCTGGCACTGATCTGAGACCTTTCTTCAGCAAGTTTTCCCTTTTCATCAAGGATCTCAACTCAGTAATTATTTCTAAATAGTCCTTCTCTTTGCCCAGTAAGTGAGTCTAACCCTCTTTTTCCATTTCCTTCATGTCTCACCTCCACCACTAATGAAATTCCCACATGTATCACCATCCTTTTGGCATTGTTTCTATAAATGCTGACTCTGACTAATGTGTAGCTGATTAACAGCATGCTTGTGTAAGATTCTTAGAAACTGCCCTGGCTGGTGCTGGTCAGTGGTTAGAGCATTGACCCTTGAGCCAAAGGGTCACGGGTTCATTTCCCAGTCAAGGGCAAGTAACAGGGTTGCAGATTTGAACCCTATGTCAATTGGGGTGTGTGCAGGAGGCAATAAATGTGTCCCTCTAATCTTGCTTTTTTTTTTCTTTCTCCCTCTCCTTCCTTCCTTTGTGCTCTTTATAAAAATAAATGGAAAAATATATCCGTGGGTGAGGATGAAAAAAAAAAAATCGTAGGAACTAACTTCAGAAGATACAGACTGTGACCTTCAATCATCCCAGTTTTAGGCGTTTTGCTGACCTTCAACTGCAGAACCAGGATGACCAAGACCAGGAGGACCAGGACCAGGAGGACCAAGACCAGGAGGACCAGGACCAGGAGGACCAGGACCAGGAGGACCAAGACCAGGAGGACCAGGACCAGGAGGACCGAGACCAGGAGGACCGAGACCAGGAGGACCAGGACCAGGAGGACCGAGACCAGGAGGACCGAGACCAGGAGGACCAGGACCAGGAGGACCGAGACCAGGAGGACCGAGACCAGGAGGACGCACTCAAGGCCATCACTTGACCAGTTTCAGATGTATTGGAATGGACTGTGCAGGGCTGGATGCAGAGAACTTTTCAGTCCCCTCCCCTTGATATCTTTGTTTGCTTTCCCTCTCCTTCCTCATGCAATGCCCAGCCTGCACTGAGATGTTGGGATGGACTTTGTGACAAGAGCCTCCCCATCTTCTCGTCAAGCACTTGAATAAACCACCTTTCTTTTTTATCAACAACTGTCTCATGAGTTTGCTTTCATGGTCTCAGGCTCCTGAACTTGGGTTGTGGCTAAAAGTGGTAAATACATGATATGCTGAGCCAGCCAGGATACATGGACCTTGGTAAGTCCCAGTGGGCCCAGCCTGGGTCCCAGAGGGTTGTGGCAGGCTGACTGCATGGCAGGGATGGCAGGAACTTCCTGGCATCTGCCAAGAACTCTTCATGAAACTCATGGACGTCTTGCTCTCCCTCTCAAGGCATCAGCCACCTGAAACGCTTCACTGGTGAAAGGAAACGCATGTCGGGGAGTCAGTGACTCCAAAGCTGGGTAACGTCTGGTGTGCACACCAGCAGCCACTGCCCCGCAGTCTGGGATTCTTTGAATCCTTTTGGATTCCCTGGGAATCAATAGGCACTGGGTGGTGGGAGGCACGGCTCAGGGACTAAGAAAAATCCCAGTTCCCAGGTGTGGGATTTGGTCGGAGCACCCTTTTGGTTTTGATATTTGAATTTTGGTGTATTGTTTGCTTTTCTTCTTGCCTGCCTCTTGTGGGGTGTCTTACTAATTGTGTTCTTGATTTGAAATATTATTACTTGAAGAAACTTGCATAGGAACCATACTGCTATAGAGCTGCTTGCTCCTTCCTGTTTGTCTAGTTGTAATTTTGTGTGTAAACCTTGACTGTTAAACATGGGGGAGTCCACGGAGAGAACTGAGTGGCAGCCTCTTGGGTTTCATTCTGGCCACAAGTGGTCCACCTGTGGTTATGAGCCAATGGCCAAGAAAAATAATGATTTTTTTATTCTAACACAGCTTGGCCCGGGTTTATTTTGGGGTTTGAAAATCAATGGCAGAACTCCTATTTGACCCAGCGATCCCACTTCTAAGAATATATCCGAAGAAACTAGAAACACCAATCAGAAAGGATATATGCACCCCTATGTTCATAGCAGCACAATTCACCATAGCTAAGATTTGGAAACAGCCTAAATGCCCATCAGCAGATGAGTGGATTAAAAAATTGTGGTATATCTACACAATGAAATACTATGCTGCGGTAAAAAAGGAGTTTCTACCATTTGCAACAACATGGATGGAGATGGAGAATATTATGTTAAGTGAAATAAGCCAGGCAGAGGAAGATAAATATCACATGATCTCACTCGTTTGTGGAATATAATAAAGGGCATAGACTGATGAACAAGAGCAGATCCATAGGCTGAGAAACATCAATCAAAACGTCATACCTCAGGGAAGGTAGGGGAGGGTGGGGTTAAGGTGGAGAGATCAACCAAGGGACTTGTGTGCATGCATATGAACCTAATCAATGGACACAGACAACAATGGCGTGGGGCATAAGTGGGGGGTGGGGGGTTATGGGGGAATAAGGACACATATGTAAAAAATAAAAATTAAAAAAAATTTTAAAGTAAAAAATAAAAATAAAATATTAAATCAATCCACAGTAGTGGTCACCATAACCTTAAGAGGAATTGTTTCATATGACAAAGATTTTTAAATGAAACTCTGTTAAAAATCAAAGGGGGGGATAGTAGGGTAATATCATGTAAGAAGAAATATCCTATAAGTAAATTACATCTAGAAAATTTTTACTTTAATAGCCTGAAAATTATTTGGAAGGAAACAAAGAGAAGTTTCCTTCAAAAGTCATAAGGATTGTAATTGAAAGTCAATATATTTGGCCTCTTGAATTAAAGTAAGTAATTTGTGTTTTTGCCTCCCTTACAAAGTTTATATAAAGTTACAAAAAGAAATTGACCGCCAGTTTGAAATGGAATTGCCATGGCCTGGAGCAAAGAGTATCCTCACATGATATTATTCTACAATGTCATTATAATTTTAGATATTTTATAATAGCATATTGTACAATTATCACAAACAAACTTACAAACTAATTCTTTGAATGTTTGGCAGCAATTTAAAAAAAGGACATGAAAGGATTTAATCCCTTTCAGAAGGAATTAAGGCACTGGGAAGGCACTTGAGCATCCTATATGGCCCCTCTTGCCTTTTGTGCCAAGAGGGACCCTCATCTCACAATCCAATTACCCTCAGCTGTTGCCTGAGCTTTCTGTTCATACTGAGCTTGAAGCCTCGTGGTGGCTGGTACCATGGATCTGACTCTCGCCCAATGTTTGAGCTGGACCCTCACTGGAGAAGAAACCTAGGTTCCCCGAGATATGTGACCCGCCAGCAGGCCAGGGGATCCCAAGGTAGGTGCTGGGCGTGGAGGCCATGGGGGCATAGGCTACCAAGGAGACAGAACTAAACCTCACATCACCCTGCTTGGCCCTGGAGGATGACTGGTTAGCCAGAGACAGGTAATATTCCTCAGGGAAGGAACAACCTAAGATAGGCACAGTCACAGAGGGGCCATCAGGACAGAACTTGGGGGTCAACAGAGGTGGGGCGCAGACCCTCAACCCCCCAACCCTGAAGAGGTCTGAACCCTCACCCCTTCTGAGGGAGGTCTCCTGCCCCCATGGCTGCTTTGCTTCCCACACCCAGCTCAGATTGGGACACAGGTGACAGACAGAGACTTGGCCAGCAGCAGCTGCCCTATATCTAAATTCAGCCTAGAATCAGGAATGCTCAGGGCCTACTCAAGAATGCAAATAATCCTTTCCACTAATATTTACAGGGTAAACTAAGATTGTTGGTAGAGTATTAAATTTGACAGTAAAATAGTAATCAAGTTTTCAGATTAATTTAAATAAGCTAATTGAAATAAGTGAATATTCAAGTAAATTTAATTGTACTGGACAAAAAGCTGTTCCTAAAGTAATAACTAAAATTTCTATTTGTAGTTCATGTCATGGTAAAATTCCTGAACATGCAATGAACCTAAAGCAGTCATATTTTTGGGCAAAAAATTAAAATAAAATTTAAAGTTATCAAGACTGAATTATAAAATTTACAAAAGCCTCCATTAATCAAAAAAAAACGGGGGATAGTAGGGTAATATCATGTAAGGAGAAATATCCTATAAGTAAATTACATCTAGAAATTTTTACTTTACAAAATTAATTTTCATTTGTAATGCTAATTGCAAGACACCCATGAAAAACACACATGGTGTCTAAATAAGACAAAGGAAAATAGTTTGGGCAAAAATAAAAAGGATCCCAAATCAATTATATAGAAAAGATTCCTTTATTAACTTGTGGTCGAGAATATGTTTGTATATTTTCAGAAAACAACTCCAAGATCATGTGGACTCCTGCAACAGAGGAGAATTGACAGGTGTGCTCCAACCACGAAGACAAGAGGAGAAACAGTCCAGAGATGGAAGCCGCTGACAACGCCTTGCCACGCTAGCAGTCAGCAGCTGTGCATCGCTGCAGGTTGTCTAGGACCAAACCAGAGAGGGTTGGACCTGCATTGCCACCATGTGCCCACCATCCAGATGTCATTGCTGACATGTACACATAAGGAATTGTTTGACATTGAAACGGGGACTCAGAACTGTTGGACATTGAAATTGGGACTCAAACATTTTTTTTGGTTTTGTTATTATGTTTATTTCTGCTCTGCAGAGGCAAGATTTTCTAAAGGAAAGAAATGGGGGGGGAGGGAATAGATACAGAGGCAAAGAAGCATTGAACAGACTGTCAAACTACAGTGGGAAGGCAGGGGAGGTTGTGCAGGGGGGTCTGTAAGAAATCAACCAAAGGACTTGTAGGCATGCATATAAGCATAACCAATGGATACAAGACACTGAACCTCACATCACCAGGTGAAGGCATGTACGGGGTGGGGGGGTGGGGTGGGGAGGGGAGACCGGGTGGAGGTCAATGGGGGGAAAAAAGGAGACATATGTACTACTATTTGTAATACTTCAAACAATAAAAATAAAAAATCAATGGCCCCTAAATAGTTGTTCAAACTACTATACTATGTTGCAGTTGAAGTTGCTTTGCCAGAGGCCTCCTAAATGTGATATGGTCTGTTGTATGCAAGCTTTCATGTTGTTACCTCTTAAGAATTCTGCTCAGAAAGATGGAGATTAGTGGTTCAAAGTGGGTGGAAAGTACTTACTTCCCTCCCAGACAGTAAAACTCACAAAGAAAAGTGTGAGGAAAGAAGTCTTTTAAACACTCTAAATCTTCCTCCTTCAGGCGCAGGAGCTGCATCAGTCCAGGGAACAATGGGGAAATTAATGCCACCCCCAAACCCTCATGCCTGCTGTGCATGCAGCTGGAGTGACTGCCCCACCCCCTGAATGTGAAGGGAATAAAATGGTACTTTTAAATGCAAGCTGCAGGGCCTGATATCCTCAACATGCAATGTTTCCCATCTTCCTGCCGTTTCCCATCTTCCTAGACGTTGTCAAGGTCATGTTATCTCTGTTATGCCTCTTTAAATATGTGAGTGTATCTGTCAGTGAAAAAAACCTGTTTCTGAAAATTATGAAATGTATTGTTTTTAGTTGTCACTAAAAATGAAAATGTCTAAGAACTTAGAATTCTAATTAAGTTGTAAAAATGTATATGCTTTTGATAATAAAAATATAAGTTATGGCAATATTTTTAATAGGAAGAAAATAAAATGTTTTTAAGTTAGTTATTTCTGAACGAGTTAAGAAGAAACAAACGGAAAATAACTAAGAGAGACACAGAGGTTTCGTCCAAGTTGCGTAGGTTCTTTTCGAGTTGAGGAAGGATTGTGTAGAGGTAAGAAGCAAATAGAGAAAGAATAGGGGAAGTTAAAAATGAAAAAGAATTTAAAAGGGTACATACATTTTACAGGTAGAAAGGACAATGAAGGAGGAATACTCTTGAAGAGAAATGGAAATGGGGGAAAATAAGAAACAACAAAAAAAGGTACTTAGATAGTAAAAACTGAGTGGTAATTTTAATGACAAATGAAAAGACCAGGAAGCTCCCATTAATTTTTCAAAACCAATTGTAATTTCCCCATTGGAAACCCAGATACAGCTGACAATCAGGAACTAATTAATTGCTTTCTTAGTCTGTTATACTTTCATTTCTAATTCTAAATGTTATCTTAAAATGTTGTTGCAAAAAAAGCAAATTCCTTTGTCAATTGCATTATAATCAAATCTATAACCATGGCATTTTAAGTATTTTTTGCCATTTATAAACAGTTTTTATTTAACTCATGCATTTGCAAAAATGTTAAATCTTTTGACTTATTCTAAATATGAATTTCTAAGAATCAATTTTAAGATCATACCATTAAAATAAATAAAGATTTCTAGAACTCTAGGAAGTAACTGGAGTCATAGAAATTGTCAAATAATCAAGATAAATAAGAATTGATTATGGGACTGAATAAACTGAAAATAATTATTGTTATGGCTTTTTAAAAATATTTCTAATTTTTAAATTTTTTTCTTTGTTTTCTTAGAGCAATTTGGTGAATTGTACCTTAATAAGCAATATTAAAACATTCGTATTTTTCTCCAAACTTGATCCCTCCAGAATTTAAAAATTCTTACTAAGTGACTATTCTTATTTTCATGGCAATATGTTCATTTGCATGAATGCAGTAAGAATTTGATTCCTTCATAACAGACCAATTGTAGTTTTATTAACCAAGACTTGAACTGGAATGTTATGTTTGCAAAAGTCATGTCTAGACTCTAATTGTCAGTAAAAAACTTTAAAGAATAAAGATTGACTTTAAAGCCAAGAAAAGTCACTTGGAAAAATGCCCTGGTAACTTTCCTGGGAAATGACAAGGAAAGAACCTGAAGACATTTTGGTGAACTTGAAAACATGAGGAGTTTACCCAAACCTGTAGATAATCTACAGGCAAAGCCTGATGGTAACTGGGTGGCTTGGCTTTTTGCCCTGAGAGGAACAGCAAGAACCTACAACCAAGATTACTCTACCCAGCAAAGCTATCATTCAGAGTTGAAGATCAGATAAAGAGCTTCACAGACAAGAAAAAGCTAAAGGAGTTCATCACCACCAAACCAGGATTACATGAAATGCTGCAGGATATTCTTTAAGAAGAGGAAGAAGAAAAAGGTAAAGATAGAAATTATGAACAACAAAAGGACATCAAATACATACCTACCAACAAGTGAATCTAAAAATCAAGTGAATAAAAAATCTGAAGAACAGAATGGACTGGTGAATATAATAGAATCAGGGACATAGAAAGGGAGTGGACTGACGATTCTCAGGGGAAGCAGGTGTGAGGGGTGGGGGAAGAGATTGGACAAAAATCTTACTCCTATGGAGGAAGCCAGTGGCGGGGGGTAAGAGCATGGTGTGGGGTGGGGAATCAGGTGGAGGGGAGCTATGGGGAAGTAAAAAAAAGAGGAACACCTGTAATAATCTGAACAATAAAGATTTATTTTAAAAAAATCCCATCTGAATATTTCTAGTAAAATTATAGCAAAACAGATTTTTAAAAGCCTATATAATGAATTGTTCTTCCTATTGTGTTTATGCATATAATAAGGCTACATTGAAACAGGACTTAATACACTAAATGAATTGGTTTTAATTTGTTTAATGAAAATAAGAATAATTGTTTGAAAAATAAGTTTCAATAAATCTATAACACAATCTATATTTACAAAAGCCTAAGTGACCGTCGCAACCAAAAAACCAAACGGACGACCGAACACACTGCGTGGGGCAACCGGGCTGGAAGGGGGGCTAATGAGGGACGACCAAACGACTGAGCAGTGGGCTGCATGGGGCAACCAGGTCTTCGGGGGTTAGTGAGGGATGACCAAGCGACTGAGCAGTGAACTGCGTGGGGCAACCAGGCTGGCAAGGGGAGCAGTTAGGGGTAATCAGGCCAGCAGGGGTGGCAGTGAGGGGCAACCAGGCTGGCAGAGAGGCAGTGAGGGATGACCAGACTGGTGGGCAGGCAGTTTGGGCCGACCAGGCTGGCAGGGGGGCAGTTGGGGATGACCAGGCCATCATGGGGGACAGTTAGGGGTGATCAGGCAGGCAGGCAGGTGAGCAGTTAGGAGCCAGTGGTTCCGGATTGTGAGAGGGAAGTCTGACTTCTGGAAGTCGGACATCCCCCGAGGGGTCCCAGATTGGAGAGGGTGCAGGCTGGGCTGAGGGGACCCCTCCCCCCATGCACGAATTTCTTGCACCGGGCCTCTAGTCATAGATATTAGACTCTAATTCAGTTAATTGTCAGTAAAATGTTATTTTTTGCTTATAACCTAGACTAGATACTACATTTTTCTAGTTTTCTGAAATATTTTGGATACAACGCTCTAACTTCCATGGAAATGAAAGAAAACTTATTGTGGTGAATTGTAATTCATCCCACCATTATTTTGACATTGTTTCTATAAATGCTGACTCTGACTAATATGTGGTTTTCAGATAAGCAGCATGTTTGCATGGGAAACCTAGGAGCTAACTTCAGAAGATACAGACTCTGACCTTCAGTCATCCCAGTTCCAGGAGATTTGTTGATCTTCAGCCATAGAACAGGATGATGTAGAACCAAGATGACCAAGACCAGGATGACACATACCAGCCCATCACTTGTTCTGTTTCTAAGATCCTTATCGGAATGGACTGTGCTGGCCTGCACATAGAGAACTTTCAACCCCCTCACCTTGATATCTTTGTCCTGTTTGCCTTCTCCCTCCTTATGAAATCCATGCCTGCACTGAGACGTTAAGATGGGCTTTGCAACAAGAGTCCTCCATCTTCTCAAGTGTCTGGCACTTGAATAAACCACTTTCCTTTTTCATCAATATCTGTCTCACGAGTTTGACTTTCATGGTGGCAGGCAGCTGAAGGTGAGTTTCAGTTACATTATTAACCATAAATCTTCTCCCTGTTATTCATAAAATAAGTCTACCTAGGTTTCACATGAGCCAACTGCACACTTGGCTTGTGTTGACCCTTGGCCACAATCTTTTAAGTCATAACAGATGAACCAGTGTGATCCACGCAGGACTGTGACAAATCTTTAGAAAGTCAAACATGACTTGGTTTATCTCTTGTGATGGGAAAGGAACATATAAAAGGCATCTGAATTTATTACATTGGAATAGCTATAATATAACTACTAACACATGGGGCTTTTCTCACAGTCTAAAACAGCTTTACTGCATGTTGGCCCCTGTCATTTACTGCTTCCTATGTCTATAACAATGGAAAAGGGCATGCTCTGCTCTGACTGGCGGATTTGGAGTTGTGGTTTATTTGATCACAAATGTACCCTAGAGCCATGGCACTTCAATGGATCATCACAGTTGTTTGAGAGTACATTTAAAAAATAATTAGAGTGCACTTTGGACATCAAGCTGCTTCCCTAAATTCGATGTCCTAATTTTGTTATTATTTTAGACCAAAACTTTGCTTGAGTTTTGATTTTACTCTGTAACTCTACAAAAGTTACACAGGTAAGTCAAAAGGGCTAGCTAGGTAATTAACAGCAACAAAGTGTCTGCCTGTTTCTCCAGCGCAAAGAGAAGGCTCTGTCCAGGATCACACTTCTGTGTGTGAAGAGCAGTGAACAACAGCAAGGAGATGAAAGCTAAGGGGGCACGCGGGAGCACAAGGCTATATGATACAAAGAGGAAAATACTTGTGGCAGCAACAAGGTGGCCAGAGGAGAGAGGACTGGACCTCGGCTCTGCCCCATGCAAACAGTGGTGCAGCAGCCGTCCAAAGAGAACATGAAACTAGATCTCCAGGGTCATGCCACCAAGGAGAGGCTGGCATGCAAGGCTGGTAGAGATGATCTGGGATAGACTCAAGGGGAGAACAACTGCACTTGGCAGAAAAATTAACAGTGAGTGAGATTGTTGATTGATTTGCAGTACTTCACTGTTGTAATAATTCTGTTTTAAATCCCCCACCCCACCGCTTTTAAAATAAAAGCATTGATTGAGGTAGGACAATGCTTGTTGTGAGAAAAGGTAAGAAATTTAGAGTTTGGGGCTAATTGTTTCTTATTCAGGAATCTCATAACAATTTTGAGTTGACACAGAGTAGAGAGATGAGAAGCATTAAAGTTGAAAATGATGATGAGATCAAGAGATAAGACACTGAACACCCTTCAAATGGTGTTTCTCCTGGCATTTGAACCTTTTAAAATCTCACTATACTGAGACAATCCTCAAAAAAACACACAACTATTTTACTTTCAATGACTGACAGACGGCTATGAATTCCTCAAATGCACCATGTGATGGTTAATTTTATACATCAACTTACCTGTGTCTAGGAATAACCAGGTAGCTGGTAAAACATTATTTCTAGATGTGTCTGTGAGGGTGTCTCAGAAAAACATTAGCTTTACTTTAGTTACCTAAGGAAAGAAGGCCCACCTCCAGAAATGTGGGCGGGCATCCTCCAATCCATTGAGAATCTGAATAGAATGAAAAGGAAGAGGGAGGGCAAGTACTTGGCTCTCTCTTCTTGAGCTGGGACGTTCATTTCTCTTGCTTTCAGACTTCAGAGCTCTGGTTCTTGGGCTTTGGAAACCCAGGACTTTCACCAGCCCCATCCAACCCCAATTCCCTCCCAGGGTATTCTCCAAGTAGACCCAATGCCCTGACTGGGAATGCTGGTAAGCCTCAAGGCAGCCCCAGGGTGGGGAGGGAATGTCTTGATGCCTCATCCCAGAGACACATGCACACAGGAGCTTGTATGATAACAACAGTTGGCCAACCCATGTCACGGACTTTGAGGCACAGTGGGGAGAAAGCAAGATCCCTGGGGAAGGAGAGGAGGTGGCTCAGCCCAGCACTTGTCTCCCCAGATTTCCCCTTTTGGGCCATCATCCTCTTCTGCTTGGCAGGACTCTTGGTAGTCACCACGTGCCTGATCTGCTGTTTCCTGGTAAGCGAGGAAGTGGTGCTTGTCTTCTTGCTATTGGGTTGTAAGAGTGTTTTATATGCAGTCATGCATCGCATAGCAACATGTTGGTCAAGGATGGGCCACATATATGATGGTTATAATGGAGCTGAAAAATTGCTACCAGCTAGTGACATCATAGCCTTAATAAGGTTCTGGCAAAGTACATTACTCTAGTCTTTGAGGCAAACACACCTACTGCGTTTCCAATTGAATCGAAGTATAAATTGTGTATAGGCCATAATACTTGATAATGATAATAAAGGACAATGTTACTGGTTAGGTTTTTACTATATCATACTTTTTATTATTATTTTAGAGTGAACTTTTCTACTTACAAAAATGTTGGCTGTAAAACAGTATGGTGTGTTACACCAGCAGCAGTCTCATACATCTCATGTTTCCTGCATCTCGTGATTGCAAGATTTTTGCTTGTGCTTGATTTAATTGTGTGTTTTATTAAGTAAAATGCCATGCAGGCAATCCCCTGAGGGCACCCTTCTCAGGTCATACCCCTGTTGTTACGTGGTATATGACAATATTAGAAATACAAGTCCTGTGATGGGCGCATGTTTGCAAATATTTTTCCCAGTCTGTGTGAGGCTTGCCTATTTCTTTTCTTAACAACAGTAGTCCTCAGGAAAATGTAACTGAAAATCTCAAATCTATCATGGTGGTAGAGTGACCACTACATGTGAGAATGGCTAAAATAGTATATAGACTGACCATAACAAGTGTTGGTGAGTATGTGCAGCAGCTGGAACTCTCATGTCGTGCTTATAAAAAGTAGCTTAGTGATGTTGCTTCTGTAAGTTGCATACACCTACACAGCCATCCCACTCCTAGCAATTTATCGCAGGAAAATAAAACATACAAAGAGATTTGTACACAGATGCCCATTAGAGATTTGTATGTACTAGCTCCCAAAGGGAAAACAACCAAGATGTCCACCAACAGGTGAAGGATAAACAAACCGTGACACATCCCACAATGTGATCTTCCTCCGCAACAAAAAGGAAAGAATTAATAATACGTGCAATGACATGTATAAATCTCAAATAGTTATGCTCAGTGAAAGAAGTTAGGTAAAGAAGATACTGTATGATCTCATTTAGAAACAACCTTTACAAAATACTAATGTATAGGGACAGAAATCAGGTCACCAGTTGCCTGGGAATAAGAATGTGTCTGCAAATGGTAGGTAAAGAGGAATTACAGAGAAGCCTGAGGACACTTTTGGGGTGATGGGTATTCCTTATCTTGATTGTGGTGATAGTTCAATACGTTATAATTTAAAATTATCAGATCATTCGCATTAAATGTATGCAGTTTATTGTACATCAATTATACCTCAACTAAGCTACAGTGTGGGAAGAAGAAGAAAGGGAAGGAGGAGGATTATAAATGGATACTAGAGGGAAAATGGTAGAACAAATGAGAGTGAAAAGGGGGCGAGACAAACAGAAGGAGATAACAGCGGGGAAAAGGGAAAGGGAAAAAAGACTGATGGAGGAAATTAAATTTAAAAAGGAGAGGAAGCCTGGCTGGTGTGGCTCAGTGGTTGAGGTTCGACCTATGAACCAGGAGGTCATGATTTGAATCCTGTCAGGGCACATGCCTCAGTTGCAGGCTTAGTTCCCAGTAGGGGGCATGCATGAGGCAGCAGATCAATGATTCTCTCTCAGCATCGATGTTTCTATCGCTCTATCTCTCTCCCTTCGTCTCCCTGAAATCAATTTTTTTTAGAAATGTTTAAAGCAGAGGGACACATCTGCTCTGTGGCTTTGCCCATCTTCTTCCCTAGTATTCTCTCATACTTGGACAGCCAGATGGTCCATTCTGAGTCCCCGTCATCACCTTCACAGGTCACCGTGTGCCTGCAGAAGAAAGAGGGAGATTTTGAGATTCAGCAATGATGACTGGTACCTGCCACACCTAGACCTGAGGAAGCTGCAATGACTAGATCTGCCTGAGGCCCCTGTTCCCATCCAGGACCCAAAGAAGCTTGGCTGGACCAGAAATCAACCACCCTGATCTGTCACATTCTCTGGGCCCTTCTTAACATGGCCCCTGTCTGGTTCGCAGGAAACTAAGATAAAATTCTTCCCCTTCATTAAGTCCTGAAGGCAACTGGTAGTTCCGGCTTGTCTTGTGGTTTCATATGCCTTTATCCCTCAGGAACTCCAGAGTTGGCTAAACTGGAGCAGAAATTGCCACAGTATAAAATCATACTCTTCAGCGCAAGGTTTCCCTTCTTAGGAAACTTTGCAGCACACCTCCCCTGACCTGTGTCAGCAACCACACTTATCTCTGTGCCTCCATTTTCCCACCCCCAAAGCCCAGGCATCTCAAGTGCCCTTTGCACTACTGCATTTCCTGAAGTTCAGACTCACCAGGACTTCCAGATCAACCTGCCTCTCTGGAGCCCCTTTCCTCATGGTTCTCCAAGAGGGAAAGTAGACCAGGATGGAAGGAATGGCTTAGATATGACTGCATTCAGCCCTGGGACTTGGAACCTGAGATGACTAGAAATCTAGGAAGACTGAATAGAGAGTAACACTCTAGTAGTATGACTGCATTCAGCAGAAAGATAGTGTCTACTTGGGAAGTACAGGTGAATAAAACTCAGGGGGAAAATATGAGAAAATGAGTCTTTTTTTTCATATTTCTCTGTACAGAATCCAACAAGACAGATATAGCAGGAGCTCCCCAAAAGAAGCTCAAAGCATCTCAGGCATGGGACTGGCTGTGCTGTCCTGCCCTGCATTTGTAAAAACAGACTCTGTGATTTCTATACCTTTTGCAGATGACCACAGCAGAAGATACCCAAGGGGTAAAAATTAAAGTCCAACTAATGCCAACCATTCCATTTTTTTTTGGTGTGAACTTTCTGTTCCTCCGTCTTAAGCTGTCATTCTCTGCGAATATACTTCCTGGAGATTATAATAATGATATAAGAACTACCATTATTGACAGCTTCATATCTGCTCAGCAACGTGATTGACAAGTTCAGAATGCATAGTCTCACTTATACTACCATCCTTGGGGCTTTATTCCCATGTTGCTCCCATAAAGATATGGAGGCTAAGAAATATTAAATAGTAAGGAAGGGAAAATAATTGCTAAGAAACTAAACACCTAGCCAAGCTACCCATCAAAGAAAGAGGTAAAGACATTTTCTGATATACAGTCTCAAAGTTGACCTCCCCTAGGCCTTTATTGAAAACACCAGTAAAGAATATGCATCACAAAGAAGAAAGGTGAACCCAGAAAACCATAGCAATGGTCATGAGAAAAACAAAGTATATGAAAATTAGCATGGTTTTAAAAATAAGACATTAAAAACACATTCTCCCAAAATTCCAGATGGTTACATGAAAGATCAGAGGAGAAAAGATTCTATTAAAAGTTACTAATGTTTAGGGAATATATAAATACCATAGATACTCTTATTGTGTTACACATTACTCTCAGAAACTAAATTATGGAACAACCACCCTTGAGCACCTCCTGAAGACTTCCTGGACAGAAGTCCTGTAACTACGGATTATAGAGGAAGCCACTTGGAGACTGGTCAGAGGGGCAGGAACAGGAAAGAGGCTATTCTCACAACCACATGTGGTGGTGATAAATCTGCTTTGGCGATCTCTCCTGTTGAGTGAGGGGTTCCAGCCCCACAATAGGCTCCCTATCCTGGAACACCATTGCCAGAAAGAGGAGTCCCCACAACATCCTGCTGTGAAAATCAATGGATATTCTCTGTGGATGAGGTGGAGGCTGCTAGAGATGCAACAAGTAAGGCGGTCCCTAACTCCAGGGCTCCCAAAGTATTGAGGTGTAAAACCACACTGAGCCCCAGTGTGCATCCCCCAGTCTATGCATTTCAAGACTAGAGGGCCATTTGCCTGGCTATGTCCCAGGTCCTTGCCAGCTTGTGGAAGCTAAGTCTTTTTTTCTTTTTAATTCTTTATTGTTTAAAGTATTACATAATCTCCTTTTTCCCCATTGACCTCTCCCCAGCTGCCCCCAGTCCCCAGCACGAGCCCTCCCCCCATCTATATCCATTGGTTTCTTACCCCACACCGTCCCTCATAGGTTGGACAGTCTATTTGATGCTTCTAGGACTCTGATTCTATTTTGGTTCCTCAGTTTATGTTGTTCATTATATCCCACAAATGAGTGATATCATGTAATATTTATCTTTCTCTGACTGGCTTATTTCACTTAGTATAATGCTCTCCAGATCCACCTATGCTGTTCCAAATGGTAAGATTGCTTCTTTTTTATAGCAGCATAGTGTTCCATTGTGTAGAAGTGCCACAGTTTTCTAATCCGCTCATCTGCTGATGGGCATTTAAGCTGTTTCCAAATCTTAGCTGTTGTAAATTGTGCTGCTATGAACATAGGGATGCATATATCCTTTCTGATTGTTTTCTGTTTTCTTGGGTTATAGTCCTAGAAGTGGGATTACTGTGTGAAATGGCAGTTCCATTTTTAATTTTTTGAGGAAACTTCATACTGTTCTCCACAGTGGCTGTACCTGTCTGCATTCCCACCAGCAGTGCATGAGGGTTCCTTTTTCTCTGCATCCTCTCCGGCACTTGTCATTTGTTGATTTGCTGATGATAACCATTCTGACAGGTGTGAGATGGTACCTCATTGTTGTTGATTTGCATCTCTCATTTGATTAGTAACTTTGAGCATGTTTTCATATGTCTCTCTGTCTTCTGTATGTCTTCCTTCGAAAAGTGTCTGTTTAGGCCTTTGCCCATTTTTTGATTGGATTGTTTATCTTCTTTTTGTTAAGTTGTATGAGTTCCCTCTAAATTTTGGAGATTAAACCCTTATCGGAGATAATATTGTCAAATATGTTCTCCCATGCAGTGGGCTTTCTTGTTGTTTTGTTGATGGTTTCTTATGCGGTGCAGAAGCTTTTTATTTTGATGTAGTCCCATTTGTTTATTTCCTCCTTAGTTTCTATTGCCCTAGGAGCTGTATTGGTAAAGATATTGCTACAATAAATGTCTGCTATGGCTTCCTCTAGTATTTTTATGGTTTCCCATATTACGTTTAAGTCCTTTATCCATTTTGAATTTATTTTTGTGTATGGTGTAAGTTGGTGGTCTAGTTTTATTTTTTTACATATATCTGTCCAATTTTCCCAACACCATTTATTGAAGAGACTGTCTTGACTCCATTGTATGTTCATGCCTCCTTTGTGAAATATTAATTGAGCATAGTGTTTTGGGTCGATTTCTGGGTTCTCTGTTCTGTTCCATTGGTCTATATGTCTGTTCTTGTGCCAACACCAGGCAGTTTTCAGAACAGTGGCTTCGTAGTATAGCTTGATATGTGGTATTATGATCCCTCCAACTTTGTTCTTCTTTCTCAAGATTGCTGTGGCTATTCAGGGTCTTTTTTTTTATTCCAGATGAATTTTTGGAGAGTTTGTCCTATGTGTTTGAGGTATGTTGTTGGTATTTTAATGGGGATTGCATTGAATCTATAGATTATTTTGGGTAGTATGGACCTTTTAATGATTTGATTCTAAGGAATCAAATCCATGAACATGTTATATTCTTCCATTTGTTTATGTCTTCCTCTATCTCTTTTTTCAGTGTCCTGCAGTTTTCCGCATATAGGTTTTACCTCTTTCATTAAATTTATTCCTAGGTATCTTAATTTTTTGTTGCAATGGTAAATGGGATTGGTTTTTTCAATTTCTCTTTCTGTGAGTTCATTATTGGTGCATAAAAAAAGCCATAGATTTCTGGGTGTTAATTTTTATCCTGCTACATTGCTGAATTCATTTATGAGTTCTAGTACTTTTTTGATGGAGTCTTTAGGGTTTTCTATGTAGAATATCATGTCATCTGCGAATAATGACAGTTTTATTTCTTCTTTTCCCATTTGGATGCCTTTTATTTCTTCTTGTCTGATTGCTATGGCTAGCATTTCCAGTACTATGTCGAACAGGAATGGTGAAAGTGGGCATCCCTGTCTTGTTCCTGTTCTTAGGGGAAATGGTTTTAGTTTTTGCCCATTGAGTATGATGTTGGCTGTGGGTTTGTTATATATGACTTTTATTATATTGAGGTATGATCCCTCTTTCCCACTTTGCTGAGAGTTTTTACCAGGAAAGGGTGTTAGATTTTGTCAAATGCCTTTTCTGCATCAATTAATATGATTATGTGATTTTTGTCTCTCAATTTGTTTATGTGATGTATCACATTTATTGATTTGCAGAGACTGTACCAGGCTTGCATCCCTGGAATAAATCCCATTTGGTCATGGTGTATGATCTGTCTAATGTAATGTTGGATCCAATTTGCTAGAATTTTGTTGAGGGTTTTAGCATCTATGTTCATTAGGGATATTGGCTTGTAATTCTCTTTCTTTATAGTGTCTTTATCTGGTTTTGGGATTAGGGTAATGCTGGCTTTATAAAGAGCTTGGAAGTGTGCCTTCCTCTTGAATTTTTTGGAATAGTCTGAGAAGGATAGGTTTCAGTTCTTCTTTGAATGTTTGGTAAAACTCTCCTGTGAAGCTGTCTGGCCCTGGGTATTTGTTTGCGGGAAGCTTTTGATGACTACTTCAATTTCCTCCTTAGTTATTGGCCTGTTGAGATTTTTTTATTCTTCTTGTTTGAGTTTTGTAAGGTGTATTTTTCTTGGAATATGTACATTTCCTCTAGGTCAGTGGTCAGCAAACTCATTCGTCAACAGAGCTAAATATCAACAGTACAATGATTGAAATTTCTTTTGAGAGCCAAAACCGACTTCTGCACATGGGTCACGAAGTTTCAATCACACTGTATGTGCGTGCCCACACGTAGTATTTTGTGGAAGAGCCACACTCAAGGGGCCAAAGAGCCCCATGTGGCTTGCAAGCCTCAGTTTGCCAACCACTGCTCTAGGTTGTTTATTTGCTAGAGTAGAGTTGTTCATAGTATTTTTTTTTTTACAATCTTTTGTATTTCTAAGGAGTCTGTTGCTATTTCGCCTCTTTCATTTCTAAATTTGTTTAATTGGGTCCTCTCTCTTTGCCTCTTGGTGAGCCTTGCTAGAGGTTTATCAATCTTGTGTACCCTTTCAAAAAACCAGCTCTTGGTTTCATTGATCTCTTGTGGGGTTTTTTGTGTTTTTGGGGTTGGGGGGTGGGTGGGTCTCTATTTCATTTATTTCTGCTCTGATCTTTATTATCTCCTTCCATTATCTCACTCTGGGTTTTTCTTGTTGCTCTCTTTCTCATTGTTTAAGTTGTAGAGTTAGATAATTTATTACCAGTTTCTCTTGTTTTTTTGAGGTAGGTCTGTAATGCTGTGAATTTCCCTCTTAGGACTGTTTTCACAGTTTCCCATAGGTTTTGGATTTTTGTGTTTTCATTGTCATTCATTTCCAGGATGTTTTTAATTTCTTCTTTGATCTCTTTGGTAATCCAGTCATTGTTTAATAGCATGCTATTCGGCCTCCAAGTGTTTGAATTTTGTTGATTGTTTTCATTGCAGTTGATTTCTAACTTTATGCCATTGTGATCTGAGAAGATGCTTTATATTATTTCTATCTTCTTGAATTTGGAGAGACTTTTCTTGTGACCCAATATGCATTCTATCTTTGAAAATGTCCCATGTGCACTTAAGAAGAATGTATGTTCTGTAGCTTTGGAGTGAAATGTTCTGAAGATGTCAATTAAGTCCATTTGATCTAGTGAGTCATTTAGGATTACTGATTTTTAGTCTAGAGAATTTATCCAGTGATGTCAGTAGGGTATTAAAGTCCCCTACCATGATCATATTGCTGTCAATCTCTCCCTTGATATCGTCCAGCAGTTTTTTATGTATTTGGGTGCTCCTGCATTGGGTGCATATATGTTTACCAGAGTTATATCCTCTTGTTGTATCAATCCCTTTAGTATTATGAAGTGGCCTTCCTTATCTCTTGTTATGGCCTTCTCTCTGAGGTCTATTTTGTCAGATATAACTATTGCTACCCCAGCTTTCTTTTCATTTCCATTTGCCTGAACAATATTTATCCATCCCTTCACGTTCAGTCTGTGTGAGTCTGTTGTTCTAAGGTGGGTCTCTTGTAGACAGCAAAAATATGGGTCATATTTTCTTATCCATTCAGCCACTCAATGTCTTTTGATTGGAGCATTTAGGCCATTAACTTTTAAAGTTATTATTGATAGGTACTTATTGGTAGCCATTTTTAATATTTGTGCCTGTGTTCCTTCTTCCCTTTCTGTTTCTTCTTTTTACAAAAGTCCCTTTAGCATTTCTTGCAATGCTAGCTTGGTAGTGATAAACTCCCTGAGCCTTTTTTGTCTGTGTAGCTCTGATTTCCCCTTCAATTTTGAATGATAGCCTTGCTGGATACAGTATTCTTGGATCCAGTCCCTTGCTTTGCATCTCTTTGTGTACTTCCTTCAATTCCTTTCTGGCCTGATGTGTTTCTATTGAGAAACCATTTGATTACCTAATGGATAATCCCTTGTAGGTAACTTTCTGTCTCTTGCAGCCTTTAAGATTCTCTCCTTGTTGTTAACATTTGCCATGGTAATTATGACATGTCTTGCTGTGGGACTTTGGGATTCATCTTGTTTGGGGGACTCTGTGCATGTGTGACTTTTTTTCACAAATCAGGGAAGATTTGTGACATTATTTCTTCAAATAGGTTTTCTAACCCTTGCTCCCCTTCTTGTCGTTCTGGCACCCCTATTATATGTATGTTGCTTCATTTCATGTTATCCCAAAGCTGCCTCAGGCTCTTCTCCTATCTTTTGATTTTTTCCCTCCAAATGCAGTTCATATTGGGTGTGTTTTGCATCCCTGTCTTCTAATTTGCTAATTTGGTACTCTGCTTCTCCTAGTTTACTGTTGGAAGTTTCCACATTGTTTTTTTATTATAGCTATATCACTCCTTATTTCCTCCTGATTCTTAGATTTTCTTATCCATCCGGTTTATGAACTGTATGACCCTTATTCTGAATTCCTATCCTGACATAGTGCATGCCTCTATTTCATTTAGTTGCTTTTCTGGAGCTCTTTCCCTTAAGGGTTGTTCTTCTGTCTCCCCATTTTTGCTATCACCAAAGGATCTAGGTGTTGAGTTGTGCAGGGCCTGTGGCTGCAGTGATGAACTTGGTGGTGGGTTGCATGGTAACAGGTGGTGGCTGCTTCTTGGGGGGTCGCAGGGCAGCTGCTCCTCACATGGTTGCGGGCAGCGGCTGCTCCTCGGGTGGTTGTGGGTGGTGGCAGCTGGTGGGTTGGCTGCTCCTTGGGCAGTTGCGGATGGTGGTGAGCCTTTATTTCTTAGTCTGTTTCCTCAACAGTTTTCTAGCCAGTGATTCTCAAGCAGCAGGGCAAGGTAAGCAGCTCTTTCCTCCTGTGGTTTGAAAGAGCCATTGATACAGCGGTGTCTGTTGAGACAACTTCATAGAATTTGGAAGCTAAGTCTTTACAGGGACAATTCTTCCACAGTGAGGCCTCCACCTTGTCCCCAGAAATTCACCTAAGCTACATACTGGGGCCAGAGGAGCATCCCTAGATTTTGGAGTTCATATTTCAGGCCATCTTTTGCTCTCTTTTTACCCCAGGCCTCAGAAATCCACTATGACACAGCCTACAGATGACTGAACCAGGGGCCAGCTAGGCTGTAAATTCAGGGAACACAGGCCAGGAATTCTCTAAGTACAAGTCAAAATCATAGAATACATGAGGAATAATACCAAGTGTGGGCTGACAGTCAGATAGAGAAAGGACAAGCTCAGTCTCCCTGCCCGGGTCCCTCCTCTCTGTAACTTGGCCTGAGCTCTTCCTACCCACTACTCCCAATGCATCCACAGGACCCCAGGGGCAGATAGCACATTAGCTAGTTCTGCTGCTCAGGTTTCTTTAGAGAAGACATAGCAAGGGCTGGGCTAAACCTTCCTGTGCCCACAGAGGAAGCTCTAATCGACCAAGTTGAGATGGGGGCAAAAATCCTTGTGATATAGCTGGCAGGGGCTGAGGACACAGAAAAACAATCTGCCTCAGATACAGCCCAGACTGACTCAGCACCATCACCCCCATCAGCCTCTGCAGTCTCCTTGGCCAATGACAATCTCAGCTCTGCTTGGTTCCCATGAGTCACAGGGAGCTCAATCACTCCAGTCAGCCCCTTCAGGGTTGGGTGAGCTTTTAAGGTCAAGAAAGTTCTCCTGGAATGGAACTAATATCCAACTGCATAGACCAATTCCTGTGGAATTCGTTCTCTCTTTGTGTCTGTGAAAATTGTGTCCTCCCTCCAGCCTTAGTGAGGGCACAAGTGTTTCACACATACAGTGTCTGGCACATAGAAGAGACTTAATGTTGAATGAAGGAAAATATATTTAAAAATCCACAACAGAAGAATTGTTCTTCCTTAACAACTTTCAGACATGTCACTTCCTCCCAAGTGTTACTTCTGCCATTATTTTCTGATAAGCATGAGTTAGTGCCTGCGGGGATCCACAGAATGTGGGATTAAATCCTGGCCTTGTCTTTGAATAATTGTGTGAACTTGAAAGTGTGGCTTTATTGCTGTGTCTCAATTTCTTTGGTAAAATCTGTAAACTAAGGATTGTTTTTGGACATTTAAATGAATACCTACCTTCCTTGAAATGGGGTTGGGCAAATGTTAACTATCATTACCATCATCTTCATCAAACTACGATTGTGGTACCCCTCTTTGTGGTTCTCAAATGTGTATGTGACAATTATGCTTTAAGCATTGTTACTGTGGAAGAGGGGGAGGAAAATCAGGAAACTCTTGCCATGAAAAGGGAAACCAGAGGTAGGAAAGCAAACTGGTGAACCCCTGTGTTTCTGAGCTGGGATGGATGAATTGGCTCCTGTTTTACTTATGAGGAAGGAGAAGGGTGATGTTTCCTTGAGCCCCATTTCAGACACACAGTCATGGCTCTTTATTGAGAGTAGGACCAGGGCAAGGTGCAGGCAAAAGCTAACATGTAGATAGACAAGGAGAATTTAGTTACAAAAATGATCAACAATGAAGTTGTAACTAAGTCCAGAGAGCAATACATCAATGAGTCAGCTGTCAGATCTGGTGAAACCCAGGAGTTAATGACACTGGCCTGCTAGCACTAGCAAATGCCCACTGCACTTCCCTCAGGAATGGAGAGCCCCAGGATGCATGCAGTGAATGGAAACACAAGTCTAGGGAAAGGGATTGTAAATCCCTGACTTCTTTGTGGGTTCCAGCATGGTGGAACACTGGGTGTGATTGGTCCCTTGTAACCAGGTAACTGCAGAATGTGTTCTGATTGGCTGGCAGCTGCCAGGAGAACAGACTTCAGTTGAGAAGCAACTGTGGAAGGAGAAGGAGCTTTGGCTGTGCTCTCTTCCCACTGTGGTTGTAGCTCTCAGCGCTTGTCTGATCCCTATCCGTTTTCAACAAGTCGTGTTGGTTGCTGTTCTCACAAAGGAGTCACCCAAAGAGGTGCAGCTTCGGGGGTGTGGCTGGGCCCTGAGCCCCCCTAGGGCCCGGCAGCCCAGAGGCCAAGCAAACCGTGGGTGAGCCCTACCTGCTTGTGCGGTGAAGCCTTGGGGCTGACAGCAGGTCTAGCCTTCCTTGGGGGGAGGGACTGCTGAGGGTTGTGGGGTGGGGGGAGGGAAGTGGGGTGTGAGTGAACCAGCAGTAGCAGTGAGGAGTGGAGGTGAGCCATGGGGAACTGGTGCACCTGCTGTCTGAAGCCCAGTGACAGCCCCAGCCCCACCCCCAAGCTGGATGGGGGCTCCAGCCATGTTAAGTCAAAGTGTGAGTCTGAGGTTCATGAAGAGGCTGCCAGGGACACAGGGGCAGTGGAAACAGTGCCTGCTACCCCGAAGTCTGAGAAGTTGAATTCTGAGAAGTTGAATTCCTTAGCCTTCAGGGGCTACCACCGGAAGAACATCAGCGCCCCAGTGACGCTCCAAGGTAAGAAGCAGCAAATGCCATCTGCTCTTTGGCGTACCTCTGGCCTCTGCTGCCTCCACAGTCCCCTGGGAGGACTCACTGCCTCAAGATCCTTCCATCTGGAGCCAGCTTTCCTAGGGATGGCCACCTGGGTTCCCCACCCCTGCTTCTTTCCCCCTTGCGGCCTATGTTTTTCCCTCTTTACTACCTGAGCAGCAAGGTAGGATTTTGACACTCCTGCTTGCCTGCTGACTTCCCTCACTGCTTTGTTCAATTGAGCTTACTTGCTGGAAAAGCCACACGTGGCCAGGTTTTTCAGTTGATTATGACAGAAGTACAAGGAATGAGGGTTCCATTGTATTTGAAGTAATGCAGCAAAATAAAGCATGGGGTGTCCTATCCACATGTTCATGGTGTGTGTGTGTATTTTTCTTGTTTTAAGCTAATCGCTTTTCGTTAGGTTTGCTGTGTTTGTCAAGTTTCTTCCAGAGCCATGGGTAACTCACAGTAGAGTGGAGACAATAAAGGAAAAGCTACACCATGGCCCTCTCTGCCCTCATACGGGACTGTTTCTGTGGTGCCCATCCCACACAATAGGAGGCAGTGTGGGAAACGGTACAGCCCAAGATCCTATTCAGAGATTTTATTCTTCTTCTGGCCTTTGTGAGAGCAAAATGACATTGTGTGCTGTAGACAAGTGCAATTAAGGCTAACATGTTCATTTTCCTTTTTATTTTTTAAATATTTTTTAAATAGTTTATTGATTGTTGGAGAGAGAGGGAGAGGGAGAGAGAGAAACATGAATGTGAGAGTAACATCGACCTGCTGCATCCTGCACACCACCCCTTAGGGATTGAGCCCAAAACACAGGCGTGTGTCCTTGACCAGGAATGCAACTGGCAACCTTTTGGTGCAGGGGACGATGCCCCACAAACTGCGACTCCAAGCAGGGCTACTAAGCTAGCACTCATTTAAAATGTAAATTTAAAATGGTTACTTTCCAGCAGAGTAAAGACACTGACTTTTAGTGAGGCATTTTAGTTGATTACCAATGAGTAGTTCCGGTCGTTTCCAGGGAACCTCATGAGCCTGGGTACTAGTGCCTGGCCAGAAACTGGTTCTCAGAGCGTCAAGTCTTAGATCCTGTTGGTTCAAATGAGGTGGGTATAACTGTACAGTCAGACGCCACTACTGGGTAGAGGTTCAGATATGCAACAGCTAAACTTTTTCATTAGCTATCGTGTCTCTCACCTGGTCTAATTTGCTTTGCCCTTTTCTTCTGTACATGGAGAGTCTTTCATTTGTACCTAATATAGGTGATATGTTAGGTCAAAAAGTAAAACTAAGTTTTTAGATTTTACTCAGGGGGCTCATCTTTCCAGCTAATTCAAACTATAAATTTTGTTGTAAAGTATTTGAAATGGAACAAAATTTTGTCTCATTTTGTATGTGGTAGTTTCTCAGATAATGGGCCACTGTTATTTTTCTATGGCTTTTGTATCAGAATTGACCAGTTAATTTGTTTTATTCTTAGAACAAGACAAGAGGAAGAACAATGATGTAAGTAAACAGTTGAAGAGTTAAGAAATTAATAGTTTGATATAAAAGTTGTCTGCTGTGATTCCTAAAAACTATGATGGATGGATACTGATAGCATGGACTTTATTTGTAGGTTTCTCATTTGTAGGTTTTCTCAATCTCTTCTATTTTCCTAATTATTCTAGATTGAAGGAGAATTTGTTTCTTCAAATAGTGATACTTTTCAAAAATATATGGTCTGGAACTTCTGATTAATAAGGAAAAAATGGCTTTGCAGTGAAACAATTGAAACAAGCAAAATGTTTTTATATAACATATGGATGTTTCTGATTAGGCTGCTGGAAATTTTTAAATATTCTGTATTTTAAAAGGCGTCGAGTAGATTTTTCCCCTGGCGATCTCTTGTGCATTTGTGGTGGGTGCTGATGGGAAAGTATGACAGCATGAACAAAACTATTTTCTATGAAATGAGGAAGGACGGCTCATGTGAATTAGTTTTCAAAAAGAATAAAACCAAACATATTACAGTTATTAGTATTTTCTGATATTCAAAAATGCTACTGTTATTCTCAAATATTTACAATGATTAGTTTATTGGCCTTACTTTAAGGAAGAGAATTGTCAAAACAAAGTTCAGGCCATGTCAATATTTGATTATGGCTGGACTGTTGGGCTCTTTACAAATCAATGGGTACTTCTCAAATAAATGGGTACTTCCGAAGTGTGTTAAAGATAGTTTGTTCTCTAAAGGTTCTCAAACCTTTTATCGTCACCTCTCCAGTACCACTGCAGATAAATTCTAAATTGTATCTGCAGTAAGATTTACCGCCCAGATGTAAATGATTTAAAGAACTTGCCAAGCACTCACACTGCTGCTTTGTCCCAGGTTCTGTGCTCAGCAGCTAAAGGTAGGAGAGGAGTCAGAGTCCTCCCTTCCCTGGAGAAGCTTAGGTTTCTATGAGAGGGGTATCCTGTAAGCAGTTGATGCGTGTGACAAGTGGCCACTCGGATGTGGGAGTGTGCAGGAGAGAAGTTGGGTGGTGTGGCTGCTGGTGACGGTAGCCTGGAGGTAGGTGGGGAGGAGTTAAGCTTGCTGGACCAGGAAGAAGAAGAGGCCTTGTAAGCAGAGCACACAGCCTGCGTGAAGCAGGATGGAGGTGAGTGTCAGATGACCAAGAGAACAGAATTAACATTTAGAAATGAGTGGAAACTATTCTCTGAGGTTCTCACTTGAGTAGTGTAATGATAGTCTTCCTTAAACATGAAGTGAGAGTTGACTTCTGAAAGTTGTTTTATCTAGTTTTGGGGAAAGTGAGGCTCAGAGAGACCTGTGGCCCCAGCTTGATAGCAAATGGGAAGCCCTGGCACACACACACCTCTGATCAAACATGCTTGTTTGTCTCTCTGTCTCCTGAGCTAATACTTATGATGGCCTTCCATTTACTGCAACAAATGGTCGTGAATTTTTATTCTAAACTTTTTACACTATTATAAAGGGGATTTATAATAGGGGTTTGCCAGGTTTGATTATAGGTTCTTATCAAAGGCAGCATTTTATAAGCCATTCCTTAAATCTTTGGAAGTTAGACTGTCTACTGGGTTTACAGAGAGCTGCACATGACATCACACTCAAGCAGTTCATGGACTGTAAGAAAAATCTTAATGCTTAATTGTTTGACATTTTAACCAAGAGAAAAAACAGACACTTTTATAGGTTTAGGAACGTACTATGACATTTGCTTCTCTTTCCCTCTACGTCAGGAATTTCCAGGGTGCCTTGCTAAAGGATACAGGTCATGCCCCACGGTGTTTCTCTCTGACGATGCCATCAGACAGCCGGATTTTAAAACCACCATCCAATCGTGAGTCCCACTAGGTTGCTGCAGGCTGAGTGACAGACCCCCTTCTACTGAAAGCACCCTACTTTTCCGTAGTTTCAGCCACTTCGTTGTCCTTCTCAGTGACCAGGTTAAGAAGCTGGTGTCAATTATCTATTGATTTCAAGGACCTAAACATGAATTTCAATTCCCATGTTACCATTAGAGTGAGTGGAAGAAGGGAAAGCCAGTTAGCAAATAAGAACCCGCCCCCGCCCCCAAGTCTTCTTCTTTTCTGTTTTTAAGACATTGTTCACCATAAGGAAAAGGAGATGTGCTTTTTATTGGGTGTTTCTATTAAAACATTTCTTTATGGGACATGGGCCTAAAACAGTGCACAGCACTTTGGAAGCTACTCTTGCAAGAAGAAGCAGCTTGTCCCCTACTGGCACCAGAGTGTATCTGCATTAAAAGTTAATTAGATTTTTAAAAAAATATATTATTTATTGATTTTCTACAGAGAGGAAGGGAGAGGGATAGAGTTAGAAACATCGATGAGAGAGAAACATTGATCAGCTGCCTCCTGCACACCCCCTACCAGGGATGTGCCCGCAACCAAGGTACATGCCCTTGACCAGAATCGAACCTGGGTCCCTTCAGTCCACAGGCCAACGCTCTATCCACTGATCCAAACCGGTTAGGGCAAAAGTTAATTGGATTTTGTCAGATTTTTCTCATCGTACATTTTTCCCAGCGCTATTTCTGTATGAAAATTTACTTTTCCTTCCTACCCCCTAAAACACATCAGTCTTAAAGAACAACTTTTTAAGCTAATTCCTTTGTGAGTAAAATTTGTTCAACTGAAGTTTTAATTTCATAGGTATATTAAATTTAATTAAATATGTATAGCTTTAGGCAGGTTTATACTTAAGCAGCCATGAACAGTGTTATGATGATAAAAAGTATTTATTAATTTCCCCATCGTCTACCCTTGGAGGTGAACTTTAAAAACACCCTAAGATGACACTTCTAAGCTTATTTAAGAGAGAAAATACATATACTGTCCAGCTTCCGGGTTCTCATGGGGGTTGTCCAAAGTACATTATCAGTGCCTCTGGAATCTGAGTGCTGATTTTCCAGAACACAATTTGGGGAATGCTCATTGACAGTATTAATATATTCACCTTTAATTGTATTTTTCAGCCTTAAAGACATAATTAGCTTTAAAACATAATTTTTATAATGTACCAACTTTTTGTTAATTAAATTATTAGTAACGTCTACTTTAGTTAAAAATAGCAAGATCACAATTATAGTAATGTATCTTTTTTTCTCACACTTATAACAGTAGTTGAGATCAAATTGTGTTTCAGCAAAAACTGAGCCCCATCTCTCTAAACTCCTGAGCTTTGGGACCTATTGAGTAATCACTGAATGTTTTTATTCAGCCAAGACACTAAATCCTGGAGTAAAGAATAACAACACTCAACTTTGCATACATTCTGTAGCTTCTTTTGAATTCAAAAGACTCTGATGTTACAGAATAATTCAAAAGTAGTTGTAAAGGTTAGCCTTGCCCAGACAAGTAGGTTTCATGCTTCTTTCTCCAAATTAGTCTAATTCAGGAAGTGCAGTAAATTTTCATTTGCTGTCCTTCACTTTTGAAAATGGTCATTCAGCAGATTCACTATTGGTGAAACAAGGGTTTATTGAGGAAATTAATAGAGCTAACTGAGTTTTGAGAATGATTTTGAAAAATGTTCATCATGGTACATTGTTCCCAATGGCGTGCAGTCTTTATTAGAATCACTTACAAAACTTTTCTAAAAATGTATGTCTCTAAATGCATGCATTTCATGCCCCGCCCAACACAGTCTCAATGTCAAGCAGAGGAAAACTGTGAGGCATGATTACAAGGGCAAAAGCATCCAGGGAGGTTCTGCTCTCATTGCAGCTCCTGGGAGCTTTATAAACAACCCCATGTCTTCCCAAAGCCAGTGAAGGCTGCAAGTCTCTGGGTGGAGATGGGCAGTGTCTCCAGCTCCTCAGGGGATCCCAGGGAACAGCCAAGCTCGGGAGCCACTGCCTGGTTAGAGCGGAGGGGAGAGAGGGGCTCCTCGCTGTTGGCAGGACCTTGAGCAAGTCAGTTTCAGCCTTGGATTTCTTACCTGTAAAATAGGTTGTTGAATTAAATGTCAAGGTTCAGTGGTCCTTTTCCGCTTCTGTGCTTCGAATTCTGTGACTTTGACATCAACTTGAAGAGGAAGCTGTTCAAAGCCCAATAGAAGTATCCCTCTTGGATGCTCACGGTGTTACAGGCCTTTTTACAGCGACTCATATTCCACAGCCCCAGTTATGACATTCAGATTTACCTTCTCTCAGTGAATTTGAGCTTCTTTAGACACGGAGATCAAAGGAAAAAAGCTTATCCCTTAACTCCGAGGACCCCGTTGTTGCCTATGACACCACTTCTGTGAATAACTTAAAAATCCAGTCACTTACACAGATCTGAGGACTTACATCTGATCATGAAAATTTCATGTAATCTCATTAGGAAATAAGTGTTATTAATATTACACTGTGAAGCATGATGCTGCGTTGTTAGCATTGCTTGTGTCAGGATAGCGAGACCTACTGATGTCGTGGGCTCTTACACTTGCCACTCAGTTTCCTAATAATTGTTTAAAAGTGATGTTAAACAACTTTTTGGTGCAGAGCATTTTATTTACTTGTAAGAAAATAATGGAAAATGGGTGTGTAGGTGGGTAGTGAAATAAATCAACTGAAATGCAGGGCCTAACAACTTTTTTAAAAGTACAATGACTACTGTATGGCTTAATCAAGCACGTGCACAAATACATATAACATGTACAGGATGAAATGTACCATGGGTACAAGGGCAAATGATGGGGGAGTGTGTATTAACATGTACAAGGTGGGGCCAAAGTAAGTGTACAGCCGTGAGTATGTGAAAGAGCAAAATAACTAAAACAAGGGGCAAAGTCCCATTATAGGATACTGATGGGAATGAGGATTCCAAGACCACCGGGCAGCTGGGATGGTCTTCCCGCTCCCCCCAACCCATTAACAATTGTTCTCAAACCTAACATAATAAAACCAATTGTTACAATTCCTTTTTCTTCCACAGTGTGACTTTGGCTATATATCACATCATAAACTACAGGTGAGTTTTAAAACCTGTATTGTTATTCTAGCTAATAAATGTATAACATATCAAATTGAGTGTTAGGTAGTAGACATTTTTGAAGCAAGCTGTAGAGTGCTTTTTATTATATTACTAGAGGCCCAGTGCACAAATTTGTGCACAGGTGGGGTCCAGCAGGCTGGCCCTGATCAGGGCCAATCAGGCTGGGCCGGCTGGGGGCCGGGACCCTGGGCATTTGGTGGGCCAGCCCTGCCCCCTGATGGAACTTAGGTCGAACTCCCGGTCCAGGGGCAATGTGCATATTACCCTTTTATTATAAGGGATTGAAGTGAATTAACTGTTTTTGTCTTAAGACCCATAACACTTGCGTTATTGAGGAACCCAAAGAGGATTTGTTTATGTGAGGTATCTTGATATTTACTGTATTAGAAATTAAAATGGAGCTTTAAAAAATAAATCCACTGTATTTTTAAACAGTTTTTATAGCATTACTGAAATTCTGAGCTAGATAATCCTTTGTTGTGGCGAATTGTCTTGCCCACTACAGGATATAATATGCAAGACAATATGAAAAATAATTATTTTCCACACCAAAATGTGAGTGGACATGTGTCATTAATTTACATTTTTGCAAATTTTATTAACCTCTGGCTTAATAGAAGACACTTGATTCTCATGTATATTCTGTCTTCAATCATTTGCCATTACTTCAATCATTTTAATCCTTTGCTTTGAAGGAGTATTGGGAAGACCCAGCCTCATGTAGCTATCTGCCTAGAAAAAGCTGTATTTACAAAGCCTCAGATAATTGTGATTATCCTTTGACACTGGACCAAAAGTCCACAACTGTTGGCATTTTAAAATTAGTTACAATGGAAATTTAAATCATAGCCATGAACTTGCAGGAGGTACTCTGTTAAGTTCATACGGATTGATCCATCTTGTAAACCAAATGCATCTTTCGCTGGTTCGTCATGTGATGATAATGTTATGCGTTAGTCATTTGGAGAGTATTGGTGCACTTTCTTACCACAGTGTCCAAAACGCCCTTTTGTGAGTATCACCATCAATCCCGACAGAAAAATCTTTTAAGTATTGGAAAGCTGCCAAGCAGACAAAGCAAGCACACGTTTTTGCCCAGGTTGAATAGCTCAGGTGGTCTGAGCTTTGTCCCAATATGTCAAAATTATGGTTTTGATCCACGGTCAGGGCACATACAAGAAATAACCAATGAATGTGTAAAAGTAAGTGGATCAATAAATCGATGTGTCTCTTTCTCTCTCTCACACCCCGCCCCACCTCTTACTCTGTTTCTCTGAAACAAACACAAAGAACAAAAAAGACAGCCCATGTTTTCCCAGATCCTGATTTTTAGCTTGATAGCTTGATAAATATACAATTTATTTTCCCTGAAGTGACAGGCTCACTTTTTACTTTTGAGAGAATGGCAGTTGTATTCTCAAATAAAGATGTAATTGTAGGGGGAAAGTGGCTTTTTCTGCTCACAGCTAAGGCACAAGTGCTTGTCCTTAACACAACCACATTTCAGTGTGCAGAAGTGCTTGAAGCACACTCTCCCCCTATTGAGAATGTGAAAACAGGATCAACGTTTCATAATACTATTCCTTTTTATCAAGGATGTCCTTAAGTAAGGCAGAATTAGTTTCAACTGCAAGTGACAGTGAAGAATGCAATGACTGCTAGTGTTAGAGAGTGGGAATTTTTGAGCACTACTGAGGCCGTGGATATGCCCCAGATAGAGTTGTCAGTGCTGACACCAGGCCAGGCCTTGAGATACGGTCTCCTGGCCCCTTCCCAGCACGTAGGCCTTCTTTCATAGAACACTGTCAGCTTTCTGAAGAACAGGATGACCCTGTGAGTAACATGGTCGTCAATGGCATGACTCTGACGTTGCTTGGGAAAAACTGTTTTGTCTTGGGTTACTTGCTCTGCAAGAGCAGGATGTGGTTAATGTGCTTAAAAGTGGTCCTGCACAAAGGGTGGCGGCTGCTCTCCGGACTCCCTGAGTGGAGAATGGCAGAGCAGTCACCTGGCTAGCTCGAATAAAGGCTCTTTGCTATTGCATTGGACTCGGCTCCCTGGTGGTCTTTGGGGATCATGAAATCTGGGCATAACACTAGCACAGTGTGGTACCACTGCCTTCCTTCATGCTCACAAGCCAGTGTTGCTCATCTTTGCTTTGATACAACATTGCAAAGTCAGTGTAGACTCCGGCAATGCCTCAATGTTCTTATAACATTAGTGTTGACCGCAGGGGCCTCCTGAAAAGTGGCCTAGGGGAACCTACCCCGGTGGCCTGCAGAGCTCGCTGGTTCCAATGAGCAGAGTGTTTTAGTGCGGGGGCATTTCAGTCAAAAGACTGCTCACTTTTAAATAGAAAGGCACCTTTTTAATTCAAACTTCTAACAGATACAAGAAAAAATACACACTAATAATATGATACAGGAAAATGATAAGTGGAAACACAGGAAAAAACATGAATGTCATATCCGCATGAATTAAAATTCTGAAGACATTGTTGCCCAGCACTACTGCTGTATGAAGTGTCCCTGTGTGTTCCAATGTGAGCTGGAGGGATGGAAATGTATTCGGTTTGCCAGCATTGCCTGTCAGGGAGGGTCAGTGTTTTGCCGGCACCTGTAGCTGCTCACTGCAGAAAACATCGCACAGAATTTGATGTACTGAGTACAAAGAAGTCAGGAAACCCTGTTACAGAGTCCAAGACAAGTTTGTAAAACTGCTTTGTTGAAAGTTAAGCTTCCCCCTGAACCCCCTCTCACTCCTAGATGATGTGTTACTAAGATACTAACATTTCCCGAATTAATTTTTAAATGCATTTTCTTGTTTTATAGAGTTGGAACTAAAATCTCTAAAATTTTCGATGAGAGAAGGCACCCCTTCAGAGTAAGTGTCAGTTTTATTGAGGTTCTATTTGTCTCTCATACTGTGGTGTTTATTTCATACTGATCTCCTTTGAAATGAATTATTAGAAGAAAATTACTTCCTCTGGCTTGAGGTCAAAATCATCTTCTTTTCAGTCTTCTTCCCCACTGCATGTTGTCCCTAATGATTTTACAAAAGGAGTCTTGTGTGAGGGACACGTCAGTGAGAACTGAGCCACAGCTTTGTATAGTCAGAGAGCTAAAGTGAGTAAATGTGCCCCAAGTAAGTAAATATACATTTATTAATGATATGTTTAGGAGCATCAAACAATATAAATGTCTGTAAATAAACCTAAAAGGTATGTTAAGGCTCTTTGAAAAAACTGAGACAACTATTCAAATTTTAAACCGATTAAAATGACAGGAATTTCCAAAGTGCCTCCCATGAGGCTCTGTAGCGACATGTTGCTGGTGCCTCCTGTGGAGCACGGAACAGCCAGAGTCTTGGGGTCACAGGAACGAGAACATGTGTTTTCAGAGCTGGTTGCAGAGAAGAGTGACATGGGGATCAACATGCCTTGTGAGCCTAAACATAGTTTACATTTAGGTAGACTTCTATAGGGAGGGTTGCGGGGGGGGTGGGGGGGTGAGAACATACATAACTGTCTTCAGGTTGTCCCTGTATTTGTGTTCAATAACTGGTGAGTAGAGAATTAGTGTTGTTTAAGATCCATTGTTTACATGTCAAAGACTAAAAGACATGTCACCCAATCAAAATTATTTAGGGCCAGGTGGGCACAGTGGAAGGCTGCTAGCATGCATCTTTTCTTCAGTGGGCACTTATATTCCCTTTTCTCTTTCAGCATGAAGTGATCATACAGGCCAACTTGTTGCATAACCCTGAACTGAACGTTGTCTACAGATTTGTCTGTGCCCTTTTCAGTGCTGAGCCCCTCACTGCTGAGTGTGCGATTGTGACTTTGGTAAGACAGCTCTTCCAGAGGCTGCTTGTCTGTCCTGTGCACAGGCTGTGGTCCTGCTTTGCAAACCAAAGTAGGTTCCTGAAATGACCCTCAGAACGTGATTAAGCGAAACTATTAAAGGAAGTAAACCACACACAGTGGGGCTAAATAATCATCGGGATTGAAAATGTTCCCATTGCTGTTTCCGTCACAAACAATTGCTATTGAAGACATGAGGGGAGATCTCCGTTTCTTTCCCCAACTCGCCATCCAACCCCACCCCCCGACCCACAGGAGACACAGGTGCATGCAGTGCACACGCACATACAAGGTGTGCTGGTCGGGTAGCATGGAGGCAGTAACAAACCAACCGGCCTTGGGACAAGCTGACTCAGTGTAGTACTAAGCTGAGCCCCAGGCTGTATTCCCCGAGCAGTTCTCATGTGTGTCCTGACTGGGATCTAGATCCCTAGGTTCTCTGTTCCTCCAATGATGGGTGCTAATCCATTCCCGCTGTCTTCCGGGCCTGCCTGCGAAGTCGCCCAGGAGAATAGAGCCAGTAGCACCTGGAAAGGCTTTGCTAGTTGCCAGCTAAGGTACAGCTGTGTAAGGACTTTTGCGTCATCCGTTCAGAATTCCTCTGTTAATATTTTGTCATTGGAAATAGGTGCTATTCTAGTGAGAAGTGGTGGGATTTGTTACTCCTCCCCACAGCAGACCTGAAGGGGAAAGTCAGCTGCATGGTGGGAGGAAAAGAATACTTAGGTCAGTGCCTCCCCATTGAGCATCCAGGTACAGCTTTGGAGAGGCAGCTTGTGCTTCTGAATAGAGACCTCAATGGGCACTGGGTGAGACACAGGCCTTTTCATGGAGCTGCCATCCCTCTGGAGAACTGAGCACCCGCAGGGGAAAGGCAGGAGCGGTGCTTCCGTGGGGAGAACTGAGTAACACAGGAGGGAGAGCCTCTGTGTTGGAAGAGAGGGAGTTTTTGTGGACACGTTAAGCTTTGCTCCTGGGAGCCAGCGGAGAAGCAGTGTCTCTTAATTGTTTAAATAGAGGGAATTAGAGCAAGAATCTGAGCTAGAGATGGGGAAGTAAGAATAGGTGTTCACATGCAGAAAAAACATGGGAACAAAAAGTGGCAGGAGAGAGAATGAGGCAAAGAGCAGGCATCCCGTGGATACTGATGGGCTGAGTATGCTCTTGGCAGCATTCAGCAGCTGGACCACACTCTCGAGAAGCTCCCTTGTCTGGGCTTCTCTGGTTGTTCTCTCCTGGTTTTCCCACCCCTCTAGCCACTTCCGGGGACGTGTCCCTTCTGTGCTCATAGTCCTTCCAGGTCTGTGCTGAGGTTAGAAGAGAGAACGGGTAGAACAACATTCATGAAGACAGAGCTTATATTCTAGTGAGGAAGACATACTAGCTTTTTAATGAGTGTTTTTAAAGAGATGAACACGTCAGATGGTGTAAGCACCAAGAAAACAAAGCAGGATGAAGTGGTAAGGTGATCACAGGGATTTATTCTTTTAGGCAGAAAGGTCAGAAGAGCCTCTTTAAAGAGGAAACATTGGAGCCGTGCCCTGGCTGAGCTGAGGAAGATGAGGGGCTCTGGCATTGTAGGCAGGGCGGCCAAGGCACGCTTCTGAGACGGGCACATGCGTTGTGTGTTCAAGGAACAGTGAGGAATGGCCCGTGTGGACAGAGTGCAGAATGAGGAAAGAAGATGAGGTCACAGATGGACAATATCCTATCTTATAGGGCCTGGAGGCTTGCAGGCCACGGGAAGAAGTTACATTATATTTGACGGATGGGAAACCTTTGGCAGACATTGAGTTGCGGGTGAAGTGCTCTTAAGGAAAGAGGCTATTCTGGCTCCTTGGGGAGAAGAGACTGTTGTTGGAAGTCCGAGTGGAGGCAGTAAAGTCAGGAGTCAGTAAGAGTGATGCAGGTGAGAAGTGGCCAATGCACTGGAAAGCGGTCAGATTCCCACAGCTAAGGGGAGGCAAGAATTGCTAACAGATTGGAGCACGCTAGCTCAAGTGGAGCCTTTTGGTCCCAGCAACTAGGCAAGAGGCAGTGCCCTCTATGCTGATAGGGCGGCTTGGGGAGTGGGCAGTGCGGATGAAGAGCTGTGGTTTGTATTGCGTAGGCTCCGATGCCCTTAGCAATAGCAGTTTCAGTGGAGGGATAGCGCCAGGGACAGACTAAAGTGGGTGAAGGAGGCAATGGGAGGTGAGAAGCAGCATCAGGCATTGACCCTGAGCAAGATGAGAGAAGCATTCTAGGGACTTGGTGTGGCAGCAGGGGACCTAGGTAAACACATTCACACTGGGGGCAGCTGGGCAGACAGGGAGGATTCTTCAAAAAGAGGCGAGGGTGGGAACAGTGTTCTGCAGAAGTGGGCTGGGACCGACTTCACTGATAGAAGGTCCGCTTCGGTGAGAAATCTCAGTTCCACTGCCACGGGAGGGCAGGTGGGGTGAATGGGCGAGTAATGGCGCACACTGAGTCTGCCAGTACAGGTGGCGGGAAGTCGGGAGGCTGTCGGTGTTGGACAAGGGCCTCTAATCATTCCCGTCAAGTAGAGTTAATCTGTAAGTAGCTCCTTCTTAGGACAGCTGCGAATGCTGAGTTTTGAGGAATGGGCGCAGCATTTCCCTGAGAACACATCATGTTCAATAAGCATTTGTTTTTGAAAACACAGTTGAGTTTGGCAAATCATCTGAGTTGTCAATCTGATAACCTTCAGACAGTAAACACACTATTTAAAATTGATCTTTTTGTCTCATGCACTCTTCTGAAAGGCATGCTCTGAGGTAACAAGAAATCACAGCTTAGCTCTATGACCTACTGGGCTGCTACCTCGCCCAGTTCTCTGTAGAGGAGACGCTGAGTGCATGTCAAAGGCATCATGAGCCTCCCCGGCTGCCTGACAGGGTTAGAGGAGCCCCAGGGACACAGAGCCTGGCAGCTCTGTCCCCCCCTTGAGACCAACAGCATTGCGTGCGCCTCAGATTATGTGAGACAGAGACGCTGTGCCCACAATGACCATGGAGATGTGAGCATGAGGGGCATGAGGAGGACTGCCTGGGTTTGCCGTGTTCCTCACAGAGGCACTAAGACAGGAACACGGGCAGTTGCACAGACCAGCCTGCAGCTCACCTGTTTGTACTGCCTGTCCTGCTGCCCCACACAGCAGCCCCTGCGAGGCGACGTGGGCTCCAGTTTTTATCTCCTGCTTGTCCCCCAAAAGGGCTAGTTACTGTGAAAAGATAGCAGTGTTTCCACTTTACCAGGGATTTACATATTCCAGTGTTATGTAAGATCACCGTAGAAATATGAGCCAGGTAGAATGCATTGCACCTGGCAGGCACTCAAGTGTTTGTTGAACAACTTGAATCGATACTGAGCCTCTATGTGCTCCCTTTACCAGAGGAAAGGTAATAATAGCCCCATGCATTGCTTCAGGACGTCCTTTGCTAACATGTCCATTCATTCCTCTGGCCAAAAATTGGGCTGAAAGTTCACATGGACAAAGTAGGTAACAGAAATGTCAGGTTTACAACTATGACTTGGCCTCTGGCTTTGGCTGGCCAAGCAGTGTCTAGAACCTAAGGATAGAAGGAATTTCATCCTTGCCAGGTGGCTCAGTGGATGGAGCAGTAGCCCACACACCAAAGGTGCATGGGCTCCATTCCTGGTCAAGGGCCCCCACCTGGGTTTCAGGTTCAATCCCCTCCCGAATCAGGCAAGTGTGGGAAGCAACTTATAGATGTGTGTCTGTCATATAGATGTTTTTCTCTCTGCCTATCTCTCTCTCCCCACCTCCCTTCCTTCCACTCTTTCTAAAAATCAATGAAAAAGTATCCTCCCGTTAAGATTAACAAAGAGAAAAAAAAGGAATTTCAAAAATGGATCAAATATGTCATTTCTAACACTTCTTTTTTATATGTTTTTTAATATTTTAATTTTATTTTATTTTTAAATCCTCACCCGACGATATTTTTACCATTGATTTTTTTTTAGGGAGAGTGCAAAGGACAAGGAGAGATAGAGAGAAATACTGATGTGAGAGAGACACATCCATTGGTTGCCTCCCACATGCCCCTGACCCAGGCCAGGAGTCTGCAACCAAGGTACAGGCCCTTGACCAGAATCGAACCCAGGACCCTTTAATCCACAGGCTGACGCGCTATCCACTGAGTCAAACCAACTAGGGCTTCTAACGCTTCTTCTCAAGCATTTACACTGATGGAACGTGAAAGACCGGTGCTCTACTTTTGCAGATTTTCATGGAAAGGCTTTTGGACTATACAGATATTGACATGTGTCCCACTAATTGGAGAAGAATACTTGTGGGATCCGCTCTTCTTGCCTATGAGTATTGGGACCAACAGGCTCTGTGGGGCATGAACTACTGCCAGCTCATCCATAACATCATTACAGTCGAGGACATGTGAGTTTGTAAGGTTTTGGTAAACCTCCTAACCCTTTTCCTATACCTCATTTGCACCCATAAAGTTTACATGTTAAGAAATATTTTTAAAGGTTACATTGTGCAGAGAACTGAAATAGGCATAAAATTATATACTTCTTTCTATCTACCTTTCGTGTACCAATTCATATTCCTCGTCATTAATTAGTAGGTCTTGATGTATTGTTGTAAAATGTGCCTGGTAATTTGAAATGTGTTTCTCCGGTGTTTTTTACATTTTACAAGCTAACTACAGAACAACAGTACAGTAACTATCTTCGTGGCTTTCTTAAAGCCATCTCCCAGTTCCAGTCTAGTTTTAAGGGACAGACACTGGCTTTGAAATAAATGTTTGGCCACTGTTAGTGTCTTAGGGCCTCTAGACCAGTGGTTCTCAACCTTCCTAATGCCGTGACCCTTTAATACAGTTGCTCATGTTGTGGTGACCCCCAACCATAAAATTATTTTCGTTGCTACTTCATAACTGTAATTGTGCTACTGTTAATGAATCATAATGTAAATATCCGAGTTTCCTGAGCACTGAGCAACCACAGCAGTGCCTTGTGGGGGCCATAGGTTAACCATGCGGGGGCCCGTCTGAGATGGCATGTGCAGGAAAGTGAAACACCAGCGTCACGCAGGGCTTTCGGTCTGGCCACACTGACTGCTGTGGAGGGCTCTGGGGGTGGTCGGCGGGATGAGCCACAGAAGTACCCAGCAGACTCTCAGAGCGCCCACCTGGCTGACAGTGAGAGTGTCTTTGTGGGTGGCATTTAGAATCAGGTGAAGGCACACCTCTCAACTATGCTGAAGAGCACAGGAAGGTCAAGATCCTCATGGGCAGAGGCCAGAGTTTGGTTTTGAAACCTTTGCTCATGAATCTGGATGCCTCTCATGCAGAATCACCCAAGTGCATATTGACAGCTATATGGAGGCTACTGGTGCCTCAGGGAAGGGACGGATGGCCACCAGCTGGCAAAGTGGCTTTTGGTGAAAACAACCCCTTTGATAACAGTGCAAACTGAGGAGTCCCGGTGACCTTGCTGGCAGCCCTCTTGGCAGCCAGTTTGACAGCAAATGATAACTGAAATAAATGGGAGCACCTTAGGAAGTTGCAGAAGCTAAAGTGACTTTGGTCAGCACTGTCGTCAGTCTTCAAAGCGGTCCCTTGAAGGTAGGAAATTTTATATTCGTGCCCCACGATGATGGCCGCTGACCTTTTCTCAACACCTGCAGCTCAGCTGCCTGGGCTCTGGTTAGAGGTACAGCATCAGGGAACTGCAGGGCAATGTGTGGGTTCTCACTCCTGGGAGCTCCGTGGGCAGTGGGGGAGGGACTGGGGCCAGGATGGCTAGTTGTAAACAGTGCTTTTTGTGCATGAACAGAGGCACACGGGAGCTCTGTGTACACTAGGCTGCTTTTGTTTATGACCTTTGCAGGTTGGAAGGCTTTACACCAGTGTTTAGTGTACATTGGTTTCGTCCCCCTGCTGTTGACTACCATTTGGAATGGTCACATTTTGTATCTAAATTAAAAGTTCATGTCTACCAGCTTTTCTTAAAACTTCCCAACATCTATGTGTGTTTTTAGGTTATTAAAAACACAGTATTTCTCTCTGTCTCTCCTTATCCCTTCCACTCTCCCTAAAAAAAAAAAAAAAAAAAAGGAAAAAAAAAAGAAAAAAATATCGTTTGGTGAGGATTTCCCTTCAGAAGCATAAATAAAACGGAGCAGCTGATATTCAGAAAAATTTACTGTAAATAGTAGGCTGTTCAACTCACCATTTAAAAATAAATAAAAAATAGCCCCAGCTGGTTTCGCTCAGTAGATAGAGCATCGGCCTGCGAACTGAAAGATCATAGGTTTGATTCCGGTCAAGGGCACATGCCCGGGTTATGGGTTCGATCCCCAATGGGGAACCTGCAGGAGACAGCCAATCTATGATTCTCATCATGGATGTTTCTATCTCTCTCTCCCTCTTCCTTCCTCTCTGAAATCAATAAAAATATATTTTAAAAATAAAATAAATAAATAACCAGAAGATGCATATTCTGTAGTCATTCTTTTCTTCCATGATTAAACGTCTATTACTAGACCTCTGATAATCCTACGAAGGGGCTGTATTTGTACACAATTAAAAGATAGCACTGGAGAAAATATAGAAGCGATAGTAAAGTTTATTTCTTCCTGTAGGAAGTAAGTCCTGAATAGCTGGTTATCAAAACATAATCTGATTACGTGTCTATATGAATAGGAAAATAATTTTAGAAATAGGTTCTTTTTGGTTTAAAGTTAAACAAATAAGAAAACCTTCTATCAGCTCCTATTCTGACTGCTCTCCAGACAGGAGAACATCCACTTTCATTGAACTGTCCAGTGGGTAACATATTAAAGCCTTAAACTAAGAAAACAGGTTTGTTAGAATTTAAGCCTCTCTCATGATTGTTCTCGTGTTTGTCATTTTTATAGAATTAACTCTATCACAGGAGTGCTGTGCACGTAGAACAATTTACTCTAATTTTATATTTATTTATTCAGCAAGTGACAGGAGTCCATCACATAGCAAACACTGCTCCCAAATTTCCTTTCACACTTTATTGGAGTCACCCCTGTGGGCAGGCTCCCCTTCTGCTCAGGCAGGGGCAGGGGTGCTGAGCAGGCAGGAGGCAGCCCCACGTGGGAGAACATGGTTGGAGTCTGACCATCAGAGGTCAAGTCCTAAAGAGGGCTTAATCCAGCCAGGTCATCTATCTTTCATGTTTCTGTCTCCATAGTTTAAAAAGTGCAGCCTGGACTGTCATAGGGACGATTTCTCATCCCAGTGGGGATGAGGTGAACAGAAACTTCCCTTTTGTTTTCTGCTGTTAGTCCCATGCACTGAGTGGGGGAGGGGTCCCCTTTCCCATAATATGTGGCTGATTTATTTATTTATTTATTTATGTATTTATGTATTTATACTTGAAGAAACCTTATTGCCTCAAGAGTGTTGCCCCCTCAGATAATAGTGGTGGCTTCCGATGGATCCATTGTTGCCCTGGTGATGTGCCCGCTTCCTTTGTTGGTACTTCTATACTTCCACAAGCCCCTTCCTGTGATGGGCCTGGTGAAAATGCCTGCAAGTTTTTTAGGGCTAAGAAGCAGCACACATCATTCCTTTCCTCTGAACACGACAGCAGACCCTGGTCAGTGAGCCAGAAGCATGAATCCACAGCTGCACTCAAGGGACTCTGAGCCCCCCAGTCAGCAGCAGGAGAACAAAAGGGAGCAGTCACCTCTTCACACTTCTCCCAACTCCAAGTGCCGGGATGCAGGAAGGACCTCAAAGAGCTGCACCTTGCTTGATGGTTAGAGTCTTGGTACAGCTGGGTAACCTTGACTTGTTTCTAAACAAATTCAGAGTCATCCTAGTAGCTCAGAATGATACCTTTGAAGATAGCCCAGTTGAGTAAAGTTGTTCTGTGCTGGTTTTGTCTCCTCCTCGCCCCTAGGAATGAGATAGAAAGATATTTTTTACGTTTCATTCGGTTTGATATTAAGATTACTGGCTATAAGTATGCCAGATATTACTTTGACCTTCTAACCTTAGCCGAAGAAAACAACATGGTCGATCTATTTGAACCTTTTTGCAAAGTAGAGCTCTGAACCCAGAGGTAAGGCTGTGGAATCACTAAGTGGGGTTTTCTGTCTGTCACCTAAACCAATATCTGTTGATAAAATCTATGAAACAACAATTCGGAAAATGGAAAGCTTTAAAAAATTAGCACATTAAATAAGAGCTTATTAACTCTTTCACATCATATATCTTTTTTTTTTTTTTTTAATATTGCAACTCCTCCTTTACTATGGTGCCATTCTCAGAATGTCCACAAGAGAGCATTAGTGCAACTTCTTCCTTACTAGGGTGCTGTACTCAGAATTATGGTGCCATTCTCAGAATGTCCACAAGAGGGAACTATTGCGTCTAATCCCTCACTAGGGTGCTGTTGTCAGAATGTCCAAAAGAGTCACCATTGCAACCCCTCTCTGCAGAGCAAGAGCCCTCTAGGTCGCTCAGTAGGGTTTTCTTTAAAAAAAAGAAAAGAAAAGATTCACAACTGAAATGGACACATTTAAAATGGACGCTTTCTGTAGTACCTTCGTGGCACTTTAGAATAAAATGTTATCTACAGTAATTAACGTGCAAGTGAAATAGTTCCTTATGATGCTTCAATCATTAGACCTCCCTACCTTCCAGTAAAGTACAGCACATGCCTATGTCATTAAAATTTGCTTAGAGTATGTAATAACTAATGAAAATTGGATACAATTTGAATAGCTCACAAAACATTGATTTTTGCCCAAGTGTATGTTTAGTATGTTTAAGGAAAATGTACAGGCAACAGATGATATTGTTGTTAGGAGCCTGTCACACCCTTGACACCATTGAGAACCCAGAATTTAAATAATTCTAAATTCCTTTGTTCTGGCAATCGAATTGTAGCCCTTCAGGGACTTCCCTTAGTGAGTTTGCAGAAAGAGGCATCCACAGGACCTGGCAATGTAGACCTCAGCTACCCAAAGGGACAGGAACTGTATGCTATGTAAAGGAGTGTGAACGGGTGGCTATCGATGCTTTTTTTAAAGGTTGGCACCCTTTTTTAAATTGTGCCTTCTTTGTATTTTGTTTCCTTTCCTAGGCTATTTCCAGATGCCATCGAGAAAAAGACCTGTGCAGAGCTGCTATAAAAAGATCTCTTAGTGCTGACAATGTTATTGGCGTGCAACGCACCAAAGCCATGCTCTCTAAAGAAATGAGGGGTTGTAACACCATGAGACCCTCATCTACAAAAACTACAGAAGTACCACCTCTCCTTCTAAAAAGCAGTGGTAACAAGCAGTTAAAGAAACAAAGGAGGGCCCTGACCAATTTGCCTCAGTGGTTAGAGCATCAGCCCACTCACCTCAGGGTCCTGGGTTCGATTCCCAGGCAAGGATGTGTAACTGGGTTGCAGGTTTGATCCCTGGCCCCAGTCCAGGCCCATGTAGGAGGCAACCAGTTGATGTCTCTCTCACATTGATGTTTCTCTCTCTCTGTCCCTCCTCTCCTCCCTGTCTTCTCCTGTCCCTCCCTTTCCCCATCCCTCCCTTCCACTCTTTCTAGAAATTAATGGGAAAAATATCCTAGTGTAAGGATTAGAAAAGGAAAAAAAAGACAGGTATAAACAGTAGGTTTCCCTCAAATCTTAGGGCAATTTAAACTTTGATATTGTGTGCTTCGGCATCCAAGGCACCCCTGCAGAAGTATAAATGCTACAAATTTATAAAACAAAATTTAAAATTTAATTAGAAATCTTAGCCAGAGAGATCCAAGATGGCTGTTAGGAAAATGTAGGTAATCACCGCCTCCCACAACTACATAAAAATTACAGCTAAAATACAGGACAACCATCATTCAGAATCGCCTGAAATTTAGCTGAATGGCAGTCCTACATCTAGAGAAGTAAAGAAGATTGACTCTGGTAGGAGGGGCGAAGGCATGGAACTGGATGGTCTGACACCCATCAGAAAAGCAAAAAGAAAACAGATTCCGAAAATATGAAGATTGTGTAAGGAGCCCCTGGGACAACTTCAAGGGTACCAATATTCACATCATGGGGTGGCTGGAGGAGGAGAGAGAGAGAGCAAGTTATTGAAAATCTGTTTGAAGAAATAATGACAGAAAACTTCCCCTACCTGGCACAGCGAGTCCAAAACAAGTGGAACCCAAAGAGGCCCACAGCAAGACACATCATAATTAAAACGCCAAGGATTGAAGACAAAGAATCTAAAGAGCAGCCAGAGAAAAGCAGTTAGTGACCTACAAGGGAGCACCCATATGACTGGCAGCTGATTTCTCAACAGAAACTTTGCCAGAAGGAGTTGCAAGAAATATTCAAAGTGATGAATAACAAGGACCTACAACTGAGATTATGCTACCCACCAAAGCCCTTTTAGATTTAAAGGTCAGATAAAGAGCTTCACAGACAAAAATAAAGCTAAAGGACTTCATCATCACCAAACCAGTATTACATGAAATGTTGAAGGGTATTCTTTAAGAAGAGGGAGGGGGGGAGGGGGGGAGGAAGAGAGAGAAGGGGAAAAAGAGATAAAAAATATGAGCAATAAAATGGCAATAAATACATATCTACGAACAGTTGAATCTAAAAATCAAAATAAACGGAATATACTGAACAAGATAAACTGATGAATAAAATAGAACCGGAGGAGTGGGTGAAAGTTCTAGTGGGTTGAGGTATGGGCGGGGAGGGGAGAGGGCAGGGGGGGAGCCCTTATGGGAGCTGGAACTGCCAATTAATCCTGATCAAGATGACAACCTCCCAAAAGCACCAAGACTTCGTGGCAGAGCCCATGGGGCAAAGCCAGTGGGGAGCCTGGCGGGCATTGGTGAAGTCCTGGGCAAGAAGCTGGAGGAAAGGGCCTTTGACAAGGCTTCTGTGGTCCTCGGCCAGTTTCTGGTGCTAAAGAAAGATGAAGACCTCTTCCAGGAATGGCTAAAGGACACGTGGCGACAATGCCAAGCAGTCCCGGGACTGCTTTGGGTGCCTTCCAGAGTGGTGTGGCGCCTTCTTGTGATGCTCTCTGAGGAGCCCCCAATCCCTGACACCAGCCTGGAGTCTCCAGGGTTTGCAGCTGAGTGGGGGCTGCTCCCTTGTCCTCTGCAAAGGCAACGATTGCTGTCTGCTCACCACCAATGTCCTCCGGGTCTTTGGGGGAGTTCTCTCCCCTCACCTTTTCACCTTTTTTGGAATTCTCACTCTTGCAGGCATCTCCCTTCTCTTTCCCCTGCCAGTTTCAGGTCAATAACTAGCTTTTCTGAGTGGATTTCTGGCCCCTACCCTCACCCCTGGTCTGTTTAATGACATTTGGCTTCTCTTTTGGCAAAACAGTCACTGTCCATAAGAAGTTTTTTAAATCAATAAAGTCAGTGGCCTTCCAAAAAAAAAAATAGAACCGGAGGCATGAAAACATGGAACAGACTGTAGAATCTGAGAGGGAGAGGGGGGAGTGGGGGTGGGAAGAGATGAACCAAAGATCTTACATGCCTATATGCATTACCCATGGACTCAGACAATAGGATAGTGAAGGCCTGGGGCAGGGTGGGAACCAGGTGGAGGGGGGCAATGGTGGTGGGGAGGGAACGTCTGTAATACTCTCAACAATAATAATTTAAAAAAATAATAAAAGTTTAATTATATTTCTCTTATTTAGTTTTGTAAGTTGTAACTATTAAGTTTTTAATTTTCTGTTTCAGCCCCCTCTTGAAGATGGCAGCAATTGGCTAAAACAAAGAAATTTAAATATTAAACATTATATTTGTTTCAGCTGTCATTGCATGAAACAAAATAGTTTAATATTTAAATATTAAAGATATCAAACATTTTTCATTCAGCCATCTTTGGCCGAAACAAAAACTTGGTTTTAAATATTAAATTTTTGTTTCAGCCACAATTGACGAAGAATATTAAAATTTTAATAGTAAACATTTTTGTTTCTACCAATAATTGCATCTTTAAAAGGGGTCCAAAATGATTAACATTAAAAGCTAAATATATAAAATTTATCAAACTAACTTTAAAAGAAATTTAAAACTTATATCATACACAAAAACAAACTCAAAATGGTTAAAGGACTTAAATGTAAGTCAGGAAACCATAAAAATCCTAAAAGACTCCATAGGTAGCAAAATAGCAGATATATGTCATAGCGATATCTTTATAGACATAGCTCCTGGGGCAATGGAGACTAAGGAGAAAATAAACAAATGTGACTACATCAAAATAAAAAGCTTCTGCACAGCAAAAGAAACCATCAACAAAACAATAAGACCGCCCACTGCATGGGAGAACATATTTGCCAATGATATTTCAAATAAAGGTTTAATCTCCAAAATTTACAGAGAACTCATACAACTTAACAAAAGGGAGATAAATGATCCAATAAAAAAAAATGGGCAAAGGATCTAAATGGACACTTTTCTAAAGAGGACATACAGAAGGCTGAGAGACTTATGAAAACAGGCTCAAAGTCACTGATCATCTGAGAGATGCAAATCAAAACGACAATGAGGTACCATCTCACACCTGTCAGAATGGCTATCATCAACAAATCAAGAAATGACAAGTGCTGGAGAGGATGCAGAGAAAAAGGAACCCTCGTGCACTGCTGGTGGGAATGCAGACTGGCGCAGCCACTGTGGAAGACAGTATGGAGTGTCCTCAAAAAGTTAAAAATGGAACGCCCATGTGACCCAGTGATCCCACTCCTAGGACTATAGCCCAAGAAACCAGAAACACCAATCAGGATATAAGCACCCCTATGTTCACAGCAGCACAATTTACTATAGCTGAGATTTGGAAACAGCCTAAGTGCCAATCAGCAGATGAGTGGATTAATAAACCATGGTACATTGACACAATGGAATACTACGCTGCTGTAGAAAAGAAGGAACTTTTACCATTTGCAACAGCATGGATGGACCTGGAGAGCATTATGCTAAGTGAAATAAGCCAGTCAGAGGAAGACAAATATCACATGATCTCACTCATACGTGGGATATAATTATCAACATAATTTGATGAACAAGAATAGATCCAGAGACAAATGGGAGGGGGGGGGGGGCGCGGTTAGAGAGCAACCAAAGGACTTGAATGCGTGCATATTAGCATAAACAATTAACACAGTCAATGGGGCAGTGGGGGCTTGCCTGGGGTGGCAATGGCTGGGGCGGGGGGGGAGGCCAATTGGGGGAAAATGAGACATATGTAAAACTTTAGACAAAAATAAATAAGTAAATAATAAGAAATTTAAACTTTACAATGATGTTTCATAAATCTGTAGCATTTATACTTCTACAAGTGCCAAAGCTTAAATTGCACTAAGACTTTAAGGGAATACCTTGTCTTTTTATGGAAATGTCCTCTTCTTTTAAAATAGTTCTTTGAAGTGGAGATCTGAGGACCAAACTGGAATTACAGCTGAAATATACAGGAGCGATTTTCAAACATTTTCCTCTCATGGAATACTTAAACTAATTACCAAAATTCTGCACACACACCAAAAAGCATATTTCCTGCCTGTTTGACAAAGCTAATGTATATAATGTTTAGTCACTAATGCCAAACAGGTATTCGTCCGTTGGCTATTGCCTTTTTTTTTTTTTCAATCTGAGGCAGTGCTTCTCAACCTTTCTACTACCGCGACCCTTTAATACAGTTCCTCATGTTATGGTGACCCCCAACCATAAAATTATTTTCGTTGCTACTTCATAACTGTAATTTTGCTACTGTTATGAATCATAATGTAAATATCTGCGTTTTCCGATGGTCTTAGGCAACCCTGCTAGCGGTTCTCAAACTGTTGGTCGTGCCCCACAGTCTGAGAACTGCTGCTGTAGAGCCAGTGCACTCCCACAGGGGGAGCGCACTCCCACAACTGACAATTGTGCACTCGCACAGGGGAGCGCCACTCAGCCAAAAGCCGGGCTCACAGCTGGTGAGTGCAGGGGCGGGAGCCTCTCCCACTTCAGGGGCAGCACTAAGGATGTCTGACTGCTGGCTTAGGCCCGCATCCCCTGAGGGCTCCTGGTCTGCAAGAGGGTGCACAGATCTTATGCACTGGGCCCCTGGTGTGTGTGTGTGTGTGTGTGTGTGTGTGCGTGTGTGTGTATATATATATATATATATATATATATATATATATATATATATATATATACACACACACATATATATATAATTGGAATCCCCAAAGCAGGTTGGAGGAGGAGGAAATGGTGATACAAAATATTTCCCAAATATTAACCAAAATGAAGACACTGGAGCAACACCTATAAAGGGCTGAAAGAAAAATATTGTCAACATAGAAATCTTTTAATGATACAGACTTTTTCTGTCATATAAAACCTGAGAATATTCCTCCCCTGCAACGCTGCACTACAAAATTGTGACAAGTCCCTCCCACAGAAGAATGATGGGACCCAAAGAAATCTGATACTACTAGAGAGAACAAAGGTCTCTAGAAACAATAACTAGATGGGCAAATATAAAATCATTTTCTCATTTTAAAAATGGCACTAAAATAAGAAAAATAATAACATGATGAAAAGTTCTGGAAATGGATAGTGGTGGTGATGGCACGGCCTTGTAAATATACTTAGTGCCACTGAATTGTACACTTAAAAGGATTAAGTGGTAACCTTGTTTTACTTTAATTTTATTGTTGTCACTTTTATAGCTGTCCCCATTCTCCCCTCTTTGCCCACCTCCACCCAGCCCCCAGCCCCAGCCCCCATTCCTTCTGGCCATCTCCACACTGTTGTCTGTGTCAATGGGCTATGCATATATGATCTTTGGTTAATACCTTCCCCTTCTTTCATCCAGTCCCGCCTCCCCCAACCCCGCTGCCAGCTGTAGGTCTGTTCCCTGCACCCATGCCTCTGTTTCTATTTCGTTTATCAGTACATTTTGTTCATTAGATTCCACATATAAGTGAGATCATATGGTATTCGTCTTTCTCTAACTGGCTTATTTCACCTAGCATCCTAATCTCCAGGTCCACCCATGCTGTCACGAAAAGTAAGACATCCTTCTTTTTATGGCCATGTATATCCCATTATGTAAAGGTACCAAAACATTTTTTATCCACTCATCTACTGATGGGCACATGGGCTGTTCCCACATCTTGGTGTAGTAAACATCGCTGCTGTGAACAGAGGGTGCACGTATTCTTCCCAAGTGGTGTTTTAGGATTCTTAGGATATCTTCCCACAAGTGGGATCACTGGGTCAAAAGGTAGTTCCATTTTTAATCTCTCTCTCTCTCTCTCTCTCTCTCTCTCTCTCTCTATATATATATATATATATATATATATATATATATATATGTATATATCTGTGCCTAAGCGACCATTAGGACTGAATGATCAGAACGACCAGTTGCTATGATGCACACTGACCACCAGGGGGCAGATGCTCAATGCAGGAGCTGCCCCTGGTGCTCAGTGAGCTCGCACAGCCAACCTCCTGCAGCTGGTGGAGGCCTTCAGCATCTGTTCCTTCTGCGCCCGGCTGGCGACTGTCACCCCCTCTCCCGACCCAGCCAGGGCCTTCAGTCCCAGGCTGGGAGGGGAAACCAGGGGTGGGTGGCGGTGGACACGGCTCTTTCCCAGGGAGGCTGAGGGCCGGGGCCCTCCTCGGGCCAACCTCCCATGCCCTGTCCCTTCCCCTGGCCAGCAGTCCCCCATCAGCCCGGCTCTGATTGGCCCTGATCACTGTCCAGGCCTAGGGACCCCACCTGTGCACAAGCTCGTGCACCAGGCCTCTAGTTTTTTAAATAAAACTCCTTATGTTGTCCACAGTGACTGCATCAGTCTGCATTTCCTCCAACAGTTCACAAGGGTTCCCTCTTATCCACATCCTCGCCAACACTTGTTTATTGATTTATTGATGATAACCATTCTGGCAGGTGTAATGTGCTACATCCTTGTGGTTTTAATTTGCATCTCTCTGATAACTAGTGACTTGGAGTATTTTGTCATTTATATATTAAACATCTGTATGTCCTTTGTGGAGAAGTGTCTCTTCGGGTCTTTTCCTGTTTTTATTTGAATTGTTTGTCTTCCTGGTGTTAAGTTGCATGAGTTCTTTATATATTTTAGAAATTAACCCTGTATCAGATATATTATTGGCAAATATGTTCTCCCCATACAATGTGTTTCCTTTTCATTTTATTGATGGTTTATTTTGCTGTGCAGATGTCTTTTAGTTTGATGTTTATTTGTTTTATTTGTCTATTTGTTTATTTTTCCCTAAGTTTCCCTGGCTCTAGGAGACATATAGGAAAAATGTTTTATTGCCTATGTAACAGGATTTTTACGGTTTTGTAACATACATTTAAGCCTTTCATCCATTTTGAGTTTATTCTTGTGTAAATTGGAGATCTAGTTTGGTTTTTTTTTTGCCTGTACCTTTGCAATATTCCCAACACTAATTATTGAAGACACTCTTTTTACTCCATTGTATGCTTTTGCCTCCTTTGTCAAATACTAACTGCACATAAAGGAGTGGGCACTCTGTTCTGTTCAATTGATCTGTATGCCTGTTCTTGTGCCAATACTACAGTTGCTTTGTAGTATGGTTTGATACCCCCTATTATGATCCCTCCAACTTTGTTCTTCTTCCTCGAGGTTGATGAGGCTATCTGGGTCCTTTTTGTTCCAAATATAATTCTGGAATATTTGTTCTAGATCTGCAAAATCTGCCATTGATATTTTAATAGGAATGGCGTTGAATGTATAGATTCCTATGGATACTGTGGACATTTTAATGGTGTTAATTCTTCCAACCCATGAACGTGGTACGTGCTTCCACTTATTTGCATCTTCCTCCGTTTCTTTCTGCAGTGCCCTATAGTTTTCCAAGTGCAGGTCTTTTACCCGCTTGGTTAAATGTAATCCCAGGTGCCTTATTTTCTTGTTGCAATAGTAAGTGGGATTGCTTTCCAAGTTTCTCTTTATGACAGTTTATTATTGGTGTATGAAAATGCCACTGATTCTGAAGATTAATTTTGTATCCTGCTACTTTGCAGAATTTGTTAGTTAGATCTAGTAGCTTGGTGGTGGAGTCTTCAGTGTTATCTACGTACAGTAGCATGTCACCTGTGAATAATGGCAGTTTTACTTCCTCTTTTCTAATTTGATGCATTTTATTGCTTCTTCTACCGTGTTTGCTGTGACTAGAACTTGCAGTATTATGTTGAATGAGAGTGCTGAAAGCGCACATTCCTGTCTTGTTCTTGTTCTTAAGGGAAATGCTTGTAGTTTTTACCCATGAGTATGATGTTAGCTGTGTTTGTCACGTATGGCCATATTATATTGAAGTATGTTCCCTCTATTCCCACTTTGCTGAGAGTTTTTATCATAAGTGGGTACTAGGTTTTGTTAAATGCTTTTTCTGCATCTATTCATATTATTATGTGGTTATTATCCTTTGTTTTGTTTATATGGTGTATCACATTTATTAGTTTGTGGATATGGTACCACCCTTGCATCCCCAGAATAAATCCGAGTTGGTCATGGCGTATGATATATTTTTCTTTAACCCTTCCTCAAGTGTATATTTTTTTGTTGGTGAGAGAGAGAGAGAGAGAGAGAGAGAGAGAGAGGGGGGGGGGAGAGAGAGAGAGAGAGAGAGAGAGAGAGAGAGAGAGAGAGAGAGAGAGAAACAGTGATGTGAGACAGAAACAGGGATCAGTTGCCTCTTTTAGGAACCCCAATTATGTACCAAACCCCCCACAACCTGGATATGTGCCCTGACTGGGAATTGAACCAGTGACCCTTCGGTGCACAGGACAACCCTCCAACCAATGAGCCACACTGGCCAGTGATGTATTATCTTTTTAATGTATTGCTGGACTTGATTTGTTAAGATTATATTAGACCTATGTTCTTTCTTTGTAGTGTCTTCATCTGCGTTTGGAATTAGGATAATGCTGGCCTCCTAGAATAGCTTGGGCATTTTCTCTCCTCTTAAATTTTTCAGAATAGTTTCAGGAGGGTTAAGTGTTAGTTCTTCTTTCAATGTTTGGTACAATTCACCTATGGAGCCATCCAGTCCAGGACATTTACATGTTCGGAGTGTTTTTATTACTGCTTCAGTGTCACTGGTTGTAATCTATCTATTCAGATTTTCTGATTCATCCTGATTCAGTTTTGGAAGGTTGTATGTTACTAGGAATTTACCCATTTCTTCCAGATTGGCCAATTTGTGGGCATATAGCTGTTCATAATATTTTCTTTCAATCCTTTGTATTTCTTTGGTGTCGGTTGTTATTTCTCCTATTTCATTACTTTTTTTAAAATTGATTTCAGAAAAGAAGGGAGAAAGAAAGAGAGAGAGATGATGATGAGAGAGAATCATTGATTGGTTGCCACTCTGGGGAATGAGCCTGCAACCGAGCATTTGCCCTGACCAGGAATCAAACCATGACCTCCTGATTCTTAGGTCCACACACGACACTGAGCCATGCTGGCAGGCATCCTCTTCCATTTCTGATTTTGTTTATTTGGGTTCTCTCTCTTTTTTTCTTGATGAGTTTGATTAAAGGTTTATCAATCTTGTTTATTTTTTAAAGAACCAGCTCTTGGTTTAATTGAACTTTCTTGTTACTTTTTTAGACTCTTTTTCATTTATTTCTCCCCTGATCTCTATTCCTTCCATCTACTCACTTTGGGTTTTGCTGTTATTTTATTTCCAGTTTTATTTAAGGGTAACATTAGATTGTTTATTTGAGATGTTTATTGTTTTCTGAGGTAGGCCTGCATTCTCTGTATCCCATAGATTATGGCTTGTTTTTCTGTTTTTTGATTTTTTTAAATAAATCTTTATTGTTCAGGTTATTACAGGTGTTCCTCTTTTTTTTCCCCCCATAGCTCCCCTCCACCTGATTCCCCACCCCACCCTACCCCATGCCCTTACCCCCCGCCACTATCTTCATCTATAGGTGTAAGATTTTTGTCCAATCTCTTCCCCCTGAGAATTGTCAGTCCACTCCCTTTCTATGTCCCTGATTCTATTATATTCACCAGTCCATTCTGTTCTTCAGATTTTTTTATTCACTTGATTTTTAGATTCACTTGTTGGTAGGTATGTATTTGATGTCATTTTGTTGTTCATAATTTTTATCTTTACATTTTTCTTCTTCTTTCTCTTCTTAAAGGATACCCTTCAGCATTTCGTGTAATCCTGGTTTGGTGGTGATGAACTCCTTTAGCTTTTCTTGTCTGTGAAGCTCTTTATCTGACCTTCAACTCTGAATGATAGCTTTGCTGGGTAGAGTAATCTTGGTTGTAGGTTCTTGCTGTTCATCACTTTGAATACTTCTTGCCACTCCCTTCTGGCCTGCATAGTTTCTGCCGAGAAATCAGCTGACAGTCGTATGGGTACTCCCTTGTAACTAACTAACCGTTTTTCTCTTGCTGCTTTCAAGATTCTCTCTTTGTCTTTTGCATTTGGCATTTTAATTATGATGTGCTTGGCTTGGTCCTCTTTGGATTCCTCTTGTATGGGGTTCCTGAACTTGTAAGTCTATTTCTTTCACCAGGTAGGGAAAGTTTTCTGTCATCATTTCTTCTAATAGGTTTTCAGTATTTTGCTCTCTCTCTTCTTCTGGCACCCAAAAAATTTGGATGTTGGTAAGCTTAAAGTTGTCCCAGAGGCTCCTTACACTATCTTCATATTTTTGGATTCTTTTTTCTTATTGTTTTTTGCTTGGGTGTTTTTTGTTTCCTCATATTTCAGATCTTTGGTTTGATTCTTGGCGTACGTTGATCTACAGTTGAGTTTCTTTATTTTAGACAGTGTATGCTTAATTTCTGACTGGTCCTTTTCCATTTTTCTGGCATTCTCATTAAGATCCTTAAAGGTCTCACTAAGTTCCTCAGAGGATTTTAGAAGATTCTTGAGTAACCTTATAAATGTGGTTCTGAACTCTATGTCATCCAGTAGTTTGCTTTCCTCCATTTCTTTCATTCATGACATGTTTCTTTGTCTCCGCATTTTGGCTGCTTCCCTGTGTTGATGGAGTGGCTGTGTGTGGTAGGCGACCTATAGGGGCCAGTAGCTGAGCCTCCCCAATCACCTGAGGTGGACGCTATTGGTACACCACTTTGTGGCCTGAGTGCAAAGTCTTGGTGTAGTTAAGCCTTGATTGCCGTTGGTACACTGGGAGGAATTGACCTCCATGCCAATTGTCTGTGAGGACCCTCTGTGTCTATAATGGAAGAACTGCTGCGCCGGGACACGCTTATGGTGCAGCACTTGTTTCAGTGGGGCTTTGGTGCTCACTGAGTCTGCCTCTTGAATGTGTCACTTATGGATGTGAGGAGTTGAAATCTGGTTTCTCACACTGACCACTAGGTATACTGGCTTCTGGATCTCCAATGGGGTGCAGGTGAGCTACTGTCTGAGGCCACCCAGCAGGAGCTACAGCGAGAACTACAGTTTTCTGCTTTTGCTTGGGGTTTGGAGGTTTTGGAGCTGTCTGACCCGGGCTGCAAATTTGCTAGGTTAAGCTGCGATAGGGCAGGCCATTCATATGCTAAAGCCGCTGCTTGGAGCTTGGGTGGGTTTGTAGGTTGTACGGGGCAGGGTCTCAAGGAGTCACTAGGCTAGGGCGTGGCAAACAGCAATGGCTGCCAGTTAGCTGCCTCTGCATCTCCAACCACATCCCTGCGTCCCGCACCCCAGGACAGTAAATAATTATTCCTGTGTGCAGCTCTGCAAGCAAGCCACCCTCACTTTCCAACCCGATGGCAGACAGTCCAGCTTCTCCCTGTAGGAGTTTGGGTCCCCCGCGTCTCCCCAGAAACTGGATTTCAGAGTAATCGGGGACTTGTCTCTCTTCGGGTTGAAAAAAGGAATGACTGCCACCAGCCGGATAACGCGCCTCCGTACCTCAGCTTTTCAGCGCTTGTGCACGTCTCAATGCTCTTTTCTCTTTCCCTCCAGTTGTAGAACTTCCACTCAGCCAGCTTTCCTGTGGTTCTGGGTGATAGACGTTTTGTCTTTTAGTTGTAGTTTTGAAATGGTTGTGCAAGGCAGCAGTGTAGGTGTTTACCTACGCCGCCATCTTGGATCCTCTGATTCTCCGATTATGGCTTGTTGTGTGTTCATTTTCATTTGTTTCAAGGCAACTTTGGATTTCTCCCTTGATCTCATTGTTAACTCATTCATTGTTTACTAACATGTTATTTAACCTCCATGACTTTGTGTGCTTTTTACATTTTTTCCCTGTGGTCGCTTTCTTGTTTCATACAATTATGGTCAGAGAAGATATCTGATATAATCTTAACCTTCTTAAATTTATTAAGACTTGTTTTGTGGTCTATTCTAGAAAATCTTGCATGTGCACTTGAAAAAAATGTTCTGCTGCTTTGGGGTAAAATGCTCTGAAGCTATCAATTAACTCTATCCGGTCTAATGTGTCATTTAAGGCCATCAATTTGAAGTCACATAGCATGAATCCTCTGGATTCATTCTTTTTTATCAGTATTGCTTTGGCTATTCAGGAACTTTTTGTTCTATTTCTTTTAAAAATGACATTGGGATTTTAATGGGGATTGCATTAAATCTGTATATTGCTATAAGTAATATGGCCATTTTAACTATGTTAATTCTTCAAAATCATGAATATGAATTATCTTCCCATTTTGTTGTGTCTTTTTTAATCTTTTTAAATACTGCTTTGTAATTTTCATTTAATAACTGTCACATCCTTTGTTAAGTTTATTCTTAAGTATTTTATTCTTTTGCTTGCAATTGCGAAAGAATTGTTGTTTTGTGTTTTTATTTTTCATTTCTTTTCCTGAAGTTTCATTGTTAGTATACAGGAAAGCAGATACAGACAACAATATGGCTGTTACCAGAGGGAACAGAGTTGCAGTAGTAAAGGGGGTCAAACATATGTTGGTAAAAGGTGATTTGACTGTAGGTGCTGGGCACACAATGAAATATACAGATCATGTTTCATAGAGATGTACACTTAAAATCTACATAACCCTATTTACCAATATCACCTTAATAAATATAATAAAAAATAAATCCCTAGATAAAGCCTAAGGACATAATCAACCCTGTAAAAATGTGTGAAAGCATATTTCCTACATAGCTTTAAAAATTAAAGCGATCTACACATGCAATAGGAAATAAATGGTATATCCATAAAACAACTTAAATTTTAGGTACAACAAATTTTAATCTTATGGGGAGATAATTATGCCAAATTTTATAAAATAAAGAGTACACTACATAGTATTTCTCTATAAATTTGCCTCCAGAAGAACACAGTGTACAGCTAGAACTGAAAGGGTATGTACTAAAATGTTAATCATCGTTCAGGGTAGTGAGACTATGAACACTTTTTCTTCCTTTTCATATTTCAGAATTTGTCTCAAATAAATAAAGAGGTGTTATTTTGAGGATGAGAAGAAAGGAAAAACTACAGAAACATTTCTGTGGAAAAATGTATTCATATAGCTACTCATAAATCAACACGAAGTGTATGCATTTATGCTCTCAACTAAGTCCATCAGGTAGTTTTAAATATACTCTTATGAGAGTCAGATGATTCAGTTCCCATAATCCTGGCAGGTGATTTATTCCAAAGTATAACAATCAAAAAACTTGAAACTTAACTGCAACTTTTTGGTTTCTATTTGAATCCATTATGAATTAGTGAGTTGTACGAATACGTCTATTTATATCACATTCTAACTCTCTTTTACTGAGCAACCAATTCCTTTCATCTTTACCTTCTTGTGTTTTCTTATTTATTGTCTCTTGATTACTTTATTCTCTATCATCGCAAGTTCTTGGGGTGCTACTTTCCAATTTATTATATCCTGACTGTACCTCACAGTGGATCATTTCCTCATGCAGTCTATAGATTTAATTGTGAGCACATCTTTAGCAAGGTGCATTGGTTTTTTAGATGTTCCGTGTGTCTTGTCTCATAAAAGTGTACCCTAGGGAGATTGTGTACTTGTTCTGTCAGAGCTCTTGGGAATTCCATGCAATTCAGGACCTATTTTTATACTAATATCTGGGCTTCAGAATTTCAAACAATGTGTATGACCAGTATTAGTTCAGATCTTATACCTTTGTGTGGGGTTTTAATTTCTCAGAGGAGTCCCCTTCTCATGCACAAGGCTCCTAAGGCGCAAACTAGTTTGAGACTATGGATGTGGTCTGTCTAGTGCTCTTGTCACAGAGGAGTCAGCTCTCTAGGAAGCTGGTCTTAACCAGCTGTCTTAGTTTAGGCCACTTGCCTGGTGTGGGCCTTCATCAGGCCTCCATCCTGGTATGGATACTAAAATTCCAGTCCATGGTCATTCATACCTCTGTCTGGCATCAGTGCACTCGGAAATTCTTGGCCATGATTTCATAATGGCATAACTTTGTTTTTGAGTTCCATCTTCTGTTACGACCCCTAAATATTTCTTTTCAGAAAACAAACTTACTGCATTCTATACAGAATCCTGATATTTAGAGTGGGAACAGTTCTGCACAACTCTTTAAACATTTGGAGTGGGAAGCGTGGCCTCAGCTGCGTTTTGAATTCAAAAAGTTTCCTAAACAAGACTCGCCCAGACCATATCTTTTGCACCATTGGTGTATTGCCATCTATTTTGAGGAGGTACACAGACATTAGCCATTAACAACTCTTAGAGCATCAATGTTTTCAATTTTTTACCCTTTAAAGTAAATTCAAATCTCTTCCTATTTGATCAATGATTCACACTTTATGAAATTCTTTAGGGTGGAAGTGTTCTAAATATGTCATCTTTCAGGTGTGGAGGCTGGAAAAAAAAAGCTAGGACGTTACTCTGCACTGTAATCATCACCCTCTTAGGTGTCATCTGAAGGCACCCTCCACAGCAAGTTATTATCAAATTAGTCTTTAAGAGTAATTACCGTGCTTTATAACAAGCAGAAAATGACATTTACTTTCTGTATCTTTTTCAAAATTTTCCTTTTCATTAATTCAAAAGTATAGTTTCTTCAAACACATAATTTCTATAGTACCTGAAATGGCTGCCTAGTTACCATAAGAGGAAAATGAATTGGATCTCTTCCTCACGACAAGTCCATTCCTAAGCGTAAACAAACAGCCCAATAAGCAAAACGGAAACCTACCTTATGGGGCATTCCTTACCGTGCCTCTTCTCCATGCCAGTGGCCACTCCTGCTCCTGAGATCTCTGGCATTGGCACCATGTTCTCCATATCGGTAGGAGAAATATGAAGTGTGGAGGGGTTGAATACCAGTAGGCACAACACGGGGGCAATACATTGGTAGGTTCTGATTTTTATCTACATCACTGAGATGCATTTTCTTCAATTATATGACACCTAAACAGAGTAATGGTAGGAATTATCTTTCAAAATCAAAATTTATTACTGACTCTGTATGACATAATCAAGACTTTTGTAAGCTCTTTTTGTCATTTGTCACAGCATTGGCTTTAAGAGAGTTTTCTAAGGAAAGGGTAGAAAGTTATTGCTCATATTACAGCAGAAGCTGCCCAGTACTACAGGCCCTCAGGTGTACGCAGGGCATACATGGAGCATCCAGGCTGGCATTGATCTGAGACCTTTCTTCATGCAAGTTTTCCCTTTTCATCAAGGATCTCAATTCAGTAATTATTTCTAAATAGTCCTTCTCTTTACCCAGTAAGTGAGTCTAATCCTCTTTTTCCATTTCCTTCATGTCTCACCTCCACCACTAATGAAATTCCCACATGTATCACCATCCTTTTGGCATTGTTTCTATAAATGCTGACTCTGACTAATGTGTAGCTGATTAACAGCATGCTTGTGTAAGATTCTTAGGAACTGCCCTGGCTGCTGCTGGTCAGTGGTTAGAGCATTGACCCTTGAGCCAAAGGGTCACAGGTTCATTTCCCAGTCAAGGGCATGTAACAGGGTTGCAGATTTGATCCCTATGTCAATTGGGGTGTGTGCAGGAGGCAATAAATGTGTCCCTCTAATCTTGCTTTTTTTTTTCTTTCTCCCTCTCCTTCCTTCTTTTGTGCTCTTTATAAAAATAAATGGAAAAATATATCCGTGGGTGAGGATGAAAAAAAAAAATCCTAGGAACTAACTTCAGAAGATACAGACTGTGACCTTCAATCATCCCAGTTTTAGGCGTTTTGCTGACCTTCAACTGCAGAACCAGGATGACCAAGACCAGGAGGACCAGGACCAGGAGGACCAAGACCAGGAGGACCAGGACCAGGAGGACCGAGATCAGGAGGACCAAGGCCAGGAGGACCAGGACCAGGAGGACCAAGACCAGGAGGACCGGGACCTGGAGGACCGAGACCAGGAGGACCGAGACCAGGAGGACGCACGCAAGGCCATCACTTGACCAGTTTCAAGATGTATTGGAATGGAATGTGCACGGCTGGATGCAGAGAACTTTTCAGTCCCCTCCCCTTGATATCTTTGTTTGCTTTCCCTCTCCTTCCTCATGCAAAGCCCAGCCTGCACTGAGATGTTGGGATGGACTTTGTGACAAGAGCCTCCCCATCTTCTCGTCAAGCACTTGAATAAACCACCTTTCTTTTTTATCAACATCTGTCTCATGAGTTTGCTTTCATGGTCTCAGGCTCCTGAACTTGGGTTGTGGCTAAAAGTGGTAAATACATGATATGCTGAGCCAGCCAGGATACATGTACCTTGGTAAGTCCCAGTGGGCCCAGCCTGGGTCCCAGAGGGTTGTGGCAGGCTGACTGCATGGCAGGGATGGCAGGAACTTCCTGGCATCTGCCAAGAGCTCTTCATGAAACTCATGGACGTCTTGCTCTCCCTCTCAAGGCATCAGCCACCTGAAACGCTTCACTGGTGAAAGGAAACGCGTGTCTGGGAGTCAGTGGACTCCAAAGCTGGGTAACGTCTGGTGTGCACACCAGCAGCCACTGCCCCGCAGTCTGGGATTCTTTGAACCCTTTTGGATTCCCTGGGAATCAATAGGCACTGCGTGGTGGCAGGCACGGCTCAGGGACTAAGAAAAATCCTAGTTCCCAGGTGTGGGATTTGGTCGGAGCACCCTTTTGGTTTTGATATTTGAATTTTGGTGTATTGTTTGCTTTTCTTCTTGCCTGCCTCTTGTGGGGTGTCTTACTAATTGTGTTCTTGATTTGAAATATTATTACTTGAAGAAACTTGCATAGGAACCATACTGCTATAGAGCTGCTTGCTCCTTCCTGTTTGTCTAGTTGTAATTTTGTGTGTAAACCTTGACTGTTAAACATGGGGGAGTCCACGGAGAGAACTGAGTGGCAGCCTCTTGGGTTTCATTCTGGCCACAAGTGGTCCACCTGTGGTTATGAGCCGATGGCCAAGAAAAATAATGATTTTTTTTTATTCTAATACAGCTTGGCCCGGGTTTATTTTGGGGTTTGAAAATCAATGGCAGAACTCCTATTTGACCCAGCGATCCCACTTCTAGGAATATATCCGAAGAAACTAGAAACACGAATCAGAAAGGATATATGCACCCCTATGTTCATAGCAGCACAATTCACCATAGCTAAGATTTGCAAACAGCCTAAATGCCCATCAGCAGAGGAGTGGATTAAAAAATTGTGGTATATCTACACAATGGAATACTATGCTGCGGTAAAAAAGGAGTTTCTACCATTTGCAAAAACATGGATGGAGATGGAGAATATTATGTTAAGTGAAATAAGCCAGGCAGAGAAAGATAAATATCACATGATCTCACTCGTTTGTGGAATATAATAAACGGCATAGACTGGTGAACAAGAACAGATCCAGAGGCTGAGAAACATCGATCAAAACGTCATACCTCAGGGAAGGTAAGGGAGGGTGGAGTTAAGGTGGAGAGATCAACCAAGGGACTTGTGTGCATGCATATGAACCTAATCAATGGCCACAGACAACAATGGGGTGGGGCATAATGGGGGTGGGGGGTTATGGGGGAATAAGGACACATATGTAAAAAATAAAAATTAAAAAAAAATTTTAAATTATAAAATAAAAATAAAATATTAAATCAATCCACAGTAGTGGTCACCATAACCTTAAGAGAAATTGTTTCATATGACAAAGATTTTTAAATGAAACTGTTAAAAATCAAAGGGGGCGATAGTAGGGTAATATCATGTAAGAAGAAATATCCTATAAGTAAATTACATCTAGAAAATTTTTACTTTAATAGCCTGAAAATTATTTGGAAGGAAACAAAGAGAAGTTTCCTTCAAAAGTCATAAGGATTGTAATTGAAAGTGAATATATTTGGCCTCTTGAATTAAAGTAAGTAATTTGTGTTTTTGCCTCCCTGACAAAGTTTATATAAAGTTACAAAAAGAAATTGACAGCCAGTTTGAAATGGAATTGCCATGGCCTGGAGCAAAGAGTATCCTCACATGATATTATTCTACAATGTCATTATAATTTTAGATATTTTACAATAGCATATTGTACAATTATCACAAACAAACTTACAAACTAATTCTTTGAATGTTTGGCAGCAATTTTAAAAAAGGACTTGAAAGGATTTAATCCCTTTCAGAAGGAATTAAGGCACTGGGAAGGCACTTGAGCATCCTATATGGCCCCTCTTGCCTTTTGTGCCAAGAGGGACCCTCATCTCACAATCCAATTACCCTCAGCTGTTGCCTGAGCTTTCTGTTCATACTGAGCTTGAAGCCTCGTGGTGGCTGGTACCATGGATCTGACTCTCGCCCAATCATTTGAGCTGGACCCTCACTGGAGAAGAAACCCGGGTTCCCCGAGATATGTGACCCACCAGCATGCCAGGGGATCCCAAGGTAGGTGCTGGGCGTGGAGGCCATGGAGGCATAGGCTACCAAGGAGACAGAACTGAACCTCACATCACCCTGCTTGGCCCCGGAGGATGACTGGTTAGCCAGAGACAGGTAATATTCCTCAGGGAAGGAACAACCTAAGACAGGCACAGTCACAGAGGGGCCATCAGGACAGAACTTGGGGGTCAACAGAGGTTGGGCACAGACCCTCACACCCCCAACCCTGAAGGGGCCTGAACCCTCACCCCTTCTGAGGGAGGTCTCCTGCCCCCATGGCTGCTTTGTTTCCCACACCCAGCTCAGATTGGGACACAGGTGATAGACAGAGACTTGGCCGGCAGCAGCTGCCCTATATCTAAATTCAGCCTAGCATCAGGAATGCTCAGGGCCTACTGAAGAATGCAAATAATCCTTTCCACTAATATTTACAGGGTAAACTAAGATTGTTGGTAGACTATTAAATTTGACAGTAAAATAGTAATCAAGTTTTCAGATTAATTTAAATAAGCTAATTGAAATAAGTGAATATTGAAGTAAATTTAATTGTACTGGACAAAAAGCTGTTCCTAAAGTAATAACTAGAAATCAGAAATCAACCACCCTGATCTGTCACATTCTCTGGGCCCTTCTTAACATGGCCCCTGTCTGGTTCGCAGGAAACTAAGATAAAATTCTTCCCCTTCATTAAGTCCTGAAGGCAACTGGTAGTTCTGGCTTGTCTTGTGGTTTCATATGCCTTTATGCCTCAGGAACTCCAGAGTTGGCTAAACTGGAGCAGAAATTGCCACAGTATAAAATCATACTCTTCAGCGCAAGGTTTCCCTTCTTAGGAAACTTTGCAGCACACCTCTCCTGACCTGTGTCAGCAACCACACTTATCTCTGTGCCTCCATTTTCCCACCCCCAAAGCCCAGGCATCTCAAGTGCCCTTTGCACTACTTCATTCCTTGAAGTTCAGACTCACCAGGACTTCCAGATCAACCTGCCTCTCTGGAGCCCCTTTCCTCATGGTTCTCCAAGAGGGAAAGTAGACCAGGATGGAAGGAATGGCTTAGATATGACTGCATTCAGCCCTGGGACTTGGAACCTGAGATGACTAGAAGTCTAGGAAGACTGAATACAGAATAACACTCAGACCTTAGAAATACAGTGTCTACTTTGGGAGTACAGGTGAATAAAACTCAGGGGGAAAATATGAGAAAATGAGTCTTTTTTTTCATATTTCTCTGCACAGAATCCAACAAGACAGATATAGCAGGAGCTCCCCAAAAGAAGCTCAAAGCATCTCAGGCATGGGACTGGCTGTGCTGTCCTGCCCTGCATTTGTAAAAACAGACTCTGTGATTTCTACACCTTTTGCAGATGACCACAGCTGAAGATACCCAAGGGGTAAAAATTAAAGTCCAACTAATGCCAACCATTCCATTTTTTTTGGTGTGAACTTTCTGTTCCTCCGTCTTAAGCTGTCATTCTCTGCGAATATACTTCCTGGAGATTATAATAATGATATAAGAACTACCATTATTGACAGCTTCATATCTGCTCAGCAACGTGATTGACAAGTTCAGAATGCATAGTCTCACTTATACTACCATCCTTGGGGCTTTATTCCCATGTTGCTCCCATAAAGATATGGAGGCTAAGAAATATTAAATAGTAAGGAAGGGAAAATAATTGCTAAGAAACTAAACACCTAGCCAAGCTACCCATCAAAGAAAGAGGTAAAGACATTTTCTGATATACAGTCTCAAAGTTGACCTCCCCTAGGCCTTTATTGAAAACACCAGTAAAGAATATGCATCACAAAGAAGAAAGGTGAACCCAGAAAACCATAGCAATGGTCATGAGAAAAACAAAGTATATGAAAATTAGCATGGTTTTAAAAATAAGACATTAAAAACACATTCTCCCAAAATTCCAGATGGTTACATGAAAGATCAGAGGAGAAAAGATTCTATTAAAAGTTACTAATGTTTAGGGAATATATAAATACCATAGATACTCTTATTGTGTTACACATTACTCTCAGAAACTGATAAACTTGACAGAGAAATGTAGGTAAAGAGAGGACTTAACGGTCAAGACAGCAGAGTAACACCCAAGTAAATACTGTGCTTGCCTCCTCCCATAACAACATCAAAATTACAACTAAATTATGGAACAACCACCCTTAAGCACCTCCTGAAGACTTCCTGGACAGAAGTCCTGTAACTAAGGATTACAGAGGAAGCAACTTGGAGACTGGTCAGAAGGGCAGGAACAGGAAAGAGGCTATTCTCACAACCACATGTGGTGGTGATAAATCTGCTTTGGCGATCTCTCCTGTTGAGTGAGGGGTTCCAGCCCCACAATAGGCTCCCTATCCTGGAACACCATTGCCAGAAAGAGGAGTCCCCACAACATCCTGCTGTGAAAATCAATGGATATTCTGTGTGGATGAGGTGGAGGCTGCTAGAGATGCAGCAAGTAAGGCGGTCCCTAACTCCAGGGCTCCCAAAGTATTGAGGTGTAAAACCACACTGAGCCCCAGTGTGCATCCCCCAGTCCATGCATTTCAAGACTAGAGGGCCATTTGCAAGACTAGAGGGCCATTTGCCTGGCTATGTCCCGGGTCCTTGCCAGCTTGTGGAAGCTAAGTCTTTTTTTCTTTTTAATTCTTTATTGATAAAGTATTACATAATCTCCTTTTTCCCCATTGACCTCTCCCCAGCTGCCCCCAGTCCCCAGCACGTGCCCTCCCCCCATCTATATCCATTGGTTTCTTACCCCACACCGTCCCTCATAGGTTGGACAGTCTGTTTGATGCTTCTATGACTCTGATTCTATTTTGGTTCCTCAGTTTATGTTGTTCATTATATCCCACAAATGAGTGATATCATGTAATATTTATCTTTCTCTGACTGGCTTATTTCACTTAGTATAATGCTCTCCAGATCCATCTATGCTGTTCCAAATGGTAAGAATTGCTTCTTTTTTATAGCAGCATAGTATTCCATTGTGTAGAAGTGCCACAGTTTTCTAATCCGCTCATCTGCTGATGGGCATTTAAGCTGTTTCCAAATCTTAGCTGTTGTAAATTGTGCTGCTATGAACATAGGGGTGTATATATCCTTTCTGATTGTTTTCTGTTTTCTTGGGTTATAGTCCTAGAAGTGGGATTACTGGGTGAAATGGCAGTTCCATTTTTAATTTTTTGAGGAAACTTCATACTGTTCTCCACAGCGGCTGCACCAGTCTGCATTCCCACCAGCAGTGCATGAGGGTTCCTTTTTCTCTGCATCCTCTCCGGCACTTGTCATTTGTTGATTTGCTGATGATAGCCATTCTGACAGGTGTGAGATAGTACCTCATTGTTGTTGATTTGCATCTCTCATTTGATTAGTAACTTTGAGCATGTTTTCATATGTCTCTCGGTCTTCTGTATGTCTTCCTTCGAAAAGTGTCTGTTTAGGCCTTTGCCCATTTTTTGATTGGATTGTTTATCTTCCTTTTGTTAAGTTGTATGAGTTCCCTCTAAATTTTGGAGATTAAACCCTTATCGGAGATAATATTGTCAAATATGTTCTCCCATGCAGTGGGCTTTCTTGTTGTTTTATTGATGGTTTCTTATGCTGTGCAGAAGCTTTTTATTTTGATGTAGTCTCATTTGTTTATTTTATCCTTAGTTTCTATTGCCCTAGGAGCTGTATTGGTAAAGATATTGCTACAATAAATGTCTGCTATGGCTTCCTCTAGTATTTTTATGGTTTCCCATATTACGTTTAAGTCCTTTATTTATTTTGAATTTATTTTTGTGTATGGTGTAAGTTGGTGGTCTAGTTTTGTTTTTTTACATATATCTGTCCAATTTTCCCAACACCATTTATTGAAGAGACTGTCTTGACTCCATTGTATGTTCATGCCTCCTTTGTGAAATATTAATTGAGCATAGTGTTTTGGGACGATTTCTGGGTTCTCTGTTCTGTTCCATTGGTCTACATGTCTGTTCTTATGCCAACACCAGGCAGTTTTCAGAACAGTGGCTTCGTAGTATAGCTTGATATGTGGTATTATGATCCCTCCAACTTTGTTCTTCTTTCTCAAGATTGCTGTGGCTATTCAGGGTCTTTTTTTTTATTCCAGATGAATTTTTGGAGAGTTTGTCCTATGTGTTTGAGGTATGCTGTTGGTATTTTAATGGGGATTGCATTGAATCTATAGATTATTTTGGGTAGTATGGACCTTTTAATGATTTGATTCTAAGGAATCAAATCCATGAACGTGTTATATTCTTCCATTTGTTTATGTCTTCCTCTATCTCTTTTTTCAGTGTCCTGCAGTTTTCTGCATATAGGTCCTTTACCTCCTTCATTAAATTTATTCCTAGGTATCTTAATTTTTTGTTGCAATGGTAAATGGGATTGGTTTTTTTAATTTCTCTTTCTGTGAGTTCATTATTGGTGCATAAAAAAAGCCATAGATTTCTGGGTGTTAATTTTTATCCTGCTACATTGCTGAATTCATTTATTAGTTCTAGTACTTTTTTGATGGAGTCTTTAGGGTTTTCTATGTAGAATATTATGTCATCTGCGAATAATGACAGTTTTACTTCTTCTTTTCCCATTTGGATGCCTTTTATTTCTTCTTGTCTGATTGCTATGGCTAGCATTTCCAGTACTATGTTGAACAGGAATGGTGAAAGTGGGCATCCCTGTCTTGTTCCTGTTCTTAGGGGAAATGGTTTTAGTTTTTGCCCATTGAGTATGATGTTGGCTGTGGGTTTGTTATATATGACTTTTATTATATTGAGGTATGATCCCTCTTTCCCACTTTGCTGAGAGTTTTTACCAGGAAAGGGTGTTAGATTTTGTCAAATGCCTTTTCTGCATCAATTAATATGATTATGTGATTTTTGTCTCTCAATTTGTTTATGTGATGTATCACATTTATTGATTTGCAGAGACTGTACCAGGCTTGCATCCCTGGAATAAATCCCATTTGGTCATGGTGTATGATCTGTCTAATGTAATGTTGGATCCAATTTGCTAGAATTTTGTTGAGGGTTTTAGCATCTATGTTCATTAGGGATATTGGCTTGTAATTCTCTTTCTTTATAGTGTCTTTATCTGGTTTTGGGATTAGGGTAATGCTGGCTTTATAAAGAGCTTGGAAGTGTGCCTTCCTCTTGAATTTTTTGGAATAGTCTGAGAAGGATAGGTTTCAGTTCTTGTTTGAATGTTTGGTAAAACTCTCCTGTGAAGCTGTCTGGTCCTGGGTATTTGTTTGCGGGAAGCTTTTGATGACTGCTTCAATTTCCTCCTTAGTTATTGGCCTGTTGAGTTTTTTTATTCTTCTTGTTTGAGTTTTGTAAGGTGTATTTTTCTTGGAATATGTACATTTCCTCTAGGTCAGTGGTCAGCAGACTCATTTGTCAACAGAGCTAAATATCAACAGTACAACGATGGAAATTTCTTTTGAGAGCCAAAACCGACTTCTGCACATGGGTCATGAAGTTTCAATCACACTGTATGTGCGTGCCCACACGTAGTATTTTGTGGAAGAGCCACACTCAAGGGGCCAAAGAGCCCCATGTGGCTTGCAAGCCTCAGTTTGCCGACCACTGCTCTAGGTTGTTTATTTGCTGGAGTAGAGTTGTTCATAGTATTTTTTGTTTACAATCTTTTATATTTCTAAGGAGTCTGTTGTTATTTCGCCTCTTTCATTTCTAAATTTGTTTAATTGGGTCCTCTCTCTTTGCTTCTTGGTGAGCCTGGCTAGAGGTTTATCAATCTTGTGTACCCTTTCAAAAAACCAGCTCTTGGTTTCATTGATCTCTTGTGGGGTTTTTTGTGTTTTGGGGGGTGGGGGTGGGTGGGTCTCTATTTCATTTATTTCTGCTCTGATCTTTATTATCTCCTTCCATCTTCTCACTCTGGGTTTTTCTTGTTGCTCTCTTTCTCATTGTTTAAGTTGTAGAGTTAGATAATTTATTACCAGTTTCTCTTGTTTTTTTGAGGTAGGTCTGTAATGCTGTGAATTTCCCTCTTAGGACTGCTTTCACAGTGTCCCATAGGTTTTGGATTTTTGTGTTTTCATTGTCATTCATTTCCAGGATGTTTTTAATTTCTTCTTTGATCTCTTTGGTAATCCAGGTAATGTTTAATAGCATGCTATTTGGCCTCCAAGTGTTTGAATTTGGTTGATTGTTTTCATTGCAGTTGATTTCTAATTTTATGCCATTGTGATCTGAGAAGATGCTTTATATTATTTCTATCTTCTTGAATTTGGAGAGACTTTTCTTGTGACCCAATATGCATTCTATCTTTGAAAATGTCCCATGTGCACTTAAGAAGAATGTATGTTCTGTAGCTTTGGAGTGAAATGTTCTGAAGATGTCAATTAAGTCCATTTGATCTAGTGAGTCATTTAGGATTACTGATTTTTAGTCTAGAGAATTTATCCAGTGATGTCAGTAGGGTATTAAAGTCCCCTACCGTGATCATATTGCTGTCAATCTCTCCCTTGATATCATTCAGCAGTTTTTTATGTATTTGGGTGCTCCTGCATTGGGTGCATATATGTTTACCAGAGTTATATCCTCTTGTTGTATCAATCCCTTTAGTATTATGAAGTGGCCTTCCTTATCTCTTGTTATGGCCTTCTCTCTGAGGTCTATTTTGTCAGATATAACTATTGCTACCCCAGCTTTCTTTTCATTTCCATTTGCCTGAACAATATTTATCCATCCCTTCACGTTCAGTCTGTGTGAGTCTGTTGTTCTAAGGTGGGTGTCTTGTAGACAGCAAAAATATGGGTCATATTTTCTTATCCATTCAGCCACTCAATGTCTTTTGATTGGAGCATTTAGGCCATTAACTTTTATAGTTATTATTGATAGGTACTTATTTGTAGCCATTTTTAATATTTGTGCCTGTGTTCCTTCTTCCCTTTCTGTTTCTTCTTTTTACAAAAGTCCCTTTAGCATTTCTTGCAATGCTAGCTTGGTAGTGATAAACTCCCTGAGCCTTTTTTGTCTGTGTAGCTCTGATTTCCCCTTCAATTTTGAATGATAGCCTTGCTGGATAAAGTATTCTTGGATCCAGTCCCTTGCTTTGCATCACTTTGTATACTTCCTTCAATTCCTTTCTGGCCTGATGTGTTTCTGTTGAGAAATCATTTGATTACCTAATGGAAAATCCCTTGTAGGTAACTTTCTGTCTCTGGCAGCCTTTAAGATTCTCTCCTTGTTGTTAACATTTGCCATGGTAATTATGACATGTCCTGCTGTGGGACTTTGGGATTCATCTTGTTTGGGGGGCTCTGTGCTTGTGTGACTTTTTTTTCACAAATCAGGGAAGATTTTTGACATTATTTCTTCAAATAGGTTTTCTAACCCTTGCTCCCCTTCTTGTCGTTCTGGCACCCCTATTATATGTATGTTGCTTCATTTCATGTTATCCCAAAGCTGCCTCAGGCTCTTCTCCTATCTTTTGATTTTTTCCCTCCAAATGCAGTTCATATTAGGTGTGTTTTGCGTCCCTGTCTTCTAATTTGCTAATTTGGTACTCTGCTTCTCCTAGTTTACTGTTGGAAGTTTCCACATTGTTTTTTTTATTATAGCTATATCACTCCTTATTTCCTCCTGATTCTTAGATTTTCTTATCCATCCGGTTTATGAACTGTATGACCCTTATTCTGAATTCCTATCCTGACATAGTGCATGCCTCTATTTCATTTAGTTGCTTTTCTGGAGCTCTTTCCCTTAAGGGTTGTTCTTCTGTCTCCCCATTTTTGCTATCACCAAAGGGTCTAGGTGTTGAGTTGTGCAGGGCCTGTGGCTGCAGTGATGAACTTGGTGGTGGGTTGCATGGTAACAGGTGGTGGCTGCTTCTTGGGGGGTCGCAGGGCAGCTGCTCCTCACATGGTTGCGGGCAGCGGCTGCTCTCGGGTGGTTGTGGGTGGTGGCAGCTGGTGGGTTGGCTGCTCCTTGGGCAGTTGTGGATGGTGGTGAGCCTTTATTTCTTAGTGTGTTTCCTCAACAGTTTTCTAGCCACTGATTCTCAAGCAGCAGGGCAAGGTAAGCAGCTCTTTCCTCCTGTGGTTTGAAAGAGCCATTGATACAGCGGTGTCTGTTGAGACAACTTCATAGAATTTGGAAGCTAAGTCTTTACAGGGCCAATTCTTCCACAGTGAGGCCTCCACCTTGTCCCCAGAAATTCACCTAAGCTACATACTGGGGCCACAGGAGCATCCCTAGATTTTGGAGTTCATATTTCAGGCCATCTTTTGCTCTCTTTTTACCCCAGGCCTCAGAAATCCACTATGACACAGACTACAGATGACTGAACCAGGGGCCAGCTAGGCTGTAAATTCAGGGAACACAGGCCAGGAATTCTCTAAGTACAAGTCAAAATCATAGAATACACGAGGAATAATACCAAGTGTGGGCTGACAGTCAGATAGAGAAAGGACAAGCTCAGTCTCCCTGCCCGGGTCCCTCCTCTCTGTAACTTGGCCTGAGCTCTTCCTACCCACTACTCCCCATGTATCCACAGGACCCCAGGGGCAGATAGCACATTAGCTAGTTCTGCTGCTCAGGTTTCTTTAGAGAAGACATAGCAAGGGCTGGGCTAAACCTTCCTGTGCCCACAGAGGAAGCTCTAATCGACGAAGTTGAGATGGGAGCAAAAATCCTTGTGATATAGCTGGCAGGGGCTGAGGACACAGAAAGACAATCTGCCTCAGATACAGCCCAGACTGACTCAGCACCATCACCCCCATCAGCCTCTGCAGTCTCCTTGGCCAATGACAATCTCAGCTCTGCTTGGTTCCCATGAGTCACAGGGAGCTCACTCCGACATCAACCCCTGCAAGGTTGGGTGAGCTTTTAAGGTCAAGAAAGTTCTCCTGGAAGGTAGCTAATATCCAACTGCATAGGCCAATTCCTGTGGAATTCGTTCTCTCTTTGTGTCTGTGAAAATTGTGTCCTCCCTCCAGCCTCAGTGAGGGCACAAGTGTTTCACACATACAGTGTCTGGCACATAGAAGAGACTTAATGTTGAATGAAGGAAAATATATTTAAAAATCCACAACAAAAAAATTGTTCTTCCTTAACAACTTTCAGACATGTCACTTCCTCCCAAGTGTTACTTCTGCCATTATTTTCTGATAAGCATGAGTTAGTGCCTGCGGGGATCCACAGGATGTGGGATTAAATCCTGGCCTTGTCTTTGCATAAATGTGTGAACTTGAAAGTGTGGCTTTATTGCTGTGTCTCAATTTCTTTGGTAAAATCTGTAAACTAAGGATTGTTTCTGGACATTTAAATGAATACCTACCTTCCTTGAAATGGGTTTGGGCAAATGTTAACTATCATTGCCATCATCTTCATCAAACTAGGATTGTGGTACCCCTCTTTGTGGTTCTCAAATGTGTATGTGACAATTATGCTTTAAGCATTGTTATTGTGGAAGAGGGGGAGGAAAATCAGGAAACTCTTGCCATGAAAAGGGAAACCAGAGGTAGGAAAGCAAACTGGTGAACCCCTGTGTTTCTGAGCTGGGATGGATGAAATGGTTGCTATTTAACTTATGAGGAAGGAGAGGGGTGATGTTTCCTTGAGCCCCATTTCAGACACACAGTCATGGCTCTTTATTGAGAGTAGGACCAGGGCAAGGTGCAGGCAAAAGCTAACATGTAGATAGACAAGGAGAATTTAGTTACAAAAATGATCAACAATGAAGTTGTAACTAAGTCCAGAGAGCAATACATCAATGAGTCAGCTGTCAGATCTGGTGAAACCCAGGAGTTAATGACACTGGCCTGCTTGCACTAGCAAATGCCTACTGCACTTCCCTCAGAAATGGAGAGATCCAGGATGCATGCAGTGAATGGAAACACAAGTCTAGGGAAAGGGATTGTAAATCCCTGACTTCTTTGTGGGTTCCAGCATGGTGGAAGGCTGGGTGTGATTGGTCCCTTGTAACCAGGTAACTGCAGAATGTGTTCTGATTGGCTGGCAGCCGCCAGGAGAACAGACTTCAGTTGAGAAGCAACTGTGGAAGGAGAAGGAGCTTTGGCTGTGCTCTCTTCCCACTGTGGTTGTAGCTCTCAGCGCTTGTCTGATCCCTATCCGTTTTCAACAAGTCGTGTTGGTTGTTGTTCTCACAAAGGAGTCACCCAAAGAGGTGCAGCTTCGGGGGTGTGGCTGGGCCCTGAGCCCCCCTAGGGCCCAGCAGCCCAGAGGCCAAGGAAACCTTGGGTGAGCCCTACCTGCTGTGCAGTGAAGCCCTGGGGCTTCTCTAGCAGGCCTAGCCTTCCTTGGGGGGGAGGGATTGCTGAGGGTTGTGGGGTGGGGGGAGGGAAGTGGGGTGTGATTGAACCAGCAGTAGCAGTGAGGAGTGGAGGTGAGCCATGGGGAACTGGCTGACTTGCTGTCTGAAGGCCAGTCCCAGTCCCAGTGCCAGTTCCAGCCCCAAGCTGGATGGGGGCTCCAGGCATGTTAAGTCAAAGTGTGAGTCTGAGGTTCATGAGGAGGCTGCTAGGGACACAGGGCCAGTGGAAACAGTGCCTGCTACCCCAAAGTCTGAGAAGTTGAATTCCGGAGCTCTCAAGCGCCACCACCTGAAGAACATCAGCGCCCCAGTGACTGCCCAAGGTAAGAAGCAGGAAATGCCATCTGCTCTTTGGGGTACCTCTGGCCTCTGCTGTCCCCAGAGTCCCCTGGGAGGGACTCCCTGCCTTGGGCTCCTTCCAGCTGGAGCCAGCTTTCCTAGGAATGGGCACCTGGGTTCCCCACCCCTGCTTCTTTCCCCCTTGCAGCCGATGTTTTTCCCTCTTTACTACCTGAGCAGCAAGGTAGGATTTTGACACTCCTGCTTGCCTGCTGACTTTCCTCACTGCTTTGTTCAGTTGAGCTTACTTGCTGGAAAAGCCACACGTGGCCAGGTTTTTCAGTTGATTATGACAGAAGTACAAGGAATGAGGGTTCCATTATATTTGAAGTAATGCAGCAAAATAAAGCATGGGGTGTCCTACCCACATGTTCATGGGGTGTGTCTGTATTTTTCTTGTTTTAAGCTAATCGCTTTTTGTTAGGTTTGCTGTGTTTCTCAAGTTTCTTCCGGAGCCATGGGTGACTCACAGTAGAGTGGAGACAATAAAGGAAAAGCTACACCATGGCCCTCTCTGCCCTCATACGGGACTGTTTCTGTGGTGCCCATCCCACACCATAGGAGGCAGTGTGGGAAACGGTACAGCCCAAGATCCTATTCAGAGCTTTTATTCTTCTTCTGGCCTTTGTGAGAGCAAAATGACCTTGTGTGCTGTAGACAAGTGCAATTAAGGCTAGCATGTTCATTTTCCTTTTTATTTTTTAAATATTTTTTTAAATAGTTTATTGATTGTTGGAGAGAGAGGGAGAGGGAGAGAGAGAAACATGGATGTGAGAGTAACATCGACCTGCTGCATCCTGCACACCACCCCTTAGGGACTGAGCCCAAAACACAGGCGTGTGCCCTTGACCAGGAATGCAACTGGCAACCTTTTGGTGCAGGGGACGATGCCCCACAAACTGCAACTCCAAGCAGGGCTACTAAGCTAGCACTCATTTAAAATGTAAATTTAAAATGGTTACTTTCCAGTTGAGTAAAGACACTTTGATTTTTAGTGAGGCATTTTAGTTGATTACCAATGAGTAGTTGCGGTCCTTTCCAGGGAACCTCATGAGCCTGGGTACTAGTGCCTGGCCAGAAACTGGTTCTCAGAGCATCAAGTCTTAGATCCTGTTGGTTCAAATGAGGTGGGTATAACTGTACAGTCAGACGCCTCTACTGGGTAGAGGTTCAGATATGCAACAGCTAAACTCTTTCATTAGCTATGTTTCTCTCTCACCTGGTCTAATTTGCTTTGCCCTTTTCTTCTGTACATGGAGAGTCGTTTATTTGTACCTAATATAGGTGATATGTTAGGTCAAAAAGTAAAACTAAGTTTTAGATTTTACTCAGGGGGCTCATCTTTCCAGCTAATTAAAACTATAAATTTTATTGTAAAGTGTTTAAAATGGAATAAAACTTTGTTCTCATTTGTATGTGATAGTTTCTCAGATAATCAGCCACTGTTATTTTTCTATGGCATTTGTATCAGAATTGACCAGTTAATATGTTTTATTCTTAGAACAAGGCAAGAGGAAGAACAATGATGTAAGTAAACAGTTGAAGAGTTAAGTAAGAAATTAATAGTTTGATATAAAAGTTGTCTGCCGTGATTCATAATAAAAGTAATGGGCCCAATAAAATTAGCACAGACCTCTTTTGTCCGTTTTCTAAATCTCTTCTATTTTCCTAATTACTCTAGATTGAAGGAGAATTTATTCCTCCAAATAGTGGTACTTTTAAAAACTATCCTGCCTGAAATTTCTGATTAATATGGAAAAGGTGGCTTTGCAGTGAAACAATTGAAACAAGCAAAATGATGTTTTATATAATATGTGGGTCTTTCTGATTATAGGCTACTGGCAATTTTAAAATGCTCTGTATTTTAAAAGGCATTCAGTAGATTTTCCCCCTGCCTAACCTTTCGTGTATTTGTAGGGGGTGCTGATGGGAAAGTATGACAGCATGTATAAAACTACTTTATATGAAATGGGGAAGGATGGCTCATGTGAATTAGTTTTCAAAAACAGCAAAACCAAGCATATTAAAATGATTGGTATTCTCTAATATTAAAAGATGCTACTATTTAAATTAATTATAGTGATTAGTTATAAGTATTACTTTAAGAAAGAAAATTATCAAAACATAGTTAAGGCTGTCAGTATTTGATTATGGCTGGATTGTTGGGCTCTTTACAAATCAATGGGTACTTCTCAAATAAATGGGTACTTCCGAAGTGTGTTAAAGATAGTTTGTTCTCTAAAGGTTCTCAAACCTTTTATCGTCACCTCTCCAGTACCACTGCAGATAAATTCTAAACTGTATCTGCAGTAAGATTTACCGCCCAGATGTAAATGATTTAAAGAACCTGCCAAGCACTCACACTGCTGCTTTGTCCCAGGTTCTGTGCTCAGCAGCTAAAGGTAGGTGAGGAGTCAGAGTCCTCCCTTCCCTGGAGAAGCTTAGGTTTCTATGAGAGGGGTATCCTGTAAGCAGTTGATGCGTGTGACAAGTGGCCACTCGGATGTGGGAGTGTGCAGGAGAGAAGTTGGGTGGTGTGGCTGCTGGTGACGGTAGCCTGGAGGTAGGTGGGGAGGAGTTAAGCTTGCTGGACCAGGAAGAAGAAGAGGGCTTGTAAGCAGAGCACACAGCCTGCGTGAGGCAGGATGGAGGTGAGTGTCAGATGACCAAGAGAACAGAATTAACATTTAGAAATGAGTGGAAACTATTCTCTGAGGTTCTCACTTGAGTAGTGTAATGATAGTCTTCCTTAATCATGAAGTGAGAGTTGCCTTCTGAAAGTTGTTTTATCTAGTTTTGGGGAAAGTGAGGCTCAGAGAGACGTGTGGCCCCAGCTTGATAGCAAATGGGCAGCCCGGGCACACACACACCTCTGATCAAACATGCTTGTTTGTCTCTCTGTCTCCTGAGCTAATACTTATGACTGCCTTTCATTTATTGCAATAAAATGATCTTGATTTATTATTATATAATGCATTGCATTTATTTATAGTAAATGAACAATAGAAATATAAAATCTCAGCTGCTTTTCATCGCTTAAGGAAAAAAGAACAACAGCCCTGAAGTCTAATTCTAAACGTTTTACACTATTATAAAGGGGGTTTATAACAGGTGTTTGCCTGGTTTTATTATAGGTACTTATGAAAGCAGCATTTTATAAGCCATTCCTCAAATCTCCCCTGTGGAAGTTAGACTATCTACTGGGTTTACCATAGAGCTGCACATGATATCACACTCAAGCAGTTCATGGACTGTAAGAAAAATCTTAAAGCTTAATTGTTTGACATTTTAACCAAGAGAAAAACACACACTTTTATAGGTTTAGCATACATACTGTGACATTTCCTTGTCTTTCCCTCTTCGGTAGGACTTTCCAGGGCGCCTTACTAAGCGCTGCACGTCTTGCCCCACGGTGTTTCTCTATGATGACACAGTGAGCCAGCCGGATTTTAGCACCGTCATCCAAGCGTGAGTACAACTAGGATGCCACGGGCTGAGTGACAGACCACTTTGGTAGAAGAATCCTATTTATACATAATTACAGTCACTTGATTGTCCTTCTCAGTGGCCAAGTTAAGAAACCAGTGTCAATTATCTATTGATTTCAAGGACCTAAATATGAATTTTCAATTTCCACTATACTCTTAGGATGAATGGAAGAAGGGAAAGCCATTTAGGAAATAAGAACCACCCCCAAAATATTGATATTTCTTGATGCTTTTCTATTTTTAAGACATAGTTGATCATAATGAAAAGAAGAGCTGCTTTTTATTTGATGTTTCTATTAAAAATTATTTCTTGCCATAGGAAGAGAAACTAGAGGCACCATTTTCCTCTTGGCTTAGAAGGATCTATAAATATATAAATGAGTGTGGAAAAACAATAAAAATAAAAAGTATTTATTTATGGGACATAGGCCTAAAACAGTGCATAGCACTTTCGAAGCTACTCTTGAAAGAAGGAATAGTTTGTCACCTACTGGCACCAGAGTGTATCTGCATTACAATTTAATTGTGTTTTATCTGATTTTCCACATTGTACATTTTTCCAGCGCTACTTTTGTAAGAAAATTTACTTTTCCTACCCACCAAAGGGGGATGTATCACACCAGTCTTAGGAACAACTTTTCAAATAACTTTTTTGTGGGTAAAATGTGCTCAACTGAAGTTTTAATAGGTGTATTAAATTTAATTATATTTGTAAAGATATGTGTAGATACATAAATATGTCTTCAAGACATATATACATATGTCAATGCATGTATATATAAATCACAACAGAAAAAAATGAAAGAGGTAATGTTTTGGAAACATAGCCGTAGGCAGGTTTATACTTAAACAGCCATGAACAGTGTTATGATGATGAAAAGTATTTATTAATTTCCCCATAGTCTACCATTGGAGATGAACTTTAAAAACACCCTAAGATGACACTTCTAAGCTTATTTAAGAGAGAAAATACATATACTGTCCAGCTTCCTGGCTCCCATTGGGGTTGTCCAAGGTACATTATCAGTGTCCCTGGAATCTGAATGCTGATTTTCCAGAACACAATTTGGAAAATGCTCCCTGACAGTATTAATATATTCACTTTTAATTGTATTTTTCAGCCTTAAACACATAGTTAGCTTTAAAATGTAATTTTTATAATGTACCAACTTTTTCTAATTAAATTATTAGTAACTTTTTTAGTTGCAACACCAAGTTAACAATTTAATAATACTAGAGGCCCGGTGCACGAAATTCGTGCACGGGGAGGGGAGCGGTGGTGTCCCTCAGCCCACCCTGCACCCTCTCCAATCTGGGACCCCTCGAGGGATGTCCGACTGCCCGTTAGGGTAGGATCGGGCCTAAACGGGCAGTCGGACTTCCCTCTCACAATCCAGGACTGCTGGATCCCAACTGCTCACCTGACTGCCTTCCTGATTGCCCCTAACCACTTCTGCCTGCCAGCCTGATCACCCCCTAACCACTCCCCTGCCAGCCTGATTGCCCCTAACTGCCCTCCCCTGCAGGCCTGGTCACCCCTAACTGCCCTTGCCTGCAGGTCTGGTCACCCCTAACTTCCCTCCTCTGCTGGCCTGGTCACCCCTAACTGTCCTCCCCTGCAGGCTTGATCACCCCCAACTGCCCTCCCTTACAGGCCTGGTCCCTCCCAACTGCCCTCCCCTGCTGGCCATCTTGTGTCCACACAGGGACAGCCATCTTTGACCACATGGGGGCAGCCATCTTGTGTGTTGGAGTGATGGTCAATTTGCATATGTCTCTTGTATTAGATAGGATAACTTTCTTCTCACACATATAACAATAGTTGACATCAAATTGTGTTTCAGCAAAAACTGAGCCCCATCTCTCTCTAAACTCCTGAGCTTTGGGACCTATTGAGTAATCACTGAATGTTTTTATTCAGCCAAGACACTAAATCCTGGAGTAAAGAATAACAACACTCAACTTTGCATATATTCTGTAGCTTCTTTTGAATTCAAAAGACTCTGATGTTACAGAATAATTGAAAAGTAGTTGTAAAGATTAGCCATGCCCAGACAAGTAGGTTTCATGCTTCTTTCTCCAAATTAGTCTAATTCAGGAAGTGCAGTAAATTTTCATTTGCTGTCCTTCACTTTTGAAAATGGTCATTCAGCAGATTCACTATTGGTGAAACAAGGGTTTATTGAGGAAATTAATAGAGCTAACTGAGTTTTGAGAATGATTTTGAAAAATGTTCATCATGGTACATTGTTCCCAATGGCGTGCAGTCTTTATTAGAATCACTTACGAAACTTTTCTAAAAATGTATGTCTCTAAATGCATGCATTTCATCCCCCGCCCAACACAGTCTCAATGTCAAGCAGAGGAAAACTGTGAGGCATGATTACAAGGGCAAAAGCATCCAGGGAGGTTCTGCTCTCATTGCAGCTCCTGGGAGCTTTATAAACAACCCCATGTCTTCCCAAAGCCAGTGAAGGCTGCAAGTCTCTGGGTGGAGACCGGCAGTGTCTCCAGCTCCTCAGGGGATCCCAGGGAACAGCCAAGCTCAGGAGCCACTGCCTCGTTAGGGCGGAGGGGAGAGAGGGGCTCCTCGCTGTTGGCAGGACCTTGAGCAAGTCAGTTTCAGCCTTGGTTTTCTTACCTGTAAAATAGGTTGTTGAATTAAATGTCAAATAAGGTTCAGTGGTCCTTTTCCGCTTCTGTGCTTTGAATTCTGTGACTTTGACATCAACTTGAAGATGAAGCTGTTCAAAGCCCAATAGAAGTATCCATCTTGGATGCTCGCGGTGTTACAGGCCTTTTTACAGTGACTCATATTCCACAGACCCAGTTATGAAATTCAGATTTACCTTCTCTCAGTTAGCTTGAGCTCCTTTTGGACACAGAGGGCAAAAGGAAGAAGCTTATCCCTTAACTATGAGGACCCCTTTGTTGCCTATGACACCACTTCTGTGAATAACTTAAAAATCCAGTCACTTACACAGGATCTGAGGACTTACATCTGTACATAAAAATTTCATGTAATCTAATCCTATCTAATAAAAGAGTAATATGCAAATTGACCATCACTCGAACACACAAGATGGCTGCCCCCATGTTCTCAAAGATGGCTGCCCCCATGTGGGCACATGATGGCCGCCACAAGATGGCCAGCAGGGGAGGGCAGTTGGGAGGGACCAGGCCTGCAAGGGAGGACATTGGGGGTGATCAAGCCTGCAGGGAAGGGCAGTTGGGGCGGGGGGAGACCCAGGCCTGCAAGGAAGGGAAGTTAGGGGTGACCAGGCCTGCAGGGGAGGGCAGTGAGGGGCAACCAGGCTGGCAGGGGAGTGGTTAGGGGGTGATCAGGTTAGCAGGCAGAAGCAGTTGGGGGTAATCAGGAAGACAGGGAGGCAAGCAGGTGGTAGCCAGCAGTTCTGGATTGTGAGAGGGAAGTCCTACCAGGGTCGGGCCTAAGTAGGCAGTCAGACATCCCTCGAGGGTTCCCAGATTGGAGAGGGTGCAGGCTGGGCTGAAGGACACACTCCTTGTGCACGAATTTCATGCACCGGGCATCTAGTTAGCAAATAAGTGTTATTAATGTTACACTGTGAAGCATTATGTTTCGTTAAAAGCATTGCTTGTGTCAGGATTACTTAAACCTACTGTTGTTACAGGCTCTTACATTTGCTATTCAATTTTCTAATAATTATGTAAAAGTGATCTTAAAGCTTTTTTTGGTACAGAGCATTTCATTTACTTTTAGGGAAATGATGGAAAAGGGGTGGGTAGGTGAATAGTGAACTAAGTCTACTGAAATGCAGGGCCTAACAACTTTTTGAAAAAGCACAACTACTGTATGGCTTAAATTTAACCACGTGGACAAATACATATAACATGTACAAGATGAAAGCTCCTATGAGTACAAGGCAAATGATGGGGGAGTGTGTACTAACATGTACAGGGTGGAGCCAAAGTAGGTGTACAGCTGTGAGTATTTAAAATGGTTTGTTCTTGTATTCTTATTTATTAGTTACTATATCATTTTCCATACAAACAACTGTATACCTGCTTTGGCCTCACCCTGTATTATAATAATCAACAGACACATATCTTCTAAAAGCATGTTACTTAGCATTTTGGTTCACCTATTTTTGCTGAAAGCAAAATAACTAAAACAAGGGGCAAAGTGCCCATGTTGGGAATGAGGATTTCAAGGCCACTAGGCAGCTGGGATGGTCTCCCCCCTCCGACCCCTTTAAAAATTGTCCTCAAACATAATATAATAAAAACAGTTTTTACAATTCGTTTTTCTTCCACAGCATGACTATAGCCATATATGACAACATCAAGTACAGGTGAGTTTTAAAACCTGTACTGTTATTCTAGCTAACAAACGTATAATGTATCACGTTGAGTGTTAGATGATAACAGTGGATATTTTGGGGAACAAGCTGTAGGGTGATTTTTATTATATTACTAGAGGCCTGATGCATGAAATCCCTGCATGGGTAGGGTTCCTAGGCCTGGCTGGCAATCAGGGCCAATCTGTAGGGCAACCGGCAGGGCCAGTCACCTCTCGCCTGCCGCTGCCAGTCACCTCCCTCTGTGGGGCAATCATTGGGGCGATCGGGTGTCTCCCACTGGCATCCGCCTTGACTGGCCTGGGTCCTGCAGGTGGGGGCAGCTCCTGCATTGAGTATCTGCCCCCTGGTGGTCAGTGTGCATGATAGCAACTGGTCATTCCACAGTTTGATCGATTTGCATATTAGGCTTTTATTATATCGGATTGAAGGGGGTTATTTGTTTATGTCTTAAGACCCATAACACTTGAGTTATTGAGGGTCCCAAAGAACATTTGTTTATGTGGGTTATATTTACTGTATTTGAAATTAAAATAGAGATTTAAAATATAAGTCTATTTTTAAAAATTTTTTTCTTTATTGATTAAGGTATTACAAATGTGTCCTTACCCCTCCCATTACTCCCCACCCTACCGCCCAACTCTTGCCCTCACACCCCTAGTGTCTGTGTCCAATGGTTATGCTTATTTGCATGCGTACAAGTCCTTTGGTTGATCTCTCCTTTGTGTTTAAACAGTTTTTATAGCATTACTGAAATTCTGAGCTAGATAATCCTTTGTTGTGGTGGATTGTCTTGCCCACTATCCTATCTAATAAAGAGGGAATATGCTAATTGACCATCATGCCCTCACAAGGATGGCAGCACCCACAGCCAATGAGGAGGAAATATGCTAACTGACTGTCACACCCTCAAAGATGGCAGTGCCCACAGCCACAAGATGGCAGCGCTCAGTCCCTCAGTCCGCCAGGGTGCCTGCCTCTGGAGTCCCCCAGTTCCCTTAGCCCCCCAGCTACCCAGGCCCTGCCCAAGGCGCAGGCAAGCCTCAGATGGTGGCTGCCCACCCGCCCAGGGCCGGCCCAAGGTGCAGGTAACCATGGCCAGGCCGAGGCTTGTGCTGCTGGCAGTGGCAGCAGCAGAGGTATGATGGGGGCATTACTTTCCCCTAATCGCTGGGTTGCCTCCTGCCCCTGAGTACTAATGGACTGCGAGAGGGAGCAGGCCAGGCTTAGGGACCTCCCCCCCGCCCCCAATGCATGAATTTTCATGCACCGGGCATCTAGTAGGATATAATGCACAAGACAATATGAAAAATAATTATTTTGCACACCAAAATGTGAGTGGACAGTGTGTCATTAATGTACGTTTTTGTAAATTTCTTTAATGTCTAGCTTAATAGAAGATAACTGATTCTTATGTATATTCTGTCTTCAATCATTTGCAATTACTTGAATCATTTTAATCTTTGTTTTGAAGAAGTATTAGGAAGAACACCCAGCCTCATGTAGCTAGGTGGCTAGAAAAGGTACATTTCCAAAGCCTCAGATAATTGTAGATATTCATTTATATTGGACCAAAATCCACAAGTGCTGGTTTCTTTAATTGGTTACAATGGAAATATAAGTAATATCCATGAACTTGTAATCAGTTCTCTGTTAATACCAATTGATCTATCTTGTACACTGAATGGATCTTCCACTTGTACGTTATGTTATGATAATGTTATGTGTTAGTCATTTGGAGAGTATTGGTCCACTTTCTTACCACAGTGTCCAAAATGCCCTTTTGTGAGTATCACCATCAGTCCCGACAGAAAAATCTTTTAAGTATTGGAAAGCTGCCAAGCAGACAAAGCAAGCACACATTTTTGCCCAGGTTGAATAGCTCAGGTGGTCTGAGCTTTGTCCCAATATGTCAAAATTATGGTTTTGACCCACGGTCAGGGCACATACAAGAAATAACCAATGAATGTGTAAAAGTAAATGGATCAATAAATCGATGTGTCTCTTTCTCTCTCTCACTCCCCGCCCCACCTCTTACTCTGTTTCTCTGAAACAAACACAAAGAACAAAAAAGACAGCCCATGTTTTCCCAGATCCTGATTTTTAGCTTGATAGCTTGATAAATATACAATTTATTTTCCCTGAAGTGACAGGCTCACTTTTTACTTTTGAGAGAATGGCAGTTGTATTCTCAAATAAAGATGTAATTGTAGGGGAAAAGTGGCTTTTTCTGCTCACAGCTAAGGCACAAGCGCTTGTCCTTAACACAACCACATTTCAGTGTGCAGAAGTGCTTGAAGCACACTCTCCCCCTATTGAGAATGTGAAAACAGGATCAATGTTTCATAATACTATTCCTTTTTATCAAGGATGTCCTTAAGTAAGGCAGAATTAGTTTCAACTGCAAGTGACAGTGAAGAATGCAATGACTGCTAGTGTTAGAGAGTGGGAATTTTTGAGCACTACTGAGGCCGTGGACTATGCCTCAGATAGAGCTTTCAGTGCTGACACCAGGCCAGGCCTTGAGATATGGTCTCATGGCCCCTTCCCACCACGTAGGCCTTCTTTCATAGAACACTGTCAGCTTTCTGAAGAACAGGATGACCCTGTGAGTAACATGGTCGTCAATGGCATGACTCTGACGTTGCTTGGGAAAAACTGTTTTGTCTGGGTTACTTGCTCTGCAAGAGCAGGATGTGGTTAATGTGCTTAAAAGTGGTCCTGCACAAAGGGTGGCGGCTGCTCTCCCGACTCCCTGGGTGGAGAATGGCAGAGCAGTCACCTGGCTAGCTCGAATAAAGGCTCTTTGCTATTGCACTGGACTCGGCTCCCTGGTGGTCTTTGGGGATCAGGAAATCTGGACATAACACTAGCACAGTGTGGTACCACTGCCTTCCTTCATGCTCACAAGCCAGTGTTGCTCATCTTTGCTTTGATACAACATTGCAAAGTCAGTATAGACTCCGGCAATGCCTCAATGATCCCATAACATTAGTGTTGACCGCAGGGGCCTCCTGAAAGGTGGCCTAGGGGAACCTACCCTGGTGGCCTGCAGAGCTCGCTGGTTCCAATGAGCAGAGTGTTTTAGTGCGAGGGCATTTCAGTCAAAAGACTGCTCACTTTTAAATAGAAAGGCACCTTTTTAATTCAAACTTCTAACAGATACAAGAAAAAATACACACTAATAATATGATACAGGAAAATGATAAGTGGAAACACAGGAAAAAACATGAATGTCATATCCGCATGAATTAAAATTATAAAGACATTGTTGCCCAGCACTACTGCTGTATGAAGTGTCCCTGTGTGTTCCAATGTGAGCTGGAGGGATGGAAATGTATTCGGTTTGCCAGCATTGCCTGTCAGGGAGGGTCAGTGTTTTGCCGGCACCTCTAGCTGCTCACTGCAGAAAACATCGCACAGAATTTGATGTACTGAGTACAAAGAAGTCAGGAAACCCTGTTACAGAGTCCAAGACAACAGTTTGTAAAACTGCTTTGTTGAAAGTTAAGCTTCCCCCTGAACGCCCTCTCACTCCTAGATGATGTGTTACTAAGATACTAACATTTCCCGAATTAATTTTTAAATGCATTTTCTTGTTTTATAGAGTTGGAAATAGATCCTTCGATATTTTTGATGAGAGAAGGCACCCCTTCAGAGTAAGTGTCAGTTTTATTGAGGTTCTATTTGTCTCTCATAATGTGGTGTTTATTTCATACTGATCTGCTTTGAAATGAATTATTAGAAGAAAATTACTTCCTCTGGCTTGAGGTCAAAATCATCTTCTTTTCAGTCTTCTTCCCCACTGCATGTTGTCCCTAATGATTTTACAAAAGGAGTCTTGTGTGAGGGACACGTCAGTGAGAACTGAGCCACAGCTTTGTATAGTCAGAGAGCTAAAGTGAGTAAATGTGCCCCAAGTAAGTAAATATACATTTATTAATGATATGTTTAGGAGCATCAAACAATATAAATGTTTGTAAATACACCTAAAAGGTATGTTAAGACTCTTTGAAAAAACTGAGACAACTATTTAAATTTTAAACCAATTAAAATGACAGGAATTTCCAAATTGACTCCTCTGAGGCTCTGTAGCGACATGTTGCTGGTGCCTCCTATGGAGCACGGAACAGCCAGAGTCTTGGGGTCACAGGAACGTGAACATGTGTTTTCAGAGCTGGTTGCAGAGAAGAGTGACATGGGGCTCAACATGCCTTGTGAGCCTAAACATAGTTTACATTTAGGTAGAATTTATAGGGAGGGTTGCGGGGGGGGGGGGGTTGAGAACATACATAACTATATTCAGGTTGTCCCTGTATTTGTGTCCAATAACTGGTGAGTAGAGAATCAGTGTTGTTTAAGATCCATTGTTTATATGTCAAAGACTAAAAGACATGTCACCCAATCAAAATTATTTAGGGCCAGGTGGGCACAGTGGAAGGCTGCTAGCATGCGAGTTCTTACATATTTTCTTCAGTGGGCACTTATATTGCCTGTTCTCTTTCAGCACGAAGTGATCATACAGGCCAACTTTTTTCATGACCCTGAACCGAACGTTGTCTACCGATTTGTCTGTGCCCTTTTCAGTGCTGAGCATCTCACTGCTGAGTGTGCGATTGTGACTTTGGTAAGACAGCTCTTCCAGAGGCTGCTTGTCTGTCCTGTGCACAGGCTGTGGTCCTGCTTTGCAAACCAAAGTAGGTTCCTGAAATGACCCTCAGAACTTGATTAAGAGAAGCTATTAAAGGAAGTAAACCACACACAGTGGGGCTAAATAATCATCGGGATTGAAAATGTTCCCATTGCTGTTTCCGTCACAAACAATTGCTATTGAAGACATGAGGGGAGATCTCCGTTTCTTCCCCCAACTCGCCATCCCGTGTCACCCCCTGACCCACAGGAGACACAGGCACATGCAGTGCACACGCACATACAAGGTGTGCTGGTTGGGTAGGATGGAGGCAGTAACAAACCATCCGGCCTTGAGACAAACTTAATCAAGGGGGAGAGCTAAGTAACACATTGGATTGGAGAGAACATCTGGGTTGGAAGAGAGCGAGTTTTTGTGGACACGTTAAGCTTTGCTCCTGGGAGCCAACGGAGAAGCAGTGTCTCTTAATTGTTTAAATAGAGGGAATTAGAGGAAGAATCTGAGCTACAGATGGGGAAGTAAGAGTAGCTGTTCACATGCAGAAAAAGCATGAGAATAAAAAGTGGCAGGAGAGAGAATGAGGCAAAGAGCAGGCATCCCGTGCATACTGATGGGCTGAGCACCCTCTTGGCAGCATTCATCAGCTGGACCACACTCTCGAGAAGCTCCCTTTTCTGGGCTTCTCTGGTTGTTCTCTCCTGGTTTTCCCACCCCTCTAGCCACTTCCGGGGACTTGTCCCTTCTGTGCTCATAGTCCTTCCAGGTCTGCGCTGAGGTTAGAAAAGAGAACGGGTAGAACAACATTCATGAAGACAGAGCTTATATTCTAGTGAGGAAGACATACTAGCTTTTTAATGAGTGTTTTTAAAGAGATGAACACGTCAGATGGTGTAAGCACCAAGAAAACAAAGCAGGATGAAGTGGTAAGGTGATCACAGGGATTTATTCTTTTAGGCAGAAAGGTCAGAAGAGCCTCTTTAAAGAGGAAATATTGGAGCCGTGCCCTGGCTGAGCTGAGGAAGATGAGGGGCTCTGGCATTGTAGGCAGGGCGGCCAAGGCACGCTTCTGAGACGGGCACATGCGTTGTGTGTTCAAGGAAGAGTGAGGAGTGGCCCGTGTGGACAGAGTGCGGAATGAGGAAAGAAGATGAGGTCACAGATGGACAATATCCTATCTTATAGGGCCTGGAGGCTTGCAGGCCACGGGAAGAAGTTACATTATATTTGACGGATGGGAAACCTTTGGCAGACATTGAGTTGCGGGTGAAGTGCTCTTAAGGAAAGAGGCTATTCTGGCTCCTTGGGGAGAAGAGACTGTTGTTGGAAGTCCGAGTGGAGGCAGTAAAGTCAGGAGTCAGTAAGAGTGATGCAGGTGAGAAGTGGCCAATGCACTGGAAAGCGGTCAGATTCCCACAGCTAAGGGGAGGCAAGAATTGCTAACAGATTGGAGCACGCTAGCTCAAGTGGAACCTTTTGGTCCCAGCAACTAGGCAAGTGGCAGTGCCCTCTATGCTGATAGGGCGGCTTGGGGAGTGGGCAGTGCGGATGAAGAGCTGTGGTTTGTATTGCGTAGGCTCCGATGCCCTTAGCAATAGCAGTTTCAGTGGAGGGATAGCGCCAGGGACAGACTAAAGTGGGTGAAGGAGGCAATGGGAGGTGAGAAGCAGCATCAAGCATTGACCCTGAGCAAGATGAGAGAAGCATTCTAGGGACTTGGTGTGGCAGCAGGGGACCTAGGTAAACACATTCACACTGGGGGCATCTGGGCAGACAGGGAGGATTCTTCAAAAAGAGGCGAGGGTGGGAACAGTGTTCTGCAGAAGTGGGCTGGGACCGACTTCACTGATAGAAGGTCCGCTTCGGTGAGAAATCTCAGTTCCACTGCCACGGGAGGGCAGGTGGGGTGAATGGGCGAGTAATGGCACACACTGAGTCTGCCAGTACAGGTGGTGGGAAGTCGGGAGGCTGTCGGTGTTGGGCAAGGGCCTCTAATCATTCCCGTCAAGTAGAGTTAATCTGTAAGTAGCTCCTTCTTAGGGCAGCTGCGAATGCTGAGTTTTGAGGAATGGGCGCAGCATTTCCCTGAGAACACATCATGTTCAATAAGCATTTGTTTTTGAAAACACAGTGGAGTTTGGCAAATCTCTGCTGTCAGAAACCTTCAGACAGTAAACATTTTTTAAAAATTGAACTTTTTTCTTTTTGTCAAATGGCATATACACTCTTCTGAAAGGCATGCTCTGAGGTAACAAGAAATCACAGCTTAGCTCTATGACCTACTGGGCTGCTACCTCGCCCAGTTCTCTGTAGAGGAGACGCTGAGTACATGTCAAAGGCATCATGAGCCTCCCAGGCTGCCTGGCAGGGTTAGAGGAGCCCCAGGGACACAGAGCCTGGCAGCTCTGTCCCCCCCTTGAGACCAACAGCATTGCGTGCGCCTCAGATTATGTGAGACAGAGACGCTGTGCCCACAATGACCATGGAGATGTGAGCATGAGGGGCATGAGGAGGACTGCCTGGGTTTGTCGTGTTCCTCACAGAGGCACTAAGACAGGAACAAGGGCAGTTGCACAGGCCAGCCTGCAGCTCACCTGTTTGTACTGCCTGTCCTGCTGTCCCACACAGCAGCCACTGGGAGGCGACCTGGGCTCCAGTTTTTATCTCCTGCTTGTCCCCCCAAAGGGCTAGTTACTGTGAAAAGATAGCAGTGTTTCTGCTTTACCAGGGATTTACATATTCCACTGTTATGTAAGATCACCGTAGAAATATGAGCCAGGTAGGACGCATTGCACCTGGTAGGCACTCAAGTGTTTGTTGAACAACTTGAATCGATACTGAGCCTCTATGTGCTCCCTTTACCAGAGGAAAGGTAATAATAGCCCCATACATTGCTTCAGGACGTCCTTTGCTAACATGTCCATTCATTCCTCTGGCCAAAAATTGGGCTGAAAGTTCATATGGACAAAGTAGGTAACAGAAATGTCAGGTTTACAACTATGACTTGGCCTCTGGCTTTGGCTGGCCAAGCAGTGTCTGTAGAACCTAAGGATAAAAGGTCTTTAACACTGGCCTATGTGGCTCAGGGGTTAGAGTATCAGCCCTCTCACTAACGGGTCACAGGCTCCATTCCTGGTCAAGGGCACTTACCTGGGTGGCAGGTTCCATTCCCTGTCCCAGACAGGCAAGGGCAGTGGCAACCAATCATTGTGTCTGTCTCATATCAATGTTTTTCTCCCCCTGCCTATCTCTATCTCTGCCACCCACCACCTTCCTTCCACTCTCTCTAAAAATCAAAGGAAAAAATTTCCTCCAGTGAAGAGTAATCAAAAAAAAAAAAAAAAGGAATTTTAAAAATGGATCAAATCTGTCATTTCCCACAGTTGTTATCATGGCACTTACACAATCTACTTTTGCAGATTTACCTGGAAAGGGTTATGCGTTATGCAATTATTGACATGTGTCCCACTAATTGGAAAAGAATACTTTTGGGAGCTGCTATTGTTGCCTATGAGTTATGGGACAAACAGGCTCTGTGGGATGTGCCCTACTGCCAGCTCATCCATAACATCATTACAGTCGAGGACATGTGAGTTTGTAAGGTTTTGGTAAACCTCCTAACCCTTTTCCCATACCTATTTTGCCCCCATAAAGTTTACATGTTAAGAAATATTTTTAAAGTTTATATTGTGCAGAGAACTGAAATAGGCATAAAATTATATACTTCTTTCTATCTACCTTTCGTATACCAATTCATATTCCTGGTCATTATTTAGTAGGTCTTGATGTATTGTTGTAAAATGTGCATGGTATTTTGAAATGTGTTTCTCTGGGGTTTTTTTTACATTTTACAAGCTAACTACAGAACAACAGTACAGTAACTATCTTTGTGGCTTTCTTAAAGCCATCTCCCAGTTCCAGTCTAGTTTTAAGGGACAGACACTGGCTTTGAAATAAATGTTTGATGCTAAATTTTAGGGCCTCTAGACTATTGAGGGGTTACAGCTTAAAGCTGACCCACACATTTCACTGGTCTTTCCCTCCTTTTCATCTGAAGTTCTGTTGTTCAGAAAACCATGGAAGAAAACTGGGCCCATTTAAAGGTTTCAGGCCTCTGTGCTCTCCTGCCCTTTTAAGAGAATTGCATGTGTTTACAAATAGGTCTGATGACTTTGGAAGCTCCTACCTCTCAGGCAGCAGAGAAGCCTCACTGGGCATCACCCAGGGCCCACCCCATGGGAGAGTTTCCCGGGCACTGAGCAACCACAGCAGTGCCTTGTGGGGGCCATAGGTTAACCATGCGGGGGCCCGTCTGAGATGGCATGTGCATGAAAAGTGAAACACTAGCGTCACGGAGGGCTTTCGGTCTGGCCACACTGACTGCTGTGGAGGGCTCTGGGGGTGGTCGGCGGGATGAGCCACAGAGGTATCTCCATCAGACTCTCAGAGCTGGCTGACAGTGAGAGTGTCTTTGTGGGTGGCATTTAGAATCAGGTGAAGGCACACCTCTCGACTATGCTGAAGAGCACAGGAAGGTCAAGATCCTCACGGGCAGAGGCAAGAGTTTGGTTTGGAACCTTTGCTCATAACTCTGGATGCCTCTCATGCAGAATCACCCAAGTGCATATTGACAGCTGTATGGAGGCTACTGGGGCCTCAGGGAAGGGACAGAGATGGCCAGCAGCTGGCAAAGTGGCTTTTTGGTGAAGACGACCCCTTTGATAACAGTGCAAACTGAGGAGTCACGGTGCCCTTGCTGGCAGCCATCTTGGCAGCCAGTTTGACAGCAAATGATAACTGAAATAAATGGGAGCACTTTAGGAAGTTGCAGAAGCTAAAGTGACTTTGGTCAGCACTGTCGTCAGTCTTCAAAGCGGTCCCTTGAAGGTAGGAAATTTTATATTCGTGCCCCACGATGATGGCCGCTGACCTTTTCTCAACACCTGCAGCTCAGCTGCCTGGGCTCTGGTTAGAGGTACAGCATCAGGGAACTGCAGGGCAATGTGTGGGTTCTCACTCCTGGGAGCTCCGTGGGCAGTGGGGGCGGGTCTGGGGCCAGGATGGCTAGTTGTAAACAATGCTTTTTGTGCATGAACAGAGGCACACGGGAGCTCTGTGTACACTAGGCTGCTTTTGTTTATGACCTTTGCAGGTTGGAAGGCTTGACACCAGTGTTGAGTGTACATTGGTTTCGTCCCCCTGCTGTTGACTACCATTTGGAATGCTCACATTTTGCATCTAAATTGAAACTTCATGTCTACCAGCTTTTCTTAAAACTTCCCAACATCTATGTGTGGTTTTAGAATATTATTTCCCTTCAGAAGTATAAATAAAACAGAGCAGCTGATATTCAGAAACTTTGACTGTAAATGGTAGTCTATTCAACTTCAACATTAAAAAAAAAGACAGAAGATGCATATTCTGTAGTCATGCTTTTCTTCCATGATTAAATGTCTATTAATAGACCTCTGTTAATCCTATGAAGGAGCTGTATTTGTATACAATTAAAAGATAGCACTGGCGAAAATATAGAAGGGATAGTAAAGTTTATTTCTTCCTATAAGAAATAAGTCCTATATAGCTGATTATCAAAACATAATCTGATTACGTGTCTATATGAATAGGAAAGTAATTTTGGAAATAGGTTCTTTTGGGTTTAAAGTTCAACAAATAAGAAAACCTTCTATCAGCTCCTATTCTGAACGCTCTCCATACAGGAGAACATCCACTTTCATTGAACTGTCCAGTGGGTAACATATTAAAGCCTTAAACTAAGAAAACAGGTTTTTTAGAATTTAAGCTTCTCTCATGATTGTTCTGGTGTTTGTCATTTTTATAGAATTAACTATCACAGGTGTGCTGTGCAAGTAGAACAATTTACTCTAATTTTATATTTATTTATTCAGCAAGTGACAGGAGTCCGTCACATAGCAAAGCACTGCTCCCAGATTTCCATTTGCACTTTATTGAACTCACCCCTGTGGGCAGGCTCCCCTTCTGCTCAGGCAGGGGCGGGGGTGCTGAGCAGGCAGGAGGCAGCCCCACGTGGGAGAACACGGTTGGAGTCTGACCATCAGAGGTCAAGTCCTAAAGAGGGCTCAATCCAGCCAGGTCATCTATCTTTCATGTTTCTGCTTTTCATAGTTTAAAAAGTACAGCCTGTCCTGTCAGGATTAAGGTGAACAGAAATTTCCATGCACTGGGTAGGGGAGAGATTTCCTTCCCTATAAAATGTGGCTTATTTATTCCTAGAGGCCCAGTGCACAAAATTTGTGCACTCAGAGGGGGGATCCCTCAGCCCGGTTGGCGCCCTCTCGCAGTCCAGGAACCCCACGATCACTCTGCAGAGGGAGGCCCTGCCCACCTGCTGTAGCCCGCAGGTCGGTGGCCTGGGCCTTCCTCTGCAGGGCATTCATGGGGCAATAGTGGTGCCCCCTGACCAATCACATCAGTTGATTTGTATATTACACTTTTATTATTATGGATTTATTTATTTATCTATCTATTTTCAATGAATCCTTGTTGCCTCAAGAGTGTTGCCCCCTCAGATAGTAGTGGTGGCTTCCGATGGATCCATTGTTGCCCTGGTGATGTGCCCGCTTCCTTTGTTGGTACTTCTATACTTCCACAAGCCCCTTCCTGTGATGGGCCTGGTGAAAATGCCTGCAAGTTTTTTAGGGCTAAGAAGCAGCACACATCATTCCTTTCCTCTGAACACGACAGCAGACCCTGGTCAGTGAGCCAGAAGCATGAATCCACAGCTGCTCTCAAGGGACTCTGAGCCCCCCAGTCAGCAGCAGGAGAACAAAAGGGAGCAGTCACCTCTTCACACTTCTCCCAACTCCAAGTGCCGGGATGCAGGAAGGACCTCAAAGAGCTGCACCTTGTTTGATGGTTAGAGTCTTAGTACAGCTGGGTAACCTTGACTTGTTTCAAAACAAAATTTAGAGTCGTCCTAGCAACTCAGAATGATACCTTTGAAGATAGCCCAGTTGACTAAAGTTGTTCTGTGTTGGTTTTTTCTCCTCCACCCCCCCAGGAATGAGATAGAAATGCATTTTTTAAGTTACATTCAGTTTGATACTGCAATTCCTGCCAGTCTCTTTGCCAAATATTATTTTCACCTTCGATACGTGAGCCAGAGAAACAACCTGCTTGTTCTATTGTAACATCTTTGCAAAGAAAGATCACTGAACCCAGAGGTAAGGCTGTGGAATCACTAAGTGGGGTTTTGTGTCCGTCACCTAAGCCAACATCTGTTGATAAATTCTGTGAAGCAAGGATTGGGAAAATGGAAAGCTTTTTAAAATAAACACATTAAAGAAGAGCTTCTGAACCCTTTTGCATCATATTGCTGGTGCTTTATGGTGTATACAGGATCCCTCATTATTAAAAAATTCTAGATCTCTTTTGTGACCGTAATTCAGAATATTTTAAATCACATTTAATCTGTTAATGGTTTTCCATGTAGTCCTCTACCCTTTCTTATAACCATGTATTTATTATAATTGTATAACTAATCATATCTACAAACATAATCCACTTCCCACTCATAAATTAGTTTGCAAATTCATGTCATTCATTTATATATAATATATATATATATATATATATATATATATATATATATATATATATATATATATATCACAGTTCAGTCCCATGAGTTTTTTAGACAGAATATTAGTGACTAACCTGAGGGACCTATATTTAGAATGTATAGTGTTTGTTTCAAATCCAGGCTGTAAGAAAGCACATGGTGTTTTAATGGAAATGGTAAAGTACATGGGATAAAGTAATATTTGTGGCTTATGAATTCTGATGAAAATAAAACAAAATTATTCACAACTGAAATGGACACTTTTAACTTGGACACTGTCTATAGTACCTTGGTGGAACTTTAGAATAAGATGTATTTCTACCACCCTATATAATAAAGAGGCAATATGCAAATTGACCCTCCCACCATCACAATATGGCTGCCTACAACCAGGCCAGCAGGGTGGTTAGTGAGGGATGACCAAATGACTGAGCAGCGGGCTGCGTGGGGCAACCAGGCTAGCGGGGGGGGGACAGTTAGGGCCAACCAGGCTAACAGAGGGGGGCAGTTGGGGACAACCAGGCCAGCAGGAGGGGCAGTAAGAGACAACCAGGTCAGCCGGGGGGAGGGGAAGGCAGTTAGGGGTGACCAGGCCAGCAGGGTGGGTACAGTTGGGGGGGACCATGCTGGCAGGAGCAGTTGGGGAAATTAGGCTGGAAGGGGGGCAGTGAGGGGCAACTAGGCCAGCTGTGGGGGGGGGCAGTTGGGGGCTATCAGGCTGGCGGGGGTGTAGTTAGGGGCAATCAGGCCAGCACACAGGGGCAGTGAGGGGAGATCAGGCCAGCAGGGGTGTGGGCAGTTAGGGGTGACCAGGCAGGCAGGCAGGTGAGCAATTAGGAGCCAGGAGTCCAGGATTGTGAGAGGGATGTCTGACTGCTGGTTTAGGCCCAATCCCCAAGATCGGTCCTAAACCGGCAGTTGGACATCCCCTGAGGGGGACCCCTCCCATGCACAAATTTCATGCGCTGGGCCTCTAGTAATTAATGTGCAACTAGGTCCTTATGATGTTTCAGTCATTAGACCTTTCCTACCTTCCAGTAAAGTTCAGCACTTGCCCACTTCATTACAGTTTGCTTGGAGTAGATAGTAAGTAATGAAGATTGGATAGAATTTGAATAGCTCACAAAACACTGATTTTGCCCAAGTGTATGTTTAGTATGTTTAAGGAACAGATGTGCAGGCAACAGATGATATTGTTCCTTGCCACCATTGAGAACCCAGAATTTAAATAATTCTAAATTCCTTTGCTCTGGCAATCGAATTATAGCCCTTAAGGCACTTCCTTTAGTGAATTTGCAGAAAGAGGCATCCATAGAACCTGGCAGGGAAGACCTCAGCTACCCAAAGGGGCAGGAACTATACGCTACGTAAAGGAGTGTGAATGGGTGGCTATCGATGCTTTTTTTAAAGGTTGGCACCCTTTTTTAAATTGTGCCTTCTTTGTATTTGGTTTCCTTTCCTAGGCTATTTCCAGAGGCGGACAAGAAAAAGACCTGTGCAGAGCTGCTATAGAAAGATCTCTTCGCACTGACAATGTTATTGGCATGCAATGCACCAAAGCCATGCTCTCTAAAGAAATGAGGGGATGTAACACCATGAGACCCTCATCTACAAAAACTACAGAAGTACCACTTCTCCTTCTAAAAAGCAGTGGTAACAAGCAGTTAAAGAAACAAAGGGGGGCCCTGGCTGGTTTGCCTCAGGATTAGAGCATCAGCCCACTTACCTCAGAGATGTGGGTTTGATTCCCAGTCAAGGGCATGTACCTGGCTAGCAGGTTTGATCCCTGGCCCTACTTGGGGCCTGTATAGGAGGCAACCAGTTGATGTCTCTCTCATATAGATGTTTATCTCTCCCTCCCTCTCTCCATCTCTCCATCCCTCCCTTCCACTCTTTGTAGAAATTAATGGAAAAAATATCCTAGGGTGAGGATTAGCGAAAGAAAGAAAGAAAGAAAGAAAGAAAGAAAGAAAGAAAGAAAGAAAGAAAGAAAGAGGGAGAGGGTGGGAGGGACAAAAAAGAAAGGAAGGAAGGAAGGAAGGAAGGAAGGAAGGAAGGAAGGAAGGAAGGAAGAAAAAGAAAGAAAGAAACAAGGAGTGTCTTACATGTCTTAGTGTAATTTTAAGATTTGATATTGTGTGCTTGGGAATCCAGGGAACCCCTGCAGAAGTATAAATGCTAAAAATTTATAAAACACCATGGCTGAATAGAAGTCCTACAGCTAGAGAAGTAAAATAGAAAGTATATTGAGACTGGTAGGAGGGGCGAAGGCATGGAACTGGATGGTCTGACACCCATCAGAAGAGAAAAAAAAAAAAGTATCTAAAAATGTGAACATAGTGTAAGGAGCCTCTGGGACAACTTCAAGGGTACCAACATTCACATCATGGGGTGGCTGTAAAAGGATAGAGAGACCAAGTTATTGAAAATCTGTTTGAAGAAATAATGACGGAAAACTTCCCCTACCTGGTAAAAAAATAGACTTACAAGTCCAGGAAGCACAGAGAGTCCCAAACAAGAGGAACCCAAAGAGGCCCACAGCAAGACACATCATAATTAAAATGCCAAGGGTTAAAGACAAAGAATCTTAAGAGCAGCAAGAGAAAAGCAATTAGTTATCTACAAGGGAGCGCCCACATAATTGTAAGCTGATTTCTTCACAGAAACTTTGCAGGCCCGAAGAGAGTGGCAAGAAATACTCAAAGTGAAGAATAGCAAGGACCTACAACTTAGATTACTCTATCCAGCAAAGTTCTCATTTAGAATTGAAGTCAGATAAATAAGTTCATAGACAAGAAAAAGCTAAAGTTCATAGACAAGAAAAAGCTAAACCACCAAGCCAATGTTACATGAAATGTTAAAGGGTATTCTGTAAGAACAAGAGAAAGAGGAGTGGAGGAGGAGAAGGGAGAAGAAGAGATTAAAAAAAATATTATGAACAATAAAATGGCAGTAAATACATATCTATAATTAATAAATTAAACTGATGAATAAAATAAAACCATTGGCATGGAAACATGGAACAACTGAAAAATCTCAGAGGCAAGTGGGTAGTGGGGGTGGGAAGAGATTAACCAAAGATCTTATATGCTTATATGCATTACCTTTGGACACAGACAATAGGATAGAGAAGGCCTGGGGCAGGGTGGGAAGGGGAGGGCAGTGGGGGAGGGGGAAAGAGGGACATCTGTAATACTCTCAACAGTAAAGATTTTTAAAAATAAAATAAAAATGTAATTACATTTCTCTTAAACTTACTTAGTTTTGTAAGTTGTAAAGAATAAGCTTTTCATTTTCTTGAAGCCCCCTCTTGAAGATGGCAAAGATTGGCTTAAACAAATGAGTTTAATATTTAAATATTAATCATTATATTTGTTTCAGCCATCATTGGATGAAACAAAATAGCTTAATATTTAGATAGGAAACATATCAAACCTTTTTGATTCATCCCTCTTTCGCTGAAACAAAAAAAAAATCTGTTTTAAATATTAAATGTTTTGTTTCAGCCACAATTGACCAAAAAGTATTAAAATTTTAATAGTGAGCTGTTTTGTTTCAGCCAATATTTGCATCTTGAAGAGGGGTCTGAAACAAACAATTAAAATTAAAAGCTTAATATTTAAAATTTATGAAACTAAGTTTAAAAGAAATGAAAACTTTCAAATTATGTTTTCTAAATCAGTAGCATTTATACTTCTATAAGTGCCAAAGCTTAAACTGCACTAAGACTTTATACCTTGTATTTTTATAGAAATGTCGTCCTCTTTTAAAAACAGTTTTCTGAGGTGGAGATCCAAGGCGATGGCCCAGTTGGTAGAAATTACCTCACCTTTTCCGAGGAGCAAACTGGAATTACAATTAAAATATACAGCAGCAATTTTAAACCATTTTCATTTCATGGAACACATAAACTAATTACAAAAATTCTGCGGCACATGAAAAAATATATTTTCTGCCTATCTGACAAAAATCATAGATATAACCTTTATTCATTCACCCCAAACGGCTATTGGTCTGTTGGCTGTTGCCATTTTTTATTTGACAATCTAAGGGGAAAGAAGCCACTGCTCCTGACTAAACAGTCAGGTGTGGCATGTTTTAAAATTGTTTGCAGCACACCGGTTGAAAATAATTGACCTAGAAGAAAATTTAAGAACATATTAAACACACACACACACACACAGATATCCAGCACCAATAATATGAAATTCACAATATATTTCATCCAATAATAAAAAAAAATACCAGGCAGGGAGCAGGAGCAAGGTAGAGGGGATCAATGGAAGAAAAATGGGGACGTCTGTGATATTTTCAACAATAAAGATAAATTTTGAAGAATAAGCATCATGTTTATTTTGAAAGGAAGAAAGAAAGGGAAAGAAAAAAGAAACTTATCAGACACATAAAGGAGCACGGAAAATATTATCTATAATGAGAAGAAAAATCAACCAATTGAACATGACCCAGAAATAAGATGACAGCACACAGAGACATTAAAAGAGTTATAACCATATAAGAAAGTATGGACATGTTAAGGTGGGACAGGGAAGGAATAAAAAGACATAAATCAAACTCCCAGAAATGAAAGAACACTTGAGATGAAAACACTGAATGGGATTAACAGTTGACTAAATAACATAGAAAGAAAAGATTAGTGAACTTAAATACATAACAGAAAACAATACAAAATAAGAGAGAAGACAAAAAGTAACAGTATCAGTGAGCTATGGGCCAACTTAGAGCATCCCAACATTATGTACAGTATATATATATGTATGTATATGTGTGTGTGTATATATGTATGTATATGTGTGTGTGTATATATACATATATACACATATATATACGTATATACATATATGTATACATATATATGTATATTAGAGGCCCAGTGCACAAATTCCTGCACGGGTGGGGTCCGGTTGGCCCACCCCGATGGGGGCCCATGGGAGTCATTGGGAGGGAGGGGCAGTGGGAGATTGGTTGGCCCTGCCCCCGTTGGGGGGGCTGATCAGAGGTGTGGCCAGCGGGGGGCCGAGGGCAGTTGGCTGGCCAGTCCCACCCCCAATCAGGATTGGGGCTGCCAATCGGGGGCTGAGGAGCTGGGCCAGCTGGGGAAGGGGCTACGGGCGGTTGTGGAGGACCAATGGGGCCCCAATTGGGCCAGGTGGCTGCCGCAGTAGGCATTATAGTGACTGGTCATTCTGCCGTTCGATCACTGGGCTTTTTATATAAAGATATAGATATAGATATGTCATTGGAATCCCCAAAGCAGGGTGGAGGAGGAGGAAATGGTGATACAAAATATTAACCAAAATGAAGACACTGGAGCAACACCTATAAAAGGCTGAAGGAAAAATATTGTCAACACAGAAATCTTTTAATGATACAGACTTTTGCTGTTATATAAACCTGAGAATATTCCTCCCCTGCAAAGCTGCACTACAAAATTGTGAAAAGAAGCCCCTCCCACAGAAGAATGATGGGACCCAAGGAAATCTGATACTACTAGAGAGAACGAAGGTCTCTAGAAACAATAACTAGATGGGTAAATATAAAATCATTTTCTCGTTTTTCAAATGGCACTAAAATAAAAATTAAAAAAGGTTCCCTTTATCCGCATCCTAGTCAATACTTGCATGATAAAAAGTTCTGGAAATGGATAGTGGTAATGGTTACACAGTATTATAAATATATTTAGTGCCACTGAATTTTACACTTAACAAGGATTAAGTGGTAACTCTTTTTTAATTTTATTGTTGACATTTTTATACCTATCCCCATTCTCCTCCTCTTTGCCCACCTCCACCTCCACCTATCCCCAGCCTCCATTCCTTCTGGCCACCTCCACACTGTTGTCTGTGTCATGGGTTATGTATATACTAGAGGCCCAGTGCACAAAATTCGTGCACTCAGGAGGGGTGGGTCCTTCAGCTTGGCCTGTGCCCTCAGAGAATGTCTGACTGATGGCTTAGGCCCGCTCCTTGGGGAGCGGGCCTAAGCCATCATTTGGACATCCTTAGCGCTGCCTTGGAGGCAGGAGAGGCTCCTGCCACCACCGCTGTGCTTGCCAGCTTTGAGCCCAGCTTCTGGCCGAGCAGTGCTCCCCTGTGGGAGGGCACTGACCACCAGGGGGCAGCTACTGCATTGAGCATCTACCCCCTGGTGGTCAGTGCATGTCATAGCAACTGGCCGACCAGTCGACTTCCCCCTGGTGGTCAGTGCACATCATCGCGAGCAGTTGAGCAGCCTTAGCATATTACACTTTGATTGGTTGAATGGCCAACTGGACGACCAGACACGTAACATATTAGGCTTTTATTATATTATATAGGACTAGAGGCCCGGTGTATGAAATTCATGCACTGGAGGGTGGGTGTTCCTCAGCCCAGCTTGCACTCCTCTCCAATCTGGGACTCCTCGGTGGATGTCCAACTGCAGGCAGTCGAACATCCCTCTCACAATCTGGGACTGCTGGCTCCTAACCACTCGCCTGCCTGCCTGCCTGATTGCCCCTAACTGCTTCTGCCTGCCAGCCTGATCTCCCCATAACCACTTTCCTGCAGCCTGACTGATGCCTAACTGCTCTGCTGCCGGCCCAATTGCCCCAACTGCCCTCCCCTGCCAGCTTGATCGCCCCCACCTGCCCTCCCCTGCAGGCACAATCGCCCCCAACTGCCCTCCCCTGTTGGCCTGGTTGCCCCTAACTGTCCTACCCTGCAGGTCTGGTCCCCCCCCCCCCAACAGCCCTCCCCTGCAGGCCTGGTCTCCCCCAATAGCCCTCCCCTGCCAGCCATCTTGTGACAAGGTGGGGGTGACCATCTTGTGGTGGCCATTTTGTAACGATGTGGGGGTGGCCATCTTGTGATGATGTGAGGGCGCAAGGGTTACCTAGGCTTTTATTAGTATAGATGTTCTTTGGTTAATACCTTCCCCTTCTTTCATCCAGTCCCACCTCCCCCAATCCCCTGCCAGCTGTTGGTCTGTTCCCTGTACCCATGCCTCTGTTTCTATTTCGTTCATCAGTTCATTTTGTTCATTAGATTCCACATATATGTGAGATCATATGGTATTCGTCTTTCTCTAACTGGCTTATTTCACCTAGCATCCTAATCTCCAGGTCCACCCATGCTGTCACAAAAGGTAAGACATCCTTCTTTTTATGGCCATGTATATCCCATTGTGTAAAGGTACCAAAACATTTTTTATCCACTCCTCTACTGATGGGCATCTGGGCTGTTCCCACATCTTGGCTGTAGTAAACATCGCTGCTGTGAACAGAGGGTGCACGTATTCTTTCCAAGTGGTGTTTCAGGATTCTTAGGATATCTTCCCACAAGTGGGATCACTGGGTCAAAAGGTAGTTCCATTTTTAAGTTTTGGAGGAAACTCCATATGTTTTCCACAGTGACTGCATCAGTCTACATTTCCTCCAACAGTTCACAAGGGTTCCCTCTTATCCACATCCTCACCAACACTTGTTTATTGATTTACTGATGATAGCCATCTGGCAGGTGTAATGTGGTACATCCTTGTGGTTTTAATTTGCATCTCTCTGATAATTAGTGACTTGGAGTATTTTTTCATATATCTATTAGACATCTGTATGTCTTTTTGAAGAAGTGTCTCTACAGGTGTTTTCCCATTTTTAAATTGAGTTGTCTGTCTTCCCGGTGTTGAGTTGCATGAATTCTTTATATTTTGGAAATTAACCCCATATCAGATACTGTATTGGCAAATACATTCTTTCATGCAGTGGGTTCACTTTTCATTTTGTTGATGGTTTCTTTTTCTGTGCCAAAGTTTTTTAGTCTGATGTTCCATTTGTTTATTTTTTCCTTTGTTTCCCTGGCCTTAGGAGCTATATCGGCAAAAATATTGGTACAAAAGATGTCTCAGATTTTACTGTCTATGTAACAGGATTTTTATGGTTTTGTAACTTACATTTAAGTCTTTTATCCATTTTGAGTTTATTCTTGTGTTGGTGTAAGTTAGTGGTCTAGTTTTATGTTGTGTTGTGTTTTGTTTTGTTTTGTTTTGTCTGTATCTGTGCAATATTCCCAACACTAATTATTGAAGACACTCTTTTTACTCAATTGTATGCTCTTTCCTCCGTTGTCAAATACTAATTGCCCATTAAAGCTTGGGCACCCTGTTCTGTTCCATTGATCTGTATGACTGTTCTTGTGCCAATACTAGGCTGTTTTGTGTACAGTTGCTTTGTAGTATGGTTTCATATCCGGTATTATGATCCCTCCATTTTTGTACTTCTCTCTCAAGGTTGTGGAGGCTATTTGGGGTCTTTTTCTGGTTCCAAATATAATTTTGGAATACTTGTTCTAGATCTGCAAAATGTGCCATTGATATTTTAATAGGAATAGCACTAAATTTATAGATTCCTTTGGATACTGTGGACATTTTAATGATGTTAATTCTTCCAACCCATGAACGTGGTACGTGCTTCCACTTATTTGCATCTTCCTCTGTTTCTTTCTGCAGTGCCCTATAGTTTTCCAAGTGCAGGTCTTTTACCCGCTTGGTTAAATGTAATCCCAGGTACCTTATTTTCTTGTTGCAATAGTAAGTGGGATTGCTTTCCACGTTTCTCTTTATGACAGTTTATTATTGGTGTATGAAAATGCCACTGATTCTGAAGATTAATTTTGTATCCTGCTACTTTGCAGAATTTGTTAGTTAGATCTAGTAGCTTGGTGGTGGAGTCTTCAGTGTTTTCTAGCTACAGTACCATGTCACCTGTGAATAATGGCAGTTTTACTTCCTCTTTTCTAATTTGATGCATTTTATTTCTTCTTCTCCCGTGTATGCTGTGACTAGAACTTGCAATATTATGTTCAATGAGAGTGCTGAAAGCTCACATTCCTGTCTTGTTCTTGTTCTTAAGGCAAATGCTTGTGGTTTTTACCCACTAGTATGATGTTAGCTGTGTGTTTGTTACATATGGCCTTATTATATTGAAGTATGTTCCCTCTATTCCCACTTTGCTGAGAGTTTTTATCATAAGTGGGTACTAGGTTTTGTTAAATGCTTTTTCTGCATCTATTCATATTATTATGTGGTTATTATCCTTCGTTTTGTTTATGTGGTGTATCACATTTATTAGTTTGTGGATATGGTACCACCCTTGAATCCCGAGAATAAATCCCAGTTGGTCATGGCATATGATATTTTTTTCTTTAACCCTTCCTCAAGTGTATATTTTTTTGTTGAAGAGAGAGAGAGAGAGAGAGAGAGAGAGAGAGAGAGAGAGAGAGAGAGAGAGAGAGAGAGAGAAACATTGATGTGAGACAGAAACAGGGATCAGTTGCCTCTTTTAGGAACCCCAACCAGGTACCAAACCCACAACCTGGATATGTGCCCTGACTGGGAATTGAACCAGTGACCCTTTGGTGCATAGGACAACCCTCCAACCAATGAGCCACACTGGCCAGTGATGTATTATTTTTTTAATGTATTGCTGGACCTGGTTTGTTAAGATTATATTAGACCTATGTTCTTTCTTTGTAGTGTCTTCATCTGGGTTTGGAATTAGAATAATGCTGGCCTCCTAGAATAGCTTGGGCATTTTCCCTCCTCTTAAATTTTTCAGAATAGTTTCAGGAGGGGTAAGTGTTAGTTCTTCTTTCAGTGTTTGGTACAATTCACCTATGGAGCCATCTAGTCCAGGACATTTACATGTTGGGAGTGTTTTTATTACTGCTTCAGTGTCACTGGTTGTAATCTGTCTATTCAGATTTTCTGAGTCATCCTGCTTCAGTTTTGGAAGGTTGTATGTTTCTAGGAATTTATCCATTTCTTCCAGATTGGCCAATTTGTGGGCATATAGCTGTTCATAATATTTTCTTTCAATCCTTTGTATTTCTTTGGTGTCGGTTGTTATTTCTCTTATTTCATTACTTTTTTAAAAATTGATTTCAGAAAAGAAGGGAGAAAGAAAGAGAGAGAGAGAAATGATGAGAGAGAATCATTGATTGGTTGCCACTCTGGGGAATGAGCCTGCAACCGAGCATTTGCCCTGACCAGTAATCAAACCATGACCTCCTGGTTCCTGGGTCCACACACGACACTGAGCCATGCTGGCAGGCATCCTCTTCCATTTCTGATTTTGTTTATTTGGGTTCTCTCTCTTTTATTCTTGATGAGTTTGATTAAAGGTTTATCAATCTTGTTTATTTTTTTTTTCAAAGAACCAGCTCTTGGTTTAATTAATCTTTCTTGTTACTTTTTTAGACTCTTTTTCATTTATTTCTCCCCTGATCTCTATTCCTTCCATCTACTCACTTTGGGTTTTGTTGTTATTTTATTTCCAGTTTTATTAAAGGGTAACTTTAGATTGTTTATTTGAGATGTTTGTTGTTTTCTGAGGTAGGCCTGCTTTCTCTATATCCCATAGATTATGGCTTGTTTTTCTGTTTGATTTTTTTTTTATAAATCTTTATTGTTCAGATTATTACAGGTGTTCCTCTATTTTTCCCCCCATAGCTCCCCTCCACCTGATTCCCCACCCCACCCCACCCCATGCCCTTAGCCCCCGCCACTATCTTCATCTATAGGTGTAAGATTTTTGTCCAATCTCTTCCCCCTGAGAATTGTCAGTACACTCCCTTTCTATGTACCTGATTCTATTATATTCACCAGTCCATTCTGTTCTTCAGATTTTTTTATTCACTTGATTTTTAGATTCACTTGTTGGTAGGTATGTATTTGATGTCATTTTGTTGTTCATAATTTTTATCTTTACCTTTTTCTTCTTCTTTCTCTTCTTAAAGAATACCCTTCAGCATTTCATGTAATCCTGGTTTGGTGGTGATGAACTCCTTTAGCTTTTCTTGTCTGTGAAGCTCTTTATCTGACCTTCAACTCTGAATGATAGCTTTGCTGGGTAGGGTAATCTTGGTTGTAGGTTCTTGCTGTTCATCACTTTGAATATTTCTTGCCACTCCCTTCTGGCCTGCATAGTTTCTACTGAGAAATCAGCTGACAGTCGTATGGGTACTCCCTTGTAGGTAACTAACCATTTTTCTCTTGCTGCTTTCAAGATTTTCTCTTTGTCTTTTGCCCTTGGCATTTTAATTATGATGTGTCTTGGTGTGGTCCTCTTTGGATTCCTTTTGTTTGGGGTTCTGTGCGCTTTCTGGACTTGTAAGTCTATTTCTTTCACCAGGTAGGAAAAGTTTTCTGTCATCATTTCTTCTAATAGGTTTTCAGTATTTTGCTCTCTCTCTTCTTCTGGCACCCCAAAAATTCGGATGTTGGTATGCTTAAAGTTGTCCCAGAGGCTCCTTACACTATCTTCATATTTTTGGATTCTTGTTTCTTATTGTTTTTCTGCTTGGGTGTTTTTTGTTTCCTCATATTTCAGATCTTTGATTTGATTCTTGGGGTATGTTGATCTACAGCTGAGTTTCTTTATTTTAGACAGTGTATGCTTAATTTCTGACTGGTCCTTTTCCATTTTTCTGGCATTCTCATTAAGATCCTTAAAGGTCTCACTAAGTTCCTCAGAGGATTTTAGAAGATTCTTGAGTAACCTTATAAATGTGGTTCTGAACTCTGTGTCATCCAGTAGTTTGCTTTCCTCCATTTCTTTCATTCATGACATGTTTCTTTGTCTCCGCATTTTGGCTGCTTCCCTGTGTTGATGGAGTGGCTTTGTGTGGTAGGTGACCTATAGGAGCCAGTAGCTCAGCCTCCCCAATCACCTGAGGTGGACGCTCTTGGTACAACACTTTGTGGGCTGAGTGCAAAGGCTTGGTGTAGTTAAGCCTTGATTGCTGTTGGTACACTGGGAGGAATTGACCTCCACGCCAATTGTCTGTGAGGATCCTCTGTGTCTATAATGGAAGAACTGCTGCACCGGAGACACGCTTATGGTGCAGGACTTGTTTCAGTGGGGCTTTGGTGCTCACTGAGTTTGCCTCTTGAATGTGAAACTTATGGATGTGAGGAGTTGAAATCTGGTTTCTCACACTGACCACTAGGTATACTGGCTTCTGGATCTCCAATGGGGTGCAGGTCAGCTACTGTCTGAGGCCACCCAGCAGGAGCTACAGCGAGAGCTATAGTTTTCTCCTCTTTGCTTGGGGTTTGGAGGTTTTGGAGCTGTCTGACCCGGGCTGCAAGTTTGCTATGTTAAGCTGTGATAGGGCAGGCCATTCATATGCTAAAGCCACTGCTTGAAGCTTGGGTGGGTTTGTAGGTTGTGCGGGGCGGGGTCTCAGGGCGTCACTAGGCTAGGGCGTGGCAAATAGCGATGGCTGCCAGTTAGCTGCCTCTGCATCTCCGACCGCGTCCCCGCGTCCCGCACCCCAGCGCAGTAAACAATTATTCCTGTGTACAGCTCTGCAAGCAAGCCACCCTCACTTTCCAACCCGATGGCAGACAGTCCAGCTTCTCCCTGTAGGAGTTTGGGTCCCCCACGTCTCCCCAGAAACTGGATTTAAGAGTAATCGGGGGCTGGTCTCCCTTCGGGTTGAAAAAAGCAATGCCTGCCAGCAGCCCGGATCGCGCACCTCCGTACCTCAACTTTTCAGCGCTTGTGCACGTCTCAATGCTCTTTTCTCTTTCCTTCTAGTTGTAGAACTTCCACTCAGCCAGCTTCCCTGTTGTTCTGAGTGATAGACGTTTTGTCTTTTAGTTGTAGTTTTGAAATGGTTGTGCGAGGCAGTAGTGTAGGTGTTTACCTACGCTGCCATCTTGGATCCTCCGGTTCTCCGATTATGGCTTGTTGTGTGTTCATTTTCATTTGTTTCAAGGCAACTTTGGATTTCTTCCTTGATCTCATTGTTAACTCATTCATTGTTTACTAACATGTTATTTAACCTCCATGACTTTGTGTGCTTTTTACATTTTTTCCCTGTGGTCGCTTTCTTGTTTCATACAATTATGGTCAGAGAAGATATCTGATATAATCTTAACCTTCTTAAATTTATTAAGACTTGTTTTGTCTTCTATTCTAGAAAATGTTACATGTGCACTTGAAAAAAAGGTTCTGCTGCTTTGGGGTAAAATGCTCTGAAGCTATCAATTAACTCTATGCGGTCTAATGTGTCATTTAAGGCCATCAATTTGAAGTCACATAGCATGAATCCTCTGGATTCATTCTTTTTTATCAGTATTGCTTTGGCTATTCAGGAACTTTTTGTTCTATTTCTTTTAAAAATGACATTGGGATTTTAATGGGGATTGCATTAAATCTGTATATTGCTATAAGTAATATGGCCATTTTAACTATGTTAATACTTCAAAATCATGAATATGAATTATCTTCCCATTTTGTTGTGTCTTTTTTAATCTTTTTAAATACTGCTTTGTAATTTTCATTTAATAACTGTCACATCCTTTGTTAAGTTTATTCTTAGGTATTTTATTCTTTTGCTTGCAATTGCAAAAGAATTGTTGTTTTGTGTTTTTATTTTTCATTTCTTTTCCTGAAGTTTCATTGGTAGTATATAGGAAAGCAGATACAGACAACAATATGGCTGTTACCAGAGGGAACAGAGTTGCAGTAGTAAAGGGGGTCAAACATATGTTGGTAAAAGGTGATTTGACTGTAGGTGCTGGGCACACAATGAAATATACAGATCATGTTTCATAGAGATGTACACTTAAAATCTATATAACCATATTTACCAATATCTCCCCAATAAATATAATAAAAATAAATCCCTAGATAAAGCCTAAGGACATAATCAACCCTGTAAAAATATGTGCAAGCATATTTCCTACATAACTTTAAAAATTGAAGCGATCTAAACATGCAATATGAAATAAATGGTATATCCATGAAACAACTTAAATTTTAGGTACAATAAGTTTTAATCTTATGGGGAGATAATTATGCCAAATTTTATAAAATAAAGAGTACACTACATAGTATTTCTCTATAAATTTGCCTCCAGAAGAACACAGTGTACAGCTAGAACTGAAAGGGTATGTACTAAAATGTTAATCATCGTTCAGGGTAGTGAGACTATGAACATTTTTTCTTCCTTTTCATATTTCAGAATTTGTCTCAAATAAATAAAGAGGTGTTATTTTGAGGATGAGAAGAAAGGAAAAACTACAGAAACATTTCTGTGGAAAAATGTATTCATATAGCTGCTCATAAATCAACACAAAGTGTATGCATTTATGCTCTCAACTAAGTCCATCAGGTAGTTTTAAATATACTCTTATGAGAGTCAGATGATTCAGTTCCCATAATCCCGGCAGGTGATTTATTCCAAAGTATAACAATCAAAAAACTTGAAACTTAACTGCAACTTTTTGGTTTCTATTTGAATCCATTATGAATTAGTGAGTTATACGAATACGTCTATTTATATCACATTCTCACTCTCTTTTACTGAGCAACCAATTCCTTTCATCTTTACCTTCTTGTGTTTTCTTATTTATTGTCTCTTGATTACTTTATTCTCTATCATCGCAAGTTCTTGGGGTGCTACTTTCCAATTTATTGTATCCTGACTGTGCCTCACAGTGGATCATTTCCTCATGCAGTCTATAGATTTAATTGTGAGCACATCTTTAGCAAGGTGCATTGGTTTTTTAGATGTTCCGTGTGTCTTGACTCATAAAAGTGTACCCTAGGGAGATTGTGTATTTGTTCTGTCAGAGCTCTTGGGAATTCCATGCCATTCAGGACCTATTTTTATACTAATATCTGGGCTTCAGAATTTCAAACCATGTGTATGACCAGTATTAGTTCAGATCTTATACCTTTGCATGGGGTTTTAATTTCTCAGAGGAGTCCCCTTCTCATGCACAAAGCTCCTAAGGCGCAAACTAGTTTGAGACTATGGATGTGGTCTGTCTAGTGCTCTTGTCACAGAGGGGCCAGCTCTCTAGTAGGCTGGTCTTAGCCAGCTGTCTTAGTTCCGGCCACTTGCCTGGTGTGGGCCTTCATCAGGCCTCCATCCTGGTATGGATCCTAAAATTCCAGTCCATGGTCATTCATACCTCTGTCTGGCATCAGTGCACTCGGAAATTCTTGGCCATGATTTCTCAATGGCATAACTTTGTTTTTGAGTTCCATCTTCTGTTACGACCCCTAAATATTTCTTTTCAGAAAACAAACTTACTGCATTCTATACAGAATCCTGATGTTTAGAGTGGGAGCAGTTCTGCACAACTCTTTAAACATTTGGAGTGGGAAGCGTGGCCTCAGCTGCGTTTGAATTCAAAAAGTTTCCTAAACAAGACTCGCCCAGACCATATCTTTTGCACCATTGGTCTATTGCCATCTATTTTGAGGAGGTACACAGACATTAGCCATTAACAACTCTTAGAGCATCAATGTTTTCAATTTTTTACCCTTTAAAGTAAATTCAAATCTCTTCCTATTTGATCAATGATTCACACTTTATGAAATTCTGTACGGTGGAAGTGTTCTAAATATGTCATCTTTCAGGTGTGGAGGTTGGAAAAAAAAAAAGCTAGGACGTTACTCTGGACTGTAATCATCACCCTCTTAGGTGTCATCTGAAGGCACCCTCCACAGCAAGTTATTATCAAATTAGTCTTTAAGAGTAATTACCGTGCTTTATAACAAGCAGAAAATGACATTTACTTTCTGTATCTTTTTCAAAATTTTCCTTTTCATTAATTCAAAAGTATAGTTTCTTCAAACACATAATTTCTAAAGTACCTGAAATGGCTGCCTAGTTACCATAAGAGGAAAATGAATTGGATCTCTTCCTCACGACAAGTCCATTCCTAAGCGTAAACAAACAGCCCAATAAGCAAAACGGAAACCTACCTTATGGGGCATTCCTTACCGTGCCTCTTCTCCATGCCAGTGGCCACTCCTGCTCCTGAGATCTCTGGCATTGGCACCATGTTCTCCATATCGGTAGGAGAAATATGAAGTGTGGAGGGGTTGGATACCAGTAGGCACAACACGGGGGCAATACATTGGTAGGTTCTGATTTTTATCTACATCACTGAGATGCATTTTCTTCAATTATATGACACCTAAACAGAGTAATGGTAGGAATTATCTTTCAAAATCAAAATTTATTTCTGACTCTGTATGACATAATCAAGACTTTTGTAAGCTCTTTTTGTCATTTGTCACAGCACTGGCTTTAAGAGAGTTTTCAAAGGAAAGGGTAGGGAGTTATTGCTCATTTTACAGCAGGAGCTGCCCAGTATTACAGGCCCTCAGGTGTACGCAGGGCATACATGGAGCATCCAGGCTAGCACTGATCTGAGACCTTTCTTCAGCAAGTTTTCCCTTTTCATCAAGGATCTCAACTCATTAATTATTTCTAATTAGTCCTTCTCTTTACCCAGTAAGTGAGTCTAACCCTCTTTTTCCATTTCCTTCATGTCTCACCTCCACCACTAATGAAATTCCCACATGTATCACCATCCTTTTGGCATTGTTTCTATAAATGCTGACTCTGACTAATGTGTAGCTGATTAACAGCATGCTTGTGTAAGATTCTTAGAAACTGCCCTGGCTGGTGCTGGTCAGTGGTTAGAGCATTGACCCTTGAGCCAAAGGGTCACGGGTTCATTTCCCAGTCAAGGGCAAGTAACAGGGTTGCAGATTTGAACCCTATGTCAATTGGGGTGTGTGCAGGAGGCAATAAATGTGTCCCTCTAATCTTGCTTTTTTTTTTCTTTCTCCCTCTCCTTCCTTCCTTTGTGCTCTTTATAAAAATAAATGGAAAAATATATCCGTGGGTGAGGATGAAAAAAAAAAAATCGTAGGAACTAACTTCAGAAGATACAGACTGTGACCTTCAATCATCCCAGTTTTAGGCGTTTTGCTGACCTTCAACTGCAGAACCAGGAGGACCAAGACCAGGAGGACCAGGACCAGGAGGACCAAGACCAGGAGGACCAGGACCAGGAGGACCAGGACCAGGAGGACCAAGACCAGGAGGACCAGGACCAGGAGGACCGAGACCAGGAGGACCGAGACCAGGAGGACCAGGACCAGGAGGACCGAGACCAGGAGGACCAAGACCAGGAGGACCGAGACCAGGAGGACCAGGACCAGGAGGACCGAGACCAGGAGGACCGAGACCAGGAGGACGCACTCAAGGCCATCACTTGACCAGTTTCAGATGTATTGGAATGGACTGTGCAGGGCTGGATGCAGAGAACTTTTCAGTCCCCTCCCCTTGATATCTTTGTTTGCTTTCCCTCTCCTTCCTCATGCAATGCCCAGCCTGCACTGAGATGTTGGGATGGACTTTGTGACAAGAGCCTCCCCATCTTCTCGTCAAGCACTTGAATAAACCACCTTTCTTTTTTATCAACATCTGTCTCATGAGTTTGCTTTCATGGTCTCAGGCTCCTGCACTTGGGTTGTGGCTAAAAGTGGTAAATACATGATATGCTGAGCCAGCCAGGATAAATGGACCTTGGTAAGTCCCAGTGGGCCCAGCCTGGGTCCCAGAGGGTTGTGGCAGGCTGACTGCATGGCAGGGATGGCAGGAACTTCCTGGCATCTGCCAAGAACTCTTCATGAAACTCATGGACGTCTTGCTCTCCCTCTCAAGGCATCAGCCACCTGAAACGCTTCACTGGTGAAAGGAAACGCATGTCGGGGAGTCAGTGACTCCAAAGCTGGGTAACGTCTGGTGTGCACACCAGCAGCCACTGCCCCGCAGTCTGGGATTCTTTGAATCCTTTTGGATTCCCTGGGAATCAATAGGCACTGGGTGGTGGCAGGCACGGCTCAGGGACTAAGAAAAATCCCAGTTCCCAGGTGTGGGATTTGGTCGGAGCACCCTTTTGGTTTTGATATTTGAATTTTGGTGTATTGTTTGCTTTTCTTCTTGCCTGCCTCTTGTGGGGTGTCTTACTAATTGTGTTCTTGATTTGAAATATTATTACTTGAAGAAACTTGCATAGGAACCATACTGCTATAGAGCTGCTTGCTCCTTCCTGTTTGTCTAGTTGTAATTTTGTGTGTAAACCTTGACTGTTAAACATGGGGGAGTCCACGGAGAGAACTGAGTGGCAGCCTCTTGGGTTTCATTCTGGCCACAAGTGGTCCACCTGTGGTTATGAGCCAATGGCCAAGAAAAATAATGATTTTTTTATTCTAACACAGCTTGGCCCGGGTTTATTTTGGGGTTTGAAAATCAATGGCAGAACTCCTATTTGACCCAGCGATCCCACTTCTAAGAATATATCCGAAGAAACTAGAAACACCAATCAGAAAGGATATATGCACCCCTATGTTCATAGCAGCACAATTCACCATAGCTAAGATTTGGAAACAGCCTAAATGCCCATCAGCAGATGAGTGGATTAAAAAATTGTGGTATATCTACACAATGAAATACTATGCTGCGGTAAAAAAGGAGTTTCTACCATTTGCAACAACATGGATGGAGATGGAGAATATTATGTTAAGTGAAATAAGCCAGGCAGAGGAAGATAAATATCACATGATCTCACTCGTTTGTGGAATATAATAAACGGCATAGACTGATGAACAAGAGCAGATCCATAGGCTGAGAAACATCAATCAGAACGTCATACCTCAGGGAAGGTAGGGGAGGGTGGGGTTAAGGTGGAGAGATCAACCAAGGGACTTGTGTGCATGCATATGAACCTAATCAATGGACACAGACAACAATGGCGTGGGGCATAAGTGGGGGGTGGGGGGTTATGGGGGAATAAGGACACATATGTAAAAAATAAAAATTAAAAAAAAATTTAAAGTATAAAATAAAAATAAAATATTAAATCAATCCACAGTAGTGGTCACCATAACCTTAAGAGAAATTGTTTCATATGACAAAGATTTTTAAATGAAACTCTGTTAAAAATCAAAGGGGGGGATAGTAGGGTAATATCATGTAAGAAGAAATATCCTATAAGTAAATTACATCTAGAAAATTTTTACTTTAATAGCCTGAAAATTATTTGGAAGGAAACAAAGAGAAGTTTCCTTCAAAAGTCATAAGGATTGTAATTGAAAGTCAATATATTTGGCCTCTTGAATTAAAGTAAGTAATTTGTGTTTTTGCCTCCCTTACAAAGTTTATATAAAGTTACAAAAAGAAATTGACCGCCAGTTTGAAATGGAATTGCCATGGCCTGGAGCAAAGAGTATCCTCACATGATATTATTCTACAATGTCATTATAATTTTACATATTTTATAATAGCATATTGTACAATTATCACAAACAAACTTACAAACTAATTCTTTGAATGTTTGGCAGCAATTTAAAAAAAGGACATGAAAGGATTTAATCCCTTTCAGAAGGAATTAAGGCACTGGGAAAGCACTTGAGCATCCTATATGGCCCCTCTTGCCTTTTGTGCCAAGAGGGACCCTCATCTCACAATCCAATTACCCTCAGCTGTTGCCTGAGCTTTCTGTTCATACTGAGCTTGAAGCCTTGTGGTGGCTGGTACCATGGATCTGACTCTCGCCCAATGTTTGAGCTGGACCCTCACTGGAGAAGAAACCCGGGTTCCCCGAGATATGTGACCCGCCAGCAGGCCAGGGGATCCCAAGGTAGGTGCTGGGCGTGGAGGCCATGGGGGCATAGGCTACCAAGGAGACAGAACTAAACCTCACATCACCCTGCTTGGCCCTGGAGGATGACTGGTTAGCCAGAGACAGGTAATATTCCTCAGGGAAGGAACAACCTAAGATAGGCACAGTCACAGAGGGGCCATCAGGACAGAACTTGGGGGTCAACAGAGGTGGGGCGCAGACCCTCAACCCCCCAACCCTGAAGAGGTCTGAACCCTCACCCCTTCTGAGGGAGGTCTCCTGCCCCCATGGCTGCTTTGCTTCCCACACCCAGCTCAGATTGGGACACAGGTGACAGACAGAGACTTGGCCAGCAGCAGCTGCCCTATATCTAAATTCAGCCTAGAATCAGGAATGCTCAGGGCCTACTCAAGAATGCAAATAATCCTTTCCACTAATATTTACAGGGTAAACTAAGATTGTTGGTAGAGTATTAAATTTGACAGTAAAATAGTAATCAAGTTTTCAGATTAATTTAAATAAGCTAATTGAAATAAGTGAATATTCAAGTAAATTTAATTGTACTGGACAAAAAGCTGTTCCTAAAGTAATAACTAAAATTTCTATTTGTAGTTCATGTCATGGTAAAATTCCTGAACATGCAATGAACCTAAAGCAGTCATATTTTTGGGCAAAAAATTAAAATAAAATTTAAAGTTATCAAGACTGAATTATAAAATTTACAAAAGCCTCCATTAATCAAAAAAAAAACGGGGGATAGTAGGGTAATATCATGTAAGGAGAAATATCCTATAAGTAAATTACATCTAGAAAATTTTTACTTTACAAAATTAATTTTCATTTGTAATGCTAATTGCAAGACACCCATGAAAAACACACATGGTGTCTAAATAAGACAAAGGAAAATAGTTTGGGCAAAAATAAAAAGGATCCCAAATCAATTATATAGAAAAGATTCCTTTATTAACTTGTGGTCGAGAATATGTTTGTATATTTTCAGAAAACAACTCCAAGATCATGTGGACTCCTGCAACAGAGGAGAATTGACAGGTCTGCTCCAACCACGAAGACAAGAGGAGAAACAGTCCAGAGATGGAAGCCGCTGACAACGCCTTGCCACGCTAGCAGTCAGCAGCTGTGCATCGCTGCAGGTTGTCTAGGACCAAACCAGAGAGGGTTGGACCTGCATTGCCACCATGTGCCCACCATCCAGATGTCATTGCTGACATGTACACATAAGGAATTGTTTGACATTGAAACGGGGACTCAGAACTGTTGGACATTGAAATTGGGACTCAAACATTTTTTTTGGTTTTGTTATTATGTTTATTTCTGCTCTGCAGAGGCAAGATTTTCTAAAGGAAAGAAATGGGGGGGGAGGGAATAGATACAGAGGCAAAGAAGCATTGAACAGACTGTCAAACTACAGTGGGAAGGCAGGGGAGATTGTGCAGGGGGGTCTGTAAGAAATCAACCAAAGGACTTGTAGGCATGCATATAAGCATAACCAATGGATACAAGACACTGAACCTCACATCACCAGGTGAAGGCATGTACGGGGTGGGGGGGTGGGGTGGGGAGGGGAGACCGGGTGGAGGTCAATGGGGGGAAAAAAGGAGACATATGTACTACTATTTGTAATACTTCAAACAATAAAAATAAAAAATCAATGGCCCCTAAATAGTTGTTCAAACTACTATACTATGTTGCAGTTGAAGTTGCTTTGCCAGAGGCCTCCTAAATGTGATATGGTCTGTTGTATGCAAGCTTTCATGTTGTTACCTCTTAAGAATTCTGCTCAGAAAGATGGAGATTAGTGGTTCAAAGTGGGTGGAAAGTACTTACTTCCCTCCCAGACAGTAAAACTCACAAAGAAAAGTGTGAGGAAAGAAGTCTTTTAAACACTCTAAATCTTCCTCCTTCAGGCGCAGTAAATCTTCCTCCTTCAGGCGCAGGAGCTGCATCAGTCCAGGGAACAATGGGGAAATTAATGCCACCCCCAAACCCTCATGCCTGCTGTGCATGCAGCTGGAGTGACTGCCCCACCCCCTGAATGTGAAGGGAATAAAATGGTACTTTTAAATGCAAGCTGCAGGGCCTGATATCCTCAACATGCAATGTTTCCCATCTTCCTGCCGTTTCCCATCTTCCTAGACGTTGTCAAGGTCATGTTATCTCTGTTATGCCTCTTTAAATATGTGAGTGTATCTGTCAGTGAAAAAAACCTGTTTCTGAAAATTATGAAATGTATTGTTTTTAGTTGTCACTAAAAATGAAAATGTCTAAGAACTTAGAATTCTAATTAAGTTGTAAAAATGTATATGCTTTTGATAATAAAAATATAAGTTATGGCAATATTTTTAATAGGAAGAAAATAAAATGTTTTTAAGTTAGTTATTTCTGAACGAGTTAAGAAGAAACAAACGGAAAATAACTAAGAGAGACACAGAGGTTTCGTCCAAGTTGCGTAGGTTCTTTTCGAGTTGAGGAAGGATTGTGTAGAGGTAAGAAGCAAATAGAGAAAGAATAGGGGAAGTTAAAAATGAAAAAGAATTTAAAAGGGTACATACATTTTACAGGTAGAAAGGACAATGAAGGAGGAATACTCTTGAAGAGAAATGGAAATGGGGGAAAATAAGAAACAACAAAAAAAGGTACTTAGATAGTAAAACTGAGTGGTAATTTTAATGACAAATGAAAAGACCAGGAAGCTCCCATTAATTTTTCAAAACCAATTGTAATTTCCCCATTGGAAACCCAGATACAGCTGACATCAGGAACTAATTAATTGCTTTCTTAGTCTGTTATACTTTCATTTCTAATTCTAAATGTTATCTTAAAATGTTGTTGCAAAAAAAGCAAATTCCTTTGTCAATTGCATTATAATCAAATCTATAACCATGGCATTTTAAGTATTTTTTGCCATTTATAAACAGTTTTTATTTAACTCATGCATTTGCAAAAATGTTAAATCTTTTGACTTATTCTAAATATGAATTTCTAAGAATCAATTTTAAGATCATACCATTAAAATAAATAAAGATTTCTAGAACTCTAGGAAGTAACTGGAGTCATAGAAATTGTCAAATAATCAAGATAAATAAGAATTGATTATGGGACTGAATAAACTGAAAATAATTATTGTTATGGCTTTTTAAAAATATTTCTAATTTTTAAATTTTTTTCTTTGTTTTCTTAGAGCAATTTGGTGAATTGTACCTTAATAAGCAATATTAAAACATTCGTATTTTTCTCCAAACTTGATCCCTCCAGAATTTAAAAATTCTTACTAAGTGACTATTCTTATTTTCATGGCAATATGTTCATTTGCATGAATGCAGTAAGAATTTGATTCCTTCATAACAGACCAATTGTAGTTTTATTAACCAAGACTTGAACTGGAATGTTATGTTTGCAAAAGTCATGTCTAGACTCTAATTGTCAGTAAAAAACTTTAAAGAATAAAGATTGACTTTAAAGCCAAGAAAAGTCACTTGGAAAAATGCCCTGGTAACTTTCCTGGGAAATGACAAGGAAAGAACCTGAAGACATTTTGGTGAACTTGAAAACATGAGGAGTTTACCCAAACCTGTAGATAATCTACAGGCAAAGCCTGATGGTAACTGGGTGGCTTGGCTTTTTGCCCTGAGAGGAACAGCAAGAACCTACAACCAAGATTACTCTACCCAGCAAAGCTATCATTCAGAGTTGAAGATCAGATAAAGAGCTTCACAGACAAGAAAAAGCTAAAGGAGTTCATCACCACCAAACCAGGATTACATGAAATGCTGCAGGATATTCTTTAAGAAGAGGAAGAAGAAAAAGGTAAAGATAGAAATTATGAACAACAAAAGGACATCAAATACATACCTACCAACAAGTGAATCTAAAAATCAAGTGAATAAAAAATCTGAAGAACAGAATGGACTGGTGAATATAATAGAATCAGGGACATAGAAAGGGAGTGGACTGACGATTCTCAGGGGAAGCAGGTGTGAGGGGTGGGGGAAGAGATTGGACAAAAATCTTACTCCTATGGAGGAAGCCAGTGGCGGGGGGTAAGGGCATGGTGTGGGGTGGGGAATCAGGTGGAGGGGAGCTATGGGGAAGTAAAAAAAAGAGGAACACCTGTAATAATCTGAACAATAAAGATTTATTTTAAAAAAATTCCATCTGAATATTTCTAGTAAAATTATAGCAAAACAGATTTTTAAAAGCCTATATAATGAATTGTTCTTCCTATTGTGTTTATGCATATAATAAGGCTACATTGAAACAGGACTTAATACACTAAATGAATTGGTTTTAATTTGTTTAATGAAAATAAGAATAATTGTTTGAAAAATAAGTTTCAATAAATCTATAACACAATCTATATTTACAAAAGCCTAAGTGACCGTCGCAACCAAAAAACCAAACGGACGACCGAACACACTGCGTGGGGCAACCGGGCTGGAAGGGGGGCTAATGAGGGACGACCAAACGACTGAGCAGTGGGCTGCATGGGGCAACCAGGTCTTCGGGGGTTAGTGAGGGATGACCAAGCGACTGAGCAGTGAACTGCGTGGGGCAACCAGGCTGGCAAGGGGAGCAGTTAGGGGTAATCAGGCCAGCAGGGGTGGCAGTGAGGGGCAACCAGGCTGGCAGAGAGGCAGTGAGGGATGACCAGACTGGTGGGCAGGCAGTTTGGGCCGACCAGGCTGGCAGGGGGGCAGTTGGGGATGACCAGGCCATCATGGGGGACAGTTAGGGGTGATCAGGCAGGCAGGCAGGTGAGCAGTTAGGAGCCAGTTGTTCCGGATTGTGAGAGGGAAGTCTGACTTCTGGAAGTCGGACATCCCCCGAGGGGTCCCAGATTGGAGAGGGTGCAGGCTGGGCTGAGGGGACCCCTCCCCCCATGCACGAATTTCTTGCACCGGGCCTCTAGTCATAGATATTAGACTCTAATTCAGTTAATTGTCAGTAAAATGTTATTTTTTGCTTATAACCTAGACTAGATACTACATTTTTCTAGTTTTCTGAAATATTTTGGATACAACGCTCTAACTTCCATGGAAATGAAAGAAAACTTATTGTGGTGAATTGTAATTCATCCCACCATTATTTTGACATTGTTTCTATAAATGCTGACTCTGACTAATATGTGGTTTTCAGATAAGCAGCATGTTTGCATGGGAAACCTAGGAGCTAACTTCAGAAGATACAGACTCTGACCTTCAGTCATCCCAGTTCCAGGAGATTTGTTGATCTTCAGCCATAGAACAGGATGATGTAGAACCAAGATGACCAAGACCAGGATGACACATACCAGCCCATCACTTGTTCTGTTTCTAAGATCCTTATCGGAATGGACTGTGCTGGCCTGCACATAGAGAACTTTCAACCCCCTCACCTTGATATCTTTGTCCTGTTTGCCTTCTCCCTCCTTATGAAATCCATGCCTGCACTGAGACGTTAAGATGGGCTTTGCAACAAGAGTCCTCCATCTTCTCAAGTGTCTGGCACTTGAATAAACCACTTTCCTTTTTCATCAATATCTGTCTCACGAGTTTGACTTTCATGGTGGCAGGCAGCTGAAGGTGAGTTTCAGTTACATTATTAACCATAAATCTTCTCCCTGTTATTCATAAAATAAGTCTACCTAGGTTTCACATGAGCCAACTGCACACTTGGCTTGTGTTGACCCTTGGCCACAATCTTTTAAGTCATAACAGATGAACCAGTGTGATCCACGCAGGACTGTGACAAATCTTTAGAAAGTCAAACATGACTTGGTTTATCTCTTGTGATGGGAAAGGAACATATAAAAGGCATCTGAATTTATTACATTGGAATAGCTATAATATAACTACTAACACATGGGGCTTTTCTCACAGTCTAAAACAGCTTTACTGCATGTTGGCCCCTGTCATTTACTGCTTCCTATGTCTATAACAATGGAAAAGGGCATGCTCTGCTCTGACTGGCGGATTTGGAGTTGTGGTTTATTTGATCACAAATGTACCCTAGAGCCATGGCACTTCAATGGATCATCACAGTTGTTTGAGAGTACATTTAAAAAATAATTAGAGTGCACTTTGGACATCAAGCTGCTTCCCTAAATTCGATGTCCTAATTTTGTTATTATTTTAGACCAAAACTTTGCTTGAGTTTTGATTTTACTCTGTAACTCTACAAAAGTTACACAGGTAAGTCAAAAGGGCTAGCTAGGTAATTAACAGCAACAAAGTGTCTGCCTGTTTCTCCAGCGCAAAGAGAAGGCTCTGTCCAGGATCACACTTCTGTGTGTGAAGAGCAGTGAACAACAGCAAGGAGATGAAAGCTAAGGGGGCACGCGGGAGCACAAGGCTATATGATACAAAGAGGAAAATACTTGTGGCAGCAACAAGGTGGCCAGAGGAGAGAGGACTGGACCTCGGCTCTGCCCCATGCAAACAGTGGTGCAGCAGCCGTCCAAAGAGAACATGAAACTAGATCTCCAGGGTCATGCCACCAAGGAGAGGCTGGCATGCAAGGCTGGTAGAGATGATCTGGGATAGACTCAAGGGGAGAACAACTGCACTTGGCAGAAAAATTAACAGTGAGTGAGATTGTTGATTGATTTGCAGTACTTCACTGTTGTAATAATTCTGTTTTAAATCCCCCACCCCACCGCTTTTAAAATAAAAGCATTGATTGAGGTAGGACAATGCTTGTTGTGAGAAAAGGTAAGAAATTTAGAGTTTGGGGCTAATTGTTTCTTATTCAGGAATCTCATAACAATTTTGAGTTGACACAGAGTAGAGAGATGAGAAGCATTAAAGTTGAAAATGATGATGAGATCAAGAGATAAGACACTGAACACCCTTCAAATGGTGTTTCTCCTGGCATTTGAACCTTTTAAAATCTCACTATACTGAGACAATCCTCAAAAAAACACACAACTATTTTACTTTCAATGACTGACAGACGGCTATGAATTCCTCAAATGCACCATGTGATGGTTAATTTTATACATCAACTTACCTGTGTCTAGGAATAACCAGGTAGCTGGTAAAACATTATTTCTAGATGTGTCTGTGAGGGTGTCTCAGAAAAACATTAGCTTTACTTTAGTTACCTAAGGAAAGAAGGCCCACCTCCAGAAATGTGGGCGGGCATCCTCCAATCCATTGAGAATCTGAATAGAATGAAAAGGAAGAGGGAGGGCAAGTACTTGGCTCTCTCTTCTTGAGCTGGGACGTTCATTTCTCTTGCTTTCAGACTTCAGAGCTCTGGTTCTTGGGCTTTGGAAACCCAGGACTTTCACCAGCCCCATCCAACCCCAATTCCCTCCCAGGGTATTCTCCAAGTAGACCCGATGCCCTGACTGGGAATGCTGGTAAGCCTCAAGGCAGCCCCAGGGTGGGGAGGGAATGTCTTGATGCCTCATCCCAGAGACACATGCACACAGGAGCTTGTATGATAACAACAGTTGGCCAACCCATGTCACGGACTTTGAGGCACAGTGGGGAGAAAGCAAGATCCCTGGGGAAGGAGAGGAGGTGGCTCAGCCCAGCACTTGTCTCCCCAGATTTCCCCTTTTGGGCCATCATCCTCTTCTGCTTGGCAGGACTCTTGGTAGTCACCACGTGCCTGATCTGCTGTTTCCTGGTAAGCGAGGAAGTGGTGCTTGTCTTCTTGCTATTGGGTTGTAAGAGTGTTTTATATGCAGTCATGCATCGCATAGCAACATGTTGGTCAAGGATGGGCCACATATATGATGGTTATAATGGAGCTGAAAAATTGCTACCAGCTAGTGACATCATAGCCTTAATAAGGTTCTGGCAAAGTACATTACTCTAGTCTTTGAGGCAAACACACCTACTGCGTTTCCAATTGAATCGAAGTATAAATTGTGTATAGGCCATAATACTTGATAATGATAATAAAGGACAATGTTACTGGTTAGGTTTTTACTATATCATACTTTTTATTATTATTTTAGAGTGAACTTTTCTACTTACAAAAATGTTGGCTGTAAAACAGTATGGTGTGTTACACCAGCAGCAGTCTCATACATCTCATGTTTCCTGCATCTCGTGATTGCAAGATTTTTGCTTGTGCTTGATTTAATTGTGTGTTTTATTAAGTAAAATGCCATGCAGGCAATCCCCTGAGGGCACCCTTCTCAGGTCATACCCCTGTTGTTACGTGGTATATGACAATATTAGAAATACAAGTCCTGTGATGGGCGCATGTTTGCAAATATTTTTCCCAGTCTGTGTGAGGCTTGCCTATTTCTTTTCTTAACAACAGTAGTCCTCAGGAAAATGTAACTGAAAATCTCAAATCTATCATGGTGGTAGAGTGACCACTACATGTGAGAATGGCTAAAATAGTATATAGACTGACCATAACAAGTGTTGGTGAGTATGTGCAGCAGCTGGAACTCTCATGTCGTGCTTATAAAAAGTAGCTTAGTGATGTTGCTTCTGTAAGTTGCATACACCTACACAGCCATCCCACTCCTAGCAATTTATCGCAGGAAAATAAAACATACAAAGAGATTTGTACACAGATGCCCATTAGAGATTTGTATGTACTAGCTCCCAAAGGGAAAACAACCAAGATGTCCACCAACAGGTGAAGGATAAACAAACCGTGACACATCCCACAATGTGATCTTCCTCCGCAACAAAAAGGAAAGAATTAATAATACGTGCAATGACATGTATAAATCTCAAATAGTTATGCTCAGTGAAAGAAGTTAGGTAAAGAAGATACTGTATGATCTCATTTAGAAACAACCTTTACAAAATACTAATGTATAGGGACAGAAATCAGGTCACCAGTTGCCTGGGAATAAGAATGTGTCTGCAAATGGTAGGTAAAGAGGAATTACAGAGAAGCCTGAGGACACTTTTGGGGTGATGGGTATTCCTTATCTTGATTGTGGTGATAGTTCAATACATTATAATTTAAAATTATCAGATCATTCACATTAAATGTATGCAGTTTATTGTACATCAATTATACCTCAACTAAGCTACAGTGTGGGAAGAAGAAGAAAGGGAAGGAGGAGGATTATAAATGGATACTAGAGGGAAAATGGTAGAACAAATGAGAGTGAAAAGGGGGCGAGACAAACAGAAGGAGATAACAGCGGGGAAAAGGGAAAGGGAAAAAAGACTGATGGAGGAAATTAAATTTAAAAAGGAGAGGAAGCCTGGCTGGTGTGGCTCAGTGGTTGAGGTTCGACCTATGAACCAGGAGGTCATGATTTGAATCCTGTCAGGGCACATGCCTCAGTTGCAGGCTTAGTTCCCAGTAGGGGGCATGCATGAGGCAGCAGATCAATGATTCTCTCTCAGCATCGATGTTTCTATCGCTCTATCTCTCTCCCTTCGTCTCCCTGAAATCAATTTTTTTTAGAAATGTTTAAAGCAGAGGGACACATCTGCTCTGTGGCTTTGCCCATCTTCTTCCCTAGTATTCTCTCATACTTGGACAGCCAGATGGTCCATTCTGAGTCCCCGTCATCACCTTCACAGGTCACCGTGTGCCTGCAGAAGAAAGAGGGAGATTTTGAGATTCAGCAATGATGACTGGTACCTGCCACACCTAGACCTGAGGAAGCTGCAATGACTAGATCTGCCTGAGGCCCCTGTTCCCATCCAGGACCCAAAGAAGCTTGGCTGGACCAGAAATCAACCACCCTGATCTGTCACATTCTCTGGGCCCTTCTTAACATGGCCCCTGTCTGGTTCGCAGGAAACTAAGATAAAATTCTTCCCCTTCATTAAGTCCTGAAGGCAACTGGTAGTTCCGGCTTGTCTTGTGGTTTCATATGCCTTTATCCCTCAGGAACTCCAGAGTTGGCTAAACTGGAGCAGAAATTGCCACAGTATAAAATCATACTCTTCAGCGCAAGGTTTCCCTTCTTAGGAAACTTTGCAGCACACCTCCCCTGACCTGTGTCAGCAACCACACTTATCTCTGTGCCTCCATTTTCCCACCCCCAAAGCCCAGGCATCTCAAGTGCCCTTTGCACTACTGCATTTCCTGAAGTTCAGACTCACCAGGACTTCCAGATCAACCTGCCTCTCTGGAGCCCCTTTCCTCATGGTTCTCCAAGAGGGAAAGTAGACCAGGATGGAAGGAATGGCTTAGATATGACTGCATTCAGCCCTGGGACTTGGAACCTGAGATGACTAGAAATCTAGGAAGACTGAATAGAGAGTAACACTCTAGTAGTATGACTGCATTCAGCAGAAAGATAGTGTCTACTTGGGAAGTACAGGTGAATAAAACTCAGGGGGAAAATATGAGAAAATGAGTCTTTTTTTTCATATTTCTCTGTACAGAATCCAACAAGACAGATATAGCAGGAGCTCCCCAAAAGAAGCTCAAAGCATCTCAGGCATGGGACTGGCTGTGCTGTCCTGCCCTGCATTTGTAAAAACAGACTCTGTGATTTCTATACCTTTTGCAGATGACCACAGCAGAAGATACCCAAGGGGTAAAAATTAAAGTCCAACTAATGCCAACCATTCCATTTTTTTTTGGTGTGAACTTTCTGTTCCTCCGTCTTAAGCTGTCATTCTCTGCGAATATACTTCCTGGAGATTATAATAATGATATAAGAACTACCATTATTGACAGCTTCATATCTGCTCAGCAACGTGATTGACAAGTTCAGAATGCATAGTCTCACTTATACTACCATCCTTGGGGCTTTATTCCCATGTTGCTCCCATAAAGATATGGAGGCTAAGAAATATTAAATAGTAAGGAAGGGAAAATAATTGCTAAGAAACTAAACACCTAGCCAAGCTACCCATCAAAGAAAGAGGTAAAGACATTTTCTGATATACAGTCTCAAAGTTGACCTCCCCTAGGCCTTTATTGAAAACACCAGTAAAGAATATGCATCACAAAGAAGAAAGGTGAACCCAGAAAACCATAGCAATGGTCATGAGAAAAACAAAGTATATGAAAATTAGCATGGTTTTAAAAATAAGACATTAAAAACACATTCTCCCAAAATTCCAGATGGTTACATGAAAGATCAGAGGAGAAAAGATTCTATTAAAAGTTACTAATGTTTAGGGAATATATAAATACCATAGATACTCTTATTGTGTTACACATTACTCTCAGAAACTAAATTATGGAACAACCACCCTTGAGCACCTCCTGAAGACTTCCTGGACAGAAGTCCTGTAACTACGGATTATAGAGGAAGCCACTTGGAGACTGGTCAGAGGGGCAGGAACAGGAAAGAGGCTATTCTCACAACCACATGTGGTGGTGATAAATCTGCTTTGGCGATCTCTCCTGTTGAGTGAGGGGTTCCAGCCCCACAATAGGCTCCCTATCCTGGAACACCATTGCCAGAAAGAGGAGTCCCCACAACATCCTGCTGTGAAAATCAATGGATATTCTCTGTGGATGAGGTGGAGGCTGCTAGAGATGCAACAAGTAAGGCGGTCCCTAACTCCAGGGCTCCCAAAGTATTGAGGTGTAAAACCACACTGAGCCCCAGTGTGCATCCCCCAGTCTATGCATTTCAAGACTAGAGGGCCATTTGCCTGGCTATGTCCCAGTTCCTTGCCAGCTTGTGGAAGCTAAGTCTTTTTTTCTTTTTAATTCTTTATTGTTTAAAGTATTACATAATCTCCTTTTTCCCCATTGACCTCTCCCCAGCTGCCCCCAGTCCCCAGCACGAGCCCTCCCCCCATCTATATCCATTGGTTTCTTACCCCACACCGTCCCTCATAGGTTGGACAGTCTATTTGATGCTTCTAGGACTCTGATTCTATTTTGGTTCCTCAGTTTATGTTGTTCATTATATCCCACAAATGAGTGATATCATGTAATATTTATCTTTCTCTGACTGGCTTATTTCACTTAGTATAATGCTCTCCAGATCCACCTATGCTGTTCCAAATGGTAAGATTGCTTCTTTTTTATAGCAGCATAGTGTTCCATTGTGTAGAAGTGCCACAGTTTTCTAATCCGCTCATCTGCTGATGGGCATTTAAGCTGTTTCCAAATCTTAGCTGTTGTAAATTGTGCTGCTATGAACATAGGGATGCATATATCCTTTCTGATTGTTTTCTGTTTTCTTGGGTTATAGTCCTAGAAGTGGGATTACTGTGTGAAATGGCAGTTCCATTTTTAATTTTTTGAGGAAACTTCATACTGTTCTCCACAGTGGCTGTACCTGTCTGCATTCCCACCAGCAGTGCATGAGGGTTCCTTTTTCTCTGCATCCTCTCCGGCACTTGTCATTTGTTGATTTGCTGATGATAACCATTCTGACAGGTGTGAGATGGTACCTCATTGTTGTTGATTTGCATCTCTCATTTGATTAGTAACTTTGAGCATGTTTTCATATGTCTCTCTGTCTTCTGTATGTCTTCCTTCGAAAAGTGTCTGTTTAGGCCTTTGCCCATTTTTTGATTGGATTGTTTATCTTCTTTTTGTTAAGTTGTATGAGTTCCCTCTAAATTTTGGAGATTAAACCCTTATCGGAGATAATATTGTCAAATATGTTCTCCCATGCAGTGGGCTTTCTTGTTGTTTTGTTGATGGTTTCTTATGCGGTGCAGAAGCTTTTTATTTTGATGTAGTCCCATTTGTTTATTTCCTCCTTAGTTTCTATTGCCCTAGGAGCTGTATTGGTAAAGATATTGCTACAATAAATGTCTGCTATGGCTTCCTCTAGTATTTTTATGGTTTCCCATATTACGTTTAAGTCCTTTATCCATTTTGAATTTATTTTTGTGTATGGTGTAAGTTGGTGGTCTAGTTTTATTTTTTTACATATATCTGTCCAATTTTCCCAACACCATTTATTGAAGAGACTGTCTTGACTCCATTGTATGTTCATGCCTCCTTTGTGAAATATTAATTGAGCATAGTGTTTTGGGTCGATTTCTGGGTTCTCTGTTCTGTTCCATTGGTCTATATGTCTGTTCTTGTGCCAACACCAGGCAGTTTTCAGAACAGTGGCTTCGTAGTATAGCTTGATATGTGGTATTATGATCCCTCCAACTTTGTTCTTCTTTCTCAAGATTGCTGTGGCTATTCAGGGTCTTTTTTTTTATTCCAGATGAATTTTTGGAGAGTTTGTCCTATGTGTTTGAGGTATGTTGTTGGTATTTTAATGGGGATTGCATTGAATCTATAGATTATTTTGGGTAGTATGGACCTTTTAATGATTTGATTCTAAGGAATCAAATCCATGAACATGTTATATTCTTCCATTTGTTTATGTCTTCCTCTATCTCTTTTTTCAGTGTCCTGCAGTTTTCCGCATATAGGTTTTACCTCCTTCATTAAATTTATTCCTAGGTATCTTAATTTTTTGTTGCAATGGTAAATGGGATTGGTTTTTTCAATTTCTCTTTCTGTGAGTTCATTATTGGTGCATAAAAAAAGCCATAGATTTCTGGGTGTTAATTTTTATCCTGCTACATTGCTGAATTCATTTATGAGTTCTAGTACTTTTTTGATGGAGTCTTTAGGGTTTTCTATGTAGAATATCATGTCATCTGCGAATAATGACAGTTTTATTTCTTCTTTTCCCATTTGGATGCCTTTTATTTCTTCTTGTCTGATTGCTATGGCTAGCATTTCCAGTACTATGTCGAACAGGAATGGTGAAAGTGGGCATCCCTGTCTTGTTCCTGTTCTTAGGGGAAATGGTTTTAGTTTTTGCCCATTGAGTATGATGTTGGCTGTGGGTTTGTTATATATGACTTTTATTATATTGAGGTATGATCCCTCTTTCCCACTTTGCTGAGAGTTTTTACCAGGAAAGGGTGTTAGATTTTGTCAAATGCCTTTTCTGCATCAATTAATATGATTATGTGATTTTTGTCTCTCAATTTGTTTATGTGATGTATCACATTTATTGATTTGCAGAGACTGTACCAGGCTTGCATCCCTGGAATAAATCCCATTTGGTCATGGTGTATGATCTGTCTAATGTAATGTTGGATCCAATTTGCTAGAATTTTGTTGAGGGTTTTAGCATCTATGTTCATTAGGGATATTGGCTTGTAATTCTCTTTCTTTATAGTGTCTTTATCTGGTTTTGGGATTAGGGTAATGCTGGCTTTATAAAGAGCTTGGAAGTGTGCCTTCCTCTTGAATTTTTTGGAATAGTCTGAGAAGGATAGGTTTCAGTTCTTCTTTGAATGTTTGGTAAAACTCTCCTGTGAAGCTGTGTGGTCCTGGGTATTTGTTTGCGGGAAGCTTTTGATGACTACTTCAATTTCCTCCTTAGTTATTGGCCTGTTGAGATTTTTTTATTCTTCTTGTTTGAGTTTTGTAAGGTGTATTTTTCTTGGAATATGTACATTTCCTCTAGGTCAGTGGTCAGCAAACTCATTCGTCAACAGAGCTAAATATCAACATTACAATGATTGAAATTTCTTTTGAGAGCCAAAACCGACTTCTGCACATGGGTCACGAAGTTTCAATCACACTGTATGTGCGTGCCCACACGTAGTATTTTGTGGAAGAGCCACACTCAAGGGGCCAAAGAGCCCCATGTGGCTTGCAAGCCTCAGTTTGCCAACCACTGCTCTAGGTTGTTTATTTGCTAGAGTAGAGTTGTTCATAGTATTTTTTTTTTTACAATCTTTTGTATTTCTAAGGAGTCTGTTGCTATTTCGCCTCTTTCATTTCTAAATTTGTTTAATTGGGTCCTCTCTCTTTGCCTCTTGGTGAGCCTTGCTAGAGGTTTATCAATCTTGTGTACCCTTTCAAAAAACCAGCTCTTGGTTTCATTGATCTCTTGTGGGGTTTTTTGTGTTTTTGGGGTTGGGGGGTGGGTGGGCCTCTATTTCATTTATTTCTGCTCTGATCTTTATTATCTCCTTCCATTATCTCACTCTGGGTTTTTCTTGTTGCTCTCTTTCTCATTGTTTAAGTTGTAGAGTTAGATAATTTATTACCAGTTTCTCTTGTTTTTTTGAGGTAGGTCTGTAATGCTGTGAATTTCCCTCTTAGGACTGCTTTCACAGTTTCCCATAGGTTTTGGATTTTTGTGTTTTCATTGTCATTCATTTCCAGGATGTTTTTAATTTCTTCTTTGATCTCTTTGGTAATCCAGTCATTGTTTAATAGCATGCTATTCGGCCTCCAAGTGTTTGAATTTTGTTGATTGTTTTCATTGCAGTTGATTTCTAACTTTATGCCATTGTGATCTGAGAAGATGCTTTATATTATTTCTATCTTCTTGAATTTGGAGAGACTTTTCTTGTGACCCAATATGCATTCTATCTTTGAAAATGTCCCATGTGCACTTAAGAAGAATGTATGTTCTGTAGCTTTGGAGTGAAATGTTCTGAAGATGTCAATTAAGTCCATTTGATCTAGTGAGTCATTTAGGATTACTGATTTTTAGTCTAGAGAATTTATCCAGTGATGTCAGTAGGGTATTAAAGTCCCCTACCATGATCATATTGCTGTCAATCTCTCCCTTGATATCGTCCAGCAGTTTTTTATGTATTTGGGTGCTCCTGCATTGGGTGCATATATGTTTACCAGAGTTATATCCTCTTGTTGTATCAATCCCTTTAGTATTATGAAGTGGCCTTCCTTATCTCTTGTTATGGCCTTCTCTCTGAGGTCTATTTTGTCAGATATAACTATTGCTACCCCAGCTTTCTTTTCATTTCCATTTGCCTGAACAATATTTATCCATCCCTTCACGTTCAGTCTGTGTGAGTCTGTTGTTCTAAGGTGGGTCTCTTGTAGACAGCAAAAATATGGGTCATATTTTCTTATCCATTCAGCCACTCAATGTCTTTTGATTGGAGCATTTAGGCCATTAACTTTTAAAGTTATTATTGATAGGTACTTATTTGTAGCCATTTTTAATATTTGTGCCTGTGTTCCTTCTTCCCTTTCTGTTTCTTCTTTTTACAAAAGTCCCTTTAGCATTTCTTGCAATGCTAGCTTGGTAGTGATAAACTCCCTGAGCCTTTTTTGTCTGTGTAGCTCTGATTTCCCCTTCAATTTTGAATGATAGCCTTGCTGGATACAGTATTCTTGGATCCAGTCCCTTGCTTTGCATCTCTTTGTGTACTTCCTTCAATTCCTTTCTGGCCTGATGTGTTTCTATTGAGAAACCATTTGATTACCTAATGGATAATCCCTTGTAGGTAACTTTCTGTCTCTTGCAGCCTTTAAGATTCTCTCCTTGTTGTTAACATTTGCCATGGTAATTATGACATGTCTTGCTGTGGGACTTTGGGATTCATCTTGTTTGGGGGACTCTGTGCTTGTGTGACTTTTTTTCACAAATCAGGGAAGATTTGTGACATTATTTCTTCAAATAGGTTTTCTAACCCTTGCTCCCCTTCTTGTCGTTCTGGCACCCCTATTATATGTATGTTGCTTCATTTCATGTTATCCCAAAGCTGCCTCAGGCTCTTCTCCTATCTTTTGATTTTTTCCCTCCAAATGCAGTTCATATTGGGTGTGTTTTGCATCCCTGTCTTCTAATTTGCTAATTTGGTACTCTGCTTCTCCTAGTTTACTGTTGGAAGTTTCCACATTGTTTTTTTATTATAGCTATATCACTCCTTATTTCCTCCTGATTCTTAGATTTTCTTATCCATCCGGTTTATGAACTGTATGACCCTTATTCTGAATTCCTATCCTGACATAGTGCATGCCTCTATTTCATTTAGTTGCTTTTCTGGAGCTCTTTCCCTTAAGGGTTGTTCTTTGTCTCCCCATTTTTGCTATCACCAAAGGATCTAGGTGTTGAGTTGTGCAGGGCCTGTGGCTGCAGTGATGAACTTGGTGGTGGGTTGCATGGTAACAGGTGGTGGCTGCTTCTTGGGGGGTCGCAGGGCAGCTGCTCCTCACATGGTTGCGGGCAGCGGCTGCTCCTCGGGTGGTTGTGGGTGGTGGCAGCTGGTGGGTTGGCTGCTCCTTGGGCAGTTGTGGATGGTGGTGAGCCTTTATTTCTTAGTCTGTTTCCTCAACAGTTTTCTAGCCAGTGATTCTCAAGCAGGAGGGCAAGGTAAGCAGCTCTTTCCTCCTGTGGTTTGAAAGAGCCATTGATACAGCGGTGTCTGTTGAGACAACTTCATAGAATTTGGAAGCTAAGTCTTTACAGGGCCAATTCTTCCACAGTGAGGCCTCCACCTTGTCCCCAGAAATTCACCTAAGCTACATACTGGGGCCACAGGAGCATCCCTAGATTTTGGAGTTCATATTTCAGGCCATCTTTTGCTCTCTTTTTACCCCAGGCCTCAGAAATCCACTATGACACAGCCTACAGATGACTAAACCAGGGGCCAGCTAGGCTGTAAATTCAGGGAACACAGGCCAGGAATTCTCTAAGTACAAGTCAAAATCATAGAATACATGAGGAATAATACCAAGTGTGGGCTGACAGTCAGATAGAGAAAGGACAAGCTCAGTCTCCCTGCCCGGGTCCCTCCTCTCTGTAACTTGGCCTGAGCTCTTCCTACCCACTACTCCCCATGCATCCACAGGACCCCAGGGGCAGATAGCACATTAGCTAGTTCTGCTGCTCAGGTTTCTTTAGGGAAGACATAGCAAGGGCTGGGCTAAACCTTCCTGTGCCCACAGAGGAAGCTCTAATCGACCAAGTTGAGATGGGGGCAAAAATCCTTGTGATATAGCTGGCAGGGGCTGAGGACACAGAAAAACAATCTGCCTCAGATACAGCCCAGACTGACTCAGCACCATCACCCCCATCAGCCTCTGCAGTCTCCTTGGCCAATGACAATCTCAGCTCTGCTTGGTTCCCATGAGTCACAGGGAGCTCAATCACTCCAGTCAGCCCCTTCAGGGTTGGGTGAGCTTTTAAGGTCAAGAAAGTTCTCCTGGAATGGAACTAATATCCAACTGCATAGGCCAATTCCTTTGGAATTCGTTCTCTCTTTGTGTCTGTGAAAATTGTGTCCTCCCTCCAGCCTCAGTGAGGGCACAAGTGTTTCACACATACAGTGTCTGGCACATAGAAGAGACTTAATGTTGAATGAAGGAAAATATATTTAAAAATCCACAACAGAAGAATTGTTCTTCCTTAACAACTTTCAGACATGTCACTTCCTCCCAAGTGTTACTTCTGCCATTATTTTCTGATAAGCATGAGTTAGTGCCTGCGGGGATCCACAGAATGTGGGATTAAATCCTGGCCTTGTCTTTGAATAATTGTGTGAACTTGAAAGTGTGGCTTTATTGCTGTGTCTCAATTTCTTTGGTAAAATCTGTAAACTAAGGATTGTTTTTGGACATTTAAATGAATACCTACCTTCCTTGAAATGGGGTTGGGCAAATGTTAACTATCATTACCATCATCTTCATCAAACTACGATTGTGGTACCCCTCTTTGTGGTTCTCAAATGTGTATGTGACAATTATGCTTTAAGCATTGTTACTGTGGAAGAGGGGGAGGAAAATCAGGAAACTCTTGCCATGAAAAGGGAAACCAGAGGTAGGAAAGCAAACTGGTGAACCCCTGTGTTTCTGAGCTGGGATGGATGAATTGGCTCCTGTTTTACTTATGAGGAAGGAGAGGGGTGATGTTTCCTTGAGCCCCATTTCAGACACACAGTCATGGCTCTTTATTGAGAGTAGGACCAGGGCAAGGTGCAGGCAAAAGCTAACATGTAGATAGACAAGGAGAATTTAGTTACAAAAATGATCAACAATGAAGTTGTAACTAAGTCCAGAGAGCAATACATCAATGAGTCAGCTGTCAGATCTGGTGAAACCCAGGAGTTAATGACACTGGCCTGCTAGCACTAGCAAATGCCCACTGCACTTCCCTCAGGAATGGAGAGCCCCAGGATGCATGCAGTGAATGGAAACACAAGTCTAGGGAAAGGGATTGTAAATCCCTGACTTCTTTGTGGGTTCCAGCATGGTGGAACACTGGGTGTGATTGGTCCCTTGTAACCAGGTAACTGCAGAATGTGTTCTGATTGGCTGGCAGCCGCCAGGAGAACAGACTTCAGTTGAGAAGCAACTGTGGAAGGAGAAGGAGCTTTGGCTGTGCTCTCTTCCCACTGTGGTTGTAGCTCTCAGCGCTTGTCTGATCCCTATCCGTTTTCAACAAGTCGTGTTGGTTGCTGTTCTCACAAAGGAGTCACCCAAAAAGGTGCAGCTTCGGGGGTGTGGCTGGGCCCTGAGCCCCCCTAGGGCCCGGCAGCCCAGAGGCCAAGCAAACCGTGGGTGAGCCCTACCTGCTTGTGCGGTGAAGCCTTGGGGCTGCCAGCAGGTCTAGCCTTCCTTGGGGGGAGGGACTGCTGAGGGTTGTGGGGTGGGGGGAGGGAAGTGGGGTGTGAGTGAACCAGCAGTAGCAGTGAGGAGTGGAGGTGAGCCATGGGGAACTGGTGCACCTGCTGTCTGAAGCCCAGTGACAGCCCCAGCCCCACCCCCAAGCTGGATGGGGGCTCCAGCCATGTTAAGTCAAAGTGTGAGTCTGAGGTTCATGAAGAGGCTGCCAGGGACACAGGGGCAGTGGAAACAGTGCCTGCTACCCCGAAGTCTGAGAAGTTGAATTCTGAGAAGTTGAATTCCTTAGCCTTCAGGGGCTACCACCGGAAGAACATCAGCGCCCCAGTGACGCTCCAAGGTAAGAAGCAGCAAATGCCATCTGCTCTTTGGCGTACCTCTGGCCTCTGCTGCCTCCACAGTCCCCTGGGAGGACTCACTGCCTCAGGATCCTTCCATCTGGAGCCAGCTTTCCTAGGGATGGCCACCTGGGTTCCCCACCCCTGCTTCTTTCCCCCTTGCGGCCTATGTTTTTCCCTCTTTACTACCTGAGCAGCAAGGTAGGATTTTGACACTCCTGCTTGCCTGCTGACTTCCCTCACTGCTTTGTTCAATTGAGCTTACTTGCTGGAAAAGCCACACGTGGCCAGGTTTTTCAGTTGATTATGACAGAAGTACAAGGAATGAGGGTTCCATTATATTTGAAGTAATGCAGCAAAATAAAGCATGGGGTGTCCTATCCACATGTTCATGGTGTGTGTGTGTATTTTTCTTGTTTTAAGCTAATCGCTTTTCGTTAGGTTTGCTGTGTTTGTCAAGTTTCTTCCAGAGCCATGGGTAACTCACAGTAGAGTGGAGACAATAAAGGAAAAGCTGCACCATGGCCCTCTCTGCCCTCATACGGGACTGTTTCTGTGGTGCCCATCCCACACAATAGGAGGCAGTGTGGGAAACGGTACAGCCCAAGATCCTATTCAGAGATTTTATTCTTCTTCTGGCCTTTGTGAGAGCAAAATGACATTGTGTGCTGTAGACAAGTGCAATTAAGGCTAACATGTTCATTTTCCTTTTTATTTTTTAAATATTTTTTAAATAGTTTATTGATTGTTGGAGAGAGAGGGAGAGGGAGAGAGAGAAACATGGATGTGAGAGTAACATCGACCTGCTGCATCCTGCACACCACCCCTTAGGGATTGAGCCCAAAACACAGGCGTGTGTCCTTGACCAGGAATGCAACTGGCAACCTTTTGGTGCAGGGGACGATGCCCCACAAACTGCGACTCCAAGCAGGGCTACTAAGCTAGCACTCATTTAAAATGTAAATTTAAAATGGTTACTTTCCAGCAGAGTAAAGACACTGACTTTTAGTGAGGCATTTTAGTTGATTACCAATGAGTAGTTCCGGTCGTTTCCAGGGAACCTCATGAGCCTGGGTACTAGTGCCTGGCCAGAAACTGGTTCTCAGAGCGTCAAGTCTTAGATCCTGTTGGTTCAAATGAGGTGGGTATAACTGTACAGTCAGACGCCACTACTGGGTAGAGGTTCAGATATGCAACAGCTAAACTTTTTCATTAGCTATCGTGTCTCTCACCTGGTCTAATTTGCTTTGCCCTTTTCTTCTGTACATGGAGAGTCTTTCATTTGTACCTAATATAGGTGATATGTTAGGTCAAAAAGTAAAACTAAGTTTTTAGATTTTACTCAGGGGGCTCATCTTTCCAGCTAATTCAAACTATAAATTTTGTTGTAAAGTATTTGAAATGGAACAAAATTTTGTCTCATTTTGTATGTGGTAGTTTCTCAGATAATGGGCCACTGTTATTTTTCTATGGCTTTTGTATCAGAATTGACCAGTTAATTTGTTTTATTCTTAGAACAAGACAAGAGGAAGAACAATGATGTAAGTAAACAGTTGAAGAGTTAAGAAATTAATAGTTTGATATAAAAGTTGTCTGCTGTGATTCCTAAAAACTATGATGGATGGATACTGATAGCATGGACTTTATTTGTAGGTTTCTCATTTGTAGGTTTTCTCAATCTCTTCTATTTTCCTAATTATTCTAGATTGAAGGAGAATTTGTTTCTTCAAATAGTGATACTTTTCAAAAATATATGGTCTGGAACTTCTGATTAATAAGGAAAAAATGGCTTTGCAGTGAAACAATTGAAACAAGCAAAATGTTTTTATATAACATATGGATGTTTCTGATTAGGCTGCTGGAAATTTTTAAATATTCTGTATTTTAAAAGGCGTCGAGTAGATTTTTCCCCTGGCGATCTCTTGTGCATTTGTGGTGGGTGCTGATGGGAAAGTATGACAGCATGAACAAAACTATTTTCTATGAAATGAGGAAGGACGGCTCATGTGAATTAGTTTTCAAAAAGAATAAAACCAAACATATTACAGTTATTAGTATTTTCTGATATTCAAAAATGCTACTGTTATTCTCAAATATTTACAATGATTAGTTTATTGGCCTTACTTTAAGGAAGAGAATTGTCAAAACAAAGTTCAGGCCATGTCAATATTTGATTATGGCTGGACTGTTGGGCTCTTTACAAATCAATGGGTACTTCTCAAATAAATGGGTACTTCCGAAGTGTGTTAAAGATAGTTTGTTCTCTAAAGGTTCTCAAACCTTTTATCGTCACCTCTCCAGTACCACTGCAGATAAATTCTAAACTGTATCTGCAGTAAGATTTACCGCCCAGATGTAAATGATTTAAAGAACTTGCCAAGCACTCACACTGCTGCTTTGTCCCAGGTTCTGTGCTCAGCAGCTAAAGGTAGGAGAGGAGTCAGAGTCCTCCCTTCCCTGGAGAAGCTTAGGTTTCTATGAGAGGGGTATCCTGTAAGCAGTTGATGCGTGTGACAAGTGGCCACTCGGATGTGGGAGTGTGCAGGAGAGAAGTTGGGTGGTGTGGCTGCTGGTGACGGTAGCCTGGAGGTAGGTGGGGAGGAGTTAAGCTTGCTGGACCAGGAAGAAGAAGAGGCCTTGTAAGCAGAGCACACAGCCTGCGTGAAGCAGGATGGAGGTGAGTGTCAGATGACCAAGAGAACAGAATTAACATTTAGAAATGAGTGGAAACTATTCTCTGAGGTTCTCACTTGAGTAGTGTAATGATAGTCTTCCTTAAACATGAAGTGAGAGTTGACTTCTGAAAGTTGTTTTATCTAGTTTTGGGGAAAGTGAGGCTCAGAGAGACCTGTGGCCCCAGCTTGATAGCAAATGGGAAGCCCTGGCACACACACACCTCTGATCAAACATGCTTGTTTGTCTCTCTGTCTCCTGAGCTAATACTTATGATGGCCTTCCATTTACTGCAACAAATGGTCGTGAATTTTTATTCTAAACTTTTTACACTATTATAAAGGGGATTTATAATAGGGGTTTGCCAGGTTTGATTATAGGTTCTTATCAAAGGCAGCATTTTATAAGCCATTCCTTAAATCTTTGGAAGTTAGACTGTCTACTGGGTTTACAGAGAGCTGCACATGACATCACACTCAAGCAGTTCATGGACTGTAAGAAAAATCTTAATGCTTAATTGTTTGACATTTTAACCAAGAGAAAAAACAGACACTTTTATAGGTTTAGGAACGTACTATGACATTTGCTTCTCTTTCCCTCTACGTCAGGAATTTCCAGGGTGCCTTGCTAAAGGATACAGGTCATGCCCCACGGTGTTTCTCTCTGACGATGCCATCAGACAGCCGGATTTTAAAACCACCATCCAATCGTGAGTCCCACTAGGTTGCTGCAGGCTGAGTGACAGACCCCCTTCTACTGAAAGCACCCTACTTTTCCGTAGTTTCAGCCACTTCGTTGTCCTTCTCAGTGACCAGGTTAAGAAGCTGGTGTCAATTATCTATTGATTTCAAGGACCTAAACATGAATTTCAATTCCCATGTTACCATTAGAGTGAGTGGAAGAAGGGAAAGCCAGTTAGCAAATAAGAACCCGCCCCCGCCCCCAAGTCTTCTTCTTTTCTGTTTTTAAGACATTGTTCACCATAAGGAAAAGGAGATGTGCTTTTTATTGGGTGTTTCTATTAAAACATTTCTTTATGGGACATGGGCCTAAAACAGTGCACAGCACTTTGGAAGCTACTCTTGCAAGAAGAAGCAGCTTGTCCCCTACTGGCACCAGAGTGTATCTGCATTAAAAGTTAATTAGATTTTTAAAAAAATATATTATTTATTGATTTTCTACAGAGAGGAAGGGAGAGGGATAGAGTTAGAAACATCGATGAGAGAGAAACATTGATCAGCTGCCTCCTGCACACCCCCTACCAGGGATGTGCCCGCAACCAAGGTACATGCCCTTGACCAGAATCGAACCTGGGTCCCTTCAGTCCACAGGCCAACGCTCTATCCACTGAGCCAAACCGGTTAGGGCAAAAGTTAATTGGATTTTGTCAGATTTTTCTCATCGTACATTTTTCCCAGCGCTATTTCTGTATGAAAATTTACTTTTCCTTCCTACCCCCTAAAACACATCAGTCTTAAAGAACAACTTTTTAAGCTAATTCCTTTGTGAGTAAAATTTGTTCAACTGAAGTTTTAATTTCATAGGTATATTAAATTTAATTAAATATGTATAGCTTTAGGCAGGTTTATACTTAAGCAGCCATGAACAGTGTTATGATGATAAAAAGTATTTATTAATTTCCCCATCGTCTACCCTTGGAGGTGAACTTTAAAAACACCCTAAGATGACACTTCTAAGCTTATTTAAGAGAGAAAATACATATACTGTCCAGCTTCCGGGTTCTCATGGGGGTTGTCCAAAGTACATTATCAGTGCCTCTGGAATCTGAGTGCTGATTTTCCAGAACACAATTTGGGGAATGCTCATTGACAGTATTAATATATTCACCTTTAATTGTATTTTTCAGCCTTAAAGACATAATTAGCTTTAAAACATAATTTTTATAATGTACCAACTTTTTGTTAATTAAATTATTAGTAACGTCTACTTTAGTTAAAAATAGCAAGATCACAATTATAGTAATGTATCTTTTTTTCTCACACTTATAACAGTAGTTGAGATCAAATTGTGTTTCAGCAAAAACTGAGCCCCATCTCTCTAAACTCCTGAGCTTTGGGACCTATTGAGTAATCACTGAATGTTTTTATTCAGCCAAGACACTAAATCCTGGAGTAAAGAATAACAACACTCAACTTTGCATACATTCTGTAGCTTCTTTTGAATTCAAAAGACTCTGATGTTACAGAATAATTCAAAAGTAGTTGTAAAGGTTAGCCTTGCCCAGACAAGTAGGTTTCATGCTTCTTTCTCCAAATTAGTCTAATTCAGGAAGTGCAGTAAATTTTCATTTGCTGTCCTTCACTTTTGAAAATGGTCATTCAGCAGATTCACTATTGGTGAAACAAGGGTTTATTGAGGAAATTAATAGAGCTAACTGAGTTTTGAGAATGATTTTGAAAAATGTTCATCATGGTACATTGTTCCCAATGGCGTGCAGTCTTTATTAGAATCACTTACGAAACTTTTCTAAAAATGTATGTCTCTAAATGCATGCATTTCATGCCCCGCCCAACACAGTCTCAATGTCAAGCAGAGGAAAACTGTGAGGCATGATTACAAGGGCAAAAGCATCCAGGGAGGTTCTGCTCTCATTGCAGCTCCTGGGAGCTTTATAAACAACCCCATGTCTTCCCAAAGCCAGTGAAGGCTGCAAGTCTCTGGGTGGAGATGGGCAGTGTCTCCAGCTCCTCAGGGGATCCCAGGGAACAGCCAAGCTCGGGAGCCACTGCCTGGTTAGAGCGGAGGGGAGAGAGGGGCTCCTCGCTGTTGGCAGGACCTTGAGCAAGTCAGTTTCAGCCTTGGATTTCTTACCTGTAAAATAGGTTGTTGAATTAAATGTCAAGGTTCAGTGGTCCTTTTCCGCTTCTGTGCTTCGAATTCTGTGACTTTGACATCAACTTGAAGAGGAAGCTGTTCAAAGCCCAATAGAAGTATCCCTCTTGGATGCTCGCGGTGTTACAGGCCTTTTTACAGCGACTCATATTCCACAGCCCCAGTTATGACATTCAGATTTACCTTCTCTCAGTGAATTTGAGCTTCTTTAGACACGGAGATCAAAGGAAAAAAGCTTATCCCTTAACTCCGAGGACCCCGTTGTTGCCTATGACACCACTTCTGTGAATAACTTAAAAATCCAGTCACTTACACAGATCTGAGGACTTACATCTGATCATGAAAATTTCATGTAATCTCATTAGGAAATAAGTGTTATTAATATTACACTGTGAAGCATGATGCTGCGTTGTTAGCATTGCTTGTGTCAGGATAGCGAGACCTACTGATGTCGTGGGCTCTTACACTTGCCACTCAGTTTCCTAATAATTGTTTAAAAGTGATGTTAAACAACTTTTTGGTGCAGAGCATTTTATTTACTTGTAAGAAAATAATGGAAAATGGGTGTGTAGGTGGGTAGTGAAATAAATCAACTGAAATGCAGGGCCTAACAACTTTTTTAAAAGTACAATGACTACTGTATGGCTTAATCAAGCACGTGCACAAATACATATAACATGTACAGGATGAAATGTACCATGGGTACAAGGGCAAATGATGGGGGAGTGTGTATTAACATGTACAAGGTGGGGCCAAAGTAAGTGTACAGCCGTGAGTATGTGAAAGAGCAAAATAACTAAAACAAGGGGCAAAGTCCCATTATAGGATACTGATGGGAATGAGGATTCCAAGACCACCGGGCAGCTGGGATGGTCTTCCCGCTCCCCCCAACCCATTAACAATTGTTCTCAAACCTAACATAATAAAACCAATTGTTACAATTCCTTTTTCTTCCACAGTGTGACTTTGGCTATATATCACATCATAAACTACAGGTGAGTTTTAAAACCTGTATTGTTATTCTAGCTAATAAATGTATAACATATCAAATTGAGTGTTAGGTAGTAGACATTTTTGAAGCAAGCTGTAGAGTGCTTTTTATTATATTACTAGAGGCCCAGTGCACAAATTTGTGCACAGGTGGGGTCCAGCAGGCTGGCCCTGATCAGGGCCAATCAGGCTGGGCCGGCTGGGGGCCGGGACCCTGGGCATTTGGTGGGCCAGCCCTGCCCCCTGATGGAACTCAGGTCGAACTCCCGGTCCAGGGGCAATGTGCATATTACCCTTTTATTATAAGGGATTGAAGTGAATTAACTGTTTTTGTCTTAAGACCCATAACACTTGCGTTATTGAGGAACCCAAAGAGGATTTGTTTATGTGAGGTATCTTGATATTTACTGTATTAGAAATTAAAATGGAGCTTTAAAAAATAAATCCACTGTATTTTTAAACAGTTTTTATAGCATTACTGAAATTCTGAGCTAGATAATCCTTTGTTGTGGCGAATTGTCTTGCCCACTACAGGATATAATATGCAAGACAATATGAAAAATAATTATTTTCCACACCAAAATGTGAGTGGACATGTGTCATTAATTTACATTTTTGCAAATTTTATTAACCTCTGGCTTAATAGAAGACACTTGATTCTCATGTATATTCTGTCTTCAATCATTTGCCATTACTTCAATCATTTTAATCCTTTGCTTTGAAGGAGTATTGGGAAGACCCAGCCTCATGTAGCTATCTGCCTAGAAAAAGCTGTATTTACAAAGCCTCAGATAATTGTGATTATCCTTTGACACTGGACCAAAAGTCCACAACTGCTGGCATTTTAAAATTAGTTACAATGGAAATTTAAATCATAGCCATGAACTTGCAGGAGGTACTCTGTTAAGTTCATACGGATTGATCCATCTTGTAAACCAAATGCATCTTTCGCTGGTTCGTCATGTGATGATAATGTTATGCGTTAGTCATTTGGAGAGTATTGGTGCACTTTCTTACCACAGTGTCCAAAACGCCCTTTTGTGAGTATCACCATCAATCCCGACAGAAAAATCTTTTAAGTATTGGAAAGCTGCCAAGCAGACAAAGCAAGCACACGTTTTTGCCCAGGTTGAATAGCTCAGGTGGTCTGAGCTTTGTCCCAATATGTCAAAATTATGGTTTTGATCCACGGTCAGGGCACATACAAGAAATAACCAATGAATGTGTAAAAGTAAGTGGATCAATAAATCGATGTGTCTCTTTCTCTCTCTCACACCCCGCCCCACCTCTTACTCTGTTTCTCTGAAACAAACACAAAGAACAAAAAAGACAGCCCATGTTTTCCCAGATCCTGATTTTTAGCTTGATAAATATACAATTTATTTTCCCTGAAGTGACAGGCTCACTTTTTACTTTTGAGAGAATGGCAGTTGTATTCTCAAATAAAGATGTAATTGTAGGGGGAAAGTGGCTTTTTCTGCTCACAGCTAAGGCACAAGTGCTTGTCCTTAACACAACCACATTTCAGTGTGCAGAAGTGCTTGAAGCACACTCTCCCCCTATTGAGAATGTGAAAACAGGATCAACGTTTCATAATACTATTCCTTTTTATCAAGGATGTCCTTAAGTAAGGCAGAATTAGTTTCAACTGCAAGTGACAGTGAAGAATGCAATGACTGCTAGTGTTAGAGAGTGGGAATTTTTGAGCACTACTGAGGCCGTGGATATGCCCCAGATAGAGTTGTCAGTGCTGACACCAGGCCAGGCCTTGAGATACGGTCTCCTGGCCCCTTCCCAGCACGTAGGCCTTCTTTCATAGAACACTGTCAGCTTTCTGAAGAACAGGATGACCCTGTGAGTAACATGGTCGTCAATGGCATGACTCTGACGTTGCTTGGGAAAAACTGTTTTGTCTTGGGTTACTTGCTCTGCAAGAGCAGGATGTGGTTAATGTGCTTAAAAGTGGTCCTGCACAAAGGGTGGCGGCTGCTCTCCGGACTCCCTGAGTGGAGAATGGCAGAGCAGTCACCTGGCTAGCTCGAATAAAGGCTCTTTGCTATTGCATTGGACTCGGCTCCCTGGTGGTCTTTGGGGATCATGAAATCTGGGCATAACACTAGCACAGTGTGGTACCACTGCCTTCCTTCATGCTCACAAGCCAGTGTTGCTCATCTTTGCTTTGATACAACATTGCAAAGTCAGTGTAGACTCCGGCAATGCCTCAATGTTCTTATAACATTAGTGTTGACCGCAGGGGCCTCCTGAAAAGTGGCCTAGGGGAACCTACCCCGGTGGCCTGCAGAGCTCGCTGGTTCCAATGAGCAGAGTGTTTTAGTGCGGGGGCATTTCAGTCAAAAGACTGCTCACTTTTAAATAGAAAGGCACCTTTTTAATTCAAACTTCTAACAGATACAAGAAAAAATACACACTAATAATATGATACAGGAAAATGATAAGTGGAAACACAGGAAAAAACATGAATGTCATATCCGCATGAATTAAAATTCTGAAGACATTGTTGCCCAGCACTACTGCTGTATGAAGTGTCCCTGTGTGTTCCAATGTGAGCTGGAGGGATGGAAATGTATTCGGTTTGCCAGCATTGCCTGTCAGGGAGGGTCAGTGTTTTGCCGGCACCTGTAGCTGCTCACTGCAGAAAACATCGCACAGAATTTGATGTACTGAGTACAAAGAAGTCAGGAAACCCTGTTACAGAGTCCAAGACAAGTTTGTAAAACTGCTTTGTTGAAAGTTAAGCTTCCCCCTGAACCCCCTCTCACTCCTAGATGATGTGTTACTAAGATACTAACATTTCCCGAATTAATTTTTAAATGCATTTTCTTGTTTTATAGAGTTGGAACTAAAATCTCTAAAATTTTCGATGAGAGAAGGCACCCCTTCAGAGTAAGTGTCAGTTTTATTGAGGTTCTATTTGTCTCTCATACTGTGGTGTTTATTTCATACTGATCTCCTTTGAAATGAATTATTAGAAGAAAATTACTTCCTCTGGCTTGAGGTCAAAATCATCTTCTTTTCAGTCTTCTTCCCCACTGCATGTTGTCCCTAATGATTTTACAAAAGGAGTCTTGTGTGAGGGACACGTCAGTGAGAACTGAGCCACAGCTTTGTATAGTCAGAGAGCTAAAGTGAGTAAATGTGCCCCAAGTAAGTAAATATACATTTATTAATGATATGTTTAGGAGCATCAAACAATATAAATGTCTGTAAATAAACCTAAAAGGTATGTTAAGGCTCTTTGAAAAAACTGAGACAACTATTCAAATTTTAAACCGATTAAAATGACAGGAATTTCCAAAGTGCCTCCCATGAGGCTCTGTAGCGACATGTTGCTGGTGCCTCCTGTGGAGCACGGAACAGCCAGAGTCTTGGGGTCACAGGAACGAGAACATGTGTTTTCAGAGCTGGTTGCAGAGAAGAGTGACATGGGGATCAACATGCCTTGTGAGCCTAAACATAGTTTACATTTAGGTAGACTTCTATAGGGAGGGTTGCGGGGGGGGGGTGGGGGGGGTGAGAACATACATAACTGTCTTCAGGTTGTCCCTGTATTTGTGTTCAATAACTGGTGAGTAGAGAATTAGTGTTGTTTAAGATCCATTGTTTACATGTCAAAGACTAAAAGACATGTCACCCAATCAAAATTATTTAGGGCCAGGTGGGCACAGTGGAAGGCTGCTAGCATGCATCTTTTCTTCAGTGGGCACTTATATTCCCTTTTCTCTTTCAGCATGAAGTGATCATACAGGCCAACTTGTTGCATAACCCTGAACTGAACGTTGTCTACAGATTTGTCTGTGCCCTTTTCAGTGCTGAGCCCCTCACTGCTGAGTGTGCGATTGTGACTTTGGTAAGACAGCTCTTCCAGAGGCTGCTTGTCTGTCCTGTGCACAGGCTGTGGTCCTGCTTTGCAAACCAAAGTAGGTTCCTGAAATGACCCTCAGAACGTGATTAAGCGAAACTATTAAAGGAAGTAAACCACACACAGTGGGGCTAAATAATCATCGGGATTGAAAATGTTCCCATTGCTGTTTCCGTCACAAACAATTGCTATTGAAGACATGAGGGGAGATCTCCGTTTCTTTCCCCAACTCGCCATCCAACCCCACCCCCCGACCCACAGGAGACACAGGTGCATGCAGTGCACACGCACATACAAGGTGTGCTGGTCGGGTAGCATGGAGGCAGTAACAAACCAACCGGCCTTGGGACAAGCTGACTCAGTGTAGTACTAAGCTGAGCCCCAGGCTGTATTCCCCGAGCAGTTCTCATGTGTGTCCTGACTGGGATCTAGATCCCTAGGTTCTCTGTTCCTCCAATGATGGGTGCTAATCCATTCCCGCTGTCCTCCGGGCCTGCCTGCGAAGTCGCCCAGGAGAATAGAGCCAGTAGCACCTGGAAAGGCTTTGCTAGTTGCCAGCTAAGGTACAGCTGTGTAAGGACTTTTGCGTCATCCGTTCAGAATTCCTCTGTTAATATTTTGTCATTGGAAATAGGTGCTATTCTAGTGAGAAGTGGTGGGATTTGTTACTCCTCCCCACAGCAGACCTGAAGGGGAAAGTCAGCTGCATGGTGGGAGGAAAAGAATACTTAGGTCAGTGCCTCCCCATTGAGCATCCAGGTACAGCTTTGGAGAGGCAGCTTGTGCTTCTGAATAGAGACCTCAATGGGCACTGGGTGAGACACAGGCCTTTTCATGGAGCTGCCATCCCTCTGGAGAACTGAGCACCCGCAGGGGAAAGGCAGGAGCGGTGCTTCCGTGGGGAGAACTGAGTAACACAGGAGGGAGAGCCTCTGTGTTGGAAGAGAGGGAGTTTTTGTGGACACGTTAAGCTTTGCTCCTGGGAGCCAGCGGAGAAGCAGTGTCTCTTAATTGTTTAAATAGAGGGATTAGAGCAAGAATCTGAGCTAGAGATGGGGAAGTAAGAGTAGGTGTTCACATGCAGAAAAAACATGGGAACAAAAAGTGGCAGGAGAGAGAATGAGGCAAAGAGCAGGCATCCCGTGGATACTGATGGGCTGAGTATGCTCTTGGCAGCATTCAGCAGCTGGACCACACTCTCGAGAAGCTCCCTTGTCTGGGCTTCTCTGGTTGTTCTCTCCTGGTTTTCCCACCCCTCTAGCCACTTCCGGGGACGTGTCCCTTCTGTGCTCATAGTCCTTCCAGGTCTGTGCTGAGGTTAGAAGAGAGAACGGGTAGAACAACATTCATGAAGACAGAGCTTATATTCTAGTGAGGAAGACATACTAGCTTTTTAATGAGTGTTTTTAAAGAGATGAACACGTCAGATGGTGTAAGCACCAAGAAAACAAAGCAGGATGAAGTGGTAAGGTGATCACAGGGATTTATTCTTTTAGGCAGAAAGGTCAGAAGAGCCTCTTTAAAGAGGAAACATTGGAGCTGTGCCCTGGCTGAGCTGAGGAAGATGAGGGGCTCTGGCATTGTAGGCAGGGCGGCCAAGGCACGCTTCTGAGACGGGCACATGCGTTGTGTGTTCAAGGAACAGTGAGGAATGGCCCGTGTGGACAGAGTGCAGAATGAGGAAAGAAGATGAGGTCACAGATGGACAATATCCTATCTTATAGGGCCTGGAGGCTTGCAGGCCACGGGAAGAAGTTACATTATATTTGACGGATGGGAAACCTTTGGCAGACATTGAGTTGCGGGTGAAGTGCTCTTAAGGAAAGAGGCTATTCTGGCTCCTTGGGGAGAAGAGACTGTTGTTGGAAGTCCGAGTGGAGGCAGTAAAGTCAGGAGTCAGTAAGAGTGATGCAGGTGAGAAGTGGCCAATGCACTGGAAAGCGGTCAGATTCCCACAGCTAAGGGGAGGCAAGAATTGCTAACAGATTGGAGCACGCTAGCTCAAGTGGAGCCTTTTGGTCCCAGCAACTAGGCAAGAGGCAGTGCCCTCTATGCTGATAGGGCGGCTTGGGGAGTGGGCAGTGCGGATGAAGAGCTGTGGTTTGTATTGCGTAGGCTCCGATGCCCTTAGCAATAGCAGTTTCAGTGGAGGGATAGCGCCAGGGACAGACTAAAGTGGGTGAAGGAGGCAATGGGAGGTGAGAAGCAGCATCAGGCATTGACCCTGAGCAAGATGAGAGAAGCATTCTAGGGACTTGGTGTGGCAGCAGGGGACCTAGGTAAACACATTCACACTGGGGGCAGCTGGGCAGACAGGGAGGATTCTTCAAAAAGAGGCGAGGGTGGGAACAGTGTTCTGCAGAAGTGGGCTGGGACCGACTTCACTGATAGAAGGTCCGCTTCGGTGAGAAATCTCAGTTCCACTGCCACGGGAGGGCAGGTGGGGTGAATGGGCGAGTAATGGCGCACACTGAGTCTGCCAGTACAGGTGGCGGGAAGTCGGGAGGCTGTCGGTGTTGGACAAGGGCCTCTAATCATTCCCGTCAAGTAGAGTTAATCTGTAAGTAGCTCCTTCTTAGGACAGCTGCGAATGCTGAGTTTTGAGGAATGGGCGCAGCATTTCCCTGAGAACACATCATGTTCAATAAGCATTTGTTTTTGAAAACACAGTTGAGTTTGGCAAATCATCTGAGTTGTCAATCTGATAACCTTCAGACAGTAAACACACTATTTAAAATTGATCTTTTTGTCTCATGCACTCTTCTGAAAGGCATGCTCTGAGGTAACAAGAAATCACAGCTTAGCTCTATGACCTACTGGGCTGCTACCTCGCCCAGTTCTCTGTAGAGGAGACGCTGAGTGCATGTCAAAGGCATCATGAGCCTCCCCGGCTGCCTGACAGGGTTAGAGGAGCCCCAGGGACACAGAGCCTGGCAGCTCTGTCCCCCCCTTGAGACCAACAGCATTGCGTGCGCCTCAGATTATGTGAGACAGAGACGCTGTGCCCACAATGACCATGGAGATGTGAGCATGAGGGGCATGAGGAGGACTGCCTGGGTTTGCCGTGTTCCTCACAGAGGCACTAAGACAGGAACACGGGCAGTTGCACAGACCAGCCTGCAGCTCACCTGTTTGTACTGCCTGTCCTGCTGCCCCACACAGCAGCCCCTGCGAGGCGACGTGGGCTCCAGTTTTTATCTCCTGCTTGTCCCCCAAAAGGGCTAGTTACTGTGAAAAGATAGCAGTGTTTCCACTTTACCAGGGATTTACATATTCCAGTGTTATGTAAGATCACCGTAGAAATATGAGCCAGGTAGAATGCATTGCACCTGGCAGGCACTCAAGTGTTTGTTGAACAACTTGAATCGATACTGAGCCTCTATGTGCTCCCTTTACCAGAGGAAAGGTAATAATAGCCCCATACATTGCTTCAGGACGTCCTTTGCTAACATGTCCATTCATTCCTCTGGCCAAAAATTGGGCTGAAAGTTCACATGGACAAAGTAGGTAACAGAAATGTCAGGTTTACAACTATGACTTGGCCTCTGGCTTTGGCTGGCCAAGCAGTGTCTAGAACCTAAGGATAGAAGGAATTTCATCCTTGCCAGGTGGCTCAGTGGATGGAGCAGTAGCCCACACACCAAAGGTGCATGGGCTCCATTCCTGGTCAAGGGCCCCCACCTGGGTTTCAGGTTCAATCCCCTCCCGAATCAGGCAAGTGTGGGAAGCAACTTATAGATGTGTGTCTGTCATATAGATGTTTTTCTCTCTGCCTATCTCTCTCTCCCCACCTCCCTTCCTTCCACTCTTTCTAAAAATCAATGAAAAAGTATCCTCCCGTTAAGATTAACAAAGAGAAAAAAAAGGAATTTCAAAAATGGATCAAATATGTCATTTCTAACACTTCTTTTTTATATGTTTTTTAATATTTTAATTTTATTTTATTTTTAAATCCTCACCCGACGATATTTTTACCATTGATTTTTTTTTAGGGAGAGTGCAAAGGACAAGGAGAGATAGAGAGAAATACTGATGTGAGAGAGACACATCCATTGGTTGCCTCCCACATGCCCCTGACCCAGGCCAGGAGTCTGCAACCAAGGTACAGGCCCTTGACCAGAATCGAACCCAGGACCCTTTAATCCACAGGCTGACGCGCTATCCACTGAGTCAAACCAACTAGGGCTTCTAACGCTTCTTCTCAAGCATTTACACTGATGGAACGTGAAAGACCGGTGCTCTACTTTTGCAGATTTTCATGGAAAGGCTTTTGGACTATACAGATATTGACATGTGTACCACTAATTGGAGAAGAATACTTGTGGGATCCGCTCTTCTTGCCTATGAGTATTGGGACCAACAGGCTCTGTGGGGCATGAACTACTGCCAGCTCATCCATAACATCATTACAGTCGAGGACATGTGAGTTTGTAAGGTTTTGGTAAACCTCCTAACCCTTTTCCCATACCTCATTTGCACCCATAAAGTTTACATGTTAAGAAATATTTTTAAAGGTTACATTGTGCAGAGAACTGAAATAGGCATAAAATTATATACTTCTTTCTATCTACCTTTCGTGTACCAATTCATATTCCTCGTCATTAATTAGTAGGTCTTGATGTATTGTTGTAAAATGTGCCTGGTAATTTGAAATGTGTTTCTCCGGTGTTTTTTACATTTTACAAGCTAACTACAGAACAACAGTACAGTAACTATCTTCGTGGCTTTCTTAAAGCCATCTCCCAGTTCCAGTCTAGTTTTAAGGGACAGACACTGGCTTTGAAATAAATGTTTGGCCACTGTTAGTGTCTTAGGGCCTCTAGACAGTGGTTCTCAACCTTCCTAATGCCGTGACCCTTTAATACAGTTGCTCATGTTGTGGTGACCCCCAACCATAAAATTATTTTCGTTGCTACTTCATAACTGTAATTGTGCTACTGTTAATGAATCATAATGTAAATATCCGAGTTTCCTGAGCACTGAGCAACCACAGCAGTGCCTTGTGGGGGCCATAGGTTAACCATGCGGGGGCCCGTCTGAGATGGCATGTGCAGGAAAGTGAAACACCAGCGTCACGCAGGGCTTTCGGTCTGGCCACACTGACTGCTGTGGAGGGCTCTGGGGGTGGTCGGCGGGATGAGCCACAGAAGTACCCAGCAGACTCTCAGAGCGCCCACCTGGCTGACAGTGAGAGTGTCTTTGTGGGTGGCATTTAGAATCAGGTGAAGGCACACCTCTCAACTATGCTGAAGAGCACAGGAAGGTCAAGATCCTCATGGGCAGAGGCCAGAGTTTGGTTTTGAAACCTTTGCTCATGAATCTGGATGCCTCTCATGCAGAATCACCCAAGTGCATATTGACAGCTGTATGGAGGCTACTGGTGCCTCAGGGAAGGGACGGATGGCCACCAGCTGGCAAAGTGGCTTTTGGTGAAAACAACCCCTTTGATAACAGTGCAAACTGAGGAGTCCCGGTGACCTTGCTGGCAGCCCTCTTGGCAGCCAGTTTGACAGCAAATGATAACTGAAATAAATGGGAGCACTTTAGGAAGTTGCAGAAGCTAAAGTGACTTTGGTCAGCACTGTCGTCAGTCTTCAAAGCGGTCCCTTGAAGGTAGGAAATTTTATATTCGTGCCCCACGATGATGGCCGCTGACCTTTTCTCAACACCTGCAGCTCAGCTGCCTGGGCTCTGGTTAGAGGTACAGCATCAGGGAACTGCAGGGCAATGTGTGGGTTCTCACTCCTGGGAGCTCCGTGGGCAGTGGGGGAGGGTCTGGGGCCAGGATGGCTAGTTGTAAACAGTGCTTTTTGTGCATGAACAGAGGCACACGGGAGCTCTGTGTACACTAGGCTGCTTTTGTTTATGACCTTTGCAGGTTGGAAGGCTTTACACCAGTGTTTAGTGTACATTGGTTTCGTCCCCCTGCTGTTGACTACCATTTGGAATGGTCACATTTTGTATCTAAATTAAAAGTTCATGTCTACCAGCTTTTCTTAAAACTTCCCAACATCTATGTGTGTTTTTAGGTTATTAAAAACACAGTATTTCTCTCTGTCTCTCCTTATCCCTTCCACTCTCCCTAAAAAAAAAAAAAAAAAAAAAGAAAAAAAAAAAGAGAAAAATATCGTTTGGTGAGGATTTCCCTTCAGAAGCATAAATAAAACGGAGCAGCTGATATTCAGAAAAATTTACTGTAAATAGTAGGCTGTTCAACTCACCATTTAAAAATAAATAAAAAATAGCCCCAGCTGGTTTCGCTCAGTAGATAGAGCATCGGCCTGCGAACTGAAAGATCATAGGTTTGATTCCGGTCAAGGGCACATGCCCGGGTTATGGGTTCGATCCCCAATGGGGAACCTGCAGGAGACAGCCAATCTATGATTCTCATCATGGATGTTTCTATCTCTCTCTCCCTCTTCCTTCCTCTCTGAAATCAATAAAAATATATTTTAAAAATAAAATAAATAAATAACCAGAAGATGCATATTCTGTAGTCATTCTTTTCTTCCATGATTAAACGTCTATTACTAGACCTCTGATAATCCTACGAAGGGGCTGTATTTGTACACAATTAAAAGATAGCACTGGAGAAAATATAGAAGCGATAGTAAAGTTTATTTCTTCCTGTAGGAAGTAAGTCCTGAATAGCTGGTTATCAAAACATAATCTGATTACGTGTCTATATGAATAGGAAAATAATTTTAGAAATAGGTTCTTTTTGGTTTAAAGTTAAACAAATAAGAAAACCTTCTATCAGCTCCTATTCTGACTGCTCTCCAGACAGGAGAACATCCACTTTCATTGAACTGTCCAGTGGGTAACATATTAAAGCCTTAAACTAAGAAAACAGGTTTGTTAGAATTTAAGCCTCTCTCATGATTGTTCTCGTGTTTGTCATTTTTATAGAATTAACTCTATCACAGGAGTGCTGTGCAAGTAGAACAATTTACTCTAATTTTATATTTATTTATTCAGCAAGTGACAGGAGTCCATCACATAGCAAACACTGCTCCCAAATTTCCTTTCACACTTTATTGGAGTCACCCCTGTGGGCAGGCTCCCCTTCTGCTCAGGCAGGGGCAGGGGTGCTGAGCAGGCAGGAGGCAGCCCCACGTGGGAGAACACGGTTGGAGTCTGACCATCAGAGGTCAAGTCCTAAAGAGGGCTTATCCAGCCAGGTCATCTATCTTTCATGTTTCTGTCTCCATAGTTTAAAAAGTGCAGCCTGGACTGTCATAGGGACGATTTCTCATCCCAGTGGGGATGAGGTGAACAGAAACTTCCCTTTTGTTTTCTGCTGTTAGTCCCATGCACTGAGTGGGGGAGGGGTCCCCTTTCCCATAATATGTGGCTGATTTATTTATTTATTTATTTATGTATTTATGTATTTATACTTGAAGAAACCTTATTGCCTCAAGAGTGTTGCCCCCTCAGATAATAGTGGTGGCTTCCGATGGATCCATTGTTGCCCTGGTGATGTGCCCGCTTCCTTTGTTGGTACTTCTATACTTCCACAAGCCCCTTCCTGTGATGGGCCTGGTGAAAATGCCTGCAAGTTTTTTAGGGCTAAGAAGCAGCACACATCATTCCTTTCCTCTGAACACGACAGCAGACCCTGGTCAGCGAGCCAGAAGCATGAATCCACAGCTGCACTCAAGGGACTCTGAGCCCCCCAGTCAGCAGCAGGAGAGCAAAAGGGGGCGGTCACCTCTTCACACTTCTCCCAACTCCAAGTGCCGGGATGCAGGAAGGACCTCAAAGAGCTGCACCTTGCTTGATGGTTAGAGTCTTAGTACAGCTGGGTAACCTTGACTTGTTTCTAAACAAATTCAGAGTCATCCTAGTAGCTCAGAATGATACCTTTGAAGATAGCCCAGTTGACTAAAGTTGTTCTGTGTTGGTTTTGTCTCCTCCTCGCCCCTAGGAATGAGATAGAAAGATATTTTTTACGTTTCATTCGGTTTGATATTAAGATTACTTGCTATAAATATGCCAGATATTACTTTGACCTTCTAACCTTAGCCGAAGAAAACAACATGGTCGATCTATTTGAACCTTTTTGCAAAGTAGAGCTCTGAACCCAGAGGTAAGGCTGTGGAATCACTAAGTGGGGTCTGTCACCTAAACCAATATCTGTTGATAAAATCTATGAAACAACAATTCGGAAAATGGAAAGCTTTAAAAAATTAGCACATTAAATAAGAGCTTATTAACTCTTTCACATCATATATCTTTTTTTTTTTTTTTAATATTGCAACTCCTCCTTTACTATGGTGCCATTCTCAGAATGTCCACAAGAGAGCATTAGTGCAACTTCTTCCTTACTAGGGTGCTGTACTCAGAATTATGGTGCCATTCTCAGAATGTCCACAAGAGGGAACTATTGCATCTAATCCCTCACTAGGGTGCTGTTGTCAGAATGTCCAAAAGAGTCACCATTGCAACCCCTCTCTGCAGAGCAAGAGCCCTCTAGGTCGCTCAGTAGGGTTTTCTTTAAAAAAAAGAAAAGAAAAGATTCACAACTGAAATGGACACATTTAAAATGGACGCTTTCTGTAGTACCTTCGTGGCACTTTAGAATAAAATGTTATCTACAGTAATTAACGTGCAAGTGAAATAGTTCCTTATGATGCTTCAATCATTAGACCTCCCTACCTTCCAGTAAAGTACAGCACATGCCTATGTCATTAAAATTTGCTTAGAGTATGTAATAACTAATGAAAATTGGATACAATTTGAATAGCTCACAAAACATTGATTTTTGCCCAAGTGTATGTTTAGTATGTTTAAGGAAAATGTACAGGCAACAGATGATATTGTTGTTAGGAGCCTGTCACACCCTTGACACCATTGAGAACCCAGAATTTAAATAATTCTAAATTCCTTTGTTCTGGCAATCGAATTGTAGCCCTTCAGGGACTTCCCTTAGTGAGTTTGCAGAAAGAGGCATCCACAGGACCTGGCAATGTAGACCTCAGCTACCCAAAGGGACAGGAACTGTATGCTATGTAAAGGAGTGTGAACGGGTGGCTATCGATGCTTTTTTTAAAGGTTGGCACCCTTTTTTAAATTGTGCCTTCTTTGTATTTTGTTTCCTTTCCTAGGCTATTTCCAGATGCCATCGAGAAAAAGACCTGTGCAGAGCTGCTATAAAAAGATCTCTTAGTGCTGACAATGTTATTGGCGTGCAACGCACCAAAGCCATGCTCTCTAAAGAAATGAGGGGTTGTAACACCATGAGACCCTCATCTACAAAAACTACAGAAGTACCACCTCTCCTTCTAAAAAGCAGTGGTAACAAGCAGTTAAAGAAACAAAGGAGGGCCCTGACCAATTTGCCTCAGTGGTTAGAGCATCAGCCCACTCACCTCAGGGTCCTGGGTTCGATTCCCAGGCAAGGATGTGTAACTGGGTTGCAGGTTTGATCCCTGGCCCCAGTCCAGGCCCATGTAGGAGGCAACCAGTTGATGTCTCTCTCACATTGATGTTTCTCTCTCTCTGTCCCTCCTCTCCTCCCTGTCTTCTCCTGTCCCTCCCTTTCCCCATCCCTCCCTTCCACTCTTTCTAGAAATTAATGGGAAAAATATCCTAGTGTAAGGATTAGAAAAGGAAAAAAAAGACAGGTATAAACAGTAGGTTTCCCTCAAATCTTAGGGCAATTTAAACTTTGATATTGTGTGCTTCGGCATCCAAGGCACCCCTGCAGAAGTATAAATGCTACAAATTTATAAAACAAAATTTAAAATTTAATTAGAAATCTTAGCCAGAGAGATCCAAGATGGCTGTTAGGAAAATGTAGGTAATCACCGCCTCCCACAACTACATAAAAATTACAGCTAAAATACAGGACAACCATCATTCAGAATCGCCTGAAATTTAGCTGAATGGCAGTCCTACATCTAGAGAAGTAAAGAAGATTGACTCTGGTAGGAGGGGCGAAGGCATGGAACTGGATGGTCTGACACCCATCAGAAAAGCAAAAAGAAAACAGATTCCGAAAATATGAAGATTGTGTAAGGAGCCCCTGGGACAACTTCAAGGGTACCAATATTCACATCATGGGGTGGCTGGAGGAGGAGAGAGAGAGAGCAAGTTATTGAAAATCTGTTTGAAGAAATAATGACAGAAAACTTCCCCTACCTGGCACAGCGAGTCCAAAACAAGTGGAACCCAAAGAGGCCCACAGCAAGACACATCATAATTAAAACGCCAAGGATTGAAGACAAAGAATCTAAAGAGCAGCCAGAGAAAAGCAGTTAGTGACCTACAAGGGAGCACCCATATGACTGGCAGCTGATTTCTCAACAGAAACTTTGCCAGAAGGAGTTGCAAGAAATATTCAAAGTGATGAATAACAAGGACCTACAACTGAGATTATGCTACCCACCAAAGCCCTTTTAGATTTAAAGGTCAGATAAAGAGCTTCACAGACAAAAATAAAGCTAAAGGACTTCATCATCACCAAACCAGTATTACATGAAATGTTGAAGGGTATTCTTTAAGAAGAGGGAGGGGGGGAGGGGGGGAGGAAGAGAGAGAAGGGGAAAAAGAGATAAAAAATATGAGCAATAAAATGGCAATAAATACATATCTACGAACAGTTGAATCTAAAAATCAAAATAAACAGGGAATATACTGAACAAGATAAACTGATGAATAAAATAGAACCGGAGGAGTGGGTGAAAGTTCTAGTGGGTTGAGGTATGGGCGGGGAGGGGAGAGGGCAGGGGGGGAGCCGTTATGGGAGCTGGAACTGCCAATTAATCCTGATCAAGATGACAACCTCCCAAAAGCACCAAGACTTCGTGGCAGAGCCCATGGGGCAAAGCCAGTGGGGAGCCTGGCGGGCATTGGTGAAGTCCTGGGCAAGAAGCTGGAGGAAAGGGCCTTTGACAAGGCTTCTGTGGTCCTCGGCCAGTTTCTGGTGCTAAAGAAAGATGAAGACCTCTTCCAGGAATGGCTAAAGGACACGTGGCGACAATGACAAGCAGTCCCGGGACTGCTTTGGGTGCCTTCCAGAGTGGTGTGGCGCCTTCTTGTGATGCTCTCTGAGGAGCCCCCAATCCCTGACACCAGCCTGGAGTCTCCAGGGTTTGCAGCTGAGTGGGGGCTGCTCCCTTGTCCTCTGCAAAGGCAACGATTGCTGTCTGCTCACCACCAATGTCCTCCGGGTCTTTGGGGGAGTTCTCTCCCCTCACCTTTTCACCTTTTTTAGAATTCTCACTCTTGCAGGCATCTCCCTTCTCTTTCCCCTGCCAGTTTCAGGTCAATAACTAGCTTTTCTGAGTGGATTTCTGGCCCCTACCCTCACCCCTGGTCTGTTTAATGACATTTGGCTTCTCTTTTGGCAAAACAGTCACTGTCCATAAGAAGTTTTTTAAATCAATAAAGTCAGTGGCCTTCCAAAAAAAAAAATAGAACCGGAGGCATGAAAACATGGAACAGACTGTAGAATCTGAGAGGGAGAGGGGGGAGTGGGGGTGGGAAGAGATGAACCAAAGATCTTACATGCCTATATGCATTACCCATGGACTCAGACAATAGGATAGTGAAGGCCTGGGGCAGGGTGGGAACCAGGTGGAGGGGGGCAATGATGGTGGGGAGGGAACGTCTGTAATACTCTCAACAATAATAATTTAAAAAAATAATAAAAGTTTAATTATATTTCTCTTATTTAGTTTTGTAAGTTGTAACTATTAAGTTTTTAATTTTCTGTTTCAGCCCCCTCTTGAAGATGGAAGCAATTGGCTAAAACAAAGAAATTTAAATATTAAACATTATATTTGTTTCAGCTGTCATTGCATGAAGCAAAATAGTTTAATATTTAAATATTAAAGATATCAAACATTTTTCATTCAGCCATCTTTGGCCGAAACAAAAACTTGGTTTTAAATATTAAATTTTTGTTTCAGCCACAATTGACGAAGAATATTAAAATTTTAATAGTAAACATTTTTGTTTCTACCAATAATTGCATCTTTAAAAGGGGTCCAAAATGATTAACATTAAAAGCTAAATATATAAAATTTATCAAACTAACTTTAAAAGAAATTTAAAACTTATATCATACACAAAAACAAACTCAAAATGGTTAAAGGACTTAAATGTAAGTCAGGAAACCATAAAAATCCCAAAAGACTCCATAGGTAGCAAAATAGCAGATATATGTCATAGCGATATCTTTATAGACATAGCTCCTGGGGCAATGGAGACTAAGGAGAAAATAAACAAATGTGACTACATCAAAATAAAAAGCTTCTGCACAGCAAAAGAAACCATCAACAAAACAATAAGACCGCCCACTGCATGGGAGAACATATTTGCCAATGATATTTCAAATAAAGGTTTAATCTCCAAAATTTACAGAGAACTCATACAACTTAACAAAAGGGAGATAAATGATCCAATAAAAAAAATGGGCAAAGGATCTAAATGGACACTTTTCTAAAGAGGACATACAGAAGGCTGAGAGACTTATGAAAACAGGCTCAAAGTCACTGATCATCTGAGAGATGCAAATCAAAACGACAATGAGGTACCATCTCACACCTGTCAGAATGGCTATCATCAACAAATCAAGAAATGACAAGTGCTGGAGAGGATGCAGAGAAAAAGGAACCCTCGTGCACTGCTGGTGGGAATGCAGACTGGCGCAGCCACTGTGGAAGACAGTATGGAGTGTCCTCAAAAAGTTAAAAATGGAACGCCCATGTGACCCAGTGATCCCACTCCTAGGACTATAGCCCAAGAAACCAGAAACACCAATCAGGATATAAGCACCCCTATGTTCACAGCAGCACAATTTACTATAGCTGAGATTTGGAAACAGCCTAAGTGCCAATCAGCAGATGAGTGGATTAATAAACCATGGTACATTGACACAATGGAATACTACGCTGCTGTAGAAAAGAAGGAACTTTTACCATTTGCAACAGCATGGATGGACCTGGAGAGCATTATGCTAAGTGAAATAAGCCAGTCAGAGGAAGACAAATATCACATGATCTCACTCATACGTGGGATATAATTATCAACATAATTTGATGAACAAGAATAGATCCAGAGACAAATGGGAGGGGGGGGGGGGCGCGGTTAGAGAGCAACCAAAGGACTTGAATGCGTGCATATTAGCATAAACAATTAACACAGTCACTGGGGCAGTGGGGGCTTGCCTGGGGTGGCAATGGCTGGGGCGGGGGGGGAGGCCAATTGGGGGAAAATGAGACATATGTAAAACTTTAGACAAAAATAAATAAGTAAATAATAAGAAATTTAAACTTTACAATGATGTTTCATAAATCTGTAGCATTTATACTTCTACAAGTGCCAAAGCTTAAATTGCACTAAGACTTTAAGGGAATACCTTGTCTTTTTATGGAAATGTCCTCTTCTTTTAAAATAGTTCTTTGAAGTGGAGATCTGAGGACCAAACTGGAATTACAGCTGAAATATACAGGAGCGATTTTCAAACATTTTCCTCTCATGGAATACTTAAACTAATTACCAAAATTCTGCACAAACACCAAAAAGCATATTTCCTGCCTGTTTGACAAAGCTAATGTATATAATGTTTAGTCACTAATGCCAAACAGGTATTCGTCCGTTGGCTATTGCCTTTTTTTTTTTCAATCTGAGGCAGTGCTTCTCAACCTTTCTACTACCGCGACCCTTTAATACAGTTCCTCATGTTATGGTGACCCCCAACCATAAAATTATTTTCGTTGCTACTTCATAACTGTAATTTTGCTACTGTTATGAATCATAATGTAAATATCTGCGTTTTCCGATGGTCTTAGGCAACCCTGCTAGCGGTTCTCAAACTGTTGGTCGTGCCCCACAGTCTGAGAACCGCTGCTGTAGAGCCAGTGCACTCCCACAGGGGGAGCGCACTCCCACAACTGACAATTGTGCACTCGCACAGGGGAGCGCCATTCAGCCAAAAGCCGGGCTCACAGCTGGTGAGCGCAGGGGCAGGAGCCTCTCCCACTTCAGGGGCAGCACTAAGGATGTCTGACTGCTGGCTTAGGCCCGCATCCCCTGAGGGCTCCTGGTCTGCAAGAGGGTGCACAGATCTTATGCACTGGGCCCCTGGTGTGTGTGTGTGTGTGTGTGTGTGTGTGTGTGTGTGTGTATATATATATATATATATATATATATATATATATATATATATACACACACATATATATATAATTGGAATCCCCAAAGCAGGTTGGAGGAGGAGGAAATGGTGATACAAAATATTTCCCAAATATTAACCAAAATGAAGACACTGGAGCAACACCTATAAAGGGCTGAAAGAAAAATATTGTCAACATAGAAATCTTTTAATGATACAGACTTTTTCTGTCATATAAAACCTGAGAATATTCCTCCCCTGCAACGCTGCACTACAAAATTGTGACAAGTCCCTCCCACAGAAGAATGATGGGACCCAAAGAAATCTGATACTACTAGAGAGAACAAAGGTCTCTAGAAACAATAACTAGATGGGCAAATATAAAATCATTTTCTCATTTTAAAAATGGCACTAAAATAAGAAAAATAATAACATGATGAAAAGTTCTGGAAATGGATAGTGGTGGTGATGGCACGGCCTTGTAAATATACTTAGTGCCACTGAATTGTACACTTAAAAGGATTAAGTGGTAACCTTGTTATACTTTAATTTTATTGTTGACACTTTTATAGCTGTCCCCATTCTCCCCTCTTTGCCCACCTCCACCCAGCCCCCAACCCCAGCCCCCATTCCTTCTGGCCATCTCCACACTGTTGTCTGTGTCAATGGGCTATGCATATATGATCTTTGGTTAATACCATGTCTGTACCCATGGCTCTGTTTCTATTTGGTTTATCAGTTCATTTTGCTCATTAGATTCCACATATAAGTGAGATCATATGGTATTCGTCTTTCTCTAACTGGCTTATTTCACCTAGCATCCTAATCTCCAGGTCCACCCATGCTGTCACGAAAAGTAAGACATCCTTCTTTTTATGGCCATGTATATCCCATTATGTAAAGGTACCAAAACATTTTTTATCCACTCATCTACTGATGGGCACATGGGCTGTTCCCACATCTTGGTGTAGTAAACATCGCTGCTGTGAACAGAGGGTGCACGTATTCTTCCCAAGTGGTGTTTTAGGATTCTTAGGATATCTTCCCACAAGTGGGATCACTGGGTCAAAAGGTAGTTCCATTTTTAATCTCTCTCTCTCTCTCTCTCTCTCTCTCTCTCTCTCTCTCTCTCTATATATATATATATATATATATATATATATATATATATATATATATGTATATGTATATATCTGTGCCTAAGCGACCATTAGGACTGAATGATCAGAACGACCAGTTGCTATGATGCACACTGACCACCAGGGGGCAGATGCTCAATGCAGGAGCTGCCCCTGGTGCTCAGTGAGCTCGCACAGCCAACCTCCTGCAGCTGGTGGAGGCCTTCAGCATCTGTTCCTTCTGCGCCCGGCTGGCGACTGTCAACCCCTCTCCCGACCCAGCCAGGGCCTTCAGTCCCAGGCTGGGAGGGGAAACCAGGGGTGGGTGGCGGTGGACACGGCTCTTTCCCAGGGAGGCTGAGGGCCGGGGCCCTCCTCGGGCCAACCTCCCATGCCCTGTGCCTTCCCCTGGCCAGCAGTCCCCCATCAGCCCGGCTCTGATTGGCCCTGATCACTGTCCAGGCCTAGGGATCCCACCTGTGCACAAGCTCGTGCACCAGGCCTCTAGTTTTTTAAATAAAACTCCTTATGTTGTCCACAGTGACTGCATCAGTCTGCATTTCCTCCAACAGTTCACAAGGGTTCCCTCTTATCCACATCCTCGCCAACACTTGTTTATTGATTTATTGATGATAACCATTCTGGCAGGTGTAATGTGCTACATCCTTGTGGTTTTAATTTGCATCTCTCTGATAACTAGTGACTTGGAGTATTTTGTCATTTATATATTAAACATCTGTATGTCCTTTGTGGAGAAGTGTCTCTTCGGGTCTTTTCCTGTTTTTATTTGAATTGTTTGTCTTCCTGGTGTTAAGTTGCATGAGTTCTTTATATATTTTAGAAATTAACCCTGTATCAGATATATTATTGGCAAATATGTTCTCCCCATACAATGTGTTTCCTTTTCATTTTATTGATGGTTTATTTTGCTGTGCAGATGTTTTTTAGTTTGATGTTTATTTGTTTTATTTGTCTATTTGTTTATTTTTCCCTAAGTTTCCCTGGCTCTAGGAGACATATAGGAAAAATGTTTTATTGCCTATGTAACAGGATTTTTACGGTTTTGTAACTTACATTTAAGCCTTTCATCCATTTTGAGTTTATTCTTGTGTAAATTGGAGATCTAGTTTGGTTTTTTTTTTGCCTGTACCTTTGCAATATTCCCAACACTAATTATTGAAGACACTCTTTTTACTCCATTGTATGCTTTTGCCTCCTTTGTCAAATACTAACTGCACATAAAGGAGTGGGCACTCTGTTCTGTTCAATTGATCTGTATGCCTGTTCTTGTGCCAATACTACAGTTGCTTTGTAGTATGGTTTGATACCCCCTATTATGATCCCTCCAACTTTGTTCTTCTTCCTCGAGGTTGATGAGGCTATCTGGGTCCTTTTTGTTCCAAATATAATTCTGGAATATTTGTTCTAGATCTGCAAAATCTGCCATTGATATTTTAATAGGAATGGCGTTGAATGTATAGATTCCTATGGATACTGTGGACATTTTAATGGTGTTAATTCTTCCAACCCATGAACGTGGTACGTGCTTCCACTTATTTGCATCTTCCTCCGTTTCTTTCTGCAGTGCCCTATAGTTTTCCAAGTGCAGGTCTTTTACCCGCTTGGTTAAATGTAATCCCAGGTGCCTTATTTTCTTGTTGCAATAGTAAGTGGGATTGCTTTCCAAGTTTCTCTTTATGACAGTTTATTATTGGTGTATGAAAATGCCACTGATTCTGAAGATTAATTTTGTATCCTGCTACTTTGCAGAATTTGTTAGTTAGATCTAGTAGCTTGGTGGTGGAGTCTTCAGTGTTATCTACGTACAGTAGCATGTCACCTGTGAATAATGGCAGTTTTACTTCCTCTTTTCTAATTTGATGCATTTTATTGCTTCTTCTACCGTGTTTGCTGTGACTAGAACTTGCAGTATTATGTTGAATGAGAGTGCTGAAAGCGCACATTCCTGTCTTGTTCTTGTTCTTAAGGGAAATGCTTGTAGTTTTTACCCATGAGTATGATGTTAGCTGTGTTTGTCACGTATGGCCATATTATATTGAAGTATGTTCCCTCTATTCCCACTTTGCTGAGAGTTTTTATCATAAGTGGGTACTAGGTTTTGTTAAATGCTTTTTCTGCATCTATTCATATTATTATGTGGTTATTATCCTTTGTTTTGTTTATATGGTGTATCACATTTATTAGTTTGTGGATATGGTACCACCCTTGCATCCCCAGAATAAATCCGAGTTGGTCATGGCGTATGATATATTTTTCTTTAACCCTTCCTCAAGTGTATATTTTTTGTTGGTGAGAGAGAGAGAGAGAGAGAGAGAGAGAGGGAGAGAGAGAGAGAGAGAGAGAGAGAGAGAGAGAGAGAGAGAGAGAGAGAGAAACAGTGATGTGAGACAGAAACAGGGATCAGTTGCCTCTTTTAGGAACCCCAATTATGTACCAAACCCCCCACAACCTGGATATGTGCCCTGACTGGGAATTGAACCAGTGACCCTTCGGTGCACAGGACAACCCTCCAACCAATGAGCCACACTGGCCAGTGATGTATTATCTTTTTAATGTATTGCTGGACTTGATTTGTTAAGATTATATTAGACCTATGTTCTTTCTTTGTAGTGTCTTCATCTGCGTTTGGAATTAGGATAATGCTGGCCTCCTAGAATAGCTTGGGCATTTTCTCTCCTCTTAAATTTTTCAGAATAGTTTCAGGAGGGTTAAGTGTTAGTTCTTCTTTCAATGTTTGGTACAATTCACCTATGGAGCCATCCAGTCCAGGACATTTACATGTTCGGAGTGTTTTTATTACTGCTTCAGTGTCACTGGTTGTAATCTATCTATTCAGATTTTCTGATTCATCCTGATTCAGTTTTGGAAGGTTGTATGTTACTAGGAATTTACCCATTTCTTCCAGATTGGCCAATTTGTGGGCATATAGCTGTTCATAATATTTTCTTTCAATCCTTTGTATTTCTTTGGTGTCGGTTGTTATTTCTCCTATTTCATTACTTTTTTTAAAATTGATTTCAGAAAAGAAGGGAGAAAGAAAGAGAGAGAGATGATGATGAGAGAGAATCATTGATTGGTTGCCACTCTGGGGAATGAGCCTGCAACCGAGCATTTGCCCTGACCAGGAATCAAACCATGACCTCCTGATTCTTAGGTCCACACACGACACTGAGCCATGCTGGCAGGCATCCTCTTCCATTTCTGATTTTGTTTATTTGGGTTCTCTCTCTTTTTTTCTTGATGAGTTTGATTAAAGGTTTATCAATCTTGTTTATTTTTTAAAGAACCAGCTCTTGGTTTAATTGAACTTTCTTGTTACTTTTTTAGACTCTTTTTCATTTATTTCTCCCCTGATCTCTATTCCTTCCATCTACTCACTTTGGGTTTTGCTGTTATTTTATTTCCAGTTTTATTTAAGGGTAACATTAGATTGTTTATTTGAGATGTTTATTGTTTTCTGAGGTAGGCCTGCATTCTCTGTATCCCATAGATTATGGCTTGTTTTTCTGTTTTTTGATTTTTTTAAATAAATCTTTATTGTTCAGGTTATTACAGGTGTTCCTCTTTTTTTTCCCCCCATAGCTCCCCTCCACCTGATTCCCCACCCCACCCTACCCCATGCCCTTACCCCCCGCCACTATCTTCATCTATAGGTGTAAGATTTTTGTCCAATCTCTTCCCCCTGAGAATTGTCAGTCCACTCCCTTTCTATGTCCCTGATTCTATTATATTCACCAGTCCATTCTGTTCTTCAGATTTTTTTATTCACTTGATTTTTAGATTCACTTGTTGGTAGGTATGTATTTGATGTCATTTTGTTGTTCATAATTTTTATCTTTACATTTTTCTTCTTCTTTCTCTTCTTAAAGGATACCCTTCAGCATTTCGTGTAATCCTGGTTTGGTGGTGATGAACTCCTTTAGCTTTTCTTGTCTGTGAAGCTCTTTATCTGACCTTCAACTCTGAATGATAGCTTTGCTGGGTAGAGTAATCTTGGTTGTAGGTTCTTGCTGTTCATCACTTTGAATACTTCTTGCCACTCCCTTCTGGCCTGCATAGTTTCTGCCGAGAAATCAGCTGACAGTCGTATGGGTACTCCCTTGTAACTAACTAACCGTTTTTCTCTTGCTGCTTTCAAGATTCTCTCTTTGTCTTTTGCATTTGGCATTTTAATTATGATGTGCTTGGCTTGGTCCTCTTTGGATTCCTCTTGTATGGGGTTCCTGAACTTGTAAGTCTATTTCTTTCACCAGGTAGGGAAAGTTTTCTGTCATCATTTCTTCTAATAGGTTTTCAGTATTTTGCTCTCTCTCTTCTTCTGGCACCCAAAAAATTTGGATGTTGGTAAGCTTAAAGTTGTCCCAGAGGCTCCTTACACTATCTTCATATTTTTGGATTCTTTTTTCTTATTGTTTTTTGCTTGGGTGTTTTTTGTTTCCTCATATTTCAGATCTTTGGTTTGATTCTTGGGGTACGTTGATCTACAGTTGAGTTTCTTTATTTTAGACAGTGTATGCTTAATTTCTGACTGGTCCTTTTCCATTTTTCTGGCATTCTCATTAAGATCCTTAAAGGTCTCACTAAGTTCCTCAGAAGATTTTAGAAGATTCTTGAGTAACCTTATAAATGTGGTTCTGAACTCTATGTCATCCAGTAGTTTGCTTTCCTCCATTTCTTTCATTCATGACATGTTTCTTTGTCTCCGCATTTTGGCTGCTTCCCTGTGTTGATGGAGTGGCTGTGTGTGGTAGGCGACCTATAGGGGCCAGTAGCTGAGCCTCCCCAATCACCTGAGGTGGACGCTATTGGTACACCACTTTGTGGCCTGAGTGCAAAGTCTTGGTGTAGTTAAGCCTTGATTGCCGTTGGTACACTGGGAGGAATTGACCTCCATGCCAATTGTCTGTGAGGACCCTCTGTGTCTATAATGGAAGAACTGCTGCGCCGGGACACGCTTATGGTGCAGCACTTGTTTCAGTGGGGCTTTGGTGCTCACTGAGTCTGCCTCTTGAATGTGTCACTTATGGATGTGAGGAGTTGAAATCTGGTTTCTCACACTGACCACTAGGTATACTGGCTTCTGGATCTCCAATGGGGTGCAGGTGAGCTACTGTCTGAGGCCACCCAGCAGGAGCTACAGCGAGAACTACAGTTTTCTGCTTTTGCTTGGGGTTTGGAGGTTTTGGAGCTGTCTGACCCGGGCTGCAAATTTGCTAGGTTAAGCTGCGATAGGGCAGGCCATTCATATGCTAAAGCCGCTGCTTGGAGCTTGGGTGGGTTTGTAGGTTGTACGGGGCAGGGTCTCAAGGAGTCACTAGGCTAGGGCGTGGCAAACAGCAATGGCTGCCAGTTAGCTGCCTCTGCATCTCCAACCACATCCCTGCGTCCCGCACCCCAGGACAGTAAATAATTATTCCTGTGTGCAGCTCTGCAAGCAAGCCACCCTCACTTTCCAACCCGATGGCAGACAGTCCAGCTTCTCCCTGTAGGAGTTTGGGTCCCCCGCGTCTCCCCAGAAACTGGATTTCAGAGTAATCGGGGACTTGTCTCTCTTCGGGTTGAAAAAAGGAATGACTGCCACCAGCCGGATAACGCGCCTCCGTACCTCAGCTTTTCAGCGCTTGTGCACGTCTCAATGCTCTTTTCTCTTTCCCTCCAGTTGTAAAACTTCCACTCAGCCAGCTTTCCTGTGGTTCTGGGTGATAGACGTTTTGTCTTTTAGTTGTAGTTTTGAAATGGTTGTGCAAGGCAGCAGTGTAGGTGTTTACCTACGCCGCCATCTTGGATCCTCTGGTTCTCCGATTATGGCTTGTTGTGTGTTCATTTTCATTTGTTTCAAGGCAACTTTGGATTTCTCCCTTGATCTCATTGTTAACTCATTCATTGTTTACTAACATGTTATTTAACCTCCATGACTTTGTGTGCTTTTTACATTTTTTCCCTGTGGTCGCTTTCTTGTTTCATACAATTATGGTCAGAGAAGATATCTGATATAATCTTAACCTTCTTAAATTTATTAAGACTTGTTTTGTGGTCTATTCTAGAAAATCTTGCATGTGCACTTGAAAAAAATGTTCTGCTGCTTTGGGGTAAAATGCTCTGAAGCTATCAATTAACTCTATCCGGTCTAATGTGTCATTTAAGGCCATCAATTTGAAGTCACATAGCATGAATCCTCTGGATTCATTCTTTTTTATCAGTATTGCTTTGGCTATTCAGGAACTTTTTGTTCTATTTCTTTTAAAAATGACATTGGGATTTTAATGGGGATTGCATTAAATCTGTATATTGCTATAAGTAATATGGCCATTTTAACTATGTTAATTCTTCAAAATCATGAATATGAATTATCTTCCCATTTTGTTGTGTCTTTTTTAATCTTTTTAAATACTGCTTTGTAATTTTCATTTAATAACTGTCACATCCTTTGTTAAGTTTATTCTTAAGTATTTTATTCTTTTGCTTGCAATTGCAAAAGAATTGTTGTTTTGTGTTTTTATTTTTCATTTCTTTTCCTGAAGTTTCATTGTTAGTATACAGGAAAGCAGATACAGACAACAATATGGCTGTTACCAGAGGGAACAGAGTTGCAGTAGTAAAGGGGGTCAAACATATGTTGGTAAAAGGTGATTTGACTGTAGGTGCTGGGCACACAATGAAATATACAGATCATGTTTCATAGAGATGTACACTTAAAATCTACATAACCCTATTTACCAATATCACCTTAATAAATATAATAAAAAATAAATCCCTAGATAAAGCCTAAGGACATAATCAACCCTGTAAAAATGTGTGAAAGCATATTTCCTACATAGCTTTAAAAATTAAAGCGATCTACACATGCAATAGGAAATAAATGGTATATCCATAAAACAACTTAAATTTTAGGTACAACAAATTTTAATCTTATGGGGAGATAATTATGCCAAATTTTATAAAATAAAGAGTACACTACATAGTATTTCTCTATAAATTTGCCTCCAGAAGAACACAGTGTACAGCTAGAACTGAAAGGGTATGTACTAAAATGTTAATCATCGTTCAGGGTAGTGAGACTATGAACACTTTTTCTTCCTTTTCATATTTCAGAATTTGTCTCAAATAAATAAAGAGGTGTTATTTTGAGGATGAGAAGAAAGGAAAAACTACAGAAACATTTCTGTGGAAAAATGTATTCATATAGCTACTCATAAATCAACACGAAGTGTATGCATTTATGCTCTCAACTAAGTCCATCAGGTAGTTTTAAATATACTCTTATGAGAGTCAGATGATTCAGTTCCCATAATCCTGGCAGGTGATTTATTCCAAAGTATAACAATCAAAAAACTTGAAACTTAACTGCAACTTTTTGGTTTCTATTTGAATCCATTATGAATTAGTGAGTTGTACGAATACGTCTATTTATATCACATTCTAACTCTCTTTTACTGAGCAACCAATTCCTTTCATCTTTACCTTCTTGTGTTTTCTTATTTATTGTCTCTTGATTACTTTATTCTCTATCATCGCAAGTTCTTGGGGTGCTACTTTCCAATTTATTATATCCTGACTGTACCTCACAGTGGATCATTTCCTCATGCAGTCTATAGATTTAATTGTGAGCACATCTTTAGCAAGGTGCATTGGTTTTTTAGATGTTCCGTGTGTCTTGACTCATAAAAGTGTACCCTAGGGAGATTGTGTATTTGTTCTGTCAGAGCTCTTGGGAATTCCATGCCATTCAGGACCTATTTTTATACTAATATCTGGGCTTCAGAATTTCAAACAATGTGTATGACCAGTATTAGTTCAGATCTTATACCTTTGTTTGGGGTTTTAATTTCTCAGAGGAGTCCCCTTCTCATGCACAAGGCTCCTAAGGCGCAAACTAGTTTGAGACTATGGATGTGGTCTGTCTAGTGCTCTTGTCACAGAGGAGTCAGCTCTCTAGGAAGCTGGTCTTAACCAGCTGTCTTAGTTTAGGCCACTTGCCTGGTGTGGGCCTTCATCAGGCCTCCATCCTGGTATGGATACTAAAATTCCAGTCCATGGTCATTCATACCTCTGTCTGGCATCAGTGCACTCGGAAATTCTTGGCCATGATTTCATAATGGCATAACTTTGTTTTTGAGTTCCATCTTCTGTTACGACCCCTAAATATTTCTTTTCAGAAAACAAACTTACTGCATTCTATACAGAATCCTGATATTTAGAGTGGGAACAGTTCTGCACAACTCTTTAAACATTTGGAGTGGGAAGCGTGGCCTCAGCTGCGTTTTGAATTCAAAAAGTTTCCTAAACAAGACTCGCCCAGACCATATCTTTTGCACCATTGGTGTATTGCCATCTATTTTGAGGAGGTACACAGACATTAGCCATTAACAACTCTTAGAGCATCAATGTTTTCAATTTTTTACCCTTTAAAGTAAATTCAAATCTCTTCCTATTTGATCAATGATTCACACTTTATGAAATTCTTTAGGGTGGAAGTGTTCTAAATATGTCATCTTTCAGGTGTGGAGGCTGGAAAAAAAAAGCTAGGACGTTACTCTGCACTGTAATCATCACCCTCTTAGGTGTCATCTGAAGGCACCCTCCACAGCAAGTTATTATCAAATTAGTCTTTAAGAGTAATTACCGTGCTTTATAACAAGCAGAAAATGACATTTACTTTCTGTATCTTTTTCAAAATTTTCCTTTTCATTAATTCAAAAGTATAGTTTCTTCAAACACATAATTTCTATAGTACCTGAAATGGCTGCCTAGTTACCATAAGAGGAAAATGAATTGGATCTCTTCCTCACGACAAGTCCATTCCTAAGCGTAAACAAACAGCCCAATAAGCAAAACGGAAACCTACCTTATGGGGCATTCCTTACCGTGCCTCTTCTCCATGCCAGTGGCCACTCCTGCTCCTGAGATCTCTGGCATTGGCACCATGTTCTCCATATCGGTAGGAGAAATATGAAGTGTGGAGGGGTTGAATACCAGTAGGCACAACACGGGGGCAATACATTGGTAGGTTCTGATTTTTATCTACATCACTGAGATGCATTTTCTTCAATTATATGACACCTAAACAGAGTAATGGTAGGAATTATCTTTCAAAATCAAAATTTATTACTGACTCTGTATGACATAATCAAGACTTTTGTAAGCTCTTTTTGTCATTTGTCACAGCATTGGCTTTAAGAGAGTTTTCTAAGGAAAGGGTAGAAAGTTATTGCTCATATTACAGCAGAAGCTGCCCAGTACTACAGGCCCTCAGGTGTACGCAGGGCATACATGGAGCATCCAGGCTGGCATTGATCTGAGACCTTTCTTCATGCAAGTTTTCCCTTTTCATCAAGGATCTCAATTCAGTAATTATTTCTAAATAGTCCTTCTCTTTACCCAGTAAGTGAGTCTAACCCTCTTTTTCCATTTCCTTCATGTCTCACCTCCACCACTAATGAAATTCCCACATGTATCACCATCCTTTTGGCATTGTTTCTATAAATGCTGACTCTGACTAATGTGTAGCTGATTAACAGCATGCTTGTGTAAGATTCTTAGGAACTGCCCTGGCTGCTGCTGGTCAGTGGTTAGAGCATTGACCCTTGAGCCAAAGGGTCACAGGTTCATTTCCCAGTCAAGGGCATGTAACAGGGTTGCAGATTTGATCCCTATGTCAATTGGGGTGTGTGCAGGAGGCAATAAATGTGTCCCTCTAATCTTGCTTTTTTTTTTCTTTCTCCCTCTCCTTCCTTCTTTTGTGCTCTTTATAAAAATAAATGGAGAAATATATCCGTGGGTGAGGATGAAAAAAAAAAATCCTAGGAACTAACTTCAGAAGATACAGACTGTGACCTTCAATCATCCCAGTTTTAGGCGTTTTGCTGACCTTCAACTGCAGAACCAGGATGACCAAGACCAGGAGGACCAGGACCAGGAGGACCAAGACCAGGAGGACCAGGACCAGGAGGACCGAGATCAGGAGGACCAAGGCCAGGAGGACCAGGACCAGGAGGACCAAGACCAGGAGGACCGGGACCTGGAGGACCGAGACCAGGAGGACCGAGACCAGGAGGACGCACGCAAGGCCATCACTTGACCAGTTTCAAGATGTATTGGAATGGAATGTGCACGGCTGGATGCAGAGAACTTTTCAGTCCCCTCCCCTTGATATCTTTGTTTGCTTTCCCTCTCCTTCCTCATGCAAAGCCCAGCCTGCACTGAGATGTTGGGATGGACTTTGTGACAAGAGCCTCCCCATCTTCTCGTCAAGCACTTGAATAAACCACCTTTCTTTTTTATCAACATCTGTCTCATGAGTTTGCTTTCATGGTCTCAGGCTCCTGAACTTGGGTTGTGGCTAAAAGTGGTAAATACATGATATGCTGAGCCAGCCAGGATACATGTACCTTGGTAAGTCCCAGTGGGCCCAGCCTGGGTCCCAGAGGGTTGTGGCAGGCTGACTGCATGGCAGGGATGGCAGGAACTTCCTGGCATCTGCCAAGAGCTCTTCATGAAACTCATGGACGTCTTGCTCTCCCTCTCAAGGCATCAGCCACCTGAAACGCTTCACTGGTGAAAGGAAACGCGTGTCTGGGAGTCAGTGGACTCCAAAGCTGGGTAACGTCTGGTGTGCACACCAGCAGCCACTGCCCCGCAGTCTGGGATTCTTTGAACCCTTTTGGATTCCCTGGGAATCAATAGGCACTGCGTGGTGGCAGGCACGGCTCAGGGACTAAGAAAAATCCTAGTTCCCAGGTGTGGGATTTGGTCGGAGCACCCTTTTGGTTTTGATATTTGAATTTTGGTGTATTGTTTGCTTTTCTTCTTGCCTGCCTCTTGTGGGGTGTCTTACTAATTGTGTTCTTGATTTGAAATATTATTACTTGAAGAAACTTGCATAGGAACCATACTGCTATAGAGCTGCTTGCTCCTTCCTGTTTGTCTAGTTGTAATTTTGTGTGTAAACCTTGACTGTTAAACATGGGGGAGTCCACGGAGAGAACTGAGTGGCAGCCTCTTGGGTTTCATTCTGGCCACAAGTGGTCCACCTGTGGTTATGAGCCGATGGCCAAGAAAAATAATGATTTTTTTTTATTCTAATACAGCTTGGCCCGGGTTTATTTTGGGGTTTGAAAATCAATGGCAGAACTCCTATTTGACCCAGCGATCCCACTTCTAGGAATATATCCGAAGAAACTAGAAACACGAATCAGAAAGGATATATGCACCCCTATGTTCATAGCAGCACAATTCACCATAGCTAAGATTTGCAAACAGCCTAAATGCCCATCAGCAGAGGAGTGGATTAAAAAATTGTGGTATATCTACACAATGGAATACTATGCTGCGGTAAAAAAGGAGTTTCTACCATTTGCAAAAACATGGATGGAGATGGAGAATATTATGTTAAGTGAAATAAGCCAGGCAGAGAAAGATAAATATCACATGATCTCACTCGTTTGTGGAATATAATAAACGGCATAGACTGGTGAACAAGAACAGATCCAGAGGCTGAGAAACATCGATCAAAACGTCATACCTCAGGGAAGGTAAGGGAGGGTGGAGTTAAGGTGGAGAGATCAACCAAGGGACTTGTGTGCATGCATATGAACCTAATCAATGGCCACAGACAACAATGGGGTGGGGCATAATGGGGGTGGGGGGTTATGGGGGAATAAGGACACATATGTAAAAAATAAAAATTAAAAAAAAATTTTAAATTATAAAATAAAAATAAAATATTAAATCAATCCACAGTAGTGGTCACCATAACCTTAAGAGAAATTGTTTCATATGACAAAGATTTTTAAATGAAACTCTGTTAAAAATCAAAGGGGGCGATAGTAGGGTAATATCATGTAAGAAGAAATATCCTATAAGTAAATTACATCTAGAAAATTTTTACTTTAATAGCCTGAAAATTATTTGGAAGGAAACAAAGAGAAGTTTCCTTCAAAAGTCATAAGGATTGTAATTGAAAGTCAATATATTTGGCCTCTTGAATTAAAGTAAGTAATTTGTGTTTTTGCCTCCCTGACAAAGTTTATATAAAGTTACAAAAAGAAATTGACAGCCAGTTTGAAATGGAATTGCCATGGCCTGGAGCAAAGAGTATCCTCACATGATATTATTCTACAATGTCATTATAATTTTAGATATTTTACAATAGCATATTGTACAATTATCACAAACAAACTTACAAACTAATTCTTTGAATGTTTGGCAGCAATTTTAAAAAAGGACTTGAAAGGATTTAATCCCTTTCAGAAGGAATTAAGGCACTGGGAAGGCACTTGAGCATCCTATATGGCCCCTCTTGCCTTTTGTGCCAAGAGGGACCCTCATCTCACAATCCAATTACCCTCAGCTGTTGCCTGAGCTTTCTGTTCATACTGAGCTTGAAGCCTCGTGGTGGCTGGTACCATGGATCTGACTCTCGCCCAATCATTTGAGCTGGACCCTCACTGGAGAAGAAACCCGGGTTCCCCGAGATATGTGACCCACCAGCATGCCAGGGGATCCCAAGGTAGGTGCTGGGCGTGGAGGCCATGGAGGCATAGGCTACCAAGGAGACAGAACTGAACCTCACATCACCCTGCTTGGCCCCGGAGGATGACTGGTTAGCCAGAGACAGGTAATATTCCTCAGGGAAGGAACAACCTAAGACAGGCACAGTCACAGAGGGGCCATCAGGACAGAACTTGGGGGTCAACAGTGGTTGGGCGCAGACCCTCACCCCCCCAACCCTGAAGGGGCCTGAACCCTCACCCCTTCTGAGGGAGGTCTCCTGCCCCCATGGCTGCTTTGTTTCCCACACCCAGCTCAGATTGGGACACAGTTCATAGACAGAGACTTGACCGGCAGCAGCTGCCCTATATCTAAATTCAGCCTAGCATCAGGAATGCTCAGGGCCTACTCAAGAATGCAAATAATCCTTTCCACTAATATTTTCAGGGTAAACTAAGATTGTTGGTAGACTATTAAATTTGACAGTAAAATAGTAATCAAGTTTTCAGATTAATTTAAATAAGCTAATTGAAATAAGTGAATATTGAAGTAAATTTAATTGTACTGGACAAAAAGCTGTTCCTAAAGTAATAACTAGAAATCAGAAATCAACCACCCTGATCTGTCACATTCTCTGGGCCCTTCTTAACATGGCCCCTGTCTGGTTCGCAGGAAACTAAGATAAAATTCTTCCCCTTCATTAAGTCCTGAAGGCAACTGGTAGTTCTGGCTTGTCTTGTGGTTTCATATGCCTTTATGCCTCAGGAACTCCAGAGTTGGCTAAACTGGAGCAGAAATTGCCACAGTATAAAATCATACTCTTCAGCGCAAGGTTTCCCTTCTTAGGAAACTTTGCAGCACACCTCTCCTGACCTGTGTCAGCAACCACACTTATCTCTGTGCCTCCATTTTCCCACCCCCAAAGCCCAGGCATCTCAAGTGCCCTTTGCACTACTTCATTCCTTGAAGTTCAGACTCACCAGGACTTCCAGATCAACCTGCCTCTCTGGAGCCCCTTTCCTCATGGTTCTCCAAGAGGGAAAGTAGACCAGGATGGAAGGAATGGCTTAGATATGACTGCATTCAGCCCTGGGACTTGGAACCTGAGATGACTAGAAATCTAGGAAGACTGAATACAGAATAACACTCAGACCTTAGAAATACAGTGTCTACTTTGGGAGTACAGGTGAATAAAACTCAGGGGGAAAATATGAGAAAATGAGTCTTTTTTTTCATATTTCTCTGCACAGAATCCAACAAGACAGATATAGCAGGAGCTCCCCAAAAGAAGCTCAAAGCATCTCAGGCATGGGACTGGCTGTGCTGTCCTGCCCTGCATTTGTAAAAACAGACTCTGTGATTTCTACACCTTTTGCAGATGACCACAGCTGAAGATACCCAAGGGCTAAAAATTAAAGTCCAACTAATGCCAACCATTCCATTTTTTTTTGGTGTGAACTTTCTGTTCCTCCGTCTTAAGCTGTCATTCTCTGCGAATATACTTCCTGGAGATTATAATAATGATATAAGAGCTACCATTATTGACAGCTTCATATCTGCTCAGCAACGTGATTGACAAGTTCAGAATGCATAGTCTCACTTATACTACCATCCTTGGGGCTTTATTCCCATGTTGCTCCCATAAAGATATGGAGGCTAAGAAATATTAAATAGTAAGGAAGGGAAAATAATTGCTAAGAAACTAAACACCTAGCCAAGCTACCCATCAAAGAAAGAGGTAAAGACATTTTCTGATATACAGTCTCAAAGTTGACCTCCCCTAGGCCTTTATTGAAAACACCAGTAAAGAATATGCATCACAAAGAAGAAAGGTGAACCCAGAAAACCATAGCAATGGTCATGAGAAAAACAAAGTATATGAAAATTAGCATGGTTTTAAAAATAAGACATTAAAAACACATTCTCCCAAAATTCCAGATGGTTACATGAAAGATCAGAGGAGAAAAGATTCTATTAAAAGTTACTAATGTTTAGGGAATATATAAATACCATAGATACTCTTATTGTGTTACACATTACTCTCAGAAACTGATAAACTTGACAGAGAAATGTAGGTAAAGAGAGGACTTAACGGTCAAGACAGCAGAGTAACACCCAAGTAAATACTGTGCTTGCCTCCTCCCATAACAACATCAAAATTACAACTAAATTATGGAACAACCACCCTTAAGCACCTCCTGAAGACTTCCTGGACAGAAGTCCTGTAACTAAGGATTACAGAGGAAGCAACTTGGAGACTGGTCAGAAGGGCAGGAACAGGAAAGAGGCTATTCTCACAACCACATGTGGTGGTGATAAATCTGCTTTGGCGATCTCTCCTGTTGAGTGAGGGGTTCCAGCCCCACAATAGGCTCCCTATCCTGGAACACCATTGCCAGAAAGAGGAGTCCCCACAACATCCTGCTGTGAAAATCAATGGATATTCTGTGTGGATGAGGTGGAGGCTGCTAGAGATGCAGCAAGTAAGGCGGTCCCTAACTCCAGGGCTCCCAAAGTATTGAGGTGTAAAACCACACTGAGCCCCAGTGTGCATCCCCCAGTCCATGCATTTCAAGACTAGAGGGCCATTTGCAAGACTAGAGGGCCATTTGCCTGGCTATGTCCCGGGTCCTTGCCAGCTTGTGGAAGCTAAGTCTTTTTTTCTTTTTAATTCTTTATTGATAAAGTATTACATAATCTCCTTTTTCCCCATTGACCTCTCCCCAGCTGCCCCCAGTCCCCAGCACGTGCCCTCCCCCCATCTATATCCATTGGTTTCTTACCCCACACCGTCCCTCATAGGTTGGACAGTCTGTTTGATGCTTCTATGACTCTGATTCTATTTTGGTTCCTCAGTTTATGTTGTTCATTATATCCCACAAATGAGTGATATCATGTAATATTTATCTTTCTCTGACTGGCTTATTTCACTTAGTATAATGCTCTCCAGATCCATCTATGCTGTTCCAAATGGTAAGAATTGCTTCTTTTTTATAGCAGCATAGTATTCCATTGTGTAGAAGTGCCACAGTTTTCTAATCCGCTCATCTGCTGATGGGCATTTAAGCTGTTTCCAAATCTTAGCTGTTGTAAATTGTGCTGCTATGAACATAGGGGTGTATATATCCTTTCTGATTGTTTTCTGTTTTCTTGGGTTATAGTCCTAGAAGTGGGATTACTGGGTGAAATGGCAGTTCCATTTTTAATTTTTTGAGGAAACTTCATACTGTTCTCCACAGCGGCTGCAGCAGTCTGCATTCCCACCAGCAGTGCATGAGGGTTCCTTTTTCTCTGCATCCTCTCCGGCACTTGTCATTTGTTGATTTGCTGATGATAGCCATTCTGACAGGTGTGAGATAGTACCTCATTGTTGTTGATTTGCATCTCTCATTTGATTAGTAACTTTGAGCATGTTTTCATATGTCTCTCGGTCTTCTGTATGTCTTCCTTCGAAAAGTGTCTGTTTAGGCCTTTGCCCATTTTTTGATTGGATTGTTTATCTTCCTTTTGTTAAGTTGTATGAGTTCCCTCTAAATTTTGGAGATTAAACCCTTATCGGAGATAATATTGTCAAATATGTTCTCCCATGCAGTGGGCTTTCTTGTTGTTTTATTGATGGTTTCTTATGCTGTGCAGAAGCTTTTTATTTTGATGTAGTCTCATTTGTTTATTTTATCCTTAGTTTCTATTGCCCTAGGAGCTGTATTGGTAAAGATATTGCTACAATAAATGTCTGCTATGGCTTCCTCTAGTATTTTTATGGTTTCCCATATTACGTTTAAGTACTTTATTTATTTTGAATTTATTTTTGTGTATGGTGTAAGTTGGTGGTCTAGTTTTGTTTTTTTACATATATCTGTCCAATTTTCCCAACACCATTTATTGAAGAGACTGTCTTGACTCCATTGTATGTTCATGCCTCCTTTGTGAAATATTAATTGAGCATAGTGTTTTGGGTCGATTTCTGGGTTCTCTGTTCTGTTCCATTGGTCTATATGTCTGTTCTTATGCCAACACCAGGCAGTTTTCAGAACAGTGGCTTCGTAGTATAGCTTGATATCTGGTATTATGATCCCTCCAACTTTGTTCTTCTTTCTCAAGATTGCTGTGGCTATTCAGGGTCTTTTTTTTTATTCCAGATGAATTTTTGGAGAGTTTGTCCTATGTGTTTGAGGTATGCTGTTGGTATTTTAATGGGGATTGCATTGAATCTATAGATTATTTTGGGTAGTATGGACCTTTTAATGATTTGATTCTAAGGAATCAAATCCATGAACGTGTTATATTCTTCCATTTGTTTATGTCTTCCTCTATCTCTTTTTTCAGTGTCCTGCAGTTTTCTGCATATAGGTCCTTTACCTCCTTCATTAAATTTATTCCTAGGTATCTTAATTTTTTGTTGCAATGGTAAATGGGATTGGTTTTTTTAATTTCTCTTTCTGTGAGTTCATTATTGGTGCATAAAAAAAGCCATAGATTTCTGGGTGTTAATTTTTATCCTGCTACATTGCTGAATTCATTTATTAGTTCTAGTACTTTTTTGATGGAGTCTTTAGGGTTTTCTATGTAGAATATTATGTCATCTGCGAATAATGACAGTTTTACTTCTTCTTTTCCCATTTGGATGCCTTTTATTTCTTCTTGTCTGATTGCTATGGCTAGCATTTCCAGTACTATGTTGAACAGGAATGGTGAAAGTGGGCATCCCTGTCTTGTTCCTGTTCTTAGGGGAAATGGTTTTAGTTTTTGCCCATTGAGTATGATGTTGGCTGTGGGTTTGTTATATATGACTTTTATTATATTGAGGTATGATCCCTCTTTCCCACTTTGCTGAGAGTTTTTACCAGGAAAGGGTGTTAGATTTTGTCAAATGCCTTTTCTGCATCAATTAATATGATTATGTGATTTTTGTCTCTCAATTTGTTTATGTGATGTATCACATTTATTGATTTGCAGAGACTGTACCAGGCTTGCATCCCTGGAATAAATCCCATTTGGTCATGGTGTATGATCTGTCTAATGTAATGTTGGATCCAATTTGCTAGAATTTTGTTGAGGGTTTTAGCATCTATGTTCATTAGGGATATTGGCTTGTAATTTTCTTTCTTTATAGTGTCTTTATCTGGTTTTGGGATTAGGGTAATGCTGGCTTTATAAAGAGCTTGGAAGTGTGCTTTCCTCTTGAATTTTTTGGAATAGTCTGAGAAGGATAGGTTTCAGTTCTTGTTTGAATGTTTGGTAAAACTCTCCTGTGAAGCTGTGTGGTCCTGGGTATTTGTTTGCGGGAAGCTTTTGATGACTGCTTCAATTTCCTCCTTAATTATTGGCCTGTTGAGTTTTTTTATTCTTCTTGTTTGAGTTTTGTAAGGTGTATTTTTCTTGGAATATGTACATTTCCTCTAGGTCAGTGGTCAGCAGACTCATTTGTCAACAGAGCTAAATATCAACAGTACAACGATGGAAATTTCTTTTGAGAGCCAAAACCGACTTCTGCACATGGGTCATGAAGTTTCAATCACACTGTATGTGCGTGCCCACACGTAGTATTTTGTGGAAGAGCCACACTCAAGGGGCCAAAGAGCCCCATGTGGCTTGCAAGCCTCAGTTTGCCGACCACTGCTCTAGGTTGTTTATTTGCTGGAGTAGAGTTGTTCATAGTATTTTTTGTTTACAATCTTTTATATTTCTAAGGAGTCTGTTGTTATTTCGCCTCTTTCATTTCTAAATTTGTTTAATTGGGTCCTCTCTCTTTGCCTCTTGGTGAGCCTGGCTAGAGGTTTATCAATCTTGTGTACCCTTTCAAAAAACCAGCTCTTGGTTTCATTGATCTCTTGTGGGGTTTTTTGTGTTTTGGGGGGTGGGGGTGGGTGGGTCTCTATTTCATTTATTTCAGCTCTGATCTTTATTATCTCCTTCCATCTTCTCACTCTGGGTTTTTCTTGTTGCTCTCTTTCTCATTGTTTAAGTTGTAGAGTTAGATAATTTATTACCAGTTTCTCTTGTTTTTTTGAGGTAGGTCTGTAATGCTGTGAATTTGCCTCTTAGGACTGCTTTCACAGTGTCCCATAGGTTTTGGATTTTTGTGTTTTCATTGTCATTCATTTCCAGGATGTTTTTAATTTCTTCTTTGATCTCTTTGGTAATCCAGGTAATGTTTAATAGCATGCTATTTGGCCTCCAAGTGTTTGAATTTGGTTGATTGTTTTCATTGCAGTTGATTTCTAATTTTATGCCATTGTGATCTGAGAAGATGCTTTATATTATTTCTATCTTCTTGAATTTGGAGAGACTTTTCTTGTGACCCAATATGCATTCTATCTTTGAAAATGTCCCATGTGCACTTAAGAAGAATGTATGTTCTGTAGCTTTGGAGTGAAATGTTCTGAAGATGTCAATTAAGTCCATTTGATCTAGTGAGTCATTTAGGATTACTGATTTTTAGTCTAGAGAATTTATCCAGTGATGTCAGTAGGGTATTAAAGTCCCCTACCGTGATCATATTGCTGTCAATCTCTCCCTTGATATCATTCAGCAGTTTTTTATGTATTTGGGTGCTCCTGCATTGGGTGCATATATGTTTACCAGAGTTATATCCTCTTGTTGTATCAATCCCTTTAGTATTATGAAGTGGCCTTCCTTATCTCTTGTTATGGCCTTCTCTCTGAGGTCTATTTTGTCAGATATAACTATTGCTACCCCAGCTTTCTTTTCATTTCCATTTGCCTGAACAATATTTATCCATCCCTTCACGTTCAGTCTGTGTGAGTCTGTTGTTCTAAGGTGGGTCTCTTGTAGACAGCAAAAATATGGGTCATATTTTCTTATCCATTCAGCCACTCAATGTCTTTTGATTGGAGCATTTAGGCCATTAACTTTTAAAGTTATTATTGATAGGTACTTATTTGTAGCCATTTTTTAATATTTGTGCCTGTGTTCCTTCTTCCCTTTCTGTTTCTTCTTTTTACAAAAGTCCCTTTAGCATTTCTTGCAATGCTAGCTTGGTAGTGATAAATTCCCTGAGCCTTTTTTGTCTGTGTAGCTCTGATTTCCCCTTCAATTTTGAATGATAGCCTTGCTGGATACAGTATTCTTGGATCCAGTCCCTTGCTTTGCATCTCTTTGTGTACTTCCTTCAATTCCTTTCTGGCCTGATGTGTTTCTGTTGAGAAATCATTTGATTACCTAATGGAAAATCCCTTGTAGGTAACTTTCTGTCTCTTGCAGCCTTTAAGATTCTCTCCTTGTTGTTAACATTTGCCATGGTAATTATGACATGTCCTGCTGTGGGACTTTGGGATTCATCTTGTTTGGGGGACTCTGTGCTTGTGTGACTTTTTTTTCACAAATCAGGGAAGATTTTTGACATTATTTCTTCAAATAGGTTTTCTAACCCTTGCTCCCCTTCTTGTCGTTCTGGCACCCCTATTATATGTATGTTGCTTCATTTCATGTTATCCCAAAGCTGCCTCAGGCTCTTCTCCTATCTTTTGATTTTTTCCCTCCAAATGCAGTTCATATTAGGTGTGTTTTGCGTCCCTGTCTTCTAATTTGCTAATTTGGTACTCTGCTTCTCCTAGTTTACTGTTGGAAGTTTCCACATTGTTTTTTTTATTATAGCTATATCACTCCTTATTTCCTCCTGATTCTTAGATTTTCTTATCCATCCGGTTTATGAACTGTATGACCCTTATTCTGAATTCCTATCCTGACATAGTGCATGCCTCTATTTCATTTAGTTGCTTTTCTGGAGCTCTTTCCCTTAAGGGTTGTTCTTCTGTCTCCCCATTTTTGCTATCACCAAAGGGTCTAGGTGTTGAGTTGTGCAGGGCCTGTGGCTGCAGTGATGAACTTGGTGGTGGGTTGCATGGTAACAGGTGGTGGCTGCTTCTTGGGGGGTCGCAGGGCAGCTGCTCCTCACATGGTTGCGGGCAGCGGCTGCTCTCGGGTGGTTGTGGGTGGTGGCAGCCGGTGGGTTGGCTGCTCCTTGGGCAGTTGTGGATGGTGGTGAGCCTTTATTTCTTAGTGTGTTTCCTCAACAGTTTTCTAGCCACTGATTCTCAAGCAGCAGGGCAAGGTAAGCAGCTCTTTCCTCCTGTGGTTTGAAAGAGCCATTGATACAGCGGTGTCTGTTGAGACAACTTCATAGAATTTGGAAGCTAAGTCTTTACAGGGCCAATTCTTCCACAGTGAGGCCTCCACCTTGTCCCCAGAAATTCACCTAAGCTACATACTGGGGCCACAGGAGCATCCCTAGATTTTGGAGTTCATATTTCAGGCCATCTTTTGCTCTCTTTTTACCCCAGGCCTCAGAAATCCACTATGACACAGACTACAGATGACTGAACCAGGGGCCAGCTAGGCTGTAAATTCAGGGAACACAGGCCAGGAATTCTCTAAGTACAAGTCAAAATCATAGAATACACGAGGAATAATACCAAGTGTGGGCTGACAGTCAGATAGAGAAAGGACAAGCTCAGTCTCCCTGCCCGGGTCCCTCCTCTCTGTAACTTGGCCTGAGCTCTTCCTACCCACTACTCCCCATGTATCCACAGGACCCCAGGGGCATATAGCACATTAGCTAGTTCTGCTGATCAGGTTTCTTTAGAGAAGACATAGCAAGGGCTGGGCTACACCTTCCTGTGCCCACAGAGGAAGCTCTAATCGACCAAGTTGAGATGGGAGCAAAAATCCTTGTGATATAGCTGGCAGGGCCTGAGGACACAGAAAGACAATCTGCCTCAGATACAGCCCAGACTGACTCAGCACCATCACCCCCATCAGCCTCTGCAGTCTCCTTGGCCAATGACAATCTCAGCTCTGCTTGGTTCCCATGAGTCACAGGGAGCTCACTCCAACATCAACCCCTGCAAGGTTGGGTGAGCTTTTAAGGTCAAGAAAGTTCTCCTGGAAGGTAGCTAATATCCAACTGCATAGGCCAATTCCTGTGGAATTCGTTCTCTCTTTGTGTCTGTGAAAATTGTGTCCTCCCTCCAGCCTCAGTGAGGGCACAAGTGTTTCACACATACAGTGTCTGGCACATAGAAGAGACTTAATGTTGAATGAAGGAAAATATATTTAAAAATCCACAACAAAAAAATTGTTCTTCCTTAACAACTTTCAGACATGTCACTTCCTCCCAAGTGTTACTTCTGCCATTATTTTCTGATAAGCATGAGTTAGTGCCTGCGGGGATCCACAGGATGTGGGATTAAATCCTGGCCTTGTCTTTGCATAAATGTGTGAACTTGAAAGTGTGGCTTTATTGCTGTGTCTCAATTTCTTTGGTAAAATCTGTAAACTAAGGATTGTTTCTGGACATTTAAATGAATACCTACCTTCCTTGAAATGGGTTTGGGCAAATGTTAACTATCATTGCCATCATCTTCATCAAACTAGGATTGTGGTACCCCTCTTTGTGGTTCTCAAATGTGTATGTGACAATTATGCTTTAAGCATTGTTATTGTGGAAGAGGGGGAGGAAAATCAGGAAACTCTTGCCATGAAAAGGGAAACCAGAGGTAGGAAAGCAAACTGGTGAACCCCTGTGTTTCTGAGCTGGGATGGATGAAATGGTTGCTATTTAACTTATGAGGAAGGAGAGGGGTGATGTTTCCTTGAGCCCCATTTCAGACACACAGTCATGGCTCTTTATTGAGAGTAGGACCAGGGCAAGGTGCAGGCAAAAGCTAACATGTAGATAGACAAGGAGAATTTAGTTACAAAAATGATCAACAATGAAGTTGTAACTAAGTCCAGAGAGCAATACATCAATGAGTCAGCTGTCAGATCTGGTGAAACCCAGGAGTTAATGACACTGGCCTGCTTGCACTAGCAAATGCCTACTGCACTTCCCTCAGAAATGGAGAGATCCAGGATGCATGCAGTGAATGGAAACACAAGTCTAGGGAAAGGGATTGTAAATCCCTGACTTCTTTGTGGGTTCCAGCATGGTGGAAGGCTGGGTGTGATTGGTCCCTTGTAACCAGGTAACTGCAGAATGTGTTCTGATTGGCTGGCAGCCGCCAGGAGAACAGACTTCAGTTGAGAAGCAACTGTGGAAGGAGAAGGAGCTTTGGCTGTGCTCTCTTCCCACTGTGGTTGTAGCTCTCAGCGCTTGTCTGATCCCTATCCGTTTTCAACAAGTCGTGTTGGTTGTTGTTCTCACAAAGGAGTCACCCAAAGAGGTGCAGCTTCGGGGGTGTGGCTGGGCCCTGAGCCCCCCTAGGGCCCAGCAGCCCAGAGGCCAAGGAAACCGTGGGTGAGCCCTACCTGCTGTGCAGTGAAGCCCTGGGGCTTCTCTAGCAGGCCTAGCCTTCCTTGGGGGGGAGGGATTGCTGAGGGTTGTGGGGTGGGGGGAGGGAAGTGGGGTGTGAGTGAACCAGCAGTAGCAGTGAGGAGTGGAGGTGAGCCATGGGGAACTGGCTGACTTGCTGTCTGAAGGCCAGTCCCAGTCCCAGTGCCAGTTCCAGCCCCAAGCTGGATGGGGGCTCCAGGCATGTTAAGTCAAAGTGTGAGTCTGAGGTTCATGAGGAGGCTGCTAGGGACACAGGGCCAGTGGAAACAGTGCCTGCTACCCCAAAGTCTGAGAAGTTGAATTCCGGAGCTCTCAAGCGCCACCACCTGAAGAACATCAGCGCCCCAGTGACTGCCCAAGGTAAGAAGCAGGAAATGCCATCTGCTCTTTGGGGTACCTCTGGCCTCTGCTGTCCCCAGAGTCCCCTGGGAGGGACTCCCTGCCTTGGGCTCCTTCCAGCTGGAGCCAGCTTTCCTAGGAATGGGCACCTGGGTTCCCCACCCCTGCTTCTTTCCCCCTTGCAGCCGATGTTTTTCCCTCTTTACTACCTGAGCAGCAAGGTAGGATTTTGACACTCCTGCTTGCCTGCTGACTTTCCTCACTGCTTTGTTCAGTTGAGCTTACTTGCTGGAAAAGCCACATGTGGCCAGGTTTTTCAGTTGATTATGACAGAAGTACAAGGAATGAGGGTTCCATTATATTTGAAGTAATGCAGCAAAATAAAGCATGGGGTGTCCTACCCACATGTTCATGGGGTGTGTGTGTATTTTTCTTGTTTTAAGCTAATCGCTTTTTGTTAGGTTTGCTGTGTTTCTCAAGTTTCTTCCGGAGCCATGGGTGACTCACAGTAGAGTGGAGACAATAAAGGAAAAGCTACACCATGGCCCTCTCTGCCCTCATACGGGACTGTTTCTGTGGTGCCCATCCCACACCATAGGAGGCAGTGTGGGAAACGGTACAGCCCAAGATCCTATTCAGAGCTTTTATTCTTCTTCCGGCCTTTGTGAGAGCAAAATGACCTTGTGTGCTGTAGACAAGTGCAATTAAGGCTAGCATGTTCATTTTCCTTTTTATTTTTTAAATATTTTTTTAAATAGTTTATTGATTGTTGGAGAGAGAGGGAGAGGGAGAGAGAGAAACATGGATGTGAGAGTAACATCGACCTGCTGCATCCTGCACACCACCCCTTAGGGACTGAGCCCAAAACACAGGCGTGTGCCCTTGACCAGGAATGCAACTGGCAACCTTTTGGTGCAGGGGACGATGCCCCACAAACTGCAACTCCAAGCAGGGCTACTAAGCTAGCACTCATTTAAAATGTAAATTTAAAATGGTTACTTTCCAGCTGAGTAAAGACACTTTGATTTTTAGTGAGGCATTTTAGTTGATTACCAATGAGTAGTTGCGGTCCTTTCCAGGGAACCTCATGAGCCTGGGTACTAGTGCCTGGCCAGAAACTGGTTCTCAGAGCATCAAGTCTTAGATCCTGTTGGTTCAAATGAGGTGGGTATAACTGTACAGTCAGACGCCTCTACTGGGTAGAGGTTCAGATATGCAACAGCTAAACTCTTTCATTAGCTATGTTTCTCTCTCACCTGGTCTAATTTGCTTTGCCCTTTTCTTCTGTACATGGAGAGTCGTTTATTTGTACCTAATATAGGTGATATGTTAGGTCAAAAAGTAAAACTAAGTTTTAGATTTTACTCAGGGGGCTCATCTTTCCAGCTAATTAAAACTATAAATTTTATTGTAAAGTGTTTAAAATGGAATAAAACTTTGTTCTCATTTGTATGTGATAGTTTCTCAGATAATCAGCCACTGTTATATTTCTATGGCATTTGTATCAGAATTGACCAGTTAATATGTTTTATTCTTAGAACAAGGCAAGAGGAAGAACAATGATGTAAGTAAACAGTTGAAGAGTTAAGTAAGAAATTAATAGTTTGATATAAAAGTTGTCTGCCGTGATTCATAATAAAAGTAATGGGCCCAATAAAATTAGCACAGACCTCTTTTGTCCGTTTTCTAAATCTCTTCTATTTTCCTAATTACTCTAGATTGAAGGAGAATTTATTCCTCCAAATAGTGGTACTTTTAAAAACTATCCTGCCTGAAATTTCTGATTAATATGGAAAAGGTGGCTTTGCAGTGAAACAATTGAAACAAGCAAAATGATGTTTTATATAATATGTGGGTCTTTCTGATTATAGGCTACTGGCAATTTTAAAATGCTCTGTATTTTAAAAGGCATTCAGTAGATTTTCCCCCTGCCTAACCTTTCGTGTATTTGTAGGGGGTGCTGATGGGAAAGTATGACAGCATGTATAAAACTACTTTATATGAAATGGGGAAGGATGGCTCATGTGAATTAGTTTTCAAAAACAGCAAAACCAAGCATATTAAAATGATTGGTATTCTCTAATATTAAAAGATGCTACTATTTAAATTAATTATAGTGATTAGTTATAAGTATTACTTTAAGAAAGAAAATTATCAAAACATAGTTAAGGCTGTCAGTATTTGATTATGGCTGGATTGTTGGGCTCTTTACAAATCAATGGGTACTTCTCAAATAAATGGGTACTTCCGAAGTGTGTTAAAGATAGTTTGTTCTCTAAAGGTTCTCAAACCTTTTATCGTCACCTCTCCAGTACCACTGCAGATAAATTCTAAACTGTATCTGCAGTAAGATTTACCGCCCAGATGTAAATGATTTAAAGAACCTGCCAAGCACTCACACTGCTGCTTTGTCCCAGGTTCTGTGCTCAGCAGCTAAAGGTAGGTGAGGAGTCAGAGTCCTCCCTTCCCTGGAGAAGCTTAGGTTTCTATGAGAGGGGTATCCTGTAAGCAGTTGATGCGTGTGACAAGTGGCCACTCGGATGTGGGAGTGTGCAGGAGAGAAGTTGGGTGGTGTGGCTGCTGGTGACAGTAGCCTGGAGGTAGGTGGGGAGGAGTTAAGCTTGCTGGACCAGGAAGAAGAGGGCTTGTAAGCAGAGCACACAGCCTGCGTGAGGCAGGATGGAGGTGAGTGTCAGATGACCAAGAGAACAGAATTAACATTTAGAAATGAGTGGAAACTATTCTCTGAGGTTCTCACTTGAGTAGTGTAATGATAGTCTTCCTTAATCATGAAGTGAGAGTTGCCTTCTGAAAGTTGTTTTATCTAGTTTTGGGGAAAGTGAGGCTCAGAGAGACGTGTGGCCCCAGCTTGATAGCAAATGGGCAGCCCGGGCACACACACACCTCTGATCAAACATGCTTGTTTGTCTCTCTGTCTCCTGAGCTAATACTTATGACTGCCTTTCATTTATTGCAATAAAATGATCTTGATTTATTATTATATAATGCATTGCATTTATTTATAGTAAATGAACAATAGAAATATAAAATCTCAGCTGCTTTTCATCGCTTAAGGAAAAAAGAACAACAGCCCTGAAGTCTAATTCTAAACGTTTTACACTATTATAAAGGGGGTTTATAACAGGTGTTTGCCTGGTTTTATTATAGGTACTTATGAAAGCAGCATTTTATAAGCCATTCCTCAAATCTCCCCAGTGGAAGTTAGACTATCTACTGGGTTTACCATAGAGCTGCACATGATATCACACTCAAGCAGTTCATGGACTGTAAGAAAAATCTTAAAGCTTAATTGTTTGACATTTTAACCAAGAGAAAAACACACACTTTTATAGGTTTAGCATACATACTGTGACATTTCCTTGTCTTTCCCTCTTCGGTAGGACTTTCCAGGGCGCCTTACTAAGCGCTGCACGTCTTGCCCCACGGTGTTTCTCTATGATGACACAGTGAGCCAGCCGGATTTTAGCACCGTCATCCAAGCGTGAGTACAACTAGGATGCCACGGGCTGAGTGACAGACCACTTTGGTAGAAGAATCCTATTTATACATAATTACAGTCACTTGATTGTCCTTCTCAGTGGCCAAGTTAAGAAACCAGTGTCAATTATCTATTGATTTCAAGGACCTAAATATGAATTTTCAATTTCCACTATACTCTTAGGATGAATGGAAGAAGGGAAAGCCATTTAGGAAATAAGAACCACCCCCAAAATATTGATATTTCTTGATGCTTTTCTATTTTTAAGACATAGTTGATCATAATGAAAAGAAGAGCTGCTTTTTATTTGATGTTTCTATTAAAAATTATTTCTTGCCATAGGAAGAGAAACTAGAGGCACCATTTTCCTCTTGGCTTAGAAGGATCTATAAATATATAAATGAGTGTGGAAAAACAATAAAAATAAAAAGTATTTATTTATGGGACATAGGCCTAAAACAGTGCATAGCACTTTCGAAGCTACTCTTGAAAGAAGGAATAGTTTGTCACCTACTGGCACCAGAGTGTATCTGCATTACAATTTAATTGTGTTTTATCTGATTTTCCACATTGTACATTTTTCCAGCGCTACTTTTGTAAGAAAATTTACTTTTCCTACCCACCAAAGGGGGATGTATCACACCAGTCTTAGGAACAACTTTTCAAATAACTTTTTTGTGGGTAAAATGTGCTCAACTGAAGTTTTAATAGGTGTATTAAATTTAATTATATTTGTAAAGATATGTGTAGATACATAAATATGTCTTCAAGACATATATACATATGTCAATGCATGTATATATAAATCACAATAGAGAAAAATGAAAGAGGTAATGTTTTGGAAACATAGCCGTAGGCAGGTTTATACTTAAACAGCCATGAACAGTGTTATGATGATGAAAAGTATTTATTAATTTCCCCATAGTCTACCATTGGAGATGAACTTTAAAAACACCCTAAGATGACACTTCTAAGCTTATTTAAGAGAGAAAATACATATACTGTCCAGCTTCCTGGCTCCCATTGGGGTTGTCCAAGGTACATTATCAGTGTCCCTGGAATCTGAATGCTGATTTTCCAGAACACAATTTGGAAAATGCTCCCTGACAGTATTAATATATTCACTTTTAATTGTATTTTTCAGCCTTAAACACATAGTTAGCTTTAAAATGTAATTTTTATAATGTACCAACTTTTTCTAATTAAATTATTAGTAACTTTTTTAGTTGCAACACCAAGTTAACAATTTAATAATACTAGAGGCCCGGTGCACGAAATTCGTGCACGGGGAGGGGAGCGGTGGTGTCCCTCAGCCCACCCTGCACCCTCTCCAATCTGGGACCCCTCGAGGGATGTCCGACTGCCCGTTAGGGTAGGATCGGGCCTAAACGGGCAGTCGGACTTCCCTCTCACAATCCAGGACTGCTGGATCCCAACTGCTCACCTGACTGCCTTCCTGATTGCCCCTAACCACTTCTGCCTGCCAGCCTGATCACCCCCTAACCACTCCCCTGCCAGCCTGATTGCCCCTAACTGCCCTCCCCTGCAGGCCTGGTCACCCCTAACTGCCCTTGCCTGCAGGTCTGGTCACCCCTAACTTCCCTCTTCTGCTGGCCTGGTCACCCCTAACTGTCCTCCCCTGCAGGCTTGATCACCCCCAACTGCCCTCCCTTACAAGCCTGGTCCCTCCCAACTGCCCTCCCCTGCTGGCCATCTTGTGTCCACACAGGGACAGCCATCTTTGACCACATGGGGGCAGCCATCTTGTGTGTTGGAGTGATGGACAATTTGCATATTTCTCTTGTATTAGATAGGATAACTTTCTTCTCACACATATAACAATAGTTGACATCAAATTGTGTTTCAGCAAAAACTGAGCCCCATCTCTCTCTAAACTCCTGAGCTTTGGGACCTATTGAGTAATCACTGAATGTTTTTATTCAGCCAAGACACTAAATCCTGGAGTAAAGAATAACAACACTCAACTTTGCATATATTCTGTAGCTTCTTTTGAATTCAAAAGACTCTGATGTTACAGAATAATTGAAAAGTAGTTGTAAAGATTAGCCATGCCCAGACAAGTAGGTTTCATGCTTCTTTCTCCAAATTAGTCTAATTCAGGAAGTGCAGTAAATTTTCATTTGCTGTCCTTCACTTTTGAAAATGGTCATTCAGCAGATTCACTATTGGTGAAACAAGGGTTTATTGAGGAAATTAATAGAGCTAACTGAGTTTTGAGAATGATTTTGAAAAATGTTCATCATGGTACATTGTTCCCAATGGCGTGCAGTCTTTATTAGAATCACTTACGAAACTTTTCTAAAAATGTATGTCTCTAAATGCATGCATTTCATTCCCCGCCCAACACAGTCTCAATGTCAAGCAGAGGAAAACTGTGAGGCATGATTACAAGGGCAAAAGCATCCAGGGAGGTTCTGCTCTCATTGCAGCTCCTGGGAGCTTTATAAACAACCCCATGTCTTCCCAAAGCCAGTGAAGGCTGCAAGTCTCTGGGTGGAGACCGGCAGTGTCTCCAGCTCCTCAGGGGATCCCAGGGAACAGCCAAGCTCAGGAGCCACTGCCTCGTTAGGGCGGAGGGGAGAGAGGGGCTCCTCGCTGTTGGCAGGACCTTGAGCAAGTCAGTTTCAGCCTTGGTTTTCTTACCTGTAAAATAGGTTGTTGAATTAAATGTCAAATAAGGTTCAGTGGTCCTTTTCCGCTTCTGTGCTTTGAATTCTGTGACTTTGACATCAACTTGAAGATGAAGCTGTTCAAAGCCCAATAGAAGTATCCATCTTGGATGCTCGCGGTGTTACAGGCCTTTTTACAGTGACTCATATTCCACAGACCCAGTTATGAAATTCAGATTTACCTTCTCTCAGTTAGCTTGAGCTCCTTTTGGACACAGAGGGCAAAAGGAAGAAGCTTATCCCTTAACTATGAGGACCCCTTTGTTGCCTATGACACCACTTCTGTGAATAACTTAAAAATCCAGTCACTTACACAGGATCTGAGGACTTACATCTGTACATAAAAATTTCATGTAATCTAATCCTATCTAATAAAAGAGTAATATGCAAATTGACCATCACTCGAACACACAAGATGGCTGCCCCCATGTTCTCAAAGATGGCTGCCCCCATGTGGGCACATGATGGCCGCCACAAGATGGCCAGCAGGGGAGGGCAGTTGGGAGGGACCAGGCCTGCAAGGGAGGACATTGGGGGTGATCAAGCCTGCAGGGAAGGGCAGTTGGGGCGGGGGGAGACCCAGGCCTGCAAGGAAGGGAAGTTAGGGGTGACCAGGCCTGCAGGGGAGGGCAGTGAGGGGCAACCAGGCTGGCAGGGGAGTGGTTAGGGGGTGATCAGGTTAGCAGGCAGAAGCAGTTGGGGGTAATCAGGAAGACAGGGAGGCAAGCAGGTGGTAGCCAGCAGTTCTGGATTGTGAGAGGGAAGTCCTACCAGGGTCGGGCCTAAATAGGCAGTCAGACATCCCTCGAGGGTTCCCAGATTGGAGAGGGTGCAGGCTGGGCTGAAGGACACACTCCTTGTGCACGAATTTCATGCACCGGGCATCTAGTTAGCAAATAAGTGTTATTAATGTTACACTGTGAAGCATTATGTTTCGTTAAAAGCATTGCTTGTGTCAGGATTACTTAAACCTACTGTTGTTACAGGCTCTTACATTTGCTATTCAATTTTCTAATAATTATGTAAAAGTGATCTTAAAGCTTTTTTTGGTACAGAGCATTTCATTTACTTTTAGGGAAATGATGGAAAAGGGGTGGGTAGGTGAATAGTGAACTAAGTCTACTGAAATGCAGGGCCTAACAACTTTTTGAAAAAGCACAACTACTGTATGGCTTAAATTTAACCACGTGGACAAATACATATAACATGTACAAGATGAAAGCTCCTATGAGTACAAGGCAAATGATGGGGGAGTGTGTACTAACATGTACAGGGTGGAGCCAAAGTAGGTGTACAGCTGTGAGTATTTAAAATGGTTTGTTCTTGTATTCTTATTTATTAGTTACTATATCATTTTCCATACAAACAACTGTATACCTGCTTTGGCCTCACCCTGTATTATAATAATCAACAGACACATATCTTCTAAAAGCATGTTACTTAGCATTTTGGTTCACCTATTTTTGCTGAAAGCAAAATAACTAAAACAAGGGGCAAAGTGCCCATGTTGGGAATGAGGATTTCAAGGCCACTAGGCAGCTGGGATGGTCTCCCCCCTCCGACCCCTTTAAAAATTGTCCTCAAACATAATATAATAAAAACAGTTTTTACAATTCGTTTTTCTTCCACAGCATGACTATAGCCATATATGACAACATCAAGTACAGGTGAGTTTTAAAACCTGTACTGTTATTCTAGCTAACAAACGTATAATGTATCACGTTGAGTGTTAGATGATAACAGTGGATATTTTGGGGAACAAGCTGTAGGGTGATTTTTATTATATTACTAGAGGCCTGATGCATGAAATCCCTGCATGGGTAGGGTTCCTAGGCCTGGCTGGCAATCAGGGCCAATCTGTAGGGCAACCGGCAGGGCCAGTCACCTCTCGCCTGCCGCTGCCAGTCACCTCCCTCTGTGGGGCAATCATTGGGGCGATCGGGTGTCTCCCACTGGCATCCGCCTTGACTGGCCTGGGTCCTGCAGGTGGGGGCAACTCCTGCATTGAGTATCTGCCCCCTGGTGGTCAGTGTGCATGATAGCAACTGGTCATTCCACAGTTTGATCGATTTGCATATTAGGCTTTTATTATATCGGATTGAAGGGGGTTATTTGTTTATGTCTTAAGACCCATAACACTTGAGTTATTGAGGGTCCCAAAGAACATTTGTTTATGTGGGTTATATTTACTGTATTTGAAATTAAAATAGAGATTTAAAATATAAGTCTATTTTTAAAAATTTTTTTCTTTATTGATTAAGGTATTACAAATGTGTCCTTACCCCTCCCATTACTCCCCACCCTACCGCCCAACTCTTGCCCTCACACCCCTAGTGTCTGTGTCCAATGGTTATGCTTATTTGCATGCGTACAAGTCCTTTGGTTGATCTCTCCTTTGTGTTTAAACAGTTTTTATAGCATTACTGAAATTCTGAGCTAGATAATCCTTTGTTGTGGTGGATTGTCTTGCCCACTATCCTATCTAATAAAGAGGGAATATGCTAATTGACCATCATGCCCTCACAAGGATGGCAGCACCCACAGCCAATGAGGAGGAAATATGCTAACTGACTGTCACACCCTCAAAGATGGCAGTGCCCACAGCCACAAGATGGCAGCGCTCAGTCCCTCAGTCCGCCAGGGTGCCTGCCTCTGGAGTCCCCCAGTTCCCTTAGCCCCCCAGCTACCCAGGCCCTGCCCAAGGCGCAGGCAAGCCTCAGATGGTGGCTGCCCACCCGCCCAGGGCCGGCCCAAGGTGCAGGTAACCATGGCCAGGCCGAGGCTTGTGCTGCTGGCAGTGGCAGCAGCAGAGGTATGATGGGGGCATTACTTTCCCCTAATCGCTGGGTTGCCTCCTGCCCCTGAGTACTAATGGACTGCGAGAGGGAGCAGGCCAGGCTTAGGGACCTCCCCCCCGCCCCCAATGCATGAATTTTCATGCACCGGGCATCTAGTAGGATATAATGCACAAGACAATATGAAAAATAATTATTTTGCACACCAAAATGTGAGTGGACAGTGTGTCATTAATGTACGTTTTTGTAAATTTCTTTAATGTCTAGCTTAATAGAAGATAACTGATTCTTATGTATATTCTGTCTTCAATCATTTGCAATTACTTGAATCATTTTAATCTTTGTTTTGAAGAAGTATTAGGAAGAACACCCAGCCTCATGTAGCTAGGTGGCTAGAAAAGGTACATTTCCAAAGCCTCAGATAATTGTAGATATTCATTTATATTGGACCAAAATCCACAAGTGCTGGTTTCTTTAATTGGTTACAATGGAAATATAAGTAATATCCATGAACTTGTAATCAGTTCTCTGTTAATACCAATTGATCTATCTTGTACACTGAATGGATCTTCCACTTGTACGTTATGTTATGATAATGTTATGTGTTAGTCATTTGGAGAGTATTGGTCCACTTTCTTACCACAGTGTCCAAAACGCCCTTTTGTGAGTATCACCATCAGTCCCGACAGAAAAATCTTTTAAGTATTGGAAAGCTGCCAAGCAGACAAAGCAAGCACACATTTTTGCCCAGGTTGAATAGCTCAGGTGGTCTGAGCTTTGTCCCAATATGTCAAAATTATGGTTTTGACCCACGGTCAGGGCACATACAAGAAATAACCAATGAATGTGTAAAAGTAAATGGATCAATAAATCGATGTGTCTCTTTCTCTCTCTCACTCCCCGCCCCACCTCTTACTCTGTTTCTCTGAAACAAACACAAAGAACAAAAAAGACAGCCCATGTTTTCCCAGATCCTGATTTTTAGCTTGATAGCTTGATAAATATACAATTTATTTTCCCTGAAGTGACAGGCTCACTTTTTACTTTTGAGAGAATGGCAGTTGTATTCTCAAATAAAGATGTAATTGTAGGGGGAAAGTGGCTTTTTCTGCTCACAGCTAAGGCACAAGTGCTTGTCCTTAACACAACCACATTTCAGTGTGCAGAAGTGCTTGAAGCACACTCTCCCCCTATTGAGAATGTGAAAACAGGATCAATGTTTCATAATACTATTCCTTTTTATCAAGGATGTCCTTAAGTAAGGCAGAATTAGTTTCAACTGCAAGTGACAGTGAAGAATGCAATGACTGCTAGTGTTAGAGAGTGGGAATTTTTGAGCACTACTGAGGCCGTGGACTATGCCTCAGATAGAGCTTTCAGTGCTGACACCAGGCCAGGCCTTTAGATATGGTCTCATGGCCCCTTCCCACCACGTAGGCCTTCTTTCATAGAACACTGTCAGCTTTCTGAAGAACAGGATGACCCTGTGAGTAACATGGTCGTCAATGGCATGACTCTGACGTTGCTTGGGAAAAACTGTTTTGTCTGGGTTACTTGCTCTGCAAGAGCAGGATGTGGTTAATGTGCTTAAAAGTGGTCCTGCACAAAGGGTGGCGGCTGCTCTCCCGACTCCCTGGGTGGAGAATGGCAGAGCAGTCACCTGGCTAGCTCGAATAAAGGCTCTTTGCTATTGCACTGGACTCGGCTCCCTGGTGGTCTTTGGGGATCAGGAAATCTGGACATAACACTAGCACAGTGTGGTACCAATGCCTTCCTTCATGCTCACAAGCCAGTGTTGCTCATCTTTGCTTTGATACAACATTGCAAAGTCAGTGTAGACTCCGGCAATGCCTCAATGATCCCATAACATTAATGTTGACCGCAGGGGCCTCCTGAAAGGTGGCCTAGGGGAACCTACCCTGGTGGCCTGCAGAGCTCGCTGGTTCCAATGAGCAGAGTGTTTTAGTGCGAGGGCATTTCAGTCAAAAGACTGCTCACTTTTAAATAGAAAGGCACCTTTTTAATTCAAACTTCTAACAGATACAAGAAAAAATACACACTAATAATATGATACAGGAAAATGATAAGTGGAAACACAGGAAAAAACATGAATGTCATATCCGCATGAATTAAAATTATAAAGACATTGTTGCCCAGCACTACTGCTGTATGAAGTGTCCCTGTGTGTTCCAATGTGAGCTGGAGGGATGGAAATGTATTCGGTTTGCCAGCATTGCCTGTCAGGGAGGGTCAGTGTTTTGCCGGCACCTCTAGCTGCTCACTGCAGAAAACATCGCACAGAATTTGATGTACTGAGTACAAAGAAGTCAGGAAACCCTGTTACAGAGTCCAAGACAACAGTTTGTAAAACTGCTTTGTTGAAAGTTAAGCTTCCCCCTGAACGCCCTCTCACTCCTAGATGATGTGTTACTAAGATACTAACATTTCCCGAATTAATTTTTAAATGCATTTTCTTGTTTTATAGAGTTGGAAATAGATCCTTCGATATTTTTGATGAGAGAAGGCACCCCTTCAGAGTAAGTGTCAGTTTTATTGAGGTTCTATTTGTCTCTCATAATGTGGTGTTTATTTCATACTGATCTGCTTTGAAATGAATTATTAGAAGAAAATTACTTCCTCTGGCTTGAGGTCAAAATCATCTTCTTTTCAGTCTTCTTCCCCACTGCATGTTGTCCCTAATGATTTTACAAAAGGAGTCTTGTGTGAGGGACACGTCAGTGAGAACTGAGCCACAGCTTTGTATAGTCAGAGAGCTAAAGTGAGTAAATGTGCCCCAAGTAAGTAAATATACATTTATTAATGATATGTTTAGGAGCATCAAACAATATAAATGTTTGTAAATACACCTAAAAGGTATGTTAAGACTCTTTGAAAAAACTGAGACAACTATTTAAATTTTAAACCAATTAAAATGACAGGAATTTCCAAATTGACTCCTCTGAGGCTCTGTAGCGACATGTTGCTGGTGCCTCCTATGGAGCACGGAACAGCCAGAGTCTTGGGGTCACAGGAACGTGAACATGTGTTTTCAGAGCTGGTTGCAGAGAAGAGTGACATGGGGCTCAACATGCCTTGTGAGCCTAAACATAGTTTACATTTAGGTAGAATTTATAGGGAGGGTTGCGGGGGGGGGGGGGGGGTGAGAACATACATAACTATATTCAGGTTGTCCCTGTATTTGTGTCCAATAACTGGTGAGTAGAGAATCAGTGTTGTTTAAGATCCATTGTTTATATGTCAAAGACTAAAAGACATGTCACCCAATCAAAATTATTTAGGGCCAGGTGGGCACAGTGGAAGGCTGCTAGCATGCGAGTTCTTACATATTTTCTTCAGTGGGCACTTATATTGCCTGTTCTCTTTCAGCACGAAGTGATCATACAGGCCAACTTTTTTCATGACCCTGAACCGAACGTTGTCTACCGATTTGTCTGTGCCCTTTTCAGTGCTGAGCATCTCACTGCTGAGTGTGCGATTGTGACTTTGGTAAGACAGCTCTTCCAGAGGCTGCTTGTCTGTCCTGTGCACAGGCTGTGGTCCTGCTTTGCAAACCAAAGTAGGTTCCTGAAATGACCCTCAGAACTTGATTAAGAGAAGCTATTAAAGGAAGTAAACCACACACAGTGGGGCTAAATAATCATCGGGATTGAAAATGTTCCCATTGCTGTTTCCGTCACAAACAATTGCTATTGAAGACATGAGGGGAGATCTCCGTTTCTTCCCCCAACTCGCCATCCCGTGTCACCCCCTGACCCACAGGAGACACAGGCACATGCAGTGCACACGCACATACAAGGTGTGCTGGTTGGGTAGGATGGAGGCAGTAACAAACCAACCGGCCTTGAGACAAACTTAATCAAGGGGGAGAGCTAAGTAACACATTGGATTGGAGAGAACATCTGGGTTGGAAGAGAGCGAGTGTTTGTGGACACGTTAAGCTTTGCTCCTGGGAGCCAACGGAGAAGCAGTGTCTCTTAATTGTTTAAATAGAGGGAATTAGAGGAAGAATCTGAGCTACAGATGGGGAAGTAAGAGTAGCTGTTCACATGCAGAAAAAGCATGAGAATAAAAAGTGGCAGGAGAGAGAATGAGGCAAAGAGCAGGCATCCCGTGCATACTGATGGGCTGAGCACCCTCTTGGCAGCATTCATCAGCTGGACCACACTCTCGAGAAGCTCCCTTTTCTGGGCTTCTCTGGTTGTTCTCTCCTGGTTTTCCCACCCCTCTAGCCACTTCCGGGGACTTGTCCCTTCTGTGCTCATAGTCCTTCCAGGTCTGCGCTGAGGTTAGAAAAGAGAACGGGTAGAACAACATTCATGAAGACAGAGCTTATATTCTAGTGAGGAAGACATACTAGCTTTTTAATGAGTGTTTTTAAAGAGATGAACACGTCAGATGGTGTAAGCACCAAGAAAACAAAGCAGGATGAAGTGGTAAGGTGATCACAGGGATTTATTCTTTTAGGCAGAGAGGTCAGAAGAGCCTCTTTAAAGAGGAAACATTGGAGCCGTGCCCTGGCTGAGCTGAGGAAGATGAGGGGCTCTGGCATTGTAGGCAGGGCGGCCAAGGCACGCTTCTGAGACGGGCACATGCGTTGTGTGTTCAAGGAACAGTGAGGAGTGGCCCGTGTGGACAGAGTGCGGAATGAGGAAAGAAGATGAGGTCACAGATGGACAATATCCTATCTTATAGGGCCTGGAGGCTTGCAGGCCACGGGAAGAAGTTACATTATATCTGATGGATGGGAAACCTTTGGCAGACATTGAGTTGCGGGTGAAGTGCTCTTAAGGAAAGAGGCTATTCTGGCTCCTTGGGGAGAAGAGACTGTTGTTGGAAGTCCGAGTGGAGGCAGTAAAGTCAGGAGTCAGTAAGAGTGATGCAGGTGAGAAGTGGCCAATGCACTGGAAAGCGGTCAGATTCCCACAGCTAAGGGGAGGCAAGTATTGCTAACAGATTGGAGCACGCTAGCTCAAGTGGAACCTTTTGGTCCCAGCAACTAGGCAAGTGGCAGTGCCCTCTATGCTGATAGGGCGGCTTGGGGAGTGGGCAGTGCGGATGAAGAGCTGTGGTTTGTATTGCGTAGGCTCCGATGCCCTTAGCAATAGCAGTTTCAGTGGAGGGATAGCGCCAGGGACAGACTAAAGTGGGTGAAGGAGGCAATGGGAGGTGAGAAGCAGCATCAAGCATTGACCCTGAGCAAGATGAGAGAAGCATTCTAGGGACTTGGTGTGGCAGCAGGGGACCTAGGTAAACACATTCACACTGGGGGCATCTGGGCAGACAGGGAGGATTCTTCAAAAAGAGGCGAGGGTGGGAACAGTGTTCTGCAGAAGTGGGCTGGGACCGACTTCACTGATAGAAGGTCCGCTTCGGTGAGAAATCTCAGTTCCACTGCCACGGGAGGGCAGGTGGGGTGAATGGGCGAGTAATGGCGCACACTGAGTCTGCCAGTACAGGTGGTGGGAAGTCGGGAGGCTGTCGGTGTTGGGCAAGGGCCTCTAATCATTCCTGTCAAGTAGAGTTAATCTGTAAGTAGCTCCTTCTTAGGACAGCTGCGAATGCTGAGTTTTGAGGAATGGGCGCAGCATTTCCCTGAGAACACATCATGTTCAATAAGCATTTGTTTTTGAAAACACAGTGGAGTTTGGCAAATCTCTGCTGTCAGAAACCTTCAGACAGTAAACATTTTTTAAAAATTGAACTTTTTTCTTTTTGTCAAATGGCATATACACTCTTCTGAAAGGCATGCTCTGAGGTAACAAGAAATCACAGCTTAGCTCTATGACCTACTGGGCTGCTACCTTGCCCAGTTCTCTGTAGAGGAGACGCTGAGTACATGTCAAAGGCATCATGAGCCTCCCAGGCTGCCTGGCAGGGTTAGAGGAGCCCCAGGGACACAGAGCCTGGCAGCTCTGTCCCCCCCTTGAGACCAACAGCATTGCGTGCGCCTCAGATTATGTGAGACAGAGACGCTGTGCCCACAATGACCATGGAGATGTGAGCATGAGGGGCATGAGGAGGACTGCCTGGGTTTGCCGTGTTCCTCACAGAGGCACTAAGACAGGAACAAGGGCAGTTGCACAGGCCAGCCTGCAGCTCACCTGTTTGTACTGCCTGTCCTGCTGCCCCACACAGCAGCCACTGGGAGGCGACCTGGGCTCCAGTTTTTATCTCCTGCTTGTCCCCCCAAAGGGCTAGTTACTGTGAAAAGATAGCAGTGTTTCTGCTTTACCAGGGATTTACATATTCCACTGTTATGTAAGATCACCGTAGAAATATGAGCCAGGTAGGACGCATTGCACCTGGTAGGCACTCAAGTGTTTGTTGAACAACTTGAATCGATACTGAGCCTCTATGTGCTCCCTTTACCAGAGGAAAGGTAATAATAGCCCCATACATTGCTTCAGGACGTCCTTTGCTAACATGTCCATTCATTCCTCTGGCCAAAAATTGGGCTGAAAGTTCATATGGACAAAGTAGGTAACAGAAATGTCAGGTTTACAACTATGACTTGGCCTCTGGCTTTGGCTGGCCAAGCAGTGTCTGTAGAACCTAAGGATAAAAGGTCTTTAACACTGGCCTATGTGGCTCGGGGGTTAGAGTATCAGCCCTCTCACTAACGGGTCACAGGCTCCATTCCTGGTCAAGGGCACTTACCTGGGTGGCAGGTTCCATTCCCTGTCCCAGACAGGCAAGGGCAGTGGCAACCAATCATTGTGTCTGTCTCATATCAATGTTTTTCTCCCCCTGCCTATCTCTATCTCTGCCACCCACCACCTTCCTTCCACTCTCTCTAAAAATCAAAGGAAAAAATTTCCTCCAGTGAAGAGTAATCAAAAAAAAAAAAAAAAAGGAATTTTAAAAATGGATCAAATCTGTCATTTCCCACAGTTGTTATCATGGCACTTACACAATCTACTTTTGCAGATTTACCTGGAAAGGGTTATGCGTTATGCAATTATTGACATGTGTCCCACTAATTGGAAAAGAATACTTTTGGGAGCTGCTATTGTTGCCTATGAGTTATGGGACAAACAGGCTCTGTGGGATGTGCCCTACTGCCAGCTCATCCATAACATCATTACAGTCGAGGACATGTGAGTTTGTAAGGTTTTGGTAAACCTCCTAACCCTTTTCCCATACCTATTTTGCCCCCATAAAGTTTACATGTTAAGAAATATTTTTAAAGTTTATATTGTGCAGAGAACTGAAATAGGCATAAAATTATATACTTCTTTCTATCTACCTTTCGTATACCAATTCATATTCCTGGTCATTATTTAGTAGGTCTTGATGTATTGTTGTAAAATGTGCATGGTATTTTGAAATGTGTTTCTCTGGGGTTTTTTTTACATTTTACAAGCTAACTACAGAACAACAGTACAGTAACTATCTTTGTGGCTTTCTTAAAGCCATCTCCCAGTTCCAGTCTAGTTTTAAGGGACAGACACTGGCTTTGAAATAAATGTTTGATGCTAAATTTTAGGGCCTCTAGACTATTGAGGGGTTACAGCTTAAAGCTGACCCACACATTTCACTGGTCTTTCCCTCCTTTTCATCTGAAGTTCTGTTGTTCAGAAAACCATGGAAGAAAACTGGGCCCATTTAAAGGTTTCAGGCCTCTGTGCTCTCCTGCCCTTTTAAGAGAATTGCATGTGTTTACAAATAGGTCTGATGACTTTGGAAGCTCCTACCTCTCAGGCAGCAGAGAAGCCTCACTGGGCATCACCCAGGGCCCACCCCATGGGAGAGTTTCCCGGGCACTGAGCAACCACAGCAGTGCCTTGTGGGGGCCATAGGTTAACCATGCGGGGGCCCGTCTGAGATGGCATGTGCATGAAAAGTGAAACACTAGCGTCACGGAGGGCTTTCGGTCTGGCCACACTGACTGCTGTGGAGGGCTCTGGGGGTGGTCGGCGGGATGAGCCACAGAGGTATCTCCATCAGACTCTCAGAGCGCTCACTTGGCTGACAGTGAGAGTGTCTTTGTGGGTGGCATTTAGAATCAGGTGAAGGCACACCTCTCGACTATGCTGAAGAGCACAGGAAGGTCAAGATCCTCACGGGCAGAGGCAAGAGTTTGGTTTGGAACCTTTGCTCATAACTCTGGATGCCTCTCATGCAGAATCACCCAAGTGCATATTGACAGCTGTATGGAGGCTACTGGGGCCTCAGGGAAGGGACAGAGATGGCCACCAGCTGGCAAAGTGGCTTTTTGGTGAAGACGACCCCTTTGATAACAGTGCAAACTGAGGAGTCACGGTGCCCTTGCTGGCAGCCATCTTGGCAGCCAGTTTGACAGCAAATGATAACTGAAATAAATGGGAGCACTTTAGGAAGTTGCAGAAGCTAAAGTGACTTTGGTCAGCACTGTCGTCAGTCTTCAAAGCGGTCCCTTGAAGGTAGGAAATTTTATATTCGTGCCCCACGATGATGGCCGCTGACCTTTTCTCAACACCTGCAGCTCAGCTGCCTGGGCTCTGGTTAGAGGTACAGCATCAGGGAACTGCAGGGCAATGTGTGGGTTCTCACTCCTGGGAGCTCCGTGGGCAGTGGGGGAGGGTCTGGGGCCAGGATGGCTAGTTGTAAACAATGCTTTTTGTGCATGAACAGAGGCACACGGGAGCTCTGTGTACACTAGGCTGCTTTTGTTTATGACCTTTGCAGGTTGGAAGGCTTTACACCAGTGTTGAGTGTACATTGGTTTCGTCCCCCTGCTGTTGACTACCATTTGGAATGCTCACATTTTGCATCTAAATTGAAACTTCATGTCTACCAGCTTTTCTTAAAACTTCCCAACATCTATGTGTGGTTTTAGAATATTATTTCCCTTCAGAAGTATAAATAAAACAGAGCAGCTGATATTCAGAAACTTTGACTGTAAATGGTAGTCTATTCAACTTCAACATTAAAAAAAAAGACAGAAGATGCATATTCTGTAGTCATGCTTTTCTTCCATGATTAAATGTCTATTAATAGACCTCTGTTAATCCTATGAAGGAGCTGTATTTGTATACAATTAAAAGATAGCACTGGCGAAAATATAGAAGGGATAGTAAAGTTTATTTCTTCCTATAAGAAATAAGTCCTATATAGCTGATTATCAAAACATAATCTGATTACGTGTCTATATGAATAGGAAAGTAATTTTGGAAATAGGTTCTTTTGGGTTTAAAGTTCAACAAATAAGAAAACCTTCTATCAGCTCCTATTCTGAACGCTCTCCATACAGGAGAACATCCACTTTCATTGAACTGTCCAGTGGGTAACATATTAAAGCCTTAAACTAAGAAAACAGGTTTTTTAGAATTTAAGCTTCTCTCATGATTGTTCTGGTGTTTGTCATTTTTATAGAATTAACTATCACAGGAGTGCTGTGCAAGTAGAACAATTTACTCTAATTTTATATTTATTTATTCAGCAAGTGACAGGAGTCCGTCACATAGCAAAGCACTGCTCCCAAATTTCCATTTGCACTTTATTGAACTCACCCCTGTGGGCAGGCTCCCCTTCTGCTCAGGCAGGGGCGGGGGTGCTGAGCAGGCAGGAGGCAGCCCCACGTGGGAGAACACGGTTGGAGTCTGACCATCAGAGGTCAAGTCCTAAAGAGGGCTTAATCCAGCCAGGTCATCTATCTTTCATGTTTCTGCTTTTCATAGTTTAAAAAGTACAGCCTGTCCTGTCAGGATTAAGGTGAACAGAAATTTCCATGCACTGGGTAGGGGAGAGATTTCCTTCCCTATAAAATGTGGCTTATTTATTCCTAGAGGCCCAGTGCACAAAATTTGTGCACTCAGAGGGGGGATCCCTCAGCCCGGTTGGCGCCCTCTCGCAGTCCAGGAACCCCACGATCACTCTGCAGAGGGAGGCCCTGCCCACCTGCTGTAGCCCGCAGGTCGGTGGCCTGGGCCTTCCTCTGCAGGGCATTCATGGGGCAATAGTGGTGCCCCCTGACCAATCACATCAGTTGATTTGTATATTACACTTTTATTATTATGGATTTATTTATTTATCTATCTATTTTCAATGAATCCTTGTTGCCTCAAGAGTGTTGCCCCCTCAGATAGTAGTGGTGGCTTCCGATGGATCCATTGTTGCCCTGGTGATGTGCCCGCTTCCTTTGTTGGTACTTCTATACTTCCATAAGCCCCTTCCTGTGATGGGCCTGGTGAAAATGCCTGCAAGTTTTTTAGGGCTAAGAAGCAGCACACATCATTCCTTTCCTCTGAACACGACAGCAGACCCTGGTCAGTGAGCCAGAAGCATGAATCCACAGCCGCTCTCAAGGGACTCTGAGCCCCCCAGTCAGCAGCAGGAGAACAAAAGGGAGCAGTCACCTCTTCACACTTCTCCCAACTCCAAGTGCCGGGATGCAGGAAGGACCTCAAAGAGCTGCACCTTGTTTGATGGTTAGAGTCTTAGTACAGCTGGGTAACCTTGACTTGTTTCAAAACAAAATTTAGAGTCGTCCTAGCAACTCAGAATGATACCTTTGAAGATAGCCCAGTTGACTAAAGTTGTTCTGTGTTGGTTTTTTCTCCTCCACCCCCCCAGGAATGAGATAGAAATGCATTTTTTAAGTTACATTCAGTTTGATACTGCTATTCCTGCCAGTCTCTTTGCCAAATATTATTTTCACCTTCGATACGTGAGCCAGAGAAACAACCTGCTTGTTCTATTGTAACATCTTTGCAAAGAAAGATCACTGAACCCAGAGGTAAGGCTGTGGAATCACTAAGTGGGGTTTTGTGTCCGTCACCTAAGCCAACATCTGTTGATAAATTCTGTGAAGCAAGGATTGGGAAAATGGAAAGCTTTTTAAAATAAACACATTAAAGAAGAGCTTCTGAACCCTTTTGCATCATATTGCTGGTGCTTTATGGTGTATACAGGATCCCTCATTATTAAAAAATTCTAGATCTCTTTTGTGACCGTAATTCAGAATATTTTAAATCACATTTAATCTGTTAATGGTTTTCCATGTAGTCCTCTACCCTTTCTTATAACCATGTATTTATTATAATTGTATAACTAATCATATCTACAAACATAATCCACTTCCCACTCATAAATTAGTTTGCAAATTCATGTCATTCATTTATATATAATATATATATATATATATATATATATATATATATATATATATATCACAGTTCAGTCCCATGAGTTTTTTAGACAGAATATTAGTGACTAACCTGAGGGACCTATATTTAGAATGTATAGTGTTTGTTTCAAATCCAGGCTGTAAGAAAGCACATGGTGTTTTAATGGAAATGGTAAAGTACATGGGATAAAGTAATATTTGTGGCTTATGAATTCTGATGAAAATAAAACAAAATTATTCACAACTGAAATGGACACTTTTAACTTGGACACTGTCTATAGTACCTTGGTGGAACTTTAGAATAAGATGTATTTCTACCACCCTATATAATAAAGAGGCAATATGCAAATTGACCCTCCCACCATCACAATATGGCTGCCTACAACCAGGCCAGCAGGGTGGTTAGTGAGGGATGACCAAATGACTGAGCAGCGGGCTGCGTGGGGCAACCAGGCTAGCGGGGGGGGACAGTTAGGGCCAACCAGGCTAACAGAGGGGGGCAGTTGGGGACAACCAGGCCAGCAGGAGGGGCAGTAAGAGACAACCAGGTCAGCCGGGGGGGAGGGGAAGGCAGTTAGGGGCGACCAGGCCAGCAGGGTGGGTACAGTTGGGGGGGACCATGCTGGCAGGAGCAGTTGGGGGAAATTAGGCTGGAAGGGGGGCAGTGAGGGGCAACTAGGCCAGCTGTGGGGGGGGGCAGTTGGGGGCTATCAGGCTGGCGGGGGTGTAGTTAGGGGCAATCAGGCCAGCACACAGGGGCAGTGAGGGGAGATCAGGCCAGCAGGGGTGTGGGCAGTTAGGGGTGACCAGGCAGGCAGGCAGGTGAGCAATTAGGAGCCAGGAGTCCAGGATTGTGAGAGGGATGTCTGACTGCTGGTTTAGGCCCAATCCCCAAGATCGGTCCTAAACCGGCAGTTGGACATCCCCTGAGGGGGACCCCTCCCATGCACAAATTTCATGCCCTGGGCCTCTAGTAATTAATGTGCAACTAGGTCCTTATGATGTTTCAGTCATTAGACCTTTCCTACCTTCCAGTAAAGTTCAGCACTTGCCCACTTCATTACAGTTTGCTTGGAGTAGATAGTAAGTAATGAAGATTGGATAGAATTTGAATAGCTCACAAAACACTGATTTTGCCCAAGTGTATGTTTAGTATGTTTAAGGAACAGATGTTCAGGCAACAGATGATATTGTTCCTTGCCACCATTGAGAACCCAGAATTTAAATAATTCTAAATTCCTTTGCTCTGGCAATCAAATTATAGCCCTTAAGGCACTTCCCTTAGTGAATTTGCAGAAAGAGGCATCCATAGAACCTGGCAGGGAAGACCTCAGCTACCCAAAGGGGCAGGAACTATACGCTATGTAAAGGAGTGTGAATGGGTGGCTATCGATGCTTTTTTTAAAGGTTGGCACCCTTTTTTAAATTGTGCCTTCTTTGTATTTGGTTTCCTTTCCTAGGCTATTTCCAGAGGCGGACAAGAAAAAGACCTGTGCAGAGCTGCTATAGAAAGATCTCTTCGCACTGACAATGTTATTGGCATGCAATGCACCAAAGCCATGCTCTCTAAAGAAATGAGGGGATGTAACACCATGAGACCCTCATCTACAAAAACTACAGAAGTACCACTTCTCCTTCTAAAAAGCAGTGGTAACAAGCAGTTAAAGAAACAAAGGGGGGCCCTGGCTGGTTTGCCTCAGGATTAGAGCATCAGCCCACTTACCTCAGAGATGTGGGTTTGATTCCCAGTCAAGGGCATGTACCTGGCTAGCAGGTTTGATCCCTGGCCCTACTTGGGGCCTGTATAGGAGGCAACCAGTTGATGTCTCTCTCATATAGATGTTTATCTCTCCCTCCCTCTCTCCATCTCTCCATCCTTCCCTTCCACTATTTGTAGAAATTAATGGAAAAAATATCCTAGGGTGAGGATTAGCGAAAGAAAGAAAGAAAGAAAGAAAGAAAGAAAGAAAGAAAGAAAGAAAGAAGAAAGAAAGAAAGAGGGAGAGGGTGGGAGGGACAAAAAAGAAAGGAAGGAAGGAAGGAAGGAAGGAAGAAAAAGAAAGAAAGAAACGAGGAGTGTCTTACATGTCTTAGTGTAATTTTAAGATTTGATATTGTGTGCTTGGGAATCCAGGGAACCCCTGCAGAAGTATAAATGCTAAAAATTTATAAAACACCATGGCTGAATAGAAGTCCTACAGCTAGAGAAGTAAAATAGAAAGTATATTGAGACTGGTAGGAGGGGCGAAGGCATGGAACTGGATGGTCTGACACCCATCAGAAGAGAAAAAAAAAAAAGTATCTAAAAATGTGAACATAGTGTAAGGAGCCTCTGGGACAACTTCAAGGGTACCAACATTCACATCATGGGGTGGCTGTAAAAGGATAGAGAGACCAAGTTATTGAAAATCTGTTTGAAGAAATAATGACGGAAAACTTCCCCTACCTGGTAAAAAAATAAACTTACAAGTCCAGGAAGCACAGAGAGTCCCAAACAAGAGGAACCCAAAGAGGCCCACAGCAAGACACATCATAATTAAAATGCCAAGGGTTAAAGACAAAGAATCTTAAGAGCAGCAAGAGAAAAGCAATTAGTTATCTACAAGGGAGCGCCCACATAATTGTAAGCTGATTTCTTCACAGAAACTTTGCAGGCCCGAAGAGAGTGGCAAGAAATACTCAAAGTGAAGAATAGCAAGGACCTACAACTTAGATTACTCTATCCAGCAAAGTTCTCATTTAGAATTGAAGTCAGATAAATAAGTTCATAGACAAGAAAAAGCTAAAGTTCATAGACAAGAAAAAGCTAAACCACCAAGCCAATGTTACATGAAATGTTAAAGGGTATTCTGTAAGAACAAGAGAAAGAGGAGTGGAGGAGGAGAAGGGAGAAGAAGAGATTAAAAAAAATATTATGAACAATAAAATGGCAGTAAATACATATCTATAATTAATAAATTAAACTGATGAATAAAATAGAACCATTGGCATGGAAACATGGAACAACTGAAAAACCTCAGAGGCAAGTGGGTAGTGGGGGTGGGAAGAGATTAACCAAAGATCTTATATGCTTATATGCATTACCTTTGGACACAGACAATAGGATAGAGAAGGCCTGGGGCAGGGTGGGAAGGGGAGGGCAGTGGGGGAGGGGGAAAGAGGGACATCTGTAATACTCTCAACAGTAAAGATTTTTAAAAATAAAATAAAAATGTAATTACATTTCTCTTAAACTTACTTAGTTTTGTAAGTTGTAAAGAATAAGCTTTTCATTTTCTTGAAGCCCCCTCTTGAAGATGGCAAAGATTGGCTTAAACAAATGAGTTTAATATTTAAATATTAAGCATTATATTTGTTTCAGCCATCATTGGATGAAACAAAATAGCTTAATATTTAGATAGGAAACATATCAAACCTTTTTGATTCATCCCTCTTTCGCTGAAACAAAAAAAAAAAATCTGTTTTAAATATTAAATGTTTTGTTTCAGCCACAATTGACCAAAAAGTATTAAAATTTTAATAGTGAGCTGTTTTGTTTCAGCCAATATTTGCATCTTGAAGAGGGGTCTGAAACAAACAATTAAAATTAAAAGCTTAATATTTAAAATTTATGAAACTAAGTTTAAAAGAAATGAAAACTTTCAAATTATGTTTTCTAAATCAGTAGCATTTATACTTCTATAAGTGCCAAAGCTTAAACTGCACTAAGACTTTATACCTTGTATTTTTATAGAAATGTCGTCCTCTTTTAAAAACAGTTTTCTGAGGTGGAGATCCAAGGCGATGGCCCAGTTGGTAGAAATTACCTCACCTTTTCCCAGGAGCAAACTGGAATTACAATTAAAATATACAGCAGCAATTTTAAACCATTTTCATTTCATGGAACACATAAACTAATTACAAAAATTCTGCGGCACATGAAAAAATATATTTTCTGCCTATCTGACAAAAATCATAGATATAATCTTTATTCATTCACCCCAAACGGCTATTGGTCTGTTGGCTGTTGCCATTTTTTATTTGACAATCTAAGGGGAAAGAAGCCACTGCTCCTGACTAAACAGTCAGGTGTGGCATGTTTTAAAATTGTTTGCAGCACACCGGTTGAAAATAATTGACCTAGAAGAAAATTTAAGAACATATTAAACACACACACACACACAGATATCCAGCACCAATAATATGAAATTCACAATATATTTCATCCAATAATAAAAAAAAATACCAGGCAGGGAGCAGGAGCAAGGTAGAGGGGATCAATGGAAGAAAAATGGGGACGTCTGTGATATTTTCAACAATAAAGATAAATTTTGAAGAATAAGCATCATGTTTATTTTGAAAGGAAGAAAGAAAGGGAAAGAAAAAAGAAACTTATCAGACACATAAAGGAGCACGGAAAATATTATCTATAATGAGAAGAAAAATCAACCAATTGAACATGACCCAGAAATAAGATGACAGCACACAGAGACATTAAAAGAGTTATAACCATATAAGAAAGTATGGACATGTTAAGGTGGGACAGGGAAGGAATAAAAAGACATAAATCAAACTCCCAGAAATGAAAGAACACTTGAGATGAAAACACTGAATGGGATTAACAGTTGACTAAATAACATAGAAAGAAAAGATTAGTGAACTTAAATACATAACAGAAAACAATACAAAATAAGAGAGAAGACAAAAAGTAACAGTATCAGTGAGCTATGGGCCAACTTAGAGCATCCCAACATTATGTACAGTATATATATATGTATGTATATGTGTGTGTGTATATATGTATGTATATGTGTGTGTGTATATATACATATATACACATATATATACGTATATACATATATGTATACATATATATGTATATTAGAGGCCCAGTGCACAAATTCCTGCACGGGTGGGGTCCGGTTGGCCCACCCCGATGGGGGCCCATGGGAGTCATTGGGAGGGAGGGGCAGTGGGAGATTGGTTGGCCCTGCCCCCGTTGGGGGGGCTGATCAGAGGTGTGGCCAGCGGGGGGCCGAGGGCAGTTGGCTGGCCAGTCCCACCCCCAATCAGGATTGGGGCTGCCAATCGGGGGCTGAGGAGCTGGGCCAGCTGGGGAAGGGGCTACGGGCGGTTGTGGAGGACCAATGGGGCCCCAATTGGGCCAGGTGGCTGCCGCAGTAGGCATTATAGTGACTGGTCATTCTGCCGTTCGATCACTGGGCTTTTTATATAAAGATATAGATATAGATATGTCATTGGAATCCCCAAAGCAGGGTGGAGGAGGAGGAAATGGTGATACAAAATATTAACCAAAATGAAGACACTGGAGCAACACCTATAAAAGGCTGAAGGAAAAATATTGTCAACACAGAAATCTTTTAATGATACAGACTTTGGCTGTTATATAAAACCTGAGAATATTCCTCCCCTGCAAAGCTGCACTACAAAATTGTGAAAAGAAGCCCCTCCCACAGAAGAATGATGGGACCCAAGGAAATCTGATACTACTAGAGAGAACGAAGGTCTCTAGAAACAATAACTAGATGGGTAAATATAAAATCATTTTCTCGTTTTTCAAATGGCACTAAAATAAAAATTAAAAAAGGTTCCCTTTATCCGCATCCTAGTCAATACTTGCATGATAAAAAGTTCTGGAAATGGATAGTGGTAATGGTTACACAGTATTATAAATATATTTAGTGCCACTGAATTTTACACTTAACAAGGATTAAGTGGTAACTCTTTTTTAATTTTATTGTTGACATTTTTATACCTATCCCCATTCTCCTCCTCTTTGCCCACCTCCACCTCCACCTATCCCCAGCCTCCATTCCTTCTGGCCACCTCCACACTGTTGTCTGTGTCATGGGTTATGTATATACTAGAGGCCCAGTGCACAAAATTCGTGCACTCAGGAGGGGTGGGTCCTTCAGCTTGGCCTGTGCCCTCAGAGAATGTCTGACTGATGGCTTAGGCCCGCTCCTTGGGGAGCGGGCCTAAGCCATCATTTGGACATCCTTAGCGCTGCCTTGGAGGCAGGAGAGGCTCCTGCCACCACCGCTGTGCTTGCCAGCTTTGAGCCCAGCTTCTGGCCGAGCAGTGCTCCCCTGTGGGAGGGCACTGACCACCAGGGGGCAGCTACTGCATTGAGCATCTACCCCCTGGTGGTCAGTGCATGTCATAGCAACTGGCCGACCAGTCGACTTCCCCCTGGTGGTCAGTGCACATCATCGCGAGCAGTTGAGCAGCCTTAGCATATTACACTTTGATTGGTTGAATGGCCAACTGGACGACCAGACACGTAACATATTAGGCTTTTATTATATTATATAGGACTAGAGGCCCGGTGTATGAAATTCATGCACTGGAGGGTGGGTGTTCCTCAGCCCAGCTTGCACTCCTCTCCAATCTGGGACTCCTCGGTGGATGTCCAACTGCAGGCAGTCGAACATCCCTCTCACAATCTGGGACTGCTGGCTCCTAACCACTCGCCTGCCTGCCTGCCTGATTGCCCCTAACTGCTTCTGCCTGCCAGCCTGATCTCCCCATAACCACTTTCCTGCAGCCTGACTGATGCCTAACTGCTCTGCTGCCGGCCCAATTGCCCCAACTGCCCTCCCCTGCCAGCTCGATCGCCCCCACCTGCCCTCCCCTGCAGGCACAATCGCCCCCAACTGCCCTCCCCTGTTGGCCTGGTTGCCCCTAACTGTCCTCCCCTGCAGGTCTGGTCCCCCCCCCCCAACAGCCCTCCCCTGCAGGCCTGGTCTCCCCCAATAGCCCTCCCCTGCCAGCCATCTTGTGACAAGGTGGGGGTGACCATCTTGTGGTGGCCATTTTGTAACGATGTGGGGGTGGCCATCTTGTGATGATGTGAGGGCGCAAGGGTTACCTAGGCTTTTATTAGTATAGATGTTCTTTGGTTAATACCTTCCCCTTCTTTCATCCAGTCCCACCTCCCCCAATCCCTCTGCCAGCTGTTGGTCTGTTCCCTGTACCCATGCCTCTGTTTCTATTTCGTTCATCAGTTCATTTTGTTCATTAGATTCCACATATATGTGAGATCATATGGTATTCGTCTTTCTCTAACTGGCTTATTTCACCTAGCATCCTAATCTCCAGGTCCACCCATGCTGTCACAAAAGGTAAGACATCCTTCTTTTTATGGCCATGTATATCCCATTGTGTAAAGGTACCAAAACATTTTTTATCCACTCCTCTACTGATGGGCATCTGGGCTGTTCCCACATCTTGGCTGTAGTAAACATCGCTGCTGTGAACAGAGGGTGCACGTATTCTTTCCAAGTGGTGTTTCAGGATTCTTAGGATATCTTCCCACAAGTGGGATCACTGGGTCAAAAGGTAGTTCCATTTTTAAGTTTTGGAGGAAACTCCATATGTTTTCCACAGTGACTGCATCAGTCTACATTTCCTCCAACAGTTCACAAGGGTTCCCTCTTATCCACATCCTCACCAACACTTGTTTATTGATTTACTGATGATAGCCATCTGGCAGGTGTAATGTGGTACATCCTTGTGGTTTTAATTTGCATCTCTCTGATAATTAGTGACTTGGAGTATTTTTTCATATATCTATTAGACATCTGTATGTCTTTTTGAAGAAGTGTCTCTACAGGTGTTTTCCCATTTTTAAATTGAGTTGTCTGTCTTCCCGGTGTTGAGTTGCATGAATTCTTTATATTTTGGAAATTAACCCCATATCAGATACTGTATTGGCAAATACATTCTTTCATGCAGTGGGTTCACTTTTCATTTTGTTGATGGTTTCTTTTTCTGTGCCAAAGTTTTTTAGTCTGATGTTCCATTTGTTTATTTTTTCCTTTGTTTCCCTGGCCTTAGGAGCTATATCGGCAAAAATATTGGTACAAAAGATGTCTCAGATTTTACTGTCTATGTAACAGGATTTTTATGGTTTTGTAACTTACATTTAAGTCTTTTATCCATTTTGAGTTTATTCTTGTGTTGGTGTAAGTTAGTGGTCTAGTTTTATGTTGTGTTGTGTTTTGTTTTGTTTTGTTTTGTCTGTATCTGTGCAATATTCCCAACACTAATTATTGAAGACACTCTTTTTACTCAATTGTATGCTCTTTCCTCCGTTGTCAAATACTAATTGCCCATTAAAGCTTGGGCACCCTGTTCTGTTCCATTGATCTGTATGACTGTTCTTGTGCCAATACTAGGCTGTTTTGTGTACAGTTGCTTTGTAGTATGGTTTCATATCCGGTATTATGATCCCTCCATTTTTGTACTTCTCTCTCAAGGTTGTGGAGGCTATTTGGGGTCTTTTTCTGGTTCCAAATATAATTTTGGAATACTTGTTCTAGATCTGCAAAATGTGCCATTGATATTTTAATAGGAATAGCACTAAATTTATAGATTCCTTTGGATACTGTGGACATTTTAATGATGTTAATTCTTCCAACCCATGAACGTGGTACGTGCTTCCACTTATTTGCATCTTCCTCTGTTTCTTTCTGCAGTGCCCTATAGTTTTCCAAGTGCAGGTCTTTTACCCGCTTGGTTAAATGTAATCCCAGGTACCTTATTTTCTTGTTGCAATAGTAAGTGGGATTGCTTTCCACGTTTCTCTTTATGACAGTTTATTATTGGTGTATGAAAATGCCACTGATTCTGAAGATTAATTTTGTATCCTGCTACTTTGCAGAATTTGTTAGTTAGATCTAGTAGCTTGGTGGTGGAGTCTTCAGTGTTTTCTAGCTACAGTACCATGTCACCTGTGAATAATGGCAGTTTTACTTCCTCTTTTCTAATTTGATGCATTTTATTTCTTCTTCTCCCGTGTATGCTGTGACTAGAACTTGCAATATTATGTTCAATGAGAGTGCTGAAAGCTCACATTCCTGTCTTGTTCTTGTTCTTAAGGCAAATGCTTGTGGTTTTTACCCACTAGTATGATGTTAGCTGTGTGTTTGTTACATATGGCCTTATTATATTGAAGTATGTTCCCTCTATTCCCACTTTGCTGAGAGTTTTTATCATAAGTGGGTACTAGGTTTTGTTAAATGCTTTTTCTGCATCTATTCATATTATTATGTGGTTATTATCCTTCGTTTTGTTTATGTGGTGTATCACATTTATTAGTTTGTGGATATGGTACCACCCTTGAATCCCGAGAATAAATCCCAGTTGGTCATGGCATATGATATTTTTTTCTTTAACCCTTCCTCAAGTGTATATTTTTTTGTTGAAGAGAGAGAGAGAGAGAGAGAGAGAGAGAGAGAGAGAGAGAGAGAGAGAGAGAGAGAGAGAACATTGATGTGAGACAGAAACAGGGATCAGTTGCCTCTTTTAGGAACCCCAACCAGGTACCAAACCCACAACCTGGATATGTGCCCTGACTGGGAATTGAACCAGTGACCCTTTGGTGCATAGGACAACCCTCCAACCAATGAGCCACACTGGCCAGTGATGTATTATTTTTTTAATGTATTGCTGGACCTGGTTTGTTAAGATTATATTAGACCTATGTTCTTTCTTTGTAGTGTCTTCATCTGGGTTTGGAATTAGAATAATGCTGGCCTCCTAGAATAGCTTGGGCATTTTCCCTCCTCTTAAATTTTTCAGAATAGTTTCAGGAGGGGTAAGTGTTAGTTCTTCTTTCAGTGTTTGGTACAATTCACCTATGGAGCCATCTAGTCCAGGACATTTACATGTTGGGAGTGTTTTTATTACTGCTTCAGTGTCACTGGTTGTAATCTGTCTATTCAGATTTTCTGAGTCATCCTGCTTCAGTTTTGGAAGGTTGTATGTTTCTAGGAATTTATCCATTTCTTCCAGATTGGCCAATTTGTGGGCATATAGCTGTTCATAATATTTTCTTTCAATCCTTTGTATTTCTTTGGTGTCGGTTGTTATTTCTCTTATTTCATTACTTTTTTAAAAATTGATTTCAGAAAAGAAGGGAGAAAGAAAGAGAGAGAGAGAAATGATGAGAGAGAATCATTGATTGGTTGCCACTCTGGGGAATGAGCCTGCAACCGAGCATTTGCCCTGACCAGTAATCAAACCATGACCTCCTGGTTCCTGGGTCCACACACGACACTGAGCCATGCTGGCAGGCATCCTCTTCCATTTCTGATTTTGTTTATTTGGGTTCTCTCTCTTTTATTCTTGATGAGTTTGATTAAAGGTTTATCAATCTTGTTTATTTTTTTTTTCAAAGAACCAGCTCTTGGTTTAATTAATCTTTCTTGTTACTTTTTTAGACTCTTTTTCATTTATTTCTCCCCTGATCTCTATTCCTTCCATCTACTCACTTTGGGTTTTGTTGTTATTTTATTTCCAGTTTTATTAAAGGGTAACTTTAGATTGTTTATTTGAGATGTTTGTTGTTTTCTGAGGTAGGCCTGCTTTCTCTATATCCCATAGATTATGGCTTGTTTTTCTGTTTGATTTTTTTTTTATAAATCTTTATTGTTCAGATTATTACAGGTGTTCCTCTATTTTTCCCCCCATAGCTCCCCTCCACCTGATTCCCCACCCCACCCCACCCCATGCCCTTAGCCCCCGCCACTATCTTCATCTATAGGTGTAAGATTTTTGTCCAATCTCTTCCCCCTGAGAATTGTCAGTACACTCCCTTTCTATGTACCTGATTCTATTATATTCACCAGTCCATTCTGTTCTTCAGATTTTTTTATTCACTTGATTTTTAGATTCACTTGTTGGTAGGTATGTATTTGATGTCATTTTGTTGTTCATAATTTTTATCTTTACCTTTTTCTTCTTCTTTCTCTTCTTAAAGAATACCCTTCAGCATTTCATGTAATCCTGGTTTGGTGGTGATGAACTCCTTTAGCTTTTCTTGTCTGTGAAGCTCTTTATCTGACCTTCAACTCTGAATGATAGCTTTGCTGGGTAGGGTAATCTTGGTTGTAGGTTCTTGCTGTTCATCACTTTGAATATTTCTTGCCACTCCCTTCTGGCCTGCATAGTTTCTACTGAGAAATCAGCTGACAGTCGTATGGGTACTCCCTTGTAGGTAACTAACCATTTTTCTCTTGCTGCTTTCAAGATTTTCTCTTTGTCTTTTGCCCTTGGCATTTTAATTATGATGTGTCTTGGTGTGGTCCTCTTTGGATTCCTTTTGTTTGGGGTTCTGTGCGCTTTCTGGACTTGTAAGTCTATTTCTTTCACCAGGTAGGAAAAGTTTTCTGTCATCATTTCTTCTAATAGGTTTTCAGTATTTTGCTCTCTCTCTTCTTCTGGCACCCCAAAAATTCGGATGTTGGTATGCTTAAAGTTGTCCCAGAGGCTCCTTACACTATCTTCATATTTTTGGATTCTTTTTTCTTATTGTTTTTCTGGTTGGGTGTTTTTTGTTTCCTCATATTTCAGATCTTTGATTTGATTCTTGGGGTATGTTGATCTACAGTTGAGTTTCTTTATTTTAGACAGTGTATGCTTAATTTCTGACTGGTCCTTTTCCATTTTTCTGGCATTCTCATTAAGATCCTTAAAGGTCTCACTAAGTTCCTCAGAGGATTTTAGAAGATTCTTGAGTAACCTTATAAATGTGGTTCTGAACTCTGTGTCATCCAGTAGTTTGCTTTCCTCCATTTCTTTCATTCATGACATGTTTCTTTGTCTCCGCATTTTGGCTGCTTCCCTGTGTTGATGGAGTGGCTTTGTGTGGTAGGTGACCTATAGGAGCCAGTAGCTCAGCCTCCCCAATCACCTGAGGTGGACGCTCTTGGTACACCCCTTTGTGGGCTGAGTGCAAAGGCTTGGTGTAGTTAAGCCTTGATTGCTGTTGGTACACTGGGAGGAATTGACCTCCACGCCAATTGTCTGTGAGGATCCTCTGTGTCTATAATGGAAGAACTGCTGCACCGGAGACACGCTTATGGTGCAGGACTTGTTTCAGTGGGGCTTTGGTGCTCACTGAGTTTGCCTCTTGAATGTGTCACTTATGGATGTGAGGAGTTGAAATCTGGTTTCTCACACTGACCACTAGGTATACTGGCTTCTGGATCTCCAATGGGGTGCAGGTCAGCTACTGTCTGAGGCCACCCAGCAGGAGCTACAGCGAGAGCTATAGTTTTCTCCTCTTTGCTTGGGGTTTGGAGGTTTTGGAGCTGTCTGACCCGGGCTGCAAGTTTGCTAGGTTAAGCTGTGATAGGGCAGGCCATTCATATGCTAAAGCCACTGCTTGAAGCTTGGGTGGGTTTGTAGGTTGTGCGGGGCGGGGTCTCAGGGCTTCACTAGGCTAGGGCGTGGCAAACAGCGATGGCTGCCAGTTAGCTGCCTCTGCATCTCCGACCGCGTCCCCGCGTCCCGCACCCCAGCGCAGTAAACAATTATTCCTGTGTACAGCTCTGCAAGCAAGCCACCCTCACTTTCCAACCCGATGGCAGACAGTCCAGCTTCTCCCTGTAGGAGTTTGGGTCCCCCACGTCTCCCCAGAAACTGGATTTAAGAGTAATCGGGGGCTGGTCTCCCTTCGGGTTGAAAAAAGCAATGCCTGCCAGCAGCCCGGATCGCGCACCTCCGTACCTCAACTTTTCAGCGCTTGTGCACGTCTCAATGCTCTTTTCTCTTTCCTTCTAGTTGTAGAACTTCCACTCAGCCAGCTTCCCTGTTGTTCTGAGTGATAGACGTTTTGTCTTTTAGTTGTAGTTTTGAAATGGTTGTGCGAGGCAGTAGTGTAGGTGTTTACCTACGCTGCCATCTTGGATCCTCCGGTTCTCCGATTATGGCTTGTTGTGTGTTCATTTTCATTTGTTTCAAGGCAACTTTGGATTTCTTCCTTGATCTCATTGTTAACTCATTCATTGTTTACTAACATGTTATTTAACCTCCATGACTTTGTGTGCTTTTTACATTTTTTCCCTGTGGTCGCTTTCTTGTTTCATACAATTATGGTCAGAGAAGATATCTGATATAATCTTAACCTTCTTAAATTTATTAAGACTTGTTTTGTCTTCTATTCTAGAAAATGTTACATGTGCACTTGAAAAAAATGTTCTGCTGCTTTGGGGTAAAATGCTCTGAAGCTATCAATTAACTCTATCCGGTCTAATGTGTCATTTAAGGCCATCAATTTGAAGTCACATAGCATGAATCCTCTGGATTCATTCTTTTTTTATCAGTATTGCTTTGGCTATTCAGGAACTTTTTGTTCTATTTCTTTTAAAAATGACATTGGGATTTTAAGGGGGATTGCATTAAATCTGTATATTGCTATAAGTAATATGGCCATTTTAACTATGTTAATACTTCAAAATCATGAATATGAATTATCTTCCCATTTTGTTGTGTCTTTTTTAATCTTTTTAAATACTGCTTTGTAATTTTCATTTAATAACTGTCACATCCTTTGTTAAGTTTATTCTTAGGTATTTTATTCTTTTGCTTGCAATTGCAAAAGAATTGTTGTTTTGTGTTTTTATTTTTCATTTCTTTTCCTGAAGTTTCATTGTTAGTATACAGGAAAGCAGATACAGACAACAATATGGCTGTTACCAGAGGGAACAGAGTTGCAGTAGTAAAGGGGGTCAAACATATGTTGGTAAAAGGTGATTTGACTGTAGGTGCTGGGCACACAATGAAATATACAGATCATGTTTCATAGAGATGTACACTTAAAATCTACATAACCCTATTTACCAATATCTCCCCAATAAATATAATAAAAAATAAATCCCTAGATAAAGCCTAAGGACATAATCAACCCTGTAAAAATATGTGCAAGCATATTTCCTACATAACTTTAAAAATTGAAGCGATCTAAACATGCAATATGAAATAAAAGGTATATCCATGAAACAACTTAAATTTTAGGTACAATAAGTTTTAATCTTATGGGGAGATAATTATGCCAAATTTTATAAAACAAAGAGTACACTACATAGTATTTCTCTATAAATTTGCCTCCAGAAGAACACAGTGTACAGCTAGAACTGAAAGGGTATGTACTAAAATGTTAATCATCGTTCAGGGTAGTGAGACTATGAACATTTTTTCTTCCTTTTCATATTTCAGAATTTGTCTCAAATAAATAAAGAGGTGTTATTTTGAGGATGAGAAGAAAGGAAAAACTACAGAAACATTTCTGTGGAAAAATGTATTCATATAGCTGCTCATAAATCAACACAAAGTGTATGCATTTATGCTCTCAACTAAGTCCATCAGGTAGTTTTAAATATACTCTTATGAGAGTCAGATGATTCAGTTCCCATAATCCCGGCAGGTGATTTATTCCAAAGTATAACAATCAAAAAACTTGAAACTTAACTGCAACTTTTTGGTTTCTATTTGAATCCATTATGAATTAGTGAGTTATACGAATACGTCTATTTATATCACATTCTCACTCTCTTTTACTGAGCAACCAATTCCTTTCATCTTTACCTTCTTGTGTTTTCTTATTTATTGTCTCTTGGTTACTTTATTCTCTATCATCGCAAGTTCTTGGGGTGCTACTTTCCAATTTATTGTATCCTGACTGTGCCTCACAGTGGATCATTTCCTCATGCAGTCTATAGATTTAATTGTGAGCACATCTTTAGCAAGGTGCATTGGTTTTTTAGATGTTCCGTGTGTCTTGACTCATAAAAGTGTACCCTAGGGAGATTGTGTATTTGTTCTGTCAGAGCTCTTGGGAATTCCATGCCATTCAGGACCTATTTTTATACTAATATCTGGGCTTCAGAATTTCAAACCATGTGTATGACCAGTATTAGTTCAGATCTTATACCTTTGCATGGGGTTTTAATTTCTCAGAGGAGTCCCCTTCTCATGCACAAAGCTCCTAAGGCGCAAACTAGTTTGAGACTATGGATGTGGTCTGTCTAGTGCTCTTGTCACAGAGGGGCCAGCTCTCTAGGAGGCTGGTCTTAGCCAGCTGTCTTAGTTCCGGCCACTTGCCTGGTGTGGGCCTTCATCAGGCTTCCATCCTGGTATGGATCCTAAAATTCCAGTCCATGGTCATTCATACCTCTGTCTGGCATCAGTGCACTCGGAAATTCTTGGCCATGATTTCTCAATGGCATAACTTTGTTTTTGAGTTCCATCTTCTGTTACGACCCCTAAATATTTCTTTTCAGAAAACAAACTTACTGCATTCTATACAGAATCCTGATGTTTAGAGTGGGAGCAGTTCTGCACAACTCTTTAAACATTTGGAGTGGGAAGCGTGGCCTCAGCTGCGTTTGAATTCAAAAAGTTTCCTAAACAAGACTCTCCCAGACCATATCTTTTGCACCATTGGTGTATTGCCATCTATTTTGAGGAGGTACACAGACATTAGCCATTAACAACTCTTAGAGCATCAATGTTTTCAATTTTTTACCCTTTAAAGTAAATTCAAATCTTCCTATTTGATCAATGATTCACACTTTATTAAATTCTGTACGGTGGAAGTGTTCTAAATATGTCATCTTTCAGGTGTGGAGGTTGGAAAAAAAAAAAGCTAGGACGTTACTCTGGACTGTAATCATCACCCTCTTAGGTGTCATCTGAAGGCACCCTCCACAGCAAGTTATTATCAAATTAGTCTTTAAGAGTAATTACCGTGCTTTATAACAAGCAGAAAATGACATTTACTTTCTGTATCTTTTTCAAAATTTTCCTTTTCATTAATTCAAAAGTATAGTTTCTTCAAACACATAATTTCTAAAGTACCTGAAATGGCTGCCTAGTTACCATAAGAGGAAAATGAATTGGATCTCTTCCTCACGACAAGTCCATTCCTAAGCGTAAACAAACAGCCCAATAAGCAAAACGGAAACCTACCTTATGGGGCATTCCTTACCGTGCCTCTTCTCCATGCCAGTGGCCACTCCTGCTCCTGAGATCTCTGGCATTGGCACCATGTTCTCCATATCGGTAGGAGAAATATGAAGTGTGGAGGGGTTGGATACCAGTAGGCACAACACGGGGGCAATACATTGGTAGGTTCTGATTTTTATCTACATCACTGAGATGCATTTTCTTCAATTATATGACACCTAAACAGAGTAATGGTAGGAATTATCTTTCAAAATCGAAATTTATTTCTGACTCTGTATGACATAATCAAGACTTTTGTAAGCTCTTTTTGTCATTTGTCACAGCACTGGCTTTAAGAGAGTTTTCAAAGGAAAGGGTAGGGAGTTATTGCTCATTTTACAGCAGGAGCTGCCCAGTATTACAGGCCCTCAGGTGTACGCAGGGCATACATGGAGCATCCAGGCTGGCACTGATCTGAGACCTTTCTTCAGCAAGTTTTCCCTTTTCATCAAGGATCTCAACTCAGTAATTATTTCTAAATAGTCCTTCTCTTTGCCCAGTAAGTGAGTCTAACCCTCTTTTTCCATTTCCTTCATGTCTCACCTCCACCACTAATGAAATTCCCACATGTATCACCATCCTTTTGGCATTGTTTCTATAAATGCTGACTCTGACTAATGTGTAGCTGATTAACAGCATGCTTGTGTAAGATTCTTAGAAACTGCCCTGGCTGGTGCTGGTCAGTGGTTAGAGCATTGACCCTTGAGCCAAAGGGTCACGGGTTCATTTCCCAGTCAAGGGCAAGTAACAGGGTTGCAGATTTGAACCCTATGTCAATTGGGGTGTGTGCAGGAGGCAATAAATGTGTCCCTCTAATCTTGCTTTTTTTTTTCTTTCTCCCTCTCCTTCCTTCCTTTGTGCTCTTTATAAAAATAAATGGAAAAATATATCCGTGGGTGAGGATGAAAAAAAAAAAATCGCAGGAACTAACTTCAGAAGATACAGACTGTGACCTTCAATCATCCCAGTTTTAGGCGTTTTGCTGACCTTCAACTGCAGAACCAGGATGACCAAGACCAGGAGGACCAGGACCAGGAGGACCAAGACCAGGAGGACCAGGACCAGGAGGACCAGGACCAGGAGGACCAAGACCAGGAGGACCAGGACCAGGAGGACCGAGACCAGGAGGACCGAGACCAGGAGGACCAGGACCAGCAGGACCGAGACCAGGAGGACCGAGACCAGGAGGACCGAGACCAGGAGGACCAGGACCAGGAGGACCGAGACCAGGAGGACCGAGACCAGGAGGACGCACTCAAGGCCATCACTTGACCAGTTTCAGATGTATTGGAATGGACTGTGCAGGGCTGGATGCAGAGAACTTTTCAGTCCCCTCCCCTTGATATCTTTGTTTGCTTTCCCTCTCCTTCCTCATGCAATGCCCAGCCTGCACTGAGATGTTGGGATGGACTTTGTGACAAGAGCCTCCCCATCTTCTCGTCAAGCACTTGAATAAACCACCTTTCTTTTTTATCAACAACTGTCTCATGAGTTTGCTTTCATGGTCTCAGGCTCCTGAACTTGGGTTGTGGCTAAAAGTGGTAAATACATGATATGCTGAGCCAGCCAGGATACATGGACCTTGGTAAGTCCCAGTGGGCCCAGCCTGGGTCCCAGAGGGTTGTGGCAGGCTGACTGCATGGCAGGGATGGCAGGAACTTCCTGGCATCTGCCAAGAACTCTTCATGAAACTCATGGACGTCTTGCTCTCCCTCTCAAGGCATCAGCCACCTGAAACGCTTCACTGGTGAAAGGAAACGCATGTCGGGGAGTCAGTGACTCCAAAGCTGGGTAACGTCTGGTGTGCACACCAGCAGCCACTGCCCCGCAGTCTGGGATTCTTTGAATCCTTTTGGATTCCCTGGGAATCAATAGGCACTGGGTGGTGGCAGGCACGGCTCAGGGACTAAGAAAAATCCCAGTTCCCAGGTGTGGGATTTGGTCGGAGCACCCTTTTGGTTTTGATATTTGAATTTTGGTGTATTGTTTGCTTTTCTTCTTGCCTGCCTCTTGTGGGGTGTCTTACTAATTGTGTTCTTGATTTGAAATATTATTACTTGAAGAAACTTGCATAGGAACCATACTGCTATAGAGCTGCTTGCTCCTTCCTGTTTGTCTAGTTGTAATTTTGTGTGTAAACCTTGACTGTTAAACATGGGGGAGTCCACGGAGAGAACTGAGTGGCAGCCTCTTGGGTTTCATTCTGGCCACAAGTGGTCCACCTGTGGTTATGAGCCAATGGCCAAGAAAAATAATGATTTTTTTATTCTAACACAGCTTGGCCCGGCTTTATTTTGGGGTTTGAAAATCAATGGCAGAACTCCTATTTGACCCAGCGATCCCACTTCTAAGAATATATCCGAAGAAACTAGAAACACCAATCAGAAAGGATATATGCACCCCTATGTTCATAGCAGCACAATTCACCATAGCTAAGATTTGGAAACAGCCTAAATGCCCATCAGCAGATGAGTGGATTAAAAAATTGTGGTATATCTACACAATGAAATACTATGCTGCGGTAAAAAAGGAGTTTCTACCATTTGCAACAACATGGATGGAGATGGAGAATATTATGTTAAGTGAAATAAGCCAGGCAGAGGAAGATAAATATCACATGATCTCACTCGTTTGTGGAATATAATAAAGGGCATAGACTGATGAACAAGAGCAGATCCATAGGCTGAGAAACATCAATCAAAACGTCATACCTCAGGGAAGGTAGGGGAGGGTGGGGTTAAGGTGGAGAGATCAACCAAGGGACTTGTGTGCATGCATATGAACCTAATCAATGGACACAGACAACAATGGCGTGGGGCATAAGTGGGGGGTGGGGGGTTATGGGGGAATAAGGACACATATGTAAAAAATAAAAATTAAAAAAAATTTTAAAGTAAAAAATAAAAATAAAATATTAAATCAATCCACAGTAGTGGTCACCATAACCTTAAGAGAAATTGTTTCATATGACAAAGATTTTTAAATGAAACTCTGTTAAAAATCAAAGGGGGGGATAGTAGGGTAATATCATGTAAGAAGAAATATCCTATAAGTAAATTACATCTAGAAAATTTTTACTTTAATAGCCTGAAAATTATTTGGAAGGAAACAAAGAGAAGTTTCCTTCAAAAGTCATAAGGATTGTAATTGAAAGTCAATATATTTGGCCTCTTGAATTAAAGTAAGTAATTTGTGTTTTTGCCTCCCTTACAAAGTTTATATAAAGTTACAAAAAGAAATTGACCGCCAGTTTGAAATGGAATTGCCATGGCCTGGAGCAAAGAGTATCCTCACATGATATTATTCTACAATGTCATTATAATTTTAGATATTTTATAATAGCATATTGTACAATTATCACAAACAAACTTACAAACTAATTCTTTGAATGTTTGGCAGCAATTTAAAAAAAGGACATGAAAGGATTTAATCCCTTTCAGAAGGAATTAAGGCACTGGGAAGGCACTTGAGCATCCTATATGGCCCCTCTTGCCTTTTGTGCCAAGAGGGACCCTCATCTCACAATCCAATTACCCTCAGCTGTTGCCTGAGCTTTCTGTTCATACTGAGCTTGAAGCCTCGTGGTGGCTGGTACCATGGATCTGACTCTCGCCCAATGTTTGAGCTGGACCCTCACTGGAGAAGAAACCTGGGTTCCCCGAGATATGTGACCCGCCAGCAGGCCAGGGGATCCCAAGGTAGGTGCTGGGCGTGGAGGCCATGGGGGCATAGGCTACCAAGGAGACAGAACTAAACCTCACATCACCCTGCTTGGCCCTGGAGGATGACTGGTTAGCCAGAGACAGGTAATATTCCTCAGGGAAGGAACAACCTAAGATAGGCACAGTCACAGAGGGGCCATCAGGACAGAACTTGGGGGTCAACAGAGGTGGGGCGCAGACCCTCAACCCCCCAACCCTGAAGAGGTCTGAACCCTCACCCCTTCTGAGGGAGGTCTCCTGCCCCCATGGCTGCTTTGCTTCCCACACCCAGCTCAGATTGGGACACAGGTGACAGACAGAGACTTGGCCAGCAGCAGCTGCCCTATATCTAAATTCAGCCTAGAATCAGGAATGCTCAGGGCCTACTCAAGAATGCAAATAATCCTTTCCACTAATATTTACAGGGTAAACTAAGATTGTTGGTAGAGTATTAAATTTGACAGTAAAATAGTAATCAAGTTTTCAGATTAATTTAAATAAGCTAATTGAAATAAGTGAATATTCAAGTAAATTTAATTGTACTGGACAAAAAGCTGTTCCTAAAGTAATAACTAAAATTTCTATTTGTAGTTCATGTCATGGTAAAATTCCTGAACATGCAATGAACCTAAAGCAGTCATATTTTTGGGCAAAAAATTAAAATAAAATTTAAAGTTATCAAGACTGAATTATAAAATTTACAAAAGCCTCCATTAATCAAAAAAAAAAACGGGGGATAGTAGGGTAATATCATGTAAGGAGAAATATCCTATAAGTAAATTACATCTAGAAATTTTTACTTTACAAAATTAATTTTCATTTGTAATGCTAATTGCAAGACACCCATGAAAAACACACATGGTGTCTAAATAAGACAAAGGAAAATAGTTTGGGCAAAAATAAAAAGGATCCCAAATCAATTATATAGAAAAGATTCCTTTATTAACTTGTGGTCGAGAATATGTTTGTATATTTTCAGAAAACAACTCCAAGATCATGTGGACTCCTGCAACAGAGGAGAATTGACAGGTGTGCTCCAACCACGAAGACAAGAGGAGAAACAGTCCAGAGATGGAAGCCGCTGACAACGCCTTGCCACGCTAGCAGTCAGCAGCTGTGCATCGCTGCAGGTTGTCTAGGACCAAACCAGAGAGGGTTGGACCTGCATTGCCACCATGTGCCCACCATCCAGATGTCATTGCTGACATGTACACATAAGGAATTGTTTGACATTGAAACGGGGACTCAGAACTGTTGGACATTGAAATTGGGACTCAAACATTTTTTTTGGTTTTGTTATTATGTTTATTTCTGCTCTGCAGAGGCAAGATTTTCTAAAGGAAAGAAATGGGGGGGGAGGGAATAGATACAGAGGCAAAGAAGCATTGAACAGACTGTCAAACTACAGTGGGAAGGCAGGGGAGATTGTGCAGGGGGGTCTGTAAGAAATCAACCAAAGGACTTGTAGGCATGCATATAAGCATAACCAATGGATACAAGACACTGAACCTCACATCACCAGGTGAAGGCATGTACGGGGTGGGGGGGTGGGGTGGGGAGGGGAGACCGGGTGGAGGTCAATGGGGGGAAAAAAGGAGACATATGTACTACTATTTGTAATACTTCAAACAATAAAAATAAAAAATCAATGGCCCCTAAATAGTTGTTCAAACTACTATACTATGTTGCAGTTGAAGTTGCTTTGCCAGAGGCCTCCTAAATGTGATATGGTCTGTTGTATGCAAGCTTTCATGTTGTTACCTCTTAAGAATTCTGCTCAGAAAGATGGAGATTAGTGGTTCAAAGTGGGTGGAAAGTACTTACTTCCCTCCCAGACAGTAAAACTCACAAAGAAAAGTGTGAGGAAAGAAGTCTTTTAAACACTCTAAATCTTCCTCCTTCAGGCGCAGTAAATCTTCCTCCTTCAGGCGCAGGAGCTGCATCAGTCCAGGGAACAATGGGGAAATTAATGCCACCCCCAAACCCTCATGCCTGCTGTGCATGCAGCTGGAGTGACTGCCCCACCCCCTGAATGTGAAGGGAATAAAATGGTACTTTTAAATGCAAGCTGCAGGGCCTGATATCCTCAACATGCAATGTTTCCCATCTTCCTGCCGTTTCCCATCTTCCTAGACGTTGTCAAGGTCATGTTATCTCTGTTATGCCTCTTTAAATATGTGAGTGTATCTGTCAGTGAAAAAAACCTGTTTCTGAAAATTATGAAATGTATTGTTTTTAGTTGTCACTAAAAATGAAAATGTCTAAGAACTTAGAATTCTAATTAAGTTGTAAAAATGTATATGCTTTTGATAATAAAAATATAAGTTATGGCAATATTTTTAATAGGAAGAAAATAAAATGTTTTTAAGTTAGTTATTTCTGAACGAGTTAAGAAGAAACAAACGGAAAATAACTAAGAGAGACACAGAGGTTTCGTCCAAGTTGCGTAGGTTCTTTTCGAGTTGAGGAAGGATTGTGTAGAGGTAAGAAGCAAATAGAGAAAGAATAGGGGAAGTTAAAAATGAAAAAGAATTTAAAAGGGTACATACATTTTACAGGTAGAAAGGACAATGAAGGAGGAATACTCTTGAAGAGAAATGGAAATGGGGGAAAATAAGAAACAACAAAAAAAGGTACTTAGATAGTAAAAACTGAGTGGTAATTTTAATGACAAATGAAAAGACCAGGAAGCTCCCATTAATTTTTCAAAACCAATTGTAATTTCCCCATTGGAAACCCAGATACAGCTGACAATCAGGAACTAATTAATTGCTTTCTTAGTCTGTTATACTTTCATTTCTAATTCTAAATGTTATCTTAAAATGTTGTTGCAAAAAAAGCAAATTCCTTTGTCAATTGCATTATAATCAAATCTATAACCATGGCATTTTAAGTATTTTTTGCCATTTATAAACAGTTTTTATTTAACTCATGCATTTGCAAAAATGTTAAATCTTTTGACTTATTCTAAATATGAATTTCTAAGAATCAATTTTAAGATCATACCATTAAAATAAATAAAGATTTCTAGAACTCTAGGAAGTAACTGGAGTCATAGAAATTGTCAAATAATCAAGATAAATAAGAATTGATTATGGGACTGAATAAACTGAAAATAATTATTGTTATGGCTTTTTAAAAATATTTCTAATTTTTAAAATTTTTTCTTTGTTTTCTTAGAGCAATTTGGTGAATTGTACCTTAATAAGCAATATTAAAACATTCGTATTTTTCTCCAAACTTGATCCCTCCAGAATTTAAAAATTCTTACTAAGTGACTATTCTTATTTTCATGGCAATATGTTCATTTGCATGAATGCAGTAAGAATTTGATTCCTTCATAACAGACCAATTGTAGTTTTATTAACCAAGACTTGAACTGGAATGTTATGTTTGCAAAAGTCATGTCTAGACTCTAATTGTCAGTAAAAAACTTTAAAGAATAAAGATTGACTTTAAAGCCAAGAAAAGTCACTTGGAAAAATGCCCTGGTAACTTTCCTGGGAAATGACAAGGAAAGAACCTGAAGACATTTTGGTGAACTTGAAAACATGAGGAGTTTACCCAAACCTGTAGATAATCTACAGGCAAAGCCTGATGGTAACTGGGTGGCTTGGCTTTTTGCCCTGAGAGGAACAGCAAGAACCTACAACCAAGATTACTCTACCCAGCAAAGCTATCATTCAGAGTTGAAGATCAGATAAAGAGCTTCACAGACAAGAAAAAGCTAAAGGAGTTCATCACCACCAAACCAGGATTACATGAAATGCTGCAGGATATTCTTTAAGAAGAGGAAGAAGAAAAAGGTAAAGATAGAAATTATGAACAACAAAAGGACATCAAATACATACCTACCAACAAGTGAATCTAAAAATCAAGTGAATAAAAAATCTGAAGAACAGAATGGACTGGTGAATATAATAGAATCAGGGACATAGAAAGGGAGTGGACTGACGATTCTCAGGGGAAGCAGGTGTGAGGGGTGGGGGAAGAGATTGGACAAAAATCTTACTCCTATGGAGGAAGCCAGTGGCGGGGGGTAAGAGCATGGTGTGGGGTGGGGAATCAGGTGGAGGGGAGCTATGGGGAAGTAAAAAAAAGAGGAACACCTGTAATAATCTGAACAATAAAGATTTATTTTAAAAAAATCCCATCTGAATATTTCTAGTAAAATTATAGCAAAACAGATTTTTAAAAGCCTATATAATGAATTGTTCTTCCTATTGTGTTTATGCATATAATAAGGCTACATTGAAACAGGACTTAATACACTAAATGAATTGGTTTTAATTTGTTTAATGAAAATAAGAATAATTGTTTGAAAAATAAGTTTCAATAAATCTATAACACAATCTATATTTACAAAAGCCTAAGTGACCGTCGCAACCAAAAAACCAAACGGACGACCGAACACACTGCGTGGGGCAACCGGGCTGGAAGGGGGGCTAATGAGGGACGACCAAACGACTGAGCAGTGGGCTGCATGGGGCAACCAGGTCTTCGGGGGTTAGTGAGGGATGACCAAGCGACTGAGCAGTGAACTGCGTGGGGCAACCAGGCTGGCAAGGGGAGCAGTTAGGGGTAATCAGGCCAGCAGGGGTGGCAGTGAGGGGCAACCAGGCTGGCAGAGAGGCAGTGAGGGATGACCAGACTGGTGGGCAGGCAGTTTGGGCCGACCAGGCTGGCAGGGGGGCAGTTGGGGATGACCAGGCCATCATGGGGGACAGTTAGGGGTGATCAGGCAGGCAGGCAGGTGAGCAGTTAGGAGCCAGTGGTTCCGGATTGTGAGAGGGAAGTCTGACTTCTGGAAGTCGGACATCCCCCGAGGGGTCCCAGATTGGAGAGGGTGCAGGCTGGGCTGAGGGGACCCCTCCCCCCATGCACGAATTTCTTGCACCGGGCCTCTAGTCATAGATATTAGACTCTAATTCAGTTAATTGTCAGTAAAATGTTATTTTTTGCTTATAACCTAGACTAGATACTACATTTTTCTAGTTTTCTGAAATATTTTGGATACAACGCTCTAACTTCCATGGAAATGAAAGAAAACTTATTGTGGTGAATTGTAATTCATCCCACCATTATTTTGACATTGTTTCTATAAATGCTGACTCTGACTAATATGTGGTTTTCAGATAAGCAGCATGTTTGCATGGGAAACCTAGGAGCTAACTTCAGAAGATACAGACTCTGACCTTCAGTCATCCCAGTTCCAGGAGATTTGTTGATCTTCAGCCATAGAACAGGATGATGTAGAACCAAGATGACCAAGACCAGGATGACACATACCAGCCCATCACTTGTTCTGTTTCTAAGATCCTTATTGGAATGGACTGTGCTGGCCTGCACATAGAGAACTTTCAACCCCCTCACCTTGATATCTTTGTCCTGTTTGCCTTCTCCCTCCTTATGAAATCCATGCCTGCACTGAGACGTTAAGATGGGCTTTGCAACAAGAGTCCTCCATCTTCTCAAGTGTCTGGCACTTGAATAAACCACTTTCCTTTTTCATCAATATCTGTCTCACGAGTTTGACTTTCATGGTGGCAGGCAGCTGAAGGTGAGTTTCAGTTACATTATTAACCATAAATCTTCTCCCTGTTATTCATAAAATAAGTCTACCTAGGTTTCACATGAGCCAACTGCACACTTGGCTTGTGTTGACCCTTGGCCACAATCTTTTAAGTCATAACAGATGAACCAGTGTGATCCACGCAGGACTGTGACAAATCTTTAGAAAGTCAAACATGACTTGGTTTATCTCTTGTGATGGGAAAGGAACATATAAAAGGCATCTGAATTTATTACATTGGAATAGCTATAATATAACTACTAACACATGGGGCTTTTCTCACAGTCTAAAACAGCTTTACTGCATGTTGGCCCCTGTCATTTACTGCTTCCTATGTCTATAACAATGGAAAAGGGCATGCTCTGCTCTGACTGGCGGATTTGGAGTTGTGGTTTATTTGATCACAAATGTACCCTAGAGCCATGGCACTTCAATGGATCATCACAGTTGTTTGAGAGTACATTTAAAAAATAATTAGAGTGCACTTTGGACATCAAGCTGCTTCCCTAAATTCGATGTCCTAATTTTGTTATTATTTTAGACCAAAACTTTGCTTGAGTTTTGATTTTACTCTGTAACTCTACAAAAGTTACACAGGTAAGTCAAAAGGGCTAGCTAGGTAATTAACAGCAACAAAGTGTCTGCCTGTTTCTCCAGCGCAAAGAGAAGGCTCTGTCCAGGATCACACTTCTGTGTGTGAAGAGCAGTGAACAACAGCAAGGAGATGAAAGCTAAGGGGGCACGCGGGAGCACAAGGCTATATGATACAAAGAGGAAAATACTTGTGGCAGCAACAAGGTGGCCAGAGGAGAGAGGACTGGACCTCGGCTCTGCCCCATGCAAACAGTGGTGCAGCAGCCGTCCAAAGAGAACATGAAACTAGATCTCCAGGGTCATGCCACCAAGGAGAGGCTGGCATGCAAGGCTGGTAGAGATGATCTGGGATAGACTCAAGGGGAGAACAACTGCACTTGGCAGAAAAATTAACAGTGAGTGAGATTGTTGATTGATTTGCAGTACTTCACTGTTGTAATAATTCTGTTTTAAATCCCCCACCCCACCGCTTTTAAAATAAAAGCATTGATTGAGGTAGGACAATGCTTGTTGTGAGAAAAGGTAAGAAATTTAGAGTTTGGGGCTAATTGTTTCTTATTCAGGAATCTCATAACAATTTTGAGTTGACACAGAGTAGAGAGATGAGAAGCATTAAAGTTGAAAATGATGATGAGATCAAGAGATAAGACACTGAACACCCTTCAAATGGTGTTTCTCCTGGCATTTGAACCTTTTAAAATCTCACTATACTGAGACAATCCTCAAAAAAACACACAACTATTTTACTTTCAATGACTGACAGACGGCTATGAATTCCTCAAATGCACCATGTGATGGTTAATTTTATACATCAACTTACCTGTGTCTAGGAATAACCAGGTAGCTGGTAAAACATTATTTCTAGATGTGTCTGTGAGGGTGTCTCAGAAAAACATTAGCTTTACTTTAGTTACCTAAGGAAAGAAGGCCCACCTCCAGAAATGTGGGCGGGCATCCTCCAATCCATTGAGAATCTGAATAGAATGAAAAGGAAGAGGGAGGGCAAGTACTTGGCTCTCTCTTCTTGAGCTGGGACGTTCATTTCTCTTGCTTTCAGACTTCAGAGCTCTGGTTCTTGGGCTTTGGAAACCCAGGACTTTCACCAGCCCCATCCAACCCCAATTCCCTCCCAGGGTATTCTCCAAGTAGACCCGATGCCCTGACTGGGAATGCTGGTAAGCCTCAAGGCAGCCCCAGGGTGGGGAGGGAATGTCTTGATGCCTCATCCCAGAGACACATGCACACAGGAGCTTGTATGATAACAACAGTTGGCCAACCCATGTCACGGACTTTGAGGCACAGTGGGGAGAAAGCAAGATCCCTGGGGAAGGAGAGGAGGTGGCTCAGCCCAGCACTTGTCTCCCCAGATTTCCCCTTTTGGGCCATCATCCTCTTCTGCTTGGCAGGACTCTTGGTAGTCACCACGTGCCTGATCTGCTGTTTCCTGGTAAGCGAGGAAGTGGTGCTTGTCTTCTTGCTATTGGGTTGTAAGAGTGTTTTATATGCAGTCATGCATCGCATAGCAACATGTTGGTCAAGGATGGGCCACATATATGATGGTTATAATGGAGCTGAAAAATTGCTACCAGCTAGTGACATCATAGCCTTAATAAGGTTCTGGCAAAGTACATTACTCTAGTCTTTGAGGCAAACGCACCTACTGCGTTTCCAATTGAATCGAAGTATAAATTGTGTATAGGCCATAATACTTGATAATGATAATAAAGGACAATGTTACTGGTTAGGTTTTTACTATATCATACTTTTTATTATTATTTTAGAGTGAACTTTTCTACTTACAAAAATGTTGGCTGTAAAACAGTATGGTGTGTTACACCAGCAGCAGTCTCATACATCTCATGTTTCCTGCATCTCGTGATTGCAAGATTTTTGCTTGTGCTTGATTTAATTGTGTGTTTTATTAAGTAAAATGCCATGCAGGCAATCCCCTGAGGGCACCCTTCTCAGGTCATACCCCTGTTGTTACGTGGTATATGACAATATTAGAAATACAAGTCCTGTGATGGGCGCATGTTTGCAAATATTTTTCCCAGTCTGTGTGAGGCTTGCCTATTTCTTTTCTTAACAACAGTAGTCCTCAGGAAAATGTAACTGAAAATCTCAAATCTATCATGGTGGTAGAGTGACCACTACATGTGAGAATGGCTAAAATAGTATATAGACTGACCATAACAAGTGTTGGTGAGTATGTGCAGCAGCTGGAACTCTCATGTCGTGCTTATAAAAAGTAGCTTAGTGATGTTGCTTCTGTAAGTTGCATACACCTACACAGCCATCCCACTCCTAGCAATTTATCGCAGGAAAATAAAACATACAAAGAGATTTGTACACAGATGCCCATTAGAGATTTGTATGTACTAGCTCCCAAAGGGAAAACAACCAAGATGTCCACCAACAGGTGAAGGATAAACAAACCGTGACACATCCCACAATGTGATCTTCCTCCGCAACAAAAAGGAAAGAATTAATAATACGTGCAATGACATGTATAAATCTCAAATAGTTATGCTCAGTGAAAGAAGTTAGGTAAAGAAGATACTGTATGATCTCATTTAGAAACAACCTTTACAAAATACTAATGTATAGGGACAGAAATCAGGTCACCAGTTGCCTGGGAATAAGAATGTGTCTGCAAATGGTAGGTAAAGAGGAATTACAGAGAAGCCTGAGGACACTTTTGGGGTGATGGGTATTCCTTATCTTGATTGTGGTGATAGTTCAATACGTTATAATTTAAAATTATCAGATCATTCGCATTAAATGTATGCAGTTTATTGTACATCAATTATACCTCAACTAAGCTACAGTGTGGGAAGAAGAAGAAAGGGAAGGAGGAGGATTATAAATGGATACTAGAGGGAAAATGGTAGAACAAATGAGAGTGAAAAGGGGGCGAGACAAACAGAAGGAGATAACAGCGGGGAAAAGGGAAAGGGAAAAAAGACTGATGGAGGAAATTAAATTTAAAAAGGAGAGGAAGCCTGGCTGGTGTGGCTCAGTGGTTGAGGTTCGACCTATGAACCAGGAGGTCATGATTTGAATCCTGTCAGGGCACATGCCTCAGTTGCAGGCTTAGTTCCCAGTAGGGGGCATGCATGAGGCAGCAGATCAATGATTCTCTCTCAGCATCGATGTTTCTATCGCTCTATCTCTCTCCCTTCGTCTCCCTGAAATCAATTTTTTTTTAGAAATGTTTAAAGCAGAGGGACACATCTGCTCTGTGGCTTTGCCCATCTTCTTCCCTAGTATTCTCTCATACTTGGACAGCCAGATGGTCCATTCTGAGTCCCCGTCATCACCTTCACAGGTCACCGTGTGCCTGCAGAAGAAAGAGGGAGATTTTGAGATTCAGCAATGATGACTGGTACCTGCCACACCTAGACCTGAGGAAGCTGCAATGACTAGATCTGCCTGAGGCCCCTGTTCCCATCCAGGACCCAAAGAAGCTTGGCTGGACCAGAAATCAACCACCCTGATCTGTCACATTCTCTGGGCCCTTCTTAACATGGCCCCTGTCTGGTTCGCAGGAAACTAAGATAAAATTCTTCCCCTTCATTAAGTCCTGAAGGCAACTGGTAGTTCCGGCTTGTCTTGTGGTTTCATATGCCTTTATCCCTCAGGAACTCCAGAGTTGGCTAAACTGGAGCAGAAATTGCCACAGTATAAAATCATACTCTTCAGCGCAAGGTTTCCCTTCTTAGGAAACTTTGCAGCACACCTCCCCTGACCTGTGTCAGCAACCACACTTATCTCTGTGCCTCCATTTTCCCACCCCCAAAGCCCAGGCATCTCAAGTGCCCTTTGCACTACTGCATTTCCTGAAGTTCAGACTCACCAGGACTTCCAGATCAACCTGCCTCTCTGGAGCCCCTTTCCTCATGGTTCTCCAAGAGGGAAAGTAGACCAGGATGGAAGGAATGGCTTAGATATGACTGCATTCAGCCCTGGGACTTGGAACCTGAGATGACTAGAAATCTAGGAAGACTGAATAGAGAGTAACACTCTAGTAGTATGACTGCATTCAGCAGAAAGATAGTGTCTACTTGGGAAGTACAGGTGAATAAAACTCAGGGGGAAAATATGAGAAAATGAGTCTTTTTTTTCATATTTCTCTGTACAGAATCCAACAAGACAGATATAGCAGGAGCTCCCCAAAAGAAGCTCAAAGCATCTCAGGCATGGGACTGGCTGTGCTGTCCTGCCCTGCATTTGTAAAAACAGACTCTGTGATTTCTATACCTTTTGCAGATGACCACAGCAGAAGATACCCAAGGGGTAAAAATTAAAGTCCAACTAATGCCAACCATTCCATTTTTTTTTGGTGTGAACTTTCTGTTCCTCCGTCTTAAGCTGTCATTCTCTGCGAATATACTTCCTGGAGATTATAATAATGATATAAGAACTACCATTATTGACAGCTTCATATCTGCTCAGCAACGTGATTGACAAGTTCAGAATGCATAGTCTCACTTATACTACCATCCTTGGGGCTTTATTCCCATGTTGCTCCCATAAAGATATGGAGGCTAAGAAATATTAAATAGTAAGGAAGGGAAAATAATTGCTAAGAAACTAAACACCTAGCCAAGCTACCCATCAAAGAAAGAGGTAAAGACATTTTCTGATATACAGTCTCAAAGTTGACCTCCCCTAGGCCTTTATTGAAAACACCAGTAAAGAATATGCATCACAAAGAAGAAAGGTGAACCCAGAAAACCATAGCAATGGTCATGAGAAAAACAAAGTATATGAAAATTAGCATGGTTTTAAAAATAAGACATTAAAAACACATTCTCCCAAAATTCCAGATGGTTACATGAAAGATCAGAGGAGAAAAGATTCTATTAAAAGTTACTAATGTTTAGGGAATATATAAATACCATAGATACTCTTATTGTGTTACACATTACTCTCAGAAACTAAATTATGGAACAACCACCCTTGAGCACCTCCTGAAGACTTCCTGGACAGAAGTCCTGTAACTACGGATTATAGAGGAAGCCACTTGGAGACTGGTCAGAGGGGCAGGAACAGGAAAGAGGCTATTCTCACAACCACATGTGGTGGTGATAAATCTGCTTTGGCGATCTCTCCTGTTGAGTGAGGGGTTCCAGCCCCACAATAGGCTCCCTATCCTGGAACACCATTGCCAGAAAGAGGAGTCCCCACAACATCCTGCTGTGAAAATCAATGGATATTCTCTGTGGATGAGGTGGAGGCTGCTAGAGATGCAACAAGTAAGGCGGTCCCTAACTCCAGGGCTCCCAAAGTATTGAGGTGTAAAACCACACTGAGCCCCAGTGTGCATCCCCCAGTCTATGCATTTCAAGACTAGAGGGCCATTTGCCTGGCTATGTCCCAGGTCCTTGCCAGCTTGTGGAAGCTAAGTCTTTTTTTCTTTTTAATTCTTTATTGTTTAAAGTATTACATAATCTCCTTTTTCCCCATTGACCTCTCCCCAGCTGCCCCCAGTCCCCAGCACGAGCCCTCCCCCCATCTATATCCATTGGTTTCTTACCCCACACCGTCCCTCATAGGTTGGACAGTCTATTTGATGCTTCTAGGACTCTGATTCTATTTTGGTTCCTCAGTTTATGTTGTTCATTATATCCCACAAATGAGTGATATCATGTAATATTTATCTTTCTCTGACTGGCTTATTTCACTTAGTATAATGCTCTCCAGATCCACCTATGCTGTTCCAAATGGTAAGATTGCTTCTTTTTTATAGCAGCATAGTGTTCCATTGTGTAGAAGTGCCACAGTTTTCTAATCCGCTCATCTGCTGATGGGCATTTAAGCTGTTTCCAAATCTTAGCTGTTGTAAATTGTGCTGCTATGAACATAGGGATGCATATATCCTTTCTGATTGTTTTCTGTTTTCTTGGGTTATAGTCCTAGAAGTGGGATTACTGTGTGAAATGGCAGTTCCATTTTTAATTTTTTGAGGAAACTTCATACTGTTCTCCACAGTGGCTGTACCTGTCTGCATTCCCACCAGCAGTGCATGAGGGTTCCTTTTTCTCTGCATCCTCTCCGGCACTTGTCATTTGTTGATTTGCTGATGATAACCATTCTGACAGGTGTGAGATGGTACCTCATTGTTGTTGATTTGCATCTCTCATTTGATTAGTAACTTTGAGCATGTTTTCATATGTCTCTCTGTCTTCTGTATGTCTTCCTTCGAAAAGTGTCTGTTTAGGCCTTTGCCCATTTTTTGATTGGATTGTTTATCTTCTTTTTGTTAAGTTGTATGAGTTCCCTCTAAATTTTGGAGATTAAACCCTTATCGGAGATAATATTGTCAAATATGTTCTCCCATGCAGTGGGCTTTCTTGTTGTTTTGTTGATGGTTTCTTATGCTGTGCAGAAGCTTTTTATTTTGATGTAGTCCCATTTGTTTATTTCCTCCTTAGTTTCTATTGCCCTAGGAGCTGTATTGGTAAAGATATTGCTACAATAAATGTCTGCTATGGCTTCCTCTAGTATTTTTATGGTTTCCCATATTACGTTTAAGTCCTTTATCCATTTTGAATTTATTTTTGTGTATGGTGTAAGTTGGTGGTCTAGTTTTATTTTTTTACATATATCTGTCCAATTTTCCCAACACCATTTATTGAAGAGACTGTCTTGACTCCATTGTATGTTCATGCCTCCTTTGTGAAATATTAATTGAGCATAGTGTTTTGGGTCGATTTCTGGGTTCTCTGTTCTGTTCCATTGGTCTATATGTCTGTTCTTGTGCCAACACCAGGCAGTTTTCAGAACAGTGGCTTCGTAGTATAGCTTGATATGTGGTATTATGATCCCTCCAACTTTGTTCTTCTTTCTCAAGATTGCTGTGGCTATTCAGGGTCTTTTTTTTTATTCCAGATGAATTTTTGGAGAGTTTGTCCTATGTGTTTGAGGTATGTTGTTGGTATTTTAATGGGGATTGCATTGAATCTATAGATTATTTTGGGTAGTATGGACCTTTTAATGATTTGATTCTAAGGAATCAAATCCATGAACATGTTATATTCTTCCATTTGTTTATGTCTTCCTCTATCTCTTTTTTCAGTGTCCTGCAGTTTTCCGCATATAGGTTTTACCTCTTTCATTAAATTTATTCCTAGGTATCTTAATTTTTTGTTGCAATGGTAAATGGGATTGGTTTTTTCAATTTCTCTTTCTGTGAGTTCATTATTGGTGCATAAAAAAAGCCATAGATTTCTGGGTGTTAATTTTTATCCTGCTACATTGCTGAATTCATTTATGAGTTCTAGTACTTTTTTGATGGAGTCTTTAGGGTTTTCTATGTAGAATATCATGTCATCTGCGAATAATGACAGTTTTATTTCTTCTTTTCCCATTTGGATGCCTTTTATTTCTTCTTGTCTGATTGCTATGGCTAGCATTTCCAGTACTATGTCGAACAGGAATGGTGAAAGTGGGCATCCCTGTCTTGTTCCTGTTCTTAGGGGAAATGGTTTTAGTTTTTGCCCATTGAGTATGATGTTGGCTGTGGGTTTGTTATATATGACTTTTATTATATTGAGGTATGATCCCTCTTTCCCACTTTGCTGAGAGTTTTTACCAGGAAAGGGTGTTAGATTTTGTCAAATGCCTTTTCTGCATCAATTAATATGATTATGTGATTTTTGTCTCTCAATTTGTTTATGTGATGTATCACATTTATTGATTTGCAGAGACTGTACCAGGCTTGCATCCCTGGAATAAATCCCATTTGGTCATGGTGTATGATCTGTCTAATGTAATGTTGGATCCAATTTGCTAGAATTTTGTTGAGGGTTTTAGCATCTATGTTCATTAGGGATATTGGCTTGTAATTCTCTTTCTTTATAGTGTCTTTATCTGGTTTTGGGATTAGGGTAATGCTGGCTTTATAAAGAGCTTGGAAGTGTGCCTTCCTCTTGAATTTTTTGGAATAGTCTGAGAAGGATAGGTTTCAGTTCTTCTTTGAATGTTTGGTAAAACTCTCCTGTGAAGCTGTCTGGCCCTGGGTATTTGTTTGCGGGAAGCTTTTGATGACTACTTCAATTTCCTCCTTAGTTATTGGCCTGTTGAGATTTTTTTATTCTTCTTGTTTGAGTTTTGTAAGGTGTATTTTTCTTGGAATATGTACATTTCCTCTAGGTCAGTGGTCAGCAAACTCATTCGTCAACAGAGCTAAATATCAACAGTACAATGATTGAAATTTCTTTTGAGAGCCAAAACCGACTTCTGCACATGGGTCACGAAGTTTCAATCACACTGTATGTGCGTGCCCACACGTAGTATTTTGTGGAAGAGCCACACTCAAGGGGCCAAAGAGCCCCATGTGGCTTGCAAGCCTCAGTTTGCCAACCACTGCTCTAGGTTGTTTATTTGCTAGAGTAGAGTTGTTCATAGTATTTTTTTTTTTACAATCTTTTGTATTTCTAAGGAGTCTGTTGCTATTTCGCCTCTTTCATTTCTAAATTTGTTTAATTGGGTCCTCTCTCTTTGCCTCTTGGTGAGCCTTGCTAGAGGTTTATCAATCTTGTGTACCCTTTCAAAAAACCAGCTCTTGGTTTCATTGATCTCTTGTGGGGTTTTTTGTGTTTTTGGGGTTGGGGGGTGGGTGGGTCTCTATTTCATTTATTTCTGCTCTGATCTTTATTATCTCCTTCCATTATCTCACTCTGGGTTTTTCTTGTTGCTCTCTTTCTCATTGTTTAAGTTGTAGAGTTAGATAATTTATTACCAGTTTCTCTTGTGTTTTTGAGGTAGGTCTGTAATGCTGTGAATTTCCCTCTTAGGACTGTTTTCACAGTTTCCCATAGGTTTTGGATTTTTGTGTTTTCATTGTCATTCATTTCCAGGATGTTTTTAATTTCTTCTTTGATCTCTTTGGTAATCCAGTCATTGTTTAATAGCATGCTATTCGGCCTCCAAGTGTTTGAATTTTGTTGATTGTTTTCATTGCAGTTGATTTCTAACTTTATGCCATTGTGATCTGAGAAGATGCTTTATATTATTTCTATCTTCTTGAATTTGGAGAGACTTTTCTTGTGACCCAATATGCATTCTATCTTTGAAAATGTCCCATGTGCACTTAAGAAGAATGTATGTTCTGTAGCTTTGGAGTGAAATGTTCTGAAGATGTCAATTAAGTCCATTTGATCTAGTGAGTCATTTAGGATTACTGATTTTTAGTCTAGAGAATTTATCCAGTGATGTCAGTAGGGTATTAAAGTCCCCTACCATGATCATATTGCTGTCAATCTCTCCCTTGATATCGTCCAGCAGTTTTTTATGTATTTGGGTGCTCCTGCATTGGGTGCATATATGTTTACCAGAGTTATATCCTCTTGTTGTATCAATCCCTTTAGTATTATGAAGTGGCCTTCCTTATCTCTTGTTATGGCCTTCTCTCTGAGGTCTATTTTGTCAGATATAACTATTGCTACCCCAGCTTTCTTTTCATTTCCATTTGCCTGAACAATATTTATCCATCCCTTCACGTTCAGTCTGTGTGAGTCTGTTGTTCTAAGGTGGGTCTCTTGTAGACAGCAAAAATATGGGTCATATTTTCTTATCCATTCAGCCACTCAATGTCTTTTGATTGGAGCATTTAGGCCATTAACTTTTAAAGTTATTATTGATAGGTACTTATTGGTAGCCATTTTTAATATTTGTGCCTGTGTTCCTTCTTCCCTTTCTGTTTCTTCTTTTTACAAAAGTCCCTTTAGCATTTCTTGCAATGCTAGCTTGGTAGTGATAAACTCCCTGAGCCTTTTTTGTCTGTGTAGCTCTGATTTCCCCTTCAATTTTGAATGATAGCCTTGCTGGATACAGTATTCTTGGATCCAGTCCCTTGCTTTGCATCTCTTTGTGTACTTCCTTCAATTCCTTTCTGGCCTGATGTGTTTCTATTGAGAAACCATTTGATTACCTAATGGATAATCCCTTGTAGGTAACTTTCTGTCTCTTGCAGCCTTTAAGATTCTCTCCTTGTTGTTAACATTTGCCATGGTAATTATGACATGTCTTGCTGTGGGACTTTGGGATTCATCTTGTTTGGGGGACTCTGTGCATGTGTGACTTTTTTTCACAAATCAGGGAAGATTTGTGACATTATTTCTTCAAATAGGTTTTCTAACCCTTGCTCCCCTTCTTGTCGTTCTGGCACCCCTATTATATGTATGTTGCTTCATTTAATGTTATCCCAAAGCTGCCTCAGGCTCTTCTCCTATCTTTTGATTTTTTCCCTCCAAATGCAGTTCATATTGGGTGTGTTTTGCATCCCTGTCTTCTAATTTGCTAATTTGGTACTCTGCTTCTCCTAGTTTACTGTTGGAAGTTTCCACATTGTTTTTTTATTATAGCTATATCACTCCTTATTTCCTCCTGATTCTTAGATTTTCTTATCCATCCGGTTTATGAACTGTATGACCCTTATTCTGAATTCCTATCCTGACATAGTGCATGCCTCTATTTCATTTAGTTGCTTTTCTGGAGCTCTTTCCCTTAAGGGTTGTTCTTCTGTCTCCCCATTTTTGCTATCACCAAAGGATCTAGGTGTTGAGTTGTGCAGGGCCTGTGGCTGCAGTGATGAACTTGGTGGTGGGTTGCATGGTAACAGGTGGTGGCTGCTTCTTGGGGGGTCGCAGGGCAGCTGCTCCTCACATGGTTGCGGGCAGCGGCTGCTCCTCGGGTGGTTGTGGGTGGTGGCAGCTGGTGGGTTGGCTGCTCCTTGGGCAGTTGCGGATGGTGGTGAGCCTTTATTTCTTAGTCTGTTTCCTCAACAGTTTTCTAGCCAGTGATTCTCAAGCAGCAGGGCAAGGTAAGCAGCTCTTTCCTCCTGTGGTTTGAAAGAGCCATTGATACAGCGGTGTCTGTTGAGACAACTTCATAGAATTTGGAAGCTAAGTCTTTACAGGGCCAATTCTTCCACAGTGAGGCCTCCACCTTGTCCCCAGAAATTCACCTAAGCTACATACTGGGGCCAGAGGAGCATCCCTAGATTTTGGAGTTCATATTTCAGGCCATCTTTTGCTCTCTTTTTACCCCAGGCCTCAGAAATCCACTATGACACAGCCTACAGATGACTGAACCAGGGGCCAGCTAGGCTGTAAATTCAGGGAACACAGGCCAGGAATTCTCTAAGTACAAGTCAAAATCATAGAATACATGAGGAATAATACCAAGTGTGGGCTGACAGTCAGATAGAGAAAGGACAAGCTCAGTCTCCCTGCCCGGGTCCCTCCTCTCTGTAACTTGGCCTGAGCTCTTCCTACCCACTACTCCCCATGCATCCACAGGACCCCAGGGGCAGATAGCACATTAGCTAGTTCTGCTGCTCAGGTTTCTTTAGAGAAGACATAGCAAGGGCTGGGCTAAACCTTCCTGTGCCCACAGAGGAAGCTCTAATCGACCAAGTTGAGATGGGGGCAAAAATCCTTGTGATATAGCTGGCAGGGGCTGAGGACACAGAAAAACAATCTGCCTCAGATACAGCCCAGACTGACTCAGCACCATCACCCCCATCAGCCTCTGCAGTCTCCTTGGCCAATGACAATCTCAGCTCTGCTTGGTTCCCATGAGTCACAGGGAGCTCAATCACTCCAGTCAGCCCCTTCAGGGTTGGGTGAGCTTTTAAGGTCAAGAAAGTTCTCCTGGAATGGAACTAATATCCAACTGCATAGGCCAATTCCTTTGGAATTCGTTCTCTCTTTGTGTCTGTGAAAATTGTGTCCTCCCTCCAGCCTCAGTGAGGGCACAAGTGTTTCACACATACAGTGTCTGGCACATAGAAGAGACTTAATGTTGAATGAAGGAAAATATATTTAAAAATCCACAACAGAAGAATTGTTCTTCCTTAACAACTTTCAGACATGTCACTTCCTCCCAAGTGTTACTTCTGCCATTATTTTCTGATAAGCATGAGTTAGTGCCTGCGGGGATCCACAGAATGTGGGATTAAATCCTGGCCTTGTCTTTGAATAATTGTGTGAACTTGAAAGTGTGGCTTTATTGCTGTGTCTCAATTTCTTTGGTAAAATCTGTAAACTAAGGATTGTTTTTGGACATTTAAATGAATACCTACCTTCCTTGAAATGGGGTTGGGCAAATGTTAACTATCATTACCATCATCTTCATCAAACTACGATTGTGGTACCCCTCTTTGTGGTTCTCAAATGTGTATGTGACAATTATGCTTTAAGCATTGTTACTGTGGAAGAGGGGGAGGAAAATCAGGAAACTCTTGCCATGAAAAGGGAAACCAGAGGTAGGAAAGCAAACTGGTGAACCCCTGTGTTTCTGAGCTGGGATAGATGAATTGGCTCCTGTTTTACTTATGAGGAAGAAGAAGGGTGATGTTTCCTTGAGCCCCATTTCAGACACACAGTCATGGCTCTTTATTGAGAGTAGGACCAGGGCAAGGTGCAGGCAAAAGCTAACATGTAGATAGACAAGGAGAATTTAGTTACAAAAATGATCAACAATGAAGTTGTAACTAAGTCCAGAGAGCAATACATCAATGAGTCAGCTGTCAGATCTGGTGAAACCCAGGAGTTAATGACACTGGCCTGCTAGCACTAGCAAATGCCCACTGCACTTCCCTCAGGAATGGAGAGCCCCAGGATGCATGCAGTGAATGGAAACACAAGTCTAGGGAAAGGGATTGTAAATCCCTGACTTCTTTGTGGGTTCCAGCATGGTGGAACACTGGGTGTGATTGGTCCCTTGTAACCAGGTAACTGCAGAATGTGTTCTGATTGGCTGGCAGCCGCCAGGAGAACAGACTTCAGTTGAGAAGCAACTGTGGAAGGAGAAGGAGCTTTGGCTGTGCTCTCTTCCCACTGTGGTTGTAGCTCTCAGCGCTTGTCTGATCCCTATCCGTTTTCAACAAGTCGTGTTGGTTGCTGTTCTCACAAAGGAGTCACCCAAAGAGGTGCAGCTTCGGGGGTGTGGCTGGGCCCTGAGCCCCCCTAGGGCCCGGCAGCCCAGAGGCCAAGCAAACCGTGGGTGAGCCCTACCTGCTTGTGCGGTGAAGCCTTGGGGCTGACAGCAGGTCTAGCCTTCCTTGGGGGGAGGGACTGCTGAGGGTTGTGGGGTGGGGGGAGGGAAGTGGGGTGTGAGTGAACCAGTAGTAGCAGTGAGGAGTGGAGGTGAGCCATGGGGAACTGGTGCACCTGCTGTCTGAAGCCCAGTGACAGCCCCAGCCCCACCCCCAAGCTGGATGGGGGCTCCAGCCATGTTAAGTCAAAGTGTGAGTCTGAGGTTCATGAAGAGGCTGCCAGGGACACAGGGGCAGTGGAAACAGTGCCTGCTACCCCGAAGTCTGAGAAGTTGAATTCTGAGAAGTTGAATTCCTTAGCCTTCAGGGGCTACCACCGGAAGAACATCAGCGCCCCAGTGACGCTCCAAGGTAAGAAGCAGCAAATGCCATCTGCTCTTTGGCGTACCTCTGGCCTCTGCTGCCTCCACAGTCCCCTGGGAGGACTCACTGCCTCAGGATCCTTCCATCTGGAGCCAGCTTTCCTAGGGATGGCCACCTGGGTTCCCCACCCCTGCTTCTTTCCCCCTTGCGGCCTATGTTTTTCCCTCTTTACTACCTGAGCAGCAAGGTAGGATTTTGACACTCCTGCTTGCCTGCTGACTTCCCTCACTGCTTTGTTCAATTGAGCTTACTTGCTGGAAAAGCCACACGTGGCCAGGTTTTTCAGTTGATTATGACAGAAGTACAAGGAATGAGGGTTCCATTAAATTTGAAGTAATGCAGCAAAATAAAGCATGGGGTGTCCTATCCACATGTTCATGGTGTGTGTGTGTATTTTTCTTGTTTTAAGCTAATCGCTTTTCGTTAGGTTTGCTGTGTTTGTCAAGTTTCTTCCAGAGCCATGGGTAACTCACAGTAGAGTGGAGACAATAAAGGAAAAGCTACACCATGGCCCTCTCTGCCCTCATACGGGACTGTTTCTGTGGTGCCCATCCCACACAATAGGAGGCAGTGTGGGAAACGGTACAGCCCAAGATCCTATTCAGAGATTTTATTCTTCTTCTGGCCTTTGTGAGAGCAAAATGACATTGTGTGCTGTAGACAAGTGCAATTAAGGCTAACATGTTCATTTTCCTTTTTATTTTTTAAATATTTTTTAAATAGTTTATTGATTGTTGGAGAGAGAGGGAGAGGGAGAGAGAGAAACATGGATGTGAGAGTAACATCGACCTGCTGCATCCTGCACACCACCCCTTAGGGATTGAGCCCAAAACACAGGCGTGTGTCCTTGACCAGGAATGCAACTGGCAACCTTTTGGTGCAGGGGACGATGCCCCACAAACTGCGACTCCAAACAGGGCTACTAAGCTAGCACTCATTTAAAATGTAAATTTAAAATGGTTACTTTCCAGCAGAGTAAAGACACTGACTTTTAGTGAGGCATTTTAGTTGATTACCAATGAGTAGTTCCGGTCGTTTCCAGGGAACCTCATGAGCCTGGGTACTAGTGCCTGGCCAGAAACTGGTTCTCAGAGCGTCAAGTCTTAGATCCTGTTGGTTCAAATGAGGTGGGTATAACTGTACAGTCAGACGCCACTACTGGGTAGAGGTTCAGATATGCAACAGCTAAACTTTTTCATTAGCTATCGTGTCTCTCACCTGGTCTAATTTGCTTTGCCCTTTTCTTCTGTACATGGAGAGTCTTTCATTTGTACCTAATATAGGTGATATGTTAGGTCAAAAAGTAAAACTAAGTTTTTAGATTTTACTCAGGGGGCTCATCTTTCCACCTAATTCAAACTATAAATTTTGTTGTAAAGTATTTGAAATGGAACAAAATTTTGTCTCATTTTGTATGTGGTAGTTTCTCAGATAATGGGCCACTGTTATTTTTCTATGGCTTTTGTATCAGAATTGACCAGTTAATTTGTTTTATTCTTAGAACAAGACAAGAGGAAGAACAATGATGTAAGTAAACAGTTGAAGAGTTAAGAAATTAATAGTTTGATATAAAAGTTGTCTGCTGTGATTCCTAAAAACTATGATGGATGGATACTGATAGCATGGACTTTATTTGTAGGTTTCTCATTTGTAGGTTTTCTCAATCTCTTCTATTTTCCTAATTATTCTAGATTGAAGGAGAATTTGTTTCTTCAAATAGTGATACTTTTCAAAAATATATGGTCTGGAACTTCTGATTAATAAGGAAAAAATGGCTTTGCAGTGAAACAATTGAAACAAGCAAAATGTTTTTATATAACATATGGATGTTTCTGATTAGGCTGCTGGAAATTTTTAAATATTCTGTATTTTAAAAGGCGTCGAGTAGATTTTTCCCCTGGCGATCTCTTGTGCATTTGTGGTGGGTGCTGATGGGAAAGTATGACAGCATGAACAAAACTATTTTCTATGAAATGAGGAAGGACGGCTCATGTGAATTAGTTTTCAAAAAGAATAAAACCAAACATATTACAGTTATTAGTATTTTCTGATATTCAAAAATGCTACTGTTATTCTCAAATATTTACAATGATTAGTTTATTGGCCTTACTTTAAGGAAGAGAATTGTCAAAACAAAGTTCAGGCCATGTCAATATTTGATTATGGCTGGACTGTTGGGCTCTTTACAAATCAATGGGTACTTCTCAAATAAATGGGTACTTCCGAAGTGTGTTAAGGATAGTTTGTTCTCCAAAGGTTCTCAAACCTTTTATCGTCACCTCTCCAGTACCACTGCAGATAAATTCTAAACTGTATCTGCAGTAAGATTTACCGCCCAGATGTAAATGATTTAAAGAACTTGCCAAGCACTCACACTGCTGCTTTGTCCCAGGTTCTGTGCTCAGCAGCTAAAGGTAGGAGAGGAGTCAGAGTCCTCCCTTCCCTGGAGAAGCTTAGGTTTCTATGAGAGGGGTATCCTGTAAGCAGTTGATGCGTGTGACAAGTGGCCACTCGGATGTGGGAGTGTGCAGGAGAGAAGTTGGGTGGTGTGGCTGCTGGTGACGGTAGCCTGGAGGTAGGTGGGGAGGAGTTAAGCTTGCTGGACCAGGAAGAAGAAGAGGGCTTGTAAGCAGAGCACACAGCCTGCGTGAGGCAGGATGGAGGTGAGTGTCAGATGACCAAGAGAACAGAATTAACATTTAGAAATGAGTGGAAACTATTCTCTGAGGTTCTCACTTGAGTAGTGTAATGATAGTCTTCCTTAAACATGAAGTGAGAGTTGACTTCTGAAAGTTGTTTTATCTAGTTTTGGGGAAAGTGAGGCTCAGAGAGACCTGTGGCCCCAGCTTGATAGCAAATGGGAAGCCCTGGCACACACACACCTCTGATCAAACATGCTTGTTTGTCTCTCTGTCTCCTGAGCTAATACTTATGATGGCCTTCCATTTACTGCAACAAATGGTCGTGAATTTTTATTCTAAACTTTTTACACTATTATAAAGGGGATTTATAATAGGGGTTTGCCAGGTTTGATTATAGGTTCTTATCAAAGGCAGCATTTTATAAGCCATTCCTTAAATCTTTGGAAGTTAGACTGTCTACTGGGTTTACAGAGAGCTGCACATGACATCACACTCAAGCAGTTCATGGACTGTAAGAAAAATCTTAATGCTTAATTGTTTGACATTTTAACCAAGAGAAAAAACAGACACTTTTATAGGTTTAGGAACGTACTATGACATTTGCTTCTCTTTCCCTCTACGTCAGGAATTTCCAGGGTGCCTTGCTAAAGGATACAGGTCATGCCCCACGGTGTTTCTCTCTGACGATGCCATCAGACAGCCGGATTTTAAAACCACCATCCAATCGTGAGTCCCACTAGGTTGCTGCAGGCTGAGTGACAGACCCCCTTCTACTGAAAGCACCCTACTTTTCCGTAGTTTCAGCCACTTCGTTGTCCTTCTCAGTGACCAGGTTAAGAAGCTGGTGTCAATTATCTATTGATTTCAAGGACCTAAACATGAATTTCAATTCCCATGTTACCATTAGAGTGAGTGGAAGAAGGGAAAGCCAGTTAGCAAATAAGAACCCGCCCCCGCCCCCAAGTCTTCTTCTTTTCTGTTTTTAAGACATTGTTCACCATAAGGAAAAGGAGATGTGCTTTTTATTGGGTGTTTCTATTAAAACATTTCTTTATGGGACATGGGCCTAAAACAGTGCACAGCACTTTGGAAGCTACTCTTGCAAGAAGAAGCAGCTAGTCCCCTACTGGCACCAGAGTGTATCTGCATTAAAAGTTAATTAGATTTTTAAAAAAATATATTATTTATTGATTTTCTACAGAGAGGAAGGGAGAGGGATAGAGTTAGAAACATCGATGAGAGAGAAACATTGATCAGCTGCCTCCTGCACACCCCCTACCAGGGATGTGCCCGCAACCAAGGTACATGCCCTTGACCAGAATCGAACCTGGGTCCCTTCAGTCCACAGGCCAACGCTCTATCCACTGAGCCAAACCGGTTAGGGCAAAAGTTAATTGGATTTTGTCAGATTTTTCTCATCGTACATTTTTCCCAGCGCTATTTCTGTATGAAAATTTACTTTTCCTTCCTACCCCCTAAAACACATCAGTCTTAAAGAACAACTTTTTAAGCTAATTCCTTTGTGAGTAAAATTTGTTCAACTGAAGTTTTAATTTCATAGGTATATTAAATTTAATTAAATATGTATAGCTTTAGGCAGGTTTATACTTAAGCAGCCATGAACAGTGTTATGATGATAAAAAGTATTTATTAATTTCCCCATCGTCTACCCTTGGAGGTGAACTTTAAAAACACCCTAAGATGACACTTCTAAGCTTATTTAAGAGAGAAAATACATATACTGTCCAGCTTCCGGGTTCTCATGGGGGTTGTCCAAAGTACATTATCAGTGCCTCTGGAATCTGAGTGCTGATTTTCCAGAACACAATTTGGGGAATGCTCATTGACAGTATTAATATATTCACCTTTAATTGTATTTTTCAGCCTTAAAGACATAATTAGCTTTAAAACATAAATTTTATAATGTACCAACTTTTTGTTAATTAAATTATTAGTAACGTCTACTTTAGTTAAAAATAGCAAGATCACAATTATAGTAATGTATCTTTTTTTTCTCACACTTATAACAGTAGTTGAGATCAAATTGTGTTTCAGCAAAAACTGAGCCCCATCTCTCTAAACTCCTGAGCTTTGGGACCTATTGAGTAATCACTGAATGTTTTTATTCAGCCAAGACACTAAATCCTGGAGTAAAGAATAACAACACTCAACTTTGCATACATTCTGTAGCTTCTTTTGAATTCAAAAGACTCTGATGTTACAGAATAATTCAAAAGTAGTTGTAAAGGTTAGCCTTGCCCAGACAAGTAGGTTTCATGCTTCTTTCTCCAAATTAGTCTAATTCAGGAAGTGCAGTAAATTTTCATTTGCTGTCCTTCACTTTTGAAAATGGTCATTCAGCAGATTCACTATTGGTGAAACAAGGGTTTATTGAGGAAATTAATAGAGCTAACTGAGTTTTGAGAATGATTTTGAAAAATGTTCATCATGGTACATTGTTCCCAATGGCGTGCAGTCTTTATTAGAATCACTTACGAAACTTTTCTAAAAATGTATGTCTCTAAATGCATGCATTTCATGCCCCGCCCAACACAGTCTCAATGTCAAGCAGAGGAAAACTGTGAGGCATGATTACAAGGGCAAAAGCATCCAGGGAGGTTCTGCTCTCATTGCAGCTCCTGGGAGCTTTATAAACAACCCCATGTCTTCCCAAAGCCAGTGAAGGCTGCAAGTCTCTGGGTGGAGATGGGCAGTGTCTCCAGCTCCTCAGGGGATCCCAGGGAACAGCCAAGCTCGGGAGCCACTGCCTGGTTAGAGCGGAGGGGAGAGAGGGGCTCCTCGCTGTTGGCAGGACCTTGAGCAAGTCAGTTTCAGCCTTGGATTTCTTACCTGTAAAATAGGTTGTTGAATTAAATGTCAAGGTTCAGTGGTCCTTTTCCGCTTCTGTGCTTCGAATTCTGTGACTTTGACATCAACTTGAAGAGGAAGCTGTTCAAAGCCCAATAGAAGTATCCCTCTTGGATGCTCACGGTGTTACAGGCCTTTTTACAGCGACTCATATTCCACAGCCCCAGTTATGACATTCAGATTTACCTTCTCTCAGTGAATTTGAGCTTCTTTAGACACGGAGATCAAAGGAAAAAAGCTTATCCCTTAACTCCGAGGACCCCGTTGTTGCCTATGACACCACTTCTGTGAATAACTTAAAAATCCAGTCACTTACACAGATCTGAGGACTTACATCTGATCATGAAAATTTCATGTAATCTCATTAGGAAATAAGTGTTATTAATATTACACTGTGAAGCATGATGCTGCGTTGTTAGCATTGCTTGTGTCAGGATAGCGAGACCTACTGATGTCGTGGGCTCTTACACTTGCCACTCAGTTTCCTAATAATTGTTTAAAAGTGATGTTAAACAACTTTTTGGTGCAGAGCATTTTATTTACTTGTAAGAAAATAATGGAAAATGGGTGTGTAGGTGGGTAGTGAAATAAATCAACTGAAATGCAGGGCCTAACAACTTTTTTAAAAGTACAATGACTACTGTATGGCTTAATCAAGCACGTGCACAAATACATATAACATGTACAGGATGAAATGTACCATGGGTACAAGGGCAAATGATGGGGGAGTGTGTATTAACATGTACAAGGTGGGGCCAAAGTAAGTGTACAGCCGTGAGTATGTGAAAGAGCAAAATAACTAAAACAAGGGGCAAAGTCCCATTATAGGATACTGATGGGAATGAGGATTCCAAGACCACCGGGCAGCTGGGATGGTCTTCCCGCTCCCCCCAACCCATTAACAATTGTTCTCAAACCTAACATAATAAAACCAATTGTTACAATTCCTTTTTCTTCCACAGTGTGACTTTGGCTATATATCACATCATAAACTACAGGTGAGTTTTAAAACCTGTATTGTTATTCTAGCTAATAAATGTATAACATATCAAATTGAGTGTTAGGTAGTAGACATTTTTGAAGCAAGCTGTAGAGTGCTTTTTATTATATTACTAGAGGCCCAGTGCACAAATTTGTGCACAGGTGGGGTCCAGCAGGCTGGCCCTGATCAGGGCCAATCAGGCTGGGCCGGCTGGGGGCCGGGACCCTGGGCATTTGGTGGGCCAGCCCTGCCCCCTGATGGAACTTAGGTCGAACTCCCGGTCCAGGGGCAATGTGCATATTACCCTTTTATTATAAGGGATTGAAGTGAATTAACTGTTTTTGTCTTAAGACCCATAACACTTGCGTTATTGAGGAACCCAAAGAGGATTTGTTTATGTGAGGTATCTTGATATTTACTGTATTAGAAATTAAAATGGAGCTTTAAAAAATAAATCCACTGTATTTTTAAACAGTTTTTATAGCATTACTGAAATTCTGAGCTAGATAATCCTTTGTTGTGGCGAATTGTCTTGCCCACTACAGGATATAATATGCAAGACAATATGAAAAATAATTATTTTCCACACCAAAATGTGAGTGGACATGTGTCATTAATTTACATTTTTGCAAATTTTATTAACCTCTGGCTTAATAGAAGACACTTGATTCTCATGTATATTCTGTCTTCAATCATTTGCCATTACTTCAATCATTTTAATCCTTTGCTTTGAAGGAGTATTGGGAAGACCCAGCCTCATGTAGCTATCTGCCTAGAAAAAGCTGTATTTACAAAGCCTCAGATAATTGTGATTATCCTTTGACACTGGACCAAAAGTCCACAACTGTTGGCATTTTAAAATTAGTTACAATGGAAATTTAAATCATAGCCATGAACTTGCAGGAGGTACTCTGTTAAGTTCATACGGATTGATCCATCTTGTAAACCAAATGCATCTTTCGCTGGTTCGTCATGTGATGATAATGTTATGCGTTAGTCATTTGGAGAGTATTGGTGCACTTTCTTACCACAGTGTCCAAAACGCCCTTTTGTGAGTATCACCATCAATCCCGACAGAAAAATCTTTTAAGTATTGGAAAGCTGCCAAGCAGACAAAGCAAGCACACGTTTTTGCCCAGGTTGAATAGCTCAGGTGGTCTGAGCTTTGTCCCAATATGTCAAAATTATGGTTTTGATCCACGGTCAGGGCACATACAAGAAATAACCAATGAATGTGTAAAAGTAAGTGGATCAATAAATCGATGTGTCTCTTTCTCTCTCTCACACCCCGCCCCACCTCTTACTCTGTTTCTCTGAAACAAACACAAAGAACAAAAAAGACAGCCCATGTTTTCCCAGATCCTGATTTTTAGCTTGATAGCTTGATAAATATACAATTTATTTTCCCTGAAGTGACAGGCTCACTTTTTACTTTTGAGAGAATGGCAGTTGTATTCTCAAATAAAGATGTAATTGTAGGGGGAAAGTGGCTTTTTCTGCTCACAGCTAAGGCACAAGTGCTTGTCCTTAACACAACCACATTTCAGTGTGCAGAAGTGCTTGAAGCACACTCTCCCCCTATTGAGAATGTGAAAACAGGATCAACGTTTCATAATACTATTCCTTTTTATCAAGGATGTCCTTAAGTAAGGCAGAATTAGTTTCAACTGCAAGTGACAGTGAAGAATGCAATGACTGCTAGTGTTAGAGAGTGGGAATTTTTGAGCACTACTGAGGCCGTGGATATGCCCCAGATAGAGTTGTCAGTGCTGACACCAGGCCAGGCCTTGAGATACGGTCTCCTGGCCCCTTCCCAGCACGTAGGCCTTCTTTCATAGAACACTGTCAGCTTTCTGAAGAACAGGATGACCCTGTGAGTAACATGGTCGTCAATGGCATGACTCTGACGTTGCTTGGGAAAAACTGTTTTGTCTTGGGTTACTTGCTCTGCAAGAGCAGGATGTGGTTAATGTGCTTAAAAGTGGTCCTGCACAAAGGGTGGCGGCTACTCTCCGGACTCCCTGAGTGGAGAATGGCAGAGCAGTCACCTGGCTAGCTCGAATAAAGGCTCTTTGCTATTGCATTGGACTCGGCTCCCTGGTGGTCTTTGGGGATCATGAAATCTGGGCATAACACTAGCACAGTGTGGTACCACTGCCTTCCTTCATGCTCACAAGCCAGTGTTGCTCATCTTTGCTTTGATACAACATTGCAAAGTCAGTGTAGACTCCGGCAATGCCTCAATGTTCTTATAACATTAGTGTTGACCGCAGGGGCCTCCTGAAAAGTGGCCTAGGGGAACCTACCCCGGTGGCCTGCAGAGCTCGCTGGTTCCAATGAGCAGAGTGTTTTAGTGCGAGGGCATTTCAGTCAAAAGACTGCTCACTTTTAAATAGAAAGGCACCTTTTTAATTCAAACTTCTAACAGATACAAGAAAAAATACACACTAATAATATGATACAGGAAAATGATAAGTGGAAACACAGGAAAAAACATGAATGTCATATCCGCATGAATTAAAATTCTGAAGACATTGTTGCCCAGCACTACTGCTGTATGAAGTGTCCCTGTGTGTTCCAATGTGAGCTGGAGGGATGGAAATGTATTCGGTTTGCCAGCATTGCCTGTCAGGGAGGGTCAGTGTTTTGCCGGCACCTGTAGCTGCTCACTGCAGAAAACATCGCACAGAATTTGATGTACTGAGTACAAAGAAGTCAGGAAACCCTGTTACAGAGTCCAAGACAAGTTTGTAAAACTGCTTTGTTGAAAGTTAAGCTTCCCCCTGAACGCCCTCTCACTCCTAGATGATGTGTTACTAAGATACTAACATTTCCCGAATTAATTTTTAAATGCATTTTCTTGTTTTATAGAGTTGGAACTAAAATCTCTAAAATTTTCGATGAGAGAAGGCACCCCTTCAGAGTAAGTGTCAGTTTTATTGAGGTTCTATTTGTCTCTCATACTGTGGTGTTTATTTCATACTGATCTCCTTTGAAATGAATTATTAGAAGAAAATTACTTCCTCTGGCTTGAGGTCAAAATCATCTTCTTTTCAGTCTTCTTCCCCACTGCATGTTGTCCCTAATGATTTTACAAAAGGAGTCTTGTGTGAGGGACACGTCAGTGAGAACTGAGCCACAGCTTTGTATAGTCAGAGAGCTAAAGTGAGTAAATGTGCCCCAAGTAAGTAAATATACATTTATTAATGATATGTTTAGGAGCATCAAACAATATAAATGTCTGTAAATAAACCTAAAAGGTATGTTAAGGCTCTTTGAAAAAACTGAGACAACTATTCAAATTTTAAACCGATTAAAATGACAGGAATTTCCAAAGTGCCTCCCATGAGGCTCTGTAGCGACATGTTGCTGGTGCCTCCTGTGGAGCACGGAACAGCCAGAGTCTTGGGGTCACAGGAACGAGAACATGTGTTTTCAGAGCTGGTTGCAGAGAAGAGTGACATGGGGATCAACATGCCTTGTGAGCCTAAACATAGTTTACATTTAGGTAGACTTCTATAGGGAGGGTTGCGGGGGGGGTGGGGGGGTGAGAACATACATAACTGTCTTCAGGTTGTCCCTGTATTTGTGTTCAATAACTGGTGAGTAGAGAATCAGTGTTGTTTAAGATCCATTGTTTACATGTCAAAGACTAAAAGACATGTCACCCAATCAAAATTATTTAGGGCCAGGTGGGCACAGTGGAAGGCTGCTAGCATGCATCTTTTCTTCAGTGGGCACTTATATTCCCTTTTCTCTTTCAGCATGAAGTGATCATACAGGCCAACTTGTTGCATAACCCTGAACTGAACGTTGTCTACAGATTTGTCTGTGCCCTTTTCAGTGCTGAGCCCCTCACTGCTGAGTGTGCGATTGTGACTTTGGTAAGACAGCTCTTCCAGAGGCTGCTTGTCTGTCCTGTGCACAGGCTGTGGTCCTGCTTTGCAAACCAAAGTAGGTTCCTGAAATGACCCTCAAAACGTGATTAAGCGAAACTATTAAAGGAAGTAAACCACACACAGTGGGGCTAAATAATCATCGGGATTGAAAATGTTCCCATTGCTGTTTCCGTCACAAACAATTGCTATTGAAGACATGAGGGGAGATCTCCGTTTCTTTCCCCAACTCGCCATCCAACCCCACCCCCCGACCCACAGGAGACACAGGTGCATGCAGTGCACACGCACATACAAGGTGTGCTGGTCGGGTAGCATGGAGGCAGTAACAAACCAACCGGCCTTGGGACAAGCTGACTCAGTGTAGTACTAAGCTGAGCCCCAGGCTGTATTCCCCGAGCAGTTCTCATGTGTGTCCTGACTGGGATCTAGATCCCTAGGTTCTCTGTTCCTCCAATGATGGGTGCTAATCCATTCCCGCTGTCCTCCGGGCCTGCCTGCGAAGTCGCCCAGGAGAATAGAGCCAGTAGCACCTGGAAAGGCTTTGCTAGTTGCCAGCTAAGGTACAGCTGTGTAAGGACTTTTGCGTCATCCGTTCAGAATTCCTCTGTTAATATTTTGTCATTGGAAATAGGTGCTATTCTAGTGAGAAGTGGTGGGATTTGTTACTCCTCCCCACAGCAGACCTGAAGGGGAAAGTCAGCTGCATGGTGGGAGGAAAAGAATACTTAGGTCAGTGCCTCCCCATTGAGCATCCAGGTACAGCTTTGGAGAGGCAGCTTGTGCTTCTGAATAGAGACCTCAATGGGCACTGGGTGAGACACAGGCCTTTTCATGGAGCTGCCATCCCTCTGGAGAACTGAGCACCCGCAGGGGAAAGGCAGGAGCGGTGCTTCCGTGGGGAGAACTGAGTAACACAGGAGGGAGAGCCTCTGTGTTGGAAGAGAGGGAGTTTTTGTGGACACGTTAAGCTTTGCTCCTGGGAGCCAGCGGAGAAGCAGTGTCTCTTAATTGTTTAAATAGAGGGAATTAGAGCAAGAATCTGAGCTAGAGATGGGGAAGTAAGAGTAGGTGTTCACATGCAGAAAAAACATGGGAACAAAAAGTGGCAGGAGAGAGAATGAGGCAAAGAGCAGGCATCCCGTGGATACTGATGGGCTGAGTATGCTCTTGGCAGCATTCAGCAGCTGGACCACACTCTCGAGAAGCTCCCTTGTCTGGGCTTCTCTGGTTGTTCTCTCCTGGTTTTCCCACCCCTCTAGCCACTTCCGGGGACGTGTCCCTTCTGTGCTCATAGTCCTTCCAGGTCTGTGCTGAGGTTAGAAGAGAGAACGGGTAGAACAACATTCATGAAGACAGAGCTTATATTCTAGTGAGGAAGACATACTAGCTTTTTAATGAGTGTTTTTAAAGAGATGAACACGTCAGATGGTGTAAGCACCAAGAAAACAAAGCAGGATGAAGTGGTAAGGTGATCACAGGGATTTATTCTTTTAGGCAGAAAGGTCAGAAGAGCCTCTTTAAAGAGGAAACATTGGAGCTGTGCCCTGGCTGAGCTGAGGAAGATGAGGGGCTCTGGCATTGTAGGCAGGGCGGCCAAGGCACGCTTCTGAGACGGGCACATGCGTTGTGTGTTCAAGGAACAGTGAGGAATGGCCCGTGTGGACAGAGTGCAGAATGAGGAAAGAAGATGAGGTCACAGATGGACAATATCCTATCTTATAGGGCCTGGAGGCTTGCAGGCCACGGGAAGAAGTTACATTATATTTGACGGATGGGAAACCTTTGGCAGACATTGAGTTGCGGGTGAAGTGCTCTTAAGGAAAGAGGCTATTCTGGCTCCTTGGGGAGAAGAGACTGTTGTTGGAAGTCCGAGTGGAGGCAGTAAAGTCAGGAGTCAGTAAGAGTGATGCAGGTGAGAAGTGGCCAATGCACTGGAAAGCGGTCAGATTCCCACAGCTAAGGGGAGGCAAGAATTGCTAACAGATTGGAGCACGCTAGCTCAAGTGGAGCCTTTTGGTCCCAGCAACTAGGCAAGAGGCAGTGCCCTCTATGCTGATAGGGCGGCTTGGGGAGTGGGCAGTGCGGATGAAGAGCTGTGGTTTGTATTGCGTAGGCTCCGATGCCCTTAGCAATAGCAGTTTCAGTGGAGGGATAGCGCCAGGGACAGACTAAAGTGGGTGAAGGAGGCAATGGGAGGTGAGAAGCAGCATCAGGCATTGACCCTGAGCAAGATGAGAGAAGCATTCTAGGGACTTGGTGTGGCAGCAGGGGACCTAGGTAAACACATTCACACTGGGGGCAGCTGGGCAGACAGGGAGGATTCTTCAAAAAGAGGCGAGGGTGGGAACAGTGTTCTGCAGAAGTGGGCTGGGACCGACTTCACTGATAGAAGGTCCGCTTCGGTGAGAAATCTCAGTTCCACTGCCACGGGAGGGCAGGTGGGGTGAATGGACGAGTAATGGCGCACACTGAGTCTGCCAGTACAGGTGGCGGGAAGTCGGGAGGCTGTCGGTGTTGGACAAGGGCCTCTAATCATTCCCGTCAAGTAGAGTTAATCTGTAAGTAGCTCCTTCTTAGGACAGCTGCGAATGCTGAGTTTTGAGGAATGGGCGCAGCATTTCCCTGAGAACACATCATGTTCAATAAGCATTTGTTTTTGAAAACACAGTTGAGTATGGCAAATCATCTGAGTTGTCAATCTGATAACCTTCAGACAGTAAACACACTATTTAAAATTGATCTTTTTGTCTCATGCACTCTTCTGAAAGGCATGCTCTGAGGTAACAAGAAATCACAGCTTAGCTCTATGACCTACTGGGCTGCTACCTTGCCCAGTTCTCTGTAGAGGAGACGCTGAGTGCATGTCAAAGGCATCATGAGCCTCCCCGGCTGCCTGACAGGGTTAGAGGAGCCCCAGGGACACAGAGCCTGGCAGCTCTGTCCCCCCCTTGAGACCAACAGCATTGCGTGCGCCTCAGATTATGTGAGACAGAGACGCTGTGCCCACAATGACCATGGAGATGTGAGCATGAGGGGCATGAGGAGGACTGCCTGGGTTTGCCGTGTTCCTCACAGAGGCACTAAGACAGGAACACGGGCAGTTGCACAGACCAGCCTGCAGCTCACCTGTTTGTACTGCCTGTCCTGCTGCCCCACACAGCAGCCCCTGCGAGGCGACGTGGGCTCCAGTTTTTATCTCCTGCTTGTCCCCCAAAAGGGCTAGTTACTGTGAAAAGATAGCAGTGTTTCCACTTTACCAGGGATTTACATATTCCAGTGTTATGTAAGATCACCGTAGAAATATGAGCCAGGTAGAATGCATTGCACCTGGCAGGCACTCAAGTGTTTGTTGAACAACTTGAATCGATACTGAGCCTCTATGTGCTCCCTTTACCAGAGGAAAGGTAATAATAGCCCCATGCATTGCTTCAGGACGTCCTTTGCTAACATGTCCATTCATTCCTCTGGCCAAAAATTGGGCTGAAAGTTCACATGGACAAAGTAGGTAACAGAAATGTCAGGTTTACAACTATGACTTGGCCTCTGGCTTTGGCTGGCCAAGCAGTGTCTAGAACCTAAGGATAGAAGGAATTTCATCCTTGCCAGGTGGCTCAGTGGATGGAGCAGTAGCCCACACACCAAAGGTGCATGGGCTCCATTCCTGGTCAAGGGCCCCCACCTGGGTTTCAGGTTCAATCCCCTCCCGAATCAGGCAAGTGTGGGAAGCAACTTATAGATGTGTGTCTGTCATATAGATGTTTTTCTCTCTGCCTATCTCTCTCTCCCCACCTCCCTTCCTTCCACTCTTTCTAAAAATCAATGAAAAAGTATCCTCCCGTTAAGATTAACAAAGAAAAAAAAAAGGAATTTCAAAAATGGATCAAATATGTCATTTCTAACACTTCTTTTTTATATGTTTTTTAATATTTTAATTTTATTTTATTTTTAAATCCTCACCCGACGATATTTTTACCATTGATTTTTTTTTAGGGAGAGTGCAAAGGACAAGGAGAGATAGAGAGAAATACTGATGTGAGAGAGACACATCCATTGGTTGCCTCCCACATGCCCCTGACCCAGGCCAGGAGTCTGCAACCAAGGTACAGGCCCTTGACCAGAATCGAACCCAGGACCCTTTAATCCACAGGCTGACGCGCTATCCACTGAGTCAAACCAACTAGGGCTTCTAACGCTTCTTCTCAAGCATTTACACTGATGGAACGTGAAAGACCGGTGCTCTACTTTTGCAGATTTTCATGGAAAGGCTTTTGGACTATACAGATATTGACATGTGTCCCACTAATTGGAGAAGAATACTTGTGGGATCCGCTCTTCTTGCCTATGAGTATTGGGACCAACAGGCTCTGTGGGGCATGAACTACTGCCAGCTCATCCATAACATCATTACAGTCGAGGACATGTGAGTTTGTAAGGTTTTGGTAAACCTCCTAACCCTTTTCCCATACCTCATTTGCACCCATAAAGTTTACATGTTAAGAAATATTTTTAAAGGTTACATTGTGCAGAGAACTGAAATAGGCATAAAATTATATACTTCTTTCTATCTACCTTTCGTGTACCAATTCATATTCCTCGTCATTAATTAGTAGGTCTTGATGTATTGTTGTAAAATGTGCCTGGTAATTTGAAATGTGTTTCTCCGGTGTTTTTTACATTTTACAAGCTAACTACAGAACAACAGTACAGTAACTATCTTCGTGGCTTTCTTAAAGCCATCTCCCAGTTCCAGTCTAGTTTTAAGGGACAGACACTGGCTTTGAAATAAATGTTTGGCCACTGTTAGTGTCTTAGGGCCTCTAGACCAGTGGTTCTCAACCTTCCTAATGCCGTGACCCTTTAATACAGTTGCTCATGTTGTGGTGACCCCCAACCATAAAATTATTTTCGTTGCTACTTCATAACTGTAATTGTGCTACTGTTAATGAATCATAATGTAAATATCCGAGTTTCCTGAGCACTGAGCAACCACAGCAGTGCCTTGTGGGGGCCATAGGTTAACCATGCGGGGGCCCGTCTGAGATGGCATGTGCAGGAAAGTGAAACACCAGCGTCACGCAGGGCTTTCGGTCTGGCCACACTGACTGCTGTGGAGGGCTCTGGGGGTGGTCGGCGGGATGAGCCACAGAGGTATCTCCATCAGACTCTCAGAGCGCTCACTTGGCTGACAGTGAGAGTGTCTTTGTGGGTGGCATTTAGAATCAGGTGAAGGCACACCTCTGGACTATGCTGAAGAGCACAGGAAGGTCAAGATCCTCACGGGCAGAGGCAAGAGTTTGGTTTGGAACCTTTGCTCATAACTCTGGATGCCTCTCATGCAGAATCACCCAAGTGCATATTGACAGCTGTATGGAGGCTACTGGGGCCTCAGGGAAGGGACAGAGATGGCCACCAGCTGGCAAAGTGGCTTTTGGTGAAAACAACCCCTTTGATAACAGTGCAAACTGAGGAGTCCCGGTGACCTTGCTGGCAGCCCTCTTGGCAGCCAGTTTGACAGCAAATGATAACTGAAATAAATGGGAGCACCTTAGGAAGTTGCAGAAGCTAAAGTGACTTTGGTCAGCACTGTCGTCAGTCTTCAAAGCGGTCCCTTGAAGGTAGGAAATTTTATATTCGTGCCCCACGATGATGGCCGCTGACCTTTTCTCAACACCTGCAGCTCAGCTGCCTGGGCTCTGGTTAGAGGTACAGCATCAGGGAACTGCAGGGCAATGTGTGGGTTCTCACTCCTGGGAGCTCCGTGGGCAGTGGGGGAGGGTCTGGGGCCAGGATGGCTAGTTGTAAACAGTGCTTTTTGTGCATGAACAGAGGCACACGGGAGCTCTGTGTACACTAGGCTGCTTTTGTTTATGACCTTTGCAGGTTGGAAGGCTTTACACCAGTGTTTAGTGTACATTGGTTTCGTCCCCCTGCTGTTGACTACCATTTGGAATGGTCACATTTTGTATCTAAATTAAAAGTTCATGTCTACCAGCTTTTCTTAAAACTTCCCAACATCTATGTGTGTTTTTAGGTTATTAAAAACACAGTATTTCTCTCTGTCTCTCCTTATCCCTTCCACTCTCCCTAAAAAAAAAAAAAAAAAAAAGGAAAAAAAAAAAGAAAAAAATATCGTTTGGTGAGGATTTCCCTTCAGAAGCATAAATAAAACGGAGCAGCTGATATTCAGAAAAATTTACTGTAAATAGTAGGCTGTTCAACTCACCATTTAAAAATAAATAAAAAATAGCCCCAGCTGGTTTCGCTCAGTAGATAGAGCATCGGCCTGCGAACTGAAAGATCATAGGTTTGATTCCGGTCAAGGGCACATGCCCGGGTTATGGGTTCGATCCCCAATGGGGAACCTGCAGGAGACAGCCAATCTATGATTCTCATCATGGATGTTTCTATCTCTCTCTCCCTCTTCCTTCCTCTCTGAAATCAATAAAAATATATTTTAAAAATAAAATAAATAAATAACCAGAAGATGCATATTCTGTAGTCATTCTTTTCTTCCATGATTAAACGTCTATTACTAGACCTCTGATAATCCTACGAAGGGGCTGTATTTGTACACAATTAAAAGATAGCACTGGAGAAAATATAGAAGCGATAGTAAAGTTTATTTCTTCCTGTAGGAAGTAAGTCCTGAATAGCTGGTTATCAAAACATAATCTGATTACGTGTCTATATGAATAGGAAAATAATTTTAGAAATAGGTTCTTTTTGGTTTAAAGTTAAACAAATAAGAAAACCTTCTATCAGCTCCTATTCTGACTGCTCTCCAGACAGGAGAACATCCACTTTCATTGAACTGTCCAGTGGGTAACATATTAAAGCCTTAAACTAAGAAAACAGGTTTGTTAGAATTTAAGCCTCTCTCATGATTGTTCTCGTGTTTGTCATTTTTATAGAATTAACTCTATCACAGGAGTGCTGTGCACGTAGAACAATTTACTCTAATTTTATATTTATTTATTCAGCAAGTGACAGGAGTCCATCACATAGCAAACACTGCTCCCAAATTTCCTTTCACACTTTATTGGAGTCACCCCTGTGGGCAGGCTCCCCTTCTGCTCAGGCAGGGGCAGGGGTGCTGAGCAGGCAGGAGGCAGCCCCACGTGGGAGAACACGGTTGGAGTCTGACCATCAGAGGTCAAGTCCTAAAGAGGGCTTAATCCAGCCAGGTCATCTATCTTTCATGTTTCTGTCTCCATAGTTTAAAAAGTGCAGCCTGGACTGTCATAGGGACGATTTCTCATCCCAGTGGGGATGAGGTGAACAGAAACTTCCCTTTTGTTTTCTGCTGTTAGTCCCATGCACTGAGTGGGGGAGGGGTCCCCTTTCCCATAATATGTGGCTGATTTATTTATTTATTTATTTATGTATTTATGTATTTATACTTGAAGAAACCTTATTGCCTCAAGAGTGTTGCCCCCTCAGATAATAGTGGTGGCTTCCGATGGATCCATTGTTGCCCTGGTGATGTGCCCGCTTCCTTTGTTGGTACTTCTATACTTCCACAAGCCCCTTCCTGTGATGGGCCTGGTGAAAATGCCTGCAAGTTTTTTAGGGCTAAGAAGCAGCACACATCATTCCTTTCCTCTGAACACGACAGCAGACCCTGGTCAGTGAGCCAGAAGCATGAATCCACAGCTGCACTCAAGGGACTCTGAGCCCCCCAGTCAGCAGCAGGAGAACAAAGGGAGCGGTCACCTCTTCACACTTCTCCCAACTCCAAGTGCCAGGATGCAGGAAGGACCTCAAAGAGCTGCACCTTGTTTGATGGTTAGAGTCTTAGTACAGCTGGGTAACCTTGACTTGTTTCTAAACAAATTCAGAGTCATCCTAGTAGCTCAGAATGATACCTTTGAAGATAGCCCAGTTGAGTAAAGTTGTTCTGTGCTGGTTTTGTCTCCTCCTCGCCCCTAGGAATGAGATAGAAAGATATTTTTTACGTTTCATTCGGTTTGATATTAAGATTACTGGCTATAAGTATGCCAGATATTACTTTGACCTTCTAACCTTAGCCGAAGAAAACAACATGGTCGATCTATTTGAACCTTTTTGCAAAGTAGAGCTCTGAACCCAGAGGTAAGGCTGTGGAATCACTAAGTGGGGTTTTCTGTCTGTCACCTAAACCAATATCTGTTGATAAAATCTATGAAACAACAATTCGGAAAATGGAAAGCTTTAAAAAATTAGCACATTAAATAAGAGCTTATTAACTCTTTCACATCATATATCTTTTTTTTTTTTTTTTTAATATTGCAACTCCTCCTTTACTATGGTGCCATTCTCAGAATGTCCACAAGAGAGCATTAGTGCAACTTCTTCCTTACTAGGGTGCTGTACTCAGAATTATGGTGCCATTCTCAGAATGTCCACAAGAGGGAACTATTGCATCTAATCCCTCACTAGGGTGCTGTTGTCAGAATGTCCAAAAGAGTCACCATTGCAACCCCTCTCTGCAGAGCAAGAGCCCTCTAGGTCGCTCAGTAGGGTTTTCTTTAAAAAAAAGAAAAGAAAAGATTCACAACTGAAATGGACACATTTAAAATGGACGCTTTCTGTAGTACCTTCGTGGCACTTTAGAATAAAATGTTATCTACAGTAATTAACGTGCAAGTGAAATAGTTCCTTATGATGCTTCAATCATTAGACCTCCCTACCTTCCAGTAAAGTACAGCACATGCCTATGTCATTAAAATTTGCTTAGAGTATGTAATAACTAATGAACATTGGATACAATTTGAATAGCTCACAAAACATTGATTTTTGCCCAAGTGTATGTTTAGTATGTTTAAGGAAAATGTACAGGCAACAGATGATATTGTTGTTAGGAGCCTGTCACACCCTTGACACCATTGAGAACCCAGAATTTAAATAATTCTAAATTCCTTTGTTCTGGCAATCGAATTGTAGCCCTTCAGGGACTTCCCTTAGTGAGTTTGCAGAAAGAGGCATCCACAGGACCTGGCAATGTAGACCTCAGCTACCCAAAGGGACAGGAACTGTATGCTATGTAAAGGAGTGTGAACGGGTGGCTATCGATGCTTTTTTTAAAGGTTGGCACCCTTTTTTAAATTGTGCCTTCTTTGTATTTTGTTTCCTTTCCTAGGCTATTTCCAGATGCCATCGAGAAAAAGACCTGTGCAGAGCTGCTATAAAAAGATCTCTTAGTGCTGACAATGTTATTGGCGTGCAACGCACCAAAGCCATGCTCTCTAAAGAAATGAGGGGTTGTAACACCATGAGACCCTCATCTACAAAAACTACAGAAGTACCACCTCTCCTTCTAAAAAGCAGTGGTAACAAGCAGTTAAAGAAACAAAGGAGGGCCCTGACCAATTTGCCTCAGTGGTTAGAGCATCAGCCCACTCACCTCAGGGTCCTGGGTTCGATTCCCAGGCAAGGATGTGTAACTGGGTTGCAGGTTTGATCCCTGGCCCCAGTCCAGGCCCATGTAGGAGGCAACCAGTTGATGTCTCTCTCACATTGATGTTTCTCTCTCTCTGTCCCTCCTCTCCTCCCTGTCTTCTCCTGTCCCTCCCTTTCCCCATCCCTCCCTTCCACTCTTTCTAGAAATTAATGGGAAAAATATCCTAGTGTAAGGATTAGAAAAGGAAAAAAAAGACAGGTATAAACAGTAGGTTTCCCTCAAATCTTAGGGCAATTTAAACTTTGATATTGTGTGCTTCGGCATCCAAGGCACCCCTGCAGAAGTATAAATGCTACAAATTTATAAAACAAAATTTAAAATTTAATTAGAAATCTTAGCCAGAGAGATCCAAGATGGCTGTTAGGAAAATGTAGGTAATCACCGCCTCCCACAACTACATAAAAATTACAGCTAAAATACAGGACAACCATCATTCAGAATCGCCTGAAATTTAGCTGAATGGCAGTCCTACATCTAGAGAAGTAAAGAAGATTGACTCTGGTAGGAGGGGCGAAGGCATGGAACTGGATGGTCTGACACCCATCAGAAAAGCAAAAAGAAAACAGATTCCGAAAATATGAAGATTGTGTAAGGAGCCCCTGGGACAACTTCAAGGGTACCAATATTCACATCATGGGGTGGCTGGAGGAGGAGAGAGAGAGAGCAAGTTATTGAAAATCTGTTTGAAGAAATAATGACAGAAAACTTCCCCTACCTGGCACAGCGAGTCCAAAACAAGTGGAACCCAAAGAGGCCCACAGCAAGACACATCATAATTAAAACGCCAAGGATTGAAGACAAAGAATCTAAAGAGCAGCCAGAGAAAAGCAGTTAGTGACCTACAAGGGAGCACCCATATGACTGGCAGCTGATTTCTCAACAGAAACTTTGCCAGAAGGAGTTGCAAGAAATATTCAAAGTGATGAATAACAAGGACCTACAACTGAGATTATGCTACCCACCAAAGCCCTTTTAGATTTAAAGGTCAGATAAAGAGCTTCACAGACAAAAATAAAGCTAAAGGACTTCATCATCACCAAACCAGTATTACATGAAATGTTGAAGGGTATTCTTTAAGAAGAGGGAGGGGGGGGAGGGGGGGAGGAAGAGAGAGAAGGGGAAAAAGAGATAAAAAATATGAGCAATAAAATGGCAATAAATACATATCTACGAACAGTTGAATCTAAAAATCAAAATAAACAGGGAATATACTGAACAAGATAAACTGATGAATAAAATAGAACCGGAGGAGTGGGTGAAAGTTCTAGTGGGTTGAGGTATGGGCGGGGAGGGGAGAGGGCAGGGGGGGAGCCGTTATGGGAGCTGGAACTGCCAATTAATCCTGATCAAGATGACAACCTCCCAAAAGCACCAAGACTTCGTGGCAGAGCCCATGGGGCAAAGCCAGTGGGGAGCCTGGCGGGCATTGGTGAAGTCCTGGGCAAGAAGCTGGAGGAAAGGGCCTTTGACAAGGCTTCTGTGGTCCTCGGCCAGTTTCTGGTGCTAAAGAAAGATGAAGACCTCTTCCAGGAATGGCTAAAGGACACGTGGCGACAATGCCAAGCAGTCCCGGGACTGCTTTGGGTGCCTTCCAGAGTGGTGTGGCGCCTTCTTGTGATGCTCTCTGAGGAGCCCCCAATCCCTGACACCAGCCTGGAGTCTCCAGGGTTTGCAGCTGAGTGGGGGCTGCTCCCTTGTCCTCTGCAAAGGCAACGATTGCTGTCTGCTCACCACCAATGTCCTCCGGGTCTTTGGGGGAGTTCTCTCCCCTCACCTTTTCACCTTTTTTGGAATTCTCACTCTTGCAGGCATCTCCCTTCTCTTTCCCCTGCCAGTTTCAGGTCAATAACTAGCTTTTCTGAGTGGATTTCTGGCCCCTACCCTCACCCCTGGTCTGTTTAATGACATTTGGCTTCTCTTTTGGCAAAACAGTCACTGTCCATAAGAAGTTTTTTAAATCAATAAAGTCAGTGGCCTTCCAAAAAAAAAAATAGAACCGGAGGCATGAAAACATGGAACAGACTGTAGAATCTGAGAGGGAGAGGGGGGAGTGGGGGTGGGAAGAGATGAACCAAAGATCTTACATGCCTATATGCATTACCCATGGACTCAGACAATAGGATAGTGAAGGCCTGGGGCAGGGTGGGAACCAGGTGGAGGGGGGCAATGGTGGTGGGGAGGGAACGTCTGTAATACTCTCAACAATAATAATTTAAAAAAATAATAAAAGTTTAATTATATTTCTCTTATTTAGTTTTGTAAGTTGTAACTATTAAGTTTTTAATTTTCTGTTTCAGCCCCCTCTTGAAGATGGCAGCAATTGGCTAAAACAAAGAAATTTAAATATTAAACATTATATTTGTTTCAGCTGTCATTGCATGAAACAAAATAGTTTAATATTTAAATATTAAAGATATCAAACATTTTTCATTCAGCCATCTTTGGCCGAAACAAAAACTTGGTTTTAAATATTAAATTTTTGTTTCAGCCACAATTGACGAAGAATATTAAAATTTTAATAGTAAACATTTTTGTTTCTACCAATAATTGCATCTTTAAAAGGGGTCCAAAATGATTAACATTAAAAGCTAAATATATAAAATTTATCAAACTAACTTTAAAAGAAATTTAAAACTTATATCATACACAAAAACAAACTCAAAATGGTTAAAGGACTTAAATGTAAGTCAGGAAACCATAAAAATCCCAAAAGACTCCATAGGTAGCAAAATAGCAGATATATGTCATAGCGATATCTTTATAGACATAGCTCCTGGGGCAATGGAGACTAAGGAGAAAATAAACAAATGTGACTACATCAAAATAAAAAGCTTCTGCACAGCAAAAGAAACCATCAACAAAACAATAAGACCGCCCACTGCATGGGAGAACATATTTGCCAATGATATTTCAAATAAAGGTTTAATCTCCAAAATTTACAGAGAACTCATACAACTTAACAAAAGGGAGATAAATGATCCAATAAAAAAAAATGGGCAAAGGATCTAAATGGACACTTTTCTAAAGAGGACATACAGAAGGCTGAGAGACTTATGAAAACAGGCTCAAAGTCACTGATCATCTGAGAGATGCAAATCAAAACGACAATGAGGTACCATCTCACACCTGTCAGAATGGCTATCATCAACAAATCAAGAAATGACAAGTGCTGGAGAGGATGCAGAGAAAAAGGAACCCTCGTGCACTGCTGGTGGGAATGCAGACTGGCGCAGCCACTGTGGAAGACAGTATGGAGTGTCCTCAAAAAGTTAAAAATGGAACGCCCATGTGACCCAGTGATCCCACTCCTAGGACTATAGCCCAAGAAACCAGAAACACCAATCAGGATATAAGCACCCCTATGTTCACAGCAGCACAATTTACTATAGCTGAGATTTGGAAACAGCCTAAGTGCCAATCAGCAGATGAGTGGATTAATAAACCATGGTACATTGACACAATGGAATACTACGCTGCTGTAGAAAAGAAGGAACTTTTACCATTTGCAACAGCATGGATGGACCTGGAGAGCATTATGCTAAGTGAAATAAGCCAGTCAGAGGAAGACAAATATCACATGATCTCACTCATACGTGGGATATAATTATCAACATAATTTGATGAACAAGAATAGATCCAGAGACAAATGGGAGGGGGGGGGGGGCGGTTAGAGAGCAACCAAAGGACTTGAATGCGTGCATATTAGCATAAACAATTAACACAGTCACTGGGGCAGTGGGGGCTTGCCTGGGGTGGCAATGGCTGGGGCGGGGGGGGAGGCCAATTGGGGGAAAATGAGACATATGTAAAACTTTAGACAAAAATAAATAAGTAAATAATAAGAAATTTAAACTTTACAATGATGTTTCATAAATCTGTAGCATTTATACTTCTACAAGTGCCAAAGCTTAAATTGCACTAAGACTTTAAGGGAATACCTTGTCTTTTTATGGAAATGTCCTCTTCTTTTAAAATAGTTCTTTGAAGTGGAGATCTGAGGACCAAACTGGAATTACAGCTGAAATATACAGGAGCGATTTTCAAACATTTTCCTCTCATGGAATACTTAAACTAATTACCAAAATTCTGCACACACACCAAAAAGCATATTTCCTGCCTGTTTGACAAAGCTAATGTATATAAAGTTTAGTCACTAATGCCAAACAGGTATTCGTCCGTTGGCTATTGCCTTTTTTTTTTTTTCAATCTGAGGCAGTGCTTCTCAACCTTTCTACTACCGCGACCCTTTAATACAGTTCCTCATGTTATGGTGACCCCCAACCATAAAATTATTTTCGTTGCTACTTCATAACTGTAATTTTGCTACTGTTATGAATCATAATGTAAATATCTGCGTTTTCCGATGGTCTTAGGCAACCCTGCTAGCGGTTCTCAAACTGTTGGTCGTGCCCCACAGTCTGAGAACCACTGCTGTAGAGCCAGTGCACTCCCACAGGGGGAGCGCACTCCCACAACTGACAATTGTGCACTCGCACAGGGGAGCGCCACTCAGCCAAAAGCCGGGCTCACAGCTGGTGAGTGCAGGGGCGGGAGCCTCTCCCACTTCAGGGGCAGCACTAAGGATGTCTGACTGCTGGCTTAGGCCCGCATCCCCTGAGGGCTCCTGGTCTGCAAGAGGGTGCACAGATCTTATGCACTGGGCCCCTGGTGTGTGTGTGTGTGTGTGTGTGTGTGTGCGTGTGTGTGTATATATATATATATATATATATATATATATATATATATATATATACACACACATATATATATAATTGGAATCCCCAAAGCAGGTTGGAGGAGGAGGAAATGGTGATACAAAATATTTCCCAAATATTAACCAAAATGAAGACACTGGAGCAACACCTATAAAGGGCTGAAAGAAAAATATTGTCAACATAGAAATCTTTTAATGATACAGACTTTTTCTGTCATATAAAACCTGAGAATATTCCTCCCCTGCAACGCTGCACTACAAAATTGTGACAAGTCCCTCCCACAGAAGAATGATGGGACCCAAAGAAATCTGATACTACTAGAGAGAACAAAGGTCTCTAGAAACAATAACTAGATGGGCAAATATAAAATCATTTTCTCATTTTAAAAATGGCACTAAAATAAGAAAAATAATAACATGATGAAAAGTTCTGGAAATGGATAGTGGTGGTGATGGCACGGCCTTGTAAATATACTTAGTGCCACTGAATTGTACACTTAAAAGGATTAAGTGGTAACCTTGTTTTACTTTAATTTTATTGTTGTCACTTTTATAGCTGTCCCCATTCTCCCCTCTTTGCCCACCTCCACCCAGCCCCCAGCCCCAGCCCCCATTCCTTCTGGCCATCTCCACACTGTTGTCTGTGTCAATGGGCTATGCATATATGATCTTTGGTTAATACCTTCCCCTTCTTTCATCCAGTCCCGCCTCCCCCAACCCCGCTGCCAGCTGTAGGTCTGTTCCCTGCACCCATGCCTCTGTTTCTATTTCGTTTATCAGTACATTTTGTTCATTAGATTCCACATATAAGTGAGATCATATGGTATTCGTCTTTCTCTAACTGGCTTATTTCACCTAGCATCCTAATCTCCAGGTCCACCCATGCTGTCACGAAAAGTAAGACATCCTTCTTTTTATGGCCATGTATATCCCATTGTGTAAAGGTACCAAAACATTTTTTATCCACTCATCTACTGATGGGCACATGGGCTGTTCCCACATCTTGGTGTAGTAAACATCGCTGCTGTGAACAGAGGGTGCACGTATTCTTCCCAAGTGGTGTTTTAGGATTCTTAGGATATCTTCCCACAAGTGGGATCACTGGGTCAAAAGGTAGTTCCATTTTTAATCTCTCTCTCTCTCTCTCTCTCTCTCTCTCTCTCTCTCTCTCTCTATATATATATATATATATATATATATATATATATATGTATGTATATATCTGTGCCTAAGCGACCATTAGGACTGAATGATCAGAACGACCAGTTGCTATGATGCACACTGACCACCAGGGGGCAGATGCTCAATGCAGGAGCTGCCCCTGGTGCTCAGTGAGCTCGCACAGCCAACCTCCTGCAGCTGGTGGAGGCCTTCAGCATCTGTTCCTTCTGCGCCCGGCTGGCGACTGTCACCCCCTCTCCCGACCCAGCCAGGGCCTTCAGTCCCAGGCTGGGAGGGGAAACCAGGGGTGGGTGGCGGTGGACACGGCTCTTTCCCAGGGAGGCTGAGGGCCGGGGCCCTCCTCGGGCCAACCTCCCATGCCCTGTCCCTTCCCCTGGCCAGCAGTCCCCCATCAGCCCGGCTCTGATTGGCCCTGATCACTGTCCAGGCCTAGGGACCCCACCTGTGCACAAGCTCGTGCACCAGGCCTCTAGTTTTTTAAATAAAACTCCTTATGTTGTCCACAGTGACTGCATCAGTCTGCATTTCCTCCAACAGTTCACAAGGGTTCCCTCTTATCCACATCCTCGCCAACACTTGTTTATTGATTTATTGATGATAACCATTCTGGCAGGTGTAATGTGCTACATCCTTGTGGTTTTAATTTGCATCTCTCTGATAACTAGTGACTTGGAGTATTTTGTCATTTATATATTAAACATCTGTATGTCCTTTGTGGAGAAGTGTCTCTTCGGGTCTTTTCCTGTTTTTATTTGAATTGTTTGTCTTCCTGGTGTTAAGTTGCATGAGTTCTTTATATATTTTAGAAATTAACCCTGTATCAGATATATTATTGGCAAATATGTTCTCCCCATACAATGTGTTTCCTTTTCATTTTATTGATGGTTTATTTTGCTGTGCAGATGTCTTTTAGTTTGATGTTTATTTGTTTTATTTGTCTATTTGTTTATTTTTCCCTAAGTTTCCCTGGCTCTAGGAGACATATAGGAAAAATGTTTTATTGCCTATGTAACAGGATTTTTACGGTTTTGTAACTTACATTTAAGCCTTTCATCCATTTTGAGTTTATTCTTGTGTAAATTGGAGATCTAGTTTGGTTTTTTTTTTGCCTGTACCTTTGCAATATTCCCAACACTAATTATTGAAGACACTCTTTTTACTCCATTGTATGCTTTTGCCTCCTTTGTCAAATACTAACTGCACATAAAGGCGTGGGCACTCTGTTCTGTTCAATTGATCTGTATGCCTGTTCTTGTGCCAATACTACAGTTGCTTTGTAGTATGGTTTGATACCCCCTATTATGATCCCTCCAACTTTGTTCTTCTTCCTCGAGGTTGATGAGGCTATCTGGGTCCTTTTTGTTCCAAATATAATTCTGGAATATTTGTTCTAGATCTGCAAAATCTGCCATTGATATTTTAATAGGAATGGCGTTGAATGTATAGATTCCTATGGATACTGTGGACATTTTAATGGTGTTAATTCTTCCAACCCATGAACGTGGTACGTGCTTCCACTTATTTGCATCTTCCTCCGTTTCTTTCTGCAGTGCCCTATAGTTTTCCAAGTGCAGGTCTTTTACCCGCTTGGTTAAATGTAATCCCAGGTGCCTTATTTTCTTGTTGCAATAGTAAGTGGGATTGCTTTCCAAGTTTCTCTTTATGACAGTTTATTATTGGTGTATGAAAATGCCACTGATTCTGAAGATTAATTTTGTATCCTGCTACTTTGCAGAATTTGTTAGTTAGATCTAGTAGCTTGGTGGTGGAGTCTTCAGTGTTATCTACGTACAGTAGCATGTCACCTGTGAATAATGGCAGTTTTACTTCCTCTTTTCTAATTTGATGCATTTTATTGCTTCTTCTACCGTGTTTGCTGTGACTAGAACTTGCAGTATTATGTTGAATGAGAGTGCTGAAAGCGCACATTCCTGTCTTGTTCTTGTTCTTAAGGGAAATGCTTGTAGTTTTTACCCATGAGTATGATGTTAGCTGTGTTTGTCACGTATGGCCATATTATATTGAAGTATGTTCCCTCTATTCCCACTTTGCTGAGAGTTTTTATCATAAGTGGGTACTAGGTTTTGTTAAATGCTTTTTCTGCATCTATTCATATTATTATGTGGTTATTATCCTTTGTTTTGTTTATATGGTGTATCACATTTATTAGTTTGTGGATATGGTACCACCCTTGCATCCCCAGAATAAATCCGAGTTGGTCATGGCGTATGATATATTTTTCTTTAACCCTTCCTCAAGTGTATATTTTTTTGTTGGTGAGAGAGAGAGAGAGAGAGAGAGAGAGAGAGAGAGAGGGAGAGAGAGAGAGAGAGAGAGAGAGAGAGAGAGAGAGAGAGAGAGAGGGAGAGAGAAACAGTGATGTGAGACAGAAACAGGGATCAGTTGCCTCTTTTAGGAACCCCAATTATGTACCAAACCCCCCACAACCTGGATATGTGCCCTGACTGGGAATTGAACCAGTGACCCTTCGGTGCACAGGACAACCCTCCAACCAATGAGCCACACTGGCCAGTGATGTATTATCTTTTTAATGTATTGCTGGACTTGATTTGTTAAGATTATATTAGACCTATGTTCTTTCTTTGTAGTGTCTTCATCTGCGTTTGGAATTAGGATAATGCTGGCCTCCTAGAATAGCTTGGGCATTTTCTCTCCTCTTAAATTTTTCAGAATAGTTTCAGGAGGGTTAAGTGTTAGTTCTTCTTTCAATGTTTGGTACAATTCACCTATGGAGCCATCCAGTCCAGGACATTTACATGTTCAGAGTGTTTTTATTACTGCTTCAGTGTCACTGGTTGTAATCTATCTATTCAGATTTTCTGATTCATCCTGATTCAGTTTTGGAAGGTTGTATGTTACTAGGAATTTACCCATTTCTTCCAGATTGGCCAATTTGTGGGCATATAGCTGTTCATAATATTTTCTTTCAATCCTTTGTATTTCTTTGGTGTCGGTTGTTATTTCTCCTATTTCATTACTTTTTTTAAAATTGATTTCAGAAAAGAAGGGAGAAAGAAAGAGAGAGAGATGATGATGAGAGAGAATCATTGATTGGTTGCCACTCTGGGGAATGAGCCTGCAACCGAGCATTTGCCCTGACCAGGAATCAAACCATGACCTCCTGATTCTTAGGTCCACACACGACACTGAGCCATGCTGGCAGGCATCCTCTTCCATTTCTGATTTTGTTTATTTGGGTTCTCTCTCTTTTTTTCTTGATGAGTTTGATTAAAGGTTTATCAATCTTGTTTATTTTTTAAAGAACCAGCTCTTGGTTTAATTGAACTTTCTTGTTACTTTTTTAGACTCTTTTTCATTTATTTCTCCCCTGATCTCTATTCCTTCCATCTACTCACTTTGGGTTTTGCTGTTATTTTATTTCCAGTTTTATTTAAGGGTAACATTAGATTGTTTATTTGAGATGTTTATTGTTTTCTGAGGTAGGCCTGCATTCTCTGTATCCCATAGATTATGGCTTGTTTTTCTGTTTTTTGATTTTTTTAAATAAATCTTTATTGTTCAGGTTATTACAGGTGTTCCTCTTTTTTTTCCCCCCATAGCTCCCCTCCACCTGATTCCCCACCCCACCCTACCCCATGCCCTTACCCCCCGCCACTATCTTCATCTATAGGTGTAAGATTTTTGTCCAATCTCTTCCCCCTGAGAATTGTCAGTCCACTCCCTTTCTATGTCCCTGATTCTATTATATTCACCAGTCCATTCTGTTCTTCAGATTTTTTTATTCACTTGATTTTTAGATTCACTTGTTGGTAGGTATGTATTTGATGTCATTTTGTTGTTCATAATTTTTATCTTTACATTTTTCTTCTTCTTTCTCTTCTTAAAGGATACCCTTCAGCATTTCGTGTAATCCTGGTTTGGTGGTGATGAACTCCTTTAGCTTTTCTTGTCTGTGAAGCTCTTTATCTGACCTTCAACTCTGAATGATAGCTTTGCTGGGTAGAGTAATCTTGGTTGTAGGTTCTTGCTGTTCATCACTTTGAATACTTCTTGCCACTCCCTTCTGGCCTGCATAGTTTCTGCCGAGAAATCAGCTGACAGTCGTATGGGTACTCCCTTGTAACTAACTAACCGTTTTTCTCTTGCTGCTTTCAAGATTCTCTCTTTGTCTTTTGCATTTGGCATTTTAATTATGATGTGCTTGGCTTGGTCCTCTTTGGATTCCTCTTGTATGGGGTTCCTGAACTTGTAAGTCTATTTCTTTCACCAGGTAGGGAAAGTTTTCTGTCATCATTTCTTCTAATAGGTTTTCAGTATTTTGCTCTCTCTCTTCTTCTGGCACCCAAAAAATTTGGATGTTGGTAAGCTTAAAGTTGTCCCAGAGGCTCCTTACACTATCTTCATATTTTTGGATTCTTTTTTCTTATTGTTTTTTGCTTGGGTGTTTTTTGTTTCCTCATATTTCAGATCTTTGGTTTGATTCTTGGGGTACGTTGATCTACAGTTGAGTTTCTTTATTTTAGACAGTGTATGCTTAATTTCTGACTGGTCCTTTTCCATTTTTCTGGCATTCTCATTAAGATCCTTAAAGGTCTCACTAAGTTCCTCAGAGGATTTTAGAAGATTCTTGAGTAACCTTATAAATGTGGTTCTGAACTCTATGTCATCCAGTAGTTTGCTTTCCTCCATTTCTTTCATTCATGACATGTTTCTTTGTCTCCGCATTTTGGCTGCTTCCCTGTGTTGATGGAGTGGCTGTGTGTGGTAGGCGACCTATAGGGGCCAGTAGCTGAGCCTCCCCAATCACCTGAGGTGGACGCTATTGGTACACCACTTTGTGGCCTGAGTGCAAAGTCTTGGTGTAGTTAAGCCTTGATTGCCGTTGGTACACTGGGAGGAATTGACCTCCATGCCAATTGTCTGTGAGGACCCTCTGTGTCTATAATGGAAGAACTGCTGCGCCGGGACACACTTATGGTGCAGCACTTGTTTCAGTGGGGCTTTGGTGCTCACTGAGTCTGCCTCTTGAATGTGTCACTTATGGATGTGAGGAGTTGAAATCTGGTTTCTCACACTGACCACTAGGTATACTGGCTTCTGGATCTCCAATGGGGTGCAGGTGAGCTACTGTCTGAGGCCACCCAGCAGGAGCTACAGCGAGAACTACAGTTTTCTGCTTTTGCTTGGGGTTTGGAGGTTTTGGAGCTGTCTGACCCGGGCTGCAAATTTGCTATGTTAAGCTGCGATAGGGCAGGCCATTCATATGCTAAAGCCGCTGCTTGGAGCTTGGGTGGGTTTGTAGGTTGTACAGGGCAGGGTCTCAAGGCGTCACTAGGCTAGGGCGTGGCAAACAGCAATGGCTGCCAGTTAGCTGCCTCTGCATCTCCAACCACATCCCTGCGTCCCGCACCCCAGGACAGTAAATAATTATTCCTGTGTGCAGCTCTGCAAGCAAGCCACCCTCACTTTCCAACCCGATGGCAGACAGTCCAGCTTCTCCCTGTAGGAGTTTGGGTCCCCCGCGTCTCCCCAGAAACTGGATTTCAGAGTAATCGGGGACTTGTCTCTCTTCGGGTTGAAAAAAGGAATGACTGCCACCAGCCGGATAACGCGCCTCCGTACCTCAGCTTTTCAGCGCTTGTGCACGTCTCAATGCTCTTTTCTCTTTCCCTCCAGTTGTAGAACTTCCACTCAGCCAGCTTTCCTGTGGTTCTGGGTGATAGACGTTTTGTCTTTTAGTTGTAGTTTTGAAATGGTTGTGCAAGGCAGCAGTGTAGGTGTTTACCTACGCCGCCATCTTGGATCCTCTGGTTCTCCGATTATGGCTTGTTGTGTGTTCATTTTCATTTGTTTCAAGGCAACTTTGGATTTCTCCCTTGATCTCATTGTTAACTCATTCATTGTTTACTAACATGTTATTTAACCTCCATGACTTTGTGTGCTTTTTACATTTTTTTCCCTGTGGTCGCTTTCTTGTTTCATACAATTATGGTCAGAGAAGATATCTGATATAATCTTAACCTTCTTAAATTTATTAAGACTTGTTTTGTGGTCTATTCTAGAAAATCTTGCATGTGCACTTGAAAAAAATGTTCTGCTGCTTTGGGGTAAAATGCTCTGAAGCTATCAATTAACTCTATCCGGTCTAATGTGTCATTTAAGGCCATCAATTTGAAGTCACATAGCATGAATCCTCTGGATTCATTCTTTTTTATCAGTATTGCTTTGGCTATTCAGGAACTTTTTGTTCTATTTCTTTTAAAAATGACATTGGGATTTTAATGGGGATTGCATTAAATCTGTATATTGCTATAAGTAATATGGCCATTTTAACTATGTTAATTCTTCAAAATCATGAATATGAATTATCTTCCCATTTTGTTGTGTCTTTTTTAATCTTTTTAAATACTGCTTTGTAATTTTCATTTAATAACTGTCACATCCTTTGTTAAGTTTATTCTTAAGTATTTTATTCTTTTGCTTGCAATTGCAAAAGAATTGTTGTTTTGTGTTTTTATTTTTCATTTCTTTTCCTGAAGTTTCATTGTTAGTATACAGGAAAGCAGATACAGACAACAATATGGCTGTTACCAGAGGGAACAGAGTTGCAGTAGTAAAGGGGGTCAAACATATGTTGGTAAAAGGTGATTTGACTGTAGGTGCTGGGCACACAATGAAATATACAGATCATGTTTCATAGAGATGTACACTTAAAATCTACATAACCCTATTTACCAATATCACCTTAATAAATATAATAAAAAATAAATCCCTAGATAAAGCCTAAGGACATAATCAACCCTGTAAAAATATGTGAAAGCATATTTCCTACATAGCTTTAAAAATTAAAGCGATCTACACATGCAATAGGAAATAAATGGTATATCCATAAAACAACTTAAATTTTAGGTACAACAAATTTTAATCTTATGGGGAGATAATTATGCCAAATTTTATAAAATAAAGAGTACACTACATAGTATTTCTCTATAAATTTGCCTCCAGAAGAACACAGTGTACAGCTAGAACTGAAAGGGTATGTACTAAAATGTTAATCATCGTTCAGGGTAGTGAGACTATGAACACTTTTTCTTCCTTTTCATATTTGAGAATTTGTCTCAAATAAATAAAGAGGTGTTATTTTGAGGATGAGAAGAAAGGAAAAACTACAGAAACATTTCTGTGGAAAAATGTATTCATATAGCTACTCATAAATCAACACGAAGTGTATGCATTTATGCTCTCAACTAAGTCCATCAGGTAGTTTTAAATATACTCTTATGAGAGTCAGATGATTCAGTTCCCATAATCCTGGCAGGTGATTTATTCCAAAGTATAACAATCAAAAAACTTGAAACTTAACTGCAACTTTTTGGTTTCTATTTGAATCCATTATGAATTAGTGAGTTGTACGAATACGTCTATTTATATCACATTCTAACTCTCTTTTACTGAGCAACCAATTCCTTTCATCTTTACCTTCTTGTGTTTTCTTATTTATTGTCTCTTGATTACTTTATTCTCTATCATCGCAAGTTCTTGGGGTGCTACTTTCCAATTTATTATATCCTGACTGTACCTCACAGTGGATCATTTCCTCATGCAGTCTATAGATTTAATTGTGAGCACATCTTTAGCAAGGTGCATTGGTTTTTTAGATGTTCCGTGTGTCTTGACTCATAAAAGTGTACCCTAGGGAGATTGTGTATTTGTTCTGTCAGAGCTCTTGGGAATTCCATGCCATTCAGGACCTATTTTTATACTAATATCTGGGCTTCAGAATTTCAAACAATGTGTATGACCAGTATTAGTTCAGATCTTATACCTTTGTGTGGGGTTTTAATTTCTCAGAGGTGTCCCCTTCTCATGCACAAGGCTCCTAAGGCGCAAACTAGTTTGAGACTATGGATGTGGTCTGTCTAGTGCTCTTGTCACAGAGGAGTCAGCTCTCTAGGAAGCTGGTCTTAACCAGCTGTCTTAGTTTAGGCCACTTGCCTGGTGTGGGCCTTCATCAGGCCTCCATCCTGGTATGGATACTAAAATTCCAGTCCATGGTCATTCATACCTCTGTCTGGCATCAGTGCACTCGGAAATTCTTGGCCATGATTTCATAATGGCATAACTTTGTTTTTGAGTTCCATCTTCTGTTACGACCCCTAAATATTTCTTTTCAGAAAACAAACTTACTGCATTCTATACAGAATCCTGATATTTAGAATGGGAACAGTTCTGCACAACTCTTTAAACATTTGGAGTGGGAAGCGTGGCCTCAGCTGCGTTTTGAATTCAAAAAGTTTCCTAAACAAGACTCGCCCAGACCATATCTTTTGCACCATTGGTGTATTGCCATCTATTTTGAGGAGGTACACAGACATTAGCCATTAACAACTCTTAGAGCATCAATGTTTTCAATTTTTTACCCTTTAAAGTAAATTCAAATCTCTTCCTATTTGATCAATGATTCACACTTTATGAAATTCTTTAGGGTGGAAGTGTTCTAAATATGTCATCTTTCAGGTGTGGAGGCTGGAAAAAAAAAGCTAGGACGTTACTCTGCACTGTAATCATCACCCTCTTAGGTGTCATCTGAAGGCACCCTCCACAGCAAGTTATTATCAAATTAGTCTTTAAGAGTAATTACCGTGCTTTATAACAAGCAGAAAATGACATTTACTTTCTGTATCTTTTTCAAAATTTTCCTTTTCATTAATTCAAAAGTATAGTTTCTTCAAACACATAATTTCTATAGTACCTGAAATGGCTGCCTAGTTACCATAAGAGGAAAATGAATTGGATCTCTTCCTCACGACAAGTCCATTCCTAAGCGTAAACAAACAGCCCAATAAGCAAAACGGAAACCTACCTTATGGGGCATTCCTTACCGTGCCTCTTCTCCATGCCAGTGGCCACTCCTGCTCCTGAGATCTCTGGCATTGGCACCATGTTCTCCATATCGGTAGGAGAAATATGAAGTGTGGAGGGGTTGAATACCAGTAGGCACAACATGGGGGCAATACATTGGTAGGTTCTGATTTTTATCTACATCACTGAGATGCATTTTCTTCAATTATATGACACCTAAACAGAGTAATGGTAGGAATTATCTTTCAAAATCAAAATTTATTTCTGACTCTGTATGACATAATCAAGACTTTTGTAAGCTCTTTTTGTCATTTGTCACAGCATTGGCTTTAAGAGAGTTTTCTAAGGAAAGGGTAGAAAGTTATTGCTCATATTACAGCAGAAGCTGCCCAGTACTACAGGCCCTCAGGTGTACGCAGGGCATACATGGAGCATCCAGGCTGGCATTGATCTGAGACCTTTCTTCATGCAAGTTTTCCCTTTTCATCAAGGATCTCAATTCAGTAATTATTTCTAAATAGTCCTTCTCTTTACCCAGTAAGTGAGTCTAATCCTCTTTTTCCATTTCCTTCATGTCTCACCTCCACCACTAATGAAATTCCCACATGTATCACCATCCTTTTGGCATTGTTTCTATAAATGCTGACTCTGACTAATGTGTAGCTGATTAACAGCATGCTTGTGTAAGATTCTTAGGAACTGCCCTGGCTGCTGCTGGTCAGTGGTTAGAGCATTGACCCTTGAGCCAAAGGGTCACAGGTTCATTTCCCAGTCAAGGGCATGTAACAGGGTTGCAGATTTGATCCCTATGTCAATTGGGGTGTGTGCAGGAGGCAATAAATGTGTCCCTCTAATCTTGCTTTTTTTTTTCTTTCTCCCTCTCCTTCCTTCTTTTGTGCTCTTTATAAAAATAAATGGAAAAATATATCCGTGGGTGAGGATGAAAAAAAAAAATCCTAGGAACTAACTTCAGAAGATACAGACTGTGACCTTCAATCATCCCAGTTTTAGGCGTTTTGCTGACCTTCAACTGCAGAACCAGGATGACCAAGACCAGGAGGACCAGGACCAGGAGGACCAAGACCAGGAGGACCAGGACCAGGAGGACCGAGATCAGGAGGACCAAGGCCAGGAGGACCAGGACCAGGAGGACCAAGACCAGGAGGACCGGGACCTGGAGGACCGAGACCAGGAGGACCGAGACCAGGAGGACGCACGCAAGGCCATCACTTGACCAGTTTCAAGATGTATTGGAATGGAATGTGCACGGCTGGATGCAGAGAACTTTTCAGTCCCCTCCCCTTGATATCTTTGTTTGCTTTCCCTCTCCTTCCTCATGCAAAGCCCAGCCTGCACTGAGATGTTGGGATGGACTTTGTGACAAGAGCCTCCCCATCTTCTCGTCAAGCACTTGAATAAACCACCTTTCTTTTTTATCAACATCTGTCTCATGAGTTTGCTTTCATGGTCTCAGGCTCCTGAACTTGGGTTGTGGCTAAAAGTGGTAAATACATGATATGCTGAGCCAGCCAGGATACATGTACCTTGGTAAGTCCCAGTGGGCCCAGCCTGGGTCCCAGAGGGTTGTGGCAGGCTGACTGCATGGCAGGGATGGCAGGAACTTCCTGGCATCTGCCAAGAGCTCTTCATGAAACTCATGGACGTCTTGCTCTCCCTCTCAAGGCATCAGCCACCTGAAACGCTTCACTGGTGAAAGGAAACGCGTGTCTGGGAGTCAGTGGACTCCAAAGCTGGGTAACGTCTGGTGTGCACACCAGCAGCCACTGCCCCGCAGTCTGGGATTCTTTGAACCCTTTTGGATTCCCTGGGAATCAATAGGCACTGCGTGGTGGCAGGCACGGCTCAGGGACTAAGAAAAATCCTAGTTCCCAGGTGTGGGATTTGGTCGGAGCACCCTTTTGGTTTTGATATTTGAATTTTGGTGTATTGTTTGCTTTTCTTCTTGCCTGCCTCTTGTGGGGTGTCTTACTAATTGTGTTCTTGATTTGAAATATTATTACTTGAAGAAACTTGCATAGGAACCATACTGCTATAGAGCTGCTTGCTCCTTCCTGTTTGTCTAGTTGTAATTTTGTGTGTAAACCTTGACTGTTAAACATGGGGGAGTCCACGGAGAGAACTGAGTGGCAGCCTCTTGGGTTTCATTCTGGCCACAAGTGGTCCACCTGTGGTTATGAGCCGATGGCCAAGAAAAATAATGATTTTTTTTTATTCTAATACAGCTTGGCCCGGGTTTATTTTGGGGTTTGAAAATCAATGGCAGAACTCCTATTTGACCCAGCGATCCCACTTCTAGGAATATATCCGAAGAAACTAGAAACACGAATCAGAAAGGATATATGCACCCCTATGTTCATAGCAGCACAATTCACCATAGCTAAGATTTGGAAACAGCCTAAATGCCCATCAGCAGAGGAGTGGATTAAAAAATTGTGGTATATCTACACAATGGAATACTATGCTGCGGTAAAAAAGGAGTTTCTACCATTTGCAAAAACATGGATAGAGATGGAGAATATTATGTTAAGTGAAATAAGCCAGGCAGAGAAAGATAAATATCACATGATCTCACTCGTTTGTGGAATATAATAAACGGCATAGACTGGTGAACAAGAACAGATCCAGAGGCTGAGAAACATCGATCAAAACGTCATACCTCAGGGAAGGTAAGGGAGGGTGGAGTTAAGGTGGAGAGATCAACCAAGGGACTTGTGTGCATGCATATGAACCTAATCAATGGCCACAGACAACAATGGGGTGGGGCATAATGGGGGTGGGGGGTTATGGGGGAATAAGGACACATATGTAAAAAATAAAAATTAAAAAAAATTTTTAAATTATAAAATAAAAATAAAATATTAAATCAATCCACAGTAGTGGTCACCATAACCTTAAGAGAAATTGTTTCATATGACAAAGATTTTTAAATGAAACTGTTAAAAATCAAAGGGGGCGATAGTAGGGTAATATCATGTAAGAAGAAATATCCTATAAGTAAATTACATCTAGAAAATTTTTACTTTAATAGCCTGAAAATTATTTGGAAGGAAACAAAGAGAAGTTTCCTTCAAAAGTCATAAGGATTGTAATTGAAAGTGAATATATTTGGCCTCTTGAATTAAAGTAAGTAATTTGTGTTTTTGCCTCCCTGACAAAGTTTATATAAAGTTACAAAAAGAAATTGACAGCCAGTTTGAAATGGAATTGCCATGGCCTGGAGCAAAGAGTATCCTCACATGATATTATTCTACAATGTCATTATAATTTTAGATATTTTACAATAGCATATTGTACAATTATCACAAACAAACTTACAAACTAATTCTTTGAATGTTTGGCAGCAATTTTAAAAAAGGACTTGAAAGGATTTAATCCCTTTCAGAAGGAATTAAGGCACTGGGAAGGCACTTGAGCATCCTATATGGCCCCTCTTGCCTTTTGTGCCAAGAGGGACCCTCATCTCACAATCCAATTACCCTCAGCTGTTGCCTGAGCTTTCTGTTCATACTGAGCTTGAAGCCTCGTGGTGGCTGGTACCATGGATCTGACTCTCGCCCAATCATTTGAGCTGGACCCTCACTGGAGAAGAAACCCGGGTTCCCCGAGATATGTGACCCACCAGCATGCCAGGGGATCCCAAGGTAGGTGCTGGGCGTGGAGGCCATGGAGGCATAGGCTACCAAGGAGACAGAACTGAACCTCACATCACCCTGCTTGGCCCCGGAGGATGACTGGTTAGCCAGAGACAGGTAATATTCCTCAGGGAAGGAACAACCTAAGACAGGCACAGTCACAGAGGGGCCATCAGGACAGAACTTGGGGGTCAACAGAGGTTGGGCACAGACCCTCACACCCCCAACCCTGAAGGGGCCTGAACCCTCACCCCTTCTGAGGGAGGTCTCCTGCCCCCATGGCTGCTTTGTTTCCCACACCCAGCTCAGATTGGGACACAGGTGATAGACAGAGACTTGGCCGGCAGCAGCTGCCCTATATCTAAATTCAGCCTAGCATCAGGAATGCTCAGGGCCTACTCAAGAATGCAAATAATCCTTTCCACTAATATTTACAGGGTAAACTAAGATTGTTGGTAGACTATTAAATTTGACAGTAAAATAGTAATCAAGTTTTCAGATTAATTTAAATAAGCTAATTGAAATAAGTGAATATTGAAGTAAATTTAATTGTACTGGACAAAAAGCTGTTCCTAAAGTAATAACTAGAAATCAGAAATCAACCACCCTGATCTGTCACATTCTCTGGGCCCTTCTTAACATGGCCCCTGTCTGGTTCGCAGGAAACTAAGATAAAATTCTTCCCCTTCATTAAGTCCTGAAGGCAACTGGTAGTTCTGGCTTGTCTTGTGGTTTCATATGCCTTTATGCCTCAGGAACTCCAGAGTTGGCTAAACTGGAGCAGAAATTGCCACAGTATAAAATCATACTCTTCAGCGCAAGGTTTCCCTTCTTAGGAAACTTTGCAGCACACCTCTCCTGACCTGTGTCAGCAACCACACTTATCTCTGTGCCTCCATTTTCCCACCCCCAAAGCCCAGGCATCTCAAGTGCCCTTTGCACTACTTCATTCCTTGAAGTTCAGACTCACCAGGACTTCCAGATCAACCTGCCTCTCTGGAGCCCCTTTCCTCATGGTTCTCCAAGAGGGAAAGTAGACCAGGATGGAAGGAATGGCTTAGATATGACTGCATTCAGCCCTGGGACTTGGAACCTGAGATGACTAGAAATCTAGGAAGACTGAATACAGAATAACACTCAGACCTTAGAAATACAGTGTCTACTTTGGGAGTACAGGTGAATAAAACTCAGGGGGAAAATATGAGAAAATGAGTCTTTTTTTTCATATTTCTCTGCACAGAATCCAACAAGACAGATATAGCAGGAGCTCCCCAAAAGAAGCTCAAAGCATCTCAGGCATGGGACTGGCTGTGCTGTCCTGCCCTGCATTTGTAAAAACAGACTCTGTGATTTCTACACCTTTTGCAGATGACCACAGCTGAAGATACCCAAGGGGTAAAAATTAAAGTCCAACTAATGCCAACCATTCCATTTTTTTTGGTGTGAACTTTCTGTTCCTCCGTCTTAAGCTGTCATTCTCTGCGAATATACTTCCTGGAGATTATAATAATGATATAAGAACTACCATTATTGACAGCTTCATATCTGCTCAGCAACGTGATTGACAAGTTCAGAATGCATAGTCTCACTTATACTACCATCCTTGGGGCTTTATTCCCATGTTGCTCCCATAAAGATATGGAGGCTAAGAAATATTAAATAGTAAGGAAGGGAAAATAATTGCTAAGAAACTAAACACCTAGCCAAGCTACCCATCAAAGAAAGAGGTAAAGACATTTTCTGATATACAGTCTCAAAGTTGACCTCCCCTAGGCCTTTATTGAAAACACCAGTAAAGAATATGCATCACAAAGAAGAAAGGTGAACCCAGAAAACCATAGCAATGGTCATGAGAAAAACAAAGTATATGAAAATTAGCATGGTTTTAAAAATAAGACATTAAAAACACATTCTCCCAAAATTCCAGATGGTTACATGAAAGATCAGAGGAGAAAAGATTCTATTAAAAGTTACTAATGTTTAGGGAATATATAAATACCATAGATACTCTTATTGTGTTACACATTACTCTCAGAAACTGATAAACTTGACAGAGAAATGTAGGTAAAGAGAGGACTTAATGGTCAAGACAGCAGAGTAACACCCAAGTAAATACTGTGCTTGCCTCCTCCCATAACAACATCAAAATTACAACTAAATTATGGAACAACCACCCTTAAGCACCTCCTAAAGACTTCCTGGACAGAAGTCCTGTAACTAAGGATTACAGAGGAAGCAACTTGGAGACTGGTCAGAAGGGCAGGAACAGGAAAGAGGCTATTCTCACAACCACATGTGGTGGTGATAAATCTGCTTTGGCGATCTCTCCTGTTGAGTGAGGGGTTCCAGCCCCACAATAGGCTCCCTATCCTGGAACACCATTGCCAGAAAGAGGAGTCCCCACAACATCCTGCTGTGAAAATCAATGGATATTCTGTGTGGATGAGGTGGAGGCTGCTAGAGATGCAGCAAGTAAGGCGGTCCCTAACTCCAGGGCTCCCAAAGTATTGAGGTGTAAAACCACACTGAGCCCCAGTGCGCATCCCCCAGTCCATGCATTTCAAGACTAGAGGGCCATTTGCAAGACTAGAGGGCCATTTGCCTGGCTATGTCCCGGGTCCTTGCCAGCTTGTGGAAGCTAAGTCTTTTTTTCTTTTTAATTCTTTATTGATAAAGTATTACATAATCTCCTTTTTCCCCATTGACCTCTCCCCAGCTGCCCCCAGTCCCCAGCACGTGCCCTCCCCCCATCTATATCCATTGGTTTCTTACCCCACACCGTCCCTCATAGGTTGGACAGTCTGTTTGATGCTTCTATGACTCTGATTCTATTTTGGTTCCTCAGTTTATGTTGTTCATTATATCCCACAAATGAGTGATATCATGTAATATTTATCTTTCTCTGACTGGCTTATTTCACTTAGTATAATGCTCTCCAGATCCATCTATGCTGTTCCAAATGGTAAGAATTGCTTCTTTTTTATAGCAGCATAGTATTCCATTGTGTAGAAGTGCCACAGTTTTCTAATCCGCTCATCTGCTGATGGGCATTTAAGCTGTTTCCAAATCTTAGCTGTTGTAAATTGTGCTGCTATGAACATAGGGGTGTATATATCCTTTCTGATTGTTTTCTGTTTTCTTGGGTTATAGTCCTAGAAGTGGGATTACTGGGTGAAATGGCAGTTCCATTTTTAATTTTTTGAGGAAACTTCATACTGTTCTCCACAGCGGCTGCACCAGTCTGCATTCCCACCAGCAGTGCGTGAGGGTTCCTTTTTCTCTGCATCCTCTCCGGCACTTGTCATTTGTTGATTTGCTGATGATAGCCATTCTGACAGGTGTGAGATAGTACCTCATTGTTGTTGATTTGCATCTCTCATTTGATTAGTAACTTTGAGCATGTTTTCATATGTCTCTCGGTCTTCTGTATGTCTTCCTTCGAAAAGTGTCTGTTTAGGCCTTTGCCCATTTTTTGATTGGATTGTTTATCTTCCTTTTGTTAAGTTGTATGAGTTCCCTCTAAATTTTGGAGATTAAACCCTTATCGGAGATAATATTGTCAAATATGTTCTCCCATGCAGTGGGCTTTCTTGTTGTTTTATTGATGGTTTCTTATGCTGTGCAGAAGCTTTTTATTTTGATGTAGTCTCATTTGTTTATTTTATCCTTAGTTTCTATTGCCCTAGGAGCTGTATTGGTAAAGATATTGCTACAATAAATGTCTGCTATGGCTTCCTCTAGTATTTTTATGGTTTCCCATATTACGTTTAAGTCCTTTATTTATTTTGAATTTATTTTTGTGTATGGTGTAAGTTGGTGGTCTAGTTTTGTTTTTTTACATATATCTGTCCAATTTTCCCAACACCATTTATTGAAGAGACTGTCTTGACTCCATTGTATGTTCATGCCTCCTTTGTGAAATATTAATTGAGCATAGTGTTTTGGGTCGATTTCTGGGTTCTCTGTTCTGTTCCATTGGTCTATATGTCTGTTCTTATGCCAACACCAGGCAGTTTTCAGAACAGTGGCTTCGTAGTATAGCTTGATATCTGGTATTATGATCCCTCCAACTTTGTTCTTCTTTCTCAAGATTGCTGTGGCTATTCAGGGTCTTTTTTTTTATTCCAGATGAATTTTTGGAGAGTTTGTCCTATGTGTTTGAGGTATGCTGTTGGTATTTTAATGGGGATTGCATTGAATCTATAGATTATTTTGGGTAGTATGGACCTTTTAATGATTTGATTCTAAGGAATCAAATCCATGAACGTGTTATATTCTTCCATTTGTTTATGTCTTCCTCTATCTCTTTTTTCAGTGTCCTGCAGTTTTCTGCATATAGGTCCTTTACCTCCTTCATTAAATTTATTCCTAGGTATCTTAATTTTTTGTTGCAATGGTAAATGGGATTGGTTTTTTTAATTTCTCTTTCTGTGAGTTCATTATTGGTGCATAAAAAAAGCCATAGATTTCTGGGTGTTAATTTTTATCCTGCTACATTGCTGAATTCATTTATTAGTTCTAGTACTTTTTTGATGGAGTCTTTAGGGTTTTCTATGTAGAATATCATGTCATCTGCGAATAATGACAGTTTTACTTCTTCTTTTCCCATTTGGATGCCTTTTATTTCTTCTTGTCTGATTGCTATGGCTAGCATTTCCAGTACTATGTCGAACAGGAATGGTGAAAGTGGGCATCCCTGTCTTGTTCCTGTTCTTAGGGGAAATGGTTTTAGTTTTTGCCCATTGAGTATGATGTTGGCTGTGGGTTTGTTATATATGACTTTTATTATATTGAGGTATGATCCCTCTTTCCCACTTTGCTGAGAGTTTTTACCAGGAAAGGGTGTTAGATTTTGTCAAATGCCTTTTCTGCATCAATTAATATGATTATGTGATTTTTGTCTCTCAATTTGTTTATGTGATGTATCACATTTATTGATTTGCAGAGACTGTACCAGGCTTGCATCCCTGGAATAAATCCCATTTGGTCATGGTGTATGATCTGTCTAATGTAATGTTGGATCCAATTTGCTAGAATTTTGTTGAGGGTTTTAGCATCTATGTTCATTAGGGATATTGGCTTGTAATTCTCTTTCTTTATAGTGTCTTTATCTGGTTTTGGGATTAGGGTAATGCTGGCTTTATAAAGAGCTTGGAAGTGTGCCTTCCTCTTGAATTTTTTGGAATAGTCTGAGAAGGATAGGTTTCAGTTCTTGTTTGAATGTTTGGTAAAACTCTCCTGTGAAGCTGTCTGGCCCTGGGTATTTGTTTGCGGGAAGCTTTTGATGACTGCTTCAATTTCCTCCTTAGTTATTGGCCTGTTGAGTTTTTTTATTCTTCTTGTTTGAGTTTTGTAAGGTGTATTTTTCTTGGAATATGTACATTTCCTCTAGGTCAGTGGTCAGCAGACTCATTCGTCAACAGAGCTAAATATCAACAGTACAACGATGGAAATTTCTTTTGAGAGCCAAAACCGACTTCTGCACATGGGTCACGAAGTTTCAATCACACTGTATGTGCGTGCCCACACGTAGTATTTTGTGGAAGAGCCACACTCAAGGGGCCAAAGAGCCCCATGTGGCTTGCAAGCCTCAGTTTGCCGACCACTGCTCTAGGTTGTTTATTTGCTGGAGTAGAGTTGTTCATAGTATTTTTTGTTTACAATCTTTTATATTTCTAAGGAGTCTGTTGTTATTTCGCCTCTTTCATTTCTAAATTTGTTTAATTGGGTCCTCTCTCTTTGCCTCTTGGTGAGCCTGGCTAGAGGTTTATCAATCTTGTGTACCCTTTCAAAAAACCAGCTCTTGGTTTCATTGATCTCTTGTGGGGTTTTTTGTGTTTTGGGGGGTGGGGGTGGGTGGGTCTCTATTTCATTTATTTCAGCTCTGATCTTTATTATCTCCTTCCATCTTCTCACTCTGGGTTTTTCTTGTTGCTCTCTTTCTCATTGTTTAAGTTGTAGAGTTAGATAATTTATTACCAGTTTCTCTTGTTTTTTTGAGGTAGGTCTGTAATGCTGTGAATTTCCCTCTTAGGACTGCTTTCACAGTGTCCCATAGGTTTTGGATTTTTGTGTTTTCATTGTCATTCATTTCCAGGATGTTTTTAATTTCTTCTTTGATCTCTTTGGTAATCCAGGTAATGTTTAATAGCATGCTATTCGGCCTCCAAGTGTTTGAATTTGGTTGATTGTTTTCATTGCAGTTGATTTCTAATTTTATGCCATTGTGATCTGAGAAGATGCTTTATATTATTTCTATCTTCTTGAATTTGGAGAGACTTTTCTTGTGACCCAATATGCATTCTATCTTTGAAAATGTCCCATGTGCACTTAAGAAGAATGTATGTTCTGTAGCTTTGGAGTGAAATGTTCTGAAGATGTCAATTAAGTCCATTTGATCTAGTGAGTCATTTAGGATTACTGATTTTTAGTCTAGAGAATTTATCCAGTGATGTCAGTAGGGTATTAAAGTCCCCTACCATGATCATATTGCTGTCAATCTCTCCCTTGATATCGTCCAGCAGTTTTTTATGTATTTGGGTGCTCCTGCATTGGGTGCATATATGTTTACCAGAGTTATATCCTCTTGTTGTATCAATCCCTTTAGTATTATGAAGTGGCCTTCCTTATCTCTTGTTATGGCCTTCTCTCTGAGGTCTATTTTGTCAGATATAACTATTGCTACCCCAGCTTTCTTTTCATTTCCATTTGCCTGAACAATATTTATCCATCCCTTCACGTTCAGTCTGTGTGAGTCTGTTGTTCTAAGGTGGGTCTCTTGTAGACAGCAAAAATATGGGTCATATTTTCTTATCCATTCAGCCACTCAATGTCTTTTGATTGGAGCATTTAGGCCATTAACTTTTATAGTTATTATTGATAGGTACTTATTTGTAGCCATTTTTAATATTTGTGCCTGTGTTCCTTCTTCCCTTTCTGTTTCTTCTTTTTACAAAAGTCCCTTTAGCATTTCTTGCAATGCTAGCTTGGTAGTGATAAACTCCCTGAGCCTTTTTTGTCTGTGTAGCTCTGATTTCCCCTTCAATTTTGAATGATAGCCTTGCTGGATAAAGTATTCTTGGATCCAGTCCCTTGCTTTGCATCACTTTGTATACTTCCTTCAATTCCTTTCTGGCCTGATGTGTTTCTGTTGAGAAATCATTTGATTACCTAATGGAAAATCCCTTGTAGGTAACTTTCTGTCTCTGGCAGCCTTTAAGATTCTCTCCTTGTTGTTAACATTTGCCATGGTAATTATGACATGTCCTGCTGTGGGACTTTGCGATTCATCTTGTTTGGGGGGCTCTGTGCTTGTGTGACTTTTTTTTCACAAATCAGGGAAGATTTTTGACATTATTTCTTCAAATAGGTTTTCTAACCCTTGCTCCCCTTCTTGTCGTTCTGGCACCCCTATTATATGTATGTTGCTTCATTTCATGTTATCCCAAAGCTGCCTCAGGCTCTTCTCCTATCTTTTGATTTTTTCCCTCCAAATGCAGTTCATATTAGGTGTGTTTTGCGTCCCTGTCTTCTAATTTGCTAATTTGGTACTCTGCTTCTCCTAGTTTACTGTTGGAAGTTTCCACATTGTTTTTTTTATTATAGCTATATCACTCCTTATTTCCTCCTGATTCTTAGATTTTCTTATCCATCCGGTTTATGAACTGTATGACCCTTATTCTGAATTCCTATCCTGACATAGTGCATGCCTCTATTTTATTTAGTTGCTTTTCTGGAGCTCTTTCCCTTAAGGGTTGTTCTTCTGTCTCCCCATTTTTGCTATCACCAAAGGGTCTAGGTGTTGAGTTGTGCAGGGCCTGTGGCTGCAGTGATGAACTTGGTGGTGGGTTGCATGGTAACAGGTGGTGGCTGCTTCTTGGGGGGTTGCAGGGCAGCTGCTCCTCACATGGTTGCGGGCAGCGGCTGCTCCTCGGGTGGTTGTGGGTGGTGGCAGCCGGTGGGTTGGCTGCTCCTTGGGCAGTTGTGGATGGTGGTGAGCCTTTATTTCTTAGTCTGTTTCCTCAACAGTTTTCTAGCCAGTGATTCTCAAGCAGCAGGGCAAGGTAAGCAGCTCTTTCCTCCTGTGGTTTGAAAGAGCCATTGATACAGCGGTGTCTGTTGAGACAACTTCATAGAATTTGGAAGCTAAGTCTTTACAGGGACAATTCTTCCACAGTGAGGCCTCCACCTTGTCCCCAGAAATTCACCTAAGCTACATACTGGGGCCACAGGAGCATCCCTAGATTTTGGAGTTCATATTTCAGGCCATCTTTTGCTCTCTTTTTACCCCAGGCCTCAGAAATCCACTATGACACAGACTACAGATTACTGAACCAGGGGCCAGCTAGGCTGTAAATTCAGGGAACACAGGCCAGGAATTCTCTAAGTACAAGTCAAAATCATAGAATACACGAGGAATAATACCAAGTGTGGGCTGACAGTCAGATAGAGAAAGGACAAGCTCAGTCTCCCTGCCCGGGTCCCTCCTCTCTGTAACTTGGCCTGAGCTCTTCCTACCCACTACTCCCCATGTATCCACAGGACCCCAGGGGCAGATAGCACATTAGCTAGTTCTGCTGCTCAGGTTTCTTTAGAGAAGACATAGCAAGGGCTGGGCTAAACCTTCCTGTGCCCACAGAGGAAGCTCTAATCGACCAAGTTGAGATGGGAGCAAAAATCCTTGTGATATAGCTGGCAGGGGCTGAGGACACAGAAAGACAATCTGCCTCAGATACAGCCCAGACTGACTCAGCACCATCACCCCCATCAGCCTCTGCAGTCTCCTTGGCCAATGACAATCTCAGCTCTGCTTGGTTCCCATGAGTCACAGGGAGCTCACTCCAACATCAACCCCTGCAAGGTTGGGTGAGCTTTTAAGGTCAAGAAAGTTCTCCTGGAAGGTAGCTAATATCCAACTGCATAGGCCAATTCCTGTGGAATTCGTTCTCTCTTTGTGTCTGTGAAAATTGTGTCCTCCCTCCAGCCTCAGTGAGGGCACAAGTGTTTCACACATACAGTGTCTGGCACATAGAAGAGACTTAATGTTGAATGAAGGAAAATATATTTAAAAATCCACAACAAAAAAATTGTTCTTCCTTAACAACTTTCAGACATGTCACTTCCTCCCAAGTGTTACTTCTGCCATTATTTTCTGATAAGCATGAGTTAGTGCCTGCGGGGATCCACAGGATGTGGGATTAAATCCTGGCCTTGTCTTTGCATAAATGTGTGAACTTGAAAGTGTGGCTTTATTGCTGTGTCTCAATTTCTTTGGTAAAATCTGTAAACTAAGGATTGTTTCTGGACATTTAAATGAATACCTACCTTCCTTGAAATGGGTTTGGGCAAATGTTAACTATCATTGCCATCATCTTCATCAAACTAGGATTGTGGTACCCCTCTTTGTGGTTCTCAAATGTGTATGTGACAATTATGCTTTAAGCATTGTTATTGTGGAAGAGGGGGAGGAAAATCAGGAAACTCTTGCCATGAAAAGGGAAACCAGAGGTAGGAAAGCAAACTGGTGAACCCCTGTGTTTCTGAGCTGGGATGGATGAAATGGTTGCTATTTAACTTATGAGGAAGGAGAGGGGTGATGTTTCCTTGAGCCCCATTTCAGACACACAGTCATGGCTCTTTATTGAGAGTAGGACCAGGGCAAGGTGCAGGCAAAAGCTAACATGTAGATAGACAAGGAGAATTTAGTTACAAAAATGATCAACAATGAAGTTGTAACTAAGTCCAGAGAGCAATACATCAATGAGTCAGCTGTCAGATCTGGTGAAACCCAGGAGTTAATGACACTGGCCTGCTTGCACTAGCAAATGCCTACTGCACTTCCCTCAGAAATGGAGAGATCCAGGATGCATGCAGTGAATGGAAACACAAGTCTAGGGAAAGGGATTGTAAATCCCTGACTTCTTTGTGGGTTCCAGCATGGTGGAAGGCTGGGTGTGATTGGTCCCTTGTAACCAGGTAACTGCAGAATGTGTTCTGATTGGCTGGCAGCCGCCAGGAGAACAGACTTCAGTTGAGAAGCAACTGTGGAAGGAGAAGGAGCTTTGGCTGTGCTCTCTTCCCACTGTGGTTGTAGCTCTCAGCGCTTGTCTGATCCCTATCCGTTTTCAACAAGTCGTGTTGGTTGTTGTTCTCACAAAGGAGTCACCCAAAGAGGTGCAGCTTCGGGGGTGTGGCTGGGCCCTGAGCCCCCCTAGGGCCCAGCAGCCCAGAGGCCAAGGAAACCGTGGGTGAGCCCTACCTGCTGTGCAGTGAAGCCCTGGGGCTTCTCTAGCAGGCCTAGCCTTCCTTGGGGGGGAGGGATTGCTGAGGGTTGTGGGGTGGGGGGAGGGAAGTGGGGTGTGAGTGAACCAGCAGTAGCAGTGAGGAGTGGAGGTGAGCCATGGGGAACTGGCTGACTTGCTGTCTGAAGGCCAGTCCCAGTCCCAGTGCCAGTTCCAGCCCCAAGCTGGATGGGGGCTCCAGGCATGTTAAGTCAAAGTGTGAGTCTGAGGTTCATGAGGAGGCTGCTAGGGACACAGGGCCAGTGGAAACAGTGCCTGCTACCCCAAAGTCTGAGAAGTTGAATTCCGGAGCTCTCAAGCGCCACCACCTGAAGAACATCAGCGCCCCAGTGACTGCCCAAGGTAAGAAGCAGGAAATGCCATCTGCTCTTTGGGGTACCTCTGGCCTCTGCTGTCCCCAGAGTCCCCTGGGAGGGACTCCCTGCCTTGGGCTCCTTCCAGCTGGAGCCAGCTTTCCTAGGAATGGGCACCTGGGTTCCCCACCCCTGCTTCTTTCCCCCTTGCAGCCGATGTTTTTCCCTCTTTACTACCTGAGCAGCAAGGTAGGATTTTGACACTCCTGCTTGCCTGCTGACTTTCCTCACTGCTTTGTTCAGTTGAGCTTACTTGCTGGAAAAGCCACACGTGGCCAGGTTTTTCAGTTGATTATGACAGAAGTACAAGGAATGAGGGTTCCATTATATTTGAAGTAATGCAGCAAAATAAAGCATGGGGTGTCCTACCCACATGTTCATGGGGTGTGTGTGTATTTTTCTTGTTTTAAGCTAATCGCTTTTTGTTAGGTTTGCTGTGTTTCTCAAGTTTCTTCCGGAGCCATGGGTGACTCACAGTAGAGTGGAGACAATAAAGGAAAAGCTACACCATGGCCCTCTCTGCCCTCATACGGGACTGTTTCTGTGGTGCCCATCCCACACCATAGGAGGCAGTGTGGGAAACGGTACAGCCCAAGATCCTATTCAGAGCTTTTATTCTTCTTCCGGCCTTTGTGAGAGCAAAATGACCTTGTGTGCTGTAGACAAGTGCAATTAAGGCTAGCATGTTCATTTTCCTTTTTATTTTTTAAATATTTTTTTAAATAGTTTATTGATTGTTGGAGAGAGAGGGAGAGGGAGAGAGAGAAACATGGATGTGAGAGTAACATCGACCTGCTGCATCCTGCACACCACCCCTTAGGGACTGAGCCCAAAACACAGGCGTGTGCCCTTGACCAGGAATGCAACTGGCAACCTTTTGGTGCAGGGGACGATGCCCCACAAACTGCAACTCCAAGCAGGGCTACTAAGCTAGCACTCATTTAAAATGTAAATTTAAAATGGTTACTTTCCAGTTGAGTAAAGACACTTTGATTTTTAGTGAGGCATTTTAGTTGATTACCAATGAGTAGTTGCGGTCCTTTCCAGGGAACCTCATGAGCCTGGGTACTAGTGCCTGGCCAGAAACTGGTTCTCAGAGCATCAAGTCTTAGATCCTGTTGGTTCAAATGAGGTGGGTATAACTGTACAGTCAGACGCCTCTACTGGGTAGAGGTTCAGATATGCAACAGCTAAACTCTTTCATTAGCTATGTTTCTCTCTCACCTGGTCTAATTTGCTTTGCCCTTTTCTTCTGTACATGGAGAGTCGTTTATTTGTACCTAATATAGGTGATATGTTAGGTCAAAAAGTAAAACTAAGTTTTAGATTTTACTCAGGGGGCTCATCTTTCCAGCTAATTAAAACTATAAATTTTATTGTAAAGTGTTTAAAATGGAATAAAACTTTGTTCTCATTTGTATGTGATAGTTTCTCAGATAATCAGCCACTGTTATTTTTCTATGGCATTTGTATCAGAATTGACCAGTTAATATGTTTTATTCTTAGAACAAGGCAAGAGGAAGAACAATGATGTAAGTAAACAGTTGAAGAGTTAAGTAAGAAATTAATAGTTTGATATAAAAGTTGTCTGCCGTGATTCATAATGAAAGTAATGGGCCCAATAAAATTAGCACAGACCTCTTTTGTCCGTTTTCTAAATCTCTTCTATTTTCCTAATTACTCTAGATTGAAGGAGAATTTATTCCTCCAAATAGTGGTACTTTTAAAAACTATCCTGCCTGAAATTTCTGATTAATATGGAAAAGGTGGCTTTGCAGTGAAACAATTGAAACAAGCAAAATGATGTTTTATATAATATGTGGGTCTTTCTGATTATAGGCTACTGGCAATTTTAAAATGCTCTGTATTTTAAAAGGCATTCAGTAGATTTTCCCCCTGCCTAACCTTTCGTGTATTTGTAGGGGGTGCTGATGGGAAAGTATGACAGCATGTATAAAACTACTTTATATGAAATGGGGAAGGATGGCTCATGTGAATTAGTTTTCAAAAACAGCAAAACCAAGCATATTAAAATGATTGGTATTCTCTAATATTAAAAGATGCTACTATTTAAATTAATTATAGTGATTAGTTATAAGTATTACTTTAAGAAAGAAAATTATCAAAACATAGTTAAGGCTGTCAGTATTTGATTATGGCTGGATTGTTGGGCTCTTTACAAATCAATGGGTACTTCTCAAATAAATGGGTACTTCCGAAGTGTGTTAAAGATAGTTTGTTCTCTAAAGGTTCTCAAACCTTTTATCGTCACCTCTCCAGTACCACTGCAGATAAATTCTAAACTGTATCTGCAGTAAGATTTACCGCCCAGATGTAAATGATTTAAAGAACCTGCCAAGCACTCACACTGCTGCTTTGTCCCAGGTTCTGTGCTCAGCAGCTAAAGGTAGGTGAGGAGTCAGAGTCCTCCCTTCCCTGGAGAAGCTTAGGTTTCTATGAGAGGGGTATCCTGTAAGCAGTTGATGCGTGTGACAAGTGGCCACTCGGATGTGGGAGTGTGCAGGAGAGAAGTTGGGTGGTGTGGCTGCTGGTGACGGTAGCCTGGAGGTAGGTGGGGAGGAGTTAAGCTTGCTGGACCAGGAAGAAGAAGAGGGCTTGTAAGCAGAGCACACAGCCTGCGTGAGGCAGGATGGAGGTGAGTGTCAGATGACCAAGAGAACAGAATTAACATTTAGAAATGAGTGGAAACTATTCTCTGAGGTTCTCACTTGAGTAGTGTAATGATAGTCTTCCTTAATCATGAAGTGAGAGTTGCCTTCTGAAAGTTGTTTTATCTAGTTTTGGGGAAAGTGAGGCTCAGAGAGACGTGTGGCCCCAGCTTGATAGCAAATGGGCAGCCCGGGCACACACACACCTCTGATCAAACATGCTTGTTTGTCTCTCTGTCTCCTGAGCTAATACTTATGACTGCCTTTCATTTATTGCAATAAAATGATCTTGATTTATTATTATATAATGCATTGCATTTATTTATAGTAAATGAACAATAGAAATATAAAATCTCAGCTGCTTTTCATCGCTTAAGGAAAAAAGAACAACAGCCCTGAAGTCTAATTCTAAACGTTTTACACTATTATAAAGGGGGTTTATAACAGGTGTTTGCCTGGTTTTATTATAGGTACTTATGAAAGCAGCATTTTATAAGCCATTCCTCAAATCTCCCCTGTGGAAGTTAGACTATCTACTGGGTTTACCATAGAGCTGCACATGATATCACACTCAAGCAGTTCATGGACTGTAAGAAAAATCTTAAAGCTTAATTGTTTGACATTTTAACCAAGAGAAAAACACACACTTTTATAGGTTTAGCATACATACTGTGACATTTCCTTGTCTTTCCCTCTTCGGTAGGACTTTCCAGGGCGCCTTACTAAGCGCTGCACGTCTTGCCCCACGGTGTTGCTCTATGATGACACAGTGAGCCAGCCGGATTTTAGCACCGTCATCCAAGCGTGAGTACAACTAGGATGCCACGGGCTGAGTGACAGACCACTTTGGTAGAAGAATCCTATTTATACATAATTACAGTCACTTGATTGTCCTTCTCAGTGGCCAAGTTAAGAAACCAGTGTCAATTATCTATTGATTTCAAGGACCTAAATATGAATTTTCAATTTCCACTATACTCTTAGGATGAATGGAAGAAGGGAAAGCCATTTAGGAAATAAGAACCACCCCCAAAATATTGATATTTCTTGATGCTTTTCTATTTTTAAGACATAGTTGATCATAATGAAAAGAAGAGCTGCTTTTTATTTGATGTTTCTATTAAAAATTATTTCTTGCCATAGGAAGAGAAACTAGAGGCACCATTTTCCTCTTGGCTTAGAAGGATCTATAAATATATAAATGAGTGTGGAAAAACAATAAAAATAAAAAGTATTTATTTATGGGACATAGGCCTAAAACAGTGCATAGCACTTTCGAAGCTACTCTTGAAAGAAGGAATAGTTTGTCACCTACTGGCACCAGAGTGTATCTGCATTACAATTTAATTGTGTTTTATCTGATTTTCCACATTGTACATTTTTCCAGCGCTACTTTTGTAAGAAAATTTACTTTTCCTACCCACCAAAGGGGGATGTATCACACCAGTCTTAGGAACAACTTTTCAAATAACTTTTTTGTGGGTAAAATGTGCTCAACTGAAGTTTTAATAGGTGTATTAAATTTAATTATATTTGTAAAGATATGTGTAGATACATAAATATGTCTTCAAGACATATATACATATGTCAATGCATGTATATATAAATCACAATAGAGAAAAATGAAAGAGGTAATGTTTTGGAAACATAGCCGTAGGCAGGTTTATACTTAAACAGCCATGAACAGTGTTATGATGATGAAAAGTATTTATTAATTTCCCCATAGTCTACCATTGGAGATGAACTTTAAAAACACCCTAAGATGACACTTCTAAGCTTATTTAAGAGAGAAAATACATATACTGTCCAGCTTCCTGGCTCCCATTGGGGTTGTCCAAGGTACATTATCAGTGTCCCTGGAATCTGAATGCTGATTTTCCAGAACACAATTTGGAAAATGCTCCCTGACAGTATTAATATATTCACTTTTAATTGTATTTTTCAGCCTTAAACACATAGTTAGCTTTAAAATGTAATTTTTATAATGTACCAACTTTTTCTAATTAAATTATTAGTAACTTTTTTAGTTGCAACACCAAGTTAACAATTTAATAATACTAGAGGCCCGGTGCACGAAATTCGTGCACGGGGAGGGGAGCGGTGGTGTCCCTCAGCCCACCCTGCACCCTCTCCAATCTGGGACCCCTCGAGGGATGTCCGACTGCCCGTTAGGGTAGGATCGGGCCTAAACGGGCAGTCGGACTTCCCTCTCACAATCCAGGACTGCTGGATCCCAACTGCTCACCTGACTGCCTTCCTGATTGCCCCTAACCACTTCTGCCTGCCAGCCTGATCACCCCCTAACCACTCCCCTGCCAGCCTGATTGCCCCTAACTGCCCTCCCCTGCAGGCCTGGTCACCCCTAACTGCCCTTGCCTGCAGGTCTGGTCACCCCTAACTTCCCTCCTCTGCTGGCCTGGTCACCCCTAACTGTCCTCCCCTGCAGGCTTGATCACCCCCAACTGCCCTCCCTTACAAGCCTGGTCCCTCCCAACTGCCCTCCCCTGCTGGCCATCTTGTGTCCACACAGGGACAGCCATCTTTGACCACATGGGGGCAGCCATCTTGTGTGTTGGAGTGATGGACAATTTGCATATTTCTCTTGTATTAGATAGGATAACTTTCTTCTCACACATATAACAATAGTTGACATCAAATTGTGTTTCAGCAAAAACTGAGCCCCATCTCTCTCTAAACTCCTGAGCTTTGGGACCTATTGAGTAATCACTGAATGTTTTTATTCAGCCAAGACACTAAATCCTGGAGTAAAGAATAACAACACTCAACTTTGCATATATTCTGTAGCTTCTTTTGAATTCAAAAGACTCTGATGTTACAGAATAATTGAAAAGTAGTTGTAAAGATTAGCCATGCCCAGACAAGTAGGTTTCATGCTTCTTTCTCCAAATTAGTCTAATTCAGGAAGTGCAGTAAATTTTCATTTGCTGTCCTTCACTTTTGAAAATGGTCATTCAGCAGATTCACTATTGGTGAAACAAGGGTTTATTGAGGAAATTAATAGAGCTAACTGAGTTTTGAGAATGATTTTGAAAAATGTTCATCATGGTACATTGTTCCCAATGGCGTGCAGTCTTTATTAGAATCACTTACGAAACTTTTCTAAAAATGTATGTCTCTAAATGCATGCATTTCATTCCCCGCCCAACACAGTCTCAATGTCAAGCAGAGGAAAACTGTGAGGCATGATTACAAGGGCAAAAGCATCCAGGGAGGTTCTGCTCTCATTGCAGCTCCTGGGAGCTTTATAAACAACCCCATGTCTTCCCAAAGCCAGTGAAGGCTGCAAGTCTCTGGGTGGAGACCGGCAGTGTCTCCAGCTCCTCAGGGGATCCCAGGGAACAGCCAAGCTCAGGAGCCACTGCCTCGTTAGGGCGGAGGGGAGAGAGGGGCTCCTCGCTGTTGGCAGGACCTTGAGCAAGTCAGTTTCAGCCTTGGTTTTCTTACCTGTAAAATAGGTTGTTGAATTAAATGTCAAATAAGGTTCAGTGGTCCTTTTCCGCTTCTGTGCTTTGAATTCTGTGACTTTGACATCAACTTGAAGATGAAGCTGTTCAAAGCCCAATAGAAGTATCCATCTTGGATGCTCGCGGTGTTACAGGCCTTTTTACAGTGACTCATATTCCACACACCCAGTTATGAAATTCAGATTTACCTTCTCTCAGTTAGCTTGAGCTCCTTTTGGACACAGAGGGCAAAAGGAAGAAGCTTATCCCTTAACTATGAGGACCCCTTTGTTGCCTATGACACCACTTCTGTGAATAACTTAAAAATCCAGTCACTTACACAGGATCTGAGGACTTACATCTGTACATAAAAATTTCATGTAATCTAATCCTATCTAATAAAAGAGTAATATGCAAATTGACCATCACTCGAACACACAAGATGGCTGCCCCCATGTTCTCAAAGATGGCTGCCCCCATGTGGGCACATGATGGCCGCCACAAGATGGCCAGCAGGGGAGGGCAGTTGGGAGGGACCAGGCCTGCAAGGGAGGACATTGGGGGTGATCAAGCCTGCAGGGAAGGGCAGTTGGGGCGGGGGGAGACCCAGGCCTGCAAGGAAGGGAAGTTAGGGGTGACCAGGCCTGCAGGGGAGGGCAGTGAGGGGCAACCAGGCTGGCAGGGGAGTGGTTAGGGGGTGATCAGGTTAGCAGGCAGAAGCAGTTGGGGGTAATCAGGAAGACAGGGAGGCAAGCAGGTGGTAGCCAGCAGTTCTGGATTGTGAGAGGGAAGTCCTACCAGGGTCGGGCCTAAATAGGCAGTCAGACATCCCTCGAGGGTTCCCAGATTGGAGAGGGTGCAGGCTGGGCTGAAGGACACACTCCTTGTGCACGAATTTCATGCACCGGGCATCTAGTTAGCAAATAAGTGTTATTAATGTTACACTGTGAAGCATTATGTTTCGTTAAAAGCATTGCTTGTGTCAGGATTACTTAAACCTACTGTTGTTACAGGCTCTTACATTTGCTATTCAATTTTCTAATAATTATGTAAAAGTGATCTTAAAGCTTTTTTTGGTACAGAGCATTTCATTTACTTTTAGGGAAATGATGGAAAAGGGGTGGGTAGGTGAATAGTGAACTAAGTCTACTGAAATGCAGGGCCTAACAACTTTTTGAAAAAGCACAACTACTGTATGGCTTAAATTTAACCACGTGGACAAATACATATAACATGTACAAGATGAAAGCTCCTATGAGTACAAGGCAAATGATGGGGGAGTGTGTACTAACATGTACAGGGTGGAGCCAAAGTAGGTGTACAGCTGTGAGTATTTAAAATGGTTTGTTCTTGTATTCTTATTTATTAGTTACTATATCATTTTCCATACAAACAACTGTATACCTGCTTTGGCCTCACCCTGTATTATAATAATCAACAGACACATATCTTCTAAAAGCATGTTACTTAGCATTTTGGTTCACCTATTTTTGCTGAAAGCAAAATAACTAAAACAAGGGGCAAAGTGCCCATGTTGGGAATGAGGATTTCAAGGCCACTAGGCAGCTGGGATGGTCTCCCCCCTCCGACCCCTTTAAAAATTGTCCTCAAACATAATATAATAAAAACAGTTTTTACAATTCGTTTTTCTTCCACAGCATGACTATAGCCATATATGACAACATCAAGTACAGGTGAGTTTTAAAACCTGTACTGTTATTCTAGCTAACAAACGTATAATGTATCACGTTGAGTGTTAGATGATAACAGTGGATATTTTGGGGAACAAGCTGTAGGGTGATTTTTATTATATTACTAGAGGCCTGATGCATGAAATCCCTGCATGGGTAGGGTTCCTAGGCCTGGCTGGCAATCAGGGCCAATCTGTAGGGCAACCGGCAGGGCCAGTCACCTCTCGCCTGCCGCTGCCAGTCACCTCCCTCTGTGGGGCAATCATTGGGGCGATCGGGTGTCTCCCACTGGCATCCGCCTTGACTGGCCTGGGTCCTGCAGGTGGGGGCAGCTCCTGCATTGAGTATCTGCCCCCTGGTGGTCAGTGTGCATGATAGCAACTGGTCATTCCACAGTTTGATCGATTTGCATATTAGGCTTTTATTATATCGGATTGAAGGGGGTTATTTGTTTATGTCTTAAGACCCATAACACTTGAGTTATTGAGGGTCCCAAAGAACATTTGTTTATGTGGGTTATATTTACTGTATTTGAAATTAAAATAGAGATTTAAAATATAAGTCTATTTTTAAAAATTTTTTTCTTTATTGATTAAGGTATTACAAATGTGTCCTTACCCCTCCCATTACTCCCCACCCTACCGCCCAACTCTTGCCCTCACACCCCTAGTGTCTGTGTCCAATGGTTATGCTTATTTGCATGCGTACAAGTCCTTTGGTTGATCTCTCCTTTGTGTTTAAACAGTTTTTATAGCATTACTGAAATTCTGAGCTAGATAATCCTTTGTTGTGGTGGATTGTCTTGCCCACTATCCTATCTAATAAAGAGGGAATATGCTAATTGACCATCATGCCCTCACAAGGATGGCAGCACCCACAGCCAATGAGGAGGAAATATGCTAACTGACTGTCACACCCTCAAAGATGGCAGTGCCCACAGCCACAAGATGGCAGCGCTCAGTCCCTCAGTCCGCCAGGGTGCCTGCCTCTGGAGTCCCCCAGTTCCCTTAGCCCCCCAGCTACCCAGGCCCTGCCCAAGGCGCAGGCAAGCCTCAGATGGTGGCTGCCCACCCGCCCAGGGCCGGCCCAAGGTGCAGGTAACCATGGCCAGGCCGAGGCTTGTGCTGCTGGCAGTGGCAGCAGCAGAGGTATGATGGGGGCATTACTTTCCCCTAATCGCTGGGTTGCCTCCTGCCCCTGAGTACTAATGGACTGCGAGAGGGAGCAGGCCAGGCTTAGGGACCTCCCCCCCGCCCCCAATGCATGAATTTTCATGCACCGGGCATCTAGTAGGATATAATGCACAAGACAATATGAAAAATAATTATTTTGCACACCAAAATGTGAGTGGACAGTGTGTCATTAATGTACGTTTTTGTAAATTTCTTTAATGTCTAGCTTAATAGAAGATAACTGATTCTTATGTATATTCTGTCTTCAATCATTTGCAATTACTTGAATCATTTTAATCTTTGTTTTGAAGAAGTATTAGGAAGAACACCCAGCCTCATGTAGCTAGGTGGCTAGAAAAGGTACATTTCCAAAGCCTCAGATAATTGTAGATATTCATTTATATTGGACCAAAATCCACAAGTGCTGGTTTCTTTAATTGGTTACAATGGAAATATAAGTAATATCCATGAACTTGTAATCAGTTCTCTGTTAATACCAATTGATCTATCTTGTACACTGAATGGATCTTCCACTTGTACGTTATGTTATGATAATGTTATGTGTTAGTCATTTGGAGAGTATTGGTCCACTTTCTTACCACAGTGTCCAAAACGCCCTTTTGTGAGTATCACCATCAGTCCCGACAGAAAAATCTTTTAAGTATTGGAAAGCTGCCAAGCAGACAAAGCAAGCACACATTTTTGCCCAGGTTGAATAGCTCAGGTGGTCTGAGCTTTGTCCCAATATGTCAAAATTATGGTTTTGACCCACGGTCAGGGCACATACAAGAAATAACCAATGAATGTGTAAAAGTAAATGGATCAATAAATCGATGTGTCTCTTTCTCTCTCTCACTCCCCGCCCCACCTCTTACTCTGTTTCTCTGAAACAAACACAAAGAACAAAAAAGACAGCCCATGTTTTCCCAGATCCTGATTTTTAGCTTGATAGCTTGATAAATATACAATTTATTTTCCCTGAAGTGACAGGCTCACTTTTTACTTTTGAGAGAATGGCAGTTGTATTCTCAAATAAAGATGTAATTGTAGGGGAAAAGTGGCTTTTTCTGCTCACAGCTAAGGCACAAGTGCTTGTCCTTAACACAACCACATTTCAGTGTGCAGAAGTGCTTGAAGCACACTCTCCCCCTATTGAGAATGTGAAAACAGGATCAATGTTTCATAATACTATTCCTTTTTATCAAGGATGTCCTTAAGTAAGGCAGAATTAGTTTCAACTGCAAGTGACAGTGAAGAATGCAATGACTGCTAGTGTTAGAGAGTGGGAATTTTTGAGCACTACTGAGGCCGTGGACTATGCCTCAGATAGAGCTTTCAGTGCTGACACCAGGCCAGGCCTTGAGATATGGTCTCATGGCCCCTTCCCACCACGTAGGCCTTCTTTCATAGAACACTGTCAGCTTTCTGAAGAACAGGATGACCCTGTGAGTAACATGGTCGTCAATGGCATGACTCTGACGTTGCTTGGGAAAAACTGTTTTGTCTGGGTTATTTGCTCTGCAAGAGCAGGATGTGGTTAATGTGCTTAAAAGTGGTCCTGCACAAAGGGTGGCGGCTGCTCTCCCGACTCCCTGGGTGGAGAATGGCAGAGCAGTCACCTGGCTAGCTCGAATAAAGGCTCTTTGCTATTGCACTGGACTCGGCTCCCTGGTGGTCTTTGGGGATCAGGAAATCTGGACATAACACTAGCACAGTGTGGTACCAATGCCTTCCTTCATGCTCACAAGCCAGTGTTGCTCATCTTTGCTTTGATACAACATTGCAAAGTCAGTGTAGACTCCGGCAATGCCTCAATGATCCCATAACATTAATGTTGACCGCAGGGGCCTCCTGAAAGGTGGCCTAGGGGAACCTACCCTGGTGGCCTGCAGAGCTTGCTGGTTCCAATGAGCAGAGTGTTTTAGTGCGAGGGCATTTCAGTCAAAAGACTGCTCACTTTTAAATAGAAAGGCACCTTTTTAATTCAAACTTCTAACAGATACAAGAAAAAATACACACTAATAATATGATACAGGAAAATGATAAGTGGAAACACAGGAAAAAACATGAATGTCATATCCGCATGAATTAAAATTATAAAGACATTGTTGCCCAGCACTACTGCTGTATGAAGTGTCCCTGTGTGTTCCAATGTGAGCTGGAGGGATGGAAATGTATTCGGTTTGCCAGCATTGCCTGTCAGGGAGGGTCAGTGTTTTGCCGGCACCTCTAGCTGCTCACTGCAGAAAACATCGCACAGAATTTGATGTACTGAGTACAAAGAAGTCAGGAAACCCTGTTACAGAGTCCAAGACAACAGTTTGTAAAACTGCTTTGTTGAAAGTTAAGCTTCCCCCTGAACGCCCTCTCACTCCTAGATGATGTGTTACTAAGATACTAACATTTCCCGAATTAATTTTTAAATGCATTTTCTTGTTTTATAGAGTTGGAAATAGATCCTTCGATATTTTTGATGAGAGAAGGCACCCCTTCAGAGTAAGTGTCAGTTTTATTGAGGTTCTATTTGTCTCTCATAATGTGGTGTTTATTTCATACTGATCTGCTTTGAAATGAATTATTAGAAGAAAATTACTTCCTCTGGCTTGAGGTCAAAATCATCTTCTTTTCAGTCTTCTTCCCCACTGCATGTTGTCCCTAATGATTTTACAAAAGGAGTCTTGTGTGAGGGACACGTCAGTGAGAACTGAGCCACAGCTTTGTATAGTCAGAGAGCTAAAGTGAGTAAATGTGCCCCAAGTAAGTAAATATACATTTATTAATGATATGTTTAGGAGCATCAAACAATATAAATGTTTGTAAATACACCTAAAAGGTATGTTAAGACTCTTTGAAAAAACTGAGACAACTATTTAAATTTTAAACCAATTAAAATGACAGGAATTTCCAAATTGACTCCTCTGAGGCTCTGTAGCGACATGTTGCTGGTGCCTCCTATGGAGCACGGAACAGCCAGAGTCTTGGGGTCACAGGAACGTGAACATGTGTTTTCAGAGCTGGTTGCAGAGAAGAGTGACATGGGGCTCAACATGCCTTGTGAGCCTAAACATAGTTTACATTTAGGTAGAATTTATAGGGAGGGTTGCGGGGGGGGGGGGGGTGAGAACATACATAACTATATTCAGGTTGTCCCTGTATTTGTGTCCAATAACTGGTGAGTAGAGAATCAGTGTTGTTTAAGATCCATTGTTTATATGTCAAAGACTAAAAGACATGTCACCCAATCAAAATTATTTAGGGCCAGGTGGGCACAGTGGAAGGCTGCTAGCATGCGAGTTCTTACATATTTTCTTCAGTGGGCACTTATATTGCCTGTTCTCTTTCAGCACGAAGTGATCATACAGGCCAACTTTTTTCATGACCCTGAACCGAACGTTGTCTACCGATTTGTCTGTGCCCTTTTCAGTGCTGAGCATCTCACTGCTGAGTGTGCGATTGTGACTTTGGTAAGACAGCTCTTCCAGAGGCTGCTTGTCTGTCCTGTGCACAGGCTGTGGTCCTGCTTTGCAAACCAAAGTAGGTTCCTGAAATGACCCTCAGAACTTGATTAAGAGAAGCTATTAAAGGAAGTAAACCACACACAGTGGGGCTAAATAATCATCGGGATTGAAAATGTTCCCATTGCTGTTTCCGTCACAAACAATTGCTATTGAAGACATGAGGGGAGATCTCCGTTTCTTCCCCCAACTCGCCATCCCGTGTCACCCCCTGACCCACAGGAGACACAGGCACATGCAGTGCACACGCACATACAAGGTGTGCCGGTTGGGTAGGATGGAGGCAGTAACAAACCAACCGGCCTTGAGACAAACTTAATCAAGGGGGAGAGCTAAGTAACACATTGGATTGGAGAGAACATCTGGGTTGGAAGAGAGCGAGTTTTTGTGGACACGTTAAGCTTTGCTCCTGGGAGCCAACGGAGAAGCAGTGTCTCTTAATTGTTTAAATAGAGGGAATTAGAGGAAGAATCTGAGCTACAGATGGGGAAGTAAGAGTAGCTGTTCACATGCAGAAAAAGCATGAGAATAAAAAGTGGCAGGAGAGAGAATGAGGCAAAGAGCAGGCATCCCGTGCATACTGATGGGCTGAGCACCCTCTTGGCAGCATTCATCAGCTGGACCACACTCTCGAGAAGCTCCCTTTTCTGGGCTTCTCTGGTTGTTCTCTCCTGGTTTTCCCACCCCTCTAGCCACTTCCGGGGACTTGTCCCTTCTGTGCTCATAGTCCTTCCAGGTCTGCGCTGAGGTTAGAAAAGAGAACGGGTAGAACAACATTCATGAAGACAGAGCTTATATTCTAGTGAGGAAGACATACTAGCTTTTTAATGAGTGTTTTTAAAGAGATGAACACGTCAGATGGTGTAAGCACCAAGAAAACAAAGCAGGATGAAGTGGTAAGGTGATCACAGGGATTTATTCTTTTAGGCAGAGAGGTCAGAAGAGCCTCTTTAAAGAGGAAACATTGGAGCCGTGCCCTGGCTGAGCTGAGGAAGATGAGGGGCTCTGGCATTGTAGGCAGGGCGGCCAAGGCACGCTTCTGAGACGGGCACATGCGTTGTGTGTTCAAGGAAGAGTGAGGAGTGGCCCGTGTGGACAGAGTGCGGAATGAGGAAAGAAGATGAGGTCACAGATGGACAATATCCTATCTTATAGGGCCTGGAGGCTTGCAGGCCACGGGAAGAAGTTACATTATATCTGATGGATGGGAAACCTTTGGCAGACATTGAGTTGCGGGTGAAGTGCTCTTAAGGAAAGAGGCTATTCTGGCTCCTTGGGGAGAAGAGACTGTTGTTGGAAGTCCGAGTGGAGGCAGTAAAGTCAGGAGTCAGTAAGAGTGATGCAGGTGAGAAGTGGCCAATGCACTGGAAAGCGGTCAGATTCCCACAGCTAAGGGGAGGCAAGAATTGCTAACAGATTGGAGCACGCTAGCTCAAGTGGAACCTTTTGGTCCCAGCAACTAGGCAAGTGGCAGTGCCCTCTATGCTGATAGGGCGGCTTGGGGAGTGGGCAGTGCGGATGAAGAGCTGTGGTTTGTATTGCGTAGGCTCCGATGCCCTTAGCAATAGCAGTTTCAGTGGAGGGATAGCGCCAGGGACAGACTAAAGTGGGTGAAGGAGGCAATGGGAGGTGAGAAGCAGCATCAAGCATTGACCCTGAGCAAGATGAGAGAAGCATTCTAGGGACTTGGTGTGGCAGCAGGGGACCTAGGTAAACACATTCACACTGGGGGCATCTGGGCAGACAGGGAGGATTCTTCAAAAAGAGGCGAGGGTGGGAACAGTGTTCTGCAGAAGTGGGCTGGGACCGACTTCACTGATAGAAGGTCCGCTTCGGTGAGAAATCTCAGTTCCACTGCCACGGGAGGGCAGGTGGGGTGAATGGGCGAGTAATGGCGCACACTGAGTCTGCCAGTACAGGTGGTGGGAAGTCGGGAGGCTGTCGGTGTTGGGCAAGGGCCTCTAATCATTCCCGTCAATTAGAGTTAATCTGTAAGTAGCTCCTTCTTAGGACAGCTGCGAATGCTGAGTTTTGAGGAATGGGCGCAGCATTTCCCTGAGAACACATCATGTTCAATAAGCATTTGTTTTTGAAAACACAGTGGAGTTTGGCAAATCTCTGCTGTCAGAAACCTTCAGACAGTAAACATTTTTTAAAAATTGAACTTTTTTCTTTTTGTCAAATGGCATATACACTCTTCTGAAAGGCATGCTCTGAGGTAACAAGAAATCACAGCTTAGCTCTATGACCTACTGGGCTGCTACCTTGCCCAGTTCTCTGTAGAGGAGACGCTGAGTACATGTCAAAGGCATCATGAGCCTCCCAGGCTGCCTGGCAGGGTTAGAGGAGCCCCAGGGACACAGAGCCTGGCAGCTCTGTCCCCCCCTTGAGACCAACAGCATTGCGTGCGCCTCAGATTATGTGAGACAGAGACGCTGTGCCCACAATGACCATGGAGATGTGAGCATGAGGGGCATGAGGAGGACTGCCTGGGTTTGCCGTGTTCCTCACAGAGGCACTAAGACAGGAACAAGGGCAGTTGCACAGGCCAGCCTGCAGCTCACCTGTTTGTACTGCCTGTCCTGCTGCCCCACACAGCAGCCCCTGCGAGGCGACCTGGGCTCCAGTTTTTATCTCCTGCTTGTCCCCCCAAAGGGCTAGTTACTGTGAAAAGATAGCAGTGTTTCTGCTTTACCAGGGATTTACATATTCCACTGTTATGTAAGATCACCGTAGAAATATGAGCCAGGTAGGACGCATTGCACCTGGTAGGCACTCAAGTGTTTGTTGAACAACTTGAATCGATACTGAGCCTCTATGTGCTCCCTTTACCAGAGGAAAGGTAATAATAGCCCCATACATTGCTTCAGGACGTCCTTTGCTAACATGTCCATTCATTCCTCTGGCCAAAAATTGGGCTGAAAGTTCATATGGACAAAGTAGGTAACAGAAATGTCAGGTTTACAACTATGACTTGGCCTCTGGCTTTGGCTGGCCAAGCAGTGTCTGTAGAACCTAAGGATAAAAGGTCTTTAACACTGGCCTATGTGGCTCAGGGGTTAGAGTATCAGCCCTCTCACTAACGGGTCACAGGCTCCATTCCTGGTCAAGGGCACTTACCTGGGTGGCAGGTTCCATTCCCTGTCCCAGACAGGCAAGGGCAGTGGCAACCAATCATTGTGTCTGTCTCATATCAATGTTTTTCTCCCCCTGCCTATCTCTATCTCTGCCACCCACCACCTTCCTTCCACTCTCTCTAAAAATCAAAGGAAAAAATTTCCTCCAGTGAAGAGTAATCAAAAAAAAAAAAAAAAAGGAATTTTAAAAATGGATCAAATCTGTCATTTCCCACATTTGTTATCATGGCACTTACACAATCTACTTTTGCAGATTTACCTGGAAAGGGTTATGCGTTATGCAATTATTGACATGTGTCCCACTAATTGGAAAAGAATACTTTTGGGAGCTGCTATTGTTGCCTATGAGTTATGGGACAAACAGGCTCTGTGGGATGTGCCCTACTGCCAGCTCATCCATAACATCATTACAGTCGAGGACATGTGAGTTTGTAAGGTTTTGGTAAACCTCCTAACCCTTTTCCCATACCTATTTTGCCCCCATAAAGTTTACATGTTAAGAAATATTTTTAAAGTTTATATTGTGCAGAGAACTGAAATAGGCATAAAATTATATACTTCTTTCTATCTACCTTTCGTATACCAATTCATATTCCTGGTCATTATTTAGTAGGTCTTGATGTATTGTTGTAAAATGTGCATGGTATTTTGAAATGTGTTTCTCTGGGGTTTTTTTTACATTTTACAAGCTAACTACAGAACAACAGTACAGTAACTATCTTTGTGGCTTTCTTAAAGCCATCTCCCAGTTCCAGTCTAGTTTTAAGGGACAGACACTGGCTTTGAAATAAATGTTTGATGCTAAATTTTAGGGCCTCTAGACTATTGAGGGGTTACAGCTTAAAGCTGACCCACACATTTCACTGGTCTTTCCCTCCTTTTCATCTGAAGTTCTGTTGTTCAGAAAACCATGGAAGAAAACTGGGCCCATTTAAAGGTTTCAGGCCTCTGTGCTCTCCTGCCCTTTTAAGAGAATTGCATGTGTTTACAAATAGGTCTGATGACTTTGGAAGCTCCTACCTCTCAGGCAGCAGAGAAGCCTCACTGGGCATCACCCAGGGCCCACCCCATGGGAGAGTTTCCCGGGCACTGAGCAACCACAGCAGTGCCTTGTGGGGGCCATAGGTTAACCATGCGGGGGCCCGTCTGAGATGGCATGTGCATGAAAAGTGAAACACTAGCGTCACGGAGGGCTTTCGGTCTGGCCACACTGACTGCTGTGGAGGGCTCTGGGGGTGGTCGGCGGGATGAGCCACAGAGGTATCTCCATCAGACTCTCAGAGCGCTCACTTGGCTGACAGTGAGAGTGTCTTTGTGGGTGGCATTTAGAATCAGGTGAAGGCACACCTCTCGACTATGCTGAAGAGCACAGGAAGGTCAAGATCCTCACGGGCAGAGGCAAGAGTTTGGTTTGGAACCTTTGCTCATAACTCTGGATGCCTCTCATGCAGAATCACCCAAGTGCATATTGACAGCTGTATGGAGGCTACTGGGGCCTCAGGGAAGGGACAGAGATGGCCACCAGCTGGCAAAGTGGCTTTTTGGTGAAGACGACCCCTTTGATAACAGTGCAAACTGAGGAGTCACGGTGCCCTTGCTGGCAGCCATCTTGGCAGCCAGTTTGACAGCAAATGATAACTGAAATAAATGGGAGCACTTTAGGAAGTTGCAGAAGCTAAAGTGACTTTGGTCAGCACTGTCGTCAGTCTTCAAAGCGGTCCCTTGAAGGTAGGAAATTTTATATTCGTGCCCCACGATGATGGCCGCTGACCTTTTCTCAACACCTGCAGCTCAGCTGCCTGGGCTCTGGTTAGAGGTACAGCATCAGGGAACTGCAGGGCAATGTGTGGGTGCTCACTCCTGGGAGCTCCGTGGGCAGTGGGGGAGGGTCTGGGGCCAGGATGGCTAGTTGTAAACAATGCTTTTTGTGCATGAACAGAGGCACACGGGAGCTCTGTGTACACTAGGCTGCTTTTGTTTATGACCTTTGCAGGTTGGAAGGCTTTACACCAGTGTTGAGTGTACATTGGTTTCGTCCCCCTGCTGTTGACTACCATTTGGAATGCTCACATTTTGCATCTAAATTGAAACTTCATGTCTACCAGCTTTTCTTAAAACTTCCCAACATCTATGTGTGGTTTTAGAATATTATTTCCCTTCAGAAGTATAAATAAAACAGAGCAGCTGATATTCAGAAACTTTGACTGTAAATGGTAGTCTATTCAACTTCAACATTAAAAAAAAAGACAGAAGATGCATATTCTGTAGTCATGCTTTTCTTCCATGATTAAATGTCTATTAATAGACCTCTGTTAATCCTATGAAGGAGCTGTATTTGTATACAATTAAAAGATAGCACTGGCGAAAATATAGAAGGGATAGTAAAGTTTATTTCTTCCTATAAGAAATAAGTCCTATATAGCTGATTATCAAAACATAATCTGATTACGTGTCTATATGAATAGGAAAGTAATTTTGGAAATAGGTTCTTTTGGGTTTAAAGTTCAACAAATAAGAAAACCTTCTATCAGCTCCTATTCTGAACGCTCTCCATACAGGAGAACATCCACTTTCATTGAACTGTCCAGTGGGTAACATATTAAAGCCTTAAACTAAGAAAACAGGTTTTTTAGAATTTAAGCTTCTCTCATGATTGTTCTGGTGTTTGTCATTTTTATAGAATTAACTATCACAGGCGTGCTGTGCAAGTAGAACAATTTACTCTAATTTTATATTTATTTATTCAGCAAGTGACAGGAGTCCGTCACATAGCAAAGCACTGCTCCCAAATTTCCATTTGCACTTTATTGAACTCACCCCTGTGGGCAGGCTCCCCTTCTGCTCAGGCAGGGGCGGGGGTGCTGAGCAGGCAGGAGGCAGCCCCACGTGGGAGAACACGGTTGGAGTCTGACCATCAGAGGTCAAGTCCTAAAGAGGGCTTAATCCAGCCAGGTCATCTATCTTTCATGTTTCTGCTTTTCATAGTTTAAAAAGTACAGCCTGTCCTGTCAGGATTAAGGTGAACAGAAATTTCCATGCACTGGGTAGGGGAGAGATTTCCTTCCCTATAAAATGTGGCTTATTTATTCCTAGAGGCCCAGTGCACAAAATTTGTGCACTCAGAGGGGGGATCCCTCAGCCCGGTTGGCGCCCTCTCGCAGTCCAGGAACCCCACGATCACTCTGCAGAGGGAGGCCCTGCCCACCTGCTGTAGCCCGCAGGTCGGTGGCCTGGGCCTTCCTCTGCAGGGCATTCATGGGGCAATAGTGGTGCCCCCTGACCAATCACATCAGTTGATTTGTATATTACACTTTTATTATTATGGATTTATTTATTTATCTATCTATTTTCAATGAATCCTTGTTGCCTCAAGAGTGTTGCCCCCTCAGATAGTAGTGGTGGCTTCCGATGGATCCATTGTTGCCCTGGTGATGTGCCCGCTTCCTTTGTTGGTACTTCTATACTTCCACAAGCCCCTTCCTGTGATGGGCCTGGTGAAAATGCCTGCAAGTTTTTTAGGGCTAAGAAGCAGCACACATCATTCCTTTCCTCTGAACACGACAGCAGACCCTGGTCAGTGAGCCAGAAGCATGAATCCACAGCTGCTCTCAAGGGACTCTGAGCCCCCCAGTCAGCAGCAGGAGAACAAAAGGGAGCAGTCACCTCTTCACACTTCTCCCAACTCCAAGTGCCGGGATGCAGGAAGGACCTCAAAGAGCTGCACCTTGTTTGATGGTTAGAGTCTTAGTACAGCTGGGTAACCTTGACTTGTTTCAAAACAAAACTTAGAGTCGTCCTAGCAACTCAGAATGATACCTTTGAAGATAGCCCAGTTGACTAAAGTTGTTCTGTGTTGGTTTTTTCTCCTCCACCCCCCCAGGAATGAGATAGAAATGCATTTTTTAAGTTACATTCAGTTTGATACTGCTATTCCTGCCAGTCTCTTTGCCAAATATTATTTTCACCTTCGATACGTGAGCCAGAGAAACAACCTGCTTGTTCTATTGTAACATCTTTGCAAAGAAAGATCACTGAACCCAGAGGTAAGGCTGTGGAATCACTAAGTGGGGTTTTGTGTCCGTCACCTAAGCCAACATCTGTTGATAAATTCTGTGAAGCAAGGATTGGGAAAATGGAAAGCTTTTTAAAATAAACACATTAAAGAAGAGCTTCTGAACCCTTTTGCATCATATTGCTGGTGCTTTATGGTGTATACAGGATCCCTCATTATTAAAAAATTCTAGATCTCTTTTGTGACCGTAATTCAGAATATTTTAAATCACATTTAATCTGTTAATGGTTTTCCATGTAGTCCTCTACCCTTTCTTATAACCATGTATTTATTATAATTGTATAACTAATCATATCTACAAACATAATCCACTTCCCACTCATAAATTAGTTTGCAAATTCATGTCATTCATTTATATATAATATATATATATATATATATATATATATATATATATATATATATATATATATATATCACAGTTCAGTCCCATGAGTTTTTTAGACAGAATATTAGTGACTAACCTGAGGGACCTATATTTAGAATGTATAGTGTTTGTTTCAAATCCAGGCTGTAAGAAAGCACATGGTGTTTTAATGGAAATGGTAAAGTACATGGGATAAAGTAATATTTGTGGCTTATGAATTCTGATGAAAATAAAACAAAATTATTCACAACTGAAATGGACACTTTTAACTTGGACACTGTCTATAGTACCTTGGTGGAACTTTAGAATAAGATGTATTTCTACCACCCTATATAATAAAGAGGCAATATGCAAATTGACCCTCCCACCATCACAATATGGCTGCCTACAACCAGGCCAGCAGGGTGGTTAGTGAGGGATGACCAAATGACTGAGCAGCGGGCTGCGTGGGGCAACCAGGCTAGCGGGGGGGGACAGTTAGGGCCAACCAGGCTAACAGAGGGGGGCAGTTGGGGACAACCAGGCCAGCAGGAGGGGCAGTAAGAGACAACCAGGTCAGCCGGGGGGGAGGGGAAGGCAGTTAGGGGCGACCAGGCCAGCAGGGTGGGTACAGTTGGGGGGGACCATGCTGGCAGGAGCAGTTGGGGGAAATTAGGCTGGAAGGGGGGCAGTGAGGGGCAACTAGGCCAGCTGTGGGGGGGGGGCAGTTGGGGGCTATCAGGCTGGCGGGGGTGTAGTTAGGGGCAATCAGGCCAGCACACAGGGGCAGTGAGGGGAGATCAGGCCAGCAGGGGTGTGGGCAGTTAGGGGTGACCAGGCAGGCAGGCAGGTGAGCAATTAGGAGCCAGGAGTCCAGGATTGTGAGAGGGATGTCTGACTGCTGGTTTAGGCCCAATCCCCAAGATCGGTCCTAAACCGGCAGTTGGACATCCCCTGAGGGGGACCCCTCCCATGCACAAATTTCATGCCCTGGGCCTCTAGTAATTAATGTGCAACTAGGTCCTTATGATGTTTCAGTCATTAGACCTTTCCTACCTTCCAGTAAAGTTCAGCACTTGCCCACTTCATTACAGTTTGCTTGGAGTAGATAGTAAGTAATGAAGATTGGATAGAATTTGAATAGCTCACAAAACACTGATTTTGCCCAAGTGTATGTTTAGTATGTTTAAGGAACAGATGTTCAGGCAACAGATGATATTGTTCCTTGCCACCATTGAGAACCCAGAATTTAAATAATTCTAAATTCCTTTGCTCTGGCAATCGAATTATAGCCCTTAAGGCACTTCCCTTAGTGAATTTGCAGAAAGAGGCATCCATAGAACCTGGCAGGGAAGACCTCAGCTACCCAAAGGGGCAGGAACTATACGCTATGTAAAGGAGTGTGAATGGGTGGCTATCGATGCTTTTTTTAAAGGTTGGCACCCTTTTTTAAATTGTGCCTTCTTTGTATTTGGTTTCCTTTCCTAGGCTATTTCCAGAGGCGGACAAGAAAAAGACCTGTGCAGAGCTGCTATAGAAAGATCTCTTCGCACTGACAATGTTATTGGCATGCAATGCACCAAAGCCATGCTCTCTAAAGAAATGAGGGGATGTAACACCATGAGACCCTCATCTACAAAAACTACAGAAGTACCACTTCTCCTTCTAAAAAGCAGTGGTAACAAGCAGTTAAAGAAACAAAGGGGGGCCCTGGCTGGTTTGCCTCAGGATTAGAGCATCAGCCCACTTACCTCAGAGATGTGGGTTTGATTCCCAGTCAAGGGCATGTACCTGGCTAGCAGGTTTGATCCCTGGCCCTACTTGGGGCCTGTATAGGAGGCAACCAGTTGATGTCTCTCTCATATAGATGTTTATCTCTCCCTCCCTCTCTCCATCTCTCCATCCCTCCCTTCCACTATTTGTAGAAATTAATGGAAAAAATATCCTAGGGTGAGGATTAGCGAAAGAAAGAAAGAAAGAAAGAAAGAAAGAAAGAAAGAAAGAAAGAAAGAAAGAAAGAAAGAAGAAAGAAAGAAAGAGGGAGAGGGTGGGAGGGACAAAAAAGAAAGGAAGGAAGGAAGGAAGGAAGGAAGGAAGGAAGGAAGGAAGGAAGGAAGGAAGGAAGGAAGAAAAAGAAAGAAAGAAAGGAGGAGTGTCTTACATGTCTTAGTGTAATTTTAAGATTTGATATTGTGTGCTTGGGAATCCAGGGAACCCCTGCAGAAGTATAAATGCTAAAAATTTATAAAACACCATGGCTGAATAGAAGTCCTACAGCTAGAGAAGTAAAATAGAAAGTATATTGAGACTGGTAGGAGGGGCGAAGGCATGGAACTGGATGGTCTGACACCCATCAGAAGAGAAAAAAAAAAAAGTATCTAAAAATGTGAACATAGTGTAAGGAGCCTCTGGGACAACTTCAAGGGTACCAACATTCACATCATGGGGTGGCTGTAAAAGGATAGAGAGACCAAGTTATTGAAAATCTGTTTGAAGAAATAATGACGGAAAACTTCCCCTACCTGGTAAAAAAATAAACTTACAAGTCCAGGAAGCACAGAGAGTCCCAAACAAGAGGAACCCAAAGAGGCCCACAGCAAGACACATCATAATTAAAATGCCAAGGGTTAAAGACAAAGAATCTTAAGAGCAGCAAGAGAAAAGCAATTAGTTATCTACAAGGGAGCGCCCACATAATTGTAAGCTGATTTCTTCACAGAAACTTTGCAGGCCCGAAGAGAGTGGCAAGAAATACTCAAAGTGAAGAATAGCAAGGACCTACAACTTAGATTACTCTATCCAGCAAAGTTCTCATTTAGAATTGAAGTCAGATAAATAAGTTCATAGACAAGAAAAAGCTAAAGTTCATAGACAAGAAAAAGCTAAACCACCAAGCCAATGTTACATGAAATGTTAAAGGGTATTCTGTAAGAACAAGAGAAAGAGGAGTGGAGGAGGAGAAGGGAGAAGAAGAGATTAAAAAAAATATTATGAACAATAAAATGGCAGTAAATACATATCTATAATTAATAAATTAAACTGATGAATAAAATAGAACCATTGGCATGGAAACATGGAACAACTGAAAAACCTCAGAGGCAAGTGGGTAGTGGGGGTGGGAAGAGATTAACCAAAGATCTTATATGCTTATATGCATTACCTTTGGACACAGACAATAGGATAGAGAAGGCCTGGGGCAGGGTGGGAAGGGGAGGGCAGTGGGGGAGGGGGAAAGAGGGACATCTGTAATACTCTCAACAGTAAAGATTTTTAAAAATAAAATAAAAATGTAATTACATTTCTCTTAAACTTACTTAGTTTTGTAAGTTGTAAAGAATAAGCTTTTCATTTTCTTGAAGCCCCCTCTTGAAGATGGCAAAGATTGGCTTAAACAAATGAGTTTAATATTTAAATATTAAGCATTATATTTGTTTCAGCCATCATTGGATGAAACAAAATAGCTTAATATTTAGATAGGAAACATATCAAACCTTTTTGATTCATCCCTCTTTCGCTGAAACAAAAAAAAAAATCTGTTTTAAATATTAAATGTTTTGTTTCAGCCACAATTGACCAAAAAGTATTAAAATTTTAATAGTGAGCTGTTTTGTTTCAGCCAATATTTGCATCTTGAAGAGGGGTCTGAAACAAACAATTAAAATTAAAAGCTTAATATTTAAAATTTATGAAACTAAGTTTAAAAGAAATGAAAACTTTCAAATTATGTTTTCTAAATCAGTAGCATTTATACTTCTATAAGTGCCAAAGCTTAAACTGCACTAAGACTTTATACCTTGTATTTTTATAGAAATGTCGTCCTCTTTTAAAAACAGTTTTCTGAGGTGGAGATCCAAGGCGATGGCCCAGTTGGTAGAAATTACCTCACCTTTTCCCAGGAGCAAACTGGAATTACAATTAAAATATACAGCAGCAATTTTAAACCATTTTCATTTCATGGAACACATAAACTAATTACAAAAATTCTGCGGCACATGAAAAAATATATTTTCTGCCTATCTGACAAAAATCATAGATATAATCTTTATTCATTCACCCCAAACGGCTATTGGTCTGTTGGCTGTTGCCATTTTTTATTTGACAATCTAAGGGGAAAGAAGCCACTGCTCCTGACTAAACAGTCAGGTGTGGCATGTTTTAAAATTGTTTGCAGCACACCGGTTGAAAATAATTGACCTAGAAGAAAATTTAAGAACATATTAAACACACACACACACACAGATATCCAGCACCAATAATATGAAATTCACAATATATTTCATCCAATAATAAAAAAAAATACCAGGCAGGGAGCAGGAGCAAGGTAGAGGGGATCAATGGAAGAAAAATGGGGACGTCTGTGATATTTTCAACAATAAAGATAAATTTTGAAGAATAAGCATCATGTTTATTTTGAAAGGAAGAAAGAAAGGGAAAGAAAAAAGAAACTTATCAGACACATAAAGGAGCACGGAAAATATTATCTATAATGAGAAGAAAAATCAACCAATTGAACATGACCCAGAAATAAGATGACAGCACACAGAGACATTAAAAGAGTTATAACCATATAAGAAAGTATGGACATGTTAAGGTGGGACAGGGAAGGAATAAAAAGACATAAATCAAACTCCCAGAAATGAAAGAACACTTGAGATGAAAACACTGAATGGGATTAACAGTTGACTAAATAACATAGAAAGAAAAGATTAGTGAACTTAAATACATAACAGAAAACAATACAAAATAAGAGAGAAGACAAAAAGTAACAGTATCAGTGAGCTATGGGCCAACTTAGAGCATCCCAACATTATGTACAGTATATATATATGTATGTATATGTGTGTGTGTATATATGTATGTATATGTGTGTGTGTATATATACATATATACACATATATATACGTATATACATATATGTATACATATATATGTATATTAGAGGCCCAGTGCACAAATTCCTGCACGGGTGGGGTCCGGTTGGCCCACCCCGATGGGGGCCCATGGGAGTCATTGGGAGGGAGGGGCAGTGGGAGATTGGTTGGCCCTGCCCCCGTTGGGGGGGCTGATCAGAGGTGTGGCCAGCGGGGGGCCGAGGGCAGTTGGCTGGCCAGTCCCACCCCCAATCAGGATTGGGGCTGCCAATCGGGGGCTGAGGAGCTGGGCCAGCTGGGGAAGGGGCTACGGGCGGTTGTGGAGGACCAATGGGGCCCCAATTGGGCCAGGTGGCTGCCGCAGTAGGCATTATAGTGACTGGTCATTCTGCCGTTCGATCACTGGGCTTTTTATATAAAGATATAGATATAGATATGTCATTGGAATCCCCAAAGCAGGGTGGAGGAGGAGGAAATGGTGATACAAAATATTAACCAAAATGAAGACACTGGAGCAACACCTATAAAAGGCTGAAGGAAAAATATTGTCAACACAGAAATCTTTTAATGATACAGACTTTGGCTGTTATATAAAACCTGAGAATATTCCTCCCCTGCAAAGCTGCACTACAAAATTGTGAAAAGAAGCCCCTCCCACAGAAGAATGATGGGACCCAAGGAAATCTGATACTACTAGAGAGAACGAAGGTCTCTAGAAACAATAACTAGATGGGTAAATATAAAATCATTTTCTCGTTTTTCAAATGGCACTAAAATAAAAATTAAAAAAGGTTCCCTTTATCCGCATCCTAGTCAATACTTGCATGATAAAAAGTTCTGGAAATGGATAGTGGTAATGGTTACACAGTATTATAAATATATTTAGTGCCACTGAATTTTACACTTAACAAGGATTAAGTGGTAACTCTTTTTTAATTTTATTGTTGACATTTTTATACCTATCCCCATTCTCCTCCTCTTTGCCCACCTCCACCTCCACCTATCCCCAGCCTCCATTCCTTCTGGCCACCTCCACACTGTTGTCTGTGTCATGGGTTATGTATATACTAGAGGCCCAGTGCACAAAATTCGTGCACTCAGGAGGGGTGGGTCCTTCAGCTTGGCCTGTGCCCTCAGAGAATGTCTGACTGATGGCTTAGGCCCGCTCCTTGGGGAGCGGGCCTAAGCCATCATTTGGACATCCTTAGCGCTGCCTTGGAGGCAGGAGAGGCTCCTGCCACCACCGCTGTGCTTGCCAGCTTTGAGCCCAGCTTCTGGCCGAGCAGTGCTCCCCTGTGGGAGGGCACTGACCACCAGGGGGCAGCTACTGCATTGAGCATCTACCCCCTGGTGGTCAGTGCATGTCATAGCAACTGGCCGACCAGTCGACTTCCCCCTGGTGGTCAGTGCACATCATCGCGAGCAGTTGAGCAGCCT